>OY978006.1:12110995-17031057 GCA_963854515.1 Pandemis heparana | reverse complement strand
TGATATCTTTGAAATCAATCTCCAACTGCGCTAATGTAATCGTAACATAAGTCTAAATAATTTGGTAAAGTAACGACTCTTTTAGATATTAGGTTAACATAAATATTCAAAATACTTAGAAATAATAATGTTCACGCAATAGAAACGCTGCAGGTTTTTTCTTTACTTCTATACATCGCCACTAGCCTGCACTTAATTCAAAAGTGTTTTATAGTATTTAAACTGACCTAAAGTCAAGTGCTAAGAAATTTCTTGAGTACGTGTTCGAATCCCACAATAGGTAGATAGTTTACTATTATACAGACCTATATTTAAGTTAGCTTAAGTAGCGCTGATAGACAATAAATTGAAAAAGAGGCGTTATATGTGTCAAGCATTATTCGGCTAAACGTGAGTTATCCGTTTTTATAATTATGATTGAGTGTCATGTTGACAGTCCTATCAAGTTGAGTACCTACGAGTTGATGTGATGATCGATCGCTTAAGCCTAGCTAGCTCAGTTGACACGTATAAACAAGACGTGAACTGAGGAAGAAAGTTTATAAGCCAGTCGGAAAATGTATAATTGAAGGCCTTACAATACGGCTCCGAGAGGCCCGGGGCGGGCACGCGCAAGGCGGGGGTCCACACTGCAGCCGCGGCGTCAGCCACACCTGTTCGTCACTCTCTTGCTCGAGATTCAGACTGACTGCCTGGAAAGATACATAGCCTTAAATATTTCGGTCGGGTGGATACAAATAACTTATACTGACCACTGAGACCCCTATGTAGCCGTACCTATAGCCGGTTTGAGACGCTCTTTTCTTGTTAGAGAAGATTCGGTGTTACAATATTTATTTAGATTTAAAAGGGTACCTATACAATGATCCAACACAGCGTGGTACAAGTGGATCAAATGTATGTTTTTCGTGGCCCACCAAAACATGATATGGACTTAAGTCAGGGTCACAATCCACATTTTGACATTAACTGGATGCCAGTAAATATATTTTTCTCAAACATGATACATACAGTCGCCATTACATCATCAAAAAGTCAGCAGTAAGTTAAGTATACCAGTATACGGGACAATGATCAAAGTCTCCCGTAAGTAGTGAGGTTTTGAAACACATTCGTAGTGGTGTGGTGTGGTGGTAGTGGTGGGCCGCGGCGCGGGCGCTGGCGCCGGTTGTTGTTCATCGAAATTATTCGAAAAGCCGTTGTTTGATTCCGATCTAAGGCGGACATCAACAAACTTTTTGAGGATATTTCGTTATCATGTCAATTATATTTTGTCTTTATGGTTTTTTGTTTCACGTTTGAGAAAAGCACTATACAAGCTTCAACCATTAAGTGCCGTACTGGACTCGGATTTCTAACAAACTCGTCCAGTATGGCTTACTTACTGGTCTCTTCAGTAATGTACTATTATTACTTGGCACAGACCTTTAAATCATAGCTTACCAGAGTATGACCGTTAGGCAATTTCAGCGGTGCGCCGATGATCAGCACCTCTACAGGCGCTGTTGGCGGGTGGTTAGAAAAGTACGGATCCATTTTCCCAGCACAGGCCGCCCAAATTTCATCCGTGCTAACCACAATAAGCAAAACATTAAACATATTAAAATTATGTTATTGTTACTATTATCTATTGAATACAGTCTCCAAGAGAGAAACGATGGGCAAGGCAGAGCAGTCTCTACGTTCGATGATTTTAGTGCCCGCATTTTTTGAGGATACATCAAACTAACAAAATGCTGAAAGAATATGTGAGAAAAAATTCTAGTTTTCAATATTGATAGACGTCCTCATGCAAAACCGTGATGTGAAAGTATACCATTTTCATTCTTACCTGTCTTATTTGGTAAACAAAATTCTAACCTCAATGTGCAATTTTTTGTAAAGAATAAGGTGTATTATGTTATCAAATAAACCTGAGGTAATATTTTGTACATAATTTTGCTGATATTTTATCTCCAGTTCCTTTATTTACGATGAAATATTTAAAAAATAACAAAAATGAGACGTTTTGAGGTTAGAATTTTGTTTACCAAATAGGACAGGTAAGAACGAAAATGGTATAAATTAGTACATGCAGATCAGTGTTTATAAGTAAAAACATATGAATATGTATGTATGTATGTATACGTAGTCACGAAAGTATAAAGTACGCCTGTCAAGTGGTATTTAGCTAAGGTTTTGCCTTTAGCTAATCGTGTAAAATGATAAAAATAAATAAATTAAAACTGATATTTACAAGCTCTCAGCATTGAGAATGGCATTGTTAAGGACGTTTGTGCACTCAGAATGCCTCCGCGACGGGGAAACTGACGATTTGCGCGGGCGCATATTTGGGATGCTAGCCCGAGACCTGTATTTCAAATACAAAATCAAAAATTATGTTGGTAATTTTTTATATAGGGTCAATTCGTGAATGCTAGACCATGCCAATACTAAAGCAGTCAACGCTCCTGGCAACGCATATAAGCGTCATCACGAATTAAGCACAGCCTCTTTGTATTTGCAGACGTTTTTTATCAAAGGTGTCAAAAGTTTAGCGGCATTTAAGAAATAGTTTATTTTAGTTTCGCCATCGTACAATGGCTCGCTGGACCTTCATTCAGCCTACTTAAATAACACAATTATCTAATTTTGCTTTGCTCCAGTTTGCAATCAACGGACACTCAGGAATATAATTTGAAGTAGAAAAGCTCTCACCCAACCGAGGAGGAACGTGGGTGAGGCTTGTGTATCCACGACTCGGGGGATATTCCCCTCACGTTTGCGCCTGCACAAAGTAATTTAATTCTATTATCAAGCTAGAAAATGATCGAGTGATATAAGTGTATATATCGTATGAAACACAAAGAGTATTTTAAGAAGTAAACGGACATGTTCTAGCTCACTAGATGTTGCTTAAACGTAAAAAGGTTAAATTTTATCCCTCACAGGGACACCTTCCAGTTAACCTGCGCCTGCGCACGATGTACAGGACAATCACGGATCAGAAAACAAAACAGACTCACCAAAAGAGCCTAAGAGTGGAACCTTAAAATGAACTTAAAGAAATTAATGTATTAAAATACACATACAAGACAATATAAGTAGCTTTAAAGTAATAAATATCTGAAGAACATTTTTTTACGTTCTGTAAGGGAAAATAAAATCACTATGCATAGGTTACTTATCTACACACCAAAACCATACAACATTAGTAAAGGAGGAACCGACAAGACAGTATTCACTCAATTTAATGTGATAATAGTATCGCAAATTTTAGATTCAAGAACATTTTTATAGCATCGTAAATAATTAAATCGAAATTGATATACCTGTAACGTGACACCACCAGTCGGCTTTTTCATGCGCTGGCACGGTTACCTCACTGAATTTGCATCTGCAAAGCGATTTATTGACAATGACAGTTCAGTACGCAATAATAGTAAACAATGCATAATGCAGGTTCAAAATACATCTATATCTACTTATAAAATTGTTTGTCCCGTCTCATCTATAAATATATAACTACAACTACGATGCCTAGAAAGCTCAATTAAAGACTTTCCCCCTTATTCACAAACGCTCTATAGGCTTCTGCTAACTTAGCAATTGTTTGTCTTTATCTGTGAAAGGTAAATGTCAAAGTGACAGACAGGGACAAACGATTGCTTAGTTAGCAGAAACCTACAGAGCGTTTGTTTATGAATAAGGGGGTGAAAGTTCATTTTGTAAAATAAACGCCCAAGTACTTATTCCTGTGGGATAGGGCACTGTAGTATATTTCATTATTTCACGAGGGCAAAATCGCGACTAGTGTCAATTTCTCCTTACTTAAATTAAAAAAAAACTTACTCCGAGAACGAAATGGTTAAAACTCTTATAGTGTCCTAAACAAGGCCAATAACTATGCAACGTAAAATGAATATGAAAACAAAAGCCAGTAACTTTCGAAAAACTTCTAAAAATACACGGAATGTATTTTTTGTTTCCAATATTGCCACGTCGGTCACCCACCAACATCTGTAAGACATACGTACTTCACGGCCAGATAGCGGCCCTTTCGAGACTCAGTCAAAACAATAGTACATTGTGCACCGAGGGCGGTAAGAAGGGGATTGCTAACGAGAGATGTAATCCCCTTACTGCCCGTGATACACACAATGTTTTTCATCATATTTGCGAGGAAATAAAAAAAATGACAAAAAATAAACTCATAATCACAAAATTACCCGCAAACGACACTCATCAACATTTATGTACCAATAGTGTGAAAATATCGTCCGCCATTTTGGATCCAAAAAATTATGCTAAAATTGAGTTCAGGACCACCACATTACTCGAAAACGAACCCATCAACATTTTAGTGTCAATAGTGTCAAAATGTCATCCGCCATCTTGGCTCCAAAAAGTTATACCAAAATCGGTCTCAGATTCACGAAATTACTCGAAAACGACACCCATCAACATTTTAGTGTCAATAGTGTCAAAATGTCATCCGCCATCTTGGATTCAAAAAATTATGCCAAAATCGGTCTCAGAATCACCAAATTACTCGAAAACGACACCCATCATCATTTTAGTGTCAATAGTGTCAACATGTCATCCGACATCTTGGATCCAAAAAATTATGCCAAAATCAGGCTCAGAGTCACCAAATTACTCGAAAATGACACCCACTAACATTTTAGTGTCAAAATATCATCCGCCATTTTGGATCCAAAATAATTATGCCAAAATCGGCCTCTGAATCACCAAATTACTCGAAAACGGCACCCATCAACATTTTAGTGTCAATATGTCATCCGCCATCTTGGATCCAAAAAAATTATGTCAAAATCGGGCTCAGAGCCACCAAATTACTCGAAAATGACACCCGCCATCAATATTTTTTAGTGTCAAAATGTCATCCGCCATCTTGGATCGTAATCAGTAATGTCTAATTGAAAGTTTTATAAAATTGGTTCGTAGTTTTTTTTAAATATTAAATAAATCTGGCTGATCTGAAACCTCCTTAGTCTGAAATGACGTACAATGAACTCTTAATTTTAAAACTAAACTTTTCCTCCCAAGGGAATTATGAAAATCCATACAAATATAACTCCCTCGGGAGTAAAATATTTGAAATTCCCGCGGGAGGTAAATCAGCTACTACGGCTCTATAAGCACGCGTGTTATAACACCCTTTACGAGCAAGTGTGATGAAAAATACTTTTTGTCTGAAAACCCAACACTTAGTAGCTTAATAAGCCATTATACTTCATTTAATTTAGAATGAGAAACCACAATAACATTATATTGCGTCTGGTCAACTATTTCTTACCTAGCAAATAGTACAGTGCTATAGTTTGGCAGCCGCAAAATAAAATTGTTTTAATACCACTTTATTTGCGTGGCGTCAATTGTTACTCTAGTACAAATCGTAAAGAGATTACAGTTCACGAGCCGCAATATAATTTTGTTGTGGTTTCTCATCCAAAATTAAATGAAGTATAGTTAATGGTTATTGTTGAAGTGTCACATTTTTAACCATAAACACTATGTGTACGTGGTCCTTGTGATTTGATTGAGTGCATTATGTGTGTGTATTAATATAACGTAGATATGTACGGCTGTGATATGTTTGTTAATATCAAATCTTGGGACGCTACAAAGCTGTAACTTCGAGCCGGCTTATGATACTTTCCTACTCGCGTTTTCAATAAGGCACATGCAATATAATAAAGGTGTAGTATTCTGAAGGTGACGTTCAATACAGTCAATTAGTGCTGGGAAAGGAACATCTCCATGTTTTTAGAAGATACAATACAACAACACTTTATTGAACACCACATATAACAATCAAAACAGAAAAAGGTATACAGAAGTAATAAGGTAACAATACCATTAATGAGGAGAGGAGGGGAGTAAGGGGAGAACGGTGTCAACATCAAGCCGGTCCAAATGTCAACCCCACCTGCACGCGCCGGATGGCGGCGACGTGGCATATACCACGCCGTGGTGCTCCCTGCTAGAAAACGGACGGGGCTCTGGCGACCGAGAAATGGCGGTATATCCATACACCTGGCTGGGCAACTGGCTGGAAGAGGCTATGGCGGCCTTGGGTCTTTAATTCCCCCTAAAAATGCCAAACTCGCCAACTCGCAATGGCCAGCGCGGCGTTTTAAGGCCATATAAACCTTCATGAAAAACAAAAAATCAAAACGGCCCTCAGTCTCCAGCGGTCCTGCTCGGGCCGGCTACGGCAGCGGTCGGGGAACCGACAGGACAGAGGGTGCTAAAAATCTCTGGAAGTCGCACGGCTGCTCAACAAAGATTAACCTGGCTACGTTTAATGTTAAAACCCTTTTGCATGACGATAGACTTTGCGATCTTGAAACAAGCGTCTTGGAAAAAATAAATTGGACTATACTGGGACTTTGTGAGACCCGAAGACACGGTGAAGAACTTACAAAGTTAACATCGGGACATCTGCTGTTTCACAAGGGTGATAATAAGTCACAGGGTGGCGTGGGCTTGCTTGTACATAAATCATTTAGTGACAGGCTAAAAAGCATGACAGCCATATCAACCAGAGTAATTTACGGTATCTTTAACATCAGCGACAGATACAAACTGAAGGTCGTCCAGGTTTATGCACCTACAAGCAATAGCAGCGAAGAAGTCTTGGAAGAGTTCTACGATGATGTGGAAAAAGCTTTGAAGGACAAACCGTGCTATTATACAGTGGTTATGGGCGACTTCAACGCCAAGATCGGCCAGAAAACTCCAAAAAGTAGCGAAAACTACATAGGAAAATTTGGCTTAGGTACGAGGAACAAGAGAGGTCAAAGGCTGGTAAACTTCCTGACGAAACACAAGCTGTATGCTATGAATACGTTCTTCCATAAAAAAGAAAACCGTAAATGGACGTGGATAAGTCCCGGTGGAAAAACTAAAAACCAGATAGACTATATACTAGTAAACAGGAAACACATTACCACAGACGTGAGCGTTCTCAACAAAGTGAACATGGGCAGCGACCACAGGTTGGTTCGAGCACAAGTTAGCATTAGCGTAAAAAAGGAACGCAAGAAGATGCTCCGAGCTCGACACTGTCGATTGGATTTCGACGCTATTGAGGCCCAGAAAGAGCACTACCAAAAGCGTATAAAACACATCCTTGAAACCCAACCTGCGGACACGGTACAACAGATGAACGAAGGCTTGAGAGATGCTATCACACAAGCTGCAGAGGAAGTTGGTAAAAATACCAGCCGACGCGAGTCCCTACTTACGGAAGACACGAAGCGATTAATGGCTATAAGACAAGAACAACTGTCCATATCGCCTGGAAATCTGAGTGTGATTAACAAACAGGTTAAATCTGCTATAAGAAGAGATCTGAGGGAACACACGTACAGGACCGTAATGGATACCATCGAAAAGCATAGAGGGCCGAAAGTGTTTAGGAAGAAACTGCAAAACGGACGACAGCAAATCTATAAACTTAAAGTAAATGATCAAAGAGAGACAACAGATCTGGAGGAAGTCCTGGACACCGTAGAACTATTCTATAAGAACTTGTACAGTTCTAAAGTTGCTGAACAACCGCATCAAGCCGGTGATCCTAGGGCAAAACTTATCTCTTTATCTTTGATCTTCCGGACATAAGTTTATATGAGATCAAATCGGCCCTTAAGCAGATGAAAAATGGGAAAGCACCTGGCGAGGATAATATACCTGTGGAACTGCTCAAGGCCGGAGGCAAGGCTGTGTTAACGCATTTGCAAAGACTGTTCAATGAGGTGCTCATGAAAGGAACAAGCCCTAAGGAATAGAGAAATGCCATAGTCACTCTCATCTTTAAGAAAGGTGACAAATCAAACTTGGCAAACTACCGACCGATATCGATCCTCCTCCACACGTACAAGCTGTTTACCAAAATCCTAACCAACAGACTTGCAAACAGACTCGATGCTGCTCAGCCGGTGGAACAAGCGGGCTTCCGAAAGGGCTTCTCAACGATCGACCACGTATTCGTCGTCAAACAAGTAATCGAAAAGAGTGTGGAATACTGTCAGGAGCTTTGTGTGGCTTTCGTAGACTATGAAAAAGCCTTCGACACGGTGGAACACTGGTCAGTGTTCCAAGCACTTCAACGATGTCAGGTGGACAGTAGGTACGTGGAAGTTCTTGGGGAGATCTACAGGGGCGCCACACTTCAGGTCAGGCTACACCAGCTCACCCAACCAGTCCAGGTCGGAAGAGGCGTGCGACAGGGGGACACAATCTCTCCAAAGCTCTTTACTGCAGTCCTTGAAGACGTCTTTAAGAGGCTAGACTGGACAGAGAAGGGCGTAAACGTGAATGGAGAGATGTTATCGCATCTACGCTTCGCAGATGACATTGTCCTCTTTGCCAGAACACCAGCAGAGATCTCCATAATGCTCGAGCAACTTTATGATGCGTCTATTACCGTTGGACTCAAGATGAACATGGATAAAACCAAAATCATGTGCAGAAATGACGACACTACCACACATGTCTTGGTCCACGGTCAGTGCATAGAAAGGGTTCCTAAGTACGTCTATCTGGGACAGATCACCACATTAGATGGGAATGGACAAGAACTGGAAATCGACAGACGAATTCAGCTGGGATGGGCCGCTTTTAGCAAGCTCTCCGACGTCTTGGAACACCAAAAAATTCCCCTATTTCTCAAAAGACGTATGTTCGAGCAGTGTATCCTCCCAGTCATGACCTATGGCGCTGAAACTTGGACACTTACGCGGAAGTTTATGGCAAAATTGCAGGTGGCACAGAGAGCCATGGAACGTGCCATGCTGGGCATATCACTGTTGGATCATATCCGCAACACAACCATTCGGAAGCGCACCAAAGTGATCGACATAGCCCTTAGGGTGTCCCGGTCAAAGTGGAGATGGGCCGGCCACATTAGTCGCAGAACAGATGGCAGATGGCCACTTAAGATTGCTGAATGGAGACCCCGGGTAGGAAAACGCAGAGTCGGGAAACAGCCTTCTCGATGGGTGGATGACATCGTAAAGATGTCAGGAAACGGCTGGATGCGAATGGCACGGGACCGCACTACTTGGCGTGCTCATGAAGAGGCCTATACCCAACAATGGGTGATCACAGGCTGAAGAAGAAGAGAAGAAGAAGACCATTAATAAATCGGTACCTAATACAACGACTGGGATTCTACACACCAGTGAACGAAAAACAACTTCGCAGCGACTGACAAGTAGTTAAAGCCACAACGACATACATATAATATAGCCCATACCATGAAATCCCGGTAACAAGTGACGATGACGAAAATAGTATGCACACCAGCGACACCCTCAACGGAAATTCCTACAGACAATATAAACACAGTCAACATAAAGCTCTCTTTGGTTCTCTGGTGCCTCGGGCAGGAGGTACAGTTGCCTAAGTCAGCGAAGCAGACGAGCCACTTAAGTTTTAGGTTCGCCCGAGTGTACACAACGTTGTGGTACCAGTAGCTATGCCAGCGGTCGTTAAGACCCCACTAAACACCATAGGCCAGCCAGGCGATACCTTGCCGGCGTGTTCTCTTGAGCCCATCCTTATGGCTTTTGGCTTTCTTATGCCTCTACCTAATGTGCAACACCTCTGCGCCCTTGCAGCTTAACAGCTGGTCAGTTGAGTCACGATAACGATATCGCGATTTCTGAAAATTCTAACAAATGTCTATGGATTCTCGCAACCAAGTCTCTGAGGCTAGACTACAGCTCTAACACATAACGCTGTACCGTCTGTGAGAGTTTCGTGTACATAACTAGCTCTATATTATTAACCGCAACCGCGCTCTCATAACATGACATACCTAATCCCTTTACAGCTGCAAACTAATTAAAAGCCTTTTAAGCTCCAGGTGGTTATATTACTAAGTATTCTGAGGATTTTGTGAAAATATGCGCTGTTTTTTTGGTGCAATACATCAACGTGTTTTTACATTATACTTATTTTACTACGATATACACTACACTTTCACTATTCATATTCATGTAAATAATTTTTAATCACTTACAAGACTTCCATGACTCTGCTTGGGTGGTATTTTGAATGTCAATTTTATAATGGATTTATTTTAGTTGATCACGTTATGTACAAAATAGTTTTGACACCCTTGACACCGAGATTTTTCCTTGATCTCAGAATGATAATATGCAAAAATTGAAATCCAGACTTCAGAACTTGACATGTCTTTTCATTTCAATCTTGATAGTTATTACCATTGATCATTGAAGGTCGGGCACAATGTCTATTGTCTGACTAAAAAATCTGTCACGTGCTGAAATAAAGCAACACTATACTATAAAAGTATAAAGAAATGATAAAAAATGACGACTCCTTTATCTTTGCAATTCAAAATTGTAAAAAAAAAATATTATTAACAAAATCTATTTTTTTATTACTTTAATGTGCCTAACTAGCTGTTTCCCAGGGCTTCGCCCCCGCTGCAATTTTTATTTCAAAATTTCATTTTATACAAACCTTGTCCAAACAGTAACAAACACAACTAAAAAAGAATTATCCAATTCGGTGCAGTCGTTTGGAAGTTATGCGCGTACAAGCGCGTACCATACATTTCGACGATTCATTTTTATTTATATAGAAGACAGATACATTAAAGTGTCTTGATTTTGAGATCTTTACAACAAACAGTTTGAAATTTCTTCTTTACCCTCAAAAAGTTACGCTTTTATTTACGCGAATTAATATTAATTTATTTACATTTTTTATGTCCGTACTTAAATTGAGTCACTGCAACGCATGTGTGTCCCAAAGTTCAACTACTTATACTGGTCACGCAGATTTGGTAATAATTAGCTATGGCACAATGGATAGACAGACAGACACCGACAAACGAGTGATCCTACGAGTGTGAGGGGTTTCATTTCCTTAGGAGGTCCAGAGCCTTTCAGATGTCACAATATTAATTTAATTACCTATTATCTTTATTTGAAATTGACTTGACCGGCGCAGGAACCGTAACACATAAAAAATTCTAGATCTACTTATTTTCATTAAGTAGTGAATTCTTGGATCCTAGTATTGCTCGTTTTGAAACGCATTTTCCTAGGAACAATTTATTGCCCCTAAACATAGGGTTTTTTTACAGGGGATAACTTTTTAAAAGGTATAAGGTATAGTATACAATACATGAATATAGACAAATATTTCTCTTTTAACATAATAAAGCAGGTTAGAAACATAGAATTTTAAAGCCATTCGTTCACCGCCGCGCGCCGTCACCTAACCGTCACGAAAAATCTCAGGATAATAATTTTTGGCGCCCAAGAAGCGATGCATGGGTACAATGTGTAGCAAATTTTGATGTCTGTCTGCCCATAGCATGCTCGTCACCCGAATGCAGTCGCCCCGGCTGCCGAAGTTTGCAGCCTTGAGCGACTGTTCTGCTAGAACTCGGTTGTAACAGCCCGTTTTGACGACAATGCATAAAATGACTGTGTGATCTTGTCCACACACCCCCGGCGCATCGCATTTTTCACGTTATCTCGAAATTATCCCGAAACAATCTTGATTTCGGTGTCAGCTGGGTGATGGCGCCGGTAAACAAACAGCCTAAGAAGGTCACATAATATTCCATCGAATACCACTCAAGTGGAATGGTTCGTATTTTCTGGTTACATTAGTGTACTGAACCCAGTGACCTGTGTAATCAGAACAAACACTACGCATACAGCTCAATGAATTTGATATAAAGGAGAATAAATTAATTTATAATATAGACTTGCTACACGTAAACATGTTATGGATAATGTCGTCTTCGTCTTCATTTCAGCCCAAAAAAGCCATTTTAAGAGTCGCTCATTCTAAAAGGGCGTATGTGAAAAGTTACATCATTTATACTTCATTTAATTTAGGATGAGAAACCACAATAATGTTATATTGCGGCTCGTGAACTGTAATCTCTTTACGATTTGTACTACAGTAACAATTGACGCCACGCAAATAAAGTGGCATTAAAACAATTTTATTTTGCGGCTGCCAAACTATTGCACTGTACTGTTTGCTAGGTAAGAAATAGTTGACCAGCCGCAATATAATGTTATTGTGGTTTCTCATTCTAAATTAAATGAAGTATAGTTTATACTCGTATTGTGTTGCAAATGAAAAAAATCTTAAGGCCGATAGCTTACAATTTTTTTTTTTTTTTTAACACATTATAGTCTTTTCACTGAAGTTGAGTTAACTTGACATTGACGGATTAGCATTTCAGACTATCTAAGGACTAACTATTTATCGGCCGCCATTAAGGGAGAATAGAATAGACTAACTATGGTGTGCGAGTCGGGCGGGTTACCTCCGCGTGTGGTCAAGAGCTGCGGTTTGTTTTGGATCCGTCCGGGGGAAAGAGCAGTGCTTAGTCCGGTGCACCCTGGGCATCGGTTAATGATTTCCTGGCAGATTCTGAGGGATATCATTACCCGTTGGCTAAGAGGCCGGCCGGGGGGAGGGGGTCTTTTGACCGTGTTCGTGTGTGTGTACAAAGTTGTCGACATTTTGTCACAAGATTTTTGAATACCTGCATTACTTTGACATTGGCGAAATTATCGCATCGATGAATGGGACTATAAAAAAACTATCTAAAACAAATATTTCCAGGCAGAATCATCCAAAAGTTGATGGAGCCCAATGGAGCCACTTTTTCCTAAATTTGAATTGAAATATTTCGAGTGCGTAATTTACCTTGATAACGTTTACTTATATAAAATGCCTGCAATAAAATACTGATTTCTGAAAAACTGCATTTTTCCGGATGTAATACTAAATAGTGTTTGGTGAAGGCCGCCTTTACACCTACACCAAAATATTTTAGGTATTAGGTATTAGGAGGAAAAGTAAAAATAATATCTGCTTTATATCTTCATTAGGGTATAATTGATGTTACATCAATCACAAATTAACACTGTTACCCTTACTGTGCGGTCCACTCTCGAATGTCCGTCAAGCAAACTCTACCTCCGTGTGGAAGCCTTTAGACGCATAGTTAAGTAAAAAAAGTAAAAAAAAAGTAAAATAGTACATTACTGCAGAGGCCGTGAAGTAAGGGATTGCAGGACGAGATTGGGGTACACGGCCGAGTCGTAGACGAGGCCGGATAAAGCGAGTCCTGCTATCCCTGTTTCCGGCCTAGGATTGTATAGTGCTTTTCTCAAGCAATGCGAGGAAATCAAGTAAAAATTGTATAATTAGCCGCATTTTTAATTTTTGAAACATGCCATTTGAACAAACTATTGCTCGCGCCATGTTCCCCGCGCCCCGCCCCGCGCCGCCGCACCGCGCCGAGCGCACCCGACGACCGCACCACATTACTTCTTGGTCTAGGCCGTAAATGTGAAACTTCTTGGCTTCATTTCGACCGCACCACATTACTTCTTGGCCAAGGCCGTAAATGTGAAACTTCTTGGCTTCATTTCGCGACATTAACGCGTACATTTCCGAGCATGCTTGAGAAAAAGTCTTTTTCTCAAGCATGCTCGGAAATGTACGCGTTAATGTCGCGAAATGAAGCCAAGAAGTTTTACATTTACGGCCTAGGCCAAGAAGTAATGTGGCGCGGTCGTCGGGTGCGCTCGGCGCGGCGCGGCGCGCGGGGCGGGGCGCGGGGAACATGGCGCGAGCAATAGTTTGTTCAAACGGCATGTTTCAAAAATTAAAAATGCGGCTAATTAAACAATTTTTACTTGATTTCCTCGCATTGCTTGAGAAAAGCACTATACAATCCTCGGCCGGAAACAGGGATTGCAGGACTCGCTTTATCCGGCCTCGTCTACGACTCGGCCGTGTACCCCAATCTCGTCCTGCAATCCCTTACTTCACGGCCTCTGCAGTAATGTACTATATCTGTAATATGCGAAAGGTTACAATGTATTTTTGTTCAGCAGCCTCCGCACTAGACCCAGGGCCTGTGTCGCGGAGACTAGACACAGTTCACCTATTCACATATTTTTATGTGAATAGGAAGGAAAACGAGCAAGTGGGTCACCTGATGGTAACCGATCACCACTGCCGGAGGGATTGCAGATGCGTTGCCGACCTAGAGGACTTAGATGAACCGGAACACAGCAGCGCAAGCACTGCTGCTTAGCGGCAGAATTAGCGAGTAAGATGATGGTAGCGATCCGGACGGACCTAACAAACTACGGATGGAATTATAACAATAAAGGACAAATATAAACTATACAAAATTATGTGTGTGTGTGTGTGTGTGTGTGTGTGTGTGTGTGTGTGTGTGTGTGTGTGTGTGTGTGTGTGTGTGTGTGTGTGTGTGTGTGTGTGTGTGTGTGTGTGTGTAGTATGTGAGTTTTTGTGCATTTAATTACAGGCTGTAAGAATATATATCGGTTTCGTCATGATTCAAACTCATCATGTCAGATTTTTACCCCCTCATTCATTGCTCTATAAGCTGTCCTTATCTGTGTAAGGTAAATGTCAATGTGACAGATAAGGACAAACGATTATTAAGTTAGCAAAAGCCTATACTAGAGCGATTATGAATAAGGGGGTTAATGTTTTGTATGTGTTTACAGGTTTTATTATAGATGTGCGAATGGGAATAAGGTGGGTAAGGTTATTTATTATAAGACTACTTTACTAACATGTTTTAATGTTTTTATTATTATTATTAATTATTATACGTCCGAAATGGGCAAAGCTGTTTATACCTTATTTGTATGACATCATATTACTGTACACAGTCTTGACAATTAATGAATATGAATTAAAGACCACAAACGCGAAATACCAACTCGAGATTTTGTTTTTTTTTTGGATTTTTAAAAATGTTTACCGATACCAATTACGTACACACGGCAAAATAATTCGGTAAGCATAGGCACGCACACAAACGTCGTCTATGTGTTGAGTACCGACATGAACATTACGTAGAATCCACAAGTGAATGTGTGAGTGAGTTCGATCGTATATCTACCCTCTCAGTACAGTTTTTTTTAGTAATAAGATAAATAAGTAATGTCGCTGTAAATTACCTATTTATTATATAAACAACAACAATAACTATAAAATAACTGAAGAAAGTTGTAACTATTTTAGTTAGTTTATAACTAACTTAAATATAATTACAAATTAAACTAAAAAATCCCCTTGGTATCGTGCCTGGCTCAAAGGTTTAAAAATTCAATATCTCCGGTTTAAGTTAATTCTACAGAAATAATGTAAAAGTATTGTTTTATTTTTGCATTTTCCTAAAAACATTTTACATTATTATCTTACATTGGATATTGTCATCGCAAGTGTAAGGCAAGAGAAGGCACCCCGGATCGAGTCTTACTTTGACCTTGAATCTTTAAATTTATGCAATCTGACGCATTGAACTATTATTACCAGCGTAGTAGCTACCATCTCACTGATTCAACGTGTTATATTTTTATTTCTCATCAAGTCTGGTCTGAGATTCAATTCCAACATTTCCAACCAATATTCCTTACAACCAACATCGCCATTTAAAGAACATCCAAAAATGTCATTTCTTCTAGGATTCGAACTCGGTTCACTAGAGAGCGAGTGCACAAATCAAGTATTCGACTTGCCTTTGTGACCGCTGAGCCACCGAGATATTTAATATAGTTGGTGAATTTATGAATTACTACGTCCAAACTGTGACTACTGCATTTGCAATGTGTAAATAGTTGTTTAACGAGCTTTGAAATAAGGTTGAAATTAGAAGGTTGAAATTTGCTAGACGATGCACATTTTATTCATTGTCGTCTAACAATATAAAGTATATTCTACCCTCAAATTATTAGTAATATGAATTTGTCAACGCTAGCCGCCATTCGTTACGCCTTGTTTTACAAGTGGTTTTACAACAACGAACTGTTTAATTTTGCCTTTGAAATACCTTGTGATTTGCAAAATATGGATAGTCATCATCTTTTTTGAAAAGAGCAGATTATTGTTCTTTACGAACAAAATATTTCTATAAGGAATCGCTTGCGTTTATTGATATCGGTAAGTAGACAAAGTGTCTGATAAAATAATTACTTCTTATTTTACATCAAATTTCTTCATGGTGTTAAAAACAATGATTTATTATTGTATCCGTAATGTATCCAAATAACTTTCTTTGACGAAGAATGTTTTTTATTAAACTTCATTTATTTTGCAGCGGAAGACTTCAATTATGGATTCACCGTTATGCAGACTTCGGGCACGATAAGAATATTCCTTTTCCTTCTGTGTCAAAACAAGAAGTCTCATCTTCACGCCATTTGGACATAAGTAGTTGCCGCACACGCTAAAGGGACCTATTTCACATCAACGAGAGACAATGTTACCTACGTTGTAAACTGTGCGACTTCATCTGCATGTTGCAGGATAGCATTGTCGTAACTCGTAAACCAGCAAAAAAAATGCTTCAACGGATCAGCCAGCATAGAAGAAACAGAATGAATTTTGATCGTGAATATTTATAATTTTGATTCGAATAGTTAATAATGTAGTGATTTTTAGTGGTGAAAAACCATTTACGTCTGAAAAAGATGGACGAAAAATTTTGTGGCGAAAAGTGGTTGGATGTCATCCATGGGATTTGTGAGTTAGTGGGTTGGGGGTCGTAATAACAGTGCTAAAAAAAAGTGATGTGTGACCTATTTCGTGCATAACAATATTATTGTGTCATAGTCAAAGACTGGCTGAGCACCCAACAAGATTCCTTAACTGTTATTAACTGGGATCCATCTGATATAAAATCCAAAGCAAATTTAGGTAGCTTAGTCACTTGAAAGTGGAGATTTAATCCAGTGTGCAATGATGTTATTGTTAATGGCTGTCATTTAACATGTCGATTCATTTCACCACTGACTTTATTTCTCAACAAATAAAACGTTTCGTTCATCTTTCTCAGACTTAGTAAACTTAATAAATCGGAAATTCTTATAAATGATACTCTTTTCAAAACCCTTGTTAATTCGAATAAATTACATCTTAAAAATAGCCCTTTTGTGGTGTGCATTCAATTTACCATTTGTATTGTAATTTTAAATTATGTTTGTAAGAGAATTTTTTAATTAACCTAAAATCATACTGTGCTATAGTGTGTGTTGTTTTACGAATAAATGTTGTTCTTCTTCTGTTATATTATAAGGAACAGCATGCAATTTTATTTTGCTAATTTAATTAGTTAGTCTTATAGTAATAATAATTACTTAAATGTTGTAATAAACAATTTGAAACAATGATTTTATTTTCTTATTTTGTTTTTTTACTTTCTTTTTTTCGTGTTTGAAGTAGTCATGATTTGGTTTTGAGATAGTTATAAATTGAAAAAAAAAAACAAAATAGACACATTTGTGCAAGATTCGAACCGAGGTCTTTAACATTCATAGTCCTAATCAGTACGATTGAGCCACCGCGCTTATATTATTCATGACGAAATTATTCTTCCATTGAGCAAAATCGTTTGAATAACAATAACCTATACAATAAGAGATATGTGAAGGTAGTCAGAGAACACAATCAGCACACATAGGCTATGTTAGTGTGAATACTCGTGTGGATACAAAACCATTTTGTTGTGTGTGTAATTAAGGCAGCGGATAGGTGCGGATGTGTGTATAGAATGACACACATGGACAACTAGGGTGCATACCGAATAGTTTTGCTGTGTGTACGTGGGCGACTAGGAAAGGTCTGAGATACGCAAATTTTAAAAATAGAAGCTTTTTAAATTGTACCTCTTTGAAATCCTTATTTATTTGAAATTCGAATGCCATTAGCCAATTTGCGTAATTAAAAAAAATAAAAATGTTGTGTTCAATTGTTTATCGCATTTCGCTAGTTGTTTTCTGTCAACAATGGAATTCGATCGCGAACATTTTCGTGCAATGATGTTGTACGATTTTAAAGTTGGTTTGAGTGAAACTGAGTGCCGAAATAGACTTTTATCTGCATTTGGGGAGCTTGCACCATCCCGTGCAACAATTTTATGATGGTTTTCATTATTAAACAGGGGAAATTTTCCTTGAAAGATGACGACAGGAGTGGCCGTCCTGCTACTGCTGTAACCAGCTGTAACGGACGAAAATATTGAAGCGGTAAAGAAAATTTTGCACGACGACCCGAAAACTACCTACAAGGAGATAGAAGAAGCCCTGATAATTTCATCGCCGATAATTAATACAATTTTACATAATCATCTACAAGGGAGGAAGCTTTGTTTACGATGGGTTCCTCACGCTTTGACAGCTGAACAAAAACAAGCTCGCGTTACCTGGTGCCGGAAAATGCTTGAAAAATTTGAAAACGGCGAAGACCACAACGTATTTAATATTATTACTGGAGACGAGATTTGGATCTATCAATATGATCCACTAACAAAGCGGCAGTCGATGGATTGGGTGTTTCCGGACGAAGAACCTCCACGGAAAGTCAAACGAAGACGCAGTGTGGGCAAAAAAATGGTGGCAACATTTTTCAGTGCAATTAGTTATTTAGCAACAATTTCGTTAGAAAGTCAAAAAACAGTTAATGCTCAATGGTACACGGAAGTGTGTTTGCCAACTGTGTTTGTCAAAAACGTCCAAAAACAGGATTGCGGGGACTTTTTTTGCATCACGACAATGCGTCACCGCACAAATCCAGCTTAACTGAAGAGTTTTTGAGAAGCATAGAAATCCAACAAATGAGCCACCCGCCCTACAGCCCTGATCTGGCTCCGTGCGACTTCTTTCTCTTCCCAAAAGTGAAACTTTGACTCCGTGGTTGTCATTTCGATACTCCTGAGGACGCTCGGAACGCTTTCATAGCAGCGGTTGAGGACCTCCCTAAAGAAGAATATAGCCAGTGCTTTAAATCTTGGTTTAGATGAATGAACAAATGTATAGTGAAATAAAATGTTCTAAATGCAATTTTTTTTCGTATCTCAAAACTTTCCTAGTCACCTAACGTATAAAGCCAGAAACGCAAAACACCAACCTGACGTTTTGTGGTGTTTTGCGACTTTATTAATTATGCAAAATATGACAAACGCAAAACACCAACTGCGACTTGTTAAATGTTTGCAATCGATGTGGTGTACCACAACAGCCAGTCTTTACAAGTTCAACGTAATATGAAATTTACCGTGAAAAGGTTCTGCAATGGATCACGAATCCATTTGTTCATGTACTAGCCCACCCAACGAAGCCCAAAAACAGTCTCAGGGGAAAAAACTCGTGTATAAGCGAATTTCGGCATAGTTGTAGAGAATGGTTTTTTCCCTGAGATTCCGAGCCTGAGATTCCTTCGTAGGGTGGGCTATAAATACCATAGTCTCGAAAATAATCAAGTAAATAACCATGTTTTTGTATATATATTTTTTTACTCGGTTATTGATATTTTTTTTGGGGCAATAAACATTTTTTCTTTCTTTCTTTCTTTATTTCTTTCAAGTACAACCGTAATTTATTATGGCCGTTTTTTCAATCCTCGGTTTTTTGCACTTATCAGAGTTATTCGTCGAGTAAGGCTATCTGACGATTGAAAGATCGGCCTCGGCCTTCCGATTGAATGATCGGTCGGTTAATGATAAGAGGTTTTTAGGACAAATATAATATATTTATTAACAATTAATCAAGTAATCATATTATTATATACATCATACACACAATATAACTTAAACATATTTAATAACTTAAATTCACTTGTTCATTTCATGTATCATTTCTAGTGCACTGGTGTAGACTCCCGAAACCAAAGAAAACATACCACATATAATAATAAATATGTCTCTGAATAGCTTGTAATTACATGTTCCATATTTGTCCGGATACCATATGCACACGTCCATTAGAGCAGGAAAGACAACCGCGAGCAGCGACAAGCACAGAGCGCCCACTAGGGAAATGACGGGCCCCAGCGACGGCACGGCTATTGCAACCGCAACTACAAAACGGGAGAGACATTTTTACTAAGGTTGATTATTATTTTGCATGCAGTAGGTACCTACGTAAAAGTATTTAAGTAGATATTACCTATGCATTAATATATTAAATCCTAAGTAAAATATGTTTACATATTTATGGAAGTTTTAAATTGAGCACGAGTTTAAAGGCACGCCATGGTGTAACATTAACCTAACCTCTATTTATTTCCCAAATTATATTTCCTAATTCATTTTATGTAATTTAATTTTCCCAACGAGTTTATGAAAAGATGGCAAGTGTTTGAATTGTCCTATAAAAGTTAAATATTCTAATTTGAGTTTTCAAATCTCTTCATATTATATGTATTGTGGTTATGGGAAATATAAAATATAATGGACTTTAAAAAACAAACGAACGTTTTCAAAGAATTGAAATTGGAGTAAACGAATTTGCAACATTCATATGTTACCGTTAGCATCTTAAGCAGGTACCCTCTGCCGCTGTCTCCCAGTACCCGGTACCGACTTTCTTGTATATGCGGCTCTCAATTAAAATAGATCATTAATATTAATAAGTATTATCAGAATATTAATTAAGTAGGCGCAAAAACCACCAATGGTGTTTTACCGGGAATGACGACGAGCACGATCCGAAGGCTGTAGTCGTATGTTGTTGCACTCGTGTGATATTTGTGACTTATTCTGGTCCAAATCACATTATAGGCAACAAAGTTTTGCAATGGGAAAGTAAAAAATATTGCCAATCCAAAAATTATTTTTGCTGCTTGTGCTTTTCTGCGAAATAACTAAATATAAATTATGCCATATTGTGGTGTTTTAATCGTGCTAATTAAAACGTCGATTGTTTTATTCTTTGCCATCTTCTATTTAACTAGCCGTGTCAGTATGTGTCTCGCAAGACTTCAATCCACTGTTAGTAGTCGAATTGACTTGGAATTTGGTACACTTTATGTGGATAAACAATAGGATAAATTTATGCATTGTACTTGTAATTGTCAACAAACACAGTCACCAAAAAATCTTGTATAAAAAATTACATTAAAAACCAATTGTACGTTTATTAAGATGAGACCTAACTAAATCGTTTATTTGCCCCTAAAACCTCCACATACCACTATCGAATTAGTTAGAGCCTACTCGAATAACATTAAGGTGCGACCACACCGCCGCTTAAAAAACGGTGTATGAAGAAACGGTAAGAAAATGTGATGCATACGGCACGTCACTGCGTATACGCGGCGGTTTGGTCGCACCCTTATTGTCGCGGGATTCCAGTTTAACCAATGTCTTTAGAGACTTACTTCTGTTCTTGAGGTAAATTGAGCGTCAGTGAGGCCTTTATATCTGCACCATATTTCAAATAACCAAAAGCTCCAACAAGAGCATATAAAGACAGAATCATTGTCATAGCCACGTTAAAGAGTCCAAAGTATCCGAGGAATCTCTTTGGATGCTCCATATTATATTCCAAAGCTAAAATCTGTAAGTGAACCATTATTTTATTTATGCTCGTTGTGATTTTTGAAGTTTAGCTAAAACTACTATTACATCACATCAAACATATATGTCTATCTATACTATACGATACGGTAGGTATAAGGGTGTTACCACACCAATTGATCAACCATCGATCCATGTCATCGACCAACATCGATCGACTACGATCGATTAATGTGGTAGCTTTGGCTGATCAACGGATAAACCAATCAATCGATAGGTGTGGTAGAGTTGGTCTAATAGAAACTATCAATCGACGTCGACTGTTCCATTCTACCATCGATCGACGACCGATCGATCGGTATGGTAACACTCTAAGTATACCTATGTAGTCTACCCTACAAAGACGTAATCTCATCATAACAGATGCACTACAAGGTACAGAAGAATTTACGTGACTACAATTAATTGTGATTTTCACTGGGTCGGCAAGCTCAAACTGGTTTTAACCACGTGCGGCCATAAACATAGACGTTTCGGTTAGAGTATATTCACATTATTCACTGCAAAATTTACTATTTGAATTTTACTAATAGAATTCAAGTGACTCCTATTTTCTATATAATTATTAAATCCTATTTATACGGTGAGTTTTTTAAGCCAATGAGACACTTGTGCGCTCCTCGACTTCATATCTACTTAAAATGATTTATAAAAAAAACATTATTTCGCTAGCTTGGGGCTCAATTTTTGTATAAATAATAAGCCATTTTTACGAAAATGAGATTTGAATTTAGTTTTTTTCCACTCTCGACGTGTGTTTTTAAAACTCTCCAAATCCCCAAAAAATATCAAATACAACCTCAATTTTCGGTTGCCCTAAACAGGAAATTAAAGAACCGAGCTACAAAAACCAGCTACTCGAAGTGTGAAAAATGCAAAGGTATATTCACCCTTTTTAAATCAAAATCTATAATTGCAATTGGCATAAAGGACATTTCTTATCAAACTTGGCGTATACGACTTAACGATTTCTGAAAATTGAACAAAGTTTACTGTACAACCTGCAATTACGTTTCATTTTTAAGATGTATATGATACCAGCAAACCAATTTGGTGAATACGACCTGAATTATTTCCAATAAAATAATAAAGTTTGGTGTGCGGCCTACAGTAGCGTATTAATTCAGGGCAATAAACGCCAACAATAATGAAATTTGGAGTAAAAAGAGCGTTTTAATTAAATACATAACTTAAGAAAAATAGTTTAAAAACGAAAGAGATTAGAAGTATTTAATGCTCTATTATTGTTGTTACTTTTCATTTTTATCGTTCTATGTGGTAAGCTCTACAGTACTGAACGATATGAAATAATCCGTTCTTATTATTAAAAATCAGCAATATTTGTGTTTTTTTTCGTTGCCATTGATTTCTTTACCTCACCAATATTTTTTTTTCTATAGGTACAAATTTTTTGTTACTACCAATAACCCTCAAACGTTTTTATAGTACTAATGGACTTTGAAAGTTAAATTTGATTCTCAAGCTGATCTGGTTTATACCTACCTTATCATGATTATCGCAGTAAAGTAGTTAAGGGTGTTTATACGTGATTTGTTTTTTTTTACAGTTTATCCTACCTAACCAAAAAAAGAAAACTGGTGACTAACACCTTTGGTTTCTCAATAAATCGTAATAGCTGACTTTTACGCCCTTAGTAGCATATACCTACTGCAACTATTATTTAGGTCATAAACGACATGCTGTTTTGGTTTTATGAAACGTAAATTAAACCATCTACCTATTTTCTTTGTTATGGTTTCTATATTAAATATTATGAATTCATATTGTTCTACTCATAATTTTAAGAACTTTCGTCCTACGAAGCTTCATTATAACAGTTAAAACAAAAGAGTAAATAAAAAATAGTTTTTTGGCTCTCCTGAAAAGTTGTCTTTTGGCTTAAACGACAATTGAGCCCCAAGGTATCGATTTCATCTCATACTCTAACAGGATACAGAAAAAAAATTGTAGCAGTTGTTACTCGTAATGTTACACACCACACCCACTGCTTCTAGTGCAAAGAGCGTAGTTCCGACGAAGACGGGGATATCTATAAGGCCCTTGACTTCCAGTTTTTCATCATCTATCTCGAAATCATCTTCAATCAAGTAGTAAAATACCAGGATGAGACCCAGCAGAGTTATTAAATTTGACACAGAGGATATGGGCGACAGTAACTTCAAATTTTTCACCATATTGACTACAAGAAGTGGAACAAACAAGACACAAATATGCATTCTTATTGAAATTTCGTAGTTGTAGAAATCGCACACCTGAAAAAGATATCACATTAATATTTTGCTAGTTTGCATTGTTGCTAGTGAACTAGAGGTACAGGTCGATTCACAAGCGCAGGCACGAATGCATTGAATGAGTGAATGATAATACTTATGTGTGTATAACAAAATTATTAAATACAGGTTGAGGTTTATTTTTTTCTTGAGTATTAGGTATGTACTTGTTTACAAAATATTAGAAGACCTCTGTACGAGAACGTCACACACACAGTGACAAGTGACATTACTTCGTTCAATCAATTCGTTCCAGCTCTTGTAAATCGACCTGTACCCGGAGCTTCTCTCAAATTTACTTAGTGGTTACATACTTCAATGGTTTGTCTTGTTTACTTAAATAGGCACCTATTTTTTTTTCATTATTCTTCAGCGTTTAACCCCGCCAGAATTCATTTTATGAGTCTTATTCGTAACTGTTATACAAACAAGTGAATAAATATCATGAATATCATCTACACCAATTGACGTCGTCAGCAGCAAAGCTCACCAAAACAACGATGTTACATACCTACAGCATTCGTATTTTTCATACCTACTTAAATTATTTTTTATTAGGTAGGTTACTTTACGATTTTTTTGAACTTTTATAATGTAATAATGATCTATTTGTGCGGCATGTGCTTAACTGTGGTTTAAAGTAAAAATGAATAAAGATGTCTAAAGTTTGGTGGAGTTTGCGCATAAATAATAGCAATAAATTATTTTTAAGGCGACGGTGTTTTCATTGTTTTTGAAATTAAAATGAAACCTGGAAGCTAATCAAATTATGTCCTCGTATTTATAGTTCAATGACTCGTTGCTGTCGCAAACATAAGTTATTAATTAGCTATTATCCCGCAAGTTTGACTGCATCCAAAAGGAAATGCGCAACATTCTATACAATGCGTTCTTTTGATACTGACCGGACCTAAGTTGAAGATAATTTTATTTTTGTGATTACTGATTATTAATGCGAGGTCTTCTTTTAACGACCCACCCTTTTAAATCGTATTTACTGCTTAAATATTGTCTTTGCACCTGTTTAACATTTTCCGCCACAAAGACAGCGTACACGCAGCACAAGCCGATTTGCCAGACGATGAGGACCACGTCCACAAACTCAGCTAGAAACCTGGCAGGCCCTCGTAGGCATGAGGGGCCTGTGGCTAGCGCAGCGTAAAGTGACTGAGGGTATGTCATGTAGCCTCGTTTAGCTCGCTTGCAAAGCTCGTATTGAGCTGCGATCTGAAAAGAAACCTCGATGACACCCAAGGCGAAAGCAACGGGATGGGCTGGCGTAAAAAAATATTTTCCTTCCATAATATGTACTTATATAATTACTCGAAAAATGAAACAAGAAGTACCAGATGTTAAAAATGTTTCTAAGAAATAAGATACCTACTGGTTTGTGATAATGATATTGATAATATACATATTATTATACTATGGTGTATTCATTTGTGTAGGTACTTAGATCAATAAGTTTTATATTTTATGTACCTATGTGTTGTATAATTATTACATTTATACTAAACTCTCAGTGGAGTCAGAGTACATTTTTACTTTTCTCGCTATCGAAATTGGCTTGTTTTAGTCCCTTTTTGAACAATCTACTATTAATAGAATTCAGTCCAATTGCTAATTGTTTGTAGAAATGAATACCTACTAATAAATTTAGGTTTGTAAGTTTGATATTAATGCAATTATGGAGTAAATATTAAGTTTAATGATTGACTAACGAGCATGTGGATGCAGTACGTCGCGAATGCACCTATGATGATCAGTCCTGCAGTACCATACAAGACGCCCATGCGGCGGAAGCCATCCGGCATTGCCAGGATCCCGGCACCGATGCTGCCCTTCAACATATGCATCATGGTCTCCGAATACCTGCACATATACACTTCGCTTATCGTATCAAATAAAGATATGTCCAAAATTACGGCATACTCACTGTTAGCACTAAAACTCACGAAGTTGCTTTCTCAACACGGCGGTGGTTATGAGGGTCGTACTCTTGCTCCTCTTGCGTTTCTATAATGAATAATGCTCGCGCGTTAACAATACACGGACCTATATTTAACTTCTTCGTCACTATCATCAAACTGACCTGCATCGCCGACGCCCTGTGTCGCGATTTCATGCACACCACCCATAAACTCGTAAATAAACATGGTGATGTTTGGTCGACTGGTTCTTCAAATGAAAACCACAGGTAACTTTATGCACTTTGCGTATTCTATACTTTGAATAGTATAATATTCTTGCACGTAAAAATATTGGTAAGAAGAAGTATTGTTACTTCTTGTGACATGATACATAATGATTAATTACTTTGACAGCGATCAAAAATTCTAGATAATAAATGCAAGGAATTTATAAATACGACCTTTTTACACTTTAGTTAAAAAATGTAATGTGATATGAATTATGCAGATATGAATTAATCTACTATCTTTCTAATTTTTATTTTGTAATAAAAACCTTTATTCATACACAAATAACGTCAAAAAAGAATAAAATGAAATAATAATTAAAAAAAACCAATCAGTCTAATAAGGGTGCGACCACACCGCCGCTTAAAAAACAGTGACGTTACGGAATCGCAACTCAAAATTACTTTTCGGTGACAAAATTATTTTTTCTAGCGTGGGTTGTCAGCAGGGAGATCCGCTTGGGCCCGCCATTTTCAGCTTGGCCATTCATCCATCCTATCATCTCTAAGCTAAATTCAAAATTTAACCTTTGGTACCTTGACGATGGTTCCCTTGGTGGAGACGCTTTGACTGTTTTACAGGATCTTCAGCAAATCATTTCAAATTTTTCCGACATAGGGCTCTCATTAAATTTCACGAAGTGCGAAATTTACTTACCTAATCACCTTTCCTCTGAAAAAAAAAACGAAATTTTGACCAATTTTAACGCGATTTTGCCTAATATTTCTGTTCATTCAAATACATCTCTCACACTTTTAGGCTCACCCATTTTTGATGAATCCATCAACCCGATCATTAACTGTAAACTAAATTTATTCAACAGTACATCTGACACCCTTTTCCAGCTAAATCCCCACATGGAACTTTTTATTGTTCGGTTCTGTTTATTCACTCCAAAATTTATGTATTTACTTCGCAGTTGCCCAATCTGGAAATACCCGTCCATCCTTTCATCAATCGACAATTCTCTCCGGGAAACTCTATCCAAAATTTTAAACATAAGTTTCGATTCAGTGTCATGGTCTCAAGCGGTTCTCCCCATAAGATTCGGTGGCTTGGGTGTTCGCTCCTCGTCCAGTGTGGCGCTACCGGCATTTTTATCCTCCGCCTACAGCTCGCTTTCTCTCGTCAGTATCATTTTAAATACTCCACAGATAACTGACGTTGAGTTAGCGAGCTTGGTGTGACTCGTGCCCAGGAGAGGATACCCCCACCCTCAAACACATCCAGAAGGCCTGGGACACCCCTCGCCTTAATGCAACCCACGCTTCCCTCCTCGAAAACTTCCCGGACGAATCAGGACGCGCCCGTCTCCTAGCCGTTTGTGCACCCGAGTCGGGCCACTGGCTAAACGCTTTGCCGTCGAGGAACATTGGCACAGTCCTGGACCCAAGTACTCTGAGGATAGCGATTTCCCTCAGACTGGGGGCCAGGATTTGTGTTCCTCACACTTGCGTATGCGGCAAAGCGGTCGATCAACTGGGACGACATGGCCTTTCATGTGTCAGGAGCGCCGGCCGTATGTACCGTCACGGCACCATTAACGACCTGGTACGTCGGTCGCTTGCTACCGCGTCAGTGCCTTCCATTTTGGAGCCAGCTGGCATGGCAAGGGACGATGGCAAGCGGCCAGACGGTGTCACTTTGGTGCCGTGGAAGCTCGGTAGGGCCCTGGTGTGGGACGCTACATGCGTAGATACATTCGCTCAGTCCCACATCCAGGCAACCACCTTACATGCCGGCGCTGCAGCTGATCAGGCCCAAATCCTCAAGCGTCGCAAATACTCCACTCTACTAAAAGATTATGAGTTTGCGGCGCTTGCGGTTGAGACCTTGGGGCCTTGGTCAGCCGACACGAAAACCTTTATAAAGGCCCTGTCGTCCCGGTTGGTCGACGCCTCAGGGGACCCAAGAGCTGGCGTGTATTTATCCCAGCGGATCGCACTTGCGGTCCAAAGGGGTATATAATGCCGCTAGCGTCCTGGGAACCCTGCCACAGCCAGCAGGGCTGGACGGGGTGTTTTTTTTATAACTTATAGCTTTTTATAGTTAGTTTAAGTTTAGTTTTTAATTTTATCTTAGTTTAATTTGTTTTTTGTAAATATTTTTTGATTAACTACCGGTAAACCATAAAAGTACACACAGTTACGTGCCTGGTTTCCTAATATATATTCTTTTTGTTCTTTAATATATTTTCTACAAAATATAATAATAAAAATCAGATATGTAAAAATAAATTACTTACTAAGTAGTAAATCAGCGTACCTACACCGTGATTTCGATAGCAGATTGAACCGAGTTGACGATGTTTTTTTCTAGCTAGGCTTTTTGCTTTTCGTTCATAGGTAATTAATTGAATTATATTACTGCGGCGTTCACATGAGGAAAGTTAATGTACCTGATAACGTTCCGAATACGTTTAAGTAAAAGTTAATCAACTAATTGAAAACGCTACAGGAATTCTATGACCATGGCTTTCATTCCGTGTAAATTCGAAAACAATGCAATAATTAACTACCTTCAACTTATTTTTAATTAAAAAAGCTGTAAAAATTAACCGCTAAATACCGACCAAGTGGCTCTCGGACCAATTTGCAAGCTAGTTTTGTACAAAATTCTCTAAGATCAAAAATCATTGAGCTACGTAAACCAAGAAGAAATGCGTAGAAAACGTTTGTATGGTAAATTAACATTCTTTGCATTGTTGTTTCAGGGTGAATGTGAATGCGGTGTTGGAGTAAGCTGCGGTGCGCTTGCCGCCGCCGCCGCCGCTGCCGCCCGTGGCTCGCGGCTGGCGCCCGCGGCCGCGAGCCGCCACGCGCGCCGCGCTGAGTCGCTCGCCGCATGACGCCCGAGCTTGGTGTCCGTATTGTTAACCCACATTCTCCCCATGACAGTTTACGTCTACCAGTGCTATACATTGACGAACGTTTAGAACAAGTTCGAGAACAAAAAATCCAGTTCAGGTCATCCTTAACTTAAAGAAATAAATTAGGTATTCTAGACTCAATGAATGAACCTGCGAGGACGATACCACATTAAACCCCAATAGCCTGGTGAGTGTATCAGTTTATATTCAGCGTAAATATGTATTGTAAATTGTAATTTTTAAATCCTACAAACTAACTTGTGATAACCACAGACGTCTAATATTATGCAACTAAAATTAGCAACGCTTGTTGTGAGAGCTTTGTTTTACTTCGAGAATTTAGATATGACACAGAGTCTCCGTTTTGGTACTCGTAAAAATCAGTTCAGCCATCGATTACATAAGTTTTATCTAAATCTAGTTGGAGATTATGATATATGGTGGGGTATTTGTTGTTTATGGGGCTTTCCGCTTAGTAACCACGACGATGCACAACGTAGGGAGGGTAGCGGAAGAGGGGGGGAGGGTGGCGCGGCGGACGGCGGCGGCGCGCAGGTCCGGCCAGCGCGCATGCGCCCGCGGGCTTCGCGCGGCGCCGGCTCGCTACCAACAGCACTTAGCACTAGCACTAGCACACTGCTAGCACAACTCGCGGTCAATACATTGAAAACGAAACTTATTCCTGTTAGGTAAAGGTTAAGTTGGAATGTTTGAAAAGTCAGAGGACAAAGACTAGGCCAAATTTACAAATAACATCATAAATAAGGTGACCCATTTGCTTGTTTACCCATTTTCATAGTGTGTGTAAGTAGGTACTACCTATATTAAAAGAACAAAACCTTGATCTGTTCAAATATTACCATGAAATCGACTGTATGTCTACAAGATAGGTTACTGTTTGACCGACAGGACAGGTAGTAAGTATAACTACTTACTCAACTTGGGCACGTTACTGTACCTGACTTAAGTACAATTAAAGTTAGTTTACTTTATGTACGTATTATGTAATTAAATCTACTTAACCTTCTTTTTTATGTGACTGCTGAAAAGTAACTTTGGTTCGGTTAAATTAGGCATTTTATTTCAACAAAATAAAGCTTTGCATTCGTGGAAAGTATACATCGTCCGTCTCGAGTTGAAACCAGCTGTCACGCGAATAATGAACAATCAGGGCACCAGACACCTTTGTCGGTTACTTGAAATAACATTGGTCGCCGGCCGGCACCCGGCGTTGCTTCCCGGTAGCGGCCACATATCAGTATTTCCGCCGAGTCTGCGCTATCCGCAAATAGCTTTGCGTTACGAGTTACGGCCACACTGTTATGCAATTCCGCGACCTATAATCGAACTATGTAGGTTATGAATGTTATCTGAGGGCGACCAAAATGAGCTGAAAACACGAATCTCTAATATTTCTAAACAATACTGATAACTAGAACTCATGGAAAAATCCGAAAAGTAAATCTATGGCCGAGTACTACTTTTACTTTTTGGATGTTTTTCATGTAGGTAAGTATTCTAGTTATTAGTACCTATTGTTTAGAAATATAATTTCTAACGAGTAAACCGTGAAAATAATTACAAAAATCGAGAAGTAAAATTCTCAATTCTTTAATAGAATGAATCTCTAAACTTCCAAATTACTAAATACAGACAGGATGTTTCACTTTAACAAAGTGACCAAAGTGACAGTATTGACACAGTTTCAAACGAAAGTAACACATGAAAATTATTATTGACTTTTATTATAGACAATGGTTAGGTGAGGAGCCAATTCTATCAATTCTCTCTTTATCTGTCTAAAGTAGATAGACGGGCAAGGGGATCACCTGATGTTAAGTGATCTTAGCCCCCTATAAGGTGCTCGTAAACATCTAATAACCACACATTGTGGCTGACATTAAGTTTAATTTTGTTTTATACCAGGTCGGTTTTGTTTTGTCTGTGTCTCGCCAAAGCAAATGGCAACGTGACAAATAGAATGCTAACTTAACATAAACTAACAGGCGTTTATGAATATGGGGCCACGTAAAAAACGACTTATCATTAATATGTCTACCGTTTGTTTATGGAAAGTGCCTTTCAGCACAAATTTCTTCGTTCACTAAAACATTGATTATGGTGTCTAGTTTTGACACGACGCGATAAATTAAATCCCCTCAGACTTCACAAATTACAATTATTAAGTATTTCGTATTCATGGTGCGGCGTGCGCTGTGATCAAACGGCATTAATAATAATTTATCACATAGATACAAGATGATTGGAGTCAATGAGACGCCGCAAGACAAATCAAGGCTTATTTATATGAAAAGCATGCCGCTACTTGAACACTGATGCCATAGTGTGTAATTGCTAGCGTGATGCTTATTTTAATTATGGAAGAGTCGTCAAATATTTAAATATACTTAAGTACACCAACAAAGTTATCCGTATACTAAAATGTAAGATTTTTAATCTTCCTAAGTCAAATTTTAAAGAAGTATGGAGACAAACGCTGTGAAATATGTACCTAGTAAAAGTATTAAATAACTTTAGGAACTCGTAAAAATGAGGTAGTTAGAAGTCTTGTATTTTATGAAACTTAATTTAGCATTTTATAAGAGCGACGTCGCAAAAATCGCAATCAATATTTTTCGTATGAATGACAAACTGATTTGATCTTTGGAATTGGTCCATCAGTCAGTGCTCAGTGCACGGCATAAACCAATTGAGCGGATTGCGTCAATCGAAGGCTCGGCTCCCGAGCGGCGTTCCCTGCGGGACGCCGCTGCACGTGAGTGATCGGAACGCTCGCATCATAGCTCGCCTTATTCAATGAAACTATGAATAGAGTACGCACCAATGACACTAACTAGCGCAACTGACTCCGCGGCTAGTGCTCGATGGGGGACATCCTAAACACATTATCGCTGCGAGCTACCGCCTTCACGAGTCCGACCACACTCTCCCGCCAACTCTATTATTCTGTGCACGCAACCCACCACACCTTTTTGATTTTGTTTATAGAACTAATTCAGACAATTTATCAGTTGCAGGCGCTAACAGCGCGATGGACGAGAAGGCAGAAACAGTGCATCTGCAGCCTGTAGCTGAACCGGCCAAGTAAGTATTTTTAATTATAATTATACATATATTATTTGCAATAATGCTGTACCAGGTTATAAATGGTCAATAAAACTTTCAAACACTTTTCGATATTTTAATGTCGGTTATTGAAAAATAAAACAAATTTGAAACAGTGCATAATCTATTTAAATGAGACAGTATTTATCAATTGATGTTTTGATTTCTAAGGAAGAATTTAGGTCGTTTTAATTAATTCACCGCAAGAGCAAAGCCATAAGTACCTACCCAACTAAATAAAACTGTGACTTTGTAGTGCAGATGTACTTTGTAAATACCTGCATGGGCTGTAAATCGTCGCTATACTCGTAGCTGAATCTGCAAATAGTTCGTCTGCCGTCGTGTTCGTGTTTCGATACGTCGTGTTTTATTACATGTTACCAACCTGTGTGTTATTTTCAGAGACGGCATTCCTGCAAGTTTTGCTGACGACGAAGATTACGATCCACATTTGCATCGCCAAGTTGATAATCCCACAAAGTAAGTGAAAAATAAGTAAATTAATGCTTAAATAAATGTTTTGGCTTGTCATAAAAGAAAAAACACAACACAACTGGTGAGGTACGTGTTATGGTTGGTCTGAATATTATTATTTCAACCCATGAATGAACAGTCTCTGATATATTTTATTAAGAAGATAACATAATTCCTCTTTATTATTAAATTTTATTAGGTACTAGCTTTTGCCCGCGACTTCGTCCGCGTAGACTTCATTTACTGACATAAGTTACATATTGCTATGCATATTTGAACAGTAAAATTATTATTTTTTATCATAACCGATATTAAATCCCGTGGGAATTTTGAAAATCCCTCTTTAGTGCACCTCTACTGAAGCAATATTTTATATACGTTGCGATTCGAGGCAGCTGCGATTTTCGACATGTTCATCGCTGTCCCGCGGGAACTATGCAATTTTCCGGGATAAAAAGTAGCCTGTAACCTGGCCGGTGATTTTCTCAACAGATTAGTCAAGTTTTCAACTTAATCCGTTCAGCCGTTTTCACGTGATGCACGCACAAATATACAGACAAACAAATAAACCGATAAACAGACAAAAATCTTAAAACTGCTGGAACGTGTTCTGTTATCGATTCTAAGTAGGTATCCCCAGGCTACTTTTTTTAAATATCTTCCATGTACAGACTTTCGACCCTCTTCAGCTTTATTATATGTATAGATAGATGTATAGATTACAGCAGTGTTCTTTTGCAGTGACTTCGAGACGTTAGTGCATTTGCTGAAATGCAGCCTGGGCACTGGAATCCTGGCAATGCCACAGGCGTTCGCACGCTCTGGCTTGGTCACCGGTATCCTCGCCACCGTCATCGTCGGCATCATCGTCACCTATTGCTTACATGTGTTGGTTCGTATTTACAAATATATCTTCTGACAGGCAGATTTCGGCCCCTTGACAGTATTCAGTCAGCGTCATATAATATGAAACATCCAAAGTGACCAATAGGCTTGACACACTATACTATTTCTATGGTCTACCGCATTTGGCCATCTTGGATACTTCAAACTATATGACGCTGACTGTACATACGTACTTTGATTTTTACTCTTGGTACCCCAGTGTTTTGACATGTGCCCACTCGACCAGAAATAATTCATAGAGAGATAATTCAACTTAATAACTTTACGGTTTTTAGAAGTTCTAGTTAAGTAGATCTGTAGGTTTAAGCTTTTGAAAAGTTCCAAATAAGTCAAACGCCTAAATTGGTCTGAGTAGGAATCATTGAAACTGCTTAATGTAAATATGAAAATATGAAGAGGATCTCATTTATGTGATATGTCGACAGGTGCGGTCTCAGTACGATATTTGCAAGCGGCTGCGCGTGCCACTACTAACGTACCCAGAGTCGATGTCAGCCGCGCTAGCTGCGGGTCCGCCATCTCTACGCGCGCTGGCTCGCCCAGCCGCGCTCGCCGTCGACATCTTCCTCGTTGTGTACCAGCTTGGCATCTGCTGTGTCTACATCGTCTTCATCGCGGAGAACATAAAGACGGTACCTACTATTTTTGGTTGGTAACAAAAATGTATTCAGCCAGATATTGGACGCAAGATGAAAGTGGCGTATCTACGTATGCATAATAAGATAGAGTTACAGCATTAGGTTTTCACACAATTTTATATCATTCAATATTATATTTTTGTATTCGCTCTCTGTGTTAAGTCTAATAAGGCATTAAAAGATGAAGATTTCTGAGACCCGAATCAGGTACTGCTATTTTTTTTACACAATTTTTCCGTCTGTATGCGTCGGGAATAAATTTGCTCAATGCCACCGTTTAAAGCGAGGTCGTTGCGTTGCAAGTGACTTAAGTGGGCGCCTACGCGCCGCCGCTTAGGTCGCCGGATGCCCTACACATCATTAATGTGTCAATATTAATCAGCAAGCTCACAATGAAAAAGTTTTAGTCGTGTCTAAAAACTTTGGAACTCTTTTATTTTTTTGTTATGAAATGCATGTGTAGGTAATAATTAACTACTTAGCTGTTGCGCGCGGCTTCACTTCCGTTCCAATTTTTTTTTCAAAAATTTATTTTATACAAACCTTGTACAAACAGTAACAAACACAACTAAAAAAGAATTACCCAATTCGGTGCAGTCGTTTGGGAGTTATGCGCGTACAATACATTTCGACGATTCATTTTTATTTATATTGTATATATGTATATAATATATATTTTATCTCTTCATAATCGTGATCATGAGCATCGCTTTACTTTTTTTACAGATGGTTGACCCTCACTACAAAATGGCAATTGAAATCCACATGCTAATCGTTCTGGGCCCCCTGATTGCGTTCAATTGCATCCCAAATTTAAAGATATTAGCGCCATTTTCCACTCTCGCCAACTTGATTACCTTTGTCGGCCTGGCTGTGGTGGTATACTACCTGCTATCGGGCACAAAGTCCGAAACTGAACTGGACTACTGGGGCTCCATTTCTACATTCCCGTTGTTCTTTGGAACAATATTGTTTGCGTTAACCGCAGTAGGGGTGGTAAGTGCTCAAATATTTACTAATTATAATATCATTATAGCTTTGTCCAGCCAAGCGACAGTCAATTTCATTTCATATCCTGATCATGAAGATAAATATAATTTTAAAAAAATCTAGTATTTGAGTCGTGCTGCAACTATAAGCGAAATATACTAATCCTAAAACAGAGCGCACTCTTATTCACTAATTTCTTCCCTGTTCAATAGTAAAGCAAAAAATATACTCAATGTTTCCGCCAATTGAGGTGCAGCCAAATAACGGATGATATTAACAGTCGAAATGTACCTAGTTACTGAAACGTTTTCTATGGAAACAAAACGGGCTGGCTTTCTAGAAATCGTGCCAACTTGTATCCTAATGCAATGTCTTAGTGACGACACGTCGCTATTGGAGGAAACATTTTGGCCTACCTTAACTGTCTAATGTCGATTAAAAGCTGACTGCGTTTGGAACAGGTAATAGCGCTGGAGAACAACATGAAAACGCCGAAGTCGTTCGGCAAGCCACTAGGCGTGCTAAACGTGGGCATGGCTTTCATCGTGTTGCTCTACGTGACTGTGGGTGCCATCGGCTACGTGTTTTGCGTCTCTAACTGCAAAGACTCTATCACGCTTAACCTGCCTCAAGGAGCCTGGTCAGTACTTTCTTATAGTGTACTGTAAGTACAGATAAAGTTAGGTTTTATTGCGGTCCTTGATTTACAATCTAAAGCGATAGCCATAACAAAAGCATTAGACTTAAATAGGTGAACATTAATGAAACAATTAAAATTCTTTAGTTAGATATTGCTGATAACAAAATCTAAAACTGAATGCAAAAGTATACCCATCGTATAAACAGTTGGTTTGTTTACCTTGTTTGAACAGCAAGTACATGTGATACGAGTAATAAACCTAAGCTGGCTAAATAAGCATAATAATAGGCTAATAGTAGGCTGGTTAAATATTATTCTATTTCGTTTTTTTTCTAAGTCTGTTCAAAGAAAATACTTTTTGTGTCTGCATGTGATATAATATAATGATCTGCGGAATGGATCCATAGACATCATTATAATACAGAGTCCCTTTTTCTTTCAAGCAATCGTCAAAGGTTAATTATGTCACCCATGGGTAGGTAAAGTACCGACTAAACCATGGACTAAACAGTACCATTGGTTCATTAGCTCTCAAATTGGACAAAGGGTAAGTTTGTTATTGTAACGTCGTCGTTAGATTATTAAATGTTCGCTTACCTTCAGCATTACCTCCGAGGTTTAGAATATATGAAGATATGTATTGAAAAAATAAATTAAGCGATGCACGTCGGGACACTGGTAGAGATGAGCAGTTGTTAGATTGTTTTAGTAAGGCAGCTGTTGCTTAACTACTATTTATGAAAGCATGAATTTTACTAAAATCTTTATTGACAAGTGGGCTGTGGGTAGCAACATTTAGCACGCCATTATTTTATTACTATACTTGTACATCTATCAGCTCTTTTACGTATCAAACTTTTATACATGAATAATCTTTAACATCGAAGTTTCGTACTATCTCAAGTGCCTGCCTAAACCCGAAAACGGAATTCGTTCCGTAGCTCCATCAGAATAAATGGTCCCCAAATGTCACACTTAAAATAAAGTGTGTTTACAGGTTAGCAACCAGCGTTCGAGGTTTGTTCGCGATTGCGATTTTCATCAGCTACGGGCTTCAGTGCTACGTGCCAGTGGAGGTGGTGTGGACGGGCTACGTGCGCCCGCGCCTGCTACGCTCACACGCCACACAGAGAAAGCTCGTGATCGCTGAGTACTCCCTCAGGATCGCCCTGTGCCTTCTTACTTGTAAGTTTTGGCTACGACTTGTTATTGGGTGCGGAAAATGTACTTACTTAAAATGTGAAAGTAATGGACCAAAGCTACAAGACATCTGCATAAGCTGCTGAGCCTCAGAATATTTATTACTGGGGCCTTACCATGGTGTTAATGCGATTCAATACCGACTCAGTTCAGGTTTTAGCTGTCATTTTTAGTATGGATCTGACAGCGAACGAACCTAAACTGAATCGAACCGTTTTTATAATATGCCAAGTTTTTGAATTTTTTGAAACCTACCTAATCAATACGTATTTGGTTTTAAATAGTCACCTAATAGCTTTCTCTCGTGATGTGCACATTCTTCCGGAAAACCATTTTTTTTTTCTGTTTTACTGTAAGTTTCCTAACTAAAATTGTGTTACGTTTGTGCAGTCGTATTCGCGGTGTCGGTACCGCGGCTGGGGCTATTCATCTCTCTGTTCGGCGCGCTGTGCCTGTCCGCGCTGGGCATCTGCTTCCCGGCGCTCATGGACATGTGCGTCTCTTGGACGGAGACCGTAACCGCGCAGGGCGGCCGCCTGCGCCGCGTCAAGGACTGGCTGCTCTTCCTCTTCGGGATTCTCGGACTCGTGATTGGCACTTACACGGCTCTGCTCGCGATTGTGCGTTCCTTCCAGACTGTACCTGTAGCCCCTTCCACCAACTAACTAAAGATCGTTTCGTAATTCAAAAGCTAAGTTGTGAACAATGGGATCTGACTAAATAGTGTTGTCGCTTAGCTGAGAGCATTGCCCGTCCGATTAAAAGGTTGCTTGCAAATAGTTGTTAATCACTATTTATTTAAATAAGTAGATGTCAAAGATTTGTAATTATTTCATCTGCTTGTAAAATCCAATACTTATTTACTGATGAAATGATTTCATCTAGCGTGGCACATCATTGTTTACAGCTTAAAGTTTTAATTCCGGTACATTATATTATGTATAGTGTTTGATTAAACGCGTATTGTGAATGGGTGGATTTTTGACGTTGTCATTTGTGTGCCATGCTAAACGTATTGCACACAAATTACAACGTCAAAAATCCACCCGAATAGTGATAAGCACCGCCGCCGCAGCTAGCTTTTATTGTAAATACTCTACGGTTAATTTAGCCTTGTTATAATTTTAGTATCGCAATAAAAATACTGTGATTAAACTTGTTCATGTATGATTAAAAAGTATTGACAATACTGACGAGCAAATTCCAGATTAACTAGCACTAAGCAGGCAGTTGCCGTCAAATAATTGTACCTATACTTTTGTTAGGATAGTTTTAATCCCGGAATAACGCATAGTTCCCGCGGGATAGCGACAAGCGATGTCATAGCAGACGGAGTCGCAGGCTAATTGAAAATTAATTTCGTTTTTAATAATTTGTCATAATTGGGCGCCGAATCCCAGCAGTTCGATAACACCCAATTAGTAGTCTTACTATTCCTGATGTTAACAAAATAATACATGCATACCTAAATCACGTCTTTATCCCTAGCGGGGTAGACAGAGCCTAACAGGTTTCAAGACCTAAAGGCCACATTTAGGATGATTGTAGGCGTATATAGGTAGGTAGAAAGCGGACTCAAAATAGTAATGGGTTGCTATCCGCATCGCCTATACATGATTCCTAAGATTTACGCCCATTCCCTCAATGGGCTTTTCCCATCTGCGCGGGAAGAGAAGCAACTGGTACATTCTATGTTTTTTCTTTGCTCCCAGGCCAGCATGGAAGTGAATGGGTCATTTAATTCTAAAATATACGAATGGTTCGAATGAGAAAATGTAATTAGAAATATCTGTAGGTACAATGAGAATAATAAATATAGATAAGTACTGCAGTTGTATTTTAACTGTGGTGACGTACTATTTCATTCTATAATTCTGGAATTTTATGCCTTTTGGATTGCAACGAAAGTAACATTAAGGGGACTAATCATTCACCCTTTATAAGGGTCTCCGAACTTCTAAGTCCCAATGGTCATGATCTGGTTAGCTACATATCTTGTCGTACCAACTTTGTAATAGCGGGCTAATACAAGGTAGCTGTAGGTTCTACTTATGTATTGACATAAATAAACACCGCTACTTGAGCTGGTTACTTGAAAAGTGTATCGTATTCAAGTCGTAAATTGCGACACCCGATCCCGATTAGGTATGCCAGAGCCACACTTGCGAAGTGGCATGAGAATTGGCGAGGATAGGAGGCAAGAGCCTTAGTGTTACTCGTCATGACGCACATCACGCTACTCGTCATGCCGACGGCTATTTATAAAAGGCTTTTGTTTATGAGTCATAGGATAATAAAGGGCGCCAGAGCGAACAGAGCAGCATGCGGCTGCTGAGGATAATATCGCAGCATTGCGATAGGTAATGCAAGGAGCATTTAATTTGTCCGACCCTGGGCCTAATTCGTTTTGCGCCCATAAGTAGTATATTTTTAGACGGGAGCATGAGGATGTTATATTTCTTGCTAGAACTATCAACCGATTGCGAGATTTATTCGATCTGCACAAGTTGTTAAAATACCACCCTATGACCGTAAAACGTTTAGGCAAAATTCTATTACCAATTTTTAAGGGATTCGAAAAAGGCAATGCTTCCTAATCTGCCCTTGACATTTTCAACGACCATTGTCTATTAATGAAAGTTTGACCTCTAATGTGCGTACATACCTACATACAAACTGAAGGCGAAAATCGGGTGAGTAAAGGATAATGAAAACTCACGGTTTGTGCAAGGTACTTATATCACGATTTATTACATAAAACACCGATTTACCGAATATACCGTCAGCAGATCAAATCACTAGATTCGAGCCGTTGAGCTCAGTACATTACTCGTATTTCCAGCGATTAACATCATCAATGAATACCTAACGCAGTCCGCGGCCGGGCGGCGGCGCGCGCGGACGCCTTCGTAAATAAAAACAAAACATAAATACAACAATTAACGTTTATTTCAATCCATAGAACCATATAAATTACGGTCAAACAAAATACTACTCATACAAGTAAATCGATATGGTTTTATGTTGTTGCAAACAATAGGTAACAGATGCCTACTTTAAAAAATAAAGTAGCCTAAGTAGAGGAAGTTTTGATAGCATTATTATTAACAAATAAATAGAGTCAACAGAAGGGGTGCGAGTAGGGCCGGATACAGTTTGCAGCGAGCGGACCGGTCGGGCGCAGGCGCGGGCGTGTGGCGTGAGGGGCGGGGACGGGAGCGGGAGCGGCGAGGCAGCGCGAGCGGCGCGGGCGGCCCTGCCCGATCCACTTCACATACACTACACTTCTCTTAGCTTAAGTTAAGTATAGCTAACCATAATGTTCGTACATACAACTCCTCGTTATCACGACGCCTTGCGGGCCGGTCCACACGACCGCCGCGAACTCCCCGCTGCCGCGAAGCCACTGCTTCGAGCCGGTGTCGTGTGGACCAGACTTAAAACTATCATATTAACTATACCCATGTTACAATTTTCGAAGAAACGTATTTAATAGTAGTATCATGTATGGATTTTACAATACCATATAACACATATTGCGTATGTCAATGTATATCATAACAAACAAGATGGAGTATCAAATGCCGCACTGGGCGGCCGATTAACATTAGGTTCGTTACATATTATAATAATTATCATTTGATATGAAACAGTGCATTTCAAAAGTTTAACCGTCACACCTTTATAGAATCCCTCACTTGTAAACTTTTATAGAAAAAACATTTTATTGTTCTCGCTTTGTATCCATAAAATACTTTCAAATGCAACAACTTCTTAGTCTTAGTTTATAAACATTATTTTCTTCAATTCAATAAACATTCAATTGACTCATATATCAACGACAAAAACCTACAAAAATATATATTAACATTAGCACGAGTCAAATAGAGTGCGGGGGAGCGCCAAAGGACGCTTTCAGTGCATTGGGAGGCGCAGTCCGCGGCCGCGGGCGGCGCGGGCGCGCGTCGTCCGTCGCGGGGCCTACCCATTCGATACGATAACGCAAGTCCGTTTACAACTAAAAAAATATAAACTTTCAAAAACGTTAACAACTACAGCCATAACAAAAATAGACTAATAACGACTACGCTACGGAATCTACCAACTACTTAAAACTATTCACTAAGTCAATTTGAAACGAAACTATAGTATTCGCTCACTACGTAAACGACAGAGGGTTCGCATGTGATGCGGTAGAAGAGGCAAGGAGACGCGGGAGCGTCGCCGGCGGGAGTTAATCTCAGGAGCGGTCCTACGAAGCGAGCCAGAGTGAGAAACCTGCGCGGGCGGCGGCCCCGGACGCGGCGCGCGGACGGACGGGTCGGAGCTTGCGGTAACTTGTACAGACGGGTCGGAGAGGTCCGGGGTCCGGGGCGTGGCCCGGGGCCGACTCTAGGCCCCATTAAAACTACCTATATACAGACGCAGCCACTACATTTGCGCATGCGTACGCGAGCCACTTGAGCAAACTAGCGCGCGGCGGCCCGCAGCGGCGGCGCGGGCACGGCGCGGCGGGCGGCGGCGCGCGCGGCCTGTGCCGGATCAATATAAATATTCAACAACATTAACTTATTACAATAATCCGCATTCGGGTCGGAAAACACGACGCGGCGCACGCTCGGCACCTAACAACAAACACCCTTCAAAAATAACATTTTGCCATAAAATTTTGGTCCGTACGTCGTTGGCTAACCCTGTTGAGTGTCGGATTGAGTCCGAATGAAGGAATTAGAGACGACGAAAGATCGGAGCGGAGCTCGAATGGGACTTTGGTTAACATTTATCTATTAAACTAACTAGGTAATCTTACGGTAACTGCAAAATCGTTTAATCCTAGGTAACGTACAACATAGTCTAGTAGAGCGTGTTACATTACAGAACCTTAGGTGGCCTGCCGATTCATTACGTCATTGATTCGACATACACAATAAAATTATAAAAGAAAAATAAATTACGTTTTAAAATTGTGATCTTAGTTTTTGTGTCAACTGACGTCTTGATTTTAGGTGATTATTGTTTCAGCAATCATTAAATGAAAAATCGGCCTTTTGGTGGGAAAGTATTATACAACATAAAAATTAGTGTCAAGAATTGACGTCCCAAACAGGCAAACCAAGGTGTCAGGATGCGGAGACCGCCGCATCAGGAACATCATAAGTAACAATAGAGTGAGATTGGCCAGAGCCTGCAGACTTGGGAACTGAACGAAGCATCGCAGGGTGAGAAGTGTCCGCAGCGGGTGCGGCGCGCGCGTCGGCCGAGAGCCCGCGACCTGCAATCAACGACACCATCATGTATACCTGCTACTCTATCGAAACAAAGTATGAGTCTCAATGTTGTTACACTATAAATAATCTCAACAGAAACATCGGTAAAATTGCGTAAACAATAAAATTGTATTTCATTTGTGCATAATTCGAATCAGTGTTTTTACTGGATTAGGGAACTATTTTGGACAATATGGATTTATGTAATTTTGAAAATCGGTCCAGCTGTTTGTACAGTTCAGCTCTTTTCCAAAATGGAGTAAGTAAGGCATTTTCGTTCGGTACCTACCTATGAAGTTGTTTTTTTTTTATTTACGTATGATTACTCAATTAATGCGCAGGGGGGGGGGGGGGTGTATTTTTTTTAATTTAGGGTATATCCTTTAGTAACTGTTATTATAAATAAAGGAAAACTGACGTAATTGCAGGACAGGGGAAACAAGTACTGTCAAACCAAGGGTCAGAAAAGAGGGCTTGAACAAAATAAACTATGCGGATACTTACTTGTCTAGTGGCGTGTTTGTGCTATGCGGGAAGGTGCGGGCGAGAAGGGGCAGCCACCTATACATCCGCGTACTTAGATAGCTTCTCGCGCAGGATGTGATTTTCTTTCTTCAACAGCTCTACTTCTTGCCGCAGCCCCATGTTCTGAGGAAACGGTGATGGATATCAGATTAGAAATGATAGAACACATGATCGCTCACACCGGCTGACTGTGCCCCATTTTATTAAACTAGCTACTATCTTGTAAAATAATCACAAATTGGAAGTAAGTCTAACCTCCTTCTCCAGGTATCCGGCTCTTAGCGCGATTTGGTTCTCCTTCATGCGGCGCGCGTCGCGTGACCGCTTGGCAGCCATGTTGTTCTTCCGCCGACGTGCCCAGTACTTGTCGTCTTTCAGGTCATCGGGTACGAACTGCCGACGACGCCGATATTGGGTTAGCACACCGTTCCACATACTCAAAGTACCCTTCACCCGCCAGTGAGACACAACTAAGTCGTCACAGAACAAATTTTTAGCAAAATAGTGCGCTCTCCTCATCATCCGTTCGTCCTTACAAATCAGGACCACCAGCTAGGACGCGCCACCCTGCACTGTGCCGTGTTTTGTTATGTGTTTAATACTTAGTCTGTGCCCCGAAAAAAGCAATAAGTAATAAAAATATGTACAATCGAACTATTTGATTCCTGTCCCACCGCGGAACATACAGTGTTAAAATGATTTTTTGCTTGCTACATTTTTTTATGAATTAGTTTCTCATGGGACACGATTGAATTAGTTCGATATGTACACGTAAAATTTAATAAAAAATGCAAATGTTTCTAAAATACATTATGATTGTTCGCTGTCCACCGAGGTGGGGAGAATGTAAGTGTTGAAGGCAATTAGTGTTTGTCATGTTTAACGATGTTGATTACATTTACGGATTCTATGCCTGCACTATTATTCATTCTCGACGCCAAAATGAACAACGGATCTAATTTAACACACGCAAACAATACATTACGGTGGTCATCGTTTCCGTAACTTAGCGTAGGTACTTTAGACTTGACCCAGGTCAGTTACTATTTTAACCGATTCTGGTACGACTTGCTCAAAAATGTTTACTCCCATTTGAATTCTTTCAAAGAAAGCCTAAGAGTACATACAATATTGCATTTTTTTGTCTACTCCAGTCATTCGATACATCTCTAGTGTCACGATATGTGCGTAGAAATCTTACTTTGATTCATTGGGGCTTGGTTTATATTTCATAAAGGCAAGTTTTTAAACTGTTAAGATTTGTTTTTATTCTGACATTTTAATACCTTTACTTACAGGTTCTACTGTTTATTTTGATTAATTTTCATAAATTTACATATTCAAAATTTTAAAGGGACCACTTGAAAATGATAACAACAATAAGCTTTCGATGAACTTACGATTACCGAATTGAAAATAAATAAAATTAAGTAAAGCCAAAATGAGATCCTACTCTTTTTTTTGGTTGTTTTAAATCAACTAAAAGCTAAAGAGCTTCGGTTAAATCAATTTCAAAAACTATTTATTTTCATTGTACATGCGTAAAAAATTAATATTTAAATAAAATAAAAATAAACTATTTTCTAGCTAACATTTTGCAGTAAATACTCAGAGCCGTTTAAATTGCATAGAAAGAAAGGTATTCACAATTCGTCTGAGTATGATCTAATGGCTGTTTTCGTGATAATATACTAACAATTCCAATGAAAGTCGGTACCTATTTAAAATCAAAAGTAAACTGCGAACTTCAAAATTTAAAACTACGGTTCATACTAGGTACCTACTTAAAAAACTCATTCATTCACTTGTTTTGACCACAATAGAGAAATCTCTCTCCAGGCAGATGTTATGTCCAATACTCTTTGTCGGTCTCTCGTTTACCCTCTCATCTACCTACTCAAAAGTTAACTGGTAGAGATCCCTTATAGGGATAAGTTCGCCTTTGTGCATATATTGTTGTTGTTTTTATTTTTTTGTGAATTGTATTTGTTTCCTTATATTTGTACAATAAAGCATTATTTACTTACTTACTTCTTGTTTAATGTTGATCGTTTTTAAGTCATTTTGATTTTGGAATTTCTCTTTGTCTTATTCATTTACAAACTATGCATACACGATGCCAATTTAGCACCAAATTCACCAGAGTATTGAAGTTCCTGAGCTTTCGTTATTAAAACTCTATTTATTTAAAGTATAAAGTAAAGGCAGCCTAAAAGTTTCAAACACATTTAAAAAAATGGATGTCTATTTCTATTACAATTAATTTCATAGATAGCAACACAATATGGTTATTCTACTTTTACCTCTCTTGAACACATAATCAAGATACTCTGACGTAAATGATCCGGCGTAATTAAAAAATGGTCCTGTAAAATTTACACCTTGCATTAGAAAAAAATATATATTTAACGTCAATTTCTACAGTCACAGTAGATACAGTTCATAACTATTTTACACAAGTGTTTATAGTTCTCAATAGGCAAATGTCAAATGAGAGTAAGCGACTTTGTTAAGCAGTGCTTTTATAGAAACGGGTAGAAGTTATGTCAGGTCAGGATTATTTTAAACATATTTACAACACAATATTTGGTTCACAGATTGACTAGTAATTCGATTCAATATTTTTAAATTGCTATAGTAGAGACTATTTTTAGTAAGCTATTGCTAGTAGGTAGTAGTATTATTTATTGGTTACTTAATTATTTTTGATACAAAGAAATGCTACGAGAAAAACTTAAATTTGAGAAGTACCTTAATCTAAACGTCTAGTAATGTAGACGATTCTGATTTTAAATAAAGCATCCACATTGCTATTTTTCTGATACTTCTAAAAAAGATGAATATTGTACGAGTACCTACAGAGTTTGAAATTGGGGAATTAAGTACTAAAATCAAATTATAATCTGAATATTAACATTAACAATAATAATATTACATAATTTATTTCCCCTAGTTTGAAATTTACATAATTAAGTAAGTACCTACTTTTCGATATCTGGAAAGTTACAGAATCTCTCTAAATAAATACCTAATACTAAATTTTCCTTAAATTGAGCTCTACTATTTCGTTTCGAATTACCACTCAACCTGTACAAAATACATAATAAAAAGATCAGATAATCGGATGCTTATTTACCCAAGATTTATCTGCTGGTAAGCGAAAAAAATAAAAATAAATGCCAAACTAAAGCGTATATTATTGACTACTTTATATTTGAAAATAAAAATATTAAATAGGTACCTATCTAGTTTACAACCAAACTTTGGATTAAAGAAATCAAAACTATTGAAAGTTATTTTTTAATATAATTCCGTACTATAAGCATTTACGCGTAAATAATATAAACATAAGGCGTGAAAGCATCCGAATATACCGCTGCTTAAAACTAAATTGTACAGTATAACAACGCTAACTACAGAATACGTCGACCCCGTCACACACAATGTCCCTCATGCAAAACTGAGTAAGGCTAAATACTGCTTGGTAAAGCGTTAGTGCAGTTCCATGCTGTGTTTGTATGTGTGTGCCTACTTATGGTGTATTAACAGTCTCTTTCAGGAGCCTACACGGTCAGTCTCTGCTACCATAACGCCTCAGAAGCGGGGTGTATCCTTGGATTTTGAAAACCCAGTTTGAAACCACCCAAAAGAAAGAATTTTGAAATATTGGACAAATAATAGAATATCGGAACGGGTGTTGCCAACACAAGTTTCCGAAACACAGAACACATCCTCACGCTGTGTTAGGTTTTACAAGAGATGAGAAATACATAGTATAGTCGCTCTCCACCGTTGTAGACTAAATAGGCTTTTGGTTCGGCCAAGACATGAGCTTAGTTTTTTTACAACGGTGCCAATTTGACTAACGGCAAATCAAAGTGTTAAAATGTTTTATAGCAAAACCTCTATTTCAGTCAGTTAACCAAAAACAAAGATCACAAAAAATATTCTAAGGTAAGTAGACAGGAAATGTGATTTCAACCAAACTCATTAGGTATGCTTTAACTTCTAAGCTTATAACTTTTGTCGCTTGAAACTTGAGCATAATACATATTTCATGTCAAATGGTGCTAGTCTCAAGACGAGTATGTATCAAACGAAAACCATGTCTAATGTTTATATCACTCATATCGATTTATGATGGATCGTTAAAACTGTTGAGAACACAACAATTTGATAGCAGAATAAGAATTATATGACTCTATAAAGTGATTTTATATCATTAATACTAGTAGGTAAAATTTCCTTACGAAATTTTGACTTACGAGTACCTAAGTACCACATAATTATAATTCCGTTCTGATTTTGTACCTATCACCTAAGGGTGTAGTCGTTTGTATAGTTGTTATGTTAGTGTGTTGTGTACGTGTTGCGTGTGACGCCGCTCCCCGCAGGCAGCATGCGGCTAGGAATGATCAGCGCACTAACTTCATTTACCTGTTTCCGGGACTTCTTGATCATCGGCTGCGGCTTGAGCTCCTCGTCGGAGAAGGCGCGCGTCCGAGGGTCGAAGTCACGGCCCGACGACGCCATTGAAAATGCTGTAACGCGATATTTATCGACACAGTTAATAAACGAGCCGAAGTATTTTTTTACTTTTTTTTTGTATACCTACCGACCTATTTTTGTATTCTTGTGCCTACTTTCATCTGTCAGTTAGAATTATTAAAATTATAGCAAGGCGCTCTTTTTGGTGTTAATCCAAATTCTTTAATCAACATTCATTGTAAAGATTTTAAGTGCTTCAAAAAAGAACGTCGGACTTTTTCATCTCAATTAAATTGTCTTAATCACGCTCAGTGTAATCACGTCATTACAACCCATAACAGAATAAAGGATAATTTTCTACCAAACGGCCAGCATACTCGTATCATCGGTTGGGATGGATTTTACAATCTTTAAACGATATTACAAGTAAATCATTTACGCAGTTTAATGTAAAATATTAAGAAGCCGCGCACAGCAGCTTGACCAAGGGCGTTTTCAGCGACACGCGACCGTACCCGAACGTATGCTCCGACGTACGGTGGAAATTCGACATTCTGCCGGACGCGAAAGGCTGTCGCCACATCCGTTCGTTTCCTATCGGACACTATGCAATGCAAGCCGTTCGGTCGAAATTATCCTTACAGCCATTGTACCTATGTATTTGTCAAAATATTCATACATACGTACCGTCATGCCTCTTTCTATAGGGGTAGGCAGAGACTACTTTGTTCCACTTGCAACGATCCTGACAAACCTCTTTCGCTTCATCCACATTCATCAATCTCTTCATACATACTCGTCGGTTTCGGGTACTCTTGACCTGACCTTTTTGCAAAACGCCCCCAATTTGATCACGGAACGTCCGTCTAGGCCTTCCCCTTTCAACGCACCCATTCACACTCCCCATATAAATCTGTTTAGTCAAAATATAACGTCTCAAAATGCACTACTGAAGAATCTGTTACTTTGCCTCGTGACTCTATAAAAGGGTTATTATAAAATTATTCACAATTAATGAAAATGATTCTACGTAAATAAAATATTACAAAGACGGTATTTTATACAATAACTAGAAATTCGCTCCCATGAAAATCTATCTTCAGGTAAGGTAGACTGTAACTGTGTTTAACAAAAACTTACGAGATTTTCAAGGTTTCGAGATACTCTCGAGGAGATAAGATACTACGAGGTATGGCGGTTCGCGCCGCGACAGAGACAAGCAAGCGCCCGCGCCCGGAGACCGCGACCGTCACTTATGACATACAAATTGTCTCCTGTCTCTGTTTCGCTCGCAAACTGTCGCTTATATGTTGCCTACCGTCAAGTGATTCGCGGCCTCCGGACGCGGTCGCTTGTCTCTGTCGCGGCGCGAAACGCCACCTTAGGACGACTACATTTTTATTTCTAAAAAATATATTGTATATATTATATTTGTAGGTTTTAAAATCTCGTACCTATTAGGCCCATCCTTTTAAAAATTTCGTGATTGATAGGGTTAAGGGTTATTATGAAATAAGGCGAATACTAACTGGAGTCGGCGGGCGAGAGCGGCGGGTTGATGGTGTCCGGACTCATACAGTCGGAGGGCGAGGGCGAGCGCTCGCGCTTGGTGACGGGCGCCTGCAGGCCGAGCGCCAGCCCCGCGCCCGGCCCGAACGCGGAGCCGCCGAGGTGCGCGCCGCCCAGCGCCTCTCCTTGCATTCCATTCTCCGACAGGAACTCGTCTAGGTCCACGTACTGCAACACCATATAGCACACACGTCACGCGCCGTGCCAAGCAAGGCGCGCCTCGCGCACTCAACAACGCACAGCAAGACAGTCGCAATAATAATTATACATTTAAATTTTATCAATACCAACAATCGCAAGAATGCAAGTCGCTAGCGCCAAAATTTTATGTAAACTTAATCTAGATTTACAAATAGTAGTTTGCAGGAGGCAATAAAGCAAGGGTAAAGGAGGGGGCAAGGGAGGTGAGAGCGGGAAAGCGACTCTAGTACCTAGTGCGAGCGGCAGCGACCAAAAAGGTGGTGAGAGACGCACACGACACGCAACACGCAATAGGTATTAAAGTTGCGATTACTGACTTCCTGTACCTTGAGATCGGGATCGTAGGGCAGCGTCTTGTCCCATAGGTTAGGCCCCAAGAAGGCGGCCTGCGCCTCCCATAGTTCGCTGTCATCTTTTTTGTCTTCGAGCGTGTCTTTACTGTTCACCGATTTGCCTGTAACAAAAGAGACGTAGGCCGGTCATTGGTGAGCCCGGCGTCGCGTACCGCTCCTTCCATACCGCTCTTGCGAGTTGTAATACTAGGCAACGCCTGCGCTGGCTCCAGCCCGATACCGAGCAAAACGGCCTCTAGCACCAACCTCACATCGTGGTAATTTACAAGAGTGGTCTATACTTCGCCATTTTTATTGGAAAAGGCGGATGTGCATATAGGGTGCGGTATAGATTGAGCGAGCGACGCCGGAGTAGGCTGTTAACTAGTATTACTACCAACACGGGCATTCAACAGGATGTTATAAAGGAAATAATAGAAAACTGTGAACTTTTAAATAAAGTTTGCTTCATATTTACAATAAATACACATAAATATAGTCGCAACGCATTAATTCCGAACATGAAACAATAAAATCGCGTTAGCCAAAATATTTGTACTTCAAAATGCATGTTAACAAAATGTAACACCATTAGATAAATAGCATTGAAACTTAAAATTAAATGTGACTAAATAAAGTTAAATAAATTATCATAAAGTACCCATGCGGTCTGGTGTATTCATAGTACCTATCAAGGACGACACGGGACTTTCAAGCAAAGGGGAAACATAGTAGGTAACTAAAACTTGACCACCAACGTAAAAGATAGCTAACCTCTGCAAGAAACATTTCGGTCAGATTGGACTCGCGTCCGTACACAGTGCAGGCGACAGCTCGCACGCATCGCGTTGGCTTCCGACTGTCACAGACGTCATACCACCGATTTGTTCATTATTTAAACTCTCAAAACAAAACCTTGATCATTATGTAGCTACGAGTATATGCCATCCAAATGGCTGGACTGAAAGAAATTAGTTTTTCTCAAACTCTTTGAAAGAGATTGAGTACTTACAATTTTAATTATTGTCCGAGATATAAATTAAATTTCTTGTTTATAACCACTCATTCATTGCTTACTTAATTATAGTTTTTAATATGCAGGTACAAAACAGTTCGTCAACACGATTGATTGCCTCTCAATTACTCGAGCTGCTTTAGAGACGAATGGAGATATTTAACATTATTTACTCGAAACTTGCAAATTATCGTACTTCCATTTGGACACGATAGTTTGAAAGCATTTCTTATTTATTTCGATGCAATAACATAAGCTGTCAAGTGCAGAAGGGATCGTTGATCGTGATCGTTCAGATTTAGCCCAACGTGTTTAAAGTCATGTTTCAGGGAGAATCAGGCGTCGGTAGGAATGGCGAGGGCTGGCTGACGGAGGGTGGTGGTCACACGGCGGCGCACGTGAGCGGAGGCTGGTGCGGGGGTCGCGGCCACGTGACGCCGGCACGCGGCCAGCAGCTAGAATACCTCCACTCACCTACAGATTTAACTCACGCCTAAAACTAAATGTGGGTAGTTAAACTACTAATTGCTAACACTAAACTTGTACAACTGACTAGGGCTTCGTCAATACAATTATGAACACAGTATTTAATGATGTCGTCACACTATTTTATTCTTTTGTACACTATACTCGAGCTAATGAATGTTGCTTTAAAATGCAAAATGTACGCCATTTGATAAATAAGAGAACGTTTATTATTATGACATACGATGGGATGCTGCTAAAAGAACAGACCTTAATAAAAAAAAATACTTTTTTTTCGCCCGAAACTCGTCGGTCATAATAATAATAATAATAATAATAATAATATTTATTTATTTCGAGCAACTACATGACTCATCATACATTGTTGGGTTAGTACATGGCTTATTCTCTAAGTGTTAGTCTTATTATATTATATAAATAGGTACATTAAAAAGAAAACAATTCAACAAAATATTCATTACCAGGCGTTTTTGGTCACATGTATTTTGGTCCAGTGGTGCAGTATCGGACACGACATATCCTCCGATATTACACGTAGGAGACTGTTACTGCTGCCCCTCATTCTATCCATGGCGGATGATATTCGTTTGCGTATCACTGCTCCAAAACTATCTGTACGCGCTTCCGCAAACATGCCGGATGCACTGCAAAAACGGGGCAGCCGCAACAGCATCCTAAAGGTATTGTTGTACTGGACTTTCAGAGCATTGAATGACTTCTGCGTAAAGCGAACCCACAGGCAGCAGGTGTAGAGAGTCTGGCAGTAGGCTTTAAAAAGAGTTACTTTTACCTCATTAGTACACCGTGCGAACCTGCGGGCAAGCATATTGCATCTGACAGTCAATGCTCTGCGCTCTCTATCCATGTCCAAATCATCAGTGAGCGCATCGGTAACCCAGTGACCAAGGTACTTAAACTCTTTCACCAGTTTGAGTGGAGCACCATTCAGTACGACAGGTGGAACAGTCTCGTACGTTTTCGCGCCTGCCTTAAAAAGTAATAACTCACTCTTCTTTGTGTTGTATCTAAGTCCATGGATCACCGCATACCGCTCACAGATTCTTATTAACTTCCTCAGGCCATTAATTGAGGGGCTCAACAAGACCATATCATCAGCATAACTGATATTGTTGATGATACGGCCACCAATTGAGCACCCAACCATTGCACCGCTTAGCTCCTTAATAAGTCCGTCAATGTACAGATTGAATAACTTAGGAGACGTCAACCCACCCTGTCTCACGCCGTTACTCAACCTGTACACATCAGAGAAGCTATTTCCCCATCTCACAACGTTCGTTTGGTTCCCATACCAATGTTTTAAAAGCAAGAGATTTTCTGCTAGCAAAGTGGTTTCTAGAAGTATTTTCTTCCAAAGTATATCATAGGAGACCATATCGAACGCTTTGGAGAGGTCCAAAAAGCATGCATACACTGGTGTCTGTCTATCAGTGTAGTAGCGGATGGTATGCTTAAGACAGTATATCGCAGATTCAGTGGACAAACCGGGATTGAAGCCGAACTGAGCGTCATGAAGTTTCATGTTACAACATAATCGTTTATCAAGCACACCATCCAACACTTTAGCCGTTATTGTAGCTAACGAAATAGGTCTGTAGTTTTCCTTATCCGACACATCTCCAGTCTTGTTTTTGATAATCGGCACTACTACAGTTTTCATTAACATTTCTGGCATGTATGAATGTGCTATACAAAAATTAAAAAGAAGCGCTAATACTCTCGGCAGGTGTGCGCCGCCGTTCTGGAAATGCTCCACACTGAGGCCGTCATGTCCAGGTGACTTACCGCGAGTCATGTTCTTAATAATTTCGGTAATCTCCTTAACAGTAATACATTCGAAGGAGTCACCGGGACCGACCCCCGTGGGGAGCACTTCCGTGGAGGGCCCGAGAGGAGATAGGACCTGGAAATGGTTCATGAACAAATCCGCTATTCGAGTAGGCTCACTGACACCATTGACACTCACAGGAACTCCAGGTTTAGGACTGAGCTTGCTTGTTGCTTTCCAAAAGTGGGAAAAATTCTTTTTAGTATGATGAGAAGCTATGATATTCATTCTAATTTGTTCTTGATTTTTTTGACACCACTTGAGCTTAGCTTTAAACAAACTTCTAGACTTACACATATTCGTAAAACTGGTTCCCTGTCTAGGTCTCCCCTGCAAACACCATAACTGAAAATGCAATTGGGCCACCCTGTGAGCGTCCTTAACATGTTTGTTCCAACCTACAATACACTTACGCTTCCTATGAACAACACAGTCCGCTTTACTTGCAATCGATGCACTTATTAAGCTTTCAATAATGTCATTATACAATCCATCTATAATGCGCTTGTGACCGTCGCTGATACACATTTTATCGGCACAACATCGTAATTCCGGAGGGAAGTCAATATCTCTAAGGTAATAATTGCACAATTCAGTATATTTATCTATTTGCATAGCATCCCTCTGCCCCCATATGACGCTGGAATTATTATTATTATTATTAGTCACTTTAACATTTTTCTTTGGTTTTATTACATTAAAATTACAATCCACTTCCAACGGGAAATGATCAGACCATGTCACATTATACAATACTCTTATATTTAAAATAGTTTTTTTGGCTGCCTCGGTCACGATACAATGGTCTAGCCAGCTCCGCGATCCATGCGCATCACTAATATAGGTGTATGTATCCGAGTCACAGCCTAACAAAGCTAAGTCTGCACAAGACCAACACTGATCTGCACAGAAATTTACTAACTCGGTACCGAATAACTCGCCCGGGTGGGCATTAAAATCCCCTAGCATGTACACTGATTCTACTCCACTATTTTCAATAATTGCACTCAATTCACTCATGCATTCAATAAATTCGCTTAGATTACTACTCGCGTTAGTTGGCATGTAAACACTCGCCACGAGAATGACACGATCAGCCAATGTTACTTTGACTGCCGCAAGACGCACACTACTGCACGATATCACCGTAACGTCAGGGAAAATACTCTTCCTCCACAATATTGTGGAGTTATAATGGATTTATCAAAATCATTTTTATTGTGTGCCTTCGATAAAGGACCTTAATTACAGCAATGCAAGTCTCGTAGGATCCAAAAATAAATTCAAAAAGAAGGTTGTATCCGTCTTATTAAAACATATCAACGCATAGGTATAACGCCTACGTGGGCACTATGAGCTAGCTGTGACTCGATTTGTTGTTGTAAGATTTGTAAGATTTTTAAGTAAGTAAATGCTTTATTATGAAATTAGTAAATTAGTAATGTAGTAAATAAAATCAATAAATAATAGTGTGGTAGTGTTTTTATAGTTAATGTTTCTGAATAAGCTTTGTGAGCATTTCCACTATGTTGACAGATTAAGTAAGTATAATGTAACCGAGTATGTTTCCCCGTATTATGTGAATGGCTGTTATCCTAAATAAAGAAAATAAATAAAAATAAATTAAACATTAGTTAGGTTCGGAAAATAAACAAAAACAATTAGACCGGTTTGACTAATAACTTTCTCAAAAACGTCAAAACGGAATATGGTCTAGCGAAGCGGTACATCCAAGAAGATTTTTTTAATATTAATTAAGCACTTTTACTGAAGATTGCTTTTTGGTGCACTAGTGATGCGGTTGCTCTGGCTAGAGAAAAAACTCAGTGTGGAAAAGAGTATGAAAATTCATTACGATACGGTCACTGCTACTATAAGATGGGCAGAATTCGTTGTCAGTACAATTTTAAATGACGTCAACGTATGACTGATTACGATATCGCAATTGTCATATTTATATTGCAAATTGTAGAGACAATAGTAATTTACTTAGGCTGACCATATTTAAAAAAATACTAAATATGACCAGACCAGTTGCGTATATTTATTATTATGTATGTATTTGAAGGAGCACACAGTAATTTCTCGTATTTAATATATTGTAACCATGCACTATTTGTATGCGATAACAGAGAGTTCGTTTTCTCTTGATAAAAATAAATTGAGCGTTTATATTAAAAGCAATCTAAAACACGTAAAAGTGTACAAACCATTGAAAAATCGCCGTTGTTACATGCAGCCACGTTTTCGTTAAAAAGCGACGCGTTTGTAAAACATTTATTTTGAAATATTTAACGTTAAAAAAAGACTATATTTAGTATAGTTTAAGTATGAGAAATACCTGAAACGTTCATATTTATGCACCAACTAGCTTCTGCCCGCGGGTTCATTCGCATAGAATTAGTAATTTCATTTAAGTGTTTTGGATGTATATTCAGAGTATAAACTCTATATCTAAATTTGTGTCGCTGTTTTGAGCGTCGAGAAACAGGGGCCTTACCATGACGTCTTAATGCGATTCAGTTTAGGTTCGCTCGCTGTCAGATATATACTAAAAGTGACAGCTAAAACTTGAACTGAGTCGGAATTAGGACGTCATGGTAAGGCCCCTGTAAATACAACTACCTACTCATGCCTACATTCTTAAACTTTCACGTGTATAATATGAAACGGACAAACGGTGACGACAGACAGATAGACAAACAAAGAAACAGGGTTAAACCATAATGGATACGGAACCGATCCCGGAACCCAAGAAACAAGAAATAGTCATGGCATGCTTCTCCCGCAACTCCCACCCCGTAACACCGGGCACTGCGTCAACTGCGTGTTATGGTTTCTTAACTAAATTGAGTTTTTGTTAAAAAAATACATCATTGATATAAGCACTTTTTGTTGACTGTACTAGTGTTTTCATTCTTCCTACCACAGTTGGGCGAAATTTCTCTTTTACTAATAACCGGGAAGATAACTAAATTATTCGTTATTTGAAATAACTTAATAATCCGTCATTGGATCTTTGAATTAATCTAGATTATTCTTATTTTCATCTAGATAAATTAGTTAAGCTTTTAAATTAAAGATGAATGTCGGTTGTGATATTTTGACTTGACATTTTACAAACTTTTGGCAGGCCAGTTATCCTTATCTAGAATTATCGTGTTGTCACACGTTATTTGTGATTGACATTATCTTCGAATATTTTTTTTCAAATAATTAACTACATAACGCCCAACTCTGCATCCTACATACATTACGTAGCAATTAAGTATACTGTAAGTGGGTCAAAATTTACTTGACAGATTGGACCCGCACATAATAATACGCTACGATAGGGTACATTACCTAACTTAAAACATTCATTTTTATTATAGCCTTTTATTTTGCTCACTGTGCTTTTTTTGCTGACTGTATTATTTTTACTGTATAAGGGTGCGACCAAACCGCAGTGACGTGTCGTATGCGTCACGTTTTCTCACCGTTTCTTCATACATTTTGTTGCGATTCTGTAACGTCACCGATTTTTAAGCGGCGGTGTGGTCGCACCCTTAAGGTAGGTACCTATACCAAATTTTAAGTCAAGATGTAACCCTCCTGCGGAGACGATCCTGGTCGGGGCGCCAGAATTCCACTTCAATATGTATTGTTTTGGCTTAGGACAGGTCAATCTGTTTTATTAGAAGTTTGTAAAAATATATATAATATATTTATCGTTTATTCTTTGGGTAGATTTTAAGAAATAAACAGTAAGCAGGAGTACGTACCATAATTATTATTGATAAAGTAATTTGGTGCAACTCACACTGAAATATCAACTCAGGAAAACTACATTCACATCGGTTAAGCCGTCTCTGAGATAAGCGGAAACAAACACACAGACAAACAATCAGACGTACAAAACCAAAACATTTCGATTTTCCTAATAAATACAGCTAGTACCACTTTTTTTCGAGTATTATCCACGTACAGATACTGAACAATTATAGGTTTATTATACGTATTTAACAACTATTTTTATTCGCGTGTCTTAATTGCATAAAAAAGTTGGTTACGTGGAAACACACGATTGAGAAAACTTTCTATTTTCATTTAATTCCGAGAAATCCCCACTTCTGATTTTTAATAACAATAAAATATGTGCATATCTATGGACACCGCCTTCTAAAATAATTATTATAGTAATAAGGTGGTTTAGTGAATAACAACATCTTTAGTACCTATGTACATAATACTAAAGTGGCGAGTGTAAGAGTGAACAGTCAGTCGTGGGACCGGAGGGCTGGCCCAAGGCAAGCCGCTGCATTACCATAGCGTGTCTTCTCCGCTCATTACTTAGCTAATTACTTGTCACTTATATTGAATTACTATTTTATCTTCAACTACCTACATTAGGATAGACAAAAATAACAATAATTATGTAATAAACCCCTTCGTAGGGTACAGCAGAACAACAATTTGAATTTATTATTATTATGCTCAGCCGGCTTATTGAGGTAAAGTCTGCTCAAATACATCGGAGCGACCAAGCTCGATTATATGTGGCTATACCACTCTATCATTAAGTACGTAAGTGCCTATTCAGATATTTTTGGGAACATTGGTTACTTCAATACATCAGATTTTGACGGTAAGTACCAGGGCAGCATTATTAATGAAAGATAGATAGGTACACGTACAAGTTTGTATAAGAAAATGTACCTAGAATGTGATCTTTTGTTCAAGGTAAAAATTAAGATTGATGAAAATCTTATTAACTGATATTACTGCAGTAGCAAAAGCAAATAGACTTGACATAGAAACCCATTCGGTAGCATTATACCTACGACAACAATGCTGACACTTGCGGTAATAAGACCAGTGTGGGAAAAAAATACATAATGTAAGAATACGGAATCAGATAATAATACTTAAATTGATTTGATTATTATATTAAGTATTGTTGTTAAACCTTAAATCCAATTCGATGGTCAAGCTGAACCAGTGTTTGGACAACTTCTTTCTATCTTCTTCTATACCAATTTTTGCAAGTTTTAATTTAAAACCATATTTTTTGTGAGGTACTGTTTGAGTTTGTCAGCTCATTTTAACGTTCATCAACATTGACACTGACAACTGCATTCACTGTCAAACTATTTAAGCACAGGATTTGTCGGTCAATTAATGTAATTATTTCAACGTTTTTTTAAGTGTACGAAACACAGCAGTGACGTCATTTCGCCGACACTTGACGTTTGTAACATACGCCCTTTTCTGCTCGAGCAACAATTTAAATTGATTATTCCACGAAAATATTTTTTTTTCACAAATATAAAAAATATGGGTGTCTTAAAATTGTGCGCTCTTTCGAAGCAGAATAAAAAGTTGCCCAAAAAAAATTAAATATTGTCGATTCAATGGTGTATGTGATCCGCACTGGGCCCCCATGGGAACTATAGCTCGAGCCCTCTCATTCTGAGAGGAGGCCTGTACTCACTCAGCAGTGAGACGTAGGTATATAGGCTGGAGATGACGATGATGCATTTGAGTACCTACTACATTTTTTATTTCTTTGAAGTTAGTGTACGATATTTTGCAGTGGACTAACCGGATGAGCTTGTGAAACATCGTCAAGACCTTTGTGACTTCCGGTATACATTTTCTGGCATGCAATGAATTAAAGACCAGATTTTAATGAACATAAAATATTTACCTTACTACTCCGCTACTTACTGCGTTGCGTTGCTTAAGTAGCGGAGTAGCAAGGTAAATATTTTGTGGTTATTGAAATGGACCTCCGCAAAGTAACGCCTGATTCAATAAAATACCAGATTTTACACATATAATAGGTACTACCTTTAAATTAAATGATATTTGCAGGCTATTGATATTTACAGCAAAACGCTGAAACCATGGTTTCTTGACACTCATAATTACGACGCTTTTTACGTCGTATATGATAACGAAGCGTGTCTGTTACGAACATAAACAATGAAGTTAGTGTCGAGACGTCAACAGAGTCTAGTAACACAATAACGATCGTGGGAGTCGCGAGACACGCGATCGATCGGCGTGCGCGCAGGTTTCCTCGAGAAAAACCGCGGCGGTTCAGCGGAACGGAGCGCGGGCGGCGGGGTACGGAAGCGGGAAGTAAACTAAGCTAACCCACTTGTCGATGTTACGTGCGCGCGCAGCCCCGGCACGCTCCACTCATGCGTAGAACACCTCACACCCCACTCACTCGTTGCACAATGTAAGATTAATTCTCCATCCGGTTAATTCTACATATATTTTTTGCATTGAAATCGTTCCTCCAGTTGAAACTATCAATTTAACATTGGGCTTCTTAGAGCAAAAAAAAACGCTCACATCTGTATACACAATGACTTTTTGGAGATATCCGCATCAACAGTACCTATTTTAGCTTCCTATTACAAACCCAAATGCAGAGCCAATATAAAGGTGAAACTGGAAAATAGTATCTTTTGGATACGGGACTCAAAACATGAAAAGAAATTCGAAATTCTCTCTTCATTTGATCGGAATAAAACTTAAATAAAAAGTTTCGGTAACAGGTCGTGGTGTAAATAAAGTTTCAAGCTTTTAACAACGTCTAGGGTCACTTAAGACGCTATGGCATCAAAAATGTTGGCCACTCTCACTTTCGTTGGCAGTTAGGAGAAAGCTTAAACGAAGCGACGCCGTTTCGGCATGCTAGCATTAAAAATAATACCGTCGTAACCTTTTATTTGTGTATCCAAATCTTGTGAATTATTTTAATAGGTTCTGCTTTTCTCGACTCGCGACACAGAAGTGGTCGGGGTTGTCATTAGATCATTAGAACGTCTTGAAAACCTATAAAACGAGTCTTTTGGATAAGTATTGTGGTTTTCCCGCAGTTCAAGCACAAGTACATACAAGCAGCAAAATGCGAACCAATATGCAAAGATTAAAACGTTTACCATTCTAAAGACAGTTTATTTACAATATTTACGCGGATTCTTATTATGGTAGGTACGGGTTTTCCCGTTAAGAGTATTGAATAATTAGTAACCCTCTAATACGCCGTAAACAATTTGATCGTCCTTCCGGTCTTTACGGCTGGTAGAGAAAGTGTTGGCCGAATCGTTAGCAAGCATGTTCCGCGACATAGCACGGCCGGCGGTGGCGATGACGGCGGTGACGTGATCACTCTCACTTTCCTGAGAAGCAAGTACATACTAGAAAGTGACGCGACCGCCTCCAAAATACGTTGCGCATTAATATAATAATATATGTTGAAACAAATAAATCTATTAATATTATTATGACCAAGTTCAAGATAATGCATTAATCATGAAATTTATAAGCCAGTGCTTGTAGACTATGTGAATTAGAGAAAAGCGCATATTTTCCTTAAGAATAGCATTACTGTACCGATCGTAAGTATTACAACCAGGATGTGTGCCTGCTGAAGTGAAGTTAATTGCGTGTATGCATTTACGACGACCATTCACGTGGGGATGATGACGCGTTGGTGGTGGTGGCGGTATAGATACGAATCGCGATTGGAATGCTGCAGGTGAAAAGCTAAGTTGCGTAACAGCTTCACTTCCTACTGGGGAAATATAGGTGAGGAGTGTTGTGTGGAAGGCAGGGTGGGGGGAGTGGGAAGTAGCCGCTGCTCTTGCGCAACGGAGAAAGCAAGCGTTTTCCGGCGGCGCGCGATCATTTTCGTAAACGTGTGAATTGAGCGAAAGTGAACGAGAAAGTAGAAGCCTTGACGCTCGTCGCGGCATGCTCGTTACCAACAACAAATGTTGTGATGTGAATACATTTGAGATCTGTCCTAAAGAATGATCTAATAGTATTTGAGTATTTCCGCCTAGCGCGCGGTCTTTTCTGGTTTTGGACTAAATATTTAGTTAGTGCCTAAAACAGAACAGTCAGATTTATACAAGCATGTAATTACAATGAATATTAGAATGTTTCTTTTCTACCAAGATACATTAATGTAACGATTTCAGCAACATTCGCTTCTAAGAATTAAAGTTCCGCTCCAAGTCATCAGTTCTTTGCAAGGCTACAAATACATACATAGTATTAAATGATTTGTTATTAAATTAGCATATTGTTGGCAAATAGGTAAACCAGTAGTCGCTAGCGGCTGTCCAGCAATGTACATTGTTTAACGTATTAAGCCGTCCTGAGCTAGAAGCCAAATGAGTGGCAACCATGCGCCGCTTAGCTAAAAAAGGTCATAGCAACTTGAATTTTATTTATACCTACGTGTGCCGCTACTCAACTTTACCCAAGTTGGTACTGCGTTGATTTAAAAAAAAGTGTGTATTTCTAATAAGAGAAGAATAAATATTAGAAATTATTGTAGTATATAGCGTAATATGCGAACATAAGAGCCTCACGTTTCATTCCTTATCACTCGAGTCACGTTTGCGAACTATCGGTCCATTATAGTTTCTATCGCTAATCAGACAAACGTCCACCTGCTGTGTAGGTTCAACTGTACACACACGGAAAACCAGTATTTCGTTGAGCGTATACATATTTGTTCAGATTCACTAATCTTAAGTCCGAAATTCGGTGACCAAATAATATTATAGAACAGAGAGCTCCGGCTTTAGTTGCTAAGTTTACGTTATGATTAATTATGATGATTTTGTTAGTACGCATACCTATAGCTAAAAATTTAACCAAGGAAACATGTTAATTATAACACTTTCAATTCGTTACTAATAAGAGTACACCTATGCTAATCTGATTTATCATTTACCCAAGTAATCTCGTTATTATGCCCTTTTCATATTTATAGGCAGAGTCAGTTTTGATGTTGTTCATTATGTAGGTAGATAGTTATATACTTACCTAACTTATTAGATGGAAAATAAAATGTTTAATTAACCAAGAACACTCATATCGCGAGTTTATTCAGAATAGGCGTCCAAACAACCATTTTACAGTTTATTTCCCTCATTCGAGGTTTTATTAGGAAACTTGAGGTAGGTACTTATTTAGATATGATAAAAATACAATAACCGGCAAAATACTATCTGTTCAAAATCAAACACGTTTATTTAATTTCTTTTTGCGTCTATTAGCTACTGTTATAGCTACGTCCCTTATCACTACATATCTATACATATAATAAAGCTAAAGAGGGTCGAAAGTCTGTACATCTATACATATAATAAAGCTGAAGAGGGTCGAAAGTCTGTACATGGAAGATATTTAAAAAAAATAGGCTGGGGATACTTAGAATCGATAACAGAACACGTTCCAACAGTTTTTAGAATTTTTGTCTGTTTATCTGTTTGTCTATATATTTGTGCGCGCATCACATGAAACGGCTGAACGGATTTTGTTGGGAACTTTACTAATCTATTGAGAAAATTACCGGCCAGGTTATAGGTTACTTTTTATCCCGGAAAATCGCATAGTTCCCGCGGGATAGCGATGAACATATCGAAAATCGTACCTGCCTAGATATTGCTTCAGTATCATAGAGGTGCACAAAGGTGGGATTTTCGAAATTCCCACGGGATTAATATCGCTTATTATAAAAAAATACCAATTAAATGTCAAAACAGGATGGATTGAGACACCCTGATGTGAAGTGTCTCACCAAGCTAAAGAACTCGATCAGATACAAGATATCAGACAGAGTAGTGGCTTATTGTTGTGTTCAACAGATCGCCATGATGCAGTAAAGAGAAGAAAAAAAAAAGAATAGGGGTGTTAAGTGCCTATTCAACTATGCATAGCAATATGCGACTTTTGTCAATAAATTAAGTGTACGCGGATGAAGTCACGGGCAAAAGCTAGTTATTAAATAAAGGTCTCCCCAGCCTGACTGTAGGTATGTCTATCTATTCGTCTGTTTGTTAACTCAAAAACTACCGAATACAAAAACAACCGATGAACTCAAAAACTAACGAACCGAGTTTCACGCGGTTGTTACCAATAAAACGAGACGAGGAAGGTTTATGTAGGTGCATGATTTGTTAATTTTGTGTAAATTGCTTTGAATATAACGATAATTGTTCGAAATGTCAGGAAAAGTTAAGCTGCCTGGGATACAAAGTTTAATTCTGCGCGGACGAAGCCGCGGGCTACAGCTAGTTCTATACAGCATAGATAGGAATTGAATTACCAATTCTGTAATTCAGTTTAATGAAGCTGTATCAATAGAATCAAATGGTACCTAATCGTCAAAAACTAAACTTGTGATTTGGAATTTTTTGCAAAACAAGTTTCTGTAATAATAACTGATTATTCTATGACACATAAGAATAGATATTTAGTCTGTTTATTTTTACAAATTTATCTATTATGTCTTCTATTATACAAATAAATGAGTTTCAGTTCTGAAAGTTAATCACGGCTATACAAAACTAAGCATGAATTAAAACCCTTCTTCGAAAGTTGCTGTGAAAATAGAGGGTGGTTTTATGTTGTAAAGATTGAAAGAGGTGTCACTATCAGAATAATGTAGGTACACTACGTCAGTGAAAAGTGAAAGTCGGAAGGTGCTATGCGCGGCTTGAGCGGCGGCGGGTCGCGGGGTGCGCGGGGCGCGAGGGGCAATGCGGAAGCATGCCGGAAGATCGCTTTTACTCTCCCTCGACGCAGAGCCTGCGCCTGCGCCGCGCAAACCTAGTCATGCCGCTATTCAGCTGCCAGATGCTCGTATTAGAAACCACTTACTTTTGTACCTATTTGAAGCATACTTTACCTCTATAGTCGCAACTCTGAGAAACCGACTAAATAATTTTGCAGGTGAAGAAAAAAAGAAAAGGAATAAATAGTGCAAAACTTATGTTGCTAACAATTCAGCTAATCAGATGTAAAGCTAAAACTAGAATAGGTGTTCGTAAAAAGTACTGTTATTTTGTTGCAAATATTAGAAATAGTCAGGCGTTTATTCAAGAGCACGGGATCTGCAGATACTCGAAGAAGAAATATTCTGTCTTAATAGCAAGGATGTCATTCAGCTCAAACTTCACAATTTTCTATGAAACTCTTTCTATTAATTAACAGATTTTAACTATTTACAGAAGTAAAACAATTTGATATTAGTTATGTAGGTATTGACGTGACGCACTCGGATTTCGGATATATTATATTCTGTCTAACGAAAGATGACCCTGAGAATTGGTCTTATTTATCGGTGCCAACAGTAAAATTAGTTGTGAAAAAATGTGATGTCTGAATAATCGTAGGAGGAATTGATTGTTATACCTCTACAATTATGTACTTACTGCCCGCTACTTCGTCGGCGTAGAATTATGATATTCTGCAATAATTATTTACGTTGCGAGTCTAGGCAGCTACGACCTTTGACATTACGAGTATTATCACTATCCAGCGTGAACTATGCAATTTTCCGGTATAAAAAGGTCTTTGTGTTAGTCTAGGGTACCAGCTATCTCCGTTCCAAATTTTATCCAAATCCATCCAGCCGTTTGCGCGTGAAGAAGTAACAAATATACACACACATACACACACAGAAACTTTCGCTTTTATAATATTGATGTGATTCTTAAACCGATATTTTATTGGTGACTTTTAGATTTTTTTATTCATTATCAATGATATTATTCCACGCCCAGGGATTCGCTCTTTGCTAATGCAGAAATCCCTATCCCGTTGTAATTTCGCAAAATTCATCGTATGAAATATTTCAGCTATCTGGGCCTGGGAGGTTATGCCGGCCGGGCGTTGGTTGATTCAATGAAGTCCGTCAGTCGATCAAGACGTTTCTTGTAAATTGAGACTATTAGCTATCTACAACTAAACTACAATATTAAACTGGAGATGATGATAATGAATGATACATGTACATGCTATCCGGTCTCTTGTATTAATTATGTGTAAGTCACACGGTAGTTTTCTAATTGTTATAATAATCATTGCAGTTTGTGTGGAAGACCATAACTTGACAACAGCTCAACCAATTTGACAGTTTTCTAGTGTTCGTGATTGCCGGGACAAGGCTTGTTTGAAAGACATTATTAGACAAAATGTGCAAGAGGCGTAGGCAACTATTTAATTACAGCGTGATTGGGTAAAGATTTTCACATTATGCGGAGGTATCGCAGTAGCAATTAAAGCTATTTCTAATAATAAAAGCATATCACTACATAGTACACATAAAACAAAGTCGCTTTCTGCTGTCTGTCTGTCTATGTATGCTTATATCTTTAAAACTACGCAACGAATTTTGATGCGATTTGTTTTAATAGATAGTGATTAAGAGGAAGGTTTATATGTATTCTACGCAGACGAAGTCGCGGGCGGAATCGATTATAATCTTTAAACATGACTAAGTCGTTCACATGCAGGGCTCAAAGCTCGAGAGGCGAGGCGTCGGGCAGCCAAGCGCGATTATTTCTCGTCTTGAGATTTCATTGTTGAGTTAAAAAGTAAAAGTGGTTGCGCTGTGCCCACGCGCACCGCACACGGAAGAAAGCACGCGGTGGGGGAAGCCCGGCGGCGAGCGGGCGGAATGGGGGACGAAGAGAAAGTTGCGAAAAGGTCGCCACTTTTGCCCAAATATTCTGAGTGAAAGTGCGTGCAGGTATGGTCGATTTGATAAAAAAAAAGTTTGCGAAAAGAACAACACTCAACGAGAACACTATTGCTACAAAAGAGTGAAAGGTACCTACAAAGCATCCCTACATAAGAGTTGACTAATTTGAAAGCATGACAGAGAAATCAAAATTTATTATGGGGCAAAAATGCATCTTCACTTAGTCATATTGTGAACAAATTAAATTCATTTATTTGGGTGTTTCCGTATGAACATGGATTGTTTGTTGTTCAGCATAACACTAACTACTGTACTTATTCAATTTTAAAAACTCTATTCAATGACAACTTAACTGTCGCGTGTCGGGGAGTTTAAAGCATATAAACGCGAATAGTAACTGTAGCATTCACCTAATAAGTAACTGACCACCAAAGTCGGAATTAGTAACTCAGTTGAAAAGGGCGATTAAGATAATGTTACTGTAATACAACTTTTATCAAAGTGACTCTGTTACGTATTAAATGACATATTTTATCAGTTTGCTGTGTCTAAGTTCTCAGGTGGATGTTTGTGCACCGGACATGATATTACGCGCGCCCGCGCCTCTCGTCGCTGACTAATTTCTCTATGATATAACCACGCACACATGTCGCTCATGTAATAATGTCAACAAAGCAGCAATGCCAAGTTCAGTGTTCAATGCACTTTGCGTACTACATCTCGCGGACATAGTATTGAAATCCAGTGTTACCAATTTGTATTATAATTTGCAGTGTTTTATAGTCAGAACATTTTTCGGATCTATCTTTATTGGATAAGGATTCCTACCGATTCCTTGATTATAAGATTTTTTTCAGCCCTTTCAATAAGTTGGTTCTGGGTATATTATGTTCTAGCCTGCAACTGGACCAAGCAAGACCTGTCGTCTAGACTTCTACAACTAGCGAGCAAAAACCGAAAAGATGGTAAGTATTTTCCTTGCCTTGTAACTCAGGTGTGTACCCGGTTTGTCTAATTAATTTATCGCTGAAGATTAAACTAAAAAATGTTGCCAGTTTTAGAAACGGACGTGTTATAAGTATTTTTTACAATTGAAGCCAGTTAAATATGTATGTATGTGTCGTTGGCGGAACTTTGTTTTTCTTTCCAAGAGGAAATTTCAATGGTCAGATTAGCATACTCTTCTAGGGTTCCTTGATAAATTGAAGTGCTTTGTATGTCAAAATATTAACAATATTAGACTGTTCTGGTATCAATTGAAAAACAGATATTTATATAGATCAACGTAAAGTATAAAAAATCTACTGGTAAAGACCGGGATAGGTAGGACTGAGTAGGTAATACAAAATGCCGTAGGGTGTGCTATGTATGTCCAATGTACAATGAATGGTTTTTATTTTAGCTGTTGGACTATTCTAATACTACCTGTTGCCCGTTGGTTGCCCGCGATTAAACAGCTAATGACACTCACAAATAACGTGTCTTTCTATTGGTAAGAGAATTTTCAAAATCAGTTCAGTAGATCCAGAGATTACCCTCTACAACGTCACAAACTTTATCTTTATTAGTATAGATCTATTAGATTTAATTAAGTTTTATTTTTGATTCTAATTTTATGCTAGCTAATTAATTTAGTCTTTTTTCTTGTTATTATTACTGCATTAAATAAAAGTATATTATATTGTATTGTATTATATTCACTACGCTAAATAATTATCTGTTACTAGTATAATATGTTACAAATCCGCAAGGTTGCTAAATATGTTATGAAGTTTTCATGTTAAAACTGCTGAATAAATTACAATAAACATTTTACAGACGGTGTCTCAAAGTCAAGAAAGGACATAATAGGATATCTTTACTTATTATTCCCGGAAAGAAGGTTGTTCTCTGCGAATTTACTCGAACAAAGTGGTGTCTATCATTTCAAAATAATCATAGATCGAGTTTTATCATAACATTACATTATGTATTAGCATTGCTAAGCTAGGTTGTGTGGACGCGTTTTTGTAAAGTAGAGATGCACAGACAGTATAAATACTAACGTGATGTACATCGATTTAGTTTTTTTGATTTAGTGAAAATCATATTCGTGCTGTACATTTCTCATTCTTATGTATTGGAGAAAGATTCGTTATCCTTGATCGACTTTAAATCAGATCATCTCAAGCCTATTTACGGTCTTACCGTCGCTCTAGGTCCTCTTCGTCCTCTATAAGGCAAGTGTAAAATATTTAGTCTTATATTTTTCTCAACGCAGGCTAGGTATAATTTTTTTTTCTTTGTACCTAGAGGATTTATTAAATTTGTTTTGTTAGCGGTAAAGATGAAGTACAAAATATAAAGCTTTAAAAATTATTAAAAAAGAAAAAGAAATCTACATTTTTATGATTTCGAAAGAATTATCCAAATCGGTTAAACTTTAGAGGAAAAAATAATCTTATCGTATAAAAAAACTCCAAGCACAGCCCTCCTCATCTTACCATGAGAAAGTTTTGAATTTATCTCATAGGACAATGACAAGACCAGACAGCAGTATTCATTAGTCACATTTAATTCATCAATTATTTGATTATTGCTCAGCGGAACCTTTGCTTATACGACCATACGAGCTGAATTTAAGTAAAGTTCTCTAACTTAGATTAATTTAGTAACATTTACAATTATGTCATAGGTAAGAAGGTGAAGGTCATCAAGTCTCAAAGGCAATTTTCCCAAAGTAATCTCATATCTGAACAATTTTTGTTTTCATTTTTGATCTCGTTTTCGATCACCGACTTAAACATGAAAGTATCCTTTCTAGTAGCTTGACCAGCGTATCATTTTACTTAATTTGATGAATCAATTCACTAACATATGACGGGATTGGCGTGTTTGAGCGTCTGTCGAGCGCGTCAATCATGGAAATAGCACGACAGACAGGTTTTTAATAAAAACAAATTGAAAAATATCAAAAAATGAAGAATATTGGATTACTAGAATCATTCGAATCATTAATTCTTTAACTTTTTAGGAATGGTGTGAAGCATAGACGCTTATCTAGTACCTAACGTCAACGCTTGTGTAACAGTCCGGGAACTAACGCGAAACGTAAAAATTACTAAACAACTGTCGGTCACTGCAAACTACTTGTGCAGTTTAAATATTATTTCGAAAAAAGAGAGAGAGCTGTTTTTACAAATAGTCGGAAAAAACTATACAACTAAATAAATATTATGCGACAGTTGACACCAATTTGAACTCCCAAACGAAGCATTGTACTGTAGGTATGTACTAGGACAACTAGACAATGGACATTTAATTTTTGTCCCGACCAGGTATCTTTGTATTCAGCATCTCTAAGGACTTAAGATATCCGGCCTCCAGCGTCAAAGTGAGATGTTGAAAAACAAAAGCGTCCAACTAAACTAATAGGTACCTAAATCAAATTAAACACAACAATTTTATTAACTATCCAGGAAAATAATACCTATTTTTCATCTAACGATATTTACAATCTAATGACATTGCGATCTATTATTTTAGAAAGTTCATTAAATACGGCTGGCTACTAATTAGGTCGCAATTTTTAAATAGGTACCTAAATATTTTTATTTTCATTTATGTTAACTACTAGCTGTTGCCAGCGACTTTGTCTGCAAAGAATTCGTTTATCGCTATCCCGCGGGAACTACGCAATTTTCCGGGATAAAAAGTAGCCTATATGCTATTCCAGACTTTTCTCTATCTATGTGCCGAATTTCATCCAGATCCGTTGGGCCGTTGTGGCGTGATTGAGTAACAAACAAACAAACATCCATCCATCCATCCATACTTTCGCATTTATAATATTAGTTAGATTAAGGATGCTGTAACGTATTTGAATGAAAATTAAAAACAGAAAGCGAAACCTTTGCTTTGGTGTTAATCTACCGTAATATGATTATGCGTTTGGGCTGAAACCTACTGAATTGACTGACTTTGTACTCGAATGTAGGTAGGTATCTAATGCTTTTGAACTGTTAGTTTTCGAACTTTCAACTATAATGTAATTATCTTACAAATACAGTTAATAACTTACTTGATAAGTACAGTCAGTAGGACAAAATGGCGTTTTTAAGAAAAATAATAAAGTACATTCGTCGTGAAGAACATATTATAGATATGGCACCCAGCACGGTGTCGTAGTCGCTTCCGCGCTACGGCTTCCCCGCCCTGTCTCGCTAATCGGGTTTGCGACTTTCGACCAACACTCTCGCTAGGCTTCGAGTTTATCCTGACCGGTAGGTTTATTGTCTAACGCACGGGTAGTCGCTATTGCAATTATCATTTCTATGTTTCGAACGGTGCCTATAAGATGCCTTAGTACACAGATTTGAGAGATAGAATCTGGGTACGTCAGATAATCATGACCTCTGGTTTGTCTTCATGTAATTTAACTATATCTGCTTAAATTCAGATTCTTAACTTTATTCGGTAAACAAAAAAGCAATTTAAGCCTACCTATTATAAAGTGAACAGGTACCCACAAATTCGTTTTTTTTATTTATTAAATACTTAAATAAATTCGTGTTTATAAAAGAGAGCCGTAATGTGAACAACGAATAAAAATCGGACCTTACATAATTTTTTCTATAGCGGAAAGGTTAAGAGAATCAATAATATCTACGCGAGATAAGATGTTTATACATGACTTTTAGATTATCATTGAAATGAATAAGCTAAATAATGACGTATATTACCATTTCAAAAAAGCCCATGTACCTACTTTTTATTCACTGCTATTTAGAGAACAGCTTATTTAAGTCTGTGTCACGAATCTATACACAATGTCACAGTCATGTTACCATTAAGCCGAGGCGGTAGGTAGGCTAAGTCTGGACGAAGACAAATTGCAGTGAGTGAAAGGCCTCATCGCCGAAACAAAGAACTCTCGATGAACCGAAAAGTTCCATCCGATATCGGGTTGCGCTCGGGCACTTTCTCTTTTTTTCACGGCTCTCTCGCGTCCGCATCCGCGCTTGCGCTGCGCCCGGGGCAGCGTCGATCACGCGGAGAAAGTACTCGGGGCTTCCTGGTCGCGGGACCAGCCCCGTGCGGGCCACTGACCGTTGACGAAGACGTGCTGTCTCCAGATGTGGTACTGGCTCCAGCGGTCGTCGTCCTGAGCGTGCGGGTGTCCGTGCTGCAGCTGTGGCAGCGAGGGCAGTGGCGGGTGCGGCGGCGGCAGCAGCTGCGGCGGCGGCGCCGGCGGCCCGAGCGGCTGGATGGCTTGCGGGTGCTGGTACTCCATCAGGTAGAGTCGAGGCGCTCCGCGACGCACTCGCTCACTGTTCACTCATCGCGGCGCGGGCGCGGGGGTCACGCAGGGCGTGCGATCGCGGCGGCGTGTGGCGCGCGACAGGCGGACGCGCGGCCGCACGCGTGCTGCCTCCCTCCCGCGCATACCTCCCACCGTACCACCGCGCGAGCCTCCCGCGCCGGGCTCTCTTGCCTCTCACTTGCTAGTGCTAGACCTCCGCCCGCTTCCTCGACTTCCTCTGCACGCGGCATAGTTTTTAATTACAGTGACATAATATGATGCGCGATCACTCTCGACGCGATAACTGATTACTGGTCGCGGCGCATGTTATGTGTACACACGAGTGCACGTGTCGTTTGTTGCTTGTAAACAAAGACCACAACCTCATCCATTTCACCTGTTTTGCTACTAGGTATTCGTTTTGATGCCAAATGAACGTGAAACTTTTAGATATTAGAGTCTGTCATATACCTACTCGTATTGCATAGCCATCAATTGAAAGGTAATTTCTTTTCAGAATCACTGTTTGAAGGCTAAACTAATCGGTTTTAGTGGGTTTTTATTTTATAACTCTCAGAGAAGTAGCAGTATTACGTGAACCATACTTGTTAGGGGATGATGACCTAGCGCGCGTTAAACTCTTTTATAGGTCGGCTAAGATTTAAGACACGAAGACGTTTATTGTTCCAGAATAAATTTTGATTCCCCTTTTCACCTATACGCTCACAATCATGCTGAACGTGGTCTTTCGGTCTTGTTAGCTCAAGGGCTCTGTCTACCCCGTAAGTATGTATGATAATTAATAAATAATTTAACAGGAAGTAGAGCCAATTCGTAAACACATTTTTACAGCAGGCTCAGTACTTATCAGGTCAGTGTGTAGAAATCAGAAAAGATTTTCATAAGAAACGATGTCAATTACCTAGCTGCCAGTAAGCAGGTGGTAAAAAAGTAGTTGCTCTATTGTTTGGCAATCCAATCAAGAACCTACCTTTTTTATTTTTCGTAAACATAATCTACATTAAGGTGTAAGAGTTGTATTTAAGAAAGGGATTGAGAGTTCCGTATCACGTATTTAAACACGCAATCTAAACTTCAAACTACAATGACGAAGTGCTACTGGATATATTTCTTCATAATTGCAAATATCAAATCATCACCAAATAATTGTCATACACACACATGTTCATTTTATTATCAGTTCGAGTCTATTTGAACAAGCAACCATAAAAAAACTATATCGATTTTCAACTTTTTATACAACATGCTCAAAAAGTTTGAGTCCATTGTATTGGAACTAAGATTACTTGTAAAAATAATAATTGCAATTGATTAGATTTCGTTTACTAAAAAATATAACGCATTTTTATCTTTACAGCTGTCATCGTCTTAGGGTATTAACTGAAGTAGGTAATATTTTAACACGTATGTCACATGGTCGACTTGGCACAGCAAATAACCATGGTGTTCAATTTAGGCTATGTACAACCCTGGTGACTGGCCAGCTGTGCCAACACGGCAGTGGGCCTGCGCGCGCGCCGATAGCAGGGAACAATGATGTTTTCCTTCGGCCAGATGTGCGTTCCGCTGACTCATGCGCTTTTCAGGAATTTTACAATACTTCTCGTTAGCTACTACCAATTGTAATTGCTACTTTATAAAAAATGATACCAGAAATTTGTGACGTTAAGAAATTAAGATTTTTACCGTTTTTCGATCAGCTCTACTGAAACTTTTCGTTGCCTAGTATACATATTTACATTGATCAGGGACTAAGCGAATGATAAGCGCTTATGCGTTATTATTTAGTTAGAAATTAGAAGGATATTCGGATGCAAACTGGGTTTAGATTTAAATCGAAAGACGTACACCGGTTATACATTTAATTACGGTGGTAACTCGATATCTTGGGGTAGTTAATATAAACAGTCTTGAATTTCCCTGTCATCCACCGAGGCGGAGTATATTAGCTTAAGTGAAGCTAGTAGAGAGGCGGTGTCCCTACAAGCGTTATTAAGAGAGTTCTTAATGTTGCGTTTTTGGAAGATTGTGTTGTAATATGATAATCACTCTGCTGTGCAGCTTGCTGTTAACAAAGTGCATCACAAAAGGAGCACATGGAAGTTGGGTACCATTATGTTAGAGGTGTAATGATAGCTGATGATTTCACCAAACTACAAAACATGAGCTATTTACCAGCCAGCTAGGTGTAGCATAGTGACAGCATGATGATGTCCTCATTATGGGTGAGTGTTGAATTTAACGCAGGCCATCAAAGCTTTTCATAGTCTGCTATTTTTATGAGAACAGCTGTAACGGTCTCTTCTTAGTTTTCTACTTGAATACGATTTTTGATAAACTATTACATTTAAATATGTACTTGTTTAATAGGTACCCGGATGACCGAGCTTTGCTAGGTATTTTTTCTTTTTGGTACGTTTTCTAAAAATGAAACCTAGGCAGATCGATTTATCGTCCCCGAAACGCTCTGCATACTAAATTTCATGAAAATCGTTGGAGCCGTTTCCGAGATCCAGATTATAAACAAGAATTGCTCGTTTAAAGGTATTAGATTAGATATTTTCAAGTAGTTACCTGCGTCAGGAGATCTATGAAAACATTGAAGTAAATTCCCGACGGGTAGACGCAGCTTATCTCCATACTCAAGCGATCATTATTGGATTATTACACGAATTGATGAATTAATTAAAGACTTAGTTAATTGACATATAGTCGGTGCTCGGGAGCGGCGCGCGATAACCCGCCGGGCTATCGCGCCTCTAAAATGGAGCCCAAACTTGAACCCGACTCGTACTCTTCGTAATTATGTACATACAACTAGGTATTTAATACACAAATAATAATATTAGACAATAATATTGCCAGAGTAAATAATACTCTGAGCGAGGAAATTCTGTTGGGATTGTGCCTTAAATAATCTTTTTCACTACACTGACTACACTATTCTATGTTCATTTACTTGGGATCAAATATTTTAAAGCATATCACTCAAAAGTACCCATTCGAAAGTCTCGAAAATATTGAATTACGAATCGAGTAGAAGAAAATTACAGCTCTAATCAATCTAGTCAAGTTTATTTTATTTCGTAGCATTTGAAAAATTGCTACGAAACTCGTAAATTATCTTTTGACAGAACAACTTTTGGCGAACGGTATGAATAACAACATTATTTTGATATCCAAGGCTATGGTTAGAAACACGATAATGACCTTATGAACACATTGGCAGATGGGTATTAATAAGATAGATGCACTACTGCCAGTGACGCTGGCTCCGCTGCAGCGTGCAATGCGCGCATGAGGCCGTGCTGCACCGGAACGCGGCGGAGCGTGATCCCTGATTGCACCCGCGGGCATTGTCTTGCAGTGACCTTTTGCACCCATCATCAGGCAGGCCGGCTAACACACACAGCTTATTTGCAAAAGCGTTATTTAAGCTGCCCTCTTCTGCTTTAAGCGCATTTGTATGGCCTTTCCCACAGTTGAACATTATTATAAACGTTTTATTTCCAATAACTAGGCCTAGAACGAATGAAATTATGCATAGTAGCAAACAAATAATTAAGTTACTTTATGCACACATTACTCCGACTGAACTGAAATAATAATACGAATAAGTCAATTTATTGGTTCGTATAACCATGAGCTTGACATTGGAATGCGAACAGTGTTGCAGTCGAAAACAGCAAGCAAGTTTCACTTTCATGAGCGGCGCGGCGCGGGTGAGGGGGGTTGAGGGGTCGAGGGGGGCGCGCGCGCAGCCTCACTTGCCACAAAAAATAAGCAACTTTTCCTTTCTCAAAAATACGAACACTTTCACCTGCGCCGAAACTCGCGAGAAATATCAACTAAGCCATACCTATTCAGTAGAGCGATAGAAGTAACCTTGTGGTTGGCTTGGCAGTTTTCACTATCGTCGGCTCGGCGTTCGTCGTTTATGTAACTAATGTTTACATTCTAGCAAAACATGACCTTTTACTACTTACTCCTTTCGATTGACACAATTTAAGAAAGTGCAATAGACACTTCAACCAGCGTAACCCTTTCATTGTGCAGTCAGAGAAATTTTTTGGCTCAACTTTCCATAGCCAGTATAAGTTAAGACGACAAAAAAACTGCAATTCGAAATCACAAAAAATATCGGTAATGTTTCGAGTTTCATACGATGTTTTGAGGGTGTAGTGAGAGCCGCTGTGAGGTGGCGACTTTTCCATTTTATTTTTATAATAATTGAACATGTATTTGAACCGACTTTTGTTAATGCATACGCGAAAGTACAATCAGCTTCAGCCTACATACATACATCCCGCTGCTGAGCACAGGCCTCCATACAGAAAGGGTGTGCCTCTAAGTGCTAATGTCAAATTATACTAAGCATTATTTATTGTTTATCCATAAAAAAACAGAAAATAAACAGGTCACAGATCAAATACAGACAAACATTAGCAAAATTATCCTTGAACTAGCTTCTGCCCGCGACTTGGTCCGCGTAGAATTAGCAATTGACACGTTTATCGCTAACCCTCGGGAACTGTGCAATTTTCCGGGAAAAAAAGTTGCCTATGGTTCAATCTAGGGTACCAACTATCTTCGTTCCAAATTTTATCCAAATCCGTCCAGTCGTTTTAGCGTGAAGAAGGAACAAACATACACACTCACTCACTCACATCGTCACATCCTCACATCGTCACCAACCTTCACATTTATAATATTAGTAACTTACGAACTTACGCTGTTAAAGTTAACTTACGAACGATAGACAGGACATTAGAAACAAGAGTCTACACACAAAGAAAAGTCACACTGTGTCTACATACCTTTTTACAAACAAGACCGATGGACAAATTTTAATAAGACAAGATAGTTTACAAAAAAGGATTATAAGTAGAAAAACTGAACAAACATAATCTAAGTACCATTTTAAGTGCCTAACTTTTAATAAATTTCCACGGATCGCACCACACTGTCATATAGGTACATAAATTTAAGTAGCAGACACTCGTATAGTCATTCAAAACCAAAAAAGTGTCTAACACATGCATGAATGCAATGTTCGATTTTGATTTGCTAAATGAAGTCTTAGCTGCAAAGCTGTGAAAAAAGTTAACTAGGCTATATTAATGCCGTATACTTACTTATCTACGTCCCCCATCTCGATTTACATATTTTGTTTGAGCTAAATTTCAATAGGAATACATTCAGTAGGCACTAGGCATCTGTTATTTGACTGAGGAATCAGGGCAAAATGTTGCCTGTGACTACTCCTTGTCACAGGCTGTGCATGTCAAATTGCACACCGACTGATTTAGATTCAGAAATGGATATAACATTTAGCTGCCCATTTCCGTATTGAAGGCTATGTGTACCTATGTTAGGTTTCGTTTTATTTTAAGTTTTGAATACTTTTAATATAAAACTACCGTGAGGCTCAGACATATCAATGTAAATAAACGGGTAACTTTCCGACGAAATAAAACGTGAGTTATCCGTTTATTTACATTAATATGTTTTGAATACTTAGGGTGGATCTACACTGGATAGCTTACTCAAATTGCCATTGCAAAAAAGATGGCATATAAAATTACATTCACTCACTGCGTTTATTATCGACAATTTGACAGCGCATCATTCTTAAAGTAGCTCTATACACCTGACCGGACACGGGCACTCACGCTCAAATTTGTTGCGGACACGAAGGACCCATTCTATTCGCATACGCATATTGGTGTAAAAAGATATGTGATTTATGTCACAGAGGCTTGTGTGATACAGTTAGTATGAAGTGTCGAAGTGACGCGGCCAATGTCAGGGTTGGCAGCGGCGCGGATTGTTATCGCCTGCGTTATCACGCCATTGTGGCGCATGGTACAATAACACCGTCCTCTGTTTTGCTTACACACCTGTTATACACACACAACCTGAGCAGCCTGAATACGTGCAAATCTAACCATTCCACAACGCGTACAATTAAAATGCAAATAATGAGATGACACGAAGATAGGTAGACTTTCTTTTGACTTTCCTAGTTGTCTCTCTTAGTATCGCACGCGGTAGAGTTAGGCGTGCCTACCGTCTGAAGCATAATTCGTCTTGATGTGACTATCTTCGTCGAAATTATCTTCACCAATTAGGTACTGTTTTTTTTTGCATTATTGATTATCTAGCTACTAATGATTTTAACTGGTTATTTATGAATCTTATCACATTTGGACAAAGGTGCACGATTGGTCAGTTAAAATCTAACTGACTTTTAACATTTATTTTCAATGTTACATGATAGATAGATCTACATTATGACTTACCTTGCATGTAATACGCGAGCAAAACCTGGGTTTACAACACATATACTAGAAGAAAAATCGAAACACGTAGAAAAACAGCCAAGGAAAGAAGCAAACTAAACCCGAAACTTAGAGATCAAGAAAAGAACGGCCTACTGAAATTAAAAGTAGCAACTGTAAAATTTAAGCGGATTTGGGTGGGTCACGTCGCGCGGGTGAATAATAAAAAATAGACTAATGTTATCACCAACTTGACAAGTAACTAACGGAAATAGTTATTTGTGCAACAAGAGAGCAAAGTTGATTTTTGGTGCGAGTGTTGATTTTGAATCCTCAGTAAGTGACGGATTCTAGAATTGAATCACGAGTAGCGAGTGCACCAAGGGATTCAACCCTCCTCAAAAATATGTCAATGTTCGTCTTCACGCTGCACACAAAAACAATCCTGACTTGAAAAAAAAAAACAAAAAGACAAACTTAAGAAATTAAATTTATTTGAAGGAATCTAAATAAAAAAATATTCACGTGTAAATAAAATTGTTGATCTCAATGGACTTTTTTATTTTAACGGTTTTCCGTAAATAAGTACTTACTGAAAACATAATAGGTACGCAGAAAATAAGAAAAATGTACTAACTCCGAATTTCGTCATTTCGCGTGTATAGAGTAAAGTTGATAGCAGTGGCGTGGCGTCCATAGAACTCAATTCCCACTGGCTTGCCTATTTTAAGGCAGTTGGGCAATTTATTGTTCAGAATTAGAGGAAAAGTCTAGTTAAGTTCCCTTCGGCTTGCCTTCTGATATACTTGACGCCACGCCACTGGTTGATAGCAACTCTTTATTCGTGTTTTAGTAAGTAAGTAAAGTAAAACGGTAAAATAGATGTTTAGTTCAATTAAACTTATTTAACAATGACAAGTCCCGGAGTCCCACAAAGTCCTGGCATCAGATCCATATTTCAGGTTCTTTACGATTCTCAAATCTGCTGAACCAAACACCACTTTTCAAATTTCTAAAACTCCACCAAACATTTTCTCCAAACGTAAAAATATTTAGGCATAATTCATTACTTTCAAAAGGTCTGTTCTATGTCACTATTCTATGATTTTTCTTTCTCGTTTTTTCTCTCGCGTATTGTCTTGCTATTGCACGTTATTGCTTAGTGTGCGTCGAACAAAGTATAACTCTTACGAATTAAACCGGCGCGTTGATCACTAATAGGTTGATGTCGATGATATTAAACAGGAGGCGCGCGCGACATGCAGAGTTAATTCCACTGAGTTATAGGTATGTCAATGTCATTGCGGTGCGGCGTTGTGTACCTGGGACGATTTTAACGCCCCGTTAGCACTAACATAACGCTTCTACATCTTTTTATTGTAATGTCATTGTATATATAGAAGATAGATAGATAGTTGTCTAGTGCGGGCTTGGTATTGCGTCAATTTAAATTCTCGTATTATATTAGAATTTGTTACAGTTGTTGATGTCGTTATTTACACAGTATAAAACGTAATGTGAATAGGAAGGCAAACGAGCAAGTGGGTCACCTAATAGTTAGCGATCACCACTGCCCATAGACACCCGCAACCCCGGAGGGATTGCAGATGCGTTGCCAACCTAGAGGACTTAGATGAAATGCCTCTTGTACCCGTAATTTCCCCGGCTGTCTTACTCTCCACACCGGAACACAGCAGCGCAAGCACTGCTGCTTAGCGGCAGGATTAGCGAGTAAAATGGTGGTAGCGATCCGGACGGACCTTGCACAAGGCCCTACCACCCGCCGTATTTATTTATTTGCAACAAACTGAAAAAAGATACTTATACGCTCAAAATGGTGGATTTACTTTCGATTTATAGACAAGGTCTAGGGCGTCGATTACCTAACATTGTTTCTCAAGGTTAGCAATGCAGTAATAAATTGCATCTAACAATTCTAGCACCAGTATAGTGGTCCCTTGCACGTGTCTCGGGCGATCTTCCCATCAGTGCAGGCGTGAGACAATACATGTCCATACGAGGGCAGCCCCGAGTTTGAGATCACGGTTGACGTCATTTGCATAGGCAGGTACTGTAGCGCACTGGCCACTTAGAAGCAGGTGCGATGCATTTCAAATTTTAGTTATTCAAAGAGTTTTTCACCTCACTTGCTCGAAAGGGCTGTCTTTCGCCTTCAAAATCTGCGTGGAAAAACGCTTTTTCCCCTCTAGCGTGGAAAAGGTTTTTGAAATTCGAACGTGGCGCTGACCGTCATTGTCCACCTACTCATATTATACTTAGAAATTAGGACTTTGAACTTCGTATATTATTGTCAGCCCGCTTACACGAATAGTACTTAATAGGTGAATGAGAGGGACGGAATAATGCGAAATTCAAATGTAGATCTTTTTATCAGACCCCCTAAATGTTTCATTTGATTTAAAAAAAAACATAATCACATTCAGAAACGCGATCCGTTATCTATCGTTTGTTTCGTGAACATATGTTATGTTAGGTTAAAGATGATAAATAAAAATTTCATTTTGACAAATTATTAATTTTTATCTACAAAGTGACTATAAATTGCTTATTTAGGACATTGATCAATTAGTTCGTTATAATTTTAATATACATTAGGCTGTTTAGCAGCTACTTCTTAGCGCGCTCATAAAGTGAAAATAACGCGCATGCGCGAGTGCTGCGCGCGGATTGGCGCGGAGAAATCGCCATCTTTCACAGATATTTTGTTGATTCGAAGACTTTGTTATTACTTTAAAAAATACGAGTTCAAGTAATAAAGAAAAACTAAATGTAGTGATCGTCGACGGAAATACTATAAAATATGCTCGAAAAGTTATATCAGTAAATCAAAGGTGTTAATTACCAAATAACAAAGTAAAGTTCTGAAGCAGTTCCAGTTAAACAATGTTGGGTGGTAACAAAGGCAAACTAAAGTTCTTTTATAAACTAAAATTCTGTATAAAACTCAGTTTTGTTTGTATAGTATGTATTGTAAGGTAAATATTTATGTATGTGTAAAAGTGAAATACCTAACTAATTACTATTTTATTTATTTTCTTTTTCTTCCATCCACCATTTTTCTCGCTGTATTGAGGTGAAAAATTGTGTGTTTCGCTCGGCAGCAAAGTTGTTTAGAGTCTCGTGCCTTGAAACCGTCGCGACGCTCAGGATTCTTCTTTTGAACCTCTCGCTTCGCTCGCGGTTCAATCATAGACTCCTTCGCTTGCTCCGGTTTCAATTCAGGCACTCGCGCCAAACAAACACTTTGCAGCCTTGCATAACAAATAACTATTTCGAATAATTGTCATACGGTAGACAGTTGTGTAGCTACGTTATGAAAGCAAGATCTTTATTATCCAAGTTATTATAATGGTGAAGCACGGCGGAGTACGATAAATCCCTAGGAATAAAAACTAAGGTCGTATAATAATCATATTTAATTAATTTTATATTTAAGAAATAAGAATGTCATCCACGCCGACATTCTCAGGGTTAGATAAGTACCTACCTATAAGTATTCTTAGGAACATTTCGATACTGCGAATTAGTATTGGAACTGCCCGATACAGCGACATCCAGTGGCCGATAGTCGTACTAAACAGAACATTTCATCGTTGTACAAGGTAATTTTTTTGTTAAATATTTGTTAAATTGAATTAATTTGTAATAACTAATCTATTTATATTTTATATTCTGAAAGAATATTTAAGTCCTTATAAAGTCATATTTAAAAATATCATAACATTTTTTTTTATCGTTCAACCATTTAAATGACGCTGCACTCGTGAATTTCGTGATGCATGTTCTTAGGTTTTTTACTTCTTTTTTTCTTTTGTTTTTGTATGCTATCATGAATAAATGTTTTCTTTCTTTCACTATTAAAAAAATGACATATTTTACACGGAGTTCTAAGTTCAAATTACAACGCATGTAAGGGTGCGACCACACCGCCGCTTAAAAAACGGTGACGTTACGGAATCGCAACAAAATGTATGAAGAAACGGTGAGAAAACGTGACGGATACGACACGTCACTGCGTATACGCGGCGGTTTGGTCGCACCCTAATGAGGTTTGTATCGTACTTGCATGGACTCTTTTTCGTTCCGAATTCAAAACCTCTCTACTTAGCGGAGATGCGGAGAACCATACCGTAAGTAACGGATAAAGACGTGATTTATGTATGTGTTGTACTTGCTTGTTTCATAAAAATATTCCTTGAACCTTGAATCTCATTACACACTACGAGTAAATAATAACGTTTTTTACGTTTAGATGCTCTTATTTAGATAAAATACGAATACAAGCTCAATTTTATAATAGCGATTTTAATTTTCGCAGTTCTATTTGTATTTAACAGTTCAAGCCCTCGCATTCTGTACCTAGCAACTATATAACCTAACTTCCATAGTTACAGAGTCTTTATCTGTTCGATAATGAAATCTGAGCATAAAACTAGAAAACGGCTGGAGAAATTTTAATGAACATTAAAAAAAATCGTTGATGTCTCAGGAAGTACTGAATAGAATACTTGACAAAATGGCTCTGAAAATTCTAAATTAGTTTTTGCCGGGACGACGTATGTGGGATCAGCTGGTTTTGAATTAAAATCAATGTAAATAAAAGGAAAAAATTAACATAGCTATTTCAATCATTCTTTTACGTTTAAAAACTACTTTAAATTGAGATCTCTCACTCACTCCTCGATATTTTGTTATTTATGGTAATTTTGTTACCCTCTTAATGTATGTATGTAAACTCTTTATTGCACATAAAAAATTTAAAATACTGAAGTACACAGAAAATAGTACAAAGGCGAACTTATCCCTAAGAAGGGATCTCTTCCAGCTAACCTGATACAGAGAGGAATAGTTTACAAAAAAAACTTAATATCCGTCTACTGAATAAACAGTTAAGAAAGAATGGTAGACATTGAAATTAAGCAAAACCTTGTAACTGCTAAGATGCAGTAAAAATATATTTAAGGGGATATTTGAGCAGGAGGGCGGATTTTGCAATTAAATGACATTGCGATATACACAGATATCTTGCACGCGTCGTTGCGGAATAACAAGGTTCTTTTATTAATTAGCAAAAATGCAATTCTTGCATGGTAATATTTGCAAACCCTTTACATAATTGGGAATATTTGAGAAAACATGGCATTTTGACAAAAAAATATAGGTAAGTGCGATTCCTGCTTGGAGATTCGGGGGTTTTATTTCTTAATTATTGCTAAAATTTTGATGAAATTGATGTGATCGCACTGAATAAATTATTAGTATTAGATAGCTCGTTATACAGGGTGTATCAGATACCCCCTAACAATAATCCACTAGGGTATATAACCATAGCTATAGAAGCTCAAAAAAATATTTTAAAAAATTGGAGTAAGTAATTTTTTTATATATTTTCTATAGGAATGGTAGTATTAACTATAATCATTCCTATAGAAAATATTAAAAAAAAATACTCCAATTTTTTTCAAAATATTTTTTAGCTTCTATTTCTATGGTTATATACCCCAGTGGATTATTGTTAGGGGGTGTCTGATACACCCTGTACAGATTTGATAGGATATGCGATCAGAATAGCGTACTAGGAACTCAATGCGTTCTCAACGCGCGGTTATTTTGGCGACGCCGAATAGCAAATTAAACGTTGGGCTCTGCTAATGGTTGGTAATATTGCTCGCGCGCCAATCCCTAGAGGCCCTGTTTGACTGCACCCGTATACTTACCGCTGTATTAGTAATTAACAAGTATGATTTAGGGCTGTGGCTACTTATTATCTTTCATATATCGTTCCATAATTTAAGTCTTTGCAAAGTAGGTACGTCTTTTCAAAACTTAAAAACCCCCGTTTTCACTTTTGACTTTCAAATCATCATTCAATTCGGTTCGATGTTGGAATTCATAGTTATTCTCTTTTTTTTCACATAAAAGTGCCGAACATACCGTATACCACATAAACCAGCTATAATAGATGTAAAGAAGAATTAGTCGCCACTAAAAAAACATCAATGAAAATTTGTAGTATACCTTGCGGCGGAGAGCAAGTATGTCCGTTGCGCTGAATATGCGACTCGGGCAGTTTATCGAGGGCCGGCGGCGTCGGTGGCAGCTTGAAGCACAGCTCTAAGTGCGGCAGCGAGTGCTCACACCAAGAAGATCGACCGTGCTCGGTGCCCATATCGATATAGCCGTGCCGATCGAGCGGCCGCCGCGCGGGCCAGCATCGCGAACACGCGCTGGCCCCATCTCCTCTGACACACTCAATCGTCGCGGTTCAGGTTTACGCGTCAAGTGACGCGTCCGTTCCCGATGAGTTTCGAAACAGGATTGAAGGAACCATGGCTGCGAGCACCTAAGCACGCTCAGCGCCACGTGTGCGCGAGGCACGCTCGCCCGCAACGTGCGGCCCGCGCCCGCGCCCGCGCCACGCCACGCCCGCAGCGCGCCACGTGCGCATCCCCCCCCCCCCCCGCTCTTCTCATTCAACCCCCTGAACCCTCGGGGGCACCCACCCAATCCAGCTCGCTTTCTTCACACAAGCACAACCTCTCCTTCGTCACAACACGTCGTTGAACGATAATAAATATAGGCAATGAATTATATCACTTTTATCACATTACTATACAGCTTATCATAATATGTGTAACTGTAATACATTTACATATGTATATGTGCATTGCACAGAGGTTCAATAACACAGTAGTTCTACCATAATATAGACAGATCATCAGGTATAGCAACGTTGATATAGCAACATCCTTTGATTCTATAAACGTCACGACGACTTAAAGTGTGCATGGCTGTACCTAATACATTGCCTATGTACCTATTTATAAAAGTTGATATTTAAAAAAGTTTAACTACTACCCCACAAGGCACGTGTTTAGGTTATTTCGAAATGTTTGGGTAAAGTCTGCATCAATTTGACTTAAACATAAAGTTCGTTCTTTCTGTTTTATTAAATAAATATATGTTTGACCCCAGTTTAGAAATTAATAGAGGTACTTGATTGAATCAGGCGTCACTTTGCGGAGGTTTGTTTCGCATAGACAGCTTTCTTGCACATGTGGTTGCGGAGTAGCAAGGTAAATTTTATTTTGTTCATTGACAGTTACTTGTCCAAACTAGTGGATCAAACGGGATCGTGTGTTGACAAGATTTAATTTTCCTTTGTGATTATTCCGGTCATGGCCCATTTGTCTACCAAATTTTATCCATCCGTTTAACCAATGACATTCTTATACACAATATCTTATACAGAATACGATAAAAATGTAGATTTGTCAAATCACTAAAAGGGATCTATCGCGAACTTCTTACTTTTTATGCTTTTTTTTCTAATTGATTTTGTTTTAGAAATCCGGCTTTTTGTCATGTTGTTAAAGACCAGCAAAGGAAAGAGCTGCACAGTTTGTGTTTTTGCTTGGTTTTCCTAATTTCGTCGGCTTCAGGATCATTTCATAGCAGGCGTTATAATAATGACACGATTGGGTCATTTCCCCTGTGTTATTTTGTGATTTGAAAAATTCTCCGAATTGTCTTTGGGGAAAAAATTACAATATTTAGTAATTGAACACGCACATTTCCCTTTGCGAATCTCTAAACTGTTTTAGAGATAACTTAAAACTAATGACTCATGACAACTAGGTCGGTACCTACTTCGCTATACAAGTCTGGTGGTTCTGATCATATCCCTAAACTGTTGTCCGATAAATAAATTTCATATTTTCCGTTTGTAGTACGATACCTACTCCCATTTAAGTAGAAAACTTTTGTAGTTACGGTAAGTACCTATTTAAGTATTTACGACCTGATATTTTAGGCCAAAACTCAACAGCATAATTAATGATATATATATATGTTGGGCCAGTGTTGAGTTGAGTCATGAAGCAACCCAAAGTAGAGGTAGGAGCTCCGCGAAGTGGAGCTTCGTCGACTGTCTCGTAGAGCTGTTCTTTAACTCTAAGATTATAAGATCAAATTTTGAATATCCTGTTCCCTTGTGTTTATGTAATTGAAAGTAGACCTAAACGTATTAAAAAAGTGCAGTAGGTATTTTTAATAAATGAGTCACAAAGGTCCGTAACGAGTCACGTTGGGCCGAAGCCGGAATCCGCACACCCCTCTCGATGGTATTGAAAGTTTCTGTTGCCCAGCCTCTAAGGTAGCAACCTGATAAAATACTGTAAAGCCAAGAAGTTGAAAAATGAAAATCTTTTTCTTTTTAGACAATAGAATAGGTCAACACAAAAACTGTTTCGCGCGGTTTCATCCGTTTAAAAAAATTATAGTTAGGTATATAAAACTTTTCATTTAGAAATGTGTTTTTACCCACGACGGAACGGAAAAGGTATATGCGTCTAGGACAGTGGTCCACAGGAGTCAATATTTCGTCCGCAAACAATCGTCAATGCAATTGTAAAATAATCGATCGGAATTAAGTGAAGATTGTTGATTCGAAAAATTACCTAGTTTTACATATTTATTTATTTATTTATTTATTTATTTATTTATATATATAAACATAGATAAAAAAAAGTCTGGTATAGCACATATGCTACTTTTTAAATAACATACCATGCCGTGTAAAAAAAGCAAAGAACTTTGCCGTTTCCCGCCCAAAGCACATTATCCAAAACGAGTCTCGCGTATGCCTCACGATACGAAGCGGTGTTCCTCTATACACATCCGAAAGGACCCAAAATGTCTCACGATCGGGCCGCTAAGTACTTTAATAAGTCGAAAGCGTTTTGTAAACAAGTGGGTAAAGAGATACACGGAAACAAAAAACGTTGACGACTTCCCAGAACACGGGAAAAAAAATTAACCTCCTCTGGAGCGAATACGCGGATTTTACAAATGTTTATGAAAAATCCACTGTTACCTATTTTTAATTGCGTTTTGGGCAAAAGTTTTAATTATTATTATTATTTTGTTTTTAGTATTTGTTGTTATAGCGGCAACAGAAATACACAATCTGTGAAAATTTCAACTGTCTAGCTATTACGGTTCTTGAGATACAGCCTGGTGACAGACGGACTGACGGACAGACGGACGGACAGCGAAGTCTTAGTAATAGGGTCCCGTTTTTACCCTTTGGGTACGGAACCCTAAAAACGCTGTTAGCGTTGCTGAACTATCTCGAGAATTGCAAGTCCATGTGGAGGTCTTTAGCTCGCAGTTATGCTGAAAACTTAGTAGGCATACCTCAGAGATGCGATTATTATGTTGACAATTAAGGAGACTGGACACCTTATTAAAAATCAAACATGAAAGTGTAATAAAATAAATGTTAAACATGTGTCTATGGACAGTGGTGATCATTAAATTTAACATCAGATGACCCACTAGTTAGTCTGGCCTCTAACATATATATTTTTTTATAGAATTTCGCATGATAATTATTTTCTTTTTAGAAGTTTTACCGGTCACGCTTTTATCGTAAATAGTCATAAACAGTGTACATAGACATAGTATATATAATAGTTATTTGGGCAACAAGAGAGCAAAGTTGATTTTTGGTGCGAGTGTTGATTATGAATCCCGAGTAAGCGAAGGAGTCTAGAATTGAATCATGAGCGTAGCGAGTGATTCTAGGTTAGAATCCTTAGTGCATGAAGGGATTCAAAGACACAAGATTCAAAAAACTTTGGTCTCGTGTGACACATACAATTTTTCACCTCAGCAGTGAGAATATTTTGTCATTAGTTGCAAAAGTAGGTACAAAAAGACAAATTTAACCCAGAAGTAGGTATACTATTTTTTTTTAAAACAATCAACTTCAAAAAACGACGAATTCTTAAATATGCAGGAACCAAACTAAATTCCGGAACGTACCTACAAAGGTCGCATTAGAAAAAGAAATGGAATTCCACAACTATATAAAATTACGTTCTAAAACTACTCGGAATTCTGTTACAACATTAAGGAATATTAAAATTGAAAATTATTATTTAAGTACTTAAGTAAAGTAGGTACATACATCACTCTATTATTTGAAACAAAAAAAAACACATATAAAGCTTTAACAGATGAATTGCAATTTTACGGCTATGTGTAGGTATCCGAACGTTTTAATGTTCTTGGGCTTACTATCACTAGGCATAGAATTTGAAAATCAAACATCGAATCGACTTGTTTCTATCTCTCGCTTTTTTTGTATCGACATGAAAATGACAGATTGAATGGAAGTTCAAACCTTTCGAATAATTATACTAAAAAATACATTTATATTATGTAACTACTGTTTTACTTGGACCATTTTAAGATCAAATAAATAAAAATCAGAACAGTAGAAGGTACAACTACAATAATGCTGACAGAATTTATGCGATTTAGGGTGGAAGTGGATTAGCACGCGAAATATGCACGTGGAATATGCACGCGAACCCGAAAATAAAACCAGTCCCGAGTTTGGGTGTTTTAAAATTAGCCGAAGCCAACCAAGGTTAAAGGAACTTTTTCCATGGTGGCCACTTTTGTTGCGAAATCTTGGTCACGTTGCGACTATTATTACACTATAAGGGCCACTTGCACGGACTAGGGTTAGCGACTTAACCCCGTGTTAGATGCTAACCCGGGGCTAAGTAGTGTCAAAATGTATGGAACAGTCAAACCTAACCCCGAGTTAGCGATTTAATTTTTTAACTCTGGTCTGTGCAAGTGGGCCCAAGCCTAAGAGTGTCGTAGAACAGTTAATGCAGACTGGTTGTCCGCCTCAAATAGTTTCCATACTCAGAAATAGAACATCTCTGATGGTGCGTATTTACATTACCAGATTTTGATACCAGCTATTTCCTTGCAAGTATACCAACCAGGTACCGACCCGATATACTTGCAAGACTTGAAAGTATTTTTCCATTAAAGTATACCGTCCCTTCAAAGTATGTCGAACGATCCAGATTGTGCGTATACGTGAAATAAAATATGTACCTTCAAAGTATTTTACGTCACCCTTGGCCGTAATTGGGATTTTACGCCCGCTTCGCGGACAGAAAATCTCACTTCCTGGCCGAGGCAAGACGTAAAACTTTATACAAACCACGGGCGGTAATGTACTATTACGTCTAAATTGGAAATATTTTGAATCTTGTCTATATAAAGACAAGGTTCAAACTTGCAAGGAAGCAAGTATTCGACTCGTTGCGTTGGACAGAAAATACTTTGAAAGTATTTTGATACCTGGTTTCTGCACCTAGTATGAGAAGGTGGACGTAGGTACTTTTAAGCCCTGCTACGCGATTTAGCAAGTATAACCCATCCCTACTCAGAAAATAAACCTGCAACCGACGCATCATCCTCCATCATGACAACGCCAGTCCTCACGCGGCTCGGCTAACAAAGGAGTGTTTGGAGCAGCGGACGTTCCTGGACCAAATAGGAGGCGTTTTGTTTGAAAAAAGGGCAGGTCAGGAGTACCCGAAACCGACGAGCATGTATGAAGAGATTGATGAATGTGGATGAAGCGAAAGAGGTATGTCAGAATCGTAGCAAGTGGAACAAAGTAGTCTCTGCCTACCCCTATGGGAAAGAAGCGTGACTGTAGCATCATAACATTGCATTAATGGACAAGCCTCCGTATAGTCCCGAGTCCCGACCAGAGCCCCAACGATTACGACATTTTCCCAAAAATTAAAGAAAAGTTACGCGGTCAACGATTTCAGTCACCTGAACTGAAGAAGAAAGGTAATGGCATCTTTGGAGTGGAATAATTGTTTCAAAATATGGCTTGACCGTATCGTATGCAAAAATGCATCAATATGACCGACCGGAGAATACTTTGAAAAACAGGAAATGTGTTTTTATTCTTTTAAACTAGCCTATTATTTCGATCCCCGGAACTTTCAGAATATAAAAGAGGACCTTTAATGGATATTATAAAAAGTAATCTCTTCGAACTTTTAGTTTTGAAACAAAGCATTTTTACTTTATTAGTAGGTACCTCCTACGTAAATACGCTAAGTAACTGTTAAGTAAGTAGAGAACTTCGTTAGTTGGTGAAGTTAGGAAAATCGGATATATTTTCCGCCTCCATTTTTTTCTATAGGGATTAATATTATTAAGGGTTTTTTTTAATACGCTTTTTCATCACACTTGCTCGTAAACAGTATCAAAACATACAGGTTAACTTGGCTTGGCCGCAATGCCCCATGTTTAACCTTCTTTCTGCCCTATAATTTTATTTACTCGCAAATGTGATGAAAAACATTGTATGTTCCACAGGCGGTACGGGAATTACGAACCTCGACTCAGAAAGACCAGTCTTCGACTTCGGGCTTCTACTAGAGCCTCGATCGTAATTCCTTACTTACCGCCCTTAATACACAATATACTATTGTTTTATGCTACTTGTTCGTAAATAGATCGTGGAATAACGTTCACCTTTCATTAACGTTACTGACGTCATGAGAGAGAAAAAAGAAAGTTTCGACCAATTTGGCAACATTTTTCTTATACCTATGTACACTATAAGTTGAAATATAAGTTCATCGGGTCTCTATCCGAAGAAAGGTTAGCTGACTAGGTTCCTTGCTACCTAGCTATCGCTATCCTTTTTTGGTTCGACTATACCTACTTACAATTTTAAAACATAACAACAATCACACTTACAAGTATAACGCCTAAAAATATTGTTAGTTGCATAAGGAAAAGAAATAAATAAGCACAACTGTGGGGACCTGCTTAGGTAGGTGGGTTAAGTAAATTTTTAGAACTCACTAATGTTTAACGCTATTGTCAATTACCCGAATAAAATAGTAACATTATCATTTATTATTATATTTTATCTGTAGTCTAATTACGCAAATGAAATAGTAATATTACTATGTTATTCGGATTATTAAATTGGCATTGCAGTAATTGATAGTAATTTTACTAAGGAGAGATAAAAACCAAAGCAGTTTATTTGATACAACGTCACAAACTACTAACCGTATTTTTTGTTGAAACTCGCCCCGTGACTCAGAAAATCTGTAAAGAATGATATTTTTTTCATTTAAATTAAAACAATTAAAGCAATGATGTATAAAAAAAAACAAAAATAATAAGAAAAGCCTTAGAGATCGTTTTCCGACTAGAAAACCACTAACCCTCGATTTTCATAAAAATCGGTTATGTTACAAGATCGTCGTGCCAAGTATAATATTTTTTACATATATAAAAAAATCGCTGAACCTGCCGCTAAGAAGCAGCGCTTCCGCTGCAGTGTTCCGGCGTGGAGAGTAAAACAGCCGGTGAAACTAAATACTGGCACATAACATGAGGTATTCCAACTTAGCCCTATAAGCTGGCAACTGATCTGCAATCCTTTGGTGTTGCGAGTATGGTGATGGTGATAGCAGGTTTATAAATATCATAAAAAAATAATTAGGTACTTAGGTACTTGTTTAAAAATGAAGGATTATGCTTATGCCCGCTACGTACGCCTGTCTTTTAGAAAGTGGCCATTTTTCTCCATCTTTATCGGTCAGTTATTATCTCTGACTGTACATTGGCGTTACGTTGTTAGTACTCACAATTAAATTGTTACATACATACATACATACAGTCACGCCTCTTTCCCATGGGAGTAGGCAAAGACTACTTTGTTCCACTTGCTACGATTCAGACATACCTCTGTCGCTTCAACTACATTCATCAATCTCTTCATACATGCTCGGTGCGTCGGTTTCGGGTACTCCTGACCTGCCCTTTTTTCAAAACTTCTCCTATTTGGTCCAGGAACGTCCGTCTAGGACTTCCCCTCCCAACGCAACCATTCACACTCCCCATATAGATCTGTTTAGTTAGTTTACTATCATCTATCCTCTCTGCGTAACCAAACCAACTAAGCTACTTCTTTCTATCCTAGTCACTATATCTTCTTTCACACCAGCACGTTACCTTATCACACTATTCGTTATTCTGTCTTTAAATGTCACCCCTTCCATACTTCTTAACGCTCTTATTTCTACTGCATTTATTCTACTTTCATGCTTCTTTAGCCATACCCAACTATCGCTGCCGTGTTGGAACGACCTCTGTGGACGGCCAGACGCGCCTTTTTTAGGGTTCCGTACCCTAAGGGTAAAAACGGAAACCCTATTCATGAGGCTCCGCTGTCCGTCCGTCCGTCCGTCTATCACCTGGCTGTATCTCATAAACCGTGATAGATACTTAGATAGTGGAAATTTTCACAGATGATGTATTTTCTGTTGCCGCTATAACAACAAATATGTAGTTACTTACTAAACACCAGAATAATGTATGTTATGTATGTCTGTATATATCAGTGACCATTATAAAGTGACCTGACTGACGTGACTGCGTACAATTTGCTTTGGAGCAGGGCTCTGCTTACACTGGTTTATAGATATTTAAAGATACGGAAACCTTCGTGCGCGAGTCCGACTCGCACTTGGCCGGTTTTTTGAAACAAAGTGGACTAGCAACTTTGTCTATATTTATTGGAATAAACACAAAAATAGTTTTGTTTCTAAGCTTTTCTTTAACTTGCAATGTTCATTCATTCCAAGGCAGGCGCAAAACGCTTTTACAATGAGTAAAACCACAGAATATATAATAGTAAAACTTAAGTAAATGACCTGTTGTGTGTACTAGTGTACAGAACTGATATGGGACTTAACTGTTTGTTGTATTTTGAGATGTACGCTCTATTGTGGCTTTCACTATATTATGCATATTTTAAACTCACTCTTTGTCGGTCCCTCGCAAAGGTTAACTGGTAAAAATCCCTTATAGGGATAAGCACGCCTTTGTGCATGTATTTATTTACCTAATGTCTTTTGTGATTTGTACCTGTTTGTACAATAAAGCAGTTAAGGTCAATGTGGGGAAGACCGTCATACTTCATTCTTTTTTTACTTTGGAGTGATGTAGCTGCGTTAATTATTCACCTACGTTAACGCTTGTAATCGCATACGATGAAGAATTTCATAAATAATAGTTGAGCTATAGTGACAAATCATTTTAATCACAAATTAAGCAGAAACAATAGTATTTTTAAAAATTCGGCGAGTAGACGGACTTCCCGTGTAGTTTAAGGTAAGTCCGGCTATATTATGTATAATGTGGTCACCTAGCACTGATAGCACAAGCTTTGCTTAGTTTGTGTTTGTGTGTTTGTGTGTGTGTTGTTGAAAGGATTTGTCTATGAAATTTTACCTTATGAAATCGTAATAATAATTGAAGTCGTAAAAACAGTTGGTAACCTCTGATTCCAGGGAAGTCCGGCTATGACGGACTTGCCTTGTAACTAAGTAGACGGACTTTCCAACTTAACGAAATTTTAATGTGATAAATGATGGAACGTATAATTACAAAACTAAGCCAATTTCTGATAATTTAAACACAGAAAAAAGATAGCCGGTTCTTGTATTACATTTGTAGTTACTTTCTGGCGCAAAATCATGTCACCAACTATTTTAAAAAAATATATTAGTAGAGACCGTCGCACTATCACTTCGATCGAGTTCCATTCACGTGATGACTTGTTTAGGCGGATTTCTCTGAAGTTTATTGTCACAGCGTCATCTATATTAAAGTGAGGGAACTAGCGCGACAAACTGCTTTATCTACTAGACGCTAAAGTGGGAAACTCTTTCAAATTCAAAAGTTCTAACGTGTTGACGGACTTGCCTTGTAGACGGTCTTACCCACATTAACCTTACATAAGTAATTTTTCTAATTTGGAACATCAATTTGTCTATTCACACACATTACTCACACTACAACAGGTAGGTACCTACTTAAGTTTTTCACCTATAGGTAAATGGAATTTGAATAATCGTCCGAATTGTGTTTAGGTAGCAAACTCGTTAAGATATTTGTGAAAAGTTCCAATTTAGGTCACGATTGATAGTAGGTATAAGACTGCGACTGTAGTAAGTATAAGATAAGTAAAGTAACGAGAAAGATAAAAAAACACGTGTAAATAATCTACTTAGTTGTTAAACAATTACATGCGCTCGAAAATCATAACATTCCTTCTGAAGCAATCACGCAAAAGGAAAAAAAACCACTTGGGTCAGCCTGGCCATCTCTAAAATTTGTTAACGTAAAACAAACGTAAAAGCGTAACAGCCCCGGATTTTGGAGCTCAATAGGTACACGGACACGTTTTCCTTAATTTACTTAGGTACCTAAGCATATTATTTAGTCAATATACCTAATAAAAAGTAGGTTAGTCATAAATTCATTATTTTATTCATTTTAGAGCGCGAGTTGCGCTGCCGCCAGCATTTGTTAGTACCTACCTGGGGCCGTACCATGACGTCTTAATGCGTTTCAGTTTAGGTCCGCTCGCTTTCAGATTCATACTAAAAGTGACAGCTAAAACTTGAACTGCGTCAGAATTAGGACGTCATGGTAAGGCCCCTGTCCATTCTATCTCAAAAGTATTCCTTTTCGTGATTTACCGAATCGCATTTCACCTCAATTGTGTATACACCTAATTATCGCTTTGTGTCCCAATAGTGATTTTAGTAGCTATTAGTTTTATATTTGGTAATTAGTTTTAAAAATTAATTACTTAAGTATTACGCGTCAAATTAATTACTTCCAAACAAACATCGATCGTGACGAAATGCATCTAGAGCAAAATAGGTACAAGAAAGATGAAATTGCAAATTAATTATAATAATGTAAAAAGCTACACACGCGTCAAGTATCTACATCGTATGATTTTTTTAACAACTTCTTTTTATTAAAAAAATATATTGTACGTCGCTGATTTACGGAAATACTTGTATCACAAACTCTAAAGTGCTCCGTTATCTTCATGACTCATGCGGTAAACTAATCCTGCTTTACACTGCCATCTGTGGTTTGTCCATGACAACGTCATGTCAGTCTGTGGCTTGTCCGTCACAACGTTAGGTCAGCGAAGTTAACTTCGTACAAGTTCTCGGTGCTGATAAGCACTATCGCTAGAGGGCGCTGTGTGCAATCAAGCTAAAAAATTACAACAAAAATGTTCCCTTATTGACTTACCATTTCGACTCATGGTCGATGTTGGTAGAATTGTACAACTTTAAAGCAAATCGGATCGCGAATTACGAATAAAACATTAAAACTTATAAATTAAGTTAAGTTTGCCAACTAAAACTTGTAATAATAATATACTAGTGGCCGGTCACATGTGCGCACTGTGATCAAAGTGTAGTTTTCTACGATTGGGCGAATACTGCTCGGTCGGTGCAGCAGAGCGTTATTTCATTGGTGGAAAATTTGACGTAGCAAAGCAGACCGCGCGATAGCACGTGATAAAATACACGCACGAGTTTAGCATGTAAGCCCATAGATGTCTCTGTATGTTCATTTGTTTATTGTTTATTTATATATTCACGAATTAAAAATTCCTGCTGACTATTAAGTCTATTAATAACATTAAAACTACATCGCTGTGGTTTTTAACGAGTAGTTTTATATATTAGTTGTTTTAGGTATTAATCTGAAAATAATAATAATAATTATTATTATATTATTATTATAATTATATTGTCTTCTTTATCTTGGGTAGGTATCTTTTCAATATTTTTTTGTTGCTACTAACTACCACGTGCTGCGCAACAACTGCTACAAGGTACAACCTGAAAATAACCTAGATAGGTACATCACCTGACCATAACTGAGTCATTGTCACTCATTGCATTGCCTAAGTACCTACCTACCTGGTTGTAGTTATTTTAATATGGGTTTCTAACATAAATATGATGTCGCAAACACAAGCGATCTTTTTCATTATAATATTTAAATTTATTTTTTTATTTATTTTTATTTGTTATATTATTATTTTTATTTAGTTTGTCCTTTCGGACAGGCTAAGGTCTGAGACCATACTGCCTCGTCATCAGTGTTTACATTTCTGAGGCGTATAACCATTAAAACTTCTTCAGTAAGTAGGTATTTTCTTTCTATTACATCCATTAAAACTTCTAGTTGTTATATTATTTTGACTTTTGAGATTAAAAACTGATTCAAACAAACAACATTGTTTTCTCACATTTATTAAAAAAAAAATCTAAATTTAAATATTATAATAAAAAAAGGTCGCTTGTTTGCGACACCTACATCATGAAAAAAACAAGAGAACGCGATAAGAACATGCATTTTTTTTGCGTAGGTACCTACGTATATTCCTTGTTTTATTCCTTGTGCATTTATGACAAGGAATTAAATACTTTACGAGTTCTGCAATAGGAAAGAAGCCATGGTTGGGTTAGGCCATTCTCTTAAAAGTTGTACCCCCAACTATTTTCTGGGATTTGTTTCTTTTTTCGGATTCCTACTCAGAATCACGAGCACTCGATCCTAAACTAAACTGCAGTTATCCATTTTGTGTAGAATCACGAAGGAAGGATCCCGATTGCGTTATAATAATGGCTGTGTAGAATAACAAATGTAGTAAACTGCAGTTGTGTGGAATCCATTATTGTGTAGAACCAGGAATAGAGGAAGAATCGCGTTTGAGTATCGCATAATTCTCAAATTTGACCCATTTCTAGTGGTCGGATTGCCTTGAAATCAGGTAGGCATAGAAGTTAGGATGGACGGACGACATTACAAGTACCTACCGTCAGTAATAAGTACTGTGAGCTAACGTAGTTGGTATTAAAAATGTTTTTTTTCTTAACAACAACTTATTTTTATGTAGACCTACATAAAAATAAGTAGGTAGGTACCTGTACTTTGTAAAATGAACGTTTTCATAATTCATCAAAAACTTTTGATTGCTTCCGCGAGTTGTTGGTACAGAGCGGATCACGAACGAGATCTCTTGAGTTAGAGGGGAGTGATCCTCTGAAAGCAACGCGATCGTGAAGTCATCGCTGCGCCTCAAGAAAATCATTACCTTTTCGCTCATTTATTTAAGTGTAATTAAATTGTCCTTGCGAAGGGCGAGGAAACACAATACATACAATATTAAATTTTGTTTTAAATCCTGCGTATTGGTACCTAAGGGTTATCTTTCATATTCGACTAAAGGCGGGTGTTAAGATTTCGATAATACTCCGTTGGCGCTGGGATTTGGTAGGATTACGGTGCATCTAATTGGTTAGAGAAAAACGAGTGTCTTGGGAGTTTCATCTCCTTTTTCATCCTTTTTGTATTTAATATTTTTAAGTTAATTTTTTTCAAAGTCCACGACCACAACCCGACTGAGTTTCTGTTGTTTCTTCTCAGTCAGGCATAACGTAGTTTTTTCGAAGCGACAGTAGCATTTAAATCCGCTTGCTTGCAAAAATCTCCCTTAGCGTCCAAAGTCCAAGGTCGGCTCAATATGAGCACCCTTTGGCATGCTAAGAAAAATACCCCTTGCTGAGCTGCCCGCCTGGCGGCTCGCCCTCTCTCCGGTAAGCTGTAAAAACCGTCTGAGGCTAACAGCAAGTACGTTCGAAAAAATTTTTTTATAGAAGATCAGTATTATTCAGAATACAGGAAAACTTTTACTTTTGAATAATATCATCTGAATCTGATTCCATTAGAACACAATTAATACCCAGTACATTTGCTCTCATCTACTCAAAGGTTAACTGGTAGAGATCCCTTATAGGGATAAGTTCGCCATTGTGCATATATATTAGGTACCTAGGTAATGATGTTTTTATTTTTTTGTGAATTATATCTGTTTCTTTATATTTGTACAATAAAGCATTACTTACTTACTTTACATTTGACACTGGATCAGCTTAAGTACCAAGGTGCCAGCCAGTGAAAGGATCTTATCGCGTTACTTATTACGAATGTTATAAGAAACTCGGCGTCGTATTGCCACAGGGTAGACTAAGCCGAACAAAAGGGAATATCACTTTGCAACTGCGCCTTTGTGAAGCACATACTACATACATTACCTAATTACAATAACTATATGAGCTGGCCTCCGACATAGCCATTGAATAATCAGTATATTTGACCTACTTCCAATCATTTCCAGATGCAGGATAAATAGAAACGAAACTAAGCCTATAAGTATGCAACAATCATAATACATATGAAACAAATAATGAAATATTCTTACCTGGTCGAAAATGCAAGCTGTAGTTTTGTATAATAAGTAAATCAGATTTTCCTTCTTACGAGTGATATGCTTTCAATTATCGTGCCTGAGGCTACAACGTGATAAAAAATTCTATGAATTTATTTCCAAAATTGGTAAGTACTTCTTTGTTACAATTCTTAGTAGCTACCTACTTATATAAATATAGTGAGTTCTACAGATCTCAGCTTTACCCCACTGACTTACAAATGGATCAGGGGTTGCAGGGGTCGCAATTCGGAAGCGGGCGGAGGCCGGGTTTGAGGGGGTGATTGGCCCAAAAAGGTAGGAAACGCGATGAAGGCACATTTTGGGCGAAGGTCGCAGACGTGTCGTAATCAATGGCTGTCTAACCTTAGTAAGAAACTTTTTGTTTTATACAAGGTTTTGTCCTGTTTTGTAGAAACGAGTTTGTTAGTATTAATATAACGAAATATGGTTTATTACTGAAATAAGATAAGATAAGAAGAAAACGCAACGTGATCCCTATAAGTAAGATGTATCAGGTGTGTTTCCATAATTAAGTTAATCAAGTCTTCTCCTTTTTATCAAGTGTATCTAACCAAACGTATGTGCGTATTACTGTCTATTTTATTTTAAGGTAGTGCCGTATGCCGACAGAACGTTGATTTAGGTATCTTTTATGTATACTTGTGTGAAACTTTGAAATCTAACTTCTAACTAATATTATAAATGCGAAAGTATCCATGGATGGATGGATGGATGGATGGATGGTTTGTTTGTTACTCAATCGCGCCAGAACGGCCTAACGAATCGGGATGAAATTAGGCACATATATAGAGAAAAGTCTGGAATAGCACATAGGCTACTTTTTATCCCGGAAAATTGCGTAGTTCCCGCGGGATAGCGATAAATGAATTCTTTGCAGACGAAGTTGCGGGCATCAGCTAGTGTGCAATCTTATCTTACTAGTCTAACTTCTAACTAATATTATAAATGCGAAAGTATGGATGGATGAATGGATGGATGGATGGATGGATGGATGGATATTTGTTTGTTACTCAATCACGCCAGAACGGCCCAACGGATCTGGACGAAATTCGGCACATAGATAGAGAAAAGTCTGGAATAGCACATGGGCTACTCTTTATCCCGGAAAATTGCGTAGTTCCCGCGGGATAGCGATAAACGAATTCTTTGCAGACGAAGTTGCGGGCATCAGCTAGTGTGCAATCTTATCTTACTAGTCTAACTTCTAACTAATATTATAAATGCGAAAGTATGGATGGATGAATGGATGGATGGATGGATGGATGGATGGATGTTTGTTTGTTACTCAATCACGCCAGAACGGCCCAACGGATCTGGACGAAATTCGGCACATAGTTAGAGAAAAGTCTGGAATAGCACATGGGCTACTCTTTATCCCGGAAAATTGCGTAGTTCCCGCGGGATAGCGATAAACGAATTCTTTGCAGACGAAGTCGCTGGCAACAGCTAGTAAATTGTATGTTAAACTTATGGTTCGACGTAACTCCTCCAAAATCACCAGTTACTGAATTTTTACAAGAACTTAATTGGTATCTTGGGTCACCAATTACTTAAAAGCCGAGCAGCGCCATAATATATCGCAATCAATCAAAACGTTACATGTTTCTTTATCCATTAACGTAAGCAAGTCAACAAGGCGCCGTGAGCGATGATAACACGTTTCCGAATAATATCACCGTAAACGCAATACGAGATTGGTAGGTACTACCTATCATCATTTAAATTTAAAGCCAAAATTAAATGTTTGACACGGAAATAGGTACCTACCTACCTATTATCACCATAAATAACATTACGAAAATAAAAACGTCTAGGTAACCTACTTCATTCACAGCGAATACGAACATGACTTCGCTAAATTGTTTTTTTAACGATGATTGTTGCAAAATATTCCATAGATCAACCGGCCTTACCATGACGTCTTAATTCCGAATCAGTTCAAGTTTTAGGGTTCTCTATTGATTTGCCGAAAATTTTATTGCCAAATTTCACTTCCCGACCAACGTTTGGCCGAATTTCATTTTGCCGAAACATCATATGGCAACCTGTTAAAATGATTAGTTTCATTTCCCAACCTCACGATTGCCAACTCAACGTTTGTTTTTTTTTACATGGACACTTATTAAAATGTCATTTTTTTATATAGCCAAATGGTACCTCATAACCATTAATAAAAAATAAGACATTCTAAGGTAAAATAAAGACTGTTTATAAATTAAAACAAACATGTTCGCGGCTAAGGGGTGGCGCAAGGGCCACCCCGCCGCACCTAAACCTAAATTAATCCAAATTGATTAATTTATTAGTCTAATGATTATAAGACTTTTTTGGCCAAAAAAGTGTAACATTTGCCATGAGAAAGTTATTCCAAAAGTTTAAAATCAAAATGATATTCGGCTTTATGAAAATTCGGCCAAATGAGAGGTTGGCATACAAAAATTTGGCAATTGTCAGTTTTCAAAGTGAACATTCGGTGAAACGTTTACTGCCAAATGAAATTCGATAAAAAAAAAATCGGCGAAAAGGCAGAACACCAGGTTTTAGCTGTCATTTTTAGTATGGATCTGACAGCGAGCGAACCTTAACTGAATCGCATTAAGACGTCATGATAAGACCCCAGAAATACTCGAGGTATGTCTATACTATAACTCATATCTGAATTCAAGTTAATGAAATGTCAAATTTGGTCATTTAAGATCAGGAGCAACGAGAAATTATACTTTTCCATTTCATTTTCTATATACAATGACACTTACCTATTAAATAAAACACGTTCCTAAGCATAATAGACGTCAACCAAGATATTTAAGCGGGTAGCTTGTTTCGTTTGCAAATCGCGAAGTGCTGACTCCTGTGTGTGCTCGATATATGTATTTATTTATTTATCTGATGATGCTTCATTGGCTGCCATAGTGATCACTGATCAAGTTCTCGTTAGTATTATTAATCTAATCGAAAACAATCACTTACATATTTCAAATCAGACGTATCTCAGACTTTATCAAACAAAATAATAAATGAGATAGGTGCCAAATGTAGGTAAAGTGAGTGTACCAAATAAGATAAGATTTGGCAATTGCGTTCCACTTTTTTTGTAATAACGTTGTTGGTCAAGCCTTTGCTAATTAATTAGGTAACTTTATTTTCCTGACATCTTACCACTTAAGATAAAGTACGTACGGAAAATTTATCGTCTAGTCATTTCATTACAGGAATAATTTCGAAACTTAACACTACTGAATCTTCGTACTTAATTAACTCGCTTCGGCAATTTTCCTGGTAAAACGATGACATTTCATTAACAGTTTTTCTTGTATATACATACGTAGATACATACGCATAAATCACGTCTTTATCCCTTATGGGGTAGACATAACCTAATGTAAATACCTACAGGCCACGTTTAGCATGATTATGGGCGTATAGGTGGAAAGGGGATGTACTTATATCGTAATTTTCCTTACTTTCAGTAATAAACCTTACTTTCGAAGACAGACAAAAGTTCTCATTTTATGTATAATAACCACTTTTAATACATGGTATAATCACAATCAATTTATCTATGGATTAATCGACCTCGTAAAATGCGTCGGTACAAAGTCGCATTATCATCGGCGTAGCTTGGTGCAGAGTGGCGCCTGGTGGCTCATAATTTAAGAGCGCTCCGATAACGCGCCAATAGTAACGTGGATGATTTATATGCCAACCAGCTATATTACTCGAAATTCTTCTAAGGGAGAGTAGAACAACGAAAAATGGTTGACAGACTAGGTCTATCCGAGACCGAGAATAAGTTAGCAATGAGGTACAGGTACAGGTAACACTATAGGTACCTATCTACATAAGCTGTTTTTTAACACCAAATACAAGAAGAGTCTTGGTAAACGAAACCCCACATTGCGCAGTGATGTATTTATTACGGAAGCATTTTGTCTGCGCACAATAGTGTACCCGAGCCAGGAATTAAGGCACCATTTAGTATCTGACACCGACATCCAAGCCCCGAGCTCGTGAAGGCTTTAATCGACCGCACCCGACGACGCAGCTACGTACTTACCTGAAGCAATTACTTGATCGGATGGCATGCTCGTTGCTTGAGTATTGTCAGCACTCTACCAAGCTGTCAGTGAGAAAAGTAAAATGGACCTATACATCATACCTATAAATTGCAACATTTTACGTTGTAAAACTCAAGACATCTACATAACTAACACCTATACCTACATATAATAAAGCTGAAGAGGGTCGAAAGTCTGCGGGTGGAAGATATTTTAAAAAAAATACAATAGACAACAGAACACGTGCCAACAGTTTTAAGAAATTTTGACGGTTAATCTGTTTGTCTGTTTATTTGCACGCGCATCACGTGAAACCAGCTGAACGGATTTTGAAGCAAACTTTACTAATCTGTCAAGAAAATCCCCGGCCCGGTTTTTATCCCGGAAAATTGCATAGTTCCCGCAGGATAGCGATAAAAATGTCCAAAGGTCGCAGCAGCCTAGAGTCGCAACGTAAATAAATATTGCTTGAGTATCACAGAGGTGCAAGCCAGCTGGTCACCGTGGAAGAGATTGACCACTACCCTTCAAATAAACAATTATAAATCATCCCAAAACCCAGTAATCTATCAACAAACAACAGACTATTAGAACTTGATATGAAAGAATATTCATATAAAAAGTAATAAAACAATATTAATACAAAATATAAAACATTATAAAAACCTAACCTAGGGTGCCGCCGGCAGCGAGGCGCGGCCTAAACTACCGCTGGTCAGGGCCATAGAGAGAGGAACCTCCTGACTATCCGAACCGTGTCCAGGAGTACCTACCGCCTTCTGTATTTATTTATTTATTATTATCAGAGAGGTGCACCAAGGAGTGGTTTTTCAAAATGAAGTCGCGTGCAAAAGCCAGTTTTGAAATACGGTTATGGGTCCGCATTCCCTAGTAAGAAGTAAAAACAATAAGTATAGCAGGTATGTATGCAGGTATGTATATATTCGTACATAGCGATGTGTTTTCCGTAGTCAATGCCGTGAATATATGAACGCGGCCCTATATTCTCGCCGCGGCCTTTATTTTCTTTAGGTAGGTACGGTACTTGAACCTTTTTTCATTTCTGTCAGCGCAAGTATTAAATGGATGCAGAGCCGTCAAATTTTCCATGCAATACCCACTTTACCCATGTATTCCTCGTTTTTATTATTCGTCATATAGTATGAGATTTAAATAAGTTTGACAAAAGTATTTCGGTTAAAATATCCGTTTACGTCAAAGACTTGATAGCAGCTTGAATTATAAATATTATGTAGTACTAGCTTTTGCCCGCGGCTTCGCTCGCGTGTACCAGGAGTATTTCAATCCCGTTTTTTTCCGTTCCCGTAAGAATATTGGGAAATGCTCTTTTAATGCTCCACTACACTCGCCAAATTTCAGGTTTCTACGACCAGTAAAACGAAAAATCCCGTTTATTCCCGTTCCCGTGGGAATTTCCAAAAATCCTTCATTAGTACTACATTGTATTTGTATAAAGGTATCTATGTGCAAAATTTCAAGTCTCTGGGTCCAGTGGTTTGGACTGTGCGTTGATATATCAACAGTCAGTCAGTCAGTTTAGAATTTTATATAAAATATATATATACAAAATCGAAAAAAAAAACTAAATTTTGACCAATTTTAACGCTATTTTGCCTAATATTTCTGTTCATTCAAATACATCTCTCACACTTTTAGGCTCACCCATTTTTGATGAATCCATCAACCCGATCATTAACTGTAAACTAAATTTATTCAACAGTACATCTGACACCCTTTTCCAGCTAAATCCCCACATGGCACGTTTTATTGTTCGGTTCTGTTTATTCACTCCAAAATTTATGTATTTACTTCGCAGTTGCCCGATCTGGAAATACCCGTCCATCCTTTCATCAATCGACAATTCTCTCCGGGCAACTCTATCCAAAATTTTAAACATTAGTTTCGATTCAGTGTCATGGTCTCAAGCGGTTCTCCCCATAAGATTCGGGGGCTTAGGTGTTCGTTCCTCGTCCAGTGTGGCGCTACCAGCATTTTTATCCTCCGCCTACAGCTCACTTTCTCTCGTCAGTATCATTTTAAATACTCCACAGATAACCGACGTTGAGTTAGCAAGCCTGGCGGAGGCCGAAAAAGCTTGGTGTGACTCGTGCCCAGGAACGGATATCTACCCCACCCTCAAACACATCCAGAAGGCCTGGGACACCCCTCGCCTTAATGCAACCCACGCTTCTCTCCTCGAAAACTTCCCGGACGAATCAGGACGCGCCCGACTCCTAGCCGTTTGTGCACCCGAGTCGGGCCACTGGCTAAACGCTTTGCCGTCGAAGAACATTGGCACAGTCCGTCAGACTGGGGGCCAGAATATGTGTTCCTCACACTAGCGTTTGCGGAAAAGCGGTGGATCAACTGGGACGACATGGCCTTTCATGTGTCAGGAGCGCCGGCCGTATGTACCGTCACGGCACCATTAACGACCTGGTACGTTGGTCGCTTGCTACCGCGTCAGTGCCTTCCATTTTGGAGCCAGCTGGCATGGCAAGGGACGATGGCAAGCGGCCAGACGGTGTCACTTTGGTGCCGTGGAAGCTTGGTAGGGCCCTGGTGTGGGACGCTACATGCGTAGACACATTCGCTCAGTCCCACATCCAGGCAACCAGCTTACATGCCGGCGCTGCAGCTGATCGCGCCCAAATCCTCAAGCGTCGCAAATACTCCACTCTAATAAAGGATTATGAGTTTGCGGCGCTTGCGGTTGAGACTTTGGGGCCTTGGTCAGCCGACACGAAATGATTTATAAAGGCCCTGTCGTCCCGGTTGGTTGACGCCTCAGGGGACCCAAGAGCTGGCCTGTATCTATCCCAGCGGAGCGCAGTTGGTAATGCCGCTAACGTCCTGGGAACCCTGCCACAGCCAGTAGGGCTGGACGGGGTGTTCTTTTTATAACTTTTTTTTTGTTATATTTTATTTGTAAATAATATAGGTTTTCTTTTTTTTCATAGTTAGTTTAAGTTTAGTGTTTAATTTAATCATAGTTTAATTTGTATATAGGTTTCTAACCTAAGTTCAGAATATATACTATAATGATATTAGTTGATATTTTTAAATCTGTTTAAGCATGAACCACTTATTTGCTGTGATTTAACTTACCGCAGAGCGATTACGATTCTTATCAATGTGAATGTAAGCTTATCAATCGAGTGTCGTCGCTCAGTAAGTTATCTTGCTGCGTCAAAAAAAATGATGACAATCTTCAAGTCATTCACCTTAATAATAATAATTCTCCGTGACATTGTCATAAAAACATTTACTGTACTACACTGGTTTACCTATAGAAACAGACTATCCAATTTCACAGAAGTAGGAACTCGATCCCAACGCATTTTGATCACCTTAATATTCAGAGCAGCCGCTGTTTTTTTTTTAACTTACATCCTTTCGTGTCTCACCGTATATTTGTTTTTATTCACTTGGCCCTCGTTTAAGTTGGACTGTTCCATACCCTTCATACACTTTGACACCTCCAAGCTACGTGCGTGGCTAGACAAGCGACATACGCTCCGAAGCGTATCGATGTCTATGATAAATTTATTTCCATCCTCTTTATCGATAGTCGAAACTGACTCTGTGTAGCCACACTGAGCTTAACTTTTTCGACGCCAACGACACTTACGTCCATTACTTCAATTCAAAAGCAACCTTCGTTCAATCGGGTTTAGGTCAAACTTAAGGCATCGCAATAAAGAAGTCTGGCGTATAGGTAACGTCTCTTGTATTAGACCTGGAGGCGAAAAGGTTAAAACTAAAACTAGATTTATTAGTTTACTGCAAGACGACATTGGATCGTCGTTAATGGAAGTAAGTTTTAATACTGTAGGTATTACATTAGGTTTATATTTTATGTTTGCCTACTGAACACATTTTAAGTTATTCCCGAGTAAAAATATTGAAGCATCCGTGGTAGCTCAGCGGCGTGATCTGTGGCCTGTCCGAGGATGGCTTCAAATCCGGACATTCATCTCGTGAGTTTTACAATATTTATGTCCAAAGTTTTAAAATTAACCACCACTACCACAAGGTTTTCGATTATACATAGATTACAAATAAAAAAACGAGAAAATGATGAAGTGAAAACGCAAATTTTCTGAACCATGATAGAACTAGAAGGATGTCTTACGGGTCTGCTAACCCGCTGGATATCTGGTATCCGGAATCCGGGGCTGCTTCACTATCCAATTCCCCTCTAAATATTTCGTATGTACCTACTTACTAATTATACTCAACAGAAGAGACTCTTCTATACAAGATTTAATATTGCTAACATAATGAAAGCCTTGTTTACATTATTTTTGGCTTTCGTTATGTTGTGGATTTTCAGCGCTACTATTTTATACTATAGTCTGGCAGATAAATCACTGCAGCCAGATGACACTTCCAAATGTCATTTTACGAAATAATGATACCTACCACATTTATTTTACTAGTGCTCGACTAAGGTCACGTAATGAATGATTTGATTATAGAACGAACGAAATATTTTATGAATGTCACATTCTTAGTTTAGTATATTTTAAATTAAGCGCGCTTGGTCCCCTGATTCGGAATAATTATTTAAGTTTTTAAGTAAAGTACAGATGTAGAAAAAATATTATTGTGATAATTGTTGTTTCATTTATGGCAATATGGGGAATGAGTTGAAAACTGGGAACTGATTTGACATGCTTCCGCACATTTCCAAATCGCGCTCTTACACTACTACTAACTAGAAAACATACAAAAAAACTTATTAAACAAATCATTTTATGAAAATACGCTTTGAAAATTTTCTATTTCAACATAAATGACGCAAATTAATTTCATCAAATCGTTCATTTCTTTCATTCACTCACTAAGTCATATCACTATTTAATATTCGCCAAAAACTGACAACTCTGAAACTGTCATCTGGCTGCAGTGATTTATCTGCCAGACTATAGTAGGTACTAGCACAGAATATATAATAGGTACTAGTATGTAGCGATGATAGATAGTCATTTAAAGTTTAAAAACAACACTGGAAGGTGAAGTCACGGGCGCCAACTTGTCAACTTTGACTGAATTGACGTAATACCATCTCTTGCCGTTAGCCAACAATGTCGTTCGAGTCAATAATGATTATCAATATGTCATAACATAACATAAACTCATCTTAAATATTGTGTAATACTTTCGGTCAGCTAGTTGAGCTAGATATTTTAAATAGGTATGTTATTTAATTGTTACCTAGTTCATAATAACATCATTAATGATTATTATACTAATAATCATTAATTAACTAATGATTATTAATTAATTTGATTACTTATTAATTTGTAGTTTTTGTGAATCTGTTTTTTTTGTGGCAATAAATTGTTTTTTCTTTTCTTTTCTTTTTCTTTTTAATAATACGATTATGAAGTAGGTAACAATTAAATAACATTATTAGGTACCTCTATCACTTTAATTAAATTACGAAAATATGTCAAGATGTTAGGAATTAGATCAAGGGCCAATAAAAGACATCGTTATTACACTGAGTTAATTATAGGTATTTTTACTCCCTATTTGAGTCAACTTTATCCCACTGTTGGGTAAATTTATCAATCGTCCGGATCTAACACGAATTCGTGGAAAATCTGCTCTTGTTATGTATTTGTAGTCGTTGAAATGACTTTCATCATTATTTCTGACGCACCTTTTAGATTTGACGCAGTGATATGCTGTGTCAACGGGAAAGATATTCCGTCGTCTCGGTGCGCAAACATGTACAAGTAGGTATTTCGCAATGCTCGCTTTTATGCGGAATGCCAAGCTACACGCGCTTGGGATTCTCTAGAAAAGGCAAGGTATCTACACTGTATCTTTGCAAACTGCGCCAGAAAAACGAACAGCTCTGAATAAATATTCATAAATAAACAGTTCCTGTTTAGACAGCTCCACTTTATGTAAACAAATTTGAACATGGCAAAGCAACAGTCTAATATTTAAATAAATCTAAGTAGTTATTTACTACAGAACAAATCAATTTATGGAAAATTAGGTAAACCACGCAATTGATCTTAATGTTGCTACAATGTCTTATTAAAATCAACCGCTATTCTGATAGAAATAAAGTCCATTTCAAAGTGAACAACTTTTGGCAAGGTTATCTTTATCTTTTGTTATCTTGTGACCCGCTATACCACGATGTCTAGTCTGTCGCGAGCTTGAAGTTTGCGATCAGTAAAATAAAAAACCATAGAAAGTTGAACAAACATGTACCTACCTAAATATTAATTTTAAAGTACCTGTAAGCTTTCGCTGTCTGTCCCCATACAAATTAAATTGGGAAGGAGAAACCACTAGTAATGTAACGTTGTATTGCAACCAACCTCTTTGTGCAAAGTATCGACATTAAGTGGGTCAAACACCCATTAACTTTAAACATAAAGTAAACATACATAATAAAGTAACATATAAATTAAAGTAAACTAGCGATCCGCCCCAGCTTCGCACGGTATATTATGCATGTATTATGCATATAAACCTTCCTCTTGATTCACTCTATCTATAAAAAAAAACCGCATCAAAATCCGTTGCGTAGTTTTAAAGATTTAAGCATACATAGACATAGGGACAGAGAAAGCGACTTTGTTTTATACTATGTAGTGATAGTGATAAGCTTGTTGAAGAAGTTTTTCTACGAAGGAATATCTTTCCTGCTCATCAGCAAGCACTAAAGCCGTGCAGCGTATATAGAAGCGGACGGCTGTCAGCGACGAACGGAAGGGTTTGAGTGCGTCGCGGAAATGCAGCCAGTATTTATCTTAATGGCTTGGTTAGAATATCACACTGTTAATCCTTTTACAGATATTGAAACTGCATGAGGTATAAGTAAAATGTTTACCATGAAAATACTCAGATTCTGATACCTGGGTAGAGGTACCTATATACCTTCCGTCCTCGTAAGACTAATACCGCTTTCAATTAACTTCGAGGAAAACTTGATGAAAAAATGTGGTAATTCGGGGTGCCGACGTAGTGTCTGTCCCAGTTGGGGAGAGATGGGCGAGGAGCGGCACTCAGGCCGCCGCGGCGGCGCCGGCGCCCACTGGAGACGCCGCGACGCCAATACACTGCCGCGACAACAATCAACCTTAGTACAACGTTGTATACTTCGCGACGAAAACATATAACATATAACTAGGAAGTACAGTACAGTGTACAATAAAGTATGGAACATTTTTTAAATCATGGTTTTTTGCTGACATTGGTATTCGCTTAATGCATTGTTATCGAACAAAATTATTCCTGATCCATCATCGAACTTTGTCGCAGTAAATGTCATAGTCACGTTACATTGAATTGGCAAGAAAAATCATGGTGACGTTTACCGTGAGAGCGTTCTACGATGGGTCAGGTCAGGAATCAATCTATTGGATAGTACGTATTTCAAGCTAATCTCTCCAATTTGAAAACGAGCTAGAATTAAATGTAAATGTTTAGAATTCAATTTATTATCTGGTTTTAGGCACAGAACCTATTGGATCACTTCTTTGTCCATCTGGCGAATCTGTGCGGCTGCCTTTTTGTCAAGTTTAGTTTTTACAGGAACGAGTCTATATCCGTAACAATTTAAAATTCATACCAAGTAATAGATTTTTCTAAGTCAACGTCATTAAAAGACACAACCTTTTGAAACTCGGCTTTACTTTGCTTGGTATAGAATAGAATCATTAAATTTGGCAAGAAGCCTCTCATTCTTCTCACATTACATGTATTTAGGTACGTAAATGAAAAATCTAAACGTTTTTATTTGCATTTCTGAAAAGAATATCGGGCGCTTTTATTTTACAAACCCAAACCCCATGAAAATACTATGAAACTAACTAAGTGATTTCAGCTAGTGATTTCTACTAACTGATTTCAGGTAGGTAATAGTAAATATTATATTGTTTGATAAGAAATCCTCGAGCCTTTTGGGATTCTTCTTGGTGTTCAATTCCGATCGACACATCGAATGACGTTCAATTGGCTAAGGAAAGTTTTTGAAACAGGTGCAAATTATATTTTTACTCGACAGTCCACGTCTTAATAATCGAGGAACTGCAGCTCTTTTGACTGAAAAAACTACGTCAACCGTACGTCAACTGTCACTTTTGACTGAAAAGTGACAGTTGACGTACGGTTGACGTAGTTTTTTTTTATTACAAGCTAGTTCTAGGCACGCGTAGCTGGTCATCCATTAAATTTCACAAATGTCAAATCGACCACTTAAAAAAATATTTCTAACTAACAAGAGGGAATAAAAATAAAACAGCTGCAGGTCCTCGGTTATTAAGACGTGGACTGTCGAATAAAAATATAATTTGCACCTCTTACAAAAACTTTACTTAGCCAATTCCAAATCATTTTGAAAGTAAGCTATTTTCCAGAAAGCTTCAAAGATTTGTGTCAAAAGATTTATTTTGTAAATAGGCCGCCAAGAGCTTTATACATATATGATATGACACGACAAAGGAATCTCTTCACATTCAAAGTTTCGAATGCTGCTGTCATGTTAGAGTTGGTGCACCCTAGGCTTTTTCTATTCTTATTGAAAAAATAAATACAATGTAAAGCTGCCCGAATCATCACCGAGCATTTCCCTACGACCTACTTAATATGACTTTGGGTCCCACTGAAAAACAGCGTTGCAGTTTGCCGCAACATTATGCTGAGTGGGGCCCATTTTACACCATATCGGTACTATTCTTAAGTATATTGTATTTCTTTATATTTTTAAATCTACGTGTATCGAATGTGTGTAAATAAATGTTTTTCCCTCTCTCTCTCTCTCTCTCTAATAATCATGTAACATGCATTGTGCATAATTGAACAAGTGCGTGCTTAATAGAGATGTGCTCGTTATTTGGTAAATATGTTTAACTACGCACATATCATTAGTGCTCTAAAATGCGTTTAGTAACAGTATAGATTTTTTAAGGGTGTAAATAAGTGCTGGTCACTTCACCACCATTTATTACACGCCCTTAAAAAAATCTATACTGTACATCTATACATTACAGTACAAAAATTTGTACTTTAAGAGGCTGACAACACCTAATTTTGTTGAAATTGATATTATTTAAGCACTTTTTTAAGAAAAACTACACACAAAAAAATACAAAAAAATTATATTGATAATTTTCGTCATATTTCAAACACGATAGACGGACTCGATACATAATTGAGCAAAATCGGCTCGATAGAAAATAATTGCAAAGATTGGTCTTATAATCATCATTAAACGGTTCTATGTCTATATTTTTTCGACGTATGGGTCTGCAATTAAAAACATGAAGCCAACATATTCATACCTACACGGCTAACGAGTCATATTTCACAAATAATCCATACTTTTTTTTATTTCTTCTTATTCGTGTCTTATTTGCAAGATTTTAGACGCGCGCCAAGTTGCCGGAATAGTTTCTTCTCTTTCACTCACAGGCACGCGAACCGTATGTGCGAAGAGTGGCGCTGCTCAAGGTCATTTGCTGTTGACAGCGCCTTAATATTATTACAGTACAGATTTACCTACTACCACAGACAAGAAAGTACTTACATAAATCACATTTTTATCCCTTTACGGCGTAGACAGAGCCTAGTATTATAAAATTGGTTGTAATAATGCTGTTCATTTCCCTAGTGCTTCTGAACCCATCTTAGAGTAATTTCTAACGGTAAAACCGTAAAAGTAAACAAAAAATCAAGAAGTAAAAATTCTTGATTCATTTGATACTTCCATCTTAGAGCACTTATGACATGTGTTTAAATAAAGTAATGTATGCAACTGTACATAATTATGCCTTAAAACACTCGTGTTTTAAGGACCCTCATTATGTAACGGTTGCATAAAATGCTATTACGACGCGATTACGTATATTTTATGAGACTTAAACAATAGCTTTGTAAACAAGTAGCTTTATCTTCTATAAATATAATTGTTTCGCCGATTCTATATTGGCACGTATCTGTTTGTCCTGAAAGTTAGAAACAGCGCGTCGTGAGGTATGATAGGGCGGATTGCGGAAGGCGTATCGATCGAGCCTGAGCGTTCTCATGCATGGGTGGCAGCAACGCTCAAGTAAAAGCCGTCTTGTACACAACATTAGTATCAGTACGAGCCGCTGACATTTTGCTAGAAAAATCACAAGTATTACTTTGGTGAATATAAGTAACTTCTGATAGGTAATTTATCGGCTAACAAATTATACATTTTATTTAATAGGCGTTACTTTGCGGAGGTCCATTTCAATGAACAAAAACATTTACCTTGCTACTAAAAAGCAAACAGCAAAAAGTAAAAGGGTAGTTTATGATAACTTTGAATGTATTCGAAATTAATACGTCGTTGGTTTGCAGTTGTGCTCGGTGTAGGTACTTTAATTATGAGGATGATCCCATAGAGGGATCGAAACACGTCAGAGTTTTGTGTGGTGTAGGGGATAGTTAACTTTGTGGGATTTATGTATGTTTTATGTGGCAGTAGAGGGAGGGATTGCACGTAAAAGCATTTAAGTATATTTCGCACAGGCTTCGCTGTCTTGCACATGAATTGCGAAGTAGCAAGGTAAATGTTTTTTGTTTATTAGCTAACATATTACGTTATGCATTATCGGTACCTACTTAAGTTTTACTTTATGATAGAAAGATGGATGTGAAAAAAGAAAACAATCTTGCCTTCGATGAAAGTGGCACGAAGAGCTCACGAGTCATATCAGCCGCCGCGGCAGCTGGCTATATTGAGTGCTTATTTTTCTTTATTACTAAATGCTCCTTTTTTGCACCCGTATAATAAAAAAGAGCTTTTAATAAGAGAGATGCTAGAATAGTTAGCAAAATTTATAATCAGTACCGTAGAGTTCCGTAACTTCGCCTGGGTTTTGACACTTTTTTGTAGATTCCTCTCAGATTTACACTTATTTTTGCTTGTTAAGATCAAAAAACTAATTAACCTATCTAGGGCCATAGATTACAGTAGCATAAGGTCTAAATTTCGCTAAGGGATGGCTACAATTGGACTCCAAAGGTGGTAGGCGAAGTATAGACAAAATGCCCTGTCTTCGCCTACATATGGCTGGGGCCGAATAGACGAAATTTGAAATTGCCTCCAGCAATCTTATGCATTTTTAACGTGTATTTCGATTATGAGCCTTAACCATTCCAAAATAGGTTACATTTAAAAGAAAACGATGGTAGGCGAAGACAGATACCAATCTGAAGCTAGTTTCATACATTTGCTGTATTTTCGATAGGGTTGTCAAAAATCACGCTGACTTACTCGACTACAAAAAAAAGGGTAATGGTTTAGGACTAATAAAAAATACAAATAAATTCGAAAATTGAGTAGGTATCTATTTTTTCTTATACTACATCACAATCAGATTAGATAAGTCACATTTAATTCTATATTTCGCTTTATTTTCATGATTTTTTTGTATTTTTGTTTCAATTCAAAACTATTCTGAAATTGATTCTAACGGGAAAACCGTAAAAATATTTATTAAATTACTGGAAAAATATTTACAAAAGGAATTCTCCAATATTGATTGAGATTTTAAATATATCACACACTTTGATTGACAACCCTAGGGGTAGGCGAAGTATAGCTACAAGAGGGCCGGAAAATGACCTCAATTACATATTAATCGATTGCGACGTAAATATACAGCTTAGTTAAAAAATACTAAAACCATAGGAAAGAGCATTAGTTGTAGATTATAATACAAGAAAAAACTTTCCTTTATCTCTTCTTTAGCGCAACTTATAGCAAAGTTCCGCAGAGGTAAAAAAAACACGTGCTGCCACGTCAACGAAAAAACGGCACTGATCGTAAACGGCGTTAAGTTAGCCACAATTAATGCGAGAATATGGTCCAGCATAAAAAACACTTTCTATTTAGCAGTTTTGTGTGGAACCTGGCCTAAAAACTAAGCGGGAATTTCAACTTTTATGAAAATAGGCGAAGATAGGTTTACTAGGCGAATAGACGGGGTTTTACGGTAAGTCACGTTTGTAACAAATAATCTTATTTTATACATTAGCAAGTTTAAGTATTATTTAAATGACTTACGAAATACAAATTTACATTAATCTGAAACAAAATTTCACGACAAAACAACATTAAAATACACACCCACTCACTAGCGCCTCGAGTATGAGTCGTGCTCAGTCCAAGGCCATTTACGCGGAGGCAGTCTTCTAAACAGTAAATAATAAAGTATATCGAGTAAAAGCGGCTGTGAGTTACGAAAAAAATTACTCTTACTAATCAGAATATCAAACACCTCGTTATTATCGTAATAAGAGTCAGATGTTACGTGAAAAAAAGCGATTCACTGTCACTAAAACAACTACACAGATAAGCAAAAATAACGGGTTGTTATTACCTACTTTCAAAACAAAGTTCTATGAAAAGCGACCCGTTGTTTTTGCTCGTAAGTAGGTAAAGTTTATTTCCGACACAGTATTCGAATCAATTGCTTTTATTTTAGTCCCCTGAAATCCCTAAAGCCGTACTTTTAAGATTTAAACAATTAAAGATAAGAAGAAACAAGAAAGTTTTTTTATTAGCTTTTTCGACTCAGTTGTCCAAAATCCAACGCTTTACAGTACCTATATCATAATAATAATATGCATTGAGCAATAAATTGCTTAAATTTAAATAACAATTAATTAGAACCGAATTTTACCGGCCTCTTTCACAACAGACTAAAGTTAAAAATATTTTTTTCAAGTGCCAAGCTGGTATGTGTCATAGACAAACCTAATTTCTCTAATTAATCAATAATCTTGACCAATAAAAAAACAACTCTACAATCAATCGGTAACTCAATCGATTCAAGGCTCTGCACGCTAAGTTTGTGCCATAAATAGCAACCCACAACGGTTTCAGTTTAACGTTTGCTGCTGCTGTAGTTCAGGCATAATCTATAATGACGAGCAAAAATTTAATATATTTAATAACGGGTCGCTTTCCACACAAAGTTACTTAGAAGTTTCCAGAATAATATGACTATTCTTGGGCTTTAAAAAATGAGTATATATATGTTTTTGTTTTGATTTGCTTTATTTGGTAAGTATTTACTTACATTTTTGGCTATGACGGTGATTTATTTTGTTCGTTATGATTTGGTGATCATTTTTTATTTGGAGCTTATTCATTAAATTTAGTCTTTGAATACAATATAAAGAACTACCTATTCAAATTTTAGACGTTTTGTGGTAGGTACATGTTTTTCTTCTCAATTTTTTTCAGAGCTTTTAGTGTCTCGAAGTTTAATCGATGATCATTCACTACTTTTATATCGTTTATCATCCAAAAATAAAAAGACGGTTACAAGGCATAACTGCTTATGTTAGTACAATAAAACGCAGAAAATATTGAAAGAGATTTTGGTGTGCTCTGAACGCCCCTCTAGCACGCACCGGCCTGATCGCCGTCCTTCTGTGTGAAGTCAAGCTTCGTTACGATGCCAACATACACCTAACAGAAGAAAAACAAACCCAACCGTTTGTTGCCAAGCGTACAATGCGAGTCAGAAATAACTGGTAATGTTGACGTTACTATTGGAGCCAACATTGGTGCCAAATCACATGATTCACATTTTAGGCAGGTCACGAGCGGCACCCACTTGTGCTTTTAGCATGTTGACGAGCATTCCCGTGTGGGAAACATGGGCTTAAATACGGGAAAGTCGAGCTTATTTTCGATGTGGGTACCATTCCGATATTTACTAATACCGCGAATTCAGTTACAAATAAACATTAAGGTACATTAACAGAGATACTTAATTATGCAAAGGTACTAAAATATTAAAAACAACATGGTGAAGAGCTGTTGGTTTTAAAAAAATATTATCGAAATGTCTATGATGGCCACCATTTGAGACAGCACGCGAGCCAGAAATAAAATGACGAAGTAATCAATGAAACTCCGACAAAGCTATGACGAAAAAATATGTTCGTGGCGATCTCAGCTAATGTGAATAATTGTAATGGTGGTCATAAAAATAGTTATTAGTGAGCAGCTGGCAGCCGCCGCGAGCCGCCACGCGCCGCCCAGCCTCGCGGCTCCCGCACCATGTGACGTCTTTGCTTCGCCAATGTTTCATCACCGATCACCGCCAAGGCCCGTGACAAGACAAGGCCTACGAAAACCAAGTACAAGTATAACTAACTATGCGTTTCCGAAGTCAATAAGTGAAATCAATGTATGTACGAGAGATTATAATGCGACATCTAACGTACTTGTTGCCCCAATAACCTAAATAAATAATTGACAAATAAAAATATCGATAACTGAGCCAAATTAGGCCTAATAGTAAATAGAGAAATATAGACCTGATTAGTACATTGAAAGTATAACGTCTCGCAATTACGATAGCGCGCAGTCACGGTCAACCGCGATAAACCCGAGAATAAATACTACGTAGATATGTCACACCCGTAGATTTAGCGTTGTTAACGTCAGTAAACCACATCAGGAATCGCCTAGCGCGGAGCGTTGGGCGAACTACGCGACACCGTCGCTCGCGCACGACACGCCTCGTTCACGCGAAGCTCAATAAAATTAATCCACGCCAAACTCACACTAGAACACAAAGTGTGTCAGTTATTCACATTCTCTATTTATGCGGGCTATTTGTGTTTTATAGTTATTTATTTGTGTTCTCGCGGCTCTTTTTATTTCTGTGGGATTGTTTGTGCGGCGCGGCGTGCGGCGCGGCTCGGGCGCTGGCCCGCGCCTTCGGGGTGCCCACTGCTGCGCCGTGCACTCTCAATGTCACACAATTATTGCTAAAGTCACTCGGAGGAGACACATCTTCCGCAAGCGATTATTGAACGACCCCTGCGCGGGCTTATCTACACACTTTTGATGCAAGCGAATGTCTGGTGAATGTAAATCAGAAATTTCAACTACGCGGACAATATAAAATAAATAAACTTTATTCGATCGAAAACGATCGAAAGTTAAAAATAAATGAAATGACAATTATAGCAAGAGCGTTTTTATTTCTTCAAAGACTAGTAATGCTTCTGAAATTCTAAATCTGTTGCTTTTAAAATCCGTATTAACTTTTATATTCTAGATCTTTTGAAAATAACAGACTACGAGTATGCCTTAGCCCAAATATATAAACAATCATAAACAAAGATTATATTAGTCGGTACTCGAAAATCAATTCGCTAGTTCCATTCCGTGAACAAGTATATATAATATATATCAAGATTACAGTAGCTATAGTTGCCGCAACGGCGACGAAGTAATTAAGTAGGTAGGTGTCTCCTGTCGAAGCCGATTAGCCGGTGCGAGTCATTAGCGGGCTGTGAATGAGCCCGCGCCGGCGCACCATTGCTATCGCTAACACAGATGACTAAATACATGCAATGCACTATCTGCTAGCTATCAGCTAACAGCGTGTAATATACATACGTAAGACAAGGGTACAACATACGAGTACAAACACTGTTGGTACCTAAATATATATCTTGAAAGGTGTCAAATAGAGTGAAAATTTCGACTAGTCGGCTACTTGACTGCACTGGACGTTGGAACAGTTGCACAGTCTCGATCTTTACGTAGACCTATACTTATGTAGTTAGTTAGCTTAATTAATTTAAAGATTAAAGAGAGCGATTTATTTTTTTGCCTTCTTTTATCATCCCTTATGTAGATGCCAACCGGCCCTGGGTATTTTATTCATGCCGTTCAAGACATCATAAATATTATTTAGTTGAATGACACAGAAATACATACTCAAATAGAGTCTGGCTGAAGTAATTAGACATTCCATAGACAAACGTGAAGCATGAATTAAAATAAGAATTTAAGTATCACTATCTGTCATCCTGTCCATGATTCTTATATGTAGCTGGTTTTCTTTTTAGGCATGTGTGTATGTGTCTATTTATATCTCCATTTATTATAAATGTGTTTCATGTATAATGTATTATGTATTGTATGTGTATTAGTATGTATGTATTTTCACTACTAAGGTATATTAATATGTATTCTAAATTGCACCACCTGCTCAGATCTGTTCTTTTCTCCAGTCCGTTATGGTTGCCTGGTAGAGATCGCTCTGTAGCGATAAGGCCGCCTATTGTTACCTTATTACTTCTGTATACCTTTTTCTGTTTTGATTGTTATATGTGGTGTTCAATAAAGAGTTATTGTATTGTATTGTATTCAATTTCAATGTAAATTTAACCATGGTCGCTCAAAATATTACCAAGTTAAGAGGAATGTAATGTGAGCAGTCAAGTTCAACCGGCCACGATTGTTTCTTTGTGGTCGACTGTTTGTTTCTTTCTATACAAGAAGTTCTGATAAAACTAAGATTTCAAAACAAATTTCGGAAGATCTCTGGCGATGTCCAGCTGAAATGTGACAAGAACAATTTTGCTTAAGATTCAGTTAACATTTTGGCCGGAACAAACAATTGAGTTGCACATACTACACACAACACTGAGTAAATTATGGCTACAATGCTCTGAACTCAACTTCAGACCTTGGATCTGCTTTTGTACTTAAGTGTTTGTTGTCCATAGTAAAATGATGTTTGGAAAACAAAGCACCTTTTCATGTATGAGGGGTCTCTGCTTGAGCTGAAATTTACGTGTTGAACTGAGCGCTTCAATATTGATAGTATAATGAATGTAAACCAAATTAGTGCGTTTAAATAATAATTCAATAAAAATAAAGCATTGGCTGAACTGGTGTAAAAGTCCACAGATGCTTAGCTTAGGGCTGTGATTTCTGTGAGTGGTAAGATCAGAAACTCTGGCTTTACTGCTTGCCGGTATTTGAAGAATGAGATAGGGTAACAAGTAAATAACGTAATAAGTTGTATGAAGTCAACGTAAACAGCGTAACGCCGAGCGTAACGGCGAGTTGTTCTCAAAATAGATACCTATCAATTGTTAGTTTGGGCCAAGGTCACGGCTGCCAGCGGGGCAGGGGGCGGGGGAGGGCGCCGCGTGAACTATTCAAGCCGACCTGATAGATGGCAATGAATCGGTTACGTTGCTAAAATGGTTAAGAGTATTTTTACACTAATACCTATTATCATAATCTTTCCTATTTGGTTGCGAGACTTCGCTTGCACTCTGTCTTCTTGCTAACTATTAGGTGCTCATTACGCCTCAGAATGAAACTGACACCTACGATCTTCGTATTTTTCTTGAAAAAGAAACGTCTGTTGCCATTGCGAATTTGCGACCCTTTAGTCTGACATTCACGGCCGCACTTTGAAATATCCAGTAATTTTATTTTATCCTATTCAATGTGTTTTTAAATATACATGTTGCCAACTCCATCAGTTACTTAACTGAAATGTAGAGCAGCAGCATGCACATCTAATTTCCACTAGATAAATTCGGTTGTAAACTGCATCTTATCACATACATACCTACACATGCTTACAACAAACAAGTGTGCGTGTGTACAACGTACGTGTGCCCGTAAGACAAGAATTTCTGAACATAAATTGAGTCCGGGACGTGATTTCATCTCATTCCTCGATTCAGTCGCGGCCGTGACCAGAAGAAACATAAAGAAACTCTTTCAATTCAATCATAATTTTCTAACATATACCTACCTTACGAGTAGTAATAAAAACGATACCGATAGTACTGTAAATGCAAACATTTAATGGAAAACTTATATATTATTTACTGTGACTTGCAAATGACCGGGTGTCGCAGCGATCACGAGGCGCGGCAAAGCTTTGACAAAGGGGCTGGCGGTGGCGACGCCACTTCGTGTATTTATAATGACTGCCTGGCTACTACTACTCGTATAAACGCTATTTGGAAAATAACTTACATTAAAGCTCGAATAATGCTAAACGTGGTCTTGTTACCTCAGGCTCTGTCTAGTGTCTGCCCCGTAAGGGGTGAAGACGTGATTTATGTATGTATGTAAAACTCCAAATCACTTTACGTATGATATTGATAATCACGATAAAGTAGCAATCACATATTTAATAACTTTTTAGTACAGAGCCTTAACGCCTACATCCCACGTCGACTGTGAATTAGAGCGCATAAGTTTACTTTTGCCGTTGCATTTCTTAATCCCCTTGTCTCCATCGGTCCACTAATACCCAGTTGGACAGCCGCCACACATTGATTAGACGCGTCCCGTTTCATAAATGTGTAACGCTCGTAAAATGTCTCTACAATTTATACCTTTAGTCGTAACATAATGTATCTGCCGCGTTTTTAATCCACTTATCGCATTGGCATCCTAAAGTGACAATAACGTCGTGAGTTACGTTTACAGATTCTAACACTTTTTAACTAAACTCTCACTTCTTTCGAAACTTAACAGTTCTAGTCTAGTGAAGGGAAAACTTGACTATAGGTCTTGATTGTACTTGATTGTAGCTTGCTTGCAGATACTTGAGAATCCGGATTTCATTCTCGATATCTATGAAAATTAACATACCTATATTTGCGCTCGAGTATTGGTTTTTGTTGTGCATTTAATTAAGTACGTTTACATATATATTTTAGACTAGGTGAACAGGTATAAATTTTTCCTTAATATTTATTTACTAGCTTTTGCCAGACAGTCAAAAATTCTAAAAACTGTTGGACCGTGTTGTGTTATCGATTCTAAGTATCCCCAGCCAATTTTTTAAAAATATCTTCCATGTACAGACTTTCGATTTCGACCCTCTTCAGCTTTATGCCCCTCCACCTAGCCCCTAAAAATACTTACCAATTTTAGTATTAGGCTAGCTTAGTCATAAAGTAAAAACACTATTCGGATATTCATATTTTTTATCTATACCAATACTATAATCATCATGTTATAAAGAAGAGGAAAGATTTGTGTTTGTTTATTTTAGTGTCCGATCGAAACATGGTTTTTCGCCGAAACCGAAACCGAAGGTTCAGTGTTGATTTTTGTTTCGGCAGAAACCGAAACCGAACCTTTAGTAAACTGGATTAAAAAGTTGAATAAAACGTCAGTGGGCCTAGATTATTATGAATAAAAAACACACACATCTCTAACATTGTCATGGTGACTTTGGGTCTAAATTAAATTACCCTAAAAAGTGAAGATGTAACATGAAAGTATGATTTTGTACATTTCGGCGTGGCCGAAACCAGCAAAGGCCGAAACTTAGGTCGGACACTAGTTTATTTGCTTGTTTGCAATGAATACGCTCCGAAACTACTGGACCGATTTGAAAAATTCTTTTACCGTTACCATCCTACACTACCTGATGAACATAGGCTATATTTGATTCTACGCGGACGAAGTCGCGGGCAACAGCTACTTAGAAGATAAGACGAAATCCCCAGGGCGTCGCGACGCACAGTTTGGAAAGCCCAGCTTTTAAAACAATCGCAGTGCTGAACATCTCTATTACAAATAAATACAAGTCGAACCTTAACCGTATACCTACACCTGCGAATCAATTTAATATTATACGTGTTCTGTTGTGATTTAAAGTTATTGCGCACATAATCAGCGCGGCACCGGACCGGCATCGCCGCGCCTCCAGTATTTGCTGTCAATCAAGCGTTAGACAAACGCAAGCACGTAACGGAAGCGGCAGCTCAGTGACGTGGCACTTATATGGTGACACGGCGGCTGGTTGACGACCAAAGGTCAAGGTGCATCGCCGTAACCCACACGTCATCCTCTAGCGAGCCGACAATAAAGTGCAACCGCGGCGGCCACCGACGTAACCGCGGCGACAGCAGGTGTCCGGGGTAATGCCAAACCGAAGCGACACCGACTAGCTACAGCATGAACTTCCATAAAAAAAAATTAAACGGATCCTGTTGAGGCGGTGTCAAATCCGTGCCGAGTTGATACATAGATGCGGGGCAGCAATATTCACGCCACCTTGAATTACAACGTATATGTACGTAAAAACTTATACAAGCTCGACTACATTTAATTTCAAATAGCTTGCAATACCAAACCAGTACATACCGTCACGCCTCTTTGCCACAGGGGTAGGCAGAGACTACTACTACTTTGTTCCACTTGATGTATGTGAATGAAGTGATGTGGATGAAGGAAGCGAAAGAGGTATGTCAGGATTTTTTTCATACACTCGTTTAAACTGAAACGATGAAGTGAGTCGAAAAACAAAAAAAAATTCAATGTTTCCTATCAGATCTGTCTGACAGTCCTTTTTGCGGGCGTATAATGTTATTTGTGCTGTCATTGCATTTAATGTTTTAATTGCGACTGGTGTAATGTTTGCAATAGATGAAACACAATAAATAAAATAATAATTGATCATTTTGATGAAGTCCGAAACACATCACAGTAATAATAAGCATTCTATTTCTGCATTGGAGAATGTCGCGTTGTTATCTAGAACTCGTCACGACAGCGAGACTGACGATGCGGGTCGGGTAATCGGTTATGACAGTCGTATGCGGTGCACAGTGAATGTTGCGATTGAGGCGAGTCTGGTGCTGAGTGGCGACTGTCGCCGCGGGGAAGTAGGCCGGAGCGACTCCGCGGCACCCGGCACCGTCCCAACCTGTTCATTCTCCACATTATTTTTTGTTCATGCTTCGTTTTGGACGCGAGCCAAATTGTGTCTTAACTGATTGATTTTACGAAGACGCATCACCAGCACAATTATTCTGCTCGGTAATTTATTACCATAGTGTGTTGTTCAGGTATGTACAACCAAACAAACATTCCCTGGTGTCTAAATTATTACGGTGCTAATCAATTTGTCATGAAACAACTGCTTTGACTGGAGACGATCAATTTGATCACTCTGAATTAGAAAGAGAATTGGTAAGTAATGTACGAATGAAACTTAAATTGAAAAAAATACACGACACATATAAAACTAGGTACTAACTTCAAGTATCTTTTAACGAATGACCTAATTAATTATCTAAAATTTTATTTAAATAGATTAATAAATTATTTCCCAAGTGGATAGTTATGCATGAACGAATGCGAGCTGGGGCATCGCCTTTCTAAACTTGCTCATTCCCGGGTAATAATAGAGCGATCGCTTCCGTGTTGCCGTAGACGCGTGCGCACCCCGCTTCGCACTCTCTCCTTTGATTTATTTTCAACCTACACACATACACACAACACCTACAAAATGTAACATGTTGCCAATAGTGACACTATTTTTGCTCAACACGTTCCTTTTTACATTCACTCGATCGGGCTCTTTTTAATTTGATTGCAAAAATAAACCAAAAGCACGAAGTTAAGTCATTAACACTAAAAACACTTTATTTTATCAGGCGAATAAAAACAGCAGGAAAGCACAGATGAAGCCAAGAGGTGAATTTAAATAGGAGCTGTAAATCGCGAGGTGTCGTTAAATGGTCGTAACGCGGCGTCGCGACTGGCCGCGCCCCGTGCCGTAGCAGCGCCTCGCGCCTGCGCACGCGCCGCTATGCCCAGTCTACTAAACAAGCTTTTATTACAATTTAGTTACACGTGTATTGGTAAGTTTTATAGATGTCAATTAAAAACGTCTGAAAAGTACGTATTAACGAGTTTAAAAATAATATTTCATTTAGACTAATGACATGGCTCTATCGGATTAAGATACATATCGGGTGCTAGGAGTTTAGGACCTTGTGCAAGTTTCGACTGGATAGCTACCACCATCTCACTCGCTAATTCTACCACTAAGTAATAAAGTAAAGTTAGTTGGGTGGTAAAAACTGATGATGGGTGGTTGTTACCCACTGCATAAGTGCAGTTGAACATGCACATTCTTTAATCGATTTTCCACTTACATTGTCTGCTTTTCCAAGAAGGGCTTCTGTTTTGACGTTCGATGAAGCACAGAAATAGTACTCAGATAAAGTTAAATGCTGCGATTTCGTTACTTGCATGTCATTGTTAATTCCAATGCAATAAGCTGACTCATGCAAGTCCTTCATCTACATATAATATTAAATACAAGTTAATTCAATTTACTTTTTATTTGCTAAACGAAATTAAAGATGTGTGACACATTACTCAACTCACGATGCAAATAAGTTTGTTTTTATAATCAAATATCCGCTCTACAGCTTCGCTTTCCGGTTTCCTTTCTTTTCTATTATACCCGAGTATCCCAGGTAAATATGCTCTACTACAGAAGACGTAATATCGCGAAGAGCCCATATGAGGTCCTTCGAGAATATTGCCATGGCGGCACTATGCAGGCCAATACTCTGATGAAACCTCTCAATATCTGCGATATGTACCCACTCTCGCGACAATATTTCACAAACCATTTACTATGTATTACTAATTAAGAGCGCCAGAAAATAAGTTTTTATAGTACGAATTACAAAAATCAATAAAAAAACTCGTGTCGTTCGAGTCGTTTTTTAAAAATGCCTATGTAGTACCAGACCGGAAAAACTGGTGCCGCTAGCTAATTTCAGAGTATAACCGCGCGTGGTTAAAAGTTTATCGAGAAACGAACAGGTTTTGGACTACTCTACTGTTAAGGTAGGGTAGGGACACTGTAATTCATCCTACGTACGTATGTATACTTTTCAAATCAATCAAGGCAAGCTAAATAAAAGTTTGTAAAAAGTACCTACCGCCAGCCGAAAGGGTTACATTGAAAATAGGCCCTTAATTCGAAGACTGGAAGTGATACAAAACCCGAGTACAAATTTAATTTATACGATTTGAATTTTTTATCGAAACAAATCCACAAAACAAAAAGATAAATAAAGTAAATGTAAAAAAAATATTTTGTAGCAACGATGGCTCCGTGTGTCTGTCGCCCAGTCGGTGCACAAGTCGGTCGATCCGCAGAAATCGAACTTCGTTACACATACTGTAACAACAAAGCTGGAAGAGCGTTCATCATGTCTTTGCATTTTTCTTAGAATGTACCAGAACAATGTTTTCAACATTGATTTTACAGAACAGCAGCGAATAAACGTTTAAGAAATCCTGTAATCCAGGAAGCATTACGTTTTTTCTTTACTGTTATACTTCTCATCTTCCTACCGTTATGTTCACTCATACCTACGAGGTTCATAGCTTGTACTTAGGTACCTACTGGGTACGCTTTATTTGAATTTGCAATCAAAGTATCAACGCTTTAAGTATAAAGAGCGTTACGCGCTAATTAATTCGTTGCTATGCTAGTGCTTGCTTGGTAACTGAAATTTTAGAAGTAAACCGGCAACCAGTTTCTTAGAAGCAGCGTTTCAGGTGTTGAGACGTCCTATATATCTCTTCTAGCCGATGTCGGCTACAGCGACTGCTAGTGCTAGACAATTGAACGAGGGCTTCGATTCAACGTTATTATTTATCAAGTGATGTGCGCACATTCCAGGCGTCAAATACCATTTTAGACGTTTTGTTAACTTTTTTTAATCTTCGAACGCAAAAGGTGCGGGTGGTAGGGCCTTGTGCAAGGTCCGTCCGGATCGCTACCACCATCTTACTCGCTAATCCTGCCGCTAAGCAGCAGTGCTTGCACTGCTGTGTTCCGGGGTGGAGAGCAAGACAGCCGGGGAAATTACGAGCACAAGAGGCATTTCATCTTAGCCCTCTAGGTTGGCAACACATCTGCGATCCCTCCGTCCGGGGTTGCGGGTGTCTATGGGCAGTGATGATCACTTACCATCAGGTGACCCACTTGCTCGTTTGCCTACCTATTCATAAAAAAAAAATTGGGGCGCTTGGGCAATCGCGGTTGTTAACAACCAAGTAGTTGTGGGACGAGCATTTTTGACACCTTTTCTGCTGGGCGAGAGGAGCAGTGCCCCTCTGAAAAGGATCCATTAGGGCATCTCAATGCGGACGCCTCCCGCAATCAATAGATTGTAATATGTAGCAATCAAGTTTAAACTAAGTACTCAGCTAACGGTGCATGTGCGCTGACTTAAATTAAGTGTCCGACCCTACTTCAAAAATGGAAGGAAAAACTACCTAGATACTCTAAAAGCATTTCCAGTCATTGGCGATAACAAACCAACGATTTTTTGTTTTTAACCGACTTCAAAAAAGGAGGAGGTTCTATTGGTGCCTATTGGTGACTATTAAAGCTGAGGCACCGACTTCAATAGATCAGTAGGTAGCGCACACTTAAATACATATTCTGATATTAAATTTCTACCGTTCTTTTTTTTTTACTTTTTGAAGGCGGATTTGTTATTTTTTTTATTTTTATAGGTTTAAACTTTAAGAGGTACAAATTAATTAGAACAAAATAAATTAATAAATACCTACTTCGAACGGGAGTCCATATAGGTACGAGAAGGTTTAAAAAGGAAACCCTCAGTTCGCGAGCTCGTTTCGAACTAACCGGTTTTTTCCATCACCCGTTCCCTTCGCTATGAGTAAGCAACACAATACTAATATAGGGAGATCACTGGCTAAGTGTCGGGAGGTCGCGGTCGCTGCTTACGCAAGCGCCGGCGCAGGTCCCGCGCAGAGCGACCGAAAATAGGCCGTATTTTAATACTGTGTATACACCTTTTTTAACGAGTACTTAACATAGCTGTCTTAAATACAACATAGTTACAAACTGCAAAAGTGGAAAATGCTAATTGCCATACTTACAGAAAATATTTTACCTCAGTATGATAGATATTCTATGGCAAGTTGCAGTGGTATACGATAATTTGGCCGACAAACGTTTGTCAAAAATGTTATCGTTTGACAAACAATTCATTTGACAACCCTTTTATTAACCACTAAACCGTAAAACCTTTGTACGTGGCTCACATTAGGTTAAGGCTTAAGGTTAGGTTAGTTTCATAACTATTCCAAAAAAAGTTAATAGGTCTGTTAGTAGAAAATAAAGGGTTGTCAAATGAAGTAAATAAGCGATGCATTCGACCAAACTTTTATCGGTGAAAAATATAGAAAACCAAGACATTTGAGGAAAACTACTGGCTGTATTAGAAACTTTACATACATACTACATAAATCACGTCTTTTTCCCTTACGAGGTAGACAAAGCCTAAGACAACAAGACCTAAAGACCACGTTCAGCATGATTGTGCGTACCTAGAGGTGGAAAGAGGAATTAAAATAGTGATGGGTTGCTAGCCACATCGCCTATAACATGATTCCTAAGATTTTCACCAATCCCTCGCTTAGAAACGTTGACTGTTGAAATTCTTGTTTAGCTATCTGTCTTTGTATTCACGCTAATCTTGGAAACTACGGGATAGGTTTTAGATTAAGCTTAGCCAAGGAGAACATATTAAGACTGTTCCAATTCTATCCAAATCGGATGTAGGATATGAAATGGATTTATCATTGAAAGTTTAAAAACTATTTAAAACTCGTCACTTTTGTAAAAAACGGGCTTCACTACGCGACGCATACGACTGGCGGCAGTGGCGGTGCGGCAAGCGTTTTCTCTGTCCATTGCGCGACCGAGACGCTCCCCGCACAATTTTTAACTGACTGCACACAGCTTTTTCAGAGCAAACATCTCGGACGCATTCACGTTCCGGTGTCAAATAATATAAGACTGAATTAAAGTTACACAGTTACAGTTAAGTATCCTTTTGGATCTAGTGGTAGGTACCTGTAATGTAACATTTTCTGATTTAAAATTATAAATAATGTTCATCAAACCTCTCATTTTCTGTTTGCAATTTTGTATAATTTTCGCAAAAGCTTCAAAAATAAGTTCCAATCGTGCTGTATAATATATGGGCGAATTTCAGAAAACCCAAACCTAACGAAAACGTGACGTTTTTTAAAAGGGTTTACGCCGCAAAGAGTACTTACCTCTGCACACAGTAATGTTAGGTACCAGTCATTACGTGACGCTCACCTGCAACAAAATAGAAACAAATGAGTGCGTTCAGGGAGGCAAAGGCTATTGTTTGTTACTTGTACGCTGGCCAGCAGTAGATACAGAGCGTACAGTGCTTCCATTTTCTTAATGCCTCTCGGCAAACTTTGTGTTTCTGCAGTTCACACGTCAGTCGCATAAAAAAACGAAGATTGCCGAGAGACATTAAGAAAATAGAAACATGCGTCGTATATTGAGATGGGAGATTAATTTCTGAAAGAACATGCAACATACATAATTACGCCATATTTCCTTATGTCTGAAGTAACTGAGTAGAAATGTAGAGTTAATTTTAAATACGTTTAACAAAGGTACAGTTTCACATCAACCTTCACCGTATTGAACAAATAAAGTAGTACAGATATAGAAGTAAAGTAAAAAGGAAGCGAAAGTTGGGAAACTAACGAACACGGTAACTATTCATGTTTTACATTTAACGTGGGAATTAGTAAAGTGTCCAACGAGTCTTCCCGGGTGCGGCTTCTACAGTAATGGGTAGTAATAAACTTATTTTGTCATTTACTGAGCAGTATCCGTAAACGAGGGTAATAACAGTAATGTACCTATTTGAGCCGCGAACAACAGCCCTACTGCGCGGCCAATCGGCCCCGATCGTTAATCCGTGCTCTGTCCGCATAAACTAAATCAGTTTAAACATTAAAATTGATTGGCTTGGATGATTTTGTTAGATAATAAATAAATTCAGTAACGAAAATTAAAACACACATTTTGATTCTATATAAATGTGTTAAATACCTCGAACAAGATCCATCACTGATAAGTATACATGTACTCGTAATCATAGCATACCACTCACTAAACTTATGCCCTGAATCATTTTGCTTAGTTGCCTGTAAGATTATGTATGTTCTAAATGTAAAAATACTGTAAGTTATGATTATTATTTTTTGGGTTCCGTACAACCCAGCACTGTTCGCTAGAATTACCTAAATGGTTGGTAGCATGAATAAAATAGAAGTCTTAATACCGATTTGATCGTTTATTTGCAGCTGCGCCCCCTTACAAGGTGGTACGAGTCCTAAACAAATGACTTCTAAACGAAACGAATACAAAAACTTGCTGAGTACAAACCTTCTGAAGTAGTGATTCTCAGCACTAAGAAACTTTTTTTTGTAATTTCAAATACTTATAGTTCAGATTTGTTTACTTAGCTCATAATCGTGTCCCACTGCTTGCTGCTGATTTTAGACATGACATGTCTGTAAGTAATTATTTTATTTTAACGTTCGAAACAAAGTTCGTTCAGTGGGTTCCCTGAGGACTGTTCTCTTTACGAGGTGCCTCTCTTTCTGCCGGTTAAAAGCATTGCGAGTGCACTGAACCACGGTAAACTCAGTACATATCTTTCTCGATCATGTCAATCCAGCGAGTTTTCGATGGGTCGCGTTCACTATTGCCTTCCGTCTGACCCACGTGCCTTTGCATCAAGTTTTCACAACCACGGCGGAAAAACTGCAATATTCGGAATTGGATGGCTAACGAAAGCCAGTTTTTAATATATGTATAAGCTCTTGGAGTATGGAAACAAAACATTGGTACGAAACGCCGTCCACGGCGTTAGAAGGCATTTCCAGCACCACATCTTCAATGCGTCAATTTTAAGGCAATCCTGCAGCCTCAGAGACAGGGGCGTAGCGTGCCTTAGTGGGGCCCCGTGTAAAAAAATATTTGGGGGCCCTTATGAAGGGTAAAGATTTCTCACATTTATTTTTGCTTATGCACGTCGGGGGCCCCCGTGGCCCGGGGGCCCCGTATAATTGATACGGCAGATACGGCGGTAGCTACGCCCCTGCTCAGAGACCAAGTATGTATGTATGTATGTATAACTCTTTATTGTACATAAAACATATTAATTTTACAGATAATGAGACAAATAGATGTACAAAGGCGAACTGCCCAAGCCAAGTTTCAGGTCCATAGAGAAAGATTGAAAAGAGAAAGTACCTATTTCATCAAGGCTTCAAGGCAACTCTGGTAATTTGATTAAAATTACTTGAATTAAGTAATTAAACAAATTAGCAGACTCGTCTACATACCTTCATGTCAGTGTGTCTTCCTCGATTGATTTTGCTGTTCGTAGGTAAGCTGTCTGTGCTGCGTTGTGGGGTTCTACAAGCGCCCGCCCCCTGCCCTACTGCGGCGGTTTACGGCCGTCTCGGAGGGTAGGTACGGTACGTATCGCCGGCCTAACGCAAAAACAGTTCGTCGACCTCGCCGCGTCGATATTTTCCGGAGAACACGGCGGCGGACACTGAAAACGCTTTTGTCCTAAAACGAGGTCAGGGATTATAAATTGAATTGTCTTTATGTACCTTTTTGACTTTTAAGAGATTGTGATGTTATCGGAACAGGAGGAGTTGTGCCTTCGTTAATAAATTGATATCGCTGCTAATTGGTTGCACTTCGTACACTTAATATTGTATGTAAACGTTGAGAAACGAGGATTTGGTATTTCCATTTCTTTCTCCAAAAATAGTAAGTAGGTAAGTAGATAACTAATACAATAAGTAGATAACATTATGAAAAAAATCTGTTTCAAAATCTACTATTATTTTTACAAATAAGGCTGCAGGTCCTCCTCTCCAAAAGGAGATTAAAATAAACATAGATATAGTACTGAATCTAACCGATGTTATTTAAGAGATTTTATAAAAAAACGTGTATGTTACCACGAACGTTTTAAAAAAAACTCACATTGACTCAAAAATATTTTCATAAGTACTAATATTGGGTGTACTCGATAAATTTGGGAAAATAGAGGTCAAGAGGTAGACGCGTTCTGTACTACAAAAAACATCATATTCAAGTACTATAGCTCGAAATAGTCCAGTTGCTATCATAGGAAATTGAATATGATTTGTATAGCAAACCGAATATAACCGGCGATTCGAGTGACTAAAAACAGCGATAACTTTTACTGGATTTTGCTTGTATTATATGTGCCTAAGTCTAACCCATAAAACCAAAGCGTCGTGTATTTTACAAAGTAGTTTGAAACGTTTAGAACAAAGAAACTAATTTTCTTTCTATTATGAAGTAATTACCTTATTTGTTCGCACGTTTCTGACGGTTATTTAACATTCAGCTGGTTTGGGAGCAGAATACATTTACCTGCTCAGTGTGAAATAGTCTTCTTAAAGTCACGACCGTGTGGCGCCAGGTTATATGACGGTCAATTTGAATTATATTATACATACTAGAGGCCCGCCCCGGCTTCGCACGGGTATTTTTAACAATAACACTAAATTAAATATCTAAAAGCCATTATTCGAATAATCATACGTAAATTTTTTGACACACACACACACACACGCACGCACGCACGCACGCACGCACGCACGCACGCACGCACTCACGCACGCACGCACGCACGCACGCACGCACGCACGCACGCACGCACGCACGCACGCACACACACACACACACACACACACACACACACACACACACACACACACACACACACATCGCCGTCAAACTTGTTACACCCGGTTAAAAATACACTTTAATGTCTAGGGACATTTCTTATATTATTAAATTTCAATATAGGCATATTACTACCGCATTATGTTTTACATAAGTTAGGTTTTTACAATTATTACTATCATTATTGTATGTATTATTAAGTATAAGTGTAGATAGTATAGACGTACAAAACTGTACATTGAAGTATTGCGCCGCGTGCGAATAATTCCTGTATTGAGATATTACGTGTTCGTTTTATTCATCGCATCCTGGCAATTATAACGACGTTATTATTACAATTAAGCCTGATATAACCTGCCGTAACCTACTAAGTATCCACCCACCATATCGGAGGTCGTTAAGCGTTACGGAGTTCTTTATTTGCTCCTTAAATCTTAAATATGCATGTGCGCAATTTTCTCACAAAATATTCGACAGTAGTCTTTAAGTTCTTCTTAGTTATTTTCATGTGGTCTATTAGCTAGACAGATTTTTTTTATAGAATAGAATCGTTTATTGCAAGTCACATTACAGTATAATGGTGGAAATCATTATCATAAAGTAGTCCAGATTTAACACCCTGCAAGTGCATAGAAACATAAATATTGTAAAATTGTAAATCTGGAGCTTCATGTTTTACAATTTCAATTAAGCATATTAAGAAACATTCACTGAATATACATTCAATAATATTACTTAATTAACTAACAATTTTCGTCAAAAAACTCGTTTAATCTAGCATCTAATCACTAGGAAAGTTTTTAATTCTTATTGAAATAAATTATGTTCCGACAGGTTATTTAGGGAATTCGGTAGATGATTATAAATTTTGATAGTCATATAATGAGGGCTACAGGTAACGAGCTTTAATGTGGAAAATTGATTAATTAGACCAACTTACCTTACGAGAAGTCTGATTACAATTTTATGATCGGTGATCTGAAATATAATTGATAACAGTGTTCCCTTTTCGCTATCAAAACAATTGACATCGCGGTTTAGAGGATTAAAAAAAAATCCTCGACCTGGGGCCTTACCATGACGTCCTAATTCCGACTCAGTTTAAGTTTTAGCTGTCACTTTTAGTATGAATCTGACAGCGAGCGAAACTAAACTAAATCGCATTAAGACGTCATGGTAAGGCCCCTGGTCACCCTGCTTTGACACTTCTTTTACGCGCGTTGAAGTAACGACATCGTGGAAAATTATAATTGTTAATTTAGAAGAAAATCGTCACAGAAAGATGGAAACCGAAGAGAATTTGTTGAGAAAATTAGAATATATTGCTCGGGAAAAATAGAAAGACTCGTTACGATTATTTCTTTTATTATTTGTTAACTCTGAATAGAGATCCATGTTTTCCCTGATAAATTTACATGACTCTAATATACATGTACATAGAGGCAAGAGTGAGTAGGTATGTAATATTATTTGTAAATGACGAGATCCTTTCCTCCCGACATCCGTTTTTGATGAAACCAGGTTTGTTGTTCCAGACTAATAAGAGTTGAAATACCATGAAAATTAGTTCTGTAGCTATCTAAATTTCAACATTAACGTGGTTAAACAAACAGACAAACCTACACAAAAACAATCCTGGAAATTGGCAAAAACATTTCTGTCAACAATTATGTTTTTTTCCACCCTTCGAATATCTCAATTGTACCAGATTACAGATAAAATGCGTAGGTACTTGCATTAATTAATACGTATTCTATTCCTATTAACAGATGGCAGGCAGTAATAACTGAACCGTCAAAAATGCTAATGGACTATCATGGACCGGCGTCGACGGAATCATAATTCGAAGTCCTTTAAGTGCTCGTGGAGGAGGTCGGAAGGATAAGCAAGTCGCTACTGTTTAACCCATTTTAGATTATAGAACCCTTACGTCAGCCACCGGCGACGATGTTCAGAGTTAAGCAATAAATATAATTATGTAATTATAGCTACCTGCGTTATGTTTATGTATTCAGTCGGAAAATCCTGTAAAACATTAAGCTTTGTCAGACAGTTGTTATGATTAAGGAAGGTTGGATGTTTTTCGAGAGCATGTTTATAATGATGTATGCATTTAAGTCTATTTTTTGACACGCTCTGCAACGTAAACAACATTTCGTATGTGGCAATGAAAAAAAACTGCTTTCTGGTCTCGTTTGCCTCAAATAATACCAATCTTACTGATTACAAAAAGATAGCCTTTAATTTGATACTGATCCTTATCATACACATATCGCAGAGGTTTGGATTTTGACGAATAAGGTGTATGCACGGTGTATGGGTATTGAGAGTGACAGAGCTTATATTTAATATAACCTATGTATAGACCTAAAGTCACTACCACAACCAAATTTTTTTTCGCAGATATCAGGTGTTTTCCTTTAGGTACTAACGGAATAAGTGAATTAACGTACTCGTAATCAAAACAAACATGCTGGTGCTAAGAATGCGTGTCTTATAATTATTGTTATCAATTAAATGAATTATATTATATCATACCTACTCGTACTTGTATCAAATACTATCAGTGCGTCATCCTTATAAAAATAGAGTGAGTTGTTACATTGTAGCAGTATGAATGGTCCATTAATTTGTCAGCAAACCGAGTCGAGCTTGGAGTAGGAATGCTATTCACTGGTAAGCTAAAGAGAATCTGGGAGAAAATCCCATTCGCTGCCGTTTTTACTTTGTCTTGAGACGGCCCTGGCCCTGAACGATGCAGCACTGTTGCAAAGCGGTTAGTTTTAAAATTTCGCTACCCAGCAGCTCGGTGATTAATAATAAGTAGTACCTAATTAGCAAAACCGCGGGAATAACAACAACACCGATCGTGTTTATGTATTTTTTTATTTTAATATTCAAACAACATCGTTAATTAATGTACACCTATTTGAGTACGACAACACGACAACGGTTAGTCCCTTTGACAGCTGGGTGTCGAGTGACACAATTTGTGACTTAAAAACATAGCAAGGCCAGCTTTGTTTTCCTGTTTGAAGTGGGAGATTTTTACAAATACAAATTTGAATTTGATCGAACCTCTTTGAAGCCAAAAATATCATAATTTTTTTTAAGCGAACATGAAAAATGGCTACCAAATAAATTTTCGTACTGACGCAGATAGCTACTGAATGAAAACGAGTGACTCTCGTCCACGTATTATCGTTCGCACAAATCAACATCGTTAACAATTTAGTGAATGGCGTTCGCGCAGAATAATACGACTGAACAGTGCACGAAACTGTTGCGGGACTTATTAATAGCTGTAGTTAAAATATTCATCGACATCTTAAAATATATGTTGGTGTAGAAATAACGCTATGACAAAGAGCAGCTTCCACATAGCGACGATGCCAAAACCGCGTCGCTGGTCGCGCCGCCCGCCGCCGCCGCACCGCCCGCTCGCTCGCTCGCATCGCATACGACAACAGACGAACTACTGCACATACAAAGGCCTTCTACATACCGGGACCGAAGGCAGATACAGAACATTTTCTTGTTAAGCATCAGGTATTTTGCGAACGCCCTAAAAACGCTCCGGAGAATAGAGAGCCACACATTTTGTTGCCGTTCCAATAGTTGTACAGTCTGAATAAATCAGAATAAATAAATGTGATAGGTATGTGTCGCTCGTAGTACAGTTTCATTTGTTCAGTTTTCGCGGTGCATACGGAACTATACTTTTGATAATGCTGCTTGTTTATACACTAGGTCATTGTTAGCGTGTCGATATAAAGACCAATTCACAGCGCAGCTAAAGTAGTTAAAGTGCATTGGGATGTCATTTGAGGCGAGCATTTCTATCCTAATGCTATGGTACAGTCACCAGCATAAATAAGTGATCACTTTTGTACCTTGTCACTTTAAAGTCATGTTTGAAAAACCATACGCAATCATGTAACGACTGAAAGCGACAAGGTACAAAAATGATCACTTATTTATGCCGGTGACTGTACATTATGTGATAAACACTACACATCATGTTCGCTTTGACGTTAAATAATAAAGAACGGCGTAACGATTATTATGGTCTCTTAAGCTCCCGAATATCACAACCGATAATGTTAATTCCTTTCATACGTGAAGGTCAAGATTATTTATAGGTACTCGTAGGAAAAAACTAAGAAAATATCACTAACGCATGACACTTCTGTAAATGACAAAACAAGACTGAAAATATGACGACAGCTTTAAGATAACAAAAACGTGGAGTTACATGTTGTTGTAAAACGACGATTATGTAACAAAGCACACATTTAAATACATGTATTGAGGTTAAAGGTGCTGATGTTACTTTTCTCTATAAGTCTGTCTAATTTCCTACTACACATAAAGATTATTGTTACTAAATCCAGAAATGACACATTTTTTCTCGCTGTTTAGGAGATTAAGCCCATATTAGGTACTGAAAAAAGAACTACGCTGCTGCAGCGTTAATTTAATGCAATGGTGTCTCTAAGATGTAAAGAACCCTAAAACAAACGGCAATAAAATAGTTCCATTATCTCCTATCCTTATTGCTAAAACTATTTTAGAGGTATCAATCAGAAAGTACTTCTTGAAGATCCCAAGGGGTATTGTAGAGGTACAATAAACCTCAAATGCTGTCTCACAAGCGTCCGCGACTCCTCAGGTTACGAAGCAGCGAGCGGCACATCGATCGCGCGCTCTCACGTCGCACCCGCACGTGTACCGAATACAGTTTGGCCACTTACTAAAATTCACCACATTTTACTAATATATTATACAACACGTGTTTATTTTATATAATGCCATGTCTGTATGTAGGTAACTTAAACTTATTTTTGGTTAAGAATACCCTTGCTGTAGTATGGGATTTAAATATGAACAAAGCTAGCAATTGGGTTGGGGGCTCCGGTTTTCGCTTATTTACGAATATACCCATATACAGCAACAAAATACTATAGTGACTGGATAACTTTGCCCGCTATAATTACATGCTTGTGGGCTTACCACAAACAACTTAAAAACGTATGCAGACAGTTTTTTTTTTATGAACTGACTTGTGTTAAATACAACGGTTTTCTAAGTTAGTTAAGCTAAGCCTAATATAGAAGTTGCACTTCAAGCAGAAGGTAAATGATGTAGATGAATATCAAAAATAATCATTCTATAAATACAAGAAATCCATGAAATTTATCCGTACGGATATTCAGAGGGTGTTCGTTGCTAATTCCTGTATGATATCACAGAAATCTAGGCAAGTGCAAACATTTGACAAACATTCTGAGGCATAGTTTTGAAGTCGTTTAACCACTATATATTTGAAAAAAAAAATCGTTTGCATTAAATACGCAATACTACCTATTTTGTTGTAAAAGTTTGCCAGATTACCATTGTCATTTTACATGACGTGTGATAATTTTTTGCGCTCATATATACATATAATTACGTTAAGCCCAATAAAAGCTATGTACTTACCTAAATACTTACACATTTGTTCCAGTTTGTTCATCTAAACGAAAGCTCGTAACATACCAACTGTACTCGATTACTATATACTTTTAGTACGAAATAAAAATAATAGCTGTTACAAGAGATAAATGTGGCTAAGAAAGCTACATTATGAGGTCCTGATTTGTAAAGGTAAACGTTTGCAAGTTGGTGTTCGTGTCTTTAACGCGTTAAAATCAGCATTGACGGTCGCTAATTGAGTTAGCGTCGCAACGTCACTTGGCAGCCATCGCGGGAGCCGAAAGGCGAGCGCCGAGAGCCGAACGGCATGTAGGTCACGAGACCTGCCGCGCTAAAGCCACTAAGCATTATCAATCCATCATCCACAAATAACGCTAGGACAAATGATGATTAAAAATTATTACTTAGGTACTTCGACAGCACTGCAGAATACTAATTTAATAATAATATTTCATGGTTCCTTAGCCCAGTAAGACCGCTCAACAAGACTTGTCTAGTGCTAAAGTTATAGAAAAAATCGTCACTAAAACATAGAAATAGTAAACATTCCTCTTGATTTTCCATCACGCTACCAATATCAAACTTTCGCATGCCGGAATAAAAAAAAATACGTTCCAGTCTCATTTGTTTCAAACCATACCAATTTGAGAAATAAATAAAAAATATCAAATCAATCTTGTGACGGATCCGGGACTAGGCATTAGGCAAAGGTTAAGGAGTGCCGCCCTCCAATGTCCAAGAAATTGCACCTTGACAAGATTAAGCATGTAGTTGTAGGTAGGTACAGATGTTGTTATCGGGCCACTAACCGAACTGTAACTTAGTTAAGTAAATTATTTGCACAGCTGTGTTTTTAGACGTTCATTCTTTTGTACATTTTGAACCAAAATATTACATACATACATACATATCGTCAGGCCTCTTTCCCACAGGGGTAGGCAGAGACTACTTTGTTCCACTTGCTACGATCCTGACATACCTCTTTCGCTTCATCCACATTCATCAATCTCTTCATACATGCTCGTCGGTTACCAAAATATTAATTTTATAAAAATAATGTAAAGCATTCTCACGCAAGTTACGTAGGTAACGTTCGAAGTCAAATGCGAAAAGCCCTCTTATTTAATCGTTAGCAAGCTGCTTAATGCCGTCAAAAGCGTTGAGAGAGCGTCGTATTGTCGGTCCAGCCAGGGTAGAATGTTCCCACGCGGTTCCCATTGGTCAATGATTGAATTATTGGAGTGTAAATATTAGTGAAAACAGTCGAAAAATATTAAAATTGCAAGTGACTTTATCGCTTAATTCACAGATGCAACATCAACTGCCCAGGTATTTACAAAAATGGTTAACTTTATTTTTTTACTTTCTGTAGGCTGTAGTCCTAAAAATATTACGTAAAGCATGACAGTGACCTACGTATGAGCGTTTCCAATATCGTAAAAAACATTGTGCGAATACGCACGTACAGTACCTATCTGCCTCGTTCTGAACTGTCAATTTGAGTGGCAACAACGTTCTTATATATGCTGGGTGACTTCACAATTTCATCTGTTTAAGGCACAGTGCAGTCAAGTGAGTATCAGCCATTAGCAAGTTAAGTAGGTTACTGTTTACATCTGCTTGGTGTTCTTCGTAAGAAGCCACATTACAGTTTAGACATTGCTTACCTACTTACGTGAAATTTCCCTATATTCACGTTTATGAATAACAATTACGTTTACATTATCATGGTCGTTATCTTACGAAATCATCACACGTCTCGCACTTATCTACTTCCTTGCTGTCAAAGCAAACAATGAAACTACGAGTACGTCCTCATTACACCAAAATGTCGCAATAATGTCTGTATTTCTCTAATAAATTGACAAGCTTTGCTCGTGACTGGGTTGCTAAGCTCTAACAAAACTCTTTGTTTTATTAAACAGTACTACGTAATCTTGGCTCTCTTGCTGTCTAACTTATCTGAAAAAGTTTAGCACCCCAACAAATTTGGCCTCAAGACACACAAAAACTGAACCGAAACCAGATCAAGGCGACCAAATCTTTTGACCAAACATGTCAATAGTCGTGATTTATTCTAATAACTCATGCACGTGAGCTAATCCATGTAAAAACATGTGCAAACTTTCAATATCCATGTCAGCTAGGCGCCTTCACTAAAAATCATTCTGCCTTGCTGGTTAGCTGTAGGCAACAACAAGCTGTAACTATCAAGCTATAACAACATGTTTTCCATACTAGACAACCTTTATTCCTGACTTTAGTTTCGACTAAGTGTACTATAGATACCTGTCGATCAATATCACAGATAGATAAAATACTGATCGATGGGCTTGCAGCAGCTACATTCATCCCGCGAGTTTGTCGCTCGGGAGATTTATCGACGGGATAACTAGCGTTGAACCAGTGCCAGCGGCGGCCCCACCCTGATGTCGATAAAAATGTCTCGCTCCGAGGAGAGCGGAAAGCAAACACCTACCACGATGCCGGTGCTTAAGCACAAACATTTAAAGTATGCATTTAATGCTCATAATGTTATAGAATTACGAAGTTGTGTTGGCGCATCCCATCAAGAGCACCGTCTGAGTCTATTGACGACATGGTATTCAATTGCATGCAATTTAGCGTATTTACTGTTATTTTTTGTCTTATTTTAATTCAATGGTTTCTTCGACGAGCAAATTATTTACTTTTGGACTTTACATTTAGTTGAACAAATGATTCAACGTCATTTAGGTACTTACTTACTTACTTACTTCATTTATTGGTAGAGCTTCAAACATCAAAGACTATTTTGTAACAAATAAGTCATGTGTGTGACTATTATCCGTATTGTTTCTTATTTTGTTGAGAATAGATTGAAATTCATGAGATATGAACTTTTAAAACCATCATAATGTCCATATACCCCATTCTCAATGCCTATAATAATTGCTTTCATTTACGAAGGACCAAGAATTCGATCAACTAAAAATGTTTTAAAACCGTTTGATACGCATTATCAAGCAAAATACTAGTAATCATGGCCAGTGGCTAGACAAAAAGGAGGTCGTAATAGGCTACGAGTACATTCCCAGTGCGGCAATCATCTCAATGAAGACGAGCGAGTCGGTGGCGCTGGAGCGGGACCGTGACCTCGTCGCAATCCCGGGTGCCGCTGCCGCGTCGGAGCCGGAGACGCAGCCCCACGCCGCACTGACTTGGGCCCGAGAGACTTCATATCAAAAGGTATTCATAGACAGGCTGCGTAACGAGCCTGCGCAGTAAAATAGGCAAATTTTAGGTAACGGAAGCTTCCCGTGAAAATTATAAACGTACTGCTTTAAGATTGGTGCTGTGTGTGTTGTACGGTTTGATCGTGTGTCATTTGTTTTTAACATTTCACAAACTAAACTAAATGTTTGGCACAATGGCACAATCAATAGATTTTGTTAAGAAACACGCTTGCTTTTTTTCAGGTCTCTGTAGTTGAAGTCTATGCTGAGTCAGCGTCTATTCTCCACATCACATGGCTCTCTTAAATTCAAAATTATTTGCCTTCCTTTTTTAAGTTATTTTTTGTTAATTTTAGATAACTTTTGGAACAGTGTTGCATGTTATTTTTAGGGTTCCGTAACTCAAAAGGAAAAACGGAGCCCTTATAGGATCACTTTGTTGTCCGTCCCTACGTCCGTCCGTCCGTCCATCCGTCCGTCTGTCAAGACCCTTTTTCTCAAGAACGCGTGGAGGTATCAAGCTGAAATTTATATCAGATTCTCAGGTCTACTGCCCCTTGGACCTGTGAAAAAATCAAACTTCTAAGCCAACGCAATCAAAAGAAAAAGTCGCAAGGGAATCAAAACCTACAGAGTACTTCCCGTGAACTCAGAATCTTGAAATTTGGTATGAAGGTAGGTCTTATAGCGCAGATTAAGGAATAATTGCGAAAACCGTAAATATGTATGTATGTCTGTATATATCAGTGACCAGTATAAAGTGACCCCACATTGCGTACATTTTGCTTTGGAGCAGGCTCTGCTTACACTGGTTTTAGATATTTATAGATAATGATACGGAACCCTCGGTGCGCGAGTCCGATTCGCACTTATCCGGTTTTTTAAGTTGTGTTTACTTTTGTTAATTAGTCAATACATTGAATAGGTACGGTAAAGTGGCGAACTTTTCATAGCGTGCGTGACTGTACATCCTCCAGCTCGCTACGACTACTAAATACACTACTGACAAGTCCACTTGATACTCAATTGCACGCGGCTCGTGATTAGCTTAAGTCCTTCAGGACGTGACCATTAGAGCGACAAACGCCGGCGCCGCTGGCCGGCTCCGGTGCGATCCGCTTCCAACTCGAGATTACAGACCGAATGGAGATGAAACATAATTCATTAAGGAAACCCAAATTCTAAAACGGTACACTCTTGAGAGAATGGTCGCGGTCGTCATTGATCGTACGATGACTTTCTTGGGAATACACCGCAGTACTGAAATTCAGAGTCCAGAGTTCGTTGTTGGCAATTAATAGTGCTGCTGCCCATTCTCACATAAGATCCTTCAGTCGCTTTTTACGATTCCCACGGATAAAAATGGGTCAGTACTTTTCTAAACCAAGCACAGCAAGAAAAAATTAAAAAGTCACCACAAAATTTGTGATGACCAGTAACAATCAAGTATTTATAGTACATGTAACTCATGATTGATTTGATTTAGGAATGTGTACGTTACAAAATCTACCAACTTCTAACACACGAAGTTTTGGCCAAATCCTCAATAAAGATGATTAGAGAATTAGAGACGTTAGAAATATATGTAATAGTCATTTCACTTACTAAATTTAGTGATTTTGAGGAATAATTTTTTTTTTGCTACCTATGGCAACTCGCCACTCGAAAGCACATTTTCTCCGGTGATTTGATTAAATCGGTATATTAGTTCACCGATTAAATCCCTAAGTTGTTTCAAGGAAAATATGAAATTAGCGGTGGCAACTTGATTTTAACATTTTCCTAAACAAAACTGGAGATATGATCTTATTCCGAAACCGTTTGCGTGAAAAGATCTCGTATTTTTGTCACAATCTGAATCTCCTTAAAATGATTAGGAGGTCACCAATTATCGAAATCAGAAACTTATAATATTACAAATGCGAAAGTAACTCTGTCTGTTACGTATTCACGCCAAAACACGAGTCTTAACGAAGATTTTTGGTGTAGAGATAGATAGGTGGTACAGTCGGGTGCATAAATAAATAACGATAAATAGATTTCCTTTTCTTGAAGTAAAATATGCAGAGAATGATGAGCAGGGATAAAAATAAAGTTTATTATTTAACGGTAGCAAGAGAGAGTACAAAGACAGGACAAGGAATGACATATTAGGAACACAATATAGAGCGTATTCAAAATATAAACCAGTAGTATCAAAAACAGCCAGGGTGTTTACTATTAGAAAATAGAAACAAGAAGGTTTAACACCTTTTTTCGGGAGTAAGTCCACGAATTTTTTATTTCAAACAAATATCGTGAAAACTATATTTATGAAATAGAAGCTGACATTCAGTACACATTGACAACAATTTGAATTTAGAATAGTAATGTTTTAACTGAAATAAACCTAAACCAAGGAGTGCTTATACTTAACAATACAGTCTTTAGTTACGACAATAACAATCATGATATCTTCGCTATGCGCTTTAGAGATTAGGATTGTGCTTTACTATCTATGCATCCATTTATCGCGACGCACGATATGTTGTGCTCCTTTGACTGGCAGTGGCCCCGGACTGAAAGAGCACCGCCGGGCCGTCCAGCAGTAGGCGAAAAACGAGCGAACGCCACACCTAATGAAAGCCCTCCGCAGCGGCTTGTTAAGTAATTACGCGGCGATATCACTACTGTCATCGACTGTCAAATAATTATTAAAAGGCGTAATAGTAGGTACATTGTTGGGCGAGTGTCACACACAAGACAGCACGCGCATTCGATTGCAATAAAGCATTGGTTTTACTTTGTCTGCCAACTTTATAAATGCTGTGCCACACGCCTAGTGTTGATACGATGTATACTAATTCTAAAGCTAGTCAAAATTGGCAAATTAGTTCTTAAAAGCAAACAATCGACTTAAAAATTATTGAAGTTAGTGTAGGTACTCGTTTTATAACAGATAGAGTCATATTTAACATTGGAATTACGTAGCTGCTCCTTTGTGTATTATGGTTGATTGAAATTGTATTCTGCTTGATAAAAATTCGTCCAATAATAGAAAAGTGAAAAGTACCTAAACTTTACAAATCTGGTTTATCACCGTCCAAAATGCAACACGGAAGACAGTCCCAGTGAGTAAATCCGATTTGTACGTAAGTATAATTACGAACTCGTCCCCCGGGTATATATCTGCCACAGGCTAAGGTGCTAATTTAATAGTCTCGGTGGATGTAAAACAATGTTGTATGTATGTATTATTTACGTTGAGACTCTAGGCAGCTACGACCATAGAGCTGTTTGTCGCTATCCCCCGGGAACTATGCAATTTTCCGGGATAAAAGTAGCCTATGTGTTAATCTAGAGTACTACCAGCTATCTCCGTTCCAAATTTTATCCAAATCCGTCTAGTCGTTTCAGCGTGAAGAAGGAACAAACACACACACATCGTCACATCCATCCATCCTCACAAACTTTCGCATTTATTAATATTAGTAGGATTATCAACTATTAGACATTCAGTCTTTAAAAAAATAACACGAGATAGCTAATCAACGTGGGAGATAAAACACATTTAAGATAAAAAATCGAAATTATTTTTTTATTTAACAGCGTTAATTACGTGTACCTATCCTAGCTGTAATTTAACCAAACTGTCATTCAGCGCCTTGAATATTTAATTGAATACTAGTGAATAATGAAACAATTAAACTCGGTTACAGGCCACACTTTTTGCCTTTATTCCATAAAGTACTTATTTTACTACTTTTTTTTTGTAAGTACTTTTTTTTTGTTTTTTGTTTTTTTGATGAATGTGGATGAAGCGAAAGAAGTATGTCAGGATCGTAGCAAGTGGAACAAAGTAGTCTCTGCCTAACCCTGTGGGAAAGAGGCGTGACGATTATATATGTATGTACCACATAGACATAGACTAATCTTGAACCACATCGACTTGAAAGCATGTACGTAATACTTATTTGAAATAAAGTGCAAAGGGCAAAGGGATTGAAACACTATGTAATAGGTACATCCTAAAGACGAAGATCACAATATGGTATTAGTACGAGTAGGTACACTACACCAGCCCGGCTAGCACGACAGCGCACAAGAGTCGCGTCGCGCGCGAGATAGATTACCTGTCTCTGTCTAGAAAGAACAGTAAAAAAAACCGCCCAAGTGCGAGTCGGACTCGCGCACTGAGGGTTCCGTACAAATTCGCTAAGTTATTATAAAATCCAGTGTTAGCAGAGCCCTGATTTTAAGCAAAATGTAGGCAGTGTGAGGTCATTTTATATTGGTTACTTTGTGTAAAAATCTTAATGCGGTTCACAGAATACATCTACTTACCAAGTTTCAACAGTATAGCTGTTATAGTTTTGGAGAAAAGTGGGTGTGACATACGGACGGACAGACAGACAAACAGACAGACAGACATGACGAATCCATAAGGGTTCCGTTTTTTGCCATTTGGCTACGGAACCCTAAAAACGGGCAATCTATCTCGCGCGCGACGCGACTCTTGTGCGCTGTCGTGCTATACGTGCAGACTACTTGCAGGTAGATATATTTTACACTACTGTGCCGGTGCCATCATCGAGAACAAATCCCGTTGGTTGTTGTATGCTCTAGCAAGAAGCAAGGTCTTTTGTCTGACTCTGACTCGAAGTTATAATAATACAAACATATGCTTGTTCATCTTTTGTACGACTTACTTGGTTTTTAAATGGATCTTTTCAACTGTCACGGTGATGCTAACGGCTGTATCGTAATAGCGTACTAATCACAGTGTTATACAAGTAGGACATAGGACTTTAGGCCCAAGTTATATTGAATGCGTTCCTAACACGCCATCATCCGTCCCCAACGAACCGCCAACTGCTGTGGTCTTTATAAAGTCCGGCCGACCTTGCAATGAATCAATAGTATCCAACAGCCGCACCAGTGCATGTAATTGCCCCATTATACGCCACTCGAAATTAATACTCATTGATAGTTGCAAATAATTTAATTTGGTCAGATTAAACACATTAGTGTTAACGCGATTTACCTAGTCTATATTCAAAATATTAAAACCAATTTATTATCGTATTATACACATAAAAACACGAGAACTTAATAAAATTCATATCTCGCAAATTATAATCATATAGCAGAATTCCGGGAATATGCATGCAGCTCGCAGTTTTACTCGTATTCGTATTAATAAAATTAAGGTTCCACGAATTCTGTTTTTTTTTTGTTATAGACTTAATAAGAACCAGTTTTATTTTAATTTCTACCGTGCCGTACCGTGTAGATGCTGTTATTGTGTTGTAAACAAATAATTACTGCTACAAAATTACATTTATACGCGATAAATTGCAGGATTGGTAATCTTTTTTTTAAAGATATGTTATTTAAAGCGAAACCTGGAAAACCGGGATTATTCATTTTAGTTACCTTACCTACCTAAATTATTAACAATGTATAAGTAAAAATAGAACACTGTCCTTCCAGTCAAAAGAGTACTAAGCCCAATTAGTTAGGTAAAAAAATGAGCTGCCTACGAAAATAAAATCGAGAGTTTCGAACGCTCGAAGGCTTCAATGGAAAATGAAAACAAAGTCTTATTAATGGTGTTATCACTCATTGTTAGGATTCCGCAATGGCAGACAAGTAAGCAAGAAGATATAATAATAACGTTTAGTGACAACACCGGGTTGCGCGTTTTGTTCTGACACGGTTAAATCGTTTACTGAATTCATTTCCTAAATTGTAACTTGCATTCCGCGTTAGTCTAGAAAGTGTAAGTAAAGAGCACTACGAAAACAATAGTATATGAGGGAATGAGTTATTGTCATAGGTGGTAAGCGTGGTAAGTGATTAATGGCGGTGACCACATTCAGCCGGTCGCCGTCCACCGCTCAATCGGACCGATGCTGGTCTGCGCTCTGTCGCTTCCGATTTTGAACTACCGAAACATCGATCAAACACGCTTACTTACACGTTTTATCCTCCTGCGGCCTAAAGTCAAATTTTGGTTGTTGGATTTTTTAATCTAGTGCCATTTTTTTTTGACGTTTTGACAGTTGTCCTTTATTTAGGACATTGGGCGGCACGAAGCTATTTTTGCTTTTACACCAAAGAGAAAAACAACTAGTTTAATTAAAACGAAAATTTAATTCGAATTGTCGTTTATTGTTAAAATCATTGATTACGTACTTGTATTAAAAAGTTGTTTAATCAATTAATGACGGGGAAAAAACAGCAATAAGTAAACAACAGCGTCGCGATTTTACTGCCACTAAGAGATCGTTGAGAACGATTATTGTATGCGAAATTGCATTGTCTCCGTATCAGTGCATTGCATGTACATAATATGCCTATATGTACGGTCAGTAAATCAGCGCAGCAGTGGATGGCGGTGGGTGGACGCCCGCCAAATCGCTAACAATAAGAACATGCAAGTACGACGAGCAATAAAAACTAAAGCACTGTGGAATTCACAAGCAGTCTTGATACTGCGTTGAGTGGGTACTTTGTTTATATCTACGAGTGGTACATACTGCGCAGTATGTAATGTCACGAAACTCGCAACTCTTACTGGTTTTTGTGAGCTTTAAATTATATTTACCTTTAGATACGTTCGCACATAAATTAACGAAACCATGCGGCGTACGGCGTTGAACGGCGTGAAGTGATAACGTTCGAATTCTCTGTTAGTTTATTATATTTTATACCTATTTGATTATGTCGACCTATCTTACCAATAACTTCAATGATACATCAGCATTTTTGCGTTGTATCGATTGCAACGATTGCTAAGCCGTACAACACAGCGTATCTTTATAGGAACATCGATGGCGATTACGTCTATTTGTGTAAGGACACTTTTTTGTCGATTTCTCCGAAACTATAATACACGCCACTTTCGCGCTTTCCACGAAACTATACACCCTGAGATGTTCCATATTTTTGATGCCAGTTTAGAAGTTAGAGATAAGTGGAGATTTCACCTCAAGACTAATATAAGCGGAATACAATCTTGGACATTCCTAGGCGCCCTCGCTAAAGCTCAGACGTCTTATCATTAGTTATCATCTCTGGTTTATTTAGTCTCACGATGTAAAATCTACCATACTTATTTGATAACAAAAATACTTTCTTGCCGCACTCACGCGCTCGGGCATCCGGTGACCAGTCATATTTTATTTTTTAAATTAACCAATTTGAATGACGTTCCTCGCACATAACTGAAACCGTATCATTTTCACGACTCTGTTAGTCTAGGTAGTTTTCTTTGATCTCCGGTGACTTGGATTTGTAATTTATTCTGCACTAACTTTCGCCCGCGACTTCGTCTGCGCAGAATCAAAGTTACAAAAACTAGCCAAATGCGAGTCGTACTTTAGCAAGAAGGATTTAGTGCTACCTAACAACCTCAACGAAATAAACCCGTTTCTTGCATGGACATGGACAATGGACACCCACTTCCATTATTTTTATCCCATCTTTTTGTTCTGTGGGAAATTCGAAAAATCCCTGCTTATGAAACCTACGTGATCTTCAAAGAACATGTCTACTAAATACCTACAAAGTCTATATTTTTTATACTGTCCTTTATAAAAATATTTGACGGCCGGATAGCCTAGTGGTTAGTGACCCTGACTATGAAGCTAGTGGTCCCGGGTTCGAATCCCGTTAGGAGCAGACATTTGTATGATGAATACGAATGTCATGGATGTTGTATGTATTTACCAACATTATATAAGTATGTTTCTCCGTTGCATGGTACCCATAGTACAAGCCTTGTGCTTAGTTTGGGACTGGGTCAATTGGTGTAATTTGTCCCATGATATTTATTTATTTATTATCCCGTGGGAAAATTGGAAAATTCCTTTGTAGTGCACCTCTTTGATCATCGACTAATATGTCTGCCAAATATTGCCCCCAAATCAGTTTCTTATCCCGCGGGAATTTCGCAAAATCGTATTTCAGATATCATAATTACCTGCTGGTATGCCAAATATCAATAGGCTCCCTTTTCAGTAGACTTACAAACTCCATTTATTCCCTATCCCGTGGGAATTTTGAAAAATCCCTCCTTAGTGCACCTCTACGATACTGAATACTGAAGAAATATTTATTTACGTTGCGACTCTAGGCAGCTGCGACCGTTGACATGTTTATCGCTATCCCGAGGAAACTATGCAATTTTCCGGGACAAAAGTAGCCTATAACCTGGTCGGTGACTTTCTCAACAGATTAGTAAAGTTTGCATCAAAATCCCTTCACACTGAAAAAAATACTTAACCAAACTACTTCGGCTATCTCATCAATAACCATTATTCGGTAAGGCGTTATTAAAGTTAATATAGGTAGTAAATTGTTGCAACAAGTTTAGTATTAGTACTTAACCTTACCTGGCTACTTAAAACTGTTAGTAAATTTACCCACAGGAAGTTCGTGGACGGTCAATTTAAATTTATCAGTGAGCAAATGTTCAACTTGGAACTATAACTTGTTGTTACTGTGCATCGCAGATCGCAGAGAATGTGCAACTTAGTTATCTCTCTCTACTTATTATAACACGACGAACAATATGAATATTACAATGGCGGACTAGAGTTTCGAAGCCTGGCGTTATCATAAATAAGTTGCGCGGTCCAGAAGTAATTTGACATATTTACATTATTAATATTTCAATCAATGAATATGCTCTGAATCCATTTCTAGTAGATACTTTTTAAATGTAACATACCTAAGTAGCTACATAACAGTTTATTTACAGAATTTCGGCCCAATACATCTTTTTAATTAAAAAGCACTGATTGCGTTTTATTAATCACATAAAAACAATTGTAACAAAAAAGGAAATGTGACCAATTCAATTCCATATTTACTACAGTCCTTTCGATTTAGAGCTCCCTCAAAAACAAATAAACAGCTTTACCTATACTTTCACCATTGAGCTGTAAACTTCATCATCAATCAACTAAGAGAGCTAATAAATAAAAGGTTATATATAGGGTGCGACCAAACCGCCGCGTATACGCAGTGACGTGTCGTATGCGTCACGTTTTCTCACCGTTTCTTCATACATTTTTTAAGCGGCGGTGTGGTCGCACCCTAAGTATTGACTTTTATGGAAATCGCATTGACACCATATGACTAATCCAAGTTTGACATTGATTTTAAACTGAAATCTTTATTTTCAACAAAGGAACAAAACTAACTGTTTGCAGAGGAATTGAAAAAGAAAAACACAGAAGCAGGTTAAAAAATAAGCCACAACCACAAGCCGGCATTACCAATAATGGTATAATAGGTATTCCAGCGGATAATTGAGTTATATAGAATTGGGGAGAATCTAATCTGATAAAGGAAGGAGACGACACCGCGCCGGGAGCCTCACCTCCCGGCAACTTATATTTCATCACTCGCCGCCGTCTTCGAGGACACAAAACCGTAACAAAAATAAACCATAGGTATCCATCGGTGCCATTTAATGTTCGCCGTTCCAAATAACTGCCGGACTGCTTTAGGTGGTGGCTGCTATTCTAGTCATGTACGTTTTGTTTGGATGGCATTTGTGCAAGTACCTGCTTACTCGTACCTACTTGTGTCGTTTTTACTTCAACTGATCCTTTTTTTTTACTTTCCAATTAATCAAACCTATTAATTAAGTATTTTAAATGTGTAGTAACCAAAATCGAGTAAAGCAAGCAATAATACTACAATTACTAATAAAAATCTTATATTTTTGCCCAGGAAAGCTTGTAGTGATCTATACATATTAAATGCTTTGTCCTGAATGACTGACTGACGGATCAATGCACAGCCTAAACTAAACCGATGATCGTAAGAGACCTAAAACTTGGGAGGGTTTGTTTTTTGTGTGACGTAGCAATCCGATACGAAAGGATTTTCCGAAATTGTACCTCTAAGGGGGTGAAAAAGGGGGCTAAGTTTGTATGGGACAAAAAGGAAGTCCGATCCACTTCAAATTTTGCATAAACATTTTTTAACAGAATTGATAGAACATGTGTTTCGTATTTTCTTGAAATTCATACCCTAACGGGGTTTAAAAGGGGTAGAAAGTTGTTTAGGGGGTGATTTGATTTTGAGGGCCTCTTTATTAGTGCTTTTGATTTAAATTACATTTTATTTTGACACAGTAATGTTTGAAAACTCAATCCGATTTTATACAAAAGAAGGTTATAAAAGCCAGGTCTGTACAAGGCAATACTCTTTAAAGTTGGTATGTCTCGAGAGCCACCGTGTTATACATTAGTACCGCATTTTGAAAGTTTCTAAAATTTAGACAGTTCATGCGATTTTTAGAAATTCCCTCAGGATAGGGAATAAATAGGGTTTATAAGCTGCAAAGGCGCTCTATCTCCGTAACTATACTTATAGGTGAAAAACTTAAGTAAATGACCTGTTTTTTATGTGAGTAATGTGTGCGAATAGACAAATTGACGTTCCAAATTAGAAAAATTACTCTACCAAATTGCTGTCCCATATCAGTTCTGTACACTACTACATACAACTGGTCATTTCCTTAAGTTTTTCACCTAGGTGTACAGTCTTGAAATTTGACACACAAGTAAGGAATCACAACTTTACTGCTAAAAAATAATTTGAGGAGTTTCCAAAATTCCCGCGGGTTAGGGAGTAAAATTCTTTGAGGATCAAAAAGGATCATTTAGAAGGGATTTTGCAAATTTCTCACGAGATAATAGGACAGGATAGGAAATAATCACTTAATATTTGAAAAAATGATTGGATGAAGGTGGTAGGTTGGCGTTACCTGCGCGGACGAAGTCGCGGGCAAAAGCTAGTTAGTTAGATAATGTTCTATAAGTACCTATAAATAAAGTAGCACCAAGTAAGTAAGTTTAAGAACTCGGTATTTTTTTGTTACAAACATGACCCAAGAGCCAGATATTGTGAATGTTATAAAACAGACGCTGAAGTAATCAATCCCTCGAAAAAAACTTTTTCAATTACAATCGCACTCCACGTGGCCGCACAAAAAGCAATCCTACCGCGAACGCGTTTTTTGCACGTTTACCTACTCAAGTCACTCTTAACGAAGCTGCATAATATACGTACGTAGTAACTAATATTATTACATACTTATTTATAGGACACGTACTTTACAATACGTAACTACTGCCTAACGTAACCACAAATACATATAAATACATTAAACGACAAAAAAAATATTTTGAAAAAAATTGGAGTATTTTTTTTATATTTTCTATAGAAATATAAAAAAGTAGGTAGTATTAACTATAATCATTCCTATAGAAAGTATAAAAAAAAATTTACTCCTTTTTTTTAAATATTTTTTTAGCTTCTATAGTTATGGTTATATTCCCCAGGATTATTGTTAGGGGTATCTGATACACCATGTAGACCGACCGCTTAAAAGGGCGGCTAGGCGCACTAACCGCCCGCACCTCCCTCGGTTCCCTTTATCGTCCTGCCCCGCGCCCCTGTACCCGCACGGGCGAGGATTCATTTGAGCGGTCGGTCTATAGCTGTTGGCCGTGAGAACTTTGCACTTTCTTGCAATTAAACTGTTAATCAAGTATAGCGTAGCTCTCCGTTAATTAATGAAATCGCTTTAGTACCTAGTTCAAAATGAAATGAAATGAAATAAAAATGAAATCAAATGAAATGAAATTCTTTATTTGCATAACATTATGTCCAAATGTTTATATGTAACACTGTTAATAAAAGTAAGTTTCGCTTAAACAAATATTAGTGAGATTCTTCATGGTTTAGCTTCTGTAATGCTTATTAGACATTAATTAGATTGGTTTCCTTAATTTTATTTTGCTGACTAATAGAAATAGAATAGGGTTCCGTACCAAAAGAAAAAAGAAAGCATTTGCAAAGGCCACTTTGTTTTCCGACTGTCAAGATTCATTTCTTATAAACTCTACCTCTACCTGCTTAGTGCAGTACCTACAGTAACGTACCTCGCACACACAACTACAACCAATTTAAACTTACTCCGATCTGCAACTCCAACATACACCTACACCTCAACTAAAGCCAGCAATCTGTTAAACAATTCATATATGGAAGGATAGATAGATATTAGATAGGTACCTATGTAGAAATGTGTTGCCAGGGTGTTGCTGCTTCAAACTTTCAGTAGGTGTAACGGTCCGTAGGTAGGTACGAGTTTCACCGATCTTCTTGGTTGCATGCAATTGCGTTAGATCGTATAAAAATTATAAGGCCATTCATAGATTTTTATGAAGTCATACCTAATTAACGGATCAGAATTGGTTAGAAGCTAATAAAATGTTTGTATTTAAATGTCAAAATTACGCGTTGAGCGGCGGGTGGCGGCTGAACTAATCATTGAATGGTCCATTCTGTGAGAGAGTGTCGTTTGATGTTAAATTGAGCATTGCAGGTCACTGTATGCCAAGCAGCGCATTGCCAACGGCGACGGGAGCCGCGGGGCGGGGCCGGGCGGGGCGGGGTGGGGCGCCCGCCGGCCGGTGTGCTGACTAAACATGCTTTCCCAGAGACAAGGTCGATTCCTAACCGATTATGCTTTAGGTTTGCTTAGGATTAGCAAATAAGACGGTGGTAGCAATCCGGCCAGCCCTTGAACAAGATTCAGCAAGCATAAAACTAAATTTAATTTTAGTATTTAGATTTGGTACAGATGTCGTGCAAAATCGTTCCCCATCGTATTACCTATCGGAAATCGGAAAATTTCGTGTTTGTAGGGTATTTGTCATGCAGGCTACTTCAGTCAGACTCATAGACGTACTATCAAACAAGTTGATTCCTGTCCTGACCCACAGTAACGTCATTGCCAACTCAATGTAATGAATAGTGTCATGACATTTTCTATGAAAGTTTTCTACCTACTGTGGGTGAGGACAGGAATCACATTGTTCGATAGTCAGTCAGCGTCATCTATTTTGAAGCACTCAAGTCCGCCAAATAGTTCGGTACACCATTGTAATAGCATGGTAGGTATATCGAACTTTTTGACCATTTTAGATGTTTCAAACTAATATGACGCTGACTGTATCTACTATGTATCATCATGTCATTAGTTGTTCCACAGCGGCGCAGCGCGCAGCAAACTACGGTTAGTGGTTATCAATAAGGCGCGCTCGATAAGTTGGCTGCGATATTGATATCTAAACGATACCAACAACGATTACACATCTCAAAACACAGCACAGAATGATTGAATTTAATTGTGCCGCAGGCCTCAAACCCTGACCTTACTATGTACGCTCTTCGGCTCTATGTTGATCATTATGGTAACAATATTTTAGATAAAAAAACAATCTTTCAATTCAACTCCTACTTACCTGCGAGAAATTAATTAGGTACCTAAGTACTAGTTTATTGTGCAAGAACACTGTACAATTTTCAAAACTTAAATAAGTTTTTCGTCTGATTTTATCAATAAATGTTTCACCGGTCGATGCGCATAAATTAACCTGTAAAAAGGAACACAGAATACAGTATGTCTGTAATCTGTACTGCCCTACGATATTAAGTATACGAGTAGAGTCAGACAGATGGATTTAAAGACATGACGATACTGTAAAGGTTCTTATTAGAGCAGGTTGCTCTAATAACCGCTTCCTATAGTCGTAACAGCGCTTACAGCTCCGGCCCCGTACGCGCGCCGCTCGCGTCGGCTGGAAGTGATTAATTGCTCGCTGAATGAATTGTTGTTTGGTTTGCCCACCATGGCCGCAGAGGGATTATATTATGTTACTAACACTTTTTCGTGATTACAAAATTAGCACTCAATGAAAAAAACAATTGAAGCAGCGAGGTGAAGTTCACTAACTTGAAAACACCAATCTATTTATATATCGAAGAGAGTGAATGTAAAGGGTCAAGACCCGACTAAACCGTGTGTTTAACGTGGGCAAAAAGGGAATTCGGACATTAATGAAACTGTTTTGGAAAATTGTCGGAAGTCTACTACTATTGTAGCAAACTCAACACCGAAACATTATTAGAAACTTCCACTGCAACTTAGGTAACGTCAATATCACAATAATCCACAAAGAAAAGCCTAGTTTTCAATTAAGAAACGCGGGACATTTCCCGAGGTCACTGTCTGCGCGTCCATTTCTTTTTATACTAACAAATGACAATCGTTTTCCCGCGCAACAACCTCAGACCCTGTCTAGCGCGCCGCATATGGCAACACTGGCGTTTCACGTGTACTATTGCCAATCTGGATGGATTCACAACGAAGCTCCTGTATTAGTAACCAATGTTCATTATCCGACATATACATATAATAAAGCTGAAGAGGGTCGAAAGTCTGTACATGGAAGATATTTTTAAAAAAATGTCTGGGGATACTTATAATCGACTAGCTTTTTCCCGCGACTTCGTCCGCGTAGACTCATTTATTGACAAATAGCTTTTGCGCGCGGCTTCGCTCGCGTGTACCAGGAGTATTTCAATCCCGTTTTTTTTCCCGTTCCCGTAAGAATTTCGGGAAATGTTCTCTTAATGCTCCCTACACTCCCCAAGGAACCCACTTGCCAAATTTCAGCTTTCTACGACCAGTAAAATGAAAAATCCCGTTTTTCCCGTTCCCGTGGGAATTTTGGAAATTCCTCTCTTAATACTCCTCTACACTCTCCAAAAAACCTAAATGCCGAATTTCAGCGTTCTACAACCAGTAAAACCAAAAGTCCCGTTTTCCAATTTTGGAAAATTATCTCTTATTGCTTCTCTACACTCTTCAAGCAACTCATATGCCAAGTTTCAGCATTCTATGACCAGTAAAACGAAAAATCCCGTTTTCTCCCGTTCCCGTGAGAATTTTGGAAAGTCCTCTCTTAATGCTTCTTTAACCTCCCCAAGCAACCTACATGTTGAATTTCAGCTTTCTACAACCAGTAAAACGAAAAGTCCCGTTTTTCCCGTTCCCGTGAGAATTTCAGGAAATTGTCTCTTAGTGCTTCCTGACACTCATCAAGCAACCTACACGCCAAATTTCAGCTTTCTACGACCAGTAAAACAAAAAATCCCGTTATTTCCCGTTCCCGTGGGAATTTTGGAAAGTCCTCTCTAGATGCTTCTCTACACTCCCCAAGCAATCTAAATACATGTCGAATTTCAGCTTTCTACAACCAGTAAAATGAAAAGTCCCGTTTTTCCCGTTCCCGTGGGAATTTCGAAAAATTGTCTCTTAATGCTTCCTTACACTCCCCAAGCAACCTACATGCCAAATTTCAACTTTCTACGACCTGCAGTATAACAAAAAATCCCGCTTTTTCCCGTTCATGTCCGTCAAAATTATGGGAAATCCTTTTGTAGTGCTCTCCTATACTTCCCAAGGAACCTGAAGGCCAAATTGCAGTTTTCTACGATCATTAAAACGAAAAGTCTATCCCGTAGAACTGAATATAAATCCCGTTTTTTCCTTACCCTGTTGGAATTTTCGAAAATCCTTAAAACTGTTTTTTACTATTATAATCACCTACTTCTATGCCAAATTTGAAGAGTCTAGTAATTATAGTTCATAGGATTTCGTTGAACTGAATATATAAATCCCGTTTTTTCCTTAACCCGTGAGAATTTCCAAACATCCTGTAATTATTTTCTTAGTTTTGTAATCATCTACTTGTGTACGAAACTTGAAGTTCATATTTATTAAGTATAGTTACTGAGATAGGGTCACTCGGAATCGAATATAATAAATCCCGTTTTTTCCCGTTCCCGTGGAAATTTGTGTGTGTGTGTGTGTGTGTGTGTGTGTGTGTGTGTGTGTGTGTGTGTGTGTGTCAGGTAGGTATGTGTGTTGTTGTTTTCGTAATCAGCGACCCGATAAACCGTACAAACAATACTACCCACTATAATATAATAATAATAATACCCACGTTGATTTTCAGATTTTGTCACCCCTATCCCCCTTTTAGGGGTTGAATTTTCAAAAAATCTGAAACAGGTGTTTACTCATTTATCGTTAGGAATACTCCTGTGAAGTTTCGAGTAAAATAGTCGAACTAATCTTGTTTCCCCATACAAACTTTGGACCCCCATTTAACCCCTTTAGGGGTCGAATTTTGAAAAATCCTTTCTTAGTGCACCCCTAGACCTTATAAGGAACCTACGTGCCAAATTTGGAATCTCTAGAACCAGCGGTTTGGGCTGTGCGCTGATATGTCAGTCAGTCAGTCAGTCAGTCAGTCAGTCAGTCAGTTTCTTCTTTTATATATTTAGATAACAGAACAAGTTCCAACAGTTTTTAAAATTTTTGACTATTTATCTGTTTGTCTGTATGTTTGTGCGCGCATCACGTGAGAACGGCTGAACGGATTGTGATGCAAACTTTACTAATCTGTTGAGAAGATCATCGGCCAGGTTATAGGCTTCTTTTTATCTCGGAAAATTGCATAGTTCCCGCGGATTAGTTAGCGATGAACATATCAAAAATCGCAGCTGCCTAGAGTTGCGACCGATGTAAATAAATATTGCTTTAGTATCATAGAGGTGCACTACGAAGGGATTTTTCAAAATTCCCACGGGATATGTAATAAATGGGGTTTATAAGTCCATTGAAAAGGGAGCCTATCTCCATAACTATAAATAATTACTAGTCTTGAAATTTGGCACACAAGTATGGAATCATAACTGCTGGAAAATTCATTTCAAGGCTTTTCGAAACTCCCACGGAATAGGGAGAAAAAAGGGATTTATATTATTACTTTGAAATGTTGTTATCTCCGTAAATATTATTACTAGAATCTTTAAATTAGGCATACCAGTAGATAATTATGATATCCGAAAACTGAAAAAGGACCGTACCTATAGAAAATATAGACTTTGTGTTTAGTAATGTTCTTTGAAGATCACGTAGGTGTCATAAGATTAGATTTTTCGAATTTCCCACAGAACAAAAGGATGGGATGAAAAATAATGGAAGGAGCATCCATGCAAGAAACTGGTTTATTTCGTTGAGGTAGGTAGAACGAAATCCTTCGTGCTAAATTACGACTTCCATTTGGCTGTTTTTGTAGATTTTCCATGGGAGAGAGGAATTTTGGAAAATCCTTTTTTATCGGTTGCCTACGTCATACAAAGAACACACCTTCCATGTTTCAGGTCTCTACGATCAGCGGTTTAGGCTCTGCATTGATTTGTAAGTCAGTCATTCAGGACAAAGCATTTTATATTGTATAGAAAATAGATAGATAAGTTTTATTTCAAAAAGTAACGTCGGTGATCATATTCTTTTCCGTGCGTCAGCTTTTCCTTGGACTGTCGGGACGGAAAGTGAAACACATCGAAACATTCCTAGCCGCAACAGCCGAGTTAAATATAGTTAGGAAGTTATCATCAGCAGTGTTCGAGCTGAATTTCAAAACTATTCAATTTATTTATGGCTTCATTCTTAGAACGTGTTATGTTTGTTTTGTTGCCTATTTCTCTATTTACTAAAGGAGATTGTACTGAAACAAAGTATTGATAGGAGACTTTGTTTATTTGTATACTTGTTATATATTCAGTGATCTTTATTTTTAGTTCAGTTTATTAACTTGTGAAAGGCTATAGATTTTAAAAAACGCTGTCTTGGAAACCATGGCACTTTGTTTTCTAGACAATGCTTCTGTAAAGCCATGCGACGCTTTAAAGCAACCGCAAAATGGGAACCTTAGCGTGAGTTGCACCAAGATACCTTGACAATACGTTTAGCCATATCCGACGATTGTCACATAATATTCCAAATGTAGGGTATTTAACAAAAAACTGTTAAATACACTTACGTCAAAGTCGTAGTCGTGTTGGTACACTTAGTACATGGTTGAAAGTATTGTTAAGGTAACTTGGCGCAATTCGCAGTAGGATCTACCTAATAAGTTCTTTATTTTTATTGTGATACACTTATAAGTTTTACCGGTAAATCCGCATAAAAGCGGATAACCATTTTTTTTCTTCCTCGTTCTATACGTATTTTTCGGACCGAAAACCCGCACTAAGCATACAGGGGCCTTACCAAGACGTCTTAATGCGATTCAATTTAGGTTCGCTCGCTGTCAGATTCATACTAAAAGCGACAGCTACAACTTGAACTGAGTTGGAATTAGCACGTCATGATAAGGCCCCTGGTCTGAAAGATGAAACTTTTGTGAGACGCAAAGTGTTAGAGAAGGAACTTTTAATTTGACAGCAAATTTAACATACAATACAGACAAGCAAGCAGTCAATGTTTCAAATGGGGTTGGGGGGTATTATTAGTATCTAGTATTTCTCAAATATTTACAATTTTTAGCTCAATCCATCATTTTTCTTACTCTTACAGTCAGCAGCAGAATAGCTCGAAATGATCGAAAGATAAATGTCGATAGCTAGAAAATAATTGCAAATTCTTTGTAATTTGGATGAAACTTGGAATAGTGATAATCACGGTGATGATAACGTCCATCATAAATTATGTTACCTTTAACAAAAAAATCTTCAGCGATTTCTAATTCTACGCAGACGGATTTACAGACCAAAGCTTTACATGTCTGCAGCAACATTAATACCTCCTTGCACAACGGATTAAGGGTGCGCATCATTTGAGGCAAAGCAGAGACGTGTAGCAAGGATAGACCAATGAGGTAAATTATCAAATTACAAGGGAAAAAATGAGAATTTCGACTAATACCTATATGGATTTTACTTTTACCTTTAACTGGTCGATTCTCTACATTACTGGAACTGGAAGCGCGCTAATTTAGTTACTTAACTACTCCGAAAAAGCAGAGACGGTCCTACTAACGTTAGGTAGCATGGCATGGCAAGCAAACCAAATAAAAGAGATTTAGCGGAACGCTAAGTTTATAAATTTAACTTTCATCAAAACTGAAACGCTTAAGGATTAGGATCTTGAAAAACAAAAACTTAAACGAAAATCTAAAGGTTGTACCTATCCAAGGCTACATTAAAGAGCAGATAAGGAAATCTCTACGAGGAGCGGAAAGAACCTGTAGTATTTATAGGTTTATAATCTTTCACCTCCCAAGTCCAGGTCATAGTGTCTCGCATGACTAGACCCGCATCATTGGGTAGGTACCTATTAAATCCTACACAATAATGTCTAAAAGCCCCCAGTGATACTCGTTAGGCAAAATACGTACAGACCAAATTTACCCCTTTATCGCAGTTTTGCAGTCCTAAATATTCAGACTGTTTCTTCGAATTCTCCAAGAACAAAACACGATACGAAAATGATATTAGATACACCAGGTTAAAACAAGTTTTTTCTTTAGATACGTACTTACCTAAAGATAGTACGTACCTATATAACTTTATCACACTTACACTAATCCTATTATCACTGTAAAAGCGTATTAAGGAACGTCTGCCTGTCTGCTAATCCTGCTATCTATCCGTGAGTCAATCTCAACTCCACTGAAATTCTGCATTGAATTGGAACAATGAAATTATTTAGGTACAGCTGTTCTCAAACTGTCACATACCCCACCTTGTAAGTGTTGCATGCGCTTGAAGCAAAGATCTGGAAACATCAGAAAGTAAGAAATCTCAAACCTATATTGGTAGTAACTTTTGAAAACTTAGTTCCGCTTAAGGATTACTGCTGAGTATGCATTGCAAAGGATTCGCGAAGTAGCGCTAAAGAAGACGATCTTACCTCTCAGCAAAAAAAAACCGGGTGTCTCGAAAGTGTTTCCGTTTAAGACCTAACCTAAGGTCACCCTGTATCGATCCACAGCACGCCGCGGCGGCTGGAGAGTGGAGACCGCACCACGGCACCCCTCTCGCTTCCTCTCCGTCTCCGAGTCCGCAGTACAACACCACATATTATTGCACGCACCTACGTACCTTTCTACTTCCTATCCTACCTACATCCACTACAATTTATCAAAATTCAATAGGTACACTTTCAATACAGTACGCGCTAGGTTGCAAATCTGCACAAAATTTTGAATGAATTAACAATCAAAACGCTTCCATTCATCCGCAGGACGTTCCGTGGTGTGTAGTATAGATACAGGCGGCACATTTATATCTAGATAGATTCCGAAAGGGGCTGGTCGCGGGTCGATCGAACCTGCGGCAGCTTCAATGCGGCAAAGTTAATCGTCTTGTGGGGATTTGCTAGGAGTGCGAGCCGACCTTCGCGGGACGTCAGGCGATTGGAGCCCGCTGACCCAGTGCCCCGGGGCTGCAGCGGGCACGACGCGCGCGCCGCACGCGCCCGCGAGAGTGGGGAGTGCGTGCGAGCGCGTGATGCGCGCCCATACCACGCGCTCTACTATATCCGTCATACACTCGCGCTACAGCTTGAGGGTCGAAACTATCAAATTTACTCACCGTTTCCGTTTATGAGGGGGTAGTCGTCGTCGTGTCGGCCGATGTAAGTCTTCAGCGGAGTGTCCGTGAGGGAGGGCGACGACCTGTCCCTGTCGCTCATAATAGTCACTTGAACACCGACTCGATACTCGATACAACAACACTGGACGGGGAGACGCGCCGGTCCCGCGCTCGCACTCTCGACCACGACCGACCTCCGGCCCGCGGCTCGCGCGGCGAATAAATAAACTCGCGCCCGAACCGAATGCACGGCACGGCTTTCAACGAGCCCGCTGCCGGCGCCGCTGTCGTCGCGGCGCGTAATCAATCCCATGCCAGCGCCCTCTTTTCGCTACACTACTATTATACTCATTTTCCACTAGATGGCGCTTAAATTAAAGATCGCCATATTACGGTAAGTAGGAAATTTTTTAAAGAAGAGTTTCCGACCGACTTTTCTGTGAAATATTAAAATTTATAAAGTATGATTAAAATCGGTGTGTTTCGAAAACCATTTGGAGGAATACAATTATCCGATTTATCTTGTCCGATTTCAAAAATATTATACGATTGCAGATATTTTTGTAAAAGTACTTTTGATCTTTGCCTGAACTAACGACAGTAACGACCCGGTTTTTTGTCAGAATATGGCATTAAAAAATGTTTGCCACAAAAATGAAAAAAAAAAATAGCTACCTACGGTAACTGCCAGTAACATACTATAAGATGGTCTTTTGGATTTATTGTGCGTTGTCTTTTTGTATTTTTTAAATTATTATTTTTATAAAGGTGTTAAAAGCTCAGCTTAAAAAAATTAACAATGCCAATTATAGTACTTACTTTTGAGATATTACTGTTTTACTTATTATGTAGAGCTGACACTCTACTGCATGCATCTTCATTAACATCAACATTGTACTTTATAGTTTAAATAATTTATTATTAGGGTTTCATACCTCAAAAGGAAAACAAGCAGATCTCTTATTGACGTAGTAATCCTCCTAATTGCCCGACTGTCTGCCTGTCTGCGTCGAGTGTTGACAATCGCAAGTAGGTAGGTAAATCGAAACATACAGAGATATTTCTCATTGATCTAGTTCACCTAGTTAATGCTGTTTGTGTTGACGTCAACCACACTTTATCAGATGTGTCTGATACAATATTGTTGTAGGTATGGTTTATAGATCTTTTTTGACTAGAAACAGGTATGTGTGCACCACGTAATGTGTCCGAAGGCGTAATTAGTTGCGATTGTCAAAGCTTGATGCAGAAAATTGAGCGTTTTTTTTTAAACGTCCATGAATATTTTTTTCAAAATTTTATTATTTCGGGTTTTTCTTACTCAGAATCGTTTATCGTCTATCGAGTCTCGTAGAAGAAAAAGTGTTTCAGATTAAACTATGAAATTTCATTTTCACCTCATCGAAAACTCGAAAAGTCTGTCTTTCTCCTTGCATGGAAAAGTGCTTTTTCCCCCCTGGGTGAAAAAGGTTTTTAAAATTCGAACGAGACGATGAGCGGACGTCCATCTACTAATATACTGACCCCCTTATTCGTAAACGCTCTATCTATAGGCTTCTGCTAACTTAGCAATCGTTTGTCCTTGTCTGTGAAAGGTAAACGTCAAAGTGACAGATAAGGACAAATGATTGTTAAGTTAGCAGAAGCCTACAGAGCGTTTATGAATAAGGGGATAGGTATGTAACTGTTCCCCGTTTAGTTGATATCCACGATTTTCGAAATTTCCCTAATATTGAATTTACCCCAATGCACTATATTATATGAAATTTTGTTCATTTTAGAAAGAAAGAAAGAAGACATTTATTCCTAATAATATATATTTATATTTTTTTATTTCCTTCATTTTTTAGGAACCAGACCATTTTAGTGAAATTATTGAATTAGGGATTACCTATACAATTTAGGTACAATAAGCCCTACTCCTATGAACGGGGTTGTGCGACAGAGGACTAAGTGACTTGCTAATATGTATAGATTCTTGATATTCAACAGACATATTCATTGAGGATTGAGGACCATAGAGTAGAGGAGCACTAAGAATGGATTTCTAAATTTCTCACGGGATCGAGATCGAACATGATTACTTACCTACTAAATATTTATAAACTAGGTATATTTCTTGAGGATCACAGAGGTGCTCTGAGAAAGATTTTTTTTAATTTCCCGCGGAATAGGGAATAAGAGATCGGTAAAATCTCTTGAAAGTGGCTCTATCACTGGAATTTATATAATAAAAAACTGTAATAGTAGATTGATAAACAAGGGTTGAAATATACCCATTTCACCTGAGATATTTCTGGTGCCCGAACGAAGTGAGGGCACCTATGGTTCGAGGGTGAAATGGGTAATTTCATCAGAGTTGAACACTCTACTTTTCATTTCGAATATGAGGAAATTAAAAGAAGGTATTATGACAAATTTCACTAACGTCACACAGTCGTATTACGTTTGTCATTCTCTTCCCGCTCTTTTTTCTATTACGCGATTTAGGTACGCACATTGCGCATTTCTTCTGCGCACCAATGGCTGCCGGCTAGTTTTTTTTTTTAACTTGCAGACACGGAGCTCGCTATCAATTAATTTGTCGCCTTAAATATTTCAAGCTAAAAAAATTACCGAACGTAATAATTTCTACTAATTCTTGTTGTATACGCTTGCATAAGCTTATACTCGTATATAGCGTGAATGTTATTTTAAGATTATTTTGCCTTTTACAATTAAAACGGAACTATTAATATAGATGATTATATAAAACATAGATTACATGGCTGTATACGTATTTCCATTACTATATACCTCATTTGGATTAGCTAGAAAAAAAAAATACTTTCAACCCAAGGGTCGCGATGAGTCACTTTCAACCCGTTATCCAGATAATCAATGACCTACTTTCAGAGTATGAGAGATGAAAATTACTTACTAAGTACCTAGCGCTAATTTATTCTTTATAAACTTCGGAGACTTTTTTACTCGGAAACTGCTTAGTTCATTGTTTACTTACCTACCTAGGTACTTATTTAGTTAAGTCGTGGGCGAAAGCTAGTTAAATATAAAAATAGAACCGCCTTCAAATTTATCCTATTTCCGCCTATAGAATTCAGAAAAATATTTACAGCGGAACTCAGACAAAGTACCTAACTCAACCACCCGCCGAAATATTCCTAATTGATTTTAAGACACAGTGTATATAATCGGTCATTCTGGTATGCCCTAACCGTTAATGCTTACCGCGTTAGGTAGGTAACTTGACTGAAATAGACTAGTTACAATCGTAACATGTCCTGAAATTTGAAATTAATCTTAGAAGGTCTTAGAAGACATAAAAAATAAGAGCGTCTCTTTATATCTTTGTAAATGATGTATTAAAGCTAAAATATAAACGTACAAAGCGGCCTGAAGCCGGAACGTGTTGTTAGTGAGTAGGAACTGGTTCCACTGTGTCTCGAGGCGCTGGTCAATGGTGCCGGGCGGCAACGTGGGCGGCGCGGACACGGGCGCGGGCGCGGGGCCGGGGGCCGGGGGGGACGACCGGCGCGCCAGCAGCGCCTGCAGGCCTCGCTCCGCCGCGTTCTGACTCGCTGCCGAGCTCGACTCCACGCCTACACACAGCACACACATCATCAGTACCATCACAAGAGGCTACACACTCTACACAGCACAGTAAACTAACTATTTGCCATATATAATATTATTTATTTTGAAAAAATGACTTTCTGCCATGTTTCTTGCGGCGCATTCTTCTTGGCAATGATGGTCTTTCCGAATGCGCTGGTAGATTCAAAAAAGACATGTAGGGGAGAAGTGGCATGAAAGAGCCAGTTTTCTTTACGGAGGAAAAAATACTACATGTAATGAAAAAGAAGTATTTTTTTATTTTAAAAATTATTCTTTATTTATTTGAGTACGTAATTTCGTACAAAAAAAATCTTAAATAATATATAAAAATCAACGAAATATGCATTTCAAAAAAATGTGTCATTCGGCTCTTTCATCACAGCTCGGTATTGAAAGAGCTGCCATAAGTTTTGAAAGAGCCGGTTAGTATAACAACGCGTAATTATGAAAATTATCAAAAAAAAAAAATAACTGCGACGTAAAAAAAACTTAAATACAATTCTAGCAATATTTTTTAAGTAATTGCTAACATTTCTTAACAAAAAAAAATAATTCTATCAGTCATTTTAAGTACTCGTTTTTAACGCTTTCTTAATCTTAACATATTAATCAGTCAGAGGTACATATACGTTCTACAGAACTTAACATATTATAGGCGGTTTTTTTATTAATAACAGTCTCTAAATAAAAAGAAATCTTCTATCAAAACCAACATCATTAAATCTCCAAGAACTTCAAAAATAATATTGCTATCTTTGAGCCTAAATATCTATCTATTCATTAAATATAATTATCAGACTGTTAGGAACATCAAATGTATGTTTTTTTAACCTTAAAAACATTTCTTGCAAAAAAAATTCAATTGCCTCTTAATGCCACAAGACTCATGAGCCCAACCAAAACAAATTTTGCATTGAAACCGCCGGCTTTTTCAATGCCCACTGACCCGGCTCTTTCACGACTTGTTCCAAAAAAATATATAAGCTTCAAAATAACAACAATATCAGACCTTTAGCAGATAAGTTTTTATGCAACTGCAAAGCCAAATATATGCACCAACTGAGTCTATAACCCATTTGCCTATAATTGTTAACAAAAAAATACCAAAAAACAACTAAAATGAAACAAAAAAGTTACTTTTGAGTGGCTAAAACTTCGACTCGATGCACCGATGGCGGTTGGTTTCGGCGAACTGTCAAATGTTTGTGGGTGACGGGAAATCAGTGTTGCCACCTAAAAATAATATTGCCAACCAAATCTGTTCTAAAACTACCGAAATAATGCAAGTGGCTCTTTCAAAACCTGGCTCTTTCATGCCACTTCTCCCCTACTTAAAAGAGCCCTCGGCGGCCTATTTGCAAAATAAACTTTTGACTTTTGACTTTTGACTTTTTAAGCACAAAAATTAACTACTTACCTATATTATAATAGTACTTAATACTGATAATTAGAAGTAGTGTCCGACCGAAGTTTCGGTTTCAGCTACATCGCACTCTCATGTTAAATTTTCCTTTTTATGGTAGTTTAATTTAGACCCAGTAACACTATGATAATGTTAAAATTTCAATCTGAGAAACGTGAAACGTAGAACCTTGTAATATTGGACTAGCGAGAAGTTTATTTAATTATAGAACAGCCTACTGATATTATATTCCACGTTTTAACTTTTTCGACGCCAATGTCACATAATCAGCACCGCAGGTTCAACGCCAACGACTTATATGTGTATACATATACGTCCATTGCTTCAATGCAAAAGCAATTTTCGTTCAATTGATTTTAGGTTCAACTTAAGGCATCGCAATAAAGAAGTCTGGCGTATGGGGTATGGGTGACGTCTCTTGTATTTGACCTGGCGGCGAAAAGGTTAATCACATTTATAAAAGGTTCAGTTTCGGCTGAAACTAAAATAAAACCGAATTTTCGGTTTCAGTTTCGGCAAAAAACATGTTTCGGTCGGACACTAATCAGAAGTTTAGTAATAGTTACCCTAAGCAAAAATACAACGGTTTCATTCGCTAAGGTCAATATTTTATTGTTTTTCTACATGTACCTATTAAGTAGAGTTTTCACATTAAGCTTACATCGCGTACCTACTGCGCCATGTTTACGTACGATAGAGCAAAGAGAAACAAAAAATAATAGTATGCTTCATTTGGCTGGGTCACTTCGATAGTTCATTTAAGTTGTATGTAATTGTGACGATCATCAACACCAAAGTAACATCACCTTTCTTGCGTGTTCGCCTTGTCGTATTGACAAATCATTTGTAGTAAAAATTCCGTCTCTATTTATTACTACGAAACAGACAGAGACGTCATCATAGATAACTGACAGTTACGGAGTGGTGAAACAGGCCCTAAGAATAAAAACTTTAAATTAAAATTATAATGTTTTATTTAGTAAACCAATTTGAACGGAGTATGAAGAAAAAAACTTGCTTAGCATTTTTCTAGTAGGAAAGTTAAACTTAAAATTCGTATTAAATTAGATAGATCAAACATAGTGTTGACAAAACAAACAAAACGGGGCTGTCGGATTTGAATGTGTAATGTAAAAAGACGCTGGTGGAAGAGGAGCCGGCGTTCAACTGCGAAAGGTCCACGTACTCGCAGATGACGTCGTCCCAGTTGTCGGTCAGATCCCGGACGCTCTTCGCGTTTGCGATGAGCTTTCGTTTCATTAAGCGCTTCACTTTAGCTAGCTGCTCAGGGGTGTCTTCATCGTACGTGTTTGCTCGCATCCACGGATCGTCCATTTTCGCTGGCTCCACCATTACTACAGTGTGCATCCTCTCTGTTACCTGAAGCAAAACTGGAGGCTTCGTCCGTGACTCCTCCCTAAAACTTTCTTTCTTTTGTGACTTTTTAAGTATTGACAGTCGCGATTTTTCAGCAAGTGACATTTCTAAAGGCATGTTTGCAGCGGCTATGGATGGGGCAAATGTAACAGTAGTGGTAGAAGCTGTAGTAGTAGTAGTAGCTCTGGAGGTGGTCGCTGGGGTAGTGGTAGTAAAACGAGTACTGGACGAAGTTATCTCTTCGAAGTAGATTGTTGTGTCTGGCTGGGTGTTTTTGCGTCGGTAAAACATCTTCCGTGGCTGCCATGATGTACTATAGGTTTCCGTCGTAGTCGGCGCCATCTCCCTCGCTGAGCACACAACAAGCCGATAGTTAGGTCACTCCGTTTTCCAAATCAGGGTGGTTACATCGTAATGATTTGTGAACACTATTAAGACACTTCGTAGATTTTTATTTACACGGTTAGCAAAGTGCTAGAATACGCTTTGACGCTAAAGTCAAGTCTTTTCTAACGTGACTGATCACTATAGGCGACAAACGAGAAAAAAGCTAGGTAGCGTAGCCAGAGCGTAGTGTGCTATCATGCTATTTTAGACATCAACCAAGAATTTAAAAAAATAGAAGTACTAACTAGGTAAGTATGACATAATTATACAAATAATTATCTAGGAGCCAATAAATATAAAAAAAAACAATTGAGAGAATCGTTGCTTACCTTTCGTACGGCGCAGCAAAGGGGGTAATTTATTTTTAATGTTTTGAACCCTTTGCATGTCGTAGTAGTCAGCGTAATCGCTGTAGGCGTTGATGTTGGGCGGCGGCGGCGGCGGCTTGGGCGGCGGCAACACCGCGCGCGGCAAGTCCCCGTCGTCCTCCCCGCGCGCGCGCACCCGCGGCTTGGCGCGCACGCCCAGCCCCGGAGACAACGGCACCCACGGCCGCTCCTCTACATCAGGGTATACAGACTCTTGCCCTCTTAGCGTCTTTTGAATATCTCTAACATCGCTCAGAACACTTTCATCTTCTTCGGTAACTGTGCCTGGCTTCATTCTAGTGTCTATAATTGGCCGATCACGCGGTTTTCGCCGAGATTTCTTTCTTATTTCTCTGCGAACAAATTTACTCTTTTCGTGCTCAATGCTCTTAGTATCTTCTGGGAAGTCCTCATGATGCGCTTCGATGTCTTCATCATCAAAGTCTAATTTTTGGTTTTCCTCATCTGCGCTGTGGTCATGATTTAATCTTCTATTCGTAGGAAAGTCGTCGGTTATTACTTTACTTTTACTTCGATACCGATCTCTATTTTTATTTTGATAATTGGTTTTCAATTTAGGGACCACTTCTTCTAATTTGTACTTATTCAATGCCACATGATCGCCGTCGTTAACAGATTTCTGTTTCCTTATTTTTTTAGGAGGCTTGTTCCACGCGTCTTCCTCCTCGACATCATTTGTCATTGTTTTTTCTATTTTATCTGTAATCAAACAAATAGGTATAATTTAGAAAAGATGTCTCTGGCACCATACTATTAGTGCTCATATATATTATATTCTAGCTATAGCTAGGTTAGTTAATACGTACCACTAGGTTCTTCATATTTGTAATCTAGAGATGCCGAAGCGTCAGGCGAGTGGTCGCGGTATTCGTCGGACGCCGCGGCGGGGGCGTCGTAGTCGCCATACTGCGGCATCTTGACAGCGGCGTAGTCGCCGTAGCGCGCGGCTGCCGCTGCCGCGACCGCGCACGCGCACGCCAACGCCAGCAGCAGCTCGCGCGCCATCTGCCCTGTGCCCTCACACCACCGCCGCTAATACTTTCAGTTCCCGTCCTCGTTTTATTCCAGCAATGTTTCTAACTCAATTTGCGACATTATTCTGCACCTGATACTACGAATTTGACAATTAAGTGACGTTTTAGCAGATGAAGAATTGTAGTTTTTTCTTACCAGCCATGACTAATCTCTATCAATGACGTTATATTTTATTTGTCATACATAGCGTCTTAATTTAACTGAGCCATGTTTTATTACTTAGGTAATCTATCGATTGATTAATATACATAAACGACGAAGATAGTTGGATAACCTTAATTAACAACTGAAAATTACCTAGGGATTATCTTGACGCTCATTGCTTGTCTTTTGAAAACTATAGTTGTATAAAAAATACCCACTGCCACCCACTGCAATATCGCCAGCGCCACATTATTGCTACCTATCGGCTTTTTTTTTAACGTTAGCCGGATACTTTAGAAAAGGAGGATTTAAGCGCATTGTGACCAAAACTTTTTTAGATAACAGGTAATTATGAACCTAAGATATATGAAACCAAGGTTATCGCAAATGAATAAGACAGGCTGCTTGATAGTTTTTAAAAATGTGATTTTGACATTAATTTCAGCAAAATGTCATTACTTAAATTGTAGTAGAGTTTATAACAAAATCCAAAAAAATAGTAAATTATGCTACGCCATCCTTTCGATCTTTTCTTGAAATGAAAATGAGATATTCATTATGAGTGGGAAAAATGAAAAAAATGATCCGAACAAGAAAGAGGAGTCGACCTGTACGTGCTACTCTAAGCCGCGTTCTAAGACTTGCCCTCCTGTGCTCAACATAACGCACCCATTGGTAAGTGGTTTCTTCTGCATTAAGATAAAACAGAACTTTTTTACAACACCATAGATCAGTATCACTCATACTTTGTTTACTTGGCTTGCAGCGTTATTACGAGTTTACTCAGGATGAAATAAAGGCCCTAGAAGAATGCGACAAGGAGAGTTTTTACCGTCGATGTCTGCCATTCAGCACGCTTTTCGCTAGTGTCACGTATGCTGCTATTAAATGGGGTAAGGCATAAGTATTTCATGTTATCTATTTTTATTGTTGTTAAGTACCTACACCTAGTAAGACTTCTATTTTAGCAAATGAAGTTGGTACATACACATCTGTGACTACATATGTCGTTTTGTACGTCGTTTTCATTGTTAGGACATTCAAAAAGCTGTGATCAGTAGGCTTATTGTCTAACTCGCTCGCAATCGCCATCGTGTTCATTTTGACAGTTCTTATATGAATGTGACAGCTAGCGGATTCCGATGCCAATTGTCAGCCCATACATGAACTGTCAAAATGAACACGATGGCGATTGCGAGCGAGTTAGACAATAAGCCTACTGATTGTTGTACATCTACAAAAAAATTATACTTAGTTACCAAATTATTTTACAATGAATTGTCGACTTTATGCTTCCGTTCTTAGGTAATCTGAGTTGGTAGGGACGCCACGAAAATGTTCATCGAAGTAAGAACGCACGGGCAATTAGATGAGATTGAGTGACGTTCCTTCCAATTCTATCTTACTTCTATGAATGTTTTCTTATTTTAGGCTTCCTGAAGAGGAATCCACATTTTGGGGTGTATCCTAAAATGTTGCTGGCCGCTTTACTTGGGCATTTCTACGGACGGTACCATTATATCCCGGATTGCGACCGAAAACTTCGTAAACTACCTGCAAACAGTCATCTAGGAAACGTCATGCGTAAATATCATTGCGAGAAAAACTCCGGTGATGCCATGAAGAGGCGCTGATTATTTTATACTTATTTTTCATTGTTTACCTTCCTAAGCATCAATCGTTTAAAATATTATTTTATTCTATTATATTAATAAAAAACCGGTAAATTTATGAAAACTTTAATAAATGAGGTATTTACCACGTCTTTTCAGCCAGATTATGCCTAACGATTTTTTTTATACATTTTTACCTAAGGCGACTAGTGCCTTCAAATTCAAAATGTTGTCTCTGTCTTTTTTTTTACGTGTGAGTAAAGAAAATCACACACTTTTGCAAATTTTAGGTGTTTTTGTTGTTATTCGTGATGAGATAGTCAGCACCTACGTTGTGCTTAAAGTACATCGGATTCTTTATTATTTAACATTTAAATAATTTCATAAGTCATTATCATTACCGTTTAGGAGCAGTAGGGAATGCAAGCCAAAAAAACACCATTCGGTTGAACTTTATTTAAATACCGAATTTTTGTTGATACCTAAACGAACTACATTGCAAATATTGTATAAGAGTTGATAATTCATATACTTATATATTTTTAAGTGAAAACTTCTTTAGCGGCGTTAGGCACTTTTTGGGATGGGCAATAGAACATTATGATACAAGTGTGCTATGTTGATCATTACACACGAGGCATATTGTACGCGCGATCGACAGCGAGCGCGAGTAAGAACACCGAGCGCGAGTAATGATCAATGCACACGCGTTTCATACGACGTTTTTCAACACATTTGCGAGGAAAAATAAATGAAATTCTTAATAAGTAAGTACAGTAAGTATAAAAAAACTTTAGTTTACCTTTCTTACCAGACATTACTTAACTGGAAGCTTTAGAAATTTTCTTTGTCACTTTAACCCTTTACCAGGCCAAGGGATATATTACACCCACATCTTATATCGGTTACCATAGTCAGTTTGACTCCAAACCACCTACAAAATATTTTGTCAATCCCTGAAAATATCATTTTATGATCTTCATTCACAACACGCTTCTAAATTGCGTAAGTAATATATCTTTGGCAGCCGTTTAAATTCACTTGAACGCTAATTTCAGTAAACTACGGAGAAATTCAAACACTTTCCATAATTTCTATGAAACAGAAGTACATAGGTCGAACAACTTTTTGATATTTTGTAGATTTTGAGTGTTGAAAGCTAATGTACTTAATCGTAAACATTGCTAAATATTCATGCATTGTGTATGACCAGAATTAAGATGTGGGTTGACATTATCCCATGGCCTTATTAGAGTTTAACTGTGTGGGAGCTATTTTTCCCATGGCCCGGTATTGTCATGTCATAAAAACTCACATAAGTAATAAAACAGATTTTGTGTTCAACCTAGAGCGAATTCATGTACCTAGCTATAAAATCTCCTTTTAAAGACTTTCCCTGAAGAATTTCTTCTTGTAGATAGTATCATAAAATTTAATAATTGTGTTGTTGCTTATATTATTGGATTTTGAAGCGTGCCATGAATGAAGATCATAAAATAATGTTTTCAGTGATTGATATAATGTTTCGTAGGAGATTTGGAGTTAAACCTTGACTATTATAACCAATATAAGATGTGGGTGGAATATATCCCTTGGCCTGATCAAGAATATAATAAGACAAAATCTAGTATGCCAGTTCATTACTTAGACAGGCGATGGGATAACCGTAACCCACATTTATATTTCTGGTTTAAAGGAAGATCTCCGACCTTCATAAATACATTTTTTACAAGGCGTTCAATACGGTTGCAACAGCATATAAAGAAAGTACGTATTAAGACACGCTGGTTCTTCGGGGCCTGGTATAGGGTTAACACCTTGGATAAACTCACATATAACCTGTCCGAACATATTGTAGTATTTCCGGTGATGTACACTATTTACATTTAGTTTTTCTTTATTATTTGAACTCGTAATTTTTAAAGTAATAAATAACAAGGTAAAATAATCAACAAAATCTGTGAGTGTGAAAGATGGCGGCAGATATTATTTCTCAGCGCCAATCCGCGCGCTACACTCACGCATGCGCGTTGTGCACTTTGCACGCGCTGCGCGCAACGAGGCACTGACAACAGACTGCTAAACAGCCTAATATTTAAATTATAATAAAATAAATAATCAATCTCTTAAATTTGCAAATTGTGGTCACTTTTTAGATAAAAATGAATACTTTAAAAATTATTTTTTTTTAATGAGAATGAAATAATTTATTATGCTTTAAACATGGTAAGAAATGGTCTTGAAGTTAATTGTGGGTACAGTGAAATGTCTAACCAAATACATTGGCATGCAATATATTATCTTATGATCTATCTTATGATATAAGGTGAAAAGGTAAGGTAAGGTGAGGTGGAGGTGTTTTCTTTGTCGAAATTCAATGTTTATTTTATCATCTTTAACCTAAAATAGTTTAAAATTCACGAAAATATTCCTTGGTCCTATACAAATATTTATGAACTATTTACTGAGATTAAAAAAAAGTTTTCTCAAAGATGCAATGAAATGTTAACCTTACGTTCCAAATAATAGGCCGGGACGTATCACGTTGCGGGCGCGGTTAGACAAGTGGTATGTAATGGATTTTCATACAAAATGGCAGGCCTTGGCCTGCAAAGCGATCGTCTTTTGTTTTGTGGTCGTCGTCGTCGTTCGCGGCGCGGGCGCGGGGCGCGCTGCTGGAGGACATGCACGTGGAGGATATGCACCTGCTGCTGCTCGTCCGCCGCCTAAAGCACGCGCTAACGGCAACATTCTAAGGGTTTTTTTTGGAGTTTTTTATTTATTTCATTGCATGTTTGAGAAAAGCACTATACAAGCCTCGGCGTGAAAGAACTTGCAGGCTTCGTACTCCTATCCGGCCTCGCAAAGCTCGGCCGTCTATATACATTACTCAGCCTGCAAGCCTTTCTTTCCCGGCCTCTGCAATAATGTAGTAATATATAACCTACCGCACTTGTGCGGTAATATATTACAGCACTTGTGCGTAATAAACTGAAGTAGGAGCTTAAATGCGGTGCAAAGGGACACAATTTACGAGCAACTGTGTTGAAAAAAATGTTAAACTCGCGTCAGACGTAAGACGGAGGGAGAGTTTAGGTACCAGGATATCAGGATCCTCTAAGAGCTTATTTTGAAATACGAATGAAGCTAGAGTCGCGTTCGATTTTTGAAGTATACGTTGAGTATGTGCGTTTGGCCTAGTGGTATAAGATGTGGAATAACAGTGTTTTCTCTCAGGTGACCGCAGTTCAAATCTCGTGTATTTTCTTTTTTTTTGCGCGAGTGTGCGTGTGTGCAGTTTCCACTTCTGCCGGCACTCCCGGAGTGCTACTTACCCGGTGTTTTTTTTTTTCAATTTTATGGCTCAGTCGTTTAAAAGGAATAGGCTTTAGAAAGTACCTAATTTACAGCATTTGAAGGCAGTAGTCGCCTTAAAAAGTATGATTTGTTTTTTTCTGAACTGTGGAATTTTGTTTTAGATGAATATTATATGGGATCAAGTAACTAACTTAAATTAGGTAGTTCTCGTATTTTTTATACCTCATATTTAAAAGTTAGTTTTTGGGTAACTAAACGCAGTTATAGATGTTGTGCGAAATGATTTTCCGTGACATTTCGTTGAATCCCATGAGGTTTTCAACTTTAACCACATTTGAATAAGGTTCTTATTTATAAAACAATTTTATCTGACAACTGCATTGTGTACACGACTTTAATAACATGTCGCTAAAGTTCTGTTGAAAACCGGATAAAATGTAACGAAATGTCATGGAAAATCATTTTTCTCTGCACCCGTACAGTACATTCTACGAAAGCTGTCATTGAGAAAATAATAAATGATTGGAGATAGGTACTATAATCGTTGAATAGGCAGGGTGTCACAGTGAAGTCTCACTCTAGCTAGGTTTGTCAAAGTTAATCTTCCTTATTGAAACAGACTGTAGGCTAAAATACTCTACTGTCATGGCAAGTAATAACTTTAAAAAAAACTTGTTAACTGTCTCTGTCACTGTCACTCACTGTCAGCCAGTCTTCCTAATATTGCCTGAAAGCGGATTTTCAGCGCGGTTACAAAAATAATTTTAATTGTGTAAATTTGCTTAATTTGGTACGTTGTGATGCGATGAACGAACAAAACATATTCGGGTACCAGCAAGAGGCGCCCGGTCAACCGGTGCTGCCAGTGGACCCGGCACAGCCTCAACCGGGGACACCGTTCCAGGTAAGGCTATGTTGCTGGTTTCATAACATGTTGCTAAAAATATTTATAATTAAATGAAGATATATAGCATGACCGATATTTTTAAAATTGTTTACTACAATTATAGGGTTCTTACAAGTTCTCCCCTGATGAGCTTCGAGTTATGACAGAGTGTAATCGCGAGAGCTTCTACCAACGTTCTTTGCCGTTGTGCACAGCTTTTGGCGTGGGAACTTATATGGCACTCCAGAAAGGTGTGTATTAAAATTGAAAAAGATAAAATTTCGCACTGCATGCCTAATTACATGTGTGATATGATTTAGTGAGGATAAAATTGTGCAATTATTATGTTTTATTACTAGTTTGTGATTTGACATGCAGATATCTATGAATGTTCACTTGTATTGAGGAGTTTTTAACAGAATCTTCATAAACCATTAAAAAAAATTGCTTAGCCCTGATATGCTAACAGAAAATATAGGTACTTATAATATAATTTATGAGAAATATAAGGCTATCTTTTTTACTATTTTTATTGTAATCAGCAAGGTTGATATTGAGACAAACATGGCTAGAACAATGTTTATTTTGACTTCCTGCATATGAGGGGTTAAGTAGGTAAGTCCCATTGTGGTTCATTGATACATTTTAAGTTGCATGTGCATAGCTATGCTGATTGTTGACCTACTTAGGATGCTAAAAAGTTCTGTTATTTTATGTTGCTAAGATTCAGGTTTTAAAAAAGATGTTATAATCAATGCATAGTTCAATATTGCTATCATTAAATTTAAGTATATGTTCATTTTCGCAAGCAGCAAATTTTATGAAATAAATATTTATCTTGAAGTTTTAGTTCAGACTTGTTTTACTTAGATATAGATAAATAAATATAATAAAACTTTAAAAAAAACTGGGATGCAATGTCTACAGAGTCAATAAAGAGGTTGTAATACTTGTGATGGTTGTGATGTAATATTACTTCACTATTATTTTATTTATTTGAGCATTCAATTTGGAATAAGATATTCCATTATATTTATACTAATGGGGTCACTTGAACTTCAACTTCATCAGTAAATCTATATGAATAAAAATTAATGTTGCTAAGTGCAAAACTCGAGAATAGCTGGACCAATTCCACTTTTTTCTTCATATGTTCCACACACATGATGGCACACAACATGTTTTTATGGAGAAAAAAACAAGATTTAAAGATATGCCACAGGGAACAGCTAGTCCCAAATATAAATAAATATTTTTGTTTCTATCATTATCCAGTACTCATTCAAATTTGGGTCTTATTAATACAATACAATACCTACAAATGAATCCTTATTGTATTTAACTTGGTCAGGGAAAAACAAACTTTTATTCCATTTTATTGATGAAATACAAGTGGCCCCTACCAACTTTTGAGTAAGTATGTATACTTATTATTTACATCCTTGATCTGATCACTATTCTATTATACTGTATTGTAATGCTGTTGTTTTTTGGATTAAATTGCTTTGCGAATGCTATAAGCATAATGTTGAGCCCTTATGTTTGCGATATTGCGATTAATTTTCTACTTCACTAGTAACTACGGTAGTCAATGTCTTTGTTTGATATTTACCATAAAGACAAGAAGTCTATTGCAAAGGAATCAGCTTCATTGTAATTATCTTTTAAATGTTGTCTTTATTGTGTATCTAAAACAAATGTTTGTCAGAATCAGCACAGAACAATCTATGATTTTACCATCTCCTGCCTGGTGATTCCTATCCACTGCAATTAAGCAAAGAAATTAAGCTGTGAAAGCTGTGAAAGTAAGAAGGCAAGGCAATGTTAAATGAAAAAAATTGTGTTACAGGTTATTTCAAACCAAATCCCCGTTTTGGTGCATTGCCTAAAATGTCACTGGCTGTGCTGGTGGGCTATTTCCTCGGCAAGCTTTCCTATCAGCAGGCATGTGCTGAGAAACTGATGGCTTTGCCAGGAAGCTACATAGGTCAACTCCTCCGTGAGAGAAGGGATGGACGTATGGGGTAATCATATATTTTATTTATTTTTTAATGTATATATTTTCGATACTGCATCTTTATACCAATTATTCAATTAATGATAATCCGAAATATGAAGATTATTATGTTTTATTCAGAACCAGCGTTACGAAACAGGCTCCCACAATGTTTGGGGCAGGCCCAAACGACATTTACTCGGATGCTGGTCCCGGCAGCTCACTGGACCTCGACACCGATCGCCCAGTGTTTAGTGAAGATACTTATCGTCCTGATAATGAAGGTACCAAATTATGAAATACTACTCAGTTATTCATAAAAAGTTCGCTATCCAGATTTAACCAAGTTCTAGATGTATGAATTGTTGTTAGAAGATTTAAATGCAGAGTGTACTATACTAAAAACCATAATAACATTGCAAAAACTTATCATTTTGCTGTCATTAAAATTAAATATACCTGTTGTTTCTTATTAGGTGCAATAAAAAAGGTTAGATATATTTATTAAACTTTTTGTGTAAAAGTTATCTACTAGTTTTAATAAAATGCGTGATGCATTGACGTACAATAAACAACTAAACTCCCAATCACGCTCAAACTCTGTCCGAAGCAAAAGTCTGCACGACGCGTCTATTGTGCAGTTTTGGTTCAGTCGTGTTTCGATCGCGCTTCGATAACAATGTACATGTCTCTTTCGCACAGTAATCTCAAACGCTTGAGAACAAGAGACAGTCAGGTTTACAGTGCGTGGCGTCATGTCATTACTTCATGCAATTGACATTAAACATTACTGCCACGAAATAAGGTGTTAATTTAAACGAATATGTTAATGTTATCTGTGTAAGTTGATGTGTTGACACACACAACACATAGACAACGCCGCTCGGACGTTTCTTGAGGCACTTTTGTTTGCGATTGGGAGTCTAGTTGTTTACGTGATGAGAAACATTTGTTATAGGTTCCGGTGCTCCTGCGAATCCAGATCGCAAGGGGCCCTCTGTTTCGTACGAAGACCTGCGACGCAAAAACCGCGGCGACTACTCCGAAGTGAGGCAGGACCCATACAGGTACCCTCAGTCACGATATAGATTGGGAACATCCAGTGCAATCACGACATACCTACATTTGCTTCAAGTCTTGACACCTTCAGACTTAAAAAGTAATAGCCGACAAAAAAAGGCATACGGTAACAGTGGCGTGGCGTCAAGTGTATCAGAAGGCAAGCCGAAGGGAACTTAACTAGCCTTCTCCTCTAATTCTGCACAATAAATTGCCCAACTGCCTTAAAATAGGCAAGCCGGTGGGAATCGAGTTCTATGGACGCCACGCCACTGTACGGTAAATAATTAGTTTACTTTCTAGCTTTGTATAGTTAGATGAATTTGCGAGAGCTTGGAATTGCGTTTGTAGTCGTTATGCGGTAAAAGGTGAATTTAAATTTTTCATCAGTTAATTCGCCTTTCCACTTATACACCCACAATCTTGCTAAACGTGGCCTATAGGTTTGTTACCTTAGGCTCTGTCTACCCCGTAAGGGATAAAGAAGTGAGTTGTAAGTATGTATTAAATTCAAAATAATTTGCTTACTTTAGCTCTCACTCGGTCTAAAATTATTTTCTGCCATAGTTTTTAAAAACTGCGTAACTTACAGTCGTACCGGCCCAAAGATAATTATTTTGAAAATTGTGAGAATACAATAAAATATACGCACAAGGTAATTAATATTTAAAATTTGACACTGACATTATTTTGGAATTCTCTTCCTCAGTATAATTATTACAAACCTGTTTATGCTAATTAATTACGGAAAAAGGGAAATTTAAAATATAGAATTCCTATGAACACAATACCAAAATGCGATTCCACGCTCTCGCTATAATATATCTATACTCCTGACCGATTTTACTCCATTGTGCCCAGCAAGCTTTTTTCTTCAGTTATAATTTATACTAGCTGTTGCCAGCGAATTCGTCGTTTATCGCTATCCCGTGGGAACTACGCAATTTTCCGGGATAAAAAGTAGCCTATGTGCTATTCCAGACTTTTCTCTATCTATGTGCCGAATTTCATACAGATCCGTTGGGCCGTTCAGTCGTGATTGAATAACAAACAAACATCCATCCACCCATACTTTCGCATTTATAATATTAGTTAGATTATAGTAACGCATCCATATCTATCATCATCAGTCAGCGTCTGCTAAAGGGGATGAATCGTCTGTTTATCGTTAAAATTGTTTTGCTCTCGTTTCAGAATGGACCCCAACGCGCTGCCGCCGATCGGGCGCGCGCCCCCCGCGCCACCTGCCACGCCGCCGCGCGCCAACACCAATAAATACGGCGACATCATGGACTAGCAAACAACTCTCTGATAGCGTGGTAGCACTCATAGCTATAAAATTTAATAATAAGCGAAAGGCATTTAAAGCACATGCTTTATTGGTAGTGCTATTTTAGTCAATATAACTGTTTTTTACAGACCAATCGAGTTTTGTACAGTTTTTGGCTTGTAGAAAAATATTTTTCTGTTACGATTTCTATATTTATATAGTTATCAAATGTCGCTTTTGATTTTTAAATAAATAATGTTCACTGCCACTACGCGAGTCAAGTGTCATGTAGTCGCCTAGCTAGAAGAATCATGTAACGAACTGTTATTAAATCGAGTAGCAATAAAGTAGATAAGAGTTGCAATACAGACTTTATTATGTTAAATTTTAATTGTATTTACTCTAACCCACAAATACACAATTCCTAACAAATTCGCACTGCAGTCTTAAAATTTAGATGTAGTAAAATATAAACTTCAACAGGAAAACACTTTATTAATAAAATATATCTCAACTAAGTAAAACTGAAACAAAAGTAAATTTATATAATAACTAACCGTCAAATCGTTAAACATATTGCGTCCCCAGTAGATTTCATTTATCTCCTCTCCACCAAACATGACGAATTCCTGTCAACGCCAAATCACTAAATCCCGGTGATCTCGGGATGTTTGCTGCATGAATCTCTTCAACGCATACCAGATACGAAAGTCAACATACAGTAATTTCTCTAACCAACATTATTGCACAAACTCGTAATTTGGCAAACCTTTAGTATCTGTTAATCCGTAAACTTAATTAAAAAAACCTGCCAAGTGCGTGTCGGGCCACGCGCATTCTAGGGTTCCGTAGTGTCGCAATAGGCGGATATCATGAACATATATTTTTTTTCGATACTATGATTTAGTTCTGTTTCACCAGTAGTGGACCATTATAAAAAAAAAAAAAAATATTTTATAAATTGGTCCACTATTACTCTTTACATTGTAAAGCCAACCTAGCTGTGGTACATCACTAAAAAACAGATACACCTGCTAGTCGCATTGCTTACGTTAAATACGTTAGTTTGATTTTGGGTAGCTCTATAACTGTCTAACTAAAGTAGCAAATAATAAAGGTTACCAAATAATGAGTAGAAAATGATGATAAACTACAGAAACCTCCAGCCACGTTATTGCAGAATCGAATACCATGGAAATGTACAGTCGCCATCAGATACATCAGAGCTGTCTTTAGGTGGTCAAAAACAGATTATGCTAACTGTAGTTAGATATACAATATGCTATACTCAAGAGCAAAAATATCGGGTCGCTTTTCATAGAACTTGTATGAAAAGTGACCCGTTATTTTTGCTCGTCAGTGTATATTTATGTTCAAAAATGTCTTGACAGTAACTTGTTTCAGTCGCTTAAGGGTGCGACCATACCGCCGCTTAAAAAACGGTGACGTTACGGAATCGCAACAAAATGTATGAAGAAACGGTGAGAAAACGTGACGCTTACGACACGTCACTGCGTATACGCGGCGGTTTGGTCGCACCCTAAGTCCGCATTAGACAACTCCTATATTTATGCAATGGCCTTTACATAGCAGTCGGGGTATGCACTGGCAATTGTGTCCGCCATCGGCGAACACATAACTTAAGATTAATGCTTTAACCTAGCTAATAACCAAAATTCACCTACACGAAAAGGTCGTCTTTCCCGCAGTTTTACATACTTTAACGAGTTATAGAGCGCTTTTTTCCGTGAATTTATATAAAATAAATAAATTCATTTCATTTCAAGTTATGACGTGACGGTTGACGTGCGGTTATTTATGTTATTCTCTTATATACAGTCAAGGGCATATACGTTACTAGGACGTCAAAAACATCTATACCTTAAAGGTGCGACCAAACCGCCGCGTATACGCAGTGACGTGTCGTATGCGTCACGTTTTCTTACCGTTTCTTCATACATTTTGTTGCGATTCCGTAACGTCACCGTTTTTTAAGCGGCGGTGTGGTCGCACCTTTATGCCACCAACCAACAATAAGGTTGTTGATACTTGTATTTGACAAGATGGCTGTATTAATATTTATGCCCTCGACTGTATATGTGGATGGATCGATCACCCTAGTTTTTACGGGTGTCGATCGTATTGTTATGACAGTAAATTGCCAAGACGACCTCTCGCGAATGCGAGCCATAACTAGAGAAAATTGGTATCCAAAATCATGGCTCCTTATAAATAGACTAGACACAATTTGGGTAAACATTAATAAAATGGCGATCATCATCAAAAATAAATTCATATCTTACAACAAAGTAAATATACTTAAACAATATTTAATAAAAAAGAGATATTCCTTGGTAAATGGTAGCAACTCTTGATTTAATTTACATGTGACACGTTCTTAGAACATTACCACGTATAATATTGCGCGTCGTGGCAATGCCGTGCAGTCGAAGAAACATCCAACTGACATGTTTACTTCAAAACAAAACCTTTTTTACGTCATTAATTTTGCCAGCGAGAGTTAAATTGCTTGTCATAGGAGCACCATAAATATGTCAAGTTCTAAGTTTAATCTGACTGGAAGTGTGTGAAAAGGAATGGATACTTTGTAACAGGTTAGTCGGAGAGTAGCCACAAATCGTACAAATTTTATTATTCCCGAGTATCAGCATGTGGTTGGGTTAGATAAACTAAACAGCCCTGTTAATTGTATTTCAGGATTTTTCACTTGTGGTTATCAATTTTTTCTATGCACTGTTCGAGGTTCAAAATGTACGGCATCAAAGGACTTTTTTTTATTTATTTATTTGATAACGGGCTTCGTACAAAATTTTGTCACATTAGCCCATAGGGCAGAATTCATATCTTGCACTAACTCACATTGTTGGTCACATCAGCCAACCTGAATAGCATCAGCGACGTCTGAGGCCGCTGGGCAAAGGGAGGACTTAATTTTGAACAAAAAATTACGATGTTAAATTTACATTAATGTTTTACCAGACTGACTCAATTACCTACTAATATATCCTATAAATAATACCTTGTTATAAGAAGTGGCTGAAAAAAAAACCTTTACTATAAAACTAATTGTCTCAGACAGAAATTTTATAATAAACACAGGCCTTACACTTGACTAGAAAGAAGGGCGAGAAGTCAGGACAGGGTATGAAGAGGTTCATGGTTCACCAGCGGTCTGCTCCGAGGCAGCAGAGCTATTTGGTGCAGACAGAAGAGCGGAAGGGTGAATCGTGCAAGAAAAGGCTGCAATAGTGGAAACTATTTTAAATTGAATAACAAAAATGCGGTTAGCACTTTCGCAACGGCTTGCCAAAAAGTTTACGAAAAAAAATCAATAGCTAAGCGTAAGTTTGGAATTTTGAATTGTCTTATTAGCAAGTATCCAGTACGAGGGTCACCATGTTACAACTTATTTTCTTAATATTATTTATCTACACAAAAGTTCTCTATAAGTAATATGTTCAAAATCCGTACCTACTTAATGACCAGCATTGCAACAGTGATATTATAGGGTCATAATGACACCGAATTCGATATTATTATGAATTTGAAGTTTTTTCCGATTTCAGACCCACCCTACAGTACTTATATTTAAAGTCAGTACACGATAACTGTACCTCCCTGCTGCAACATTAACATTCCCCGAGCGGTACAACTTAGGGATCTCTAAAAAGCGAGCCTACCTGTTCTTGAAAGGGCCGGCAACGCACCTGTGACCCACGTCTTGCATGTGTCCCTGGGCGATGGTGATCACTTTCCATCAGGTGACCCGTCTGCTCGTTTGCCCCCTCTTATATAAATTAAAAAAAAAAACGATAAAATCTGGCTATGGATGATCTGGGGTAACTTTGCAATGAATGCTAATTTTCAAGCAACACTGTTTTAACCTTAATAATGATAAATACTTATGGTGCTTGAGCTAAAAACTTCCCGGCTACCCCAAGTAGAAAACCGTTAAGTACATCATGTTTTTTTTTGGAAAGCTTACAAAGTAAGCTTTTATGCACATAAAATACAAAACATCCAAAACATACAAAAAAACGACGAGCATGTAAACCGAAGAGATTGATGAATGTGGATGAAGCGAAAGAGGTATGTCAGGATCGTAGCAAGTGGAACAAAGTAGTCTCTGCCTACCCCTGTGGGAAAGAGGCGTGACGATATGTATTTATGTATGTAAAATACAAAAACCATGGATGCCCGTTTTTTTGCAAGGGGGTGTATAATAAATATCCTAATGTCTCTTCCAACATGAAACTACCGTGAGAATTAAACATAATTGTATAAAAAGCCGAAACTACTACTACTACTAGGACTACGGAATAGTCCGAAACAATTGTCGGAGCATTCTTTCGGCTTGTTATACGTGACTTACGTGAGTTATCCGGTTGTTGTAATTAAATATCCTAATGAGTGTAAACAGCTAGTGAAAATATAAATATGTACCTACAATTTTAACGTTAAAGTTGGAAACGTGTGAAGATTATCAAAAAATACTGCAAAATAATTTAGATACAATAAAATATATAAAGCTAAAACTCACAGACGCCTTAAAATTTCATTTTTATTACGTAGTTCCATAACCACTGATTATTTGAAAAAAGTGCTGCTGGAAAAATTAGCATTCATTGCAAAGCTATAACAGATCATTCATAGCTAGATTTTATCGTTTACAGACTTTTCCTACTCCTGTACTATTATCTGTGATTTATGTTATCACGAGCACCACTGTAAGAACACTCATAATAAGACTTTGGCTAAGTCTATATTGTCTATTCCCTCTAAAAGCACTTGTTGGCTTATGGCTCTAAAAGTGCTCCACCGTTAACTCTGCCAGCCATAGACTGCCAGATCTAGGTAAAACTTTTACAGGATCAACATTAAATTTACGATGAAAATGCATGGCTACCAACTTAACAAATTATTTCATTCGTATGGTTTTTTATTGAACTAGAACTTTCTGAACGAAATGCGTAGCTGCCAACATAACAAACAAGATTTTTTAATAACGTCACTGGCAATTTGGTAAACGTTTTGGCTAAATGCGCCAAGAATGCAAGGCTATAAAAAAAAAGTTAACGTTAATTAAAAACAAAGTTTACTATAAACAAACTTCCAATTTTTTCGTTAGTCGTTTTCATGTTTCCCGCTCTTGTCTTGTTTGTTATTTGTTATTTGATTGCAATAGTTTTAACAAAGTTTTATAACATTAACATAATCATAAAAAAGTATCGATGAAAACGAAATTACTTCAACACCGGAAGAAATATCCGCAGCGGCCCAGGAAGTGATGGAAAATTTGTTGTCTAGAAAATCTCGGCAATGATAAAACCTAGGTACCTACGAGAATTTCTGCGTGGAGACTGGAACACTGGACTTATTCATTTTTGGAGAACGTATTACTCTAATTTAGTAAGTATACCTACCTACTTAGTCGTAGAAAAAATATTGTATGCAACGTTGTATTAGCAAGTCAAAAAAAGCTCGTGGTTTATTTCTTACGATGTTCGCTACGCTCACATCGTAACCCACACCACTCGCCTTTTTTGACCCCTCTAATACAACTGTTGCATAAAATACTATTATGTGTGCAAATATTTGGCAGCCGCAAAATAAAATTGTTTTAATGCCGCTTTATTTGCGTGGCGTCAATTATTACTCTAGTACAAATCATAAAGAGATTACAGTTCACGAGCCGCAATATAATGTTGTTGTGGTTTCTCATCCTAAATTAAATGAACTATAAGCTTTACAACACATGTGGGAACTTATTATGGAACTCGAGAAGGCTCGTTTCATAAAGCTGCAGTCGTGTTCTAAGGACCCTCATTACTATTATTATTATTTTACGCATCATTTATTTCAACTGACGCGTCTGTGTTCCGCCTTTAAATGACAGTTGGATGTGTCTTCGTTTGCTAATTATAAAATTAACAGTTTTGCTTAAAACCAATTACAAATTGTTCCCATTATTTTGCTTTGCAACATTGGGTACATATTCTTTAAATTGTATATTAATATAACTAGAACAAGAACAATTTTTATGATTTATGCGTACAGTCAAGGTACAATATCCACTGTACTCCATTGCAATACATAAAAAGTATACAATAAATATTATACTTATGCATATGTATGCTATGCTTGACTCTACCAAAGCAGGTTTGACATTGTCACCCGAAAAGGCCCTGACTTTTACTGATATGGATATAAAATTTGAACCGTATTATTAATTTTCATTAGGTATCTATTATAGTAACAGTAAAATTATTGTGGTCAATAAATCGCGTCTGCTTGATAAGAGTCAAGTTCCGATGGGGCCTGACATGTTTACTCCAAAATACTTATTCTATTTCGCACAACGATGTAATGAAATGTGTTTCTTGGTTATTGATAAATTAATAGCATGTATTGTATAGATAAGCAATAAACTCTTTTTATCTTTGGGCAGTCGTGTAAAGAACCAACAGAGCCCGCTTACAAATAGTTTCAAGGATACAGGCTAAGTTCTAATCGCAATATTGTAATCCGTTACGAGTAAATGTATTACATGTATTATAGATTAAACCCTGCAATCCGGGAATTCAATGTATTGATCATTTTTCGGAATGATGAATTCATTTTATAAATAAAATTAATATGTACTTTCATACTGACTTATATACGAATGCCAAAATTGTACAATTGAATACATTTCTCATTTTATTCGGCTCGTTTCATTACAGATGATTCTACTGTACAATACAGAAAAAATGAAAAAATTACGTGTGGATTTTTGTTAAACAGTATAAATACTAAATTTCGTAGACTGCCTTGGTAGACATTGAAATTTCACTATAAAATTGCTTGGTTGGTCCACAGTGGTATGTAAATGTCTTCCATTGCGTACAAGTTACTGTTTCAGATTTATTGAACCAGCAAAAGCTGCGACAGTGACGAAACATTAATGTACATTGCATGTCCGGGAAGCGGAGATCATGGCAGCGGCCAGGGCAGGCCAGGGATGTTGATGGGTCCGCCGAGGCCCACGTCCGCTTCGAGGAGGCTCATAATGACGGCCATGGCGGCCTCGCTGTTGCCGTCGAGGCCGAGCACCGGCAGCGGAGGCGAGCCCAGCGGCGGCGACTCGCCCGCCAGCGGCTCCAGCCCGCCCGCGGGGCTGTCGCCGCCCGCCGCGCTCAGCGACACGTTGTTACGCACTTGACCGAACCCCAGGTCCACTCCGAGGATGTTGTCCATCAGAGAAGCCTGCAGACATCACCATTGCACAGTTAACTATTATAACGTGGAGCGGTATATTTTCACAACGAAACAATACCTACGACAGACCTACGAGGGTGGGGAGAAGTGGTTAGCAAACCATATATACTCACTAACAAAAATAACGGGTCGCTTTTGATAGAACTCTGTACAAAAAGTGACCCGTTAGTTTTGCTCGTCAGTGTATATTATGCGCCCCAGTAAATATTTAAACGAATATCCGGGATTGGGTCATTATGTAACAAGTATGAGAACCGAGCGCGTTTTTTTTAATAAAAACGCTTAGTCGCCCCTTATATTTCAATTAGGTACATACATACGGAATGTACGGATTCACATTAGCATATAATTCAACATTTTTACTTGCGTAAAACGCAAATGTTAACAAATAACCTGTGAAATAGCCCCAGTTAAGGCCGTCGCATTTCGCTGTAGCAGATGAAGTACGTGTTCAAGTATAGTGTAGTATAATATTGTTTGTGGTCCTACAAACCGATTGTCCGAAGACAGCTTCCTGCAGCAGGTCGACGGGCAGGTCGGGCGAGAAGTCCGGCGAGGAGCGGCGCAGCGCCTCGTCGGCGATGGCGCTGCCGATGTTGTGCGACTCCACCTGCGAGTCGATCAGCCGCTGCATCTCCAAGTCCGGCTCTGAAACTCCACTCTCAAGGTCACGAACCGAAGCCTCCCGCGCCGCCGATTCTACGCAATACAAGCAGATAAACGCGATTCGGTCTTCTGACGCTGTAACGTTTAGCTCGGTGCCATCGAGCATGTATAACCAATCTTTAAAAAATACGCAAAGCCACTGCGGCAGCCATTCCACTCTCATCCAAAGGTCAGACACAAATTTCTTCAATCTAATGTTTAATCGTTTATACACTAATGAGTTTCAGAATTGAGTGGCTAGTATTATTACTCTAAATACTGGTAAATGCTCGATGGATGGTGCCGCTCAAAAGTAATTGTCTTAAAACGTATGCGCTGAGAATTGCCTACGTAATTGATCGCGTTGTTACCGCAATCCTGGTCATTAGTAATTTATTCACAGTTGAGCATCTGCCATTTTCCAACTCACCCTCCAATACACGGAGGAGGCCTATGCCATGACGCACGCCGAATTACGCGACAACTTAATAAAAAATAATAAAAAAAACAACAACATGTAACTTAATTACTGAAAATTGTAGCGAATTCGGAATAAAAAGGCTATATTATTATTATTATATCTGCCATTTTAACATTCACATAGACAATAGCATAGTGTTCAACGAGTGAAGAAAAGCGCCAATTCGGGCTATGGGTCGTGGTCCACCTAATTTGGTCTACCCGGAAAAAATGCTGTCAGTATTTAAAATCACTGATCTTCATTACCAAATACCCAGAAAAAGGAGCTCCGCCCTTGGGCGGTGCTCTGTCGAAAACCAGGTGGACAAACTATAGGTGAACCACGACACATAGCCAGCCAATTTCACGGATGTTTTGCGATAGGTAATTGAGAACTTGTTGTTTTATCCAAAGATATATGCAAAAAAAAACAAGATTGCTAAATATAATATAATATACTGTTAAATGAAATAATCATTACTTTAATAATAAGTAGAATAGTTTATTTTCTCATAAAAGATTTGTAACTTTCTTGATAAATAACTATTGCTGAAATTAGATACCAGTTCCAGTTTCTCTTCAGCACAAATCCTTGCTAATATTATAAATGCGAAAGTGAGTTTGTTTGTTTCACTTTCACGCCTTAACTATTGAACCGATTGCGATGAAATTTTGGATACATCATATTAGAAGTCTAGAATAAAATAATAGGATAGTTTTCATCTCAGAAAATCGTATAATTCCCGCGGGCGCGCGTTAAACGTATTCTTCGCAGACGAAATCGCGGGCAGCAGCTAGTAATAAATTATATTAAAGTGAATCGAAAATATCGGGTTACTTTTACTTTTGAGCGGGACATCAGGTACAGTCAAAGGCAAAACAAACATGCAACAACAGCGTCAAAAGTATCTAACTACAGTATAAGTATTGTGTTAACGAAGTCTGTAATAAGGTTTTCCTTTGACTGTAGATACTAAACCAGTAAAAAAAGGTTTCACTCTCAATCAAAATATAAAGCTAACAAGCAATAGACACTTGCAAAAAATGTAAAGTAAAACGGTCAGTTTGGTTACTGTTGTTAACCATAAGGCAACCCTTGTCCGTCCACTTAGAGCCTCAGCACCACCACGCATTGGAAAACAGAACTGAAACGCAGACTTTAATAAAATTGTAAAATGAAACAAATTACAATTAGTATTTTATGCAACAGTTGTATAATAGGGGTCGTGAGCACGTGAGCATAGCAAACATCGTAAGAAAATACGCCACGAGCATTTTTTGACTTACTTATACAACATTGCATATACTTTTTCTACGACTTCTTTAAAATTATCATCATTATCGTCATCATCAGCAGTTGAAAGGTGTTCACCGTTGGACTTGAGCTTGTGTACTGTTAAATAAGACATAAATAATGCCAAATTCGGGCTCAGAGCCACCAAATTACCCGAAAACTACACCTAGATATCAACATTTTTGTGTCAAAAGAAAAATAAATTATTTTATTTCATTTCATTTCAAAAGTGTCAAAATGTCATACGACATCTGGGTTCCAAAAATATGCCAAATTCGTGATCAGAGCCACCAAATTACCCGAAAACGACACTCATCAACATTTTCGTGTCAATTTTTTTTTATATGGTATGTCATCCGCATTTCTTGGATCCCATAATTGATGCGAAATTCGTGATCAGAGCCACTAAACGCATGTCCGAACGGACAAATAAAAAGAAAACAACTGCTTCTGCACTTTAATTTCTATCTAATACCTTTAGACGAATAATTTTATTGTTGTAATATAATTATATAATCTGAATCTCGGAAACGGCTCCAACGATTTTCATGAAATTTGATATGCAGGGGGTTCCGGGGCTAATAAATCGATCTAGCTAGGTATAATTTTTAGAAAACGTACCAAAAACAAAAATACCGTCATCTAGGTCCTGTTACATTAAAGCATCGCATAAAGATATAACGATACTTTAATATAACATTAAAGTGCAGTTGCGGAACATAGAACATAGACTTGTCTCCAGTATTATTCTGTGTGTCATTATATTCGTGTTAACTATCAAATAAAAGTACTGGAGTAGAAAAATATAATATGTACTAACCTACAAGTTTAAAATGAGACGAAATAACTAACGACGTGTAAAACAATAACAACTTAGTGAAACAGAAAGTAAAACCTGCGGTCAAGTTTTAGTTCACAAAAAACGACAAATAATTTTACGCTGTAAATTTTTATATAGCACCTATTTAAAGTAACCCTTTATGACCTCCTTGCTCATTAGACAACCAGGCTGTAGCAGTCTAAATACTAAACTCGCTAGTTGACAATTACAAATTTTTGGTGATCAAATCATTGCAATTTTTGTCGAAACACAAAATGCGTTGGGCTACTTACTACATAGAGCTAGGGGCTGCTGAAATGACGCGGATATTGGTACTTTGGCTGGCTTGTCACGCTCTGGCTTGACGCTGCACATTCATGCGCGTTCGAATGATTGCCGCGGTCAAAGAATATTTAGCCGCCTAAAGAGTGTGCATCACATGACCATCATAGTAATTTATCTTTGAATGGCTGCAGGTCGATCGCGGTTGTGACGCTTGCTAGGTGAAAAACTTGTACGAAAGTAGCTTGTGAAGCTTTGAGCGGGTAGAAGGCCCGAAAAGTAGACCTACTGTGTTTATAGCTGTCGAAGGCGTCGTTTTTAGCATCAGGGGCGAGAGAGTCGTCAGAGTCGCTCAGGATCGTGTTGTTAGCCACGAGGCACTCCACCTCCTTAGTCCAAGGATTCCTGTTCCAACATTAACAATACATCAAATGTACGTTGTATTTCAAGAACACTATATGTAGGTACTTATAATATTGAATATACTTAATCACCGTGTAACCAAACACCTTGGTAAGGGTTTACTAAACTCATAGAGGTGTTGTTTCCACAGATAGCATATTTAAATACTGATTGAATGATTTTAATGCGCGGTAAAATTGTGAGGGAGTAGAAATGGGTACCCAATCAGAAGGATTAAATTTTCATGCATGCATTTAATAGTCCTAAAAATGAAAAACCTTACCTGTCTAATAGATTTCATGTTATAAAAAGCGGTTTCACTGTGTTTAAAAGTTAAATGCGTTGACGATGATGACCCACCGGATTGCAAGATTTTGCAGACCGACCGGCGTGGTATAGGTATGCGTTTACTAGTATAATTTTTTCTTTATTTTACGACGTTAGAGCTCCCTGCAGGCTGAACCATTATACGCTAGTTTGACAGAGTGCAGGCTGGCTAGTTATCCGCTCTACAAACTACATGAAAGACAGAAATGGTTACTTGAAAGGTTTGAAGTGCGTCTGCAGGCGCGCGCGCGAGCCGTCCTTGCGGCGGAATGCGTAGGGCGGCGTGTGCAGCGAGTTCCGGTTGAGCAGCGCCGCCTTGTGCGTGCGCGCCACCGCGCCCAGCTCCGACGAGCCCACGTACTCGTACAGGCTCGTGCCCAGCAGCTCTTGCGGGAGGAAGCCTAGCGCCAACGTCACCCTGTAAAATCACATACACCCATTTACATCCTAACCCTATTGCTATCGTGTGCAAGGGTTAAGCAGAGCTATCATTGGCCAGAAGTCTGATGCCACGTGGTTTAGCGTAAGCGGCGTCGTCGCCTAGCGACATATTGTTATCAAAATATGATCATCACTGTCAGTTGATCCGAAAAACTTTGACAGTAAATAAGTTACTGTTTCCACATATGTAGTACTTAACACTTAAAGCGGTGTGACGTGCAGCACCATATCCGTAGCAAACCCGTGGCTATTCAGGCAGGTGGGCGACGAAATCAGAGGTCAGTAAATCCGCCTCTTATGTGTCACAGGCTGCATCACCCCGTATTCATAAACAATTACGTTGTAACTTTATTTATGAGTGACACATTTAAATATATTTAATATGCAATTGTACCTCTGGTCAACAAACACGTATTTGCCATCTGGCGCGTGTCTGGAGACGAATTGCAGGCGCCGCGTGCGCGGCGGCGGCGGGCCGGAGGCGGGCCGCGCCGGCGCCAGGTCCGGCAGCGCGCGCCCTAAGGCCACCAGGCACGACAAGCTGCCGTCGCCCTCCTCGCCGCCCTCCCCGCCTAGCTCGCCTTCCTCCGGCGATGCCCATAGCTTCAGGTAACCTTCACATACAATCTAAGCTTAAGTAATTAATTCCTCTACGGTGGCCCAAGACACACATGTCATGCGAATAAGAAGTACACGTAGAATAAACACAAATATATTGCCCTTGAAAAATTCAAGTTTCATTGAAAAGAAAAACACACATTAATTAAATGTAATTTACAAGGAAAATCTACTCCAGATTTTCCTCACTGATAATTGTTAAAAACACAGTTATCTGATGGAAGGTTTTATATGTATCATACGCAGACGAAGTCCTTATTGAATTATATACTACTATTCCTGGATTATTATTATTTTTCGACAGCTCAAAGCAGCGCAAATTATTACTAAAAAATATTTATTCTTTGCCCGTCAGTGGGTACGAAACAGTTTTTCAGTTACAATAAAATTTTATCATCAACCAGCAAACCAAAACAATGAGATTGCACACTCCCATTATCGACTTGTATTGTAACACAGCTGAGTATATTTTCAGTGCTATGGCGTTAATAATTTTGTTAAGCATGTGATTTATGAAACTGAATCAGTTTAAGGGATGGTTTAACAAAATTGAAGCTTGAAAAAAAACAAAGGACCTACTTCGTACATACCCTCACAAAATTATACTACACGAACAAATTAAACAGTGAAATTATTATATGTACGATCATGGTATTCATGGTTCAGGCAGGACAGTTTGAATAGATGTGACATACCAGTGCACTGCACGACGCAATACTTTTTCCCGTTGGTCTTCTTCCGTATCTTGGCGGGGTCCTCCTGTTTGACGGGCGCGGCCGCCTGGTCGGCGACGCTGCGGCTCTTGATGCGGCAGAAGAAGGAGCGCCGCGCGCCCGGGCACAGGCGCGACCCTCCCGCCACCAAGTCCGCCTTCACGGGTAGCATCGCTGCGCACAGCGGAATAACAAAACTACTGTACTAAATAAAACTAACTTGGTACCTAAGTACTATCCACCCATTAGAATGTACCAGCTCCTTCTCCGTAGAAGCCCATCGAGCGAATGTGTGAAAAATCTTAGGAATTATGTAGCAACCCATCACTATTTTGATTCCCCTTTCCACCTATACGCTACCATAGGCTCTGTTTACCCCGTAAGGGATATAGACGTAATTTGTGTACGCATGTATGTATGTATACGGTTCGGAAACTCTCGACGGTGTAAAGTCCAATGATACTAGACAATTTACGACCTAAGTCTCGTGATATCCCATAATAAAATTAGAATTAAGTCTAATTTCAGGAAATACACTAATCAATAGTCACTATTTCTAATATGTATAATCTTTAAAACGTTCTAAACATAAAACAGCCTTACAATACGGCATCATGTGGTCTTTATTCATCAGTCATCATATACATATGTAATAAAAGATGGAAGGAATAAACACATCACTTTCTACGTTATTTAATAATGGTACCGAGCAACACGAAAACTCTCGTTTTCCACGTGTCGGTTTTATTGCCTTTACAGCTTTATAAAGCTGTATCGAGTAAGTGTAATATTATTATGTATGTTCGTTTTGTAATAAATCATTATTTGGGTATTTATTTTAGCAACGGCACATTAAGTGATTACTGTATTACTGATCTTACTCTTAGCGTCGATGAGTCGCTCACGAGGACTGAGGTCGGATGAAGACAGTTGTTCCTTCACTTTAGCTACATCTTTCGGGTGCAGGATGTCAAACAAACTTTGGCCAAGTAGTTCCGTCTGAAAAATAAAATAGACCATGGAAACAAAATCGTTACTTTACCATAAGTCAGATTCATATATGTATTTGAAAATGAAATCCAGATTATCCAGACATGCTTAAATTGCGCTGTCTTTACCAACATAATTTTGACGTTTAGAACATAATATGCACATGGCATATTTTTTGGCGCCGACGACGAGTTTTCCGAACCCATGTCCAATAGCAAGTCCAAAAGTAGCTAGGAGAGACGTAAAAAGTACGCCGCGTGCATAGGCTAGGCTAGTGTCGTTGCATTATGCCGTGTGGCGGAGCAGCTTTTATCCCGACTCGATTCGAATCAGATTCCTATTGCAATTTGAAATAAGTTGTCTATGCATCACTCGTCTCATTCCATTTTATTACATTGCTAAGTGGGTGCGCGCTGTCTTTCCACTCTCGTCCATCTAAACCTACCGTTTGACTGAAAGAAATGGTGAAGGAGATTTAGATTCAGAGTGCATTACATGATATTGCTTTAAGTCATGATTGAGTGAAGGGGGTGTAAGATCGTCAGGAGCGGAAGAAATGGGAGGCGGCTAGGACCAGAATTTAACACCCCAAAGACGAAATAAGTGAAGAAGAACCAATGAAAAGCTAAAGTGTGGCGCTATTATCACCATATCGATACGGTTTCAGCAAGATCAAATAAGAATGAATGTTCAAGTAATCCAAGGGCAAATGAAAAGGCGAAAAATTGTAGACCTCTTCTAATACAAATGTAACACAACTGTAACAGAATCCGGATAAATAGTTATACGCTATAAATCCATCGTTGATACATAAAAAAACTAACTTGATCATAATGAAGCATTCGTTTGACAGAAGCGGAGACGTAGAGCAGCCGGCCGCGGTCGCAGCCCACTACGAGCAGGAAGCAGTCGCTCGCGGCCAGCAGCACCAGCTCGTTTAGCTCGGGCTCCGAGAGGAAGGCCGGGCGCGGCACCGCCGCCAGCGGGCCCGCCGACAGCGCGCCCCGCACCGAGCGCAGGTGCTGCACTGCCATGCGGAGAACCTGACCAACACGTCTAAGTTACAGCCTTTAATAGTAGATTGATAAACAAGGGTTGAAATTGACCCATATCACCTGAGATATTTCTAAAAGTTCGAGGGTGAAACGTGTAATTTCACCCGAGTTGAATACTCTACTTTTCACTTCGAAATTGTGGAAAGTAAAAGAAGTTATTATAACAAATTTCACTAACGTCGCACGGTCGCACATTTGTTACATCTGTCTTTCTTTTCCCGCTCTTGATTTGCGCGCATTGCGCATTTGTTTGCGCACCAATGGCTGTCGGCTAGTTTTTTTTAAACTTGCAGACACGGAGGTCGCTATCAATTAATTGACGACTTATATTTCAAGCTAAAAAAATTACCAAACGTAATAATTTCTAATAATTCTCGTTGTATACCCTTGCATAAGCTTATATATACTTAGCGGGAATGGTATTTTAAGATTATTTTGCCTTTTACAATTAAAAAGGAACTATTAGTATAGATGATTATATAAAACATAAATTACATGGCTGTATAGGTACGTATTTCCATAGCCATGTACCTCATTTGGATTAGCTAGAAAAAAAAATACTTTCAGCCCGTTATCCAGATAATCAATGACCTACTTTCAGAGTATGAGAGATGAAAATACTATTACAAATATGTTATCCCATTGCCGGAATACAAAGCCATTGTATCTAATCTGTAGATCTACATTACAGAATTGTCTGCTTTTGATCTCTTAGTCGCTTATTTAACCTTCGGAGTACATATTTTTATACATTACACTCAAATGGTGGTTTATAGAAATGTACTATTTCATAAATAAAAGATGCCTAATACACTGGGTTTAACACAATGAATATTTTACAACATAGTAATAAGATCATCGTGGATGGCACCTACATACCGCCGTTATTCTAGTATGCATTCCTCACCGTAAGTTTGTCGAGCTTGCGCGCCATGGCGCCGCACATGGGGATGATGGTGCTGAGTTCCGTGATGTACTTGTTCATTTTGTCCCGCCGCCGCTTCTCAATCTCAGAGTGGTTTTGTCTACGGTAAAAATATAATAATGAATAAAATTTTAATCCGAAGGAAAAAGTTTGTATAACCCAAACTTAAACTTAATTCGAGGTTTCGAGCACGATTTTAGCCTTTAGTCCCATCTTGTAGCCAGATTTGGTAGTTAGCTACGTGTTTTCCCATCTTGTAGCTAGCTTTCAAATGGGAACGATTATCCCATCTGGTAGCCAGATTTGGTAGCTAACTACGAAATGGGAAATGTGTTTTACAATCTTGTAGCTAGATCCCCTTTAAGATTAAAAAACAATAGGGCAAAGAGATTGGATTAGGATTTAAGAATTCCCATTTCGTAGCCAGCATCGAATCGAGATTACTTCTCCCATTTGGAAGCCAACTTCAAAACCTGGCTACGACGTGGGACTAAAAAAAATCCTATTTTGTAGTCAGATTCGAATAGGGAATATTTCTCCCATTTGGAAGCCAACTTCAAAACCTGGCTACGAGGTGGGACTGAAGAATTCCCCTTTCGTAGCTAACTTCGAATGGGGAATATTTGTCCCATTTAGAAGCCAGATACCTACCAAATCTGGCTACGAGATGGGACTAAAGAGATTTTAATATATATTTTCAATTTGTAATCGTTTTAGCTGTTGTAAATAGGTGCGTGTTTGTATACATAGAAGCCATTATTCGATGAATTGATAGTTTAGCAGCACAAAAAAGTGAGCAGGTAGGTATTACATATTCTATATGACGCTTTGCTACTCAAGGAAGCCCAGAAACCAGTTTCGGAAACCGAAACTAACTCGAAACTTCAATTTCATATATAGGTAACTCGCTAAAACCGAAATCGAAAGTTCGCTCTGACTCTTATAACATTATTGTCAGTCGTTAAGACAACGGATTTATAATGCTGAAACGGAACGAGAATCCATTATAAGTAAATATTTATATGTTAAAAGAAGATAGGTACTCACTTCTTATCTGGTGCCATACGAGTAGATTTGGAATCTTCGCCGCCGTCATCGTCGTAAGCGCTGCTTGCTCCGCTGCAATTGCCAACAATTAGTACTAACATTTTTATGTCATATTTCCACTAATAAATAACACAATTGGGATTGTTCATTTTTTTTACAACATACCCTGATTTGAAAACCATTTCGAAGTATGGGGCTTGCAAACTGTTTTATCTTACTGGCGTTCAAAAATACTCAAGGATTACTACGGATATTTTGCAAAAAAAATATTTGACCTTTATTCGACCTTACCGAGCGGCTGTTGGTAGTTCCAAAAAATAAATCGCCAAATATCTAGTTTGTCTATTAAATTTATATGTCAACTAGTTATCAGTGTCACCCAATGTCAGTAAAGTAAATATTGTTTTGTTGAAAACTTAAAATTGTCGGTCGATTTAAAACGAAATAATGGAAATTACAGAAAATGCTTCGTTCCAACCTGAAATAATGACTCTAAAAACAGCTCCAAAACAACGGATCCGAGAAGATTTAAGAGAAAAGTGGTGTCGCGAAGTAAATGTTGAATACTTCAAAGTTTATAAGTACACAATATTGTTGCGAGGATCATTTCGATTTATGTAGGTACCAAAACACAATGCCACATAGGTACTTCCACATTCATAAATTTTCACCTCATTATAACCATGATCAGGATTTAACGCAACATACAATAAGGTTGTAGGTAAACCAAAGGTAAACAGTATATGGGTCATTCTAAAATCGGTTGCAGAAAAACGTGACAATAAAACTAAATTCTAAAAAAAAACAAAAAACCTTTAATTTAGGTGTAAAGATATCCATGTTATGTACATAACTCTGTAAAATGCAGTTTTGAAGCCAGGCGCGATCTTTTGCCTCCATTTTCAGATTTTTAGAAACTTTACTGGATTAGGGTACAAAAAAATAACAACTCTGTTACCATCATTTATTTATTATTAGTTAAATAACAAAAATATTTTTATGTATTCTTCATTGGAATTAACATAAATTAAGTCTTTACTCTCAATGTTTGACATAGAAAATCTCAGTATTGTTTCTTAATTATGAATAGTAATTAAAACTATGGATACTCTGTTACTTTGTATGTTTTATGAAACAATTTTTTTCCTTAAATTGCTTAAATTGAATGAAATATAAGATTATAGCTAAGTTATGTTCTTAAATAAAAGTAATATAGTTATCTGATATATAAAATATATATAAAATATACAATAAAGTACCAAGTTTTACTAAAAAAATATAACTTTACTCTTATAAAAATAGGGACATAAAAGTAACAGAGGTGTAGGAACAGTAACATAGTTGTAATTTTACAACGAATTTATGAACTATGATCACAAAACTTTCTTATTTTATAATAATTAGACATTAATACTAAAAAAAAAATAAGTACTCTTTAAATCCTTTATTTTAGCTTCTGTTTCCTTTTCTGGGTTTAGTTTAAGCTTCTCCCTATAGCGTCGCTGCTTTTTAGAAGCGGTGAGAGCCATAATGATGTCATATAAATATCTAGAACAAATCATTTAATTTATTATATAAGATACAGACAGACTAACGACGACCAAAGCTTCAAACCGTTAAATAATAAGTATAATAACAGCTCTGTTACCACAGTGGTAACAGAGTTGTACAGTAACAGAGTAGTAAATTTAACGCTTCGTGTCTTTTATTATTTAAACAAAATTATATTATGTTAAAATAAATGCACATTAGGCAATTATTCCATTAGACCAACTTTGAAGTTGTAAATTTGTATAGAAATATGGGAATACTTACTTAAAAACGCCGGTAACAGAGTACACACAGAATAAAACCACGCGCCTTACATCACAGCCAACGGACAACTGGTTCGTATACCCCCCGCCTCACTAGCAAAGAACAGTGTCGATAAAACGGTAGACATAATAACACAACTGTTTCCGTTGAAAAAGTGCGCCATCTCTTGGCAGCTGTCAAAATATATGTGGTAACAGAGTGTACCCTTACTATTTGAAATAAAGTGGGACAAATTTTGAAATAATCATAGGTGGATCAATAAATTGTATTTACTAGGTATGAAAAGTGTTGTTGAAAATGTTAAAATTGCTTAATTACTATAGCATTTAAACAAAAAGATCCAATGGTTTGATAAAATGGTATCATGGTTTCCGTATAATGGTCTGCAGTCTGGGACACAATTTTTTTGTATGAAAAACAACTCTGTTACCATGAATGACTACTCTGTTACATGAAAAAGTTGGTGATTAATCAATATTAAAGGCTTTAGATGTTTAAAAAGTTATTAATTAATATGTCCCTTAACGAATGATCCAATAATGCTATAGATGTTTCTAATATCTCAGCGAAAAGAATTGTATTTTAGTTTCGGGACATTATTTTCTGCAACGGATTTTAGAATGACCCATATTTGACATTGAGATAACAGTCACAACAGTTATGACAACTATATTTTTTTTAATTTCCAAAGGATTGTGGGAAAATTGCCTATTTCAGCCGGCCGTATATAATTTACGAAAAGTCGTATCTGATTTTTTTTAAGCAATTATATTAATTAAATTAAGCCATAGAATGACAAAATATTCAAATTAGTTTCTTAAAGTGCTCCATATTTTCTAAAAAAAATATAAAAAGGGGGGTTAAAAAAATGAACAATCCCAATTGATTCAAAGGGAATATTATAACAAAATAATCGCTCATATTCACTATATTCCCTGTATTCGTTATATTCTTACGGTTATCCGTAATTGGGCAAGGCTTGAACCAACCCAATTACCGTTTTACTCCGCAACAAGTATGTGTGTGTTAGTCTTCATAGCAAGGTAATTACTTTTAGTTGATGAACATATCTACTCGTCGATGTTAGTGGCGGTTGAAATTAATGGTTTTGGTAGAAATAATAAAAAACAAAAAAAAACAAGAACTAGATACCATTTCATTCCATTTCTTCTCTTCACTTCTTTAAGAATATAATTTCTCTTGTCATACAAAAGTCCAATTCCTATTAAATTAATATTAAGTACATCAGGCGTGATATTTATCGCTTAAGTTTTGATCAATATGACTATCAAACTTCCTAAAGGTCCAGATCTATTAAAGGAATCGTCCTTGGGGAATAAACTTTGATGAACCAATTACCAAACATCAAGGTATCTTACTGAACACATTTATTTGAAATAATACATTCAAGATAGTATATTAATAGCAAGTCGGTATGAAGGTACTCATTATTTCTAAGGAAACCATCAAGTTTGTATTTTTATAGCCATAACGTTTTCCACCCGTTTCAGAAATATTTTTACAAACAATGCCAACGAGTTTCATAAGTAAGTATTTTGTACTTATTTTGTGTTTCTACCTTACAATGAAAATGTTTCAAACACTTTTTAAGTTTCAACAAACTCGTTATAGCTGGTAGGTAAGTCAGGTTTTATATAAACGTGCCGGCGTTTACGAGAGCGATTTACGCGTAGGGTTGGGAAGCGAACTCAGGTGGCAGACGGAGCAGCGTGGTGCCGCGTCCGCAGGCCCGGGCTCCGAAGGGGTTGGACGACAATGACGTCGCCGGGCAACCGACTCTTTGTCGCTGGTCGCAGCCGCGCCACACTCACCCGGCTTTAATTAACTTCATTGTAGTGACTTATTTTTCAGGACCGGTCCCAAGGTTTCCAGTCTCGGTCGAAATAACTTGTATGGTTTCACGATGAACGAAGTATAGACTGCAGTTTTTACGCTTAGACGTCAATAATTTCACAAAATGCTAGCCGCTTCGTCGTTTAGTGTAAGAGACCATTTTTTTTACATTTGAATTACCTCTAGGTATAATGTATTCGGGTAATTCCGGAAATCGTATAATTCCGAAAATGACTTAGCGAAATATGACTTATTTTAATGTTTTTCGGAACTATCCGATATTCTGAATGCTATGTGTATGTGTGTGTGTGTGTGTGTGTGTGTGTGTGTGTGTGTGTGCGTGTGCGTGCGTGTGTGTGTGTGTGTGTGTGTGTGTGTGTGTGTGTGTGTGCGTGCGTGTGTGTGTGTGTGTGTGTGTGTGTGTGTGTGTGTGTGTGTGTGTGTGTGTGTGTGTGTGTGTATGTATGTAAGTATTGGTTGAGTAACTCGAGTATTTTCGGGTAAATATTTTAATTTACTTACTAAGATGACTTGCGCTTTCGTGAAATCGGTGGGGGCGACAAAGTGTTAGCGGCGCAGGAGCCGTTGCAGGCCGACATGTCGAATCCGTCTGAAGTACTGCAATATTTCACCATACCATGTTAACGGCTTGCTTACTAAAGTTCAAGTTTTATCATATAATTACATGCGTGATAGATGAAAACAAGTAACAAATATTACATGAAATGTACACGTGTATGCATAATGAATGCTTAGATTTGTGTGGATCAAGCAAAAATAAATTCAGGAACAGACAAAACTTAAGAGGGTGCATTCCTACTGAGCTGGCAACGTCGCATTTTTGGTGATTTTTTTCATATGTTTCATTGTTTTTTATGATTATTTCACAGAAATTGAATGAAAGTTTCAAATGTGCCTCTGTAGTGCACTTGGTTTTTGGTGTATTAATGTGTCTAATGCATTGATTAATCATGATGGACTTTTATTTTCGTATTCGCCAAAGGGATAAAATAATATACTCGTATCTCGTTTAATAAGAAAATAAAAGTCCATCACCATCAATCATTGCACTAGACACATTAATACACTAAAAACGAAGTGCACTACAGATGCACATTTGAAACTTTCATTCGATTTCCGTGAAATAATCGTAAAAAAAGCCAGCTCAGTAGGAATGCGCCCTCTTAGGTACAAAAACCTGGAACTAAAAATGACTTTCATATGCTGAAATATAACTTTGAAGCAACTTATGTACCTTATTATGTTAATACAGAGAGGAATAGAACGAGGGACTTTTAAGCAAACGGGGAATTGTTCAGCCTTAGTAGGTACTTTAATATTATTCACCGTTTAACCTTGTTAATATTTATAACAGTTCTCGAGATACAGCTTGTTAAAATCTCCTGAAAAAATCTGCATTTAACTTATTGCAAGCAAATTGTTTCAACCCTAGCAAGTAGATCCGATGACTGTAGCCTTTGATCACTAAACTAAACTGACGTTAATTAGTATGCGTGTCACTTTAAAATGCACAAAACAACGGTAAATTAGTAGAGTTTCGTCACTGATATTAAAACATGTTATTAATTTTGATGCTCTTTTTTTTCTTCCAAATGTAGCTTTACGATTATAATTATTCGATTGTAAATCACTTAACACTATACTTTCAGCTCGGTCTCTAGATATCTTCCACCCTGTAGGTACCCATACCATACAAATGGAATAACAATTATTTGAATACCTAGTAACTTCTTGCGATTTAAATATGAAAGCAAATTGAGAATATTGAAAAAGGGATCTAATTATTGTGATAGCTTACTAATGTTTATCCTTTCTCTTTCGCGAGTCATTCTGCCGCGACGGCTGGGGGGAATGCGGCTGGTGCGGCGCCTGCGCCGGCACGAGCGCACCGGCGGCGTCGGCCGGCCCGCCGCCCGCGCTCGCCGTCAGCTCATACGGCGGTGCCGCGCTCGCGTTCGGCGCACTGCAACGGGTTAGCTGTAGTAGTTTGATACAAGGACAAACAACATTGAGTGTGTGTAACAAGATTTTTAAGACTTCTTAGAGATTTTCCTGTACATAATTTGTAACTAACTGACCAGTTTTCATACTTTGTTTTCAAAATATATTATGTAGCTGAGTTAGTCGTTTCTGAGGTAAGGAAATATTTACAGGTTAAATAGAGGAGTCAAACGAACAGGCTGAACACATGAAAACCAACCATCGCCGTTTGCAAGGCTTTAATAATGAATAGACTCGTTTATAGGTTTCCGTAGTCAACAAGGAACCCATAGGGGTCACACAGACGGACGGACGGACACAGCGAAACTATAGTTTCGCTATGTCCGTCCGTCCGTCTGTCTGGCTGTCCGCGGCTTAGCACAGAGCTGCTTAGTACCAGAAAGCTGTAATTTGGCATGGGTTATATTAACTACGCCAACAAAGTGGTAAAATAAAATCTTAAATAAAGTTTCTTCTTCTTGAAAAAAATTTAGTGTGCCTTCCTACAAGTAAAGTGGGGATGGTTTTTTTCCTTGATTTTACCCATAGTGTAGTGTGGGTCGTTGGAAAGGTCGTTTAAAAATAATGTGGGTGTGGGAAAACTACTTTTCATCTCTCATACTCTGAAAGTAGGTCATTGATTATCTGGATAACGGGTTGAAAGTGAGTCATCGCGACCCTTGGGTTGAAAGTATTTTTTATTTCTAGCAAATCCAAATGAGGTATATAGCAATGGAAATACGTATACAGCCATGTAATCTATGTTTTATATAATCATCTAGTATACTAATAGTTCCGTTTTAATTGTAAAAGGCAAAATAATCTTAAAGTAACATTCCCGCTATATAAAAGCTTATGCAAGCGTATACAACGAGAATTACTAGAAATTATTAAGTTCGGTAATTTTTTAGCTTGAAATATTTAAGTCGACAAATTAATTGATAGCGACCTCCGCGTCTGCAAGTTTAAAAAAAAACTAGCCGGCAGCCATTGGTGCACTGAGGGGCTACTCCGAAATTCGATTTTCGAAGTTCGTATCACACCGTCCCTCTCACTCTCAAGTTAATGACTATTAGTGAGAGCGGAACGGCACGAAACGAACTTCGAAAATCGGATTTCGTAGAATAAGGCCTGAAGAAATGCGCAATGCGCGTAAATCGCGTAATAGAAAAAAGAGCGGAAAGAGAATGACAAACGTAACAAATATTAAGTGCGACCGTGGGACGCTAGTGAAATTTGTCATAATACCTTCTTTTTATTTCCTCATATTCGAAATGAAAAGTAGAGTGTTCAACTCGGATGAAATTACCCATTTTACCCTCGAACCATTGGTGCCCTCACTTCGTTCGGGCACCAGAAATATCTCAGGTAAAATGGGTATATTTCAACCCTTGTTTATCAATCTACTACTTCGATCCAGGGATTAGTTTGCGAAATATTAAGCTTTAAAGTTCTAATTATCGTTAGAGTCAAGTGTCTCCCCTCTTGCCAGCTAAACGGTTGTATTTGGATAGGTGAAAAAAATTATGGTAGTATAAACGAGTAGGTATAACGTAGTTTAAAGGACAACTATTAAAGCTAGATTGGCTTTACAATTTAACGAGTAATAGTCGACCAACTTCTAAAATGTACTTGCAACAGTGAACTATTTTCAATAGCAGTATCGAATAAAAAATGAAAATAATAATTATACTCGTAGGTATTCATAATATCCACATTTTGTGACAGGCAACAACTACAGAACCCTACACTGCGCGTGGCCCGACACGCTCTTGGCCCGTTTTTAACGATCTCTAAGTTGTTCCGGTCCGAAAATGTTGCCGGTGTTAACTGGTTCCAGATTTTTATCGTGTGCGGCTAGAGGTTCCGCTTCAAACGCACGGACCTCAACTCACTGATACCATAATCATTTTTAAATTGCCTCATGCCAAATCTATTTTTAGCTAATATATATGTGTTTTTAACTTTTACTAACTTTTTGTTCAACCCGTAAAAACTTCCTATGTAGGTACGTATACACTAGACTGTTAAAATTACCTTGCACTTGTATGAGTGTACGTAGAACGCTTAAAATGAAACTTATATTATTACCATCACGTGAGTACATGAGTTTTCTCTACCATAATACAGCTAATATACTTATGTAATTAAAAAAGATTCCGTAGAGTTGAAAACGTTCTATGATTTTTTGAAGTCAATTGAAAATGATCGCAACTAGATACTAAAACCACCAAATTAGTTTATTTTGCCTGTCTAGCTGCGTCTCACCGAACAGAGTCCACTAGTGTGCTCGAATTCAAAACAAATATGCAATATCAAATTTTATTAGTTTTGGTAAAATAGATAATATCCGCAAGACGTTATCTTAGAGTATTTTTTCAAATATAATGCAACAAGCGCTACCAATTCGATTTGGAAACCACGGGAGTAGCACGGGCACAACATACCTATCTATAGAAATATTTTAGATACATACTTTTGTGATGTTTAATAAACTTTATCGACTATCCTAATCGTCTGAACTAACATAGGCGAGAGCTTGAAACAAACATTGCCAAAAACTTCTTAAACATATAAGTCAGTAGGTACGGCCATTTGTATGTAATACAGAGCATAGTGAATTTCTACATAAAAAAATAATTTAGCTGCTCCCTGGTTTCTTTCAGCAATAGGTAGTCGATATCGCATTACGCTGTAGTTCAAGTACAGGGTTACGATTATTACGCAACTGTCCCACAGACCGCGCGGTGGACGCAAATATGTCACGCGTGGCTTGTTCTTAATAGCATATTGTACTTGAAACATAATATTTACCTTCAAAACTCAACTGCTCAATGAGATACCTATAACTACTCATGAGGTTTGTGTTGGAAAGAAAGCATTCGACTATGAACTGAACCGTTTATTTCATTTAATTTTATATTTAACATTGATTCAAGTGAACTTTGGCATGATTTTCTTTTATTATTGGCACTTGAGTACCTACACAGGCAGTCAATTTACACAAAAACACCGTGACATGATTGAACCCCACAACGTCTCTATCAGTTATTTGCGCTCGCGCTTAACCATATCATGCGCACGCGGAAGCAGTGCGACCTTGCAACTACTCCCCCCCTCCCCTCAGTCCGTACTGATGACACGTCATTCCCCCTACCCCCTTGCCTCAGAACACATCATTGCAACTGCACCAAGTGCAAATGACGAACACACTATTATACCTATTCTAGCAGCGAATGAAACATCTACATACTATCATCTTAGCATTGCATTGTTCGTCAGCTACCTATATACACCTACTATCACAAAATATAACATAAGTACGTCAACGTTTTATCGTTTAATGAAATCAGGTAAGGCATAGAAATGAAAATAATGTCAATCATGATGAATGCTAATTGTAATGTACCGTGCCTACGTACATATAAAAACAATAATACCTACGTGTAGCACGAGTGCCTCTATTGCTTCAATTGCAATTGGCAAACGGTAATCAATTTGGATAGGTATTGTTACCCTGTTTTTTCCCAATTTTGTTTTACGATTTTCGATAGATATTTTCGATTGCATAGGTACAATTCTTTTGATTTTCAATTTTTTTTTGCCATTAAGTACTCCACCCACTAAGTTAATGTTGGTATGTAGTAACTATTTAGCTACCTAGGTACCAGACCATAGCACGGTACTTATGCTAAAGTAAGTTACCATGCGTCAACTTCCATAATCACTATTGAATCACCGCTTTATCGATTGTGTAACTGCTAGGTACTTAACCAATAAAGATGGAATATATGCCTATAATAGTACAAGCACCTGCCGCATGTTAATTAGTGTAATAAGGTATACCACCGGCGCGCTCAGGCACGTTTTGTATAGCAGCTACATACACATTTGCTGATCGAATCTAGTTGTTTTTTTAGGTAAGTACAGTTAACGATACATACCCATAGTATTTTCATACAAAAGCCGTTTCATATAAAAATATCTAACTATTTAATTCTATACCGCGTTGCGTACCTACGTTTGTCTTGTAATGCTGAGCTGAATAAATAGTGTTGGAATGCTATAGTATAATTAATTTTACTATAGTAACTGTCATAAACAGATTTCACTATACGTATAATTGTTGTCCATAAATATATGTAGATATGTACAATGTCCGCTGATACAGGAATGGAGATCGTTTTGTGTTTGTCGCAGGTAATTAACTATTTCTGAGCCAGCCGTCCCTGAGCACTGAGCAGTGCGAACCCGTACCAGTGCAGCAGTGTGGAAATGGCTCTGCCCCTAAGTAACGAAAACAATTTCCATTACAAACTTTATTTGTATTAAATTTTCGATTCTTTCCTAAAAGCAAAGTTCTTATCATTAAAGGTACTTATGTTGAACTCGACTCGTATTTTTGTCGCTGCATTTAACTTAATAATAATAATGTTTTATTTCAGGAAAAGTACACCCATATATCTTATATAAAATATCTCACGTACAATAGTACATAGTCATTAATAGATAATTCTTAAGTAAGTAGTAGGTACAATAGTACACGGTCACAAACTAGTACTAATAGTTAATGTAAGGGTCAAATAGCAATCTAATTTGAACCACTCTCCGGTGGTCGGATTGATTTGAAATTTGGTACCTAGGTATATTGATGAAAGAATTTACACAATAAGAATGTGCATCAATATGCATGAGGAATTATAACAAAATGCCATCAGCAAAAAAAAATTGAAACTATACTTGTTTATTTTAGTCGTAATTTTCGACAGCTTTTATTAACTACTTACCTACTTTTAAAAGCAAAAAATTCGCTAAGTTATTATAAAATCCAGTGTTAGCAGAGCCCGGCTTTTAAGCAAAATGTAGGCAGTGTGAGGACATTTTATATTGGTTACTTATATAGACAGACAAATATTAAATAAAAAAAAACTACTTACTAGATCTCGTTCAAACCAATTTTGGGTGGAAGTTTGCATGGTATGTACATCATTTATACTTTTTTAAGTTTTATCGTTTTACAGGGGGGGGGGGGGGGACACATTTTATCACTTTGGAAGTGTCTCTCGCGCAAACTATTCAGTTTAGAAAAAAACGATATTAGAAACCTCAATATCATTTTCGAAGACCTATCCATAGATACCCCACACGTATGGGTTTGATGAAAAAAAAAAATGTTCAGTTTCAGTTCTAAGTATGGGGCCCCAAAATTAATTGTTTTTATTTTATTTTTGTGTGAAAATCTTAATGCGGTTCACAGAATACATCTACTTACCAAGTTTCAACAGTATAGCTGTTATAGATTCGGAGAAAAGTGGCTGTGACATACGGACGGACAGACAGACAGACATGACGAATTTATAAGGGTTCCGTTTTTTGCCATTTGGCTACGGAACCCTAAAAAGTTAAACTTGTATGGTTATTAACGAATTTAGAGTCCAGTGTGTGTAGTGTAGAGTCGGATCGGCTTGTCGGTCTACGAATGAAAAACTCTACTTTAGACAAGTACTTGAATTATATGTAACTTTAATACAGTAGTTTAATTGTTAAAACGTATGATTTGTGTTTCATAACTTTGGGCTTATTAGAAAAATACAACTGGGGAAGTTTCTTTTCATCAATTGGTATAACTGAAACTTATCGAATGTAGTAGTATGTATTTTGAAGTTATTTTTCATATAAAAATTTGGTTGCCTGGGCGGTGTTCTGACTTGCCGCAGGGAGTGTACCGCAGTGGGCGTGGATATCACGACCACGCCCACTGCGCTTTGTACGTCTTGGAGAGAATTCGTCAGGTTTAGAAACCCAATAACGTGATCATAACGTGAACGAAGCAAATGATGTTCGTGGACGATAGCCTAATTATATCTCAACATGTATTAATTGAAACAAAATACAAACTTTTTCACTCTTAATTGTTATACGCACCAGCAACAAGGGCTCAATAGCTGTCAGAGCATATTCTACTGGTAGGTAACACCAACTTCTGTTTGAGATATTGGAATGTCACCTTACCAGTATAACATGTTAACGTCCATGGGGAACGAGACGACTGGGGATTTAACCAGCTACCTGCATATGCGCCCAGGGGTTGTGCGGGTGACAGCGGCTGCCAGTGTCAATTGATGATTGATATGAGTGTTGTATGTATGTATGTAAACTCTTTATTGCACATAAAAATTTAAAAATACAGAAGTACACAGAAAATAGTACAAAGGCGAACTTATCCCTAAGAAGGGATCTCTTCCAGCTAACCTGGTACAGAAAGGAATAGTTTACAAAAAAAAAGGCAAGCAGTCATTATTATGCGCAAATAAGTAGTAGTATAATTAAATAAATAAATTAATAGCCAAAAAAAGATTCTCTTACTGAGTATCAGCACATTTTAAGTTTTATATAATTAACTAGCTTCTGCCCGCGACTTCGTCTGCGTATTATACATATAAACCTTCCTCTCGAATCACTCTATCTATTTAAAAAAACCGCATCAAAATCCATTGCGTAGATTTATAGATCTAAGCATACATAGGGACGGACAGACAGACAGCGGAAAGCGACTTTGTTTTATACTATGTAGTGATAATACGTAATAAAGTTCATCTAAAGAGCGTGTGACGTTGACAGTGGGGCTCAGCAATGTGTATTGCCATTCCTTTGACTCGTACACAAAAACCGACAAAAGAGGGAGCACTGGATATGACAAATGTGAGGCATGTTCAGTAACGTCTCAGATAGTAACGTAGCCACGCTACGTCGCTGCCTCCATTGCTTGCCACTTCCCATTCCACTAGTCGAGTGTATGGCTGTAGCATAACATCTTCTTTAGCCTCGCCTTATCCCGTTTTGAGAGGCCGGCTTCATCAATTTGTTTTATACAGGGTTATTGGTAGGTAATTCGAAGTATTCCCGTTAGGAGGTGATAGGGGTGATTATTTGCGATAATTTTAACCCCCATTTGCATTATGCAAAAGTGAACTATTTTGGAGATATACATTTTTAAATTCGTTGTTCAAAACAAGTAAAAAATGCAATTTCAAAAATGTAACAAGAAATACAGTTGAAGTCACGTTTTTTCTTCTGATTTATAAAAACGCTTAAACACTGGTTATTTATTAATATTTAAACAACAATTATCGGTAAAAATTTAAAAATACGAGACGGAAAGCGATATTATATCAATATTTTTTTGAGATTTATAAAAGAAAAAATAAAATGCAACCAGTTATTTTGTCGTAGTCGTAGAATAACACGCTAGCACTACGTCAGGATCATTTCCTCATAATAATGTAAGGTAATTTCATGCAGTTAGTAACGGTTTTTTTTTATTAGAAAATCGTTAAAGGTACTAAATGGGCGTTAGGTATAGATTTGGCTATTGATTCACACAAAACGAGGTTCTATTTTCCTTTACGTATTTATTCTTTTCACAGGTACCCAAACTTGAGGCAAACTAGCAATGGGAAGTGAATTTGAAATATTTAGCAGCATGCACAGCTTGGCTAGACGTCTACAGCAAGAATGTCCTAACTGTAAGGCTTCATGTATGTACAACATACCACTAGCAAATCAATATCCGTCTCTAGTTTGCTTCTTCTACTAATACAATAACACTAATTAATACCAATTAACGGTCCTCAAGTAAACTGTTACTTCAAAGTTTGGATTGGAAAGAAGCCTCACGCGTGACGACTAACTCGAGCAGCGCAAAATTATTACATGTTAATTTAAATTAACACGTTATTGTTGTTATTTTCGTGTGGTATGTTACCACGCCTAAAACTCTGAACTAAAATGTGTTTTGCCTGAGTTTTAGGCAGAAGTCGAAATTAAAAATGAATATCCACCAAGCCACAAAGAAAAAGAAAAGGGTAATATCTTCTTGAAAAATCTTACAATGTAGTGTTTAAGTCACAGAAAAAATATATAAATATATAAATCCTGACTAGATTCGTATTATCATTAACTAGCTTCTGCCCGCGACTTCGTCTGCGTAGAATTATACATATAAACCTTCCTCTTGAACCACTTTATCTATTAAAAAAAACCGCATCTAAATCCGTTGCGTAGTTTTAAAGATCTAAGCATACATAGGGGCAGACACACAGACAGACAGCGGAAAGTGACTTTATTTTATACTATGTATTGAAGCGGGATATTTTTATTATTTAGGTACTATTTTATACTAACTAGGTATTGCTAGCCTTTTTTTGTATCGGTAATTTGTCTTTTCATTATTAACCCAGCGACCACGAGGTGACAAAAAGTTACATGAAGAATGAAGAATGAGGCAGGGTATGTATGACATAGTAGGTTGAATATGCCTAACATTATACCTAGTTATTATTATTATTATTTAATTATTTTTTGCTTTATTTTGAAACAATGAATTTATAGTATTAGAATGAAATGAAAGATTGATTATATATTGAAATTATTTATACATATATTATATTAGTTTTTTTTTATTCACTTTTTCTACATAAGTACTTACTAAGTACAGAAACATAGTGACATAAAATACCAAAGTTAGTTTACAGTTAGAGTATTTAAATATAGAGACAGGACCGTAAAGAATAAAAAAAATGGTATCCTCGGGGCATTTGTGATTCTCGCTCTGGTGCACGGTTAACCAATACTTGAATATGGGGCTTCCCATGTCACGGTACACCTTATAAAAATGAGAATCTAATAAAAATATTTTCCTTGGGAATGAAAGTCAATCTCAAACTGAAAGGTAATGGGATTTTGGCGTGTTCCATCCCATACACATCGGCTTGCCACACGCGCTTCAGGATGCTTGGTTTTTCGGCCCTTTTTGTTAGAACAATCCTGGCATATCTTATATAATCATCCAGGCACGCTCACATGTTCAGGTGAGGGCTCACCGAGCTGAGCCTCTAGTGTAAGTTTTCACACGAAGAAACGTATCGAATGCGTTCACGTCAACCGTCTCAATTACACTATGCTTAGTGTAAGTTTTCGGTCACAAAATACGTCTCGAACGCGTTTGCGTTAAAATGTCAAATACTATGAGAACAGTTTGTTGCCGTTTCGATCCGCAAGTGGTGCTGCCAACATTCGACATTTTAACGCAAACGCAGTCGAGACGTGTTCTGCGACCGAAAACTTACACTAAGCATACTGTTTTTACATTCTCTGTCGCATGTAACTTCGAATACAGGTTTTTTTTTCTTGATTGTAGCTGTCCGTAAATCATTGATATAGGTAGCCAAATTGATAAAAAACTAAAAACCAAAATGTCAACTAAGGAAACGAAAAACAAACCAATATAAAAACAACAAAACTTGTGCATTTTATCTTTACGTAAAAAAAATACGTCAAATATGAGGTAGGGCATCACATACCCGAGACAGGTTTGCACATTCTTTCCTTGCAATCACGCCATTTTCCTCTTTGGTACACCCCTACTTCCAACTACTAAGCGCGGTAGTGTTGTCAGATGAAGATTAAAAAAAATGACAACATTTAAATGTCACCCAAGTCAAGTATGAGATACCTAGGCCTTATGCTCGTCGGGTTAAATTCAAAGATAGTACAAGTAATTATTAGTTGTCATCGTCATCACCTTTTAAAATCCTTTAATTTAATAATTTCAGTACCTAAATAAATAATATAACATCAGTATTTTTTTTTCATGGCCTTACCTACCTGCTATATTTGTCCGTAATTATAATGCCACGTATTGTAATCTCGAAAACGGTTCAACCGATTTCAATTTTTTTTGCTCGGTTGCCCAGGTGCCAACCAGCGCATACATTGCAACATTATGTCAAACACGAAAATGCGAATATAAAATTACACGTTTACATATTATAAGGGTTACCAATTGATAACAATCTAGTTTAATAAGTCAAGACGACGAGCCACAAGACTGAGTGCTAACAACTAGATGCTAAAACAAGTACCTATAATAAAATAACCGTGAGTTTATTCTATGAAATCTTACTCACCAATCTGTACCGGACCAATAAAAACAAATACTATGTTTTTTTATGAGCATAAAAACGATTAGTTTGGTGCCATTACTAGGAAAATATGAAATGGACAACAGAAAAAAAAAATTATAAAAATATTTTTTTCACCTATCACTCTCAGGTGGAAAAAAGTTAAGTAAGAACTAACGTAATTTTATTAAGAAAAAGAATAACTAAAAAAGGAATGCCTATGTTCTTTTCCAGACTTTTCTCTATCTATGTGCCAAATTTCATCCAGATTCGTTGGGCCGTTCTAGCGTGATTGAGTAACAAACTACCAAACAAACATCCATCCATCCAAACTTTCTCATTTATAATATTAGTTAAATTGCATATCATAAAATTTAAGACCTGTGACATAATATTTCTACCGTACATACATAAGTCAATGGGACCGTCTGCCCGGTACAGACTTTTACGATCTTTCATAGGGGTAGAAGAGTGAACGATATAATATTTACTAATTATTCTGTGCTTTGTACTTACTTCCAATTAAGTTACAATTAAAAGTTTACTGATGGTTTAAGTAACTATAGCCATATTTGAGTTAGTGTTTTCATACTTATAGTTAAGTGTTAAGTTTTAGCATATCACAGCCTTGTATGAAAGAGTGAATGCCTCCTACTACAAGTGCGAGCTTAACAGGAGAATCCGTCACCATATGTATGTAATAATATTTGTTAAAAAATAAACATTTTTTTTACTTCATACTTAATTTTAGCTTTCTAAGTCGTTTTATTTTTTGCATGTATGAAGGTATTGATGAATGTGGATGAAGCGAAAGAGGTATGTCAGGATCGTAGCAAGTGGAACAAAGTAGTCTGTGCCTACCCCTGTGGGAAAGAGGCGTGACGATATGTATGTATGTATTATTTTACTAGTTCTGCATACAGACTTGCATTCCCCTTCATAAACAACCATGTAAAAAAAGGGCTGCGATTCGATGATGAAATTACCGAACCCTAAAATTTTTAAACAACTAGCCATACAATGCCAATTAAAAATAACTGTGACTTCGTAAGAATTGCACAGGATCGTGAAATTTCCCCATTTTCTTTAACTCTCTTTTTAAAAGTTTTCACTCTGAACTTAATTAATTTCTGTGAACGGGTTGAAACTAAGATAAGAGTATTTTAATTGGATTATTGATTTTATGTAAATTGGCTGAATTATTTATTCAAGCTCATCCTCTAATATCGTGTGGAAGAATCAATTCAACAGACTTATGCGATTTGTGAATTAAGAACTTGCACTGGCATTCTCGCTCCTTGGCACACGTTCTGTTTTCATATGTTGCAAGTAACGATTTGGACAGTAAACTACATTTAGTACTTATGCTAATTTGGGCAATAGTTGTCGGCAACAGGCAGACGGACCGCGAAAGCTCGGACCTCGGACCGCCGATTATTGTAATGTAGGTATTCTATTTATTTATTTATAAGCCTTTTTATTCCGAATTCGCTACAATTTCAGTAAGTACATGTTGTTGTTGATGTTATTGTCGTTTATTTATTAAATTGTCGCGTAATTCGGCGTGCCTCATGGCATAGGCCTCCTCCGTGTATTGGAGGGTTTGGGCTATAGTTCCCACGCGCGCCCAGTGCGGATTGGGAACTTAACACACACCATTGAATTTCTTCGCAGATGTGTGCAGATTTCCTCACGATGTTTTCCTTCACCGAAATGCCCATGGCAAATTACAAATGTAATTTTCGCACATAAATTCCGAAAAACTCAGAGGTGCGAGCCCGGGATTTGAACCGACGACGCTCTGCTTGAGAGGCCACTGGTCAAACCACTAGGCTACCACGGTTTTTTTTTGATTTCGTTAAAATTTTCCCACAATATCCGGACCCTGCCTAGAACTACTTGCCGACCGCTGCTTACCTACCCTCTTGCCTACAGATTGTCATATTTTGCCAAATGGTTTTAAAATCCTTGCAAATTGTTATTAAGGTTCAAAATTAACTTTTTATTATGTCCTTTGCATAATACATTCCTGTCTCCGACTTATTGGTTTTTTCTTTTATTGGTTGTCTGGTAGAGATCGCTATCAAGCGATAAGACCGTCTATTGTCTACCTTGTTCTTTGTTTCTGTATTGTTTTGTAGTGATTTGTGGTGTACATTAAAGAGTATTTGTATTGTATTGTACCTATTGTACATTGGACGCCGGGAGGATGCAAGGTGTCTCGGAATTTTCCCGGAATATTTCAGCAGGTGGTTGGGTTAGTTCGACTGAAAATCCCTATACTTCATTTAATTTAGAATGAGAAACCACAACAACATTATATTGCGGCTCGTGAACTGTAATCTCTTTACAATTTGTACTAGAGTAACAATTGACGACACGCATGTAAAGTGACATAAAAACAATTTTATTTTGCGGCTCCCAGGATTATTGTACCGTAATATTTGCTAGGTAAGAAATAGTTGACCAGACGCAATATAATGTTATTGTGGTTTCTCATTCTAAATTAAATGAAGTATAGAAAGATTTTAAATTTAAATGTTTACTTCCGCTCTTGACGCAGTACACTTTGAAACATTTGTCAACTATGATTAAAAAATCCTGAATCTGTAAATACAGAGCTGTTTAGTCAAACTAACTCAACTACCTGCTGAAATATCCCGGAACAATTTTAAGAGACCCTGTATTTTGAAATGTAGAGTTCTTTTCATTCGATGAATTCTCAACGTAGGCGTACCATAGGTATACATTCGTTAACGTTATAAGTACCTAAACGTACAACAAAGTGCAAAAAAAAATTACAGTCATTTTTTGCAGGTATAAACGTGGTAAGGAAAGTAGGCACTTTTAACAGTAAATGAGGTCAATAATATACGTGTAAATTTTTACAACGCATTAATTCTTGATGACACTGCGGAGAGTTCACTTTAAGGTACTTGCTGCATTTAATTTTATTGTATTTTTTATTGCTTTAAATGTTGCACTCAATCATCTAACTAATATTATAAATGCGAAAGTATGGATGGATGGATGGATGGATGGATGGATGTTTGTTTGTTTGTTACTCAATCACGCCAGAACGGCCCAACGGATCTGGATGAAATTCGGCACATATATAGAGAAAAGTCTGGAATAACACATAGGCTACTTTTTATCCCGGAAAATTGCGTAGTTCCCGCGGGATAGCGATAAACGAATTCTTTGCAGACGAAGTCGCTGGCAACAGCTAGTTGAAAATAAACACAAAACACAAATCTTAAGGCCTTTAATACAGTGTGCCAGCTTTGTCATATTAGCCGTAGCCATAGTACACCGTACAACGTACTCCTATGAGTACCATCAGCCAAATATGTGGTCTACGACCCTAAGGTTAAAATTCCGTTGCACGTCACAATATATAACGTCGATAAGACAGGCTGTCAACTTGAAAGTTCGACTTTAGCGAAATTTAAATTGATAGGAATATGGATGAAAAGTGGTAGACCACTTATTTGGGCGACCGTACGTACGGCGAATACCATCCATGAAAATTATAACAACGCATAAATGCATTAAAAGATCTTAAAAGCGTTTTTCGATGTCAAAAACTTACTAAAAGTATGGAAACGATGTGGAGTCGACACCTCCTACGGACCAGCTGTTGTCTAGATCTACCCTTGTATATGAAGTCGGCACGGGATAACTCATGACAGCTTTGTGCACGTGCACTTATAATAGTTAAAGTTTCCTTTAATATCACTAACACATATACGCATTGTAATCACACAGCGCCAAAAACATGCGCTTACCAAAAATAGATACAAAAAACACGACCACTCGATAGCGCTCCCGCTTGTCAAATGAAAAAGTAATACACCCGTAAATACGCGCAAAGCGCAAGGGTTGAAATATGTACGTCATGACTTTTATATATAGAAAGTCACTTTAGTACATCCATGAAAGTATTTTAAAAACAATTAAGAAGTCCTAGAACAGGCACACAGCACCATGACGGATACTTTTTGTTAAGAAGTATGATTTCTTTTTGTATCAATAAACGTGAGGCTGAAATGTGACTGGGCCGGCCACGTCTGCCGCATGCACCCAGAGCGGTGGGCACGTGTTACCACTCTGTGGATGCCCCAGGATGGCTATCGGCGCCGTGGTAGGCCGAGGCGGAGATTGGCCAGACATAAGTGCGGACAGGGTGCGTTGAAAATCTAGGAGAGGGGCCTTTGCGCAGCAATGGGACAACATTAAAGGCTAATAAAAAAATAAAAAAAAGGAGTCTTCTATACATATTTATGTATATACTACCTACTTGAGCACTTAGAACAAGCAGATTGAAACATTAGTATTATATTATATAAGTGCCGGCACGTAAGTCTAGCGATCACCTTGTATGCGCAGAAGTATAAAATACGGTATCCGTGGGTGCGCAGATCCCCTCCACGTGACTCGTCATCGCTAGACTTTCGTGCCGGCACGTATACTCCAGGCGACTTTATATAAAATATCACTTTTATCACAACCCTAATCTACCCCTAATTATACATCCAGGCTTTTTGGAGCATGTTTGATTAGGTACTTGTTTAAAACGAATCCAGGAATGTTTCAATTATAAGTAGCATCCCAGGCTTTTTGTTTAATTTCGCTACTACGATACGACATTTCAGTATGAAGTTTCATGTTAGTAAACATGAAATTAATTAACCTACTTCAAAAAAGGAAGTGGTTCTGAATTCTTCGACAACGAAAGCCACAGGTACTAAAACAATACCTTTTCAAATAAAATACAAAATGTAAAAAATAAAACGAGCACACAAAGGTGCGCACAGATCTAACTAATTGCTCATATTTTTAAAACCTTTATTTCCCGTCTACTGTCCAAAAATGTATATTTCAAAATCAAGTTTAACAAAGTAGGTATTTTTGGCCCTATGAGCCCGCTGAAGATCTAATATAACCTAAAGTTTAGGTCCTAAACCTATGTACCTCCCATTTATGATATTTATTTCGGTCAGTAGTACCATGGGTAACACACTTTTTAAACAATATACCTGAATGGCTGGTATTTTTTTTGGTAGGTACGTTTTCTAAAAATGAAACCTAGCTAGATTGATCTTATCGCCCCTGAAACCCCCAGCATACCAAATTTAACGAATATCATTGGAGCTGTTTCCGAGATTCAGATTATATGTACTAGCTTTCACCCGCGACTTCGTCCGCGTAGACTTAATTTGTCTTCAATTAACTAAGCAATTTTCGAGTATAAATGTATCCAATAACAGGCCTTTTATAAGAGTTACAGTGATAGAGCCACTTTAAAAGGTAATGTGCCGATCTCTTATTTTCTACCCCGTGAGGTTTTTTTTTTCAAAGCACCACTGTGATCCTCAAAAAATATAGTTTTCAAATATTTAGTATTCATGTTCGATCCCGTGAGAAATTAAAAAATCCATTCATATAGTGCCCCTGTACTCTGTGATCCTCAAGGAATATTATATCTGTTGTATTGTATGTATATCAAGAATCTGTATAAGCATAGGTACGAAATTTTGCTTTTTACTTCTCAAAGTAGCAAAGTACGGCTTTTTAAGTTGGTCTGCTATCACTCGTAACTTAAAGCCTAAGTAGGCTTTAAAGCTTCGTAGCATAGTAGCTGTGATAGTTTTCTTTTTAACTTCAATACACTGGTTGGAACGTAATCTGGAACTTTTCCACTATTGTATTCTCTAGCGCTTGCAGTAGGTAGACAGGTACATTTTTGTCCTAGAAACTATGATTATATTCTAACCATTTCCAAGTAATATTAAAGAACATGCTGTTAAATTTCAAAGTAATATACGAATCAGTTCAACCGTGACAAGTAATGGAGTAAGTGAGCTTATTTCGAATTGTGAACTAACCACCACAAAGCCACATTTCATAAAAAAAGAAAAAAATGGTATCGGTGGTGATTTAAATACTTGCATAATTAGGGTCATCACAGTTTTGAAAATACCTCATTAATAATAATAGTAATAAGATTTTTACAATATTATCTTGTATTAATATTGCTTTACTACTTTTATAATAATAACATTGTAAAATTTTGACATAAGAAATCAAATAAATACAAGAAATAATAGTAATAAAATAAATAGAGTGGTAATACGTGCTATCCAATTCTGAAACACATTAGTGCTTCACCACTAGTGTTATGACGTTTACGAAGGTAGGTACGTCTTGGAGGTACGTTAATTTAATCGACGCATTGTGTGATGCATTGCTTGCTAAATAAATTAGTAAGAAAAATAAAATTCAGCTAATGTTTCTGTTACACATTTTTTACGTTAATTAGTGTGTATAATTATCAGTCGTCAAAATATTATGAAATTTACACACTGTATTGCACCTGCTTGACTTTGGGTCGGACAATCAGAGTGCAGCAATCCACTCTATTGGTGTAGATAATATATCTAACTAATATTATAAATGCGAAAGTATGGATGGATGGATGTATGGATGGATGGATGGATGGATGTTTGTTTGTTACTCAATCACGCCAGAACGGGCCAACGGATCTGGATGAAATTCGGCACATAGATAGAGAAAAGTCTGGAATAGCACATAGGCTACTTTTTATCCCGGAAAATTGCGTAGTTCCCGCGGGATAGCGATAAACGAATTCTTTGCAGACGAAGTCGCTGGCAACAGCTAGTTATATTATACTAAGATACGCCATTATCGTAAAGTCCATTGTTGCGTTTCACCCAGTATTCCACAGACGTGATTTTTTCACACACATGCGGGTAGTAAGACTTTGTCCTCTTCGCTACCACCTTTTGTCCCGCTAATCCTGCCGACGAGCAGGAGTGCGTAAGCTGCAGTGTTCCGGCGTGAGAAGTAACACAGCCGGTGAAATTATTGGCTCATAAAATGTCATAATATTTTATCCATCTAGCCTGGCAACTCAGCTGCAATACTTTGATGTTGCAAGTGTATAGACACTAGCAACATTAATCTAGGGATCATCCATAGGGGTCGTGGTGTTAACTTACTATCAATTGACACGCTTACTCGTTCATCACCCTATTTTATAAAAGTGCCAAAACAACCATTTAGCTGCCGCGAGAAGGGGAGACACTTGACTCTAACACAAATTTGGACTTATACTGTTTTCACACCCGCAATATTTTTGAACAAACAATCCAAGGACGCATTGAATGAAAAATCATCCCCAAATTACTGTCTTGTCTGTCTACGTTAAATCAAGATTACATTTTAACACTTTGTCAGCGTTATTAATATTATCAGTTTTCTAGTACTAAAACTCATAGTCTAAGAGTAACTGAGCTAAGCCGCATGGCGAAACTATGTATTAAGATTAGAAACTGGTTGACTACAGAATCCTAAAAACTGAAGGAATACTAAATAATATAAACGGCTTGATAATATACTACTACTCACTGGGGTAGTTCATATTCGAAGTTAGAAGTAGGATGATGTAGATAAAAGTCTTGTAGTCTTACGTAGTCGTGCGACATGTCGCATGCCACTGGGGCCGGCGCGGCGCACGACCGCTCGGTGCGCCTATTCCGCCCAACTAAATGATCGACTACGGCCGGCAAGCACAGCGTGAAACCATATCACTTCTCCGCCGCAATCCTTTACCCCGACGACCACGGCTCTACCTACCCCTATTTTGCTAGGTTTACTCACTACTTGCAATACTTACTATCTACTAATAGGTAAGTACCAAATTTCTTCTACGTCTGTTTGTTACGTTCACAATAAACCGGTACTTACTTATTTAAATTTGGCGAATAGGTAGTTCTGTTTAGAGTAGGTAGGTACCTATGTTTAAATATTACCGCAAAACTAAAGTACTAAACATATTATACCATTCTAATAGCTACCTACATATTTAGAGTGTTTACCTGTTCTGTTCTGTTTACCTGGTAATGGTTTCAAATATGAATTTTGTATGAATAATTTTATTTTACCTTGATATCTAAGGCAGGTCAAGAAAGGATAAAGATACACGCGCAATTACTTTACAATTTAAATTTTACATTGACGGCTTTCTAGTCGCTTCGAGCTGTGTCGTACTAAAAATTTAGCTGGATTATGCTAATTATTTATACTTTACTAGCTTTTACCTGCGACTTCGAACCTCTAGATCTGGCGGTGGAACTTGCGTGCTTTGAATTATCATGGAAGTTCTCAAAAATTCATTGAAAATTTGCCAAAGTTGCGGGGCATAAAGAACAACCGCGAAAACTTTCGTAAATGTACCTAAATCGGGATATAAAGTAACCTTATGAGTTGTTTCAGGGAGACATCTACATACGAAATTTATTCCAAATCCGTCCAGCCGTTTCAGACACTAACAAACACACGGAGATTTATTTTCTTGACTTTTCACATTTTACATTTTATAAAGATTTTAATAACTTTAAATTCATTTTCATGAAGCCATTTTCATGTCGTCGTCTCCAAAGTGCTTCTAATCTTATCGTTCCAACTATCATTATGCATGTACCTACTGACAAGGAATAAAATTTTAGTAAAAACTATAACCCGACTACGTCAATAATTTATATGTATGGTCTATTGACACTTACATACATACATACGTGAATCACGTCTTTATCCCTTACGGGGTAGACACTTCAATAATTAAAATCGGTTCAGTAGTTTACCCCCCTTTTGGCTACGCCATAATCGAGTAAAAATAAAGGGTCACTTTCGCTTTCCTTTAAAAGTTATGTAAAAAGTGACGCATTATTTTTTCTCGTCAAACTTTTGGTAAATTAATACATATAAATATGTTGTATTTACCTTGCTACGAGTATTCTTATTTTCTATTCAAATTACAAAAGACTACAGTTTTGATGAAATGTTACACGCAGCTTTTTTATACGTACGTACTTTTTTTTAACACTACTTTTTTAATGTCCATCGTCTACCATCGGAATTCGATACTTTTTCAATTGGATTGAAATTCGGGTTGTGTAGTGGCATTCAAAAATGGTATAGTCAATATAGTCATGTTCTTCCGTAAACTGACATACATACCTACCTACATACATCACGTCTTTAACCCTTACGAGGTAGACAGAGCCTAAGACAACAAAACCTAAAGGCCACGTTGGCATGATTGTGGGCGTATAGGTGGAAAGTGGAATCAAAATAGTGATGGATTGTTAGCCGCATTGTCTATAACATGATTCCTAAGATTTTCTCCCATTCCCTCGATGGGCTTTTCCCATCTGCGCGGGAAGAGAAGCAACTGGTACATTCTATGTTTTTCTTTACTCCCAGACCAGTATGGAAGAAAACTGAGCAACTGATAAAAATCCGACTACAGTGGAAACACAAATTTTTACGAAGAACATTATGAAATTTATGAAATAGAAACACTATTATCTAAAAAGCGTAGTAAAAAGTTAGGAGTAGGATAAATTTAGTAGGTGTTTTATGTGAATCTAGAATAATCTAGATGATAATCAATTGTATCTCATTTATTTCGTGTGGTTACCCTGTCACAAATCGTGGTCATTAATGCATGTAAACAATGAGAAAATCAGTCGGATACAATTACATGGAATGCAATTTATATGGCGATCGGGAGCTAACAATGCATCGAAGCTATGTACGTCAGTGTGCCCATGAACCTGTCCTTCACAATCCGACACCCACAATTACAAATCATGATTGCAATTTTATCATACAACACTGCTTGCTATGTACTGATAAAAATAACTCGTGAAGTAAACGCTCTATGTATGTATAAGATGCAGTAATGCAGTCGCGTGATAGCAATCTGCGTTGGTAGCCGTCTTACACGTGCCAGTTGCGGCAGTTAGTAAATATAACGTAATATTATGCAACGGAAAATGCAGCAGTGCATACGCGACATCTATACGTGTACATGTAGGTACTTATAGCATTTTATTTGATAGAAAATTTACTCGAATCTCAAAATGGAACTTAAAACAATATAAGTACATGCTTAAAATGAACATGTTCTACCCGTTTAACATCATTTAATGGTGCCCTTCCATTTGACCTAAAAATTATTGACAAAAGCATCATTTTACAAAATGATCATTTGAGAAAATTTAAATCACTACATAGTATAAAACAAAGTCGCTTTCTCTGTCCCTATGTCCCTATGTATGCTTAAATCTTTAAAACTACGCAACGGATTTTGATGCGGTTTTTTTTAATAGATAGAGTGAATCAAGAGGAAGGTTTATAATTATGTATAATACATGCATAATATACCGTGCGAAGCCGGGGCGGGTCGCTAGTATCTTATAAACCGTGAACTTTTTTAAAAATATAAAAACCTTTATGCGTGGCTCACATTAGGTTAGATTAGGTTTGTTTATAAGTTTTTAAAAAAGTTTACGGTTTATCAGATATTTAAAGTTTGTCAAATGATCATTTTGACAATAATTTCTAGGTCAAACGTTAGTGAACCTCATCTAATACCTATATATGCCTATTGAATGGGGAACATCGATATCAGTGCCTACGAAATCAAGAAAATAACCATTGAAGATGATTTAGATAGTTAAGTTTGTATTATACCATGTCCAAGATAACGAGTTAACATAGCGATTTCTCTGTTGCACTTTAGTATGTTACAGGTTTACATGACAGTAAGTAGGTATATTCGCTTATTCATGACACCAGGCATGTCAAAAGTCAACATTAAAAAATATAAAGTAAACGTAGGAGGACGGCGAAAGGAGTGTGTAACAGAAAGTATAACGCGTCCGCACCATATGAGAGACATGTTGACTGAACTTTGGCCGCCATGTCAACCTATCCGATGCATATTTATGACTCATATCGTTGACCAATCGCGTGCTTTCTGAGTTTACTAGTACATAGGTACTAATACTAACTCGTTATCATGGACATGGTACAGGTAGGTACGTAAGTATTTTATGACGTACTTTTAAATACAGTTACCTACTTAGAACTAAAGGCAGGTATACACTGAGAAAAATATCCGACAGTACCTTCTGAGTTCTTCCTTCTAAGTGCTTTACCTACCAAAAAAAAGACGTTTCCGTCCTACTTTTTCCTTCAAAGTTTGGCGGATGTCGATTACCTTCTAAAATTTAGAAGGTTTTTTTTTCTTTCCTTGTGAAGTAGTAGGATATATCAGACGGAAAAATTTTAGAAGGTAAATTTGTTGAAGGAATCGAGATTTTTTACCTACCGAATTTGGACGGTTGCACGAAAGGAAGGTTAATTTGGAAGGAATCACGAGTATCCTTCTGAGTTGGTGGGGTATTCAATATAATTTTTATCTTCCAAATTGGCAGGTAATAAAATTTGGTAGGAAGTTGCCACGTAACCTACCAATCTAGTCGGAAAAAGTACTACATTTACCGGCCAAATAGGTAGGTAAAATCGGTAATAGGAAATATTAGAAGGAAATATTTAAGAAGGTAAATAATTAGTAGGAATTCGGTTCACTTTACCCACCGATTCCGATGGATTATAAGTTGGAAGGTAATTTTGGCAGGATTCATTGGTTATCCTTCTGATTTGGTGGGATATTATTCTAGCTTTTACTTTCCGAATTGATAGGTAATCTCATTTGGTGGGAAATTACCACGTTATCTACCAAGTCGGTCGGAAATTTCACCGGAAACATTTTAAAAGGAAAACATTTTGAAGGAAAAAAAAATTTTTTCCTTCTGTTTTTGGTGGGTAGCACAAATGGAAGGTTAAATTTGGAAGGAATAACGAGTATCCTTCTGAGCTGGTGGGTATTCAATATAATTTTTATCTTCTAAATTGGCAGGTAATAAAATTTGGTAGGAAGTTGCCACGTAACCTACCAATCTAGTCGGAAAAAGTACTACATTTACCGTCCAAATAGGTGGGTAAAATTGGTTATAGGAAATATTAGAAGGAAATATTTAAGAAGGTAAATAATGAGTAGGAATTCGGTTCACTTTACCCACCGATTTCGATGGATTATAAGTTGGAAGGTAATTTTGGCAGGATTCATTGGTTGTCCTTCTGATTTGGTGGGATATTATTCTAGCTTTTACTTTCCGAATTGATAGTTAATCTCATTTGGTGGGAAATTACCACGTTATCTACCAAGTCGGTCGGAAATTTCACCGGAAACATTTTAAAAGGAAAACATTTCGAAGGAACAATTTTTTTTTCCTTATGTTTTTGGTGGGTAGCACAAATGGAAGGTTAATTTGGAAGTACTAATTGGTATCTTTCCGGCTTGTTAGGTGTTCAACGTAGCTTTTATCTTCCAAATTTAAAGGAACTAAAATTTGATAAGATATTACCACATACCTACCAATATAGTCGGAAAATATATCATATTTACCGACCAAATAGGTAGGTACAATCGGTAATAGGAAATATTAGATGGAAAGATTTAAATAGATAAATAATTAGTAGGAATTCGGTTCACTTTACCCACCGATTCCGATGAATTATAAGTTGGAAGGTAATTTTGGCAGGATTCATTGGTTATCCTTCTGATTTGGTGGGATATTATTCTAGCTTTTACTTTCCGAATTGATAGGTAATCTCATTTGGTGGGAAATTACCACATTATCTACCAAGTCGGTCGGAAATTTCACCGGAAACATTTTAAAAGGAAAACATTTTCTAAGGAACAATTTTTTTTCCTTCTGTTTTTGGTGGGTAGTACAAATGGAAGGTTAATTTGGAAGGAATAACGAGTATCCTTCTGAGTTGGTGGGTATTCAACATAATTTTTATCTTCTAAATTGGCAGGTAATAAAATTTGGTAGGAAGTTGCCACGTAACCTACCAATCTAGTCGGAAAAAGTACTACATCTACCGGCCAAATAGGTGGATAAAATCGGTTATAGGAAATATTAGATGGAAAGATTTAAAAAGATAAATAATTAGTAGGAATTCGGTTCACTTTACCCACCGATTCCGATGGGTTATAAAGTTTGAAGGTAATTTTGGGAGAATTAATTGGATATCCTTCTGATTTGGTGGGTTATTATCCTAGCTTTTGCCTTCCGAATTCATAGGTAATCTCATTTGGTGGGAAATTACCACATTATCTACCAAGTTGGTAGGAATTTTCATCGGAAACATTTTAGAAGAAAAACATTTCGAAGGAATTTTTTTTTTCCTTCTGTTTTTGGTGGGAAGCACAAATGGAAGGTTAATTTGAAAGCACTAAGGTGTATCCTTCTGGCTTGGTAGGTATACAACATAGTTTTTATCTTTCAAATTTGTAGGAACTAAAATTTGTTAGGATATTACCTACCAAACTAGTCGGATAATGTATCATATTTACCGACCGAACAGGTGGGTAAAATCGGTAATAGGAAATATTACAAGGAAAGATTTAAGAAGAAAAATAATGAGTAGGAATTCGGTTTACTTTACCCACCGATTCCGATGGATTATAAATTGGAAGGTAATTTTGGCAGGATTAATTGGTTATTCTTCTGATTTGGTGGGTTATTTATCCTAGCTTTTATCTTCCGAATTGATATAAGTGCCGGCACGTAAGTCTTATCTGACATTGTATGCGCAGAAGTATAAAAAACGGTATCCGTGGGTGCGCAGATCCCCTCCACGTGACTCGTCATCGTTAGACTTACTTGCCGGCTTGTATAGGTAATCTCATTTGGTGGGAAATTACCACATTATCTACCAAGTCGGTCGGAAATTTCACCGGAAACATTTTATAAGGAAAACATTTAAAAGGAACAATTTTTTTTCCTTCTGTTTTTGGTGGGAGAACAAATGGAAGGATAAGTTGACAGTACTAATGGGTATCCTTCTGGATTGGTAGATATTTAACATAGTTTTTATCTTCCAAATTTACCACATAACCTACCAATCGAGACGGAAAATGTGCCATATTTATATCGTCTAAATAAGGGGTAAAATCAGTGGTAGGAAATATAAGACTGTGAGGTTTAAGAGAGTAAATAATTAGTAGGAATCGACTTACCCACTGAAATCGGTGGGTTATATATCCCAGATTTTACCTTCGAAATTGATAGGTAGTTTAATTTGGTGGAAAATTATCACACCTTACCAAGTCAGTCGAGACTTTCAACGTAGGTAAAGATTTTAGAGAAGAAATATATAGAAGAAACGGCTCTTTTTTTTTTTGTTTCTGGTGGATAACACAAATTGCAGGTTGACTTGGTAGGTATACAACAAAGTATTTGTCATCCAAATTGGTAGAGAATTTAAATTTTAGTAGTATATTATTAATAATAATAATAATCAGTTTATTTCTATTACCGCATAACCTACCAATTCAGTGGGAAATCTAACTTTCTTTAACTTTCAAATTAGTCGGTAAAAAGATTTGATACGGTAAGATTTTAGAAAATAAATACTAAGTAAGAACAGCTTTACATTTTTGACCCATTGATTTTGGTCGGATGTGGTTTTGGAAAAATATTAAAGTATTCGAAAAGTTATTGAGGCGTTGAAGCGCCTGTACAAAACTGAATAGCAAGTCTGTACGTATGAAAGTAGATTTCATAGGTATGCAGGCGTTTGCGCGTTGTATAGGTACAGCGTGTATTTTTGATACATTCTCACATTATAATTGGCCTAAATGAATATGTTTACCTTTAAATGATTAAAAGTCTACGATAAGTATTTGTTTTCATTACAAAATAATTTAGCTTGCAATGTATTAAGTGTTCAACGCCTGTTAAATTAAATTTGCATAGCAATTATGTTATTTCCAGTGACACTTGATCTTTTGAATAGCCGTGGCGTTAGAAATATTTACTTATAATAAAAACTGAATAAAACACGTGTCTACATTTAATAACTACCTTAACCTACCTAAAATTACTGGCAACGCTTAGGTAGGCTTGAGTCAGCGAGATGTAAGAAGTGAAATAGAACACATCCAGATTTTTTTTCGTTTCTCTGTCTGTTTGTACGTGCTAATCTCCGAAACTGTTAAACCGATTTAAATGAAATTTTGCATGGTGGTGCCTAATATTAAATGAAATTAAACAATATTATTGTATAAAATTTATAAATCCCATAAAACTGATGGGTTCCCGCAGGAAAGTAAAACATTTTCCGGGGGTTAAAAAAGTTGTTAGTTAAAACCTTTTCCGGCTCCCGTACATGTAAAGGAAAAAATAAACCCTTATAAGATCACTTCGTTGTCTGTCTGTCTGTCCGTCAAGACCTTATACTGAGGTCTGCAGTCTCTTGGAGCTGTAAAAATATGAACCCTTTGAGCCAACATAATCAAAAAGATACAGTCGTTAGAAATGGTGCTTTCATACAAATAGCCGAGTTTGGAAAACCTATGGGTTACTTCCACTGTCCTAGAAATTTGGTACGAAGGTAGTTTAGTACAACTAATGAAATTAATTATTTTTTTTACGTAGTCTATGTAAATAACACACATATATACATACCTAAAGGCCTCGTTTAGCATGGTTGTGGGCGTACAGGTGGAAAGGGGAATCAAAATAGTGATGAGGTTGCTAGCCGCATCGCCTATAACATGATACCTAAGATTTTCGCCCAGATGTTTATTTAACCAATATTAAATGACCTCACTTTGCCTACATTTTACTTAGGAGCAGGGCTCTGCTTACACTGAATTATATTTTAACCTGCCGGATTTGTTTCTCAGAATTGCGTAGATATAAAATTCAAATTGATACTAAATACTGAGGTCTGCGGTCCCTTAAAAACTGTGAGAAAATCAAACCTTTAAGTCTACGCAATCATAACATCATACAGTCATTCGAATAGGTACTTCCATACAAATTGCCGCATCTCGATTATATTACACGATACAAATTACACAATTCTTATGTATTATTTATGTAGGCACCTCTTTAATAGAATATCGATACAAATTACATCAATCCTTCCATAATTGTGCTAACAGTAGGAATTTCTTTCATATTCCTACTAACTTGCAATGTTCAGAAGGAATTAATGACGTGATTCCGTCCATCTGAAATGACGTATTTCGTTTCATACCGTCTCTCTCCCTCGATTCTGTGAAATCTATAGAACGAAAGTGATGCAACACCACAACGTTTTGAACTTTGCATTGCCAACTTAGTAGATTTAATTTTCCCGTCAAATCCGGGGGATTTCAGATCAGCACCTGTGACAGTGAAGAAAACGGAGGAAAACGTGTTTTGACAGCTGATGGATTATTTATCGGATTCAAACTTTCGCGATTTTCACACATTATTATATAATAAAACGGGACTTAATCAAGTAGACAAAAACAAAAAGTATTTTTGTAAATACCTCGACGTTTCGGACCCTCCTCTTCTCACGAGACCATGGATGCGAAGTCGCGTCCAAAACGTCGAGGTATTTACAAAAATACTTTTTGTTTTTGTTTACGTGCTTAAGTCCCGTTTTATTATATAATAATCATAATACTTGGTATTTTATGCAACAGTTGTACAAGAGGGGTCGAAAAAGGCGCCACGAGCTTTTTTTGACTTACTTATACAACGTTGCATACAATACTTTTTCTACGACATCTTTTAAATATTATCATCGTCATCATCATCAGCTGAAAGGTGTTCACCGTTAGACCTAGGCATACGTACTATTAAGTAAAACATAAAAAGGAGCACTAAGTAAAGTATCTATTTATGATTATTTACCTACTGGATACAAATTGCTCAGACAAGACATCGTACGGCTAAATAACACGCAACTACAACAGTCATTTTTTGTGTCAAAATGTTATCCAAAAAATAATACCAAATTCGGGCTCCGAGCCACCAAATTACCCGAAAACGACACTCATCAACATTTAATTTTTTGTGTAAAAATGTCTCAAAAAGTCATCCACCATTTTGGATCCGAAAAAGCATGGTCTTGGCATACCTACCATAGTGGTTGTTTTATCTAAAGATATCTCCATGATCTTCAGCAATAAGTTTAAAAAAAGAACACCGAGTAGCACTCCGGGAGTGCCGGCAGAAGTGAAAACTACACATACGCACACTCGCGCAAAAAGAAAAATGAAAAAAAACTTTTTCTACACGAGATTCGAACTGCGGTCACTTGAGAGAACGCACTGTTATTCTACACCTTATACCACTAGGCCAAACGCACATACGTTGATGCGACGAAATTAACGTATCGATTCAAACTTTCGCGATTTTCACACATAATTATAAGAAAACGGCAGTAAATCCCAAAAAAAATTAGGCAAAATTTAGGCATTTAGGATTATTTTAGGTTTGATCAGTTCTTTTACTTTTTTTGTGTGTCTACTCTTGCTTAATACCTATGTCCTGTCAATCGTTCAAAGGTTAACTGGAAGAGATCCCTTTAGGGATAAGTTCGCCTTTGTGCATTCGTGTTTTCCTGTATTCATCTTTTTCATGTGTTTTATGTACAATAAAAAGTTTTACATACATACATACATACAATCCCAAAAATTACAAAAATATTATTTATTTACAAAAATACGTTTTATTTACGTGATTAAGTCCCGTCTTCTTATAATTATGAAATTAACGTACCTTTAAAAAATCGATCGCGATTAGCTTTATTCGTATTTCAAAATAAGCTCATAGAAGATCCCGATATCCTGGTACTTAAACTCTCTCTCTGTCTTACGCGTGACGCGAGCTTAACATTTTTTACCCATCCCAAAAAGTGCCCAACGCCGCTAAATAAGTTTTCACTTCAAAAAACATCTTATAACTTGTTGGTGAATGTACCACTGGTGAAAAAATTGGTCTATCTACATAATCGAGTCTATGTATATACGTCCCACTGCTGGGCACAGGCCCCCTCTCAGTATCAGGATATCAGATCTTAGAAGATCACTTTGGTGTCCATCCATCCATGTATAAAGTTCAAATTGATACTAATTACTTAGGTCGGTGTCCCTCGAAGCTGTGGAGAAATCAACTTTCTATACTTTGTTTTTTTTAGCATAAGAATGAAGGTAAACAATCTGACATCTTATTTTTATTATTATTAATCGGTCACACAAAACCATTACAAAAAACAAATCACAATATTCCAGGGGTTTTAAATTGTAGCTTGTTGTTATTTATTTTTAAACACAATATTTCAGGGGTTTTAAATTGTTTGTAACCAATATAAAATGACCTCACACTGCTTACATTTTCCTTAGGAGCAGAACTCGCTCAGAACAGTGGATTATATTAAAATTTGCCTTATTTGTACGGAACCCTCGGTGCGCGAATGCGACTAGTAGTTGGCTGTTTTTTTTTTTTTACTTAGAACTGAAAACTGAAATTTGGCTTAATTGCCACAAACGTGGTATTACACCATTCTTGAAACTTACAAGCCAAAACTCCTGGCACAGCTGATTTTAGGTCAGTGATAAGCACTCTATTGACGGAGGAAAAAGCCAGATTTGACCGGTTTTAAACGGAATTTTCCTATGAAGACGGCGGAATTCTAAATTATTGTTGGCAACACTGCCCGTCTTCTCTCCCTCCATCAATGCCCAATATTTTTTTAATATTAGTTCAGTCTAGTCGTTTGTTCGTTAGATGTGATTGCTTGAGGTCGAATGTTTATTTACGTTCTCCGAAGTTTTTTTTTGTTAGTGAACAGTACTAATTTAAATAGTACGTACCTAAAATATGTCTCCAGAAGACATATTTTTCAAACTCGGGGATGATGGAATGATGAAAAATTTTACTGGTGAGTGTTTTTATTTATTGTATCGCCAAAATTGTGTTGTTTACGTGTCTTAGTGTCGTTTTCGCTTGTGGTTTTACTAATTATTAATAAATGTAACAGTAATCATCCCGTAAAAAAAAATGAGAAATACCATTTACATTGCTCCAAAGAAAATATATAACTAATGCTCTTTATCATACATAGTTTTAATATTGGTTGCATGCAGCACGTCTTTGAATGATCGTAATACTGGGCAACACTGAGAAGGAAAATATTTGAATTTCCGTCCGTTTATCTAATCTAATCTATGCTCTCGCGCAGTGTTGCCAACTTAGCGATTTTGTCGCTAGATCAAGTGCCATTTGGGACTATGTTAGCGGCTTTTTTCCAGCTGGTGTTCCATACATTTAGCGATTTTTGGAAGATATTTTCTACAATCTCATGACTTATTTTAAATGTTGCCGCGACTTTGTCCGCGTAGAATCAATATAGCCTATGTTCATTTGAGATAATATGGGATTCTAACGGTTACAGAATTTTTCAAATCGGTCCAGTTGTTTCGGAGCCTATTCAGCGCAAGCAAACTATTAAAATTTTCCTCTTTATAATATTATTATAATTATAATATAAAGTAATAAGTATGGAATAGAAGTATACATATGCTAGCGACTTTTGCAAAACTTGGTTGGCAACACTGCTCTCGCGCCGCGAGCGCATCGCATCGCAGCGCAGTCAGGTCAGTCAGAGCGACGCCACAGCCGAACGACCATTTTGTTTCACCGCGATGTGATGTGATATAATTTTACTTGTACGCGGAACCTGCTAAAAGCGGGCTCAGCGGACTGGCATAAAATCGACATGAAGCCCTCGTAATTCTCGTAAAGGTATTTCTTGTTTATTTAATAATTGTGCGTGTGTACGTTATAACCACAGGCGTGGCCAAAAGTATTGAGCACCTGTCTGATTTGTACCTTACTACGCTTTGTGCTTAAGTTTTTTATACGCCCACAATCATGCTAAACGTGGCCAAAACAATAGGTCTTGTTATCTTAGGCTCTGTCTACCACGTATAAGTGCCGGCACGTAAGTCTAATCTGACCTTGTATGCGCAGAAGTATTAAAATACGGTATCCGTGGGTGCGCAGATTCCCTCCACGTGACTCGTCATCGTTAGACTTGCGTTCCGGCACGTATAAGGGAAAGACGTGATTTTTGTATGTTTGCATGTAAGTTTTCTTTTTGAGGTTATGTTAAAAGGAACAAGCAGATTCTATAAATTTCTATTTTATACTTTTGGCCAAAGCTTTGAACATTATGTAGGTACCTAACTTAAGTATAGTCGACCAAGAAATTTCTTTAAGTACCTACCACCTTTTTTCACCAATTTAGCCTTGTAGCATGTTGACACTCTGTCATGAGATAAGTAAAGCAAGTGTATAAAAGTAAGTACCTACTTGGGACACTCACTATCTAAACATACCTGACACGAGGGGTACGAGAGCTGTTTAGAGGCGTTTCATGCATGTGACATGTTATTTTATCGGTTTGCTACATAATAACCTAATATACTTACCCCTATTCCTATTACTCAGTTTCATCATCATCATCTCCAGCCTACATATGTCCCACTGCTAGGCACAGGCCTCCTCTTAGAATGAGAGGTCTTGGGGTACAGTATTACATGGTTTTGAATTTTATGTGCATAAAAGCTTACTTTCTAAGCTTTAATGCCTAAAAATCTGAAAAACATAGCTGCCCGATTTTTTTGCAAGGGGGTGTATAATTTTATTAGGGACCTGCATAATGACGCATATATGTATATTTTAAAAAAAATACTACAAGGAAGGAAAACTGGCAAGTGAGATACCTGATGGTAATTAATCACGGCCGCCCATGGACATCCGCAACACCGGAGCATTGTAGACGCGTTGCGAGCCTATAGAAGGCTAAGATAATATACCTACCTCATGCCATGTGCCAGTAATTTCATCAGCTGTCTTACATAACTTACCAACTTCAATGCACATAATTTACCTTTGCAGTAAATTGAGTTATGTATTGTATAGCTAAACGCGCCGCGTCACGTTGGGTCGTGTAATCTGACACTTAACTTAATGTTAAAAATTCCCTTTTTATTTATTTTTTCAGACTGCTGGTATTCACTCCAGTCAGCTCAAAAGTGTATTAACATCTGGAACTAATTATTGCAAAAGTTACACAAGTACAAACTGCATTAGCTCCACACCAGTTAATACGTCAAAAATTACAGCAAGTGCTATAATACACTACTACAATATACTAGAACTTCCGGCGTTAGACCTGTAACATCAAGAGGAAAATGACGTATCATACTCGGCTCCAGGTATGAAAGTTAGTTTAGCTAGCATAGTCATTATTATATTTTTGATTCATGGTCTAATGATATTTTTCTATTTACAGTACCCGACAATGAAGATCTGAAGTCTCTCACTTCTGACTCTCATGCCCCCTGCCTAAGACAATGAAATATATTATATTCGGCTCCAGGTATGTAAGTTAGTCTAACCTAGCTGGCCTAGTCATTATTTTATATTGATGATTCATGGTCTAATGTTATTTTTCAATTTGCAGAACCCGACAATGATAAATTGAAGTCTGTTGTGATCGATTTAAGACATAACGTGCCGACACACATGTATCTACTGAATTATTACAAGCCTGGACAAATACTCAAGAAATGAAAGAAACTGAAGGCACTCTGTTGCAGTATATGACGCCCTACCGAATATTGGACCCTAGCCCTACTGAATATTGTACCGGCGTTGCTTGTGAGTATGAAATCGATACTTTTTTTTATAAAATACACACGCTATGCATTATGTTTTTATGGTTCCGTACCAATCCACAAAAGGAAAAAACGCAAACTTTATAGGATCACTTTGTTGTCCGTCTGGCCGTCCGTCTGTCCGTCTGTCCGACTGTCAAGTAACGGATCTTAATAAGGCGTCAATAGTATCTGAAACACTGTTAATGTGCATTTTTAGCCGAAATGGCCCAGCAACATCTAGTTTATCACAAAAAGTTTTTTCTTTCCCGATATAAATATTTGTGTAGCCGACTACGACTATAGGTATTTGAAGAATATTATTAATATTTCAGTGTTGGACTGCAAACGGCTGGACTGCTTTTGCTGCTACCGTTTCTGTTCCCGGAGTATATCAAGTCAACAATAATTGGAAGCTCACTAAAAGTAACGTACTACCTTTCGTTTTATCAGTGGGTACCTCATGGACCCTGATTGATCAGACTCACTTCGCTGTGGATAAAATATTGTATTATTTTCCGACAGTTCTAAAGGCAGTTGAAGTGTGTTTCCAACTTTTTCATTCATTGCATGCCGAATATCCTCTCGTATGTTATGTCATAACGTGTGGGAGTTTATACAACAGGCAGTCTATACACCGTGTTTTTTTTATTTACGATAACTTCGGCATATTACTAGGTGCATCCATAGAAACTAAGTGGTAGATTAGATTTTTAAATACTGCAAATAAACTTTTTTTTCTGTATAGAACAAAGTACATTTTTAATCACTTTGTTCTATACTGATTTTTTTTTATTTGCAGTATTTAAAAATCTAATCTACCACTTAGTTTCTATGGACGCACCTAGTAATATGCCGAAGTTATCGTAAATAAAAAAAACACGGTGTATACAGGGTGTATCAGACACCCCCTAACAATAATCCACTGGGGTATATAACCATAGTTATAGAAGCTAAAAAAATATTTAAAAATAAATTGGAGTAATTTTTTTTTTCTATAGGAATGATTACAGTTAATACTACCATTCCTATAGAAAATATAAAAAAAACTCAAATTTTTTTAAATATTTTTTTAGCTTCTATAGCTATGGTTATATAACCCAGTGGATTATTGTTAGGGGGTGTCTGATACACCTTGTATACACAGATTTCGATTGGAAGAACCGATTGATATCTCAGTTAGCTGAATCATTAAATGTAACATTAAAGCGGAAGACCCATACGATACGAGACTGACGAAAGTGACAAAAAATTAACTAAATTTGTTTGAAGCGCCACTCCATTTCTCAAACATCTATGTGTATAAATATACCTAGATTAAATAAGTAAGATCATATTTCGTTGTTATAATAAGACTAGGTAATCAAAATAATTGTGAGCTAAAGGTACAATATTAATTGTGTATCGTATATATTTTCAAGACGTTGAATTGTGGCAATTGTTCAAGTGTATATTTTTTTATGCCAATACTTAATTTGTAATTTAAAAAGGCATTGCAATAACATAAGTATCTGCCCAGGCTTGTAATAATTCAGCAGACACATGCGTTGGCACATTGTTTCTTAAATCGATCACAACAGACTTTAATTTATCATTGTTGGGTTCTGCAAATAGAAAAATAACATTAGACCATGAATCAACAATAGTGACTAGGCCAGCTAGACTAACTACCTGTATACCTGGAGCCGAATATAATACTTCATTCTCCTCTTGATGTACAGGTCTAACCCGTTGACCACGACATCGGGCGGCGGCGACGGCGACAGCGACCGCGGTGAGCGGCGCGGAGGCCATAGAAGAGAACAAAAGGTCCGAGCGTGTTATCTCGTTCTCCTCTATGGCCGCCGCGCAGCTCGCCGCGGTCGCCGTCGCCGCCGCCCAAATGTCATGGCCAGGCCGTAAGGCAGGAAGCGTGAGAGTCAGAATGGCGGGTGTACCTCCACATTGCAATAACTTTATTTGTGGAGCGGTACAATTTATCTTAAAGTAGGTACTAAATAGTAAATTTTGAGTATTTTTTTTTAATGTAATCATTTTATATATCTGTGAAGGTATACACAAGCCATTCTGACTCACCAGGAAGCCCTAGTATATTTCTGTGATATTTGTGTACTGTAACTAGCAAAATCAACATTAAAAGCCAACGAGACTCGTGAACCTGTTTCGCTATTATCACTATTTCTAGCACGCAATTTTGCGGATTGATCTTTACTTATTAGTTTTTTGTGCAATTTTCGGAGTTGATTGTATAAGACTCCCGTAGCTCTTCTTTTACTATTAAATTTAGTAACGTAAAATCTAGACTAGATTATCAATACTTTTTATAATATACTAAACTGTACCTAGCCACCTGTTTTCTAATGCAAAAGTAACTGTGTTGTAGGGTCAACGTCATAAATAAGTGATCATTTATGTATCTTGTCATTTTAATGTCATGTTTGAAAAGCCATACGAAATTGTGTAACGACTGAAAGCGACGAGGTACATAAATGATCACTTATTTATGACGTTGACTGTACTTGTAGATAATTTGTACTATATGTGTTTTCAAATGTAATAATAATTACTATTCAAATTAGTATTTAAACTGTCAGTCAATTGAAATTGCACACAATGTAAACAAACCTTATATATAAAAAAAATCCTTTAATTTCTATTTTCTCTCATCATATACTGCTAAATCTGTTTGTTATTTAATCAATACTTACCACAACATTATCCTGAATCATTAAAACTATAAACAAGTGCTAGAAAATGGATATTTCATTAAATGGTTTATTTACATTGTTCGCAATTTCAATTGACAGCGACTTTAATTATAATTCTAACGTTAAAACTCGATATGATTACCAATCTTAATAATGTCTCGATCACCAAACGGCATAAATTCATTAATTATGCGACTGTGATGTTTAATATTATTTCGGTACCTAGTATTTAGGTTTGTAGAATAGAATAAAATAAAAAGGTTTATTAATATTGCAAATAAATATACGCTTTTCGCTTTACTACCTACTGGTTTTATTTTGTAACCTGATTATTATTACAAAAGCTGTACTGATTAATTTGTTGTTTTTCAGGCTTAATAATATTAAAGAAAGCTTGCAGTACCTGCTACATAGAAGATGAATACACGGGGAAGATGAGATGGCTACCTTCATCCGTCGCTAGTGAGAAAACTGGCATGTACCTACCTTCCATAGTAAGAAGGGTTTTCCTACTATCCTGTTATAATTCCTTCTAGAATAGAAGCTGAATGCGGTAGAAATTCTGGCATACCGTCCATTGTAGGAAGTATTTTCCTACTATATGGGTAGATTACACCATTTAGCAGGAAAATCCTTCCCATAATAGAAGGTACATATCAGGCTTCCCACTGGATTTACCTTCCTCTGTAGTAGGTAACCTAATCATTGGTATAAGTTACCTACTACAATGGAAGGCGAATCCAGTGGGCAGCCTGATATGTACCTTCTATTATGGGAAGGATTTTCCTGCTAAATGGTGTACTCTACCATATAGTAGGAAAAAACTTACTACAATGGACGGTACGTGACAGATTTCCTACCGTATTCACCTTCTATTCTAGAAGGAATTAGAACACTATAGTAGGAAACCCTTCCTACTATGGAAGGTATATGCCAGTTTTACCACTGCGGTCACCTTCCATTGTAGAAGGAATTCCAAACCATTAATGGTAGGAAGTCCTTCCTACAGTGGAAGGTACCAGCTAGTTTTCCCATTGTATTCACCGTCTATTGCAGAAGGAATTATAACCATATAGTAGGAAAATCCTTCCTACAATGGAAGGTATACGTCACTTTTCCTGCTGCGTTCACCTTCCTTTGTAGAAGGAATTATAACCATATAGTAGGAAAATCCTTCCTACAACGGAAGGTATACGTCACTTTTCCTACTGCGTTCACCTTCCTTTGTAGAAGGAATTATAAACCATATAGTAGGAAAATTCTTCCTATAACGGAAGGTAAACGTCACTTTTCCTACTGCGTTCACCTTCCTTTGTAGAAGGAATTATAAACCATATAGTAGGAAAATTCTTCCTATAACGGAAGGTATACGTCACTTTTCCTACTGCGTTCACCTTCCATTGTAGAAGGAAACCTATATTTACGGTAGGAAATTCCTTCCTATATTGAACGGTATATTTCACTTTTCCTACTGCGTTTACCTTCCATTATGGTAGGTATAAATCGGTTGGAAATAATTGGAAGGTAAATATTTTTAACCTTTTACCTTCCGTTGAATTACCTTCTATTCTGAGTCGGTAGGTAAAATGTGGAAGGTATTAATCAGACGGTATTTATTAGAAGGTAATCAGTCGTGTTTACCGTCCGTGGAATTACCTTCTATTTTGACTCAGTAGGAAAAAAATGGAAGGTAATCACAATTCTTTTTACCTTCCATTAATTACCTTCTATTCTGACTCAGTAGGAAAAAAAAGGAAGGTAATCACAATTCTGTTTACCTTCCATTAATTACCTTCTATTTTGACTCAGTAGGAAAAATATGGAAGGTATTAATCGGTCGGAATTTATTAGAAGGTAATCACAATTTAATTTACCGTCCGTTTAATTACCTTCTATTTTGACTCAGTAGGAAAAAAAAGGAAGGTAATTATTGTTTTCACTTATCCTATCAAAAAAGAAGGAAATTTCAGAAAGGAATCAAGTGGAAGGAAAGTTTTGGACGGTAAAAACTTAGCCAATTATCCATCCAAACTAGACGGTAAAATTCCTACTGAGTCAAAATAGAAGGTAAATCCTTCCAATATCAGAAGGTTATTTTTCTCAGTGTACCTATACCAGTAAGATTCCACATACTGTACATACTTTGTTTCAAAATAATGTATTGTAAGTATTACATGGATCATGATCTGATCTAAACCGTAAATACCTAATGAAATAACGATAAACCATTAGATTTGTTTTTCACATGATTTGGTGGTGCTCTTTGGTGGTGCTGCTTGCTTTTGAAGCAGTAGAAAATTGAATTTTAAATCGGCTTCTCGTTCATCACTTTTTAATAGTGAGCCCGTAAATCAAACTCGGAATCTAAATAATTTTCAGCGGGCAGATAATTTGAAATCTAAAGCATAACAATGACCCAACTTCTCCTATACACAAAGGTATATTTTACGGCTCTACAAAACCCATGTTTCCATTCAACGTAATTTAGTTGTCACCGGACCTTTCCAATAGGAAAATGGCTTCCAATTTTTCCCGCTTTGTTTTTGTGAAGGCTTCGGGGCTTGTGATTACCGAACACGCGAGACGCTAGCCACCTGTGGAGTGACCGAGCGGCAATCAACTGCGAGATACGACACCGACATCCGACACTAGCGGGCTCTTTATTGTACTTATGTACGGAACAAATAAATAAGTAGAGTAAAAAAACTCAACAGGATAAGAGTGATTAGTTCCTGATATTTGATACACACAACTGAAAAGAAGTGGACATAAATTTACGCAAATTATAGTTGCGTAATGAACATATAAAACCAATTTTTATCGCGACTACCTACGGTAAAACATTTTTTAGGATACTGAGCTATCAATCGCCTTAGAAGTAAATTCAATTTATGTAGGAGGTTAATTATTGGAATTATCTTAATACAAACTCAGAAACCGCACTATTTGGAGTTCCCTTATACAACATCCGCAAAGATTGGCCTAATCCAACAAACTGGCATAACGGATGCTAATACAACAAAACACCGTAACAGTTTCAGTAAATAGGTATGTTGTTCAACTGACTATTGTTTTTGTCTTTGCTTGGATATATTTACAAACAAACAATGAAACCGTAAAAAAAGTTCAATAGTAGATAGTAATACCCTTTCTAAAAAACAGAAATTTTAATTTTTTAAGTCTAGGGCAGATTTTTTTTACCTCTTTCAGCCATGGACTCCTAGGAAATCGAACACAATATTGAAGGATGTAATACAAAACGCTCGCCTGGTGGCATTTATTGACTAGGTACCCAATTGTCAATTGGTTCAGGTAAGAGACAGCGTCCCCTATACTAAGCCTGTACTTATACAGGGTATCTTAAAATTGTTCCGAAATATTTCAGCAGGTGGTAGGGTTAGTCGGACTAAACAGCCGTATAAATGGATTTCAGGATTTTTTAATCATAGTTGACAAAATGTTCCCATACATTGATCGATGTTCGAAGTGAACCGTATCAAGGGCGGGTCTAAATTTTGTATCAAAAATTTTAATGTATAATCTTCGTATGGGTGTTCAGCCGAATTAACACAACCACCAGCTGAAATATTCCTGAAAATTTTTCAGAGTCCTCGTACTCGCGAACCCCTCGGGATCCACGGATTACAGGTTGGAACGCTGATCTGGGAGTAGTATATGAGCCCACTCATGACAATGCTTCGAAGAAGTTTCAAAGTGTCCGAAGTAACTTTAGCAATAGGTTCCAACGAACAAACAAACTTCTTCCTATTCCATTGTCATTTATTTAAGAGCATTTTATTTTTAAATTGAACTTTTTAGGGGCGTATAATTACATTATTCATCGCATTCTCGCCAAGCCAATTATGTAGACAATACACAAAATACAGGTAATGCATGTTGGCTCTGCCACTGACAGGCGTATTCACCCCTGCCCGCTTCCACGCACACTAGTTAAAATTGTATCGAATCTACATATTGCTATCATACCTTAATAAATTTAGGTACGGCTATTTTCTACAAAAATGTACTAATAGTGAACTTATATATGTAGTAGAAATTCGAACAGAGCTGTTTTTTAACCAACTTAAAAAAGGAGGAGGTTCTCAAGTCGGTTGTATGTTTTTTTTTTATCTTAGGCACCGACTTCAAACATATAGGTAAGTAAAGTGTAGGTAGTACATACTCATCGAAAAATAATTTTAATTTGATACAATTTATTATGTAATCTATAGGCGGATCTAGGCTACATTTGAAAGCGGTTCTATTTTTTCTTTACTGACGATACAATTTCATATAAGTAATTTTAAATAATAATAATTTACATGGTCATTACAACTTTTACGAGAAAACTGACAAAATCTTCGCCATATACATATACACACATATGTAACATTAAAATAAAATAGAATCGTGAACAACGAACTCATGTTTGCAGTTCAATTATTATCCAAGCAGATTGAAAGCGACGTTACCTGCAGGGGACAGGGCGGGCGCCACTGGCACTGCGGCAGACGGAGCGACAAGGCTCTCTACCTCTACGCTCTAAGAAAGCTTATTGTTACGACTTCATGAATTGACCGACTTTTATGTAGTTCATGTTTCATTTCTCTGTTTATATTTTCTTTGGATAGAACGAATGGGTTTTTTAAAGTTCCGTAATCAACATTTACTAAGTTATAAATTGTGATTAGAGAAGTAAAAAACAAAATGGAACCCTAAACTGCGCGTGGTCGCACGCGCACACACGTGGTCAGAATACAACATACAAGCATACAAACATAGGTGCACATCATTACTAGTAGCTACCATCTAGATTCAAGAACATCGGGTACCTGACATGGCTATACCGCGTCATGATTCGCACCGGCAACGGCTCCGATTTCTGACGCCGCCTCTATCTGCGAACAAATTAAATTCTCAAACGACATCGACTCGCCTAGGTACTTTTTTTGGGATTTCTTTTTTCACTTTCTTTCTCTAACTAACGAGAACTGGTTGCAGCGGCGCTGCCTGTTATTGTGTTGTGGTTGTTTTTGAACAGCTGAATTTTTTAAAATACCCTAGTACTTATTTCGCAACTACAGACCGTAGCTTGCAAGTTGGCTGGCATTAATTACTATTTAATACGATACGACAGTAACTATTAAATTAATAATTACATATGTAGGTCTTCTACTCGCGATATTTCAAGAAATACCTAGTGATCAATGTGGTTATAGCAAAAATCAAAAATACATTTTGTTCTTGAAAAGAGCTCTTACAATTTTGAAAACAAAAGAATGGGAATGGGAGACTAGGGAATTCTATAGCAAACATCATGTAATAAATAAATCTCTAATATTCTTATCACGATAATAATTCAAGGATGTTGCAAGAGTTGTTGTTATGGTTCAAGACGGTGACTTTTTAATCCGCTATCTCATGTGCAATTAAATCAGGCCGAATAACTCCGATAAGTATTCATTACCTTAAAGTTAATGTATCAAGTTAGTTACATTCTGTAGCTGTAGACATTTTGTCTAATTCTACACTAGGCATAGGTCACAGTCGGTCGTCAAAGATCTTCACTGAAACTGAAAGGTCGCATTGAAAAAAAAACCTGGCCAAGTAGGTACGTGTCGGGCCACGCGCAGTACACGGTTCCGTAGTTGCCTGTCACAATAAGCGGATATTATGCGCACATGTACCTAATTATTATTTTTAATTTTTATTCTATACTAATACATATGTAGTTCACGGTATCAAGCACATTTTATAAGTTGGTAGACTATTACTCGTTAAATACCTAATTATTATTTTTCATTTTTATTCGATACTAATACATCCTATGTATTAGTATCGAATATTACTCGTTAAATAGTCCCTAATTATTATTTTTCATTTTTATTCGATACTAATACATAATTCACGGTTTCAAGCACTATTACGCGTTAAATAGTACCTAATTATTATTTTTCATTTTTATTCGATACTAATACATAGTTCACGGTTTCAAGCACTATTACTCGTTAAATAGTGACAGGTTTCTTTTAAATTTCGTTTAACTCGACGTATTTCCCGTTAGAAGGTGATAGTGGTGACTTTTGCGATAAATTTCACCCCCATATGCATTATGGAAAAGTGAGCCATTTTTGACTTACTTATCAATTTTTTTTTTCATTTTTCAAAATAACTTAACTGACGTGACGGGCTGCAACGGAACCCTGCACTGCGCGAAGCCCGACATGTCGTTTATTTTAAAACATTTTAGTAACTAATTTATTCAAAACTAAAATCATGTTGTTTTAAATCTAGCTCTTACTACTATACTTTTTAGGTTAATAATATGAAGGAAAAAATAAGATAAATTTCAAATACAAAATCTCGATTTTACTCGCTGCACTGGATAGGCCGAGAACCACGTCACTCACCGTCATGGAATAGTTTCCGTTTCGGGCGGTTCTCGCCAAACCAGTTCTTCAAAGTTATCAATTGAATTTTTAAAATTTATAGATATGTAAGTAATGTATTCTTTGGTGAATATGTTAGCGTTAAGTTACCTAGTCAAAATAACAATAACGGAGTCCTTAGATTGGACAAGTCCATCTGTCTGTTTGTCCGTGGGCCGAGTTAAATTTGCCCTCAGTGGTTTTATACTTCTAGGGTAGCTTCGAGGCCTATATAGGTGCATACTAAAGTTTACTTCGCCGTCTTTTCATTGAAAAATCCTTACTTACACGAAATAATTAACAGCAAGGGACAAAGTAGTGGAGGGCCATAAGATTTATACCTCGGTATCCAGGGCCAGTGAATGAATCTTTTCACACCACCTGCTCGACAATGGCTAATTATATATCACGTAAACCTTACTCAAAGTAACTCATTATAGCCCTTGGCTCTAGCTGGGTAGTAATATTGTACTGAATTTCATTCTAACCCTTAGTAATATGAATCTCACTTCTCATAGTTCTTATTGTTATGCCCTTAAAGTCTAATTTCGTAAAAATCGCAAGGCTCCGAAAATCGAGATGGCCATGCCACGGCACGGCAAGCGGCGGCGTTCGATTTTCAAACGAATGGAACAAATTTCAAATAAAACAAAAGCCGCGAGTGTTTGCTGACGCTGTAAATAGTTACGCATTAGAACTGCTAAGAATCCAAATAAAAATATTACTTATCATTTACACAACTGGACCAATGTCTCAAAATATATTTTTCACGTCTCATGCTCAAAAAGTTCGACTTTATGCTGGATGTAGGCTGCATAAAATGGCATTTTATGCTCTTGTGCATAAAGTAATATCTTCGTCTAAGACCAAGACAATCGGGTGCCAATAGCCACAAACAATCACTAAAACTTTAACTACGACAGCATATTTTGTTTATTTTTTTAAGTTTTTTTTTATTATAATCTGCGGTCTATTAAACTGTTTAATTAGTACCTAAAACTAGTTAACAATAATTTGACAAGTTATTATTGAAACAAATAAGTACATGAAAAATAAAACCTTTCAAAATATAAATAAACTCCTGCCTACTCGAACCTTACCGCAGTATCACGTTTTAAAAAAAAGAAAAAAAAAGTTAATAGGCGGGAACGTCCTATTTTCTCTTAGTAGGTAGGACTTATGTTGCAATTTGTTACTGTTTTACGATTAATATTCAATAATTTCGTCAAGTGAAGAGGAAATAACACTGACTCCTAACCCAGTCAATTTGCCAGGAAAAACCATTAAATATATCGAATTGTTCCAATGTCACATTTAATTTTAATTAACTTTTTTTGCAATGTTTTTGTTTTGTTTCTTCGCAATCTAAGTGAAAAGCAGTGTATAACTCGTTCATAAAACCCATTTTCCCCTCGACGTGTCTATCCACCCTCGCCGTACCGGCTCGGGTGGCTATATGAACGTCTCGGATAAAATGGCTTGTTTTATGCTCTTGTTGTACAATCTACTATTTTTACTTTTAATTCTGTTTTACTGTCGTTTTAATTAAATTATTTTTCTAGTTGCCTTGGTTTTTATTGTCTCGCAAAAGGTGAGAAAAGTAGAGTATACTCCTCGGGGATAAAACTATTTATGTCTTGGGTGCGCTTAAATACTTCGCTCCTCTCAGGACTCCATCTTAATTCCCTCGCTACGCTCAGGAATTAACTCAAAACACCCTCGCTACGCTCGGGAGTTAAATCTGGAGTCGTTCGCTGCGCTCAGGATTCAATATCGCGCCCGTGACATAATACAGTGCTTTATACCCTCGGTGTACAATCTACTATTATAAAACTATTGGAATGTGTTTTAAACAGTATATCAACGAAGGTTAAATTAAAATGTTTTTTTTTTCACTTCATTTTATAATTATCTACACCGTGGGAACGAGTTACGCCAAAAATACAAGTAATAAAGCTGAAAAGGATGGAAAGTCTGCACATTTTTTTTTATTTATATAAGAGGGGGTAAACGAGCAGACGGGTCACCTGATGGAAAGTAAGCACCATCGCCCAGGGACACCTGGAAGATATTTTAAGCAAATTGGCTGGGGCTACTTAGAATCGATAACAGAACACGTTCCAATAGTTTTTAGATTTTTCGTCTGTTTGTCTGTATATTTGCGAGCGCATCACGTGAAAACGGCTGAACGGATTTTGATGCAAACTTTACTAATCTGTTGAGAAAATTACCGGCCAGGTTGTAGGCTACTTTTTATCCCGGATAGAGATTTACATGTCAAAGGTCGCAGCTGCCTAAAGTCGTAATGTAAGTAGATATTGCTTCAGTATCATAGAGGTGCACCAAGGAGCGATTTTTTAAAATTCCCACAGGATAGGGAATAAATGGGGTTAATAGTCCACTGAAAAGGGAGCATAATCTCCATAACTATAATTATTTATTTATTTATTTATTTATTTATTAGATTGTAATGTCATGTACATTAAGTACTAGTCATGAAATTTGGCACCCAAGTAGGGAATCATAACTGCTGAAAATTTATTTCAAGACTTTTCGAAATTACCGTGGGATAAGAAAAAAGAGTAACTGACTTGCTAATATAGTTTCTTGGTATTTAGACATATTCCTTGATGATCATCAAAGAGGTGCACTACAAAGAGATTTTCCACTTAATAAAAGGACGGTATAGAAAACATAGACTTTGTATTTACTTATAGACAATGTTCTTTGAAGATCACGTAGGCGTCATAAGAAGGGTTTTTCAAATTTCCCACAAAACAAAAGGATGGGATAAAAAATAATGGAAGTGGGTGTCCATTCAAGAAACGGGTTTATTTCGTTGAGGTAGGCAGGTAGTACAAAATTTTAGGACTCGCATTTGGCTGGTTTGTGTACATTTTGATGGGCAAATTTTGATACTGCGCCGACGATACTCTCGTGCTAAGGTCTATTTTTAATATTTTTTTCCTCAGCAACTACACTCGATTTGCGCTAAACAGACTAAGGTGTTTTCGTTAGATTAGACTTAATTTCTTATTTCAGTGACTAAGTTGTGTTGTCAAATATTATTATGTATCCAGCAGTTGGCGCCGAAAATCAAAACGCGGGGTCTCGAATTGTTGAAGCAGCTCGACGCACTCCCGTAATCCCATTGTCCGAATGCAGTGCAGATCCGCTAATGTTCGTTAGCAGACGATTAAACTCGTTAACCTTTGTACGCGTCAGCTCAGAGAAATAAAAAAATAACGCATGATTTGAGTTACAGGCTAGGCTAAGCGTTTATTTATGAACCTTTTATATAACGAAAGTGCAGGTCTCATGGGTTCGATTAGATCCTTCTGGATCATTACTTTGCTAACGTTGGTTACATTACATATAAACGTATGAAATCATTTTCCTTTGTCATAGATTTCAGGGCTAATAACATACAGGCTTATTTGCTAAAACAACGAAATGTTCAACTGATTCATATACGTATGGTTAAACCGCGCTAACGTCACCAAATATGAATTTAAATCGGTGTGAAGGAATATGTTAACTTTCAAGGTTGGGTTGATTCTACTAAAGTCTTATTTTTTTAACATTATTAACATCTGTGATATGAAGACAGATGTGTTTTATTTCATAATAGGAGCAGAAGATTAAAAAAGTTGACAGGTCGACTAAATTTTGAAGGAAAGACTAATAGAAAATCCAAAACTTACCGAAGGGTAGCATGAGGGGTTGTTACAGGTTTTATCGCTCAGCGGCTTCTTTTCTAACTAATAAAACCTTATCCTTTTATTGAATAAACTCATTACTCCACGTTACAGAAAGTAAATAAATGTATATACGTATAACATACATATATCTACCCAGAAAGGGCAAAAGCAAACCTACATCCTACTAAAACATAGCATATAAGTGAAATGGCACTCAATAATAGATACCACTGCAAAATTGAGCAGCCAGGTTTTCATCTTTGAAATTTGTAAGCGTCTTTCTAACACAAAAGCATTACTTAAGTACAAAAGTTTCAAAAGTAAAATATCTAGAGTACAAAACTAAGAATTCAATATTTGTTCGCACAACAAAGTAAGTTTCAAATAATGTCGTTGTAAGTGCTCTCAACTGGAAACCTTCCTACTTGGAATACGATCTACTTATACTCATATGGAGATATGAAGTAAAGATTTAAATAAGATACCTATATGTACTAGTGGGTTTATTGTCTGACACACTCGCAATCACATTCGTATTCAACATTTCTATAGGCCAAACGGCATAGATTGATCGCAGAAAGAGATGGGAGATGGAGAATGGAATTGCAAGCAGCCGCACGTATGACAATATTGCTTCAGGTTTTCATACTTTTCGTGTTAATAAATGTATGTTTAGACGGGGACCAAAACCATGTACACCTACGGTGGGATGATTCGTTTTTCTCATTTACCCCACGATGTCATATGTCGTTGGATTGGATATGACTTATGATATGTCTTTTAAAAATATTGCAGCTTTGCTTAAGTAATTTTCTATTTAGTACAGGGATTAGTTTGCGATATTTAAAGCTTTAAGGTACTATTTTTTGTTAGTGTCAAATGTGTCCCCCATTAGTGGTGGTCGTTATTACAACAGCAGATAACGTAATGCATTATTTGCACGCAACGAACAACACATTATCGAATCGTCAACTATCGTGTTATCATTATTCGTTGTCTGTTGTCAACGTTGTTCATACGCGCACTGTTGCCGCACTTGGCATAGAAGCGCAAGCGAGTACGCAACAAATCAAGTAGGTGGGTGCGAGAGATAGCGCTATACGCACGAGCTCGCATCGCAATCGCAATTTAAATAACTGACTTTTGGTATCATTATTAGCTGTTGCTGTTTGTTGTCAGTCAGTACAATAACAAACAAGGTATCAGAGCGTTGTTTTGCTTTTGTTCCCGTACGTTTTTATTACTCTGCGATCGCGACGAAATAAGTATAAAAATTATTTAATAATAAGTTCATTATCGTTTTGAAAAACAGCAATATAACAGAATAACAGACAACAGTTTACAATAACAGCTATTTAAGAATAACACAACACTGTTATTGATTATTGCAAAAAAGCCGTTATTGCCACCACTACCCCCCATCCAGCTAGACTGTCGTTTTGGATAGGTTAAAAATAACCCAATTGGTCCATTCTCGAGTTCTGTACTTAGTTCCTATGTAGCTGCTGTAAAGGAATTTTTTTGCATGTTCTAACGATGGAAAGGTTAGGAAGAGCCATAGTACTGCCACAGCACTCCTACACATAGTCGATGAACTTTTGGCTGCCTCTGACGAGAATAAAGCGTCTGTCCTTGTCCTATTGGATTACAGCCGCGCCTTTGACTGTTTGAATTTAGATATTCTTCTTGCAAAGCTGAAATATTATGGTTGCGACGAAAAGGTTTGTACTTGGTTTGGCAGCTATTTTGACAGTAGGACGCAGTTGGTGGAGTGCCAAAATACCGAAGGTGTAAGGTGCCGATCCGAGCCGTTGCTGATCCGTAGAGGGGTGGTACAGGGGTCCATTCTGGGCCCGACACTGTATTCACTTTACACTGCTGATCTGCTTGGTTGCACAAAATCTGGCCTCGCGCATATGTATGCTGATGACACGCAGGTGATTATACGAGCCGACCCTAATGAGATGGATATCATGAACGCAGTCCGAGAGCTGAACGCGGACCTCGTGTCGATAGGAAAATGGTCGGAGGGCCATGGGCTCGTATTGAATGCGCAAAAGTGCAAATATATGGTTCTTGGGACAAAACGCCAGATTGATATATTTCGACAGTACTCTCCTCCTATCATGGTTAATAATGCTCCGATAGAGGAGTCATTAGTAGTCAGAAACCTAGGAATGCTGTTTGACGGTGGGTTGAGGTTTGAAGACCATGTCAAGGCTATGACTGGTAAGTGCTATGGTGCGCTCAAGACCCTATACAGGATTCGCCCTTTCTTAAGCACACCCGTTAAATTGCGGTTAACGGACGCATTGGTGTTATCGAACCTAGACTATTGTGACGTGGTTTATGGTCCCTGTCTTTACAGGAAAACGGAGAAAAAGGTGCAGCGCGTTCAGAACTCATGTATGCGATATTGTTTCAATATTGACCGGAAATCTCATATCACGCCGTACTTGAACACATACGATATCCTCAACATGCAAAATAGGCGTAAATTCAAGTTGGGATCACTGGTTTTTAACTTAAAATGGAGTGGTCGGCCGGGTTATCTGTACGACAAATTGAAGTGGTGCGATGAATACAGTAGGACTGGCTCATTGCGAGTACCGCGTATTCGTAGGTTAGTATCGTTTAGGGGCAGCTTCCGATTTGCAGCAACAAAATGCTGGAACGATCTGCCCCCACCCATAAAGAAAGCTAGATCGCTGTATAGTTTTAAGAGACTTTGCAAACAGTGGCTTTTGTCGCAACAAAAAACATCCTGTGTCTGGACGACCGTAAAGCCCCTTAATTGATTACCTTTTATTTTGTTATGCTTTGGTTAAATTAACAACGTTTTCGACTGCTTAGTGTGAAGGTGAAGTTTGCGTTTGGTTACTGGACTGTGGTTTCCAGTGATCAAAGTCTTTCTGTTTTAAGTAATTTGGTTTTGTAAATTTAACATCATCCTGGTTTGTTGATTTTGATTGCTGCCTCTAAACGTGTTTAATATTGTTCTCGGTATATGTATTGTATCTACTATTATTATTATGGTGTCATGTTGTCGCTGTGGCAGCGCGACTACCGTAGTCTAGTTTAGTTAAGTTAGTTTTAGTTTGGTTGGAGGCCGAAAACCAGCGACCTCGCTGAGTCTCCCTTCCATTTTACCTTCGCATATAATTCTTATATTTGGTTTTAATCACTTGTATTTTTGTTTCTTCTGTTTTGAATTGTTGTGTTGGTGAATAAAAATTTCTTCTATTCTATTCTATTCTATTCTATTCTAAATGATACTACTGGTTTTCCTTTGTATGTGACACCGACTTGCCCTCACTCACCCATGGTCGTTTTTTTTACTATGAATATTAATAAAGTTATGCAATTAGGCAGGTATATGCTTTATATTTTATCTAGTATTGTTTATTTTATTATCAGCTATACCTACTTAAAACTGACAACTAATCATCACTACATAGTATAAAACAAAGTCGCTTTGCGCTGTCTGTCTGTCCCTATGTATGCTTAGATCTTTAAAATTAGCCAACGGATTTTGATGCGGTTTTCTTTAATAGATAGAGTGATTTGAGAGGAAGGTTTATCTAACTTAATATTAAAAAATCCTAAGGATTGAAGGATGGATGGATGGATGGATGTTTGTTTGTTACTCAATCACGCCAGAATGACCCAACGGATATGGATGAAATTCGGCACATAGACAGAGAAATGTCTGGAATAGCACATAGGCTAATTTTTATCCCGGAAAATTGCGTAGTTCCCGCGGGATAGCGATAAACGAATTCTTTGCAGACGAAGTCGCTGGCAACAGCTAGTATAAATATAATACGCAGACAAAGTCGCGGGTGGAAGCTAGTGTTCAATAAACGAATCTTGGACGACTTTAAGCTAGTTTTTATGATTGGATTGACGTGAAATTGCAACCCGGAGTCCATAATTAGAAAAAAAATGCATTAAGAATTAAATTACTATCAAAAACTTGCTTTAAATTGCCAAAACAATGTTATCGATTAGTGGAATTAAATTTATCACCACTAAGATATATCTCTATATCATTTTACCGTAGATAATTTAATGATCATTGAAATTATTATTCCTCACTTTTTTATTTATTTGTAAAATTTACACAGGATATTATATAAATTTATCACTACATAGTAAGAAGAGAGCAAAGTGAGTAGTGCTTCAAAGAGTGAGTTGCTGGTTTTCAAGACGGGTAGCAAATTGTATCCGCATGTACCCCCAGTCACATTGAAAGGCACTCCTCTCAAATTAGTCACGGAGTTTAAATATTTGGGGCACTGGGTTACTGCATCAAAGAGTGATGAAAGAGACGTGGAGAGGGAGAGTAGGGCGCTGTCAGTGAGGAGTAACATGTTGATTCGTAATTTTTGCAATGTGTACTAAACAGGTTAAAATTACGCTGTTTAAGGCTAATTGCCTGTCATTTTACACCTGCAGCCTATGGATTAACTATACTCAGAAAACTCTCAGCGCCCTACGAGTCCAATATAATAACGCGTTCAGGATGCTGCTGGGGCTGCCGCACCATTGCAGCGCTTCAGGTATGTTTGCGGAAGCGCGCACAGACGGCTTCCACGCCATTATGCGCAAGCGCGTCGCGTCCTTGGAGCGGCGCCTGCGCGGCAGCCCGAACAGCCTCCTGGCAACAGTAGCCGAACGGGAGGACAGTCCCTTTCTGTACCACTGGGCCAAAATGCACTCGCCTAGCTGCACTGGTCCTACATGGTGAGATTTTAATTTTTTAGTGATGTTTTTTAATTTTTGAATGAGTGATTTTTAATGTAATTTGATTTTAATTTTATCTTTGTTTTATTGTTGACTATATAGTGATATTTCATTTGTATTAATTTGATTATTTTATATTTTGCTCATTTTAACTTTACTTTTTATACATATTTGACATTATGGATTATTATCTGAAATAAATGACATTATTATTTATTATTAAGTCGCTTTCTCTGTCCCTATGTCCCTATGTCCCTATGTATGCTTAAATCTTTTAAACTACGCAACGGATTTTGATGGGGTTTTTTTAATAGATCGAGTGAATCAAGAGGAAGGTTTATATGTATAATACATGCATAATATACCGTGCGAAGCCGGGACGGGTCGCTACGCTAGTAATTTATAATAAATTCACATACGATTATTATGATAAATCTATGCAATGTATTTTATAATATTTTGTGAACCTGGAGCAAAAAAAAGTAGGTGGATCAAATTTTTACTGTAGACATGGTATTTTCTGTTGGTTTGTTAAAAAATTCTAATTATTTAAAATGATTTTTTTTTAAATGATCAGCAACTCAAATAAAAGTATATTATCTGGTTTATAATTATGAAATTAATAAAATGGGCAGAGTATTCAAGAGTATGGAATAGGTTGAAGGATTCATAAGTTTTACAACTATTCATTCTTATTGGAATCTTTATTGGTGGCAATTACATTATATTATTGTAAAATATTTTAATAAATAAACATAAACAGCCAGAGATGCAAGAGGAATTTTTTTCTACTCTTATCTATAACTGCTCTTAAGATATGGATCAAATTTCATCTACAGCATCAAACATAATATGCTTGGGTTGGGTAGGTCTTAAGGGTAGGGCCACTAAATCTTGCACTTTATTTACACTCATAACTATTCAATACTAGCTGTTGCCCGGGCTCTGCCTTACTTGTTTCCTGTTTTTTAAATTCTTTCTCACAGTTTAAACCTTCCCTAGGCTCGCAAAACCTAAAATTCTGCAAATCGGCAAAGCCATTCTCAAGTTTCAGGGAGACAAACATAGCAAAATTCATTTTTATATATATGATCATAGCTGTTTCCCATGGCTTTGCACCCTTTCTGTTAATTTTTTCTCACTGTATATTGATTCAAACTTTCGCGATTTTCACACATTATTATAAGAAAAACGGGACATAATCACGTAAATTTATTTATTTATTTATTATAAAATGACTTAAATCTATCATTACAGGTACCTTAACCTAATGCGATAGACAAGACCAGTGATGGGCAAACTACGGCCCGCGGGCCAACTCCGGCCCGCGAAAGAATTTAATGCGGCCCGCCGGCGTTCCTTCGAATTGGAGTGTTATGGCACAGGATGACGATATTTAGACGGTGCTGCTGTATAAAATAGAATAATGAACGAATGAATGAATGATGATGATAATAAGATGCGAAGGCAAAGGAGCCAGCTAGACTAGCCACGTAGTTCATGCGTCATGTGTCAAAAAAATTGCATTTTAGTATAATTTTGGCCCTTCTTTGAAATATCTGTGATTTTCTGGCCCGCCATGAAAAAAGTTTGCCCACCACTGGACAAGACAGTAAATTAAACAATGGGCGTTACAATAATCACATTAATAAGTCATTATGGAAATAATAATTATAAAATTAATAACAAATCAATGTCAGCAATAGAAAAATAAAATAATAATAAAAAATAAAAACTTGTATAATAAATATTGTCATTTCATTGCTATTAAAACACCATTAAAAAGGAGAAAATAATTTACCAATAAAATCATGCGTCCTAACACAATAAAAACATAATGGCCTTTGCGAAATCATTCGAAGAGCATGTAAAAATATCCAACTCCAATTCTAGCCCAACCCTATTAATAGCCCGAATAGCCCTCGATAGTGGCGCCTCTCGCAGCAGCTTTGTTCGGGCCCAGGGCACTGCCAGGGGCGGGGGCCGGCGGCGGCGCCGCTCCACGTACCGGTCCGGCACATACAGGGCCACGGCGCACAGGACCCCCGGGTTGCATAACTCGCCTCTCAGTACCCTGACTACATATGAAGCGAGGGCTAGTTCCCGCCTCACCTCTAGCTTGCTGTACCCGACCATCCCCAGCACAAAGAGAGTGGGATACAGCAAAGGATACCCAGGATAGACACGGTATAGTTTTAAGTAAAGTAGCCTAAGGTACTTATTCTGAATACGTTCCAACATGAGTTTGTATTTAACTTCATCTGGACTCCAGATTACAGCGCTGCATTCAAGGTGACTCTTTACGAGGGCCTCGTACATAGCCCGCACCGCCGGACAGAGGTGTTTACAAAAAGTATTTTTGTAAACACCTCTGTAAATACTTTGTAAATACTTTTTATTTACGTGATTAAGTCCCGTTTTTCTTATTAATAATGTTTTTTCATTGTTTAAAACTTCCCCGGACTTCCATAAATATTTAGCCGTATTTGTTTAGCCATTCTTGAGTTTTTAGCGAGTGTTTGTTTAAACAGCAATTATTTTTACATATAAGAAGACTAGCGGTTTCGCCCCTATTCCTATTTTTTTATATCTTTTATGTTATTGTGTTGTTATTGTTTTCTCACCGTTTAAACCTTCCCTGGACTTCCACAAATGCATCAAAACCAAAATTATTGAAATTGATACAGCCATCCCCGAGTTTTAGCGAGACAAATGAACAGTAACTCATTTTTCTATATATAAGAGAAGAAAATACAATACAGATAATTCAGACAGCACAATCATGACATTACTTTACTTGTGTCAAGAACTAACAAAAGCATTAACATTGTTTAATGATAACCATTATTAATTTACAAAGTAGTCTCTGCCTACCCCTGTGGGAAAGAGTTGTGATGGTATGTATGTGTATTATTAATTTCCTGTTTAACCTTCAATAAAGAGTTATACCTACACAAACCCACCTTGGCTGAGCTGCCTGTTTTTTATTTATTGATTAGGTGTTTTCACATTTTTCTATACATGGATACAGGGCAACCATAACTGTTTAATGGAAGTGTGAAATTCAACATTATGAAGACAATGCGCGTGGTATGGAAGCTAATGGTTCTGCCATAAATAAACTACAGAAGTAATGATTCTCTTAGCTGTTTGTATATTGCTGAGGATGTTTGGATGGATCCAGCACTGAATCAAGGCATTTTGAAAATGTCAAAGTCAGTTACCGCATCACTTAGTTAGGGATAAAACGATACCATTGAGGTTTCGATACTGTATCGGTCGTCGAGTATTGATACTTACTCAGTAACAATTGAAAAGTATCGATACTTACTCATATCAGATTGTTTGTGGAAAATTTTGAGCACAAACCGTTTAAAGTATTGGCATTTTTTATTGATAATAATAAGTACAAAATTATATAATAAGGACCAATTTGTGGCTAATGAAAGGTAAATTAAGACATCAAAGTATCAATACTAAAAACTAAAAGTACTTGGTATCGGAGAAAAGTATTGAGTATATACTTTTTTTTATGTGAATAGGAAGGCAAACGAGCAAGTGGGTCACCTGATGGTAAACGATCACCACTGCCCATAGACGCCCGCAACCCCTGAGGGATTGCAGATGCGTTGCCAACCTAGAGGACTTAGACTTATACTTAGTTATCGAAAACCACACAATATGTATGATGATGTTCTAGCAACTGTTTTGTAATTGTTTAGGTCCATGCATGTGTTACCCAATCGCACCAGCTGGTTGGCAACCAATAGTGTGCATGTCTTGTTCTTTTAAAAAGTGTGTTTATGAACTGGCGCTTTTTGGAAACCTGTATGTTAAAGTACAAAAAGTGGTCATATTTATAAAAAAATAATAGAGTATTGGAGTGTATCCTTAGAGTATGAACTAGCAGTACAATCGTTTTACAAACAATTAGTATGGAATTCTGATACTTACTGCCCGCCCTTTGATGAACTCGGTTGGTTGTGATTATCGTCCATTCCGTTTGAAGAAGCATGGAAGCTTCACGAACTAATTAGTTTTCAAGTCTCCAAAACTTGGCTTCACTTTTAACCGCGTAAAGCTCGAATAAAGGAGTAAAATAATATGTTCTTAAATATTACACACGAACTTTTTGTTTATTTCTTGAGATTTAGATAAAAATCGTTTGTAAAAAAAAATATTCTAGAAACACAAAAAACACTTTGCACCTACTCTCAAATCTCTCAATCATATTAAACCAACCCAACCACATCTAATCCTATTCAGACTGACAGGACAGACGTTGATCAAACGTCAATGTCATAACATGCGTTTTGTTGCTACCACCGAGCAAGGGCTAACTAATAGTATTTTTATCAAAGTAAGCCGTTATAGTTCTTGGCTTTAGTCGGGTACTAATATTGTACTGAATTTCATTATAATATAACCCGCAGGTTAGTAATATGAAATATGATTCGCACTTCTCTTAGTTCTTATTTCTATACCTTTAAAGTCCAATTTCGTAAAAATCGCACGGCACTGAAAATCGGGATGGCCACGCCACGGCAAGCGGCGCTCGATTTTGGAACGAATGAAACAAATTTGAAATAAAACAAAAATTATACGCATTTGAACTGCTAAGATTCATCTAACATTCCAAATAAAAATATTATTGTATCATTACATAACTGGACTAAATGTCTCAAACATTCATTTTGTCGTTATAACATAAATCGATGAACATCGGCTGCACGCACGAAAAAGTGTCACGTTGTCGCGTTCCGCATGACGTCAGAACTAGCAGTTTCATCAATGTTTCTTTATGACGTTATCACGTAAAACTATCGTCTGTAAACCGACTTTACAGGCACTACAGGTTTTTTACTTTTAATTTTGTTGTGCTGTTGTTTTAATTAATTATTATTCTAGTTGCCTTGGTTTTTATTGTCTCGCAAAAGGCGAGAAAAGTAGTATATGTACCTATATGTACTACTCGGAGATGAAACTGTTTGTCTGGGGTGCGCCTGAAGAATGCTTCGCTCCTCTCAGGACTCTATCGTTCTTCGCTGCGCTCGGATTCAATATTATGAATATGAATATCGCGCTCGTGACATAATACAGTGCTTTATTCCCTCGGTGTAAAACCCACTATTAAGCAACAGTTGTATAAAAGTAATTAATAATTAATTATAAATACTGCTCAACTGCTTTTACTACTTAAGGCACTTGTCCCACCGCCGGCGAGTAGCGAGAAGCGAGCGCTTTTTAGTATGGAAATTTTGTCGCTTTTGTCGTCGGGCGACAAAAGCTCCATACTAAAATACACTCGCTTCTCGCTACTCGCTGGCGGTGGGACAAGTGCCTACAGTTAAGCAATCTTGTTCAGCAGGGAGAAGAAGGGCGGCGTGCTTGCATATTTCCTTACCAGCTTGGTTGATTCACTTAACCACTCATTTCGTACTGTCAAGCCACTTTGTAAAGCATTGAAAGTTGTGAAAAAATATAATGCGAAAAAATATTTAACAGGTATTTTACAGAGTAATAATTATCTCGGCATCAATTCAATGCATCGCGTTTTAATTCGCGTTGCATTCAAAATCACTATTCATCCAACTTTGTAAAAATATGTGCTGCAAGAAAGTGGGACCCAAACCATTATTTATTCTTATGCCCACACGTGGAGGATTCTTCGAAGCTCTTACATCACGTACCAGTAGGTACCTACCTAATGAGTGAAGCGGTCCGCGGACTACCGGTGGTTGGTAAACACAGAAGCAGGGAATCGCTGGAAAGCAGCAGCAAAAAAATTATTGACATAACCCCTACGATTGTACGGTAAAGTATTGAAGTAAATTTGAAGCTTGAGAATTATAGAAAGAAAGTACCCTCTATTTTTAAATATTTTATTGTAATATAGTATAGGTACTTACTTAATTTAAGCTATCGTAATAAAGACAGAACATTTTGGTGTTTTAATATTAATTTGACATAAAGAACGAACACTTTCAGTAAAGTGAATAAAAAAGAACTCGCTTAAAAAAATGCAGTGATCGATGTTAATATTCAATTAAAAAACTTATTTTATCCACTTTAGCCCAGTTTTTTGTATAGGCCCCCTGCAGCAGTGTCCCTGCCTTGCTACGTAGTTACTAGATAGCGCGCCACTCGCCAGGGACGCGTGCATTAAGCGACAAGGGGCACCTTAATAATATAAGCACAGAATAAGTAATAGTACTAAAGTACAGAAGACTCACTCTCTGGAGCCGATTAAATAAATAAAAACTCTTGCCGCGAACAAATAAAGCACAATCTAGTTCGCTCCTGTTATATTTACCTACAGCGATAATAGCCTACAGCCCCCACTCCATCACATTTCCCGCAAAGCATTCATGCAAAAATAAACCGTGTTACTATGCGAGAGTGCTTCTTTTAGTTTAACGGCTTCAATCATGGCCGTTCACGACGTCACCGCGTGCATAATTAAGGTTGTGACTTACGAATTATAATATTTTTTGTAAGTAGGTACTGTAGCGAGTAGAACGGAGTGAAGCGAGTGAAAGACGATAAGTATTATTGAAATAGGTAAATGAATAATAGGTATGTTGAATGAAATAAGAACACAGTTATATTAATAAATTATTCTTACAAACATTACAAACATTGATTATTTATTATGTGTGTATGTAAAACTCTTTATTGTACATAAAACACGTTAATTTTACAGATAATAAGAATGTAGGTGGTTTATTTTCGCAATTAAAGGAAATTCAATTTAGTTATTCCTAAAAAGAACTCAAATTACGATGATCTATACATACATATTATTACGCATAAAATTCGGAAGCGCGAGAAATCGAGAATCAACGCGAGCGAACTAAGCAGCGCGCGGCGACCCACTGATTGACCGGCCCGGGCCAGCCGCCGCGCGTACTTGTAGTTTTATACCTACAGTGCGGAGTGGACCCGGCTTGATATAAGTAGAATTTATTCGATTTATGTCGAAAATCTACAGTCCGGATGTCACTGCAAATAACCAAAATCAATGTAGTAATGTCAAATTTAGAATCTAACTATATAGGTACCTATATTCCACTTTTAATAAAAATAAATTCCCGTTTTCTTTTACCTAGGTATAGATTAGAAAGGGACGACACTACAGTATTGCCACTTTTTAATTTCTACTTTTTTTGCCAGGCTGCTACTCCGAAATTCGATTTTCGAAGTTCATATTATGCCGTCCCTTTCACTCTCAAATTAATGCCTAGTGTGAGCGGAAAGGCGTTACACGAACTTCAACAATCGAATTTCGGAGTATAAGGCAGTGGCAGGTGTAGTGAACAAAGTTTTCGCATGACATTTCGTTGAACGTAGAATTCTATCCGGTTTTCAACTTTAACTTCATGTTATTAAAGTTGTTTGTCAGATTAAATTGTTTTATAAATAAGAACCTTATTCAAAGGCTGTTAATGTTGAAAACCGCATGCGATTCAACGAAATGTCATGGGAAAGCTTTATTCACTATACTCCTATAATACGGTCAAGATGTTGTTCTTACAGGTGTCATTGTGATACCGGTCCCAAATTTATTTATTACTTATATGTACTTGTCGCAGCATACCAACACACATGGCCACTTCTGAAAATAATGCTCCAGCGTTTACTAAGGAGTCTATTCTATCAATTACATATTGTGAATAGTTCATGTGTAATGCAAAGGCCAGGCATAAAATTTATTGAAGAAAATACCTTAACCAGTGTTCAATAGTGAAGTATTTTTTGACGTCAAATGCGAATGGTAAAGAACGAATAGGTATGTATTTTTTGTTCCTTTTTATCTGTTTTCTAGTGTTTTTTGTCGGTCTCTTAAGGTAGTTTTATTTGTTGTTGGCGAATGGTAAAGCAAAAATGTCATGAAATGTCTTGTCTGTGTGGATTTCGCCGCCGTCCATAAGTGGACGTTTTGTCAACGTGCCAAATTTTCTGGGTTTTGAATTGATTGTCCTATATTCGAAACATTGGTTGAAATTGATGTTATTTAAACACTTTTTTAAGAAAGACTGCACACAAAAAAAATATAATGTTAATTTTCATCATATTTCAAACACGCTAGACGGGCTCGATACATAATTGAACAAAATCGGCTCGATAGAAAATAATTGCAAAGATTGGTCTTAAAATCATCATTAAACGGTTCTGTCTTTATTTTTTTGACGTATGGGTCTGCAATTAAAAACATAAAGTCAACATATTTATACCTAAACAGCTAACGAGTCATATTTCACAAATAATCCATCTCATCTCCAGCCTATATACGTCCCACTTCTGGGCACAGGCCTCCTCTCAGAATGAGAGGGCTTGGGCTATAGTTCCCATGCGGGCCCAGTGCGGATTGGGAACTTCACACACACCATTGAATTGCTTCGCAGTTGTTTGCAGGTTTCCTCACGATGTTTTTCCTTCACCGAAAAGCTCATGGTAAATTTCAAATGAGATATCGCACATAAATTCCGAAAAACTCAGAGGTGCCACGACCCTCTGCTTGAGAGGCCACAGATCAAACCACTAGGCTACCACGGCTTTTTTACGAACCGTATGTGTGAAGAGTGGCGCTGCTCCAGGTCATTCGCTGTTGACAGCGCCTTAAATAAAAAAATAATTCTATTATATGCCAAAAATGTCTTACATCATTTTGGAAAAGAGATGATACTCATACTGGCTAAGAACCACCGCAATGAATAAATTAAAAAAATCGCATCGAATCGGTTCATCCGTGTGAGCCCTACGATGCCACACACAGACATCGACGTCAAACTTATAGCACCCCTCTTTTTGCGTCGGGGGTTAAATATTAAAAATTTAATTTAATTTAATTTAATTTAAATACTAGCTTCTGCCCGCGACTTCGTCCGCGTAGAATTAGCAATTGGTATGTTTATCGCTATCCCGCGGGAACTATACAACTTTTCGGGATAAAAAGTAGCCTATGTTTTAATCTAGGGTACCAGCTATCTTCGTTCCAAATTTTATCCAAATCCGTCCAGTCGTTTTAGCGTGAAGAAGGAACAAACATACACACTCGCTCACATTGTCAGATCGTCACTCACAAACTTTCACATTTATAATATTACTAGGTTCTGCCCGCGACTTCTTAGACTTAAGATCTGATGTTGATAGTAATATGCTGCAATAAGTATTTAAGTTGCAACTCTAGGCAGCTAAGACCTTTAACATGTTTATCGTTATCCCGCGGGAACTATGCAATTTTCCGGGATAAAAAGTAGCCTATTTTTTAATCTAGGGTACCAACTAACTTCGTTCCAAATTTTATCCAAATCGGTCCAGTAGTTTTAGCGTGAAGAAGGAACAAACATACACACTCACACACTCACTCACTTCGTCACATCGTCACATCATCACATCGTCACAAACTTTCGCATTTATAATATTAGTAGGACTAGGATTTTTCCCAAAGTTGCAAGTCAATCGGTCGAAGGTTCACTAGAATAGCTCCCTTTTAGGGATAAGTTCGCCTTTGTATGTACAACAGAATATTTTATGTACAACAAAGAGTTAGGTAAGTATACATACATACATACAAAATTTCAGGCATTTGTTAATTAACCATTATTTTGTAATACAAAAATTTACCAAATATTGTTCACTTTAGAATGATTATCCAATACAATTTGTTTCGATTGTCAGGATTGTAGCCATATTTCAACGCTTCACTTCGATTCTATCGTTGCCAAACAATTTTACTAAATGACAAAAATATCAAACATTTTCGGACTAATGATATAAAGCATACATACACCGTGTTCGATTCAGCGAATAAAATACATCGATTTTTTAAAACTTTGTGGGTGAAGGTACGACCCCTAAATTTTGTTAGGACTCGGCAGATCCTCATTTCCAGTACCAAGATAAAGTTATAAGCAAAATTTCATTGATATACATAATATTTTGCCGCCAAAATACGCTACTCTTCCTGTAGTAGCTGCATTTCTTCGTGCATGAAAATTTTTGGGTGACAGTTTTTTTTGCAAATGGATTTAATATAGACGCATACCTATTTCAAAAATCGAACTAACGAGCTATAAGATTACTTTTAGTCGCCAATAAAACCCCAGTGTGTTTATTAATTGTAAATATAATATTCATAACTTAAAACTTAAGTGCTAAAGAAGTTCTTGACCTTAATAAAAGATTGTAAGCGTCAAATAAATTGGCATAATCAAAACTGTCTATATGGACGGTGGTTCGTTTTTTTTTAATATGAATTAATTATATCCAAATAATAAGCTATCATTAATTTAACACAAAATACGATTTTCATTAATTATGCTTCAGAGATTTATTTAATTTCATACCTTTGTCATTCAGACATGTTATCTATAACTATACAATCTGTGATGCTACGTTTTGTTTGAGGAACTGTTGATATTTTTTAAATAAATAGATGTCAGTTGTTGAGCCTCAACGGAACCTTGCAATAGTGCGATAATTTACTGATTGTTAACAAACAAAATTGCTATAAATCACCAATTTCAATAATGCCAGTTTTCCCAGTTGCTCCACGATTTTTAAGCCTGTGACTGTTATAAATACGACAATTACGCCATTGTGGGAAAGAGGCGTGACAATATGTATGTATTACGCCATTTAATTCAGACTTCCTAATACCTATCTTCATCGCATTGCTGACTTGTCCCACCAGCTCCATTATAAAATGTATTTAATTTAGACGAATCACTTACACTCGCCGTTATATCTAATACCATGATGGTCCCTCACTAGGGTTACCGATCGCAAGTATCCAAACCCATATATATCCTGTATGGGACAAGGCGAAGCTAACTTTAAATATATTTCAACGAGATAAATATTAATCAATTCCTTCAATTACATTATAATAAGTATTATACTATAATATAACACTAAAATTTATAATCCTCTTAACACAGTAGTCCAATATGATAACATTCATTTTCTAATTAACAATTTATTATTTTAATACATGTTTAGCCCAACAGATAACTTTTCAAGAAACTGTATTTTTGTTACATGTAAATACTTACGTAACATGGGGTCATAATATTTGTGCGTATGGTTATTTTAATTAGTTATTGCTATTACAACACATACGGAGTACACATTAAATTTAATATTAGTGTCAACAAGAAACAATTACTTGGAATGCATGTGTCGTCATTCAACAAAGACGTAACCTACTCCGCGTTCGGCGCAAGTTGATTAGCAGAGCAACTATATTATAGTTTCATTTACATGATATATTGATTACAACCTTGCTCAGCAAAATCATCTCATCAGCATAACTGTAAATATGCATTCACGAAAAGTATGACTAAACTATCGGATGTCACAAAAACCACTAACGATATTTCACAAACTTGTATTTTAATTCTAACTTTTAAAAAAATGTAACAAATATGCTGTGAACATAGTACCTACTGAATATATTGAAACATTCGTCAGCTAGGTATATGTATTATTTAAACCTATGGCACAGAACCTTGCAGGATATTTAGAACGGCGATTACGACTTGACGGGTGTGTTGTATCGTTACTGGTTTTTGTGACCCTCCATGTACACGTTAGCAAACTAATAATAACATTATTGCCAGAATTGGAGTATACTTAATACATACCTACATATAAAAATATCTTTATTAATGACATTCGAATTAATTGTAATTAATTTTTTTACTAACTAAATGAACCATAGAAATGATACTCATGAATATGAAAATACTCCATATCATAACGTGATGTGACAAAGGCTTTAGGCTTAAAACCACAAAATTTCATAATACCTTATTCACTAATACCCCTAATTTTCAAATTACCATGGGCTCATAATACCTAAAAATACCTAAAATATCAAATTTTTACAAGAAACATTAGATATTTTTAGGTATTATGAGCCCATGGTAATTTGAAAATTAGGGGTATTAGTGAATAATACCTAAAATATCAAATTTTTACAAGAGACATTAGGTATTTTTAGGTATTATGAGCCCATGGTAATTTGAAAATTAGGGGTATTAGTGAATATGGTATTATGAAATTTTGTGGTTTTAAGCCTAAAGCTGACAAAGCTTCAGTGATGTAATCTGTTTACGTGTGTGCAATGGATTTTGTTTTAATCTACTTGGCAATCCTTTATCAACTTATCATCACACAAGGTGTATTGGCTGACATCTTTGGAAGCATCAGTAGAACCAGTATAAGTTAACGTCATCATACATCATTTTTAGACCAGAATTAGGCTGTTCACATTTAATAATTTGTGGCATAAATAATCCGATTTGATTTACTACAAAATTACGATACTAATTAAACCAATAATAATGTAAAAATATTATTATTAACTTCATAATTTACGTTGAGTACACTGATAACACATTATTATAGTTTGGCCTTCAAAATAATAGCACAGACCACAATAAACTCAAACAAGTATATATTCGAGTACCACATATAGAAAATGATGTGGAGATAGCTTCATGCATGATTGTGATAAATAGGCAACATATCAAGAATCATTGTTGCTTTTCTCACAATATATTAAATAACAAGGATTCACACTAGCGTCGATACGGGTTGACATATCTAATAAGGCATCAAACAGTGGAGAAATATTCAGTTCTTAAAACGTGTGTGAATGCCCTGTAAATATTGAAGTGCTTATTTCTTTCCACTTGACCCTCCTTTGTTCGCACGATCTTGTAACGGGATCTGAAATATTTTATAAGCATGTTAACGATACACAAGTTTAGTGCAAGTACAGCACAGCAGGCCAGTTGGCCAGTTAAATGGTACAATATAAATATCGCTTCACGATAGTTCCGCTTAGCTTAGTGCTGACGAAGCACCAGTGACTTAAATTTGAAGCATACTATGCATACACAGGTGAGCTGATATAAGAGTACACACCAACTCTGTTTTACTTTTTAAGCATAAATAAATATTAAGTGCAAACCCTAAACGTAGACCACCGACACCTAGACCTACCAAATACCGATTTCGGCTTTGTCCGGCGATATTTGGTGAACTAAGCAAGTCCTATTTTCCATGGATCATCTTTTCAAATCGACTAGTTTGTGTACTACGTACTTTTATATTCTGATGTTTATGTCGAGTACTTTAAAGAAATAGTAGTTGACTAGATCCGCGTGTGAGTTCACGCAAACTGTTGCTGCGATACGTCGATGTATAAACTAGGATAAATATTAAATTACAGTGGCTCTTTGGTCCTCCATGCGGGGCGCTTGCGCTCGCATGAGAAGCGCAAAGAAGTCGTCGTCGGGAACGGTCTTCGGACGCTCTTCGGGCTTCGGTCGTGGCAGCTCGGAGCGCTGGTCTTCTAAACGGGAGCCCTAAAAACATTTGCATTTTTTTTTATAAAGAATGCCAACGAAAAGTACAATTTCGTATCTTACATTGTACGGAGATACGGACCTGAACACGAGCAATCATGTCGAGGAAATCATCTTCGGGTTTGGCACTGGTCGTCTGCTGCGGTCGGAGCCCCGGCAAGGAGGCGCCCTTACTCTCTAAAGTGAGTTTGTTGGGCGCAGGGCGCAGCTCCGCGCGCTGGGAGTCCATCCGCTCCGATTGAAGGTCCGTTATCATATCCAACATAGCGTCGTTAGGACTGGAAAAAGAAACAATGGTATCTGGCATAATTATAAAATTGCTATGAAGCGTGAAGAAACGATTACTGTATAGTTTAGTTATACGTGACATGTGCTGGAAATATTTTTAACAAAATAAAATACAAGATAATATGCCAACCCATTTGGGTTATATGTATACATACCTAAGCCCACACGTTTACCATTTAATAAAATTTAAAAATTACGAAATGAATAGTAATTAAATTAACCTTAAATATTAAAATGGTCAAAAACAAGAACACAAATTAGTAAATATTAGTACATACTTCAAGGTATTCTCGGAATCGCTGGCTTTCATAACTTATTAACAAAGTTAGCAAGTGTGCTGTAGAACAATGACTAGTCGCAGCTGATCTCCCGCTCGGGTGGCATTGAAACACCGCGTGAGTGCAAGCGCTACTTGATTGCGCATTCGACTCGCTCCCCGAGCGCTGTTACACCGTGCTTACTTTACAAGCATCTGTGTTTCAGTGAAAACGGAAATCTCTATTGTGAAGGAATTCATTTTCATACGTACGAAATAGAATAAAGATTCGCTAGAGTGTAACATTGCCAAAATGCGTATGAAACACGTGCATTAATTGTTTTTTTTTTTTGCTTTGTAATAGAAAATTTTTATACAGGGAATGCATTATGTAGAAAAACACTTCGATTGCTCAAATACAATAGGAAAACCGTGTGGGCAAATAATGTTTTGAGCGGATATATACCTATTTTACTTGATAAGCTGTAAGTGCCGTGAGATAACAACTGTCATCACGTAATCACCATCAGTCATCGGCGATGGGCTTAATACCAGCCACTTAGATAAAACCTACCTGCAATCTAAGAAAATCGACTACCGACAATTTTCCACTAGACCTGCTAGTACATTACTACAGAGGCCGGGAAGTAAGAGGTTGCCGGCCGAAAACATATAGACGACCGAGCGTGAGCGATAATGCTTTTCTCAAACATGCAATGAACTAAATTAAAAATCTGCGAAACATTCAAGTTTTATTTCTAGAGAAACTAAAAGTGAACTAGACAAATTAAAACTTCAATTTTTATTTAAATAAAGGCAGTAACGGATTGTCATAATGCTAGAAAACAAATACTGCTTAGCTTTTTTTAATGGCTGACTGCCAAGATGCTGTGTCACAAATGTGTGGAACTGAAATTAAAAAAAAGCACATTGCCGGCCTAAGCCTGCAAGTTGTATTAAATCCCATTAAAGACCACTCATTTATTCGCACCAACGTGACACTTCGAAGCCTAACACATATAAGGAACATAATTACAGTAGGCGAGAATTGTAGGCGAGATGCGCAGCATGAAAATGATGTTGTTTTTCATACTGCGCATCTCCCCTTCACGTTTTACTTACGTGCTGCCACCTGTACTGTTCTATGGAATCTACTTACTGCCAATAAACTCGATTTTTGTAGTGTAGTGAGTGAGAAAGAGTGTAAAATTCCTACTTAAAATATTTTAATAGGTTTTCTATTCGCAATTTTAACCGATTACCTAATTATAAATAGTCACATCTCTTAGTTTTAGTAACCATAGAACGTAAATTAGTAAACGTCTCGTAAATAATACAATTTATTGCTTCCATGCTGATCTGGGAGTAAAGAAATAACATAGAATGTACCAGTTGCTTCTCTTCCCGCGCAGATGGTAAAAGCCCATCGAGGGAATGGGCATAGGAATAATTTTATAGGCGATGCGGCTAGAAACATATCACTATTTTGATTCCCCTTTCCACCTGTACGCCCACAACCATGCTAAACGAGGCCCTTAGGTCTTGTTACCTAAGGCTCTGTCTACCCCTTAAGGGATAGACTTGTTTTATGTGCGTGTGTGTATTAAAAATTTGTACACAAAAATTATGTAAATTCGACGTGGTTTTCATTAAAACGTTATGAATGAACAGTAAGGGAAATGTAATCACGTAAGGTACCCCCGTAGAACCCTCTCTCATTAAGGTGACATGTAACTCGAGTTTGAGTGACGGCGGCCTGTCAATTGCGACAGGGTTCTACGATGGTATATAATATACGTGAATACCCGGCACTGTACAGCACCATTTATTTCTATGTCTGCGTTCACGACAGTCAGTTCAAGTTGTTAGACCAACCGACTCTGTTAGACAAAGTGAGAAAATTCTACTCACCTGTTATTCTTATTGCCACTGCTGGCAGACCTCTGGAGCTTGTTAGTGGAAGTTTTGGTCTTAGGTCGGTTTTCTTTGTTGCCGTTAAGCGTGGCTCTCTGTTCGTCCATACGCTCCGATTGGCACCGCGTCAACAAGTCAAAGAATGACTCGACGGGGTTATCCTCGGATTCAGTTCGTACAACTTCAGGCTTCTTTTCTTTGGCTTCTTCCTCTTTTTTCTTAGCGTCTGGGGTTATCTAGAGAAAAATAATTTTAAAGAAAAAAGTCTGTCAGTTGAATTACTATGTTGGTGTTCTGCTCACTGTTTATAACACAAACAACAGGGAAATTTAATATGACACACGCATGCCTGGCTAGTTAGTGCGAGGGTGAGAAGAATATCCAAAATCCTGTTTTTTATATGTCTATTATATTATAATAATTAATCGTTGTCAAATATTAGCCGGGTCCTGAATGAGCGAGCCGCCTCGCGAGGCAGCCATTTGCGGTTCGATTTTGAACCTCATGTCAAACGAACTCATGATGGGCGGCTCGCTCAGGATCCGGTTATTGCTATAGTCGCATTAGTTACCGGTATCAGGGACAGCTGTTCCATGCTTTGCCGGCGCACGCGCAGAGCGTTGAACGGCGTGCGGGGGGTGCGGTCGTCGTCCGGGATCGTCGGCGGCGGCGCTTCGGCCTCGGCCGGGAGCCCTAGCACTTTGCGGAGGTCGCTTATATTCATCTGCGCTGTAGCCATACCAAGAACGTCACCCAACTGTAAAATATAACAAACCATCATATTACAAACTTAGTCGGTTCTTTACGGAGTCTGCTTTGCTCCCTCAACTTTACCGTGTACCGGTACTAAATAAAATAAATAAATATCATGGGGCAAATTACACTAATTGACCCAGTCCCAAACTAAGCAGAGCTTGTGCTATGGGTACCAGGCAACGGATAAACATACTTATACATATAATGTAGATACATAAATACATACTTAAATACACACAACATCCATGACTCGGGCACAATCATTCGTATTCATCATACAAATGTCTGCCCCTACTGGGTGCTAAAAATTCTGCGCAGACGAATTTGCGGGTAGAAACTAGTAGCATATTTTTCAACAAATCTTTAATCTCACAAGGATCGGATTCAATGTGCAACTCGATACACAGATGAGTCGCGCTGCCTTTGTAAAATACAAATACGACCAGTTTATGACTTCTATGTTATCCCATTTATAGGATACCGCGCAGTGACTCCCTCACAGACTATAGCATACTTTACAATGTTTACTTACCTCTTTTGAGATATCGTAATGTTCATTAGCATAATACAGCGCCTTCTCATGGTTCCCGAGAGCGGCATGAGCGTTCCCGAGAGACCAGCAGGCGCGGCCTTCGCCCACTCGGTCCATAAGTTTCCTAGCTGCGGCCAGATGCCTGGCATGGTATTCTTCAGCTATGCGGTACTCCCGGAGCAGCGTATAGGTGTTCCCTAACGAATAACAGGCTTGTGCTTCCACCGCTGCGTCGCCCAACTCCTCGGCCAGTGCCAGTGTTCGCCTGTGGGAGCGGTCCAGGATTACGAATACTTATTGGGAAAATTAATGACTTTTATGCGAAAACCTCTTGTCTATAACTAGTGTAACGATGTCACTGTTGTAGAAAACAAATGCGCGAAAGAAATACAAAAGGAACTTCCTTGTCAGTGACAGTTCACAATAGATGACTGACACGAACTTTTTAATAGGCGTATTTTTTGCACTATTGGTAAGATTTATCCAACTGGTTTTATGGAGTCACAATCACAGGCTATTAGAGAATAACGTTTTTGACTTTTGAAAATAAAGTTAAAATGAGCCATCTTTAACTTTCGTGCACTAAGGCCCACTTGCAGTAAAAGATAAATTTTGGTTTAGTCACTAAATCTGGTTTAAAGCTTGACAGTTCCATACAATTTGACACTATTAAATCGATTTTAACACTAAACCGAGGTTTAATTTTTTTCAGCAAGACAGCCTAAATCTATGTATTCAAAATCCTTAAACCAAATTTATACTAGGTACACATGAAATAAACGTTTTTTCAGTAAGCTTTAATAGAAGTATATTAATTAGCCTATTTGGACAGGAATCAGTTTTAAGTACCTACCCACTCATTCGCTTTGCTGCTGTTGGCTTCAACTTAAATGCATTATTATATCAAACAGAGTAAAATTGCAAATTAAACAAAAACTTGTAAATGTGGAACAGACATAAGAGCAGACAGGGCCAGTTGAAAGTAAGTGGAATGCTTTTGCCCAGCAGTGGGACACTAAACGGGCTAGTAAAAAACACGTAGAACGAACCATGCAATGTCATTTTAGATCAATAATAGCTGCAAAGAATGCTAAAGCGAAGCAAAGAACATAACTCAGTAGTAGTGAACACGAGATTGAGATTCATAAAATTCGCTTAGGTACAGCAATAACTTAACCATAGTAGCAAAGTTGTCATGTTCAAACAATTATATTAAATTGTACTTATCAGTGGCGTGGCGTCAAGTATATCAGAAGGCAAGCCGAAGGGAACTTAACTAGCCTTTTCCTCTAATTCTGCACAATAAATTGCCCAACTGCCTTAAATAGGCAAGCCAGTGGAAATCGAGTTCTACGGACGCCACGCCACTGGTACTTATGTAAAACTAGCTTCTGCCCTCGATTTTATCTGCGTATAATTATGCATATAAACCTTCCTCTTGAATCACTCTATCTATTAAAAAAAAACCGCATCAAAATCCGTTGCGTACCTAGTTTTAAAGATTTAAGCATACACAGGGACAGACAGACAGACAGACAGACGGCGGAAAGCGACTTTGTTTTATACTTTGTAGTGATGGGAACTGTGTCTAATCATGAAACATACATAATCAGATGTTTGATAAAATCAATCTTTTAAAAACATAACCCTCCTTCTGGTGCAGTCGGGTAAAAAATAATAAACTTTATTGAAAACGGTAATTTACATATTACAACTTTATTTATTTTTGCAAATTTAGTCAAACAACGCCTAAGACAAGTAAGTATTATAACAAAGTTGTAGATACAAAAATCACTAATGCGCAAAAGCTTCGTCCACTATGAATAGATACATAGGTATCGAATGTATTACAGGGTGTTTGGTAGCCAGGTGCAAAGCTTTAAGGGGGTGGTAGCCGAGGTATTTTTGAACATTTTAAGCCATACATGTCTTAGCCGAAATTTGATATTTTTTTTTAATTGAAAATTTTGAAATCTATCACCCTCTTAAAGCTTTGCACCTGGCTACCAAACACCCTGTATATCCCAGTATTTGAGGATGAGCATTGAATTTCCTCATTATACATATGTATGTATAACATTGATACAATACATACATAAAAAAACTGATTTATTCAATAGTTTGTTTACAGCTTTAAAAGTACAAACAATATGCACACAGTTTGAATCTGCAACATACGTACATATATCACGTCTTTATCCCGTACGGGGTAGACGGAGCCTAGATAAAAATACCTAAAACCACTCTTATCATGACTGTAGGCATATAGGTGGAAAGGAGAATCAAAATAGTGATGCCGGGTTGCTAGCCACATCGCATATCACATGATTCTTATGATTTTCGCCCATTCCTTCGAAGGCCTTTTACCATCTGCGCGGGAAGAGAAGCAACTGGCACATTCTGCTTTTTCTTTCTCTGCTTATTTATGATTGTTTGAAATTTCGCAAACAAATTTCGCAAACCCATAGTTCTCATTAAAAAATGTATTTAGCAACCACACAATTAATTTGCTAGCTATCACAAAATAATCCAGACAAGTATGCTTTTATGATATTTTAGTATTTAAAATGTTTTCACATTGTCATTTTTCAATATCCGAAGAAATAGTAAACTCTGACCGTCATGGGAATCAAAAAGCCTATATAATAATAATGTATGTTGTTGTATAGTAGAAGTGACGTAAGTATTCCCTCAATTACTTACTTGTAATGTTCAGCAGCATTCTCAAATTGCCCAAGGAAAATATGGGAATTGCCAAGGTTACTGTTAGCACGTCTCTCAGCTGCACGGTCTCCGAACTCTTGGGCGATTTGGAGTCGCTCGGTGTGATACCGGATCGCTCTCGCGAAGTCACCAAGCAGGTAGCAAGTGTTGCCGAGGTTGCCGCAGGCGCGACCCATGGCCTGCCGGTCGCCAAGGCTTCGCATGAGCTCCAGATTTTCCCTGAAAATTAAATTGTAAGTTATTTTATGAAATGTTTCCACTACTACACCTCATATATAGAATTATTGAGAAATCGCAAATTATCAGTGAACAACTGGACCGATTTCTTTTTTATTATTTGTTAGTCAGAAAAAGGTTCTCAAAAAACAAAATTTTGAAAAAGAAAAACACTGAGACAGTGCAGGAAACAGCTAGTCATTTATGTATTTAATTCATGTATACTTACTCATAATACGACACGGCCTGCATAAGGCAATCTCTAACTTCTTGTGGAAAATGTCCAGGATCATTCTGCCCAGCCCGACCCAGTTGTTTTCCTTGAGCGTGGTATACATTGCCCAAGTTGTACAAAGCTCGTCCTTCACTTAATCGGTCTCCAAGTGAACGAGATATCTCCAAATGCCTCTTGCAGCATTGGATGGCTTCAGAGAACTTTCCCATCACTTTCAATGTATTTCCAAGATTACCAGAGGCTTTTGCTTCACCAAGTTTGTCATTCATTGTCCTGAAAATTAAAAAGTTTTATCAATAAGCTAAAATGCTTAATATAGCAGCCAGGTATTTCTGAATGATCATGATAGCTTACCTAGCTAAAGTCAAGTCATGTTTGTGGTACTGCATGGCTTTGTTATAGTCTCCGAGATAGAAGTATGCATTTCCGAGTTGGCTGTAGATGGCACTGAGGGTGCGCAGGTCGTCGGTACCGGCCTGGATGGCGGCCTGGAAAAAGGCCACGCCGGCGCGGCAGTCGCCCGCCTTGCACAGCCGCTCGCCCTCGAGCGCCAGCTCCAGGCACATTGAGCCCCCATCGCAGCTCTATAAATTTCGATAGGTTCATAGGAGGCGGCACAAATAAAACAAATGTATGTACAGTCCGTGACCTCTTAGAATGCCTTTCAGGTTTGTCTTGCTGTCTCCCTCACTTGGCCGATTCAAGTATCAACCCCATAAGAGTAAGACAGCAAGACAAACCTGAATGGCATTCTAAGAGCTCACAGACTGTAACTCAACTATATTTTTATACTAGCTGTTGCCAGCAACTTCGTCTGCAAAGAATTCGCTATCCCGCGGGAACTACGCAATTTTCCAGGATAAAAAGTAGCCTATGTGCTATTCCAGACTTTTCTCTATCTATGTGTCGAATTTGATCCAGAGCCGTTGGGCCGTTTTGGCGTGATTAAGTAACAAACAAACAAACATCCATCCATACATCCATCCATACTTTTGCATTTATAATATTAATTAGATTAGATTAGTTTGACTTTATTTACTTTTTTATGCACACAGTACTTAATTGCTGCTACGGTCAGCGTTACATAGTTTGAAGCATCCAAGTCGCCCAAATAGTTTGGTACACCATAGAAATAGTATGGTGTGTCAAACTTTTTGGTCTCATCTTGGATTACTAAATGACGCTGACTGTACATCGCTCTAACTAAACAACAATCAGGCCAGAACTTTTCCAACCGTGTATGAAAATATCACAAAGCATAACAGTTTCAGTAATATCTCATTCCAGTCCATTATGTGGTCAGGAGTCAAAAGCATAGACACATTTTTAGCGGTCAACATATTAAGATTACATTATATAATAATAATATATAAGATTTATAGTCAACATACTTATCCAACTATTATTACAATTTAATATCATTTTCACTTAGTGAAACCGTGCGAAGCCGGGGCGGGTCGTTCTTGATAAAAGCAAGACTTACTGCCATACTCAGTTAGCTTTTGATGGCCATTGATAGGTCTGAGCCTGTGAGTTAGTGTGTTATGCTTTTACGTAATTTATTCAATAGCATGTTTTTGAAATAAATCGAATCCAGGCCAGGAATTTTACATGGTGAATGAATGGCTTAATACATTTAGATAGACAAACATGCACCAAGTTTTCAATCAAATCTTCCAAGTTTACATGGAGTGAAATGAAGTAAGTTTCAATGAGTTAATTTTAGATAGGTTAGCCAAATCAGAATTGAAATAAATATCTATAATTGTGTTATAAATTTAAATTTCCATCGAATGCCTGAATCTCACGGATATAGCGCTAATAGGTCACAGCTTCCGTATTAGGTCCCCCCAACTATGACTCACAAAAGACTAGGTACAAATAAACGGGAAAGTTCACCACAAGTACGTTACAACCCGATTGAATACTCGTTCTTGTTACGCACTATAAAAACCAGAGAATTCATTAATAATAGTTACGAGAGAATCACAATTTAAACGCTTACTTGGGCATCCGTCGACAGGTTCTCGGCGCTGGCACTCACAGACATTTTTCAGTTGGAATTTGCCACGAATTTGCTAACAGAACACAACGAAACTCAAAAATGAAAATTAAACGTCCTAAATTATTCTCATAATTGGTGTTCAATATATATTTTTTATTATTTGGGCGTGTACGAATTCTGAACACTATGCGAACGTTACAAACTTCTCGCACACATGAAAATATTACAGCTGCTGCGAATGAATGACACAACACACAGACACACTACGAAGTACAAATAGCTCAAATCGCATCCTATCGCATCGCATGTCGCATTATAGACGCGTTCATTTTTGGTGATCCAAGCACTCTTTGTAAAAACTAAAATAGATAATTCTAAAGCAAAAATTAATTCGTTTTAGAGAATGTTCTTTTTGACTCACTTCTTACTTTAAAAAAACTCTTCCTTTACCATAGCTACTTAATACATAAAACTTGTATTGTTTAATGTTGTCAAAAAGCGTCTAAATTCTATAAGTAAACAGCACTAAGATTCTTACATGCTTACAGCAAGCGAAGCAACCGATGAGCATCTAATCTCATTCTAAGTTAATGTGTTAGTTAGTGTATTTTTTTAAATGTACATTGCGGTATTTGCTGGTATTTGCATAATAATAATAAATACAAAACAAAAAACGGAACGATTTCATATAGCTCCGAATTCCGAACGAATGAATGTTGCAGTTAGGCCATCTAGTGCCAAGTAGCCAAATCAAATAGTAAACAATAGGTGTCAAAAACTTAACAAAACGGAAACATAGATGGCGCTACTATAAGGGTAAAATAAAACTGGAAACTGGGTGTCATATTCTAATCTAAATGGTCGATTGAAAAAACATTAGAGCAAAATTGTAACGGTTTTGTAGATTTATTACTACGTCGCAACCAGATGATAAGAGCGCTGTAACTACTTTAGGCATTACATAGGTACCTACCTAGTTCGTAAGATCCACTTTGCTCATCAACCACTGACGGTAATTCCGCTTTGTTTGTGCATAATAGTATTTTATGCAACAGTTGTATAAGAGAGATCAAAAAAGGCGAGTGGTGTGGGTTACGATGTGAGCGTAGCGAACATCGTAAAGAAATACACCACGAGCATTTTTTGACTTATTTATACAACGTTGCATACAATAATTTTTCTACGACTTCATTGAAATTATCATCATCATCGTCATCACATCATTAGCATTTGAAAGGTGATCAGCGTTGGACCTAGGCGTATGTTCTGTTAAATAAAACATAAATAATGCCAAACTCGGGCTCAGAGCGACCAAATTACCCGAAAATGATACCCAATCACCATTTTTGTGTCAAGTGTCAAAATGACATCCGCCATCTTGGATCCTAAATATTATGCTAAATTCGCGATCAGAGCCACCGAATTGCCCGAAAACGACACCCATGAACATTTTTCTGTCAAAAGTGTCAAAATGTCATCCGCCATCTTGGATCCAAAAAATTATGCAAAATTCGTGCTCAGAGCCACCAAATTACTCGAAAACGACACCCATGAACATTTTTGTGTCAAAAGTGTCAAAATGTCATCCGCCATCTTGGATCCAAAAAAATATGCAAAATTCATGCTCAGTCACCAAATTACTCGAAAACGACACCCATGAACATTTTTGTGTCATAAGTGTCAAAATGTCATCCGCCATCTTGGATCCAAAAAATTATGCGAAATTCGTGCTCAGAGCCACCAAATTACTCGAAAACGACACCCATTAACATTTTTGAGGCAAAGGTATCAAAATGTCATCCGCCATCTTGGATCCAAAAATTTTGACAATTTCGTGATAAGATCCACCAAACTACCCGAAAACGACAGCCATCAACATTTACATGACAATTGTCAAAGTCAAAGTATGTCAGTAAAATTGAAATATTGTACACACTTTTTTATTTCGTTTGCTTTCTAAATTGCTAACACCGTATTTTGTCCTAAACGGCTGAATGGTTTCTGGCCTTAGTCCGGACGGGCAAAATTAAAAAAAAAACAACTCTACTATAATGTTAGAAAGCTACTGTAATGTGAATATTATAGTAGAGTTGCGGGCCATAGAGCATAGATTTGTCTCCAGTATATTATGTGTATCATTATATTGGTGTTGGTGACCCTTTAACTGTCAAATAAAAGTACTGGAGTAGGAAAATATTATTTACGTTACCAAGACGTCAAAAACATCTATATACCTACACCTTTATGTCACAAACAATAAGGACCGATACAGCCACCATGTCAAATATGTGTGTACAGTCACCAGCATAAATAAGTGATCACTTTTGTACCCTGTCACTTTAAAGTCATGTTTGAAAAACCATACGAAATCATGTAACGACTGAAAGCGACAAGGTACAAAAATGATCACTTATTTATGCTGGTGACTGTACATATTTGACATGATGGCTGTATCGATATTTTATGCCTTCGACTGTACCTACGTACGTCTAAGACACGCTTAAGTTTTTTTTAGATAAGTCCGTAAAGTAATCATTTCACCGTTATTTTAGTCCTTTGGTACCTACCTAACTACTTAAATACCTATCAAATACAGTCGATGTTTGTTCAAGCTAATTTTATAGTAATCTCACTACCTACTTGCGGGTAGGTTCCTATAAATTGTACGGCTACTTATTTCATATCGAATTAAAATAGATACACACTTAATTGCCTATACATCCGTAAAAGCAGTAAGTAATTTTAAGCAAATAGTGTTGGTTGCTACAGAACAGGGATGGGGAAATGGCGGCTGCATGCCAAATGTGCGACAGCGACACGATCCCTCACAACTCACAACTCAAACACCACCTTAAGTCACCTATTACCAATAGGTAGGAACATAAATAACTATCTTAATGCTAATATATCGAACTCGCTTCTGCCCGAGACTTCGTCCACGTGGAAGTAGACCTAAGAACTGAGTTGATAGTATATTCTGCAATAATTATTTACGTAGCGACTCTAGGCAGCTATGGACTTTGACATTGTTAATAGCTATCCCGCGGGAACTATGTAATATTCCGGGATAAAAAGTAGCCTATGTTTTAATTTACGGTAGCTGTGTTCCGGTGTGGAGAGTAAGACAGCCGGGTAAATTACAGGCACGAGAGGCATTTCATCTTAGCCCTCTAGGTTGGTAACGCATCTGCAATCACTCCGGGTTTGCGGGTGTCTATGGGCAGTGGTGATCGCTTACCATCAGGTGACCCACTTGCTCGTTTACCTTCCTGTTCATATATAAAAAAAAAAGCTGTGTACCAGCTATCTCCGTTCCAAATTTGATCCAGCGTCGTTTCAGCTTGAAGAAGGAACAAAACAAACAAAGACACTCACTCACTTACTTTTGCATTTATACTTACATAATAATAAAGCTGAAGAGGATCGAAAGTCTGTACATGGAAGATATAAAAACCGGCCAAGTGCGAGTCCATACAAATTCGCCAAGTTATTATAAAATCCGGTGATAGCAGAGCCCTGCTCTTAAGCAAAATGTAGGCAGTGTGAGGTCATTTTATACTGGTTGCTTATACAGACAGACAGACATTATTTAAAAAAAACTAGTTACTAGATCTCGTTTTAGACATTTCACCACTTTTCGTTAGAAATTTTACCACTTTGGAAGTGTCTCTCGCGCAAACTATTCAGTTTAGAAACCTCAATATCATTTTTGAAGACCTATCAATAGATACCCCACACGTATGGGTTTGATGAAAAAAAAAATTTTTGAGTTTCAGTTCTAAGTATGGGGAACCCCCAAAATTAATTGTTTATTTTTCTATTTTTGTGTGATAATCTTAATGCGGTTCACAAAATACATCTACTTACCAAGTTTCAACAGTATGGGTTCTATAGTTTCGGAAAAAAGTGGCTGTGACATACGGACGGACAGACAGACATGACGAATCTATAAGGGTTCCGTTTCTTGCTATTTGGCTACGGAACCCTAAAAATTAGCTGGAGATACAATACAATACAAAACAATACAAATACTCTTTATTGAACACCACAAATCAGTACAAAACAATACAGAAACAAAGAACAAAGCATACAACAGGCGGTCTTATCGTTCAATACTTAGAATCGATAACAGAACACGTTCCAACAGTTTTTAGAACATAGAACAGACACAGAACAGTTTTTGTCTGTTTGTCTATAATATTTGCGAGCACATCACGTGAAAACGGCTGAACGGATTTTGATGCAAAATTTACTTGAGAAAATCACGGGCCAGGTTATACGCTACTTTTTATCTCGGAAAATTGCAGTTCCCGTGGGATAACAATAAACATGTGTAAAGTCGCAGCTGCCTAGAGTCGCAATGTAAATAAATATTGCTTCAGTGGGTATAATTATGTAGAGGTGCACTACGGAGAGATTTTTCAAAGTTCCCACGGGATAGGCAATAAATGGGGTTTATCTACATAGGTAGGTACCTACTTAACTATAATTACTAGTCTTGAAATTTGGCACACAAGTAGGGAATCACAACTGCTGAAAATGAATTTCAAGACTTTTCGAAATTAACACGGGGTAAGGAGAAAAAGCGTATTTATATTACACAGGCTGTAGTAGCAAAAGCAAAGTCCATCGACTCTCTCATAAAACCAGTATCCCCACATAACATTTCGTTTTTCTCAGAGGACGATTTGTCAAAAAGTTTAGAAATAACAAATGACCTCGACATTGTAGCGGAATTAAGAGGCGAGATTGAAAAAATTAAACTTAATCTGGAAAGCACTGAACAGGAACTGCATAATTCTATCCTCGAAAAGAATGAATATATGCGACAAATTAAAAAATTATCGCGAGAAGTAAGTGCACTAAAAAACATATGTAAAACCCCTAGTACTTCAAAAAAGGGACAAACAAATTTAACATCCAGCTTTGACGACAGCCCTACGAGCGGCTCTCGATGTAAAAAATCAGGAAACTTGGAAAATGTTCCACATTTGGAGTCTCAAATTCAGAAACTACAATGTGAATTACTAAATGCACAGCGGGATATATCTGCTCTCAATGATGTAATCAAACAATTGGAATTAGAACTGTCTCTCTCGGACACAAAAAAAAAGACCCCAAGTAATGAAAAATCTATGAAAAGTATTTTTCAAAAAGACACCACTGACAAAAAGCATAAAATGTGTATCATTACCAGCAGTAGGAGAAATAATGTACTGAAGAATATAGAACGGCTCAACTTCTACCAAAACTTTGAATGCTGCCACTATATCACACCTGGTGTCGGAGCAAATATTCTATTGGAAAATATACAGACGAAATTGGTTAACTATACGAAACAGGATTACTGTATCATAATGATTGGGGAAAGCGATTTTAATAAGACACAAGATTACCAAATGCTTGTTAGGAATATAAGAGAAAAACTAGAAAGCATAACAAATACAAATATCATCATAGCAACACCTACCTTTATTTGTGGAGCGCCTCTGTACAACGCAAGAATAGATGCTTTCAATACTATACTTAAGGGTGATATGGAGATACATAGATATGGAATGTTTTTTGACTCGAATTTGAATCTCACTCTTGACTTATTCTCGATCCATTCTGGTAAAATAATGAACTCGGGAGCACTAAATATACTTCAACATATGGCTAAAAAAATATCTACAGTACAAATAAGTGAGACAAGTAAATTGCAAGAAGACATGAACCCACTTTCATCTGCAGATACTGAACAGGAAAGTAATTTTTTTCGTGAGTAACTATTTTTTTATACTAAACCAAAATATATCTGGACTGCTAAACAAAAGTGACGAACTAACAATACACCTACAAAAGCTTGAAAGTATGCGTAAGCCAATCAATGTTATATGTATAACAGAGCATAACATGACACCCGATAATGAAGAACTACTAAATATACCTGGCTTCACTCTAGCAACGAGCTTCTCGAGAGACAAGAAACGAGGAGGAGCCTGCATCGCTGTAAGAGCAGGCATTAGATATCGAGTAGTGAATGACATTAAAAATGTATCCGTGAAATGTGTTATAGAAACTTGTGGCGTGGAACTGTTAGATTACAATATGATAATAATATGCTTGTATAGAGTCCCTGGTTCTGGCCTAGACGTGTTCCACAACAAACTTGAATGCATTTTAGATATTCTTAGACGGTTAAAAAATAAAAAAATCGTAATCTGTGGTGATTTTAATATCGACACCTTAAAAAACACTCAAAAAAGTCGCGAATTTGTGTTCCATTTACTATCCCACAATCTGAAACTTGAAATAAAGCAACCGACCAGGTTTGATAGTGGAACATGTCTGGATAATTTTGCTCACAATATTAAGGGATCGGTTGGCGAAGTCATCGACTTGGCCCTCTCTGATCATGCTGCACAAATTTTGAAATGCCCAGTAGAAAAAATACATAACATAACATCATGGAGTATCAGACGCCGAAACTATAGCAATGATAACATGAATCTGTTTAAAAAGCATATTGAATGTCTAAGTTTCAATGATGTTTTGAAATCAAATGATGCTAATGTTGCTTATGATAGCTTCTTAGATATCTTTAGATGCATTTATGATCTTTGTTTCCCTTACACAGTACGAAAAATTAAATTGAATGCTAAATGTAAGTGGATTTCAAAAGGAATACGGAGATGTTGTAAAAAAAAAAGAGAAGCTCTATGGTTATACCGCCTAAATAAGACTGAGGAAAATAAAATTGCTTTTAAAACATACACAAAAAGATTGAAGAAAATTATTAAACTCACACAAAGAGCTCAAAATCATCATTTCGTGGCAACGTCTAGGAATAAGTCAAAAGCGACATGGCATATCATAAACAAACATAAAAATAGGATACCTAAAGAGCCTATTAGTGTTCTTAAAGTTAATAACACATGTTACAAGAACCCGGCTGATATTTCTGTAGCACTAAATAATTTTTACATTGATGGAATAAAAAATAACAATAGACACCAGGAACACTGCTTTAATATAGACATGAATACAAGTTCAATATTTATGTCTCCAATCACACCATATGACGTAAATAAGACGATCAATTCTTTAAAAAATACCAATAGCGTAGGATTTGACGAAATAAGCACCAAGGTGATCAAGCATGTGAGCAGCGCAATCTCTTCACCTCTGGCGCACATTATAAACCTAAGCTTGACTACTGGTGTTTTTCCTGAGAACTTAAAACTTGCCAAAATTAAGCCAATGTATAAAAAGGGTGATAAATCAAACCCCGGCAACCACAGACCTGTCGCTCTGTTGCCAGTAACATCAAAGGTTTTCGAGAAGATTATTTATAATAAGTTAGATAGCTTCTTTGAAAAATATAAAATACTTATTAAAGAGCAGCGGGGCTTTCGTAAAAAACACTTCCATAAATGTCGCTATATATGTTCTGGTTAGTAAGGCCATCGGAAGTCTCGATAAAAGGCAACCGTCATGTGCCATCTACATGGACATGACAAAGGCATTCGACCACGTAGACCATCAGCTCTTACTCAAAAAACTGTACAAGTATGGGATTCGCGGCATTGCTCTGGACTTAATGAGATCGTATTTAGGAAATCGCGTACAATATACTGAGATCTCACAGATAAATCCTACTACTAGGGAAGTAAAAACATACACGTCGAATCGTCGGACAATTGAATATGGTGTTCCACAAGGTAGTGTTCTTGGACCTTTGTTATTCTTAGTGTATATCAACGACATTGTTAGGTCTAGTCAATATCCAATGATATTATTTGCTGATGATAGCACGGTATTTATAAATCTTGAGAACTGTGATGATTACGAAAAGGAAGTAAACATGAACTTGGAACACATCATAAAATGGTTAGAGTCCAATAATTTAACTATAAATTTAGAAAAAACTCACGTAATGCAGTTCAGTCAGAGAAAAGTAGCTCCAATGTTAAATGTTAATTATGAAGGTAAACATGTAAAAATAACTTGTTTAACTAAATTTTTGGGTCTACATATTGATAGCAATATGTCATGGGAGGCACATTCCATAGAAGTATGTAAAAAATTGTATCGACATTCATATGCCCTTTATAAATTATCTAAAACAGCTGATCGCTCTACAGTTCTCACAGCTTATCATGGGTTTGTGGCCTCAGCCCTACGATACGGATTAATTTTTTGGGGAAACTCCACATACCGTGATATATTATTCAGAGCCCAGAAACAATGCATAAGGTCTATCTGTGGTCTTAATGCTACACAAAGTTGCAAACCTTTTTTTAAATCATTAAATTTGTTGACATTTCCTTGCCTTTATATATTCGAATGTTGCGTATTTGTAAAAAATAACTTGGACCTTTTCAAGTATAAAGATCAACCGCAAACCTCAAACCTTCGCCCAAGGAAGCCAGCATTATACATATTAAAATGTAAAACTGCATTGATGCGAAAAAGTGTTGTTATTATGGCCCCAAAACTGTTCAATAAACTACCAGAGGCAATACAAAGTGTAAATGTAAATAAATTCAAGTACTTATTGTCCAAACTACTTTTAGAGAAGTGTTATTATAGTGTCGTAGACTATTTAAACGATTCTTGACATGCTGTAGAAATTTTAATTATTTTAATTTTTAACTTACATCACTTATTATTTGAAATTATTATTTTTTGTGTTATTTTTATTTTTTTATTTGACATTTTTGTATCATGTAATTTAATTTAGTATCTCTGACATTGTATTATGAAATGTAATTTAATGGATTTGTTTGTAATTTAGTAGTCTGACATTCTGTACCTAATTTGAAATATTTGCATACCGTTCCTGAACAGTAAGATAAGGAGGACATAATTATTAATGTAAAACCTTAACCTCACACCCTTTTCTAGCAAATAAATGTTTTGATTGATTTTGATTGATTGATACTTTGAAATGTTCTTATCTCCGTAACTATTATTACTATTGAGAATCTTTAAATTAGGCATACTGAAAACTGATTTCAGGGTTTTGCAAAACAGATGAAAAGACTGACATAGAGATTTTGTTATTTAAGATGTTCGAAGTTTGAATGTATAATTAGAGTATCAATATTGATAGGTACTCTAATAATGTAAACATTATAATACAACCACACATTAGAGTATCGATAGTGGTACTATAAAGTAAACATTATAATACAACCACAGATTCACAGATTCAGTTTTCTTAATGTAGGCCATTTGCTAATCGTTCCTAAGCATATTGTAGGGAAGTCATTGATATGGATGTAGATAAAGTAAATGAAATAATTCGCGTTCACTGCAGCGCCCGCTTATAATCGAATATGCTAAATAAGCTTCTTTGGCTGACCTTTACGAATCTGCCGTTATTATTATCATTACAGCCTTTTTATTCCGAATTCGCTACAATTTCAGTAAGTACCTAGATGTTGTTACTGTACGAGTCCGGTATTACAATTAAATTCTACGACAGTCATTCATCGACATGGAACGAAATGGCATTAGTTAATATCTAGATAACTAGTACCAACAACGTTGTCGATATACGTACTTGGAAGCAGAGCTATGGAGGTTCCAGGTTGCAGGGGCGGCGAGCAGGGGCCCTCGTTAGCTATGCAAATACTCCGGCAGGGCCGAGCGGGAGCCGTCAATCCGCCACCACGCCCCCAGCTTCCAGTCATATTTTGTAACTGCCTAACGGGGCCGTGTGCTGACATTGAGCTTTAGACACCGTCTGTAGCTTTACTACTGAACAATTTTATGAAAATATCACGTATAATAATGCTTTTAATAGGAAACTAAACCTACGCCTTCTAAACTTACTTGCATTGCATTTAGTCAGATTTTAAACACACTAGGTTGTATTTTATCTGTAAACTAAATATACATTAGTGTAATGAAACATGTCAGACAGCGTTGAGGTAAGAATGACTTGCACGCGCCCGGTGGTCTTCGGATTCTGATCAGAACATAATATATATTAGCTATGGAGGAACTGACCGCACTGCTTTGATAACATTAGATGTGGGTAGCCTGGCGATCCCGTCCGATCTTTCGGCTTAAGGGTCTTTAGCGTGCCAGCACCTAATTATAAAAGTTTGTAATTATGCGCTAACAAGTGGGAAGTACACGTATTTGTAAGAAAAGAGTCTGTACTCCATAACATAACTTAAAGCTTGCACTGTTCTGTGAAACACATGGGAGCACATCAACAAGGAAACTAGCTATACACTAAGTATACGTACATACTACATACATACATAAATCACGTCTTTATCCCTTACGGGGTAGACACAGCCTAAGTATAGCTAAATAAAAATAAATTTTGTTTTATTTCCACAATAAAAGAGCTCAATGATAAAGAACATCTAAGCTGATTAAGCAACAATTAGGTTTGAACTGTAATTTAGCAATCGTCATAGGCCGGCACGTGTCGTCGGCGCCGGGCAGCACGGGCACTAGACAATGGCGGCACGTGTCAACAATGAGCCGATATGACACAATACTCGATCGCTTCCTTCCTGGGCTCACACCACGCCTACGTTTTTAAATGCATTATGCACGCCCCGTTGAATTCGGGAGTGACTAGAGAGCTTGGCTCTACTTTTTTTACTTGTAAATTTTACATGAGTCAAATTTTCGTAACTCATTTTTACTTACGTAGGTATTTATCATTACTAGGTATCCATTTAGCCACTGTGCAATATTTACAGGCTTGTTTTAACTGACATCAAAAAAATAGAAGGCTCTAAATGGTTTTTTTTCAAGTAGGTAGATTACCTACTCGTAAGCGGTTGGATTGATTTCTGAAAATATTTTTAAGTTTGAAAGAGTATATTTTCCAATTGGTACCATCCACTGTCAACAAGTCAGTAGGTAGGTAGCTGATAACGTGATAACAGAACCCTGGGTAAAATCAAGAAAATCTTCGTACCTTATTTTCGTGGTAGCGCAATTTCGTGCCATTTTTATAAATTTACAGATATATCAGTTATTTTATTCTTAGTTCTTCTCTGCTTATTTTTTTTATTAGATATGTAATCGGTTTTTCCAGATACTTAAATATATGAAATCACATAATGCATTGTCGAATTCCTCATTTTATTTCACCCTCACTTTTAATAACCATTTTTATGATCTTTACTATCACGACGATTTTCGGGCATTCAATAACCTATGTACCTATTACCAAAAATATATCAACGAAGTGAAAATAATGAGGAGTCGGGCATGGGGCCCGTAACACGCCGGCCGCGGCGGGGGATCATTATTGCGGCCGCAGACGCTAATTCCCGGCGCATCCGCAGCTCAATCCACTTGTTATTTTATTGTGAGTAATATGTCGCTCGCGTCACTTGCCAGCGTTCATCCCCTTTGCAACGCGAGGAAGCCACTAGATGTCAATTTCAATATGGTGTAAGCTAATGCTACGAAAACGATTTTCATAGAGCGATTAAACGTATACGATGCAGACTTTGCAGACGTACCCTATATCTTTGAATGTAACATGTTCTACTTTTCCGGTATGTCTATTCGAACGGCTGACACAGTTACACAAAAGTACACTCTCGTTTCTTTTGTTTATAATCTCTACGACGACGATCACGGAAAAGCAAACGAAGACATTTTTCTCTATGCAACGTGCAACGTAAGTACCTTGTTTGTAACAAGTAAGTAGTGGTCAAAAAGGCCAAAAATAAGAAAAAAATATGTATTTTGTACCTATTTATACCTATATTTGTATATGTATGTATTAGGTATCAAAAATTCTTCACTCATTCTTCATTATTGACATTTTGTTTGAGTTGACGAGGGCTTTGCGAGGTGATTACACAGTCTTAATTCTATAATGGAGCGGTTCAACCCTTTGCCGTTTGGCTTGTGGGGCAACGAATTATAAAACGTGTATAAAAAGTTGATTGTAAACTTCAAAAAAGTAGCAATCAGACGGAAAGATTTTGAGTTGAGTAAGTACTTAGGTATATTTGTAATTAAAATTCATCAAAGCAAGATTTTAAAACTGACTAAAACTAATACTAGGTATTTACCTTATAGGTAAATACGTCGTCAAAATATTCCGCCACAGGCATCGACCCCAAGTTCATCATCAACACTCCAGTCTAATACTTTCCACTGCTGGGCAGAGGTGTCCCCTGAGAATTATTTAAATTATCAAGTCGTTTAAGTCGTTATAAATAATTATTTAGTTTTATAAATGGTCAACTGCTCATAAAACGTGCATAAGAACTGATGTGATATTGATGAAGTTTGAAAATTAAAAGAAGTTTACTTTAGCTATGCCGAAAATAAGTTGATCAGCAAGCTTCTAAATTCTAGTTACGATTCGCCTACATCTCACCTGATATTAAATTTGTTAATTCGTATCCCAGGCATTCGCAAATGAATGCCCCGTCATGGGCGTTGGGACAGCGGTCGGCGCACGCGCCGCTACGCTTCGTTACCAATAAGTATGATTTAGCTTGATCGCGATCTGACACGCCGGTAAACGCGATTTATCCCGCATACGCGTCGGCGGGTCTTCACGAGAAATCCACACAAAGATATAAGTATACAATTGATTTTTTGATTTAAACAACATGTCCGTATTTGGAAACTTTAAATATGGGGGCACGCAACGCAGCAATTTTCGGCTTAGACGCTAGAAGGGATATGCAAGTTTTTGGCTATCTTTTTATTTGTCATTCTCGGAAAGTGAGACAAATTTTAACCAAAATTTAATTCTTAATTTACGCACTGGTCTATGAAAAAAAAAACGATTTGGTGTTAAAATTTTGTTTGTTCATAATATTTGCCCTTGCTCTACAATGGGACACTATAAAATGTTACTCGTAATTAATTAGGTACTTAAGTATTTAAATAATATTTTGATTAGATCTGACAAACTCAAAATACAAGACTCGGATCAAGCTAAGTTGTTGAGTCAGTTCAACGCCATTACATCATTAAAAAGTCACCAGTAAGTTAAGAATACTGGGACAGTGATCAAAGTCATTTATTCATTTATTCATTTATTTATTGCAGTATGGGTCTTACAAGATGTTATATACATATAATTCCATAATAATAATAATAATAATAATAATAATAATATAATTTCATATAAGTCTGCGGTAAATAGAGAGGTTTTGAATTCGGAACGTAAAGTGTCCAGTAAGTACTTACTTACTGGACACTTTCGTGGTGGTGTGGTGGTGGTGGGCCGCGGCGCGGGCGCTGTCGCCGGTTGTCGTTCATCGAAATTAATCGAAAAGCCGTCGTTTGATCCCATCTAGGGCGGTGGCCAACAAACTTTTTGAGAATATTTCGTTGTCATTTAATTTTAACTTCACAATTACAATTAATTACATTTTGTCTAGTTTTTTGTTTCATGTTTGAGAAAAGCACTACAAGCTTCAACCATTGAGTGCAATTATACTGGACTCGTATATAAAAAGCCTCGCCTTCCGCTCGGATTTCGAATAAACTCGTCCAGTATGGCTTACCTACTGGTCTCTTTAGTAATGGACCATAACAGTTTTTAATCAGATATTAACTATTGATAAAAGTTTTTCAATAAAATTCCTTTACATTGTGACACTGAGGTAGTATATTGGTTCTCCGAAAATAGCCGTCTCGAGCCCGACCCGGGGCACAACTAAAAGGATTTTAATAACTCGCTCGGCAGTAAATCAAAATTTGATTATGAGAATATGGCAAAAACTGGCCTCGTCTTGACTGTACTCCGGGACCTCATAACTCAGCCAGCCGGGCGTTGATAAGAGCTTAAAATGTTGTCGGATATGGAGAAAAAACTTGCTTTCATTATAACGTACGAAATTTATACGTACCGCAACTACTAAATATCTAAGTATTACAATGAAGTGGTTTAATGCGGTCTGACGGTGCTGCTGCGCGAAAAAAAACACTCATTCAGAAACGGCGTGTGTAGGCTCACCTTGTCCCTTGGTATGGTACCGACACCAGCCCAATGAATTCAGTTTAGATAGCCATCATCAATTAACTATGGTTACCGAAAATATTATGTGAAGTAATAAGTATAGAAATATATTAAAATCTAATTAACTGATGATAGGTTAAGCATTTTTCGAAATCTTTTGGCAGTCCCATTAATTAATTTTTAATTTAGTTTTGTTCTTCACGATAATTATTTACTGGTCATGTTTTGATACTTTGTATGTTTTATAGGTAATAAAATACTCACTAAAATAATCCACTGAATTTACATACTTAATACATATAATTGTTACACAAAGGAGTTAAATTGATAAGATGATTTGGACATGCTTGTAAAGCGAATTAACATTGTGGCAGTAGGGGAGTTGTGGAGGTCAATAGGAGAAATTTAAAATTTTATTAAATTAAGTAATATTGTTCAGTAGTGCTCTGTCAAGTTTTAGAAGTCAGGTTCCTTCGACTGATGCTGTCGGTACAGCACGCGAACAGATAGCAATAAATATGGGGCTCCATATATCTGTCGGCGCTGGCGAGCGTCGTTATTTACGACGGCGAACGAATAAATCGAGCCGTGTGTAAACACGCTTTGGGCTAACACTGACAGGCTTGGAAATTATTTCGGCCATGGCGGGCGGCTTCCAGTGCTGCAATTCACCAAAACCAGTCAAGTTAATGGAAGAAAGTGACCATTTCGATGCCATATAATGTCACCATGTAATATACATACATTATGTATTAATGTGCATTTCGCAAAGTATATTAAGTAATACTACGATTCGGCATTTAAGTTCCTATAGATCGATAAGTGACAAGGAAACCGAGCTAATGTAAATTGTATAAAAATGAAATTGTCGTATTACAGCCAAGCTCGAAAGGTTTAGCTCCTTTTAGTATTGTTGTAGTAAACAACAACATTCCACATTTCGAAATATTTCAAACAAGAGACAGTGGCCAGGCTACTATTGAGCTTGATTGTTTAGTCGACCAAGAAATTCCTTTATTTATTTTTTTATTTTTTTTTATATGGAAAGGAAGGCAAACGAGCAAGTGGGTCACCTGATGGTAAGCGATCACCACTGCCCATAGACACCCGCAACCCCGTTTATCACGCTAAGGTTCAATATATCATTGTACGGGTTGCAGTGTCAGACTTTATGTAATTACATGCAAGTCTACAGGCCAACACAGGTCAATATGCCCTATAGTTCTTGTTGTGAGGAAGGAACTGTCATAAATATGCTAAATCACTTTCTTGGTCGACTGTACTTAGTAATCGTCATGTAATTATTAGAGACGAGAATCTTTGTAATACCTATTCAACAACAAACCGCGCCGTGGGGTAGACAAGAAATAATAATTTGTTATGCAAGGCTGCAAAGTTTTTGTTTGGCGCGAGTGGTTCAAAAGAAGATTCCTGAGCGTCGGGAGGGTTTCAAGGCACGAGACACTAAACAAACTTTGCTGCCGAGCGAAACACACAATTTTTCACCTCACTACAGCGAGAAAAATGGTGGATGGAAGAATTTCAAATTTCTAATAACTTGAGTATATGAGTAGGTGGTGAGGTGGTGGTGGTCGTGGTCGTGGTTGAATGGTGGTCAGCGCGGCGTTCGAATTTCAAAATTTTGCTCTTTCGTGCAAGTGAGGTGAAAATGGAATTCACCCCTCCACTTAGTGTACGGGGAGGATACAAACTTTTTTTATTTATTGTACAGATTTAATGTACCTAATTTTTGTTTATTAGAAAACCTTATAGGTATGGCGAATGGCTTTAGCGAGAAAAAGCCCGTGTGTTATTGGTCCCAAATATGTACTATGAACACCTACCCTTCGATTTCAAAAACTAACTAAATTACTAAACATTTGAGCGTCGACTGAAAGTCCTTTTTGAAAATTGCATTTTAATCTGTAAACGAGTTTCTGGATATGACATTTTGATTTATTTATTTAGTTGCCTTACTATTATTATTATTTTATTGTTTATAAGCAGTGACGATCCCCATGACGTCTTAAGCGGTTATTTTAATTGTACCAATTGTTCTATTGTTTTTGATTTTGACATTTTTGCGATATTCAATTGATCTGTATTAGGTATTTAATTTAATTTGATTTTATTCAGTACTCTTGACGATTTCAATCAAAATTCTTCTAACTTGACAATGTACAATTTATGATGTAATTTTTATTGAATGAATACATAATCTAATCTAATCTAATCTATGATAGATATGTAGTATGTTATCGAAAATTTTTTTTTTTTATAAATCGATGTTCATGCAAAATCAATTTTTTGAAGTACTTAGAATATATATGAGCGAAGCCGCGGAAAGTGAGACAGGCGGACATGGCGAAACTATCGTCTTCCTTCTTCTTCTTCCGTTTTCCCATTTTTACTAAGTATGGAAATTCAAGCCGTAGGTAGTAAGAAAAACGGTTCTAGAAAAATCTTGCTGAGGGAAAAAATGACATAAATCTTTGAGCAAAAACTCTTCAAACTGTGTAAGTGTCGGTATAAAATGATTTATGTCACAAGACCATTTATTCAGCAACAATATACAATATACAATCAACAGTTTCAAATCTATTACAAATAAAAATACAAAAAAAAACACATCCGCACTAAGCTTCATCAAAATAAACAAGTATTATCTGCCACAAGCTTCGTCATAATTTCCCAAAGTGAAATCCGCAACAAGCTTCGTCATACCAATTTAACAACTACACCCCGGAATGATGAGAACCCGGTCCAAACGTGCCAAAAATGCTAGCGGCATTGCCCCGCTGGATGGCCAGCGATATTTGTTGGACAAGGTACCCACCCGACCGTGGGTCGCCTCCCCTGTCTCTCAACCTACGTCCCAAGTCCCTAACAAATTGCTTAGCCTCAGCACACCAAGGCCCAGCCGTTTCTACTGCAACGGGTACGAAGTCGTACGCAGACTTTAGGTTTGAGTACTTGGCGTGCTTCAGCTTCGCAGCATTTTCCGCCCCTCCACCCGCACACCGCACTGTGTGACCAATATGACACTGTGCGAAGGTGCTAACACACGTCGCATCCCACAACAAACTGCGACCCTTAGCCCACGGGACAAGCGTAAGCCCATCAGGCCTTTTCCCGTCCGTACGGCTTAACCCCCGAGGCTCCAAAATACCCGGCACATTGGCCGACACCATAGCCCGCCGAATAATCTCATTGATGGCATAATGCCGAGAAAATCTCCCCGCACACCGTGAGCAACTTAAGCCGTGATGCCCATCTGCCTCCACCATCACACCACAAATACAACGATGAGGCTCACACACCTTACAACCCAGCCGCAAAGCCACACCAACCCTAAGGGAGTCGCCATCCAGCAAAGTTCCAAGATGCGGCGAAGGCAGAGCGTGCAACCAAGCTCCAGACTCCGATGCCACCACCGCCCTCAAGCGAGCCACATCCCCTCCAGAAGCACTAGCCAGCAAAACCTCATAACTCCGTTTGCTCAAATCATCATCCCACGACCTCTGCGAAACCAGACTCTCCGGATGCTGGCCTCCTGGACAACAATGATTAAAATGATTGTATTGATATTTCCTCATCTATTGTAGGATGCCCAAAAGGGTACCTACTTATTTGACAGCATTACCAATTTTATGACAAAACGCTTTTTTGCGATTTTAGGAGAAAACCAGATTTCATTTAACAATTTTTTAGACGTAAAAAGATAGCTGATGCGCTCAAAAACACGCAAAGCGAAGGAAAAAGACTGCTTAGCTGTCGCATCTGTCGCATGCAACCACATAAATGGGCTCACTCACTTGAAGCTATTTCCCAAAATTTCTACGTATTAAAAAAACATTAATTACCATGACGTCTTAAGCTATACAGACTTAGTCCGAGCATAGCGGCCCTGGGGACAATAACGCGGCGTCACTGTCGCTGCGACAGTAACGCTAGAGCCGCTTTGCTCGGAAGTCTAGTTGTAATGATATTCAATTCCAATTCTTTACCTTGCATTTTCGACACTTCTAGTTTATCTGACGGAGATCGATCCAACTTTGGTTCGGAGTTAAGGTGCGACCACACCGCCGCGTATACGCAGTGACGTGTCGTAGACGTCACGTTTTCTCACAGTTTCTTCATACATTTTGTTGCGATTCCGTAACGTCACCGTTTTTTAAGCGGCGGTCTGGTCGCACTCTTAAATTGCATTAACCTTTTCGCCAGACTTCTTTATTTGAACCTAAACCCTAAACCCACTTGAACGAAGGTATGCTTTTGCATTGAAGCAATATTATGGCCGTATATTATTACATAGGTCGTTGGCGTTCAACCTGTGATGATTATATATGAGTCGAAAAGGGCAAGACGTCATGGTAAGGCCCCAGGTCTTGTCCAGCAGTGGGACGTATGTTTAGGCTGGAGATGATGATGGTGATGAAAAGCTTTTTCTTTGGTTGATTGAACTTTTCCGTGGCAGGATTAGCGAGTAAGACGGTGGAAGCGATCCAGACGGACCAAGTGAGACGTTTTCAAGTGATGTTTACATGTGGTATGCAATTTTGTATACATTTAGTATATTATATGGCAGTAGCTATAAGTAAATAAGTATTTATTTGAAAAAACCGTACATTTTACAGGCGACTAATGAACCTACCCAACAATTTGCACTACAAAGAATATGTCAAAGGATTAGACAAATACATTTATGGTTGAATGAATGACAATTGTTCATCTGGTCGAGGGTTCGATTCGCGCTCATCAGCCCCGCCGGTGGCGCCTCATTACGGCTCGTGTTATTCAAATTTATTCAGTTTAGCCGTACCCGAGGGGCCGCCGCAATGGTTAAAAATTATTTATTGTGCTTTTGCCTACCTAGGTGTACCTGCTTGATATGCAGATAATCCATATCGGTTGCTATTTTCTATTTTGTAGTAAATTTCGTTGTAAATAAATATTCTGACCTTGCATCTTTGCAGTATGAAATAAATTGAGCAGTTTCGTATTTGTGACTATCAAAGGTTGATTCTGATCTGAAACAGAAAAGTAACATTACACCGCCACTCAAGTAATCTTTCACTCAAAGATGAAGGACTTAAAATAAATGAAAGCTTATATATCACTAGCTTCTGCCCACGACTTCGTCTGCGTAGAATTATACATACATATACAGGTAAACCTTCATCTTAAATGACTCTATCTATTAAAAAAACCGCATCAAAATCTGTTGCGTAGTTTTAAAGATATAAGCATACATAGGGACAGATAGACGGACAGCGGAAAGCGACTTTGTTTTATACTATGCAGTGATAAGTGTTTACGAACAATTATGAGTTTCATTCGCGAAACGGTAGGCAAGTGTTTGTTTGTACGAGTTCACTTTATAACTTTATGAGTCTAGACGAGTGTACCGACCTCTTTACCGGAGTTAGTTCGTTACGCGTCTTGTGCCGGTAACGAAGTGTTTGCAGCCCACGGGGGCAGGTAATCTAATCTTGCCCCTCGGCCGGCGTCCCCCGCGCCCTGTCTCTTCGGGTTCCTGCTATACTTACCGTAACATTTTTCCTGCTATTTATTCCAGTATCAGAAACTTACGAAACGTGCCGAGAATAAGTAACAACGAAGCAATAGCCTGCCCGTTTTGATTTTAAAATTGAATTTAGATTTTTTTTGGGGGGAAGGTAATAATACTAATAAATAATAAAGAACCAAACGCGGGAAAGCTCTTATCTCTTTATATTTTTAAGAATAATTTTAATGTAATCAAGTTTAGCTTTATTTACTTTGAAACAAGAGTCTGAGATCTAATCGGGAAATATTCCCATAAAGCTATTTACCTATAAAGTTTGATCTAATTACAAAGGGGCGAAGAATCACTGAGCTGTCAAATTTCTAGCCCGTATTTGCTATGCAGCGTTACGCCCGCCTATTTTGTAACACAGCAAACTTTATTTTATTGCACAAAGACTACAAGGACGACGTCCGCAAAGAGTAGGTTCACCTTATTCGTGGGTGGTAACGTCTATTTTTGAGATTGTGAACAGCACAATCAGTGACGCTAAATCTGGGTATTCAGACGCAGTGAGGCAGGCAGCGGCGGCGGAACCGCTCTCACGGAAACCATTCGCACGCTCAGCGCTGATAATCTACGCAATCATTTAACTGTCAATGAGTGCATAAAAATTTACTAATTCGCAAATTGCATTCACGTGTGCTTTATATTTTGATTTGCATTCTCTTTGTATTATGATTGGGTGGTCGCTTATTGATTATAACTTACTATAAGAGCACTTTAGAGCACACATTATTATGAGGCAAGTACCTATCTGTCTATCTATATATCTAATCTATATAATATATCTAATACCTTTAGGCACTTGTCCCAGCGAGTAGCGATAAGCGAACGTTTTTTAGTATGGAAATTTTGTCGCTTTTGTCTCCCTGCGACAAAAGTTCCATACTAAAAAACACTCGCTTCTCGCTACTCGCCGGCGGTGGGACAAGTGCCTTAAACGAGCAATTCTTGTATAATAAATAAATAATTATCGTGGGACAATTGACACCAATTGACCCTATGTATATATAATCTGAATCTCGGAAACGGCTCCACCGATTTTCATGAAGTTTGGTATGCAGAGGGTTTCGGGGGTGATAAATCGATCTAGCTAGGTTTCATTTCTGGAAAACGTACAAAAAAACATCCGTCATCATCCGGTACATCTGGGTACTATTCATAATTGTGTCATAATTCTTATATTGTACGTTCACTTGGGTATTTTATGGTACTATATTATTGTGAAATACGTTACCTGTATATCCAATAGTCTCATGCTCTACGTATTTACTAAACAGCTTCACGTAGTTTATTATGCGTATTTACAGTTATTTATTTTCTCAATCGCCGCCCTACACGATCACAAGGCGTCCCCTGCATCCCCGCGCCTCCAGGGACTTCGTATCAGGGACAATAAACACCGACAATTGCTGTAAACTAGCGGATACAAACTAACAAGTCTCCTGGGACGAGCAATGCTGTTGCTTTTCCTGCTGCATCTTCATATAAGATTTAGTCTCATTGATTTAATAATAAAATTATGTGTCATTTACCAGCCACCCAAAATTAAAGAAACCGTTGTAGTTTCCGATTTTTTTGTCGTACTTGCTGTTTAATGAAGTATTTTGACAAGAGCGAAAACGTACACTCACCGGTCATCTTTTGGAACGTTTGAATTTAAATTTTCATTTGTTAGATTAGGTACTTAGGTAGTGGTGAATCTTTAAAACGTGAACATCAGTAATCAATATAAAATTCCAGTTTGGTTGGAAAAATAGGGGTGTGCATCGAAGGGCGCGAGTAATCGCATTGTCCGGTCGGCTGCGCGAGCGCTGCCCGCGTAATCTCGTTGTCCTAATAGTCTTAAGACGCACAAAGGGCTGATCAAACGCTGCAATTTGACGCGCCAAATGTCGATGCGGCATTTTTTTTAATGCATTCTGTGTGAAAGTTTAGAAAATATAAATAACCTATTTCAAATATTTTTGTGATTAAATATGGATAAACCAAGCTATAGGTACTATTCAAACACCAGTATTATATTGATATTAATTACACAATTATAGTTAAATTCAAAGTATTTCTTCGGCTCCGTTTAACCGTTAATATTAATTTTCAAATATTAACCTTAAGTTGAAGCGGGCGCCACAAATTACATAGTACCTATGAAAATTGTGACATAATGTACGAGTACTAAATTAATTGTCAGTGACAGTCCTTTATCAATTTTTAGCGATAAGAATTATTACAATTATTATAATTCAAATATATACAAGCCACATTCGAAAAATTAATGCAAAGACACCAATCTCCCGGTAGCGAATAGTGCATGGAATAATTTTGTTTTGAGTCATTCTAGGCCACTAATCAAAATTCACGCGGCGTGTCTCAAATCAATGAGCGCGGACAAACCCCGGACTGATTGTTAATTCGCAGCCCCCCGAGAGTTACACCCCTTCTTGCGATACAGAGATAGACTGCAAATATACACAAATATTGATGCTCCAAACAGTAACAATTGCTAATCGAACATTGCTGACTGTGTGTCTAATTCAAGTCGACCAAGAAAGAATTTAAACGAATACGTATGTCAATTTCATACCATTTAAAGTTTGTTATAAAAAATACTGTACGCTAAAGTTAGTTTTGTCCCTTACAAATATTGATTTCGCGTTTTATGACGTCTGTTCTGAAATGCAATTAGGTGATAAAACCATTATTAGACATTACACGACTATAATACTGTCTGATAAGAGGACTAATTACGTACTACAATATAAGAGTTCATCTGTCTCATTGTACCTACTTAGTTGTTAATACAATAAAGAAAATTAGAATGCTAATAATTCATAACATGGTTTTATCAAATTACTTGTAATTGGATAGTTCCATTCAACCAATGCAATGCCACATTATTAGTTTCATTGTTATTCTCTTGGCTGTAATTGCACAAAACTTTTTAAAAGGGTAGATACTGATCTGAGATTGTTGGAGCCCTGTAGGTAACAGGTGACTCTCTTTTGAGTCAGAAATAAAACTTAGTGATGCTAAGCGCGTTTCGAGGCAGAATTTATAGGACAATTTGATCATTACAACTACGCAATTTAAAACAGTCACTGGCATTAAATAACGTTTATATGTGTCGTCATCAGAATTATGAGTTTAACCAAAACTTAAATTCTGGTCTTTCAATTCGAAATTAGAATTCCAAATTCAAATAAGTTTCATTTAATGCAATGAATCGATCTTTCCGGCCAATCAGAGTTCGTTTCCGTCCATACCAGATATTCAAAATGAAGCGGAGGGTTTTGAAATTTTAAAAGAGTGTTCGTGACACCGGAAGCCCCTCGAATAGGCATCTCCCGTCAGCTGAAAAGGCGGTAATTGCAACCGCCCGCCGCTGTTCTGGCCCCAGAAAGGAGGTTTTCGATTTTCGGCTCTATATGTGCCTATGTCCCTCAGTCTATACCTAAAACCAACTTCATAAAAGTAGGAGGTTCTCAACTCATCGATATCTTTTTTTAGCTGAAAACTGTATGTGCATACATACATAGTGATCACGTCTTTTATCCCTTCTAAACTAAATTTGAAGCACAAAAATATTGTACATTTCTATTGACTCCGAGAGCGTTTAAGAATGAAATGAGTTCTTCAAGCAGCTGATTTTCTCGAAAACCCGTACCTGAAGAATTTTGTTCAATAGTTACCCGTGAAGAACTCCTGGTTTCATATTACAGTTAAATGGATCGCGAGGCTCTGCGTCGACGTCAGCGTACGTTTGCCGGTCGGCAGGGAGCCGTGATACGTAAGCGAAATTATGCCGCCCCGGACGCGCAGGGCGGGCGGGGCGCGGCGGCGCAGGGACGCAACAAGGGCTGCTGCCAAATCTGAATTTAAAATTTAAAGTATTCTCTTGGTTACAAATATTTACGATTCAATTTGGTTGGCTTGAGGGATCGTGTTGTTCTTTGTTTTATTAAGTTGCGTTGTCTCACTATTTAAAACGGTGCCTGCTACAAGGATACATATAAGTAACCAATAATCTTATCCAAATTACAGTCAATCTCAAAATGCTGCTTGTTTGGAGAATATAATTAAATATTTCAATACTCATTCTATGTATACTTAATATTTATCACACAGAATTTATTTGACGACCGAATGGCCTAGTGGTTAGAGAACCTGACTATGAAGCTTGAGGTCCCGGGTTCGATCCCTGGTCGGGGCAGACATTTGTATGAAAATACGAATGTTTGTTCTCGTGTCTTGGATGTTTAATATATATTTAAGTATGTATTTATCTACATAAGTATGTTTATCCGTTGTCTAGTGCCCATATTACAAGCTATGCTTAGTTTGGGGCTAGGTCAATTGGTGTCAATTGTCCCAAGATATTTATTTATTTATTTAATAAAATACAATTTGCACCATGCAGTCTATTTGAAAACTTAACCCATGTTGCAAGCAGCCAATTAGACTTCAAATACTCGTAATGTATCTACTGCTATTGCTAATCTTCATCACGCTGCACTATGTACCTGTCTGATCGATTATGCGTGACCATGAACGCATTTTAGTTAGATCGTTAGCCGTCCTTGCGAGTATCTTCACATTTAGGGATGAAATTTCTAGCGCTGAGATGCGAGATAACTGAATTACCAGCGCTCGGTCCGTAGTTTCGGCATTGCGGGGGTTACCAGTACCTACCGAGGGTGGCAAGCATTCGTATCAGAAGTCTAGGCTTTTCATTTTATGCATACCCAACTTGCGCATCTGTTTTGGTTTTCTCCATTCAACGTTTTTTCTTTAGTTGGTTTAGTAGATAGAACCTGTGTACCGTAGAACCATTTGGTTTCCGACCCACCGTAAAACATTCTCTCAGTAAACGTTACGTGATTTTCCTTGTTAATTCAATGTAACTTCATTATGACATTTACTGTGAGAGGGTTCCACTGTGGTTTTTTTTTTGTACGCTAATGAACAAATCGCAGTCCTCGCGAGAGGTACGGGCGACTGCGATTCCATGAACTAATGGACAAGGATGTTAGTGCTGTAATTAAAATAAACTAATATGACTTAAGGTCGGTGATGTTACGTAATGTTTATGAGTGACATGAGGATTGTTAATGATTCACTCATCATTCATTCATGAATGAATCATTCATTCATTCATTAATCCACTGTGGATTAGGAATCAATTTGTTTGATGGTATTTACATCTACATTAATAAAGTAAAGAGATCTTTGCTTACCTGTATGAAGTTATGTAGTACTCTAACATAAATTAATACATTATGTCATCTCTGTATTCATACTGATATACAATGTTTCGATCGACCATCACTACCAAGTCACCAACAAACGATTGTACAAATTATGTCATTATTCGATATCTTTTGAGTCCCGCAAATCACGATTCGCCCTAAATTACAGTAGCGAAACCGCTCAAGTGTCATCAAGGCACGGCGACAAGGGCGCTGATTGCGACGCGCGCCAGCGTCGACTAATCCCACTCATTACCTACTCCACGCGAGTGCCGCGCCGGCGCCGGCCGCGCTGCACACATACCGCGGCGATGCGTGCAACACTCAGCCGTAGGCCATCACCACCATCTTATATCATCGAAGCTCCAGTCCTGATACTAGAGGTGAAAAATTCTTTGAAGAGTTTTTACCTACCTACTTTAACTTTCCTGACTTTAAGAATGAGAGTTATAGATACACACCTTTACTTCTTCCGTTTTTGAGTCGTTTTAACCTCAAGCCTTAAAACCCAATTATGTCGTAAAAGACCCTTAATAATAATTTTATCTCAAAGAACTAAAAGAAAGCCATAATAAACCTGATGTACTTATACTTTTCACTTCGCTTGCGAGAAAATATTAACAAGCAAACAAACTACAAATACAAAACACATAAATACGTTTATGTATTTTATAGTATCTACTCATCTAAAAAACCGGCCAAGTGCGAGTCGGACTCGCGCACCGAGGGTTCCGTATCATTATCTATAAATATCAAAAACCAGTGTAAGCAGAGCCCTGCTCCAAAGCAAAATGTACGCAATGTGGGGTCACTTTATATTGGTCACTGATATATACAGACATACATACATATTTATGGTTTTCGCAATTATTCCTTAATCTGTGCTATAAGACCTACCTTCATACCAAATTTCAAGATTCTGAGTTCACGGGAAGTACCCTGTAGGTTTTGATTCCCTTGCGAGTTTCGAATATTTGCGGCATAAACGACTTTTTCTTTTGATTACGTTGGCTTAGAAGTTTGATTTTTTCACAGCTCTAAGGGGCAGTAGACCTGAGAATCCGATATAAATTTCAGCTTGATACCTCCACGCGTTCTTGAGAAGAAGGGTCTTGACAGACGGACGAACGGACGAACGAACGGACAACAAAGTGATCCTATAAGGGTTCCGTTTTTTCCTTTTGAGGTACGGAACCCTAAAAATACTATCTTTTTCAGCAATTCATAATAAAAACTTCTTCATACATGCACTTATTGTATTGTATAACCGATTGCCCCATATCATCATCACTAATGCCCAACTTAAACCCTTAGTTAGACTAAGAATTCTGAAGCTTTTCATAGAGGCTTTTCCTTGTGATTTATTTAGACAAAAAAAATGGATTATTAAATCTCACGGGACAGGGAACTCTACCACTGGGATCAAGCCGTGGGCGCTAACACTCGTACATAGAGAATAAATACTTACCTACAAGGTTTATTTTCACGCTAAAAGAAAAATAAGTTTGTTTCTAATATGTTTGAATGCGTCTTGGGTTGAGTTTAAATACGAGCGATATGGACACGTGTGGGAGTTGACGAGACTCGGAGTGACGGCTTACGCCTCTTGACCTAGCGCGTGCTCCAGTTTCAAGTATTTGGAGAGACGTTACGGTTTGGTACACAAAACATTTGAATCGAGTTTGGAATTCCGTCCTAGAAATTTTATACTTAAAGTTTGATTGATAAATTCTTAAATATAACGGTCTACTTACGTGATATAGTGGAATTATATTATCTGAGGATATGTATAGCTTTCCACTCATAATTTATTATTTCATTACACTTTCATTATTTTTAGAAACAGGTACCCGGTATGTAGTAGGTAGGTACTCAATAAAAACTCATTTTCTTCCAATGACTTCATTGTTAGGCACGGAACCTTCGGCGTGCGAGCCCGGCTAACACTTGTTTGGCTTTTTCTGCAAATCCAACTTACAGTTCGATTTAAATTAATTGTGAAAATAAAAAACTCATGTGCAAATTCTTGTGCATGAGGTTTAATTTATGACTAGGTATTAAAATATAACTGTTTCTCGTATCACAAGTAATTTTCCCTTTAGGCAAATGAAATAAATAGCAGACATATTTCTCGTTAACGACAAAGTATTACAGCAATTCTTAATGTGACTCAAGAAATGTCAGGCAAAATAAAAAGGTTTTAAAATAATAGTTATTTTCATTTGCTCTCGTGGTGCTGTTAAATTTTTATCAGATCTTTATAACCTACCACGTACAAATAATTTTTAGTCAATATTTATTATCCTGGCAACTTCTCTCTTTTATAACCATCATCTACATTTTCCCATAATTTTACGTCAGGATCCGTATCAAGCACCATACATTTCAAACAGTCTTTATAGTTGAAACACGATACTGCACGCAAAAAACCATTCAAAAACGGCTTTTACGCGTACACATACCAATAATTTCGCCTGGGCTCTACTTTTTATACTGCAATCGAACACGTTTACATAGAAGAGGTGAAGACTACTGTGTCTAGTGAACAAAATGTGTTTTAAACCACGCCCAGTGTTCGATCGTGAGCCAATGGGGTCCCGCGGCAGGCGAGGGAGTCGCCGCGGCCCGCCTCGCCAGCTCCTCCAAACTCAGTTGACATGAAACAATCGCGTAGCGTGGTCGCGTACACGACACACCTGTCCAAAAATATATCCCCCTGTGTAACATTAGATACCCCCCAGTGCTCAAAGCATTCCCGTGCTTTTGAAATGACTTGAATAGTTGAATGACGGCGCTCAACTCTATCGCCGATGTTGGTTTTGTTTTATATTGTGAACGTTTGAAGAAATAGACAACAAAGTGTTGGGTGTCAAAGTAGAAATGAAGGTAAGATTCCGTATTTCATTATCAACATGGTTGCCTTTTATTCATCAATTATCCTAAAATTACATTAGGTTATCAGTATCACGTAGCAACATATAGGTAAACCGAGTATAAATAATTCAGTTCTAGGAAATGGTCATTCAGAAGTGGATCATGTCGGATGATAAACGAATCTCTTAAATAACTCTATACAGTATATCATATCAATGATCAACAGATCAATATTTTATACAGGAATAGCTAAATTTTAAACGAAACTATTAAATATTTTTTGTCTCGTACATAGTAGAAGTGAAATAATTTTGGAGATAATCTCTTCTTCATTTCCTGCTTAATCTCTATATTTTTGGGCCGGACTTAGTAAAAATAATATTTAATGTACAATATGTACCTACATAATTCCATAACGGAGAACATCATGGTAATTGTTAACGAATAGGTAATTGAAGTAACATCATTCAATTCTTTACGATCAATGTCCTACAATTCCTAAATAACAATATCTCTGAGAACTCTACAAAGCTTACATTTTCAATTTCTATGAGAATCTGCATTAATAGGCCCAACAGAAAAGTTCATTATAAAAACCCTGATAATAAGTAAACTCTGATACATGAATGTAATGTATTAGAATGTATTAGATGCCTGGGTTATATAATTTTTGACGATTTTGGATTTATGATTCTGCGTTTGACATTAGTGTAGGCCTATTGCTGGTGTAGCTGCGCCTGCGGCGCGGCGTCGTAGCGTCGTAGCCGGCCGCGTAGCGCCTACACTTAGGGTACGAAATCGTATAAAAAGTATCAATATTGAAGATTAATTAGAATCAGCGAATATTAATGTATCATCCCTACCTGCATAATAATTGAATCAAAACCGTTAACAATATTGGCAATTTTGTCTCCTTAAAAAAATATATAATTAATGCGGCATTTCCATTAAATTACTTTGATTTTAAAATTTATCAAGCCTTTTAGTAATTAGGCCTTATTCAACGTAATTTAATGGTTAAACTACAACGTAAACATATTTTTGGTAATTAAAATAATTTCATGTGTAAGTACTATTATTACTACTACATTCACCCGATTAATCATCTAAAATACCAAATAGTTAAATAAATAATAATAATAGTTAAATATTCAACAAAGTTTTACTAATCAAATATGCATGACATAATAAAAAATGCAAAAGGAAAAGCATTTTTCTAATTTTAAAGTAGTACCAATTCAAGAGTTATTGGTTAAAATGTTCACTAGTTATGTCTTTCTTTTCACACCATTTTAGTTCAATGAAGTTGTGTTTGGCTGTTTTTTTCGTTTGGTTCTTTTGAAGTTGATGTAACTCTATTTTTCATACGGGCATATATTTTAACAACTGATAATATACACACTAATTAACGGAAAAACATTTGTAACAACAACATTAGATGAATGTGTCGATTAATTTAACGTATCTAACCGACGTGACGTCACAACACTTATGTCAAATGAAATTGTACGTGTATTGCTCCAAAGACAAACTTTAAAAATTTTGTTACTCTTCAATAATAAAAGTTAATGATAAAATACCTATCATTCTCACATCAATTGTATGATCGTTAACTACACCTGGATAAAAAATATTCCCGTATGAAATTCACGCTCTGTGTATAATATTATAATTATTTGATTCTTTTTTTTAACTTCGTTATTGACTGTATGTACGTCGTGGTTATAGGAGTCCAAGTAGGTACTACCGAAGAAATTGATCCCAAACCCAATGTGGAACCTTTTCACAGTAAATATCATTGTGACGTTACATTGAATTGGCTGGGAAAATAATTGTGACGTTTATGTGTGAACGTTCTACGGTGGGTTAGGAATCAATTTGTTCGACATTACCTGCGTGTTTTATTTTTTAAGGCAGGGAGGCACAAGGCACTAGGGTACAAAATGTCCTGCGACACGCGTGTCGCAGTAATGTCGGGTGAAGTGGTGCAACTTGCCGTACTTCGCTCGACATCTCTGGCAACCTGTGTGTCGCTATTTACGTAAGTCGCTCGATGTCGCCAGATAATATCAGGCCTTGTACTCCGAATTTTGATTTTCGAATTTCGTTTTGTGCCGTTCCGTTCACACTAATACTAATTAATTTGAGAGTGAGAGAGACGGTATGATACGAACTTCGAAAATCGAATTTCGGAGTTGCCCCCCTGTATCAGGCGAAATCGGCCGGCTTCGTTTGACATGTCGTGTGACATTTGTTCCCTAGTAAATTCCTAGCTTTGATTTTTTTAATAAACCATTCGATTGTGTTTACCGGTGTTATCTTTGTGGAGGTGACACACGGTGGACGGCGACTGGTGATTGCTCTTGCCAACAAATTGCAGTTGATGTCCGGACAGTTTGGTAGACAAAGTGACTTCTGACTCTGACCATCGATAAGTTACCAGCTAATTAGCTCTATAAAATGTACAGCGGACCTATGAAGCGATAAATTATTTAATTAGATCCAGGTATTTCAAATTGCGTAAAAAGTGGTTTATCATTCCCAATTTTTTACGTTTTCCAATAAAACAACATACCAATACCCAAATCACGACTTTATCCCTTACGGGGTAGACAGAGCCTAAGGTAAAAAAACAACCTTACTTGATATTTCTTAATTATGGGTAAGACTAGCAAGTTATTATAATCCGTACTCGTATAGGCTTAATCTTACGAGTACATTCGGAGATTGGTTTCTTTATGAAATAGGTTGAAAAACAAGCAATTGAGAGGGTTTAAATAGAATTATGTCTCGTGTGCTAATAATTTCACCGATCATTGATTAACAAACTGTTTATTTTAAATGAACAGAAGGCGAAGCCTTTCCAAGATCCTCCTTCCATTCCTTGAGATGCCTTTCCTTATAGGATTGTGTAAAATTAAATAAGTTTTTTTATCCTGTCAGTACTTTTTGTACTTAGATGAACCTATAACTATATATATATTTTATCAATATTGAATTTCATGTCAACCCAAACACAAGAAGCAGTTGAAATTCGCTCGCAAGCTTTGTCTCGTAAATATTCATAAAAAGTTACAACCCCACCGTGAAAGAATGTATATTGAATTAATTCTTTGATTAAATCGCTAATACATAGCGAAAAATAGCTCTATGTAAAAACTGGCTTCAAAAACTACTTAAACGCGTAGTGTTCTAATAGCGCACTCACTGTGTAAATAGGTACGTACTTAATTTTTAGCATGAAACTACCGTGAGACTCAATCATAGTCACACAAACGGATAACTCACAGCGATACGAACGCTGCCGCCGGGACAAGCGCTTCAGTAGGAAGGACTACGAATTAGTACGAAACATGTCGAGCAGTACTGGACTTTTATACGGGAGTTATCCGTTTGTGTAACTACGTACTTAATCATATATATAAAACAAATATAGTATTGTCAAATGAATCAAGAATTTTACTTCTTGATTATTATGTTTTTACCTACTTTTACGGTTTTACACGTTTTAAATTTCTAAACAACACTGAAAATTAGAAAAAAAAATTACTTAATAAAAAATAACTAGGTACAAAATTTAATTGTATAGAACTAAATCAATACTTGGTACTGTATAATATTAATAACGTTCTAAAAAGAACCACGGAGATTTTTTTGCGTTTACATAATTTTGACGTACTTACAAATTTTTAATAAAATAATAAATGACATTATTTCCATGACATTACGTTCTATTGTCCTTAAAACTAGAGAGGTGACTTTGTATAAATATATAATCGGTTAAAATCGCGTATAATCGAAATCCAAAGATAAATTACTAAAATATTAAGTGAGTATTTTACATTATTTCACACTCACTAATACCCAATACAAATCGACTTTATTACACTAATATTATGTTACTTCTTCACACGCAAAGGGCTGGAAGGATTTGGATAACATTTGGAACGGAGATAGTAATAAGTATGTACCCTAGATTAACACACACCTAAGCTACTTTTTATCCCGGAAAATTGCATAGTTCCTACGGGATAGATAAACATGTCAAAAGTCTACTCTAGGGTCGTAACGTAAATAATTAATAGTCACAAAATTTCTCATTTATGATATTAGTAGGATAATTTTATCAACATCAGTTCTTCAATCTAATTCCACGCGGATGAAGTCGCGGCCAAAAGCTAGTTGGTAATAAATACATTCCTTAGAACAACAATTACATAATTAAATTAAACAATATTTTATAAAACCTATTTGTTGAAAGATGCGTAAAATAGGAATTATATATAAGTATGGACATCTTGGGACACTGACTTAAGTATTGTTATATCGAAATAGCATTTATTTATAAACTAGCTGTTGCCTTCGACTGCGTCTGCAAAGAATTCGTTTATCACTATCCCGCGGGAATTTTCCGGGATAATAAGTAGCCTATGTGCTATTCCAGAGTTTTCTCTATCTATGTGCCGAATTTCATCCAGATTCGTTGGGCCGATCTGGCGTGATTGAGTAACAAACAAACATCCATCCATCCATACTTTCGCATTTATAATATTAGTTAGATAATTAGGTAGGTAAGTTAGATTAGGTAGATTAATATGTAGGTAGTCGATATATTTTATAGAACCGATTGTTGTTAGTATCTACTAAGATATAATTGATAATCTTTCATTTTATACATTTAGAAGCTTTTATTTAGTTTCACTCATCCCGTTGTCTGTAATCAAATCTTGCAAGGGAATTTTGACCCACTTTCAGCGGTTGGATTGAGGTGAAATTTGGCATACTTATTTAAATCCTGTGACAATACAATAATCTTGTAGTGAAATTCTGATGACCTAGTATAAGGACGTCTCTGCAGGAGGGAACTCTTCAACGTTTTATCCGATTGACTTGGAATTTGGTACAGGATCGATGACAATGCAAGTACAGTTAACAAAAAATATAATTTTTAGGTTAGGTTACTATTTTTCTTCGGCTGTATGTATATTCCGAAATTTTGATTTGACTGGGAAAGTTTGTTTTAGCATGAGACTCATTGATTTAATCAGCAACGTAAATACAATAAATGTAGAAGGAATAGAATCGATGTGTGATGAATAAGGCATTTTTTGTACAGCAGTGTAAATATACGTAAATAATCTGGCCAGGGACAGAGTCCGGTCGCCGGTCGCGTTACATCAAATCCGATTACTGTAGAATCGGGTGCATGCGATAAATCGTCGCTGCCGTCGGCTGTCGTCGGCGGGCGATTCGTTACGTTCCGATTTACCGAAAAACTTATTCGATATACGAGAAATATGGCGGCGGTCGCTTTGGAGACTAATATGTTATTTAAAGCGAGGCACGGAGCCCCGCGGCGCTGCCACCAGCTCAATACCGATATTAATGATCGGAATGTATCACCGGTCGTCAAGCTCGACTGGCGAATGTCTTCTTCGCCGCGGAATCGATCACTTGACGGGTTAACAGCCGCGCGATGTGGTCTCCTCACGCCTCTCCCGATCTCGAAACAAGACCATCTAGTAGGTTCTATGATAACAAAAATATCAAGCCGAAATAATACGAGTATTATGTAAGCAAAGAGCAATTTCCCCACGATAAAGCGCCAAAGCTGCTCTACCTATCGTCACACTCCATGACATTTTGCCAAATGTCACGTAAAATCTTCGTTTCGTGAATAACAAACAGCCAAACAATGTTTTCTGATTCAACTATACAAATATAATAAGTATCTGTGTATTAGTAGATAACGAACGAAGCCTTTGGGGTACCATAGTTAGCAAAATATATTTTAAATAGTTTCTTTATGTCTGTCCGTTGGTGACAGGCTTTTAGCTCGTTCATTAATTTGTCCAATTTAGAAATTTAGAAGCGATTGAAAGAGTGTTGTAAAACTGCCAGATGATGTCAGGCTTGCTACTGAAGATATTAAAGCAAAAAAATCAAAGATAAAGAATGTTAAAAGGCTTCAAAATGTCAGGGAATTGTGTCAGCAGAGTGAGGATTGGGCTGTTTATAGAATAAACAAGGGCGAGATGGAGGTACTGAGCGCGCGTCAGGGCGCGGCGGCCGGGAGGCTTTGTGCGCCATGACGTCGCGTTCCGTCGCGTTGCTAGTTGGGTTCCTCGCGCTGGAACCCTTCGGACCGTATCTACTTCTTGACTTGTTCCTTTGCTCTGGCTCACTACTAGATTTTATCACGGATATGGTAATTGGCGAAGATAGGGTGTAATCTAATCATTTTCTCTACAAGTTTTTATGCATCTCCAATTAAACTGCAAGGGGAAACTCAAGTGATAGAGATAGACTCAGCTGCAGCTTTACCTACTTAGGTTAGTGTTTGACTTAGGTATGTTATGATTAGGATCAATGAACTCGATAAATTATAGGCATCGACTTATCATTACATGCAATACTGATTATAGGATTTGTGAATGTATATTGTTAAGTGTACTAGAGCCACATTCTTAGTTGAAAACCCGTTGGAGTGAAGTAAAATTATACGGAACTCTTGATGGTCCGCTACGGTCGGTCTTGTAGGAATAATTTTTAATAAGCCCGCTTTTTCCCTGGACGTGTTGATACGTGGACGAGCACCTCACTAATCAATTGTCCTCTCAAAGGTCATTGTAAAAACCGCCACAATACGAAATAAAAACTCATCCGGACTTTGATGTGTAAGATATAGATATAGAAATATTCTATAAGTTTTATAATGAGTTGCATTTTTATGTAATAGATGGTAATAGTGTTTAAACTGGTATGGAAATGCTAAAGCTGGTATGGAAATGAATTCTAGAATTATTGAAATGTGGGAATCATACTGCGGTGATGATTCATCATCAATCACAGAAAGATTTAATGGTCGCATATAATCGCATATGGACGTAAGTGTTAAGTATCATTATCATTAAAATTTAGGCAGCGATAAATCTATTGTCGAAGACTAAATCATTACCCGCTTAATCTTTTCTAATCTTAATCACTTCCCCAATAGCCGGCCGAGCGAAGATTAACCCGTTACAACGAAGACAACAGTTTAACGTGGAGTAGCCAGCCGGGAGATTAATGCGAACGGGCAGAACACAAAAACGTTGCGTTTCGTTGTTTCTCACTAAGAACGGTGTTTGGACAGTGACAGATGGCCGGCACCTCTAGCCTTGTAAACATTTTACACCTCTGTTTATAATCGTACGCGAGAACATAGCTGCGCCGGCGCATTAGTCACTACGCGTACATGCGAGAGCCCAACCGGCCCGTTCCTCTTGAGACCTCCGCCTCAGACTGTCTTGACTATCAGGCAAGCTATGATGAAGTTTGAAATAAACCATTACTACCATTAGTAATAAATGCAATAAGTACATAAATATAGTTTTGCAGGTAGCTGGAACCAGAAACGAACAATAACCAGAGGGTTTGTGGGTGACAAATACAATATATTTTCTCGTACGTATATCGAAGTGGTTGTGCTAATAAGCGCGCTATTTTCAGTATCTATAAGTTAATTTCCATTCATTTCTGATCAAATTTACTCGTATGTGTAGACGTAAATTATCCGATTTTATGGGAAGAGTTAAATGGTCGTAATAGGAGCGAGTCCTGATCGATCAGTTCACAATGTAAGAATATGGGCTGCGATGATTAATATAGCCGCGGTCACTGTGTGCTCTATGCTCTATGGCTCGCGGATACACTCCAGGAATCCAACCCTATTAATATTTCATCAAACAGATGTGCTATGACGGCAGAGTTCCGAACCCGTGATATTAATCGAGTCCTCGATTTGTGAAGATCAATGCTTTATTCGGAACGTATGTATAAAGTAAGATCTCTTTAAAATCATTCTGTTTTGGTTATTAATAGTTAAGTCATCCCTATCCAGCATCCATACCATTTTTGAATATCACAAAGAGGAAACAATATGATTTAAGTAGCCATACCTAAGTTGCTGATCATGCGCTAACGTGCAACGCAAGAAATAATGAGCTTACATAAGTCTATGCATCTATATTCAAGAAATGTAGGGCCTCACGCGATCAATTTATAACGTACTTTCTGTTAAAATGACAAACATAATTCAAGTTTACCGGGAGATTATTTAAGGAAAAGAAAATGCGCAACAAGACCGGTACAAGGATTAATCCGATTTACACCGTTTGGTTGAATTATTGACAGTTTGGGGCTATGATAAATAAGGTGTGGTAGAGCGGTTCTTAGTATTTAAACAACAATAATGCGAGGACGCTTTGTCTGATGATTTAGGGGCCACAGGCCTCCCCGCCATCGCCCGCGCAGCCTCCACGCTCGCGGCGGCGCAAGAGGCGCGCGCCAGCGGACACCCGGCCCTCGCTTGCGAATCATTCCATGATATTGCTGACTAAAATTAGATATGTTTTATATGTACTGCAATTTATAAAAATCGAGTGCGTTTGGGAAAATCATCATTGCGATGAAGCTTTTTATCATTTTCGAATAATGTTACACGAGTGACATAAGTCAGGGGAAACAAAATATTTTGTTTTTGAAACGAAACCATATAAATTTATTGGCTTCATCACATTTTGTGATGTTGATGACTTATGACGTAAGTACCCCAGTAACATTTAAGCGTCATACGAGTGGCATGCTAGTATTTACCGCAAAACATAGAACATCATTCCCTTTCGTACGCGCTCCACGGCAAAACCCACGGGTAGGTAGACATCGGAAGGTAAATTAACTAACGAAATACAAAAATGCGAATATTTTTAATCCTTTTCCTGACTTTTTCGTCAATAATCGTTAATACAAATGGACTCGGAATTATTTACATGCAATTTTTTTTGTCTAGGATTATTTTTAAGGATTGCCATTGTTCAATTCCGAAGTTATTAATTCATTTCCATTCGTTTGACAAAATGGAGTTGAAAGTTTACTTTATTTAACTAGTTCACAAATTAGAAGAGTAAGTAGGTACTCTAATCTAAGTTCATTAACTTAAGCGATCCAGATTTCAATATTAAGTACCGAAATTATTCAATTGGTGACAAGTAAATTTAAACATAAATCATGTTCATTTTTTCAGAAATAAACTAGAACAAGCTTGAATAAATTTCTTATTAACGTTCCTATATGTTACATTTTTCATTTTAAACGAAAAAAGCGTTGTGTACATTCTATATTAAGCGCGTGCTTACAAATGCCTTCGGCTATCGAGCACAATAGAGAGGCGATGCATCATACGCTCGCCGCAACATATTAAACGTATTGGAGCCACTTTGGTCTCGGTAAAGAGGTTAATGTTATTGGACAGGGTGCTTCGCGTTGTAATCCCCGCATAAGTGTTCATTTCGTTAGGATTAAAGGTGTCCTGCAAGGTGTAATTTATCAATTTGTCGCTTTGAATATTCTGAGCGCACGCATTGTATAATTGCCTTCCCTAGGATCTACAACCTCATTGGATGTAGATGCATCCCATCCAGGTTATAAGTATAATGTGAACAAATGAATTCAAGTGCTATTACGTCTTAGAATAAACATCTCCAACAAAAGAAATTTCGACTCAGTTTCTTCAGACACATTATGCAGTCTTCAAAGTATGTCCGGCTCGAAGGACCAATGTTGAGAGCGTGGACTGTGGGCTGCCATCTTGGCTGGTCAATTAAACAAGTTATTCCACTAAGACTAGGACACAACATCTTTGATTTTACATACAACTTAGAGCAAGGGGAAGATCGCACGATGTTTTTTATGGCACGCTTTGCCAACATAAAAAACTTTAACTTTGTGCTGCCAGCAACATGGAGAAGCAAGTTATTATCTTGGCCAAAATAGATGGCAGACGTGCTCGAGATAGGGCACCTACAAAGTGGACTGACGCAACCAAGCAGATTACTCCGCATATTAATGACCGCAACAGTTGGAAGCAGGGGCCTTACCATGACGTCTTGATGCGATTCAGTTCAGACTCAGTTCAGGTTTTAGCTGTCATTTTTAGTATGAGTCTGACAGCGAGCGAACCGAAACTGAATCGGAATTGAATCGCATTAACACGTCATGGTAAACCCCAATGTCCAGTCAACATACGCACATCAAACGTATACCTACATAATATAAATATAGGGTTTACACGGATTGTGAATAATTTGAGGATGAATCTAAACTGCAGCTACTATGAATTGTGGAACACATCAAAGTGACCAAGAACTCAGCACGTCTAGCACGACAGCGCACAAGAGTCGCGATTGTCCGTCTTTTTCTTACTGTTCGTTCTAGAAAGAGACGGGTAATCTATCTCGCGCGCGACGCGACTCTTGTGCGCTGTCGTGCTAGACGTGCTGAGTTCTTGGTCACTTTGATGTGCTAGCCGGGCTGGTTATTATAATTATGAACCATCATTAACGTTTTTCAAATACCTATTTATGGTGTTGATCATCAATGGTGTTGTTAATCAAAATCGATAAAACTTTGAGGTCTATGAAATGAAATATAGTATCTTTTTTATTTAAGAATTCGAAGTATGAGAATGTAGGTCGGTGTCACATGGCTGAACTTACAGAAGGTAGGGCGTGTGAAACGCAAACTCAAGTTTTTCCATACGTAACCGCCGCCTGACATCTTAATACTAAGCCTGCCGCTAGCTTGAATATAATTATTTACTGGGCCTCGTCAATCAATTTACAACCGTATCAAGTTAGTTGTAAGTTTTCAATTAGGACAATATACGGTTCATTGTATGAATAGGCACGTTTGTTTGCGGTGCGCAGGAGTCACTTGTGTCAATTTCTTTAGGTCCGTTCAGTAGAGGCCGCTCGTACGAGTTCTGTTTGAACCAGGTTATATCATGAGTAAACACAGTAAGTGTCCACTGTTATTATTATACCACCGTTTTTTTTTTTAAATCATTTGAGGTAGGTAGTTTTAAAAGTAATCAGAAAGTTTCAGCAAATGTTCCCAATCAACATTCAACATATCTACTGGGCATAAAAAAAGGTCTTTTGAGCATTGTTCGCCACCGCCTCCGACGGTTTATCGCAAAACACCGGATTACTCACGTAAATATTTAAGTATACGAGTAAGTACAATTTCGAATTTAAGTAGGTACATAAGTATTCTTATTATCCGATTGCATTGTTATGGAACGCATATTTAGTTACTTTGGCGAGTTAAGATATATGTAATTCTAGCTTCTGCCCGTGACTTCGTCTGCTACACATAGTGTCTGTAGACATATATATACCTTCCTCTCGAATAACTCTATCTATTAAAAAAACCGCATCGAAATCCGTAGAGTAGTTTTAAAGATCTAAGCATACATAAGGACAGACACAGCGAAAAGCGACTTTGTTTTATACTATGTAGTGATGATGATATGTAACGAGATGATAGGTACAGTCGCCATCAGATATATCGTAGCGGGCGAGGTCCTCAAATATTTCGGAGCAGCATTAAATTTCAATAAATTCGTTACACTAAATATGGTTAATAACATCGGAACACGCAATCCGTCATAAATATAAGAGCAGCGACTTTTCAATAAATTCGGGACGTTCAATGAGCTAAAAATATCAGGAAGCACATACCGTCAAAGGTATCGACGCAGTCAGGCTGATCATAAATATCGGAACATATGTGGAAAATAAACCTTACGTATATAATAATAGATTCGAATTCCAAACAAAATACAAATAAGGCTCAGTCGTCATGCCAAAATGAAAGATATGTCACCTATATAGTGTACGCGTCTGCATGCATAATTCACTGTGTTAGTAACATAAAACCTTTTTTGTTGTATAAAGTGTAAATTGTTACTGGCCACTAAATTGCCATTATACTTTTTTTAAGAATAAATTTTTTCTTCTTTTGCTGTTATAAGTCAAAACATGTAGTTCTATTTTATAAAACTAGTTTTATTATAAACACACTGTAATTTAAACTGTTTGTCACAAAGTTAAGGTATATTTTCCAAAAATGTTCCGATCTTTATGGTCAGCCTGTCTGCATCGATATCTTTGACGATCTGTGACGTCCCGATTTTATTGAAAAGTCACTGCTATTATATTTATGACTAATTGCGTGTTCTGATGTTATTAACCTTACAGTTGTAATGAATTTATTGAAATTTAAGGCTGCTCCGAAGTATTTGAGGACCTCGCCCGCTACGATATATCTGATGGCGACTGTACCTATGTCCCTTCATAGGTAAAGTATATTCTACGTTAAGATCGGTTTGGTTTTTAATCCCTTAGGTTAACTTTTGACATTAACGTGAAACACGCAACGTTTTGTTCTAGTTTCTAGTTAGTAAAATATTGTTTTGTTCCTCAAATGACACTTGTAGCAGTGAATGCGGATGAGAGCATTTCGTAGGTTAGTTCGCCAGATGTTTTACCATGGTTTTGTTTGGTCAAAGAACTTATTGAAGTGTTTATTGTAGACAATGGAAGGCGGTATCAATGGTCGGTCGGGCAGGTGCGTGGGCGCACGGGCACGAGCGCGGCTCCCCGCCGAGTGTTTCACTTTGACCATCGGTGCTAATGTATCTATATCGTTTCGTGCAAAGTATTATCATATCCTCATTAATAAATAAACTGAAAAGAATTATTCCTTATTTAATCGGCCAACGGCCTATAATAATTAAGATTTGCCAGTGCTTGGAACGAATACAATGGCAACGTGGAATTCATATACATTATTTTATTAATGTATAAAATATACCCACGTACACCTTTAACGGTTATGATTTACATACTTTTCTATATCTAAACGTTTTCTACTACTTACGGGATTATTTTATATACTACAATCAAGTAAATAGCCAAAAACTTCTAATTTAAACTTACCTATAGTATAGTTACCATTAGTAGATCTTAACGCTAATGTAATGATGGTAAGCAATTCTGTAGAAATAGCTTTTTTACTAAATATTTGATATTTTAGAAGTGTATCACAATTACCTACCAGTCCACGTTGAACAGTAAAACCTACATCTGCATACGGTGCGCCGCGGTATCGGGCTCATTCTATTCGTAACGTTCTGCCGCTTTGTTACGAACACGGTTTTTAATTAGTTTATAAATGTTCCCTGGACCCTATGAATATTAAAAGCGGCTCGCCGGCGGACTAATTTACTACACTTCAAGCGCTTGCTCGAAATCGAATCTCTGACGATCACCGACTGGACGCAATTAAAGCCGAAAAACAGAACGAGCAACGCATTATTAATAATATTTCTATTGAGAAACAACTGGCGCCTGCGGCTATTTTTATAAGAAAAAACTCGGAATTTATACGTCAATATGAGTTTGTCGGGCATTATCGTAAAATGTGAATAGTATTTAATAGTTGATGCAAGGAGGGCCGCTCCTATTAACATTTGAGTTATTTGACAGTTGTGATGTGCCGGTGCCGGCGAGAGCGCCGAACGCGGACGGCCCGCGCTCTACTAGGATCATTGCCTTCATTTCTGTAGTCATTCTGATATACAGTATGTAATGTACTCACATACTTACACCAGTACTGAATCATTAATAGGAATTGACAGTTTCGATCTAAGGTGCATTTCACTACTGAAATTGGCTTGGCTTAAGTGGATGATAGTTGTCGGACCCACACTTACCGGTTTACCATACGCTTTTACCGCGGTTTTAAATGTTCATCGATAAATTTAGCTAGTGTATCATCTTAGGATTCAGGTTCGCGGCCGCCAGACTTGTTTGAAGCCCCAATAGTGCCTACACGTCTTGCTTCTTGCATTGTACCCGTTTTTAACAAAGCTACGGTTTGACTCGAGGTTGGTGTTAAATCATGCAATTTCACTTGACGAGCCGGTCGAAATAATTCAGGGGCCTTACCATGACGTCCTAATTCCAACTCAGTTCAAGTTTTAGCTGTCACTTTTAGTATGAATCTGACAGCGAGCGAACCTAAACTGAACCGCTTTATGACGTCATGGTAAGGCCCCAGCTCACCATTCGATTTTCAAATTTTAAACCTCTTTGATGAACCTGGAATGTCGACTTACTGCAGTCTTACAGTTTATTAACCAGTCAGAGTGTATCTCCGAGGTCAGCGTCGATCAAAACCTATACATACTTTACCCATCCTAACCTACACGCATACAATACAACATACTGTCGCATTTAAAGGTTTTAAACAAGCGTAAGCGTTGAATATAGTATTACTATCTAGTAGTTGCTACAATGCAAAAAAAATTAACATACAATACTGTGTATGATTAAAAATTATTGTATAGGCCTTACTCCTTGGTTGAAAAAACTGTTGAACGGTTTTAAAGGCACCTATCTACAGCAGAACTTAGAAAAATTCGGAAAATTCGTGAATATTTTCAAACTTGGATTATATCACAATCCTCGTAGTTGAACGGTCGAACCAAGTGGAATTTAAATGATCGTTGTGGTTCGAGGGTCGAAACAAGAGGAATATCAAAAATCCTCTTGTTCCGATGGTCGAACTAAGAGAATACAAAATTCCTGGTACCTACTCAGACATGTCTAATCCCGGTTTACTATATCTACTGTCAAAATCATAGACTGAAGAATTGGCCTAAGCCTTTTTTTTATATGAATAGGAAGGCAAACGAGCAAGTGGGTCACCTGATGGTAAGCGATCACCACTGCCCATAGACATCCGCAACCCCGGAGGGATTGCAGATGCGTTGCCAACCTAGAGGGCTAAGACGAAATGCCTCTTGTGCCTGTAATTTCCCCGGCTGTCTTACTCTCCACACCGGAACACAGCATTCAAGCATTGCTGCTTAGCGGCAGGATTAGCGAGTAAGATGGTGGTAAGCCTTCATGAATCTTGAATTTGGAAAATACACAAAGAAGACTTGGCTGTATAATCTTTGATCTTTGCCTATCCCAAATGGAATGAATTCAAAAACAACAAAAAACTAAATCATTTAGGTAAAAGTTTTAGTTAAAAATGTGTTAAAAATACCTTTTGCTGACAGGTTTATACCGAATTTCAAGTCGATTGGGCTAATTAGAAGTGCGTGAAAATTTTGTTTATTTAGGAGTGAAGCTAATAAAAGAGTGTTAAAAAAGACTTGCGTATAATAGTACTAGCTGTTGCCAGCGACTTCGTCTGCAAAGAATTCGTTTATCGCTATCCCGCGGGAACTACGCAATTTTCCGGGATAAAATGTAGCCTATGTGCTATTCCAGACTTTTCTCTATCTATGTACCGAATTTCATCCAGATCCGTTGGGCCGTTCTGGCGTGATTGAGTAACAAACAAACAAACATCCATCCATCCATCCATCCATCCATCCATCCATCCATACTTTCGCATTTATAATATTAGTTAGATGACAAGTAAGAGGTAAGTATTTAACTAACGAGCGTCGATGCCATCCGCGGCGACTGTGTCATGATTATTATCTATTTATTTCATAGTTAACTATCCACCAAAAGCATTTAACGCCACGCTGCTTACTACTAGCTACAAGTAGGTACCTACAACGTATAAATAAGTTTACAGTTACCGGGTTGCTTTCCCAAAAGTTATTTTTGAATGTCTACTTTTTTTCCCAATACACAATAAATAGATGATAACCGCGACGGGGGGTGGCAATAGCCGCCTAATTGTTTGTAATTAGCGCTGCGTGGCCGGCGCGGGCGCACGTCGCCCGCTCTCGCGTTTATGGACTGTTTATTGCTTAATATGTCATGATAGGTTGGAGCCGATTATGGGATCGGAACCAGATGGTTTTAAAACATAACAAGAGCCGATGATATTGATCTGATGGTACCTACTAGATTTTTTGTATTACCCATGACGTTGATTAGTTTTTAAATTGTGTTTAGCTCTTGTACATTGGTTAGGAAAAGGCAACTCGTAAAATTGATTGTTGTTTAAAGCTCACTCTCTTATTTATTGCTGAAATTGAAATTGTGCGAAAATTACGCGAGTTATCAAAATATTTTGAAATGAAGTTGATTAGTAAATAGGTAGTTAAAATCGTTGGTTGGATTTAATCTCATTGTGCGTTCACACCATTTATTCACAATAAATGAACTGCTGCGTGGCGTATTTTTTTAATAGATGTAAACAACTATGATTCCCAGATTCATGCAACCATTTATTTACTTTACAATACTAAGTAACAGCAGGGCAAAGTTTTTCTACACGACTAGTTTCAACTTTTGCCCACGTATGCGGAACAACGTGTGCGAGTTTAACCGTTACATTTCAAATAATAATAACGACGGATAAATAGAGAGTGAGTGTTTAATTCTCCTTTCATTGAACCGCGCATATTTTGCGAAATATCTATTACCTACCTATGCTCCACCCAGTCAGGATGAAATTAGCCAGAAGGAAAAATGGTTTGCATTTTATTGTGATTGCGAGCGTAAGATGGGGGAATTAAAATAATGATGGGTTGCTAGCTGCATCGCCTATAGGTACTTCATATGATTCCTAAGATTATCGCCCATTTAAGGGAGCTCGTACATTCAATGTTTTTTCGTAGCTCCCAGATCGGTATACTTATTTGATTAACTTTACTTATATCAGTTAAAAGGATTTAACTTGTTATTACGAGTAGGCACAGTCAAGGGAATAAAATAAATATATGTACCTACGTTACCAACACGCCAAAAACATTTAAGTATGCAGCTTTAATTAGGTATGTCACACATACGTTTTACATGATGGCTGTATCGATATTTATGCCATCGACAGTAAAAAGGTAATTACGTAACTCTAATAAATATATACCTATGCATAAGTAGATAATATTGTTATTTTGATTACTTATACAATCTTTGTTCTTTGTTTCTGTATTGTTACTGTTTCTAGATTCTAGATTCTAATGTTATACTGAATGGACCGTAGCTTCCAAGACTATAAATACTTCATTTAATTTAGAATGAGAAACCACAATAACATTATATTGCGGCTGGTCAACTATTTCTTACCTAGCAAACAGTACAATGCAATAGTTTGGCAGCCGCAAAATAAAATTATTTTGATGTCACTTTATTTGCATGTCGTCAATTGTTACTCTAGTACAAATTGTAAAGAGATTACAGTTCACGAGCCGCAATATAATGTTGTTGTGGTTTCTCATTTTAAATTAAACGACGTATAGTTCTATTACTTAAATTTCTCACTCCCATTTATGTACCTACACCGACACACAGATAATGTGATAGAATGTAATTTATTTCTGTTACATCTAAGACAAGCAGTACATGCATAGATGCTTAGGTCTAGTTGCAGCGCGGTTTCATACAAGTTCAATGATCATACATGTGACGTCACAGTCGCGACGCACACAGACGCAGCGATGACGTCACAGCCGGCGGAAGGTAACGGCGCGCCACGCCCAGCCCCGCCCTGCCGCCGCCGGCCGAACCCTCCTGTTGGCATAGCACAAACCATCGTAATACTTCTCTACAAATGAATCTCACTTGCACTGAAACGGAATAAAGTCTACAACACGCTGTCGGTACGCTTCCACCGCTAGCAAACACTAGTACAAAAATAGCCATGAAGCACGTCTTTGATTTTTGGCTCCGCTTAATTTAATAGAAAATTTCTCGCCATATAAATATATGTTTCCTTAATGTATCTTGTACTAATCAAAATGGCTTAAAAAGACAAAATCCTCTCAAAATCCTATCATAAAACTGTAAGAATTAATTTACCAGCTTCGGTCTGCTTCTGCTCTTCATTCGCGGTAGAATTAAGTATTTATTTGTACAAGATTCTTGATTTTTTTAAGGCACGAGCTATCATCACCATTCCAGATTTCTTTGAAATCTTTAGCGTTGGTTTAATAACGTGGAAATAAGTAGCAAACATATCAACGTGGACTGACACGGGCTGATGATGATGATGATGATGATATCAACTATCTTTCATACACTCGTGTCGTGAACTTTTGCATAGTTATAGTATTAGGTATTAACCCATGTCTTTATCACAAACGTCTCATAGAAGTAAGCAATCAAGCACGCTAGCAAGAAACCATGCAAGTTACCACACATACAAGCAAACATCTAAGTTATCAGCGTGAAATACATAGGTACCTACCTACAAAACAAGCGTATAAGCAAGCATACAAGCGTTCAAACCAGCAAAAAACGGTTAAATCTCGTTTCTCGCGACAGTACAGTCACTTAGGTTTTTTTCAATAAAAAGCACTCGTACCTAGTACCATAAAACCTATACTTACATACAGGGTTATTGGTAATTCGACGTATTCCCGTTAAGTGACTAGGTATTTGGTTTATTTTAACCCCATATGCATTATGCAAAAGTGGACTATAATTGGGTTAATTACAACAACCGGATAACTCAAGTATAAAAAGCCGAAATAATGCTCCGACAATTGTTTCGGACTATTCCGTAGTCTTTCGGCTTTTTATACGTGAGTTATCCGGTTGTTGTAATTATGTTTGAGTCTCACGGTAGTTTCATGTACATATAATTGGGTTATCAAAAAAAATCTCAAAAATTTATTAAAATTTTCTTCAAATTTTTATTTCATATTTTTTTTCTAGTTTTATTTACATTGAGTAGTTTTTAATTAATTTTATGGAAATTTTAAAAAACGAATTTATATAAGTTTACCTCGAATATGGATTTCCACCTGCTGCCTTTGTGGTCATAATATTTTTTCACTTAGGTAAGTAGGTACTTTGAAATTTTCCTAGTTATTTTGCATTGTTGGGCAATTCTCTTTGTTGGCTAATTCAGCCAAGATGACGTTTTAGTCGAAATAAAATGCCAATTTCAAACAACTTTGACAAATCTCACGTTACTTGATATTATTTAAGATAATAATATTACAACCAAACTCAAAAGTTTATTTTGCAAATAGGCCGTCAAGGGCTCTTTTACACGTCTTTTTTTGAAATTACCAGTGCATTCGGAAAGACCATAATTGTCAAGAAGAATGCGCCGCAAGAAACTTAACAAAGTGTTTTTTTCTGAATAAAATAGATATTTCAGAATAAGATAGAAGACAGACTTAAGTTCTTCATTTACTTTTTTAATCATGCTAAACGTGGCCTTTAGGTTAAGAGGCTTGGCTTTTCCTTGGATCTGAACTTTTTGCGTTATGAGCTTGTGAGTCCTGGCTGTCATTTTTACATGGAATGTTTTTGGGAGGATCGATTTTACTAAAACCAGTTTGCGATGCAATGGTTCCATTATAAAGAGGCAAAAACATTTCTTTTTCGAAATTCAGCAATTCAAATACAACCTTCCGACAAATCATACATAATTCGCTCTGATGATGTGGTAGGTATGCAAAAATTGGCACGCTTTGGTTTTCATAATTTCACAGTCATCCACTTCAATGCAAGCCAGTGGTTCGGTCAAATGTTTGTCACTTTTTGATATTAGCATTTGCATTTATTTTGTTTGTGGCTGCTGCCTTCCCTCATGACGGATGCGCGTTGTGACCCCCGTTGATGAAAAAAATCTGGAGAGTGATATGAATGGTGTGAAACTGTGTATTATCCTGCGGGACCCCGCTGTGCCATTCTCCGCCGCTTTGTGCCCGGCGCGGCTGACGTGCCTACGTACCTCGGACACGTCGTTGACGTTTCCACATAATTTATTTAAAACTGTCGTTTATAATCGGATGGAAGCTGTGGACGATCTACTCGAATTCTAATATAAAAAGGTTTTTGAAGTGTAAACTTCTTTAGCGGCGTTAAGCACTTTTTGGGATGGGTAAAATATGTTAAACTCGCGTCAGGCGTAAGAGGGAGGGAGAGTTTAAGTACCAGGATATCAGATCCTCTAAGAGCTTAAGTATTTTGAAATACGATTGAATCGCGTTCGATTTTTGAAGTGCTTTTTTGTTTAGTCGTGGAGCAAAAGTACTAGGGCATCAGCACATTGTTAGAGGTCTGTCCATACAGAGAATACGTACGTTTTATTTGTAAGCTGCCATTACGGTACGCGTCTTGAGCATCATGGAGGTTACAACATTAAAATCTAATCTAAGCTGATGTTTTCACTTCTGTCGGCACTTCCGGAGTGCTACCCGTCGTTTTTTCTTAAAGTCTAGGTAAGTACTTCAAAACTATCATATTTGTTTGTAATAATAGTCGAGAATTTTTTCAAGCATTTATAAATTAACAATTTTCTACAGTTTAATGTAGCTACATGTTTATTTGTACGTACAAAAAATGATGCGTTAAAAACAATACGATTGCGGATACATAGGCAATACCTAAACTGCTTTGGTGAATTGCCTTAACCTACAATATAAATCGCATCAAAAAAAGATCCTGTTTTTTTAAAACGATTGATAGCCATTTGTGAATAATGGATTGTTGAGACAAATATTTCGAATAAATCATCTCGGTTTTCCAGCTGACTTCTCCCGTACCGCACAAACTGTTGGCTCCCTGAATGTAAAACCGTCTACGCCAAAAAATCTCCGTCGGTTACCTACCGCGTGTTCACTACTGTTATGTTAATGTAAGACGAAAAGTGGATCTCATTTGCGAGGTATTGTGATTTTTTTTTGTCGATTTGACGATATTCTGGATATCGTAGCGCTTATGGTTCGCGAAGTCTTGAAACGTCTAGATGTAATCACCTCGAAAGTAAAGAAGTTTTCTGATCACAATTTACAGTTATTATTTTACTTACCTAAAACTTACGGCATTCCAGAAAGTCTTTGCATACCAAGTGCGCCCATACGAGAGGTGCTCCGAAAGCAAAACGCACCCACTACTAAACTTAATCTTCTAAATACATTTGTCATGTTCAGTCGATAAAAACGCCATTGAGATCAGCCGTACACAATGAGATACAAGCTCTCGGTACCTGATGCGGCCGAAAGTCAATTATATTCAAATATAAATCGGATTTGCAAAGGTAAGCCCATGACAATAGCGTAGGCAGGCGCCGCGCGATGATGCCAGGTTTGGGCCAGGCTCGGCCGCTAATGGTCGGGTGCCGCGACAATGCCGCGCCAGTTTGCGGCACAATGCCGGGCGAGAGTCCTCACGCCCGCGGCCCGCGACCCGGCTAGCTCCAACACCCGTATCCGATCTGCCATTATGTTCTATTTTGTGGTTTATGAAGTCACTTTTGTTGTTCTCTATTATCGGCACGGTAGGTATACCGATACACATTTGCCGATTATTCCGCACATTAGTCAAAGAATTGCAAAACAATTAAGCAACAATTTATATTGAAATTTACCTTTATAGATTTTATCAGTATTGGTCGTGTCAACCTAGTTGAAAAACTATTATGCTAGATAGTATCAAATCACGATCCATATGTAAAATTCTTTGACATTTTCTGCACCAAAATAGTCTACTAAACTGTTACAGCTACTGCTTTTATAACTAGGATGCTTAGACGTAGACGACGCAACGGTAAGTACCAGATAGCTGCGATATGTATTTTATTTTTCGCTTTTATCAATGCTACAAATCTTGTTAATCAAGTGCTAAATCGTGCGTTGATGTCTAATGTTGCTTAATAAATAATTGATTTCTTTGACATAAAGGATGCATAAGGGGCATGTGCACTCGTGTGGTTAAAGTAGGCGATTTTGCTTTCGATCAAATTCAGAAACACGTCACGCCCGGCAACTCATAGCTCAATGTGTTCGACGTTCAACGAGTCTATTGTTAACCATTATAAATCAGATATCCATGTCTGTCGCAAAAAGTACCACACTTTAAATCGATATTATATTCATTCTACTCTCTCTTTTTAGGTACCTTTTATCTTGTTTACATAGGTCCAGTCGCAAAGAAAGCATTTTACTACATTTATTTGTCCGAGCAGTACATTGTGTTTCTTTCGTGCATGACAACATAGAGATTTCTGGAAAACATAAGCAAAGAAGCAAAAAAGGGAGTAAAGACACTTGACTTGTCCTCTTAGCAGCCAGTGTTTCAAACATTTCCACAGTAGCACATAATTAATGTAAATCTGTTAAAGTATTCATTTATTCACCATGCAGCTCACCACATGTGGAGCGAAATCACAAACTTGGCTGAGCGACAAAAAGGAACAAACTCATTTGCATAATTTCTAACTGAAATACAAAATAAGCAAACCCTTCTAAATGGTGCGTTAAATATACTCAAACAACGTCATTATACACGAGTAGCTGCTCGCTTGGGTTTAACAGAAAGTGTCATAAAGCAGACATCAAGCTGGAGAGCTCATGACAATGCGACCACACCGGGTATCTATTATGCGCCACCTTCAATAGATCCCTTAAGAAATTTGTTACGAAGATTTTGATAGGTGGCAACTGCTTTTTGTTCGAGGACGGGATCTGCGCCAGGGGAGACTTACTACATATGTGCGGGTCGCGATCGCGGCCGGCGGGAGCTCCGCAACATATTTATTGCTTACAAAATGCTGTGAATTTGTTTTGGGGTGTCGGAGCGTCGCTAAACGTTAATGTTGTTCGTGTATTGTTTGTTATTATTTGATCGGTGGCCGGGTGCGCGAAGCGCCTCTTGTGGAGTCAATAACTGCGGCATTTCGGGTGTGTCATGAACGATAGGGCAAAAAATGTGGCGTTATTTGGAGATGTTTATTGCAAAATTATAAACGAGTACGACATCCATAAATGAATGCGCCGCATCTGGCCAGGTTTTAATGATCAAATTGAGTTTGGTGTATATACACCATCTTCATAAGATGGGCACCCAAAACTTTTCATGCCACAGGAATTGCAGCAGTTATTTCAGCCAGAAGGGGACACACTCGATATTACATATTCTGGTATTTTATTGTTCGTAACTTATCTATACATATAATATACTAAATAAAGAAGAAAGTCAACTGAAGTTACCTTGTTTTGTTGTCATAATGAGTAACTTCCTAAAAATCAAAACAACAAAAGTGCCAGTATTTTTGCAAACGAGCTTAAATTCAAATTTCAAGTAATAAACTTTTAAGTATACTAAACTACGTAAATACATCCATATTTGTTGAAACGAAAGAATCAATCGCTGCTTATAGGGTTCTGAATCACTGTGTTATTTAAAAATAATGAGAAAAGCTCAAGAAACTATAATCCGGTGACCTACGCCAAGTGCGAGTAGGACTCGCGCACCGAGAGTTCCGTACAAATTCGCCAAGTTATTATAAAATCCCGTGTCAGCAGAGCCCTGCTCTTAAGCAAGGAAGTGTGAGGTCATTTTATATTGGTTATTTATACAGACAGACAGAAAATATAAAAAAAACTACTTACTAGATCTCGTTCAAACCAATTTTTGGTGGAAGTTTGCGTGGTAATCTACATCATATATTTTTTTTAGTTTTATCATTTTCTTATTTTAGAAGTAACAGGGGGGGGGGGGGGGACACACATTTTACCACTTTGGAAGTGTCTCTCGCGCAAACTATTCAGTTTAAAAAAAAAATTTAGAAACCTCAATCATTTTTGAAGGCCTTTCCAAAGAGAATATAATCACTATGGGCCTATCTAGAGACGTATGGGTTTGATGAAAAAAAATTTTTGAGTTTCAGTTCTAAGTATGGGGAACCCCCAAAATTTATTGTTTTTTTCAATTTTTGTGTGATAATCTTAATGCGGTTCACAAAATACATCTATTTACCAAGTTTCAACGGTACAGTTTCGGAAAGTTCTATAGTTTCGGAAAAAAGTGGCTGTGACATACAGACGGACAGAGAGACAGACATGACGAATATATAAAGGTTCCGTTTTTGCCAATTGGCTACGTAACCCTAAAAAGGGGTCTAGAAAGGAAGAAACTAGAAAACAACTCAGATAAAATCCAGAAAAGCATGGGTGTGTACAAAAATGGACAAGATAAAGCCGTGGTTGCACCTGCTGTACCTATACCTACTACGGTTCATTAAACAGATATGATAGATATAAGGTAGCGCGGTTCTGCCTTGATCATTTTTGTAACTGTGTAATTATTTATGGATTTCTATCTGAATTATTTTCTTGTTTCGTCCTTTCTAGACCCGTTTTTTATTTACTTAGGCAGTCGGATTATAGTTTTATATTTTACTAGCTGTTGCTAGCGACTTAGCGACTAACATTGTAGGTAGTTGCAACTGAGCCAAGCACAGACCACCCCCAAGCGACGCCCGACAACGACCAGTTGTCATCGCTTGACGTTTCATAAAAGCAATAACTAATGAGGGTACATTCAACAAAGTACTTTAACTATCATAAGTCTAGTCATTGTAACGACGCTCCGACATATTATATATATTATATAGGTGGAAAGGGAAATCAAAATAGTGATGGGTTGTTTTCAAAAAGAAAGACCTAAGCCTTCCTACAACTATACCTGAGCGTTTTTCAAAAAAAGTGTACATAGTAAAAATTGGATGTCCGACTGGTTCTCATTTTTTTTTTTTAACTTTCTACTTGTTAATTGGGAATAAGTGTGATGTATGTCGATTCCTGAAAAGTTGGGCATTCGAAATATATTTATAAAACGATAAATTTACGCTTATTTCATATATTTATCGTAAAAAGAAAATCAAAAAGTGTGAAATTCTTGATGTCCCACGTCGACTTTGCTATGTTCAACAGTGTAAATATTTCACTGTTAAACGAGGCCAGACCAGTTAATTTTGTGGTTTAAATTTGTTTTGGTGTAAATCGTCACGTCCGAATCGTAACGTGATGTATTACAAGCTAAAAAATCCCCATTCTAACACACCCTAAAAGCGTGACGTTACAAACTTACCTGCCATTTGTCATAATTTTGAGTACTTGAATCACTTTTTATTTTAAGTTAAGTTTAAACACCAAAAAGTTCTTTGAACTGTTTAACCACTTTTTCTTGTTGAAAACGTACTGGCCGTAAATCAGATTTGATATTTCACTAAAAATTACTAAAAAATATCTCAACGATTGTCACCTAAAATCAAGTTGAATAGCGCTACTCGTTTCTAAAGTTTCGTTCACAAGAAAGTACCATCGTTAATTTTATTTTTTTGTTACAGAAATTACTCTCTTTTGGACTTAATGTTATATAATCTAATTCTCTAATTAGGCTCTTAAATCGTTTGTTTAAATCTTTCGGGTTATTAAAACCCACGGTGTTTTATACAAGTTCTAAGAATACCTTCTTGTATTTTTTTAACACAGAAGTTTTTTGGACTCTAAAATTATGGTGAGGCCTGTACCGTGTTCTTTTTTAATTAGGTGAATTTAAGGGTGTACTCGTACCTCTAGTAGTACATATCTATTTTCATTGCATTCATCTCGGTGTCCATTGACGCTAGTTTTGTTTAATTTTTTTCTTGCATACTTTGCCATCATTTGATTACAATGCAAAAGGGTGTAATATTTATACAACACTTTTATTAGATTACACCCCCATCGCCCCAATACAGGGACAATCAAATAAATACTGTTTGCGCGTCGGCTTTGTCTGCGCGGCGCGCACATGGCACGCGGCGCGGGCTCCGCGATGATTATAATGCTGCTAAACTAATTTCAGTCGGTCGTAGTGGTTATCATGGTGTGTAATAATTGTAATAAATTAAGTATACGCAAGACGATTTCAGATCCGAATTTTGAAATATGTTTACAATCGCGCCGGAATAACTTCAAGGTAAATAATATGTACATGGTATACATATTCGTCTCTCCAGATTGATACCAGGGAGCAACATAAAAATTAGGATATTATACTATGTAACAATGTCACGTGAAACAAAACAAAAGTGAGTTATAGTTTATTTTTCCTCTTTTTCTCACCGTTTAAACCTTTCCTGGACTTCCAAAAATATGTAATTCAGAACCATAATTAGACAAATCGATACACCCCGTTTTCGAGTTTTCGAGAGCCTCCGTAGTCAACAAGGAACCCCTATAGTTTCGCTATGTCCGTCTGTCCGTCCGTCTGTCTGGTCGCGGCGTATACAGCTCGGTGATTCTTAGTAGGTTAGGTACTAGAAAGCTGTAACTCTTTGGTGTAGGTACTCATGCGTATTAAATACGACGGCAAAGTGGTAAAATAGAATCCTGAATAAAATTTTTAGGGTACCTCCCTACACGTAAAGAAGTGGAGATGATTTTTTTTTTCATTTTTTTTTCAATAGTAGTATGGGGTGTCGTTAGAAAGGTCGTTCAGAAATATTGTGGATGAGGTAAAATCATTATTAGAATATTCAGAGATCCATTTGCGAAATATTAATCTTTAAATTTTAATTGGGTATCTTATAAGTCAGGTGCGCCCCCCCCCCCTCCCCCTTGCCAGCTAAACTGTTGTATTTGGATAGGTGACAAAATTTATGGTAGTAGTATACCTATATAACGAAGATTTACGGAATACTATAGCTAGGTTGGCTTCACAATTTAACGAGTAATGGTCGGCCAATTTATAAACTGCACTTGAAACCGTGAACTATGTTCAATAGCATGGAATAAAAATGAAAAATAATTATGTTGATAATATCCGCCTATTGTAATACAAAGAACTACCCTACCCTACACTGCGCGTGGTCTGACTCACACTTGGCTTTTTTTTATTTATGTAGATAACTAGGTATGCATGGAAGTTAGTTATGTGTGGACTAAGAAAACAATATTTTAATTCACGACTTAGATTTATTTTAATCTTGCATATTGTTATTGCCAACAGAGGCGATTTTTGAAATCAAGTGCTACTTAGAAGAAATTTTAAGTCAAAAAATCAGAAAACTTTTTTGGAATAAGAGTTCAATAGTTTTATTTTTGGTTCAAATTATTTTCTGCACCTATCGAAAAATTAACTCAAGCGAAAGTAGTAAAATTACAGTCATTTTCGGGTGATACTTTCGTGCACTTGAACTCTAAAATGAGCTCTTAGGCTCTTGGAATTGGAACAAGCAAATGTACGAATTCGTAAGTCTGACAAGCGATAAGAACTAGTTTTAAGAGACACAAACTAAACTCAAATAACAAGATCTGGTTCGAAAGTCTATAATAATATCTTCAATAGTTGCGGTAAGTCGCGTTAATAGTAGGTTTTTACCACGGTTTTAGCACGATTCTTCCATGCTGGTCTGAAAGCAAAGAACAAGACAGAATGTACAAGCTTCTTATATTCCCGCGCAGATCGTAAAAGTCCATCCAGGCAATGGTTGAAAATCTTAGGAATCATGTTACTGGCAATGCCGCAACAACCCATCGCGATTTTGGTTCCCATTTCCAACTTCGTACGCCCACAATCACGCTAAGCCTGGCCTTTAGGTCTTGCTACCCTCTACTATACCTTTCGGACTCTGTCTACCCCGTAAAGTGTATGTACATTATATATGTCTGTAGTGGCACAGTCAGTTGAAATAAATAGACTTAGAACTCTTGCTTAAGACTTTTACTGCCTTCCACCTGAGTGTATACGTATATGGCTATACAGTTCCATAGAGCCTTAAAAATAGTGGCGTTTCAGACGGAGCACCGCACTTGTTGCGCGTGCGGCGAGCCGATCGCGGACCGCTTCCTGCTGGAGGTGGGCGGCGGCGCGTGGCACACTGGCTGCCTGCGCTGCTGCGTGTGCGCCGTGCAGCTTGACCGCCATCCCTCTTGCTTCCTGCGCGACACGCAGGTCTACTGCAAGCAGGATTACGCCAAGTGAGTCGCTGCCAATGCAGTTTTGTTACGCTAGCATTCATCAGTACAGGGGCCCTACCATGACGTGCTAATTCCGACTCAGTTCAAGTTTTAGCTGTCACTTAGTATGAATCTGACAGCGAGCGAACCTAAACTGAATCGCATTAAGACGTCATGGTAAGGCTCCAGCACTAATACAGATTAGCCGATCCAGTAAGCGAACTGGTAGTACCTAATTAGTACTAACATACTCGGATAGTAATGGCAAACTGTACATACCTAGTCCTAATTCGATATAATTCTCGAATGAATTGGGTAAACTTCAATTCGATGAGCCGGTGGTGGCGTCACCCCTCTGAGTTTTTTCTTTCTGGAACAATAGTGCCTCAATAACTCTCTCAGCTTCTTGATCTGCATTTGATCGGTCATAACAAGAGTTACCATCAGTCCTGGTTTAACCGGATTTGACTAAGTTTGGAGGAAATTCGGCGGCGTTCAACCATAGTTGCAACCCAAACACTTTTCTTTGTTATGGCAAAACCGATATATAGGTACTAATTCATTAATGGTACATAATACGTCCCTAAAGTCTATGTTAATAATAAAACTAAATACAACAAATTCTGATAGATAAAGATAAAACTATGACTAAACTAACTGGGGAAATAATCTGATTTAATTGACATGTCCTTAATTTTTCAAGGCTTCGTTCAGCGACGACAATGTTGATGATGACAACCCTAGTCGTAACGGACGTCACTGCTTTCGAGTAAAGATCATGGATAGTTGGGTCAGTTTAATGTACACCCGTGTACTTAAATGTATCTCATATTTATTTATTGTGATTGTCAAATGTTTCCGTATATTGGTCAATGTTCAAAGTGTTTAGTGTTTTGAGTCAAAATTACATACGTTCAAAAATCTTAAAGGAGTATACTATCTATCTATAACCAGACTACCTGCTGAAATATCCCAGAATAGTTTTAAGACACCTTGTATGTATGTTACCGCCGTAAAATTAAAATTAACTGCCACTTCTGCAATTACACTCTTGTAATATTGATACTGTATTTAATGTGTAAGTGAAACTAGCAGACCACATAAATACCTACTCTAAATCTGCCATCAAATGAAAAAAAAGCTTACCGTGAATTCCTGAATGCTCCATAACTACTGCTTTTGCTGTTGTATTATATATAAGACCTGCAAAAGTTTTCGGAAAGATTTGTGGTTTGTGCAATTCCGTTACCTACTATAAGTTGTCACAAAATCGGCACTGATGATAATTATAGCCGTTTCATTAAAACTAATGTTATTTTTGGGGAATGCCCTTTGTCGTAAAAAACAATCATAAAATATAACCTGCGTAGAACACAGGAAAATCTTCAGGGCATTATTTCTTTAGCCTGGGAATAATGCTTTTGAATATTGACCAATAATTTTATAAAACACAAGTCAACGTTACAATCGTTTAGACCGTCCAAACGTTAATTCCTTTACAATACGCTGCCTACGTCCAATTAACCTTCGACGTATTAGAAATAACCAAAGTCATCATTTTCCAAGTCATCCGTGAAGCCGAAATAGCCGACCAGAATCGAAATCACCGCGGTATGCTAGGTATGGCGTCCGAGAGGTGGTTATTGTGAGAGTGGTTGGGTTACACGAGGTATGTGCAGAGGTATGCTCACAGGGTAGGCGGTCCGGTGTGTAGCCGACCTCTGACCCGCGCGCGCGCTGTGTGGCGAGCGTGATGATGCACTATTGACAGGCTCTAGGCACACGTCCTTCTTTTTGTGATACTATAGCGGAAAAATTCTGAATCGATACCCACTAACATTATTGACGAAGGTTTGGTCCATGTCTAAAGTTGAACCCTTCTCGTTTCTCGTAAAAAATGGTCAAGTGTGAGTCGCCAGTGTGTTTGAAAAGGCCGTCATGTTTTGATGTAATAATAGGTAGTCGTTCCTATTATAAATTTTCAACTGCTTTTAATCAAACCTCGTAAGATAAAAGTCTCCTCACTTGCCTGCTCCTTTTAATCCTAAAATTAAATAGAGTCATAATACGAAAGGGCACCCTTCTAAAACAACTCAGCGTCTGATTTACATAAACATCATTTTAAATGGGAAATAAAGCGTCCTCTCGCAACAGGTGCGTGAGAACATATCAACTAAATAAAAAAAGAGGCCAACGTACCGAAGAGTGGTTTTATTGAAAATCTGTCGGTCGAGTGTGGCACAACAAAGCGGTGACGGGGAACGTTGCCAGCGTAAAAAATACACCGGTGAGTCTGCGCCGTGACTTGCAATAGTGGCGTTTTCATTTGTCATTTATTATGATTGTGATAACTGGATGCGACGTGAAACCATATATTTTAATCGGGACGGCAAGCGGCTAAGTCAACAGAGAGGAATCGTTTGCACTGGTAAAGTAATAAAACATATCTAGACTAGATTCTGTCTTTGCGTTCCGGGTAGTTACTCTTTTAATTCAAGGTACCACCTCAACTTGAAGAGATATTAAAATTGACCAAAGCAATAAACAAGTTTATTTATCTGTATATGGTGAAATAGGGGCCTCGTTGATGGGATAGGTTTTACTACGTACCTATTGAACTTTTGACCTGTTTGAGGCATTTAGTTTATCTTTAGTACCTAGTACCTATAACTACTAACATTGATTCTATTTAGTAAACCAATGAATAAAATAGGTCTCTATTTATTCACTGGTTTACTATACATAGAATCAATCTGTCTAGATTGACACTTTTATATGCACTCGAACTGCAGGCGAAGGAGTAGATAATATACATATAGTTAAATCGAGTGTAAAATGGGTTTTAGTTATGAACAAACTAGCTGTTCTCTCTAAACTCTGTCTGCGCAGGATTCACTTCTTATCGCTATCCCGCGGAAACAGAGCGATTTTCTGGGATAAAATTTATAATATCCTTCCCTCAGTTAAGCCTTTTTTTAATTAAATTAATTAATTAAAAAGTAGTCTAAGTTATGTCTTTTCTCTTACTTGTATCAATTTTCATTAAAATAAGTTCAGTGGTTTATGAGTGAAAGCGTAACAGACAAAAATACATAGTTCCATTTTTACTATGATTGCAGTGCAAGATAATTAAAAAGTGATACTTTAAATAAATTTTCGTTTACTTAAAATTTAAAATGAAATCAATATAATATCAGAAATATGACCGTTGGGTATATTAAATTTTCTTCTACACATGACACTTTGTTAAGGTCGTGTATGTGAGTCTCTCAGATCAACTGTCGATCAACGTGTCTCAGTGTCTAAAGAAAACACTTCAGCCCTTCTGTGGAAAAGTGGATATAAATACATAATGCATACCCTAAACCCCTATTTTTCAGGCCTCTCCAATATTTTCCCCATGAATAAGTGACGAGAAAGAAAGGTACATTGCAACCGAAGCTTTTTAAGAGCAAATTAATTTTCCACATAATAATACGCTTTGATATTCGGCTCTACATCGCACATAGCACAGCTATGCTATGATACACATTAGGGCAAACCGTCTGTGAAATGTATAGGGTTGGATTAATAATCCATAGAATTGATCCCAGTCCCGCATTTCTTAAAGTCCAACTCACCAAAAGCGTTAATATTGAATCAAAGTTTGATTACAAGGTCACATCATGTCAAACGTCACGAACAAAGTATCCGTCTCACAAAGCGGGAGAACATTCGAGTATCAATTCGCATCCTTGACATTAAGTATTGATCGATGATGCCACCAATGCTCTGTGGAGTGCGCACTAAGTCACGCGCACGCGGCGGTGAGCCAGCCAAGTTCGTTAAGCAGATGCCGACGTTAATAGTATAGGAATACACACAATTAGTTAAAATAAATTACAAACACTAATCCTAAAAACCTATATAATCTATTCTAAAACTAACTAGAGTCTGGCAAACGACAGTGTGACCTGGATTTTTTTAAAGTTTTAATATGGCAACATTATTACTCTGTCAAAGGCAAGTCAAAGTCTTTGGTTAGAGTTGTCAGTATTTTGTGAAATCAATGCTTTTTCATTTATAATTGCCGTAATATGGGTAAAACAATAAAAAGAAATTTAATGTGCGAAAGCTGCTAGATACCATGATCAGTAAGTTCAAGCAAAAAAAAGAGGAGAAAGAAGTTGTTTCCAAGAGAAACAACAATGTTTAGATGCGATGTCGGATTTTTTAGGTTAGTACCTATGACTACGTAATCTTAATCCTTGTGCGAAATGAAAAACAGTTAGTAATACCACATGTAATTTTTTTTAATTTGGCGCGTTTTCTCAGGTCACGCTTTCGTTTGCCAGACTCTATAATAACCTATATTTACAAATAATAAATTACAAAAAAAAATATACCTAAAAGAAAACCCCGTCTAACCCTACTGGCTGCGATCCGCTGGGACAAAAATGTACACGCCAGCTCTTGGGTATCCTGAGGCGTCGATCAACCGCAGGACAACAGGGCCTTTCATGTCGGCTGACCAAGGCTCCAAAGTCTCATCTCAACCTTGTCTCAACCGCAAGCGCCGCAAACTCATAATTATTTAAATAAGAAAGAAAGAAAGAAGAAAGAAAGAAAGAAGACATTTATTCATTTTGCAAGACACACAAATATAAGAGCATGTACACACAATTTTATAGAAAAAAAACAACAATAAAAAAACCAGACATGAAAATTTGATCATCAGCGTTGTGTTGTGTCTTCGCAAAAGTGAAACGGTCGCTGGCTCAGCATTACGCTGAGGTGTTAGACACCTGCAGCACTGATTTTCAGCCAGAACCGTCAAGGTTGAGTACTTGCGGCGCTTGACGATTTGGGCCTGATCAGCTGCAGCGCCGGCATGCAAGCTAGTTGCCTAGATGTGGGATATAGGATACTAAATTAAATTAGAAGGATTAAGTCTGCACTTTATTGTAAACGAAATCATACTTTTGAATGAAATGGCATTATTCAAAGAAAAATGGGAAATTACAAGTACTGTTTCGGCATTTATTAGAACTTTGACAGAATATTTAAAATAAAAAAATATTTTCTCGGATTATTGGAGGAAAGCACGTCTCGGCGGAAATGGCAATTCTTGGATTCGTACCTATTATTTCTGAACCTGCCAAACGTAACGCCACCGTAAGGCATTACGTCAACTCTATATTACTCATCCATGAATTGCTATTTCCCGGCCTCTGGAGTAATGTACTACATGTAGTAAGTAAATATATATATTCCATTCCTTTACGAGAAAATCGCATGAAACGTGCGAGTTATGATTGCACCTAATAATATTGTGTGAGCTAGATGAACTATGAAGAGAGAAGAGACCTTTGCTATCGCATCATCGTAGTTACGTCGTCGTTTTTTACATTCCGCGTACCTAAGTACCTAATGTCATGAACTGTATGCGGAACTCTAATTGGCAATCGATCAAGGGTTCGTTAAATGTGAGCTGTGTCACAATAACGATATTTGTATATTATGGAACACGCATAACGAGTGGTGTTGCCGGAACGTAAATCGGCAGTCGCCGGCGGCAACGCGCGTAATTGCTTTTGTTGATATATTATATGTTCATTGTTTATTTAGCGCACCTTTTTGTCTGGTAGCCGCTACCACGCGTCAGTCGGTCCGCCTACGAGCACACCCTTTTGTTTTAAACAGGATGTTTGAGTGTCCCTAGTTGAAAAGACGAGCGGAGGCGCGAGGGCATTTGATGTTTATTTTTATGTAATGCGGAATGCCGGTGAGTTTCTTAATTAAATGTTTATGTTTCAAGAATCATAATCATAACAACTAACCAGTCAACCTAGTATTAAAAAGGCATTGTATCTTATCCAATTCAATAATGATTTTAAAACAATATCCGAAAGTTGCATATCAGTTTCCGCTGGCAACGGATTTTGCTCTCACGCAATGTCGTAGCGCCCACACTGCACTAGTTGCAAATGCGCGCGCCATGTCTTATGTAAATGGACCGTGTCTTCAGCGGGTTTAATTAATCTCCAGCCGCATAAATAAACACGCACCTGAGATCGATTTGCAGAATAATAAACTATGATAATATAGAATCATAGTCTAAAGTTATCAAAGTTTCAAAAATTGTTGTTTCATTATAAATAAATATTATAATTAACACCAATGGAGCGTGAACTTTACGAAACAATTTGAACAAGACTTAAAGAATAAATTAGCACAATATTGATGATACCAGACCTTATTCAAATAACTATTAAAAGTCTAGAAGAACTCAAACAAGAAATTGACACAATATTTACTATACAATAGTTATTTGGGGGGTCCGAGTCGGGATACCTCCGAGTGTGGTCAAGAGCTGCGGTTCGTTTTTGGGTCCGTCCGAGGGGAAGAGCAGTGCTTGGTCCGGTGCACCCTGGGCATCAGTTAATGATATTTTGGCAGATTCTGAGGGATATCATTGTCCGTTGGCTGAGAGCCGGGAGGGAGGAGTATTTTTATTTTGCTATGTCGTGATTTATGTCCTTATGTTGTTTTTACTTCTTTTTTGTCTTTGTAATAATATATAGGTATCACGAATAAATGTTTTCTTTCTTTCTTCTTTCTTTTTGACCGTGTTCTACCGTACAACGTCGCCGACATTTTTGACACATTTTTTTTGAATACTGTATTTATTATTGGACATTGTTGAAATCATCTCATCGATCGATGGGGCCATACTAAAAAAAGAATAAAAATAATATATTTGTGCAACAAGAGAGCAAAGCTGATTTTTGGTGCGAGTTTTGATTTTGAATCGCGGGTGAAGATTCAAAAAACTAAAAAAGACACGAGATTCAAAAAACTTTTTTGTTTCGTGTCACACCAATAATGTGACACATACAATTTTTCGCTTCAGCATCGAGAACATTTTGTCTTGCATTGAAAACGGACAGTTAAAAAAAATTACGAATTTTAAAATATGCTTGTCTTATATTCCGAAATTCGATTTTCTAAGTTCGTTTCGTGCCGTTCCGCTCACACTAATAGTCATTCATTTTAGAGTGAGAGGGACGGTATGATACGAACTTCAATTGGCATACCAAACTAAACACGGACGTACAAAGGTCGCATTAGAAAAAAGAATCTGCAACTTTTTAATGATACACCTATGTCCTAAAACTACTCAGAATTCTGTTAGGTACAACATTAAGGATTATTCAAATTGAAAATTATTATTTAGGTACAATTTAAAATCAGCATTTTTACATTATCTTTATTTCATAATAATAATTATCATTCGATCAATTTTACGGCTAAACGTGAACGCATCCGAACGTGTGTTTTAATGTTTTTTTCCTACTCCAGTACTTTTATTTGACAGTTAAAGGGTCACCAACATCAATATAATGATACACATAGGTAATATACTGGAGACAAGTCTATGCTCTATGGCCCGCAACTCTACTATAATATTCACATTACAGTAGCTTTCTAACATTATAGTAGTTGTTTTTTTTTTAATTTTGTCCGTCCGGACTAAGGCCAGAAACCATTCAGCCGTTTAGGACAAAATACGGTGTTAGCAATTTAGAAAGCAAACCAAATAAAAAAGTGTGTACAATATTTCAATTTTACTGACATAATTTGACACTTGTCATGTAAATGTTGATGGCTGTCTTTTTCGGGTAGTTTGGTGGATCTTATCACGAAATTGTCAAATTTTTTGGATCCAAGATGGCGGATGACATTTTGACACTTTTGCCACAAAAATGTTCGTGGGTGTCGTTTTCGAGTGATTTGGTGGCTCTGAGCATGAATTTTGCATAATTTTTTGGATCCAAGATGACGGATGTCATTTTGACACTTTTGACCCAAAAATGTTCATGGGTGTCGTTTTCGAGTAATTTGGTGGCTCTGAGCACGAATTTTGCATAATTTTTTGGATCCAAGATGGCGGATGACATTTTGACACTTGACTGAAAAAAAAATTATGGGTGTCGTTTTCGGGCAATTTGGTGGCTTTGATCGCGAATTTGGCATAATATTTAGGATCCAAGATGGCGGATGTCATTTTGACACTTGACACAAAAATGGTGATTGGGTATCATTTTCGAGTAATTTGGTCGCTCTGAGCCCGAGTTTGGCATTATTTATGTTTTATTTAACAGAACATACGCCTAGGTCCAACGCTGATCACCTTTCAAATGCTAATGATGTGATGACGATGATGATGATAATTTTAATGAAGTCGTAGAAAAAATATTGTATGCGACGTTGTATAAATAAGTCAAAAAATGCTCGTGGTGTCTTTTCTTAACCCACACCACTCGCCTTTTTTGACCTCTCTTATACAACTGTTGCATAAAATACTATTTTCGGGGCTATTTAGGTGTAGAATTTGAAAACCAAACATTGAATCGACTTTGTTTCTATGTCTCGCTTTTTTGTATCGAAATGAAAGTGACAGATTGAAGGGAAGTTCAAACCTTTCGAATTTTGGGAATAGACCCAGCACTGACCTTAGAATTTTAAAAAAATAATTAAAAAGTTTACTTTTCACGTCTCATGCTCAAAAAGTTCGACTTTATACTGGATGTAGGCTGCATAAAATGGCATTTTATGCTCTTGTGCATAAAGTAAAATCTTCGTTTAAGACCAAGACAATCGGGTGCCAACAGCCACAAATAATCACTAAAACTTTACGACAGCATATTTTGTTTATTTTTTTTCGATCCCCAAGTATTTGCCTGGAAAGAATTATTTCTGCAGGTAACTTTCCAACGCTGTTATAGAATCCACAGCTTTAGAAGCCATGGTAGCCTAGTAGTTTGACCTGTGGCCTCTCAAGCAGAGCGTCGTGGGTTCAAATCCCGGGCTCGCACCTCTGAGTTTTTCGGAATTTATGTGCGAAAATTACATTTGTTATTTGCCATGAGCTTTTCGGTGAAGGAAAACATCGTGAGGAAACCTGCACACATCTGCAAAGAAATTCAATGGTGTGTGTTAAGTTCCCAATCCGCACTGGGCGCGCATGGGAACTATAGCCCAAACCCTCCAATACACGGAGGAGGCCTATGCCATGAGGCACGCCGAATTACGCGACAATTTAATAAATAAACGACAATAACAACAACAACAACAACATGTACTTACTGAAATTGTAGCGAATTCGGAATAAAAAGGCTTATAAATAAATATAAATAAACTTTGTTTATTTTTTTAAGTTTTTTTTTATTATAATCTGCGGTCTATTAAACCACAATTAAACTGTTTAATTAGTACCTAAAACTAGGTAACAATAATTTGACAAGTTATTATTGAAACAAATAAAAGTACATGAAAAATAAAACTTTTTAAAATATAAATCAACACCTGCCTACTCGAACCTTACCGCAGTATCACGTTTAAAAAAAAAGAAAAAAAAGTTAATTGGCGGGAATTCAGGCGGGAACGTCCTATTTTCTTTTAGTAGGATTTATGTTGCAATTTGTTACTGTTATACGATTAATATTCAATAATTTCGTCAAGTGAAGAGGAAATAACATTGACTCCTAACACAGTCAATTTGCCAGGAAAAACCATTAAATACATTAAATATATCGAATTGTTCCAATGTCACATTTAATTTTAATTAACTTTTTTTGCAATTTGTTTGTTTTGTTTCTTCGCAATCTAAGTGAAAAGCAGAGTGTATAACTCGTTCATAAAACCCATTTTCCCCTCGACGTGTCTATCCACCCTCGCCGTATACCGTAGTACCGGCTCGGGTGGCTATATGAACGTCTCGGGTAAAATGGCTTGTTTTATGCTCTTGTTGTACAATCTACTATTGTCGCACGCTCGAAGCAAAATCGAGTTTTGCTTACACTCTGAAATGAGCACAACCCGTGGAGGTGCTGAGGTGAAAACCTTATTATTTATCTTTTAGAAGTCAAGTAGAAACTTTCAGTTGTTTGTATGATTATGATTTAGACCTAGACATTTGCACGAATGCAACGTCTTGTGGTTAGTGTTAGACACAATAATAACAATATCGACAATCCGTTATCGGTCATATTTTGTATTTGCAAAATACTTTTTGATAAGTTTTGTCAATATCATAATATAAATATAATATGCGAATATCATACCCACCTACATAATTTACTTCATTGGTGCAGTAGATGTTTAAAATTAAGCTAGGTACTAATGCGTCATGTTTTTAATTACAGAAATTGTTTCTCTTGCGTTTTTACGTAATATCTCGAAATTATTATCTTTTCAGGTTTGTTACAATAAGTCATAATCATAACTAGGTAGAAGTAAATAAATAATGATGATAAATTAATAAGAAACTCTATTAGCATAATTAAAGAAACGTAGATAAGCAATCAGTTACGGATATTTGTAATACCTATGATATTATTAAAAGGGCATTGTACTTCCCTCAGACCATTCGTCAGCGCGTCGCCTAGAGCAAAAGTCCGAGTGCCTCGAAATTGTTAAAACAAACGCTCTCGTATAATATGCCAATGAATCTCCGATTGAAGTTGTATCTAAAACAAATAACTTAAATCATGTCGTCGAGTGAATGGTCGGTTTGAATGGATATTAAAACGTGAGGCAGGCGCGGGGGAGACGAGCGCACGCCACGGAAAGCAATCAGCGAGTGAGGATTAATGGCGGCGGCGCCCGCGGCGCCCGCGCCGGCCTGCCCGCCGCAACACGCACCCGATTTTGTCAATAGCCGCACAGATTTTGAACTGATGCAATAAAGTGTTTCCTTGTAACAACCTTATACACTATCTCAGTGAAAGCTTGTAAAATATAGTAAATAGGTATATGTATAAGTATTCCTACTCAGTTGACAATAGTATTAGGTATAGGTACTTAGCTGAGCATAATGGTGAATGTGAGCGGAAATTCACAGACCACCTTCAAATATCATGAATAGTCAACACTTCGTATATTTATCGGTCATTGCTGTGGTACGCAACATCTTCATTACGGTGGAGTGTTAAAACTTGTTAATCTGTCACTTAGTTAATTATTATGCAAGGGCCACTGTTAATTGAATCAGACGGCGACAAAATGTTAATAAGCAGCGATAGCCGCGGCGGCGGCCGGCTCTCTTCCCCAGGACAAGGCGCGTTTTCAAATGCAAATAACGGCTTTAAACCAATGCTGTTGATAAGCGCAAAAGTGATAAGAGTAGGTAAACTCAATAAATATTGGAGTAAGTAACACGCAATTTTTAGTGTTCGACCGAAATGAGATCTGCAACCGAAAGTTGTTACGTGAGTATTAAAGTTTAAAAGAACCAATACGATTTCAGTTTGTATTTTTTTTACCTACTTGTTTTAAATTTAGCTGTCGTAAATACGTCTTTGTGTTGATAGAAGTGAATTTTAGAAAAAAAAGATTACTAAGTAGCGCAGTCGTAAGTATTTGATGTGTATTGAGCCACTCTATAACGCCGATTGATCCCAAACGCCACACAGAAGCTAGTTTCCGTAGATTATGTGGCAAAACCGAAACTACTATTTAACGCCTAAACCGTAATAAAATCCGAAAGTTCCACCGGACTACAAATTTCAGATCATACAGCCATGTATACATACCATTTTCATTCTTACCTGTCCTATTTGGTAAACAAAATTCTAACCTCCAAAAGTCTCATTTTTGTTATTTTTTAACTACTTCATCGTAAATAAAGGAACTGGAGATAAAATATCAGCAAAATTATGTACAAAATATTACCTCAGGTTTATTTGATAACATAATACACCTTATTCTTTACAAAAAAAATTGCATATTGAGGGTAGAATTTTGTTTACCAAATAGGACAGGTAAGAATGAAAATGGTATAGGTACCTATTGTGGGTAGGTACCATCAGCCAAATATTGTGGTTTGTGGTTGAAAGTCCTTTGCACATCATAAAATATAGGTACTGTCGATGAGAAGTGGGTGTTAACTTGAAAGATCGACTACAGCGACATATTATATGATAGGAAGTTGGATGAAAAGTGACAGACCACTTATTTAGCTGACCACCTACTTATTAACAACTCTGTTTCTGTTATGAAATGAATTGTTTATAACTACTATTATTTAAATAGGAATGAACTAACCAGGAACTTAATTCAATAATTCCAAGTACCTAGTAACTACTCCCCCGTTCTGCCAAAGGTTCTTTGAAGCACGGTTCAGGGGCCGTACCATGACGTCTTATTGCGTTTCAGTTTAGGTCCGCTCGCTGTCAGATTCATACTAAAAGTGACAGCTAAAACTTGAACTGCATCGGAATTAGGACGTCATGGTAAGGCCCCAGGTCATCTATAGTTTCTTTAGTACTTGCGAGAGTTACTTTGAAAATAAACTCAAAAACAAACGAATTGACGATGACGTTAAAATGCCGTGATAATGTAACATTCAAATATTGAATAAAGTGTTGCATTTGTTTATTTCGCTAATTAATTATGAAAGGTTTCAGAATGCAAATCAGGTGAGCTGAACAGGCGCGCTGTGGCGGCCCGCGATAAGGGTTTATTTATCCAAGATGGGTTTCTACATAAAATTTCGCTTAATTTATAATAAGGTTAGCGTAATATGGGTATATAACACCTGATTTTCATTATATCAAAAGTAATATATAAGCCATCTATGTATATGGGTAATAAAGCTGAAGAGGGTCGAATGGTTGTAAATAAAGATATTTTTAAAATGGCGGGAATATCTACTTAGAATCGATAACAGAACACGTTCCAACAGTTTTTAGAATTTTTGTCTGTTTATTTGCGCGCGCATCACATAAAAACGGCTGAAAGGATTTCGATGCAAACTTTACTTATCTGTCGAGAAAATCCCTGGCCAGGTTCCGTTATAGGCTACTTTTTATCTCGAAAAATTGCATAGTTCCTGCGGGATAGCGATTAACATGTCAAAGGTCACAGCTGCCTAGAGTCGCAAGTTCGCAACGTAATAAATATGGCTTGCGAGTATCATAGAGGTGCACTAACGGCACTAAGGGGATTTTTCAAAATACCCACGGGATAGGGAATAAATAGGGTGTATAAGTCTACTGAAAATGGAGCCTATCTCCGTAACTATAATTACTAGAGTCTTGAAATCGGGATAAGGACAAATAAATGCTTTATATATGTACTTTGAAATGTTCTTATCTCCGTAACTATTATTACTAGAATCTTTAAATTTTGCATGTACCCATGATTTCTGAAAACTGGTATCAGGATTTTGCAAAATTCCCATGGGATAAGAAACAAAGAGGATTATTCTGTGTAACTGACTTGCTATAGGTACTCATAGTATAGTTTCTTGGTATTTGGCAGACATATTCCTTGAGGATCAAAGAGGTTCACTATAAAGCAATTTTCAAAAGATAAAAGGACTGTATAGAAAATATAGACTTAATATTTAGTAGCAAATACGTTCTGTTCTGTGTCATAAGAAGGGATTTTTCGAATTACCCACAGAACAAAATGATGGATAAAAAAAAATGAAACCACCAAGCGGGGTTATTTCGCTGAGGTAAATAACTCTGACCGCGTGCTCTGCAAGCCGCGCTACCTGGTAAGGTAACGCTTGACGGTGGATCCATATCCTCTGACGGTACCATCCAATATATTTAACTAGGTAGTACGAAATAAAGTACGAGTTGCATTTGGCTGGTTTTTGTACATTTTAAATGGGAGGGAGGAAGAAGTTTTACTTAACGCAAATTTTAAATAAGGACTTTACTAACCTTCAAAGAAATGGCATGGCGTGGCGGCCCAATGCAGACAGACACAAAGAGGTTGTCACCTGCTACAAAAAATTAAGAGTGAAGATCTTCATTTCACGTTTTGGGACACCAACGTGAAAACCTAATGGACCAAGGGATATTTGGAAGAGCATAATTATGTGAAAGTACCACTCGAAACTAATGATTTTTTTTTGCTGAATTTGAAATACGAGTATAAGAAGATAATTACAACTCTAATTAATCTAAGTACCCGGATGACCGAGCTTAGCTCTGTATTTTTTTGGTACGTTTTCTAAGAATGAAACCTAGCTAGATCGATTTATCGTCCTCGAAACCCCCTGCATTGCATACTAAATTTCATGAACATCGTTGGGGCCGTTTCCGAGATTCAGATTATATACATATTAATATATATGTACAACAATTGCTCGTTTAAAGGTATAAGATAGATAGATTCTTCTTCTTAAACTTAAGAGCTAGGCTCTTGTCGGTGGAGCAATTTCTATGTGTTGTCGGCGGATAGATTAATCAGTCAAAAATTTAATTCGAGCTGTAGTTTTGAAGCAAAATACAATTCTTTCCAATTTCGAATGGTACTTTCAAGCGATGTGCTTTCATATTGATATTTATTAGTAATCTTGTCACACGTTGTACCTACATACACGGCATGCATTAAAACTTTATTTTTATTTTGTTGATTTAGCAAAGCGATTTTTTTTATGCTTAGCGAGTGTTTCTCACCATTCAACGCACTTGCGACGTATCGCGCGTAACTGTAATTATAATAGCGCGAATACTTACTCTTCAAAATTTTCAGATATTAAAATTGTGTGTCTCAACCCGCTTCTCCATCTTTGGGTACGTGTACCATATGGTTCTCTATTGTTTGCCCGAATTTCATATGAACTAATTTCACATGTCCGAATTTCATTTGCCGTAATTTTATATTCCGTAACAATATACATGCCATAATGATCATTGGCCATATTTTCATTTGCCATAATTTTCGGGTGCCATAACGAAACATTTGCCATACATTTCATTTTACCTATTATCAAGTGCCCTAAAATGATTTGCCATAAAATTCAAACGCCATAATAATTATTTGCCATAAAAAACCCTGAATTTTGATTCTTGTAATTTTAAGTATTGCGATAATCTATTATCTACGTTTTACAGATGTTATGTCTAGAAAACATATATTAATATGAACTGAATGACCCTGAGGTGAAGTCGACGGAGCTTCGCTTCGCGGAGCTCCTATTCCGCCTAGTTTTGGCGCTTCGCGCCTTGACACCATTCTAACCTAGCCTAACCTATAGATTAATTAACCAGTCATGTGACCTGTGTAGGTATTTAATATTGTGGGGAGCTTGGCCCTCCGAGCCCCCTGAGCCCCACGAGCCCTCAGAGATGCTTCTATTTCTGCTCTGAGGGTCGCAAGAAACCTGACGAACCTACCGTGTTTCGGTAGCAGTAAATTTCAACAGTCTGGATTTGTTTTTTTTTCTTAATTATGGCAAATCATTGTTATGACATGATATATTAGTGATTTTGAACGTTATGGAAAGTAAAAAATTATGGTATCTAATATTAGGGATGTTAACATTATGACGTTTGAGTATTATGGCATTCAAAAATTATGGCATGTGATATTAGGGCAAATGAAGGTTATAGCCAGTGACCATTTGGCAAATGAAATTAGTACAAATGAAATTTTGGGGAATGGAGGGATCCCGTGCCATATTTATTGGTGTAACTTTGCCTAGGAGTTTCGGTGCGAAGTGCTCGAAGTGCTGCCGCGGCATTTCGTCCTCCGACTGGGTGCGGAAGGCGCGCGAGCAAGTCTACCACCTGGCATGCTTCGCGTGTGACGCCTGCGGCCGGCAGCTGTCGACGGGCGAGCAGTTCGCGCTACACGAAGACCGCGTGCTCTGCAAGCCGCACTACCTGGAAACGCTTGACGGTGGATCCATATCCTCTGACGGTACCATCCAATTTATAACTGCCTGCCCTCTGACTTTATACGTGACCAAAAGTAAAATATATGGAAGTATTCGTATAAGCTAACGAATAAATTTTTATCTTTTTATAAACAAGTGTTAGTGAAACTTTTGTCGTCAACACAAGTAATGTAACAAAAAGAACCAACTAAATAATTATTTAATGCATTGACGACTACTTTGGTACCTACTCGTAAGAATAATAATACAATTTTGTAACCCGATATCCTGCAGATGGCTGTGACTCAGAGGGCTACCACAAAAGTAAAGCCAAGCGGGTCCGAACGACGTTCACGGAGGAGCAGCTGCAGGTGCTACAGGCAAACTTCCAACTGGACTCGAACCCTGACGGCCAGGACCTGGAGCGCATCGCGCAAGTCACGGGGCTCAGCAAGCGGGTCACACAAGTCTGGTTTCAGAACAGCCGCGCCAGGCAAAAGAAACACCAACACACCGGAAAAGGAAAACAAAGCCAGCGTTAGTATTTGAAGTCAACGTTAAATGGTTTAGCTAACAATGTGCCGTAGCCAATACTGTTGCTTGGTAAAATATCAATTGGTTTCAAGTAGATATTACTTGGAGTTTAATTGTAATGTTTTCAGATGTATGTAATTCAATGAATGAATTTTGATCACAATAACGATATCATTCTAAAAAATCGAATGGCAATATTATCAGCAACGGAAACATTGCCGACAACACATTGTGGGGGCTATCGTCTCAATAATAAGCTGAGCTAAGCGTAAGCATTTTAAGCCTGTATGATTTTTAAAGTAAAACCGGTACTGCGCGAATTAATGCGATTGCGAATTCGGTTTTTTATATTGTCTTGTGAACAAAATGACCGTGTGTAGACAAAGCTTAAATTTTCAGGGATTATGTTATGTTGTTCGCAGTAATGTCGCGGGAGTCGGACCCGGTGGGGTTTGGCCGGCCTATCAACCTCCACCTCACCTACTCCTTCCAGAACAAGCCGCCTTTTGTCCCGATAGGTAAAGCTATGACGTTATTTTAACTAGGTACCGACTATAAATTTTAGGTAGCTATAACCTAAAAACAAAAACTCATAAAAACAATATACTTCCTTTGATAAGAATATAATATAGTTGGTGGCTTTGTGATTAAAATGAAAACAAAATGTGTTTCAGACGGTACTTCGTTCACGGATTCCTCAATGGATGAACTTTCAGAAGACTCGTCAATCCATTGCATGCAGAGCGAAGTTTAACCTCATCTCTGGAAGCCATCACAAACCCTTAGGAGTTTTTCGGTCTTGTTTAAATTTTAAACACAACTTTTTGTGGGGTTTCTAAAAGGAAGTCGATGACATAAAAACTTAAATAGCTTTTAATGTAAATTTTTAATACTAGTAAATGTTCAGACATTAATACTACTGCCTGACCATTCGTAAATTCCTTCGCAAAATGCTAAGGTTCCAGAATAATCAGTTAAGAGTGTTAACGCTTGGACCTATAGTTTATTAAGCCCCAGTCAGCATGACTATTTCTAAATTAATATTGTACAAAGTTATACTTTACCTATTTATTTATTTATTTCTAGTAACTGTGATACTTACGTTCGCTGTCGAATCCTTATTGTTTACCTTTTGACTTTATAGTAAGTAGATAACTGTAGGTATGTAGCATTTATTTTAACATTCAAATTTCAAATAAATTAACGTATCAAATACTTATATATAGATATAGGATTGTTAGTACTTTTACACTTCTATAATCTAAGTACCTATGGATTTTCTTTAAGTAGGTAGTGCCAAATTAAAAAGACTCATGTTTTCATGTCTATATTAATAAAAGCCATGAGCTAATTCTGTCTATTTTAAAGCAGTCACTTCCAATTAAGATTACTTCTAGTTAATTAGCCATTCAGTGTTGCGGTGAACATATATTGCAGTTCGTGTTTTCAAATCGCGAGAATGAAAGAGTTACCTGCACAATTTTTTTATGAGAGCAACGAAGATGCGACGAGTCACGAGTTATGGTCTACCTATTACCTACTTTCAAATACGAAGTTTGAAAGTATAATGCAATAACTTAGCTTAATTATATGTTTGAAACAACAAATACTAAATAACTATACCTACTATACTCACTCAGAGAACATTATACTTACTCAGAAAACTTACTTCAAAGTGGCAATGTTCCATTCAATGAAGAATAAGAGGTCAAATGCGAGTTAGAATAGCACATGTTAAGATATATCTTAGTCCTTATTAATTTGTTTTGATTGTAATTTTCAACAATACACGTGCCAGAAGCATAACGACCATAACTAAAACACAAATTTATATCTAACATTTAAAGGCCATTTTTACATAAATATAAAATAAAAATGGATCAAACCGAGGGCTTTATTTAGTCGTGCTCTCTAACGATTAAAAAAAATCACAACTAATCGATTCCGCAATTTTTATTTAACAAATCGCGATGACAACTAGGTACAAGATATTTATTTACGAGTCTTAAAAATGTATTCGAATAAAATTCCATTATAATGCACGTGACATAATAATGGGCAAGCTTTAAGTCACTGGAAAGAGTGGCAAGTGAAAGAATTTTATAAAATTAATTATCGCTAACACTTTCGACACATGTTTTGCAGAGAGAACCCTTCAATTTTTCAAACGCATAAAATAGGCACACCTTGTAATTACTGAGTAAACTGAAATGATGTCAATAAGTAATATTGGATAGTTCCAACAAATTTAAAACTAATCAACTTTTGCTTTAGACCCCAGATGTAACTGTCAGGCACATATTAAAACATTACAACCTTCGTTATAGTGCAAAAAAGAACGTTCGTGGAAAAATTGAAGAAAAGACGTAATGGCTTTACCCCTCACAAATGTCACATCCTCCCATTGTGTATGTTGCAAAAAAAGAAAGTCAAAGTAATATAAGTTCAATTCAATTCAAGTCAAATTTAGGAAAAGTGGCTCCATCAACTTTTTGATGATTCTGCCAATGTCAAAGTTGGATGAGACACGGAAGTAGGTGGACGACTTGTTCAAAAATCAGCCAGTTTTCGGTGGGATAACTATCAGTTACTATCTGCAATGAGGATACACAAGGTTTCAACAACTAATCGAATCAAACAAATAATATGTAATATAAGTTATCGTGAAATTTATCATGCTAATCATTTTCGGGGTTCAAGTTTCAAGAACAATAAAAATAATGGTTTGCATTGGCTGGCATTTTACATTTATGTGTTGCCATCATGAAAAGGTAATGAAAAACTTATTCTTATATTTCAGTCACAGTTTCATTAACAAATCACGTGGGGTATTAAATAAAATAATGATGTTGGTTCTTAGTTGTACTTTGTCGCGGTTGTTTATGTTTTAAATAAAGATTACGCGCAAAATTACTAGTACTACCTCCGAGGAAAAAGAAGCAGTATCTAAGATACTTCGAAGTCGTAAAAAAAAACCATTGAAAAACATAATTATTTATTTCTAAACTATCTTGTTTATTGAAGCCATGTCACGTAGAGGTAGAGGTTCTAAGTCAGATAGTTTGCTTACAATTACTGCAATAATTATATAACATATCTACCGGCTAAATACTTAACAGTATGCCTTCATTTCTAGTTCTAGATTGTCAATTACTAAGCTGTTGTATTATATTATAAGTATGTGTCCATTGACCTTGTCTTGAGTATTGCAGTCTTGTTTATTTATGGTGTTACTCTGTAAATACTTAATAATAGATGTGTATGTACTTATCAAAAAACTAGAATGTACAATGAAATTATTATTTTGTAGTAAGTATTACGATCGCGTTCGACATCACGTCATTGTAATAATATACGTTCTATAGATACTTTAGGACTTAAAGTTTATAAGTTAACACTGTACAAATTTATTGAATATTATTATGTTGAGTAAAATTCTATTTTGATTTTTATGCTTTACGTCATTGGCCTAAATTGTACGTTTGTAAGGACCTAGATACCCTAAAGCAATAAACAAAACAAAATTTGTCAACAAATTTATCATACTCGTAACAATATTATTTATACCTATACCTTAGATAAGGTAATGGCGGCGTCTGTCTAAGCTTAGTATTGCTACTGATTCAAATAAGTTTGAAATTTAATATTTACAGTATTAATTCAATATTAAAAATAATAATCGTAAACGTCTTAAAACTAGAAAAGTGTATTTCTAACACTCAATAATAATAATTCTGGTAATATATTTTTCAACTAGAAGTAGGGTTAACCATAGTCATCATAATCATTAATGCATGCCCACTCACAAGTTTATAAGTATATACATATACTTACGCACATAAAATATTATGTACTTATGTTGCGCAAAAAGCCACAATTAACGTTCAAACCCATTTTATTATTGGGTTTGCAATCTTTTCCTATTGTTTCTAAATCAAGACTTTGCGTTTGTTCTCCGTTCATGCTTGTCTTACAGGTCCCAGGCTTGTCTTTTAGTCATCATGATAATTTAATTTCTAGTTATTACTAATATTTTTTGGCACGCCTCTCAAAGCTTCTCCATGGTGTTGAGCAGCAGTTCCATATCCTGGTGGATGGCGCGCAGCATGTCCCGCGCCTGCTTGGCCGAGTCAAGGATGTCAATGCTCTGCGTGTAGGGGTTGTAGCGGACGCCGAAATCGCGAGGGATCGTCTGGGCATATTTACTGGAAACAATTATAATCACTTCTTAAATATTATGTCTTCATATCGTGAAACACCTCTTACTATTACGATTCGAAAGATTCAATTGGTGCGGTAATTAAACGTCACAATTTTTTTCGTATTTCTGAATTGTAATTTTAGAAAACTATGAACTGGTGTCGATTTCTATAGGCGTAGGACCTAAATAAAACCTATTTATGTTCATGTTAGCTAGTGTATAACTCCATAAAATATATTTTAAAAGTTTGGTGATATTTACCTCCATATACAATATAAAACACATTAATATGTACCATATAAAAAAATCTTAGGAATCACGCACGTTATAAGCGATGCGGCTAGCAACCCATCACTATTTTGATTCCCTTTTCTAGCTATGAGCCCACAATCACGCTAAACGTACCCTTTAGGTCTTGTTACCTTAGGCTCTATCTACTCCGTAAGTAAGGGATAAAGACGTAATTTATGTAGGTACGTATGGATGTACCAAAACATAAATATTCGACACTTTCTCTCTTTAGTAATATCTACTGAGCATGTACGAGTACCCCAAACTCAAATATATAACAAGCCTAATGGTCCATTAAGTAGAGGTCTTAATTGATCCAATAATCTGTGACAGTGCGGAAGGTTACCTACACGACACGTGTAGATCGTTTACCCTTTGATTCCGCCTTGAGCATTATAACTACACGGAATACGATTCCGTTTCAATATTCTAACAATTAACAGCTGGATGAAACCTAAATAGTACTTAATTAGTGAAACTGAAGACGAAGCTAGCTTCATCTTAGTGGTCTAGATACCTAGACAGGTAGGTACTAGAATCCCAATTAGGATACAAATTATGATGATGATTAGGGCTCCATGAAACACTTAAAAAGTACTTACCTATGTTTGGATATATGTAGTATAAAATATAATATTTAAAGATGATATCACTCTCTCTCCCTCTCTCTCTCTCTCTCTCTCTCTCTCCAGCCTATATACGTCCCACTGCTGGGCACAGGCCTCCTCTCAGAATGAGAGATGATATCACACTAATAAAATAATATACAAGCGAAAGTTTGTGAGTGTGTGTGTATGTTTGTTACTTCTTTAAGCGCAAACGACTGGACGGATTTGGATAAAATTTTGAATGGAGATCCCAAGCACCAGTACCCAAGATTAACACATAGGCTACTTTTTATCCCGGAAAATTGCATAGTTCCCGCGGGATAGTGATAAACATGTCAAAGATCGTAGCTGCCTATATAGACTCGCAACGTAATACATAATTATTGCAGAATATAACTGCGAATCAACATCAGTTCTTAATAAATCTAATTCTGCGCGGACGAAGTCACGGGCAAAAGCTAGTAAAAATATAATTCGTGTAACGTACATCATCTTTTCTTTTGCATCCTCAAAGCTGTTAGCCACGAAGTAGACAGGCTGGTACTCTGTTATGGGGTACTTCTTCTCGCCGGTTACTTCGGGCTCGAACTCAAGCAACTCCGGTTTTCCCGACAAACAGTATTGCAGCTCCCCGAACGAGGACAGGAGGCCAGCTCCGAATGCTTTCAACTTCCCTTCTTGCCGACAGAGACCAAATTCCACCGTGAACCAGAAGCACTGTGGATGAGCGATTGTTTTAACTAAGTCATTTTACAGTATTAAGAACAAAGTGAATAAGGTAATTTTTAAAACATACTGTTGCCAATCGCTCAATATAATCATCGGGTGCTCCTAGCGACGCCAGTCCTATTTCCTGCGAGAACTGAGCAAATGCAGGGTCTGCGAACAATGGCGCATGCCCGAGCAGCTCGTGGCAGACGTCGGGCTCCGGCGTGTAGAGCGGGCGCGAGTGGTGTCGGATGTACTGCGTGCTGTGGAACACGCGGAAGGCCAGCCCCGCCAGGAAGTCGCGCGATGAAAGCAAGCCGGCTACTGGTCGGAGAGTGAAGCCTGTGCAGTCTGCAATTTACAAAAAAGTGTTCGCATTAAGGTCTTTTAATATTAATGTAGACTATATTAAACATTTAGTTTTTAGTAGGTATGACCGGCTTCATGAGAATTACGTCATTTACAAATTGGATTTTATTATTGTAATATTTTAACTCCCGATGCAAAAAGCAAAAAGAGAGATGTATTTGTGTGTGCGTCTGTGTGTGTGTAAGTTCATTTTTAGGAAAATAACTATGTTTTTACCTTTAAGGAAGTTGGATACGTCTTCCAACTGAGGTATGTTGTCCTCCCTATATCCACAGTTCTCAATTAATAAAGGAAACACGTGGTTATGTTCATTGCAAGCATGAGTGGGATACAATTCCGTCAACTTTTTGAACACAGTTCCCCATGTAGCGGTTTCTTCTTTGGTATAGTCAACGTGGGGCAGCGGTTGTCCATGCTTGTAGTTATAAGCTATGTCTGCAAAATATTTGCGGCGCGCGCGATATTCGGGGTCAGTGAAGCCGGGGTGGTCGGAATCGAGTTCGGCGCCGTACGATAAAATTTGGTTGGCAAATCTGTCCAAATCACGTATGCGTCTAGGAAACCATGGCACAGCAGCTGTAAAGGAGAAAATATATTATTGCCATTTAAACCGAGTTTTTAAAAGTGTATCTATTTTTACTGTTCATAAATTGTATGTGTTGGTATAGGTATTATACGATACAATATGAATCAATACAACTTCACACTGCGGGTGTAGCTGCTTATTAGGTATTAAATTATTACCTATTTACTTAGGTACTTATTATTAACTACAAAAAATATTAGTTGTTGTAACTTAGTGGTTTTATTTAGCTCAAACTTACATCTATTGTCTTTATAATTCCTAGAAATGATGTTGAGATAGCCCACATTTTTCTTTAACTCCTCTAGAGCAGTAACAAAGTCTCCAACTCCGTGTTCGCATTCTACCATGAACTCATAGCCTGGCCGCCGGGCTGAAGACCGGGACTCGATATGACTGAGGTTGACTCCGTTAGAAGAAAATATGCCCAGAAACTTTTCTAAGCAACCAGCTTGATCAGGCGACTCAGCAGAAAACAAAAGCCATGTTGATTTGGCCGAATCACGTCCTTCTTTGATGTAATTTCCACCATGCATCAACTTGGGCTGAAAAAATAAAAAGTTTAAATAAATGTAAGTAATTGCATCAGCACGTATTTTTGATATTTGATATTAAGCCGTGGTAGCCTAGTGGTTTGATCTGTGGCCTCTCAAGCAGAGGGTCGTGGGTTCGAATCCCGGGCTCGTACCTCTGAGTTTTTCGGAATTTATGTGCGATATCTCATTTGAAATTTACCATGAGCTTTTCGGTGAAGGAAAAACATCGTGAGGAAACCTGCACACAACTGCGAAGCAATTCAATGGTGTGTGTGAAGTTCCCAATCCGCACTGGGCCCGCGTGGGAACTATAGCCCAAGCCCTCTCATTCTGAGAGGAGGCCTGTGCCCAGCAGTGGGACGTATATAGGCTGGAGATGATGATGATATTAAATCCCTAATATAATATTAAAATTTATTATTAATCATTATTTCTTGAAGTAAGATAAATGACGCGCGCTGAGAGATAACGTATCAACTCATAAAACAGTAAATTCAGGTTATGCCAAGAATTAGTAAAGCGATAACCTTCAACCTTCCACGAACTGAGCACTCACAGACAAGTGAAGCAGAGTGATAAAGCATTATCATCTACTTGCTGATAAAATGGGTTTCAAACGTTAAGATTATTTTTTTAATAAAATACACGACTTTTGCAAACTTTGCAAACTTTGCAAACTTTAACAAGATTAGAATCCTAGTAGGTACAAGATAAATGCGTCAGACGTAATAAGTATTTGATAAGTATGTTACACCATGGTCAAACCTTTATTACTGGCTTATAAATATTATTTCCTCGATCCTTTGGTAGCAAATTTCGTTTACCTGCTAAGTTTTAATTTTCTCGTTCACACAGAAAAAGCGAACACTGGTAGGAAATAAACTTAAGTATTGAAGTATTAAACTTTTACTCAATCGTACAAAATTGGTGCTCAACAATTTGGTTTAGGTTACTTAATTGACTTCTAACTTGGGTTTTTGTAGAAGAAACCACTTATGCCTCATATGCCTTTAAACATTATTTCAAATACCTTTAAAAAGTTTTAACTTTATAAATAAATAGTTACCATTAGAATCATAAAATATACTTTCAAAGGAGTGTCAAACAGACCCTTACTTAATTGTTTGCTGAGTAGGGCCGTTTCAAATTATTTTGGTCGCTACAGTTGGCATCAAAAGTAACTGTCTACTTTTGTATATATATTATATGTATATTATATACTAGTATGTGATTTTTAGAAATTCCCTCGGGATAGGGAATAATGGGGTTTATAAGTCCGCTGCATAGCCGCCCTACCTCCATAACTACAATTAGGTACTAGAGTCTTGAAATTTGGCACACAGGTAATGAACCATAAATCATAACTGCTAAATATTAATTTCAGGATTTTCCGAAATTCCCGTGGGTTAGAGAATAAAGGAGATTTACATTCCTACTTTGAAATGGTCCTATCTCCGTAACTATTATTACTAGAATGTTTAAACTTGGCATACCAATAGGTAATTATGATATCTGAAACTGATTTCTGTATTTTGCAAAATTCCCCTGGGATAAGAAATCATTCATTCATTATATATAGGTATTTAGATCCTTGGTATTTGACCGACATGTTCCCTGTGGATCAAAAAGGAGCATTTAGAAGGAATTTTGCAAATTTCTGACGAGATAAAGGGACGGGATGATAAATAATGACTTAATATTTGAAGATATCATTGGATGTAGGTGGTAGTTACCAGCGCGGACGAAGTCGCGGGCAAAAGCTAGTACCACGATAGTACTCTTACAAGTATAAAAGTAATCCGCTACTTTGGATGCTAACTGTAGGAATTTACTAGTACTTTTTCTAACAATTATATTTAAAGAGCTGCTTCTTAATGTGGACAGTAGTAATTTTGAACAATTAGAACACTGGTATTTAAAAACAAAAGTAAGTGTCTTCTCACTTTAATTAAAAGTTTACGTTAGTTAATCTCTTGTACATGTAGATAAGTAATATAATATACAATAGTGCCTACATGTAAAAACGAAGTCGTTAAACAATGTTTACTCTGTTATAATGAATTGCCTTCCGATAACAGGGAAAAGTGGATGAAATAGGTTAAAGTTTAAGTAAATAATTATTGTACAATGATAATGACGCAACTTTCGGAGGTAAAGGACAATCATGAACATTTCTGTAGAAGATTTTTTGAGTAGCGCTTGCATTTTCATTGATTAAGGATAATCTTTAAAATCTATTAATAAGTAAACGTAGATGATATTAAGGCAAAGCCCTGATACCTATCTCTACTTTTATTTATTGTGGTAGCGATTGTGGATTCGTAATTCAATAATATCGAACACTATCGCATTAAAATGTCATATTCTAAGAAATAAGTACGTACTTATTATTAATTACTTAAATTCGCTTCGCATACATACGTGGGGCATGAGTAAAATTAATTTTCTTTTATAATTCTCATTTATGAATCCATAACTTGTTATAAGTTGAATTTGGCATTATTTTACATTATTTCCAAAAATAGATTCATCATAACAAAGCTAACACCAGATACTTCTTGAAAACATTGTGTTTTGTATTACCAACCAAATAAATGCAGACTGACTTTAAATTTGAAGTCCAATTTATTTTTGAGTAGCTGGAAATGGTAAAATATTTTTTTCTAATACTTAATTCAAAGATATTGCGATGGTAAATTAAAATTATTTGGGCTACCTATAGAAAATATTACTATGGTATCCTAAATTATACTAAAGCAAGTTTTGAAATCTAAACGTAAAACTCACCCTGTCTGGTGGCGATGAAGACAGTTTTTCATCATTTTCAGGAGCCCTGGAGACTTCCATTTTCAAAGCGTTCCGAAATAAGTACGATCTCTAGTACGATCTCCTGAGTAAACAAAACGCCGTCACTCGTGCGCAGCTTTTATGTCCTCACGAATATGACGTAGTGATAAACAAGAATGTGGTTAATAATGGCGCTAGCAAATGATACACATTAAAAAATCTCGCTCTAGCTAGGTAGGTAGCAGAGCACACCATGGATACGGCAAACAAAAGAGTAGTTCCCGACCCCGGCCCTGGGGCCTTACCATGACGTCCTAATTCCGACTCAGTTCAAGTTTTAGCTGTCACTTTTAGTATGAATCTGACAGCGAGCGAACCTAAACTGAATCGCATTAAGACGTCATGGTAAGGCCCCTGACATTCTATTTACTACCTTTATAGTTGACTTACTAATTTAATATCTTCAACGAACTACGATTTTAAAAGAAAATTATTATTTCTAAATAAATATTTATAAATTTATGTGTCCTAACGAAGATCTATTTCAAAATCTTCTCATGTAGTAATTGAAAATATGTGTTAATGTTTGTTCTTAAATTTACTTTTAAAATACTTCTCAAATAAAATTAACTATAAGTACCTACTTTCTTAAATTAACACGTGCAATCTGATAAACAAATATTGACATAATTAACAATACCTACCAGAGATCGCAATACAACAGATTTGCGAACAATCATAAACAATTATTTCCATTAAAAGGCTATACTTTCCACTTTGTAATTAACTCTCTATCATGATTGGATTAAAATTAGATCCCTCAAACATAAACGCAAGTAATGGTTCCAAATTTGGCACTGTAGACAGGAAAGTACCGCATCCAAACATAGGCAAAGGAAGCTTAATGGCCTTGCCACATCTACGCTGTTGATATACCTAGTTCTGATCTCGATGTACGGTCGATGCAACAAATGACGAAAATTGCGTTGGTTAATTTTTTGCGCTCGTTTAACAGGAAACAGTTCTTTAAATATAAAATTAAAAAACTGGCCAAGAGCGAGTCGGACTCGCAAACCGAGGGTTCCGTACAAATCCGGCTCGTGAATATAAAATCCAGTGTTAGTAAAGCCCTGCCCCTAAATAAAATGTAGGTAGTGTGAGGTCATTTTATATTGGTTGATAACATAGAGACATTTAAAAAAATTCTAAACGGCACTGAAAATTAGAACACAGAAAAATCCGGAAAGTAAAGCTATGGCCGGGAATCGAACCCGGATCCTCACCATTCCGTGATCCGTGCTATAGGTACCCCTACCACTATTATTTATTCAGTGCCCATACACCACCCATAGCAGGTGAGTAAGCGTTCGAATTTTTCCATCTGTTACCAGCTGTCACGTGACACTATGCGAATGTTTGTCGCCAATTACAAACTCCCGTAGAACATCATCTACTGCTCACCAAATTGCCCCAGCCACCAGAGTTTCTCTATTAGATTATTGTATTGTCACGCGATATACATACCTATGCGAGCAAAATTTCAGCTCAATCCGTTGAAGATACATACATACATATTTACATAAATCACGTTTTTATCCCTTACTTGAAGATAAATCGGCTTTAAAATTGAGTTGCAAGCTTCCACCAATTACATAACATCTTCAAAAGTTAAATAAAAGCTTGTAATATATCCATTATTGGATTAAAACAGATACGAACGGATATCTTAGGCATAACCTACTTGTAAATTAAATCGCGCCATTTTGTTTACATCATATAAAAACTTTGTTTTGCGTAAGATTACGTGGTAACAAGTTTTGTTTTGTTGTTAGTACCGTATCATAACAAATAGAACGTGGTGACGCATTTGTTCATAAATATTAAGCAAAAAATGACTCTGATTAATTACATAAATCTGACATTAAAAGTATATGTAGATCAATATTATACCCTTGTAAAGAATAGTTAACTTGTCTATTTACCTCACTGTACTTGCCATAGAAGTACCTACTTGCACTGAAATAGTCAGGCAAACTAAGGTACAGTTTACACAAAAGATCCACAAATGGGTCGAAGTGTATCCGTAAGGGCCCCTAGTTATACTTCATTTAATTTAGAATGAGAAACAACAACAACATTATATCGTCGGCTGTAGGTCTAATTGGCGTAACTGACAAAATACGCAAAATGAGTTGAGTATACAGTTTTGTTCAGAATTTTCCGCTCTTTCGAATGGTATTATTGAAAAAATTCTAGCTTTAAAAAAATGTCCCTTACTCTAATTTTTTTCAAGGGGTTCTTGTCGGATCAGCCTCACAAAAACAATGTAACTGAAAAAATATTAAATATAGCAACAAAAAATGGTGTATTTACCGCCGCCAACCCACTTTGAATAAGGTAAGGATCTTTTCAATCAACGAATTACCCTTACATGGTTAATTATCGAAGAAAAACATAATAAAACTTGCCTTACACTAATGTCTCAGTTATTAAAAAAAATACCCATCACTTTTACATCAAACGGACTGCAAGTGTTTCGAAATATTTGTCCCTTACGCCGATTTGCATTCCCATACTTTAAGCAGTGCTAACGTTACACCAATTTGATTAGAATTATATTTGAGTTTATTGTCTGTTACGCTAATTTGATGCGAATTGTATTTAGTTTCATTTTACGTTAAACCAATTTGATTGTGAAACTAATGAATATTTTATCCGTTACCTTTATTTGCAAGCACATCATAACTTAATACTTATAAGATAAGAGCGGACGTGCTTACATTATTGTTATTCTTTTCTATCCCACAACGTCTTTTGAGTGTGAAAGGGAGGATGCGACACACAGCACACGGGCATCAAAACAAAGCTCCGTAATTCGTTAAGCTCAGTGCATGTTCACCTGTCGTTTGGTTTATTAACTACAACCTACCTTCTTACGACATCATGCACGGAAAAAAATTACTTAATCATATCTAAATATTTTTTCTGTGTTCGTTATCGTTAAGACCTTTCTGATGAAACAATAGGTATTAAACAAAATAAAAATAAACAAAACGGGGTCGAAGCCTCGGACAGCAGCAAGTCAATATAAGAATGTTACTTGTGTGTACAGATTTATAGTGCAAAAATATCGGTCACCGGAACACTCGATGGATGATCACATTGATAGAATTGTAATTAATGTTAATGAAAGCACTGACGAATCTAACGATAATATGTCTGACTGTGACTTAGATTATGAAATGGAAAATTTTGAAAATATCGATCCAAATAATCCAGTAGATAAAATAACAATAAAAAGTACCTATAAGTATACTAACGGGCCTAGTATGAAAACCTTCATGTCGTTTGCATCCCTCTCAAATGCATATTTACTTACATACAAATTTTCATAGTAGCCCCATGGCCCAAAATTATTACTACTTATGGAAGTATTATTACTTATGGAAGTAGATGTTGTTTTTAAGTAGGCAAGTATTGAGTTTTATTCTTGTAAACATTTCCCAATAAGCTTTATTTTGTTGTGTACTTACTTTGTTTTAAAGTGAAGATAAAATGCTTTAATTATAATTTGTTTATAATTATACTTATGACAATAGAATATTCGCGGGTGGTAGGGCCTTGTGCAAGGTCCGTCCGGATCGCTACCACCATCTTACTCGCTAATCCTGTCGCTAAGCAGCAGTGCTTGCACTACTGTGTTCCAGTGTGGAGAATAAGACAGCCGGGGAAATTACGGGCACAAGAGGCATTTCATCTAAGTTCTCTAGGTTGGCAACGCATCTGCAATCTCTCCGGGGTTGCGGGTGTCTATGGTGATCGCTTACCATCAGGTGACCCACTTGCTCGTTTGCCTTCCTATTCGCATAAAAAAAAGTTCGAAGTTACTGAAGGTGTTGTAACATCTCTATATTACACAATAACATTTTTCCTTTGACATCACTTCATCACTACATACCTATATCCCTATGTCCCTATGTATGCTTAAATCTTTAAAATTATGCAACGGATTTTGATGCAGTTTTTTTTTAATAGATAGAGTGAATCAAATATTAATGGATATGAAAACGTCACTCATTTAATAAAATCATTGATTAACAGTTCGGGTGACATCGTATTCCAATTGAGATCAGAGTTTTCTACTTCGCTACATCTCACTACATCCGTATTGTTGATCAATAGTTAGTAGGTAAAAATATTTACCGCCAATGATGCGGTATGGGTAAATTATTTATACATATTGTTTTATTTGATAACAATAAAAATAATAATAAATTGTTTTATTCCAATCAATAGAAGTCAACTCTTACAATATACAAACAATAATATTGCACGTAAGGGGCAAAAACAAACAAACTCTTCCAATACATTTTTATACGTCTTAAATGGTTTAAAAAACCAAAAAACAATTTTAAAATCGCTTTACACTAAAAGGGTGTACATCTTTTTTGTTCAGGAATCCCTTTATATTATTTTGTTTTCATGTTATTTTTTTCAACCATCGTCAAACACTACTTTGTATTTCATGCATTTTTTTCATAAACACCTAGTTATGCACCATTTTGTATTCAATGCTTTCTTTTCATCAATCCCTGTACACTATTTTGTATTTCATGCATTTCTCCAACTAGTCCTTTACCCTGTTTTTGTCATTATTGTTGGTTCCAACGTAGAGGTCGATTCCACGTAAGGGGCAAGACTGCAAAATACTTGGCATGTAAGGGACGTTATTGTCGAAACAAATTGACGTAAGGGAAATCTAATTTCTAAAATAGCCGCAATACTTTAATAAATGTTACACATAAGGATAGAGCACTAAAATCTAAGATTATGTGTGAAATCCGATCTAAAAAAGATTCGTTATAAAAAAAGTTATGAGCCATTTACTCCGAAAAAAAACTTTGATTGGCTCTCCTGAAAAAACGTATTATATCAGTTACGCCAATTAGACCTACAGCCGACGATATTGCGGCTCGTGAACTGTAATCTCTTTACAATTTGTACTAGAGTAACAATTGACGACACGCAAATAAAGTGACATTAAAACAATTTTATTTTGCGGCTGCCAAACTATTGTGCTGTACAATTTGCTAGGTAAGAAATAGTTGACCAGACGCAATATACTGTTATTGTGGTTTCTCATTCTAAATTAAATGAAGTATAGTAAGATAAGAAGGTACAGTCGAGGGCATAAATATCGATATATTCTGTCACTGACCTTATTGTTTGTGGCATAAAGGTGTATAGATGTTTTTAGCGTCTTGTTAACGTACGTATATTTATGCCCTTGACTGTGAGCTATACTAATATAGGCTCACGTCAACAATTTTACTATCCTCACTATTTTATTGATATCTATAAAAAACGCACTATTTTTGACACCACTGTTCTTTTGGCGTACATTTTGGTATTGTTTGGCCTAAACCTTGTGTCAACTGATTCTATTCGCTAGTATCTATAGAAGTCCGTCTCTTAGTGACTGGTGTTTAGATTCTCTGTGGTACCTAACAGAGCCGGACTTCAGCCGGACATCTGCACTCAATTGAAAAAAGGCCATACCGTAAAATGAAATCAAACTTTTACTTTTCATAAAACCGTCAAACGTCATACTTTTTATCTGTCATTTTACTAAAAGCCACATTTCTAAGTAAAAATATTAATTTAATACTTTCCCTATAAGTTAAATTCCAAAATGGTACAGTTGAAGCAAGTATCATTGCGATTGAAATCCATTACAAATATTCAAAAAATCACAAAGACGATGAAGATGGTATCCGCTAGCAAGTAATGTATTCCCTTCGTAACATTTTTATGATAATTCCTAATAAGTAATAATGTAAAGGCGAGTATTTTTGAAAGTGCATTGATATAAGGACTTTTTTTAATATATATTTATCAAACATGTATCTAGGTTCACGAGAGCTGAAAGAGAGCTAAAAGCTGCCAGGCCTTTTGGTTATGGGCCTCGTAAGTTTTACGAGTCAAGTCACTTAATGAAAAAGGGCTTAGCTGAAGAGGACCCGAAAAAGGCAAAGGAAAAAGCGGAATCGAAGGACCATTCAGGACAACCAACACCGCCGCCCGGCGCAGCCGAGATACCAATGGACAAGGAAGAGGCGAAAAACGTCAAGAGGATCTATATAGCTGTGACCTCGGACCGAGGTAAATCAGTCGGCAAATAATAATTAGCATTAAGTAGGTAGAAGTAGAGCTTCTGAGAGCGGGTGGAAAGCCGGTACTTGTTGTCCTCCAGAGGTTCTACGGTGGCACGCATGAATAGTAACTGTGATAGTTTTAGAACTTTGCTATCACCTGCTGTATCAGAACAGTTTTATACTTATTTATTTTTGCATTAATTGAAATAGTTATAATTTTTAACGCAAATAAAATAAACTGGCATTGACCCGATTTTATACGCTATCCAATAATATACGTGTCAGTGCCGCAACGAGACGACAAAGAAAATAATAAATGCGCTCAATCTAGCACAAGTTCATTTTTATCTCATACATGATTGTATTGTACATAATACATGATTATTTAAATGCAGGATTTAATAAATCTTGTTTGAAACGGTTGCATAAACGACATTTTTAATTTAGAATCAACTGGTGTTGTTTAGATTCTACATCTCACAAACATTGACGAAGAGTAGCTCTACCTAATTGCTAATTGTGCTATGTACTAGCTTTAATAAAATCTTGTAAATTGTGTTTCTAATACATAGTAGTATAACTAGTTGTTGTCCGCGACTTCGTCTGCAAAGAATTCGTTTATCGCTATCCCGCGGGAATTTTCCGGGGTAAAAAGTAGCCTATGTGCTATTCCAGACTTTTCTCTATCTATGTGCCGAATTTCATCCAGATTCGCTAGGCCGTTCTGGCGTGATTGAGTAACAAACAAACATCCACCCATCCATACTTTCGCATTTATCCTACTACTATTATAAAGGCGAAAGTTTGTAAGTATGGATGTATGGATGTATGGATGTTTGTTACTCTTTCACGCCAGTACGGCTTAACGGATCTGGATAAAATTTGGAACAGACATAGTTTATGATTTGGAATAACACATAAGCTACTTTTTATCCCGGAAAATTGCGTAGTTCCCGCGGGATAGCGATAAACGAATTCTTTGCAGACGAAGTCGCGGGCAACAGCTAGTAATATTATAGTTAGACTAGCTGTTGCCTGCGACTTCGTCAGCAAAGAATTCGTTTATCGCTATCGCGCGGGAATTTTCCGGGATAAAAGTAGCCTATGTGCTATTCCAGCCTTTCCTCTATGTATGTGTCGAATTTCATCCAGATTCGTTCGCATTTATAATATTAGTTAGATTAGTAAGATATAATATTGGTAATGAAATGAAATATTACTTATCATGAACATATTAGTTAATCTCATATACGTACGAGAGAAGGTAGTCGTTGCTTGAAAATTATCACTTGTCACACCTACATAGATTAAAGGAAATGCAGTTGACCTTTTTTTATCACACATGTCATTTCAAATAAGAGTATCATAAAATAATAATCTCACTTTAGCCCGTCATGCTCATTCAAAACTTCACGGTGCAAAACAGATTGAAATTATAAAATAGGTAGTTAATGAAGGAAATACATTTTCTAAATCGTCCACATAAAACTCGGAGGAATAAGACTGGAGACGCCTTGACATGCGTTCCCCCTCAGCCAAAAGTGTAAGCATCCGATGCTTGTACGTTATATAAAACTAGTTGAGCTGTCATCGCTACTCAGAATGTCGAGACCGTCGTGGCGAACACAGCTCGTAAAAAATGCCAGCTTGTACCGTTTTCAGCTGCACTAAAAATACAAAAAAATCTAGTTTGCAAAAAGACGGAGTCACTTTCCACTTTGAGTAAAATTTATATGGTTTAAAACATTTTTTAATTCATAATTTTGAGTTTTAATGAGTCCTCAAGCCCACTCGCGTCAGGTAGTTATTACCCACTCCCCACGAGACTAATCACTCTCTATCTCTTTTCTCGCTGCAGCGCTAGACAGAGATGGATACCTGTCAAAGCATGGGTATTTAATACGCACTACCTACGTTACTCTGACGCATAATATAGTGACTTCAAAGTATCGATCAAATATCGATATTGAAGATTTAGAAGGCTGGAATTAATCCTGTGGATATTGAAAAAAATAATTAAATATGTATTTTTAGAAACATGTTACAGAAGCCTGACTGTGAGATTTTAGTTCAAAATATAAAATGTCGCTAAGCAGGCGTAACCTATCTAATACGAGGTGATTCATGCTAATTCATATAGCAAATATATAGAGGTATATCAATTATTTTGTCGGCGAAATCAGCAACAATACGCATGGGTACTTATTCATAGTATTTATTGAACATGATTTAACATTTTTTGACGTGATAACGTCTTATAGATCGATGAACGCCGGCCGCACTCGTCAGAGTTTAATTTCATTTTTACCTACTCCCAAAAGCGACCATTTATCGTTATCACGTAAAACTATCGTCCGTAAACCGACTTTTTAGACAACTAGTAGTAGTGGATAAAACACACTGGAGTCTTAGTCCCGACTTTAATATTTCTAAGGTAATCAAAGAGCTGCTTACTCGTGACTACGGCTAAGTACTGCATTGTGACTGAAATGTCATGTATCATGTACTTAATACCTTTCCGCTTAGAAATAATTCAATTCCCAACTATTTGATTAAGGCAAATGCTTTTTGAATACCTAGTTAAAGATATTAGAAAAAAAAGCATTTTTTATGCGCAGGCTTAAATGACTTTCGTAACACATTTCGTTAATATTGTGTTAGTTGGTAATTTTAATTTTTGTATATACGATTGTTGTTATTTAAGATTGTTCTGTGGAAACACCTTTTATTTATTTGCGTACTGCTTACTAACAGAACAGTTTATCGATATCGATATGCTGGTATCATTCCAATTCCTTAATTACTTACCTGCACAGCCGCACGTTATTGTGTTTGGATAGAATGTCAGTATACTATTACGAGCGTGTGCGTGCGAATTTTCAGATAGTGTGTCGATAAAATGTATGTGTGCAATTGTAACAACGCAAATCGTTTTTGCGTATGTGTGCTGGTCCGTATGTAGTAGTAACGTCATTATCGCCTCATCCCCCCACCGACTAGACATGGGGAAAAGCGTTACATTTTGATATCAGTGACTGACGATCCCGTTCCAAAAAAGTCACCGTGAAAAGTCACCGTGACTTTGTCACGCCTGTTACTCGTGTCACTGCATGATATTTGTGTCAACGTTATTTTTGTCACACTGTTATTTCATCGTGATTTTGTCACGCCGGTTACTCATATCACCATATGATATTGTCGCAGTGCTATTATGACGTGATTTTGTCACACCGTTATCACACAAGTAGTTGATCCAAAATAACCTTTACACTTTTACAGGCTTAGAACTGTCGCACATTATAAGTAAAAAATAAATACATTTGGGAAATTAGTTTATAGTCATCATAATCATCACAATCATCATCATGTCATCATCATTATCATCATCATAATCATCATCATGGCCATCATCATCATCATAATCATCATCATGTCATCATCATCATCATCATCATAGCCATCATCATCATCATAATCATCATCACAATCATCATCATGTCATCATCATCATCATAATCATCATCACAATCATCATCATGTCATCATCATCATCATCAACATAGCCATTATCATCATCATAATCATCATCACCATCGTCATAACCATCATCATCATCATCATCATCATCTAACGTACAATAAAGAGTTATACATACATACATACATAACATACATCCTTATCTACGAGTATGCTTCATTAAAACAACTCTTTGACACGAATGAGTGTGCAAGCATTCATAATTTTATCGCTATCTCACTCGCTCTCAGCCAGCAGGCATCATCCGATGTTCGCCACGAAGTTCCGAATCCGAACACTCCCGACTAAGCCCGATTAGAGCCGAGTCACGTCACAGTCAGTCACTGTCACTGCATCGCGTCTCGTCACTGCTTGCGCTAGGCGCTAGGAAGGAACAGTAAGGAACGTATGTGATTTTGTAACGTTGTTATTTTGTGAAAAGTCACAGTGACACGTTTTGAAGGCGAGTCACGGTGACTTTGTCACCGTGACGTTATTTAACCCCCATGTCTACCACCGACTATGGCAGAAAAATTTGTTTAAGGATTTGACTCAATGCGTACTCCAGTCTTATTCCCCCGAGACATAAAACGAAAATAAGTAGGTAAGTTCCTGAGCATCTGCTCAGTGTGACTGCATATACATAGATACGTATAATAAAACTTTTTATTTCCTCAACACTTTTATAGTGCTGCCATCTATATGTGTCCATCTTTAGCATTCACGTTCGATACGTTTTCTGTGACCTGTCAGGGTTGTGCGGCGGTGTACACACCGGCGTGGCGCGACGTATCCGCCGACAGATGGCAGAATTGCCAAAAGAAAGCCCTGAACCCAAAATCATCTGCATTGGCGACAAATCTCGCGCTCAGCTGCGGAGACAATATTCAGCAAATATGCTCGTCAGTGTAAAAGATGTAAGTTAGAACTTAAGTCACTTTATGATTGGATTTAAGAGGACCGTTGAAATATCTTTCGATAGACTCTTTAATGAGGGTTAGAGGCGCTAGTGTAGCGTGAGGTATATATACTATGGAAACATCAATTTAGTAGTAAAAGTTGCATTTTCGGCTTTGTATCACGGTTTTTTTAGTGTTGTAAAGATCGTCCCAGATTATCTAATGGCAGACATACGATAGATTTAATAAAATATGAAAAGATGAGCTAAGTGGGTGCCAAAATTAAGTGGGCATAAAAGGGCAGTTAATTTAGAAGATAAACTGGACTGCGTATAATAAAAAATGCTATTAAAAATTACATATAACATACTCTTAATAATGTGGAACCATGATAGCAATTACTTAAAACAGCTAGAGTGATAGGTACCTTACTCTGCAGTGGCACCAACTATAATGAGTACAAAATAGGTACGATAGCCCTCATTGGCAACGAATAAAAGTTCATACATGCATCGTTTCGTAGGTACTTAGTCGTCCTTTATTTTTAATCTTGTGCTTGAAATGGTCTTCCAGATTGGTCGAATAGCACCTGTCTTTGCAGATGCCTCTGTTGTGGCTGCAGCTATAACAGAAGCGGGCTATACTTACGATATTGGAGAAATAATGTACAATAAGTTTTTTAGTGCCGTCAAGTACGAACTTAGCATGGTGCCTGTTTTTAACAAATTCAAGATTGAGGTTAGTTAAATTTTTTACATAGTAGGTACCGAGTTCAACTTTTTGTTGTTACATTATTTAGAAATTAAAATTTTGAGTGAAATCCACACAAAATGCGAGCGAGATTTCTTAAAACCTTTCCTTTAATGCAGTCTGCGCCAAACATGACTGCGTTTGACGACGTGGACGAAGACCAGCTGGAGTGCTACGCGGAGTGGACGCTGGCGGCGCTGCTATATTACGCGCTGAAGGAGAGCGCGGCCTCAGAACAGTCAGCACGGATGTCGGCCATGGACAACGCTACAAAGAACGCCGGGGACATGATCCGAAAGCTCACGCTGCTCTTCAACAGGACCCGCCAGGCTGTCATCACCAGGGAGCTCATCGAAATCATATCCGGTGCAGCTGCCTTGAAATAAAGATCCTATACTAAGTACCTCCACGAAATATCTCGTCCGCTGTTAAGGTTAACTTCAGACATGTAAAAAACTTAAGGATGAGAATGTAACGAGTATATTTTTATACGATGGTGGACGTGTTCGTATGAAATCAGTTATAAATTATGAAAAAATGTTAAGGTAGTTATTTTAGCAGTTTTAATCATAGAAAGGGTTTGTGACACTCAGTATTTTGCTTTATTAACCTTTCGTACGCCAGAATAAGACGTACGCCAATGTCAGAATTAACAAAAAATAAAATTTCTACTTTCAATCTTGGCCCCGATCCGGGACTAGGTATTTGAAAGGTTAATATTGGAAACCAATCACAGCTGGAGACAACTCTACGCTTACTTCAGGAAAATTAATAAATATGACGTTTTATGAAACTGTTAGGAAAAAGTTTAATTAATGGAACTGTTTTTACTGTAATAAAGATCTAATGAATGGAACTGTTTTTACTGTAATAAAGATCCATTAGTAATATACACAAAACTGATATATGGTAATATCGACCCTTCGAGTATCAAATGTAGTAAAAGCCAAAACCCCATTTTTCAGGAGAAGCAAAATAAAAAATGGTCACATTTATTTTCTCCATTTTCATATGAAATATTAAAGTTATAATGAACCACTAAAGCTCATTATTCTTAGGTTTTTGAGTACTTCATTACAGTGAAACCCAAAATAACGTAGTTTAATTAGTTCCAGAGATAGCATGGCTTTTACTACAAAAAAAAATAATGCAACTGGCTTCTGTGACATTTTTTTCAAGCTTTGCATCAGTAAACTTTGTTGTTAAAGGGAACAACAATGGTTTTATCGTGGGTAATTTTGTATTAAAAGACAAATGTAATTAAAAAAAAGTGTAATTAAGTGTAGTAAATGCAGTAAACGTTTTAGAAAAAAACATGTTATTTAAAAGTCTTTCATTATTTATCCAGTATTAATGTACCGTTTTATAACAAAATAATAGTATATCAAATTAAAATGAGCATAAGCTTTAAAACATGCATAGTATATGTACTTTAATCGAACTTGACTCGAAAGCTTTTATTATTCTTTGTATTACTTAAAAAAAAACCGGTCGCTATTTTAAAAAAATGTGTTGGATGATAGTCATTAAGCAAGAAGACAATAACAGTCTGAAAAATGCTCAGTCTTTGATTATGTATATCTAATAATTAATCTTTTAGAGGAAATAGTTAATAATCACATACATTGTACTTACCTACTATAAAGTCATAACCTTTAAACGTAAGACTTTGGTAAAAACTTTGGTAATATCTTAATAACTTAAAAACGTAACAGCTCTATAGCACATAAAACTTTAAAAAATCAACAGTGAACAGGGCAAAACAGAAAAATAATGTTATTTTAAGCAAATCGTAAATCAATTCAAGATAAAATTAGGTTCTTGCTAAGTAACTAAATACACAAAAACATAATAAACAAAAGGGGTTATTGTCAGATTGTAAGGTGTCACCTTAGAAACATTTAGAAAACATAAAATAATTATCTAAAATGATGAATGGCACACTAATTTACAACATATTATAATTATTTATAATTCTTATAATATTTTAGCAAATGCTGTGAAAAAATGCTCGGTCAAACCGGATGCGTATATAATAGTACAGCACAGCAGCGTTACAATATAATCCTTGTAATGGTGTGAAACTCCATAGGAGACGTCACATCAGTCGTACCACGCGTAATCGTGGGGCAACTGTAATGCTGCCTAGCAAGAACCTAATTTTATTTTAAATTTTTAACGATTTCTTTAAAATTACATTATTTTTCTGTTTTGCCCTGTCCACTGTTGATTTTTTTACGTTTTTTGTGCAATAAAGCTGTCACATTTTTATGTTAATAACAAAGTTTTTACCAAAGTCTTACGTTTAAGGGTTATGACTTTATAGTATTAGGTAAATACATGTATGTGATAAATACATGTTAACAGTTGTTAAAAAAGACATAGTTAATTCTCTCATATTATTATGATGTAGATTAACATTAAGTAGATACCTGATGTACCTATTCTTAAAACATACTAATGAATCTCTTTAGTAAACAGAAAAAAAACGTAATTATTGAGTTTTTCCTCTAAAAGACTAATTATTCAGATATACATAATCAAAGACTGAGCATTTTTCAGACTGTTATTGTCTTCTTACTTAATGACTAGGAACATCCAACACATTTTTTTAAATAGCGACCGGTTTATTTTAAAGTAATACAGAGAATCATAAAAGCTTTGGAGTCAAGTTCGATTAAACTGCATAATACTGTGCATGGTTTAAAGTTTATGCTGATTTTAATTTGATATTCTACTATTTTGTTATAAAAAGGTACATTAATACTGGATAAATGATGAAAGACTTTTAAATAACATGTTTTATTTCTAAAATGTTAACTGCATTTACTACACTTAATTACAGTTTTTTTTAAATACATTTGTCTTTTAATACAAAATTATCCAGGTAAAACCATTGTTGTTCACTTTTACAACAAAATTTACTGATGCAAAGCTTGAAAAAAATGTCGTAGAAGCCAGTTGCATTGATTTTTTTTTGTAGTAAAAGCCATGCTATCTCTGGAACTATTTAAACTACGTTATTTTGGGTTTCACTGTAATGAAGTACTCAAAAACCTAAGAATAATGAGGTTTAGTGGTTCATTATAACTAAAATATTTCAAACGAATATGCAGAAAATAAATATATGTTACCATTTTTTTATTTTGCTTTTCCTGAAAAATGGGGTTTTGGCTTTTACTACATTTCATACTCGAAGGGTTGATATTTTGGATGTCGATTAATACAGTAAAAAGTCAAAATTAAACTTTACAAGTGTTATTAAAACCATTTTAAAAACTTTGTGCCTTAAGCTTTTTTATTGACAAAAGGTCGTAGAAACAGATTTTTATTAGTTTTGGTTTTTACAGCAAAAATTAACATCGTTCTTTTAAAAATCTTTAATTGAAAAATTGTCGTAAAGGCCAATTTAAAAAAAATGTGTATCTTACGACTAAAATGACTTAAAAATATTCTGTTATGATTCTATCACAATATGTAGCAAAAGCCATGACGAGAAAAAAAATGTCTTTTACAACATTAATTTTAGAATTTTGCTTCCCAAATTGATCATTACGACATAAAAATAAAAATAAACTTGGTTTTGGACGTGTCTCAGAGCACGTCGTAAAAGCCATTTTTTTGCGAATTTGAACATTTTAAATATACAGATCGATAGAGCTCGCGAAGCTGATTATGGAGGTGGTAAAAACTCATTTTGGCCAAAATGGCTTTTACGACATTTGATACTCGAAGGGTCGATATATGTATATTTTGTAGAGTCAAAACACTCCTTTTTATGTTTCCTTCGCTTATGATCGTAAAAAACACTTTCCCTGAATGAACACTTTCTTAAAAGTTGTATTTTCCTCAAAACTTTTTTTTTATCCAATAAATAGTACATAGCAAATTACTATGGGCCATGGTCCACTATACAACTCTCATTCTGAGAGGAATCCTGTGCCCAGCAGTGGGACGTATATAGGCTGGAGATAGATAGATGGTCCACTTCATATTAATTCAATATGATTGTGTCATTTAACTACAATTATTTTAATAAAAAAATAGGTAGGATAGGCGAGTTAGGTATCTTCGTTTGCCCGTTTGCTCAGAAATTATATTTTCCTCAAATGTCTTTATGGTCAGCTTGACTGCGTCGATACCTTTGACGATCTGTGCTTGCTGATATTTTTACCTCATTTAACGTTCCAAATTTATTATTAAAAACTCGCTGCTTTTATGTTTATGACGAATTGCGTGTTCTGATGTTTATTAACCTTATCTAGTGCAATGGTAATGAATTTATTGAAATTTAATGCTGCTCTGATATATTTGAAGACCTCGATCGCTACGATATATCTGATGGCGACTGTACAATAGTCAGTAACATTTGACTTAATTTTATGTTCATTTTATTTTGGGAATCTAATACATAATAATATGACAACGAGTTCTTTGTAGCATCTAATCTACCTATAGACAAACTTATTTTTGATTTTTAATATGTATAAATATTACGCTACTTATTTTGACAGTGTAAAATTATTTACAAAACTAGTGGTCTGCGGCATCCTTAAGAAACTGTTCGTAGGCTGCGCCGGTCATCAGCTGCTGCAGCTCTGGGGGCCTGGACAGCCGCACCCGGAACAACCAGCCCTCGTCGTAGCACGATTGGTTAATTGTGGAAGGACAGGATTCCACTGCTGAGTTCTTCTCTGTTATCTGGAAAGAGTTTGCTTGTTTGGAAAGCGCAGTGGCGTGGTAGGTAGAAAATTATCAACTAACTGCTGGGTCTTGTTGGAATGAGAGTAAAGATTTTATATTGTTTTTTTAAATAGTTCCTTTCTCACCGCTGTTGTGCTGTAAGTATAAAATTTGGTATGATGAAAGCAGCCAAAAAGTGTGAACGCCGCAGTACCCTAGGTATTGTCTACCCCTCATTTTGTAAGAAAATATAAACCTGTTCTAACCCCTCCAGATCCATCATATTCAGTAGGGTAGGAGTGGGACTGAACCATATCATACCACCATAGCAGTGCTGGGATTTGAGAAATTTAAAAAAAATCGACTGAGCCCCTATTCCTGGGCGCTTTGCCCTTTGGGAATAAGGAGCTACCTATCCAACCTAACCTACCTATTTAATACCCTTAGTTTACTACGGCAATACGGTAGTATGATTCAGTCTCACCTAGGGGTAGTGCCAGGGGTATGGTGGGTCTGGAGCCGTTCTAACTACATCTTTTGCCTAAACTAAGCTGTGTCTGGCTGGAACAGTGTAGGAAGATACAGTTTTAACCCCCAGCGCAAAAAGAGGGGTCTTATAAGTTTTACGTCAGTTTCTGTGCGTGTGTTTGTGTCCGTCTGTGTGTCTCTGTCATCGTAGTTCTCAAAAGGATATACCGATATCGATGCGGTTTTTTTCATTTATTTTTTTTTTAATGTTTTTTTTAATGTGAATAGGAAGGCAAACGAGCAAGTGGGTCACCTGATGGTAAGCGATCACCACTGCCCATAGACACCCGCCACCCCGAAGAGATTGCAGATGCGTTGCCAACCTAGAGGACTTAGATGAAATACCTCTTGTGCCCGTAATTTCCCCGGCTGTCTTACTCTCCACACCGGAACACAGCAGTGCAAGCAGTGCTGCTTAGCGGCAGGATTAGCGAGTAAGATGGTGGTAGCGATCCGGACGGACCTTGCACAAGGCCCTACCACCCGCGAAATTCATCATTCGAAAGCCAGTGTCCTTCCGATGATTCTTAGCCATGTTTGGTAAAAATCGGTCTAGCACTTTTCCAAAATTATGTAAGGCATTTTTGACCTACAAAGAATTGCGTGGGGGGTTTTTAAATGTTTAATTTATTAGCATACTAGCTTCTGCCCGCAACTTCGTCCGCGTAGAATTAGCAATTGACATGTTTATCGCTATCCCGCGGGAACTATGCAATTTTCCGGGATAAAAAGTAGCCTATGTTTTAATCTAGGGTACAGCTATCTTCGTTCCAAATTTTATTCAAATCCGTCCAGTCGTTTTAGCGTGAAGAAGGAACAAACATACCCACTCACATCGTCACATCGTCACATCGTCACATCATCACATCGTCACAAACTTTCGCATTTATAATACTAGCTTCTGCTCGCGACTTCGTCTGCGTAGAGTTAGCAATTGACATGTTTATGTCTATCCCCCGGGAAATATGCTATTTTCCAAAATAAAAAGTAGCCCATGTTTTAATCTAGGGTACCAGCTATCTTCGTTCCAAATTTTTTCCAAATCCGTCCAGTCGTTTTAGCGTGAAGAAGGAACAAACATACACACTCACTCACATCGTCACATCGTCACATCATCACATCGTCACAAACTTTCGCATTTATAATATTAGTAGGATTAGTAGGATCCGTTCACTGGTGTTTGGCAAGTGCTGATGGCCAAAATTAATGTGTTGATTAAAAAAAAGTGTAACCCCTTATTCATAAACGCACTATAGGCCTCTGCTAAGTTAGTAATCTTCTTCTTTTATTAATATGGCCCCATCGATCAGTGCGATGATTTCGCCAATGTCAAAGTAAAAAATACAGTATTCCAAAATCTTGTGACAAAAATGTCGGCAACGTTGTACGGTAGAACACGGTCAAACGACCCCCTCCCCCCCTGTCGGGCTCTTAGCCAACGGACAATGATATCCCACGGAGACCGCCAGGAAATTATTAACCGAAGCCCAGGGTGCACCGGACCAAGCACTGCTCTTCCCCTCGGACGGATCCAAAAACGAACCGCAGCTCTTGACCACACGCGAAGGTAACCCGACTCGCACCCCTAAGTTAGTAATCGTTTGTCCTTATCTGTGAAAGGTAAATGTCAAAGTGACAGATAAGGACAAACGATTACTAAGTTAACAGAGGCCTATAGTGCGTTTATGAATAAGGGGGTAAGACTGTATAGAGCGCGTATTCATTGCTGTATGTGGTCGCAGACAAGCTTTAGACAAGCCACCTACGTATCTTGCGTTACTAGTGAAATTCCTCCCTTACTCAAACCCTGTGCATACGTGTTGTAGAATTTTACTCATGTCGTCAAGCGTTCCTGCAAGTAGTTTGCATTGCTCACAGGAAGGCATTAACCGTGAACCCACCGTTATGTACCACTGCTACTAAAATCCTCACTAGAAATAGTAAAATTAGGTTAGGTTCGTTAGGTATCTTCGAATGCTCGAAGGCCAAACCGGGCAGAAATATTCGACCTTATGGTGAAGTGTAATTCGTCATTTTTTATAACAGTGGGAGATAACAGTGGGACTACGGGTAGCGACCCATCACAGGCTTCCGATATGAGCTATGAGCTTACAGTGCCCGATACCGGAGTGTAGACTTCGCTGGCTGCCTTGACGCTCTCAAGTGCAGTGCACTCGTCCCCTGCGACCAGCTCCGTGCCGGGCTCCGGCAGCTGCGCGTACACTACTTCGCCGAGGGCCTCCTGAGACATCCAATAGTCTTTATGATCAGCGTTAAACATAATCGAACTAATTAAATGGAACTGAACTAACCTGCGCATAGTTTGAAATGCCAACGGTTCCTATGTTATCGCTAACTGAAATCCATTCGTGTTTTTTTGTGAAAAATATATCTGAAATTACAAAAATCATCTATGTTAGGGTGTTACCACACCAATCGATCGATCATCGATCGATGGTAGAATGAAACAGTCGACGTCGATCGTTAGTCTCTACTAGACCTGCCATCCTTCTATGGTAGAATGGAACAACAGTCGACGTCGATCGTTAGTCTCTACTAGACCTGCCATCGTTCTATGGTAGAATGGAACAACAGTCGACGTCGATCGTTAGTCTCTACTAGACCTGCCATCGTTCTATGGTAGAATGGAACAACAGTCGACGTCGATCGTTAGTCTCTACTAGACCTGCCATCGTTCTATGGTAGAATGGAACAACAGTCGACGTCGATCGTTAGTCTCTACTAGACCTGCCATCGTTCTATGGTAGAATGGAACAACAGTCGACGTCGATCGATTTGTTTCTACTAGACCAACGCTACCACACCAATCGATCGATGTTGATCGAAGGTATCGAACAACGTCGATCGATTAGTTCATCCGTATATATCAAGAGCGTTTATCCCTACTGAGCTGCCAACGTCTCATTTTTTGTTTTTTTACGATTATTTCACGGAAATTGAATGAAAGTTTCAATTTATGCGTCTGTACTGCACTTCGTTTTTTATTGGACTTTTATTTCTTATTAAACGAGAAATAGTATTTATCCCTTTAATACAAAAATAAAAGTCCATCACGATTAATCATTGCATTGGACACATTAATACACTAAAAACGAAGTGCACGACAGATGCACATTTGAAACTTTCATTCAATTTCTGTGAAATAATCGCAAAAAATCACCAAAAATGCGACGTTGCCAGCTCAGTAGGGATGCACGTGGGATGAACCCTCTTAAAGTAAAATTTCTATGTTAACTTTTTTTCAGGGTTGAACATTGTATGTATACCTACCTATTCTGGTAGTAGTGCTGCTGTGCGCTGCTCTGCAACAAAAACTTATGGCGGCTTTGACGTGCTTTTGGCTTGCTACACGAATGATGCTCGTCAGTGTCATGCTGTACAACCTACGATATTGAAGTACCTAAACACCAGCAAGCTACGCTTTGAAGAATTACTTTTTCGAAAAAACTTGGTATCAAGTCACTAAAAATCTTCTCTGTTAATTAACTGGCTGTGCTCTTGATCTTATTACTTTTGAAGCTATACTTAATAAAATCTTTGTTACATAAATATTAATTAAACCAAGACGTGTGCAGATCGTGGCTGGCGTACAATTTATACTGTCACCCAAGTTGTGTTAATATTGTTTGTCTATTTAGTGATAACATAATCGGAATTATCTTGACGGGCCGAGTCCGCCGGGGGTCATTTTGCTGTGTAAAGAAGACGTTTTAACTAAAAATAATTATTTTTATAGATGTATTATTTTATAGGTATACACGACTCAACGCACTGCGGACACTGACCGAAGCTAGTATGACCGTTCTCGACTTAAAATGGTGACTTGAAAACAACGGAAAAGATAAAAAAACTGTCTAAGCCGTGGGTGTCCCAGTTTTTAGGATTCCGTATTCAACAAGGAACCCTTATAGTTTCGTTATATATCACGCACACGCACTTGGCCGGTTTTTAAGATACCACGTCGGGCGAGGCCCCAGAAACTATCCAATACGAGTACAGCAGCTGAATTAATGGAACACCGCAATGAAATAAGCCTGCAATCTTCATCTGATATGTTGGGATTTGGTTGTCTGAACAGGGGAAATTCAAAATCCTTCCTTTTCTACTGCATTGTATTTATGACCAACGATATCAATATGACGCTACATTTCATTGTAATTTAGAGTAGAGCGTAGTAGAGCTTCTCCTTAATAGTATTTACGTATTTGTTTTTAAATTGACTAAGAAACGTTGCTAAAAGCATCCCTTTCATCATATTCTTGATGATGAAAGAATTGTGTTTTATTGCATGGTTAAAAGCATGTACCGGGTTTTTGCCTCTGGTTGTCAGTGGATGCTCATTGCTAGCGTCTTTTGGTATTTACTAGCAACGCGTGATGCCAGCCCGCTCACCAAGGGAGTCACTGTGCTATTTGTGCTGCTTGAAGCTGATGCTACGAAAGAGTTCTTTGATGAACGAGTTTAGTCTCTACAATGTGTAGAGTCTACATGATAGCGACACAAAGATAAACAATTAAATCCAATAGTAGCGTGCGGTTGTGGTGATATCCGTAGTTTAAAAAAACGAACGATTTAACGAATCTTACGTATTTATTTATATAGTCAAATAATGCGTGGGTACACGTGAAAACTTACCGACATCGAACAAGAGTACCTATACTTAATGCACTTTTTATTATTCTAAAAGTTAAGTAGCATTTCAGCCTGTCTGCAACTTATTATTATTATTTATATATTGAACTTACAGCATCATACAGTCAGCGTCATATAGTTTGAAGCATCCAAGTCGGCCAAATAGTTTGGTACACCATAGAAATAGTATGATGTGTCGCACTTTTTGGTCACCTTGGATGTTTCATACTATAATATGACGCTGACTGTACACCATAGAAAAAGTATGGAGTGTCGAACTTTTTGGTCACCTTGGATGTTTCATACTATATGACGCTGACCGTACATGACTTAAACTAAAAGAGATACATCTATGTTATACCTACAAAACATGCAATAGAAAATAACCAGGCACATTCAAATGATTTCTTTACAAACAAATTCACATACAAGATCTATAAAAATACAAAGGTAATTGTAAGTTGTCAAAGCGGGGATATTTTACAATTTTTTTGAAAAATAATTGTGTTAAACGTATATGTACGTGTGAAGTATTTTTCAAACTTATTTTATGATTTCCCATAAAAGTCGTAAAGGTTGACAAATTTACGAGTTTTACACAAATACAACGCAAAAGTCAAATATTATTATGTTATGTCTAAGATCAGAAACTTAAATCGTCGGCATACGGGTTGTATTAGCTCTATATACTTTTCGATACAATTTTTATTAAGACAATGCTGTCGTCAGATATTATCTAGTGAGGTTACTGTAAATAGCAAGGAGTGGCCTGCGCGGTACTGAAAATGGCGCTGATGGCGCTGTAGGTGGCGATGATGCCTCCGACCACGCCGATGCCGATCACCTGCCAGCACGCCATTTTCATCCAGCCGGGCGGGTTCCTGCGGACACAATTTTACTTGCATTAATACCTAGGACTACTTAGCTTCCCGGTGTTTGTTCAACGTTAATTCAAAATGTGCATCGACCGCTGCGATCACGATGACCGTTGATCACAAATGACCCGCTTCTAGCACAATCACAAAGAACATATCAAATTCCTTTCAAAGTGCAATAAAATCCAAACCATTGTCTACTTTGTGTTTGTATGATTAGTTAGGATTACAAATTCCAACAATGCGCTTTTTAACTTACACAGCCTCTTGTCCCTCGGCAGCGGGCTGGTCGATGAGCTTCAGGTAGCAGTAGGCCGGGAGGATGAAGGTGAGCAGCGCGACGCTGGTGGCGCCGACCAACGCCAGGATGGTGTAGAAACGCGGCACGCTCTCGCCGATGAACAGCAGTGCGGCCATTATTGACAAACGGACCAACATACGCCAGCCTACCGAATCTGGGGATGACACCATGCTAAAGTTAATTAGGTAGAATTATTGTTGTTCAGCACTAGATGGAGTCTCTTAAGAGTGTACATCCCTACTGAGCTGGCAACGTCGCATTTTTGGTGATTTTTTGCGATTATTTCACAGAAATTGAATGAAAGTTTCAAATATGCGTCTGTAGTGCACTTCGTTTTTAGTGTATTAATGTGCCTAATGCAATAATTGATCGTGATGGAATTTTATTTTCTTATTAAACGAGATATAGTATTTAATCTCTTTAATGCGAAAATAAAAGTCCATCACGATTAATCATTGCATTGGACACATTAATACACTAAAAACGAAGTGCACTACAGACGCACATTTGAAACTTTCATTCAATTCCTGTGAAATAATCGCAAATAATCACCGAAAATGCGACGTTGCCAGCTCAGTAGGGATGTACTCTCTTAAGCTGAAAGGCTTTTTAAGGGGGCAGATTAGAATGTCAGCTAATCACGGGAGGAGAAATAATACAAAATTTAATTTTAAACTGTATGCAAGGTAAGAGCGTTTTTCTTTCATTCGGTCTTTCACTAAGGTTGTGAGCTGCCTAGATGTGAACGTCCCAAAACTACGGAAATTTATTTTGTAACTTACCTCGCGGGACTTCATAAAGTTGTTCGAGCTCCTGGCAGACGGGGTTGATGATGATGATAAAAGCAAAGACCAGATGTATTGCCATCAGTACATTAGCCACAAGAGTAAGCGGAGTCGCGGACAAGGAGGTAACGATGTTGGGTGACACTGCCTCGCCATACACTGCGTACCCGCCAATAGCAATCGGAAGGTACAGTAGAAGGATCGCTGAAATCGTATTAAAGACATTTTGCGTCACCATCTTCATGTTCAGTTTTGAATACGTTATATGTATATTGCTGAACGTTATTACTGTTATAAGTCCCGAGGGCCTCACGAGGATTTGGATTTTTTAATAAATTTATACCAGTTTATATAATATAAAAAAAATCAGAAGCACAACCAATAACATAGCTTTTTTATAAGTATTACTAACAGAAATAAAAATGCCTACATTTAAGTGAAATGCACCTACCTCCGAAACTGTAGTGCAGTGTTTTACTGAATTTTGTTCTATCAGCCATATCATTTTGAATTGTGGGGAAAGTAGATGCTCCACCAAAAGCAAACATGATGGTGCCAAGAGCGAGGAAGAACTCCTGGAATCCGTGCAGGCCGTAACGGAACACAAACGGTCGGATATCGTTCATCATCTGGATAAAGTACAACACGCAGGCTATCACAGTAGAGCCGAAAGCAATGATGCCCGTGAAACTGAAACAATCAAAATAGTTACACTAAGTTTCGTAAGTATGTAGTAGAAGAATTAAAAGAGCTACCAAACTAGAACAAATGTTATGATGCAGCGGTATCGTAACACTTTTTCGTGGTGGTTTAAAACCGTTCATAATACTTAGGACATTGCAGAAATGTAGACGGCAAATTGGAAATACACGACAGTATAGCCTAATGGGCTAGTGGCTAGTGAGTGACCCTGACTATGAACTTAGAGTTTTCAGGTTTAAATCCCGATATTTTACATTAGGTTGTTACAGCTGGTCAATCTAAAGTAAAATAAAGACAATTTCTAATTTAAAACAAACATGTTCGCGGCTTAGGTGTAGCCCAACGGCCACCCCCGCCGCACCTAAAATTAATCCAAATTAATCATCCTACATTGGTTTTACCAGTGCCGGTTATGTAACTTAGTTAGTAACAATTATTTTTTCCACAAAGTTGAGTTTGCCTCAACCATTAGTTTAGCATGTTGCCATGCGATATTTGCGTTTTAACTGAGTAATTCATAATAGGTACTTATAATATGCAGGCGGCCGACAGAAAGTAGAAATTAATTAACGTGCCGATGACGTATTATCTTCACCTTCAATATAGACCTGCGTGTCATATCATACCTTTTAATTAAACTCGCTTACCGTGGTCCTACTAATGTGTCCCATCTGGAAAAAAATCTGTCGAATCACTCAATTATATTTTAATACAACAATAGGTAGGTTACGTTAGTTAGAAGGGCAAAATACCCAGAAAAAGGATCTCCGCCCTTGGACGGAGCTCCGTCAAAAACTAGGGGAACAAACTCTAGGTAGACCGTTTTTTTTTGTGGATACTTAAATATTCCATATACTTATTCGATTAAGTACTCCACCGACAAGAGCTGGGCTCTTAAATTTAAGAAGAAGAAGATTACGAGCATTTATTTACTATAGCGTCCGCAAGAATGATTGCAAAAAATCCTAACGATATTTGGCTCTATGTTTAGCTCTGTTCGTTGTTCAGAGCATTTAACAAGGTCAACGCAATAGGTATTCGTGTTGTTTTACTTAAAATATTAATAGGTTGAAATTTTATGGATATTTTTCTTGATAACTCGATTAAATGCGTAGGGTTTATTTTTTTTAGTTTAATGTTATTTCCTTGCAGTTGAACGTGATGTCAAGCGACGGTCTCTAGGCATGTGTCGCAGCTAAATGTACTTATTGATTGCGCAGCATATACTCGACTTTGACTTCCTTGCTGGCTCCAATTGTATACTTACTGGAAGTCCTTGGGCGTGGCGAAGAGCAGCAGCGGCGTCATGGCGCCAGCGACGATGAGGTACCAGATGCAGAGCGTGACGGTCGGCAGCAGCGCCAGGAACACATTCTCGATGATCTGCGCGGCCAACAGCAGGTACACCACTGATGCGCCGAAAAGCGTCACCATCATCGCGCAGGATACTACCACGCTGTTTACACAACAACAAACAATTATACTCCACATACTCCAGCGATTTGATATCGATTGATCGAATAATTGATTTTTAAGTCAAAATAATCTCTTCGTTTTTTAGTGAAACGATGCATTTCGGGAAAAATCTTGAAATTGAATAAAGTACCTACATCCCAGGTGAAATAAAATGCTGAATCTCGTAAACGGCTCCAACGATTTTCATGATATTTTGTGTGAAGGGGTTTCGTTTTCGGGGGCGATAAATCGATCTATATAACGTACCAAAAAAATACCGAGCAAAGCTCGGTCATCCAGGTAAGTACTGTATAATGCACACAATACGATACTGTTAAACCAATGAAAACCCAAATATAATACTTATGAGTATTTCTGAATTACTTCCTATAAAAAGAATCAGAAAAACAACGTCTAAGATATGTTGTAACCGAATCTATTAATGAATCAAGTTCAAAACCAGTTTGGCCGCTTCGCTCGGTGACCATTAACTTATTTCACCATGAGTTCACGCGTGTATGTGGAATTAGATATCGTCGCTACTTTGAAAATGCCGTATCTGAAGTACTATTTAAATTAAACAAAACATTATATATAATATAAAACCTTACTTCCCTACTTAATATTATAAATTTATGCGAAAGTGACTCTGTCTGTCTGTCTGTCTGTTACCTTTTTCACGCTTAAACAGCTGGATCAATTTAGTTGAAATTTGTTATACAGATAGTTTGAGTCCCAGGGAAGGACATAGGATAGTTTTTTTTCCGGAAAATGTCATAGTTCCCGCGCGATAGTGAAGGTGACTTCTGCGCAGACGGAGTCGCGGGCAACAGCTGGTAACGTAATAAATTGCAAATTTGCAGGACTTTTTATAAGCTTTTGTTCAAATTGTAGTGTTTGTACATTGTACGTTGCTTCAGCTTAAATCTTGTAAAAGTCGAATTCAGGTACCTCACTGCTAGTGCTAGGATCGGATTTAATTTTATTTGTAAACATTAACAGTCATATAAAGTAGGTACAGTCGACTAAAAAGCTTCTATTTTTATTATTTTAGTGTCAAAAACTTTTCAAATTTATCTTGTGTGGTTTAGCTTTTCAAAACTGCTCTTTATATGATCAAAATTTACTACGAATGGAATCAAATTTGACATAAACAGATAATTTAGACGTACTACTATACTATCATTAACACTCATAATGCCGCCACATTTCTTATATTTTTAAAATTTAACCATTAGCTTTGTAGACTGAGCAGAAAAGTTTAGCAGATAAACAGTCCATAAGCTTAAAAATACCTACTTACCCTCTTTATTTTGAGCTCTACTAGGTACTTTACTGTTCAAATCTGCTTCTGCTGTTGAATGCAGTCTATTTAACTTAATGTAATGTACAAACATCAATGCATGTAGGTCTACATTGCACTATCTTATATACAAAACACTAGCTTCTGCCCGTGATTTCATCCGCGTAGAATAAGCAATTTTTAACATGTTTATCGCTATCCCGCGGGAATTATCAAATTTTCCGGGATAAAGTAGCTTATGTTTTAATCTAGGATACCAGCTATCCCTGTAGGTACCAAATTTGATACAATTCCGTCCAGTCATTTCAGCTGAAGAAGGAACAAACATACACAGTCACAATCCTTGCATACTTTCGCATTTATAATATTAGTAGGATTGATGATTTAAAGATAGTAGTACTAAAGAAAAAAAGGTAAAAAAAGGTAGGTTTAAAGGTAGTAGTGCTCAGGCAGCTGGTCTGTTCACCAAAGGATAAAGAGCCCCTTAATGTTCCTGGGGTGTTCATGATTCCGTGTTCCTGTGGGAAAAACTACATCGGTGAGACGGGGCGAAATATATCCATTAGATTGTCGGAACACATACGCAGTATGAAGAAACAGGATGACAAGGGCTCTGCTGTTGCCGAACATGCGATGGATGCGATCTGATTCGACGCATTACATCCGTTTTGATAAGGTGTCTGTACTGGCGAGAGAAAAGTTTTTCATTCCGCGGAAAGTACGTGAAGCCATTGAAATAAGTCGGTATCCCAATTTTAATCGTGACAGCGGATGGTCGGTGCCCCCCAGTTGGAAAACTGTTTTAAATATTGACCAAACGGTGAGTGTGAGCGAATCTTTACAAAGTGACGTGATCAGTGTTGTGTGCTGCCCTACTTTAGACTATAATAAAAATGACGATAAAAATGAGGGTAGTTGTGCGCCGATGTCAGCTGCGCCGAGTAGCCGCGCGAGCAGAGTGTTGGCGCGCAGTGTTCGTTTCGCTGCCGCCGGGGCGAGCGCTCCCTGATGAAGGGCTTCGAAATAGTCCGAAACAATTGTCGGAGCAATTCTTCGGCTTTTATACGTGAGTTATCCGTTGTGTTGTAATTATGTAATTAAAGATAGTAGTGTAAAATTACAATAGGCACAAATATTTTATCGTATTTTTCAATGAATAACGTAGCTAGCTACTTGTGGTTAACAACACGAAATAAAATATCCAAGTCCAACAGAGCTTTAAGTTCGTCAAAAACATTTTAAATACTCGTGATATTTCTTAGCTCATATTGAGCTACAAACAATAATCGTAAAATAACCTCGATATGTTTAGGGTATTATATTCCATCAACTAACTATTTTGCCCAATATGCTGTATTTACTTAGTAGGTAGAACACACCAGATCATATAATGCCCGCGCTTACAATTGCATGCGATCAGGACCCGGAAACAATGGTAATGAACCTTCAATTGAAGACAACGATATACTATTAGGTACTATACCATTATACTTGTGTCTGTACATCAATGCACATACATGTACAAGATATTAAATTGATAGTCAAGATACGCCTCTTTTGATGATGCGCGAAAATAAGTTCTTACACTTAACGTATTACTATTTAACGTGTTGTATTTGGTACTTTTGTAAACAATATGTTATAGTTATAGGACTGCATTGTCTGGATGTCAGTTTTCATACCTATTGTAGAACTTCAAAACAATAACTTTGATAAGAAATGTTACCTCCATGTCTTTCCCAAAGATTGCTCAGCAATGATAGCGTAGGGATTCCTCTGCCTGCTCCTCATTTTGGGGTCTCGCTCTTCGATCATGGTCCAGCAGTCACCGAGCCTCTTGCCACTGAACGCAGCGATGACACACATCAAGATAATGACCGGGACGCCGAACCACCCTGGACAATGATACGTAGGTATTCTTAGTTCATGTTGATGTGTATGAGACGAGAACGACTCTATTTTTTGTTTTTATTTCTTACGCTAAGCAGTAAAAAATACAGGCTTTAGCATGTAGGTAATATACTTAGACCAACAATACTAAAAGGCGCGAGATGCATTGCCGAGGATACAATTAAATAAAACACGTTAATTAAAAACACTCGCAATAGCATAGGTATAACATGAATTGAGTCTTATTTATTTGCTCCCCTTGTAGCTAAGCTTTAAGAGACCGAGTAGTAAGATTTGGAAACATCTAGTCTCAAAATTTTTACCTAAAGAAAAAGAACAAGATTGACACTTTTTCGTTGTATAAATAAAGTAGATTATATCAACGCCAACAGTCTTTCAATCTCAGCGTAGGGCTAAACCTGTTTGATAGAATCCGGCTAGAGTGCGTAGGCCTACATATTCATCACAGTCTCGGTTAGAATGATATCTACATACAACGTATTCTACGTGTAACGTTCCGACAGTTAATGCATTCCCATATTGAGGCTACGCACATAATGGAATAATTCCATGAAAACGTATAAACATTGCGTATCACATAGTTAGTTCTCCAAAGATAACCTGTATCTCAAAATATTAAAAGAAGATCTCATTGTTCGCTGTGCAAGTAATAGGCATTCTGTTATCTCTGAGCTAAGTAGAAGTGGAACTCGTCGCTAAACACAATTATCATCCTTATGACAAATTATAGTTATAATATGATCAAATTAAAAGTAGGTTTTGAGGCATTTACGCTTCTTTAATACTTTATAGAATCATACCTGTCCTGGCGAGAGCACGTGGGAGAGCCAGGACGCCACTGCCCGCCATCTCGCCAGCGATCAGAAGCACGGTCTGCTTCATGGATAGGCCGCCACCCTCTTCTCTTCCAGTTGGATCCTCCGGCCCCTGTCGTCAGAAGATTTTGTTAATTGCTAAGGGATGCATTTCACGTGGAGAAGTTTAAATTTTCCCGGCCATACCGGGTAGATAAGCGCCGTACTTTGCCTTGGAGTTTTACTGAATTAGTCGACAGTTCACGGCCGCCGAAAAACGGTCAAGCTTATTTAATTGTACAGTACTTAGCTAATTTACAATAGGTACAAGAATTTACACTTGCCAGCACCAAAGGATACTCATGAACTACAATGAAGATACTTACTAGCCATTTTAGAACATAGAAAAACAATAGAGTAAATCCTTGGGTTAAGACGTGGTCTATCACATTTTATCCAAATTCCTATCAAATGAAAATAACGCTAAAGTCGATCTTTCAAGTTGACAACCACACAAGCAGACTTTATATTTTTCACACCACCTGCTCGACAATGGCTAATTATATATCATGTAAACCTTACTCAAAGTAACTCATTATAGCCCTTGGCTTTAGCCGGGTAGTAATATTGTACTGAATTTCATTATAACCCGCCGGTTAGTAATATGAATCTCACTTCTCTTAGTTCTTATTGTTATACTCTTAAAGTCTAATTTCGTAAAAATCGCATGGCTCCGAAAATGAGACGGCCATGCCACGGCAAGCGGCGGCGTTCGATTTTCAAACGAATGAAACAAATTTCAAATAAAACAAAAGCCGCGAGTGGTTTGCTGACGCTGTAATAATAGTTACGCATTAGAACTGCTAAGATTCCAAATAATAATACAGAAAACCGCATCTAAATCGGTCCAACCGTTCTCAAGATAGATGGGAACATACGTTTGCGGACAAACACACAAACACACACTCACACATACAATTTATCACCCTAAACGCATATACCGTCTCCGTTCCGTCGTGGGTAAAAATATTACAACTGGAGCAATGTCTCAAATATAATTTTTTACTTTTAATTTTGTTTTACTCACTGTTGTTTAAATGATTTTTTTTTTCTAGTTTCCTTGGTTTTTATTGTCTCGCAAAAGGTGAGAAAAGTAGAGTATACTCCTCGGAAATAAAACTGTATATGTCTTGGGAGCGCTTAAATTCTTCGCTCCTCTCAGGACTCAATCATAATTCCCTCGCTGCGCTCAGGAATTAAATCATAACCCCCTCGCTACGCTCGTTAACTAAATCTAGAGTCCTTCGCTGCGCTCAGGATTCAATATCGCGCCCGTGACATAATACAGTGCTTTATCCCCTCGGTGTACAATCTACTATTATGACGTGCAAAGGATTTATTTGGCGGACAGTACCTAAGGATTTACTCTATTGTGTTTCTATGTAACTTCGGAAAGGCAGACCACATACATAATATTTGCATGATGTTACCTGCCTACACAATGTGTATTACGTAACTAAATAAGTTGCTTTTGATCGAATGGTATAGGTCCTATACTATACTATAGGACTATACTATAGGACTTGGTTCCATTATTGTACTGTTATCTATCTTGGTTGAATTTCAAACTCATTCATCTCATAAAGAAAACTAGGTTCCTATACATATATAATAGGTAGGTACACTAGTTTAGAATCGTCGAGATTTCTGAGGTTAGACTGTAAGGGCACACCGATTGAAACTTGTGTTGTGGTCAACGTATCGCATCTCGCACGCTATTAAAGTATGTACAGGCGAGAGTAATGTCGATACAGCCATGTCAAATATTGCTGGAATCGTAGCGCCAGAGATATAATAGAGGTACTTTATTTGTAGGATGTGATATAGGCGTATACCATCCAGCCTTTCTATTTAACCACGTCGAAAGAGTTAGTGTAGTTGCCAGTTATTATAGAGATTTTACGAAGTATTTTCTTTTTAGATGTACCTATGAAATTTTATTACTTACATACATACAGACAGTCACGCCTCTTTCCCATATGGGTAGGCATAGACTACTTTGTTCCACTTGCTACGATTCTGACATACACGGAAAAAACGAAACGGCCAGAAATAAATAAGTTATTGCTATTTACAATCGAGTGACTTTGTTCGGAGGGAGCCTGCAAAGTTCGTTGCTAAAATAAACAACTTAGCAAACCTAATCGTATTTGTGAATCGGGTGACTCGGTTAACTACAACCAAGCTTCTTAGCATAATATATATGTATATTATGCTATATATATATATCAATTCAGTCGATAACCGCAGTCAAGGTGCTTTGTTGTGCTTAGCACAGGAGGAGCTCGGTAGACAAAAATAAGTTACTCTGTATTGTCAATCGCGTTTTTTGGGTAATGCAACCAATCTTCTTTGTTACTTCTAGCTAACCAAAGTTGGTATAAGTAGCCAAGTTATTCAGTACTAGGTGAAAAGTTTTGTGTTATACACGGGTGAAAAGTTATTTTACGTCTCATGTGTTGAAACACTCGCAGGCAAAAAACAACTTTCCCCCCTTGTATAACAAATAACTATTAGCTAACTGCAATTGGTCTATGGAGTCAAGTAACTCGGTATAGTCAATGACGCTATTTTGGCAAATAAAATATCGCTAGGTTCCGTTGTTATCGAGAGGTCCGTTTAACAATTATCTGTTGTGTTTGTGATTGGCTAATTGAACTATAAGATAATCACAAACATGACAGAAATGTCAAACGGACATCACGCTACTTAACGCCGCCTAGCGATATTTTATTTGCAGGATTCCCTTATTGTGTCTATTGGGTAGATGCAACAAATGATTGAGCGATGCGTTTGTCGACAGACCAAATTTAAAAGACAAAAATAGAACCTATACACAAGGAAAAATAAGCTTTATTTAGCAAACATACAGTATATAGTTAGTACGGTAAATTATACACATACACTACATAACCTAGTAAAGTAAATTGACAAATCAGGTAAGTGTAGTATTACCATAGATAGACGAATAAATCAAGAGAACCTCCAATGTCTGTACAATGTCACGTTCCTTTAAAATAATAACCCTGATGTAGCGTAGCTAGTTTCACTACAGAAAAGTCTCTACCATTCATTTCGTACGGCACTTAGACCCCTGCTTAACACAATGGTGCCTCCTATAAACTATGTGAATCGTTTAGCTATATTTTATTTCCACTTTCGACAAAATAAACACTTGAATATATTCCCCCAAATTCCATGCTACGAGAAGATTTCTTACTTTTTCATCCATGTCAGACTTTTAAGTACCAACATAATAATATCTTCTCAGTCACTTTAACCACAGATTTTACTCTGGTAGTAGTTTAAACTCTACTCTATACTTCACACAAAACTAGAATAGTTAAGAATTTTTACTTAAATTTCGCAACAAGAGGTCACCCGCACGCTACAAATCCCGAGAGATAATGGCCGACTCGCTTTGCTACAAAATAACTGCAAGGGTAATATAGACAATTTCGTCGGGTGACAACCAAAACTCATTAAGTACCACACAACCGAGATAAACTTGTTTTAATTATTATTTGATTTAATAAATTTATTTGTAATCAAAATTAAACAAAACGTACGTGCTGAGCTCGCAACGTCGCATTTTTGGTGATTTTTTGCGATTATTTCATAGAAATTGAATGAAAGTATCAAATATCCGTCTGTAACGCACTTCGTTTTTAGTGTATTAATGTGTCCAATGCAATGATTAATGGTGATGGACTTTTATTTTCGTATTAAAGCGATAAAATACTATAACTCGTTTAATAAGAAAATAAAAGTCCATCACGGTGAATTACTGCATTAGACACATTAATACACTAAAAACGAAGTGCACTACACAGACGGATACGAGGGTCATGCCAAAAGAAATTAGATATTCAAAAACTACACAGTTTATTCTTTTTCCTACTCCTGTACAATATCTGTGATTTATGTTATCACGAGCACCACTGTAAGAACACTCATAATAAGACTTTGGATAAGTCTATTATTGTCTATTCCCTCTAAAAGCACTTGTTGGCTTATGGCTCTAAAAGTGCTCTATCGTTACTCTGCCAGCCATAAACTGCCAGACCTATGTAAAACTTTTACACGATTAACATTAAATTTATGATGAAAATGCATGGCTACCAACTTAACAAATTAATTAATTCATGCGGTTTTTTATAGAACTAAAACTTTCTGAACTAAATGCATAGCTGCCAACATAAGAAACAAGATATTTTAATAACGTCACTGGCAAGTTGGTAAACGTTTTGGCTAAATGCGCCAAGAAGGCAAGGCTATAAAAAAAGTAAACATTAATTAAAAACAAAGTTTACTATAAACAAACTTCCAACTTTGTCATTTGTCGTTTTCATGTTTCCCGCTCTTGTCTTGTTTGTTATTTGTTTGCAATAGTTTTAACAAAGTTTTGTAATGTGTCATAAAAAAGCATCGATGAAAACGAAATTAAGTTAACATCGGAAGAAATATCCGCGGCGGCCCAGGAAGTGATGGAAAATTTGTTGCCTAAAAAATCTCGGCAATGATAAAGCCTTCGAGAATTTCATGGCGAGGAACACTAGACTTCTTCATTTTTGGAGAATGTATTTCTTTAATTTAGTAAGTAGATATCTACTTAGTCGTAGAAAAAATATTGTGTGCAACGTTGTATTAGCAAGTCAAAAAAGCTCGTGGCGTATTTTTTACGATGTTCGCTGCGCTCACATCGTAACCCACACCACTCGCCTTTTTCGACCCCTCTAATACAACTGTTGCATAAAATACTATATTATTGATATCTATTTTTTCGAAATATTCACCGTGAGCACGTATACACTTTTTCATCCGGCTAAACCACTTGGAAAATGTCAATGACCATTCTTCTTTGGGTACCTCAGAAATTTCATAATTATAGGCAGCTAGGGCATCTTCTTTGCTTTCAAATCGCCTTCCTCTTAATTTTTCTTTTATTTTCGGAAACAGGTAAAAATCACAGGGTGCTAGGTCAGGAGAATATGGGGGGTGAGGGAGTATATTAACGTTTTTCGAACTAAAATAGTCGAGTGTTCTGGCAGAAGTGTGCGGAGCGGCACTGTCGTGGTGCCAGAGCAGATGCTGGGTTCCTGACTTTGGCCGCTTGTCACACCAAGCTGATAAAACTTTTGGAGCACAAACTGTCACATACTATTCTGAGTTGACAGTCCTTTGATCCTCTAGCACCACAGTCGCAATATGCCCCGTTTTGCAGAAAAATGAGGCAACCATTTGTTTCTGTGTGCTTCGAGCTCGGCGACATTTTGTTGGAGTCGGCTCATCTTCAAAGCACCATACTGTTGACTGCCGCTTTGTTTCCGGATCGTAGTTATACAGCCATGTTTCGTCACCTCTCAGTATATCATAAACAGTTTTCTTCTCGCCAGCGTCGAATTTATTTATCATAAATTTACACCAATCCACGCGACGTTCTTTCTGCAAATCGTTGAGTTTATGCGGCACCCATCTCGAACAACGCTTATGGAGGGACAGGTGTCCATGAATTATGCTTTGCAGGGCTGCTGATCCAATGCCTAGATCTTGCTCAAGCTCTACATATGTAATTCGTCGGTTCTCGCGAATAATTTTTTCCACGGCTTGCACATTTTATTGAGTAACTGATGTTGGTGGTCGCCTTGACTTCGCCTCATCTTCAAAGCTCCCTCGCCCTCTTTTAAATTCGGCAAACCAATTAAAGATAGTTGCACGAGATCAAGCAGACTCACCAAAAGTCGTGGTTAAAAATTCAAAACATTCTTGTGGCTTTAAACCTTTTTTAAAGTCATAATAAATCATAACTCGAAAATCTCGTCGACTAAGTTCCATCGTGATCGCAAATTCCCGCCAGATTCGAACAGATAAAAAATATTTAAAAAAATATTACGCATATTTCCGGAGTGTTCCATTTTTAAATTCATAGCTAAATAACCAGCCTTTACGATGGTGTATAACTGGCCAGTATGAATCAAACGAGCATGGAGTATCTAATTTCTTTTGGCATGCCCCTCGTATTTGACACTTTCATTCAATTTCTATGAAATAATCGCAAAAATCACCAAAAATGCGACGTTGCGAGCTCAGCACGGATGCACCCTCTTAATATTTTACTGAGACAATAATTTGGAAATAAATAAGTATTTTGTTAAAATAGCTAAGAACATTTAGCAATATTTGCTTGCTTATCATTAACAAGGCTTTAATGCGCGTTTTAAATAAAGTCCCCGGATGACCGAGCTTTGCTGGGTATTTTTTTTTTGTACGTTTTCTAAAAATGAAACCTAGCCAGATCGATTTATCGCCTCGGAAACTCCTTGTATACCAAATTTCATGAAAATCGTTGCTCGTTTAAAGGTATTAGATCTAGGTTGTAAGTAATTCATTTCATTTTTACCGAGCCAAATCAATTGGTACTTTGCTAAAGCTTAATTTTTTCCGTGTACTTCTGTCATATCTGAAATTTTATTCCTCTTAGAAAATCAAAAACAAGATTTGTCCAATTAAAAAACCATTTGTGTACGACATTTCGTTTATATAATTACTTTTAAATAACCTTTATATTCTTTTTACCGATAAGTACTTTTGAGAATAGATCGATATTAAATTATTCGGTCTTGTTAATTGAGTAACATATTTTGAAGTCTATTTCCTCCGAGAGTGTGACACTTAATTTAGCTTATTAATTACTTGTTTGTATCGTGTAACGTCTGAAGGAAGGTTTTTGCTCCACTGATTGTCCGGTACGTAGGTGGAAGTCTTCAAGGACGTTTTTAGTATTAAATAACAGATACAGACGAAAAAACTGGCGTGTTTCTATGTCTAGTTTAGGTTCGCTTGCTGTCATATTCATACTAAAAGTGACAGATAAAACTTGAACTGAGTCGGAATTAGGACGTCATGGTAAGGCCCCTGATAGTGGAACTGTGATGTCATGATTTACTGTGGCTACTGTAACTAATATTGGCTGAGAAAGTACCTAAGGTGCGGGTACATCGCACCAGTGCCGTAACTAGGGCGATGCAGTGGTACCTCGGAACAAGGACACCCATCCTAGGGGGTACAGACAATACCATGACCAGACTACAACGGAGATTTGTGGTTCCAGGGCGCAGTTATATGTAGAAGCTCATACCAAGCGCATAGGTGAAACGCGAGTTATTAGGGCCCTTACACACTAGCGATTTGTCCGGCGGTTTGCTCGCCGCGAGATCGTGGCGTGCAGGCGGCGAGGAAATCACTGGTGTGTAAGGCTTAGATCGTTGACAGATTTCGTTCCGGCCACTTTGTTACTATTTACGTAAGCCCACAACTCTGTTATGTTCCAAATTTTCTTTCCAAATGTAACGATTAATTAGGATTGTTGATTTATTTGATTCGATTTACTTCCGTACTGCTCTGAAAAAACACATAGAATGAACCTAGATACCAGGGGCCTTACCATAACGTATTAATGCGTTTCAGTTTAGGTTCGCTCGCTGTCAGATTCATACTAAAAGTGACAGCTAAAACTTGAACTGAGTCGGAATTTAGGACGTCATGGTAAGGCCCCTGTACCACACCAAACACATTCAATGTGACATAATTACAAACATATTTGTTGATGTAGCATATAGTCACGTCGTTTAATAATTAAATTAGACTTGCTGTTTTATTCCATGGCTTCGTCCGCGTTGTTCACACACAATCCTAATCCCAACTCAATAGAATTTGTGCGATAATATAAGTAGGTAATAGTGTTGCAAAATGTTAGGTCCTAGGTACTTTAACAGTAAATTTGACTGAAAACTTATAAAAATATTACGTCAACAACGCCGGTTATGGTCAAAGTTGTTGTCAATGCAACTCGCGCTTAGGAACTTATTACTGTAATAACAATAACCGTCGGTAAAAATGTGTAACTCGCGTATAGGGATACACGAGCTTAAGGATGCCTCCCTGCTACTTCGCGGCAGACGATGGTGATAGTGTGATAGTGATCCAAAACTTACATTTTTAGAAACGAGAGGAGTAGACTCCGTAGCCTCAGCTGTGCTACTTGATGATTTTGCTTCAGGAGCTTTCTTTGACATTATTGCACCTGAAAATTAGATGAGCATTTAAAACACAACCGAAATCAGATTTCGTTCGTGCCTATAAGTACGCTACGCAGGCACACTGCCCGCCCGCACCTCTCTCGGTCCTCTTTGTCGTCCTACCCCGCGCCCCGCGCCCCTGTGCCGCGCGGGCGAGGACTCATTTAAGCGGTTGGTCTATAAGGTGGTTGGTTCAAAGTTCTTGGCTGGGGTGAAATTTATATCCACTTTGTGTCCTACTTTGTACATGTCCAGATTTTGTACACGCTTGCAACTCGCTTGTACTCATTCTCTTTCTACTACAATCTTACACCAGTACCCAGAAAGAAATAGTAGAACTGAGGTTGCGACCGTGCCGCGCATGCGTCAGACTATAACACTACCGGTTTGTTGTTTTCAATTCTTATTAATAACGGCTAAGGCCTTGGTATTTTTGGGACACTAATCATAAATCTATATAATGCATACATACATAAACCACGTCTTTACCCCTTACGGGGTAGACAGTGCAGTGCCTAAGGTAATAAGACCTAAAGACTACGTTTAAATAGTATGGGCATATAACTAGGTGGAAATTGGGAATCAAAATAGTGATGGTTGCTAGCCGCATCGCCTATAAAATTATTCCTAAGATTTTCACGCATTCCCTCGATGGGCTTTTACCATTTGCGACATAAATCTATAGGGGGATCAATTTTTGAAATCTAAGGTCATTAACACTCTGAAATGGTAAAAATCAGCCTCTTCTTCCAAAAAAATTGCCACTTAAATTACATTTTTGACTATGTAACAAAATGGTTTAGACCTGTGGTTTGGTACAGGAGGTACTATCGTATTACAAATTCAACACACAGACGTAACTTGAAAACCGCCCCCTGGACGATGACAGATGGTTTAACTAAATAATAGGTACATACATACATAAATCACGTCTTTATCCCTTACAGGGCAGACAGAGCCCAAGCTAACAAGACCCAAAGGCCACGTTGAGTATAACTAAATACCTAAGTTATAAAAATATCAAATTTAATATCTGCATTATATTTAATAATAAGTGCTTAGCAAAATTTTAATATAGATATTTTCTGTGCCTCTATGTTCTCCTTTTCATATCGTATTAACATTCACGGAATACACGTATTGTCAAAAATAAGTTTTTTCTTGGTACAATTCTCCAGGGTCAATATCAACGGTGTAATAAAGAAACGTTTACTAAAAATTCGCTTGTTATTTACTTTACATTAATTTAATATCATTCACAAAGTTAACATTCTTATGCTACGATCTACTTATTGAGAAATGTGCCCAACAACAAGTAGAATATCTAACCAGTATCGAAGTAACCAGAAACCAGTCGAATTTCCATCGCGAAGAGTAACTTTTTCTTTAAATTTTAATAAGAACAACATCTACTAAACTGGTTCTATAATTAATATGTATCAGTAGTAATTTAAATAATTTTCGTCGTCAAGCACCAAGTTAAAGCTAGTGTGAGTAAATCCTACTGTAACCTAGCATGGAGTTGAGGTCGTAATAGTATAAATGGACGAGTTACCCAATTTCCTGCCAATCAATAAACGAATATGTTCCTCGCGTCTTTGTATGGCTTCCTCTTGCGGGTGACGATGCTAGACCACGCACTAAATGGGGTTCAACGAGCTCCACGGGACACATCCACTCACGGCAAAGTTGAATTTGAAACTGCCGCTGCCGCTAACGTCTTGAAAATTTCGGCTCGGTGCCTAGAATCAAGCATACTCGTAGAAACTCGTATTAGCTGGGTAAATTTAAATCGCTTAACGTTGTCGAACCATAATTAGTTTTGAGCCTCCTTTGTCTCACTCTTACTTGGAAGTTGCAATCGGGTGATGACATGCCCGTCACGTTATCCTCTTGCTCGTTTTGTTTTTTTTGATTCGAAGGAATGGGTAGAAACGCTCGCAATAGCTGAGCTATTGTATAAAAAAACAGAACCCCAATTACATAATACATATAGCATCACCTTGCTGTCCGTCCGTCTGTCAATGCCCTTTTTCTCAGGAACGCGTGAATAGTTCTAATGTCAACTGGAAGAAATCCCTTAAAAAAAACAATCCCTTAATTCCTTATAAGTTCGCCTTTGTGCATTTGTGTTGATGAAAAAGATGAATACAGGACAACTGCTGTATTCATCTTTTTCATGTGTTTTATGTACAATAAAGAGTTATAAGTAGGTAACTACATACATACATACAAATGCTGTTGAAATAAATACCTAATACTTATACATGTGGCTCCTTAGAGCTGTGAAAAAATCAAACCCCGTAAGTCAACTGAATGAAAAGGTAAAATCATTAAAAATAAAAAACCGGCCAAGTGCGAGTCGGACTCGCGCACGAAGGGTTCCGTTTCCGTACCAGAAATTAACCTCCTTGCTATTACGATTCATGAGATACAACAAAAAACGCCAACAGCTACTCTGTTGTATGGGAGCCCACTTAATTATTATTATTATTTTGGTTTTAGTATTTGTTGTTGTAGCCACAACATATAATACACTAGCTGTTGCCAGCGACTTCGTCTGCAAAGAATTCGTTTATCGCTATCCCGCGGGAACTACGCAATTTTTCGGGATAAAAAGTAGCCTATGTGCTATTCCAGACTTTTCTCTATCTATGCGCCGAATTTCATCCAGATCCGTTGGGCCGTTCTGGCGTGATTGTGTAACAAACAAACATACATCCATCCATCCATCCATACTTTCGCATTTATAATATTATATATAATATATAATACATAAATTCTGTGCAAATTTCAACTGTCTAGCTATTACGGTTCTTGAGATCTAGCTCGGCGAGTGGCAGCCATGAAAAAGGGTTAAAATATCACGTTTTTTTGTATGGGAGCCCCCCTTAATTATTAATATTATTTTGTTTTTAGTATTTGTTGTTATAGCGGTAACAGAAATACATAATTCAACTGTCTAGCTATTACGGTTCTTGAGATACAGCCTGGTGACAGATGGACGGACGGACGGACGGACAGCGAAGTCTTAGTAATACGGTCCCGTTTTTACCCTTTGGGTACGGAACCCTAAAAATGGTGTTTCCGTAAAAATTGCCGTTCTCCCAAAATATATGGTTACCTGGCAGATCGCTCTGTAGCGATAAGGCCGCCTATTGTTACGTTATTACTTCTGTACTATGCCTTTTTTCTGTTTTGATTGTTTATGTGGTGTTCAATAAAGAGTTATTGTATTGTATTGTAGGTACCTATTGTAATATATGAGCAACTTCCAAGTTGTCCTAGAAACTTTTATTTGGTACGAATGTATGTCTATTTTTCAGACTGCATCGCAAACAACGGCCACGGCGCTATGGCGGTTTTGTTTACTGTTTGAATTTTTTAATTCGTAATATCTTTTGAATGGAAAGTCCAATTTAAATAATTTAAAAACTATTTTATAGGTAGTTAAATGGTCTTGACCATAAAATAATTTATACGGATAAGGATGAATATAAACACATAAATAGCATGGTTTGAATTTGGTTAGCATTTTCATTAATGTTTAAAATGAAAAAAGTTGTTGTAGCGACATAACTACAATAGTTGGACATATGCTACCGCGGAGTTTTTTGTAGACATTATGATGTTCTTCAATATTGTTGTACATTATTTTGTTCTATCGCTAATAGTTTCGGCAGCGCATTCGACGAAAGACATTTTAAGACTCATTTTTCTACACCTTCGGTTACATTGTTCAAATTTTACCAAGGATCCCTAATTTTTTTCAAAATGAAATGTAGCCTATGTCAAATTGGAAGAATGTAGCATTCTATTGGTGAAAGAATTTTTTAAATCGGCCCAGTACTTTTTGAGCCTATTCATTACAAACATACAAAAATAGGTACAAATCTTTCCTCTTTATAATATTAGTGTAGATAGTGTAGATGTAGATGTAGATAAACATCAATATATATGTATAACGACAGGAAATTAAAGGAAAAGTATAAATAGCCTGTCAGAATCATAACCCTCCTTTGGGTTTGCCGTAGTCGGCAATTAACTTAAATTTTGCAGATTTTGCATGTCAAATTGGAATTGGACCATTTTTTAGGGTTCCGTAGCCAAATGACAAAAGTCTGTCTGTCTGTCTGTCTATCCGTTCGTATGTTGCAGCCACTTTTTTCCGAAACTATAGAAGCACCAGATTACCACACAAAAATAGAAAAAAACAATAAATTTTGGGGGTTCCCTATAACTTCTAAAGTAAGAGAATGATAAAACTAAAAAAAAATATACTTAGATTACCACGCAAACTTCCACCGAAAATTGATTTGAACGAGATCTAGTAAGTAGTTTTTTTTTATAATTTCTGTCTGTCTGTATACGTAACAAATTTAATATAAAATGACCTCACTCTGCCTACATTTTCAGAGGAAAATAGGTATGATCAGTAAATTATGATCACTATATGTGATTCTGAGTAGAAAACCAACAGCAAAAAAAAAACAAAATGACAGAAAAAAGTAGAGTGCAACTCATTCTTTCTATGGAACAACTCGTGAATGCTCGTGAACAACTACAAAAAAAAATACAACCTCCTCCTTTTTATGAAGTTGTTTAAAAAGAAAGTCCCAACTCTGTCAATGAAAGTGACGCACTCATTTTATTGAGCAGAAGCCAAAACAGAGCTTGGTTTAAATCGTACGTGGCTTGCTTGTGTTTGATCATTACAGAAAAACGTCTCAACGTTTGTCAACCAACTGTCAACTACTGTCAAGCCAGTGAAATGTCAATTGAATAATTTTGTTACCTTACCTACGTTCGTTCGTTAGAATGTGTGATATCTTAATGCATTTTGCTTTTATTTAATTTACTCAATAACTAATTGAATTTGGTTAAGATATGGAGATGACGCAGCTTACCTTCACTTACTCATCACTTTTACTGTTGGTCCGAAAATCTTGAACAGGTACAGTGGTAGATAATGAGTATTTAAGTTTTGAAGACGTGCGTTGAGCTTTTTGACTATAAATTCATGTACTTTGTAAGCCCAGCTTTTTTAATGGTCCATTTGTGTGTTCCATACTTTTGTCCCGTTTATAAAGTTATTGCAATGCAAGAATTACCAATCCTTATGCTACAATTGAATGTAAAAGTGTCATTGTCCCTTCAGATTTTCTTTGGACAAATCAATTTATAAAAACCTTAGTAACAACGAACTTTCCACGACGGTAAAGCTAAGCTGATAGCATTTTCTGTTTGGAACGTTAATGGATGAGCAATGATTGAGCAATTTTATGACATTCAAGTTATCTATTTAGGTACCACACAATAAAGGTTCCTAGAGAACTTAGAAATATTTATGTTTATTATACAAAAACAAATATTTTTGTGATTTTTAGATGATTTATTTACCCTGTAATGTTTTAGAATACATAATATACTGAAATTAGACATCACTAATAGCATGTCCTGCTAGGAGCATCTTTTATCATTTGCATAATAATTTTGGATAATAAAAATATCTTGAAACACTATTAAGTCAGTTAATTTGTCAACTGAAGCCCCACTGCAGGATGGATCATATCATGAAGGCCTGGGACTCAAACATGCCAACAAAGCAAGTTGCTGCTTGTATGAATGAAAGCCTCTGTCCTAACTATAAGATACTGAATATGATTTAATGCAATGTGTGCTAGGAAAAGTTAGGTATTGATTGTCTAAGTATGTATGAAGTTTTTTATAACTTATACAAAAGTTAGTGGTATATATAGAACATGAACTCTTTTATCTATTAAAATATAATAAGGAATAGACTTTAGTAAAATTATAAACAGACAAAGTTAAATTTTAATTTTTTAAAATTTAATTACACAACTAAAATTTTTCATTATCTATCGACTACTTTACATAACCTACCTAACTAACTAAGCAACCCACCCCGCATCATCCCTGGGAAGCATGGGACGTCACTTGCGTCAGCACTTTTGCTGCCTTGCACCTTGGTTGTACCACAGAGACAGAGGAATGGCTGCTAAGTGGGCGGCCCACAAAAAACAAGACAAATTATTTATTTGTTCTGCCGATGGTCGAGATGACAGGGTGTTGGTGCTCGGCAGCCAACCTAATTTTTAAAGATGTGGGACTCCAGTTACGAGAGCATGGTCTGGACTCTCGTTCTGGATCATTCCTGGTGCCGAGATTATCAATCACCATTCACCGCGGCAACGCGGCGAGCGTGATGGGCACCTTTGCGCCCGGAATGATGTGGGGCGGGTTACTTAGTTAGGTAGGTAATGTAAGGTAGTTGATTGACTTTAATTGTATCAATTCGAGCTGTGCTCTAAACCAGTGGCCCCAAAACTGTGTGCTCCTTATTCCAATTTCCTTATTTCTTACTGGATTTGATATTGTATTGCAGACTACCTACAGATACAAACTAGATACCTACAAATTTTAACTGGAGGCTAAAATAAATAATAAGCAGTTTAGGAGCCATTCACCATGCATGAACATTAAGGGATTGCTCAATGTTTAAAATATGGAGCTACCATACTTCCTTGTCATTAATTACATTTAACATACATACATACATACAGTCACGCCTCTTTCCCACAGGGGTAGGCAGAGACTACTTTGTTCCACTTGTTACGATTTTGACATATCTCTTACATTTAAAACTGTAGAATTACTAATAAGTTCCTTGCTAGCAAAGCCACTGTATGTTGCTCATTAAAGTAGCGTTCTGTTTTTGTGCATTAGCGAATTATGTGACTATAAAATTCAACTGACTCATTATAGTGCATGTATTGAAGTACCTACCATGTAAAGAGATTTTATCTTTTAACATGAGTAATCGTATTATGAGGCATTCTGCTTTCTATATTGGTTTTAATTACATATGTTGTTAATACTGTATGTAGAGTTCTTATAACTTTGTCTGCTTATAAGCTAGTCTTTTGTTTGAGCTATGAAAGGACCATATTACTTTGCATCTGTCCTGCATCTTTCAAAGGCTGTATGTTTACAAAATTTGTGATAATATGGTGGTTTGCCTAATGTAAGACTAAAGCATTTGAACAATGTTACCAAAATTAATGAATATATCTATGAATTAAAACCAAATAACTACCCTGCTACTAAGACAAACACAAGCGCATGTTGCGGAATACCAAGGTGCTGAATTGGTTTTAGTACATGGACAGTTGCCAACAGATACATCGGAGCTGTCTGGTTGCTCAAAAATATCTGAATACACACTTATGCAATTCACAGTATGATCATGTTCAGTATTTTTGAGCACCTAAACTGCTCTAATGTATGAAATAGCAACAACTAGACATGTTCGTAAATTTTGGTAATGCAGAAAATTTGGTAGTTGTAATATTAATAATAGTTATAAAAAGTGAAATAATATGGGGTGTCTCCATACAAAACTTTTATCCGTTTTTTTTTACGTTTCTGAGTAAGATAATAACTTTTTTTAATTTTCTTTTTTTACTAAAGGCAGTGCAAGTATTGATTTTTATACACCATGGTTTTTAGGGTTCCGTATCCAAAGGGTTAAAAATGGGACCCTATTACTAAGACTCCACCATTCGTCTTTCTGTCTGTCTGTCACCAGGCTGTATCTCATAAACTAGATAGCTATACAGTTGAAATTTTCACAGATGGTGTATTTTTTGAATTTGTTCTAATATTGATCAATAGACAAGTCTAAATAATTGCAAGTTCATTAGATTGATAGTTGTAAATAGTTGCAGTGCAATCACAAGACCAATTATTTAATGTCAGCTTAGATTATTTATTAATTTAGTATTTGTATTTTATTCACAGTGGAAAAGATAGAGTAAAGGCCAGGCTTTACCTCCCATAATGATGACTTCAGAAGAATCCGACTCCTTGAGTACTGTACCATCGGAAGGCCATGCTGAGTACATGTCAGGTAGGTTGACTGATGGTGATGAATAATATAGCCAATGATGAACATACCATAGTGTATTCCCACACTGTACAGGAGTCAGGTGTTTTCCCCGAGTTATTAATATTTCATAAAAATTAAAAAAACTAACTAGTGTTAATTATATTGTTCAACAATCATTTTCTTTGTTATAAATTGCTATTCCAATATTTGCCTCCATTTTGCTCATACAAAATAAGGAAAATTACTTGACTTCCTCAGTACTACACATGATAAGTTTCATTCCGCAACATACTTGCAGTTAATAATGAATATAATGTTGTTAGTGTATAAGTAATAATTATGAAATCGTGTTACTGTTACAACTGTGCTGCAAATTTAAAGAGTAGATGCAATGTAGCTCATAACCTGACCATCAATAATGTGACAGAAATGTTGTCTTCGTTTAATATATTTTATATTTGCCCTTCCTTATCCAAAGCGTCAGGCACGGAAGATGCACCTTCTTCTATGGTATCCAGTGAAGCGGAATCTGAAGCTAGTGTACTATCGGAACCCACAAGGCATGACCACATCGATCCAACCAACATGACTCAGAGCTGTGACGGAATGATACCAGAGCATGGGCAAGTTCCTGTCGACAAGCCACAGGGACCCGTGCCCAGCGACTGGCGCAGTGTGGGCAACACCGTGTCCTCCTTGGTGTCAACTAGAGGTGAATATCACATTATGTATCAAGTATGTTACTACAGTTTTCTAGGCTTGAAATAAATTTACTTGTAAAGATGGTTAGGAAGACTTAAAAACTCCCCAGCATTGGTTTTATTCTTCTGTTGTTTTTGTATATCTGCGTATGTCTAACATCTTTTTCGTCATTAGAATTCTCTAGCAAGAAAAACTATGAATTCTGCTTCAGGTGCAATGCTTCCTTGGGGTTCGCATAAAGGCCCTGTTATGCTGCCGCCAGATTCCGACTTAAGGCCTGGGGAGTTTGTTATGCGATTACTGTTTACGGAATTCACAGTCCAAGCAGAAAGAAAAATGGAAGCGGTTATGGCTGAACCCCAGGTGAGTGACTTTAATTTAGGTATTTATTTTTGTTGAAAAATCAAATATGCACAGTATATTTCTTTTTCTTTGATGGCTCAACTCATTTGTTTCATCGTGTATTTAGGAAAAACCATTGAACAAAACGCTGCAGCGTGGCGAAGATCCTCAGCTCGACCAAATATTATGTGCTTTCGGCACTGTCGCCGAGCACTGCCTGCCCTCTCTGCTGCGCGCCTTGTTCGGCTGGTTGGAAAGACAAATGGCCGAATCACCACAACTTAGTGAGCAAGCTAAAAAGCCCCACCAGGATTTGCGCAACAAAAGGTTTTGAACACTGTTTTTTTTTTCAATATTATATTGAAACTATGAGAATGTGTATGTATGTATATGATATGAAAATGTATGAGTTGTGTTTTGCAGCATTATCTACATTGTGTCGGGCAGCGGCGCGGGCACGGAAACGGTGGAGCGCAGCTGCGAGGAGCTGCAAGCGGAGAGACGCGACCTCGCCGTCGAGTTCTTATTCTGTCTTGCTCTCATCGAAGTGCTCAAGCAACTGACTTTTCACCCAGGCCACGAAGATTTAGTTCAATATATTGAAAACGTTGCTTTTAAGCGATTTAACTACAAAGATGGGCATGTATAATTTAAATTATTTTGTTTATATTAGCTAACGTAATTTGCAACTTTTTAGGGTTCCGTAGCCAAATGGCAAAAAACGGAACCCTTATAGATTAGTCATGTCTTAAGCTTAAGAACTGTACTCTTGAAACTTGGCATATAGATGTATTCTGTGAACCGCATTAAAATTTTCACACAAAAATAGGAAAAAAAAAACGATAAATTTTGGGGGCTCCCCATACTTAGAACAGAAACTCAAAATATTTTTTTTTCATCAAACCCATTTTTGAAGACCTATCCATATTTATCATATATCATAGGTCTTCAAAAATGTCTAATATCATTTTTTTCTAAACTGAATAGTTTGCGCGAGAGACACTTCCAAAGTGGTAAAATGTGTGTCCCCCCCCCCCCCCCTGTAACTTCTAAAATAAGAGAACGATAAAACTAAAAAAAATAGTATCATGCAAACTTCCACCGAAAATTGGTTTGAACGAGATCTAGTAAGTAAGTAGTTTTTTTATTAATGTCTGTCTGTCTATATAAGTAACCAATATAAAATGACCTTACACTGCCTACATTTTGCTTAAGAGCATGGTTCTGCTAATACCGGATTTTATAATAACTTTGCTAATTTGTACGGAACCCTCGGTGCGCGATTCCGACTCGCTCTTGGCCGGTTTTTAATACTCCTTCTAAACTTGCGTTCACAGGTTACAATCGAATCCAAATGCAGCTAATGTACACATAATAGCAGATCTCTATGCAGAAGTAATAGGAGTTTTGGCCCAGTCTCGTTTTGCTTCTGTTAAAAAACGATTCACTGCAGAGCTTAAGGTAATAAATTAATTCTTGTCATGTCATTATAAAATGTTATAAAGTCCTGATGAATTAATTTGAGTTTGTTTTCAGGAATTAAAAAGTCGTGAACCGTCTCCGCACACAACTCAAAGTATAATATCCCTTTTAATGGGTATGAAGTTTTTCCGTGTAAAGATGGTCCCCATAGAAGAGTTCGAAGCGTCGTTTCAGTTCCTGCAAGAGTGTGCGCAGTATTTTCTTGAAGCCAAAGATAAAGACATAAGACACGCACTCGCTGGATTATTTGTTGAGATCCTTGTTCCTGTTGCAGCTGTAAGTTGTTTGTGACCTAAAATTCATTAGACTCCTGCTTATCGCAAATAATAGTTTTTAGTATACGTTTTTATTCTTTATCTTAAACTCCTCATAGACCTTTGAATCCGGCCAAAGACTTTTGTTTCGGCTCATGTCAGTCGGATTATAAAAAAATATAAATTATAATAGCACATTATGTTGTTAGATTTTAAATTTATTAATAAGTAGCTTCTGCCAGCGACTTCGTCTGAATATAATTATACATATAAACCTTCCTCTTGAATCACTCTCTATTAAAAAAACCGCATCAAATTCCGTTGCTTAGTTTTAAAGATCTAAGGATACATAGGGACAGACAGCGACTTTGTTTTACACTATGTAGTGATGGGTCATTTGACATTTTTATTAGTACATTAGAAAAGCAATTTAAAAAGCGAAACCATTTTTATGAATGTGTATAAATAATAAATAAATAAATAAATAAATAAATATTAGGGAACAATTCACACAAATTGACCTAGTCCCAAAGTAAGCGCTAGTGAGGCTTGTGTTATGGGTAGTAGACAACGATATATACATACTTATATAGATAGAAACATCCACGACTCAGGAGCAAATATTCGTGCTCATCACACAAATATATGCCCTTACCAGTATTCGAACCCGGGACGCTACCAACTAAGACAACCACGTCGTCAAATGTGTATATATACAACAATTATGAACAAGATAACGACTTAGTTACCTTTGTATAATAGGAACATTTATTTATTGGGAAACAATTTGCTTAAATTAAAAACACATAAAATGATAGTTAACTCTTAATGTGTTTCTGTCCTACAATTACGGTCGATATGGGTAAACTAATTAGGTACAAATTATTTCAGACGGTGAAAAATGAAGTAAATGTGCCTTGCTTAAAGAATTTTGTAGAGATGCTCTACAGCCACACGTTAGACGCCAGCACGAAGTCCAAACACCGGCTCGCGCTCTTCCCTTTGGTGACTTGTTTACTCTGCGTGTCGCAAAAACAGTTTTTTCTTGCTAACTGGCACTGTTTCCTGGCTATGTGCTTATCTCATTTGAAAAACAGAGATCCAAAAATGTGCAGAGTAGCTTTAGGTAAGTGACATACGACAAATAGCAATATTAAACCATAATTTCAGTATAATATTACATCAATAAAATACTTCTTTCATTTACAGAATCCTTATATCGCCTTCTGTGGGTGTATATGATTAGAATCAAATGTGAAAGTAATTCTGCGACACAATCTCGTCTGCAAAGTATTGTCAACTCGCTGTTTCCTAAAGGTTCCAAAGGCGTTGTGCCTCGTGATACTCCTTTGAATATTTTCGTCAAAATAATTCAGTTTATAGCGCAGGAGCGACTTGATTTTGCTATGAGGGAGATTGTGTTTGACCTGCTCATGGTCGGTAGGCCAATCAAAATTATAATGACCCCAGAAAGAATGTCTATCGGTCTTCGTGCTTTTCTTGTCGTTGCTGATAGTCTCCAGCAAAAAGAAGGAGAACCACCTATGCCCAGAACATCTGGTACGTTACCCTCCGGAAACACACTACGCGTTAAAAAGACATTCCTGAACAAAATGCTGACTGATGAGACAGCGCGGTCAATTGGAATGAGCGCGTATTTTCCTTACGTAAGAAGAGTATTGTCGGAAATCCTTAGGGCCTTAGATGCTCATTACGGGAGGCCACTGATGTTGACTAACACTCAAAACGTGACTAAAGAACAAGAGATAAACACTGGTGAAAGAAAACCCAGGATTGACTTATTCAGAACGTGTGTCGCTGCTATCCCCAGGTGTGTTTGTTTATATTGTAGTTTAATCACGCACTTTAATGGCACCATCTTTTTCAGGTTGAAGTTTCATACCGTATCGATTCATACTTTCGCTGCTAAGTTTCATACCTACTGTAGAAATTTATAAAATGAAACGATGAAGCCAAGATGAGAGTTTTAACAGATGAATTTAATTTTAGACTGATTCCTGAAGGCATGAGTTCAAGTGAGCTGGTGGATCTGTTGTGCCGGCTTACTGTGCACATGGATGAGGAGCTCCGAGGACTCTCCTTCCAGAGTCTCCAAACCCTCATCGTGGATTTCCCAGAATGGAGACAAGACGTACTCGCGGGATTCACGCAATTTCTGGCCAAAGAAGTGCAGGTTAGATTGTTGCATCCACACATGAACTCCACATTCCGACCAATTTCCACATCGTCGAGAAAATCGTTAATTCGTCTAACTTTTAGATAGTTGTGTTAAAACGATAACGTTGACAGGACACCTCGCCTCAGCTCGTGGAGAACGGTCTCCGCATGCTCCTGCAGTTGATAACGAGCTGGAAGAACGGCGAGCCGTCGACCGCGCCGGCGCCGCCCAAACAGGAGCCGTTGGCTGCGGTGGTGCGCGGCGCCGAAGCGCTGGGCCTTGTCATGCTGTGCCAGTGTAAGGCGTATCCTCGTCGGCTAGCCGTGCACATACTTAGGTAAATTAGAAGTTGTATAAGAAATGCAACTAGTTTCTCTGTATAATGTAATAATTTTCAAATAGAAAATACGACGATAGATTTTGATAAGATTTATATGGGACCAACTGTGAGATTGCTCTATTAAATAAACAAAGAATCATTGAAATCTATTCACTGCCTGCTAAGATATCGACGAATATAGTTCCACGAAAAAAAATCCTTATTTTGAAGTCTGAAAATGAACGCCAGTAAGAAAAATATATTGTAGTGAAAATGTTTTTTTTGTCTCTTTCAGGGAAACAAAATGTCTTCTAGAAAAGTTGCAGCTGACCCGAGACGAGCCGGCGCTGATAGACGCGGCGGACGCGCACGTGCCGCTGCTGACGGAGCGCTGCCTGCCGCTGCTGCCGCCGGCCGAGAAGCAGGCGCTGCTCGCGGCCGGCCAGCCCGACCTCATCTGCGTCGCCGAGCGCAGCCACGCTATCTGGACTAATGGTCTTTATTATATCTAACTAGCTTCTGCCCAAGACTTCGTCTGCCTACAACTATGAATGTAAACCTTCCTCTTGAATCACTCTATCTATTAAAAAGAAAACCGCATCAAAATCCGTTGCGTAGTTTTAAAGATTTAAGCATGCATAGGAACAGACAGACAAGGGAAAGCGACTTTGTTTTATACTATGTAGTGATGTTAAACAATCTTGCTGTAGCTCCGGAACTGGTGTAAAATTCAAATTTCCATATTAGTGTAAAATCGTGCAATTTATAATAGTAATTAAGGTGTCATATTTTATTTTTTAAATATTAAATGTGCAGGTATTCAACACGACGATATGTCTACTAAAAATAGTTGGAGCGGCAGTGCTACAAACGGAGCCGATCCTTGGGAGGTAACTTTATATAGTACTAATACCCTTAATTTGCTATTTTTAATATGGTTATAAATCATAATGTGTCGTTGTCTTCCAAGGTGGTTTTATTCGGTCTTCTGGAACGAAGTCGTGTCCCGTCCCGCTGTCCCGCCACGGTGCTGCATGCCTGGCCCATACTACACGCCCGGATACAGGCGCTATACACGATCATAGAGCCTGCGTAAGTAACAATCATAATAATTATGATTCATACACTTTGTGGCACCAGTTAATTATTGTATGTTCTGAACTTGTTTTTATGTAGCCTTCTTTGATCAGAATATTATTCTGTTTTACAGACCTGTAAACGACAATCGTGCATCACTTTTGTCTAGAAGCCCCGCATTACCTAGAAAACCTGAAAAAGAAAGAGATGGATACATGCAGGTACATTTCAACGATTTCTATAACATTTGGATTGAATGAACACAACCCTGTGCGAAATATGTACGTTTTGCATGCAAGCCCTCCCACCACTACTACCACACAAAACGCACACAAATCCCACAAACTTAATTAATCCTAACCCCACACAAACACTGACGCGCGTTTCGATCCCTCTACGGGATCTGTAAGTTTGTGGGATTTGTGTGCGTTTTGTGTGGTAGTAGTGGTGGGAGGGCTTGCATGCAAAACGTACATATTTCGCACAGGCTTGGTTAACTTGCACGTAAGTAGCGGAGTAGCAAGGTAAATATTTTGTGTTCATTGAAATGGACCTCCGCAAAGTAACGCCTGATTCAATAAAATATTTGGATTGAACTTTAAAATATTTGTGTTGAACGTGTTGTTTGGCTGCAGGTTTGGAAGTATTACATGACAATGGCGTATTTAGTAGTGCCCGCCGTGCCCAGCCCCGTGATACGGTGCGCGAGTCCGGATCTGAGTCTCAGGTACGAATCGTTAGCCGTATGATGCCGTTTATTTTTATCATCCTGGAGGAGTGTCCCACTGCTGGGCAAAGGTCTCTCCCGTTTCCTCCGTTTGATCCGGGTTGACGAATTTTTGACGAAGGAAACATACAATTTGATTTCTATTATCATTCATAATAACTTCTACTTGCAAAACTATCTACATACATCACTGAACATGTCCATTAACTTAACTTAAAAATACATTTAAAATCTTACTGTTTCGATAAATATATGTATACAGCATATAATGCTTTATCTCTTTATCTGTGTTCCATTTTTTTATGAATATTTAATTTGATTGGCAAAAAATATGTTTGAATTTAACGGTATGCGCAGATACAAGTAGTTTTTCTTTATGTTATATTGATGTGTTGTGTGAATCTACGTTGGAGATTTATTTGCAACTTTTACTAGCGTGTAGAATGTGACAAAGCCGTTAAGATAAGCAAGTATGAAATCGTTTAATATTTGTAAATAATTTTATGCATGTATTTTTAAATCGACAGTTACAATAAGTCACACTGGCTCAGAAATACGGTGGAATATTTGGTTATATTACTTTGGCGACACTAAAGCCGATATAGCAGTGATGATGGTAGTTGTACATAATATATATTGATGATTTTCGCCCACATTAGAGACGTGGTGTTAACATGTACCACACCTAAGATTTTATAATTAGATCTTGAGGTTTGACTCTTCAGAAGAACCATTAACTGATGATTTACTAATAGGGTATTGCATTAAGTTGTTAGAAACACTATTGTTATGAAGTAACATCAAGAATAATAAAGTTAAAACATGGATTTGGAACACATTCCTTCATAGCATGCAAGTTTGACTCAGATTGTTGCTAAGGATCACGAACAGAATGTAGGAAGACAGTTTTACGGTAAATTATGACACCAATTAGGTATATACAGAGTGCGGTGGAACATAACCCACGGCGCGCAAGCCCAACTCGCACTAGGCCAGTTTTTGATACTTGATATCGTTTGAATTCATTTGCTTTGGCCGACAATTCAAATAATACTAGACAGAATGCAAAACACAAGTTAACGTGTTTTTGTAATTATTGTAACAAAGAGTATTTTACTTGAACCTGGAAATCATAGCGAAAATTGTATAGAGTAGGACGGGTTAGGATTGGGTGAGTGTGCGCAACATAATCCTCTGTTCAGTAGCACTGAAGCCGAGACGTGGCTGGGGGGCGGCACGCTGAGCTCCTCGAGCGAGAGCCTGAACGCGCCGGGCGGATTCTTCACGCTGCCCTTAAGCTATGCGCGCGGACACAAACACCACAAGCGTACGAGGTTGTCTTTTGACGCTCGCTATGTGCACGTCGCATTCGTTCCTTCATTATGTCTATTGTGCGTCGGTTCTATCTTGATACATTTTTGGCTGTCATAAACCAACACGATTAAATTTTTTATGCATTAACCTACCTCATCAAACAATGTGCATTTGGCTTTGAGGCGGTTAAAACGTCCAGTCATTTAACTCACAGTACACAGCCCGTTTTCTAATATTCTCTACAGTATTTTTTTGCCAAGAGTAAACCGAAGGTTTCCTGCTGCAACATTCCCTGAGCGGTACAATTTAGGGATCTTTAAAAAGCGAGCCTTCCTGTTCTTGAAAGGGTCGGCAACGCACCTGTGATTCCCCAAGTCTTGCAGGTGTCCATGGGCGATGGTGATTACTTTCCATCAGGTGACCCGTCTGCTCGTTTGCCCCCTCTTATATAAAAAAAAAAAAAAAAAAAAAGGTACGGTAGTACTGATTTTCATAGAAACTTATTTATAGAGTATAGAGAGTATGTTATTCTTCGTAGTCGGCCTACTACGTAGTCTTTCAGAAAATTAAATCAAAATTTAGCGTAAAGTCAGCCTTTCAAGGAAACTTTCGAGTTTAAACTCCTAAGATATTTTTATTCGAGGATCAATTAACAAAAGTAACCCGAGGGCTCAAGTACAAACGTCTTTTTCGCTTGTTACTAATCGAACCTCTATTTATAACGAATAAAAGACTCAAAAGGCTGACTATAGGTTCCGGGCTAACTCTGATGCCTTCACCCTACGTCGTCCTGGACCTTGAACTTGATTGTATTTTATTAACATTAATCACGACGGGCGTATAAGATAGAATCGACTTCACAAAGCTATTTATTCATGTCTAAAGTTCGTTTATCAAGGACCTGTCACTGTGGTCAGTTGCCATCGCTCATCTCACGCAAGGGTTTTGTGCACAGCTAGCGCACATTGTGATCATACAAAAAACCTATAACATAAAACTTATAATAAAATGTGCTTGTTAATGTCCGCGAAGTAGGTTACCATATACTCGTACATACCACAACGACCTATACATGCCACACTCATAATTACTAAGGAGTTTCTACGTAGCAGGCTTTTCTTGATTTTTTTATTTGTAAATGACAATATTAATTTAATTTATGAATGAACTATAGTTGTAGCTGTCATAACTGTTATATGGTATCATGAAATTTAGCTACTAGTTGCTTGTCGTACTTAGAGAGCCTTACTGTGTGTGACGCCAAATCCATTGATTACTTACATTCCATTGCCACAAAGAGAAGAGAAGAATGCTACTCATTATACTCATTATGTATTATTTTGAACCAACCAGTATTTTTAACGGCGTAGATGGTGTTCATGACTTGATACATTTTTGTTCTCCTGTTTCAGTGCTTTTTTTGGAGCATTGAGAGTATTTTTTAATTCAAGTATCGCAATCAGTAATTTTTAATTTAAGACTAAGTTCAAAGGTAAAACGTGTGTAACATCGGAAATATCTCGTGTCAGATCTTTCGTGCGTTTTCAAACTCCGCGTTTAGAGTATAACGGTATTGTCACCATGATTACTTACTATCACATAGCCCATTTGATGATGAATGATGAGATGAACAAAAAACATTGCTACTTCGCTGCTATTTATTTTGATAGCGGAGTAGCCAGATAAATATATTTTGTTTACCTAGATTATTGTAACGAAATTCCCTGACACGTTATACTCTAGACGCTCTTGTCGAATAAGAACTTGGCCAATATAATTTACCGGTAAAATAACCGTGGCATAAAGCCAGACGATGTGTCCTGAGGACAACCGAGCACTCCCGAAGTTATTGTCGCATTGGGCCGCATTCTTGTTTGTAGCAAGCCGTGCGCGTCATAACAATACATACATACGATAATATATGTATGTATAGCAGAATAAAATAGTTCTAACTGGGTATCCTTTGACACCACGCGTCATTTTTACCCTCTGAAGTTCAAATAACGTAGCATTGCATTTCATTGCTATAATGAAGTACTTACGGCACTACTAGACTATAATTTGGGAAATAAGTGTTACCGCGCAATAATACTCATTTCATTATGAGTACATGCTAAACAGCCCGCTATCACCTGCGCATTGATTTCGTATCATCTCTGGCATTACCCGTGATGTTTTCTATTGTACCTTTATTCCTAAGTAATAAGAATTTTCATCTTATCTTATCCGATCGCTCCTCAAAGCTACTTTTGTAAATCGTCTAGTCGCTTTTAGATGTAATTATAAAAGAAAGTCGTGTTAGTTACAATATTAATAACTCTAACAGATCGCAGGAACTTGTCGCACGAGTCAAAGACGAGGGCGATAAACATGCGAACTAGGCTTTCTTTATCACTGTCCGAGGTGTGCACACAATTTTACGTCTTGGTCTGACCAGGAAGGTTAAAGGAACGGTAAATTGCTACTTACGACCCGGAGTGACGTAAAAGACTTTCATCTCACTTGCACGTAAACAGTATCATAACGAGCACGCAAACTTGGCTACAATTCCCCAAATAAAACCCGCGAGCCTTTTTGTTTCCATGAAAACCATGGTCTTAAGTTTTTTTTTTATTTGTAGCACTGCCTTACAATTCAGGTTCAATTACAACCAAGGAGGTGCATTAGCTCCAAATTAAAACTTTATTAAAAAATATCTGAACAAGAATTTAATTATAATTTTGCTAGATAAATACAATACAAATATTTGTGATAAAAATTAGAATACCTACTTTTTTGTATAAAAACCTTGATGTTTTTTTATGATACGTCATGGCTGTAAACGTTTTGGCTTTTAACGTTGCTGAACGCAATATTTGTATTATCTGTGGGTTAAAGCGCGCCATCCGCTTGAAAAAATGGTCCCGAACTTTGTAAAATTGTTCTGTTGACTTGTTGTTGAGCTACTTAGTACCTAATTATATTTATTTACTAATAATATTATATTTCTTTGACTTCGGCCTTTACTAGAGCCTCGTAATTCCTTACTGGCCGCCCTTAATACATAATGTACTATAACAGTATTAATGTTCTTCGTCGGATTCGTGTTGTGGGTATTGCACAAACGATAGCAGACTTTTAGCCAAGCCAAGCAGTTTTGTTTTTTAAGTAGAATTAATTTTAGAAACCAAGCTGATATACAATAAAATAACAGATATTCATCCGATTCATTCATTGGGAATAATTGTAAAAAATATTTGTTAAATTGTCATTTGCGTCCATAAAAACTTGTAAGCTTTATATATATATTACTTTTATTATTTTATGTATGCTTGTAATATTTACATAAATTGGTTATTGTTTTTTGTCAGCTTCTTAGTGTTCATGAATAGAAGTTCAAATAGATAATAGCACTTATTTTAGGCTAAACTGCAATACTCAATTCAGGATAGAATTAGACAGAAGGAAAAATGCTTCTTTATAATACAGTCAGCGTCATATAGTTTGAAGCATCCATACATACATACATACATAAATCACTTCTTTATCCCTTACGGGGTAGAGAACCTAAGGTAATAAGACCTCAAGGCCACGTTTAGCATGATATCCTGGATGGAAAAAGGGAGTGTCGGCCAAATAGTTCGGTTCGGTGCACCATAGAAATAGTTTGGTGTGTCGAACTTTTTGGTCACCTTGGATATTTCGTACTATATGACGCTGACTATACAATGTTTAAAGTGACACTTAATAAATAAATAAAAATCTGAGTTTGGGTCTCAAAATCCAGCCCATGATGAAATATGGAATATTAAAATACTTTCACCCAATATATCAACCTATCATTTTAGCAACGTTCATATCGTTATTCGTATATATATAATGCAAAAACCTGGTTACAGTTTACTTACAATAACCATGGAAAGTTTCCGTATAAAGCCAATAGAAAGCACCTAAAGTTCGATGATAGGAGTTTTCGTTACGGGATCATTGTGGACAATTTGCTTTCGTATTCGTTCACATTGTGTCGAAATCCAAGTCCTTTGCCGCTATCTGTCGCTTTTTTGTTTCCTGGTTCCTGTTATATTATAACTATAACTTGACGAGAAGAAGAAGTTACGTTATCCTGAATAGAATATATTTGGTCGTAACGATTTAATACGTTAATCACTTGAAGCCAATTTAGCAATTTTTTTGTCTTTAATAAACACGATTGTGATTTAAAATAAAAACATATGTTGTGTAAATATTGTTTTTACATAACTATGTAAATATATATAGGTTACATATTTCAAGGATAAATATGACAATGAGTGAAAAATTAAGCTTGAATCCTGTTTACTTCTAAGATAACTAAGAATGTATAATATAGACTACAAAGATATAAATATTATACATCTCGTTGACCATATTGAATTTCGTATTTCTGAATGTAAAGTTTTATCGTTTCATGTTTGAAAATAACTAAAATTCGTGCAAAGTATTACCTTATTGAATCTTCGAATACACCGGTTGTCGTGCTAATGGACAAATTCCTAATACTAAAACGGCATAATAAATTCAGTGAGTTTCCATGTAGTCTAAGCATTACCTTAGGGTCACTTGCAGCAAAAAATACATCTGGTGTAAGTTCTACTGTAATATACAATTTAATACTTAACTGAATCTAAAGCTAATTCTAGATTCTGTAATAAACATACCTAGTCGTTATCAGGGATACTCGCATCTGTCTAATATAATACCAAGAATTCGTCAGGTTAATATTTTGCTGCAAGACTACCGTCTACCGTATACTGGTCAGTATCAGGTAGTTTAATGTGATGGTGGAGGTAGCGACAGTGTGTTATGTGGCAGCTCATCGCCGGACTCGTTGAGCGAGCGCAGCGGCGGCGAGGCGCGCGGCACGGCTGCGGCGCCCGCGGCTCTGCACAAGCTGGCCGTGCCGCTGGCGCGCTGCGAGGTGCCCGAGGTGCGCGACGCCGCCGTCGCCGCTTGCGGAAACATCAACCCGGACGCGCTCAAGTAACTGCTTACCTATACAAATACATCGCTATTTCCCTAAACAAGCTTTTGATTTCAATTATGGAATAAGTGAGGTGCAAGAAGATCACTCTATATTGACAGCCCACTTACACTAACTGGCTCTCAGTCCAGTTGCACGCTTATGTAGGAAAGGTGTAATACACAGACTGTAATATACTCTTGTGAACTTACCCGTAGATTTATTTTTATTGCATTTACTGGAGCTCTACGAAACTAATAATTGACGATTACCTAGAGATTTGATGGAAGAGCTCGTGCCTCTGCTTCGGGAAGCAGTGGACCGCAAACAAGAGAACATGCGCCGCCGGCGACGGCGCGATGCGCTGCGGCTGAACCTTAACAAGATGTTGCTGCTCATTGCACAACGAAAGACCTTTGCCAACAGGTACGTTTAAAGAAGTTTGAATGTAATAAAGTATCGTAAGGTGACAGTTAAAAACAGTTATAAAACTCGTGTGAATTAAAATTGACACTTTGTCGTTTAATATCGCCTCTTACATGGCAAGCGTTTATGAATAGTAGCACTTAAATAGTTTTGCGTTGAGTTTTCAGCCTGTGATTCATACAATTGTATTTTTCAGCTCGTTTGCGTTAGAGGGCGGAAGCCTCCATTCATCACTAACGGAGTACTTAGACGGCGTCCGACAATGCTTGGAAGTAGAAGCGGAGAAAGACGCGCCGGCAGCCAGAGAACAAAGACTCACTTTCGCTGACTTCGTCACCGAGCTGATCCAAAGTTTCCCTCGTAAGACTGCCTTGTCTTATTCAATCAATTATCAATCACACCATGTTTAGATGTGTACTAAATCATTTTTTTTTTCAGTGGAAATGTACGGGTCCTTGATGAAAAAAGATTTGTGTCGCAGCTTATTTTCCTTGTTCTCGGGATGGTGTGGGCCCTTAGCTAAGCATTTGGGTACACTTGTGCCTCAGCCACCTACTCAAGAAATAGATGACAGGCTTAACTTATCTGCTTTGAAGGTAAGTTTGAGAATGTACACTATGTCTTAAAAAAATGCCTGAAAAACTTTTTAAAATCTCTGGGTTCCTATATCCAATTGTCTCTTTCGAAAAAGAGAGGAGAAACAATTCAGTACCTTATTGCTCCTTTTTCAAATTAAATCATTCTATCTAGGCTTTCTAATAATGTAATATTACAGTTGTTATATTTGTTGTAACACAGGCCATGAGCGCATTAGTTTGCTGTGGATCTTGTTTCGCACCGAACGCGCTCGCGGAAGACGGCTCCCTCTACCCGTGGCTCAGTGAAATGCTTTCGTCAACTAATGATAAGGTAAAAGTGTCTTAGGAATAATGATATTTTGATAAGGCTCCCATTCAATTGCAAAAATATAAATTTTGTCTGTTATTAGATATACGAGCTGGCTCGCGAAACCATAGTTCTCCTTCTTGACTGCAACCCTGACATTGGGCCTTTGCTCGACTGGACGGTGGACAAATGCTTCACGGGCGCACCTCGCGTAGCAGACGGATGTTTTATGGCCCTTGCTACTATCTTCAGTGCTAGGTATGTATAGAAAATATATAGCTATTATATTTAAATAAAAATAAATATAAATTAAACTATTATGTCTTCTTTAACTGCTTACTGGCAAATTATAATACACTAGCTGTTGCCCGCGACTTCGTCTGCAAAGAATTCGTTTATCGCTATCTCGCGGGAACTACGCAATTTTTCGGGATAAAAAGTAGCCTATGTGTTATTTCAGACCATAAACTATCTCTGTTCCAAATTTCATCCAGATCCGATAAGCCGCACTGTCGTGAAAGAGTGACAAACATTCATACATTCTCACAAACTTTCGCATTTATAATATTAGTAGGATTTTACGTGTGTGAACTAGTCTTCACACACGTAAGATGTGTCTTCACACATTAGTATGTGTGAATGATTTTTGCAGTTTATATGACAATAAGTGGAAAAGGAAAATTAATCTAATAAGACCGTTTTGTAGTAAAAAAAAATAGATTCTAATTGTATTCGCATTAAAAAAAATAGTCACGTCATCGTTGTCACGAAGCTTGCCACGCCCCTTGGCCAGTTAGATAATAGTAAATTAGATTAGAATGCCGTGCTCACATTGACCAGGTAAAATAAGCCCTTCAAATAATAAGGACTCGACTTTTGTAATTTCAACAACATTAGTATCTTGACTAACCTATTCGTAAAAATAAAAGTGGAACTAACTATATTTCATAGCGGAGACGGACGAGTGATTTATAATGTTTAAAAATACTAAACCGCGCATACGACTGCTAAACTCGACCACAACTTAAAAACTTGAAAGTTATTATAGAAAAGCTGTTTTATGACGCAATTAGCAACAATAGACTCGAAATAATAATAGAAAAACTATGATTTATTTTTACCCCAACATGAATACGCCTTTACTTAGCCTCTAACCTCTTACTAAGTCACTATTTTCTTAGCGCAAATTTCTGAATATACTTACTTATTTACGGTCGGTTTCTATAAGGAAGGGTTGTGTGACAGATCCATAGAATGTAACTGTTAGTGATCACGAAAGTTTTGACAGTAAAATAAATACTAAATTGAATTACTTAGAAATAAACCAATACTTGGTACTGTATATTAATAACGTTCTAAAAAGAATCACGGCGATGTTTTTTGCCTTTACTTAATTTTCACGTACAAATTTTCAATATATGTCATTATTAACGAGACGTTGCTAGGTTACGTTCTATGGTCATTAAAACTAGAGAGGTGACTACGTATAATTGGGTAATCGATTAAAATCGCGTATAATCGAAAATCCAAAGACAACCTACAAAAACACGAAGTGAGTATTTTACATTCTTTCACACTCACTACACAATACCAATCGATTTTATTGATAATAAATTGATTCCTTAGAACTTCAATTACATTATGAAGTTAAATAATATTTTATACAACCTATTTTGTTGAAAAAACACAACTTGGCAAAAAGCGTAAAATACAAATTATAATTATTAATCTTAGGAGATTGACTTGAGTATCATTATAACGAAATAGCATTTAAGTAATAAATTAATATGCAGTCGTTATTTTTATGGAATCGATTGTTATTAGTACTAAGATATAATCGATAATCGTTTTATGTGAAAGGTGTCATAAAGTAGCCTCACCTCTAGATTCGTCAATGTTAATGTCACATACAACCCTTCCTTATTGAAACCGAGTGTAGTTAGTATCAAAATGTACGCATCTTTCAAACAAAAGAAAAATATACACGTAGTGTCAAGCGACATCTGGAAGTAGAATAGAATAGAACGTTAGTAAGTTCCGCTTCCATATTCACGCAGAGAGCGACATCTTTTATTTACGACTAGAACAAAGCCGAAAATGTGCAAACGAAATACTTCCTTAGTGCTTTTCAATGCTAGCGACATCTTGTGAATGTTCTCCAAACGGTGTAGGGCAGGAGAAAACTGTGATGTAAGTATGTAATACCCAAATCTCAGATGGCAGGGTATGTCGTTATATGTATACTGACGTGCATAAGTCCTATTTTTAGCTTTTTAGGGTTCCGTTTTAAAGGTTTTTTTTAAATCATACGCGCTTTTAAGTTTGACCCACCCTATTAGGCCACGATCCACAAGAATACAGGCAGCTTAAAAAACTGCAACTAAAATATGTATACATCGGTATTTTATTTTTCGGTTTCGGGAATTGTCGTGTATTTACAACATAGACAGACATGATTTTAATGTTAGTTCAGTACCTGCTATAAATAAACTGCAGTGGAAATAGGGTTAAAGATATTGACATAATATATACAATTTAACGTAAGTACACGGATATGGAATAACTGTCAGCTCCGATCTTAATCTTATTGCGGTTTAGTAAAACCTCGGTTCAGTAAAAATTGAATTTTCTTAATTTATATTTCATTTGTTATCTGCACTTCGCTAGCATAGGAATAAAAATATATTTTATATATAAATATATATAAAAGTAGAATCTTCAATGCCAAGGTTTTAAATTTGTGGCCGGGCTTCACGCAATTTATAGACAAAGGGGACGGCGTTAAATGTATTGTTTCGTGCACAAGGATTCGTCGTGTAAGGATCTTATCGCATGGGACTTCGTTTATTTGATCTTTTAATAATGTTTATGATTTCTGTACTCGGTCTTCAGTGTATTGTGGAAGGTTCAAAAGTAAGTAAGTAAGTAAGTAAATGCTTTATTGTACAAATATAAAGAAACAGACACAAATCACAAAAGGCTTCTTTCAAAAAATAAAGGCACTGAATAAGAATAAAATTTACGGAAATTAGCCTTGACTTGAAGGGATGAAAAGGCGGATTGAATTTGAAAATATATTTGTGTAATGTGCTGAAAAAGAGGTTTTTAGATGTCTTATCATTTAAGTAATTATTCTCTTTTCAAACCCTTACTTCTTACTTGCGTTGTTAACGGCAGATATAGCTCAAAGAATAGTTTGTGTAGGTATATGTGGTTGCATAGAATTCTGCGCGGACAAAGTCGTGAGCAACAGCTAGTCCATAATAAATGAATAACCTCTTTTTTTTAAATATCAAACTAAGTCATTGTTATGCTGCCATCTAAACATTTTACTCTGAATAGTCTACCGAATCCATTAGAGAGCTAATTTGATTCAACCTCCGCGAGACCTTTTATTTATATAAATATAATAATAATATAATAATAATAATATAATAATAATATAATATAATATAATATAATATAATATTGTTGTCCGCTTTCTTGTAAGAAGTGACACATTGAATATTTGAAATGGGGTTGGTGTAATTTGATTATTTGACCAACAATATTATTTCTGTTTTTATTATTAATACCTTTTTATTACATTTGAAGTTAAATGAAGTAGCGGCTCTGAATTTAATATCAGAAGGGTCCGTGCCGGATCCAAGATATTGAAGGAGAGAGTGGTCGTCACGTCACTTGGTTTGAAATACTGAGAGCGCAAAATTCTTTCTTAAGTATAGTAATTCAGTATTCTTTGGTAGTGGCTTTTGTATTTATTTATTTGTTTTTAAAGAGGTCAAACGAGCAGTATGCCTCATTTTAGGAAACATCAAAGGAGTCGTGATTGAGTTGAGCGCACCACCTTTTATTACTAAATACTTAATAACATCGCGAAAGAGTACTTAAAGTTACGCATTAACTCTGACATAATTATAAGTATACGAGTAGACTTTCAACATGAAACTACCGTGAGACTCAAACTTAATTACACAAACGGATAACTAAAGTATAAAAGTCGAATAATGCTCGACATATTTCGGACTAGATCGTAGTCCTTGCTCCTGGAGCGCTCGCCCCGGCGGCGACACCGTCTCATTAAACGTAACAGCGGATGGTCGGTGCCCTCGAGTTGGAAAACTGTTTTAAATATTGACCAAACGTTGAGTGTGAGCGAACCTTGACGAAGTGACGTGATCAGTGTTGTGTGCTGCCCTACTTTTGACAATAATAAAAATGACGATGAAAACGAGGGTAGTTGTGCGCTGCTGTCAGCTGTGTCGAGTAGCCGCGCGAGCAGATCGCTGCCGCCGGGGCGAGCGCTCCAGGAGGAAGGATTACGAACTAGTCTGAAACATGTCGACGTTTGACGAAGCGGTCGGCCTAGTTGGTAGTAACCCTGCCTGCGAAGCAAGCGTCCTGGGTTCGAATCCTGGTAAAGGCATATATTTGTGTGATGAGCACGAATATTTGTTCCTGAGGTATGGATATAAGTATGTATATCGTATCGTTGTTTTACTATGCCATAACACAAGCCTTACTAGCGCTTACTTTGGGACTAGGCCAATTTGTGTGAATTGTTCCCTAATATTTATTTATGTCGAGCATTATTCGAGTTTTATACGTGAGTTATCCGATTGTGTAATTATATGCGAGTAGAAGCTAGAAGTACACGGTATTACTTCTTGGGCTGACTAATTATTAAAATATTTTTCTCAGGCTAGCTTCATAAATCTGTACAGGTTGAATGAACTCGTAAGGGTAGGGCCTGCGGGCGCGTATTTTGAAGATTTTGTGTGAGCATTTACTATGTATGTTTATCATCGACATTGCCCAAGGGTAAAGATACGCTTTGCTTTGTTTGACGTAACGTGCCTTTCGGCTCCATTCGATAATTATATGTCAGTTGAATGTGTTCTTGTTCTGATTGTTTCACGTTACACTAATTTACAATCTTATTGTTTATGATCTGCTTTGAAATAGGCTTCAAATGCCCATTGACAAAACCACATCGTACAGTCAGCAGCAGAAGTTGACAGATAGACAACCGAAGAGCTGTTAATTATTTTCAAACCCTCTTATTACCACGGTGATAAAGTTCATGTGCATTTTGCTCTACAACTGTTTAAAGTATAGTCGGCCAAGAAATCCCATTATCATTATCACCCCAAGATTCAAAGTCAATGTAGGTAAAAACGTCAAAGACTATTTTCACTTACAAGTCAATATGACAATCGGCTTTATTGGTTCGTTTTGTGATGTAGGAACTGTATTAAAAAATGATAAGGCATCTTCTTGAGTTACAATAAATCTGGAATATTATATTTTGGCTGCCTTACAGTCATGTCATTATGATTAGGTATGTCTTAAAACAAAACTATCTTTAGCGGCGATGGAGATATAAGTAAATACCTATTTCATATTTTATGTGTAATAAAATAATAATAATGTCAGTTAGCTAAAAATAATTCTTAGACACATAAGTACGTCTTTAACAATAAAAAAACCGGCCAAGTGCAAGTCGGACTCGCCCACTGAGGGTTCCGTACAAATTTGCCAAGTTATTATAAAATCCAGTCTTAGCAGAGCCCTGCTCTTAAGCAAAATGTAGGAAGTGTGAGGTCATTTTATATTGGTTATTATATAGACAAACAAATATTAAATTAAAAAAAAAACTACTTTCTAGATCTCGTTCAAACCAATTTTGGGTGGAAGTTTTCATGGTAATGTACATTATATATTTTTTTTAGTTCTATCATTCTCTTATTTTAGAAGTTACGGGGGGGACACACATTTTACCACTTTGGAAGTGTCTCTCGCGCAAACTATTCAGTTTAGAAAAAAAATGATATTAGAAACTCAATATCATTTTTGAAGACCTATCCATAGATACCACACACGTATGGGTTTGATGAAAAAAAATTTTTTGACTTTCAGTTCTAGGTATATATGGGGAACCCCAAAACTATTTGTTTTTTTTTTCTATTTTCGTATGAAAATCTTAATGCGGTTCACAGAATACATCTACTTACCAAGTTTCAACGGTATAGCTCTTATAGTTTCGGGAAAAAGTGGCTGTGACATACGGACGGACAGACAGACAGACATGACGAATCTATAAGGGTTCCGTTTTTGCCATTTGGCTACGGAACCCTAAAAATGGAGGGGGTGTATTTTCGCATAGTGTACCCATGCGCAAACACACTCCCTCCACTTTCTTCCAGCGATCTTTTTACATGACGCGACCTATAATAACCTCAATTCAATTACTAAAGTCAGAGTGTGAAAGTTTACGTTTGATTAGATATTGATTTTGAAGTATATTAAGTTTTTTTGGGTTTGTACCTCAAAAGGAAAAACGGAACCCTTATAGGATCACTTTGCGGTCCGTACGTCCACACTTTTTCTCAGGAACGCGTAAAGATAATAATATAAAGTTGAAATTAACAACAAATACTTAGGCCTGCCTTCTTAGAGCTGTGAAAAAATCAACGCAATCAAAAGATGTGCTCCCAAAAAATAGGGTACTTCCAGTTGTTCTAGAAATTTGAAATTTGGTACCCTCGTAGTTTAAGCTATTCCATCACAACCTAGTGAAATGATCTAGTGAGTGATGATAGTCTGTCTATGTATGTAACCAATATAAATGACCTCACACTGCCCACATTTTGCTTAAGGCGACATCAGCCGCGAAACTAGCATAACTTCGGAATTGTTCTTATATCTCCTAAATTAGATCAATTTTCAATAATTTCTGAAATTTAGATACTAGGGAAACACCTATAATATGTATTAAATCAGTGTATACAATTTGTCGTTCTGTAGTTGTCCCCAAAAACTTGCACAACAAAAAGCTGCCGTTTTGGTTTGAAATTTATACATCATGTTAGACTTACCTAACTCCATTAAATACTTGTCCTATACCGGTATATATGTATTTCCATTTTCAGAGCTGTTGGTTTGAAGTGATTTTGGTCACCTCGTATGTTCATATTGAAACCCACTTGTCGATAAACTATTGAAGCTCTCGAGCATTGTGCTTATTTCGATCTTCTATGGTTACAGCCCCGACCACAATATCGTCGTCAAATCAAAGTTGGTTGATGTACTCGCCTTAATTTTATGATAAGTCATTTCCAGTTCAGTACCCAACTTGAAAACGTCGTCATCCGAATTTAAGAATCTTATCAATGGCGTCCCTGTAGCTGTCGATGTTTTAAATAGCGTGGTATCTACATATAGGTAACCTCCGTATTGGTAATTAATACATCCATGTTATTGTCAGGGAATACCCATGCGACCACTACACGGCAGTGATCAACGTGACCCTGATGTGCACGGGCTGTCCTCGCGCGCCGGTGCACGAGAGCGCGCTGCAGCTGCTGCAACTGCTCGACAAACGATTCTTCGGCGCAGTCGGCCCGCTGCCCGCCGACGACGCTGACAATGGTCAGTACTTAACTACTATTTCTTCAAATTCCATGGTAGCTACAATTGGTTCAGTCCTACGAATGGAATTGATTCGTCGTGTTTGTGACTTTAAATTATGAAGAGTCAGTGAAATGAACCGTTTAGCAAGGTTGACACGAAAGAACTGATGGTTGGAGTCTTATACGTATAAGTTAAATTTAAGCTTGTTTTATTTTACATCAAGTTTCAGAGGGGCGAGTTCGTTCGCTCATTTATATTCTAATTTAAAAAGTTTTTAAGGTACCGAAGTCAAACATGAACCCTTCAACCATTTTTAAACCGTCCGTGCATAAAATATTGACTCAATTTTGTACCTGCTGCTATGAATATTGGCATGAACACAGGTGATAATGATAACTTAAATAAAAGACTTTTTCATGTTTACTTGCACTTTATCAAACCTAACACACTCAAAGATATGTAGTAGTTCGTTAGTCTCTCTACTTAGTAACATGTAGGCCAAGGAAAAAGCTTGCATATACTAGAGGTATTGTTTCTGACCGCAGTGCGTTGTAATCTAATCAAATTGAAATTAAAAATTAGAACAAGGATTTTTTGGTCCCGTTTTCCTTCCTTGTTTACTGGAAAACAATGATCTAAGGGCAGTTTTTACGTCAACGCATTTCTCAATTTCTTAACTGCTTCGTGTTTTACGTTACCATAACTACCTGAAAGAAAAATGGAATCCGTACAAAATCACTACCGTCTCAAATTACTGCTTGGGAACAAGGCTATTACGGCTAGGCTAATCTTGATAAAAAATATCAAAGGCCCTATTTGCCACTCTCTGTTAAGTTCCTGATATCTTAAGTGTCAGATGTCAATGGTACCATCTTTGTTTATTTCGTAACAATATATAGAAACATCTCCATAGATATTTGACACTTCAGATATGACGAAATTCACGGGAGGTGGTGAAACAGGCTCTATGTCTACGTTATCATTTATCAACAAACTTACATACAACAACAACTTTGCAACAAGGAGAAAATTTCAAACCCAAGAAGTACATTTCTCAGCGTCAGACAAAATATCACACATTTTACGTCACATGGGTTGAATTTGTCTCCATTATTCTGACTTTCTTTACGTACCGACACCACACAGTGGTAGACAGGAAGACGCAACAAGAACGTTAATGTAAAGTGATATGTGTTGTTAGGTAAGGATTTACCTCTCCAAATTACTTAACTTTCAAAACAAATAAGGAGACAATTAATACGAGGGATGTATTGTTTAAGCTTTGTTGCGAAATGGGCTTAGTTCAGCAAAACAAAGCTTCGAATCAGTATTTTAAGTGTTATGCGCTGTTATTCATGTATAGACATTGAAATGTATTGGCCTTACGTGATAAATTTAAATTTTGTATAAACACTTTTAAAGTATCGGAGTGTATTGTTGGAATAATCTTAATAATAATATCGGCATGCACTTTTAAATACATATTTTCTTTTACTTCAGATTTTTGAAAAATACCGAAAAGCCTTAACTCTAAAGTATGCCGCATTTGTAAGTTAGTAAGAATTATTTACAAGGGGCTAAAAAGTTCCGCGGCAAAAGGCACCGCAAGACTTCACAAAAACATCTCGCAATATAACCACGAAGTACTTTCTCGTAATTGAGAATCCCAGGACTTCGTCATTCCAGAAAGACGAAACTTAATTATGTAATGCATTGATTACATTACGAGTTATGTCCTTCCTTGGCTAAACTTGCTAGACATGTCCAGATATAATTGATTTTTATTTTAAATATTTGTTGTTTTATTTCAATTCCAAAAAAATGGATACTTGAATTGGGGATATTTGTCACGTTGTAGAATAAATTCAAAGATCCGCACTTATGTATCTAACATGTATTTAATCTTTTATATATATTACAACGAAGTCCAGCCTTACTAGTTCCTAAATTAAATACTTAAGTAAACTAAAATTCATCTGACATAATTTACTGCATAAGAAATTTAAAAAATAGATTACTAATTTTTATAACAGTCAATCAATCCTTGGTCTTTTTCATTACTACAAAAAAAGAGTGCGTATCAGAATACATAAAGTTTCAAATGTAAAATGGGTAAAAAAAATAATGATTCGAAAAAAATGCTATTTTCTGAGACAATACATAAATATTAGCTAGATGAAATTTTTTGATGGCGTAATCTATAGATTGGTTTAGGTTAGGCTAAGTTTATTTTATAATAATCCAGTTATTTTGCGGTTTTCCGAGAATAACGCATTATATATTTTGAACCGTTATGTATTTTAACCCATTTAGCATTTCAAACTATATGTATGACAAAAATCTCACATTATAAGTATTTAAATAATTTACATAAATATATTAAAGGAAGCGGCATACTGGGCAACTAGTTGCCTAGCTTAGCCATTAGAGGCTGCCTCAGGTTTTATTCAAAAATAGTCATATAAGTATTCTGATGTGTGTGTTAGCCACGTCTAACAGCCTTATTCATAAAAAATCCTTAATTGAGGTTTGATCAGTCGATTAGTTAACAGACTGATTAAGCTTATTTGACAGTTGTTAAAAAGTATGATTCATAAACGCTTGCTAGCAGTCTGTTAGCTAATGAGCTGTTGATGAATGGATTAGACGCGTTATGTTGTCACCTTGACAAATCATAGACCAAAAATGGCCTTTTAGTGAATTAAAAAAAATAAATTGACAGCAGTGGCAGCGAATTAGCGGGAAACCAGCGAATTAACACGACAGACTAGGCAGTGTGGATCTAGTTTCCTTTACCTTTCACGGAGGGAATAAAAACTTAAAACAAAAAAACTATCTTGCGTATGGTTTTGCTCTTGCCAAAATCAGCTGTTCACATGTGTGGCGGCCATTTTGTGAGTTAGCAGAGAGATAAAGTAGGGTCTTCGGTCCGCTAACTTTCGGAAGACTTAACAGAGCCTTGATGAATTGATTAGCGCTAATTGACGTTTATGAATCATGTTTTTTTGCATCGGTCCTATAGCGAGCTTATAGCGAGCCTCTAACTTTTTATGAATAAGGCTGTTAGGCTTTGGTCATTCTCTCCCGCCGCCCGCGCCGTGCGCAACGTTAAGAGGGTGCATCCGTGCTGAGCTCGCAACGTCGCATTTTTGGTGATTTTTTGCGATTATTTCACAGAAATTGAATGAAAGTTTCAAATATCCGTCTGTAGTGCACTAGGTTTTTAGTGTATTAATATGTCTAATGCAATAATGCATCGTGATGGACTTTTATTTTCTTATTAAACGAGATATAGTATTTTATCCCTTTAATACGAAAATAAAAGTCCATCACCATTAATAATTGCATTGGACACATTAATACACTAAAAACGTAGTGCACTACAGACGGATATTTGATACTTTCATTCAATTTCTGTGAAATAATCGCAAAAAATCACCAAAAATGCGACGTTGCGAGCTCAGCACGGATGCACCCTCTTAAACACGAGGCCGGCGAGGACGACCGCTCCCGAACATTTATGAACACAGCATATAGAATGCGGCGTGCGATGGACCGCTGCGCACGCCACGGGTGACGGCTGACGGACGGGTGAGAACGACTATGGCCTAATGGCCTGGGGCCTGGCCACCAGAGGCTAAGCTAATAGCCTTCACAGTACTGCCCAATGCGTTGCTGCTCTTGTTCTAGATAATTAACTTGCAATAGTAAATAATTTTATCCATTAATTCGTAGGTACTCATTTTAATAATGTTATATTATCTTAAATCTAAAATGATGAGATCATTTTAATACTATTCTAATTTATCTTTATTAATATAGTTAAAGCTAGGATAACATGACTTTACGATCGGATAATATATTTAAGTAGCGCAACTGTAAGTCTCCATGAGCTTCAATATTAAGCTTTATTTTATAACTCCGAGTTTGCTTGAAGAAATCCGATAAAGTAAAAAGTTCTGTGGATCGACTTACTTAAGTTCAATATGTTTTGCAATTTTTTTTCTGTATGATACTTATTCATATACAATTTATACAATACTCGAATTCGCACTGGTTATTATATTGTACTATACGTATAAACCTTCTTCTTGAATTGAACGATCTGAAAATGAAATAAAATATAAAAGTTAAAAATTCTATTCATAAAAACATCATTTAAAGCCGTTGCATAGTGTAAAAGATCGAAGTGTAAGTCCATACATACAGAACAGACGGCGGGAACCGACTTTGTTTTATCTATCTAATATAATTATAATTATGTACTTAATTTAAACGAGCAATTCTTGTATATAAAAATATGTATAATATGTATATCTGAATCTACATCTCGGCAACGGCTCCAACGATCGATTTTCATGTGGTATGCAGGGGGTTTCCGGGGCGATAAATCGATCTAGCTATGTTTCATTTTTAGAAAACGTACCAAAATTCGAATAGAGAAAGAATTTTAAAATTTATCCAGCGGTTTTGAGTTTACTGTTACAAATAAATATATAAATAAATAAATAAAATAAATATCTTGGGACAATTGACACCAATTGACCTAGTCCCAAACTAAGCAAAGCTTGTGATATGGGCACTAGACAACGGATAAACATACTTATATAGATAAATATAAATACTTAAATACATATTAAACATCCGAGACTCGAGAACAAACATTCGTATTTTTCATACAAATATCTGACCCGACCGGGGATCGAACCCGGGACCTCAAGCTTCATAGTCAGGTTCTCTAACCACTAGGCCAACCGGTCGTCAAAAATATAAAAATACATTTTTTCTCTTTATATTGTAAGTTTAGACCACCTTACGATAGTGACACGTGACAATAAATATGCAATTAATTTACTTATGTTAAACAATGAAAATTGTATAAGCGTTTAGTTGAGTAAGCACAGATTACAGATTCAGTAAAATAATTAAAGAATCAGACTCTTTTTCATTGCTTTACGACTATACTTTACGTTAGTCTTGTTACCTTAGGCTATGTCTACCTCGTGGGAGATAAAGACTTAATTTATGTATGTACGTATGTATTAACGTTAGTTAACTGTATGCTTGCATTGCAGTAGCAAAACCTTTTAAACCTACTTATGCCAGTGTACTGTTTTACAACTCTAACCAAATAAAAATCAAACGTCTCGACACATAGCACATATACGAGTATATTTTGCCGTGTGTACATACAGTTGGACGTGACAAGTGCAAAGTGCAATCAAGCTACACCAAGTAAATTACTCACATACGCATTGGGCGAGGAGTAGTTTAAATCAGCCTTACTATGCCGTTCACAGAATTCAGTCTATTCGATAGTTTATTTGGTCTGAAGTGTAAAAGTATCCCGTGCTCCCTGTGATCACAGGCTGGACTCTTTTGGAGTATCATGCCTTTTCAAACCAAGATTGAAGTAGTATAACCGATCAGCTTTATACATATTAGTTTTGGATAGAAATGATACAGTCCTCGACATTGCGACAGCCGGCACTGCCATCTTTGCAAAAGTGTTATTATCGACTGCGTACGTCGCGTTATTCATCTTCTCGAGAACTGAGCATTGTTATCTAGAATACCTTAGCTCTCTTCACGCACTAGACGTGTAGTTGGAGGCGATGACTCTCATCTCGAGGTCGCGCGTTGGCGGTCGCTGGCGGCTGTTGTCAAATGTCCAACGCGTGATGAAGGGCTCGCGGCGGCGCCGGCGCACGCCTGGCGTCGAGGACAACGCGGCGCAGTTGCTCGTCGCCTCCGTGCAGTTGCTGACGTACGACGCTGTAGACATACTAAACGTTTACTTAATTACAATAGTTCCAAATAGGTAGTCACTTTAAAGTAATAAATTGATATTAACGCTAGAAATTTGGTTACAAGTAAATCCCTGACATCGCTATTTAGGTAATTCTGGTCGTTCGCGTCTCTGTGTCTTTTTCTTATAGAATTAAGAGCATGTAAATACTAATGTGCTTACATTAGCTCATGATCGGGAATACTCTAAGTTTATGTACTTACAGCATAAAATTGTCATTTTAAAATTAAGTGATTATAGATTTCAATCGACTTCGCAGTTTTTTTTTACCCGACTATGCCTTTGGAACTGAGGGCTATAGTGTATTGTTACTTTACATGAGATATACAGTTGTGGCCATATAATTAAGAACGATTATTTATTGAGATGATTTTTTCAAAGTAACAAGTATAACTAATTGCAAAACTTTTACGTACTACCAGTACATTCATTTATGCAACATAGTTGGCTAAATAAATAATAGATAAACTTTATACATTCGATCTGCACCTAGTATTACTACTTACTAGCTGGTCACATAATTAAGAACGCCGAATAGTTTATTATTTTTTCAAATTTAAATAGAGAAAACTCTGTGGCTCTGTGGTTGTATATTATTATTCGTGTAATTTTGGCGCCATTTCGTGCTGTTAAAGTCTTAAAGGTGATTACTTCTTATAAAAACAATGGGGAAAAATGAAAGTTGTGATAAATCTACAAGAGAAGTAATAATAAAACTTCGCGAGAAGAATTGGTCTTATAAAAAGATAGCCGACCATCTGCAATGTTCAAAAACAATGGTTTTCCATGCCGTAAAGCATTTTTCCACGTATCAAACAACTTAAAACGTTCCGCGTGGACCTAGACAGAGAAAGTCATCTCGTCGAGATGAACGAAATATCGTTCGTTTGGCAAAACAAAATCCTTTTAAAGGATCTAATGAGTTGGGAAAAGAATATTTTGGCGAAAACAACCCTTCAGCAATCTCTGCACGCAAGGATTGAACGGAAGGATAGCAAGGAAGGTGCCTATGTTGAAACAATGTCACAGGCAAGCCCGACTTGCATTTGCAAGAAGGTATGAAAACTGGACAGTCAGACAGTGGAAAAACGTTCTTTTTTCTGACGAGACAAAAATAAATAGGGTATGTTCTGATGGTAAACGATATGTACGACGCCCTCCGAATAAAGCATTTGACCCAAAGTACACAAAAGTGACATTAAAGCATGGCGGGGGAAATATGAAAATTTGGGGGTGCTTTTCTGGATATGGTGTTGGACTTGTTAGGCTGATAGAAGGATACATGGATCAATTCCAATATAAAAGTATACTGGAAGAAACAATGTTACCATATGCTGAAGACGTGCTTCCGGTTATTTGGACATTCCAACACGACAATGATCCACAGCATACTGCACGCACCGTTAAGGAATTCCTCACATCACAATCAATTTCTGTCTTAGATTGGCCAGCCAACAGCCCAGATCTCAACCCAATACCGCATCTTTGGTGCGAAGTCAAGAAAAAGGTTTCAAATCGACAGTGTGGCAATTTGAGAGAGCTGTACGACGTTTTCTTAGAAGAATGGAACTCTATTTCTCTTGCGAAATGTCAAAAATTGATAGATTTAATGCCTCGCCGGTGTAAAGCCGTAATTAAAAGCCGTGGACATGCTACTAACTGTTAATTTTAGTTCAAATGTATTAAATTGCTTTTTATTCTACACTAACTTCACATTAATATGATTTATTTAATCTAAAGTTCATATAAAACTACTCTCGAGAAGTTTGATAAATCGTTCTTAATTATTTGTCCAGCTTCATTACTATTTGAAGTTGTTAGTATAGAGAATAAATAAAATTTGTGAAAAAAAAATGTTAGCAATTATACACTATATTCTTATTCCTGTTTGCTTATCCATATGGCTATTTTATAACATAACTAGTTACTTTTACGAAGGAACACAACTAAACATACGACATGATTTAGATAAAAAAAGTCAGGAACTTCAAATCGTTCTTAATTATATGGCCACAACTGTATATCGTATATCAATCAATCTCTGCATCTGAGCCTGTGGTAAAAAACCAGTTGTCCAAAATCTCGGCTCTTCCGTCCGAAATCTAGTCATATAAACACATGTCACGATGAAGTCCCCATGGCGTATCCGTTGACGGCGAACAGTTCTACAAAATAAGTTTCGACTCGTGTAGATATCATAACATTGTCAAAGTTACAACCAATGGCATAAATAAGTTATTGGTGACCCGGAAGTTTACGAATTCTATGAATGTGTAAACATCGGATTCGGATACCTTAATTTCGTAAACTTTCTCGTAAGTTTCAGAAGCATAACATCAATCATAATAGCCTTCTATTACACAATTTTCCCCAAATAAGAGGGTTATATTTTTGAAGTGTATACATGTATTTTAATTTTTATAAGGACAACGCTTGTCGTTGACGTCGAACTTGTGGTCAAAGCGGAAGTTTAATATCACATAATATAATTGTGGCTTTGGAAATCGTTTTGATCATTTTGCTCGTGTCGATGCGAAGTTTCACGACGTGCTAACTTATGGCTCTTAACTTAGCGTAACGTAAAATAAAGAAGATATAGATGGACAAAAGTCTAATTCTTAAATATGTAATGAATTAATTAATGTAGATTTTAGTATCCTCTTATGAACTACGTATATTAGGTATATGAAATATGACTATTTTAACAATTATGAAATGATTATTGACTAACTTCTTATTTGCAAGATTAGTCATCAATATTTGATTATTTACCAATTAATATTTAACATTCAAAATGTGTACCTTCTGCAGGGTCTGACTCGGGGCTATTGACTGCGAATGTAATACGGGAAGATAAACAATCCGACCTCTCACTGATTGTAATTCCTTGTGCTTGTATGAAGTTTGGCGGAGCTATTACATGTATATCTACTCCCATTGTTAATCCATTGTTATGCTGTGGCATGATCAATTGTAACGATCATACCGTAAAAGGTTCTAGCTAGAGGTTATTGTACATTTATGGCAATGATGTAGATGTTTATGTTATTATATTTACCCGCTAATCTTTTTATTAGAATTGTTAAGGCTTTCTAAGCAGATTATCTTTTCCGTTTTGCATTAACATATTGTAATACACAAGCTACATTTGAAAGTGTATATACCAAAATTCAGGTGAAGATGATAAGGATTAACTAAAATAACTTGTTATGAATTTAGGCCAACAGCCACACAGATAGACAGAAAAAAATCTATATATCATTGAAATGTCATTTGTCGTGGTTTGTAATATATCCTGCGACGAGTTTAACTCTAATACCTATCTTTATTATACGTGTGTTGAATTTTATGTCTTGTAGGTAGGTACCTACATAATAAGTATAAGCTAAGCAGAAAAATAAAATGAGAGTATATTGGTACGATTTACATTTTGTACTGCTCATTACGGTTTGTTTTCACGAGACACACGACCCGTAGCGGGAGTAATAACTCTTAGTTAATGTAGGTCTTACGTAAATCTTTACACTCGTAGCTCTGATATTTACGGTACGTTCCTGATGTTATGACCCCGCACTCCCCGCAGTCAAAGTTCACCTAAATAGATACCGGTATCCATTACTATTTACTTGACAGAATAACTTTATATGTATATCTATGAATATATTTCATGAGTGTAATTTCGTTATATCGCATAATTTTTATTATTTTTGATTGTGTAAACTACAACGTACTTGAAACACTGCTTGCTCTGACCGGAGGGAAGGTGGTGGTACGACGGACCGCCACGCCCCGGCGTGCTCTGTTCCTAAGCCAAGGCATGGTCTGACGAAGCGCTCGCCTGAAGTTCTGGCCGCTCAAGCAGTAGAGGATAAAGTTGATGCCGAAGTTCGTGTTGAAGAACATTAGCGCCACTTGTTGCAGCGCCGCCCACCGACCGCTGTACTCGCCGGTACTCTAGTCACAACACCAACATACTGAAATTATTTACTTATTCAGACTATCGTCAGTTGTACAGTCAACAGCAAAAGAAACTGATGAGATAAATTAGGGTCCCAAAATAATATAAACTATGTAGTTTATTGCAGGTAAATGAACACATACTGTGTCATAAGTAAGCGATCACATTTATTTCGATCCTTGAAAACTAAATGCCATTCAAACAGTTAAAGTCATTGTTGAGTGTTTCAAATTAAAGTGATTATTTATAAAATTCGGGTTTATGGAACACCTCGGAGTACAAGTCAGATGTTTGGTTTATATCGGTTATATTCGTGAGATAAACATGCGAAGCGACTATAACACCTCTCATGTCCGCCAGTTTGAAATAAAATCTTATTAACTAAATAATAATAATAATAAATTCTTTATTTGTTAAACAAAGAAAAACTACATACAAACACAAACAGCAAAATACAAACTAATAAAAGTTTAAATCTTATGCTGCTCCTTCACAAAAAAAATCAGTTTGATTTTTCGTTTTCATTTCCGACAATTCAAAATGTTGTTTTTCTATTTTATTATTATTTTATTATTTTATTATGAAACATTGATTTGTTACTCATTTCTGTCGCGCTGTTGTTATCTATGATCTTTTTTTTTTTTACTAATTAAAACTTCATTTAAAACTGACACTTTGGTATGACTGGTTATTTATCGCATCAAAAAATCTAGTCAAAAATAAAGTCGATAATATTGCGCTTCATTGCTATTGAACGACTTGTAACATATCATTTTAACTATAAATTAATGCCAGCATATTGTACGGCATATATAAGTTCATAAATTGTAGTTGTCTCGAAACCTGTAAGAAAAGTACAAAGTAAACTTCAATTATATCCAATCGTTTTACGTCTAAACGTGACAGATACCTAGAAACAAGCTGTTTTATCTTATTTTACCCTTTTGTATCGGACTGGAAATGTATATAGCACAGAGTTTAGCAAAACAAAATATTGTTGCCGAAAGCTACAACATTGAAATACAACTTCCGCGAAATTAAATTTAAATCAAAGTGCATTTTAAGAGGTTTAAAGGACCCTACCTATTGTTTATTCTCGTTCTTTCCGTCTCTACAACTGCCTGTGTTAAAAATTGCTGTTGCTTTATCACTTTAAAATCTCGTTGATCCATTACTTGAATGCGACGTAAAGGCGTGACAAACAAAAAGCTGGGTAAGTGCGAGTCGGACTCGCGCACTGAGGGTTCTCGGACACGGCTGCAACGGTTTTCATAAAATTTAGTATGCAGAGGGTATTGGGGGCGATAAATCGACCTAGTTAGGTTTCATTTTTAGAAAACGCACCAAAAAAATATCATCCAAGTACTGATATGATTACATAACATAACATTCTGTTAAAATAATATAGTATAAGGAGGCTTTGTTAACAGCCCACATTGTAAAATGTACACTTGGATAGATATAGGTCCAAGTGTCATAAAAGTATCCGATGAGCACATCGATTCATTCATAGGTAGGTAATCAGCATGTTGTTGATGAGTTATTAATCCCCGCTGAACCATTCCACCCACTGCTATTGTATCGCTTCAAAATTGCTCGTCCGGTGATAATTGTTTTTGGGCACTCGTTATAACCTTGTTTGCATTTTGTAATTTTTGATCGACCGCATCATAAAACTTTTTATAATGAACTAGCTTCACCCCGCGACTTTGTTCGCGTAGGATACGACTTAAGAACTGATGTTGATAGTATAATTATTCTGCAATAATTATTTACCTTGCGGCTCTAGACAGGTACGACTTTTGACATGTTTATGGCTATCCCGTGGGAACTATCCAATAATCCGGGATAAAAAATAGCCTATGTTTTAATCTAGGGTACCAGCTATCTCCGTTCCAAATTTGATTCAAATCCGTCCAGTCGTTTCAGCGTGAAGAAGGAACAAACATACACACTCACTCACATCGTTACATTGTCACAAACTTTCACATTTATAATACTAGTAGGAAAGTAGGAATTAGTAGGATTATATACATATTTGTAACTTTGTTTTTGGTATTCAAATGTAGGTATAACTAAAAATGTTAGTAGCACTTTCAAAAAAGACTATCTACTTGTTTAAGCACATTACTTAAATATGTGTGATATTTTGTTTAACTAGTTTAATTGAAATTTCCACTTTTTTGTTTTTGGCTCTTTCGCTGAATCATCTTAAGTGTTAAAGTGTTATGGTCCGCCCAACCTGTAGGCTTATTGTTTTACTCGCTCGCAATCGCCATCGTGTTCATTTTGACAGTTCATGTATGGGCTGACAATTGGCATCGGAATCAGGTAGCTGTCACATTCATACAAGAACTGTCAAAATGAACACGATGGCGATTGCGAGCGAGTTAGACAATAAGCCTACTGGATGCCACGCGGTGACGGTGACGTCGCTAACTACAGTATCCAACAATTAATATTCACATGTAACATTGGTAACGTAAATTTTGTAAAGAATTCACAGCTGGCGACGTCGTCATCGCGTGCCAATGGGTTACGGTTCTTACTGCAAAAAAGTTATCTACTTACGTTTAAGTTCAATATGAGCAGTCCCAACACAACTCGAATATCACTCGAAGTTCATTGCTTGAGGGATTTCATTTTTATCGTATTCCTAGTAGATGTCTAACCCATGCGTCGTAATCATAAAATTGGAGATATCACTGCCGCAGGCGATTTTACAGTTAATATTATCAGCTCGCTTGATGGCATCTTAAAGTCAAGGCTACTGGTCCAATGTTAACATCTCTTAACTCTTCCGTAAAACATAAATTCGAACGCCTTCAGCGGCCCTAGTAGGTATAACTTGAATTTTATGATATTTTCCGTTAAGTTTTTCTTCAATTTTTTTAATAAAAACCAGCATACAGGATGTTTTCATTCATATATGCCTAGTAATAGTTTTATGAGTAAAAGTTCATAATAAAGAGTTTTCGGACATTATTTATTACCTACTTTTTAATGCTACGAAATCGTATAAGAGTAGCCAGGCGATACATATAGGATCTATCCGTTTGCTTAAAAATATCTAAACACGTAATTACGCGCGACTGACAATAAGGTCGTGTTCAGATATTTCTGGAATACCTAGAGGAATACCTATGTATCTGACATTGACTCCTGTAGGTAGGTACGTGCTAAGTCATTCTACTGAAAACATTTTGCTGTTCACGTAACGCCCAATTTCTTTTCGCAAGTTGTTTTAGAAAATTCACTTGAATAAGAAATCTTACTTCCCTTTCGCTCCGGATTCAATAGGAGCCTTGGTAATCGAATTGATCTGGAAACCACGTAGGGTTCTTGGAATTTTGCGACAGACTTCGACAGGATATATGGAAAAATACAAGTTTCTGATTTGCATTGACTGCAAATTATATGTCCTTAGTTTCTTTTCCACGGCGCTTATCCTACGAGGAACCTCAAGGAGTGATTTAGGATAGTACATTACGAGTACATGTACCTTAAATTCGCGTGTAAATGTAGAATAATTAAGCACCGCATTATTGTAATGTAAGTACCTTCATGCGTGAGATTCTTGGAACATCTCTTGGATGTTCTAAAAATGTGGTTAAAGGTAACCTCATTCATAGCCTTGGTTATAAAGTTAGCTTCTTTAAAATTATTGTCATGGTCACCCCTTTATTCCTGAGGATAACAATGGATTCAAGAATATTTAATTTAATAATCAAAACGAAACACATTTGTCTTTAATTAAGAACAGTGTTAATATTGCTTAAGCACTATTAAACGAGCAAATATGTAAAAAATATTTACTATATAGGGTTTTTTGACGTGTCAAACCGCTATATTTATCAATAAATCATAAGCGGTATAAAATTGGTAAGTAGCTAATGAGAGAACTAAAATATTTGAACAGGAACATAAAATAACTGTTGAAAGCGGTTTTGACTGAAGTGGAAATTGCTAGTTTCCCATTGTATCTCAATCGGAAATCGTCTGTGAGCTGCGGTGTCCCCCGATCTTTTTACGCACTTATCTTGTTAGTACAACGATTTCCCAAAAGGCACTTGCTTTTACCCCTACCCATTAGTTAGGATAAACTAATTAACCCCGTCCCAAAGGATAGACTTGGTTTACTCATGAGCCTATAACATAATAACTAATAATATGAACCTCTAAAGAAAAGCAAGTCTATATAAATCTCAAGTAGAGCATGCTTTGTGTAAAATAAAGCATGAACTAAGTACTTGTATGAACTTTTTCTGACGAAAATACTTTTAATATCTATGTAGATAATGATGATATTCATGACATGACAGGTTAGATGAGTTTTTGTTTAGTTCCATATTTGCTCGAAGACTTATTGAATCGAATACACGGAAGATTTATTATAAGTAATAAAATAACTACAACACAACACAGAAGCAGCAAAGTAAAATTTTAAAACATAGTGCGATTGGGATTAAAATGTTCTAATATTCTTCGTTGAACTATCCTTATGTCATATGAAAAATAGACTATAGTAATTTTTTTCACCATCCTGGTAACTTATAGGTAGCTCACTCCCTGTTACCTACTATACCTACTACTTGACCATTATGGTGTCATCTGCGAGTCTGTGTAAGCACACAAACCATTCGAGACTTTGTCCGTTGTAAGTCATGGAATCAAGTAGCGAGGAATCATACTAAATGTACAACTTATAACAAAATCCCCAAAATTTTTTCAACGACTTCATTATTTTTGTGAATTGGCCTTCCTTATACGGCTTAAGAAAATTGAATTGAGTGCGGTGAATTTTTTTCTGCCCTTTGTCGACAAAAACTCAAACCCGATGAAGTTGGAATGAAAAGGCACTTTTTGTACCACTTTTCAACATCTCGCTTGTATCTAGTTTTACAGCACGTAAATTTCAGAAACAAAATTAAAACCAACTATAATTTTTCTGAATATATTAAAATGGACACACCTGATTTAATAATAGCCAGGCTTTATGTATGTTTAATTTACGTATGCTCCACTGTAGCGTTGAAATTACTTAACTGGCTATAATGGATGAGGTGTACCAATCTATGCGTTATTATCTACATATATAGGTATCTATTTGAATAATTTCGATTGTGAAACATTTGTGCAAGTCCAGGGGTGTTTTAAACGGTGGGAAAGCGTTTATAAAAAATAGGATCGGAAGCGAAGCCGCGGGCAATAGCTAGTTTATTATATAGTCTAAGAGAAGGGACATATAAACTTGGTCAAAATTTTATAAGAACTAAATCATTTTAACAGACTGGATCTTACATTGCTTGTAATACCTACCGGGGGCGAAAACAAAGTCTTTGCGGATGTTGTTTTGACGGAAACTGCAGGACCAATCTGGCTATAGACACGGTACAGGGCCGCAGGGTAGGACGACAAAGGGGACCGAGCGGTGCTAGCGGGTAATGTGCCTGCCGCCCGCACCTCTCGGCCCTCTTTGTCGCCTATCCCGCGCCCTGTACCGCGCGGGCGAGGACTCAGTTAAGCGGTCGGTCTATAAACTTAAACGATGAGACAATAGTGAAATTTAGAAGAAAACAAAGTAAAAAAAGGCGAAGCGTAAGAGGTTTCGTATCAATTTTATGTATCTAAAACTGGATATATTATGAGAAGCTCTCGTACTTCCAAAATGTTTTTTTTTTCCGTAGCCGGGTTTGAGTTTTCGAAAGTTCTTAGTGACTTCCCTAAGCCTTCACTCTACCAACTGAAAGTTTCTTTTTACGCCCGCGTTTTAATAAGCAAAGCGTAATGCCTTCCCTTTGACACTTTAAATGAAGATAAAATAACGCTTAAGTTCAAACTTCCTGTAAAATTTAAATTTAACGTACTTGCCTCTTAAGCCCTGTCACTACACCACTCTGAGTCCTTAATCTGTACTCGAATGTCGTAAAAATTGATTAGTTGCAAGCACGGTACCAAAGTACTATGTTATCAATATAGCCTTTTTTTACAGCTACCTACTTGTATTCTCTCTAAATTTAATCAAAGTTAATAACTTCATCTGAAATCGTCAAAAATACTGAAACAGTAGAAAATCGCTTTGCTTGTTAAGATGGCAATTATGATTAAACTTAATTGATTTCGCAAGGCTATAATTATCTTATAGCTAATATTAACATTAGTTAAATTACTAATGAAGGCATTCTGATCACTCACCATGTCGTATGCATAAGCGAGAACTCTCATAGTGTACGCTGGCATGTTAAGAATTACAAAGACTGAGGAGACGATGAGCAACATCCTCGTAACTCTCTGCTGGGAGCGCGGGCAGCCCTGCAGCCGAGCGGGCCGGGCGCGCGCGCCCTGTGCCGGCTCCTGCTCTGGCTTCATCAGGTGGTGCCGCGCGCGCTCCAACCGGTACACGCCCACCATTATCCACGCGTTCAGGACTATGATAACACTCAGCGGCACTGTAAACGATACAGCAGTATCCACCAGATTGAATCTAGCGGCGTGCTCCATGTAATCAGTGTCTATATTGCAATCATTTTTGGTCGGTATCGCGAATCTTAGAATGGGAACGTTCAAAAGCAGCGCCGAAGCCGCGATAGTGCTTATGATGTGCCTAGCGCGAGTGACAGAGCAGACTGCGTTACGACGTAACGGATACAAAACAGCAACGAACCGTTCAACTGTGAAAGCTACTACTAACCACGCACTGAGGCAGCAAGTCACATACGACGTGTAGATAAAAAATTGGCAAAATCCTTTGCGATGAAATAATCCGTTCAACTCGACTGCATTTAGCCACGGCGGCAAAAGTTGAAATAAAAATACTGTGTCAGAAAGCGCCAGTGCAGACAGATATTGGCTAGTGGACTGCAACCTCAACTTACTACTATAAAAAACAAATACGGATACTAAGTTTCCAATCGTACCTAAAACGACAAGTAAAGGAGTGTAGTAAACGTTCAAAACAAATGCAACTTGTTCCGCGATAAAATCAAAAAGAGTTTGGTTTATAAACGTCGTATTATTATCTGCGTAAATTGAATAATTGGAAAAGTTAGCAGCACCGTATCGCAACGGATGGTCGGACATGGCGCGGCGTGTGGACGCCGCGCCGCTCCGGCAACGACTGTCTCTAGCCTGTAGCCCGCTACCTTAAATTAAAACAAACGCTGCAAATATCTTAAGGTCCTGAAATCGGCTGTCTAAAACTTCAGGACGCTATTGCTATACAAAGATTGCCATAGTGTTACCAATATAACGGAGGAGTATTCTATTTAATACTTAAATTTCCGTTCACTGTAGCGGGCAGTTCATGACTATATTAGTTTTTATAGTTTGAAACTTAAATAAAAAGTATTGTATATGGTTAAGGCCTATTGTGTTTATTATTGTATATATATTATTATTATACTGATATATTTAGCGCTTTATTTCAGCAACCTGAAACTCGCTTACGTTACAAATTGGAAGATGCTAGTATCAATAGCGTAAAATATATTACATATAAATCCTTTCGTGAACTTACATAACCATTTTTAGCTAAAATATGATTTTTCAAAATGAAAGATAGGACGAATGTAAATCACGTTCATTACGAAAGATTTTAAATCTACCTAATTGGTGTGTTTCTTTAAGTACAGGTCGATTCACAAGAGCTGGCATGAATGGATTGAACGAAGTAATGTCACTTATCACTGTGTGAGTGACGTTCTTGTACAGGGGCCTCCTAATAATTTTGTTACTAACTTTTTGGCCACTTTGGGTGTCACGAACTATTAGACGCTGAGTGTACATAAACAGCACTTGCAAAGTTGTAGTTTTAGTAGTAGGTACTTGACATTTTTAACCTAATAATTTGGCGATAATAAATTGGTAGGTGCATAATTTTATGGAGGCCTAAATTGCATGCAATGAAACCCGAACTACTAAGCGACCGGAAACATTTACCTAAGTTTTTGAGTTGAAAAAAATGTTTTATTAAACTATCGTGTTACTGACACAAAATGCTCTGGGCGGGTTGCTGTCTATAAGATGCTCTACAAATAAGAGCAAAGATAACACAAGCAAACGCACCTAAAAGCATTTTAGAAGCGATATGCGAGCAAGAAACCAAGAAAGCATGCCATGCGTGCGACAAATGCGTGGAAGGCGTTGAAATGTAGAGCATTTATTATTTTGTCTCTTTAAAATTAATCTTCTCCTTAAGTTTAATATTTTCAATGCGGCTTAACAATTTTTGATTAATGTTTATCTTTTATTTATCTGTCGGCGCTCCCAAAACTCGTCAAACATTTAAACTAATTTACTTTGGATTAGATTTCATGTTTTTCTTTATTTTATTTTTATTATTATAGGAGTGTTACGGTGGTCGTCGCAAAGCTATACTTCACATGCCATGGAGAGCGAAAATAATGTAGGATTACAAAGGTTAGGCAGGGCCTCTATTCAGGAACCGTTCAAGCAGCATGATGTACGGCGCAAGGGGATTTCCTACGTGAGTTAAAGCTCGCAATGTCTAGGCAAATGCGATCGTTGGTGTCCTGAGGGCTTATGACGTAACTCGCTCGCAATCGCCATCGTGTTCATTTTGACAGTTTTTATATGAATGTGACAGCTAGCTGATTCCGATGCCAATTGTCAGCCCATACATGAACTGTCAAAATGAAGACGATGGTGATCGCGAGCGAGTTACGTAATATGCTACCTGAATACAGAGCCAGCACTTTTGTACTTTCACCCTATGTTTCAAATTAATTAATTAACTTTATTGTCAGCAGGTTCAGAGAAAGGCCGCGGTACACTTGACGCGTTGCTCTGCACCACCTACTGCCGGTCCCAACTATACCTGTCGAGGCAGTTGTCCCAGCTGCACCCTGAACTCACGATGCCGATGTTCTCAGGTAATTCAATACAATAAGCCTTTGAAATTCATGTTAAAGTAGGTAAAGAATTTTACCGTTTGTTTGTACCTACGTATTCGTTCAATGAGTTTATTTGAGATTGTTGGTAGTAAGCAACTAAAGAGACTTTCTTCTAAACTAATAGTTTTTTATTCCGTGAAATTCTGATATTTTTTAGTGTTGCTAGGCAAAAAATATTTCCCGACAATTTAAACGAGATAAAACAAAAACTTGGAAATACAAAACACAAATTTCTAACTAGGATACGTATTAAAATTTGATATGATTATTATTAATTAGACGTAATATAGTAGATTGTACAACAAGAGCATAAAACAAGCCATTTTACCCGAGACGTTCATATAGCCACCCGAGCCGGTACGGCGAGGGTGGATAGGCTCGTCGAGGGGAAAATGGGTTTTATGAACAAGTTATACACTCTGCTTTTCACTTAGATTGCGAAGAAACAAAACAAAAACATTGCAAAAAAGTTAATTAAAATTAAATGTGACATTGGAACAATTCGATATATTTAATGGTTTTCCTAGCAAATTGACTGTGTTAGGTGTCAGTGTTATTTCCTCTTCACTTGACGAAATTATTAAATATTAATCGTAAAACAGTAACAAATTGCAACATAAATCCTGCTAAGAGAAAATAGGACGTTCCCGCCTGAGTTCTCGCCAATTAACTTTTTTTTTCTTTTTTTTTTTAAATGTGATACTGCGGTAAGGTTCGAGTAGGCAGGTGTTGATTTATATTTAAAAAAGTTTTATTTTTCATGTACTTATTTGTTTCAATAATAACTTGTCATATTATTGTTACCTAGTTTTAGGTACTAATTAAACAGTTTAATAGACCGCAGATTATAATAAAAAAAAAAAATTAAAAATTAAACAAAATATGCTGTCGTAAAGTTTAAGTGATTGTTTGTGGCTGTTGGCACCCGATTGTCTTGGTGTTAGACGAAGATTTTACTTTATGCACAAGAGCATAAAATGCCATTTTATGCAGCCTACATCCAGCATAAAGTCGAACTTATTGAGCATGAGACGTGAAAAAGTTATTTTATCATTTTATGAGTAAAAAATAAATTGTTGTTGGTGATACCCGGGACAATTTATTTTTTGCGATGATTGACACATGTCGCAAACCTTTGGACTAAAATTAAAGTGATTAATCTTCAATTTTATTGTCAATGTACAAGTTAAATAAAAAAAACGTAAAATGTCATTCTTCTGTTAAAACATTATTGAAGTCATTGGGCTTGTGACTTGAATGTTTGGATATACTTGCTTTCCCGTGTTCGTGTCCTTGTTAAGTTTTTTTTTTTTTTTTCGTTTTTGTTCTGTTTCGCAAAACAAGATGAAGCCCCAACCAGGCCAAAAAAGCTTGTATCTATAAAAAAACGTTTTTAACAAAAACTTATTATAGTTTCTGATATACCTAATAAATAGATTTTCAATAAAAAAATGTTTGTTGTCTCTGAAACGTACAAATACATATGACATCTGACAAAATTCGTCGGAATAAAAAATCATAGTTCAGGAACCATCGATCTAAAGAAGCGTGAGATAAAAAAAATATCGTAAATAATGCCATGAAAATTATTCATCTATCAATAGCGAAGCAAACTGTTGCTGCACTGTGCTGCACGTTGTACCTATATGACAGGAAGAAGAAAGATTAAACGAATTCAATATTTTCAAAAATCATAGAATTTATACAAGTTCAATGATATCAAAAGTCAAGATACGCGTGTCCGAACAATTCGATTACTGCGCAATTGGGCATTCACTCTGACAGCTGAACGATTACGGCGTCCTGTCACAGACTAAGGCACGGTGGTCTTTTAGGACCACCGCATTTGACAAATTACTCGTAAGCGTAGGACCGGCCTATCTTTACGAAGTGATATATATATCTTTTCATCACACTTGCTCGTAAACGGTATCAAAACATACAGGTTAACTTGGCCGCAACGCTCCATATAAAACCCTCGGGCTTTTTTTATTACCATGAAACCCTCGGGCGGTAAGTAATTTTTTTTTTAATTTCTTGCACTGCCTTACAATTCAGGTTCAAGTACAACCAAAGAGGTGCATTAGCTCGAAATTAAAACTTTATCAAAAAAAAATTATCTAAACAGGAATTTAATTGAAATCTCGCTAGATAAATACAATACTAATATTTATGATAAAAATTTGAATACTTTTTTGTATAAAACGTTGAATTTTCTTTTATTATATGCCATGGTTGTAAACGTCTTGGCTTTTAACTTAACGTTCTTGAACGCAACATTTGTATTATCTGTGGCTGAAAGCGCGCCATCCGCTTAAAAAAAAAAACATTCCCGAACTTGTACAAATTGTTGTGTTGACTTGTTGAGTTATTTAATACCTAATAAAAGTAATTAAAAATGTCGTCGTCGTCTGAAGAGTACGATTTAAATGCAACACCACTGGATATTATCCAAGCAGCAAAAACCATTAACGAAAATCTTTTACCGGCGAAGTCTAAGGAGCGGTATTTAGCTGCGTACGACCAATTTATGAGAAAATGTTTTCCTGGCATATTTTGGTGAATTGGCGAATAAATACAAACCATCATCATTGTGGAGCACTTACTCTATGTTGAAAACCACTCTCCAATCTAAAGATTGTGTCAACATAAAAGAATACAATACGTGAAGTTGACGGCATTTTTAAAAAGGCAATGTATGCCTTAATTTTAATAATTGTACAGTCACTATAAATTTTAATAAATAAGTTTCTGCCTTTTCATTTTATTTATTTACTCGCAAATGTGATGAAAAACATTGTATGTTTCACGGGCGGTACGGGAATTACGAACCTCGGCTCAGTCTTCGACTTCGGGCTTATACTAGAGCCTCGATCGTAATTCCTTACTTACCGCCCTTAATACACAATGTACTAATGTACAAGCTATAGAAATTCAAAGTGGGTTACGATACAATTTTGCTAGTAATTTGTTTCTTCATTACGTCTGCAGACAGGGCCTAACCCAACAATGACGTTTTGCACTTCGCTTCTTTTTAATAACACTGCATAAGCAGACACAAGCTGCGGCGCAAAGCAAAACTTCTTGTTCATCCATGTGAAACGACTGAACTGAGGGCACAAAAGTTTCGATATGAACATGTTCGAATACAAATGTGCTCCACCATGCGTTTACAAAAGTTACATATAGCTTCGTCGGTAGAGAGGATGCCTGCACTGTGTGAGCTCTGCACTGTTCGTAAAAGAATGTGTTCCACGAAACTCTGATGAAATTACACCTTCATATTAATAATGTTTAATAGAAGCGAGTGAGGGAGACGGTATGATACGAACTTCGATAATCCCCAAATTCCGGAAACACAAATACAGTCAGATAATTCCACTCTTTAACTGCTCGCACTCAATATATTCGCTTTGGACGAACTTGCATTCAATCTGTTGACCAGCATGGTACTTTGCTCCCTTACCATATAAAAAAACCTTCAAGAGGGATTCTCAGTTCTCATTCTCACAACGGCTATACGAACCGATGAACGGGCACTTAGAGGAGTATTAGTAAAGAGTCCTGTTGGCACCCTTGATGTCTAAACCTTGAAAATACGTCTAAACAAATAAGCCTGACAAGCCAAATAAAATTTTGTGGTTCCTTTATATTATTGTAAACAAGTTCTTACGACATAATAGGTATTTACATTGTACACCACTAGATAGGTGAGCCTATTCCAAGCTGTTGCTAAACTAATACACATGTCTGAACCTTTTCCATAGCTTTTCTTTTCGGATTTTTCTGTGTTCTAAGTTTTCAGTATTATTTAGAAATGTACCTACTATTTGGTTCACTGGACTCAAAGTTAGCGCTATCTTTACCTGAACAATAAATCGCGAAGAAATTCTTTTCAACACTAATCATTTAATCTTAAGTAAGCCAACTGCCTTGCACTTAATATCGTTCGTAGCGTAATTTATGTGACTGCGCGGTTCGCAACTTGGCAGAAAAGTTGCGAGTTTTTTTTTATCGTGAGCCCTTTTGACCTAGAGCTCATTTTTAGTTAAACCGGTCGATAATCACGTCCCTTTTCAAATGGTACTTGAGTTAAGGATACAGAGATATAGTTAAAGCTTTCAGGAATGGTCGCTCTTAAGTTAAACCATACAGAGTAGGTATCTGGTAAATCTAGGTACTTTCATTATTATAAACATAATCGCTAGTAAGTTTGCGCTTTGAACAAAGTAGATGAAGCTGACGACCTAATCACACATAAATATTCTGAGATGCACCTATAATTTGCCCTACCTTACCTATGTTAGAATTTTAACCATTCCATTTTCTGTCATCAAACTGTAATTTGACAGTGGTGTGTATGTATAAGTATTTCTGTCCTGCTTTTGTTTTAATAATAAAAAATCAGCAGGTGACTTTCTTCGTCGACGCCTTATTTATTTAAAGTTTTTATTAATAATACTCTCGGAGGAATAAGACTGGAGTACGCATTGAGTCAAATCTTTAAACAAATTTTTCTGCCATAGTCGGTGGGGGGATGAGGCGATAATGACGTTACTACTACATACGGACCAGCACACATACGCAAAAACGATTTGCATTGTTACAATTGCACACATACATTTTATCGACACACTATCTGAAAATTCGCACGCACACGCTCGTAATAGTATACTGACATTCTATCCAAACACAATAACGTGCGGTTGTGCAGGTAAGTAATTAAGGAATTGAAATGATACCAGCATATCGATATCGATAAACTGTTCTGTTAGTAAGCAGTACGCAAATAAATAAAAGGTGTTTCCACAGAACAATCTTAAATAACAACAATCGTATATACGAAAATTAAAATTACCAACTAACACAATATTCACGAAATGTGTTACGAAAGTCATTTAAGCCTGCGCATAAAAAGTCCAAATGATTAATTTCTCAATGATCAAATAGTTGGGAATTGAATTATTTGCGAATTATTTCTAAGCGGAAAGGTATTAAATTAAGTACATGATACATGACATTTCAGTCACAATGCAGTACTTAGCCGTAGTCACGAGTAAGCAGCTCTTCGATTACCTTAGAAATATTAAAGTCGGGACTAAGACTCCAGTGTGTTTTATCTACTACTTATCCCTCTGTGAAAATCCCATCAAAACAAATCCAGTTATCTATAAAGTCGGATTACGGACGATAGTTTTACGTGATAACGATAAATGGTCGCTTTTGGGGGTAGGTAAATATGAAATTAAACTCTGACGAGTGCGGCCGGCGTTCATCGATCTATAAGACGTTATCACGTTAAAAAATGTTAAATCATGTTCAATAAATACTATGAATAAGTACCCATACGTATCGTGGCTGATTTCGCCGACAAAATAATTGATATACCACTATATATTTGCTATATGAATTAGCATGAATCACCTAGTATTAGATAGGTTACGCCTGCTTAGCAACATTTTATATTTTGAACTAAAATCTCATAGTCAGGCTTCTGTAACATGTTTATAAAAATACATATTTAATTATTTTTTTCAATATCCACAGGATTAATTCCAGCCTTCTAAATCTTCAATATCGATATTTGATCGATACTTTGAAGTCACTATATTATGCGTCAGAGTAACGTAGGTAGTGCGTATTAAATACCCATGCTTTGACAGGTATCCATCTCTGTCTAGCGCTGCAGCGAGAAAAGAGATAGAGAGTAATTAGTCTCGTGGGGAGTGGGTAATAACTACCTGACGCGAGTGGGCTTGAGGACTCATTAAAACTCAAAATTATGAATTAAAAAATGTTTTAAACCATATAAATTTTACTCAAAAATGGAAAGTGACTCCGTCTTTTTGCAAACTAGATTTTTTTGTATTTTTAGTGCAGCTGAAAACGGTACAGGCTGGCATTTTTAACGAGCTGTGTTCGCCACGACGGACTCGACATTGTGAGTGGCGATGACAGCTCAACTAGTTTTATATAACGTACAAGCATCGGATGCTTACACTTTTGGCTGAGGGGGAACGCATGTCAAGGCGTCTCCAGTCTTATTCCTCCGAGATAATACTAAACAACATCTAAAAGACAAAAAATGTTGGTTTTCGAAATCTGCCTTTGTTTCTTCTTTATTAGTGGCTTCATACTTCCTCATCTGAAAAGATAATTCCCATCACTCCATCCGTGCAACTTTGTGGGGACCTGTCCTTATAATCGTCCTTTAAATTAAACGCGTTATCGTCTTATTTCACGGCGCTCTGAAAGTCAATTATAAGTTCAAATCCGGTCCACTGTGACAACTCAATCTAATCATTTTGTTTAAAAACCCTACTATCCGACGACATCAGTAGGAACAGTAAACCCCATAGGTAAAGATTTAAATCTTTTGTTTCTTTGCTTAGGTGGAACGTGAGCATTTTCAAAATTATTTAACTTGTTCTGTATCAGAGGTAAGCATGAGATTTGAATATTGTGTTACCGTAGAAATCACGGCGCGATTCCAAACGGCTCGCACCGAGGTGAGGCAGCTGCTGCTGCAGTATCTGCTGCCGTGGCTCGTCAACATCGAGCTGGTCGACCCCAACGTGCCGCCGGCCAACCCTCTCTCCTACATCCAGGTATCCACCAACAAACATTCGTTTTATGGTACTGCGAGTGTGCCAAGCAAACGCGAAGTTCTAAACTTCTCATTTCCAAGACTAAATTGTACTAGTACTTTAATAGTAAGACTTATTTTCAATCCTTTATATTTACTTTAATAGTATTATTATACCGCAGTGGACAAGGGGCTCGATAATACCTGAACACATTTTAACACCCTTAACAATACAGTCAGGTATACTTGTATACCTTTTTACACCCAGTATACCCACTAAAGGATTAGTTTAAGCCAAATCCCTCTTAACGCACTGCGTCCGTTACGAACAGGACCCGCCATCCTAATTTCATTGTATTTAGATTTAGCTGTTTCAGTCGCCATCAGACATAACAAAGCGTAATAAAATAGAATTATGATCATGTGCACATGTTTGTCAGCACCTAGAACACTAATATACCTGACGACGACTGAACACATCAGATATGTCTGCCAATTTTTTGTGTTCATTAACTAAATACAAAAGATTTTTTAGTATTTTCCGCTACTGTCAATCAAATCTTATGACACATGTAGAGTTGCCAATACCAACATTTTTGACGCCAGACAAAAACCTAAACAATCACGAAATTTTAGATTTTTTTCCCTGAACGTTTTTTTATTTATTTATTTATAAGCCTTTTTATTCCGAATCCGCTACAATTTCAGTAAGTACATGTTGTTGTTGATGTTATTGTCGTTTATTTATTAAATTGTCGCGTAATTCGGCGTGCCTCATGGCATAGGCCTCCTCCGTGTATTGGAGGGTTAAAGTATAAATTACCAGTAGCCTGAATTTTTGTCTAAATACTTTTTGTAAAGACCCCGCACCAACGCCCCCGGATGCCCTTCAGACTCAGACAAATCCGGGATAACCCGGACGGATGGCAACTCTACTAATGCCATTTAGCGATATTTTATACATACTGTTGTGATTATATTTGCCTGCAGTATTACGCGTCCGAAGCGGGCCGCAGCGGTAGGCGCGAGGGCCTGGGTTCCGCAGAGGCAACCGAAATGGTTCTCAACAATCTCTTTTACATCACAGCTAAAGTAAGCTATTTTATTTTTCTTCAAAATTTGTGTACCTGCTAGTAATGATAATGATAATGAATCATGAAACCAAGCCGTGAAACCACGATGGCTATCGATATTCTCAATTATGGTTATGAAGAAATTAGTATATTTTTGTAATCATACTCTTAAGTATAATTTATTGAGCACTTATCTACCTATCGACCTTTATATAAAGCATAATTTAGAAAAAAAAGGTCGTAAGTATTCTACGGGACCTTAAATATCACTGTAAATTGGGGGGTTTACGCCCCTTGAACGTTGAGAGCAAAATTCATTAATAAAATCCCTTGTTGACATTCGTGATTTTCACCTTTCTCGTTGCTGATGAACAGATAGGTAATGAGTGTATAATTGACTTGATTAAGACCAGTGTATTAATTATTGTAACTTGAAACCAACCTACGAAGCTTGTTAGTTAGATATGGATTAAATTAAAATATGTATATATGTTAATTATTGTATTAAAAATTGAGTTACCAATGAGCTGTTAATGCATTTAAAACGGTAGTACCTACCTGGTTTTTTTATATGTTTTCTAAAAATAAAACCTAGTTAGAACGATTTATCGCCCCCCAAACTCACTGCGTACTAAATTCATGAAAATCGTTGCAGCCGTTTTCGAGATTCAGATTATATGTACATCCACCGATTTTCATGAAATTTACTATGCAGGGAGTTTGGGGGGCGATAAATCGATCTGGCTAGGTTTTATTTTAAGAAAACGTACATAGTAGATGACTACGATGCGAACACCGAATACTCGTTGTTAAGAATATTTATTTTGGCAGTTTTCGGACCAACATCCAAAAGAAATTGAAGAACTATGGTCAACGTTGTGCGCTTGTTGGCCTAATAACTTAAAAGTGATCATAAGATACCTGGTAATAGTATCGGGGATGGCGCCAAATGAACTTTTACCATATGTGAGTATAATGTGATTTAATCTTAGTTTTGAATTTAAACTTTTCAGCACTAGTGTATTATCAAGCAACATGGTAATTATTATCCAAATTTGACTTTTGTCTTAATAAAATGCGAACGTCAATAACAAGTCTATCTGTCATCAGGCTAAACGAGTAGTGCTGTACCTGGCACGCTCCCGCCCAGAGAGGCTACTTGATGAGATGATGACCGAACTGCAAACCGTAGAGACACTCAACTGTCTGATCGAGCGAACGGAAACACCGCCATTCTATAGACTGACATCCATGAGGAAAGCTACCTCAGGGCACAGTGACGGGCCAGGTACAGGATCTCAGGTATGTACCGACTTCAAAACAACTGTCATCTGTTACATCGATAATGAGTGAAAAATACAGTCTGACGTAATTAATAATTAAGGACTTAAGTACTTACTTACTTACGTGCGTTAAGTGAAAAGTGTTCATCTATAATAGGTATGCAAAAGGTTACAATGTGTTAGTTCGGCAGCGTCCACAGGGTCTGTGTCTTACTTGGATTTATTACTATCTGATATTTATAAAGTATTTTCTTCAGGACGCTACAGGCAGAACCGGAGAACTAGCGCCTGTAGAAAAGGGAACAATCCATACAAAGAGGCACAGCGGCGAAGACCCTACTAAAGCAAGGTAAAGTATATCCAAGTACAAGCATGTAAACTGTGTTACCGCATTTTTTACATCTTGCTGTCCATCTTTCTATGTTGACGCAATAAAGGAGTAAACTTGAGGTTTACATGTAGGAGTCATCTGTGGCACTACTGCACCGATTTGACAAATTCGTTTTTGGAAAGTTATGCTTGATTAACATTACGCTACTTTTTATCCCGGGAAAGTGATAAATAAGTAGGTATCCGCAAGAAGTAGCAGGCAACAGCTAGCAGATCACCTTTTAGCATGGATGCATATTTCATTTGACTACCTGCGAAAGTAGCATCAAAGTGCATCGTCGGTATAGTAGAGTGAAGTATCAATATCCGTACCTTAGGCTCAACGCTGACTTTTATATGTATACTATATAAAATAACGTAAATATATTTTATATTTACCATAATAGTTACGCCATAACTTGTATAGCTGGTAACTTGACGCGTAAATGATTGAATATTGACTTTCTTACGTAACATATAGGATGTTCTATTTCAAAATGTTTTATTTTTATGAGTTAATCTAAATGTATGTCACAAAACGTTTATTCTATAAAATAATTACTTTAAAATTTAGATTCTTTACTAATTATGTAACTGTTAAGGCATTACACTTAATCAGTACTATTCAGAGTTCTCACTCACGTACTTAATTACAAAATGCGTCTTACTCGCTCTCGCCATTAAGCGCACACCGGAATGCAGTATTTTTACGTATTTGATTACGTTTTGAATGATTTTCATAGCTTTTTATCTCATGAAATATTATACTTAACTCGCCTATCGTATCAAGGACTGTTTCCGGCACTAAAATTCACGAGTAGTCTACAGGACGCGGGACGTGTTAAGCAGAAATAATCTGTAAAAATATACTTAACTGTTTTTTTTTACTTAAGGTAATTGGGATTGTTCATTTTTTTACATCAGGGTAGATTTGAAAACCACTTCGAAGTATAGGGCTTGCGAACTGTTTTACCTTACTGGCGTTCAAAAATACTCAAGGTATACGGATATTTTGCAAAAAAATGGTTTGACCTTTACACGACCTTCCCGAACGGCATTTAGTAGTTCTATATTTGTGCCAAAAAATGAATCTGCAAATGTCTAGTTTGTCTATTAAATCTATATGTCAACTAGTTATCAGTGTCACCCAATGTCAGTAAAGTAAATATTGTTTTGTTGAAAACTTAAAATTGAAAACGCTTCGTTCCAACCTGTAATAATGACTCTAAAAACATCTCCAAAACAATAGTTCGCATCCGAAAAGATTTAAGAGAAAAGTGGTGTCGCGAAGTAAATGTTGAATAAGTACTTCAAAGTTTATGCCTACAAAAATATTGTTGCGAGGATCATTTTGATGTAAGTAGGTACCAAAAAATAATGCCACATACTTCAACATTCATAAATTTTCAACTCATTATAACTATGATCAGGATTTAGCTGCTTCTTTGGTTTTGTTTGTTTCTTCAATCTCGCAACATACAATAAGTTTCAAGGTAAACAGTATATTTGACATTGAGATGACAGTCACAACAGTTATGACAACTAGTTATTTTTTTAATTTTCTAAGGATTGTGGGAAAATTGCCAATTTAGCCGCAGTGTATAATTTACGAGAAGTCGTATCTGATTTTTTTAAGCAATTGGGAATGGATGATTATTTTAAAAATGCTTGGTGATTTTTCTATTGATAGGAATAACCATCCTTAGCTACGGAAAAAAAAAGATTTTTCCGTCGAGCCATATGTATGTATGTATGTATGTAAACTCTTTATTGTGCAAAATAAACAAGACAAATACAATATATTTTATAAAAATAAAAACATTTTACTCAGTCACTCGGTGGCCCTTATACGGCTGATCGATGAGTCGTGTCTTTAAAAAGTGGCAATACTGTAGTGTCGTCCCGTTTTCTTATACTTATAGATTGGAAAGGGACAACACTACAGTATTGCCACTTTATAGACAAACTGTACGCCAATGACATATCAAATAAAAAAAAAATTGCTGCTTGTATCTGTGGTACACAATAACATTTGTCACTGACATTGATAGCAGATTCCCAATTAGGTATATTAATTAAATTAAGCCATGAAATGACAAAATATTCAAATTAGTTTCTTAAAGTACTCTATATTTTCTAAAAAAATATATAAAAGGGGGGGTTAAAAAAAAAAACAATCCCAATTATCACACCCTCAAAAAACAATCCCAATTATCATAGCCCCAAGCCGCTTATTGTAAGAACAGACTTATTCCACTATTTAACGAGACGACCTTAAGAAGCGGAATGATGATTTAAAGTTAAATCTATGTGTAGTAACTACTAATACGTGAATTTCGTTTATTGTATGACATATTATATTATAGTAATTCAGCTTTTTAATCGACCTGTAGATCAGGGATAAGTCACATCGGGGACAGCGATAAATCATATGAACGGGTGTGTCCGCCGCGTAAGTGATTGGCCTCTGGCGCTTGTCAACTTAATAAACACGCCGAAAACAACCTGCACGTCCCTACGCCTCTCCACTTGTACCTCGAAATAATGAGATTTTAGCGCAACTCGCACTGTCCTGTAAATTACGCCGATAAAAAGGTTTGATTTCCGAACCACACTGGTTTTACACTTAAGCCTGATTTGCGTTTTAAAATGATTTATTTTATCAAAATGATCTTTTGGCAACCTTTTACATAGTTTTATGATTAGATTATAGCCACAAAAATAAAACTAAAAAATAGCAGAGGATTTGATGAAGCCACCTCGAAGCGAAGCTTTACTGAACGAGACCACGAGTTCATTTGAGGGCAGCGTTCGTTCGTTAGAGCTCATTGTATGCTAACACTAATAAGTACGTCAGTTTCCTCATAATAGTTAGCAAGAGTAGCTTGCTAGCATTTGTAGTGGGGAAAATGTCACCCATTCCATTCGCGCACACTAACAGGTTAGAAAGGGACACATACTTAATATTGATGACCGTATGGCCTAGTGATTAGAGAACCTGACTATGAAGCTTGAGGTCCCGGGTTCGATCCCCGGTCGGGGCAGACATTTGTATGAAAATACAAATGTTTGTTCTCGAGTCTTGGATGTCTAATATGTATTTAAGTATGTATTTATCTACATAAGTATGTTTATCCGTTGTCTAGTGCCCATATTACAAGCTTTGCTTAGTTTGGGGCTAGTTCGATTGGTGTCAATTGTCGCAAGATATTTATTTATTTTTAAGTTCTTGCCAGAAGTAAGAAGTTTTATTTCTTATCCCAGGGGAATTTTCCAAAATACAGAAATCAGTTTTCATATACATATTATCATAATTACCTATTGGTATGCCAAGTTTAAAGATTGTAGTAATAATAGTTACGGAGATAGAACCATTCAAACCATTGATCATTTCAAATTAAGAATATAAATCCCTGTTACTCCCTGACCTGCGAAAATTTCGGAGAGTCCTGAAATTAATTTTTAGCAGTTATGATTCCTTATTTGTGTGTGAAATTTCAACTCTAGTAATTATAGTTACGGGAGATAGGGCGCCTTTGCAGCGGACTTATAAACCCTATTTATTCCTTATCCTAAGGGAATTTCTAAAAAGGTCATGCGAACCTCTCTAAAGTTTAGAAACCTTCAAAATGCGGTACTAATATAATACGGTGACTTTCGAGACATTCAAACTTTAAAAAGTATTTGCCTTGTACCAAGCTTTTATGTAAGTTCAACCTTTTTTGAATAAAGTCGGGATGATTATTCAAACATGACGGTGTCAAAATAAAATGTTATTTACATAAAAAGCACTAAGGAGTATTGATATCAACTTCGAAGCAAATTACCCCCAAAACAACTTTCTACCCCTTTTTAACCCCGTTAGGAGATGAATTTCGAGAAAACACGAAGCACGTCTTCCATCAATTCTGTTGCAGAATGTTTATGCAAAATTTGAAGTAGACAAACCAAGGAAACCCGTTGTCCAGTCGCCATCAGATATATCGTAGCGGGCGAGGTCCTCAAATATTTCGGAGCAGCATTAAATTTCAATAAATTCGTTACACTAGATATGATTAATAACATCGGAACACGCAATCCGTCATAAATATAAGAACAGCGACTTTTCAATAAATTCGGGACGTTCAATGAGCTAAAAATATCAGGAAGCACATATCGTCAAAGGTATCGAAACAGGCTGACCACAAATATCGGAACATATGTGGAAAATAAACCTTTGGTATATAATAATAGATTCGAAATCCGAACAAAATACAAATAAGGCTCAAACGTCATGCCAAAATGAAAGACACGTCACCTATATAGTGTACGCGTCTGCATGCATAATTCACTGTGTTAGTAACATAAAACCTTTTTTGTTGTATAAAGTGTAAATTGTTACTGGCCACTAAATTGCCATAATACTTTTTTTACGAATAAAATTTTTCTTCTTCTGCTGTTATAAGTCAAAGCATGTAGTTCTATTTTATAAAACTAATTTTATTATAAACACACTGTAATTTAAACTGTTTGTCACAAAGTTAAGGTATATTTTCCAAAAATGTTTCGATCTTTATGGTCAACCTGTCTGCATCGATACCTTTGACGATCTGTGACGTCCCGATTTTATTGGAAAGTCGCTGCTACTTTATTTATGACTAATTGCGTGTTCTGATGTTATTAACCTTACAGTGTAACGAATTTATTGAAATTTAAGGCTGCTCCGAATTATTTGAGGACCTCGCCCGCTACGATATATCTGATGGCGACTGTCCCATACAAGCTTAGCCCTCCTTTTCCACTCCCTTAGAGGTAGAATTTCGGAAAATCCTTTCTTATCGAATGCCTACATCATATAAAGAACACACAGTCCACGTTTCAGGTCTCTACAATCGGCGGTTTAGGCTGTGCATTGATCCGTCAGTCAGTCATTCGGGACAAAGCATTTTATATGTATAGATAGATAGATAGATAGATAACAGGATAATCATGCTGTTAAAATATTCTTATCCGCATTTGAATCCAATTCCCATTCCCATTACACAGACCACTATGGTACTGACGTCTGTCACTAGACGTTTTTGTTAACGTCCGCTGGGAGTTCAGACAGACCTTACTATTTTGAAGCTCTATCTTATTCTATTTTGGAGAAAATATATAACTACAAAAGTTTTAGTGTTTTTTAAACTTATAACGTATTTTTCGTGTTTAATCGCCAAATACATCTAATTAGTATTACGTGAATAATATAAGAAGAAGAAGAAATAATTGTTTCCTTCAAATTGTTTTGAATTGGAGAATAGGTACTAAAAGAAATGAACAATGCCAATTCTGTTACAACATTAAGGATTATTAAAGTTGTAAATAATTATATATAATAATAACTAAAATTAGCTTTTTTAAAATTACATTATCTTTATATCATAACTAGCTTCTGCCCGCGACTTCGTCAATTCGTAAAACATTCCTCTTGAATCACTCTATCTATTAAAAAATCCGCATCAAAATCCGTTGCGTAGTTTTATAAATATAACAGATGAATTGCAATTTTACGGTTAAATGTGCAGGTATCCGAACGTTTTAATGTTTTTTTGTGGCTGTTATAATATTATAATAGTTTATTACTAGGCATGGAATTGATAAAATTTCAAATTTCTTTATATTCATAAATCAAAAACCATTTCGAGAGAAACACTTGTAGAACACAAAAAAAATTTTTTTGGATTTTTTCGTACAGTATTTTTTGGAAAAATGAGCAAAATATGTAAAACAGGAAATGACGTCCAGCGGCCGGTCCAATACTGCCATTATAAAAAACCTTGTCTTCCGGGTTTCCCTTTGACATTTACAACTTTCACAACACAAACACTACTGACAGCTGACGGTTAATTCATTCGCACACCACTCGGCTTTGTTGCCATCGGGAACACTAGATAACTGTTTGCCGAGCAATAATGATAATATTTTAGCAAGTTTTCATTTAAAATCATATTTTTTGTGAAGTATTCTGTTTGAGTTTGTCAGCTCGTTTTGACGTTCATCGACAGTGACAACTGCATTCACTGTCAAAGTATTTAAGCACAGGTTTTGGCGGTCAATTAATGTAATTATTTCAACATTTTTTTAAGTCTACGAAACAAAGCAGTGACGTCATTTCGCTAATACTTGACGTTTGTTACTTACGTCCTTTCTGCTTGAGCAACGATTTAAATGGATTTTTCCACGAAAATACAAGATTTTCACAGATATAAAAAAATATGGGTGTCTTAAATTTGTGCGCTCTTTCCAGCCAGACAATAAAAGGTAGCTGTTAAAAAATTGAAATATTGACAATTTCAAAACCAAACTTCTAATCGACTTGTTTCTATCTCTCGCTTTTTTTTTGTTTCGAAATGAAAGTGACAGATTGAAGGAAAGTTCAAACCTTTCGAATTTTGTGAATAGACCCAGCAATCCTCAGAATTTTAAAAATAAGTAAAAGGTTAGTTTGTCTCACGCTCGAAGCATAATCGAGTTTTCCTCACTGACTTGAGTGAGCAAAACCCGCTTGTTTAGGTGCTGAGGTGAAAAGTAAATTACCTAACCTTCGTAAAATAATGTTTCCATATTACTTATAGTGGTTGATGTGACTGTATTATAATGAAGAGCATTAAAACACGGGTATAGGTTTGTGAAACGAAGCGAAGCTGAGTTTCGTAATAAAATCAAACGAGTGTTTTAATGCCTAATTGACAATATTTCAAATTTCTTTATATTCATAAATCAAAAACCATTTCGAGAGAAACACTTGTAGAACACAAAAAAAATATTTTTGGATTTTTTCGTACAGTATTTTTTGGAAAAATGAGCAAAATATCTAAAACGGGAAATGACGTCCAGCGGCCGGTCCAATACTGCCATTATAAAAAACCTTGTCTTCCGGGTTTCCCTTTGACATTTACAACTTTCACAACACAAACACTACTGACAGCTGACGGTTAATTCATTCGCACACCACTCGGCTTTGTTGCCATCGGGAACACTAGATATAACTGTTTGCCGGGCAATAATGATAATATTTTTGCAAGTTTACATTTAAAATCATATTTTTTGTGTTCTGTTTTTGTGATTCTGTTTGAGTTTGTCAGCTCGTTTTGACGTTCATTGACGTTGACAACTGCATTCACTGTTAAACTATTTAAGCACAGGTTTTATTGGTCAATTAATGTAATTATTTCAACGTTTTTTTTAAGTGTACGAAACAAAGCAGTGACGTCATTTCGCTAATACTTGACGTTTGTTACTTACGCCCTTTCTGCTCGAGCAACGATTTAAATGGATTTTTCCACGAAAATACAAGATTTTCACGAATATAAAAAAATATGGGTGTCTTAAAATTGTGCGCTCTTTCCAGCCAGACAATAAAAAGTAGCACTTAAAAAATTGAAATATTGTCAATTATATACAGTCGCATACATTACTTTATCTACACACATATCATAATATCATATTTTATAATGTAAATGTGCTCAATAACAAGGCTTGGGTCTCATTTACGGCCAAGCGTGCATCGAGAACGAGGGCGGGCGCTGTCGATATTCGTCGTATGTCGTATGTCGCTGTCGTATGTCGATATTGCTACTCAAAAGTACATTATAATACTACAACAGATACAAATTGCTTAATGTAGGCTATTTGCTAATCGTTCCTGATCATATTATGGCACACGGCGGCCACGACGTACAAAATCCGCGTTCTGAAATGAACACAGGCACGACATCGTCTGTACACGCGTCAATGTGTGCGTAAGATACACAGGGCTGTCTATCGCAAAAACCTAGTACTATAAGTACTACCAATGACATAAATATACTAAAGATATGGCTTAGATGTGTGCAAATAAATGTACTTAATCGTTATCTATTTATTTAAACTTATTTAAAATGTGTCTGTCTGTGTATTTAAGCATTATTCTTTTCAATTACAATAGATGTACGACAACAAACTTAAGCGATTGATTCTGTAGTTATTTCATGTATTAATCGCGATAATTTCAGAAAGCATTAATTTTCTAATGTTTTATAAAATGAAGTAGGTAGGATAGGTTCCCGAACTTGTGACGTGCGGCCGACATACATCGCGTCGCGAGCCCTACTAGTTGCCAGCAGCTTTCCGGCAGACTGCGCTTGAGGGGTGGGGTAACTCGAATAGGTGCGGGGCGGAGCGTGGCCATTCTGTACGTTAGTACTATTATATATTCTATGATTATGGGGAAGTTATGATATGGGTGTAGGTAATAGTACATAATGATACAAGTGTGCTATGTCGACCATTACACACGAGGCATTATTGCGCGCGAGCGGAGGCGAGCGCGTGTAAGAACGCCGAGTGGAGTAATGATCAATGCACACGCGTTTCATACGACGTTTTTCAACACATTTGCGAGGAAAAATAAATGAAATTCTTAATAAGTAAGTAAAAAAGAACTTTAGTTTACCTTTGTTTATTTTTGTACAATTGTGTGTATGCTCTATTTCTGTGTCTTTCAAAAGAGAATAAATGTCTTCTTTCTTTCTTTCTATCTTTTTTACCAGACATTGCTTAACTGGAGGCTTTAGAACTTTTCTTTGTCATTTGGTAATTAACTCCTTGGATTTCTTTTGACATAACCTGTCCGAACATATTTTAGTATTTCCGGTGACGGACACTATTTACATTTAGTTTTTCTTTATTATTTGAACTCGTAATTTTTAAAGTAATAACAAGGTAAAATTATCAACAAAATCTGTGTGTGAAAGATGGCGACAGATATTTCTCCGCGCCAATCCGCGCGCAGCACTCGCGCATGCGCGCTGTGCACTTCGCACGCGCGCAACGAGGCACTGACAACAGACTGCTAAACAGCCTTATATTAAAATTATAATAGAATAATTAATCAATGTCTTAAATATGCAAATTATGGTCACTTTTTAGATAAAAATGAATACTTTGTCGAGATTAAATGTTTATTTATCATCTTTAACCTAAAACAGTTTAATATTCACGAAAATATTCCTTGTTCCTATACATAACTGAACTATTTGTTGAGATTAAAAAAAAGTTTATATTACCGCACGAGTGCGGTAATAATATTACGGCACTTGTGCGTAATAATCTGAATTATTAGCTTAAATGCGGTGCAATAAGACTCCATTTACGAGCAACTGTGTTGAAAAATATAAAATTGTTTTGTTATGTGCAGCGGCGGCAAGACGGGCGAGCAGGCGGGCCCGCGTGGCGCCGACAAGCGCGCGTCCGCGCCGCCATGCGCCACGCCGCCGGCCGAGGACGAGCCGCCGCCGTCCGACGGCGACACCACCCCTGTTAGTAAAATATTAACGAGTTTTATTCGCTATGCCACTCAACGATACAGATATCGCTCTTAATATCGTTTTGCCCAACTTCAGCCTCCAGCTCACTATTTATTATCTCCAGTAGTCATCGTCGTGGCTTACATTGAACCAATTCTATGATAGTTTCATTGAATAATTGTGTTATTCCTGCATGTTGTTGGCAACACTGCCAACATAGAGTAAGTTTATCTTTTAATGTTTTGTCTATGGGCGTGCTGGCGGCTCCCTCCCCCGCTACCTCTCAAGCCACGATTGTATGTAGTAGATTTCTCAATGGTACTTCTTTGAGTAAAAACAGTACAGTGACCTGGTGATTCCGTTGTAGACGGGGCTTTGTCCCGAGCTGGGTGCGGGCGCGCCGGCGGCGGGTGGCGCCCCGGGCACGCCCCAGGACCCGCGGCTAGACATGCCGCAGCCGCGCCCGCTGCCCATGCCCGAGTACGGCGGCTTCTTCGCACTGCTCACCGAGTACCTGCCAGACAGCAGCCAGCCTATCTCTGGCTTTCACAGGTACGTAAAGTTCAGATCTTTTATTGTTTTTCCAGACAATCTTTCCAGCCAGTTCCGCCGTCTACTCAGTTACAGTTTTCCGTCGGTAGTTTCTATAACGATGCAGCAAGATTTTCCGATATTTTTTTTAATCTGCTTCTAAAGTAAGGTTTTTATTTCGGTAAATAATGCTTAAAGCTGTTACGCACTAGCATTATTGTTTTGCTAGTTTTTTTTTGTTTCTATAGTCACACGGCGGCCACGACGTACAAAATCCGCGTTCTGAAATGAACACAGGCACGACGTCGTCTGTACACGCGTCAATGTGTGCGTAAGATACACAGGGCTGTCTATCGCAAAAACCTAGTACTATAAGTACTACCAATGACATAAATATACTAAAGATATGGCTTAGATGTGTCCAAATAAATGTACTTAATCGTTATCTATTTATTTAAACTTACTTAAAATGTGTCTGTTTGTGTATTTAAGCATTATTATTTTCAATTACAATAGATGTACGACAACAAACTTAAGCGAATGATTCTGTAGTTATTTCATGTATTAATCGCGATAATTTCAGAAAGTATTAATTTTCTAATGTTTTATAAAATGAAGTAGGTAGGATAGGTTCCCGAACTTGTGACGTGCGGCCGACATACATCGCGTTGCGAGCCCTACTAGTTGCCAGCAGCTTTCCGGCAGACTGCGCTTGAGGGGTGGGGTAACTCGAATCGGTGCGGGGCGGAGCGTGGCCATTCTGTACGTTAGTACTATTATATATTCTGTGCTATAGTACTGCATACTTTGCTTATATGCATATATAAACAAATTAATACTCTTGGATCCCAAGTAATAATGAACCCCTTTTATGCAGTATTTATTTGTGAATATGTCATCGTTAATTTTATTATTCTCGCTTGAATTTCTCACAATTATAACTAACTCCCCCAATTTGTAAGTCAAGTATGGTAAATGTAAATGTGGCGTGAGGAGCGCGAATGTCAACCGTCTATCATTATGTAAGACAAACACTCTACCTCTAACAAAGTCCACCGGGGAATCGCAGAATAATTAATACCACAGTTTGCAAATCGAGATTACTATTGCGGTTATTAGAAGCGACCCAATTTCTGAGCTAACTATCGGCATATGTATTGCATTTATTACAACTAACTCGAATTTTATTATAGAAATATTATAGAGAATACGGGTCAACAGTTTCTTTGGTAAAATTGAAATATAGGTGTCCCTTAACTTCAAACACGGATTCATGAAGATCAAGAACAATCTATAAAAAAAAATAGAATTTGACTTACCCTAGTTTGAAGTTAAGCGATTCATATATAGCAATGTGACTTTGTACTGTCGTATTCAAAGTTGAGTTTTAAAACCAAAATACAGATATAGTAAATTGTGCACCGAGGGCGGTAAGAAGGGGATTGCTAACGAGAGTCTTGAAGCCCGACGCCAAAGACGGAGGGCTTTTATTGACTCGAGTTTGTAATCCCGTTTCTGCCCGTGATACACCATCTTTTTTTCATCACATTTGCGAGGAAATAAAAATAAAACAATAAACAAGCTCAGAACCACAAAATTACCCGAAAACGACACTCATCAACATTTTTGTAAGAAAAGTATGCCAAAATCGGTCTCAGAATCACTAAATTACTCGAAAACGACACCCATCAACATTTTAGTGTCAATTGTGTCAAAATGTCATCCGCCATCTTGGATCCAAAAAATAATGCCACAATCGGTCTCAGAATCACTAAATTACTCGAAAACGACGACACCCATTAAAATTTTAGTGTCAATAGTGTCAAAATGTCATCCGCTATCTTGGATCCAAAAAATTATGCCAAAATCGGTATCAGAGCCACCAAATTACTCGAAAATGACACCCATCAACATTTTAGTGGTAATAGTGTAAATATGTCATCCGCCATCAAATTCGGGCTCAGGCTCAGAGCCTCCGAATTACTCGAAAATGACACCCGCCATCTATATTTTTAGGGTCAAAGTGTCATCCGCCATCTTGGATCGTAAACAGTAGTCTAAATTGAAAGTTTTATAAAATTGGTTCGTAGTTTTTTTTAAGATATAAATAAACCTGGCTGACTTTAAACCTCCTTAGTCTGAAATGCGTACAACGAGTTCTTAATTTTAAAACTAAACTTTTCTTCCCGAGGGAATTATGAAAATCCGTACAAAAATAATTCCCTTGGGAATAAAATATTTGAAATTCCCGTGGGAGGTAAATCAGCCACTACGGCTCTATAAGCACGCGTGTTATAACACCCTTTACGAGCAAGTGTGATGGAAATAGTAGATTGTACAACAAGAGCATAAAACAAGCCATTTTACCCGAGACATTCATATAGCTTCCGTTCATATAGGATAGACACGTCGAGGGGAAAATGGGTTTTATGAACGAGTTATACACTGCTTTTCACTTAGATTGCGAAGAAATAAAACAAAAACATTGCAAAAAAATTAATTTAAATTAAATATGACATTGGAACAATTCGATATATTTAATGGTTTTTCCTGGCAAATTGACTGTTAGGAGTCAGTATTATTTCCTCTTCACTTGACGAAATTATTGAATATTAATCGTAAATCAGTAACAAATTGCAACATAAATCCTACTAAGAGAAAATAGGACGTTCCCGCCTCAGTTCCCGCCAATTAACTTTTTTTTTCTTTTTTTTTAAACGTGATACTGCGGTAAGGTTCGAGTAGACAGGTGTTGATTTATATTTTAAAAAGTTTTATTTTTCATGTACTCATTTGTTTCAATAATAACTTGTCAAATTATTGTTACCTACTTTTAGCTCCTAAATAAACAGTTTAATAGACCGCAGATTATAATAAAAAAAAAACTTTAAAAAATAAACAAAATTTGCTGTCGTAAAGTTTTAGTGATTGTTTGTGGCTGTTGGCACCCGATTGTCTTGGTCTTAGACGAAGATTTTACTTTATGCACAAGAGCATAAAATGCCATTTTATGCAGCCTACATCCAGCATAAAGTCGAACTTTTTGAGCATGAGACGTGAAAATATTATTTAATTAATTTGATGCGTTCAGGACCCCGTTTCATAAAGCTACAAGTTACAATTTACAAGCGGAAGTCTCTATCTAATACCGTGGTCGTCAAATTGCGGCCCGTGGCCGTTATTTGTACGGCCCGCGGCAAAGTAAATTGTTTCAAATAACGAAATAAGCTGAATACATGTATAAGTGTGCAAAGGCTCTTGGAGCGCCTTGATATACACTGCGGCCCGGCCCTGGAACTCACGCTGTCATATGTGGCCCTTGGCCAGTAAAGTGTGACGACCGCTGATCTAACACAAAGAGACTTCCGCTTGTAAATTTTATTGTAACTTTTAGCTTTATGAAATAGGGCCCAGTTAGAAAATAAAACTAAAACTCAAGTGACCGTTATTTTATTTTGAGTATAATATTAATTCGTTATATTCCAATTTTGAAATTAAATCATACAGAAGGGGCCGTAAAAGAGCAGTCAAATTATATAATTAGCGGAAAATTAATATTCCGATGTGAAGGGGTAACCTTTCCCCAAAAATCCCGCGAGATTTCGTTCGCCAAATTACATTCAAGTTTATGGGCAGCATCGTAATTTTGATAAAGGTGATTTTGTTGAAGGTTATTTATTTATTACTAAATTTGGGACCTACATAGTAACCTAAGTAATATGAAGAATTGTTGGCATTATTTAAATGGATTTAAAAGTTTTACCACGAAATTTTTAAAGTTAGCACATAAAATGGTACTTTCGTAAGGCCATCATGGCTTCATGGCGGCTTTTGTAGGTCTCCAAAAATGCAATTTCAAAAATAAATGCTAAAAAAACATTTAATTCATTATTAAGAATGTATAATAATGGCGACACACGTCGCCGTACGTACCCGCAATAATATTATATCCTCTTCAGATGCATGTATTTGTATTTTAATGATTGCTCAATACTATCGTTATTATTTTTACCTATTTTAGTGGATTTAGGTTCAATCAATAGTGAACTTCTGAAATTGGGCCATAATTGAGCAATAAATTTTTCATATCACTACATAGTATAAAACAAAGTCGCTTTCTCTGTCCCTATGTTCCTATATCCCTATGTCCCCATGTATGCTTAAATCTTTAAAATTACGCAACGGATTTTGATGCGTTTTTTTTAAATAGATAGAGTGAATCAAGAGGAAGGTTTACATGTATAATACATGCATAATATACCTTGCGAAGCCGGGGCGGATCGCTAGTTACATAAAAGGTCGCTATTAGCTGCACTACACGTTTAACTTTGCTTTAGCCTAAATAAAGCCTTACATTCGTCTTTCAACTACAGTGCTAGAGCGAGCTAGTAAAGTGAAGTAGTTGTGCTCGGAATGAGTTGCAATCCTATTAATATTATAAATGTGAAAGATCGTGTGTTTTTCTGTCTGTCTGTCTGTTTTTGTTCATTGAAATGGCTAACCGCAAAGTAACGCCAGATTCAATAAATTATGTAGGTTTTATGCTGATATTTCCAATGGATCGGGATTTACGCATGTAGCCTAAACGTGGCCTTTAGGTCTTGTTACCTTAAGCTGTGTCTACCCCGTAAGAGATAAAGACGTGATTTATGTATTTATGTAGAATCCCGAAATCTGAACAGCTAAGTCCGGTCTTCCAGAGACATGACATGTCATTGTGAGTCGGGTGTTCTTCATACAACATAAATGAAGACCATCGTGTAAGTTTTGAGATTTCCCAAGAAATTTTTGTTTACTTTCATTGCTTGGGAATTTAGTAAAATCCCGGAATTTCGATTGTCTGATTTGTGTTTCATGTGAGTTAAGTCGTTAGTAAAAGCTAGTTCTAAATAAACTGTGTTGTTAGCGCTAAACTTGGCGTAGTTGTCAAAATATTTGCGTGTAACTCGCAAAGGCAAAGCCAACCGAGACAGCTTGAACATGGCGTGTATGTGACAGATGCAACGTGGCCGTGATGCTGCTGTGCGACGTGGTGCTGGACGGCGTGGAGCTGGACTGGTCCATCCACGTGCCGCTCATGCTGCACATCGTCTTCCTTGGCATGGACCACACCAGGTCAGTGGCCATATCTATAGCTCATCTACATTTGTACGTTTCTGCGCTTGCGCTGCTTTGCTCGAACTGATGCTGATAGTATTATCACGTACCACGCATCCAAGTATCGATGAAATTTAGCGGTGTCACTCTTCACGCAAATTTTAGCTATGCCTAGTATTGAAAGAGAATAGACGATGTGCGCGGCGTGACGCGTTGTACATGTCTTGACTCGTAGAAAAACAAACTTAAATTGTTGTCAGCTCCTTAACAGTTTCTCTGCTAATTCCACACAAGTAGGTAACGCGTAATTGGCATTCAATATGGTAGCAGTGCAGTGTAACGTTTGACGGAACGTTGCAGATGGATCGTGCACCAGCACTGCCGGCAGCTGCTGCTGAACCTGCTGGTGGCGGTGGCGGCGCACCACGACCACCTGACGGTGGCGCGCGTGCTGCTGGCCAGCCGCTCCGCGCAGCTGGGGCTCGGCGTGCCGCCCGCGCTGCCCCTCGTGCCTCATAATTTCACCGGTACACATACTGACAGAGACATCATCATAGACATCTGGAACTTAACAGAGAGTGGTGAAACAGGCCCTTAATATTCATGTGCTATAGCTTTTCATCATTTTGTCAATTCTAGTGTTAAAAATATTTTGTCTAAAATATTGAGTCCATCTTTAATAAATAAAGTTGGTGAACTATACAGTGGATGAAAAACAATTAAGGTGCGACCACACCGCCGCGTATACGAAGTGACGTGTCGTAGGCGTCACGTTTTCTCACCGTTTCTTGCTTGCGATTCCGTAACGTCACCGTTTTTGAAGCGGCGGTGTGGTCACACCTTAATTCCATATCCAATTTTATTCCAACTATAGCAACTATCTATACCCTATCAAATAAAAAAAATGGTTTTCGAAATAAGACCACGCTGTAAAAAGTTATGCGTTCTCGATCATAAAAAAAATGATACACGTCGACTCTGAGGACCTCTCCTTGTTGAGTATGAATTTTAATCCAATAGATCATGAAACAACGCCTTAGATGTAAGCACTGCTCTCCCTCCCGGATGAATCGAGAAGGCGTAGCTATTGAGTTCACAAAAGCGAAACCGCAGGAACCCAACATTCACTTTTTTCGACACTCGCTGAACAACTAACCCAACCAACTAATGATAATTAGAAACCCTAGATTCACTACAAGCGCTCAAAACTCGCCCCGAGCAGAGAGTGCTTAGAATCTGTCTTAAGCACTCTCTGGCCCTATGGGTATGGAGCTGTCAATTTGATTTACGACGTGCTGTCAGTTTAAATTTTAATAATGTCGTATATTCCGGATACGTGCATTTGAAATAAAACTGTAATGTTTGTGTTATACATACAGTCTTATTCCGAATATTCTAAAATGTGGTTGAAATATCATTTGGCATTTGAGACTTTCATATTTTTGGAATGTACTTTTGGACAAGTATTGGCAGTGATTTTATACGTGGTGGTGCATCTAGGTTTATCATATCATTGTAACCAATTTAATCACTTATACTTTTTAGTTAAATCGCGTTCTTATTGTGATTTAGAACCGGATGCCGTGTTCGACAGCTTTTTACGATGCAACGGACACTCGCCGCGACCACACCATCCATTGTCATTAAACTCGGACCCGCAGGTCACCCCTGAAGGTATTTGCATCATTGCTATATTTTAACTGTAGGTTTTATATAATCACATGACGACCGGATAGCCTAGTGGCGCTGACTATGAAGTTAGAGGTCCCGGGTTCGAATCCCGGTAGGGGCAGGCATTTGTATGTTGAATACGAATGTCTGTGCCCGAGTCATGGATGTTGTATGTATTTAGCTACATTATATATGTATGTTTATCTGTTGCCTGGTACCCATAGTACAAGCTTTGCTTAGTTTGGGACTAGGTCAATTGGTGTAATTTGTCCCATGATATTTATTTATTTATTTACAATTGTCGAATTTTTACTGATAAATTTCAAGACTCGAATACGATTACTGTTTTTTTAATGTTTGCATAAAAATCTGCTTTGAAGACATGCTTATCCAAACAGTTAACTGTTATTGACTTAGCCGCCTTATTTCACGTCGAACGAGCTGAAAATAAACAAGCTTGGAAAAGCACAACGAATGAACGTGCCATTTCATTAAGTTGTTCAAACTTTAGTAATACAAATGTTATTTTTGTGTGTAGGAAGAGTACTAAGTTAAAGAGTATATAACTATTTACATTTGAGTTGGAAATAAGGAATATTTAATTAAGCACAAATACGCTTTTAACTGGATTAACTTTCAAAGTTGTGCTTATATTAATATTATTAATAAAAAATACCTGTATTTCTTTAGTCATATTATTGTCATTGTTTTTGCATTTTTTTAATAGAGTGTGGCGAAGACGGTTTTACACAAAGACCCTAATATAGCAGAAAACCTTACACTCTCATTTATTATACACCCAATTATCTTATGTCATGCTGGCTGTCACTGAATAAGTGTGCAAGACACAAGATGCATCAACATGACTGTTGAAGCAGGCGAAGGTGACAACTACCCGTCGCTGCCGGTGATCGTGGCGGAGGGCGAGGGCGAGCCGCAGCCGCCGGCGCCCGCGCCCGAGCCCGCGGAGCTGCCGGTCGCCGACGCGATCAAGTCGCTCGTGCACTTCCTCGCCAACCGACCCACGCACATGCCGCTCTGGCAGTACGAGGACATCACTGCCAAAGGTTACTTCATTTGTTTGCTTTGCTATACAATTTTTTTACTTTTTGTCTAATGAAATAACGTACCATGACGTGTTAACGCGATTCAATTCCGAACCACAATTGGTTCGATCGCTGTCAGATTTATCGCATTTGTGCATGTACCTCAGTGTTTTTCAATTGTATATGTTTTATGTTTAGTGCACAATAAAGAGTTTACATACATACATTTAACATACTAGAAGCGTTGAAAATGACAGCTAAAGAATCGGAATTGAAACGCATTAAGACGTCATGGTAAGGCCTCAGTCTGGTAAAATGAACGTTTATCGCGCATGAACTGTTCCGCAAAGTATAAACTCAGCTTAAAATTACAAATACAATTTACAGAAAAAATGTGTAGGTAATGTGATTTTTTGATTTACAGTTTAATTGAAATTGTTATTCGTTAAAGAGAGCATTTAAATAAGGAATGGTTATTTTTATGTGCAGTGTGGAGCCTGCGCAGCTGCCAGCAGATGTCGACGCTGGTGCGGCACGTGCTGCGCGTGTTCCGCGAGTCGCTGCCGCACGCGCTGGTGTCCGAGCGCTGGGCGCAGACCGCGCTGCAGCTCGGCCTGTCCTGCCCCTCGCGCCACTATGCTGGCCGCTCGCTGCAGGTAACACTAACAACTAAACCCTACACTGTATATAATTCGGCCAACTCCTTGGATTTGCACACTGACTGCATTTAGTGGATGGTTTTTGTTTGTGAGTTAGTATAAAACAGTTAGTGGTGACACTTAGCTTAGAATTTTGATTCTCGCTTCACTTTGTACTTTGGTCCCCGTCCTCACCTCACCTGGTCTAAAAAACCGTTTTCGACGCGAATGCTGTAGTGGTGAAGCGAGGTGTGAGGTGAGACACAACCACATCGCAAACACTGGTCCTTGACTTGCCTAATGTTTTGCTTCGCCACTCGCGCTAGAATCCAACTGGGCTGTCACTGAAAGGTGCATGTGGTGTTATGCAGGTGTTCCGGTTCATCGGCGTGGCAATGACGGGCCGCATGGTGTCCGACATCTTGTCGCGGCTGGTGGAGACTGTGGCGGAGCAGGGCGAGGACATGCAGGGCTACGTCACCGAGCTGCTGCTCACGCTCGAGGCTGCCGTCGACTCGCTCGAGTCCAACTTCCGTCCACTCGATTACATGCGGGACATATTCAAGTCCACACCCAATCTCAACAACAAAGACCCCGGCCAGCAGCCGAACGGAAGTGCCTTCTCAGCCGGTGTGTATGGCGTGCTATCTGAAAGCCATTCTCCTACGGTGCTTCTGTCGGTCAGCTTTCATTCGATCTAGAAAAATTAAAACGAATTTCGTTTTCAAACTCGCTCCGATAATCGGACAAAACGGACAATTGCTTAAAATGTACTTTTGTGAAGATTTTTACAGACTTTATTTTACTGGGTATGTCCATTAGTGAACGCAGGATCTTTCTGCGCAGGCAAACGCTCGCCGGGCGTGTGCGTGGGCTGCGTGAGCAACCACACGCGCAGCACCAGCTACTCCGTCTCTTACTGCATGCGCAAAAACAACGCGCCGCCCTCCAGCGCCGAAAAACCGCCGCACGGTAGTACAAAACACAATCAACCTCTTAACACTAGTTCTACCAGTGGCCCTTAGTTTTACTATACTAATGTTTGGAAATCATTTGTAGAAGTCCGCACACGGCCTTGCAGCGAAGCAGCGAAGGGTATCTGCACCAATTTGTGTCGCTCCCGATCGGCACAGTCACTGAAGCTACTAGGCGACTCCGCTACTCAGGTACGCTTGATAAAAGTTCGTAAAACATTATCCGAGGGAGTTTTTCAAATTATTTTTTACTAACTTTTACCCGCGACTTCTTGCGCGTAGACTTAATTTATCCTCAATTAACTAAGCAATTTTCGAGTATAAATGTATCCAATAACAGGTTTTTTATAAGAGTTCTAGTGATAGAGCCACTTTAAAGGAAATTTACCGATCTTTTATTTTGAGTTTTTTTTTTCTCAAAGAGCCACTGTGATCCTCAAGAAATATAGTTTACAATTATTTAGTATTCATGACCCGTGACAATTTAAAAAATCCATTCATATAGTGCCCCTCTACTTGATCCTCAAGAAATATTATATTTGTTGTAATCAAGAATCTGTATTAGCAAGTCACTTGGGGAGTTGGGGACCCAGTCGCACAACTTGTTCATAACTGACATCTCCTACTCATAAACTTAACTTAATAATAATAATAAAAATTATCCTATTACCTATTCCTGGTTCTCAGCTACCTACCCACCAATTTTCAACCAAATCGGTTCAGCCGATCTCCAGTTATAAATAGTGTAACTAACACGACTTTCTTTTATTAGCCCGCAAAACATTAGACACAGCTTTCAGTCCAGAAACGGTAAAAACATCACAGTCGTCGACAGAACTCAGGGTTAAGGCAATCGCCAGTAACAGTAGCCTGTTCCCTTGCTCTTTTGCTTTTTCTGTCGAGTCGCTCATTTTGTCGAGTGAAAAATATCAATTAGTTACCATTACCGATTACAGTCCATGTGTCAGATTTTCTGGTAAGCCATTGATACGTCATTCACCGAATCTTTACTCCGAAACCTCACCGATCCATGGAGAACTGTAAAGCCTTAACTGTAAGTAAGTTTGTGTGCGTATATATAGGACGACAAGCTGACGATCCTAGCAACGCTGTTCTGGGTGGGTGCGTCCCTCCTCGAGTCGGACTACGAGCACGAGTTCCTGCTCGGCGTGCGGCTGCTCGCGCGCGTGATGGCGCGCCTGCCGCTCGACCGGCCCGACGCGCGCGAGCGGCTCGACCGCACGCAGGCGCACACCTCGCCCTCGTTGCACTCGCTGCTGCTCAAGGTACCCTCACAACCACGTATTAATTGTAGCCACGGCTGAGTATATTTCAAACTAGTTGAGCCAATCGGCAAGAGATGGCGCCACATAGTTAAATGGTAATATATATTTTTGCACAAAAGGCATATATTAGAAGTGTATAATTTGAATACCCTAATTGGTCTGAAGGGCTGCACGCACCCGAACACGTACGAGCCGGTGGTGGGCGTCCTGGCAGACATGATCCCTCTGCTGGAGCTGCCGGTCATCGACCCCACGCAGTCGCTCGCGTTCCCCATGACCGTCGTGGCGCTGCTGCCCTACATGCTGCTGCACTATGAGGACGCCAACGAGCTCTGCGTGCGCGCAGCATGTCATATCGCACAGGTATAGCACACAAGTTATATCGACAGCTTGCGTTGGTAAGGGCACGAAGCGTTTCCGGTGCCGTTGCTTTTGCGTCGCCTAAATCGATTAATATGTCCATATACTTGTCGAACGTATGGCTTAATGATTAGTAGGCTCGAATTCCGGTAAAGACAGACACTTTTATGATGAATACAAATGTTTATGTCCGAGTGATAAATGTTATACATATAATGAAGTTATTCATTTACTTTTAAGTAGATAAATAATCCTTTGCTTAGTACCTATATAATCATCAAAGTTGGTTACGCAAAATATACAGCGCTTCAAACGCTTTAAGGCCTTGCTTGCGTAAGTTCAGACTTTTGGAAAATTGCGATACAATAGGTCAAACCCTTTAGAAAGTAAAAACAATACGATTGTTTCGTAAAATTCAAATTTTCCCAGTTCACGGCCGAGAAAAGCAAAAAGTTGGAGAATCTCGGTACAGTGATGACGCTGTACTCGCGACGGACGTTCAGCAAGGAGAGCTTCCAGTGGACCAAGTGCGTCGTCAAGTACCTGTGGGACACTTACTCTCATCTGTCGCTGCAGATGCTCGCTTTCCTTGTTGAAGTACTAGAAAAGGTAAAACCAAACCTAGAAGCTATTCTAAGTATTACGGATACTAAACTCTTCGTATGAAAAAAATCTAGTCTCGTTTGATTCAAATTACACCAATCTTACAGATCAAAATAAAAATCGAAAAAGAATGTACAATATCCGTCGAGTGTTATGCGTGGTACTAATAGTTAGTGTGGCGTCGGTTCCAGGGGTCGGCGAGCCTGCAGCTGCCGATCCTGGCTGTGCTGCACTGCATGCTGTACTACGTGGAGCTGAACGCGCCCGCCGCGCAGCCCGTCAACGCGGACCTGCTCCGCGTCGTTGCCAAGTTCATCGACGTCAGTGTTATCGCTATATACATACATACCGTCACGCCTCTTTCCCACAGGGGTAGGCTGAGACTACTTTGTTCCACTTGCTACGATCCTGACATACCTATTTCGCTTCATCCACGTTCATCAATCTCTTCATACATGCTCGTCGGTTTCGGGTACTCTTGACCTGACTTTTTTCTAAAACGTCCCCAATTTGATCACGGAACATCCGTCTAGGCCTTCCCCTCCCAACGCACCCATTCACACTCCCCATATAAATCTGTTTAGTTAATCTTCTTTCATCCATCCTCTCTTCGTGACCAAACCAACTAAGCATACCTTTTTCTATCCTAGTCACTATAATATCCTCTTTCACACCAGCACGTTGCAAAGGATGGCTAACATTTTTTGTGGGGCATTAGAAAGTAAAGGTATGAAAGTTAATGTAAGCAAGACGAAAGTTATTGTGTTCGAAAAAGACGATAGTATGACAGAATGTGAGATCATGCTTGTGGGTGAGAAAGTAAACAAGTAAAAGAGCTTGTATATCTGGGCTCGGCTTTTACGAAAGATGGAAAGTGTGAAAGTGATATTGAAAGAAGAGTGAATGCAGGAAACATGGTCAATGTAGCACTGCGCGACTTTGTGAGCAGTGAGAAGGTGTCAAAGAAGGCGCGTCTGGCTGTTCACAGAGGGGTGCTCGTTCCAACACTAATGTACGGTAGCGAAAGTTGGGTGTGGCACAAGAAGCATGAAAGTAGAATAAATGTAGTAGAAATGAGAGCGCTAAGTATGGAAGGTGTATCACTGAAAGATAGAATAAGGAATAGTGTGATAAGGCTATAACATATAAAAAAGAAAATGAAAATGAAAATGAAAATTACTTCTTTTTTTAAGAAAAATTGTGTGGGTGTGTGTGTGTGTGTACGCGCGCGCGCGTCTGTATGTATTGTGCGTAAGTGTGAGTGTGTGCGAGAGTGCTCATGTGTACCTACATACAAACAGCCAGACAACAAGCATGTTTTACATACTAATATTGAGTCATATAATAAGGACATCGTATGAAAGTAGTTTCAGCCAGTCAATGTATATATATAACACATGATATAATATATACATACATATATATACGATATTCGATTTTCTCCTAATGTGTCACTAACAGTGCTCTAAATTGCTATAATTGAAACTACTTTCATATCATCGGACGCTTTTATAACAAAGCCACTGAAAGAATGTAGAAAGTGATCTATTGTACTTACTTTGACTTTGTATATTTTACTACTCCTTAGGATGGAAACAACTACAAGGAAGCCATGAAAATCCTAAAACTGGTAGTGACTCGATGTTCGACGTTGGTGGTGCCTCCGTACTGGGACAGCCACGCCTCTTCCATTCTCGACACGGAACTACATGGAAAGAAGGTATTCTTAGCTTGTGTGTGCTCTAGTGTGTTCTAACATCATAGCTATTTTTAATCAATCGGGATGTTCAATCAATACGATCCGCTCGACAGGAATTGCCCGGACGAACAATGGATTTCACATTCGATCTCAGCCAGACGCCGGTAATCGGGCGCAAGTACTTGCCGAAAGCGGGCTCGCAACCCGCCACCGGGCCCAGCTCGCTCTCCAACGCCTCCACCACCACTCCGGACAAAGGTACACTCTACTTTATACTAATGCGTTATCAAATTAATTTTACACAAAAAACTATTCTAATACGCTGCCCATTTTGAATAAGTACTATGAATTTCTCAAAAAATTATTGCTTTACCATACCATTACCATTATCACCTGGCTAGTTTTGATGAAGATCACCGGCTGAAAAAAATATTTGATCATGAGCAATTTTGATCGTAACACTGTTTTACTGTCTTTTTCCGAATAACTAAACGACGGTCTTGTTTCATAGCTGGTTACGCAATGGGACGGTATGTCCGGAGCTATTCAAAGTTAAACCTTCACAACAGCACACTCCGGACACTTCGCTCAATGTGTATGAGATAGCGCGTAATCAACTGTCTAACACTCACAATGCTACTCCTTGCACGCTCACGTGGTCGCACTGCCCTGTCGGCACGCAAATAGCCCTTAGTGTCTGTCACATTACCGCAATTGGCAGCTGAACCGTAAACACTACACGCAAGCGACTCTTATAATGCCCTTATCAAAGCCAGAATTGATGAAAACGATAAGTTTATAAATGAACTAATTAGTAACGTCGTTATGACTCGAGTCGTTTGTTCGGTGTAGGAGCTGTCTCCTTGTAGGTGTTTGTTGTAATTGTGTTGGTTGAGTGCAGGTTCGTCGGCGTCCCAGTCGGGCTCGGCGACGACGGTGGTGGGGGGCGAGGCGGGCGCGGGGCCTGGCGCCGCCCCCACCAGTGTCGCCTCCCCGCGCCGCTCGCTCTCGCTCTCTCCCGCGGACGCACTCGCCTCCGGCTGGAAAAGGCCGTGGATGTCACAGGTTCGTCATGTTTTTTTAACAGTGCCTGCGTTACCTGCGTGACATGTTGACGAACTGTTGTTTTATTCTTCTAACTATTATACTTTAATTTAAAAATGTGTCTTATTTTCACAGAGTCGAGTGCGAGAATGTCTCGTTAACCTATTGACAACATGCGGCCAGAGAGTAGGCCTACCAAAAAGCCCATCTGTAAGTATTTAAAATCATTTTACCAAAAAATTGCAACTATTATTTTATCAAGCAACACAATTCTAAAGTATTTTTAGATATCAACAAATGCCATATTTTGTTGATATTTATTAAAGTGCGCAGCGAAGTGACAGGCGCTCTCGTAATAAGTGACCAATAATGACGATAATTTCTATCCATCGCTGCATATAGGACGATTTACTTACCACTTTATGTTCTAAGGTAACTCATAACATTCTGTATATGTGGCAATCGCTTTCACGCATACACCTACACTGTGCTATAATGGGTGCTCGAAAGAATACTACATAATTATTGTAATATAGACAACGTTTGAGATCACAGTAAAGGTAGGGCTATTTTTTTTCAAGTTTATGTTTGTTTTTCGGTCATTGTTGTAAGTGATTATTTTGCTGAACGCTTTATGTTTTCATTTCGTCAACATGTTTCTGCAATCACTCGTTTGCTACCGCAGCTTTGTTCATTCATACGTCACCACGGTTATTCGTTATTTTTCTACTCTCAAAATCACGAAAGTAGCAATTTAGTGTAAGTAATTAACATTGATCCTAATCCGTTTACTAAATTATTATGATCATGATGTAATTACGATATTTTTTTACACCAAATAGGTCACATGAAACCCTGCTGCAAGTGCCATAACAGCAGTTTAAATTCTAGTAGTAACTGCTCGTATTTTACCACTGTATAGTACATAAAAAATTTCTTTCCATTACTATCCTAGCATCAACAATGACGTTCGTTAGACTAATTTCACATCACGAAATCACTAATGTAAATCACGCCATGTTTTGGTACTGGATTGGAATACAATGTGAAAATACTTCATTCAGGAAGATAATACTTGTGTCTATTGATTTCAAATTCGAAGAATTATAAAGCGAAGAGAAATTAAAACGAGTCGAATTCCTTTACGTGTTTTATACACAATGATTTTTAATCGGTAATCAGGAGCTGAAAAATATTGAAAACCAGCCAAAATTTAATTTAATATGTGAGGTCTTACGCGATTATCTCACTATTTGATTAATTATGATTATGATATTGTTATAATCAATAACAACTGGATGGAACATGGTCATCTTACATTAATATTGAAGCGAAATGGATACCTATGGGGAATTGACAACATTTCATATTTCTGAGCCTATAATTTTAATGGTTCACTGTATTCTGTTTGAAAAGATAAACATGCTGACAGTTTAATTTTTTCGCTAGGGTTTGTATAATTTATAATTAATTTATTAATTTTAGCTTATTCTAAAAGGGCGTAACTCCGATACTATCACAGAATAGACACTTATCCTCTTGTCTTTTCTGTATAGAAAAAAATCTGACGTCAATTTCAAATTGTCAATGTCAGGCCTTATTCTCCGATATTCGATTTTCGAGGTTCGCTTCGTGCTGTTCCGCTCATACTAATATAGTCATTAACTTGAGAGTGAGAGAGAAGGTATTCAAGGAACTTCAAAAATAGAATTTCAGAGTTGCCCCCCTTGTACTTTGAAGTTGTCATATCCAAAATTATGGTCGCTTATTTTTTCTCGTGAAAAAGGCAAAGGTGTTTCACCTATCCTGTGGTAGTTTTGGTAAAATTAGGACATATTTTTAATTAATTTTTATTTTTTATAATAAGCGATATTAAAATTATATAAACATATTGCAGTGATCAGGAGGCAAAATGCTTTCGAACCATATATACATTTTCAGGTGTTATAAAAATGAAATGTTGTCAATTCCCCGTAAGCCTTAGATTAGGCGCGCACGGGAAACATTTTTTCACGGCGGATCTCTCTGTCTTTGCAAAGATAAAAACAGAGAAAGCATGTACTTGCTACGTTTACCTAGTGTAGTATGGGTAACCAGGAGTGTGTGTGCACAGGTGATATTCAGCCAAAGCTCGGAGCTGCTGGAACGCGAGTCTTCGATGGCGTCATCGCTAGAAGAGGTGTCGGGCGCGGCGGGCGAGCCGGCCGCCGGCGCGCCGCCTGCCGACCACTTCGGCGTCTTCAAGGACTTTGACTTCCTCGAGTACGAGAGCGAGAGCATCGAGGTCAGTTTTACATATTATAATTATGTACTTTTCGATATCCATTCACATATTACCATACCTATAATTAATTAAAGCCGATTTTAATTTTAGGATGTTTTTACTGAATCAATTACTCTCATTTGTATTTATTATTATTTTATAATAGGGGGAGAGTTCGGACAACTTCAACTGGGGCGTCCGGCGGCGGCTGCTGAGCGAGGAGCGCGACGACGGCGGCGCGGCCGAGCGCAGCCCGCCGCAGCCGCCCCGGGCGCCGGACCCGCCCAAGCTGGTAACATTCCTACCATATTTTGTTTTTTTTTTCATAGCTGAAGGATATACAGGATAGATATGAAAACTTTCTTGTATTAAAATGTTATTTTTGTAAAAACCAGATTAGCTGTAAAATATCCCAGCTGAGTGATCATTTGGCCTTGTGTGTTACTTTCTCTTTATATTTTTTATTGAATTATGCAAAATTTTCTATTCATTAAGTTGCAAAAAATGTATGTACCTATATACAAACTCTACTTTGAAATATGAAAATATATTTTTAGAATTTCCAACGGAAATATTCGATGATACATAACATACTTTTGTAAGTATAACATTTACTATTTCAATTATAACCTTCCTTGACAGGTCCTTCTTTGCATTGCTGGTAACGGTGTGCAAACCCATACGGATGTTTCTGTAGCAAGTGTCGACATTATATCATGTCGGTTTTTGGAATAGTTTAATCGGTCTAGGTCTAGTTCTCATTTTAACATATAATACGAAACTTTGATCCAACAACAATTGTTTTTTCACCTCACTTGCTCGAAAGGGCTGTCTTTCTCCTTAAAAATCTGCGTGGAAAAGTGCTTTTTCCCCTCTTGGGTGGAAAAGGTTTTTGAAATGCGAACGCCGCGCTGACCACCATTCCGCCACGACCACCACGACCACGACCACCTCACCTACTCATATACTCAAGTAATTAGATTTTTTTTTAAATTCTTCCATCCACCATTTTTCTCGCTGTAGTGAGGTGAAAAATTGTGTGTTTCGTTCGGCAGCAAAGTTTGTTTAGTGTCTCGTGCCTTGAAACCTTCGCGACGCTCAGGATTCTTCTTTTGAACCACTCGCTTCGCTCGTGGTTCAATCATAGAATCCTTCGCTTGCTCGGGTTTCAATACAGGCACTCGCGCCAAACAAAAACTTTGCAGCCTTGCATAACAAATAACTATAGTCTGTTTAAATGATAAATATTCCATTGGTTGCCTTTAAGGGGAAAACTCACTGATATAGGTTGATCCATCAGCGATTGATGTATGTATCTGTACCGAAAACCTTTTGTGTTATACGTCTACGATGACTTAGGTTTGTTATCAGAGCGGGCACGAGGACTCTTCGGACGAGGAGGGCGGGTGGGAGGAGGGCGCGGCGCGCGGCGGCGACGGCGATGTGAGCGCCGGCCACGAGCTCGCGCTGCGCCCGCGCGCGCACAGCTTCTCCAGCGCCTCCAGCGGCGAGCCGGACGGTAACAACGCTTTGCATATTTACCTTAACTCTTTAATTTAAGCAATGTCTATGTTTGTGGTTAACCTAGGCTCACCAAATCGACTATGTATCCAAATCACCAAAACATAATATGTACGAAGAAAAATTAGGATTTTATTAAAATTTATAAGAAATATTTGAGCAAAATAGGTTCCATTTTAATTAGATTTTTCCTTACTTGAACGTGCGGTGCAACGAAATAAAAAAGCCAACGTTCTTAAGCGTCGTGAAAAGACGTAAGCCCCTTAGATTTAAAGCTTGTCAACCTGTTTGTTATGTCACTGTTTACGTAGAAGCGTGATGCTGATAGTAGTGGTGGCGTGTGTGTGTGTCAGGCGACCGCGGCGACGTGACGCCGGTGCCGGGCGCGGCGGGCGGCGCGGCGCTGCGCGACGCGTGGCGCGCCTCCGTGGCCGCGCTGCTGCGCCACGCCGCGCACATGCCGCCCATCGCGCTGCTGCACCGTCTACACACCGTGCTCAAGGTAATACTACTTCACATACACACACACTTTTCACTAGCTTTATGGCAAATTTACGCATCTAATTGTTAAGAAATTGATAAAATAAAGCAATTTGCCCTTTGTCATACAAAAATTGCAACAAAAGTATCGAAAATACTAATTGATTGTTATGAATTTTAAAAGTATCCTTAAAATTCGGTGTGCGAGCATTTTCGAACGTATCAATGACACTATAAGTCAATAAATCATTTTTGAACTGGTAACATACAAATTTTTCTTACGTGAGATACAACGAAAACCGAGCTCTTAAATATGGCAAATTGCCGATTTTGCATTTTAATTAAAATCCATGATACTCTTATTGTCCCATTTAACCAGTAGTATTTATATTTCAATTACGGTGTTTCAATAAGGAAGGTATGGCTGGCAGATCCATAGAAAGTAACTGTTAGCGTTCACATAAGTTTGGACAATAAAATAAATACAAAATAGAATTAAATAAAAATAAATCAGTACTTTGTACTGTATATTAATAACGTAAAAAACACACGGCGATTATTTTTTCATTTACATAATTTGTGCTGTAAGTACCTCCTGCGGAAGAAACTGTTTGTGAGTTTTACACAGTATCGAGACACTCTGTGTTGGGTTGAGAGTGGTGGTGCGCGGTAACGGTAACTGGTTGGTTCTATGCAGGAGGTGACGTGTAAGACGGTGTCGGCGTGTGGCGAGTGGGGCGGCGGGGGCGGCGGGGGCGGCGGGGGCGGCGCGCCCGAGCTGGGAGCGGTGCTCGAGCGGCTGCGCGCCGACGAGCCGCCGCTGCTGTGGGCCGGCGCTGCCGCCGCCGACTCGCCGCGCGTGCGCGACGCCGTGCGTTTCGCCGCGCTCGAGATTAACGAACACCTCGAGACATACTTTGACAGGCGCGAGCACGCGCTAGAGGTAACGACAAATGCTACTCGCCTTGTAAAAATTTAAATACAATATTATAATATTTGTTGTAGTATTAAAATTAAAATTTTAAATAAGCTACAACATAACTAGTTTTTTTTTTTTTTTCTCGGACACGATATCACTAACTGCTTTACACTTCACTGCTTTACAAAAAAGGACAATTTATTTTTAAATAATACATAATGAAATAAAATAACAAAAACTGACTCAACAAGTCGTAACTTATTTCTAAAACAAAAAACTGCAATAAATGCGAGCAGTGTACTCCATGGACGTAATACCTAAACGGGACTGAGTACTCGCAGCTGAAAAACGAGCAGAGCGAGATAGTTCGTAGGGAGGAAATGTGTCCCTTTCTAGCAGAATGATTTCTAAAACTGGTAAAACAACATGAAATCACAAGTGTTTCAACGGAGTTTTTTTGAGCCGAACTTTTCAATCAAAAGCATTTTTAGGCTGGCAAGGTGAAAAACGAGACACAATCAACCCTTGTCGCTATCCCTTTTGACGCAGATTAGCCTCTGTGTACGGCGAAACACAAAAAAAAATACTTTCTCCCCTTGTAAAATGGTTCTTTTTAGTAAATACATTTTTTCAGAGTAGTTAGTCCTGTTTAGGTATTACGTCCATGGTGTACTCATGGTTATAATATAAAATGGTGTTAACGCAGACGATGGAGGCGTGGCGCGGCGCGGCGCGCGAGGACGTGGTACGCTGTTTGTACAAGCTGGTGTTCCAGCTACTGCTGCTGCTGGAGACCAACAACAAGATGGTGGTCGCCGTCTACCACGCCGCGCTCGACAACCGGGTAACTAGCCTCTCGTGACCATAAAAATCTTATGAACACCGTTTCATCTAATTTTACATTGATTATTCGCAACATATAAATTGACAATATTTCAATTTTTCAAGTGCTACTTTTTATTGTCTGGCTGGAAAGAGCGCACAATTTTAAGACACCCATATTTTTTATATTTGTGAAAATCTTGTGTTTTCGTGGAAAAATCCATTTAAATCGTTGCTCAAGCAGAAAGGACTTAAGTAACAAACGTCAAGTATTAGCGAAATGACGTCACTGCTTTGTTTCGTACACTTAAACAAACGTTGAAATAATTACATTAATTGACCGACAAAACCTGTGCTTAAATAGTTTGACAGCGAATGCAGTTGTCAATGTCGATGAACGTCAAAACGAGCTGACAAATTTAAACAGAATACTTCACAAAAAATATTACTTTAAATGAAAACTTGCAAAAACATTATCATTAGTGCCCGGCAAACAGTTATCTAGTGTTCCGGATGGCAACAAAGCCGAGTGGTGTGCGAATAAATTAACGGTCAGCTGTCAGTAGTGTTGTGTTGTGAAAGTTGTAAATGTCAAAGGGAAACCCGGAAGACAAGGTTTTTTATAATGGCAGTATTGGACCGGCCGCTGGACGTCATTTCCCGTTTTACATATTTTGCTCATTTTTCCAAAAAAATACTGTACGAAAAAATCCAAAAATATTTTTTTTGGGTTCTACAAGTGTTTCTCTCGAAATGGTTTTTGATTTATGAAAATCAAGAAATTTGAAATATTGTCAATTTGGCAGTGCGTACGTATGGTCTAAAAGTACCTTTTGTATTTTTAACAGAATTTTTAGGACTCCAATATTACGATGAGGCTTGTGTTATTATTTTTTTAAGATTAGGTATTTCAATTTAAAAATTAAAAAGTATGTAGTTCATGTTGCAAAGCATTTACTTACATCAACTACCGTCTAGTTTTTACCAAGTGTATGTTGTGTAGGGTGTAGAGATGAGCAACGCGGTGTGTGCGGTGCGCGCGGCGCTGGCGGCGGGCACTGCGGGCGCGGCGGGCGCGGGGAGCGCGGGGGGCGGCGCGCCGGACGCGTGGAGCGAGCACGGCCACCCGCACTCGCCCGCGCACGACGACACGAGGCTGCTGCATCTCATACAACGGCAGAGGTCCGTGCAACTATCACTATTTCTAATCTACTATAAACGACAGCGTCGGCAGCCATATGTCCCTATTGTACCCGACAAGATAAAAACAGACTGCTTATCTATTCGTAACGCTGTCGAAGCTTTAAATTTTTTGATACTATGTTATTGCAACTTTACAGCGCAATAAAAATTTCTAATGTCACGCAACTCAAATTTCAACTCTACGAAGCCTTCTTATAGTAAAGCTAACGGAACGCCTATAGCTGTGCCTTTGTTTAACTGCAAATTTAAGGTTAAGTTTAATCAATGTGCAATAGCCATGTAAAGTCACAAGAAAATTGCGTCAGGTGGGGCGCGGCGCTGGCGATGGTGCGCGAGCGCAACGCGGAGCGCATCCTGGAGCGCGGCGAGCTGCCCGAGGACGACGCCACCAGCCTGCTGCACGTGTACTGCAAGGGACTCGCGCACGCGCACCCCGGTATGCCTGCCGTGCGGAGGGGCGATTACAACTCATTTTGTTTTATTCAGACATTCGACACTTCATATTCCTAGAAGTATTTTATGAGAGACGACAGCTATTTGCTACTATCTATACATAAACAATAAATGATTATCTAAATACATTATATCAATATCGAATTAGGGTAGCCTGTAAGGATAATTGTGTTGTGATGTAATAAATAATGAATAAATAAATTATATTAACTAGATAGTATAAAGCGTCGGGTAGTAATGGGGTAATTTGTTGATCATCAGACATGGTAGCCATCACGCGGCCCGTGCACGAGCTGTCGCAGAACCTGGCCTTCATGATGGAGAGCCTGTACAAGGTGTCCGTGGCGCTGCAACGGCCGGACTTCGCCTGACGCCCGCTGCCGCCACTGCCGCCGTCGCCGCCGTTACCAAAGCCCTCTAGATGTAATAGCACCCTTATGAACACATAATAATCCAGTTAAACTATATTCGCGCTGTTCCTTCACCAGAATTAATATCACTTTTTCTCCTTATTTTGAAATTAGGGAACAAAAAGGCTCGAACTATTTTTGTATTAAGTAATTAAAGTTCAGATCATAGACTAAATCAATATAAAGAGAGATGATAAAAAGCAGCAGCAGTTCCGCAGGCTGCCACCACGTGCGATACAAATGACACAACTGCATGTCATATTCAACATAATAAAGAAGAAAAGGTGAAGGATAAAAACACGACCCTCCTTTTTGCCACGCTGTAGTAGGGTATTTGGGTACCCATCTACGTTGAACTCATTGCAACCACGACAAGTTGAAGAAAATCAAACTGTTGTACTCTTGAGCTGCTTTTATCATCTGTCTTTGGTCTGACAGTAGTTACGATAATAATGAACTTTTTTAAACTTCTATTATGAGACATGATTGGCATGTTGACATCCTTTTTAAACCATTGAAATGGAGAAAATCATGCCATGTCTAAGACGTGTAGTCTATCGGAAAGAATATTCTACGGTAATACATAAAAATCGGAGTTGCGGCAATACTAAAATGTACCGAATAAGGATTAAGTGATACTAGTTTGTTATTTTAGAAAACTCTAAATTTGTATATTTATTTCTTATTTACTTCATCCAAATACTGGATACTATAGGGTATAGAGGCCCACTATCCCATTACTATTAGTAAGAACTTATGAGCAGCATCACAATGGTTCCCTACTTTTAGGTTTTCATGTCGACTCGATATGTTTGATAACTATAATAGGAAACCTTTAAACTCCAACTCTTTGAAAATGTATTAGAAAGATACGGATTGTGGTATTCATTATTTTAAATTTATTCACATACTACTTTTACTATTGTTTGTGGTATTAATGCTAGTATAGTTCAGATCAAATTGCATGAGTTATTACTTGTTTTATCGTTATATTTCACAGACTATTTAATGTAATTTATCGCGTAGATCTCTGGTGACATAGGGTAGCGACTTGAGTAAAGAGAGCATTTACGACAAAATAAATATCAATTTTACCAGTTTAAAATACCATACCTACTGGCGGTAGTTTACTGATCTCAGATAAGATATTGTATTACTGTACGTAGAATTAAAGAGATTTCCTCAGTTTTCATTGATTTTATCTCAATATAGCGCTGAGCAATTTACAACTATTATATATTACTAAGCCTGATTTAATTTGCGTATGCATGACATTATGTTGCTCAACGAAGCACATATTTTTATAACGAGGGGGCAGTATTACAGACTTTTATCATTCAACACCTAGACTCCTTATCATTTATATTTAAACAATTTATTCATAATCTTATGCTTAAACCATTATTACTAAACAATCAGTCAATGTCGACTTCAAGGATGCTCCAATAACACAACGACATACCTCCCCCTGGCAATATCTTAAGGAATTACTTGAAAGTCGATGTTGCACTACATAGTTTAGTTTTATAGATTTTTGATCGTTCTCTGTCATTAAGTCATATTTTTGGAAAAAGTTGCAGTTACGTCGTTGTTCCAATAGAGGTGCGATATATGAAAAACCATTTATGGCCGCTGCGTTAACTTTATAACCGAAGTATGAAATAACAGTGACCAAAGAAATATCCCTAGACCCCAGTTATAAGACAAAATTGATATTATCGCGTCTACTTTAAAACGTTCAAACATAATATATACACCCCCTTGCAAAAAAATCGGGTACCTATGGTTTTTTAGATTTTTAGGCATTAAAACTTAGAAAGTAAGCTTTTATGCACATATAATTCAAAACCATGGGTGCCCGTTTTTTTGCAAGGGGGTATATATTGTGTCAATTATTTCCTCACAACGTTTGAAAAAGCACTATACAATCCTCAGCCGGAACAGGGATTGCAGGACTCTTTTTAGACGACCTCTTCTACGTCTCGGCCTTCTATCCCAAACTCGACCAGCTAATACGTATTTCGCGGCCTCTGAGAAATGTAATATAAAGCTGCGTCTACGCTAGGCGAGCCGAGCACGAGCGGAGCCGTTCTCGGCTTCGTCGTTCGCGGCGTCGAGTGAAGTTCGAGGCTTGTCTTAAGGCGAAGGGATAGGCAAAAGCTCATAAATTGGTTGTTTTTGTGCATGTTTTATGGCGATAATACACAATTTGGAGTTTTGAAAACTGCACATTCTATAAAACATGTCTTGAATTAGAATTCACCGGTGAAAACATATTCCTTAATGTCGTAGTTAGTACAAAAATTCGTTTGCTCTAAGAGTCTCGAAAATATTTTGTGCGCGGTTTGCTCGGGTGAAACCAATCTGTTTGCTACCAATCTCGACGAGGTCACTCTAGTAACTCATAATTAAAATTCCACGGTGCGTTTGCTTCAATTAGCCAACAAATAAGGCTTTAGAGAGTAGTACTGCCCAGATCCTGTGAAAAGGGCGAACGCAATATTTGCCCGCACATTCAATCAGGCGCTTTTCAATGTACAAAAAAATTCGGAAACCAAAAAAATGTTAAAAAGATAATACAATGAAATAAATTATTAAGATAAAACCAAAAATGTTCATAAAAAAATAATAAAAAAATAATAGATAAATAAATAAAAAAATAATTTGGATAAGACGTATTAAAATAATAAGGAAAAAGCAACGTTGCATGTTCGCTCGGTGGCGGCAGTGCGTAAGCGACGCGACGTTGCCAATATTCGCTTCGCGTTTTTTCATATTGGTTTGGCTAAGCATGTTGTTTGAGTCACAGAATAGGCGCGAAACAGTGCTTCAAAAAGTCGTACTCGTTCGCTTCGCACGTATAATACCTATATTAAGTTAAAAGTTATTATTTTCAATCCGTTTTTTGGGAACTTAGTGGCAGGTTGGTTTGATACTTGCTGTTTAGCGAACAAGCATGGGAAATAGGATTTTGGTTGGAATTACTGCATGAAAAATTTTGATAATGAGGCAAGTAGTACTCCAATGTATAGTCTATCATTAGAAAGAAAAAAAAAGATATCTGAAGGTCAAAGTGGTTCCCAAACATGGATCCGTTATCAAAATAAAAAAGACCGCCATATTGAAATCTTTAGTTTTTCGACCGATTAATTTCAAAATCGATATCTGAGGATCCGAGTTGTCTCCAAACACGTATCCGTTATCAGAAATGACAAAAGTGGCCGCTATTTTGAAATCTTTAAGTTTTGGGCCGATTATTTTCAAAATCGATATCTGAGGGTCCGAGTGGTCGTCAAACACAAATCTGCTACCGAAAATGAAAAAACTGGCCGCCATTTTGAATTCTTTACTTTTTGGACCGAATATTTTCAAAATCGATATCTAAGGGTCCGAGTGGTCGTGAAACACAAATCTGCTATCAAAAATGAAAAAACTGGCCGCCATTTTGAAATCTTTAGTTTACCGACCGATTGATTTCAAAATCGATATCTGAGAATCCGAGTTGTCTCCAAACACGTATCCGTTATCAAAAATGACAAAAGTGGTCGCCATTTTGAAATCTTTAGTTTTTGGATCGATTATTTTCAAAACCGATATCTGAGGGTCCGAGAGCTCCCCAAACATAAATCCGTTATCAAAAATGAAAAAAGTGGCCGCCATTTTGAAATCTTTAAGTTTTGGGCCGATTATTTTCAAAACTGATATCTGAGGGTCCGAGAGGTCCCCAAACATAAATCCGTTATCAAAACTGAAAAAAGTGGCCGTCATTTTGAAATCTTTAAGTTTTGGGCCGATTATTTTCAAAATCGATATCTGAGGGTCCGAGTGGTTGTCAAACAAAAATCTGCTACCGAAAATGACAAAAGTGGCCGCTATTTTGAAATCTTTAAGTTTTGGGCCGATTATTTTCAAAATCGATATCTGAGGGTCCGAGTGGTCGTCAAACACAAATCTGCTACCGAAAATGAAAAAACTGGCCGCCATTTTGAATTCTTTACTTTTTGGACCGAATATTATCAAAATCGATATCTAAGGGTTCGAGTGGTCGTGAAACACAAATCTGCTATCAAAAATGAAAAAACTGGCCGCCATTTTGAAATCTTTAGTTTACCGACCGATTGATTTCAAAATCGATATCTGAGAATCCGAGTTGTCTCCAAACACGTATCCGTTATCAAAAATGACAAAAGTGGTCGCCATTTTGAAATCTTTAGTTTTTGGACCGATTATTTTCAAAACCGATATCTGAGGGTCCGAGAGCTCCCCAAACATAAATCCGTTATCAAAAATGAAAAAAGTGGCCGCCATTTTGAAATCTTTAAGTTTTGGACCGATTATTTTCAAAACCGATATCTGAGGGTCCGAGAGCTCCCCAATCATAAATCCGTTATCAAAAATGAAAAAAGTGGCCGCCATTTTGAAATCTTTAAGTTTTGGGCCGATTATTTTCAAAACTGATATCTGAGGGTCCGAGAGGTCCCCAAACATAAATCCGTTATCAAAAATGAAAAAAGTGGCCGTCATTTTGAAATCTTTAAGTTTTGGGCCGATTATTTTCAAAATCGATATCTGAGGGTCCGAGTGGTTGTCAAACAAAAATCAGCTACCGAAAATGAAAAAACTGGCCACCATTTTGAATTCTTTACTTTCTAGACCAATTGTTTTCAAAATCGATATCTGAGGATCCGAGTGGTCCCCAAACATGAATCCGTTTTTAAAAATTAAAAAAGTGGCCGCCATTTTGAAATCTTTAAGTTTTGGACCGAATATTATCAAAATCGATATCTAAGGGTTCGAGTGGTCGTGAAACACAAATCTGCTATCAAAAATGAAAAAACTGGCCGCCATTTTGAAATCTTTAGTTTACCGACCGATTGATTTCAAAATCGATATCTGAGAATCCGAGTTGTCTCCAAACACGTATCCGTTATCAAAAATGACAAAAGTGGTCGCCATTTTGAAATCTTTAGTTTTTGGACCGATTATTTTCAAAACCGATATCTGAGGGTCCGAGAGCTCCCCAAACATAAATCCGTTATCAAAAATGAAAAAAGTGGCCGCCATTTTGAAATCTTTAAGTTTTGGGCCAATTGTTTTCAAAATCGATATCTGAGGATCAGAGTGGTCCCCAAACATGAATCCGTTTTTAAAAATTAAAAAAGTGGCCACCATTTTGAAATCTATGTTTTGGACCGAATATTATCAAAATCGATATCTAAGGGTTCGAGTGGTCGTGAAACACAAATCTGCTATCAAAAATGAAAAAGCTGGCCGCCATTTTGAAATCTAGTTTACCGACCGATTGATTTCAAAATCGATATCTGAGAATCCGAGTTGTCTCCAAACACGTATCCGTTATCAAAAATGACAAAAGTGGCCGCCATTTTGAAATCTTTAGTTTTTGGACCGATTATTTTCAAAACCGATATCTGAGGGTCCAAGAGCTCTCCAAACATAAATCCGTTATCAAAAATGAAAAAAGTGGCCGCCATTTTGAAATCTTTAAGTTTTGGGCCGATTATTATAAAAATGGATTCATGTTTGGGGACCACTCGGATCCTCAGATATCGATTTTGAAAACAATTGGTCTAGAAAGTAAAGAATTCAAAATGGCGGCCACTTTTTTCATTTTTAAAAACAGATTTATGTTTGGGGACCTCTCGGACCCTCAGATATCGGTTAATAATCGGTCTGAAAACTAAACATTTCAAAATGGCGGCCACTTTTGTCATTTTTGATAACGTATACGTGTTTGGAGATAATTCGGATCCTCAGATATCGATTTTGAAATCAATCGGTCGGAAAACAAAAGTTTTCAAAATGGCGGCTACTTTTTTCATTTTTAAAAACGGATTCATGTTTGGGGACCACCTGGATCCTCAGATATCGAATTTGAAAACAATCGGTTCAAAAAGTAAAGAATTCAAAATAGCGGCCAGTTTTTTCATTTTCGATCGCAGAATTGTGTTTGACGACCACTCGGATTCTCAGATATCGATTTTGAAAATAATCGGTCCAAAACTTAAAGATTTCAAAATGGCGGCCACTTTTTTCATTTTTGATAACGGATTTATGTTTGGGGAGCTCTCGGACCCTCAGATATCGGTTTTGAAAATAATCTGTCCAAAACTAAAGATTTCAAAATGGCGACCACTTTTGTCATTTTTGATAACGGATACGTGTTTGGAGACAACTCGGAGTCTCAGATATCGATTTTGAAATCAATCGGTCGGTAAACTAAAGATTTCAAAATGGCGGCCAGTTTTTTTCATTTTTGATAGCAGATTTGTGTTTCACGACCACTCGGACCCTTAGATATCGATTTTGAAAATATTCGGTCCAAAACTTAAAGAATTCAAAATGGCGGCCAGTTTTTTCATTTTCGTTAGCAGATTTGTGTTTCACGACCACTCGGACCCTCAGATATTGACTTTGAAAATATTCGGTCCAAAACTTAAAGATTTCAAAATGGCGGCCACTTTTTCCATTTTATATAACGGATACGTGTTTGGGAACCACTCGGATCGTCAGATATCGATTTTGAAAACAATCGGTCCAAAAACTAAAGATTTCAAAATGGCGGGCACATTTTTCATTTTTGATAACGGATTCATGTTTGAGGACCACTCGGATCCTCAGATATCGATTTTGAAAACAATCGGTTCAAAAACTAGAGATTTCAAAATGGCGGTCACTTTTTTCATTTTATATAACGGATACGTGTTTGGGAATCACTCGGATCGTCAGATATCGATTTTGAAAACAATCAGTCGAAAAACAAAAGTTTTCAAAATGGCGGCTACTTTTTTCATTTTTAAAAACGGATTCATGTTTGGGGACCACTCGGATCCTCAGATATCGAATTTGAAAACAATCGGTTCAAAAAGTAAAGAATTCAAAATGGCGGCCAGTTTTTTCATTTTCGATAGCAGATTTGTGTTTGACGACCACTCGGGTTCTCAGATATCGATTTTGAAAATAATCGGTCCAAAACTTAAAGAATTCAAAATGGCGGCCACCTTTTTCATTTTTGATAACGGATTTATGTTTGGGGACCTCTCAGACCCTCGGATATCGGTTTTGAAGATAATCATTGGAAAAACCATGCCTTATTCTGTATCTTTCCCGCACACGTTCAAGTTTTACTTTATTCTGCAATAATAATTTACGTTGCGACTCTAAACAGACTCTGGACACCTTTGACGTCACGTTCATCACTATCCCGCGGAAACTGCATTTTTCTGGGATAAAAAGTAGCCTGTTTTAATCTAGGGTACCAACTGTCTTCGTTCCAAATTTCATCCAAATCCGTCCAGTTGTTGTAGCTTGAAGAAGAAACAAACATACATACACACTCACTCACATCGTCACAAACTTTCTCATGTATTATATCACATACATACATAAATAAATAACGTCTCTATTTCTTGCGGAGCAGACAGAGCCCAAGGTAACAAGACCTTAAAGGCCACGTTACGAATGCCGAAATGTTAATTTTTTTTTATTATTTTTGCAAAATCTGATTTGAACATTATGCTGTGTCTGTGTAGGCAATCGGAAAACTAAAGCAAGCGCCATCTACTAACATCGCAGTGCAATATTTCAATCCATCAGCACGCGCCCATTCGCATCGAGTTCACGCGTCGATTATTTAACAGATGTCGCGTTGATCGGACTGCTTGCCACGTCACGAACGGGCAAGGTCATTTGCCTATCCCTTCGCCTTAAGTCCGTCCACACTATCGTGCTCGGCTCGTGCTCGGCTCGCCTAGCGTAGACGCACCTTAATATTTCCGCAGATGAAATTAATTTTACTATTATTAGTTGTCAGTACACTTCATATGACTAGGATTTTTGAAGTCATAATTATATTAATTTAATTACTTACAATAAAATTGGCAATCGATACTTTTGAACAGTTATACATATTTAAAAAAAATTGAAACCTTTGTAACTGCATGAAATATTTTATAATTTAGCTAGTGAAAATCGTAGAAGCCTGTAGAGTACACTGTCAAGCACCGAACTAACTTTGGTAAGTATATAGATGTATTATCGGAGTACCGACTTTAAGTACGTACTTACGTTTATTTCAAAAGGTCTAAACTTAAGGGTCAATCTAGGAAGTCATCCTAATATTATCAGGACTGAGCTCATTTGCGAAGCAACTTGCAGCAACTAAGTTCGATGAAACGATTTTTTGTCTACTCTTTTGTGTTATCGATGCCTTACTTGCAAGGTAACATAAAGAAGTTGCCGCTAGCTCCAAGGATAGGTACAGATAGAAATTAATCGCCACTAATCAGAACAACTCATATGAGGAACATGATTCCTTCAGAAATATAACTCCAAACAATACTATCAAACTTTTCCTGTTCGACGGAAAGCTTGCCCTTGTGATATTCAACTTGGTTTCATTATTTAACTATAGTATATTAACCATAGTTTGCAACAAAACAAACCTTGTTGTTGACATAATTTTTAGTTAATTATTGTGTAACATTTCGCTGTGGAAACTTTTTGTTTTTATTGTTATGGTTAATTATAATTGATATTTGTAACACACTGTACATGTATTGTAATATTAATTTAATAAACAAGCAAACTACGCAGCTAATGTATTTTATTTGTGGATCAATCAATCAATCAAAACATTTATTTGCTAGAAAAGGGTGTGAGGTTAAGGTTTAATAATTATGCCCTCCTTATCTCACGGTTCAGGAACGGCATGCAAATATTTCAAATTAGGTACATAATAATAGGTATAAATTTCAGACTACTAAATTATAAATAAATCCATTAAATTACATTTCATAATACAATGTCAGAAATACTAAATTAAATCAATTCATTTAATTACAGTAAAAGAGAGTGATGGAGTTACAGTAAAAGAGATTAAGGAAGGCCAAGGTTTTCAATCGCGCTAAACGATGTCCTATGATGACTACGATGACTTACAAAATATGATTTTCAGATTCCAGTGAGAAATAATAATTTATTTTTAACTCAAAAAAGTCACCATTAGAAAGCTACTTTTTCCCTGAGTAATTGGTCGTTTAAAGGTTGTTTATTAGACTATAAAGGCGAAAGTTTGTATGTTTCGATGTTTGTTGCCCTTTCATGGCAAAACGGCTAAACCGATTTTATTAAAAATTTGGTATGGTGATAGTGAGGCACTTGTCCAGTCGCCATCAGATATATCGTAGCGGGCGAGGTCCTCAAATAATTCGGAGCAGCCTTAAATTTCAATAAATTCGTTACACTGTAAGGTTAATTAACATCGGAACACGCAATTAGTCATAAATATAATAGCAGCGACTTTTCAATAAAATCGGAACGTCACAGATCGTCAAAGGTATCGATACAGACAGGCTGACCATAAAGATCGGAACATTTTTGGAAAATATACCTTAACTTTGATACAAACAGTTTAAATTACAGTGTGTTTATAGTCAAATTAGTTTTATAAAATAGAACTACATTCTTTGACTTATAACAGCAGAAGAAGAAAAAATTATTCGTAAAAAAAGTATATGGCAATTAAGTGGCCAGTAACAATTTACACTTTATACAACAAAAAAGGTTTTATGTTACTAACACAGTGAATTATGCATGCAAACGCATACACTATATAGGTGACATATCTTTCATTTCGGCATGACGTTTAAGCCTTATTTGTATTTTGTTTGGAATTCGATTCTATTATTATATACGTAAGGTTTATTTTCCACATATGTTCCGATATTTATGGTCAGCCTGACTGCGTCGATACCTTTGATGATATGTGCTTCCTGATATTTTTAGCTCATGTAACGTCCCGAATTTATTGAAAAGTCGCTGCTCTTATATTTTTGACGGATTGCGTGTTCCGATGTTATTAACCATAACTAGTGTGACGAATTTATTGAAATTTAATGCTGCTCCGAAATATTTGAGGACCTCGCCCGCTACGATATATCTGATGGCGACTGTCCCACCGCCGGCGAGTAACGAGAAGCGAGCGTTTTTTAGTATGGAAATTTTGTCGCTTTTGTCGCCGGGCGACAAAAGTTCGTGACAGTGATTTTAATGGCTGTCTTACACTCTCCACGTCCAGTATTAGCGAGTAAGGTGGTGGTAGCGATCCAGACGGACCTTGCTCGAAGTTCAACCACCCTCTAAGTCCTATGATGAAAGAAAAAAATTACATACAAATATATACCTTTTCAGCTATAGGCTATAGATTTACAAACATGTACAAAAACTCTTGCATAGACGTACTCGAGCGTGTCAGATATTGATAGCATCCATGCCCTACATATTTTTAAAAATGTATGTACGTGTTTATTTGATTGTTTCCATAATGGAGGTGGTTGTACGTAAGGGTTGCAAATTAAAAAAAAAACTAATCGAGCGCGTCAGATTTTCTTAGGGGATGTTAATTGGACCTGAAACAGAATATATGTATAATAGTACTAACGTACAGAATGGCTACGCTCCGCCCCGCACCGATTCGAGTTACTCCACCCCTCAAGCGCAGGCTGCCGGAAAGCTGCTGGCAACAAGTAGGGTGCGCAACGCGATGTATGTCGGCCGCGCGGCACTAAGTTCGGAAACCTACCCTACCTACTTCATTTTATAAAACATTAGTAAATTAATGCTTTCTGAAATTATCGCGATTATACATGAAATAACTACAGAATCATTCGCTTAAGTTTGTTGTCGTACATCTATTGTAATTGAAAATAATAATGCTTAAATACACAGACAGACACATTTTAAGTAAGTTTAAATAAATAGATAACGATTAAGTACATTTATTTGCACACATCTAAGCCATATCTTCATTATAAGTACCTATATTTATGTCATTGGTAGTACTTATAGTAGTTTTTGTGATAGACTGCCCTGTGTATCTTACGCACACATGGACGAGTGTACAGACGACGTCGTGCCTGTGTTCATTTCAGAACGCGGATTTTGTACGTCGTGGCCGCCGTGTGCCTAAAATAAGCTTTTATACTTGAGAGACGATTTGGATGTGACGCAAACTCGCGGACATAGAATGTGCAAAAAAAATCGCCATTTTGAAATACTCAAGCGCGTTACATTAAGATATACATATATGGTTCATCTTTATGCCCTAGATGTGCTCTCATAATCTGACGATTATCTGGATTATAAGAAAATTATTATGAAAAGATTTTTTTTAATTACATATTATCTTCATCGGTATGGTATAATCATGGCTGCTGTCAGAATTCCAGGGAATGAAAAATTAGAATGCACGCATTAAACTTTATCGATGAATTTTTTATTACATACTTCGGCTTGTGGAAATCGTCAGATTATATATTTTTAGTAATCCTTGAATTATTCCCTTCGAAATAAAAAAAAAAATAGCTACACTCGCATGATTGTCTAAGTAAAGGTCTAAGTGAACAACACGTGACATGTCATAGGTAATATTTAATTTTTATAACGTTGTTATTCCAATTTTCAATGGAGATTTAATCGTAAAATTTTATCGAGTCGCGACGCGACTAAATTAAACGTGATTTATTTTGTCACGATTGGTTGTTTAATCGATTGATTAGGTATTAAAAAAATAATCGATTAATGGTAATAAAATAATAAATAAATGAAAAACATGTTCCACTTTTATCTCTAATATTTACTCAACTGAGACACAATTTATACAGAACAATGTGAACATATATGTATTTTATTTAGTTAGGTTAGGTTAGTATTTGCTGTATATCATGTCACACACCTCTATTCATGTTACAATATATATGCAAGTGATATTCTGAAAGAACATTACATGAAGCCTGCGAAAGTATTTTGTTTATTGATGGTGCAACATGCATTAAACTCATTCGGCCCTTCATGAAGGCAGGTACTTGTAATACCTACGTAATCATGGTCAAGACATTAATACTCATTAACAATGTAAAGTCTATTATAAAAAGGCGCTTCGCATTCTAATGCAACGCACAAAATAATGTACGAGATAGAAATGTTTATTTACAAATAACATACATTTAATTATAAATTCTCAGTCCTTTTTATATATAAAAATACATAGATATTATACAGCTTTGAATGTTTAAACACTCAAAGGCATTAAGTGATTATTCAGGGTGCTGTTACCAGAGATACCCCAGAACACGAAGGGAATTATAATTACTCCTACGACGTACCACCAGTCCTTTCACTCGTCACATTTTTTTAAATAACGCATTGCGGGCGTTGCTTTTAAATAAAGTTTTAACTAATACGTGCAGGAGTCTTAATACTTGATTTTACTAGATTACCATAAATTAAAACAATAAACTGAGTAGAAAACGGTGAAAAGGAACTAAAATTCAAAGTACGGAATTGTTGTTATTTTTAAGAACTATACGACAAAATGTGTTAATTATGAAAAAAGTCCTTTAATTGAATCCGCTTTCAGCTGTTTCAATTCTATAACAACACAGTTATCAGTTATCATGCCTCTGTAGTTGATTTGGCGAACAAACTATTGGAAAAGCTTCATAATCATAGAAGGAAGAATAACTCGTCGTGAAAGCACTAACACCGACTCTCAGTCTCAAGCTAACAGCTGTTAATAACTTACGAGTACGGGGCTATTTCCAACTCGTTTTTATATTCGCACTGTGAAATGTATTTTTTTCAGCTTGCATTGCGATCTGATGGTAATACAACAAATGACAAATAAATTAGCATTAATTCTTGCTCAACTTTAGGGTTACAATAGTGAGATTTTTTCTCGTTTGCAGTTTGTTAGTTTTATACCAAAGTATAAGTTTTCTTTCCTGACACATGTTATTATATTATTATACTGAAGTGCATTCATAACATTTAACTCATTGTATTTAAATAAAACAATAAATATATTTACAATATAAATTACCAAAATTACTACTCTGTACACATTTTTTATTTAGTTTATGTCCAATGAAAAACATACAGAAAAAAATACGTAAAACAATACTTTCTGATTTTTTATATACTTATTTCACTACTTTATAGACAGCACAAGGTAACTAACAATAACAATAAATAGTACACACAGAACTTAGGTTTACACATTGCTGCTGATATTATTTAGATCAGGCTGAAAATGTGACTTCGGTACACATAAACTGATATTACGTTCTTAAAATAGGTGATTAGGAAAGTGTGCATATCTGTCCGTCTGTTACCTCTTCACGCTTAAACCACTGAACCGATTTGGTTGGAATTTGGTATAGAGATAGGTTCAGTCCCGAGGTAGAATATAGAACATTTTTTATCCTGGAAAGTCGCATAGTTCCCGCTTAGACGGAGTCGCCGGCAACAGCTAGTATACATAATTTTCTGTAAACTGATGCCAAACTATAGAAAACCGTATTGGAAACGGATCAATGAATGATGTGTAAACAGCTGGAAAGATCGTAGATGAAGGCTATTTCGGCGGCGCCGCAGAGAGGCTACTCCTAAATTCGATTTTCGAAGTTCGTATCATACCATCCCTCACACTCTCAAATTAATTCCTATTAGTGCGACCGGAATGGCGTCACACGAACTTCGAAAATCGAATTTCGGAGTATAAGGTCAGCGCCCACTTATAGTCAGCGAATCATGAAAATTATTTAAGTGTATAAATTCAGGTTATTTTTTTCTTAAGATATTAGAAATAGCTGTTATAATTTCAATGGTACTTCAATGTTATGAGTTCAATGTTATAAGTTCAAGTTCAATGGTACTCAACAGACTTGAGATTATTTATCCTATTTTCAGGTGGTGTTCAGAGCTTAGGGAAATATTCTCCAACACTGAATCTGTTGAGCGTTATTTATACATCTGCATAACTTATGATAGAAAAAAAAAGAAATTATATTAAATAATTAACATTTACTTACAATTTGTATATACAAGATAAGTTATTGTTTTTGCTACGTAAGACCATTTCAAAATATGTTTAAAACATGATCGCATTATTAACATACTTTTGCATAATCAGAAAGAAAACTTATTCTGTTTAACGACAGTTTTTATTTATTCTACAACTGTTTCTAAATTACATCAGTTATTTATACATAAAAAGCGCAAAAAATTGTATTCAACTATTACTATTATGTACAGTCGCAACCGGATATATCGGAGTAATGCAAGATGCTCAAAATAAATAATTTAATCACAGTTGTGCATAGATGTTTGAGTACCTGGCTTTCTACAATTTATCTGATTTCGACTGCACTTCCCGAAAATACAAAATAAATCAATCATTTATGATTGTATGTAGCTGCATCAGATAAAGATAACTGCCTAAAAAGTGTTAAAAATATCAATAACAATTAAAAATATAAATAATCTATGTTTTTAAAAAATGTTAAAAAAGTAGACACAGAAAACAAAATTATGGTTTACGAGTAAAATACTATTACTTACGCCAAATTATGGCTTGTATAAATTCCTAATTTTATTTATGTCCGCAGGTTTTTAATTGAATCAGAACAAAATTCAAAAGCTGTTTTATGATTATGACGACCTGAACAAGAAAAACTAAAATAACCGAAATCTTATCTGGCGAGATTAGTTTTAGAAAGTGAAATACTAGAAAGGAAATAACTTTTTCGTTTAGTTGCTGAATTAGACTATTAGGTTTGATTGGCGAAATTAGGTTAATTTTCGAGATTATTAGACAATTTTCACGCCACGGTTTTTTTCTTATTCAACTGAATATTTACATAAACAGTTTAATGCGCATTCAGGTTTGGCTAAATTTTAAAGATATTCGTGCACTCCAATGTCTTAAACTTTTAATAATGAGAGCTATCCAGTTTTATTTTTTCAATTTTGATTAAGCAGTAAAGTGTAGGCTTCACTAAATGCGCTAACCCCATAGTTACGTTGCATATATTACATTATTAGCATGTAAAATTCAAACAATTAAAATTATAAAATGTGTGATGCTTATGGCTAAATCATTAAATAGAAGTATAATTACTTTAGGACATTCATATCATAAAATAAAATAAGCACTTTATATACACATATCGATTGTACTAAAATTTTAAAACTTTGTTCAAATATTTTCTAACAAAATAAAATGTCTAACTTAAAATTAAAATAGCGTGTGATTATAAATTGACTACTCTTATCATCTATCCACACAACGGTAATTAAATAATTATAATAAAATATAAAGCTCTAAAGCTGGAGATTGATTGTAAACGTATAATATTACGGTTAAGTTAAAATAAAAGGATTTTCTGGCGTTTTGAAAACCATTCCGATCTCTCATAAACATAAACGTATACAAGTATTCGGTCAAAAACAATGTTATCCTAATACATCTCGAATAATAATACGATTTCATAGTGAAACACCGCCACTATCCATTATCTAACTACCATTGATTTCATCGACACGTTTTAAATATGCTGTAAGTATGTACATACAATTACGACACAGTAACCAGACAATCTTTTGAATTAAACCTTCATATAAAATATTTTGATTATTTGCTTCGATATTACTTGTGTTACTTCTTAAATTAGGATTCGTGTTTCGTTGTCGTAAGAATATTACGGCGTAAAATAGTAAAACAATAATCTATCATCACCACCAAAAAATCTCAAGTGTATATTATATAAAGTAATGATAACCAATTAATTAACTTTTCGTCAGAAGTAGGATAATAATAATAATCAACCATGATTGTACTACATCATATATAAGGGGTGTCATTAGAAATTTCATCTAAAACGTAGGTTGGACAAATCAACTCAGTTGAATAAAACCGAGTTGGGGTCTTCGTTGTCCATCTGTTTAACATGCCGTAGGACATCCTTTTTAGTAATGACGCCGAGTAGACGCCTGTAAAAAATTAAAATAATAATTATTATACTAAGAAATTTTAGTTAATTGATATCGAGTTCAGATCCAGGTCAAGTCGAGCATGGAATCACCAAGGGTCGTGCTAACTGTGCAGTATAGGTCAATAAACGCTGATGAGTTATGTTACAAAAGTGAGATTGAGACATGTGTTACCCGTTGTGCGTGACGAGCGTTTGGCGCAGGCCGAGCTTGCGGAACATGTCGACGACGGTCTCCATGGGCGTCTGGTCGGTGACGGTGATGGGCGCCATGTCGAGGATGCGGTGCAGGTTGAGAGGGGGCACCCCGCCCGCGCCCGCCGCCGCACCCGCCCCCGACCCCGCGCCCGCGAACAAAACCAGAGACTGGCCTGTGATGCCTTCTACCATCCGCCGCGCGTTTGCTGCACACCAACACAATCATATTGTTTTAAAAGAACAGGAGGGTATAAGTAGTAAATACGTATAAAAGTGTAGTGTTAATTATACATGTATTTCGGTTCAACGGCAGAAGGGTCAACAAGGGCAATGACAGTGACTGAATTCACTTAAGATATTGCTTCAAGGGGCTGCTTATACAAGGTAAGGTCTCCCAGATTTTTTCTGGAATTTTCAGCAGGTGGTTGGGTTAGTTTGACTGAACACGAACACCCCTACGAAGATTGTTTATTTAAATTTTTGATTCCAATTAAAAATATACTCCCGTCTTTGACGCGGTTCACTTTTCTTGAACATCAATCAATTTATGAAAACACTAGCTGTTGCCAGCGACTTCGTCTGCAAAGAATTTGTTTATCGCTATCCCGCGGGAACTACGCAATTTTCCGGGATAAAAAGTAGCCTATGTGCTATTCCAGACTTTTCTCTATCTATGTGCCGAATTTCATCCAGATCCGTTGGGCCGTTCTGGCGTGATTGAGTAACAAACAAACATCCATCCATCCATACTTTCGCATTTATAATATTAGTTAGATTGGTTAACTATGACTCAACAATCCTGAACATCATTTACAGAGCTATTTAGTCAGACTATCCCAACCACCTCCTGAAATATTTTGGAACAATTCTAAGAAACCCTATAAACTGGTTTTAAGTAACGACGTGTGTTTCATCAATTTTATTGAGTAGTTTCAAACTTTCCAGTTTTCAAAAAACAAAAAAATTCTGCTGAAGCCAAAACTCAATTTTTTGTTTGTTTTTGTTGTCTACATGCCAGATAATTATACTACATAAAAGAAATACTATCGCGATATAACTAGTGACACATCACTATTGTGTTCCGAAATTGGATGGTCCGTGTTGGCACACGACCACTTAATTTGTATATGGGGACGTACCCATAGCGAGATTGAGGTCGCGGCGCAGCACGAAGCCCACCAGGTACTGCGACTCCTTGGACACGACCACGGGGTAGCCGTTGTGCTCCGTCTCCTTCAGCAGCGCCTCCACGTCCTCCACTGTCATGGAGTCCTGCGTGATCACCGACAGCGTCTCGTTGCGTCTACACAAGAAAAATATTATATTTATTCACACGTCGAAAAACATTAAATAACGTCTGTCTGAATCCTTAACACCACCTATTGCCTGCCCTACAATTTTTATGTAGAGTACCTACCTGCAATATTACATTTCCGAGTCTAATAGGTAACTGTCGATATCGGCGATTATGTGAGGAAAAGCGAAAGCCTCGACATAAAAGCCAGTCACAACCCATACGTGATTGGTCTCGTGTTGACTTACTTGGGTTGCATGACGTCGGCGGCGAGAGAGGTGTGCTGAAACTCGTCCTTGCTGTCGAGGAAGGGGTAGCCATTGAGCGCGATGTGCGCGTCGTAGATGCCCTGCTTGCCGAGCGCGTCGCCCACCCACTTGGACGCCATGGCCGCCGCCATCAGCGGCACGATGTAGCGCACGCCGCCCGTCAGCTCGAACATTATCACCACCAGCGACACTGACAAGTCAACGTTACGCTACATATTTATACAGCATTCAACAAATGTTAACAACGAATTTAGAAACGAACTGTAAAAGAGGTGGTTTGGTTGCAACTACACACTCTTGACTCCTAACATTATTTTGGAGTGAGATCTAAAATAGTTGGTAAAGCCGTCACAACATCAATCGTCTCAACATCATCAGCAGCTGAAAGGTGTTCATCATTGGCCCGGGGCCTATGTTAAATAAAACATAAATAATGCCAAATTCAGGCTCAGAGCCACCAAAATTACCCGAAAGTGATACCCAATCATCATTTTTGTGTTAAAAGTGTCTACATGTCATCCGCCATCTTGGATCCAAAAAAATATGCCTAATTCGTGTTCAGAGCCACAAAATTACCCGAAAACGATGCCCATCAACAGTTTACAAAAAGTTATTGTCAGTAAAAGTTTTACCTATGTAACGCTGGCGCACTTAAGGGCAACATAAAACAACAAGTGCTTTTCGAGGTAAAAAAATAGTAATAACACGTTTATTTATATGTATAAGTATAAAAGTGTGAGCGGTACCGGTCATGCGGGTGACGCCGCCGAGCACGGCCGCGGCGCCCACCATGGCGTACAGGCCGGGCGTGATGCAGTCATCGCCGGTGGAACACTCGCCCGAGAACAGCCAGATTTTCGGGTAGTGGTATGCCAGCTGCTCCACACCTATTCACCCAAAACAACAATTGATGAGGATGAGTAAGCATTTTTAAGATAAAATATTTATTTTCAGATCCAGTTCGAGTCTTTAATTGTCTTAGTGGATTTGTCTTAGCCAAACAAATCATGAGCGTATCTTTATATCTTCTTTGACTTGTGTATTTAACGAAACTGATGTATCGAGCCTCTACGGATCACAAAGGGAGTGCAAACAACTAACCGATGCCCACGATGCGGCCGGCGATGGCGCCGAGAGCCAGACTGGGGATGAACAGGCCGCAGGGCACCTTGATGCCGAACGTAAACACCGTCATGACCAGCTTCAGCAGCAGCGCCAGGAACAGCAGCCACACGGCGCGGTACACGCCCGGCCCCGCCGCCGCCTTCTCGATGGCCGAGTTCACGTCCGTGAAGTTGCGATTGTAGTCACTGTGTAAGGTATTTTCATTCTTAATTGTCCTATTTGGTAAACAAAATTCTAACCTCACAACGTCTTATTTTTGTTGTTTTTAACTATTTCACCGTAAATAAAGGAATTGGAGATAAAATATCAGCAAAATTATATTTAAGAATTTTGTTTACCAAATAGGACAGTTAAGAATGAAAAGACCTTAAGTGTGTAGTCACCAGTCACCAAGACACTAAATTAATAACTACTTCAGCGTGAAATATTTTAAGCATTGTTCCGGAACATAAAGAAGGCTATGTGCAATATGCATATAAGCTTCACATTAGCATTTTGCTGTTAAACAATATCTTACTAATGTAATATCTATATTTATATCTATATATATATATAAAATAAAGTCGTGTTAGTTACACTATTTATAACTCGAGAATAGCTGAACCGATTTGGCTGAAAATTGATGGGGAGGTAGCTTAGAACCAGGAATAAATAGGTAATAGGATACTTTTTTTTTCATTATTGTCCTTCTAACAATGTGGCTGCTACAGAGATCCGAAGTTTGGGACGGAGGCAGTTTGTAGGTAGGGAGATAAGCATATGAGTAGGAGATGTCAGTTATGATCGGGTTGTACGACGGAGCCCCCAACTCCTGAAGTGACTTGCTGATACTGATTCTTGATATTCAACAGATATAATATTCCTTGAGGATCACAGAGTAGACAGGCACTATAAGAATGGATTTTTTTATTTCTCACGGGTTCGAACGGGATCGACAGAGCCTAAAGTAAAAAGAGCTAAAAGCAATACTATCAATTCTTATATTATAACACGCAAGATTAGAATATTACCACACGGGATCGGAATTCGAGATGCCGCACTGGTTGAACAGTAGGTAGATGAGCTGACTGGTGTTCATGCGAGTGTAGGGGTTGGGGTACGCGACGATGGCCGTCACCAGCGTCACGACCAGCACCTCCGTCACCGGGTACTGGCCCAGCTTCGAGTACTTGCGGTAGCGGCACCAGTAGATGTTCGCCTTTATGAATATCGTCGCTATGCAACCCTGGAACACAACAACACAATAAACGTCTGCCACACCCAATCAACATTATCTTCTCCAATGATCACACACACTCACCCCTATAATACCGAGTCCTACGAACGGTATCAGTTCAAAGAATATCCAGGGCTTGTTGTACTCCACGAAGAATAGTACAGAATGTTCGTTTCCGAAAGGATTAATCGATCGCAGAATGAAGGCAGCAATTAACGCGCAAAAGAACGACCGCCAAAGCGTTTTCAGAGGGAAGTAGTATGACACCTGTAGAAAGTCATTATTTAGTTGAATTCAACAAAACTAGACAATTTCACTAACTAAACGAACTAAAGATATAATTAAAGTGACCTCTTCCAAGCTGAAGAGTACACCTCCGATGGGGGCGCCGAAGGCGACGGACACGCCGGCAGCCGCCGCCGCAGACAAGATCTCTCGCTTTTTCGCCTCGTTCCGACCATATTTTGGGAACAAGTACGATAAAATATTACCTGTGAGTAAGTAAATTATTATAATTATCGCTCACCTATAAGTATTACAAAAAGAATGAAAGAAATTGTCAATATTTTTGAAGACTCACCTAAGCAACTGGCGATATGCACCATAGGTCCTTCTTTTCCAAGAGACAATCCAGAAGACACAGACAATATTAGGCCAACTACTTTAATAATTAGCGTCCATTTGCCAAGGTAGCCTCTAATGATAAAGCCGCTGAGTATCGTTTTGATTTCAGGTATACCTAAGAACAGTACATTTTCAATGTTACATTATAAAGATCATACTGAATAATGTTACAATCTAAATAAGGCACGCTTTGTGTGAAGGCCATAACTGTTTAAGTATAGCTTTTGATAATAGCAGATTATTTTATTACTGCATGTCAACATTACATAGGCAACATGTATAATTTGTTAGAAGGTTGCTGCTTGTGCTTATATCAAGATAACCAGCAACCACTCAATAAAATCCTATAAATAAGATAATGTTTGCATGCATAATGTGCATAATGTTTGTATTTGGTTAGGAGCATCCATAAATCAAGTAAGGTGTTTAGGGGGGCGAGGGAAATGTGTTGTTATAAATCAAGTAAAACTTTTTTTATTACTAAAATATGGCTAAAGCCTACACAAGAACGTTTATCGCGGTTATGCAAATAAACAAGATGGTTGTTTTTATAAAACTAAGAAAAATTAAGTTTTGTAAATGTATATGTATGTGTTGTGTTTTGTATATGTAGGTCAAGAGTACCCGAAACCGACGAGCATGTATGAAGAGATTGATGAATGTGGATGAAGCGAAAGAGGTATATCAAGATCGTAGCAAGTGGAACAAAGTAGTCTCTGTCTACCCCTGTGGGAAAGAGGCGTGACGATATGTATGTACGTATGTATGTAAATGTATAAACTATACTAAAATACACATTGTTAAAAATCTCACGTGAGATTTGGGATGGGGGGAAGGGGTTAAGCCAATTCTCACGAAATCTCACCAACGCGGGAGAGCAGGGTCGAAAAATCGCCAAATTCACCTCACGTACCTAAATAATCCCCCTTAGCCATGTCACTGAATATCAACACTGTATGCATACTAGAGTACTAGACCACTTTTTTACCATGTCTATAGCAAAATAAATGGTTTCTGAGTGACGGTTACCTGAGACTGATTTTCATTTCGTTTAAATAACCATACCGACACAATGGTGTGCCCTAAAAATTAATAATGCCTAAAACACAAAAACCTTTAAACTTGTATAATTTCTGTAGTTACGTAGAAACCAAATTTAATAACACATTTTTAAAACATAACAAACCAACACTCAGATTGATATCAGGAAAAGTTGTAGCGAATGTGCATTCGCTACAACATTCATTAAATATTTGGTGGATTAAGTTATCACAGATAAAATAAATAGTATGTGCAACGTTTTATATACCAGAGCCACAAGCGTAGGGAGCAAACATCCTCACGAGCGAGGCGGAGAGTGCGGCGAACAGCAGCGCCCAAAGTACGTAAAATAAGTAGCTGATAATGTACGCGCCCGGCCCGTCGCGCGAGCCGCCCAGCGCCTCCGGCCACGTCCACCACTGGAATAAGCTTAGCCCTCAAAAACTATCATCATATTTACAACTTAATATGCAAGACTAAAAAAACGCATTTAATTTTTACATAATAGATGATTATTTTAATAAATAATTTGAATTTGAATTGACTGTGTCAAGTAAAGTATACTTGTTCCAATCGTTTATTTATAGGGATGCAAACTATGCATCGATGTTTTTGAAACATCAATGTTTCAGTAAAAAACATCAAAGTTTGCCATCGATGTTCACCATTGCAAAACATTGATGTATCGATGTTGTTTTATGCAATGTTTTTACATCGATGTTTTGCCTGCCATCTATTAGAAATTTTGAGTGCTTTTATTATTATGATGTTTTTCTTTTGCCTGACATCTATTAGAAGCGTTTGGTACTTTTAGCAGAGCAGAAAATAGGTTTTAAAGGTAATTTTGTTTCCTATACTCTACTCTACACCTTTCCTTATTCTAAAGACTTAAATATTCAATAGATAATATTGCTATAGATAATAGATAATATACAATTTAACTATTAACGTAATTATTATAAGATAAACTCATAATAGTTCTATATTCTACCTTGTTTTCGTATCAGTATTAAAAAATAGTTTTTGCCTTGGCAAATATTATGAAATGCCGCCCATTCATTTACATCTGTAATTAGCTTATATTAACAGTTTTACTGAGTAAATAGAGCTAACAGCGCGTCTGATTAAATATAGGAATAAACCAATATAACCCATAGCCTTGAAGTTATAGTGAAATGCTGTCAGAAATCAAATTAGTTATTACACTTTTGTTAAGTGATGATATGCTTAATTTCTAGGGTTTCTTTAGTACTCCTCAAAGTTCTACATTTTCCCGATGATATTATTGAATCTATTAATAGCAAGGTGTCCAATATTGTTTACATTGCATTATTTTAATGTTATTATTAAGGTTTAATAACAAACAAAATTGACTTGTTTCATATTTTTTATTACATACCACAAAACCCTTTTCACAATAAATTATACAATTCCTTAAATAATTTTGATTGATATGAGTAAAGTTAAGTTGAGTGAGTGAAATTGCATTATGAAGTAAGTACCTACTTGTTTTTGGTATTTTGTGTGATTGTGTAGGTATTTGACAATGCTTGTTGCAGATGTATTCTCCCCAGATATTATGTCATGTCTCTAGGCTGACAGTTTCAAAACATCATTATAGAAATAAAATTCACCGAACAATGGTTAAATAAATAATGACACTGTCTTCTTCAACCTCGACATTGGCGGAATCATCAATAGTGTTGATTGAGCTATATTACGTTACTAAATGGATAGATAATAAAAGATATTAAAAAAAAACATTGATGTTTCGATACATCGATGTTTTTCGGGCGATGTTTTTTGAACATCGATGTTTGTTCTGAAACATCGATGTATCGATACATCGATGTTCTTGCTTTCGATATTTGCATCCCTATTTATTTAACTTTTGACAGCTCGAGTACTAATTAAAATAGTGATGCCCTGATGCGTTACTGATTCGATTTCTTTTAACAATCGATTTTATTCATGAAGAAGTTTTAATCGATTTAAGACATTCATATTTTATTTATGCTCAACATTTTGCATTGTTTTATAAACATTCACAGGTGTTTAAGTGACTATATCTCATATAATAAAACTAGCGACCCGCCCCGGCTTCGCACGGTATATTTATGCATGTATTATAAATATAAACCTGCCCCATAATTCACTCTATCTATTAAAAAAAACCGCATCAAAATCCGTTACGTAGTTTTAAAGATTTAAGCATACGAGGGGCGTTCAGTAAATTCTCTGTATGAGAAGGAAAACAAAAGAATACGGTTAGTGTTTTTTTTATTTTACTATATATTCCCCCCCTATGTTAATACACTTATAACATCTGTCAATTAGTTTTTTTAACCCCTCATAAAAATATTTTTTGTCTTTGGTGTCAAAATGCTCCTCCACCGCAGCCTTTAACGCGACATCGTCAGCAAATCGGTGTCCCCGCAGATCCTTTTTGAGATTAGGAAACAAAAAATAGTCGCAGGGGGCCAGGTGTGGACTGTACGGTGGGTGAGTAACAATTTCGAACCCAGATTCTAGAGCAGCAGCCTTGGCAACATGAGCGGTATGCACAGGAGCGTTGTGCAAAAGCAGTACTCCCCTGGTCAATTTTCCCCTCCTCTTCTCTTTGATTGCTTCCCGTAATTGGCGTAAAATGTTAGCGTAGTACCCTCCTGTAATATTTAAACCCTTTTCTTTATAGTCTACTAGCTGTTGCCAGCGACTTCGTCTGCAAAGAATTCGTTTATCGCTATCCCGCGGGAACTACACAATTTTCCGGGATAAAAAGTAGCCTATGTGCTATTCCAGACTTTTCTCTATCTATGTGCCGAATTTCATCCAGAGCCGTTGGGCCGTTCTGGCGTGATTGAGTAACAAACAAACAAACATCCATCCATCCATCCATCCATACTTTCGCATTTATAATATTAGTTAGATTAATAATATCCCTTCACAATCCCAGAATATTGTCACCATGACCTTGCCAGCTAAAGGGATGACCTTGAATTTCTTGGGATGAGGTGCTCCTTTAACGTGCCACTGCATCGACTCTTGTTTGCTCTCAGGGTCATAATGATGAACCCAAGTTTCATCTCCAGTAACATTTTTTTGGAGTACATCTTCAGGATTTTCACCACACAGCTCAATGAAGTCGGAACAACAAGCAACACGAGTATCCTTCTGGAGAGGTGTCAACATTCGTGGCACCCATCTCGCACTAACTTTGGACATATTGAGATGACAATAGAAAGATTGGTTCTTTGTGCTATTGACCTAAGCTTACTCTACCATCTTCCAGTATAGTTTTCTCCAGTTTTTGTATATTTTCTGGTGCAGAAGCTTCAACTGGCCGACCAGGTCTAGGGTCGTCTTCGTTGCTCTCCCTCCCACGCTTAAATTCACTTGACCACTCACAGTAAACCAAAACCATATCTTCTTTAATAGTCTTTTGATTTTTTTTCCCTGTTTAGTCTAGAATTTTATCACGGCTCGGTGTTCTAATTTAATTAACATTCTAAAATCGCTCATGGTGATCACGTTTGTTCAGCAGTAGCAGAAAAACAAAAGAATGTATAGGTTTCAAATTTACTTTTTTTTACTATCAATTAATTACTCTTAAGAAACCAACACCACGCTGGCCCGGTGTCTCACCCTCATCTACACAATCATCTAAGGAACAACATAGTAGAATTTCATGGGATCTCTGAACGCATTGCAGTACTAAAAATCAATCTACCCACACACAAAGACGAATGGACAATCGTGCAAGTTTACTCGCCAACTGAACAATCCTCCAAACAAGACATTGAAGACTTTTATCACGAACTTAATGATACACTCGATAAACTAAGGTCGAAAAATCTCGTAGTGATGGGGGATTTTAACGCACAATTAGGCAAAAGACAAGAAGGAGAAGAGATCATACTAGGACAACATACCACAGGAAAAAGAACCAGAAATGGGGAGAAACTCATAAATCTGGCCTACGAGCAGCAACTGATAATTCTAAATACAAAATTCAAAAAGAAACACAATAGACGCTGGACTTGGGTCTCGCCTGATGGGAAGCACAGAAATGAAATTGATTTCATTTTGACCAACCAGGGCAACTTATTTGAGGACTGCAGTGTCCTAGCAACACTTAACTTTAACACTAACCACAGAATGGTTAGAGCAAAACTAAAAATAGACCCTCCAAAGCGCACAAGAAAATTTGTCAGATCTAAACACAAAGACACAAATACTCACGGACCAGCAGTATCAGACATCCAACTAGAAAATGAACTTCAAAGTCTCACCAACGCTTTAACAGAGAGCAATCTAACAAAAAGTAAACAACAAACTAAGCAACACTCTGGCAAGATGTAAGCTACCTCAAAACAAATACAAAAAATACAAAGATATATTAACAGAAGATACAAAGAAACTGATGAGAGAAAGAGCACTGTTGATTGAGACATATCCCAAATCAAAGGAAATAAGAAAGGAAATTGCACAAAAAAGCAAGCTACTGAGAACGAGCATGAAGAAAGATAGACAACAACACAGGCTACAAACTCTTCAAGACCTAATTATACGAACGGGTGGAACAAAAAAAGCCATAAAAATGTTACAGGAAAAAGAAGAATGGATTCCAAAACTGATAGACAATACAGGGCGAGACAAGACGAAAAGGTCTGACATTATCAGCACCGCAACCGAATTCTATAGAGATCTTTATAAGAAACAATCAACAGCTGGTGATATTGATATAGAGATAACGGACACAAGTACAGTACCACCTATATTGCAGAGGGAAATCGAGAAAGCCATACTGACACAGAAAAGAGACAAAGCGCCAGGACCAGAGCACATATGCAATGAGACCTTAATAGAAAATATAGATTATATATTGCCAATCCTATCAAAAATCTTCAACTTGATTCTAAAATTAGAGGAAATCCCTAAACCTTGGACGTTATCTTCTATTAAACTTCTACACAAGAAAGGCAACAAAAACGATATTGATAACTATAGGCCAATAAGCCTTATGTCCAACATATATAAAATCTTCTCTAAAATTATTTTAAACCGTATATCTAAAATTCTGGACGAAAACCAGCCACATGAACAAGCAGGATTTAGAAGTAAATACTCTACAGTCGACCACATTCATGTGGTCCGTCAAGTATTCGAAAAATGCAGAGAATACAACATCAACTTCCACTGTTGCTTTGTTGATTATAGCAAAGCGTTTGACTCCTTAGAACACAATAAAATCTGGGAAGCACTAAGAAACCAGGGAGTGGACCATAAGTACATAAGAATTATTAGGAACATATATACAGGTACAACAGCTAAAGTGAAATTGGAGAGGGAAGGTGAAGAGATAAAAATCCAAAGAGGAGTCAGACAGGGTGACCCATTGTCACCAAAGTTATTCACAGCCGTCCTGGAAGAGGTTTTCCGAAATATTGACTGGACACATAAGGGTATCAATATCAATGGGGAAAATCTCACCCACCTCAGATTCGCGGACGACATAGTAATCTTTGCCACATCTGCTGAAGAACTTCAGCACATGGTAGAAAACCTCGACATGGCCAGCAGGGAGGTGGGACTCAAGATGAACGCTCAAAAAACAAAAGCCATGACTAACAATAACGCAGGCGAAACAATCTGTATAAACAACAACAGTATTGAATATGTGACAGAATATAACTACCTGGGGCAACTCATCTCCCCTCACGACTCAATGAATAAGGAAATCGATAGAAGGATCGGAAATTCTTGGAAAAGATACTGGTCATTGAAAGAAATAATGAAGAATGACCAAACATGTATGAAGATTAAAAGAAAATTATTCAACACCTGTATCCTGCCAATTTTTACATATGGGTGCCAAACTTGGGCACTGTCTAAGAAAAATTGTGAGAGGCTCAAAGTAAGTCAACGAGCCATGGAACGAAGTATCTTGAAAAAGAGAAGGATGGACAGGATAAGTAACATAGATCTAAGAGATAAAACAAAACTGGCGGATGTAGTGTACAGATTGAAACTCCTCAAGTGGAAATGGGCCGGCCATACAATAAGAGGACCGGACAAGTGGAGCAAGACCATCACCACATGGTGCCCCAGAGGACACAAAAGAAATAGGGGCAGACAAATCAAAAGATGGATGGACGAGATTGCTCAAGTGGCAGGAACAACCTGGACCAGAGTCGCCACAGATAAAATTGAATGGAGGAGACTGGGGGAGGCCTTTGCCAGACGGCACACAGGTTTCTGGGAGTAATGAGTAACCTGATAGAAAGGCTTTAAATAATAATAATAATAATAATAATAATTACTCTTAGTGGCCAGTATTAAGAAGTTTACCAAAAAGGTTTGCAAGATATCAATACCGAGAATTTAATGAACGCCCCTCGTACAAAGAGACATAGGGACATAGGGACATAGGGATATAGGGACAGAGAAAGCGACTTTGTTTTATATTATGTAGTGAAGTGATAAACCATTTATGTTAAGTTAGTATGTTTATCACTTCTGACAGCAATTTAGTAATTTTGAAAATTATAAAGCGGCAACACGAGGCATATTAATGTATTTATTATTTTAAGTGATTTTGATATAAAATATAATCACAATAATTTTAAATTTGTTTTATTTATAAAATCAATTTACCTACTTCAAAACGGTTTTTATAGTCTATGGTCATTCATTACGAATATGGCACATCACTAAGTAGCAGTGTATTCTCTGTAGTACGTTTTACCGAAAATTATTGTAAAATTTCATGTGCATGATCTGTCAAAAGTTAAATAAACGATTGGAACGACTATGCTAAAATATTATCATTTGAAATCACCAGATCTTTATAAGTCGGCCGACAGGACTAGAAGTAACCAACCAAAAGTAAGGTATTTTCATTCTTACCTGTCCTATTTGGTAAACAAAATTCTAACCTCAATGTGCAAATTTTTGTAAAGAATAAGGTGTATTATGTTATCAAATAAACCTGAGGCAATATTTTGTACATAATTTTGCTGATATTTTGTCTCCAGTTCCTTTATTTACGATGAAATTGTTAAAAAATAGCAAAAATGAAACGTTTTGAGGTTAGAATTTTGTTTACCAAATAGGACAGGTAAGAATGAAAATACCATAAACAGACATCAGCCAATGGCATTGACTAATGTCTCTGAGTTTCCAGTTTTACAGCTCAATTCTATTCACATATTTTCTAGGTTTATGCATACTGAGAACTCTTTTCTTGTTGAATATAAACTTTTTAATTTCCAAACCTCATATGTAATCACTAATCACTCAATCCCAAAACAAACTTATGTCAAAATAAGCAGTAGTGATAATATCTTCGGTTAGGATAAGTAAGTACTCGTATGAGGTTGAGAAATCAGAGGTTGATATTAAAGTGAGTAAGATATGTGGTGTTGTCACTATTTACCTGTGAACAATTTCCGTGGTCGAATGTGGTCTCATTATCAGACCAGCAACATTGTTCCCGATTAAACCAGAAAGCTTGTGGGCAGATTCCAAATTTCAGATCTGTCATCCAGGAGGCTCCAATGTCGATGACTCCAGCCACGACACCTGTACACACTCCCACCAAGAGAACACATACCCATCCAGACCATGCATCGTGAGCTCCCTGGAAATAAGAGTATAAATTAACAAAACATTACTTAATTGCAATACACAAAAGTACTGAAAGGTTTTTAATAAATTGAGATCAAAAGATAACTCTTATGAATATGAGAATTAGTGTTTTTTAATTACTTTGATATCAAGTCCTACCTACAGTTGCAGTAAAACACTGAATTCTAATAATTCTTGTTTGCATTCCATGTTGTATTAAATATTTTTTTCATATCTCATGCTCAAAAAGTTCAACTTTATGCTGGATGTAGGCTGCATAAAATGGCATTATATGCTCTTGTGCATAAAGTAAAATCTAAGTTTTTTTTTATTATAATCTGCGGTTATTTAACTGTTTAATTAGTACCTAAAACTAGGTAACAATAATTTGACAAGCTATTATTGAAACAAAAAAAAAGTACATGAAAAATATAACTTTTTAAAATATAAATCAACACCTGCCTACTCGAACCTTACCGCAGTATCACATTTAAAAAAAAAGAAAAAAAAATTAATTGGCGGGAACTCAGGTGGGAACATCCTATTTTCTCTTAGTAGGATTTATGTTCCAATTTGTTACTGTTTTACGATTAATATTCAATAATTTCGTCAAGTGCAGAGGAAATAACACTGACTCCTAACACAGTCAATTTGGAAAAACCATTAAAAATATTGAATTGTTCCAATGTCACATTTAATTTTAATTAACTTTTTTTGCAATGTTTTTGTTTTGTTTTTTCGCAATCTAAGTGAAAAGCAGAGTGTATAACTCGTTCATAAAACCCATTTTCCCCTCGACGTGTCTATCCGTCGTACCGGCTTGGGTGGCTATATGAATGTCTCGGGTAAAATGGCTTGTTTTATGCTCTTGTTGTACAATCTACAATATCTTGATCCTAATCTCAGGTATGCTTGGTGTCATTAGAACTAAAATACAATAACAAAGACAAACAGAAAAGTAGCTGATATTATTACTTTTATTAAATCCCATATTGAGTCCTGTCTTTTCTTCACAATGTATCTATGGCGCATGCGATCTCGGGCAATGTCTCTTTGCCAATCAATTGTGTGGAAGTCATCATATTGACCAATGCCAGGAATATCATCATCACCTATGGAAGTGAAACAGAAAAAATTAACACTTAAGAATACATATTATTTGAATAAGGATTTGAAGGATTTAAAGAAAGAAAAGGTAAGTAAAATCTGCATTAGTAACAATATGCAGACATGGGAGAGTAACATATTTTTACTTTTCTCTTACTGATTGTTTTGTAACCAATGAAAAGTCACATGACTTAAAATTAATGTATTAAATGTCAAAATGCAGCAGTGCAAATAACTGCTTTGAAACGTCATTAATATTTATCGAAATTGCTGAAGTACTCACCCTGCATCCCAGAAAATATTACTGCGTCCCCTAGAAAAGTATATTATGAATTAATAATTCATATATAGATAATTCGACATCCACTTATGCGTTTTATAACACTACGTAAGATGTAATTTTACTCTTCAAAGAAATTCATAATTATAGGAAATGTCCACTGCATTACCAATAGTACAGGGTCACAATATTAGATGATCGTGGTTTAGTTACGAAATAAAGAACGAAAGTTAATGAAACAAATGAAATTGTGGTAAATTCGTTTACCAAGCATTAGTGACAATTATTGACAATGACGGACGAAACGATGAAAGCAAAACGCTACGCAAAGTCGCAAAGTTAGCTACACACACAGACAGCACTTTTTTTTACTTGATGGAATGGCTAAGGAATTTTAGTCTACACAGCATTTACTATTTTAGGAGTTTTTATTTAGTTCAGGTGTGTGTGTCTGTAATCAGATCTTGCAAGTGAATTTTGCCCTACTTCCAGTAGTCGGATTGGCGACAACCGTAAATGAAGGGAAATTCTGGTAGCCCGACCAGTAAGCTTATTGTCTAACTCGCTTGCAATCGCCATCGTGTTCATTTTGACAGTTAATGTATGGGCTGACAATTGGCATCGGAATCAGCTAGCTGTCACATTCATACAAGAACTGTCAAAATGAACACGATAGCGATTGCGAGCGAGTTAGACAATAAGCCTACAGGATCGTCTCTGCTGTAGGGAACTCTTCGACGGTTTGTCCGATTGACTTAAAATTGGTAATTATGCCTATACAGGGTGGAAAGTTGAGATGGGGCAGCTAGGGCAGCTACTAGATCGCTTGTTTGCTACGCGAAAATACCCATACTATTATTTACAAACGCGTATAAAAGATCGAGCGAGACACCACAACGCCATAGCGTGTGCGTACACAGGCACGAGCACAAGCGCAACCAAACCACGCCAAATTGTTTGAGACACGTGCCCGCACACTAGCACACGGCAATGAGTACCTGAAACCGGCCTCACTTTGACGTTCGCAGAACTCCATCTTGAGTTTTTATTATATTTGAGCTATGAGTATCTATTTTGACAAGGATGTGAGTTTTATTCATACATAACACAATCAAGAGATATTCATTAATTGACTAGCATCTAGCCGCGACCTCGTCTGCGTAGAATTATACATACAAACCTTCCTCTTGAATCACTCTATAGATCTATCAAAAAAAACGCATCAAAATCCGTTGCGTAGTTTTAAAGATCTAAACATACATATGGACAGACAGACAGCGGATATGAATTCATAAAATTCGGCACGCAGGTGGTTTCGGGGGCGATAAATCGATCTAGCTAGGTTTCACTTTTAGAAAATGTACCAAAAAAATACCGAGCTAAGATCGGTCATCCAGGTACTTTTATTGGAAGACGATGTAGAGAAATTAACCAATTCTTTATTTTCATTCATGAAAAAGAAGGGGCTCTTATTTCTTTTGTATACCATCAATCAAAATGGTTCAGTAGGGAGAAGTCAAAAACTAGAAGAGATAGGAGGATCTGTTCTTAGGAACCATGGCCATATGGCATCGATTCTAAATAAAAATAAAATAGCATTAATATATATATTTTTAATCATACATAACCGGGAATCGAACCAGGTCAAAAATAATTACGAGGTTCCTAAGATGTTTTTGACTTCTCTTCTCTCTACTGACCCATTTGGATTGATCACTGTGTTCTCACACTCACAGAAAACACCCTATACTATATAGGTATGCACAAGGTTAAAATCGTGATGGGCAGTATGTACTGAAATGGTCCAATGGCGCATATTTTCACACATACAATATTACTTTAACTAGTCTATTTAGTCCCAGACAGTCAAATGATAAGTTAAGCAGATAAGCGCTGCACGTACGAGTATACAACAACTGAAAACGAGCAACGCGAACTAAGCGGGCTTTAAAATAAGCGATAAAACAATGATTAAAGATAGCATATAAAAATAATAAAAGTTAATAATTACCTATGTAATTGTTATATTGGCCAGCTACGACAAAAGTACGTAAATCTATTTATACATAAATATTAATCACGTCTTTATCCCTTAGAGGGTAGACGTAGCCTAGGGTAACAAGACCTTATGACCATGTTTAGCGTGATCGTGGGCGTAATGGTATGGTGTAGTATGTGATAGGTGGAAAGGGGAATCATTATTTCATAAAAGTGATATGTTGCTAGCCGCTTCGCCTATAAAATGTTTCTAAGATTTTCGCCCATTCCCTCGATGGGCTCAATGGACAAAAATGCGAAAGTATTGTATATTTTCTACTTGCATTAGCAAATATATACTTTAACAAAATTGTATGAATAAAGATTAGTCTTCTGCAAAGCATACAGGTCTTTGAAATTCCTATTCTTGTCAGCATGCTTATGAATAGAAAATTGTGACCTATATACAAGTTACGAGTATCATAACGAAGCTCGCTTACGAGTGTATAACCAAAAGTGACTGATGAAATATATTTTATACCTACAATATAATTTAGGTTTCCTGCTAGTTACACACTATCGGTGATAATGATAAGTAACCAAAATAAAGCGTTAAACACAGTGTAACATAGTTAAGTATATAAATTACTTTTTAGAACTTCGTTTCTGTCGCAAAACTCGCAATAAATTAGGTATTCGTCGAATTCATACAAATCAATCCACCAAATCAAACGAATAGAAACGAATAGGTGTCAATGTCATTCCATATTTGAAATTGGTTGGACATAAAAGTTGAATATTACCTACATTCGTGGTTAGACTGTGTAACAAGTGGCTCAGTGTCTCCTGCAGTTATTTCTGTAGATTCCATCTTGGCCACTGAGAAGCAGACCCACTTTCTAGCACTTCATATCATACACTAAATATTGATATCAAATCACGTAATTCTTATCAATATCAGCTACCACAGTATCGAAACTTTATAAAAAAAGATAGGTACATCATTAGAAAGGGCGTTCCAGGAAAGTATTGAAAAAATCCTCCCTACTCTTAGAAATTTACATGCAAGTATGAAATCGTTCTTGTTGCGCACTTTGTGGTTTTTAATTTATTTCCAGAGCATGCTTATAAACTTATTCTATATTTTTGTGATGGTTTTATTTGATAGATTACACCTATAGGATAATAAAATAAATAATCAAAAATCTTCCATTTATAACCGCCAAAACAGAAAGGATTTAAACTAAAGCCGTCAAATCCCCACCCAACATCAACATGGGCTGAATGATCGCCGAAGAGGATCGACAGCCCGCCTGACCCGGCTAGGCGTCTCCACCCCGTCAAATATTCACATCAATCTTCAGATCAACCTGTATAGTTTACGATATTGATACTAAGACAAAAAGGAGAGAAACGAATTCGTTAAGTACATAATTGTTTTGTTAAAATTTTATGAGAAATACACAAAGTTTCCGGCGTCCTTCTCCTATCAAAGGTGAGGTGATGATAATGAAATGAGTTAATAGTCTAAATCCAAGTGCGACAACAATTGCTTACCAGTGGAATCGCCGAAGTACTGAGCAATGCAGGCTTGAAACCAGAGAATAGATTAATTGAGCTGAGTCATTTTCTTATTTAGATACCCACCCAAATACAGTAAAGCTAGCTTCCTGGGGTATTTTTAACTTACAGTGGACTTACCATTTGTCCTAAAACCGTCACTCATTTATTTAAGAAACTATCAATTTCCTCATTAAAAAAAGTAAATAGTAATTAGGTGCACTTTAGATTGATATGCATCCTTTACATCAGCTAACAGCCTACTAACCTACAGCATTTTACTTCATTTAGGTAACACAGTTGTAAACATGGTTTAATTGTTGAATGACCTTTATAATAGTAGAAGCAGAGGCTATTTTCTATTCGAATGGACGGCGGGCTGCCAGACGGACTTCTCAGCAAATGAAAGGAACATTATATGACACTTTAACATTAAAAGTGAATGTAAAGCTGTACTAACAGTTGGGGCTGGAGTCGGGGTTGCGAGCGGGCGTGTGCTCGTACAGCTGGAAGGTGCCGTGGCTCGTGGGCGTGCAGTCGACGGAGCGCCCCGGGCTCATCTCTACCATGTCCCCCTCGCCCGACGACTGGAACCCATTGTTGAGTGCACCCTGATAACACAACATTCAGAAGTAACAACAAAGAAACACCAACTGATACATTAAAAGCAATTATTTTAAAACTACATGAAAACTTTTCGTGTTTCTAGCCAAAATCACACAATTATTAGTATCAATTATAAATCAGTAGGAGAAACAGATCAAATCTCTTATTTAGTGGGCCGCAATATCGATTTCTACTAATAACATGCCTTCATTACAATTATACTGTCGATTCCAAAGTACAATTTCACCGTAAGTGCGTTTAAGCTGAACAACACGACTGCATTGTGCTAAAAGTGTCACATCAGACGAAATGCCTTCTCAGCAACAGTTTATAAAACTTACTTAAATCATCAAAAATTCACTTCACATTTATTAAACTATGTTGTTTAAGTTATTCAAACGTCAAAATACGTCCACGTATTGTAATAAATAATAGTAAAAGCAATCACCAAAAGGCGGTGCATGAAAATCTCTTTCCTTGAATGAAAAGCGGGGGAGGGGAAAATCAATAACTGTCCCCAGGGCAAGCTGTAACACGAGGCCGCCACTCTGCGGAACTTCATGTCGTCCCAAGTTAGGTATCATAGTGTATAGTGTATGTAGCTGCCTTTTAGGTAATATAGGTATTACCTAAAAGGAAAAGAGTTACTAGAAAGAGTTAATATTTTCTATCCTACGTACCTATTGACACCACGTGAAAACAATTTACTAGGTATTCTGATCATACATTCATTTTTTATTAAAATGTTATTTTTTAGAATTTTAAAGGAATGTAATTGTATTGTAGGTTACGAAAATCAATTAGTTAATGAACTAGGCAGTTAGGTACCTATGTGTCGACAAAAAAAGGGAGTGATGAAAGCAATTAGTGATGTAAAATGAGTATGATAAGCTGTTTGAGCTGATGTAGGTATGAAACAAGACAGGGAATATTGTTTAAAAATGTTTTTTTATTATGTACTTAAGTATGTTATAGTTAGTACTTAGTAGGTACATAGCAGTAAACCTAAAATTGTATGAAAGCGTTTGACTGTCTCGTGTCTTACGCAACAGTTGGGATTATTAAAGTAAGTAGGTACAACATTTTATTTATAAGTGATTCAACTGTAGGTACCTACTTAAGAGGAACAAAAAAGTACGTAATAGTTTCGGGGCTATCACGTCTGGTATAGTATAGGTGTAGGTGTGGTGTGAGTACTGTGGGTAGGCTAATTTGCCTGTAAAGACTGAATACCTACCTATCCGTTCTGATTCTCGTAATGAAGTCTATCCTGAGAATTACCAATATATATGAGCATGCCCGTGCTATTTACATTCGTTTTTGCCACTTTCGAACTAATGGTGAAGTCAAAGCTATTGTAAAAAAAAACATTGGTTATTTACTTATTTATTTAATAGCTCTAACGAACTAGTGTTTATAGTCTAACACGCGTAAAATATTAGACTCCGTGAAGATGGCGTACCTACCTACCCGACGTGTTTACACAACAGGACACGGCAATTCTGAAACGCACCATATACAATCCATTCCACGTAGAGGAAAAGCCATATCATCATCATCATCATAACAGCCGGGAGACGACCACTGCTCAACATAGGGTTTCCCCAAGGATCTTCACAACGATCGGTTTTGTGCTACACGGAGCACGCGGCTTCCCGCGCGGGAAAGTTACCTCCTTTAAATCGTAACATGTCGTAACCTGATTAAAGGCGTACCAAATTGTCATTTTTCAAAAACGATTCGAACGATTTAAAGTGGTAGTCTGTATACTGACGAGCAAAAAAAGGTCACTCTTCATACAACTTTGTATGGGAAGTGACCCTTTATTTTTGCTCGTAAGTGTATTTCATCGTCCATCTTTTTATTATTTTACCTTTTAGTTTACTTATACCTAGCATTTATTTTGCTACAATATATGTATAGTAGTGGCAATTTAGTGGACGTGGCACAAGTACTAGTAGAAATGGTGGTCATTAGAAGCGTAAGGATTTGGAATAGCGATTTCATAGGTACCAAAAGGCAAAGGTTAGTAGGTATCCTGCAACGCAAGGTAGATGGATGATCTGGTAATGAACTAATGACCGCGGGCAGCCATTGGCTGCAGTACAAAGAGTACAAACCACAAAAAACCGATCTACCGTCGTGGGGATCATCTTTGTATGTCCAGCAGTGGACATTGTCCGGCCGATGCACAAAGATTATGATTTGATAATGATGATGATGATAATAGTAATTAAATAAAACTAATTTCACTTTTTTTCAGAGTTCGGAATAGAACCACCATGCTATAGCGATACTCTAATCTACAAGACATTAATTTGAAATTTAATGCCTATACATGTTTGCATTTCTATGACCTAAGCAAAAAAAGGCCATTTTTTTCTACTTTACAGACCGTAGTGTAACATACCTCTTTCGGCTGATATGATAATGATGATGATGTATAATAAGATTAATGTATAAATAATTGCTGTGCCCTAACAAGGTAAATGTTTGAAACTGCATGTATACTATACATAGCCTCTATAAGGGTGCGACCACAACGCCGCTTAAAAAACGGCGACGTTACGGAATCGCAACAAAATGTATGAAGAAACGGTGAGAATCCGTGACGCATACGACACGTCACTGCGTATACGCGGCGGTGTGGTCGCACCCTAACATCATTAGATAGACCTCTGTAACAACATTATACGCAATAAATAGTTTCGAGTTTGAGTAAAATGTCTTGTTTTATGCTCTCATTTTACATCCCACTTTTTTTAACATGGGAGCCTCTTCTGGAACTAGTGCCGTGTGACACAATAAGTAATAGACTTATAGTACAAATACAGAAGGTATTTAGGTAGGATATATGTGCCCACTTTATGCTTCTTTTTCTATCATCTCTTATTCATTCCCATGTGGCATGCATAGTTGTAGGATTGTTAAGCCAAACATTCTAGGTACTCTAACTCACTAGTTATCACGACGAGTAGATGAATTTACCTATCACATAGGTAGTCACTAAACAAATTTTTTTTATATTTAAATTTAGAGTGTCAAACATTATATGTGTATTCAAACCAAGTAACCAGACAAGCTTGTGAAACTAAGCATCTTTAATAGTTCACAATAATATACAGTAGAAATATCAGTTAAATCAGTCCATGAATTAAATTATTGTATTGTACCACATACACCAGGCATTAAGAACACACTATTCTAAAGATTACCTTTTATTTCTGCTTGCCATGCTATAATGATAAATACTTATGGTGAAAACATATGTAGATCCAGTCTGTTGTGTTTGTAGATTACCTACTTACATTTTCATAACTATTTATATAATTTAAAGCGGTGCCGGATTTATATTTTTGAGTGTAGGCCACTTTTTTCCGCCGCTCCATGTACATACCTTTCTAAAATAATAATTTTCCTCCTCTGAAAATCTGCCGCCCCTAGGCTGCGGCCTGTACGGCCTAGTTATAAATCCAGGACTGATTTAAAGTATATCTATTCTCATATTTTTAATATTAAATACCTTTTTGTAGACGGATTGATATGTTGAACTCATTTTTTGTGCAGATGACTTCAATGGAAATCTTTCCATAACTGCCTCTCTGAAATAATCAATAATTGTCACAGGAGTTTGATTAATAAAGTATAATTAGACTAGCCGTTGCCCGCAACTTAGTCTATGCCGAATTCACTCCTCACTGTGCCACAGGAACTAAGCAATTTTCCAAGATAAAAACTATCCTTGGTCCTTCCCCGGAACTGAAACTATCTCTATGTAAACTAAAGTCCAACAAAATCGGTTCAGCAGTTTAGTAGAGAAAGTGTAAGAGACAGACAGAGTTACTTTCACATTTATATTATAATAGTAATATGGACAGAAGGTGGGCCCTGGTTGTTTACAATTTAGGTATCTTTTGACAACCAAACATACCTTTTGCATCAGTTTTTCACATGGCAACTTAACATAAGCTCAATTGCTAAAATGTGATGTAGGTATTTAAGTCTTTTTATATTTTGATGAAATAACAAAATTCTTTTGATTTTTATTAATACTGTATCAGTTGATCAGATCAGTTATATCTGGAGCCTGTACAAAAGAAAAATAATTGGATGGGTTCTTCTTCTATATAGAAAACTGCATCAACATCCTTTCTGTGCTCACTTGTTGCATGCCTGATTTCTGAACTCTAGGCATTAATGTAGATATAGAAATAGGGCTCCTTTTGCAGCAAATATATAAATCCCATTTATTGACTATCCCGAGGGAATTCCGCAAAATTACCTACATCCTAGAAGGAACCCCATGAAAAATTTGAGACTCCCAGCAATTGTAGTTTCTCGAGATTTCTTGAATGAGTCAGTAAATTTATCTTTTATATAAATAGATAAGCAGATAATAGAGCTAAAGTATCGTTAATAAATTAATGTTGCAAGCCACCAGTTAAATTCAAATTAAGAACAAAAGAGAACCGAAGCGTACGCCCCTCAAGCAAGATTAAGTATTTTCAATGAAATCTCCACATCACATAGGTATATTGAAATTAATGACTTTTATAGAATGAATTCAATTTGATAACAAACTACCTGATATTTCAAAATATTATAGTCTAAAAACACTATTGATTACATAAAACAATAACAAAATAAATTATAAAATTAATAAACTTCCAGCTACTAACCTAGTAATTTCGTGTCATATCGAGGCCAGATATGAATGAGTTTATTTCCTGCTTTCGTGAACACAAAATAGTGATACTAACAAGCCTTAAAAACAGAGAATGAAATAAAAAACCGTCTACATCTACAACTTTCTCTACTATGGAATTCAATACTAAGGTACACCAACAAACACAAAACCAAAATAATGACAATTATGTTATGTATGGTATCAATGACAGAGACAGAGAAGCAAGACAACAGATTGTACTGTACAACCATTGAACCACATTGAACTGCATTGAACAACAGACTCGTCTAGTTTGTTTTAAACCCTATTGCACATTATCCGAAATATTCAGGCACAAATAAAACCATCCATTTATGCTGGATACCCACAATCGCAGAAATCACAAATCACATTTTAAATAATTATGCGAAACATGCTAAGTTTTCGTTGCATTTAAAACTTTCCCCAAGTTTTGTCGGCTTTTAGATTTAGACACACATCTGGAAGTTCTTGAACCATCGCGTGGTACCTACTCCACTCACAGTACTCACACGTATTTGCTTATATGTACTTATACGTTGAGTGCTATATGGTGCTATAGATTTTTTGAGAAGAAAGTAATCATAATTTAATATTACGAAAGTACTTTATTAATTTTAGCAGGCAACACGAACTATATGCAGTTATATGGGGAGTGTGAATGGGTGTGTTGGGAGGGGAAGGCCTAGGTGGACGTTCCATGATCAAATTGTTGGTCAAGAGTACTCGAAACCTACGAGCATGGAGGTATGAAGAGATTGATGAATGTGGATGAAGCAAAAGAGGTATGTCAGGATCGTAGCAAGTCGAACAAAGTAGTCTCTGCCATAGCTGGGCACCGTTAATCAAATAGTTAACTTCGTTAATCGTTAATCCGCTACAAAAAATGTTAGCTTCGTTAAACGTTAAAGCGTTACATTTCGGAAGAATTAACGCAAGTTAACGTTAATCGTTAATCCGTTAATATATGTAAAATTGCATTTTTATATCGTTGCGTTAGTGAACTTATAGAACCTGTTGGGTTAGGTTAGGTTCTGCGCTAAGTAATGAAATGATCAAACAAAACATATCTCTTCGCACTTTTAGTTTAGTTTTAGTTTAGTTTTGTTTTTATTTCACTCGCTGCCACGCGCCGCCCGGCAATTGTCGTTTCATACTTGTCTGAATCTGTTTTTCGCGCCGCGCCGCGGTGCTGTGCGGTAAATAGTAGGCATAGGATTAACGATTAACGGACTTCTGCATATTAACGGAAGTTAACATGTCCGTTAACATTTTTAAAAGTTAACTTAAAAGTTAATCCGTTAATCAAAATGTTAACTTCGTTAATTAACGATTAACGGATTAACGAGTTAATGCCCAGCTATGGTCTCTGCCTACCCCTGTGGGAAAGAGGCGTGACGATATGTATGTATGTATGTACACGAACTAAACAATAAAATCTATGCTTGCCCACATTTGTTTACACTGAGTTGTCTTAATTTCGGGATTATCAACTTTATGGTCATGATTCTCAAAATCTATATGCTAGGGTTGTCAATTTTTAACCAACTTCAAACAAGGTGTAGAATGATATTAATATTAAAATTTGGTCGTAACAGTGCTAACGATGAATTAAATTGTGCCTGGATCAAGATAAGATAAAAGTATATTACTAAATAAAAAGCAATTTAACATATACAAGAAATTTAAGAAAAATATGATCATAACATGTTTATTATATTACTAGCTTTTTCCCGCGACTTCGTCCGCGTAGACTCATTTATTGACAAATAGCTTTTGCCCGCGGCTTCGTTCGCGTGTACCAGGAGTATTTCAATCCCGTTTTTTTCCCGTTCCCATAAGAATTTCGGGAAATGCTTTCTTAATGCTCCCTACACTCCCCAAGGAACCCACTTGCCAAATTTCAGCTTGCTACGACCAGTAAAACGAAAAATCCCGTTTTTCCCGTTCCCGTGGGAATTTTGGAAATTCCTCTCTTAATGCTCCTCTACACTCTCCAAACAACCTAAATGCCGAATTTCAGCGTTCTACAACCAGTACAACGAAAAGTTCCGTTTTACAATTTTGCAAAATTATCTCTTATAGCTTCTCTACACTCTTCAAGCAACTTACATGCCAAGTTTCAGCATTCTACGACCAGTAAAACGAAAAATCCCGTTTTTTCCCGTTCCCGTGGGAATTTTAGGAAATTGTCTCTTATTGCTTCCCGATACTCATCAAGCAACCTACATGCCAAATTTCAGCTTTCTACGACCAGTAAAACAAAAAATCCCGTCATTTCCCGTTCCCGTGAGAATTTTGGAAAGTCCTCTCTAAATGCTGCTCTAACACTCCCCAAGCAATCTAAGTACATGTCGAATTTCAGCTTCCTACAACCAGTAAAACGAAAAGTCCCGTTTTTCCCGTTCCCGTGGGAATTTCGACAAATTGTCTCTTAATGCTTCCTTACACTCCCCAAGCAACCTACATTCCAAATTTCAACTTTCTACGACCTGCAGTATAACAAAAAATCCCGTTTTTTCCCGTTCATGCTGCCCTATACTCCTCAAGGAACCTGAAGGCCAAATTGCAGTTTTCTACGATTATTAAAACGAAAAATTGATCCCGTAGAACTTAATATAAATCCCGTTTTTTCCTTATCCCGTTGGAATTTTCGAAAATCCTTAAAACTGTTTTTTACTATTATAATCACCTACTTCTATGCCAAATTTGAAGAGTCTAGTAATTTATAGTTCATAGGATTTCGTTGAACTGAATATATATATCCCGTTTTTTCTTTATCCCGTGAGAATTTCCAAAAATCCTGAAATTATTTTCTTAGTTTTGTAATCATCTACTTGTGTACGAAACTTTAAGTCTATATTTATTAAAGTATAGTTACTGAGATAGGGTCACTCGGTATCGAATATGATAAATCAAGTTTTTTCCCGTTCCCGTGGAAATTTGTGTGTGTGTGTGTGTTCCTGTGTGTCAGGTAGGTATGTGTGTTGTTGTTTTCGTAATCGGCGACCCGATAAACCGTGCAAACAATACTACCCACTATAATATAATAATAATAATACCCACGTTGATTTTCAGACTTTGTCACCCCCTATCCCCCTTTTAGGGGTTAAATTTTCAAAAAACCTGAAACAGGTGCTTACTCATTTATCGTTAGGAATACTCCTGTGAAGTTTCGAGTAAAATAGTCTAACTAATCTTGTTTCCCCATACAAACTTTGGACCCCCATCTAACCCCTTTAGGGGTCGAATTTTGAAAAATCCTTTCTTAGTGCACCCCTAGACCTTATAAGGAACCTACGTGCCAAATTTGGAATCTCTAGAACCAGCGGTTTGGGCTGTGCGTTGATATGTCAGTCAGTCAGTCAGTAAGTCAGTCAGTCAGTCAGTCAGTCAGTCAGTCAGTCAGTCAGTCAGTCAGTCAGTCAGTCAGTCAGTCAGTCAGTCAGTCAGTTTCTTCTTTTATATATTTAGATTGACTTATTTTCTTCCGGTTTTCTGTCAATATTTTGTAGTTCTTAGTCTTCTCCTTTTTTTGGTTGAACGTTGCATACTGAAAAAGAAAAGCGACGGTTAGCACTCCGGGAGTTCCAGCAGAAGTGAAAACTACACACACGCACTCTCGCGTAAAAAGAAAAAAACAAACTTTTTCTACACGAGATTCGAACTGCGGTCACTTGAGAGAACGCACTGGGGGGCTGGCCTTATACTCCGAAATCCGATTTTCGAAGTTGGTTTCGTTCCGTACCGTTCTCACTAATAGTTATTAATTTGAGAGTGAGAGGGACGGTGTGCCCCCCTTCGGAGTTGCCCCCCTGGCTACTCCAAAATTCGATTTTCGAAGTTCGTATCACGCCGTCCCTCTCACTCTGGCCAGGGGGGCTACCCCGAAATTCGATTTTCGAAGTTCGTGTCACGTCGTCCCTCTCACTCTCAAATTAATAACTATTAGTAAGAACGGAACGGCACGAAACGAACTTCGAAAATCGAATTTCGGAGTACAAGACCAGGCCTTGTACTCCGAAATCCGTTTTTCGAAGTTCGTTTCGTGCCGTTCCGCTCTCACTAATAGTTATTAATTTGAGAGTGAGAGGGACGGTGTGATACGAATTTCGAAAATCGGATTTCGGAGTTGCCCCCCAGGCCTTATACTCCGAAATCCGATTTTCGAAGTTCGTTTCGTGCCGTCCCGTTTTCACTAATAGTTATTAATTTAAGAGTGAGAGGGACGGTGTGATACGAACTTCGAAAATCGAATTTCGGAGTAGACCCCCTGTTATTCCACACCTTATACCACTAGGCCAAACGCACAATATCCGTTGCTCAATAAAGGTAATCGCGGTACATATCCCGTTTGTAATATTTCGAACAATCGCACATACGTTAAAGCGACGAAATTAAAGTACACATCAAAATACCGAGCGCGACTCTAGCTTAATTCGTATTTCAAAATAAGCTCTTATGCTACGGCCACATTAGCGGGATTCGGCGAAGGTTCGCCCTATCGCGCCATGTGTGGACAGACAGTTCGCTTTATCACGAATCATTCGGGCGAACTCGAATGTTGTTCGGGCTCCTGTCGGTATCTTGCGCAGATCAAAGGATTTTATCGTGACAGAGTTCGTGTTTGTGCAAGTGTCTACACTTCGTACTTTGAAAATTCTGATATGGATGTCAATTTTGACAAATGACATTTCAATAATTACTTACAGACATACAATACAAAGCAAACGCTTCCTCTATTTTTTTTATTTTTTTGTGCTCTTCGTTCACTTTCCCGCCAAATTCAGAGTGGCGCAACATACATAGTTCGCCCGAAGTTTTTATCGCGATAATTTTGTCTAGTGTGGCCACGTAGTTTGTGGTAACACGAACTCGAACTTTTTATCGCGTAATCGCGACACGAATCTTTGCCCGCTAATGTGGCAGCAAGAACTTTGCAAATGTCGTCACTCACATGTGCGCTGGCGTTATGTGCACTTACATATATGTGCACTATTGTGCACATGTGAGTTGCCGGCATTAGTATCTAGCTAAAATAAATAGACTTATACAGCTTATACTGAAATGTGACGCGGTGGGCTATGAAAAGGCAAAGTTGTACGGTTCTACGGTAACATCTTTGCATATTCATCTGCAAATGAAGATTCTAGATTGAGTAGTGAAATTGCGTATTCGTGCGAATAACACCCGGCTTTATGTTACCCCGGTTACTCACACATGCACATATAATCGCACAAGTATGAACACATGTGTGCAAACACCTATACAATGTGCAAACATAGTGACCGGGGTTATCCATAGTTAAATTTTGATTTACATATCTACTGCTTGCCGGGCTAACCGAAACCTTAGGCTGGCCACGCATACGTGCACATATATTCGCACATTGTATAGAAGTTCGTACACATTTGCACAGATAATAGCGAACTTCTATACAATGTGCGAATATATGTGCACGTGTGAGTAACCGGGGTCAGGGTTGCCAAATTAAGATGTGCTTTACATTGCTCGTAATAATAGTCTAAAATCCATCCGTAAATCTACCTTCACCGAGCTGGTTAAATAGATGAAATTAAATAAGAAGTTATGGAAATAGCCAGACTCCATATTTAATAAAATAATTGTTTTTTGATTTACCGTTAGTGTGCGACTGGCCGCAAATTTTACATTAATTTTTGCACTAGTGTTGCGTTCTAGTCACATTTGGGAAATAATCATGTTATACCATTTTATCAAGATATTTATAATTATTATTGGAAATATAATATTCACAGTAAAAAAATATATTTCAATATCAAACGAAAAAGCTAAAAGAATATTTTAAACCATGAATTGAAAACCGGTAATACCGTGTGCCGTTTGGACCGATTTGTCCTCATAACTGCTCCATGTCAGCCGATTTGTATAAAATGGCGTCAGCCGAGTTTTTAGAGCAAGCCTTGTCCACAGACGTTGACGAGAATGCAGTGAACGCTATCGTAGGATCACTGGAAAATCAATTAGTTACGTCCGTTTCATCAGTGTCTTCACAGAACAATATAGTTAATGTTATTCCTAGTCAGCTTTCTAATATTACGTCAAATGCAAGTTCTATTATTAGTGTTCAAAAATACAACACGGACCAAGTGAATGTTGGTGAAATATCGAGTGGTAATTTTCAACAGGCTGGCCCTGGAAGTGGAGGTGTAACTTATAATAATGTACAGGGATTTGTTTCACAACATTCTTTGACCAATTCTAGCGAGCCTATTAAAGTGATATATTCTCAAACATCTCAGAGTCTGGCTAACAGTGTGAACAGAGGATCATATCCATCGCAAACATTGCCAAACGGAAGCATTGGCCTCTCGGCCTCCCAAAACCAGATAATCCACACCGGAGCCGTAATACCGCAGTCAGTAAACAAAACAATCACCATGCAGCCCCCACTTGTCATCAAACAAGGAACCACGTCGGGTCAGGTGGGAATGCAACCCGGCATGGTCACGGTGCCCATGACTGTTAATTCGAGCATGCCAAATTCAATGTCGAATGTCATGAATTTAAATAAGCCAGGAGGGCAAAATGTTGTAGTCACAACCCAAAATTTAGGTTCAGGGCAACCTGCTATCATTCCGAATGTACAGATATTAAATATGAGACCTGGCGCGCCATCAGTAGCAGCTCAGAAATCAGTGGCAACAGTTTCACCACGAGTGGTCATTGGAACGCCTCAAGTTGTAGGAACTCGAGCAGCTGCACCTGGGGTAACAATTTTTACCTATTATGTTGCTTTGTATAAACGCTGACTGGCACTTGCTCATCGAATGTCCAAAGACATCACCACCACTAAAACTCATCAATATCTGTCTAATCTAACTAAATTCACTTGATACTATCATCATGCAATGGCACTTAATGCTTTTAAACCTAAATAATGTTATTTACAGTTGAATCCGTTTACTTGCATGTTTTTGTCAAACTACTTCTAATATGTTGCTTCTATCAACATATTAGGGTCATATCTTTTTTATTTTGTAGCTCTGTCCCTGGACAATGCCACCCCTGTGTGTGGATAAGGGACAGTTTTTTGTCATGTTATTACATATTGACTATCAATAAATTGCTATTATGGGTTGAATGTTTTATAAAAATGTTATTACCGTTGAATATATGAAAAATAACATGTACAAGTGCCGGCACGTAAGTCTAGTGCTACCTTGTATGCGCAGAAGTATAAAATATTGTATCTGTGGGTGTACAGATCCCCTTCATGTGAAACTGTCACCGCTAGACTTACGGGCCTGCACATGTATCTAAGTGACAAACAACATCCCGACATGGGTGTTAAAATGAAAGTATGGCTTTGTTATGTTACACGGTTACACCTAAATAGTTAAATAAATCAATTTTTGTACATCTTTATATTTTGTAGATTCATTCCTTTTGCTGATTATTAATATCATTTATTTGTAATATATTTTATTTATAATGTATATGTATTAGTTTATCGTATTTATCTATGATGTATTATATCTTACATTATTTAAAATTTTGTCATTTAGGATTATTTTAGGTTTTGATCAGTTCTTTTATTTTTTCTGTGTGTCTACTCTTGCTTAATACCTATGTCCTGTCAACCGTTCAAAGGTTAACTGGAAAAATCCATTTTAGGGATAAGTTCACCATTGTCCATGTTTTCCTGTATTCATCTTTTTCATGTGTTTTATGTAACAATAAAGAGTTATACATACATACACAATTCCAACACGGAAATAGCATTTCTTTTTTGAACAGTAATTGGTATTGCAGGATAGACAGCATATCCATAATATCCATATTACTCTTTCTACTTGACATCTCGCAGTATGGTATCCAAATCCCCAATCACTGTAAGTGGCAAGTAAAGGTATTTTGTCTAAATGAATCCGGGAACTACACAGATTTTAAATTGAAGAAACAGGTTCTGTGATGGAGAGGTTATTTTGTATCCCTGTCAATGATGTGATAAATATCTGCTAAATATGTAAAAGGATTCTACTGTATATCATTCTATGGAAATTCATCATGGTTAGAGGAACAGGCTTTATCTAAGGATGTCTCTATGTAACTTTTGTCATTTGATTAGATCATTAGATGCACAATCCTAATAACAATATAACATATAATAATGCACTTATGCTGCAAAAAAAGCATCAGTACTTACTAGTACACACATATCCAATCCACAATGTTGTGTCATTTCAATACATTGCCAAAAACCATTAGTTTATTGGTTAGTAGCATTCAAGTGAAAGTGTTATTTTATTAGTATATGATGAGTGTTATACAATTAGAGCATTAAATTCCGGGATTGGTATGTATTGAAAAAGGATTTGGATCCCGGGATCGTGGTATGTACATACAATCCCGAGATTAAATGCTCTAGATACTATCAAATACTATGCTGAGTAACCAACTAGCGGATAACAATACAGGGACCAGTAGATTCACCAAACACCCCTACATCCAGCCACACAGTTGATCTCGGAGCTGTTTACCTTTTTTCGATGGATATTTAGTTCATTGCACTTCAGTGGCGTGGCGTCAAGTATATCAGAAGGCAAGCCGAAGGGAACTTAACTAGTCTTTTCCTCTAATTCTGCACAATAAATTGCCCAAATGCCTTAAAATAGGCAAGCCGGTGGGAATCGAGTTCTATGGACGCTACGCCACTGTTGCACTTTAAGAAGAAGAATTTGCAGCTGGAATTATAATAACAATTTATAGTCCTTTTTTGAGGTCTTCTTTTTAATACAAGTCAGGTGGCTTATGTATTAAATAAATAAATTGTAAACAATGGTCCTGAAAGTGTTGTGTAGTGTAATGTGGGTGTAAATTTATAAGAGAAACTGATAAAGGTAAACTTAACACATATAAAACATTATGAATAAGTTTATAGTATAAAAAGTATACCTGGGATTATCCAACTTGCGAACCTAAACACCCTAAGGCAATGTATGCCCCTGAATACAAGTGGAATTGTCAATTTTAATAACCTTTTCTGACTAAAAATATATTGTGCTTGACATTGGGCGAATCATCTCAAGGATCAATGGGGCCATGTTATCAAAAAAAAAATTGAATTATTTATTACATATTTGAGTAACAAAATTAATCTTGGAATTTTACTAGATTATTTTACCTAACTGTAATATTTAAATAATCAATTTTTCTGGTTCTTTTTATTTAGTTTTTTCTGACCTGAATATTAAACTCCCTTAGATTTGATTACCAGATAACTTATGATTGCACATTATTTTGCACTATTCATCTAAGTATTCATTCAATTGAGTGTGTACCTATATCTAACAAATGACCTGCTTTAGATCATGTTTTTGGATTCTGCTATATATATAGAAACACTTAATTTGGTTGTTAATATATAGCTACTGTTAATTTATGAAATGACTTAAAACTTCGGATTCAAAACTAAGTTCAGTGAAATTGAAACAAGGCGTTCATTTTTAGATAACGCTGCAAACTCTGCAGAGTCTACAACCTGGGCAGCAGGGTCATTTGTTGTTAAAGACTGAGAATGGTCAATATCAGCTGCTGCGGGTGGGCCCCGCGCCCGCGGCCGGCACTCTCACGGCCCCGCAGACTCAGACCATCCGGCTTTCAACTGTGCCGGCAGTAAGTAGGCACAGCAATTCCTCAACCCACCGTCGACTTTGAAATTGGACAAGCGCATGCACACAATCACTTGCAAATGCCAACTTTTAAACATACTTATGCACTATATCCGTTTGTCCAATTTTAACTCATAGTCAGTGCATGTGCAAACATGGTGAAGGTGCATGTTCTGAGGTAATTAACAAGGTAAGCTAATGGAATTACAGCTAACGTCATCATGTAATTATGAACTATCATTGTAAGTAATTTTCATAATCTTAAATGTCTTTACATTGCCATGTTTGATTTCTATGAGAAACATGTAAACACCAGTTATATCCTACTATACTTAGCTTGAGAATGTTTGACGCTTAAACATATGGTTGATTTGAGACCACTGAGCATGTCCGATTACTTAATTTGGGATAGAACTGATAATTAATGTTGATTACAGCATCCTGGTGTGCAAACGGTATCGACAAGTATTGCGGCTCCGGCTCAAATGCAAACGCAGATGCCTCAAGGTCCGGTGCCCGCGCCAATGGTAGCGGCTTCCGTGGCCTCGGTTGCGCCGCCACCGCAGGCACCGACGGTCACCACCCAGGTCGGTTTGATAAACATTACGTTACATTTACATAAACATGCATACTTAGTCAACAAAGATTGTCTGTGATGGGTAATATTTGGCGGCATGAATTAAGCGTAGACATTGGTGATGTGATGAGTAAACTGTGTTAAGTATAACCGTTGTCATTGCTTGCAATACTCTCGCCGTCAGCTCTTGTGACAAATACGTGTGTCAGACATTACTTAGTTGTGCTAATAAGGAAATAAGATTAACAACTTGCTAGGTACCTATTTACTCCAAAATTGCGTTTTATTCTTAGCCGTGTTTTTAAATTTCATGTGTTTTTTGGTTATGAGTTATTTCTATGTTTCATTTTGTTTTTTTTTTCTGTTGATTTTTCCGTAATGTGGTGATCTGTGAGTGATCACAGTGAGCCACCTGGTGTTCTTTATTGACCGAGGAACACTCCATTTAGCATCCCATCAAGCAAGATATTATGGTTTAATTCTTATATTAATTAACAACTTTCAGAAACCTTCAGACAACACTAAAGAGAAATGTCGAAATTTCTTGGCGAATCTTTTGGACCTATCCAGCAAAGAACCAAAGTCAGTTGAAAGAAATGTCAGGAATCTTATCCAAGAACTTATTGATGCACAAGTTGAACCAGAAGAATTTTGCGATAGACTAGAACGGTTACTAAATGCTAGTCCACAACCATGTCTAATTGGATTCTTAAAGGTTAGTATTACTAACTTAGTAAAGATTATAATATATGTACATACATATTAGTAGTTGCTAATATTAAGAAATATAGCAGGTTCGTTGTGTCAACTGTGTGAAGAGTAAAATATGAAAAATTATGACTTAAATGTAATAATTATATTGTGCCCTTATTTTCTGCTAATCACTAAATATATAATATTTTAATTTAATTTAGAAAAGTCTGCCACTGCTGCGACAATCGTTAGTTACAAAGGAGCTGGTTATTGAAGGAATCAACCCGCCGGCGCCGCACGTGGCGTTCTCGACTATAGTAGCGCCCTCGCAGCAATCCATTATGGCTACGTCCAATGTTCAAATGGTAATTTTTTTATTCTCCTTTTTACATTTACCTACTAACAACAGTAACAACTAAAAGAGATAGCAGGTGGTATGCAGATGGTGTCTGGGTTATGGAACTTGGATAAATTCAGTGTTTACAATAAGTGAACATGAAAGATCCTTTGGAATTGTATTTGTTTTCTGGATTTTTACTCATTAAGCATTTTGTTCCTCTAGTTTATAGTATCGTAAGAAGTTGAAATGAATTAACAATAGTGAGTTGTATGTCAAGGGAGCAAATTTATTCCTATTACTTACGTTTATAGTAGTATTAGCAGTCGCAGCAATTATACTAAAAATAGTCAGCAAAAAATCGAATATAATGACGTAAAACTCTTAAAAATGTAAATCTTAGAACAGAAAAGTATCATTCTGGTCCCTCCTATGAAGGAAGAATAATCTTTTTTCTGAATAGGAGGTCTGTGTGAAAAAGTACCATTATTCGACGGTCTAGAACACTTAGTCAAAAAAGTTCTAATTAATATGTATTTTTCTCTCTATGCGTTTAGTTCTAGGATGAGAAAGTTCTGCAATGATATTTCGCAGTTGATGACTTGTTTCACTGAGTTATCGTACATTTAAATCATAAATTCCCTGACTTATGGAATAGTATTCCAACTTACGAATTTTTTTTTGTGCATAGTCGGATGAAGACTACAATTCCTTCGTCACACCTCGGCTGACTTCCACGTTCCCATTAATACGCACTTACAGCTTTGACTTATCGCCTGCGAAAGCCATCCCTGTAAATGCTGAGTGTCAGGTGCGTCTTATTGAACGTTGTCAATTAAGCTTGACTCGTGACTTAGTCTCGCACAATTTCCGAACAAACAGTTCGGTTTGTGCTCTTACACTCTAAGATTCATACTTACTACTAAAAACATTTTTTTTTTAATTTCGGCTTTTAATTTGTGTTTGCGTGCTATGCTGTGATTACACTGATTAGTTTTTACTAGTAAGCTGGAAATCTGGAAATTTTGCCAATTGGCCACTAATACATTTACAGAAAAATATTCATTATTAAATCTGATATTATTCCAAATTCTATAACCTCCATTGATGTATTCATCATCTCGATGACGCTCTTGAGCGTGTAAGCGCATAAACCATTAAGCATGAGCGAGACAGGCTCACAGGTTACTTTCGGTGTACCCCTTTTTCCGCTTCAGTACCAACCTTTAATTTATTTCATTTACTGTGAACATTACATTAATTTGATTTATTAAAAAAAAAACAATTTATTTGTTGTTATGATTGAATGTATTCGTCAAAAATTCAATATCAATATCCGTATTTATTTAGGGCTTCGTAGTCCGACTTGAAACCCTCACGTTGTCACATTATACCATTACCATTGACTTATTCTTAGAGACTATTTAACGCGTCGCGGCTATAGATATGTATAGTGTTGCCCAAATGCAAGAACAAGACGAGACTTAGCCAGTCTTGGTCTTGGTCTTGCGCCAATACACCTGGTCTTGGTCTTGGTCTTGGTCTTGCGCTCCCAGTCTTGGTCTTGGTCTTGGTCTTGCAGCAAGAGTCTTGCAAGTCTTGCAATTACCTATTAGTCTATTACTATTTATTAAAGTTTACTTTAAATCTTAGAAAAACGTATTAGAATTGGAACATTGTGAGCTTGAATTAACATAGCCATAGTAAAGATCAAGCAGATTAATAAATAACTGAAGATTTTATAAGAAATTCGAAAAATCAACTGACCTATATGTCGTTTTCCATGGAAGTAACTGTTTCTTAATAAACATTTATGATTTATAAGCTTACATTTGCTAAAACATGTAAAAAAACAAATTAATTACAATAACTTGACTGTATTTTAAAGAACAATACTTATCTGTCTAGAAAGAGATTGAACCCTCAACTTATAAGAAATTTAATAAAAGAGTTTTACGATTTATCATTTATTTGAATATAAAATAAAATACAACACAAATCAACAGCTGATTTGATTCTAATAAGTGTTTTGCAAAATTTGATCTATCTGGATGATTAAGCCTAAACGAGGGTAGTTTGGTAATATACGAATGTGGGTACATTTAGTTTATTTATAGTTTTACAAATTAGTACGACGTTGGTTCGCATGTGCATCGGTTGTGCTCTAACTTTGAGAATGATCCCGTAGAGGGATCGAAACACGCGTCAGTGTTTGTGTGGTGTTAGGATTAATTAAGTTTGTGGGATTTGTGTGCGTTTTGTGTGGTAGTAGTGGTGGGAGGGCTTGCATGCAAAACGTATATATTTCGCACAGGCTTGGTTAACTTGCACGTAAGTAGCGGAGTAGCAAGGTAAATATTTTGTGTTCATTATTTTATTAGTTTTGTAGAATTTTTTTACACGTTTCAAGTATATTTAAAAGTGGCTACAATATTTATCAAACGGGTGATATTTGAACACTTTTTTGCTATTTTTTCTTGTAAAAACTTAAGAAATATAATGACTAAATGTACAATAATAGTACCTAAGTAATTAGTTTAAAACCATATAAGTAATCAATATTATAATATATACTTACTAGAATGAATTATTATGACATCTACTACCTATCCTTACCATTTTATCCTAATCATAATACTACTTGCGTGATCAGTATAATGTATTCATTTTCATTCTAAGCACTCTGAAACTTATTTATTCTTTGGAACACCTGTAGGTACTCTTAAAATTCGAAATTATTTTGCATGAATAGTGTCAAATGTTATGATTTCGGCGCGGCGGCAACGATTGTTTTAGATTTCAAAAGAAGCCGCCGGCGCGTGTATCATAACCATGTACTTCCGAAAAGCGGCAAATTTCTTTGAGAAGTAAGTACAAAACCTTTGATGCCGCATTATCAAAGTACCGATGGTTAAAACATAACTATGCATGCACTCAGTTTGATTTTAATAGATATTTTTTTATTCGCTATGTTTATGGTATTAGTCGTAATGCGCATAGGTCCAGTTTTTCATATTCTTTGATATAGTTTTTTGCGTCTCATAGAATTCCTAAGCGTACCTACCTATACACCGAACTGTTACACCTAACTACTCCGTGAAATAGCGCTAAGTCCTAGCTGCAAGACGCAAGAGTCTTGCAGGCTATGTCTTGTTCTTGCTCAAGTCTTGCACGGTCAGTCTTGGTCTTGGTCTTGCTAAAAATACGCGGTCTTGTTCTTGGTCTTGGTCTTGCAAAAACGCAAGAACAAGACCAAGACTGCAAGACCAAGACTGAATTTGGGCAACACTAGATATGTACTCTGAATACTTGACATAAATCGTCTGTTGATAGCTGTTGCTATTTTTTTATTTTCGGTTGATGTTGATACTTACTTAAGGTTCCCTATTTAGCGAAATTTAAACCCTTGTTCTATAATAACTTCACTGTCCACCTGTCCGTCTCTTACGAGTTAGTCATAATTCTAGAATAACTGGAAAGTCCTATAGGTTTTGAAACTGCAAGTTAAATCAAATCGATGTATATCTAAAAAAATAAAAATTGGCAAGAAAAATTGATAAATTCTGTTGCAGGTCACTTTGAGAATCGACCAGCTGACGTATATATGTATATTTTTTTAGTGCAAGTAATTGCAAAGTTAAGTTGGTATTTCATTCCAACTTATGTTTTTGTTTCAACAATGTTTGGTGCTTTTATGGTTTTGACCTCGATTAATGTAATAAATACTGTTTGGTACGGAACATTACTTTCATACAATACAAATATGTAGTACATTACTACAGAGGCCAGGGAGTAACTAAGGGGTTGCCGGCCGAATACATATAGACGGCCGAGCGTGAGCGAGGCTGGATACCTTTGAGCCTAGCAACTCCTTTTCACGCCGAGTTTTGTTTCTATAGAAACTAAAAGTAAACTAGTCAAAAATATAACCAACGCGCATATTACTTTTTCTTTGTCGAAACTGATAGTAAATAACAAGATCAACTTTTCAGCATTGGTTCCAGAATGATATCAAAATACATATCTTTACTTACGCTTTTTTGCGCGGTCTGAGTGAACATTTTTATCGCTAATATTTAGAGGATTTTTTTAATATGTGTTTGTGTAGTTAAATTCGCAAATTAAATTTATTCGAATTTGTTGTTAATGTGTTATGTTATTTGATAAATATGTTCATGACGATTTATATAAATAAAATGCAAACTATAGCAAACGTCGTTTAATGTTTTTTTACGAAACCAAAAAACAAATATTGCTAATATATTTTAAGTGGCTGAATGCCAAGATGCTGTGCAACATATATATGTGTGCAACGGAAGTTAAAAAAGAGCACCTTGACGGCTTTAGACCTGCAATGTTTTATAAAATCCTATTAAAGACCCATTATCTAGCCGCACCCGAAACGTGACACTTCGCAGCCTATTTTAATGAACATAACACCAATATTTTATGGCATGATTGAGAAAATGATTGTTGTGAAACGCTCAATATTTAGGTACCATAATTTAGTATCGTTTCCTATAACGATTAAATTAATTAATTACGTTTACAATGAAAACTGACTTCTAATTATCAGCATTAGCCTAATATCTAGTTGTTTTGATGCAGAGTTAATTACTGTTCCCTAATGAGTTCTGCCTAATGCCTAGTTAGCTAGCTGATCGTCCACTCGCAAAACAGTCCGTTGTAACAACTTTATCTGGAACGTCGTGTCACTTAAGTCAACTTGCGTTGACAGAGTTTTGACAGGTGATAGTTTACAAGTTTATAGAGGTGTATGATGGAAAAGACTACGGGACCCTATAAGAAAGTATGTATCAAAAACATTTGCCTGTTTCATTTATTTTTCGGTTTCTTATCCGCCTGAAGCAATTTAAATTCTTTACATGTCATGTTGTTCAAAATGTGTTTCTGTGCTTCCCTAGAATGCTGTCTATCCCATAAATAACTCATTTACCTTCAGTGTTTGATGTTGAAATACGTTTCTTAAATGTTTATTGTAGTAAAAACGAAAGGTTCAAACGCAGTACTGATACTTTTATATTAAGGCATTAACTTCTACAAAAAATGATGTTCCTTAATTAATGGCAAAATAAATTTATTTTTAAATTAAAAGTGCAGAAAATGAAAAACATGAAAAGTTAATTTGGGAATTCATATTTATTTTTAAACATTTAGATTTTGATTTTAAAGCGCATACGTCGCCATTGGCCAAAATGCATACAAAAGTATGGAGCCGTAGCGTACATCCGCCGAAATCCTGCCGACAGCGATCAGTAATTTATGATACATTTTGCTAAAGGGAGCAAAAATACATGGTCAGTTTTCATGCAAATCTACACGAAGTGACGCTGTTTTTTTGCTCTCGAGAATACATACCACTAAAAACACTATTTAATTTTGACTTAATAAAGTAAGTACCTTGTCACTCCCGTGCCCCCAAAAACGTATGTACACGTAACAAATTCAACGATAGTTTTTAGGGATATTGTGTTTGCGCATTTGAAATTACGGACAACCAATAAAATATGACAAATAAACAAAATTCATTCAGATAAAATCGATGTGGTTTATATGCTTATATCTAATTACTTACAATATTGTGGGTTTGTGAATTATTTGTTTTCTTTAAGAAATCATGCACTATCTTTGTCATGCTTATACTTATACCTTAGTGCGACGGTCCAAGTCTCTTGGTTGGGGTACTTAATGGACTGATTAGCGTAAAATTATACATATAAAAGTCAACCTAAATAAGTTATTAATTTCGTCACCTTAATAAACCGAAAGCCATTGATTAATTATTACGCACATCATTGTTTCCATTAATTTTTCCTGTTGCTTTTTTCTATATATTGCGCCACAGCCGGGACACATCAATAAAATTAATAGTTATTTGATTATGGAAATAATTCTCGAAAAAGTAATTTCGTGGGTTCGTAATTTTTTATTTTTAATCTAACTTACGATAGTCGGACACCATGTGCGTGATTTGGAAAATTGAAAATATAATGTAGTTGTGTTGATAACTCAGCCTTTGGATGAGGATGGTTCAAGCCCGACCCTGACGACTCTTCTGCCGCCGAGATTGCCTGTTAGCCTAGCCCCCGCACTCGTGCCTACGGCTAAGAGTATGAGCGTTGTGTCAGTGCCGGCCAACTCGCAGGTTTGTGGGCTGCCCAAATGCTACATGCATCGGTGTCAAGTCGTAGCTTTGTATACGTGTAGATATGGCTTTTGATAGCATTGTAACTTGCCATAGGTTTAGTTTTAATTTTTGTTCCAACTCGTTTAGGTACTTAGCTCGACGAAATATATCAACTTTAAGCATGATCGTCGATGATAATGATTTTGTTGACCCCATGTAAATTAAATATCTAGGCAATAGTTACTCTAAAAATACATGATTTAAATAATTTATAGTGGCTAAAACTTAACTGACGCAGTGATAGCGGTCCTGTTGGTCAACATGATGTTTTCGTAGTTCCAATTTTAATCGCTGGGCCAAAGTTTGTGGGATTGTACCTATTAGCGTCGATAGTAATATTATGTTAGGCTCGTTTAATCTAACCGCCGCAACTCCCAAGAATGAAGAATCTAACACTTCGATGCCTAGTAAATATAGCTGTGAAAAATATTGCTTATTCGAATCTATAAGATACCGAGATGTTTCAAATAGATATCGGACAAATTTGTAGAGATCTATGTTTTTTTTAAACTTACCTGACTGCTTATGAGTATTGACTTGAATGCCGTAAGAAGATGAATGAAACTATGTGCATGTCTATCGTACTTTTTTAAAGGGCTTACGTCGACTTAACATGTAGAATCGAGATTGTAGAATGCTTGCCCTATTATGTCTTGTATGTTGTTGTAATTATCATGTCTAATTACTTGTAGCTGGCGCAAGCCTTCTTGTTGTATAAATATTAAATACTGTATGATGCATGATTTATATTATTTAGAGGTATATGTCATTCAGACCCCGTACTGTTGGTGCCGCTGACGTAAAAGTGACGTATTTTCAAATACAGGGTGTTCTATTAACACTACAAGTAATTAATTAGTAAGTTACTGAATCCTTTTTTTATTTACTAAAACCTATCAATTCATTAAAAACTGACATTTAAATAAAAATACATATGACATCTAAAGCAAAACACGATGCCACCATTTACTATTAAAAACGGATAATATTGTTGCAGAATTCCTCTAAATATCAGATTGTGATAATTATGATTACCTATTTCAATGGTACCTACAAAACGTAATTTTATCATAATTGCAAAAATAACCATTTCAATTTTTGAATGATTTTTTAAATGAATCTACCGTGTAAGTGAATGACAATCAGTTAAAGTCACTCACGAACACTTTTTAATCTTATCTTTGCTTATTTTAAATATCGATAACAGTTAACTAAAGGGAATATGTACGTGATAAATGTTTACGGAAAAAGTAAATTGAATCACGGCACCAAATGTACGGGGTCTAGTCATATGAACATATAACTCCTCTAATCGAACTTTGTTACAAAAATAAAAGCTAAGAAGATGAGGTACCTAAGATCTTTGATAAGATAATATCTATCCACCTTCTATAATATATAAAAATGAATGTCTAAATGTGTTGTTAAGCGACAAACTCGAGAACAGCACGGCTAGCACAAGTGTGCGCGAGAACCGTGTCGTGGGCGAGATAGATTACCCGTTTTTTTCTTTCTGTCCGTTTTATTAGAGACGGTTAGTCTATCTCGCGCGCTTTTGTGTTAGCCGTGCAGGGACCAATTTTCAGTAATTTTTATATTCGTAGATATCCGAGGGCGGTTTTTATGGAAAAAATATAGCTTTTTTTCAGAATGATGTCAACTAAGGTCTTTTCATTCTTAACTGCCCTATTTAGTAAACAAAATTCTAACCTCAAAACGTCTCACTTTGTTGTTTTTTAACTATTTCATCGTAAATAAAGGAACAGGAGATAAAATATCAGCAAAATTATGTACAAAATATTGCCTCAGGTTTATTTGATAACAATACATACACCTCATTCTTTACAAAAATTTGTACATTGAGGTTAGAATTTTGTTAACTAAATAGGACAGTTAAGAATGAAAAGACCATACAAACTTTCCAATCTCTTCCTAATAAATAATTAATTTAACTATAGTATGTGCCAAAAATCTCTGCTAACGCACACAGACACATATTAAGGCGATTTTTTTTTTTAAATATCTGCCGCAGTTATCTCTACGGAATTACACAAATAATACTGATTATGTATGAGATATACATAACATCCGACTATGAATAGAAGCCCGATAATATTGGGATGTATTTTTTATGGATTTTGAAGTAATGGTACATAATTACTGCCGGCTGAGCGAACACTAATAGCATTTTCCAAACGGATTTAGGAACGAATACACTATGATAAATTGTTTAAAATATATGGTTTAATAATCATGTAGGCCTTTAAAATTAAAAATTCCAAAGAAACCTTAAAGCTGAGCTTCCTGTGAGGCTGAGCGGAGCGTAGACTTGCTGAAGCGCTCATTCATATTATTACTACATTAAGAGCTGAGAGTAACGTAAATTACAACTAATTTGTTGATCAATTAAATGAAAACGCATTTTGCAATATCTGAATCTTTGATATTTGCTTGTTCTTTTTGTTTTTATCCTATCTCGAGAGTGCTGTGAAAAAAACGGTTCCGCTGACCTCTTGTCGTAACGGTGGCAACCTCTGCTGACCACAACTATTGTTTTGGAATCGTGGTAGTTTCAGAGTTATATGGTGCTGCATTAATTTAATATGTACTTTAAAAAAAATTATACGTACTTAATTGTTTTGATAATTCATGTAGACCATGCCTTTTTTTGGTGTCGCTCAAAATTTGCAGTAATCATCTATAATAATCCATTTGTCTTATTTGCAGCCGAAGCCTAACGCCAAGTCTGGAAACACGATAGCTGTACTTCAAAATATACCTGTCCATACGAAGATAAATGTCAACAAAGTTGGCGGAAAAGCTATGACTGTCAACAGCAAGGCTAATTTCAACCGAAATGCAGCGGCTGCGGCCGCCCTCAACACAGTATTAACTCCAGGGAAATCTCTACTTAAAGAAAAAGAGAAGAAATCTTCAGTTCAGTACTCTTCACAGCCTTTCGTAGACGACAAAATGGCTGGTGATGACGATATAAACGACGTTGCCGCGATGGGTGGCGTTAATCTAGCTGAAGAGACGCAAAGGATCCTTGGTTCTACTGAAATGATTGGAACACAAATCAGGTGCGGACATATTTGGTCACAGAAACAATCAATCAATTCTGTTTAGGATGATTTTGTCTAAGTAATGAAAATATTGTTTGTTATTAGGTCGTGTAAAGATGAGTACCTAGTGCCGATGAGCCTGATGCAGGCGCGGCTAAAGGCTGCGGCTGCTCGACACGGCCTGGAGGAGCCCTCGCCGGAGGTGGCCGGCCTGCTCTCGCACGCCGTGCACGAGCGGCTCAAGAACCTCGTCGAGAAACTCGCTGTCATCGCGCAGCACAGGATCGACCTTGTTATAAAGGTAACGCATATATGTATATGCATCAATTAGTAGACACAAGCTAGCGGCAGACGTGCATTGTTACACAATATATGTTCTAATCTGATTAATTAATTCTGGTAATACAGTCTGTTATTTGCATAGCCACAATTTCAAAAATCTTCTTACATTTACAGGCTTATTTCTAGCCGCTGCTGGTAGCATTTCATGCCAAATTAAGACCAAGTTATTTAAAAGTAGCTGTTGCCCGCGAATTTGCCCCTATTCCTGTTTTTTTTTTCATGTTTTCTTATCGTTTTTAACCTTCCCTAGACTTGCACAAATGTTTCGCAACCAAAATTATTCAAATTAGTACAGCTAATCCCTAGTTTTAGCGAGACAAACGAACAGCCGAGCGATCATTTTTAATAATTAAAGATATGATTAATATATTTTTCCTTGTACAATAATGCGTATAATCGTCCGTCAGCGTTGCGATTTAATCGATATGATGTAAGGTTTTCTTCGAGAGCCGATGTTCAAGACTTGGTAAAGCGATTTATATTACGGACAATAATTTTCCTGCTTCCGCGAATAGCGATGTAAAGCTATATTTATGTTTGCAACGTGTCATGTGTGTGTGTCATGTCATGTCATCCACGAGGCGAAAACTGTTTTTAGTTTCACTAAACTTATGAGTTCCGTTTGTCAATTTTATTAAAACGATATACATTTAATTTTTATTATTATAAGTATATAAGTCATACATATGCCGATAAATAATAACTCTGCTTACGTCCATATTTTGGCTGCCATTTCGATACAAATTTACGTCATCACGGGCCGTACCTAAGTAGCAGTTTACCGCCCGCTACGCGAGCGCAAATTTCCACTTCCTGGCCAGGGGAAGACGTAAAATTGTGTACACACCTCGGGCGGTGTTGAAGAAAGCCTCAGGTCGCATGTTTATCGCCCTCGCCTTTGGCTCATTCGACAAGTTTCTATGATCAGAGTCATTCTTTATTTCACCACCTTGGCGTGTAAAGCATTATACTGCAAGATTACTGGAGGTGGACTTATTATTTTTCCATAAATATTTCTTAAACTATGCACTCTGTTACTGAAACATCATAGTTTCCAAATGACCGGCAGCCATGCGAATTTATTTTTATTAATCATCTGTCATGTAGCGAATTTACTAAAGAACGAAAATCATTAAGTATTCGATTTTTTCATTGTTATTTTAGACATAGACATATCATGTTCCATGATATTTATTTTATGTAATAATTATAAATTTGTTGGAGGTTTGTAAATACCATGTATTATGTTTTATTACTTTCAGACTGATTCGAGGTATGAGGTGACCCAAGACGTTAAAGGGCAACTAAAGTTTCTAGAAGAACTAGACCGTGTTGACAAAAAACGGCGAGAGGATTCCGAAAGAGAAATGCTGTTGCGGGCAGCCAAGTCCAGGTCTAAGAACGAGGACCCTGAGCAAGCAAAGCTTAAAGCAAAGGTAACTTTCAACTAAAAACAACATGATTGCAGCAATTTAGTTACTGGGAAGCTTTAACTTATACAACGCCACTGAAAACCTGAAACTAGTTCGTTCCGAATAAAGAGTAGAATCGATTACACTATATTTTAATGCGTAACACGGCAGTACTCTATCTCGATTCAAATAAAAATAAATAATCAAAAAAAAAAAAAAAGTAAATCAGTTGATTGTCTGAGGTTTTCAGTAGGTGGTGCAACACGTAACGTATAATTAATGTTTCTTAAAGGCCAAAGAAATGCAACGAGCAGAGCTGGAAGAACTGCGTCAACGAGAGGCAAACTTGACCGCGCTGCAGGCGATCGGGCCGCGCAAGAAGCCGCGGCTGGACGGCCCGGGCGGCGCCGGCGACGTGCAGCCCAACGGCGCCTCGCACAACAACACGGGACTGGTAACCACCTATACAATATTTGCTGCTTTCATACATACATCTATTTACTAGCCTGCTATTTCAGTAAAAAAAAAATACGCGCGATGTGGAGAATGGTTATGGCTTTGTTTCAAAAATGTAATTTTGCAGTAGAATTTCAATTATCCGAAATAATTGGGAGCGAGACTAATTCGTATAGTCGAAATATAGGTTTTTGGGACGAGATTAAAAAAAAACACTTTTTTTACATACAGTATAATGCTTTTTATATTATTTTTATATAAAATCCTCAATTTATAATTTGTGAACGGCTGCAACGTTTGTACTCGATACGCACCTATGTGCAGCGGCAGCGAGCAATAAATTCGCACCAATATTCGGATAATCGGCGGTCGGATGCTAAGCTACCAAACAGTTGTGCTAATTAAAATAGTACATTATGCAATTGATATTTTTCCACCTGGTAGGCATTTTATGAGATTACTAGCTGTTGCCTGCGACTTCGTCTGCAAAGAATTCGTTTATCGCTATCCTGCGGGAATTTTCCGGGATAAAAAGTAGCCTATGTGCTATTCCAGACTTTTTCTATCTATGTGCCGAATTTCATCGAGATTCGTTGGGCCGTTCTCGCGTGATTGAGTAACATACAAACTTCCATCCATCCGTACTTTTGCATTTATAATATTAGTTAGATAAATGCGAAAGTAACTCTCTGTCTGCCTGTTACGCTTTCACCCCTAAGCCACTGATCCGATTTTAATGAAACAGCACCGGGTAGGACATAAGATAGTTTTTATCTCTGAAAATAATTCCCGCTGGATAGCGATGACGATGAGTGTTTTCTATGCAGACGGAGTCGTGGACAACCGCTAGAATTAAATAGTGCTTTGTCTATTCAACTACAAGTAGTTTGATATGATGTTTAGCAAAGAGTTAGTTTTAGCTTGGCGTAATGTTTGTGTGTTTGACGCAGAGCGGTCGCAGTCAGCTGGCGCTGCGCACGCGGCTGAAGCGCATCAACCACCGCGACATGGTGTTTCTGCTGGAACAGGAGCGCGAAACCGCGCACTCGCCGCTGATCTACCGCAGCTACCTCAAGTGACCGCCCGCGCCCGCGGCCCGCTGACATCCGCTACATTAACTTACTATTACTTATGCCGCAACACTCCTTGATTAACCGATACAGGCAGTCGGTTTATAAAAAAAATTAGGGACAGTTGCAATTTAAATAAAAATGAGATATACCAAGACAGTCTTCTTATACTAGGTAACTGGAATGGTAAATTGTATGATGGAGGCTCTACTGAATCCATAAAGTGATATGCCTTTTGTTTTTTGTTACGTGGACTGGACGTTCACGCGTGCTAGGTTATGTATGCAGTCTAATACTGTGATAATGATAAAAATATACTTCTTATTGACACACTCTTGACAAGCCAAAATCATTTTTCGGTAAGATTAAAATTGAGAATCAAGTTGTATATATAAGATTTGAATGATGAAATCCAAGATGAATGCACTTTATATATAAAAAAATGGCTATATATGGTAAAATCAACATGATATATCAAGATTTAATCGTATTTGATCACAATAATTAATGAAGCATTCGTATTAAAATTACAATCGGCAACCTTTCATGTAACAGCATATTAGAACTTAGCTTGATTGTTTGAAACATAAGCATGGAAGTAAATAAGTTAACTTCGAGACACTGTTAAGAACGAAACTTCTGTGAAGAACGTCACATACACGTTTATTCAACAAAAACGCGTTGTATAATTAATTAATGTGTAAGAATCTTGTACATAGCTATGTGTACATAATATAGTTTTCATTAATGTCTGTACTTTGTTTTTTAATATCATAAATGTTATTACTTGTTTTAAAGATCTGGGGCTTTACCATGACTTCTTAATGCTATTCAATGCCGAACCGAAGTTGGATCGATCGCTGTCGGATCCATAGTAGAAGTGTCAAAAATCACAGCTCGGAATTGAATCTGAATTGAATCGCATTAAGGCGTCATGGCCCCTGTTCGCTGACCATTCACACCCTTTCTCACTCGTTGTACTGTATGTTAAGTAAATATGAATGATGTTACTGCATCTATTTTTATCTGACGATATTGTGTAACAAATTATGATACTGGAACTTATTCTAATAGTAGAAATGACACTTATTGTGACTGAATACTCAAATCCTGCTTAAACTTCAAAACGTCTAAATCAGAACTAAAATATTATGATCAAAATAAATTGTTCGTTAAGTGAGATTAACGCTTAGATACCTACGATACTATTCAGTAGCACATATACGTTTACGTTTTAATAATTCAACATACAACATAAATATTATGTTTTCTATGTTGATTCGGTATGTTATGTGAATTATGTGTAATACGTCAGAATAATGTACAATATTAAGGTATTTTCATTCTTACCTGTCCTATTTGGTAAACAAAATTCTAACCTCACTGTGCAAATTTTTGTAAAAAACAAGGTGTATTATGATTATGTTATCAAATAAACCTGAGGCAATATTTTGTACATAATTTTGCTGATATTTTCTCTCCAGTTCCTTTATTTACGATGAAATAGTTTAAAAATAACAAAAATGAGACGTTTTGAGGTTAGAATTTTATTTACCAAATAGGACAGGTAAGAATGAAAATACCTTATGTATATTATCGATGGTCTAGTTCCCAATCATACCAATTATCTATTTGTCCTTAATTGCATCAGCTTTTACCTTGCTTATTATAAATGTGAACTAGACCATCGATATACTAGTTGTTACGGGCGACTTAGTCTGCGCAGAATTCATTTATTACTACCCCGCGGAAACTACGTCAGTGTATTCCAGTATCAAAGGAACGTACTAAAGACCGACTAAAGAAGTAAAAAAATGATTACGAGGGTTGCTAGGCAACAACGTCTTATAGTTGTGAACCGCTACCGTGGCAACGTTTTGTGATCAATAGTAGCCAAAACATCTTGAGATCTTTTTGCTTCATAATGAATGGTACAGCGGCTTTGCAGTGAAGAGGTAACAAAGAGACAGAAAGAGAGAGACAGTAACTTTCGCATTTATAATATTAGTTGCAGTAAAGGCCTGAAAGGCAGTACGAAATTGAATTTTCGAAATTCAGTCATTGGTGTTCGCTAAACTCCATTTTTTTTATACATTTACCGATTTCAGTACAAAATATATTTATACATGAAAATCTAATTGATTTTTATGAATAACAAATCTTTTTTTATTGCCATAGGATTAATATACATTATTTTCTATTTACTTTTTAATTATGTAACAACTGTTCAAAGCGACCAAAGCAATGTGTCTAAAAGCCTCTAGACACGATGCCTACCAGCATTAAAAGACGCGAGAGGGATATTCTATGCCACACTAACGCGTACGCTTATCTGGAGGCATTGGTCACTTGGAAAAAATATTATTTGATTCGGTTATTTTTAATTAATTTTCCCTGGCATTCTGGACTGGATTCTCTTTTAATACAACATTGTAAATTATTATATTTTATCGCGATATAAAATTTAAAGTTCCTTAAAATTAAGTATATTATGTATGTAAATAAAGAATTGTCAAGAAACAATAAGTGGTGTCAGTCATTTCAAATCAAAGCTTCTGGAATCTTTTTTACCAACGCTGCCTTGCCTTGTAGGAAAAATTAAATTATCTTTATTTAGCTGCTAAATCTGGTTAAAACCTCGAGATCCATACATTTTGACATTACTGAATCAAGATTATTATTTTTCCAGCAAAAAGTATCTAGTGGCTGAGTCTTCCATGAATGTTTAACTTCGTGTCATCTTTTTTATTAAGAATTAATGTGAATATTATAGGGTATATGTATTTTAGAAAACAATGTTTTTATTCTTACCTTCAAAATCAAACCGTTACACATTCGGTATTAAATAAATCGAACCAGCTAAGTTAGGTGCTCAAAACTTCATGTAAGACATCTACACTAATAAAAATTGTTTGATTGAAAACTACTGGTCCGATTTGAAAAATTCTCTGTTTAACCCTTTTATCAAGGTTATATACCATCACGCTACGACTACATACCAAAATGTTGCCATTAAAATGAAATATTTTAACGCCAGTAATTTTTCACTTCAAATGATGTAAGTTTGTAAATTTTTAAGAATTTATACATAGGTACATACATACATAAATCACGTCCTTATCCCTTACGGGGTAGACAGAGCCTAGGGTTACAAGACCCAAAGGCTACGCTTAGCATGATTGTGGGCGCATAGGTGGAAGTGGAAATGGCAATGTGTCAGGTTAATAGGTAGAGGTAGGTTTGATTGTAAACGTAACAATGACAATGATATGATTGATGACATTCGACCTAACTTTTAACTTTTGGGCGGTAACTTTTTTGGAATTTAATTATCGCGAGGAGTATACACAATAGAAAGTGATGTGATGAGCATGCAAACCATTTAAGTATAAAATTAATATACTTCTTTAGCCGGTCTGGTCTTTCACAGACTATACTTCATTTATTTTAGAATGAGAAACCACAACAACATTATATTGCGGCTCGTGAACTGTAATCTCTTTACAATTTGTACTAGAGTAACAATAGACGACACGCAAATAAAGTGACATAAAAACAATTTTATTTTGCGGCTCCCAGACTTTTGTAAGTACTGTACTATTTGCTAGGTAAGAAATAGTTATCCAGACGCAATATAATGTTATTGCGGTTTCTCATTCTAAATTAAATGAAGTATAGCTGTTGCCATCGGCTTCGCCTCACTCATTTTTTTTTCTAAAATTCTGTCATAATTCTTAAAACAAAAATATTAAGTATCCGACTTGGTACAGTTGTTAGCAAGTTATGGCGTGACCAAGGGAAATAGAAATTCATTTTTACGCATAAAGAATAAAATAGAATTAAGTACCTTCAAGATCTTGTTACAATAGTTTCACAACCTTGTACAGTCGACGTCAAAGATATCTTAACACTTTAGTGCCGTCGTTGTAGCTTCATGTTTGAACCTTCTTATAAAGTTGTCAAATTGCTTCGACCGACAAGACACTAAAGTGTAAAGATATCTTTGACGTCGACTGTACGTGCTTCGATTTGATGTACCTAGTTTTTAATATAAAAATAATGAACAAACTATTTTTTATCTATAAGTAGATGTAAAATCAGATATTGCTAACACACCAAGACGATGATGTAGACGTGCTGGCTATACTTGTTCAAACCATTTGTTTTCTCGATGACAGCTCCCATAGAATGTAACTGCGTTTTGTTACGCAAAAATTAACTTTTAAATGAGAGGTATAAAAAATACGACAACTGCCTAATTTTGTTCCTTGATCCCATATAATTATTCATCTAAAACAAATTGAGTCCATATATGCAGTAGTTTTTTTTAAGTACGATAAATAATAAACGTTTTAATAAAGTTACATTCTATGGCAATACACATAGTGACGTTATGATTGAAATATCGATATTATATCGATATTGTATCGGTATTGTGTATATTGAATTAGATGTGTTCCCACGACTTTGTACGCGTTTTAATTTTTTCCCGGGATAAAAAGTAGCCTATTTTACTCAGTAATAATGTCGCGGTATAATGGTGAAATAGTTTTTGTTTGTTCAGTAGTTAATAGTTTATTCATTACAAACACGCAAATCTTTCCTCTTTATAATAAATAAATAAATAAAATAATATAAGTACCTAATATAAGTATAGATAGGTATCAACAATGAAATGAAATAATTGCAACGACAGGTATTTTTTTTAATTGGATCGATATTGCATCTACTGATCACTTATTTGGTTACAACACTATAACTATCAAATAGATCTGTCATCGAGAAAATAAATGGTAGGAACAAGTATAATTTTGGAACTATACTCGGAACCAAAAAAAACCGGCTCACTTTTCATACAACTTTACACGGGAAGTGACCTGGTTTTTATGCTCCCGAGCTTATTAGCTTCGTTTTTTGTGTGTAAAAGGCCTTTGTTTACTAGGTTTTAAAAGCATGTAATTATAAATAAATAAGTGTATTGATAAATGTACATAAACTACCTAATAATATATTTTTTTCAAGAATGTAATGTTTATTATTTATCACATCCACATACTACACCAGACCACACCCACCATGTCTAGCTGGTAAACCATAATCCTTAATTAAAACTCTTTGATAATTTTGTTCTAGCTAATCTAAAAAAGAACTTCGTTTTCGGCGAGTTTCGGTTTTCCTCAGGTTTTCCTAGAAAATCTGCTGAAACTAGATAGGAGAGAGTATTTATCAACGTCAATCAAGCGGGTGGTAGGGCCTTGTGCAAGGTCCGTCCGGATCGCTACCACCATCTTACTCGCTAATCCTGCCGCTAAGCAGCAGTGCTTGCACTGCTGTGTTCCGGTGTGGAGAGTAAGACAGCCGAGGAAATTACGGGCACAAGAGGCATTTCATCTAAGTCCCTCTAGGTTGGCAACGCATCTGCAATCCCTCCGGGGTTGCGGGTGTCTATGGGCAGTGGTGATCGCTTACCATCCAGGTGACCCACTTGCTCGTTTGCCTTCCTATTCACATTAAAAAAAAAAAAAAAAAAAAACGAGTTCACCATATTAGGGTCAGTACTCAGTAGGCATAGCGCATTATGACATTAGATAGGGTATTATGATTGTTTGTGTGAAAGAAAAACTATCGCTTTAAATATGCGAAGCTTAGAAATACAATAATTATGTATGTCACAAAGTCACTAGAATAATTTTAATAAGACAAAATTTCAGAAGAAAATTTGTATAATAGGTACTTTAATCTTACATGTATTAGCACTTTAGGAAATACATACTTTATGATTGTAATAATATAAAATAAATTTTTAAATACACTTATATGTTAATCCAGCAGGGCGCCGTCATCTGAGAAATCCTGAAATAAAACATGACCAGTATTAAGAAAGGTATAATAATGAGAAATCAAAATATTTTAATGTCAAGTATTCTAAATAGGTAATTAAAAAATAGAACAAAAATTAGTTTGTAATAAATTGTGACACATTTAAAAGTTCGGTTTACACATTCGAGAATTTTTTTTTAAGCAGCGTAACAGTTGGGCCCTCTATATCAAAAAAATGGCGTACATATTATACACCTACTAGCGACTTTTATAGGGTCTTTTGTTTAGTTAATTGGGTACTGACTGAACGAAGCATCCGAATCTTAATAGGTTAGCAAACAAGATTGTCACATTTTGTGTCTCATTGTCAAAGTGTGTGTGAGACGTTACCCTAACAAACTTTAAAATTAAAAAGTTTGCATCCGATGTATCTGTTGTCGACTGTACACAACAACATGATTATGGAGCAAACTCGTACAGTCCAATATAAATGAACCAATACGTGCGGTGCGCGCGACTTTGATAAGTAGTAAAACGACAAGTCATCCTGCCAGCAAATTGCAAAAGTGTCTGCAATCGTACTGCAATGAGACCAAAATGTTAGGTCAATACGGAACCCTTGTTGCACGAAAACCACGAAAGTCACGAAACCGACTCACACATGGCCGCGTTTATCCACCTTCTCGCTGACAACGTTTTCGTAGCGCTTACACATTAGTACATTACTGCAGAGGCCGTGAAGTAAGGGATTGCAGGACGAGATTGGGGTACAACAAGTAAAACGAGAGTAAAACGGATAAAACGAGTCCTGCAATCCCTGTTTCCGGCCGAGGATTGTATAGTGCTTTTCTCAAGCAATGCGAGGAAATCAAGTAAAAATTATTTAATTTTCCGTTTTTTAAATTTTTTAAACATGCCATTTGAACAAACTATTCGAGCACCATGTTTAACCGTACATCCACCAACACACCACTACATCCACCACCGCACCGCACCGCATTACTAGCATGTTTGAGAAATAGTAGATTGTACAACAAGAGCATAAAACAAGCCATTTTACCCGAGACGTTCATATAGCCACCCGAGCCGGTACGGCGAGGGTGGATAGACACGTCGAGGGGAAAATGGGTTTTATGAACGAGTTATACACTCTGCTTTTCACTTAGATTGCGAAAAAAACAAAACAAAAATATTGCAAAAAAAATATTAATATTAAATGTGACATTGTAACTTTGTAACAATCCGATATAGTATAGGTATTTAATGGTTTTTCCTGGCAAATTGACTGTGTTAGGAGTCAGTGTTATTTCCTCTTCACTTGACGAAATTATTGAATATTAATCGTAAAACAGTAACAAATTGCAACACAAATCCTACTACTAGAAAATAGGACGATTCCGTCTGAGTTCCCGCCAATTAACTTTTTTTTTCTTTTTTTTAAACTTGATACTGCGGTAAGGTTCGAGTAGGGAGGTGTTGATTTACATTTTAAAAAGTTTTATTTTTCATGTACTTATTTGTTTCAATAATAACTTGTCAAATTATTGTTACCTAGTTTTAGGTACTAGTTAAACAGTTTAATAGACCGCAGATTATAATAAAAAAAAAAACTTAAAAAAATAAACAAAATATGCTGTCGTAAAGTTTTAGTGATTGTTTGTGGCTGTTGTCACCCGATTGTCTTGGTCTTAGACGAAGATTTTTACTTTAAGCACAAGAGCATAAAATGTCATTTTATGCAGCCTACATCCAGCATAAAGTCGAACTTTTTGAGCATGGGAAGTGAAAAGAGTATTTTCTCAAACATGATACGTAAAGTCGCAATTGGGATTGTTCATTTTTTTTACAACATACCCTGCACGTCTATTTGACCTTTATTCGACCTTACCGAGCGGCTGTTGGTAGTTCTATATGTGTGCCAAAAAATAAATCGGCAAATATCTAGTTAGTCTATTAAATTTATATGTCAACTAGTTATCAGTGTCACCCAATGTCAGTAAAGTAAATATTGTTTTGTTGATTGCCGGTCGATTTAAAACGAAATAATGGAAGTTACAGAAAATGCTTCGTTCCAACCTGAAATAATGACTAAAAACAGCTCCAAAACAATAGTTCGCACGCATCCAAGAAGATTTAAGAGAAAAGTGGTTTCGCGAAGTAAATGTTGAATACTTCAAAGTTTATAAGTACACAATAGTGTTGCGAGGATCATTTCGATGTAAGTAGGTACCAAAACAGAATGCCACATACTTCCACATTCATAAATTTTCTACTCATTATAACCATGATCAGGATTTAACGCAACATACAATAAGTTTGTAGGTAAACCAAAGGTAAACAGTATATTTGACATTGAGATGACAGTCACAACAGTTATGACACCTATTTTTTTTTAATTTCCAAAGGATTGTGGGAAAATTGCCTATTTCAGCCGCCATATATAATTTACGAAAAGTCGTATCTGATTTTTTTAAGCAATTATTTTAATTAAATTAAGCCATGAAATAACAAAATATTCAAATTACTTTCTTAAAGTGCTCCATATTTTCTAAAAAAAATATAAAAAGCGGGGTTAAAAAAATGATCAATCCCAATTACATCATTAAAAAGTCATCAATAAGTTAAGAATACCGAACAGTGATCAGTCTCCGGTAAGTAGAGAGGTTTTGAATTCGTAACGAAAAGTGTCCAGTAAGTGCTTACTTACTGGACACTTTCGTTGTGGGCCGCGGCGCGGGCGCTGGCGCCGGTTGTGGTTTATCGAAATTAATCGAAAAGCCGTCGTTTGATCCCATCTAGACCGGTGGCCAACAAACTTTTTGAGAATATTTCGTTGTCATTTAATTTTAATTTCACAATTACAATTAATTACATTTTGTCTAGTTTTTTGTTCCATGTTTGAGAAAAGCACTATACAAGCTTCAACCACTAAGTGCCATACTGGACTCGTATATAAAAATCCTCGCCTTCCTCTCGGATTTCAAAGAAACTCGTCCAGTATGGCTTACTTACTGGTCTCTTCAGTAATGTACTACAACATAATTTGTAACTTATATTTATAATTATATTTTACGTGCTACTTTAATTTTTACCACAGTGTAAAGACTGATGTAAGTAACGATTTTCAACGCTACCATTTGCCGCTAAATGATAAATGATTGACCAAAGACCATCAGCTAAGTTGAGACCGGGCCGAAAACTTGGAAACCAACCATATATATTGTGATCTAAATAGATGAATTATACAAAAAACAGTAGACTAGTAAGAAGTATTAAGTGATAATAATAGTAGCTCAGGGCCGTCTTTAAACTATTTGAGGCCCTGGGCACATTAGGATCATGGGGCCCCTATGACCTAAATATCGGTTATCATTTGGTAATCTGGCAGGAACTAGGGGGCCCCATTCGATCGCGGGGCCCTGGGCACGTGCCCATAGTGCCCAGTGGAGAAGAGGGGCCTGTAGTAGCTTAGTGTAGCGAACGCGAATCAGGGGAGTGCCGGTTGAGTAGTTATAGATGATCGAGTGTTAACGATTTTTATGTATGTATAAATATGTTCAAAACCTATTTTATTCGAAAGGTCGTACCTTCGGACTGTTTCACACAACTTTACGGTACAGGTGTCGAGAACAAAAAAAAAACATTGTAAGACGCAGACATTGTAGGAAACGGGTTTGTAGAATTATACATCGTAGGAATTAGACATCATAATAAGCGGACATTATTGGAAGCAGGACAATTTTCGAAGCAGACATAAAAGGAAACGATCATTCTAGGACAGTGACATCACAGGAAACCATTTGCTGACATTACAGGAAAGAGTAATTTCTTGGAAGAACACCTGTTTGAGAAGCAGACATGTTAGGAAACGAACTGAACGAGGCTGAGCCAACGAAATGAAAATGTTGTCGAAGTGGGAATTGGGACGAAATGGGATTGTTGACGAAGTGGGAATATGGATAAAATGAGAATATTAGCGAAGTGGGAATGTGCACGAAGTGAACCTAAGCGATTTTAAATTAAAATGGTGTTAGTTTTGGTGGTAATTTAATATTTTTAAGCAATACCAAAGAAAGTGTCATTTCCTTTAATAGGATTGCAAGATGTAAAACTTTTGCTCATAGTTTCACACTAAAATGTGGTTTAAATTTTAGTGATAATTTTATGTTTCGGCAGTATATTTTTTTACGACAGTTTTTATTACCTAAACCTGGACCCTATTTTATAATGTTTATAAAGCTACAAGTTACAATTTACGTCTCTTTTTAACCTTATGTGTTAGACAGAGACTTCCACTTGTAAAATTGTAACTTGTAGCTTTATGAAATAGGGTCCAGATCTTAAATCAGTTTTCGTATTACTTTATCTACAAAAACTATAAATTTTTTGTAAGAAAATCGGAGGTGATGATGACCAAATTTTCTGGCCTGGACTGTTGTTCCATTTATAGAGGATTCAGTAGTCTTCAAAAAACGATTAATATATTGATTAATCTTTACACCATAGTCCCCGCACTGTGGTTCTACACATTTTACATTACAACATCACAGTCACAGCTATCATGCGGAAGTTGCGATACGCGTGCAATTATAATAGCGCAGGACAACGAATGGACTTCATAAACTACTACACACAGTGATCCCTATGCTACATAGTACAGTTAAGTGTAGCCTAAAATAACAACCAAAAATAAAAACCTACACTAAAAATAAAAAAAACATACTTAATGAAAATCTGGGCCACAAGATTTCCCAAAACTGTTTTTAAAACCACTTGTTATTTTTGATTTTTGTCATGAAACCGACTGATCGTTACTTTGTGTTTGTATTGTTTTTGCGAAAATTGTTACTAGATATTAAAGGTTCACTAGTAACTGCACTATTTCATAATCATTACAATGGAAGGGGCCACTTAAGCGTTCTACAGCTACAGGAACAAATAGCCGAAAATCATTGGTATATTTTACCTTCTATCAATGTATCCATTTGTTTACGTTAAATGCAAACAAGAGAAGAACAATTTACTTGAGGTATTACGGTGTTATACACCCCCTTGCAACAAAAACGGGCACCCACGGTTTTTGTATTTTATGTGCATAAAAGCTTATTTACTAAGCTTTATGCCTACAAATCTGAAAAACCATAGGTGCCCAACTTGTTTGCAAGGGGTTATAGTGGTAACTATCAGGTACTAATTCATTTACGATTTAATACATATAATATGGTATGTACAATACCTACCTAATGGTGGCATGGGCGATAAAGAAATAAGGCCGGGAATACATATGCCTGTAGCTTACACCTTTTTGTGGCACAGGTATGTCAAAAATTTGACACACATGAGTGCAAGGTGTTTTCACAAAAATGGGCAAGCTACAGCCATGTGTATTCCTGGCCTAAAAGATTGTAGGTGTCATTTTGACCTCGTTGAACTCGTTTCGTGTTTTGTATGGCTCGGATTTAGTTTGTATCACTCGGTCGCTCTTTGTCCCTCCCGCCAGTCCCGCCGGCACTGAAGCGGCTTGTGGCTCGAAAAGAGACTCACCAGACTGTCGTCGTCTTCCAGCGCGATGCCGTCGATCTCTTTCTCGATCTCATCCATCATGTCTAGCGGGTCCCTGTGGGGCTGGCTCTCCGCCGCTGCCGGTAAAATACTAAAAGGAAAATCGAAGCGAAATTTGCTTACTCTGTACTATTACTATATCAAAAGATATAACTAAATTATAGACAGTGTAAACAATCGGTGAGTGCTGCCTTAACAGGTTTGTTTACATTGCCTATAATTCCCATTGAAGTGATTTCCACTGACATACCTGTCGGTTGAAGGCCCTGGATTTGATTTAACCAATTTATCGTCATCATTGTCGAGGAGCGGGCCGGGCTTGCCGGGCCCGGCGGAAGGCTTCCACTTGCCGAGCTTTTCCGCCTCAGCCTTCTCCTCGGCCAGATTGCGGTCTATGTTGCATAGTTTGGAGTTCGTTGGAATATTGGAGAGCAGGGAACTGTTTTCGAAGCCAAACTCTTTTTGAAATCGCTCCAACTCTAGAGATTCCTGTTTGGCAAAATAAGCGATTTATAGTGCAGTACAACCGCCAATCAGCGGGCATAAAATTTTAAGTAAATGGTAAAACCGAAAAGTTAATTTTATTCATTTAAAATTACCGCAAACTCGGGGAACAAATTTTCATAATTTTCGGGATCAGCAAGGGACTGGCCGGAACGTTTATTTGTGGTTCCAAGTGATTCTCGCCACACTTTCACTACCTCACACATCTTTGACGGAATGTAAGACCTGAAACAATATTAGAAAGTCCTATTCAATTACCCAGTCCGTAAATTTTATTTTTGGCTATAATTAAGATTACTGATATTTGACAATACCTATAAATCACAGTTGACGATAATTAGACTTACGATGATTACGGCGTTGACATCACATTGAAACTTGTCAAACGGTGACGTTATGATGATGTGTAATGTACTGTCAGTAAATTTTGGCAAAATAAACTTTGTGCTGGGCTGGGTGCATTAGACAAAGAAGTTGTAGTAGGTACAAGGTAGATGCATCATAGCCAGGTTTTTTTTTAAAGCAAGCAATGTCCGTAGACTGTGTGAGAGAGACCTGGCGAAGAAGGCAGCTTCGGGCAGCTTGTTGCGTGAGAGCAGCAGCTGCAGGCAGGCTTCGGGCCGGTTGAGCGTGAAGTGCGCCACGAACGCGATGTTGTCGTCGCCGTTGGCCGCCGACAGCGTCGCCACCTCCTCCAGAAGCGCCTCGTCACCTGAACGCAAACAACAACCTATTACACTGACATTTCACTACACAAGTACAAAGTTCTTTCTGAAAGTTTCTATTTTATTATTCTATTCCTAGGAGAAAAAACCTTTATCGTAACTGTCTTATTATCGTGATTAGGTTTTTGATTGTCTGCTACTATAATTGAATCTAACGTTCCACAGTCTGTTGTGGGTATTCTGAGAAATGAAAATAGAACAATTAATTGATTCTTATCTTCAGAGGATTTAACTAAATATAGCAATTAAATTAGAAATGTTACTTATCTATTTTTAGATATCAATTATAAGAGAGCTACCTATACTTTGTTTATTTCTGACACGCGAAATTGCCGAAAAAAAGAGTTAATGCTGAACGGTGTCTTATGGTGGCAAAATATTTCCGAAACAACAACCGCCTTGCAACGTTGCAAAAGATTCCGAAAATGTCGTGTCGTGTTGTGTTGTGTATGCATGACTGACCGGTACTGGCAGCGAAGAGCAGCAACGCGCTGTAGTCCTGCGCTTTTAGGTAGCAGGTCTTGGTGAGTTCGGTGTCGGCGGCGGCGGCGGCGGCGGCCCCGAGACGCGACCAGCGCGCGGCGGCGGAGCGCGAGGGCGCGCCCTCGGCCGCCGCCGCCTCCTCGCCCAACTGCTGCGCGCGCCGCAGCTCGCCCAGCGACAGCGCCAGCTCGAACTGGTGCTCCGGCTCCGTGGACACTGCTAGCGCTTGTTGCTTAAAGCCCTGCAAACGTCCACCCATTACAACCCATGCAAACCCACACATTTGAACATCATTCAACTTTCATAAAACGTCCAGTGACGCTGATAATAGTAGGAAATTATGTTCTGGTGTTAAATGTCCTCGGAACTTCACAGTCGGTCACGTCAACAGAAAGAGCTATCAATTCTAACTAGACTAGGGAGTCGGGGGTGCTAGAAATTGCTACAACATGAACAGCATACGCATAGTAGAGACCAGTGGGCAATGATTAAAAAGTGCAGATGCCTGTTTCTCGAGGAAATGCGCGACGCGAGTGCGGTGGTCGTGGGGCACGGTCGGCAGCACGCGGTCCGCGGTTTCGAAGTCGCCGCGCATCACCGCCGTCTGGTACTCCAGCACTGACAGGAGCAGCGAGTACGACACCACGTTCAGCTCTTTGTCGTTTAAGTACAGCCTGTTAAGTAAATATTGCTTACAAAACCGCCCTCTAATGGTTGACCTTTACAATGCCACATCTAAAATATCTGCCTTTATCTTCAATTGCCACGTACCAATTATGATCGTTACATCAGTATTTGGCGTTAAAAAAGACAGAAGACATGATTGGGCCAATTTTCGCGTGATTTACCTGTTTTCCTTGGCGACGTATCCAAGTATGTACATAGTGTGATCCAGATGAGATATGGTGACGATTTCACCGCCGACGTAATAATTTAGTCTGTTCAGGGAATTGGTGTAAATGAAACAATCGCCCACCCATAATCCAGTTTTGACTGTTTCGTTTACATCACCGACCACCTGAAAGTAAATTGCATTTAAAGTAATTACGAGCGACTATACATATTGCATCACACAAAATTATTTTTTTAAAAGCGATCTGTCTGTACAGATCTTAGCCGATAACTTTTACACTGTACACGCAGACTGTTGTCAATTGAATGGATAAGCAATTGAATATGTTTAGTGTTGCAATGAGACCTCGAAAGCGTCCTCGATGCCGTCTTCCGTGACCTCGGCATTGTTGGCGCGAGCGCGGGCGATCACGGCGGCATTGAGCTTCAGCACGTAGTAAGTCTCGTCGGTGGCCAGGCACACCAGGTTGCCGCTCTCCGACCAATACACGTGACGCGGCTGGATCTCAATGCTGCAAACACGATCGGTACTTTAGGTACGAGCTATCCGGGTCAATCGTTACTGAACATCTGAACAACAACACGGTTTAAGAGTATATCGCTGTTGCATCGTAACAAGAATACTGTTAAATACCTATGATTCTTACTCAGTTTATTTACAACATCTCAAAAAGAAAATAGGGAGCATGATACCTATAGGGCGATGCCACTAGCAACCAATCACTATTTTGATTCACCTTTCCACCTATTTCATAAAACTACCATTTTCATAAAACAAGAATAACTAAAATGAAATAGAAGAGCTATTGTAGTAGTCGGAAGCATATTACAAATATTCAAAACCGTCATCTTAATACTACTAACCTAATTCGTGGCCTTATCGTACAAGTACATTTATTACATGATGAAATTTAATGTGCATTAAATTATCACAGTTTGAATATTTCGCTTCAGCTAACTCTCTGAATAGTTGCAGAGCATATCAATCAACGGTGATTTATATCTTCTAATAAAATTATTGCTTATGATATGATAGCACACTTGCGCATACCTTTTGTATGTTTACTGAGAAATTATATATATTTTTTTCATAAAACTTCTTGATGTAAGAAAGTATAATTGATCGCAAGTAAACAGACAAAAGGTAAATTCAAAGGACTTCTAACCAAGCCTCGGAAAAACGCCCGTCATTTCACTTGTAATCGAGTATTTAGGATCCATTTAAGAGTTGAATATATTCATTCACAGTCAATGGATTTCATTAGGGCATATCGTAACATCATTAGAGCTCTACTACATGCACGAAACAAGGTTAAATTTGAAAATGACGAGCGATTCTCCGAGCCTTAATTGTTTGTAACATATTTTTTACCAAATATTTAAACATCCAATATGATTTTGCATGAACATGACTTTCACCACAGTAAAATGAGATCCGTAATGAAACAAATATACTATAGATTAAGAAATCATTGTGTATTCATGCCAAAATATACTTTTCGCTGCATCGCAGAAGATAGATTGTTTCCATTTTTGAAATTGAATTTCAAAACTTGTCAATAAACTCTCCTTGGGCGCAACATTGATCCGTTCATTATAATTATAACAAGCAAAAGTATGTCGTATCATACCTACCTAATGTGTTTTAGCTATTATGGTATTTTATGCTATACTTATTGATCGCTTGATCAATTTGAAAATAAACGGATATGTTAAAACAAATACTAGTTTTACTTCTTCGTTGCAATATAATCATGCATGCATGCTCTACTCGCAAACCAAGTCTGGACTAAAGATTTGACTGTTGTGTTATTTACGTTATTGTACATCGAAAAATCGTAATAAATTTCAAATTCAACTGCGCAAACAAGTACAAGTAAGTACAGTTATCACCATTACTGGGTCATTCTCCTTCACAGGTTCCACTTATAATTATAATCGTTTTAATATCATCGCATTTGCAAATGAGATACAGTTATGGAATAAGGTATAATTATAGAAAAAAGAGATAAAGTAGAAGTGCGATAAGTCAATTTCGCTAGGTAAACCGGTGTCGCCAAACTTTGACGGTTTACTAATACCTTGAAGTAGCTTTTCTATTACAAAAATGTAATGAGTTCTGAATCGGTATTATAATTTGAACTTTCCACCCACAGAATATTGCTTAAAGTCCATTGTACAGGTATATAAACACCATCTAGCGGGAGGTAGCCAAAAGATAATAGTCTTAGGGCCTGTTTCACCACTCCTTAACTGTCAGTTATCTATGATGCCGTCTCTGTCTGTTTCGTAGTGTTTCTGTGTTTCGTGTGTGGAGTGGTGAAACAGGCCCTTAAAATGTCAGTTGTCTAATAGTATATTACCGTAGAGACCGTGAAGGGATTGCTGGATGAGTTTAAGGTAGACGGCCGAGTGCAAAATGAACTCTGCGGAATGGGACTTGGCGGAACAATCGAGAAAATATGATTTTGGCAGAATCATTCTGCTACTCGAACCGTCGAATTCAATTCAATTTGAAGTTTATACATGCAATTTTCCGCATATAGGTGGCACGCGTCTCAAGTACACATGCCACTTCTACTATATCTCTTTTTTCTATGGGTATAATAATGAGGCACGCCGAAGTTCGTGTTGTGTTACTAATTAAATGGTTAAAACTTTTTATATGGACATATCAAATTTATTTAAATTCTTACCGCCTTATCAATTCGAGGTGTTCCCAATCATAGAACGAAAATGCCATCCCACTTATAGATTTCACTCCAAGCATGTTACCTCCAAAAATTCCTGGAATATATTATAACAAAACCGTGTAGGTATAATATATAAAAAATGCATTCACATAATATTTTCACCGTCAGAATTTGATTTCTAAAGACAGCCTACCTTCAGCTCCATATTCAGGCTTGAAGCTTTTTCTTTCTTTGAAGTTTTTGAAAACTTTGATAGTGCTAGAATTTTCCAGTGTCGCGTATTCTGAACTATCAAAGGCCCAAACAAACTCTTGTGCCGTTCCAAATGCCTTGTTTCTTAGTGCCATGGCCGTATATATGATATATTCGCCATCGCCGCAAACGACCACGAATCTGCCGTTAGGGTTGTGAGCAATGGTTTGTGGGTAGATTTCGCAGGAACCCATGTCTTTGGCGACTACTGGAACACGCTCGCCATCTCGCATTTCTGTGCCTGCGAACGAATGATGTTGATAGATCATATGCAGAACCAATTTGGGTTAATAACTAAGACAATGTCATGTCAAGTTGTAATAACTTACCTTCAGGTAGAGCTTTTAAGTTAACTTGCTGCATTTCGGAATGTTTAGCCCAGATTATTTTGCCTCCATTAACATCCATGGAAATAGCTGGCTCTTCTCTTCCAACTTTGATCATAATGGTCCCTTCATCATAGCTGTGACAGAATACTTAAAATAAAGTAACTACACAAACACAACACTGATGATGTGATGATGCAAGAAAAAACAATGAGTATTTGAATGGGTATCAGAAGTAAACCAACTTACCCAATAGCCACATTGTTAGAAGCATGCATTGAGGATATGGTCCAAACTCTTTCGAACCCATAATTGAGGGAAGATTCGAGTCTGTATGTGCCAGCGTGCCATATCCTGACAGTGCCGTCTTCGGAGCCCGTCAGTAAGATGGGAAGTTCAGGGTGGAATGATACTGCTGATACATTTTGCGCGTGACCTAAAGAAAACCAGTTATCTAGGTATTGATTGATGTACCAAAAAGTTATTATGAATTCTTATGTAATATGTTAAAAATACTATTACCTTCCAGGGTTTGAACACATGTCTTGTTTTGATAGTCCCATATCTTAACCATACGATCATCTGCCCCACTGATAAGGTAGGGTTTGTCACCACCATGGTAGTAATCCACGCAGTTGACACCTTTTTCGTGACCCTCTAGTGTAAAGTTTGACACAGAAGATCCAAGCTGCCACACCTGAATAATTTTATTAAAATTATTGCGATTGCTTGCTGTTTAAAAGGATTTTTCGTGAATTTTTTACTTTTTATTTTGACTTATAGTTAAGAATACTCTTACATTGTAATTCATTCTATTGCCATACGCAATTTGAAGTTAATCCAAACGATTCAAATTGAATGTGATTCGATTTACAAGATTTGGATCTTAAATTATTAAATAAACAGTTAACAAATTGGTGTATTCATTCATAGACATTTTTAATTTAAAGATAGCATTCTATGTGGATTATCTACAAGGATATTATAAGTTTAAGAATTTAAGCCCTAGGGCTGAGATTTCTGTTACATTTATGAAGCCAAACACACTAAAAAGCAATACACACCTTCACTGTTGTATCAAGACTGGCACTTGCAAAGGTGTTGTTGTCCTTGGGGTTGATAACAATCTGCATGACATAGTGTGTATGTCCCTCAAAAACTTGTTGGCAAGCCCAGTTGCGGTCCCAATTCCATAGTTTAATCAGTAAATCATCTGTAAATAAATGTCCACTGAGCTTAATGTTCAAAACCATAATCAAATGCTAAATAATAATTTACATACTAACTGGGAAGTTTCAACTCTACACATAATTGTGCAAATTTGGCACCACAACAATTAAAACCATTTCTGAGTCAATTGCTGCAATACAGTTGCAATGTGAACGCTAATTACTTAACAGGTAAGTTTTAGTAAACTATAGTCTAAACTCTCTCATTTCTACAGGAGGTCTGAATGATGAAGAAATAAGGAGACTGAATAGGACTTACCACTACATGTAAGAATGTAAGGTTGTGTGGGGTGGATAGCAATGCAACGGACATAGTCTGAGTGAGCTTCAAAAGAGTGTATCCTCTCCAGGGTGTTGTAGTTGAACACTCTGATCTGCATGTCATCAGAGCCTGTCACCACCCAATTTTTTCTGGGTACGAATTTGGCTGACCTCACAGGTAGATCCATGCACACCTGCAATACATAGTTGTTTTTTTCATTATTATGTTGGGGGCTTTGCAATTAATAAATATAACATTACACACAAACACAGGCATGTCACCAATGAAATAAAACATGCAAAAACACTATAGCAAATAAGCTTTTGCTATTAATAACTTAGCTAAATTAAAGAAATCAATAATAATATGCTATATAAAAAATATCTAGAATGAAAACAGTAAACATATTATAAGCCACACGGGCTAGCCAGGTTTTAGAATGGGGGGGGGGGGGGTCCAGGAAATGAAAACGACTAAAAGTACATAAAATAACACATATAACAAAAATATTAAAAATGTGAAAAATACATACAGAAAAAATCTCCTTGAAGGAATTGGGGGTATCCTTTTTCGAGCAGTGGGACAGTATAAACGTTAGTTAAATAACGTTCTGTTGTATATCACAGAAACAGAATATTACAAAGTTAATCTTCTGTTTTTCTTTTTAAATATATCTACTATCCCATAGTGAATGTTCATGAGAGCCTAGCCGTTCCCCTGAAGTTCCCCCGAATCCCGAGTAAGTGAACGATTCTAGATTAGAATGCTGAGTGCAACAAGGGATTTAAAGACATGATATTAAAAAAAAACTTGGGTCTCGTGTGACACATGTTATGTTATGCTGTATTCACCTCATCAGCTTGTTTCTTTTACAAAATGCATAATATGTATACTAGAAGTAGGTATACTCTTTATTTTGAAAACAAACATTTAAAATAATAACGAATTATAAAATAGGTAGGTATGCAGGACCCGAATGGATGGCGGTGCATACATTATTGGCATTGCAAACTAAATTCCGGGATTTACAAAGTTCGCATTAGAAAAAAAAACCCACAACTTTTTAATGACACTGTTACAACATTAAGGATTATTCAAATTGTAAATTATTATTTAGATACATATTAAAACCTGCATTTTTATAATTACATTCTCTTTATTTCATAACACATGTTTATCATTCGATTTTTAATAAATACCTACATTTACAACCTAAACAGATGAATTAAAATGTTAGGGCTAAATGTGTCTAGGTATCCAAATGTTTTAATGTTTTTTTTTGGGCTTAGGTACTATCACTAGATCACTAGGCAATCAAATCAAATTGTTTTTGTCTCGGTATTTTGTATCCACATGAAAGTGACAGTGACATAGTGACAGATTAAAGGCAAGTTCAATCCTTTCGAATTTTTTGAATAGACCCAGTACTGTCCTCGGAATTAAAAAAAGTAAGTTACTTTATCTCACGCTCAAAGCAAAATAGAGTTTTGCACAGTCTAGAATGAGCAAAACTCGCCTGTTTGAGGTGCTGAGGTAAAAAGGTCATTTCTGGGGTAGCAGTGGAAACAGGTATGGTAGCCAATATTTGCAACAAACAATGTGTAATATTTGCACTTGTATAGGATACTAAAGGGCACCAAAACATATGAAGATTACCGAATGCAATCCGATAATCGGCAGTGGCAGAGGAATCCAAACCACCATATATTTTAATGTAGGTAATAGTTAGTAATCAATGACATATGCCGCATGCCAGTTCTTATCTTAATTCTATGAATGTTAATATCTAAACTTTTCGGGGTGGTCGGACCCCCAAATCCCCCTGGTTTCGCCCATGATAAGCCATGTACCAAACAACACAAATACCAACTTGTAATTTTAATAAAGATGGATTGATTATTTAACTACTACTATGGCCTGCTTTTTGACCTAAGTCAAGAAAAAAGCCATACACTTAAACAATAAATTTGATCTACATCTAATAATCTATGACTAAAGCACAATCTTGTATGGTATAGACATGGGTCAAAATTATTTAATGGCTGTAATTTGTAAACTAAGTCGTTATTTGCTCTCAGCAATACAATTGACAAAATTCTGGTACATTACTGTACAGTAAAAAGAATTCCTATTTGATTTTGTTACCATAATTATTTTCTAGTTCAAGAGGACAGAATAAGAATAGTTAAGTAATGGATAATTAAGTAACTGCATTTGCTTAAGTGTTTTTGAGGTGCTGACAATTAATTTGCTATCATGCAGCTCTAAATGGTTTTACCACAGTTCATTTGGTTAAAATGTAAGTGCTGAGAATACATTCCAAACAGAGAAATCCTTTTGATCAAATGAAATTCATATCTAATTGGAAACAAGAGAAAGTCAGTGATGAAATTAGCTAGTTACAATAACGGGGCACTGATCATATCAGTGACCTACCTCGAATCTCTTGATCTGAAGCTGTGTCTCGTAGTTCCATATGTTGACGTCGCCGTTGTAGAGAGAGCACAGAAGCCATGGCTCGGTCGGGTGCTGGTCCACGCACTTGACGCGGTCCGACCTCGCCGTCAACTTCCTTTTGATATCCAGTCTCAACGGCTTTAAAAACATTAACAAACAACTAGTTAACACCTTGATATCGACATTAAATGTGCATATCAATCATACTTTTTTACAAACGCCGATGTATAACGTTGGCGATGATGACACACTCCGTAAATCGTTTAATTACAAAAGGTAATGGTTTCCAACGTATACTATAATGGTTTATTTTTTTACATAATACGGTCGTCATCTTAGTATTCTTACCATTTTTTAGTAATCAAACATGAAAAATTATAATGTAGAAATTAGTGGCCGAAGAACCGTGTAAGTTTGACAGGGTGGGTGGACGTGTCACTTAATTTTTTTTAACTGACCACAGACTCACTAATTCTGGTAAATATAGTGTGAGAAAGTTATGGATTGATCTTTGTCTGTCTTATAGTTATATCCAAATTCCTAAATACGTTTTTTATGGCTACGTGTTTCTTTCATCGTTTGAGCATTTGAGTTGGTTTTTGTTGATTTTAACATTTGAGTTGGTTTTTAGCCTTATTACTTATTATGTTACTGCAACTCGTTTTTTAGTACCGATAGATTTGATATCATTTCGGATTTTAATTGAAAGGAAGTGTAGCGGAAAATGTAAAAATAATTTCATGCCTTAACAAAGTGAGAGGGACGGTAGAAGACGAATTTTTTAATTGGTTACTTCTGGTCTTATGCTCTGGGGGGGGCTACTCTAAAATTCGAAGATCGTATCATACCATCCTTCTCACTCACATATAAATGACAATTAGTGCGAGCGAAACAGTTTAAGAAGTTAGTTTTTATGGCGAGAGGGGGCTCGCTAGCTCTATCGATCGAACTTCAAAATTTACATTTCAGTAGGAATTCACCCTCTTAATATATTATGATTTTTTTATATAAAAACATATGTTCTTAACCCCCGTACCACATTAGCGGGCGAAGGTTCGTGTCGGTTTATCGCGATAAAAAGTTCGAGTTCGTGTAACCACGGACTACGTGGCCACACTTAGGCCCGCCATTCACACGTGCACATATATTTGCAAAGAAACAAAAAGATAGAGTATGCATTTGCACTGTATTATATGTCTGTGAATAATTATTGAAATGTCTCTTTTCAAAATTGACGTCCATTTCAGAAATTTCAAAGTACGAAGTGTGACACTTGTACGAACACAAACTCTGTCGCGATAATTGATCTGCGCTAGATACCGGCAGGAGCCCGAACACAGCTTCGCGATAAATCGAACTAACTGTCTGTCTACACATGCCGCGATAGGGAGAACCTTCGCCGAATCCCGCTAATGTGGCCGTAGCATTAAAGTTTTAGCCTAATTGTTAAATGTTATACAATAAAACCACAAATAACACTAAAACTACAAATAACATTAAATATCATACAATAATGCTTCTGTGTCAGGGAGTCGTTTCTGAACGGATCATCGTGTTGTCATTTTCGTTTGACAACTTTCACTTTGACAGCTCATGGTTGTATGTATGTTGTATGGATTGTGTATGCATATACATGTACATGTCATGTCATGTTCTGGTGGCCAATCTGAGTGGCTAAATGAACACGAACATTAACATGATATTAATAACAATAACCTCATTGCAATAAAAACAGCGCGTTTTGTTGTTCTGTTGGTATCTCTGTGAACCACAGCTTCTCTTCACATCACATCACCTGTAATCATAACGTACGTACGTTTTTTCTCTTTGGTTGGTTGGAAAGCACATTGATAACACATGGCTACATGAATGGTTTTTGCGATAAGCAGTTGGATTTTTGATTTCAGATATTTTTTAGTGGAGTTAGTTATTTGATATCGTTGTTATAAAATATTCGCGACAACGAAAGATATCTCTTGAATGCTTTGGTAGTGATTTTAATTCATGATTGTATATCTAGCACAGGCATAGGACCACATGCCATGAGGAAACCGGCGGCAAGGACGGATTGTAATTAAACAATGTGAAAGGTTAATTGCCAGTCTTCAGTATATTAGTTAATAAAGCTAATACTGTATTTCTGAGTGGCTCACAGCTTACACAACTTTACTCCTCGCCATCAGCAAACGGACGAAAAATGGGCGAGGAAAGGGTTAAGATGCGAAAGCAGCTAGGCTTGCTAGAAGGAGTAGCCATAATTCTTGGCATTATATTTGGAAGTGGGATATTTATATCTCCTAAAGAAGTTCTGGAGAACACTGGGTCTGTGTGGGGTGCTCTGTCAGTTTGGGCTGCTTGTGGACTTTTGGCAACGCTGGGAGCTTTGTGCTATGCTGAATTAGGTTAGTATTTTTCTTTTAATGTCATATGTATTACCACATAAGATCCTACCTATTTTTTCAATTTAAATTAATAAACAATCGACTGATTGTTTATTAATTTAAATTGAAAAAATGCATTATGCTGTATTTAGTACGAGTAACTAGGTAGTATGCATTATTATTATTATTATTACTATCAGCCTATTGTGTCCCACTGCTGAGCAAAGGCCTGTATTGTATATATATTTGTGAATGACTTGTGATACTCATTTTTATATTTTGTACAGGTACCACATTGGCCCAAAGTGGAGGAGATTACCACTATATCAATGAGGCTTATGGACCTTTGCCAGCATTCCTTTATCTCTGGGATGCTAATTTAGTGTTTGTGTAAGTGGAAAATATGTCATACATAGTAAATACTTTTATTTTAGAAGATCATCGTTTGTAGTTCCTTAATTTATATTTTTCTTACGGTACCTAACACATGTAAAATTTGAAAGAATTTCATTTTTTTTGAACTGGTATTTTTATCCTTCTGCTGGTCAAAAATCTTTTAGTTAAAAAGTCTTCAATCTTTTTGAAAAGAAAAACTATAAGTAGCACTTTGGCTCACTATTCAATCTTTGGCTAAAGACCATTGGGCGAGAGGACAATACATATTTCACTTACAGTAACTTTCAACAATTGAACATTCAGCTGATAATTAGTTGATGCCATTGCATTGTTGTATGCAATTTATGCCCTTTATTCCCTGCTATGGTCAAAAACTCATTTTCATTCTCAACTTTGATACAAATTTTCTTTATCCATCTTTAACATAATGTATACACATACATACCGTCAAGCCTCTTTCCCACAGGGGTAGGCAGAGACTACTTTGTTCCACTTGCTATGATCCTGACATACCTCTTTTGCTTCATCCACATTCATCAATCTCTTCATACATGCTCGTCGGTTTCGAAGATTTATAATATTACAACTCAAGCATTATTTTTAGTCAGTAAATTTAATTTCTTACAAGCCCGGTTGTTTATAAATTATGTTATTTTATAAATTGGGTTAATCATGTATCACTTTATTTTAGACCAAGTACAAATGCTATTATGGCATTAACTTTTGCTAATAATTTGTTGGAGCCTATATTTCCAAATTGCCCAATTGACCCCTTGAGTCAGAAGCTAATTGCAGCTGTTACTATTTGTAAGTATACCTCATTTATCTCTCTTACACAGTCAAGTTTGGCTTTAGGGGGTTTAAAATCCGCCAACTTATCTACTATGACCAAGAGGTTGATGTGGATATTTTTGAAGTGATTATAGTGTAAATAAATTTTAAGGAAACTTACTTCAGTGTGTTGAGTAAATTAGTACTTCATTTATCAGGTTACCTTCTATAAAACAAATACAATAATATAATTTGATTATTTACAGGCTTTCTCACATTCATAAATGCTTATGATGTTCGATTTACCACAAGAGTCCAAAATATCTTCATGTTCACCAAAATATCTGCCTTGGTTATTATAATTATTGGTGGGATTGTGTGGTTGGGTAAAGGTAAAGTTAAATTTTGCCATCTAAAATATTATTCCTGTTGTAAGTATACACTATCAATTGTTTTAATTGCATTTCCAGGAAGGGTAGAGCAGTTTGAGGATGGTTGGGCTGGAACTAAAACCTCTGTTAGTGACTGGTCTGTTGCCTTTTACTCAGGAATATTTTCTTATTCTGGATGGTAAGATATTTAATGTACCTAATGTTAAACTGATAACTCTTTTAGTTTTGTTAAAGTTTTTAAAATTTATTTTTATCATCAAATAATGAGCTTATTTTTGCTTGTTGTCTACAGGAGCTATTTAAATTTTATGACAGAGGAGCTCAAAGACCCTTTTGTCAACCTGCCACGTGCAATTTACCTATCTTTGCCGATGGTGACGGCTATTTACCTGTTAGCGAATGTCGCTTACTTGGCCGTGCTGGGGCCGGTCGGCGTCAGGGCGACGGAGGCTATCGCTGTCGTAAGTGTCTCCAAATATAATATCACAAAGTAAAGTTACTTTAAAGTAGCTTTTGCTTGTCTGCATTTATACTTATGAATTAGAATGGCGCTTCATTGTCTTTCAATCCATTTGTTGTCTAAATATTGCGTTATTGCAATTGTATACATATTTAGAGGTTTTTATTTTTCCTAGGATTTCTCTATTGCTGCTTTGGGTTGGCTCAAGTTTGCCATGCCGACGCTCGTGGCAATAGCCATTTTGGGCGGTCTTACAGTACACATAATGACGTCGTCTCGAATGTGTTTTGCGGGTGCACGAAACGGACACATGCCCGAACTGTTGGCACATATCAACGTTAAATGCATGTCTCCATTACCATCACTTATATTTTTGGTAAGTACTAGTTTGTGGGACTATAATGTGTTGTGATGACTACATTGTGATACATTGCGATTATCACAATGTTATTTACTTGTTCCAGATGTTAATATCATTGATAATGCTGATCCCCAGCAACCTGACTTCACTTATCACATACTGTACCATAGTTGAGTCTTTCTTTACCACTCTCAGTTGCAGTGCTGTGTTGTGGCTGCGATACAAAAAGCCGGATTTGCATAGGCCCATCAAGGTAAACATTGGAAATACGCATGGTTATGACTTTTAATTTTTAATGTTTTTCCGCGTACTCTAAACATGTTCTAATTGAAACAAAATTCTTAAATAAGTGTAACAAAACCCATAAAGTGATTAAAGGAATACATATATTTATATTTATTAAGTTTTGTGAATATGGTAGAAAAAATATACGCAACTATGAAAAGGTTAGTGTCCAGCCAGTAAATATGAACTTAGCAATTTGGGCGAATACAATTGATTTCATAAATATAAAATATATCACTTGAGACGTTCGGAACGGTGACACAAGCCCTATGTGTCGGCTTTGTAGAGATGGTGCGTATTTACGTTACCAGGTTTTGATACCAGGTATTTCCTTGCAAGTATACCGACCAGGTACCGACCCGATATACTTGCAAGACTTGAAAGTATTTTTCCATTCAAGTATACTGTCCCTTCAAAGTAAGTACCTACTACTTCATACACATAAGGTTAAGATTGCGCTTATACGCGATATAAAGTCCTTTCAAAGTATTTTACGTCTTGATTGAAATATTTTGAATCTTATCTGTATTACAACAAGGTTTAAACTTGTAAGGAAGCAAGTATTTGACTTGTTACGTTGGACAGAAAATACTTTGAAAGTATTTTGATACCTGGTTTCTGCACCTGGTATGAGAAGGTGGACGTACTTTTAAGCCCTGGTACGCGATTTAGCAAGTATTACCCATCCCTACGGCTTTGGCCCTGGTACACCTGATGGCAACTGGAATTGAAGCATGTGTGTACAGGTGCCGACATGGATGCCAGTGGTATTCGTGTGCGTGTGCGCCGTGCTCCTGGTGGTGCCCATACGCAGCGAGCCGCTGGCCGTGTGCGCGGGCGCCGGCATCACGCTCGCTGGCGTGCCCGTATACTTCGCACTCGTTCGCTCGCGCCCACCGTGGCTCGTTCCCTACGCTAGTAAGTACGAAGTATCCAGACCAGACACCTTTGTTAGGCCGGCGCACTGATCTCTATTACATATATATACATTATATATAAGTACTCAATTTGGAAAGGCCATTCAATACAAGATGGATGACTTACAGCAACATTGAAAACGTTTTATCGAACTTTTTATTACTGTCCCATCTATTATATCATCACTATAGTTGGCCTATTTTGCGTGTCGCAACGCTAGCTTAAAATGCACATCGTCTGAATAAGTTGTTATTTTTATTGCAGCAAAGTTCACCCATGGGTGCCAAAAATTGTTACTCTCTGCCGTAGAAGATAAAGAAGAATAAATAAAAAGTTGAATCTCGAACGCTCCCCATTGTTACGTGAGTTTTATCCATTTACTTATTTTAGTTGAATCATTTTAAGTACCTAGTTAAAACATGTAGATCTTTGTGTGTTTTATCTAGCAGAGTAAAGGTTTTTTTTAATCTGTAAATTTATAGTTTATATTAAAGTGTTTTTATGGTTTTTAGTAGGTATCATATAACTTTTCCATGTAAAAAGTACCTACAGTAAGTATGTAATAAAGATGATACTAGTATTCGCAGCCTTCGAAGCCCCGGCTTTTTGTATTCATGGCTTGGTGCATGGTGGTCTTTTGTTGACATGAACATTATAAGATTAAATACTCTAAGACTCTTTTGAAAGTATTCTTAATATAGCAATACGATAATGTAAAATTTTTAATCATTAACGTTGTTGAAATAATTATGCAGAGAATGTATACTTTACTAAAATAACTGTAAGATGTTCCTGTTTATATTGAAATTAACTAGTCACAAATGTGAAAAAAAAAAATCTTTAATACAAGCTTTTTTTTGCTTACTGTACTCTTTGTCGAATGTACTTGTATTGTCAACCATTATATACATCCGTGTACCAAATTTCAAGAGAAAATACAACGAACAGGTCAATTGAGTAAAACGAGTCAAATGTTTTACACAAAAACAATATTTTTCCCAATGAAATGTTAGGTACTTTTTTTTGTTTGGCTAAGGACAGAATACTCATTTTGTAAGCCGTTATTTTTTCTCAGATTTTATGTACTTAAATACATACTTATAACATTAAATTTCCTTATAAAAAAGATCTGATACAAATCGAGTAAAATACATGGACAGTATTATTTATTATTATTAAATTTTTACAGTGCTTTGAAAATATGTTCTATTATTATGAAATTTTAGTCTCGTAAGCGGCTGTCAATTGTAAAATGTAAATGTTTCAAATATTTTGGTACCTAACTTTGCAAAAGTAGTAAGCCTACTGATTTAAGGATCACAACAAAGTTAAGACTCGGTTATTCTGACACAGAAAACTTCACAGAATTCCCTTCACTCGCACATAAGATATTGACAGAAGTTCTGAAAAAAAGTGGAAAGTAAAGCCAGTTATTAGAGGTAATGAAAAATCTATTTTTCGACGTAAGTATAATTATTCGATAAATGGTTTCATAAATCTAAAGAACGACCAATACAACCAACCGTGATCTAGTGAAGTTTAATCAATCGTGTTGCGAAACATTAAATAGTCGAAAATTTCTGCGAAAATGCATCATATTTTCATGATCAAAAAGAAGAAGATTTGAGTGTGTCCAGATAACCAGGCCTTAAAAGAATCTGTGCGTATGTCGTCCGTGCCTTATAGTGCATCACATTATAATAGTAAACTTTTGTATATAAATTTGTTTTGTGGGCTATGTATAGTACTTATGTCAATAGTACTTAATGAGTAGCTGATCTGCCTTTTGAAAGCGCGGGATTTTACAATCCTATGAAGTAGGTGGCCCTGGACCGTCTTGCTGAGCATGTGTTGGAAATACTAAGTTTGTTATATGCATACGTAATCTCAAAAATATTATGTAGGTATTGAAATAATTATTGAGTGTGTAATTAGGCTGAGACTAATCTGGTCATTTGTGTCACAACTTTTTTGTATCTATTTTTGTAGATGAATTTTTCCTATTGCCAATAACTGTCTGGTAGCTTTTTTTACATATTTTAATTGATTAATTATACACTGGTTGTGCATATGAATTTGTTTACTTTCTAATTAAATAAGTGTAGAATAGACCCTCTTTAACTCCTTGGTTCAAGTACCTAAGGTACCCAAGTTATATCATACAAATACTATAAATGCGAAAGTTATTAAGGATATATAGGGATGTATGTAAATATGTTTAGTTGTGTTCACAAAAAAACTACTGAACGGGATTTGGTGGAATTTGGTATGTACTCTCTTATGCATTCTTTTTGCTTTAGGGTGCGACCAAACCGCCGCGTATACGCAGTGACGTGTCGTATGCGTCACGTTTTCTCACCGTTTCTTCATACATTTTGTTGCGATTCCGTAACGTCTCCGTTTTTTAAGCGGCGGTGTAGTCGCACCCTTATATACACTTTAACTTGCATTAGCACAGGATATTTCTTACCCCGGAAAAGTACATTGTTCCTGAGGGATACTGAAAAATTCTATGTAGATGATAATTACCTACCTGTAAACACATAGGTACTACAAATCTGTAGTTATCTACATTAAGTGAAGATAAATATTTGGGAAAACTTACCATATGGAGGGGGGTTATATGTATACTTCTAAAAGATAGGGGTATTACTTAGAAACGTAGACAAAATACATTTTATCGTTTTTTAGATATTTAAACTGTTTGTTTGTTCACGATAAACTCGGTAACTACTGAACTGATTTTCACAGCGGTTATGCACAAGTAGCTTAAGCTTGGCTTGGAGCAAATAACGGTTTAATACTATCAAGATCATGCCGAGAAGAAAATAAGCGGTTAATATTTACGAATTTCTTACTCTCCAAAGTGAAGCCAACGCGAACGAAACCACGGGCCCATATAGTTTATAAGTTAAAATTTTACAAAGTTACACGCAACCTACTAGTTTAACGACTTGATCAAAGAAGTGTTAACTCTATAACAGTTATAATATAACTCATATACATAGATACCTACATTACATACATACCGTCACGCCTCTTTCCCACGGGGGAAGGCAGAGACTACTTTGTTCCACTTGCTACGATCCTAACATAGGTAGGTACCCACATATACTCTTTCGCTTCATCCACATTCATCAATCCCTTTTACATGCTCGCCGGTTTCGGGTACTCCTGGGCCCTATTTTATAAAGCTACAACTTACAATTTACAGGCGGAAGTCTCTTTCTGACCCTATGTGTTAGATAGTGACTTCCGCTTGTAAATCGTAACTTGTACTAGTTAGCTTTATAAAATAGGGCCCTGACCTGACCCTTTTCCAAAACGTCTCCTATACATTAGATAACTGACGTGGAATACCTAAGTTAAAATGTATACTTGTATATACATATACATATCTCATATATCTTTGTCCTCTTGTACTGTTGTGTAATGTTGGTAAGTATTACATTTTTTTTACCTACCTACGTGTAAGGCTCGGATCTACGAACCATTTTATCCATACGTTCCACGTCAATTTATTAACAAGTTGCTTGTTAGTTAGTTCTATCAAAGCAATTATTTTTTATTGAGCTGTAATTGTTCTAGCTAACAGTTACCGACACAAAGTCGGGGCCTGATGAACGACTGGACCATGCGGTATATCGTTATTATACTATTCTCCATATGGATAAAGCAGGTATAAAACGCAAATTGTTATAATTTTTCTTGTGTAAGTAAATGAAAATATTTACCTTCAAATTTATTTTTGCCTGTATTCTAGAGAAGTGAAAAAACATGAGTGATTCTGGCGGCATCTTGCTTGCCTGTCATATTTGAGTTGCAAACGTATTGCGTATTAAAATCTGCTGTAGGGGTTTCATGAAACTTTTCAGATAAACCGATTTGACTGACATAATAATTACTAGTGGCATTGTGGCTAAATAGTAAAAATAAAAAATAAAACAAGCTTCTAAAGCAAAATTTAAAACTACGTAGGAGATACGTGTAGGTACAAGTGTCGCAACGGTTTATGAGCGGTGACCTTCAATGCGCAGAATTCATTCTTTGGGTCTGGCGGGGGGACTGAGGCGCGACGCGGAGAGGTAACTCGCCACGTGGCGTGAATACATTCTATTGGTTTTGGTTTGTTCAGTCGTTTCCCGCTCCCGCGCCCCGTTACACGTCTCGCGTCCCTGAAGGACAGTACACACCCTGTGCAAACTTCCCCACCACTAATTGCCGAGCGCTCATAAACCGTTTTATTAACTCAAATATGTAGATTTTACCTATTAAATGTTATCTACGCAGCATACTAAACTTATAGCATCAGTTTCAATAGCTACCACCAAATTATCCTTTCGTGCAATGAAACTTTTTATTAACACATTTACATTAACACTTAGCGATCAAATTTTTATGTAGGTAGGTATATCTATAAAATTTGAGGATATCTTTTGATTTACCTGGGCCCTATTTTATAAAGCTACAAGTTACAATTTACAAGCGGAAGTCTCTTTCTGATCCTATGTGTTATTTAGAGACTTCCGCCTGTAGCTTTATAAAATAGGGCCCTGGGATCTCATCAGCAAATCTAATATGTAGACAATGCGACCAAATTTGAGATAACCTATCTAACAGAAAAAGAATCGTCAAAATCGGTTCTCAAACTCCGAAGATGTCGAAGTATACACCTTACAACCTACACATAAAATATACAGCCGAATTATGAACTTCCTCCCATTTTTGACGTCAGTTAAAAAGAAGCAGAAGTCTACTTTTTCAATACTTTATTATTCTATTGATTATGTTTTATTGTTACAGAGCAATGGCAGCAAGGGACATTTTAACAATCAGACGGCACACGAGTTCACAACTCCTCAGGATGAGATCGCACCGATGCTGCCTGACGATAACATTCAGGCCTCCACTGTTATTGCCGGCTTGATGCCAGATTCATTCGGGGAAATGTTTAATTTCCTCGATGGTGACAGTTTTGGAATAGGTTATTCATTTAGTTGACTAGACTATATATAACTAGAAGATACGAAGATTGACTGATTTTATAAACTTAAGACATAGTTATTAAATTACCTATTTTTATTTATTTACATGGAGTGATAATTAACTTGGTAATTTCAGGCCCCATGCACGAATTCGTATACGGTTGGCAAGCAATCGTAAATACCATGAGCATGAAGAACAACGTGGAAGTGCGCAAACGAGCCGGGTTGCAGCGGTTCGCGCTGGCTGGCATCAACGGCATCACCCTCATATCCCATATCGGGGTGACGGAGATCATGATTAATGGAACCAGAACATATTGCTTCGGCGGTGTGTCACGTCCACCGGGTAGAAGGAGCGTCATATGCAAGGTTTAATTCATGCAATATAAGCGTTACGTGTAGGTAAGGCTTGCGCGCAAAAATACATAAATTCGCTCGCATCGTCTAGCGTTTACTCCAGTAGGCATCTCGTCAAGAGCTTTTGTTTGGTTCAGCTGTGATCACTAGTCGCCATCAATTTTATCATAATAAGCAGATGTAATGTAATCCTAATCTGTTTACAGGGCGCGATGTACCAGGAAGGAAGATTTTCGTGTAAAGTCCCGTATCTCCGCTACCCTACGGTTCTAGGATACAGATATTGCATCGATAAATATGCTGCCGTGAAATCCATTGACGGCAGTTACAAAAGTAAATTATTTTAATTTTTATTATGAATCGAACCTAATAGGTATTTCACCTATACTTTTTTGTGCAAAATATGTTTATCACTAAGTTGTAACTTTCAGCAACATATTGCGCTCGTGGTGAGGCGATTCCAAAGTTTCATTATGATTACATCTGTGAACGTAGAGATATCAAGATCAAGAGAGTAAACTTGACCGACCCTAACGAAAGGTTTAACATAAGGAACCCTGTCGTGAGAAGAGCAGAATATTACAGAGCACCTTACGACATACTTAAAGCTTGTCCCGATTGGTAAACAATAATACATCTTAATCTTTATAATTCCTTAATAAGAGAAGTGTATGATTAAATGGTTTCCTGTTTTTAAATTAGGTACGTAGCAACAAAATTCAGCCGTTAAATACACACCAAGATTGTGCTTGCAAACCTGGCCTTCTTGCAGTCCTTGTTCTGCAAGCAATCCTAAAAATGTTCTATAAGTTAACCTAGTAAAGTCATCTTAAAATATTACGCGAATGCGTAATAAATAAATGCGCTGCAAAGTAGGTACCTACCTAATAATAATTTGGTTAGAAAGAAAGATTTCGCAGTCGGCCGTCAGAAAAAAAACCTTTTTCCTAGCTATCTATATACCAAAGTTGCTAACCAAATGCTTTGCGAAACATTTCAAAATTATAGTTACAATCAACCAATTTGATTCCTAGGCCACCACAGAACGTAGTCATTATAACATTCACATTTATGTCATAAAGCTTTTTCTTGCATGGACACCCACTTCCATTATTTTTTATCCCTTGGGAAAATTGGAAAATCCCTTTGTAGTGCACCTCTTGATCATCAAGGAATATGTCTGCCAAATACCAAGATGCTATATTAGCGAGTCCAACGAGTAGCTGACCAACCAGCGAATTGGGTTGATTGAATACGTTATGTGTTTACAATTCATGTTACCTAGTTTTCGATGCTTTAGTTGGATCGATTACAAAGTATGTTCCTACCTTTTAGCGTACTTTTGTTACCTAGTAGTAGATCATACCTATTTTTTATTGAACAACTGGAGTATTTGTATTATTACTTTGCAGGTATGGATGCAACTTGCGCATATCTCCTGAATCCCTTCATCAAGATTTACCAATGGGGCTACTCCAGGCTAACGAAACGGCGTTTGTAGGGCATGGGGGGAAATATTGGTTATCACTGTACTACACACAGGTAGATACTAGTGTTTTACTTGCTGTTCATGAAATGACCTGCAGGCTCAGTGTTGTTCCTGACAAATTTAGGGCTGCCGTATTCTAATTCTGAAATTGCCGTATTTTTAGAGAAAACTAAAAAAATTGCCGTATTGTACAAAATTTTTATTTTACAAAATTATCGCTCGACAAAAAATCGCAATGCGCGCCTGGCCTTACCGTGCTAGGGGGTCTGAACCTACCAAAATGAGGAACTTTAGATTTTAGACATTAAAGTCTCGGTGACAAGATTGCATTTTGGTTGAATTCTGTTAACGTTTATTTTCGTGGCGCTTCTACTTTATGTATGGTTTACATGTAGGTGATGTTTTTTTGTTTACTTTAGTCCATTACGGAATTGCCGTATATTTTAATACGGTAATCAAAGAGCTGCCGTATACCGTATTTATGATGTCTAAGACCCTTGAATGCCGTATATTACGGCAATTGCCGTATCAAGAACAACGCTGAGCAGGCTTATTACGTAACTCGCTCGCAATCACCATCGTCTTCATTTTGACAGTTCATGTATGGGCTGACAATTGGCATCGGAATCAGCTAGCTGTCACATTCATACAAGAACTGTCAAAATGAACACGATGGCGATTGCGAGCGAGTTACGTAATAAGCTAGGAGCCAGACTAGGCAAGGCCAAGCTGTAAATACACCCCCTTGCAAAAAATCGGCACCTATGGTTTTTCAGATTTTTAGGCATTACAGATGTACCTACTAATTTGTCAACGTAACTCTAAACTTACTTAGAAATAAAATGTATTTTATTCCTAATATTATTCGAGAGAAAATTAATCTGATTAATTAATTGAATAAAAATTTTGTCTAGTAATTAATCGACGATTAATTTAATCATGCCTAAATTAATCGGTTGTCTTACGACTAAGATTAAGCAATCGTCATTTGAAATCGTTAGTCGCAATTAAATCTAACTAATATTATAAATGCGAAAGTATGGATGGATGGATGTTTGTTTGTTACTCAATCACGCCAGAACGGCCCAACGGATGTGGATGAAATTCGGCACATAGATAGATAAAAGTCTGAAATAGCGCATAGGCTACTTTTTATCCCGGAAAATTGCGTAGTTCCCGCGGGATAGCGATAAACGAATTCTTTGCAGACGAAGTCGCTGGCAACAGCTAGTAGGTTCATATTAATAGTTAGTCGATTACATTTTGCCCATCTCTACAGCCCTATACCTAAAGCTTTAGCCGCGACTGCGTTCCGTTTCGTTACCGCTAAATACGCCATGCCCATCGCCATAGCGTTTATACCTATAGACACGCTCTGATGACTCTAATTATAAAGTAGCAACTTGGTCAAACTCAAACTTCCTGATTTATTGCGTTAAGAGCGGACTAAAAGTAACTCAAGTTTTTTTTTTTCAGCTTTCAACATACGCTATATACTTCCAAGCACACGCAGAATATCCTTGGCAATCCAATAGGCCTATTGTATCTGCCGATAAAGGTACCATAGTGTGTTTTTATTAATTTACCTGTGTTATTAATTTACCTATTGGGTTAGGTATGCACCTTATAAAAGCGTGTAAAAGTCATCGTAAACTATTTGAATTTTTAGGTGGTATTTGGGAGCAGCTACTTAAAGCCAACATTGGCCCCGATATGAATCTACACTACAATTTGAATGGCATTTACAACCGATATCCCGCGTCACCCGCCGCGCCTGATATAATGCGAAACGATGGCCAGGTAAAACAAAACTCTTTGATAGCATTCATGTTCATCGACGCAGCAAATTTTTTCCACTTTTCAATTTTCACTCACAATAGGCACCTACTAATTATACAAATTTCTGCTAGGTCCAGCCGTCGAACTTTAGAACCGACACAAGAGACGCTGCACCCGAAGACGTGTTAGTAGGCAATTCCCATTTGTCTGCAGATGGACCAGGTAATGTTTATATCGATGTCTATGGTGTTAATCATTTTCATCCAAGCCTCAACTAAACAGAAACAGCTCAAAATTCACTTTGCTCTTGAGTTTTTTTGTAATGTTTTTAACCATCGACGCAAAAAGGGTGGGTGTACCTATTATAATGTGTGTGTTAATCTGTCTGTGGCATCGTAGCGCTCAGACGGATGGACCGATTTCAAGCGGTTTTTTTTTCATTCGAAAGCCAGTTTCCTTGCGGTGGTTCTTAGCCATGTTTGGTAAAAGTCGGTGCAGTAGTATGAAGAGTATGAGCAGGTATCAGCTCTTTTCGAAAATGATGTAAAGCATTTTTGGCACAAAATTGTTTTTTTTTACGTGATTACTCGATTAATGAGTGTTTTTTATTTATTTAATGCTTTTGTTTTCATACTTTAAGGTGGTGAGCCCAATATTGGTAGCTACAATTTCCTACATGACTCTCAAGTTCAAGCAAAGTTTGAACATGGTAAAAATGTTAAATAAAGTACATTTTGGTAAGGCTTTTGAGTAAAAATACAGAATGCAAAGAAATAGTGTTGTTTTATTTTTAATAAACTTAAAATCATGCGGTACCTAAATTATAATGACATTGAAAATATGTATACAATAAAAAAATTGATACACATTCTGTAATGGACAATGGTGGTTCTTTGCTCAAAGCCAGCTCTGTGTTAGCTTACCACAACTTCAAGATTTGGCTACATTTTCAAGTCGGTATGGCACGTAATAGCATGAAGTTTGATTATTACGAATAATGAGATTAGTTTTAATACTGGCACTACGCTTGGCGTATTTATTCAAAAAATATTTGCGTGAGTGAAGGGGATGCACTATATTGTTTCTAGCGTATGGGACGAAGATGCCGATAGCGCAATGGAACACGCAACGCCAAGTGGAGTGCCAGTATAAGGCTAGACCGCACTAAGCGCCGTGTATCTCCGCTGCCGCGCAATGTGTTTTATCTCATGCAATTAAGTATAAAGAATATTTTGTTGGGTTGCGTAGTTACGCCTAGTGCGGTCTTACCTTTATACTTTCCCTCCCTTTTCCTCTTTTTATCCTTTTTAGGGATAAGTTCGCCTTTGTGCATTTGTGTTTTCCTGTATTCGTCTTTTTCATGTGTTTTATGTACAATACAATAAAGAGTTATACATACATACATACATACTTTAGTATTATAATTCGCTATACAGGCAGACAGCAGCCAGATATTACCGGAATAAAATAAGGCAAGGCGCACATTATCAAAAATCATTTTTGTGCTGGATTACTAGCTCCACGGTTACAAAATAGACTTGAAAATTGCTGTGATTTCTCTTATTCTGACTGTAATAGAGCAGTTAAAACTAAATAAAGAGGCAATAATCTTTATATTAATATAATATAATATAATTCCGAGTGTATATTGCATGTCAAAGTGATATGAGATTTGATTTTGACATTCGATTTCTAAACGAAGAGCACAGATACAACAAGGGAAGAATTAGATAGTACAGTAATTGCCACCGCACTCGAGTCCGATTTAAAAAAATCGGAGTCCTCTGACATCTTTCTTTGTGCAATTTCTGTCAGGTCTCATGAAAAATCCCGTTATTTTGCTTTTGTAACTCATCTAACAAAGGCATTAACTGGTTGCAACGGCTGACCACTGTTAGTGGAACACGCGTTATAAACGCTGATCCGTTCAGTGACATCGTGTAAAGATTTATTTTGGTCTTTTATAATATCGATTTTAGCCTTCAGAAACAGTGTTTATTTATTAGTGGCTCAGGTGGTTGCTGTATAAGCAACAAAATTTTCGTGCCACAGTCCCATTCAAGGTAAGCATCAGTTACTTCTTTAGAGGTAATCAGTAGTGAAACTGTATCCAAAGAAAGAAGTGTTTTGTTAACGTAATACTTTTCTCACTTTTATCAATTTTGCCAAAGTACACTGTTGTTTTGTAAATGCCACATTATATGTGTGTAGTTCTGTCCATACCTTATACAGTATGATTCAGATTAATAATGGTAACTAGGGCAGCATTTACCAGTCTATATCTATCAATTAAATCTATATTAATTTTGCTTAAATTTTGATCAGCTATCAAAAGACTTCATCTCACCGAACAGTCCTAGATCAAAATATTTTGCTGTTTAACTTACCCACTAATCTCTATATGTAGATTCACCTCAAGCCAGATGAAGTGTGACTAACCTCTTATATAAAAACAATTCCCACTTGTCAAATACCATCATATCACATTAAGTATATAAACAAAGTGGGTGTTAAAGTTGGCACAGCAGGAAGAAAATAATAGGTAGATAAAAATCATGTCATGTATGGTCATTGCCATTAATGATGTCTAAGTATGCAGGAAGTAAAAAAAACCTTGTCTCAAATGATATCAATATTTCCAATTATAATAAAAGTAGAAAAAGATAGCCCTATACTTGGCTTGCCATGGCCAGCATAACAGAGGATAATATTTGTGGATGTGAAACTGGTGTAGTTGAGAACAAATTAGAATGATTCTTAAGTAATAAGCTTGTGGTTTCTTTGTTATAAGTAATTAATATATAAGCTTTTGTGTTATATTGGCTCTTACTGCTGCACTCTTCATACATTAGGTGAAATAAAATTGCTCTTAATAAGAAAGTCATTTGTGACAATTTTCCTTACAAAAATTTAAAAATTGACTCAAGTCTGTGGCCAATATGTAATTAAATTACAGATAATTAATGAAAATATGAATAAATAAAATACCTATTATATAAACTAACCCATGCAAAAAGACTGGATACAAACTTCAATAGTTAGTAGCCTATGCCTATTTCATTGGTCAAAATAATTTATTTATTTATTTATTCTGTCACACAGGATTAATTACGGTTTGTATGATACATTTCTTTTTTTATAAAAATGAAGACTTGCATATGATAGTAAAAGAATAGTTACACTCGGTTTCAATAAGGAAGGGTTGTATGTGACATTAACATTGACAAATCTTGAGGTGAGGCTACTTTGTGACACCTTTCACATAAAACTATTATTGATTATATTTTAGTACTAATAACAATCGATTCCATAAAAATAACGACTGCATATTAATTTATTACATAAATGCTATTTCGATATAATGATACTCAAGTCAATCTCCTAAGATTAATAATTATAATTTGTATTTTACGCTTTTTGCCGAGTTGTGTTTTTTCAACAAAATAGGTTGTATAAAATATTATTTAACTTCATAATGTAATTGAAGCTCTAAAGAATCTATTTATTACCAATAAAATCGATTGGTATTGTTTAGTGAGTGTGAAAGAATGTAAAATACCTACTCACTTCGTGTTTTTGTAGGTTGTCTTTGGATTTTCGATTATACACGATTTTAACCGATTACCCAATTATACATAGTCACCTCTCTAGTTTTAATGACCACAGAACGTAACCTAGCAACGTCTCGTTAATAATGACATATATTGAAAATTTATATGTGAAAATTAAGTAAACGCCAAAAACATCACCAGTACCAAGTATTGGTTTATTTCTAAGTAGTTCAATTTAGTATTTATTTTGCTGTCAAAACTTTCGTGAACACTAACAGTTACATTCTATGGATCTGTCACACAACCCTTCCTTATTGAAACCGACCGTAGTTAAATACAAAGTTTGTTAACACTTGTCTTGTTGTCACTTTTGTTTGCCATAAGTATGAAAAAGATATATATTAGGTATATTAACAAGGTACAAGCATATACATACATAGTGCAAGTCCAAAATCACAATAATGGTCATAATATGTATACTGATTGTTATTAATAAATATATGTTATTCCACAGAGAGAGCCGTGTCTTGGGGGAAAAGCACCCCGGGCACTACGGTGGCCCCAGACACCCCGGCGCCAGCACCCCAGCCTCCGGGTAAGCCAGTGCTACTGGCCCTTTATTTTTTCTTTTTACGCTAAACTTGAACTTTTTCAGTATAGCTATTTCATTTAATTATTTTTGATTAAAAAGAAATTGTTTGAATAACTGTAGCATAAACTAATAATAATTTAGCTGTCATTAGTTTCTTCAACCAAGCAATGTTAATTTTTAATACACATATTACTAAGAAATAGGTGACTAAGATGTGTCAAGTGCTATGATATTACAAATCAGATAACATAAAAAAGCATGTTACACTAGACACCTTGTTATCTCCACAGTTGATGCGTTTCGAATGGCGCTTTATCGCTCTCTTTGCGCCCTGGTTTCGTTTTGATATAAAATTTACTAAGAATATACAGGATTTCAGTAGGGAGAAGTTAAAAACTATAAGAGATAGGGGAATCTGTTCTTAGGAACCAAGGCATCAATTTAAGATTAATTAAAAAATGGCATTCAATTTTTTCTTACTCACTTTTTCAAAATTTCTGCAAACAATGTCATAAATTGGTTCTGCAAGTTTTTCGTTGTTATTGTTAATGGTGTTACTTATTATTCCGTCACAAGGATCACATTCTTAATGGAATCATGTTAAGAGCAAGGCTTAATGGAAGCATTTTGCTTAAGAGCACGCCTCTGCTAAGACTGGATTTTCTAATAACTTGGCGTATGGCGAATTTGTACGGAACCCTCAGTGCGCGAGTCCGATTCGTATTTGGCCGGTTTTATTTAATCGTCAGATAGGACCTATTCGACGAACAACTCTATAGGTATCTGTCAGTAAATGGTTATCTGAGGACTGAAAAATCGGCCCTTAAGCAAATGTTATTATTTTGGCCGGGTTCGATTCCCGGTTTTGTATGATTTTTTTATAAAAACTGGATGCCATTTTTATAAAATCTAAAATTGATGCCATGGTTCCTAAGAACAGATTCCCTTATCTTTTATAGTTTTTGACTTATCCCTACCGTACTGACCCAATTGGATTGATCACCCTGTAGGTATTATACTTGTATATATCCAAATATCTTATTGAGGGAGATAAGCCTTTCATATTATTTATTATATCCAGTCATGTCTCGAAAACTTATTTTCTACTTTAAGAATTGCGAGGTGGAACTGCATAAAATTTATAATAAATAAAACACCTTGATAAATTTGCGATTTTTCTGTTTTGTCTGATTTTCGAGCCTTGTCGTCAGTTATCAGGGCACCCTGCCCTGTAGACATATTATTTATTATCATAGACGTAGATCAAGACAAAACAAAGATTATGAATCATTTTAATTAAAATGCAACTTTCAAATTTTAACTATCAAAGTGTGACGTAGGTACGCTTCACGGTTTAGCCGTAATGATCCGTGATCCGAGGTCCGTATTGTATTGACCGTGTATTCTAGTAAAACTGACTATCTTTCAATGCAATTACGGTTCGCGTAATAGGTACGTGTTGACTGCGCAGCGTACGCCTATGAAGTCATATCGATAGTGTTTAGCTAGTCTGTTTGTACATTGCGTCACGCATCTAGGAGCGCGGTACGGTGAGCTGGGACAATCTCATCTCCGCTAATAAAGTGCGAGGCTGCAGATAAATCACGGTTCGGCTTGTTTACGCCTGCCAATGCCCATAAAATATTGCGTAAAGCAAACTGATTTACTCGCGCTGTGGAAACAGTACCTATGTTTTTTTTTACTATTATTAACATACATATGATATGACAGTGTTCGCCCGTCAGTTCATCAATTTGAATTTGAAATTTGATTTTGTTGAAATTCGGTTGTCCTCTTATTATGATGTACCATATAGGTACTATTCTTCTCACTTAATATTCTTCTTTCTTTATTATGCTTTATAAACACTCAAAATGAAACAAACTTTTATATTTGTGTATAATGACATTTGCCTTAGCCACACAGACGAAACCATAATTTAGAAATATGCCCAACTTTTACGAATGAAGGGATTACGAGTAGGAAGGAACCCGATTCCTCCTTGGCAGCGCGTGACGGTCAAGGTCAACAAACGCGCCTGACAAGCGTGACACGAGTGTCGTACTCGTACTTCATCGTCATCGCGAATATAGCGACTCCGCCAAGAGTGTACTACTCTCTTCTCTAATCAATGCGGCCGCTCAAATAACTCGAACGATGTTTGATTTCGACGCTAGACATCGCTGTCGCGTCGCCATCGCGTTAAAAGTGCGGCCCCGGCCTAAAGTACTTACGTTTATTTATTTCATAAAGGAATTACTTATATCCGTTAACCGTCGTGGTACCGATTTTCTACTATGACAACACTGACCTGTTGCAGTATTAAAATTAAATGTAGGTAGTACCTACCTACAATTAAAAACGAATACCTAGCCTTAAACATTTCTGTTTGACAGTTGTCAGGCAGGGGTCGGTTCAAGTAAGTTTCTTATGTCTTTTACTTTTGAGCTAACTATAAAAAAGGAGGACGTTTCCAATTTCGTGGTAATTATTAAAAAAGTTTTATAATCGACTATCTGTTGCCCGCGACTCCGTCTGCGCAGAATTGCTATCACAGGAACCATGCAATTTCCCGGGATACAAACTATCCTATGTCCTTCCCGGGACTCAAACTACCTATCTGTATACCAAATTTCAACTAAATCGGTCCAGCGGTTTAAGCGTGAAAGGTAAGAAATAGTTACTTTCGCATTTGTAATATTATATAGTAGTAGGATTTGTAGGGATGATTTGTTGGATTTGTTTTCACCCATAATAGCAGAATATTAAGTAGGTATTAAAAGCTGGCCAAGTGCGAGTCGGATTCGCGCACAGAGGGGTCCGTACAAATTCGGAAGTGAATATAAAATCCAGTGTTAGCAAAGCTCTACTCTTAAGTAAAATGTAGGCAGTGTGTGGTCATTTTATATTGCTTACTTACATAGACAGACGGAGACTACACAGGTAGATTTGTACAAATTTCAAATTTCTAAAACAATTGGAAGTACCCCCTATTTTTAGAGAGCACGGCTCTTAGACTGTATGTTTTTATTGAGTTGAGTTGACTTAGAGGGTTGATTTTTTTACAGTTCTAAATTCTAATCTAACGGAACGTAGACCTAAGTATTTGGCATTAATTTCAAGTTTACACCGTCACGCGTTCCTGTGAAAAAGGGTCTTGACAGACCAATGGACGGACGGACTGACGGTGGAAAACAAAGTGATCCTATGAGTTCAGTTTTTTTCTTTTGAGGTAGGGAAACAATGATAGGGTGTTTGGTAACTAGGTGCAAAGTTTTAAGGAGGGTTATATCCGAGGTATTTTTGAGCATTTTTAGTCATACATGTCTTAGCCGAAATTTGATATTTTTTTCTTAAATTGAAAAACTACCGTGAGGCTCGGACATATTAATGTAAACAAACGGATAACTCACGTTTTATTACGTCGGAAAAGGTCCGACAGTTAATCGATTCGCGATTGTTAACTCGATCGAAACTGTCAGACCTTTTCCGACGTAATAAAACGTGAGTTATCCGTTTGTTTACATTAATATTCTATGAAAATACCCAGAATTTGATATTGAGTCAATATTGCACCAATGAGCGTTAATTTGTAAACAAAATCTTTTATTAATGATAACGGCCAGAAGTTCGTCTTACCTTCGTTCGTACACGTACGCTGAAACGTAATTGAAGGTTAAAACTTAAACTTGTGTTCAATGTTTTGTGGAAACATCGCTAATGAACCATTATGTAGTAAGTGATGTCTGCGTACGGTGGATAGTCACTAGCGAGTATAATATAATTCTATTTAATTAGTTAAAAAATTCTAATGATCTCACTCATTCTCAACTTTATCGAAGCGTAACTCGATAAATCAGAGTAACAAAACGATAATAATTTGGACCGCATTTAAAATAAATTACGGCTAATGATTTTCGCCATTAAGTAAAATATACGTTATATTCTTTAATTAAATATTTTTGCATGACACTTTTTTTTCTTTAGTTTTATTTTTATATTATTATTATTATCATATTATTTCAATCAAACACGTTCCATATTTAATTTTAAAACTAGGTGTGAAAAATAACCTAATCTAAAAATTCATTTTAGATACAAGCTTTTTTTGCTGACTGTAGTTTTTGTTGACTGTGCCATCAGCCAAATATGTGGTCTACCACCCTAAGGTTCAAAATCCTTTGCACATCACAATATTATATGGTCATTAAGACATGGCTGTCAACTTGAAAGTTCGACTTTAGCGACTATTTTGTTTGATAGGAAGTTGCAAAGAGAATATAATCACTACCGTTTTAAGAGACGGGACTGCCATACAAAAAGCGTGAACTTGGCGTGAACTCGTATTAGTATGAAACGCAGTGAAACAATCTGGCCAATATGAAGTCGCAAATAATTGTCAGTCAATCATGACATAATGTGATAATGCCAACACGAAGAACAAAATAGGGATGTCACAGCCATATCACACAAATTATCGAATTATCGATATCGGTTTAAAAAAAAATATGATGCTTAAATTCGAATGCCGTCAATTATCTACTGCTTTGTAGGTTTCGACGTTCTTTCAAACTTAGATAGGTCAAAATTCGCGTTTGTTTCATACGATCGTTTTTCGCCTTGAGAGTTGCGCGAGGCTGGGAAGTTGGACGAAAAGTGGTAGACCACTTCTTTGGTCGACCGTACATACTTGCATTGTCATTCGTCCTACATATGAGCCAAACTTTCAACTCAATCGGACCAACCGATGAAGAGTTCCATCATGCGGAGACGGTCCTGGCTAGACCACCAGATTATTGTATTGTTATTGTTATAGTCAGAACTTACACAAGTATGCGAAATTTCAGATCAATGGGATAAAGATATCTACTTCAAAATTAAATCGCAAGATTCCACCCGGACAAACATACATACACATACAATACATACATAATATACATACATAAATTGCAAGTTAATATAATAAAGGTTGTAGGTATGTAATAATAATAAAAATTTAACTCAGAAATGTAATTTATTTGGCAGCGCAGTTTTTTTACTTGTACTTCAGTACCATAAAATTTTTCAAATGTATTCTTTTTTTCAAAAAAAAAAATGAGTATCTACTGAATTGTATTTAAGTAATTCAACAGTTTCGAAAGTAGGTATTGATGCATTGCTTAAAATACAAATCTAGCTATAATTTCTGATGTGCACATATGAGATGTATTTGTTAGTGATACTTACTAGAGTATTGCTAACGACTCAGCAAGGCCGAAAGCGTCTGACGTCATTTCAGAGCTCTTACTTGTTGTATGGTGTTACCTCGTTATAATTATAGCCTCTTATAAGAGAATAGCTGGCCGTCGCATGTCGCAAATTGTTTTGTTAAAGTGGTACGTTTATTATGACTTATTTTTAGTTAAAATTATACGGGTTTCAATCTCAGATCTTTCAATACATTCATCCATCTTGGGTTTATTTCGTCACTTTATTTTTGGTCTAGAAATACATCTACAGAAAAGTCTAGAATAGAACATGAGCAATAAATAGTCGGCATTGTGTTTGTTTGTTTTAATTATCTTCATATGATGTGGTATAGATATGTATACGAATACCTTTTTTATACGATTCGATATTTGTTCGTAATGAAAACAATGCACTTAGGTCATCGGTTAAAAAAGGTATTCGTACTTATAGCTGATTCGTGTGACGCATGCGTACATATCGTCGCCCCCGCAGAATAAAACCAAAAACTGCATTTACCAGTTTTTATTATTCATTCATTTTCGTCATCTACGCGGCAATATATATCACCTTAATTTTTTCCACTTTTCTAAATATAGTAAGTACTTACGAAGTTCGAAATTTAAAGACTATCTTTTTATTCACGACAGACGCAACGGAACGGAGACGGTAATATGCTTTTGGGGTTAGAGGTTAGAGGATTAAAAGTTGTGTGTTTATGTTGGTGTCTGTTACCATTTTTGACGAAAACTATTAAACCGATTGCGATGCGGTTTTTTGCATGGTTGGTTGGTATGCGGTTTTGGCAGTGTATCAAGTGATGTGTCAAGTAAACTCTTGTAGGCCATCAGGGGGCACTACAGTAGCCACTATTCTGTTTTTATTCTTACGAGCACTTACGTTTTTGTTGTTGTGGGTTTGTATATTTTTTAAACCTAAGCCTAAAACTCAGTATACTGCGACGACACGAACATCAGAGGCAGAAAAAAAAGTTCGAATTAAAACAAGATCATTTCAAGATAATTTTTAGCAATCGATGTAACCCAGAAGTTAGCAATGTGTATTTGCGTATCAGAATGAACCCATGGATCGTGTTAAGTATCATTAGTATAATACCTATGTAGTTGCGTAAAATTTATTTAAAAGTTTAAGAAAATGGATTTCAATTGTCATTAAAACTAAAATGTTATGGAAAGTAATAATAACAAAAGATTATTTAAGTTCAGAGAATATGAGAGAGTACTATAAGCAATTAAATTTGACTCTGCCACGAGACACTATTATTAAAGGTTTTCAAGTTACGAGCAAAAAAACTGAGAAGGGGACTTCTAACCACTGCGGCCTTGCCTGCCCCTTGCGGCAACTGTAATCGAGGGGGGTTCTATAAACATTGTACAAGAGACCTCCCACTACACGATCCTTAAACTTCTGAAACAACTTAGCTAAGTTCCGATAATTTTCTTATTATGTTATGAGTGTAAGCCTAGTTATTTTGGGCTGCCTCACTGCACTATCTCTTATCTTAACTATCTCTTGTGACCTTTTCGGTGTGTCTAATCTGTTGTTGCTGGTCTTGTCGTTCCCGTTTATACGATTGATTTTCGTGCATCCCTATTTAAAAAGGCGAGTTGTCCAATCTTTTTAAATGCCTAAATTACGCGTCGATACGAAATAACAAATTTATCTACGTCTAAAAAAATACAGTCAAGTGTAAATATAATTGGGAATATTAATGTTTTATGCTCATTTGTGTAACATGACAAGCATGAAGCAATATAAATAAAATATTTTTCGAATAGGTAACTATTGATATAAACGATATATGTATTAACTATTTAAGATATATCTTCATCTCTATCTCGAATTAAAATTACATTTTTATATTAAAATTTTAATAACCCCTACGCAAATAAGCGAATAATTAAACCGTAATTTCAAAATATATATATATTTTTTGCTTAAATGCCTAACATCACTTTGGAAAATAGCTGATATTCTTTAAACTGCTGGATCGATTTTTTTATCAAACATGGTCAAGAACCACCGCAAGGAAACTGGCTTTCGAATGAGAAAACCGCAACGAAATGGATCCATCTGCTTTAGAGCTATGGAAGCCACATATAGACAGACGCACATACACGCTTACACAGGGACATCGACGTCAAACTTTTACATATACGCTATAAGTAACACGAAAAAAAATAGCAGCGGGTGCGAAGCCCCGGGCAACAGCTAGTATATATATTAATGCACGTGACTGTAGTGCAGTTGCATATGCAACATTTTTTTTCCTAATGACATACTCTTTTTGATATGAACCCACTAAACCCTAATCACAAAAATATGTATTGTTCTTATTTCAAAAAATAATAACTTATTCGAGAAGCGTCAGATCGCTGCATCCAAATTTGATCAATGCGGTAGGTACTTAAGCGAATAAGATAAGATAATGTTTATTTGCAGAAAAAGGGTCCAAAGGGGGGGAGATCATATTTGTAGTGATGAAATATTTTTTGATTTACGCTTTAACCTATTTATGAAACATACATACATACATACATACCGTCACGCCTCTTTCCCACAGGGGTAGGCAGAGACTACTTTGTTCCACTTGCTACGATCCTGAGATACCTCTTTCGCTTTATCCTCATTCATCAATCTCTTCAGACATGCTCGTCGGTTTCGGGCACTCTTGACCTGACCTTTTTCCAAAATGTCCCCAATTTGATCACGGAACGTCCGCCTAGGCCTTCCTCTCCCAACGCACCCATTCACACTCCCCATATGAATCTGTATAGTTAATCTTCTTTCATCCATCCTCTCTTCGTGACCAAACCAACTAAGCATTCTCTTTTCTATCCTAGTCACTATACCTTCTTTCACACCAGCACGTTCCCTTATCACACTATTCCTTATTCTATCTTTCAGTGATACACCTTCCATACTTCTTAGCGCTCTCATTTCTCCTGCATTTATTCTACTTTCATGCTTATTTATGAAACATTCTAAACATATTGTTTACATGTCAAAGACTCTTATTTATAATTACTTTTTATTTATTAATTTATTACATCACAACACAATTATCTTTACAGGCTACCCTAATTCGATATTCTGGCACATAATTACTGTTTTTTTTTATATATTGTTTAGAAATTGTCGTGTTATGTATGTATAAAAATGAGAAATGATAACGTATTCAATACAATATTGTGATCGAGGTGGTTTATTTAATTTTGCTTGTGATGTTGTTTACATAATTTTGAAGGCTATGTTGGATACATCAATATGAACGACATACTTGTTACTCAGCTAAGAAATCTCGCGAATATACATTCATACTTTACTTTTGGAAACGAGGAAAAGTTTACATATAAATGTACGTGACTGTAAATAATATGTTCGTGGATTTCTCAAAAAATACCGGTCTGATGTGTACTGGGTTATGTACAAAACTTTGTTAAGGTCGATTAATTTTCCTATGTTAGATACAGTTTCGTGATTAAATTTTGTTATTTTAAGTTATTGCTCAACAGAGCGATTCTGTCGCTTGTTCGCTTTTATTTCACTCCTTCATTGGCGTCAATAAGTAAATATTGAGCGAACTGCTTTTTCGTAATCGTTATATCTTCTAATCAGCTACTAAAGCTACTTAACAGTGAAACAGAACGCTTCGATACACGTGTCGATAGTTTTTTATTTCTTTTAATATTGCTTGAACTAGCCAATTAGCGTCACGCCACGAGTCAATGCATAGCGCAACTTCGTAGAAGAAACATTATTCCACAGTGATTGGCCCCGGCAAAAAGTGACAAAGTAAAATTGACTTTTGTGGAGTCTATCAATTATCAAGCAGATATTAGTAGTTGCTACAAATGCTTAGGGGAAACAGAGCTATAGTATACAATGTAATCAAAATACCATCATAACATAAATCAATGAACACTAAATATAAAGTAGTCAGTAATGATGATTATTTTCTTTCTTTCAAGGGGTGCTGGAAATGACAGCCACGGATAACATTCGCTTCAGCGGGCATACGCTTGACAAGGCTACAAAAGCCAAGGTCACCTTAGAAAACTTCTATACAAACCTCATATCCCAACATTATGAGAGAAAACAGAGGTAAGTGTATAAAAGTATACATTTGAGATACATTACTAGTTAGTTAATTAATTGATATCATCTTCTTTATTATTATTTTATTAACTCTGCAGTTGTCCGGATAGTGTTAATAGATAATTTTAAGGATTTTATTTACTTAACTAATCTATTTACGTAACTTTTTAGGCTGGAGAAACTGGAGGAGTCGCTCAAGGACGAAAACTTGACGGAAAGTCAAAAGCAAGAAAAGAGACAACAACATGCTCAGAAGGAAACAGAGTTTTTGAGGCTCAAGCGATCTAGGCTCGGCGTAGAAGACTTTGAACCTCTGAAGGTAAAATAAGTAACATAACCCAACACCTTGTTGCTTTACTCACTCCTTTACACTTGGGCAAAATACGCGCGAAAAGAAATTTAGCCTCATGATTAAGTAAGTTGATGTCAATTATTGTTCACAGGTCATAGGAAGAGGTGCGTTTGGAGAAGTGCGTCTTGTTCAAAAGAAAGATACCGGTCATGTTTATGCAATGAAAATACTCAGAAAAGCGGACATGCTTGAAAAGGAACAAGTGAGTCTCTTGTGTTTACTTAGCAAGTAAATGTAGAAGTAAGCTTTACCTAATACCTACAGCAATTTATGACATACTATAATATTAAATTAATGAATCGTGCGGTATAACATGAACTGGTACTTCTATAACTAATTTATTTTATTTAAAAATGTATTTTATTTATGTAAAAACAAATTTGTTCAGGTGGCTCATGTCCGAGCCGAGCGGGACATTCTGGTAGAAGCGGACCACCAGTGGGTAGTGAAGATGTATTATAGTTTTCAAGATCCTATGAATCTATACCTTATTATGGAATTCCTTCCTGGGGGGGATATGATGACGCTTCTGATGAAGAAAGATACCCTGAGCGAAGAATGTGCGCAGTTTTATGTCGCCGAAACAGCTTTGGCGATCGACAGTATACATAAACTCGGCTTTATACACAGGTAACAATAGCTTGCCATGCCAATAACTGAACTAGCGTCAATCACTAGCCGTTGAATCGAATGTAATGGTGTAATACGATTTGTGTGTGCAGAGACATAAAGCCCGACAATCTGCTGTTGGACGCGCGCGGGCACATCAAGCTGAGTGACTTCGGACTCTGCACCGGCCTTAAAAAGAGCCACCGCACTGACTTCTACCGAGACCTCTCACGCGCCACTCCTTCAGACTTCAGTACGTAATCATATATTCATCATCAATCAGTCAAATATAAAATCCATTGCATGCCTATTTTATTTTGAACATGAATTCGTTGTTATTTTCTATTTATTTATATGTCGTGGTTTTATAGATGAATAATTCGTGGAATCGTCACGTTAGACTTTTTTTCAGTTTCGACGTCGTCGTCAGCGATGGACTCCAAGCGGCGCGCGGAGTCGTGGAAGCGCAACCGGCGCGCGCTGGCCTACTCCACCGTCGGCACGCCAGACTACATCGCGCCCGAGGTGTTTCTGCAGACCGGCTACGGCCCACAGGCCGACTGGTGGAGTCTTGGTGTGATCATGTGAGTACACAGTTGAAACATACTACACGCCTCGCCTCAAGCCACATCCACGCGTGCATTCTTAATGGACGCTTTTATATTTCCTTATGGCCGGATGTACGGAGACCGTGACTGCTGCTTAATTGGAGAGCAAAATGTAATAAATTATATACGGCGGGATTTATATTACCATGCACAAGCCATGCAATAGGCGTCTTTTGTACAGAAGACCACGGTTTCCTCGGATTGCTTCAATTTTACCGCGTACGGTAAAATGTATTCTGTTGATCGAAAGATCAATTTACTACTCGACGTGCTGACCGGCCTCGCGCAACTCTCGAGGTAAAAAACGATCGACTGACGATATGAAACGAAGGCAATTTTTTTTTACCTATCTAAGTTTGAAAGAACGTTCAAACCTACAAAGCAGTAGATAATTGACGGCATTCGAATTTAGGCGGGTTAGATTGATTTCGCCTCACGGTAGTGATTAATACTCGTTGGGCTTGACTGCTGACGATGAGTATTGCGCAGTGTGTTGATCTTAACTGTTTCTGGAATCTGGAATATTATATAAGTATAGAATATTCTATATCAATGTGTCAGCGAGCTATTTAACGCAATTGCGACTTTTTCACAAGCTTTGCATTAAACTTTACCTGTTACCTACTTGTCTATGTTCGTGACAAATCTTGCAAGTCGAATTTAACCACTTCCAGTTATCGAATTATATATTGAAAGTTGTTATTTATATACAGATTAGATGACAATGCAAGATCAGTCTAATAAGAAGTAACAAATGCTTGTGTTTTATGTTAACTTGTAGTGTTTATTTTATTTTAAGGTTCTAAAGAATAAATACAATGGTATGCTAGAGCTGGCCCTCTTCAATATTCTGACATCCAGTTTTTAACTTTTGTTTGAATTTCTATGCTGAGTATCTATTAGTTTTTGCATTGCGATTTACAATTTCGTATTTTTTTTAACTAGGTACTTTTCATAATTTTGCTTAGGCAGGGTGATCTTACTGGTGACAGCAATGCTTCACACGGCATTCTAATAATATGTTTTATTGATAGAGACTACATTCCTTCTTCATCGTAGCCTCGTTTACACATCGTTTTCATTATGAATACCGATTGTGTATTACTAGACAATCGTACACATGTTTGTTTGTTTGGATGTACTAAGTCTTTGATTGACTCTGACTTGAAACAATGTCTAACATCGGAAAAGCCAAGCGGTTAGTTTCCCTGACTACGAGACCTGACCTAAAGTCCTGGTTTCATTCCGCAAGGAGCATAGGCGTCCTCATGTATCGCGATCCATTTCACGATCGATTGATACGTGTTGCAGTGAATCTGGTTGTTTTCAAAATCTACGATCCTATATTGACGTCTGATCCATGCCATATATATGTATTTATCATGAACGCAAATTTTTATAATCAACTAGTGGTTGCCTGCGACTCCGTCAGCGCAGAATTCGTTTATCGCTATATACTGCGGGAGCTATGCGATTTCCTAGGATAAGAACTATTCTGTCTTTTCCGGGACTGAAACTATCTCTGTACCAAATTTCATTAAAATCGGTTCAGTGGTTTAGGCGTGAAAGCATAACAGTTCAGACCGAGTTACTTTCGTATTTATAATATTTTATAGTAGGGTTTAGTGAATTGTTTCTTTAAGAATGCATAATCAAAATAATTGAATAATTCAATTCATATTCTTTACTTCGGGTTTAGATGATTTGCTGTTATTATTCCATGATATGAAATTTTATTTAGTAAATAATTCTTCAAGGGAAAAACATAAGGCATAGCACAATCTGAAATTGCGCAAGGAATCTACATCAACTTTGTATTGTACAGTTGCGTGCAGTATAATTTACATCAACATAATACGCATAGAAAATAAGTAAAAGCATCTCTTAAATAAGTTAAGTCTTTTAAATGCAGTTTTTAAATAAGTTTGGCTTACTAAAATACTTTCATTTTTATAAGTAAATGGTTGCAGATTTCAACTGTTAATATTTAACCACTACAATAAATGATCGTTCGAAATAAGTAATTTATCTGCACTGCGAATTAAGATTTACTGTTCTTATTATTTTAATTCTTTACAGGTATGAGATGCTGATTGGTTACCCTCCTTTTTGCTCTGAATCTCCTCAAGAAACGTACAGGAAGGTGATGTCCTGGCGGGAGTCGCTGACCTTCCCTCCCGAGATCCCGATCAGCGAAGAAGCGCGGGAAACAATAATGCGCTTTTGCTCCGAGCCAGATCGCAGGTACCACCAATATTCTCCTACAGTCAGACGCAAGGCTTATTTAACTGTTGGTTTATGATTAGTAATGTCACGTTAGTATGTGGAACTAATGTCGATCAATCAGTATAATACTTGCGATGTGAGCCAGGCGGTGTAATAAAATCTAACCAACAAGTAAATATTGATGATATTCCGCAGGCTGGGTTCGGGGCGCGGCATCGAGGACGTCAAGTCGGTGTCGTTCTTCCGCGGCGTGGACTGGAGCCACGTGCGCGAACGCCCCGCCGCCATCAGCGTGGAAGTGCGTTCCATCGACGACACCTCCAACTTTGACGACTTTCCTGACGTCAAACTCGAGATACGTAAGTACCACACCGACCAAACACAAACACCTTATTTATCAGGCTTCACAATTTACAACAAACTTTTGAGTAAACTTCTTTTTATTATTCTGTAATATACGTTCGCATGAAAAACACGGTAAATGTGTTGTTTTCCGTATGGCCTTGTAGCGCCTGGCCTTACGTCCGAAAAGGGTAGGAACATTTCACTTCCGGATACCAGCACCAAATTTTTATATGTTACTAGGCATATCATCTGGACCACAAAATTGCCGGGAGACAGTTTCTGAGGTGTCAGGGTCACCAGATATGACGTCATCAAATTGACCGCCGCCGCGTTTTGAAAAATTCAAATTACACCCAACTTATACAACGCACGTATACATGAGGGGTATCAAATGAAAGCTAGTTAAATATACTATCTTTGCGCTTTGAACTGCAATTGCATTAATGTTGACGTTTAAGAGCTATTAAAAGAAAAATGATAATCTTGGAAAAATATTACGGACTTTTATTTCTTGCACCAAAACTTAAAGACTCCAGACTAAGATAATGTACTACAATAATGAAAACAAATTATTAAGCTTTACATTACAATTCAAAGTTTGAAAATCGGATATGAAATGTCGAAGTTATGGTCAAACACTTGACGACGGTGCAGCGTCTAAAATTACAAAAAAAATTTTTTCTTCCCGAAACCAGCACCAATTTTTTATATGTTACTAGGCATATCATTTGGACCCCGAAACTGCCAGGAGACAGTTTCTGAGATGTCAGGGTCACCAGTTATGACGTCATCAAATTGGCCGCCGCCGCGTTTTGAAAAATTCAAATTACACCCAACGTATGCAACGCACGTATACATGTAGGGTATCACGTGAAAGCTAGTTAAATAGACTATATTTGTGCTCTGAACTGTAAATGCATTAATGTTACCGTTTAAGAGCTATTAATAGAAAAAATGATAATCATGGAAAAAGTATTACGCACTTTTATTTCTTGCATCAAAACTAAAGACTCCAGTCTAAAATAATGTACTACAATAATGAAAAAAAACTATTAAGCTTTACATTACAATTCAAAATTTGAAAATCGGATATGAAATGTCGAAGTTAAGGGAAAAAACATAAAGCGCGCGAAATTGCCGCCATCGCTGAAAACTGTAGATACCTACATATTTTCACTTCGAATTTTAGTCTGCTCCAAAATTTGACGCGTGAATGATTTGGTGGTGGTGTATTTATGCGTCTAGTAACAATGACTGACGATGAATTGTAATGTAATAGGTAAGTTAATAATTTTCTGCACCGAGACGTTACAATTGGTTATTTTATTATAATTATCATATTAATTACCTAAATAGTAGTAGTAGTAATAGTAGTAAGTATACTAATTGTTCGAAGAAGGAGGTATAGGTATATAAATCCAAAGTGCGTAAGTATAATATTTATTTATATTTACATTTATAATTAAAAAAATATATAATTTAAAATTACCCTTTATGAGGCTACATAATAATTGAATTCATCAAAAATACCTTGAAACACCAGTTGGCATGGGCATATACATTATGCGCATAACGCGGCATGTCACGTTGTTTGTGGCGGCCGCCGAATTATCTTTAAACCAGCATAGCTATGTCTTTTTATACCCGATTGTGATGATTAAAATTTTATACTATAGAGGAATAGCGTAGAATTATTTGAACCATATATTTTTTTCTCCAACTTAAATGGTTCTCTGGCTATAAAAATAAACATGCATTTTTTTCTTTAATTTGTCTATTTGTTCTAATATTTTTGTTGTTTACATATTTACGCAGTTATAATCAATGAATACAATGCAGCAAATTTTAATATCTTTTTATTTCATGCCCCATACGTGCATATACACTGCGTAATTTGTCTAATTTAAATCTTTTAAAACGCGCCGGCGACGTCGTTTGAATATATGGCATCCGCCGCGCTTTATTTTAAACTGGTATAGCTATGTCTTTTTTTACCTGATTGTGATGATTTAAATTTTATACCATAAAAGAATAACGTAGAATTATTTGTACTCTATATTTTTCTCTCCAATACAAATGGTTCTCTGGCTATAAAAATAAATATGCAATATTTTTTTTGTAATTTGTCTTATTTATTCTTTATTTTTGTTGTTTTCATATTTACGCAGTTACAGTTAAAGAAAACAATGCAGCAAATTTAATATCCTTTCACGTGATACCCCACATGTATACGTGCGTTGCATACGTTGGGTGTAATTTGAATTTTTCAAAACGCGTTGGCGGCCAATTTGATGACGTCATAACTGGTGACCCTGACACCTCAGAAACTGTCTCCCGGCAGTTTCGGAGTCCAGATGATATGCCTAGTAACATATAAAAAATTGGTGATGGTTTCCGGAAAAAAAATTTTTTTTTCGTAATTTTAGACACTGCAGCGTCGTCAAGTTTTTGACCATAACTTCGACATTTCATATCCGATTTTCAAACTTTGAATTGTAATGTAAAGCTTAATAATCTGTTTTCATTATTGTACTACATTATTTTAGTCTGGAGTCTTTAGTTTTGGTGCAAGAAATAAAAGTCCGTAATATTTTTCCAAGATTATCATTTTTCTATTAATAGCTCTTAAACGGTAACATTAATGCAATTACAGTTCAGAGCACAAATATAGTCTATTTAATTAGCTTTCACGTGATACCCCACATGTACACGTGCGTTGCATATGTTGGGTGTAATTTGAATTTTTCACAACGCGGCGGCGGTTAATTTGATGACGTCATAACTGGTGACCCAGACACCTCAGAAACTGTCTCCCGGCAGTTTTGGGGTTCAGATGATATGCCTAGTAACATATAAAAATTTGGTGCTGGTATCCGGAAGTGAACTATGTTTTCCGTTATTCCAAGCACTATTGAATTAACTTCTTTTACCCGCTATTCCTATAAAATTTGGCAGATAACCACAAACCTGAGTGACGAATTTTGACTGCTCTATGTATGTACGAAAGAAAAGGAAAAATAAGTAGTGCTTTACGTTTCTGCTGGCTGTGATCAGTTCATCTAGTTTTTATTACGTCATATCTATTTTCTCGTCATTAACTTCCGTGTAGAGTTCTATTGGAATCCCCAGCATGGTAATAATAGAGCGAAGTATTGGTGTACCCTTTGATTTGTTGTCTTTGTCGTTTCCTATTTAGGTTTCCGTTGACAGATGTATACAACCCTTATTTGTGTGTCTGCAGCCGCGGCGCCGATTACACAAGATGGCGAGGTGGCGTACAAGGACTGGGTGTTCATCAACTACACGTTCAAGCGGTTCGAGGGCCTCACGCAGCGCGGCACGCCCACCAAGAAGTGAACGCTCCGGCCGCCCTACGTCCGCATGTCACCCGCCCTACACCCGCCTCACACCTGCCCCACACTGTTACCACCTTCATAGAAACAATTTTCACACGTCAATGCGAAAGACTGTTTTCCTTCTTCACCTATCGTTTCCTAGACATTTCATTTTCCTTACCACTCTGTTCATTATAAAATTACATACTAATACTGCATTAAATATAGGCAAAATCAGGTCAAGGTAGTCGAATATGTATTTTAAAAATATATTGTGATCGTACCTACACCCCTCATTTTCTGATATCGATGAACTCTGTTGGATCCGACATTGCAATTTACCAAGTCGCCCGCAACATGCTTTGATTAGAATGCTCTCTGTTTTCAACTTATTGTTATTTATTACTCTTTTCATGAATTTATGTAATTGTTTATGTCGATTATTTATTTCTTTTAAGTTAGTTTTCGGACTGGGTGGATTTGTGTGCAATACGTAAAGCATGGCACACAAATTACAACGTCAAAAATCCACCCGACTTCTTTCTCCCGCAAGCAATCGAACTTGTAACAATCAAATAATACGTTTTTTTTATCTTAAGTTGAATTTCTGGACAATGTAATCAAACATTTTAATCGATATTTCTTCATGAATTTCTTCATGAATTTATCAGGCTCGCTGTTTCAACACGCGTTTTTTTTTCAATCATTATCATAAACCACATAATTGTGGTTTATGATAATAAATGAAAAAAAAAACACGTGGTAAAACACAATGTGTAATCACAATGAAGTATTATTTATCTGGTAATATTATTAAAAGTTCTAAATCTTTTTGCAGTTCAGGTATTTATGAAATTTGGTGAACAGCTTTGTCTCGTTAATCCATTTTGTCTATGAGCCAATGAGGCTCGTTATAATGAAGTACTGAATTCTATCGTTATATTTTGTATCATTGTTTTTCCTTAAGTTAACAATAAATTTATTATTTATTTTCGTTTGAGCATTATAAAATGACATACTTTAAAAATAATATACTCGATGATACCAGAGTTTTCATTTATTGACGATAACACTATGAACGCTTACAACTTCGAACTGAATGTTTGACGCGCGTTGGGTGGACTATATGAAAAAAAATGTGGCATACTTATGTATGTTCGTTCATACGTAGAAACTAGTTACTTAGATTTGAAAAGATAGACGACTACAGACCATGTGATGAAACTTTTTACATTAAATTGGTCTTTCATCATCACACATTTCAGACAATGATTTTACACAAAGAAAATTTCAAAGAAATTTAAACACCACATATTTGACGTTATTTATATATATTTCCGGAACTGCTTTTCAAATTGTTTCAATATGGAAGTTTGTTTACATAGTTCACAAATCCTATCCATTACGACTAAGTAATTAATTCGTAACTAACTTTTAAAAGCTTTCATTCTTTTGCACCATTGACGTGAGTAAACAAAAAGTTTGGGCGCATAACGTCTCACTCGCAAAACGTCCCTCCACCAAATTTACGTCCCATTCGCAAAAAGTCTTCTCTGCAAATGGTCCCTTATGTAAAATACCCCATTCGCAAAACGTCCCTTCTGAGAAAGCCCCTTTCGCTGAAAGTCCCTACTGCATAACGCCCATTTCGCAAAACGTCCCGTCTGGAAAAAGTTTGTTTCAGTAGAGACTAGGAGTCTTCTCATGGGATAAGGAGCGTTTTGCGAACGGGCCATTTCGCGAAAGAGTCGTTTTGCATAAGGGGCATTTAGGAAAGGGACATTATGCGAGTGGGACGTAATGCGCCAAAACCAAACAAACTAGACTTCCAATTACGCTCAAAAACTGTCAGAAGCGAAAGTCTACACGACGCGTCTATTGTGCAGAGTTTTGGTTAAGTCTTGTTTCTACCGCGCTTTGATAACAATGTATATGTCTCTTTCGCACCGTAATCTCAAACGCTTGAGAACAAAAGAGACGGACAGGTTTCCAGCGCGTGACGTCGCGTCATTACTTCTTGCGATCTTATGCAATAGACATTAAACATTACTGCCACGAAATAAGGTGTTAATTTGAACGAATATATTAATGTTATCTGTATTAAGTTGATGTGTTGACACTGTTGACAGACACAACACATAAACATTGCCGCTCGGACATTTCTCGAAATTTTGTTAGTGACTGTGAGTCTAGTTTGTTTATTCATGTCAATGTTTGCACACATGAACTATACTGCAATGAATGAGCTAATAAATGTTAACACTAGTGCATAATTTGGAAAATATATACATAAGCACGCGCTACTTTGCTTTCTACTAAAATGGTTTTACAAGTAATGTTTGCAAGAGAAATGTAGGTACAATATATAAAACTAATTAATTGATATTTTTGTGTAAGTTTTGGAGGAATTTAGGCTTATGGTGTGTTTGCATTGAATATTGTACCCAGTAATTAAACAATTAACCCTTTGAACGCTTTCATATTTGAATGAACTGATCACTCACAAGCCAAGCACTAATTAATTGATGTAACGTTTAAACCAATAAAAGCAAATAAAAACAATCCATAATAGATTTTATTTATGGTCAAAGTACACCTTCACTCCGACCTTTTTAGTGGTCGTTGGCGTGGTGGGCACGAGGACACCCAACCACTTACAGGTTCTTGGCGTTCAAAGGGTTATAGATTTTGCTTGTGACAATAGTAAACAAAGAAATCTGTCGGTTTGGGCGCATAACGTCCCACTCGCAAAACGTCTTCTCTACAAATGGTCCCTTATGTAAAATACCACATTCGCAAAACGTCCCTTTCTCAAAAGGTCCCACCCATTTCGCAAAACGTCCCTTCTGAGAAAGCCCCTTTCGGTGAAAGTCCCTACTGCATAACGCCCCTTTCGCAAAACGTCCTGTCTGCGAAAAGACCCATTTGCAAAATTTCCCGTCTGGAAAAAGAGTTTGGGCGCATAACGTCCTTCCACCAAAATTACGTCCCATTCGCAAAACGTCTTCTCTGCAAATGGTCCCTTATGTAAAACACCCCATTCGCAAAACGTCCCGTTCTCAAAAGGTCCCACCCGTTTCGCAAAACGTTCTTTCTGAGAAAGCCCCTTTCGCTGAAAGTCCCTACTGCATAACGTCCCTTTCGCAAAATGTCCCGTCTGCGAAATGACCCATTCGCAAAAAGTCCCGTTTGGAAAAAGCTTGTTTCAGTAGGGACTGGGAGTCTTCTCATGGGATAAGAGATGGCCATTTTGCGAAAGGGACGTTTTGCGAACGGGACTTTATTTATGTGAAGGGACGTTTTGCGAACGGGCCCTTTTGCAGAAGGGTCGTTTGGTGTAAGGGGCATTTAGGAAAGGGACATTTCGCGAAAGGGACAAAGGGACATTATGCGAGTGGGACGTTATGCGCCTAAACCAATCTGTCATCTGTCATGAAATAGTTTAGGTAACTGATCTGAAGATGGATATAAGACATTATAGTCTATTGTCTAGTTCCCATAGAAAGTTGTATGAAAAGTGACCCGGTTTTTTTGCTCCCGAGTATAGTTTGTATTTAGGAAGCATTTCCTAATATCATCTAACATTAGATCTTAATGACAACTAATCAACTCTATTTTGCACTCACAGAAGGAGATAGCAGTATAGTATAGTCCTTAAAGTAAATTATTAACTACAGGCAGCCTTTGTTTCTGTTATATGTATTATAATGTGCTGATATCTGTAAGCGTCCCTAAAAGCAATAACATATCAATATCACGTTTTTGTACATATAGGTCCTATGGGGGTTCTTTTTAGAAGTGCTTATATTTTGTTCTTAAGTAAATTACTTTAACCTAATCAATTTGACCGTGGAGTATAAATTTAAACTAATATCAACAATGGAAGTAATGTAGTAGTTTTAATGCAGAAAGTTAGTTTCGTGTGTTTTGACTACGCTTTACCTGTTACTATTAATCTCAAGAGAGATCAGTTGTGTCAATGAAAACTTAAAAACATTGAAATCAATTTCAAAATGGGTTCAAAACTATTATACGACAAAAAGGGATATGTAGGACTGTAAGTTGGCCGTATACGCAAAGCGCTAGGCGGGCTGCCCGCATATTATATTTTTATGTTTATGCATGTAAGTAAATAACACCCCAGAGACATTACCATAAAAATTGCTTGTGTAGGTGTATACATATACACGATGATTTTTAATCAGTGATCAGCAGTTAAAAATATTAACCACCAATCAAAAATTAATTCAATAGGTCTCGCGCAATTAGCTCACTGTTTCATTAATTAAAATTAATAATATTTTTATAAACCAATAACCACTGAATATGTATTGGTTTAGGCGCATAACGTCCCACTCGCATAATGTCCTTTTGTCCCTTTCGCGAAATGTCCCTTTCCTAAATACCCCTCACGCAAAACGACCCTTCTGCAAGAGGGCCCGTTCGCAAGACGTCCCTTCACTTAAATTAAGTCCCGTTAGCAAAACGTCCCTTCCGCAAAATGACCCGTTCGCAAAACGTCCCTTTCGCAAAATGGCCCGTTCGCAAAGCGATCCTTATCCCGTGAGAAGACTCCTAGTCTCTTCTGAAATAAGCTTTTTCCAGACGGGACGTCTCGCGAACGGGCCCTTTTGCAGAAGGGTCGTTTTGCGAAATGGGTGGGACCTTTTGAGAAAGGGACGCTTTGCGAATGGGACGTAATTTTGGTGGAGGGACGTTTTGCGACTGGGACGTTATGCGCCCAAACCTATGTATTCAGGTCAGAATAACATACTGGTCATGGTCAGAATAACATATTTCATATACACTACCAGTCAAAAGTTTAAGTTCACTCATAATTTGTTCATACTATTTCATACAAAAAAGGCTTTCAGCATTATACTGGTGAGTGAGACCCAATAGCTTTTTTATGATGCTGGCTGCATTTTTCATTACAATGACCATCAATTGGTAAATTGGTATCAGAAATATCCTTTTAATCATTATTGTTTTCTTTATGCAAGAATTTTAAAAACCATTTCTTTCCCCTTCATACAAAACAAAACAATTTTGTTCCGGAAATGGATATGGGTTTTCTGGGGCTGGCATGCTGGTAACTTGGATATTTATATTCCCCACAGCACCTAGAAGCTCAACGAGTGTGTTAAATAAAAAATATTAACTGCATACAAAGCTGTCATATGATTGCGATTTAAAAGTATAATTTATGAAGCCATTTTTGTATACTAAACTTTTGACCGGTAGGTTCATATCTGCGTTAAATAATGAAGTGAAATGGATACGTATGGGGAATTCCCTTAGACCGTACGCATATTATTGCTATATGGCAGCTGTTTATAGCGACACCATCTCAAGGCCAAATAGATTGTTGTCACGCTGAAGCTCATAGATTAAACCATTAATTAGGTGACACAGAATTAGTCTTGAAAATACTCCGAATTAAGATTTTCACAGAAAGAAAGTTTGGTTTGATGTACTTAACTGCGACTAAGGTGACCGCTATCAAATACAAAAAATTAAATCACCTATTAAAAATCATCGTGTATAGATATTTTTTCATTAGTTAGATACAAATATGTTTACAAAAAATAATTTATTTTCACAAACAATCTAGAATACTAGTTATCTATTGGCGTAACCTAACTGTGAGTTTGAAGTGTCGAAAATCCACGTGTCGTGTGTCTCACAGAAAACAAAGTGGCCTCGCACATGTGACTTTTTGAAACTTCAAAATACAGTGGGAGCGCGGTATGCCTCGGTAGTGCTAAAATATTTTTTTCTAAATATATTTCTATGATAATAATTTGAGGCTATTATTGAAATTAAAATATTTTTTAACCAAATAAGAAATAAATATTTAAAACATTACCTACCGTTTGTTCAATTCACTCGAAAAATTATTCCGTCCAAGCTTTATGTTACTGTGTATCGAATTGTACCTAAAAATAGTGACTAAACATACCTACTCGTAGCAGCAGACCGGCTAGCATCCGCGCCAATTTCCAGGTTGTCGTGCAGTGAGTGTATTAGTTGGAATGGGACACTGAGCAACAAAGCGAAAGGACCTTTCGTGTTAGCCGTGCTGTAATATTTGTATGCCCTTCGTACTCGTCCTGGTTAAACTACATAGTCTTGATTTAAAGCGGCAAAGGGTACTAATTACTAGTATTTACCGGTTTTAGCAAATATTATAGCTTAGTGCAATCTTTAACCAAAAAAGCTACAAGCAATACTAAAAAATGAAATCCTTTTCATTAGATGGGTATCTTATGATCGCTCTTACATGCCCTTACAATTCTACGCAGACGAAGTCGCGGGCAGAAGCTAGTTGTTTATAAAACACAGTAAAGGAACAGGTTAGAGGATAAAACACGACGTACAAAGGTGAATTTATTCCTCAGGGGGATCCTGTACATACCTGTATTAGTATTGAATCGCGAATGGTGCGAGCAAAATTTCTGGCTTGTCATAAGTATGGTATTTCCAAAATCAAGCCCGTTCTTGTTCTGCTCTGAGTCTAGGTATACGTCTTCTATTATAGTTCTAACTATATGTTGTAAAATCGTTTTGACATATAAATAACAGAAATAGTTTCGTGTGGTTTGGCTATGCTTTACAGTAATCCCAAATCTGTGTAACTGACTTCAACTAACAATGTGAACGAATTTCGCAAGTCGAGTTTTAATCTAGGTACTTTTATGAGCGTGTGTAAATCCGATGACAATCCAATAATAAGGTACTGTCATCAAAAAAAGTGAACTGATGAAGTCCGTTAAAATGTTTCGTTACTTTCTGCGGTTTAAGGCCACAATGTGAAATGCCTGCATTTGAAAAGTATCACATCTTGAAATTACAATTTCTTTAAATGCTTTTGGTAGAAGTAGTCATTTCAAGAAGTGGTCATTTGTAAATGTTGTCATTGCTCATTGTAGTCCTAAACCTAAACCGCCGAAAGGGCTTTTTTACCCAACCCTTAATTAAGGAGAGTATGAAAAGAAATTTAAGTTTAACGTAAAGTAACACTTTGTGCTTTCTAGTAACTAGTCGAGTGTTTCAGGCGGACATAACTTCCCTTTGATATTTTATAGAAAAGGTAAATCTTGCCGGTAGCCTAAGTAAAAATCTTTTAAATTGATAAATTACCGTAAGTAGGAGATTGATTTTCACTCTTGTAGATATTCCCGAAAGCTATTTTATTTCATCGTGATACGGGACACCCTATCAAATAATTTTTAGATAATAATGTAATATATTAACTTCTATACTTAATATAAAAAGAAATAACATTGTGAGTACAGTCAGCGTCAGATATATCGTAGCGACCAAAGTAGCCAAGTAAATCGGAACACACTAATAAGCTCTTTTGATATGAAACCTCATTGCAATGCATTTGGACACTCGCTGCTGCGATATGTCTGATGCTGATTGCCGGTTTTTTTCGTAGATGGCGCATTTTAGACAAAATGCTTGAACATCGGAACATGGCGATATTTGCGGGTAAAACCTTTATGGTCTCGTCTTTGATCTTGAATGTCGGACTTGTTGATTTAGACGGAGAGCTAGCTACTGAAATTGGTATACAATTTATAGAGCAACGAAATCCCTCTAGTTAGTATGCCATACTATCATTATTAATTAATTCGAACGCCTGGCAGCTTTTTAGCGGTGGGTGCCTTTGGCACTTTTAACCGCACCTTGGATGTCATCTGGCGCTACTTTTCCCCCCAATTAAAACGCCTGACAATGTATATTCGAATTAAATACACCGTGTTTTTTTATTTCCGGTAACTTCGGCATATTACTTGGTGCATCCATAGAAAGTAAGTGGTAGGTAGATTAGATTTTTAAATATTGCAAAAAAAAATATTTCGGTACTTTTAGAACAAAGTACATTTAACAATAAGGAGGCACCTAGTAATATGCCGAAGTTATCGGAAACAAAAAAAACGGTGTATATAATTAGCTTTTCTATCACACCAAACTCAGAGCTCTATAAATTGCACACCTCCCCCTCTTTGTTGCCCATCCACTCTCACACCCACCGCTGAAAAGCTGCCAGGCGCTCGAATTAATTAATAATGATAGTATGGCATACTAACTAGAGGGATTTCGTTGCTCTATAAATTGTATACCTATTTCGGTAGCTGGCTCTTAAACTAATTCCTTTCTAGTTCAGCCGCTTTCTTTTACATCCCAACTCGCTCCTCGTGAAAGATTTAATGTTTAAATTAATATGTCTGATGTATTTCTTCAAGTTTGAGGGGCGATAAGGGTGGTGGTTTAGGGAACTGTAATTACATCCGCTAAGTAATTACAATTAGCACTCGATGAACTAGTTTTTGTACCGGCCCGACCTTTTTTCAAATACGTTGTTATTTACTGAGACAACTATTTATATAATGAAAATGTTTCATATTTGTATTCTCATCTAATGTTGTGTTGGTTTTGTGCGAAGGACCATTGTTATTTTGCCTAGAAATTAAGAGACACCTATCCCTTTGTTTATTATCTTTCATTTACTTATATACGTATCGCGTGCACTACCAAGATCGAGAGATCGAGAGAGATACCAAGTTCATTAAAAATATGTTTTATATTGAGTCAACTGAGGAGACATTTTGTTTATAAATGTATTGGGTGGTTAATAACCGCTGGTGAATATTGTCCAGGTTTTTAGTATTGTAGAAATACCATCCTTGTAGGTTTCGAGCCCTGTTACACATCAACTGGATCTTTACATTAAGTTAGCTACCAGTTTTGGATCATAAGCTCCGTAGTGGCTTTGTTCTATATGATGCCAATTTCTGTATACATACATATATGTACAAATAGCTGAACCGGCAAATTTGGTATGGTCACCAGATATTGCGTTACATACGAAATATGTTTTATTTCGTCAATCTTTATTTTTTTATTACATTCTGCTATTCGGGTTGGAGACAAATCCAACAGATCAAATTGTAAAAATCTTGCGTTCTAAATGTTGTAACCCGACTTTGTTTTATGTATGATAGGTAGCTATAATGATTCGGTTGTTAAATTTCAACTTCGTAGCTCATATAGAAAATAGAAAAATAAAATAAAAAATGAGGACATCTTCAAGTTTTGGCTATGGTCTGATTTGATTTCGTATATAGAAAATGTGATGTTTATATGGATGCAATGCGATCCCAATAGTATAAGAAAGTACTTTTTACGAAGATCATAAATTATGGCTATCTCTCAAACTGTAAGGTACCTATGTACGTCAGCGTCATATAGTTTGAAGCATCCAAGTCGGTCAAATAGTTCGGTACACCATAGAAATAGTATGGTTGGATGTTTCATGCTATTTGACGCTGACTGTATGTAACTACCCAAGACAAGTTTGTTTCAAAATATTTTGTAGGATTATAACTTATAGGTACTTAGAGCCCGAGTATCTACAAGGGCGGGAGACAGCAGAAGTGATAGTCTGTCAACATAATTGTATATGTATGTGATCCTCCTCCCTCCAGCTCTCATCTAACTAAGCCTAAGTTGTGTAACAAAATAACTTCCCCGACCAACCTTGACCTATCGCCATGTATAACTCATAAAAACAGATTTTAAAAATAGAGCGAATCCTTTAAGTTTTGTTTATGCGAGTGAATGATTCTACTTTAGTTAGCGAGTAAGTGATGAAATAAATATGTATGTGCTCCCTGCATCAAAGTAGTTAGCTCTTTTTTTATGTTGCTTTTTGTTAAACGCGTACAAAAAAATGTTGATCGTCGTTTCACCTGTATATACAAGTTAGATTATACAGTTTATCGATCTTCTATAAAGTTCTGTTTTATAAAAGTAGCTTAATGAAATGAAACAATTGTAAGTAATTATCAGAAAATGCATTTCAACATGTTATAATCCAGCACCTACATATACGCTAAATTGAGAACAGATTGAACTTGAGAACGGTAGTGGCTCAATGGACACTGGACTGCTTGGAGCAGCAAGTGCCGACAGCTTGAAGCGGGCGCTCGTCGCTCGTGCCGTAGCCTAGTCTCATCTGCTCTAAGCAGTCTGTCCATGACCGGACTAACTTTAATAACGAACGAGTAAATACGTTTTGATGCAGACAATCTATCAGCGCTTGTAATGAACGAAAATGATTGCCTAGTCGTAGGTCTCAACTCAAAAGTTGCCCCATGCTTTAGGTTAATTATGCTTTCTAATGTTAGTTTAATTTTCGACAGGATTGATTTAAAAGAAGTAGAAATTTTGAATTTCAAAGACATTAAGTATTTGCCCCTATGTATATATAACCTTCCCGATAAGGAATATAATAACATGTTTCTCTGTATTAATCACTTTATTTTACTAATATCATAATTTTCAAATAGTTCGGTGTTATAAATTCCGTTTGTTATAAGTTGTAATACTTACCACAATTATTATGGCTTTTAGATTTGAAATATCGTATTCGTTTATGTACCTATACGTATTAATAATAGAAGAGTTACATTTACGAAATGCTTGTTTAACTAGCGAAAAAGTCGCTAACATTCTAAAATTAGCTATTTGCTTTGTTATTGTTATTAAAGATAGAAGATGAATTATTTAATTTCTTAAATTGTAAGTTTTAAAAATATTTTGTTTAACACTTATTGTTTCGTCTTTGTGATTTGAGAAAGCGTCAATACAAATTAAGCATTAAAACGGAATCTATTTTATTCAATATTTACCTCATACCTCCGTCCTTTTGGTCGCATCCTGCAAGATTAAACAAACAAGTACCTATGTGCCATTTCTAACGTACTAGGAACTTTGTGCATGATGTTTGTAGAGCCGATTTTTCAATCCTCAGGTTTGTACCTAAGCACTTATCTGACAGATACCCATAGAGCTACCTACGCATTGAATAGGGCCTAATCTGACCATTGAAAAAATCGGCCCTTATAAGAATAAAAAATATTCTACAGTTAGCACCATAATATCTATAAGTATAAAATTTTTAAGCATAGGTATTCCTCAGATAAGTTCCCAAATATATACAAATACATATATGATGCTGACTGTACTTACATGCAACTGAACAGTTTTCGTTTCTAATTAATTCCACACAAATCACGTCTTTATCCCTTACGAGGTAGACAGAGCCTAAGGTGATAAGACCTACAGCCTACGGGCCACATATAGCAAGATTGTGGGCGTATAGATGGAAAGTGGAATCAAATAGTGATGGGTTGCTAGCCGCATCGCTTGTAACATGATTCCTATGATTTTCACTCATTTCCTCGATGGGCTTTTACCATCTGCGCGGAAAGAGAAGCAACTGGTACATTCCATGTTTTTTCTTAGCTCCCAGACCAGCATGCAGGGCCGTCTTTAAACTATTTGAGGCCCTGGGCATATTAGGATCATGGGGCCCCTATGACCTAAATATCGGTTATCATTTGGTAATCTGGCAGGAACTAGGGGGCCCCATTCGATCGCGGGGCCCTGGGCACGTGCCCATAGTGCCCAGTGGAGAAGAGGGGCCTGCCAGCATGGAAGCAATGTTGAATTATGTGTATGTGTAAGAAATGCCATACCAAGAATAATTATTTCATTTACCTACTGTATTGGCCTGAACCATGACGGCCGCTTGAATCAAATTCTCATCCATTTGATTGAGTATATAGGTAGACGAGTAGTAAATAAACAACAACTTTAATTTCACTGCTACATGCAATTTAATCCTGTTAGTATGACATTGATATATCAAGGCATACTTTACTAGTATGTAAACAATTTACGTATATCTATATTATAACACTGTTCTAAATTCTACATTAAGACAAGAAATATTGAAGTATCATTTTTGCAGGGGAACCGAATTCTGTTTATTTGTCAATCGTAATCGTAGTCTTTATAGCAACTTATTCATTCTAGGTTTACATAAACACAGTAAAATTTTTTACAGTGTGATCTTGTGTGTACTATCCAAAAATAGTTATTAAATAGATAAATTTATAATGACAATAGCTTAGTAATAACTTAATAAGTTCTCTGCCTATAGTTACATCTATTAAGTTCGTCCAAGGAAACATTTGATATTGTTGCTTATTATTACCATTTTATCATAGATTATATTTTCGAGTAGACACCACTTAAACCATAAATGCTTATATTTTTTTTACTGCCTGTCCTTAGACTACATTGTTGATACAGGTGTTGCAGATAAAGGTGGCCATACACGTTATACCTACGGTTTGCCGAAGAAGTCTACCTTACGGGTTTATCCGCGTTTGGCAGCATGTGAGACGATGCGGCATATTTAAGACGCATAATGTCATTTAACAAAAACATTCCATTTTGTGCCAGTCGTATCATCACATGCGCAGGTCAAAAAATCTGCACAGGTCTATTCCAATACAAATTCGTGTCAACCTGTACAGGGACCTAGACCTCTTCGGTAGGTAACCATAACATGTATGGCCATCTTAATTATTTTTATTTGCCTACGTATTCTCAATGCCTAGTGTACGAAGATTCATTCCTAGTAGACTTTGCCGACTAAGTATATAGCAGTGATAAGTTGATAACTGCTGCCGCTAGCTAGAATAATTTACGATGAGCCGGCACAAGCTTCTACCATGTTGCATCTTCTTTTTGGCACTTAGAGGTGTATCAAAGAAGATGCGGATACGTTTAGAGTCGGCTGTTTATAACACGCCTAATAAAATAACCACTCCGAGTACCTAATATATCGAGTACCTACTATAAATCTATAATCAATTCGATTGTAGGCAAAATAAACACTCTGAAATAGGTAACATCAATAATATGTTAGCTTTAAAAAGTCAGTAAAAATTATTTCGCTACATATTCCTTTTATTATTACTATGTTAGTAAATTTTTGCAAGTCTAATTTCACTAATTTACTGTGGTGAGGTTGACTTAAAATTTGACAAATTTATACTTATAAGAAAGTAAATAGTAACGATCAGGTACATAAATAGGTACCTACTTTTAAATAAGCTATAAATTTTTATTCATAACGTATTAAAACGACGACTCTGAAATTATCCGTACCTACCTATTTATTTTTACTACCTTTGCATAATACCGCTACAAGGCGGACCACCACTCACCAGGGCGACGTTAGCGGCTTTGTCGCCACGTCAGTCCACTAGCATAGCGTTCACAACAGTCCCGGCTTAGTCGTTAGGTTTATTATTATCGATCGACCACATACTGCTAACATAGTAGAGTCATTATTAGAATCGTAGGGTTAAGAAGATTGGCCTACGTGGCAGGTAGAGTGGTGCCACTCGCTGGCGGCAACTAGAACTAGATGTTATAGAGTCGATCAGTCTCAAGGCTGAGATCAGGTGTGAAATACGTTTAAATTAAGGTATTTTCTATTGCACCTCATTAAATTACGTTTTTAAAGCCAACAAGGCGCTTACACTAAGAACATTACTTTTCACTTTCATCATACGAGCAATGTGACCAGGCTTTACATTCAGTTTCAAAATAATTAACAATAATACCTATCTGTAATTTGAAACTGTTCGCTATTCTGAAATTAATAACGTGACGGACATCTTCACATCTCGATTAAGTTAAGGCATCTCTTACTCGTATGTAGGTACGTTTTAAGTGACTAATATAAAATTTTTGGGAAAAAAATGTTAAGTGAGTAAAGCAATGCACACAATGGCTAGACATTCTGAAACCAGTGTCTCTAAATGACCTTCGGATTTCGTCGGAATATAATCGTTATCTTTTTTCCATGTTTTAAGATCCATCGAGCGCGTACTTATCCTATACTGGCGACGAAACCCGAATGACGTTTTTTTTAGATCTCATGACCTGTAGGAAAGGGGGCGTCCATTAAGTACGTGAGGTGAATTTGGCTATTTTTCGATCCCACTCCACCCTTGGGTGAGATTCCGTGAGATTTAGCTTGACCCCGTCTCCCCTCCCAAGTCTCACGTGTGATTTTAAAATGGGTAGGTATTTTAGTGAGCCTAGTTTATCATGCCTTAGATTCAATTTCAACCTTGTTTATTCGAATAACTGCGATAAATGTTATTGTGCAGGCTTTAGCCATATTTTTAATAGTAAAACTTACTTAGGTTTAGGTTAAGTTTTACCAGCACAATACATTTACCAGTAATATGTAACACAATTTTATCGCAATTTTTTGTGGAGAAAAAATTAAGTCATTCGCATGTAGGGTGAGAATCGGCACGACCACCGATACCCACCAACCCCCTCCCCCGCCTCACGTAATTTATGGATACCTCCAAAGTCAGTACCAGTGGCATTTGTGCGATACTGAACTTTATAATGTCCGTACCTACTGAACAACAAGTGTGCTTGCTAGTGCAGACCTGTCAAATACTTATTACGATTTTGATCGCCGCTGCTGAAATGCAGATGCCGTGAAGACCAATAATGACCATGAGAATTTTTAAGTAGGAATTAAGTAAGTACCTAACTGTATCCAGTGTTGCGTGCCTATGCACATCGTCATTTCGAGGGGTCTTAAAGCTATAGGTACGTACTCTGATTCAAAAGCACAGTCGTGTAAAATGACGGGAGCATGAGTACTGTGGGTGTAGTTCGTTTCAGTTGGCTTAATCTATTGTTTGCTTACATATCTATGTAAAAAGTATTTTGACTCACAATTCTGATAATGTTAACTTTCTCGTTACTCTGACCCAATTTTTGAAAGCACATAATAATATGTGAAAATACCACTCGAAAGTGGTGAAAAATTATTCTAAATTTGAAATATGAGTAGCTTAGAAGATACTCATCAATCTTGTGAACTAGTCAAAAAATGATAAGAGCTGTAGTTTTCAAGATATACCTACCTAAACAGATTTATACCACTTTCGAGTGGTACTTTCGATTTATTTGCTTGTAACTAAGTAAATTGAACACGATCGAAATATGTACGGAGAGACGGAAACTTGGTGTTTTATTTCAACTGCGAGGATTAGGTAGTTACGATTTTTAAATTATCTTGATATCGTTTATTTTATATTTGGGCACTCCTTTCTGGGTAGGTTTAGCAAACTCCTATCAATCGACGTGGAATGTTCGAATCAATTCGTAAACGAGTGCATTTAAATCAAATCTGTTGACAGTTTTTATTCTTTTACCTATTTATCACTATTGGATGTATAGGAGTGTGCACATATAATTCTACCATCACACTAGCACTGCTTTGTGACTTTGTTTAATTCACGTCGACTGTAACAACTTAGGTATATTGTAATTGTAGTGTGGCTTAACCCTTTTCCAGGCATAGTACAGTTTCATCGACCACATAAAAAAAATTAGATTTTTACACATGCTGAAATATTTTGAAATTTAAGTTCATATTCTTTTATTACCTATTTGTGTAGCTTGTACTATAAGCTCAAATTTATAAATAAATATTTCACCTTTAAAAATTGTGGTCATTCAATCCCTGCATCTGGCTGGGGTGATAACGAAAAAGACGTTGCCATTAACCCACTTTCAAGGCTCAATTAGTACAGTTTCCTTACCATGACGTCTTATGTTATACAATTCTGATTCAATAGCTGTAATTTCTGACACTTGTAGTATGGATCTGACAGCGAGCGATCCAACTTTGATTCGGAAGTGAATCGCATTATGACATCACGGTAAGGCACCTAGTATTCAAAACATTTAAAAGCCTAACTAAAGACAAATAAAATATATTATTTATTTTGTTGATCATTTCTTCCCTCTAACTTATTTTTAAATACCTACGTACATTGCGAGAAAACACGCATCAAAGATGAAGCAAACACACTTAAGTCATCGCTAACTAATTAACTTATGCGCTAGTTTAGATATCTCTGAAGAAGACATAGGTTCGATAAATGGGTTAAATAGAAACAGATACACATCGCTACACTTCTGCACCACAGGCATAGGGCATAAAATGACCACATTGTTGTTTTATATAATTCAATATTTATTAGAAATAGATATTACGCATATATTGTTCAGGTTAAAATAAGGGTGATCGGATAAATAAATACCTACAACTTTTACCGTTTGTATTAACGGCGCCTGGAAAAGGGTTAACCCTGTATTTGCGAAGCCAAACTGTTGTCGGTCCCGGAAGAGGTGGCGGCGCCAGCACCTGAAGAAGAGGGTGCAGGGGGCGCGGAGGAGGAGCTGGCACGTTCCGCCTCGGCGGCTTCATCCTCCTCGCCTTTCGGGATGTCAAAGATCTCTGAGAAGAGCGCGGGCAGCACGAGGCGCGGCCAGTGGTCGCGGCACCAGGCCAGCAGCTCGAGATGGCGCCGCCCGAGCGCCTGCACGTCGCGCGTGGCCGCCGCCATCGCCGCCAGCCTCCCCGGCGCCGAGCCGCCTGCGCCAGTTCCCGTGCTCGCCGCGCTAATCACCTGAGAACACTCAACAAATCAAATATACGCCGAAGAATGCGCAAAGGATTACTCGATTTCTATTTCTACTTGTGCAATTAGGTATTCTTGGTGTATGACCACTGTGATAAAATGTGTACATACTGAGCCTCTAGCTATGAATCGATGTAATATTATACTGACAGAGTTTTGGAAGGCGTCGTACAACGCGCGGTGCAGTAGAGCGACGCGCGCGGGCTCGCTGAGGCCGGCGCGCTGCGGGCTCAGCAGCAGCGCGCCCGTGAACAGCGCCAGCTCCTCCTCGCTCAGCACCACCGCCGCCACGTCGCGCACGTATCGCAGCGCGGCCGCCGCGAACTGAACCTTTGCACATAGGAGTAACATTTGTTTTAACAGATGCTCAAAATGGCATTTTTTGTATCTGTACTTATATGTATTGTGCAGCGAAATCGACACCTATAACCATTTTAGTGACAAAATATCAGCTGTTATCTTGGTTCCTTGGAACTGTACTAGACTTGACACCTGCATATTTGGGCTTATTCTTAATTTAGTGGACACACACTAAGTATATCCAATTATTGATGCTACGCATCTTACGCGTGCTAGCGTTCGACTTTAAATACACGCAATAAATTGAAGTTAAACTTCGATTTATGTATGTATGTATGTACATAATTCAAATAAGAAACAGAATTAACAAGTTCGGACCAAATAATTAAGGAGTTAATTATTCTTTAAAAAGATATATTTGTTACATATAAATATGGCAATATCTAACATAATTCAAGTATGTTCTCACATTAATTTTGGTACGAATTTATTTACTTACTAGCTGTTGCCCGCGACTTCGTCCGCGTGTTTTTTGTGATAGTTTATAGCTATTCTCGATATCAAAATTATTCTTATTATACCCTTACAATAATATATGTACTAATCCTGAAACAGGCACATTCAAATAGTTTTCTCGAATAGGTACTATTATGTACATTCAGATTTTAAGTATTTGTGAAAATTTTGTAAGCAAGCCTACCTTGAAGTGTTTAAGACACATGTTGCGCTAAGGCCCAGCAGCGCAGCGTTATATATTCTTTGGCCTTTGGCAGTGTGGTATTTAACCAAAACAATAAAAATCTTATATAAAGTCTGAGGACAGAAACTTTTACTATTTCAGTTACCAACTTTTTCACAATAAATTTCTGACATGTTCGTAGCGCAGGCGTAAACGCGCCGTTTGATTTTGCTTTTTTTAGGCAAAGGTACTGAGAGCATACAGCCAAGCGTTTCACGCCGCCCTCATTAATAATATCAGCTTTTCAAATAAGAGTGCGTTCGAAAACCGAACGCGTTGTGAATAATAGCGCAATAAATAAAAACAAAGTAACGGCATTTCATATTGAACTTTAGGTGTTAGGTAAAGAACACAATTTAAGACGCCAATTTAGGTTGATTTAGGTTGGACAAAAAGGTCTTCGTTGAAAAAATACCTATGCAGAATGTAATTTTTTTTCACAATTGACACACTTTTCCGGCTTTATGTCTTATGTACATTCGTATCTATCTATTTTCTTCGTAGTATTATTGTATTTGTAATTATTACCAACTACTTTACCGAGGAAAGCTGATTTTCTTGAGTTCTGCTATTTTTTGCGTAATCACCTCAAAAATCAAATTTCAAGAAAACTGAGAAATTATATTTACCTGTATTAAATTGGAAGTATTATGTAGCAACTTTAAGAGGTTACACTTCATTGGTTTTTATTGTACAGGTGTACGAAGTTAATTAATTTTAAACACAAAACCCTCTTTTTTGCGTCTCTGGGTGAGATTTAAAAAAAATGCTAAAACAGCTATCACCTCCTTAAAGCTTTGCACCTGGCTACCAAACACCCTGTTTAATATTCTGAGTTTCATGATTCTAGAACATTCTAATTTATTTTTCATACAAACTTTAACCCCCCTTTTCACCCCCTTTTTCTAAAATTTTCCATAATTTCTGTAGCCTAGATCCTATTCTGAATTTATTTAAATAGATTTGTGAGCATGTCAACAATATCCGTTCAGTAGTTTTTACGTGATGCTCAGTCAAACAAACAAACAAACAAATAAAATTTTTAAAAATGGTTTTATTATGTTCAGTTACCTATTTTAAGTCACCCTGGTCGGTTTTTTTTAAAATCTATAATGTACAGATTTTTTGGTCTCTACGATTTTATTATATGTATAGATTATTTTTTCTAAAATTACTGTTATTTATTAACTAACTTTCATGAGTTTCATGACATGACCTTACGTGACGATAGTTTAGTGGAACGCTGATTTGATTGCTACCTAACAGTCAGTGTCACATTTGCCACCTTTTTGTGTTATACTAGAGAAGTTATGTGGGTTAAAACTTACATCGTACACTATCTCCAACTGACTCTGGGTAATAATAGTTCCGTCATCAAACACGATGCCGTCAGCGGTCGACAGCCGCGTAGCTCGCGTCAGCCACACCTCGAAGAATCCAAGCTGCAAGCATAATACACACACCACTTAGATTAGGCAATTTTACGTTTTTCTCTCCTTCCCAGCAAGAATTTCTCATAATACATTCGCTGTTTTCAAAATTAACATTATGGATAGCCGACTGATCGATATTACATACATAAACATACTTTAGCAGTTTCCTTGGCGCCGCTATTTTCCCTAAACTTTGCAGAACAAAAAGAAAGGGTGTAGATTCGCAGTTTCGAAATGGTCAGTGGGATGCGTATTTGACTGTCCTTAGGTACTCTACTTACTCAGCATAATAGTAACATAGCATGGGTGGCGGGCATCACGGGTTACCTTGATAAGTATGAGTTGGTCATCCTGCGGCAGGGTATGGAAGCCGGGCAGGCGCTTGGCGAACTCCACCACCTGCTGCACGGCGGGCGTCATGCGGCGCGCCACGTGGTGCCACAGCACGGAGCGCACGTCCGTCGCGCGGTCCGTCGTCGATGACGCCGCCTCCTCGCCGCCACTACCTGCACATTCACACCATACTCAACTTTGACAATAATTCACTCCATGGATGCATTGTGTATTCCTTATTCTTCGACGAAATAGTTTTGATTGCGATGAAAACGCGTTATGTATACCTATGATGAATACATAATAACTATAAGAAACAGAATGCGAAAGACTCAAAAAAAATACAAATCTAAAACTAATAGGTACTTTAACAAAATGTTAATTGTATCTATATCTATTATAACAGTAATAATAATACTCAAAATTTCGATGACTTGATCGAATTTTACATATTACTGTATTATTATGTACATATGTACTTAGTTCAAGCATTTTTATTCATTATTACAATAAACTGAGTCACAACGATGTTTAGTATGTAGGTAGGTACTTACGTAGGTACTAAGTACTATAGAATCACAAGGTAAGTTGAGTGATGAAAGACTACCTATTTATTCATGGAGTTATAAAACTGTCTTGAAGATTGTTTTCAGTATCAATCCCAGCGCTATAAATAATTGAACGTTTCCAAGACGTTAATAACCATACAAAATGCGGGTTCCGGTATTTTTAAATGTATATATTTTTAATTGCTTTCATTTAGCTCAGCATAATAAGTTAAAAAGATAGTAACAGTTTGTATTATAGTTATGTATAACAATAAAAGCAACATTGATTGGACACAAAGCTTTTTATACAGACAGGTAAGTACTAATTATAATTTAAGTGAGTTAGGTTAAGAGAACACAAAATATTTACTTTGCTACTCCGCTACTTACGTGCAAGATAACAGAACCAACCAACCACCCAACCACCCACGCACACCAACCACATGCGAAAGTGCATCGGTTGTGCTCTTTAGCTTTGATAATGATCCCGTGGAGAGATCGAAACGCGCGTCAGTGTTTGTGTGGTGTTAGGGATAATTAAGTTTGTGGGATTTATATGTGTTTTTTGTGGAAGTAGTGGAGGGAGGGTTTGCATGCAAAACATATATATTTCGCACAGGCTTGGTTATCTTGCACGTAAGTAGCGGAGTAGCAAGGTAAATATTTTGTGTTCATTAAAATGGACCTCCGCAAAGTAACGCCTGATTCAATAAAATATTTAAGTTAAGAGCTTAAAAACGACAAGTACCCGTACGTCCTCAGATAACTACCTACGGATATGTACCAACTTAGCCATTTTGGGAATTGAATACAGTTTTATAAATAATATACTAGCTTTTGCCCGCGACTTCGTCCGCGCAAGTAACGTCAAAGTGACATACCACCTTCATCCAATAATTTATTTAAATATTTAGGCATTACTTCCTGTCCCGTCCTTTTATCTCGCGAGAAATTTGCAAAATCCCGTCTAAATAAATGCTCCTTATTGGTCCTCAAGGATCATGTCGGCCAAATAACAAGGATCTAAATCATATAATGATCCTTTTTATTTCTTATCCCAGGGGAAAGTTGCAAAATGTAGAAATCCGTTTTCAGATAGGTATCATAATTACCTCTTGGTATGCCAAGTTTAAAGATTCTAGTAATAATAGTTACGGAGATAGGACCATTTCAAAGTAAGAATATAAATCCCTTTTACTCCCTAACCCGCAGGAATTTCGGAGTCTGAAATTAATTTTTAGCAGTTGAGATTCCTTAGTACTTGTTTGTCAAATTTCAAGATTCTAGTAATTATGGTTTGTGATAGGGCCCGCCTTTGCAGAGGACTTATAAATCCCATTTATTCGCAAAAATTGCATGACCTACCTATCTAAAGTTATTATATTAATATAATACGGTGACTTTCGAGACATTCCAATCTTAAAGAGTATTTGCTTTGCACCTTGGCTTTTATGTTCAACTTTTTTACTCGTTACTAAAATCGGATTGAGTTTTCAAACATGACTGTAAAAATGTAATTTATATCATAAGCACTAAGGAGTACCTAGTGACATCAACTTCGAAGCAAATCACCGTGAAATCACCCCAAAACAACTTTCTACCTCTTTTAATCCCCGTCAGGGGATGAATTACAAGAAAATACGAAACACGTGTTCCATAAATTCCTCCTTATCCTAATCCTTATCTTAATCCTGTCTTATCGGATGCCTACGTCATATAAAGAACACACCCTCCAAGTTTCAGGTCATATGATCAGCGGTTTAGTGTATGCGTTGATCCGTCAGTCAGTCAGTCATTCAGGACAAAGCATTTAATATTTATAGATGTAATAGAATATAATCTATGATCTACAAATTAACAAAGTATTTTGTAACAACATTTATTATTAGCTGTCTTAATGTGATTGCGATTATGTTCGTAACATCCCACTCTAGTGGAAATGAAAAAAAAATAGAAATTTGTTACTTTTATTTACCCCATCAGGTAACCGGTACATAATTCACAAATATATAAAAGCACCTACCAGTAATTTGCCAGGGACGACTGTTCTACTTAAAGTAGCACGACGTAGGTAGTAAGGATATTTTAAAAAATGATAGAAAGGGGTACACCAAAAGCATAAAAGCGCACATTACCTTCGTTGTCGGAGTCATCGACTTGCAGCAGGATGGCGCGACGGGGCAGGGAGCCCCGCAGCTCCTCCGTGTAGGTGTTGTTGCAGCGGTGCGCCGCGGTCACTATTTTCGTCAGCTCCTTGGCTACGTCGTGCCTCACACTTTCCGACTCCATGTCTTCCTTGCTTGCCGGGGGGACGGCTCCTGATACGGTCAGATTTCTAGCCAGGTCAGGCATGCTATCAGTGCTTACCACATCCCTGGTTCTTTTCGGTACTCTGCCGTATCTGACAGCTGGGGAGTGAGCTCACATTAGAAACAAAAACCGAAGTTATTGCGGTAAATCTGCTTATGAGTCAAAATATCGATAGGTAATCTGCTGCCAAAAAAACCTTTAGTAAAGTAAGCACATAGACCGAAGACTTGTTCGTTTTCCTTTGGCTTTGGTTTCAATGTTTTATGCAGAATACTTAATTCACTTAAAATAAATTGTAAGCCGCTATTTGCTAAATTTGATGTGCATAGTTGGAAACTGACAATTCGTTTCGATGGAAAATACAACATTACAAACTGGAACTATTGGAGCTAAAACTCAAGTTGGTTCTAGTTAGTTTTTTATAATTAGGCGTGTGAGAGCCTAACCCTAGGCTCTAGGTAGGTACCCACCTACAGCAACAAATTACGCTAAAATAAAAGGGAGAGAAAACATGGTGCATGCAAAAGCGAACACTGAATACATACTTATAAGCATAACAACAAAAAATAAGAATATTTGGCTTAGATTACGAGTATAAACGGAATTCGCACTTTGTAGGATTTCGCTAATCAATTATAAAGTTCATTAAGTTATAAGAATAAGTATACCAAGAATAAAAAGAATAAAAATAAGAAAAATGGAGTGTAATATCTAACTCACAATCTCTGCTCATGCCGACCGCAAGGCACTTCCTGAAGCGGCAGAACTGGCAGCGGTTCCTGTTCAGCCTGATGACAAGGCACCTACCGTCGCGCAGGCAGCGGTACTCTATTTGCTTTTGAATACTTCGTCGAAAGAAACCCTGCGCAAAAAGTTCCAGGTAGGTACGCTTCTATTTCCGAACAACCTCCTAAAAGTATCTTACTAAGAGGCGGTAGGAAGCCGATAAAACGTTAAGCGATGACTACCCTGTTTGTACTTAATATATCCTGATGGTCGTTCGTAATAATATTATCGAATTGATTCCAATGTATAGGTACATAATAAATTATCATTATTATGCTCCGAGCTAAGTACAACTGTACAGGTTTTTTTAAGCTTAAAATGTAATGTAGTTAAATTTTGTAGAAGTTTTTAGCGTTGTGATTCTTAAACATTTTCAAAATATCAGCCAAAGCCGTGGAAAAGAATTCAATTATCTTAATTTTATTTTAAACAAACTATAACTGTTACTAGCTAAATCAGCAATGCTACGGTACCTGAATAGGCTAATTTAAATCGCTGGATTACCACAGTTAAATTATTGAAAAAGGATGCAATTCCGACGACAAACGATGCTATTTTATAATTAAAGAACGCGGCGTACCTACTGGCACGAGTGACCGAGGCGGGGAAGGCAGGGAATAACTGACGACTTACTTTGCAGCCTTCACAGGAGGTGACACCGTAGTGGTAGCCCGAGGCTTTGTCGCCGCACACTCGGCACGGCACCGTCGCCTTACCGCTGCCTGCGCTTGCGCTATCCGCGGCGTATCTCACCACTGAAAAATAGTACCAATAGCTATAACAGAAGCAATAACGAAATATTATATGACTAAGGTTCTTCGCTGAAACACACTTTTCTTCCTTAAAATAAATAATCGATCGTTTATGTGCTTCTGCTTGCGATTTACATTATATACCTATCTATTATATCTGAAGGTGCAAGGCACTTTTATGACGCACAATATCTATCACAAAGGAAAGCTTCGTAGTCTCGAGTATACAGTACTTACTTACTTAATAGTTACATTTTTTTCTTGAGCATCAAGTTTCAGTCTACCTATTTAGACAAAAGGATACATTATAATGCAGTTTTATTAAACCTATTTTGCAACTACTTCGGGATGCGTATAATATGTAGAAGAGTCATCGTTGCCCCATACCTATCTACTTTTTTGTGGGTAAATAAGGATTTTAAAGTAGTATTTCAAATAGAAATATACAAATAGAAGAAATTATTTTTTTACGTTTTTCTTAACATTTCACTGTAATAATAATAACATTACCTACATACATTTCATTTCCTAAATTTCACTGTGATATAACATTACTACTTATTTATACCTACATATATTGTCGATACAAATTAAAAAGCATCCGAATTAGTCATTCTGCTTTCACTAAAGGCTAGCAGGATAAGGGAAGAAAAAATGCCCTTTATGATTAAGAGCTGGTTTTTTTTCTGTAGTTGCTTACATCTAGTAATACAATTGTGCAAAGTTTTGTTGAAAAATTCCCAGTGATTCAGCCGGAAAAAAAGAAAATCCGAATTCATGAAATATGACTTATCTCAAAAAGTATTGAACTCATTGAACTTTATATTACCATTTTTTTTTAATTTTGGTTAACTAAATAGTATGTATATCCTGAAAGAAAATTGAGTCTCCATCTTGAACATTTCTGTAAAAAACACGTAAGACAAAACTTAAATAATTTTTTTTTTCATTCCTGAAGGAGTGACCACTCTAAGTGACATTTCTAAAAAAGCCTTATTTAACGATCTGTCAGTCATATTAGTTTGACGGTTAAAATCGAAATGCAACAGTGTCAAAATATAAAAAATATGTTGGCTCGATTTTGTTACTTTTCCTGAAACACGGATATAGGGATATAGGAAATAAGGATAGTTTTATTTCATAAGTTGTATTGGCGACACATGACATAAATATATTTCCAAGCAAATATTAATGTAAATATCAAAAATTGTTTTTGTTGTTGTTTTTTTACAAAGAGGAATTATTTTTAAGTTATTTGGCGGTGTTGGAATGGTATAAGAATAAAAGGTAACACAATCCAACCAACATATTTTTTAAATTTAGACACTGTTGCTTTTCGATTTTAACCGTCAAACTAATATGACTGACAGATCGTTACATAGGTAAGGCTTTTTTAGAAATGTCACTTAGAGTGGTCACTCCTTCAGGAATGAAAAAAAATTTTTTTTGGAGTTTTGTTTTACGTGTTTTTTACAGAAATGTTAAAGATGGAGACTCATTTTTTTTTATAGATACTATTTAGTTAACCAAAATGAAAAAAAAGATGGTATTATAAAGTTCAATAGGTACTTTTTGAGAAAAGTCATATTTCATTAATTCGGATTTTATTTTTTTCCGGTTGAACTAATGGCAATTTTTCAACAACACTGCACAAAGTACATACTACTAGACGTGGGAAACTATAGAAAAAGAAACCAGCTCTTAATCATAAAAGGGCATTTTTTCTTCCCTTATCCTGCTACGGCCTTTCAGTAAGTAAACCAGTTTTTTGATCTGCTCTTTCCTGCAGCACAGTCGAGTAAAAAAATCGAATTTTAAATTTAAGCTAGTAAAAATCGAGGTGACGTTTAGAATCTTAGACAAAAATATTTATTTGATGTTCGTAGCAATGAATATGTGTTTGTGTTTAAATTCTTGAGTAGTTTAAAGTAGGTATAATTATTAACAACAGTTTTTGGGGTAAGCCAAATCAAGGCTGTAACTCGATACCGGGTAAATAATAGTTATTTTCATCTCACTTGCTCCAAAAGACTGTCTTTCTTTTACAAAATGTGCATGGAAATTTTTCCCACTTGGATGGAAATGGGTTTTGAAATTCGAACGTGACGGTGACCACCGTTGCTCACCTACTCGCATACTCAGAAATTTGAAATTTGAACTTCGTATGTTGCCGTTCCGCTTACATCAATAGTAGGTAGTGAGTGGGACTACGAACTTCAAACGTAGAACCTCCGTAGAACTTGTTATCAGAGCCTCTAGTGTAAGTTTTCGCATATAAGGTGGAAACGCATTATTAACACGCGACGCGACCCGATGCAACGAATGTATGCGCATGGCGTCGCGTCGGATGTTCATAGTGTGGTTCTGGTCATAGAAAATAATACAATTTGATTCGACTCAACATGCGTCGCGTTGCATCGGGTCGCGTCGCGTGTTAACAATGTGTTTCCACCTTAAAAACGTCTCCGACGCGTTCACGTAAACGTCTCAATTACTATGGAATAATTGGCAGCGCCACTTGCGGATCGAAATGGCAACTAAAATTTCTCATAGTATTTGACAGTTTAACACAAACGTTATCGAGACGTATTTTGCTATCGAAAACTTCCACTAAGCATACTGAGTCCCTAACTTTTTCATTCTATTGATTCTATTAAAAGAAAACGTAATGTCACGTTCAGAAACGAGATCCGTTATCAATTATTAACTTATTTTAAAATCCGTTCATTCCTAAGTTATTTTCAAGATTTGGTGACGTTCGTTGGTAAATAAAAAAAACAAAATCAGTCAGAATGGGATTTGGGACGTAGGTTGAGAGACAGGGAGGCGACCCACGGTCTGATGGGTGGTTCTCTATTGATTTTCCGAAAATTTTATTGCCGAATTTCACTTCCCAACCAACGTTTGGCCGAATTTCATTTTGCTGAATCATTATGGCAACTTGTTAAAATGATTAATTTCATTTTCCAACCTCACGATTGCCAACTCAACTTTTTTTTTTTTTACATGGACACTTATTAAAATGTAATTTTTTATATAGCCAAATGGTACTAAATACCATTAATAAAAAATAAGACATTCTAAGGTAAAATAAAGACTGTTTATAAATTAAAACAAACATGTTTGCGGCCACCCCGCCGCACCTAAACCTAAATTAATCCAAATTAATCGTAAGAGTAGTTTTTCTGCCTATTGTAACATTTGCCATGTGAAAGATATTCCAAAAGTTTAAAATCAAAATGATATTCGTCTTCATAAAAATTCGTCCAAATAAATAAATAAATATCAGGGAACAATTCACACAAATTGACCTAGTCCCAAAGTAAGCGCTAGTAAGGCTTGTTATGGGTACTAGACAACGATATATATATATACTTATATAGAGAAATACATACTTATATAGATAGATAGAAAACATCCATGACTCAGGAACAAATGAGAGGCTGGCATACAAAAATTTGCCAATAAGTAGTCGTCAAAGTGAACACTCGGCGAAATGTTGGTTGCCAAATGAAATTTGATCGAAAAAAAATCGGCGACAAGGCAGAACACCCTGGTGGGTAGGTACCTTGTCCAACAAATATCGCTGGCCATTCAGCGGGGCAATGCCGCTAGCATTTTTGGGACGTTTGGATCGGGTACTCATCAATCCGGGGTGTAGTTGATATGACGATTCACTATGGGAAATTATGACGAAGCTTGTGGCAGATTTCACTTGTTTATTTTGATGAAGCCTAGTGCGGCTTTTTTTGTATTTTTTTTCTCTACCAATTAATTTTATTTGTAACTGTTGTTGTGGAATAAATAAATTTGTAAAGACCAGACGGTTCCATTTGGTTGACCGTAGGTACGAGTTGGTTATAATATTTCCTCTTAAATTTTTCATATATCCCCTTATTTTTGGCTAATATTAAGTCTGTTTCATTGGAATCCCTAGAATGTTTCGAGTACCTTGAAAACTTTTGCCTTTGTTTTATTTTCTTTGGATGTTTTCGTAACATTTCCGCGACATAATTTTGTAAGATTTCATTTTAAAATTTGTTTCAGATTCTTTTCATGACTTTTTTTTTACTGGTTTCACTTTTGATTAACTTCGTTTCGTAACTCGGTCATTCTCAGGAAAACGTGATCTCAGCCTCCGTCTTGATTTTGAGCTTTATATTTATGAATATAATTGAAGTAAAATGTGAAAATCTGCTACAAGAAGCTTTTCTGTGCTTTTGGCCATTAAGAGTGAGTGCTATAATAAACGATTTTTATGTACAAAAACAACCAAGTTTTGTTTAATTTTCTAAACTCTAATATCAAAAATACGATGGAGTTTAGTCTACGGAGCTTAGGGAGAAAGCCATTTCCAATTTTTTATTTAGTGAAGGATGCATCTCAGGGAATAGCAGCAAACACATCGTTAACATAAGATAAAGAGCTATAATGATAGCAAGGCAAATAGATTCAGAAGAACACCAGTAAAAAATAAAACAACTAAACGGAGTTTAGCAGAGACGGGAAACACAAGACGGAGTTTAGATACATATATATGTTCGCAATTTTAGCCTGCACCCGACCTAGACGACGACGGCGACCAGGCAGAGCACTAGCTTACAGCGATATATTGGGTTGCGCGTAAGCTTACAAATTATAGTGGTGTGCCTAATTTGTGATTTGATGGTGTTTAGATGGAAAATTATACGAGTAAGACCTTTCCGCTATTGTTAATTATAAATTATTATGTAGTCCAACCAGTTGACTTGAATAATAAAACACCTAACATAGGTTAGCGGCAGTTTTTACAAAGTTACACAAGGTTTTGTTCTCAGTTTTGGAGTCCGCTCACTAAACGGAGCTTTAGGAGAATGGGGTTTTAGATTTTTTTTTTAATAGTTATATCATATTACCATATTATCCTGCAAAATGCAAAAACTTATTGTGCGAGCTAGAATGGGACGCATACTAATTATGAACAATAATAAAATGTCTAAAAGGCCTAAGAAAGCCTGCGATATTGGCTCGGACGTCCAAAAATTGCCTGCTCTGAGAATGGCCGAACTACATACATACATAATACATACCGTCACGCCTCTTTCCCACAGGGGTAGGCAGAGACTACACTTTGTTCCACTTGCTACGAACTCCCTTGCTACTTGTTGCTTTGTTACTTGGCCGAACTACATTTGAAGTTCATTTTAATAAAGGGTTTTAATCTGCCTGCTTATATCTGTCGTATCAAAATGAAACTTTGTATTGTATCTGATCCAATTGGAGCTGATCTGGTCTCATAGTGATATTAGGTGGTTTATAGAGAAACTCTTCAGTAGCTACTTAACACTTACGGTCCTACTAATAACCCTTTGGGTGTTAGCTACGTCAAAGACAGAAAATGTCCAGTGACGAGATTGCGTCCAGATCGTCCCAGGCGGTCCAAAACGTGGAATGACTAAGTTGTAAAATATCCAACCTTAACTAATGTCTAAAACTTAAGTTTCATTTGTGATTTTATGTTTTTTGGATCTCATAAGTGAAGTGTAGATAGGTAATATAATGTTATGGTAGTAGGTAGTGTATATAAAGAAGTTTAAAGAAAAACTATCACAGCTAGGGTTGGCTTAACAATTCAACGAGTAATAGTCAATCTATACATATAATTATATATATGTTCACACTTTCCCAGTATCCGCCCATTGCGTTGCGATAGGCAGCTACGCGGAACCCTAAACTGCGCGTGGCCCGACACGCACTTGGCTGATTTTTGCATTAAAATGTAGCCTATGTCTTTTCTCAAAAGTCTAGTCTAACTAAATAGGCATCAATTTTCATTAAAATCGGTTCACTGGTTTAGCGTGAAAGCTATTAATAAAGATTACTAAGGATATTAGAGAATTGAAATAGGGATAGATAGCTATACTATAAATTAAAGTGAAAAACTTATACATTACACATAAGTAACAACTATAGGTATTGCGTTTAGAGGTTAACATTAGCACTTTGCTAGCTTTGACAGTAGGCTCTTTATTTCCTCTAAATTCTAAACTTTTAAAGAGGGTCAGTTGTTTGGTGTACCAAAATCAGACCGTGAAGAATTAGCAAATAATATTGTGTCCAGGATGGTAAAGTAATTTCTAGGCCTAACTATTCGACATCGGCCTTTCAAGGCAACGTTTGAATAAAATATTAGCAATGCGCTTATTGCTTAGTAATCAATATCTACTAGCTCAGTTACAAACCCTCTGCATATCTTTTTGATTTACGTATTCTTGGTAGCCATATTGGAGGAGGTAGGTATGTATGTTAAGATATGAAAAATGGAAAATAATTATTGACGAAAGGCTCAGCCTGATGCTGTGGTACGGAATCACAGTTCTGTTTTTCAGTATAATACAAAGTTTAATTATACTTATTAATAAAAGGTAAAGAAATGTATAGTATAGTTGCCTATATTTGTAAATATTTCCTCTTAGATCTGTTAAACTGGAAAATATAAAGCGCCGGTTGCAATTATTTTTCCATTTATTGAATTTAATTTAATTTTTGGGAGGGTTTCCACTCGGAATGAGTGAAAAAAGTGGGGCTTGTGACTTGTCTGATGTGCGAGCGGCATCGGAGAAGTTTGATGGTCCTAGCGATGATAGTTATTGGGTCGTTCTCCCAGCGCACGTTTTTGCGTGTCCTCAAGTTAAGTTGCTATAAAAGCCTAATTATAACAGATAACCTTTTAATTAAAATACCTTATGTAATTCACACTTTGTTCTTCTTAAAAAACTAACTACTTCGTACTACTTCGTACTACGTCATTTATAACTTTTATCCAGTAGGAGAAAAAAAATACCCATAAGCCCCAATTTTGACCCGTATAGGTACAATAAATAAGTCAAGTAGAATTTAAGTACCATTAAACCTCTCTACTAAGTCTTAAGCTTCCATAACAATCAAAAGTAAGCTTAATTTAAATTTTAAATTATCCCATTTTTAGCCTTTACCTATTTTTAGGGTTACCCTTCTACGCAACTACGCAACGTAATACGATTAAAAACAAAAAGATTTAAAGTACCTCAACCGGGGTGACTTTGGTAATTTTGGGGCTACTTTGATCGTTTTAAAATTGCTATAAAATCGATATTATCCATATCCGGTGAATGTTTGGCATGTAGAAGCAAAGGCGATCGACGAAGACATTGATTGGAAGCAGTAAACGCAAATAAAAAATAGTGGTTTTGTCATTAAAACTACTTTTTAAAGTCACCCCGTAAATCAGTCACCCCAGTTGACTGTATTTGAAATCACACTCTCCTCTTTGGTTATCATTTGACGCAGCATTTATGACGTTAACTTCACTACAGTATGTTCAGGAAAATTAGCAAATGGCCTACATTAAGAAATTGTTGTATAATGTTTAATTAATTTAGAGCATCAATATCAAATCAATATCGATACTCTAATGTGTGGGTGCATTACAATGTTTACATTAGAGTATCACGATACTCTAATCATATTCAAACTTCGAATATCTTAAATAACAAAATCTGTATGTCTATTATCTTAGAATTTAAGAAAAAAATATAAAACACAGTCATTTCATCTGTTTCGAAGAACAGAAAATAATATTACCTACGTACCTATTTTGATATGAAAACGTTTATTGTAGAAAACATAATTAGGCATTAGGCACTAGCCACGAAATATTTTTTTTTCCTGTAAATAGTTTCCCTAATTATTATCACTAAATAGTATAAAACAAAATCGCTTTCCGCTGTCTGTCTGTCTGTCCGTATGTATGTTTATATCTTTAAAACTACGCAACGGATTTTGATGCGGTTTTTTAATAGATAGAGTGATTCAGGTGAAATTTTATACCTATGTTTAATTCTACGCAGATGAAGTCGCGGGCAGAAGGTGGTACATATATTAAAAAAAACTTATAACCTATGGGGTACTTCGAGTTGTACTAGAAATTTGTAATTTAGTATGAACGCATCACTCATAGTGTAGTGAACTAAATCTATTTAGTAAAATTCTCCTTCGATAGTCTCATTTTTAATCAAGGTTCAAGCAATGCCATGTGGTAGGTATCAATTAAAAAATCATATAAAAGTAAAGCCGCCGAAAAGGAGTTTGCAACACAAAGCAAATAAATAAAAAAAAACAGCTTATTTCGATGTCTGTCTTTCTATGTATGTATGTATGTATGCGTGTTTCTATATATCTTTATGTGCAATAAAGAGTTTACATACATGCATATATGACCTCACACTGCATGCATTTAGCTTAAGAGCAGGACTCTGCTCACTGGATTTTATATTAACTTGGCAAATTTGTACGGAACCCTCGGTGCGAGACTCCGACACCCACTTGACCGGTTTTTTTATTTGAAAAAGACTCAGTTGATGATCATGATAATCATTGGATGTATTTCATGCTTTATGAATGGAGTGTGAACACCTATACTTCATTTAATTTAGAATGAGAAACCACAATAGCATTATATTGCGTCTGGTCAACTATTTCTTACCTAGCAAATACTACAGAGCAATAGTTTGGCAGCCGCAAAATAAAATTGTTTTAATGTCACTTTATTTGCGTGTCGTCAATTGTTACTCTAGCACAAATTGTTAAGAGATTACAGTTCACGAACCGCAATATAATGTTGTTGTGGTTTCTCATCCTAAATTAAATGAAGTATAGTTATTTCAGTTAGGTAGGTAGGTACTATTAATATGCAGTATTATTTTTTCTGAATATACGCAGCTTACTACGTCTAATTTTGAACAAGTTTCGATTTCCCATTAAAAAATACATTTTTAACTAAAATTTTATTAGGATATTTTTTACCGCACGTGATGGTTTTTATGTTAAAAAAAAAGATGACGGTGCACCCAAAGATTCGATATTATGGAAATATATACTTTTTAAAGGTGAACCATTGGCTATTAAATAACAAGTTACGTAATGAGTCACGGTGCTTTCTTCCGCGAATGTTTTATCTTGCTCTAATCGCCCCGTGGAAACGAGTCCCAAGCTTAGGTTCACTCTAACTCTACGTAGGGTTGCAGACTCTACCAATTTTTTTGATGTAGTATTTGTAAGTCATTGTGTAGGTACATTCGTAATCTATGATAGCAACATAATATGGTTTCTGGTAATACATACTTAATATTAAAGTAGGTACTAACTGTTAATATGATTTTCATGCACTTTTACACTTCTCTCTCCCGCGAACCTATATCAGACGTTGGCGTTCAAAAGGTTCTATATATAGTATCATCATCATCTCCAGCCGATATACGTCCCACTGCTGGGCACAGGCGAGAGAAGTCTCAGAAAGCCTCGGTACATGCAGTCAATGCAGTCGTGATCGCATAGTATTGAGTACCTTTTTGACCCTTCCGATAGTTGTTGTATTGCACCTGCTCACTCTTACCTATTTAATGGTCTAAGATCCGGTATTAGAAATATATACCTACCCTCACCTTGCCTATAATTTATTTATTCCTTATTATGTTATTATTGTTAATAAACAACAGATTATTTATTAACAATAATAAGGAATAAATAAATGATAGGTAAAGCACGCAGGTGAGTAAGTGTTATAATTATACTATCTAACCGTACTAGGTTCCTACACTAGATAGATTTTAGATATAAACTTATCTTTAACATTTTCCGTACGCTATTAAGCTAGACAACCTCTATTTGCGATAGGTCAAGTAGTACATTATCAATCACTTATAGGGTCTAAATTTATTATACCAAATCTTGCACTATAAATAATATTTCTAAACGACACTGCAAATTAGAATACATAGAAAAATCCAATAAGTAAAGCTATGGCCCGGCCGGAATAAAACCCGGATCCTTATCATTCCGTGATGCGTGCTACCCCTACACCACCCATATAGAAGGGAATTTGTCTATCTTTACCAGCTGTCACGTGACCTTGTTACCTATGCGAATTTTTGTCGCCAAGCGTCATCTGTTTGAATGATGTGTCTGTACGACACAATTATAAATTCTTCAGCGTCGTTTAGAAATTCAATTTCTAAATTCTTGATTCACTTGATACCTAGTACCTGTACCTATCACTATAAATAAATCAGGTAAGGATTGTTCCTTACCTGATTTATTGATAGTGATAGGTACTTATGCACTGGTCCTCTTTTGCTTTCATAATTGGTTTTGATATCGCACAAGTAAGAAAAAAACAAATAAACAACCCTAACTTTTTCCTAAAGCAATGATTGCAGTTCAACAAACTGCGCGCGAGTCGATCATTGAACCTGCACTAACAGTTATTCCTATCTCCCTCTCGCAAGTACAATAAAAGCCTTTCTTGTCTTTTGCTTGCTCCCATACTTCTTCGCATAGTTCCATTGAAGGAATGATTCTTTGGGAAACTCGAGTCTACCATCATGAATCTGCAATGTATTGTTAAACGTCCCTGCTTACTTAGGCAGGTACTTTCTGACGGAGCGTTATTACTACGAATGTTACGTACCTAAGTGTTTGATCGGTCTAGCCGAGCGTTTAGTTTTATGCTTTAATAAAAACTGTTTACTTTCACGCTTCGTACTTACATACAGTAGTCACAAGCTAAGCATGCACTGTTTGTAACATCGGCAGGAAGATCTTGCTCCAAAAACATTGCACACACTTTTATTCAATTTTAATCAATCTAAAAAGATATCTGGGTACATACATAATTTTTACTTTTCCGCTGACTATGCGGAGTCTAAGGTGCTGACTAATGACAATGCCATACTTACCTAATATTTTGAAAAATGTTGCGGTTTCAAAACCTAAATGCAAACACGAAATTCTTAAAAGCCACAGTCTCTCTGTCAAAGCTTTTATTCAACTTGTGGTATAATATAACATAGACACGAGTAGGTATTTAGTTTCAGTACCTACGTAGGTAAAATAGACCGAAAGTTGTGTTACATGGTGATATTGGGAATGTGACTAATTTATTCTTATAGAATAATAAAAGCCCATTTCATAAATTACACTTGTTATAGGTACTTACCTACTACAATTCTAAACGATAGCAATCTGTGTATTGTCACAAAATTACTGCCCAATAAATGAAGCATTTACTCAGTTGAAAACAATAATTAAAGCTGTAATTTTCTATTAGGTAACTATTTTAAGTTGTAGGTATTATGTATTAGAATTTTTAGTAGAACATTTTAAACTTAAAAAGGGATCGTGTCTAATATAAAAATCCTAATTAGCGTTTAATGGTCAAGAGTAAATGCAGACGGAAGAGGCTAAAATTTAACCAACAAAAGGTGCAATATCACGGACGTCTTTATCAGAGGCTTGAAGCCATTGCATAACGTTTGCGGTCAACGACACCCTCCCCCCTTCCCAGCCCTCCGCTGGTCCCCCTCTAGCCTCTCTCACTGGTCCGCGATCTCCCACCGTATCTACGAGTATGTACCTATATGCTGACTCTGGCTCTATTGCTTGCGTACGGATTAGCAATGCCACCCGAATGGATTAACTTAAAGTGATAATATTTACCATAGTCCATAACATTTCTTGTCCAAAAATAAAAGACAGTTATCTGTTTGTTGCTTCTTTGACGTTTCCGGAAAAATGGCGCTAGCTAGAGGTACTTCACAATTACAATCGAAATTAAAGGTAAACTGGACATATGAATTATTTTGGTTATAATATAACCTTGACTCTACCTAGACTAGGTAGGTACACATGAGTGGTGAATTTCAGTTACCTACTTAAATACTGAAATTGAGTGGGAGATTTATTTAAGTGAAATTCGAGGTATTTTTGAAATAGATGAACGAAGCGAGTCAACAAATAGTTTAGGTATATAAATACTTGACGGAATTCATCTCGGGTCCACGCATCGCGTACCTACTAGGTACATAACAAATTTGTGGCAGAATTGTCACCTCTGCAACAAAAAATGGCTCAAATAGGTACTTACTTAAAATTTTGACACCAATTTATTGAGCTAGTCCCAAACTAAGCAAAGCTTGTACTACGCGGGTACTACGCAACAGAATAAACATACTTATATAGATTTTAATACATAGGTACCTATTATTAAACATTCAAGACTCGAGAACAAATATTCGTATGTTTTTTTTTCATACCTACATGTTCTGCGCTGACCTGACGGAGGATCGAACCCGGTCACAGTCAGGTCTACCCGCTAAGCTGCAATCGCAATATTTTTCGATGTACCTAATACGGATGAAGATCTAGTCTAAAACTTTTCAACTCATGCCGAATTTTCTAGAATATTTTTATGAATCACTGACGAGATCTAAATAAATGGATCATAAATGTTAAATGATCAACGTTGCCTATAGATGTTCCGTACCCCACCCGCCTCACACCCGCTTTAGTAGAATTTCATGTGTATTGTCGATAAAGAGAGTTACGAGGGAATGCCGCTTGTGCCAGAGTAGGTTCCTAACAGTGGCGTGGCGTCAAGTATATCAGAAGGCAAGCCGAAGGGAACTTAACTAACCTTTTCCTCTAATTATGCACAATAAATTGCCCAACTGCCTTAAAATAGGCAAGCCGGTGGGAATCGAGTTCTATGGACGCCACGCCACTGGTACCTAATTAAATTGAACTTTAATCTCGATGGCACCTAGGAATGGGCCGCAGTTCGCTGACGGAGCGCACTGTGGAATCTGTGCTGCTGGAATAAGCTAAGTGAGTGCGAATAATAAAATTATACAAGTCAGAGTGCTTCCTATAGATGAAAATTGATAGTGATGATGTTATTCTGAGTATATTTTATTTAAAACTAGCTTCAGCCCGCGACTTCGTCTGCGTAGAATTATATATATATATATATATATATATCTAACTAATATTATAAATGCGAAAGTATGGATGGATGGATGGATGGATGGATGGATGGATGGATGTTTGTTTGTTTGTTACTCAATCACGCCAGAACGGCCCAACGGATCTGGATGAAATTCGGCACATAGATAGAAAAAAGTCTGGAATAGCACATAGGCTACTTTTTATCCCGGAAAATTGCGTAGTTCCCGCGGGATAGCGATAAACGAATTGTTTGCGGACGAAGTCGCCGGCAACAGCTAGTATATATATATATATAAACCTTCCTCTTGAATCACTCTATCTATTAAAAAAACCGCATCAAAATCCGTTGCGTAGTTTTAAAGATATAAGCATACATGGGGACAGACAGACAGACAGACAGCGGAAAGCGACTTTGTGTTATACCTACTATGTAGTGATATTGAAAATGTTGTGCACTGATAAGGCAATATCTTTTAGTAGGTAAATATATTTATGTTTTACATTTTTGGTGTACCAACCTACCTATAAGTATTATGTAAAGTTGTTTTTGTTAACCTACAACCTTAAAATAAAACTGTTAGTTACGAATTATCGAATTTAATTTATGTAGTTAGAGGTACCTTAATTTAACTATGGTTTGGATTTAGCAGTCAAAAATGAAAATGTCGCAAGTGCAAAAAAACGAAAGTGATAGGTACTTAACAAAAAAAACATTAACTTATTCAGGAAAATACACATACCTATTATTTACGACGGCGAAGGTTAAATATGATAAGCAATAATTTTAAAGTATTCGCAGGAACTTGACTTGTCGCGACGATTTTTTGTTTTTCACACAAACATATATAATAAAAAATCTAGACAACTGAAAGGAAATGTATTGCGTCAATATTTAAATTTACCAATTTGATCCGTACTACGATTATTGTAAAACTTGAAATATCACCACATTTGAGCCTGACATTTGGCGACGCAAGCAAAGCAGAGCAATACAACTCTAATAATATACCTGAGCAGTGACATATAAAATTAAGAGAACAAAAGCTAAGGATATTTTTTAGTCTTAGTATACGCAGCCTTAAATAATTGTTCTGATAAAATAGAGGAAATATATAACTTAACACGACCCTGGGCCCCGATTTTTGAAAGCACATCCACTTGAAAGTACCACTCGAAAGTGGTATAAATCTATTTGTATCTTTAAAACTACGGCTCTAATTAAATTTTTGACTAGTCCACATGATTAATGAGAGCCGTAGGTAGATACCTACCTCTAAGCTAAGTACTCGTATTTCAAATTCAGCACAATTTTTCATCACTTTCGAGTGATATTTTCACACATGTGCTTTCAAAAATCGGGCACCTGTACAGATAATAAGCTAATAAATAAGAAACCAAATAAAAAAAAAAATTATAAATTTTACTCAAATTTCAAATTTTTTATCGGCATTGTTGCTTGCTTACTTACCGATATATTTACATAATGATAACTATAAACTCTTCGAACCTATTAATCGTAAACACAACAAACCTTGTTTCGGTGGAGGGGCGGGCGCAACGCCGTCCTTATCAAAAAAAGTGAGCGCGAACCCATCGCCCTCGATGGTCAAGGGCGAGGAAGTGCCACGTGCGGGCGGGCGGCCCTTCCACAAATCCATGTTGCGCGCATGTCCGCCCAGCGCCGGCGCCTGTAGTGACCGGTGCGTGCGCCGGCCCTCGTCACAAACCGCGCACTGAGCTTTCCTCAAGCTTGCGACTTGCTTTCGAAAACCGGCGAAGCGAAATATGTATAAAGCGTTTTCAAGGGGCCCGTAGCGCTCTGCTTTATTTTTTTAAAGTATATAAACTTAGCAGGTTAAGTGTCGGAGCGTCTTTGGTCACCTGTCTCCTACGTGATTTGGTATGAGAGTAAGCCTGTCAATAGTTGAAATGGCTAATCCTACCCCAATTTCGTCCTATCCGTTTGTTTGTCTGTTATACTGTTTTACATATTTCGGCGACTAAATTTGAAAAAAAAAAATATAGGTAGGTACCGTAAAACCCCGTCTATTTGCCGAGTATACCTATCTTCGCCTATTTTCATAAAAGTTGAAATTTCCGCCTAGTTTTTAGGCCAGGTTCCACACAAAACTGCTAAATAGAAAGTGTTTTTATGCTGGACCATATTCTCGCATTAATTGTGGCTAACTTAACGCCGTTTACGATCAGTGCCGTTTTTTCGTTGACGTGGCAGCACGTGTTTTTTTTTACCTCTGCGGAACTTTGCTATAAGAGCGCTAAAGAAGAGATAAAGGAAATTTTTTTCTTGTATTATAATCTACAACTAATGCTCTTTCTTATGGTTTTAGTATTTTTTAACTAAGCTATATATTTACGTCGCAATCGATTAATATGTAATTGAGGTCATTTTTCGGCCATCTTGTAGCTATACGCCTACCCTTAGGGTTGTCAATCAAAGTGTGTGATATATTTAAAATCTCAATCAATATTGGAGAATTCCTTTTGTAAATATTTTTCCAGTAATTTAATAATTATTTTTACGGTTTTCCCGTTAGAATCAATTGAAACAAAAACACAAAAAAATATTTTGTGTTCATTGAAATGGACCTCCGCAAAGTAACGCCTGATTCAACAAAAAAATGTAGAAAATAAAGCGAAACACAGAATTAAATGTGACTTATCTAATCTGATTGTGATTTAGTATAAGAAAAAACCCTTTTTTTGTAGTCGAGTAAGTCACAAGATTTTTGGCAACCCTATCGAAAATACAGCCAATTTATGAAACTAGCTTCCGATTGGTACCTGTCTTCGCCTACCATCGATTTCTTTTAAATGAGACCTATTTTGGAATGGTTAAGGCTCATAATCGAAATACACGTTAAAAATGCATAAGATTGCTGGAGGCAATTTCAAATTTCGTCTGTAATTGACGCCCCAACCATATATGTAAGTAGGCGAAGACAGGGCATTTTGTCTATACTTCGCCTACCACCTTTGGAGTCCAATTGTAGCCATTCCTTAGCGAAATTTAGACCTTAAGCTACGGTAATCTATGGCCCTAGATAGGTTAATTAGTTTTTTGATCTTAACAAGTAAAAATACGTGTATTAAATCTGAGAGGAATTTTCAAAAAAGTGTCAAAACCCAGGCGAAGTTACGGAACTCTACGGTACCTACTAACCGAGGGAGATGTTATTTATAAGACTACTCGAGTGTGTGATATTTTGTTAGATTTTTTTAAATAGCTTTTGTCCGCGACTTCGTCGGTGTAGAAATAAAATTTCGGACAGTTTCCTGTATGGAGTACTTACTTACCTACAACTCTTTTGCGTTAAGGCGAAGGGATAGGCAAATGACCTTGCCCGTTTGTGACGTGGCAAGCAGTCCGATCAACGCGACATCTGTTAAATAATCGACGTGTGAACTCGATGCGAATGGGCGCGGGCTGATGGATTGAAATATTGCACTGTGATGTTAGTAGATGGCGCTTGTTTCAGTTTTCCGATTGCCTTACACACACAGCATAATGTTCAAATCAGATTTCGCAAAAATAATAATAATTGTAACATTTCGGCATTCGTAACGTGGCCTTAAAGTCTTGTTACCTTGGGCTCTGTCTGCTCCGCAAGGGATAGAGACGTTATTTATATATGTATGTATGTGATATTATACATGAGAAAGTTTGTGACGATGTGAGTGAGTGTGTAAGTATGTTTGTTTCTTCTTTTTTTTTCTTTTTTTTATGTGAATAGGAAGGTAAACGAGCAAGTGGGTCACCTGATGGTAAGCGATCACCACTGCCCATAGACACCCGCAACCCCGGAGGGATTGCAGATGCGTTGCCATGCCAACCTAGAGGACTTAGATGAAATGCTTCTGCATGAAATTTGGAACGAAGACAGTTGGTACCCTAGATTAAAACAGGCTACTTATTATCCCAGAAAAGTGCAGTTTCCGCGGGATAGTGATGAACGTGACGTCAAAGGTGTCCAGGGTCTGTCTAGAGTCGCAACGTAAATTATTATTGCAGAATAAAGTAAAACTTGAACGTGTGCGGGAAAGGTACAGAATAAGGTATAGTTTTTCCAATGATTATTTTCAAAACCGATATCTGAGGGTCCGAGAGGTCCCCAAACATAAATCCGTTATCAAAATGAAAAAGGTGGCCGCCATTTTGAATTCTTTAAGTTTTGATACGACTATTTTCAAAATCGATATCTAAGGGTCCGAGTGGTCGTCAAACACAAATCTGCTATAGAAAATAAAAAAAACTGGCCGCCATTTTGAATTCTTTACTTTTGGAACCGATTGTTTCCAAATTCGATATCTGAGGATCCAAGTGGTCTCCAAACATGAATCCGTTTTTAAAAATGAAAAAAGTGGCCGCCATTTTGAAAACTTGTTTTTGGACCAATTGTTTTCAAAATCGATATCTGACGATCCGAGTGATTCCCAAACACGTATCCGTTATATAAAATGGAAAAAGTGACCGCCATTTTGAAATCTCTAGTTTTTGAACCGATTGTTTTCAAAATCGATATCTGAGAGTCCGAGTGGTCCGCAAACATGAATCCGTTATCAAAAATGAAAAAAGTGGCCGCCATTTTTTTCATTAAGGTAGATTTCAGTAAGGGTCCGAGTGGTCGTCAAACACAAATTTGCTATAGAAAATAAAAAAAACTGGCCGCCATTTTGAATTCTTTACTTTTGGAACCGATTGTTTCCAAATTCGATATCTGAGGATCCAAGTGGTCTCCAAACATGAATCCGTTTTTAAAAATGAAAAAGTGGCCGCCATTTTGAAAACTTTTGTTTTTGGACCAATTGTTTTCAAAATCGATATCTGAGAGTCCGAGTGGTCCGCAAACATGAATCCGTTATCAAAAATAAAAAAAGTGGCCGCCATTTTGAAATCTTTAGTTTTTGGACCGATTGTTTTCAAAATTGATATCTGACGATCCGAGTGGTTCCCAAACACGTATCCGTTATATAAAATGGAAAAACTGACCGCCATTTTGAAATCTTTACTTTTTGAACCGATTGTTTTAAAATTCGATATCTGAGGATCCGAGTGGTCCCCAAACATGAATCCGTTTTAAAAAATGATAAAAGTGGCCGCCATTTTGCAAACTTTTGTTTTTGGAGCGATTGTTTTCAAAATCGATATCTGACGATCCGAGTGGTTCCCAAACACGTATCCGTTATATAAAATGGAAAAAGTGACCGCCATTTTGAAATCTTTACTTTTTGAACCGATTGTTTTAAAATTCGATATCTGAGGATCCGAGTGGTCCCCAAACATGAATCCGTTTTTAAAAATGAAAAAAGTGGCCGCCATTTTGAAAACTTGTTTTTGGACCGATTGTTTTCAAAATCGATATCTGAGGATCCGAGTGATTCCCAAATACACGTATCCGTTATATAAAATGGAAAAGTGACCGCCATTTTGAAATCTCTAGTTTTTGAACCGATTGTTTTCAAAATCGATATCCGAGGGTCCGAGTGGTCCCCAAATATAAATCCGTTATCAAAAATGAAAAAAGTGCCCACCATTTTGAAATCTTTGATTTTAAGACCGATTGTTTTCAAAATCGATATCTGACGATTCGAGTGTTTCCCAAAAACGTATCCGTTATATAAAATGGAAAAAGTGACCGCCATTTTGAAATCTTAACTTTTTGAACCGATTGTTTTAAAATTCGATATCTGCGGATCCGAGTGGTCCCTAAACATGAATCCGTTTTTAAAAATGAAAAAAGTGGCCGCCATTTTGAAAACTTGTTTTTGGACCGATTGTTTTCAAAATCGATATCTGATGATCCGAGTGGTTCCCAAACACGTATCCGTTATATAAAATGGAAAAAGTGACCGCCATTTTGAAATCTGTAGTTTTTGAACTGATTGTTTTCAAAATCGATATCTGAGGGTTCGAGTGGTCCCCAAAACATAAATCCGTTATCAAAAATGAAAAAAATGCCCGCCATTTTGAAATCTTTAGTTTTTAGATTGATAGCTTTCAAAATCGATATCGGAGGACCGAGTGGTCCCCAAACACAAACCCGTTATCAAAAATGGAAAAAGTGGCCGCCAGCTCAGATATCGATTTTGAAAACAATCTGTTCAAAAACTAAACATTTCAAAATGGTGGTCACTTTTCTATTTTGTATAACGGATACGTGTTTGGGAACCACTCGGATCGTAAGATATCGATTTTGAAAACAATCGGTCCAAAAAGTAAAGAATTCAGAATAGCGGCCAGTTTTTTTTATTTTCGATAGCAGATTTGTATTTGACGACCACTCGGACCCTCAGATATCGATTTTAAAAATAATGGGATCAAAAAACTAAAGATTTCAAAATGGCGGCCACTTTTGTCATTTTTGATAACGGATACGTGTTTGGAGACAACTCGGATTCTCAGATATCGATTTTGAAATCAATCGGTCGGAAAACTAAGATTTCAAAATGGCGGCCATTTTTTTCATTTTCGATAGCAAATTTGTGTTTGACGACCATTCGGACCCTCACATATCGATTTTGAAAAGATTCGGTCCAAAACTTAAAAATTTCAAAATGGCGGCCACTTTTTCATTTTTAAAAACGGATTCGTGTTTGGAGACCACTCGGATCCTCAGATATCGATTTTGAAAACAATTGGTCCAGAAAGTAAAGAATTCAAAATGGCGGCCAGTTTTTTCATTTTCGGTAGCAGATTTGTGTTTGACAACCACTCGGACCCTCAGATATCGATTTTGAAAATAATCGGCCCAAAACTTAAAGATTTCAAAATGGCAGCCACTTTTTTCATTTTTGATAACGGATTTATGTTTGGGGACCTCTCGGACCTTTAGATATCGATTTTGAAAATAATTGGCCCAAAACATAAAGATTTTAAAACGGCGGCCACTTTTTTCATTTTTGATAACGGATTTATGTTTGAGGACCTCTAGGACCCTCAGATATTGGTTTTGAAAATAATCGGTCCAAAAACTAAAGATTTCAAAATGGCGGCCACTTTTGTCATTTTTGATAACGGATACGTGTTTGGAGACAACTCGGATTCTCAGATATCAATTTTGAAATCAATCGGTCGGAAAACTAAAGATTTCAAAATGGCGGCCATTTTTTTCATTTTTGATAACGGATACGTGTTTGGAGACAACTCGGATTCTCAGATATCGATTTTGAAATCAATCGGTCGGAAAACTAAAGATTTCAAAATGGCGGCCATTTTTTTCATTTTCGATAGCAAATTTGTGTTTCACGACCACTCGGACCCTCACATATCGATTTTGAAAATATTTGGTCCAAAACTTAAAAATTTCAAAATGGCGGCCACTTTTTTCATTTTTTAAAACGGATTCGTGTTTGGAGACCACTCGGATCCTCAGATATCGATTTTGAAAACAATTGGTCCAGAAAGTAAAGAATTCAAAATGGCGGCCAGTTTTTTCATTTTCGGTAGCAGATTTGTGTTTGACAACCACTCGGACCTTCAGATATCGATTTTGAAAATAATCGGCCCAAAACTTAAAGATTTCAAAATGGCAGCCACTTTTTTCATTTTTGATGACGGATTTATGTTTGGGGACCTCTCGGACCTTCAGATATCGATTTTGAAAATAATTGGCCCAAAACATAAAGATTTCAAAATGGCGGCCACTTTTTTCATTTTTGATAACGGATTTATGTTTGAGGACCTCTCGGACCCTCAGATATTGGTTTTGAAAATAATCGGTCCATAAACTAGATTTCAAAATGGCGGCCACTTTTGTCATTTTTGATAACGGATACGTGTTTGGAGACAACTCGGATTCTCAGATATCAATTTTGAAATCAATCGGTCGGAAAACTAAAGATTTCAAAATGGCGGCCATTTTTTTCATTTTTGATAACGGATACGTGTTTGGAGACAACTCGGATTCTCAGATATCGATTTTGAAATCAATCGGTCGGAAAACTAAAGATTTCAAAATGGCGGCCATTTTTTTCATTTTCGATAGCAAATTTGTGTTTCACGACCACTCGGACCCTCACATATCGATTTTGAAAATATTTGGTCCAAAACTTAAAAATTTCAAAATGGCGGCCACTTTTTTCATTTTTTAAAACGGATTCGTGTTTGGAGACCACTCGGATCCTCAGATATCGATTTTGAAAACAATTGGTCCAGAAAGTAAAGAATTCAAAATGGCGGCCATTTTTTTCATTTTCGGTAGCAGATTTGTGTTTGACGACCACTCGGACCCTCAGATATCGATTTTGAAAATAATCGACCCATAACTTAAAGATTTCAAAATGGCGGCCACTTTAATTTGTCATTTTTGATAACGGATACGACACGTGTTTGGAGACAACTCAGATCCTCAGATATTGATTTTGAAATTAATCGGTCGAAAAACTAAAGATTTCAATATGGCGGTCTTTTTTATTTTGATAACGGATCCATGTTTGGGGACCACTTGGACCTTCAGATATCTTTTTTTTTCTTTCTAATGATTGACTATACATTGGAGTACTACTTGCCTAAATATCAAAATTTTTCATGCAGTAATTCCAACCAAAATCCTATTTCCCATGCTTGTTCGCTAAACAGCAAGTAAGTATCAAACCAACCTGCCGCTAAGTTCCCAAAAAACGGATTGAAAATAATAATTTTTAACTTAATATAGGCATTATACGTGCGAAGCGAACGAGTACGACTTTTTGAAGCACTGTTTCGCGCCTATTCTGTGACTCAAACAACATGCTTAGCCAAACCAATATGAAAAAACGCGAAGCGAATATTGGCAACGTCGCGTCGCTTACGCACTGCCGCCACCGAGCGAACATGCAACGTTGCTTTTTCCTTATTATTTTCATACGTCTTATCCAAATTATTTTTTTATTTATTTATCTATTATTTTTTTATTTTTTTTATGAACATTTTTGGTTTTATCTTAATAATTTATTTCATTGTATTATCTTTTTAACATTTTTTTGGGTTCCGAATTTTTTTGTACATTGAAAAGCGCCTGATTGAATGTGCGGGCAAATATTGCGTTCGCCCTTTTCACAGGATCAGGGCAGTACTACTCTCTAAAGCCTTATTTGTTGGCTAATTGAAGCAAACGCACCGTGGAATTTTAATTATGAGTTACTAGAGTGACCTCGTCAAGATTGGTAGCAAACAGATTGGTTTCACCCGAGCAAACCGTGTACAAAATATTTTCGAGACTCTTAAGAGCCAACGAATTTTTGTACTAACTACGACATTAAGGAATATGTTTTCACCGGTGAATTCTAATTCAAGACATGTTTTATAGAATGTGCAGTTTTCAAAACTCCAAATTGTGTATTATCGCCATAAAACATGCACAAAAACAACCAATTTATGAGCTTTTGCCTATCCCTTCGCCTTAACGGCTTAGTGATCGTTGTGGCGACTTTTTCTACTTTTTTTCGAATACAGACCCTACGAAATCATTAGTGATTCTCAGTTCGAAATGTACTTGTTTTTTATCTGGAATTAAAAAACCTAGATGGTACAGTCGAGGGCATAAATGCCGATACAACTATCACATCAAATATATGTATCGTTTGTAATGTTTGAGGCATAAAGGTGTATAGATGTTTTTGACGTCTTGTGGTAACGTACTTAATGTATATTTAGGCCATTGACTGTTCATTTAGGATTGTAGCAGTTTATCTAGTCTAACTAATATTATCAATGCGAAAGTATGGATGGATGGATGGATGGATGTTTGTTTGTTACTCAATCACGCCAGAACGGCCCAACGGATCTGGATGAAATTCGGCACATAGATAGAGAAAAGTCTGGAATAGCACATAGGCTACTTTTTATCCCGGAAAATTGCGTAGTTCCCGCGGGATAGCGATAAACGAATTCTTTGCAGACGAAGTCGCTGGCTGTTGCTAGTTTTTCCATAAGTATTTATTCGTCAAATTACTGTCTGAACCTGAGTTTTTGTGTAAGAGTTAACACATGGTTAAGTTCCATTAAGTATCTACTATAACACACGTAAATAATAAAATACAACATGCTTCTTCTTTCTACTATAGCATCTACTGCATATGAAACAATGTTTGAAAATAATAACACAATTAATTGATAGGTTCTATGTATATCGGTTTGTGCTCTGACGGAATACGGAACCCTGGTGTGCGATTCTTCAAGCGGCCGTGCTCGGCTCGGACTCCACGCAGAATCGGTGGCCAGTGAGAGTTTTTTCAATTCGCCATGGGATTTTTACTCATACGGATATACTCTTCCAAGCGTAACAACTGATATACACCTACGTTTTATACTTACAACTTCTTTGGTTGAAATAATGTAGGTACATCACTTCAAAGAGACAAGTGAACTGGAACTACACACCTAACATTTATTGAAAAAAAAAAAAGAACTCACATTACTTTTTAAACGTACCTTTCAGGGGCCTTACCATGATGTCTTAATGAGATTCAGTTTAGGTTCGCTCGCTGTCAGATTCGCACTAAAAGTGACAGCTAAATCTTGAACTGAGTCGGAATAAGGACGTCATGGTAAGGCCCAAGTACTAAATTTGACTACCTACCTACTCAAAGAAATCATGAACACAGAAACATACAGGTACATAGAAAAATACTTATGAACTCACATATTACGTGAACCTCACCTTCGCTGGCTGGATATAGTTAGTTAAACTTAGCTTTACTAGGCAAATGGTCGCGGAATTGATCTGAGGGTTGCTGACATTGTGTTTTTTTTTACTTTAGCAGCCGGTTAGCTGTAGAGAAAGTACCACATGCCGTGCGTAAAAAAACCATAATAACTAAGTAACACTAATCGTAACATGTACCTATCATCTTTGTGGTGGGTAAAAGATCTACATGCATTGTAATGAATACGTCATACAGGACTATGACGTCCGCTAGTCACAGACCCTGTCTCGGCGCCCGCACGGTTCACCCAATAGGTAACTACGTATATTTAATTTATTATGTTAAACGACTTGGGCACATTCAACGTGAAACTACCGTGAGACTCAATCATAGTTACACAAACGGATAACTGTGACTTGGACACAAATCATACTTAATAAAGTTCACTCCATAAAAAACAATAGTTGTGCTTCAATTCTCAAGACCATCGAAAACCACATTAACGCTTTACCTACAGGACACAACATTTATCTTATCAATAATTATTATCTTTCTATGCTTAATAGGGAAAAAATTATAATATACGAGTACGTAAGTTAAATTTTCTAAAATTAATTGATGTGCACCATCGACAGAATAATATAACGTATTCGTATACAGGACCCGTGCCCAAAATTTCGCTCTGACGAATGGAACGGACGCAATCACAGTGGAATATAAAACTGAAATCGATACAAAAACAGAAGCCATTGAATTTCATATGATTATATAATGGTATCCAATTTGAAATTATGTAGGAAATCGACTAGTAGGTACAACTGTACCGAGATTCTATACTTTGTTACCATGTTCTATCGATACTTTATATACATAGAACTTAGCGTATGTATTCTTCATACAAAAACAGTGTGTGACATTTTAGTGTCAATGTACCTACCTATACTATACAGTCACTAATCAGTGATTTAACTGATAACTGAAGAAGGCGTAAGCTGCCTTTTCTCATATTGTTTATATTGTTCTCTTCAACACTAGAATCTGGAAGCGGCAAGAACCATTCCATATTTTATGCTAATCAATTTTCTCGTAGGTGCGACCGAGGAGTTCTACATTTACGTTTATTGTAAAAGTAATTGTTGTTAAGAACGCAATTTCTGCTAAAAATGGTCAAGTTGATCACCGGCATCGTCAGACTAATAAAAAGAAGCAAGCAAGAGCATCGAGCTTGCAGTGTAGTGCTTAGCGTAGAGTCCTCTGCGTGAAGCTTCGCATCATCGCATGCGCGCCGCGAGACGCTGGATGCGCGATGGCCGCTTGCGCAGTCGCCGTGTTGCCTCTATTATGGCGAAGGCGTTAGCGCAGGAAGCAAACCTTTGCGCAGGTCATTGAACTGAATATAGCTGTTAGATTTGCAGCAACTAGCTAAAACAGATCCTATTCCATTCACACTGCGGAAGAGGATTCAGAAACAGTAATGGTATCTAATCAAACGTGTTTTAAGAAAAGGGGTTTGCAAATCGATTTATAAAGCTAGAGTTAGTAAAGCTGGATTCAGCTTGACAATGAACAAGGAAACTTTTGCAAAGGTAATATTACATTAAATAGTTGGTTAGCTGCAAACAGACTGTCTCAAAGAGTGCAGATATTCAAACGAGATTATTTAAAATTATCATTCAACTATCTAATGTAAAATAAGCCTAAAATATAAACTTCTGTTGTAGGTATTTCATTTAGTAGAACTATTGGAACATGAAACCTGTGAAGACTAAACTTCGTTAAAAAGAACGTAATAAATAAATAAAGAAAGACACATCTCAGGAGCGCCAGCCGTTTTAGAACCGACTGGCCTTGCCCGAGATGATGGCAAAAGACCCGACGGCATGACCCTCATGCCAAGGAAGTTGGGACGGCCGCTGGTTTGGGACGCAACTTGTGCCGATACTCTGGCGCCGTCCCATCTTCATGGCACCGCAACAAAGGCTGGGGCCCGATTTTTGAAAGCACATATGCGAAAATACCACTCGAAAGTGGTGAAAATATGTGCTGAATTTGAAATTCAAGTAGCTTAGAAGATACTTATGGCTATTATTAATAATGTGGACTAGTTAAAAATTTCATTAGAGCCGTAGTTTTGAAGATATAAACAGATTTATACCACTTTCGAGTGGAACTTTCGAGTGATGTGCTTTCAAAAATCGGGGCCTTGGCTCTGCCGCAAACTCAGCCGAGCTCCTCAAACGGCGAAAATACGCAGCCATAAATAGTGGGTACCTATTTGAGCCGTTTGGGGTGGAGACTATGGGGCCCTGGGGGGGAAGCGCCCACAGGGTCTTTAAAAAAGGAATGCTCCATGCAGCTGGTCGAGGCGACCCGTGACCACTTACCTTGCGCAAAGGATCAGCATTGCCATCCATTGGCAGCGATCTGGGGCAAATTTTCTATTTATAGTTTTTATTTTTATTTTTAAGTCTTGTTTTTAATTTTAGTTTATAATTATCGATTTTTAGTCATGTTAATGTTAGGTACTGTTTAATAAAGATGTTCCTAAATATGATAAAAGAAAGACATAATTTCTTTAGATTTTTGGGCTTAGTGTAAATATTTACTTTTCCGAAATGTCTGCAAAAAAAAAAAGATTAAAAAAAAAATTGGAGTAATTTTTTTTTATATTTTCTATATGAATGGTAGTATTAACTGTAATCATTCCTATAAAAACATAAAAAAAATTACTCCAATTTTTTTTACAATATTTTTTTAGCTTTTATAGCTATGGTTATAATATAACTATATTATACCCCAGTTGATTATTGTTAGGGGCTATCTGATACACCCTGTATATCTTCAAATATCTATCCGATACGACTCAACAAGCCTTCTTTAGAAAAAAAAACATGCCTGGGCTACAAATATGGAGTGTAAGATGGTTGGCCAACCGTATTACTTAAATCTGAGAAAGTGCTTCACCAAAATAAAGGGCCATTTTTTAAAGTTTTAACAAAAATGCTTTGAACTCCTACTTTGACATAAATTTTTCACCAACAATGTTATATAGTGAGGTATCTATTTATTACACAATCTAACAAAACATTAGAATTAGCGAAGTAAATAAAAGCAATTATTGTAGACAAACGTGCAAGTTGCAAGTTTCATCACGCGATTGCCTGGAAATATCCCCTCGTCGTGGGTGCATCGCACTAATAACTCGATACTATTTAAAAGCTGGTGTTCCGTGCAAGCGATTTATCAGAATGTGTCTATCTACAATAGGTGACAAAAGCCAAATGGTTCTTGTTTGGAAGGGTTTAAATGTGTGTATAAAAATTGTGAACTTTTATTAAAAACAAAAATACAACAACTCAGTGTTATTAGAAGGAAAAAACCAAAAACATAAACTATGAGTATTAAATTATAAAACAAATTAAGTTAACTAAACTAAAACTAATCTCTAAAAATCTTTAATTTCCAGATTACAAGATACCAAATTACAAAATAAAACCCTGTAGGTACTAAACCAAGATGTAAAAGTTATAAATGTTATCTACTTACACGTAGTATCCATTTTTTTCATATCTAACGATTTGTAAACGAACATTTATATTTCTCTGTGAAATGGCACGACTCCCGACTGTGTTTGTGGCATAACGGGAGAGCAAAAGTATGTAGATTAAGTACCTACACGAAGCTATTTTCCATTTCTTCTCAAGCTTTTGCAGGAAACACAACTATTTCTCCGTGAATTGTCACTGTTTTGTCATAACGACGAAATGTAAAATGTAAAAGTGAGACGAATGCTTATGCAAGGATCACTCGGCGAAAGTTACTCTTGTTTACTAATTGCTAATGAGTTGATGTCAAGAGAGCAGGCCCCTCTTCTCCACTGGGCACTATGGGCACGTGCCCAGGGCCCCGCGATCGAATGGGGCCCCCTAGTTCCTGCCAGATTACCAAATGATAACCGATATTTAGGTCATAGGGGCCCCATGATCCTAATGTGCCCAGGGCCTCAAATAGTTTAAAGACGGCCCTGCAAGAGAGGCGATCATGACCTATGACACAGGGCCTTCCTTAACTCTTTCTTCTATTCCGTGGTGCTAGCGATACTCGCTAGCTGTGTGCAACGGTCTGCACGCCGGCAAGTTTCCAACTCCAGGTAGCTAACAACTGGAGCCGATGCGTTTTTCTATATATACTTAGGTGCATGAACTTCGTTAAAACGTGAGAGATAGTTGGTTAAGTGTACCTATCATTTTATTTTAAGAGGATTTTTAGAATAATTATAAATTTATGACCCGACGAAGGGTGAGCTTTGCCATCCGGTCAACCATGTACGTTATTTTATTTATCTTATAATATTTTTAAGGCCTACGAGTACTGTATGCTTAGTGTAAGTTTTCGATAGCAAAATACGTTGCCAGGCTGTACAGGGCCTAATACTAATATTTTATTACAGGGCCCCGTTTCTCGAAGCTTATTAGACTAATAATATTAGTGTTTTGTTTCATTCTTTCGTTTAATTTACGAGACAAAACACTAATATTATTAGTCTAATAAGCTTCTAGAAACGGGGCCCTGTAATAAAATATTAGTTATTAGTTACCAACTAATAAATATTAGCTAATTTTATTTATTACAGTCAATTGGTTTTGGTTTCACGAATAAAAAGAAAAAAAATACATTAGTAAAATACACCAATAAAACTATTGGTATCGGAAGGCTTGTAACAAATATTAGTCGAAAATATTAGTGTCAAAATCCGGTTTTAACAGAACCCTGCTAATGTGAGGTTCTTTTATATTGGTTACTTACGTAGACAGATTTTAATTTTTAGACTCATATCACAGAATATATAATAGTACTAACGTACAGAATGGCCACGCTCCGCCCCGCACCGATTCGAGTTACCCCACCCCTCAAGCGCAGTCTGCCGGAAAGCTGCTGGCAACTAGTAGGGCTCGCAACGCGATCGGCCGCACGTCACAAGTTCGGGAACCTATCCTACCTACTTCATTTTATAAAACATTAGAAAATTTATGCTCTCTGAAATTATCACGATTAATAACTAGATACAGAATCATTCGCTTAAGTTTGTTGTCGTACATCTATTGTAATTGAAAATAATAATGCTTAAATACACAGACAGACACATTTTAAGTAAGTTTAAATAAATAGATAACGATTAAGTACATTTATTTGCACACATCTAAGCCATATAATCAGTATAAGTACCTATATTTATGTCATTGGTAGTACTTATAGAACTAGGTTTTTGCGATAGACAGCCCTGTGTATCTTACGCACACGTTGACGCGTGTACAGACGACGTCGTGCCTGTGTTCATTTCAGAACGCGGATTTTGTACGTCGTGGCCGCCGTGTGCTCATATCACCTATTTTTTGGGAGCACGAAAATTTGTAGGTATGGAAATAACTTTTCTAGTTGACTTGACTCAGAGGTCAGAGGGTTTATTTTTTCACACCTTTAAGAGGGCGTAGACCTAAGTATTGTATTAATTGCAACTCTTTACTTTCACGCGTTCCTGAGAAAAAGGGCCTTGACAGACGGACGGATGGACTAAACGCAACTAAATTAAAGCAATAATTCGCTTTTAACGCCAATGTGCAAATTTTTCCGCTTTTTTTAATAGGTAGTCATGATTACCTACTTAGTAGGTGCATTCAGCCAAGCCAAACTAATATTTTTCATTAGTCTACCAGTATTAGTTACCAGTGTGATCGTAATTTTTGTGAAACATAAAATATTAGAACTAGTAAAATTTTCACTAATAGCTAATAACTAATATACTTACTAGTATACCAATAGTTTCGAGAAATAGGCCCCAGCTTGAATACTTGTAGATTGTGTAGTATTAGTCATGGATGTATTGTATTGTACTGTACCTACCTGGTGAACAAGCTGGCTCCGGCGAACTGGGCTCTTCTTTAAAGCTGAAACAAATAAAAATAAAATATGAATTATTACTAATATCAAATGTAGCTTAATATCTTTAACAACTTTTAACACGTGTTCTTAGAATAATTAAAATCGAAATAAATTCGGCAAAGTTACTTTTGCTTCAAACTTTCTCATCCTCAAAATTCAAATATAGCTATTCAGTTAAGAATAAATAAATAAAAAAGCAATAGGTAACAAACCAGACAAGTTAATAAAATTCTTGCAAAAATGACGGAACGCAAAAGAAAACTCTGTTGAATATATCGTATCGGTATGAGGGTATGGTACAGAATCTGCTCAGATTCCTTCAAAAACTTCCAAAGAGTTGGTGAGTTTTAAACTGACCGCAGCATCAGGTCATGGTTATAATTTCGGAATACAAAACTTCGTCTAAAATTTACTAAAAATGTATTAAAAATAAACTAAATATGAGAAAATTTTGAAAATACTACAGTACAATAATGTCCACGCGGAAGTTTGTTTTTACATAAGATACGACTTTTACTTTGATTTATAAGGATTTAGACATTGGATACCTTCTCAGACATTATTTCTTATTGAAATTTAGCTTCGGAATTTAAAAAGGCGAGCACCGGCATCGGCAGGAACAGTTGAGAACGCGGCCACTAGGTTATTGGAGTTACCTAGTAGACACATTCAAGGACGAAAATGAGTTTTTATACCTCTTTTTACCAGTCACCAATTCAAGGATCGTTGGAGACCGAAACTTATGATTTGAATTGTAAACAAGAGTGTCGAAAATCTCTTATGCATTTATGTGTCTTACCGATACCTCGTGTCGGGGATACTGATTTTATTTACAAAATATTTCACAAAAAACACACACCGGAATATATTTTTACCCAAAAATTTGTCATTTAAATTATTTTTAATGTTCTCTTTGAACAAGGCTGACGTAGATCGGGTTGACAGGCAAAAACATCACAACGAATAGCCTAAGATCTCACCGCAAAATTAAGCACCTGGGGGAATTAAAAAAAAAACGTGTAAGTACCCTTTACTTTTTCTTCCAAAGTGAAGAAATTTTGAGTTTTTTTTTAATCAGAATCATCAGCATTATTCGTTTTTGTAGTGAAAAAACTGTCCATTACTATTTTGGACAGTTTTGTGTCATTTTTTCTAACGATTTATATGAGTCGTCACAAAACTGACACAAAAAAAAAATTGACAATTTTGTTGAAAAAAGGGGTACCTACACGATTTTTTTAAAACGCCCACCTATCTAATGTTTCTCTCTCTCCGGCCTTTATACGTCCCACTGCTGGGCACAGGCCTCCTCTCAGAATGAGAGGGCTTGGGCTGTAGTTTCCACGCGGCCCCAGTGCGGATTGGAAATTTCACACGCACCATTGAATTGCTTCGCAGTTGTGCGCAGGTTTTCTCACGATGTTTTCCTTCACCAAAAAGCTCATGGTAAATTACCTAATATTTAATCGAAAGTAATCATAAATAAAGTCACACGAAGCCGCAGCGGCAGCAGCCGCAGCAGCCTAAGAGGTGGCAATTTTTTTTCAGAATTCATATCCAGTATCCAGTATCTAATTTTAGTTCTTAAAAATAAACATGATACTTAATATCTTAGGTAAAGTTACTTGCGGCATCATTTTGCTACGCAAACTTACAGCATTATATGATCTCATATGTGTAAACGATTACGAATAGGTACCTTAATAGTCACATTTCAATCAAATGACTGGTAGGTTACAGAATATTACGGTGAGATCTTTCACTAGAATACAAAATACAAACCGCTTTCCATTACAAAGATTTCCATTACGGACAGCCATTAGATCGATAATATCACAAGAGGATTTAAAATATAGTTGTTGTTAGTTAGGTAGGTGTAAGAAGTGCTGCCTGCCATTATTGACTGTGCCATCTTAGAGTCCCTAGTGTCTCTTTGTACTCATAAGAAATATGTAATACCTACTCACAGCCTTAGCTTAGTGGTTTTTGTCATTTTAATAGTAGAGAATCATTATAATTATATCCGTCTAACCTAATAAAATTAAATAGTAAGCAAATAGGTATATATCATGAACCGTCGTTTAGAATACCTGCTACTATGCGTTAATAACTCGTTTGGACAATTATTTTTGAATTTTTATCCACCATGCTGGTCTGGGAGTAAAGAAAAAACGTAAAATGTACCATGAATACAACTAATTAAAGATTATTATAGTCATTATCAATATTAGGATCTATCAATTTTGTACCTACCTATTTTAATTAGTTTGTATTTTTTTTTTACTTACTTTAGTAATATTTTTATTATTATTAATTATTTACAAGGACATAAATATTGCTATGTCGTATGTGTATGTGTGCTAAGTTAGGTATTAGGTAGGTATATTGTTAAGCTTATGGATTTCCGTTTTCGCAGGCTAGCAACGTCGAAGTTCCTAAAACATCCCCATGCGAGCCTGTAGGGACGGAAGTGATACATGCCCTCGGTAGGTACCGCTCTGCTTTCAGAGCATGACATGAGCGCGTGTGAGCCAACATTGGGGGCGGCAGACGTAAGCTTGCCTTCGGAATCCAGAAGCTTATCGGTTACTTACTTGACATGAAATGCATATTTCATAATTTTTATTATATATTTTTTTTTCTCTTCTTCTCATCGACATTGGAGATATATCCAATTAACTTATTTGACGGTGGAGGCGTTTTACACCTGCACTGAACTTAATTTATTTTTATTCGCCTTTTTCTTTCTTTTTCTTATCATTATCGAATATTTTGTTTAGTAGAGACTTTATACAATTTTATATAATTATTTATATAATTTAAGGTACGAACTTAACTTAGGGACCTTTTACGTCCCTTTTATAAATTGTGTTATAAGTAAAGTTAAGTAGAATTTAAGTATTATTGTAAATCTATTTTTTTGCGTAGTTTTATTTATTTATCAACTAATATTTATTCAAGATGAAGTACAAGGACATACAGTAGCAGTAAATAAATAAAAAAAAAACTAAGAGCTAAATATTTTATTTCGAAAAAATTACTTTCTGCCAAGTTTCTTGCGGCGCATTCTTCTTGGCAATGATGGTCTTTCCGAATGCGCTGGTAGATTAAAAAAAAGACTTGTAAAAGAGCCCCTGGCGGCCTATTTACAAAATAAACTTTTGACTTTTGACTTGACTAATGTACCAGTTGCTTTTCTTCCCGCGCATGGGCCCGGGTTGCGGGAGAGGAAATGAATGGGGTTTATATGTATAAGTAACTATAATTACTTAACTAATTGCTAAAAATTAATTTCAGGATTTTCCGAAATTCCCGCGGGTTTGGGAGGAAAAAGGGATTTTATTCTTACTTTGAAATGGTTCTATATTCGTAACTATTATTACTAGAATCTTTAAACTTGGCATACCAAGAGGTACTCGTAATTATGATATCTGAAAACTGATTTCTGTACTTTGCCAAATTCCCCTGTGATAAGAAATAAAAAGGATCATTATATGATTTAGATCAGGGGTCACCAATTGGGATTGTTCATTTTTTTTAACCCCCCCTTTTTATATATTTTTTAGAAAATATGGAGCACTTTAAGAAACTAATTTGAATATTTTATCATTTCATGGCTTAATTTAATTAATATAATTGCTTAAAAAAATCAGATACGACTTTTCGTAAATTATATACGGCCGGCTGAAATAGGCAATTTTCCCACAATCCTTTGGAAATTAAAAAAAAAATAGGTGTCATAACTGTTGTGACTGTCATCTCAATGTCAAATATACTGTTTACCTTTGGTTTACCTACAAGCTTATTGTATGTTGCGTTAAATCCTGATCATGGTTATAATGAGTTGAAAATTTATGAATGTGGAAGTATGTGGCATTGTGTTTTAGTACCTACTTACATCGAAATGATCCTCGCAACAATATTGTGTACTTATAAACTTTGAAGTATTCAACATTTACTTCGCGACACCACTTTTCTCTTAAATCTTCTCGGATCCGTGCAAACTATTGTTTTGGAGCTGTTTTTAGTTTTCAGGTTGGAACGAAGCATTATCTGTAATTTCCATTATTTCGTTTTAAATCGACAAACAATTTTAAGTTTTCAACAAAACAATATTTACTTTACTGACATTGGGTGACACTGATAACTAGTTGACATATAAATTTAATAGACAAACTAGATACTTGCCGATTTATTTTTTGGAACTACCAACAGCCGCTCGGTAAAGTCGAATAAAGGTCAGATAATTTTTTTGCAAAATATCCGTAATCCTTGAGTATTTTTGAACGCCAGTAAGATAAAACAGTTCGCAAGCCCCATACTTCGAAATGGTTTTCAAATCAGGGTATGTTGTAAAAAAATGAACAATCCCACGTTTTAAGAAATGAAATGACTATCGCGGTCCACATAACATTTTATAGAAAAAATATTCAGCTCGTTTGTTAGCTCGTTGCTTCGCCCGGTCATTTTCTATTTGATATCAACAAAGGTAATAGGTACGGGGGATACTTTTTTTTTAAATTACGCACTCTGTAGTGCAAGTTGCCAAGGCCGTCTTTAAACTATTTGAGGCCCTGGGCACATTAGGATCATGGGGCCCCTATGACCTAAATATCGGTTATCATTTGGTAATCTGGCAGGAACTAGGGGGCCCCATTCGATCGCGGGGCCCTGGGCACGTGCCCATAGTGCCCAGTGGAGAAGAGGGGCCTGCAAGTTGCTATGTTCTCGCGGTCCGCACAAAATTGGTTGGCGGTGCGGATGCGGACCGCGGTCCGCCATTTGACGACCCCTGATTTAGATCCTTGGTATTTGGCCGACATGATCCTTGAGGACCAATAAGGAGCATTTTTTTTTGAAGGGATTTTGCAAATTTCTCACGAGATAAAAGGACGGGACAGGAAATAATGAAGGTCGTATGTCACTTTGACGTTACCTGCGCGGACGAAGTCGCGGGCAAAAGCTGGTATTATTTATAAAACTGTATTCAATTTCCAAAATGACTTAGTTGGTACATATCCGTAGGTAGTTAACTGAGGACGTACGGGTACTTGTCGTTTTTAAGCTCTTAACTTAAATATTTTATTTGAATCAGGCGTTACTTTGCGGAGGTCCATTTTAATATTTTTAATGAACACAAAATATTTACCTTGCTATTCCGCTACTTACGTGCAAGATAAGCAAGCCTGTGCAAAATATATACATATGTTTTGCATGCAAACCCTCCCTCCACTACTGCCACAAAAAACACATATAAATCCCACAAACTTAATTATCCCTAACACCACACAAACACTGACGCGCGTTTTGATCCCTCTACGGGATCATTATCAAAGCTAAAAAGCACAACCGATGCAAATTTTCCGAAAAGTCATAAAATTGATTTTTAGCAGTTATTAGAATTAAGTATACCCTACCTGTGTACCATTGAAGAATATAGGTCTTTCAAATGCCAAGAAACTATATTAGCGAGTCAGGGTAGGTACCTACGTTACTCTTTTTTGCTTATCCTACGTGAATTTCGCAAAATACTGAAATCAGTTTTCAGATAGGTATCATATTTAACTACCCACTGGTATGCCAAATTTTAAGATTCTAGTTATAATAGTTAGGTGCGGAGATAAGAAGATTTTAAAGTAATAATATAAATTCCTTTTTTCTACAGTGGACTTACAAACCGTATTTATTCCCCATCCCGTGGGAATTTTGAAAAATCCCTCCTTTAGTGCACCTCTATGATACTGAAGCAATATTTATTTACGTTGCGACTCTAGGCAGCGGCGACCTTTGACATGTTTATCGCTATCCCGCGATTCCTGCGGGAATTGTGCAATATTCCGGGATAAAAAGTAGCCGGTGATTTTCTCGTGATTTTCTCAACAGATCAAAATGTATTCAACCGTTTTCACGTGATTTATATGATGCGCTCGCATTTGCGAGTATGTTCCTACCAGGTCCGGATTTAGAGTCTGTCTAACCAAAGCTGAACCTGTAAAAGCGCGGCAAATTCAAAATATCATGACCGGGTAACACAGGATCACTCACACAGCTGCAATTTTCTTAGAGAAATGACAATTTGACATACAACATGACACCTCAGATAGACATTATTTTTTTTTTGGAATTTTATGGCCTGGTTTCTAGACCTTTAAGCCAAGTCTTTATTTTATTAACTTTAGCAAATTCTTAAAGACAAAATGTTGCCAATCAAATAACTAGTGGGTTCAGCTTTGGTTAGACAGACTCTACCATAGAAGCTAAAAAAGCTGAAGCTTGGGGCGTCAAAACTAGGGGGGCGGCAAAATTGGCGCAAATAAAAAATTACAGAAAAAAAAGTAAGGCTGCGGACACGAGTGGGGCGGCAAAAATTGAATAGCTTTGGGGCGGCAAATGTGTAAATCCAGGACTGGTACCTACAGATAAACAGACAAATAAAAACTGTTGGAACGTGTTCTGTTATCGATTCCAAGTATCCCCAGCCAATTTTCTTTAATAAGTATCTTCCAATTACAGACTTTCGACCCTCTCCAGCTGTATCCTACTAATATGTGAATGTGACGATGTGAGTGAGTGAGTGTGTATGTTTGTTCCTTATTTGGATAAAATTTGGAACAGAGATAGCTGGTACCCTAGATTAAAACATAGACTACTTTTTATCCCGGAAAATCGTATAGTTCCCGCGGGATAGCGATAAACATATCAAAGGCAGTAGCTGCCTAATGGTAAGTCTAATTCTACGCAGATGAAGTCGCGGGCAGAAGCTAGTCTAACTATCTAACTAATATGATAATCTAACTAATATTATAAATGCGAAAGTATGGATGGATGGATGGATGGATTTGTTTGTTACTCAATCACGCCAGAACGGCCCAACGGATCTGGATGAAATTCGGCACATAAATAGAGAAAAGTCTGGAATAGCACATAGGCTACTTTTTATCCCGGAAAATTGCGTACTTCCCGCGGGATAGCGATAAACGAATTCTTTGCAGACGAAGTCGCTGGCAACAGCTAGTAGATTATAATTGCAGGTGTGGATTCCTAAGTAGGTACCTACTCTTATGTCAATTGAATAATATCCCAAATAATGTATCTTGATCACAGGTTATCTTGATCACAATACATACCTACTTTAAGCAGTTAGAAATAATGAAATCCACATTTGTAGTGGTCGATTTATTTGGAAACTCAATAGATAGACGTGTTATATGGATACTTCATTGTATGTGAGATTTACGTTTTTACGTAAATATGTTATGTTAGCAATACTTAAATTATAAACTTTGCTACTCGTATATTTCCTTAGCTAAGGTATACGGCAAGAAAATGAAAAATTTGCATAAGGAGCTACATTTTGCAATAAAGTATTCGTTGGTCATTGAATTAACAGGATAAATAAACAAATTAGCGAGTTTTTATGTCAAGATAAGTAGGATGCTACTCGTCATGTAAAAAGATTATATTTTAATCAAGCATAACAATCCGGTTCAAATGGTCAAGGGACCAGGCACAAACATTGAAGACCTGTAGATTGGTTAGACACCGTCAAGGCCGCTCCTCAAGGCCATGGAAAAGTCCAGCTGATATGAATAATCGATCTCAGACCATTACCTACGTCACTATCACAAAGTTTTTCTATCCAAGAGAATGCTTTAAAAATACTTACGTGTATAAATCGTCTTCAGTATTTGAGGAGCTCGTAGCTTCAACCAGCACAGAGCAGCTCATCACTATTTTTTTAAATTAGTTTTATAGGTCAAAAGCTTTATTGCCGATATTTACTGTATTACCCTCTACTGCTAGGCAATGCTCGACGCTTTGGCCTGAGTGGTTACATTATACCTATAGAATATAGCTTTAAGCCGTTTTAGGACTAGAGCTCGTGCATAGGTGTAATAAAATCTTTCTAAATTCACAGTAAATTCCGGCGTTTGATAACCGCGTTTCGGAACTAAAATCTGTGTAGGCAGCCGTGGAGGACACCAGCCGCCCTGTCTAACCTTGCCTGGGGGTAGTCGACGCTTTATTGTTTAACCAGCTTTTGCCCGCGACTTCGTCCGCGAAGAATCAAATTTTGAGCTATTACTTCCTCTCTCCCATCTGTTTATCTGTTTGTCTGTATATTGGCGAGCGCATCACGTGAAAACGGCTGAACGGATTTTGATGCAAACTTTACTAATCTGTTGAGAAAATCACCGGCCAGGTTATAGGCTACTTGTATCCCGGAAAAGTGCATGTTTCCTGCGGGATAGCGATAAACAAGTGAAAGGTCGTAGCTGCCTAGAGTCGCAACGTACCTAAATAGGAGGGATTTTTCAAAATTCCCAGGGCTTATAAGGACGGTATCATCACTACATAGTATAAAACAAAGTCGCTCTCTCAGTCCCTATATCCCTATGTCCCTATGTATGCTTAAATCTTTTAAACTACGCAACGGATTTTGATGCGGTTTTTAATAGATAGAGTAAATCAAGAGGAAGGTTTATATGTATAATACATTCATAATATACCGTGCGAAGCCAGGGCGGGTCGCTAGTAGAAAATAAGACTTTGTATTTAGTAGACAATCATGTTCTTTGAAGATCACGTAGGCGTCGTAAGACGGGATTTTTCAAATTTCCCACAAAACAAAAGGATCCATGGGATAAAAAATTATACAAGTGGGTGTCCAAGCAAGACACTGGTTTATTTCTTTAAGGTAGACATGTAGTACGACTCGCATTTGGCTTGTTTTTGTACATTTTCAACGGGAGAGAGGAAGAAGTTCAGAAATTTTGATTCTGCGCGGACGAAATCGCGGGCAAAAGCTAGTCACTATCACTACTTATCACTATCACTACATAGTATAAAACAAAGTCGCTTTCTCTGTCCCTATGTCCCTATGTATGCTTAAATCTTTAAAACTACTTACGCAACGGATTTTGATGCGGTTTTTTTTAATAGATACCTAGAGTGAATCAAGAGGAAGGTTTATATGTATAATACATGCATAATATACCGTGCGAAGCCGGGGCGGGTCGCTAGTTATGTATAAAGTGCTATCACATGATTATCTTCCTTTTTAATTAATGCTTCGTGTTCTGCGAGTTTTTTTTAGCATTTCTTCGTGAGCAAACGAAACGTATAATATTATAATATCAATTCTGTTAGGGTGAGGCCAGACTACTTAGTGTAATTTTTTGTGTTGTGTCGCCGTGAGAATGAAACAGGAGTTTTGCACCTAACTATAAAACCGAATGTAGCAGAAATTACGCGAACAAATTTACGCGATTCAAAACTCAAAAATATTCTATCGCACCCTAAATCTTGGAGAGTTGAAGAGAGCTTACAACAAAACAGAAGTACCTACATGTATACCTCTATAGTAATTTTATCTCGCTAACGTGCAAATATATTGGAGTTGGTAGGTATTTAATAAATAGATAGCCAAATTTTACGATGAAATCCTAGGCAAAACTTCATTCATGATAGGTACTTACCTAAAATTAATAAGTATTCGTATTACTCTTACTGGTGTACTTATGTATACCTACGATTACACAAATAAATATATTATTTATTTCGGGTAGGCTGGTCGCTTTTTCAAAGTCACATACTGCGGTCAGGGGTGCTGAAGGCGCATGCTCCACTTTAACCTTGGACGTACTTCCCGGTTCACGGGCAAAGCGCTGTCACCTGCCTACTAGGTCAATGTGTTTATAGTATAAGTACTTCCAGTCCGACATATTTAATGATTTCGAGTAGACATGAGCACACCAGGATAATAAAGTGTGATTGGAAGTTCTGTTAGTCCCAACCTATTAGGAATTTGAACCATTTATAACCCACTAAGTTGTTTTATTATCTGACTGCGGTGACGCCTAAATAGGGGGTTAGGTTAAGTACGCGTTTGCCGCATAGGTATAATACATATTGCATGTGTGGATATATATATTGAATTGTCTGTTCGTATGTTCGCTCGTAACTCGTAACTGCTCAACATCAACCGATTTTCATATAAACGTCTTTGGATTCACCCATTGACTTACGATAAACATACCTAAAACAATTTTTTTTCAAGTCCCACGAGGGGATATCATTGAATATAATAGGTAGACATTAAAGTCATTTCATTTAAGTACCTACTTATCATTTTGAAATTTTTGAATGACCATTTATGATCCTATAACGATGTAAATTTGGTTAGCCACTCATAATTTGTTGTGATGATAGCTTAGGCCAGCGATTTCTGGTTTCTTCTGGTTTCCTTCGCTTGATATTGCTTATTTACATTTAATAAAAAGATTATTTGTACTGAACTATATCCCTACTAATAGGTATCATATATTATATAGGAAACTAACTTTGTCTGTCTGTCTGTTATCTTTACATGCGTTATCCGCTGAACCGATTTAGTTGAAATTTGGTATATAGATAGTTTGAGTCCCGGGGAAGGACATTACGGATGCGTGAATCTTATTCATAGGTACCTATTTAGGTACCAATAGATTTTTGGTTTAAAATCTTATAGGTACTCGTCTTATCATATGTATGGTATGGGATATTTGGTATCAATGCCACTATTTAAATAAAAATGCTAAGCGCAAAACTCGAGAACGGCTAGACCAATACCCACCAATACGGCTTATTCTTTTTTCATATGATCTAAGTTCCACGGAATGTTTTTATGGTGAAAAAACCTAAAAACAAAATTAAAAACATTTTACTGTCTCTCTATGAAGCTAATGCAAGTTAATAGTAAATGATCAAGTTGAGCATGTATGACCTAGACTCCTTTGCCATATACCTAAAGGAAAGGAACAGATAAAAAAATCGGACTGTCAGTTGCTTGTCAATATCCTGACGTGATGAATTTCTTAGTAGACATGGGGAAAAGCGTTACTTTTTGATATCAGTGACTGACGATCTCGTTCCAAAAAAGTCACAGTGAAAAGTCACCGTGACTTTGTCACGCCTGTTACTCGTGTCACTGCATGATATTTGTGTCAACGTTATTTTTGTCACACTGTTATTTCATCGTGATTTTGTCACGCCGGTTACTCATATCACCATATGATATTGTCGCAGTGCTATTATGACGTGATTTTGTCACCGTTATCACACAAGTAGTTGATCCAAAATAACCTTTACACTTTTACAGGCTTAGAACTGTCGCACATTATAAGTAAAAAATAAATACATTTAGGAAATTAGTTCATAGTCATCATAATCATCACAATCATCATCATCATAATAAAAATATATATATATATAGTTCATAGTCATCATAATCATCAAAATCATCATCACAATCATCATGTCATCATCATCATCATCATCATCATAGCCATCATAATCATCATCATAATCATCACAATCATCATCGTCATCATCATCATCATAATCATCATCATAGCCATCATCATAATAATCATCATCACAATCATCATCATGTCATCATCATCATCATCATAGCCATTATCATCATCATAATCATCATCATAATCATCATCATAATCATCATCGTCATAATCATCATCACCATCGTCATAACCATCATCATCATCATCATCATCATCATTATGGACGGTGTTCATCTTTTTCATGTGTTTTATGTAGGTGCAATAAAGAGTTATACATACTTACTTTTCTACGAGTATGCTTCATTAAAACAACTCTTTGACATGGATGAGTGTGCAAGCATTCATAATTTTATCGCTGTCTCACTCGCTCTCAGCCAGCAGGCATCATCCGATGTTCGCCACGAAGTTCCGAATCCGAACACTCCCGACTAAGCCCGATTAGAGCCGAGTCACGTCACAGTCAGTCACTGTCACTGCATCGCGTCTCGTCACTGCTTGCGCTAGGCGCTAGGAAGGAACAGTAAGGAACGTATGTGATTTTGTAACGTTGTTATTTTATGAAAAGTCACAGTGACACGTTTTGAAGGCGAGTCACGGTGACTTTGTCACCGTGACGTTATTTAACCCCCATGTCTATTTCTTAGAATTGATGTAGCCTAGCCTAAACGAGGCATATTTTGTTCATAGGTTTATTATCCTGTTTGAGTATTAATCAAAGGCACTGTATTAACAATCGAAATCACTAGTGTTTGGTTCATCTGAACTTTTTGTGCCAATGTTCCTTTAAAACAAGCGTGTACTTATTGTAGATGTAATTGTGATTATATCAATTTAATAACTTAGTAAATGCTGCTTGCTCAACTACGTTTGTATATAATTTCAAAATGATTTGACTGGTTTGTATAATTAATTAATCAAAATGATGGAAACAAGGTATTATGAAGGATGTGGAAGAGAAGGTCCAATACGATGCATCTTTTTGGGTGAATTCCATCCTGTGGCAGGCCCTAAAATCGCGTGTCAGGTTAGTTTAATATAGAATACACTGCTAAACAAGTTTTATATTGTAATTTTGAATGAAATACTATTAATAAAATTGGCTAAAAAACATCAGGGAATGGACCGGTATAAAAACCGTAGAGCAACTCTGCGCTAGCTATGGATAGGGAAAGTTTAAGAGTCTGACTGCCAACCTTCACTGATGGAGAGGCACATACAGAAGAAGAATTATCTAAATTATACTTATATTGTATAAGATGTGTGTGAATTGAATCAAGTCCAGCAGAAGCAATTATCTTTCTTCTCAATAATAGTGTGGTTAATTTTTATAATTACTATATATATAGCTGAATTTATGTATATAAAGCTAACCATTTCTGAATCCAATACCTTTACAATAGTGCAAGCTATGTTTTGTAGGATCATTTTGTTGTAAAATACTTTTTTTTTCAGTTTCCCGAAGACTATATATCTAAGGAAGTTTTTGATTCTATCAGTGCTTATATCATTCCCAAGCCAGAAATTCAAAGATGTACAATGACAATGTAAGTGTACTTGAAAAGTGGACAAACCAATATTTGTTTGGTGCTTCATACTTATCAGAAACTTGGTGGCAATTCAGCAAAAAGTGACTAATATTTGATAATTTGGTGCCTTATTTGATGGTTTATAAAACTACTAGCTTCTGCCCGCGACTTTGTCTGCGTAGAATTAGCAATTGACATGTTTATGGCTATCCCGCGGGAACTATGCAATTTTACGGGATAAAAAGTAGCCTATGATTCAATCTAGGGTAACAACTATCTTCGTTTCAAATTTTATCCAAAACCGTCCAGTCATTTTAGCGTGAAGAAGGAACAGACATACACACTCACTCACTCACATAGTCACATTGTCACAAACTTTCGCATTTATAATATTAGTAGGATAACTTCAAAAAGGCTTTGAAAAAAAAATTACCTGCTTTGCAATATTGAAATTTTGAATTAAATCTTGAACAATATCACAACATGATTTTGTACTGAAAGTAATTTACTTCTGTTAATGTAAGGCTAGTTTTTTTTTAATGTCTAATCATTTACAGTGTTATTACAAAAAAGTTAAACAGACGTTGAATGCATGTCTAAAAATTAATCAATTGAATTAAGGTTGATTTTGCAATAGATTATTTTTTAGACGCATGTTTAACTTATTTGTAACAATACTGTTATTGTTTAATGGTTTTGTTTATGATCTAATTTCGGCAATGCCTGCAGCATGTATTAGTAAACCAAGGCGATACATTACCATTAATTGAACTGTTCTGCAGCTAAGCGAATTTAAGCTATTGGAACATGCTATTTAACCTGTCAAGCGTCTCTGTTGACATTTCCTTACATTTTCTATACCCGTTGTGCACAAACAGGTGTGCACAGGAAGCTCGACGGGTTAATAAAATGCTATGCTTTTCTGTGGAGTCAAACTTTTTTTAGTGCATTTTTAGATCTGTTTAATATTTGCTTAGCGCAATAGCTCCGAGAAGGGCCTGGACAGTCTGTTTTACCTTGATTTTAAGTACATACATAGATACATTTTGTGTACATTTTTTTGTAATAATGAAGGCCTGTTTTACTTCTCTTTATTAAGTTCCTGATATTTTAAATGTCAGATAGTTGTGGCACCTGTCAGTATTACTTTCAGTATTAGTTGACCAAATTGGGAATGAGTCAATGTGACAATTGATGATGAAGCCCTGCTTGTGCGACTGTGCGTGCTTTGCCTCTGCCTTTTTAAAAGCTCTTGTGTTGTGGACATGGCATACAATCCATAACCCTAAATTCATGAACGCTTTTTGAGCTTCGGTTAACTTAATATTAAATATGACATGGCAATTGCTGCTGCCAGGCAGACAAAACATAATTATCTTTAACATCTGTGACATTTTATAATATATTTAGCGAAAGCCTGTAAATTATTTTGTTTTTGATATAATCATACTTACTTAAAAAAAAAACAATAATAATAAACAAGTAAATAATAATAATATAATAATTAGGTTTATTTCGGATAAGTATAAGTAGCAATGCATCTATTAAATGAAGTACAAGAACATTGATTAATTGTGTGATGTCATTTGTATTTGTTTTTTGTACTTTATCATTTATTAATCAATACTGATAAATAAACAATTTCTTTTAGAAATGCACTTGGTCACAAAATTGTGGGATACCCAATCAGAATAGACAGCTCCCGCTACGAACGAAACGCGTACCTCTTCAATTTGTGCTTTGTGTGCGACAGTTGGTCGAAAACTGTACAGTACGAACCAGTTGTCAAGAAACTTGGAGAACACCTGGTACGTAGCAAATCGTTACTATACAATACAATACAATACAATACAAATACTCTTTATTGAACACCACAAATCAGTACAAAACAATACAGAAACAAAGAACAAAGTATACAATAGGCGGTCTTATCGCTTAATAGCGACTATACTATCTCCAAAACAAATTTTGAAATAAGGTTTTCATTTGAGATTCTATAATCCACCATTTTCTCACAAGCAATGTATCAAATTCTCTATCACTGTAAAAGACAGACAGTGACAAAGACAATATTTTTACTATTGTGATATCTCTGTTATATGTGCAGACTATAATGGAAGAAGAGACAATGTTTGTGTCGAATGGGTCCACGAAGTTGCCTACATTGCTGGCGCACCTTTTGCACGACCTGAACACGCATCGCAAGGCGACGCTTGTCGGTAAGTCTATTCTGGATCATACTGTTTGAAATACCTCCATTTTAGTCTCGATTGACAGAAGAATTTATTGTTTCGAAAATAGGGAATATTCATGACTTTTTTATTGCTTTCATAAAAATTCATTCATTTACATAACAAACAATGCATTTTTTTTTTCAAATAACTGAGATATAGCGAGTGTGGCCCATAATTTCAGAAAATCAATTTTTATTCGTGGCAATTATTCCGTTTCCATATTTTCCCAGTGACATTCTTCCCAAATTATTATTTTATATCACTGTTTCATTTTACGGTTCTCTTTTTTCTACTCTCTTGAGTATTTTTGGATTTCATTGTGATTTTACAACTTTGGTGTTTTAGGAACTTGGATTTGATTTTTTTTACACCAAAATGGTTTTCATGCTCAATCCGGAGCACAAACCTAATTTCTGATTTCTACTTGGCCAATGACCATACTAGAAATAGTGAAAATTACGGATGAAGTATGTTAGACTATGACCCCTTAAGAGGGTGCATCCGTGCTGAGCTCGCAACGTCGCATTTTTGGTGATTTTTTGCGATTATTTCACAGAAATTGAATGAAAGTATCAAATATCCGTCTGTAGTGCACTTCGTTTTTAGTGTATTAATGTGTCTAATGCAATAATTCATCGTGATGGACTTTTATTTTCTTATTAAACGAGATATAGTGTTTTATCCCTTTAATACAAAAATAAAAGTCCATCACCATTAATCATTGCATTGGAAACATTAATACACTAAAAACGTAGTGCACTACAGACGGATATCTGATACTTTCATTCAATTTCTGTGAAATAATCGCAAAAAATCACCAAAAATGCGACGTTGCGAGCTCAGCACGGATGCACCCTCTTAATGACAGATCAATAAAATTGATAAGGTGGCATGTCAATAAAATAAGGCAGTTTTTAAAGATTGTTTGAAAAAAAAAGTTACATATATGCTAGTTTTTTTTTTTGAAAATGCCTACAGTCATTTTCTCACTTTTTGTGATTTGATATTTCTTGCCAAAGCGGTCAACGATGTTGTTTTGTTTTTAAATGAGATACATGCACATACTATTCAGCTACATTCACATTAAAAAAACAAATAGCCAGTTATCTCAATTATATTTAATAGAAAATATGAAAAAGGCCTAAACTACGAAAAATTGCGGAATATATATGGGGTGATTCGGATGCCCCTTGAGGTGTTCTACGTCTGGACTTTCGCTTGACTCTACTTCCTGGGACAACCTGTATAATAATATCCTTACGAGTAGATTCACTGAACTTATAATATCGTAACATTGTCTAGTGTTGTTGTTTGTAGAGGGTGACACAGTAATGCACCTGAAAGTGTTGGAGGTGCGCGCGGACCCGGCGCCGGTGCAGGACCACGACGTGCCGGTGATGCTGGCGTCGGTGGGGCTGCCGCGGCCCGGCCGCCGCCCGCCGCGCCCGCCGCCCGCGCCCGCGCAGCCGCCCGCCGCGGGCGCCGACGAGCGCGACGCCGACACTGACGCTGACCAACCCTTTCAAGTCGACCTTAACGCCGACTGGGACCTCACCACCAGACAGGTGCGTAGATCACTGTTAAGTTAGTCGGAACGCCTCTAATAACTTTGTAATAATTATAATAAATCCTATAAGAACGGAATAGAAATTGGGAATTCCTTACAACCTACCCTTTACCTTTACCCTACCCCCTCCTACCTTTCCTTATATTACTATAACTAGTTTTCGCCCGCGACTTTGTCGGCGTGGCATTAGCATATTGGGTAGGTTATTTTTAGTGGCAAACATTCAATTCAATCACAAATTAGCCTTTGGGTATCGCAACTTCGTAGTAAATTTCACTCCCCCTTTCCGTGCCCAATTTATGAAATCAAAAATTATGTCATTTTCTGGGACCATAATTATATCCATACCAAATTTCGTTTAAATCGGTTCATCAGTATAAGCGAAAGAGGCAAAGACAGACGTACTTTCACATAATGATACAAATATAATATTAGTATGGATTCACATAAATCTCTCCGATATTAAGATTTATATTAATGCATCAAGACAGTATCTATATTAATATTAATTTGTTAGTTTTCTACGTGACTTACGTTACGCCATTTAACCCCCTCATTTTTTTTAAATATTTTTTTCTTCAAACTGTCCATTTTCGTACAAACTTTCAATTCGTTTTATTTATACTATGTAGTGATGATTGTACCTTGTGATTGCGTTGACTTGAGGGTAATATTTCAACTATATACTTGTACGCGTTCCTGATAAGAAGGGTCTTGATAGACCAAAGGTCGGACGGACAGACGGACAACGAATTTTGAGGTACAAAACCCTGAAGTTAGTTTATAAAAATAAATCGCGAAAAACGGTAAACATAAATGATTCAACTATTTTATAAATTTAACAATACTTTTTAATGTATAATATATTTATCTCTTTCAGCTTCTGCCGTACATCACCGGGTACAACCACGTATCAAAGATAGCTGCTGATACAAATGTCGAGAAAACATTAGTTAAATCGTGCATACAAAATCTGGTTTATTACGGAGTGGTATGTATTCATTGATTTTGAATAGCCCTTTTTAATAGTCATTGGTTATGCAAGGCTGCAAAGTTTTTGTTTGGCGCGAGTGCCTGTATTGAAACCCCGAGGAAGCGAATTAGTCTATGATTGAACCACAAAGCGAGCGAAGCGAGTTGTTCAATAGAAGAATCCTGAGCGTCGCAAGGGTTTTAGGCACTGAACACTAAACAACTTTGCTGCCGAGCTTAACACAATTTTTACCTCACTACAGCGAAAAAAATAGTACATACCTAGATGGAAGAAAAGTGAACTAAAAAAATGAATCAGTTTTTTATTTAGCAACGAATGTCAGCAAATCTTGAAAATAACTTAGGAATTAACTGATTTTAAAATAAACTAATAATGGATAACGGTTCGCGTTTCTGAACGTGACATTATGTTTTTTTTAATCGAATGAAAAAGTCTGATAACAAGTTCTATATTTGAAGTTCGTATTATTCCGTCCCTCTCACTCACCTAAGTAAGTACTATTCGTGTAAGCGGGACGGCAACATACGAAGTTCAAATTTCTAATTTCTTAGTATATGAGTAGGTGGACAATGATGATCATCGTCACGTTCGAATTTCCAAAACTTTTTCCAAACAAGAGGGGAAAGGAAAAAGCACTTTTCCAACGCAGATTTTGAAGGAGAAAGACAACCTTTTCGAGCAAGTGAGGTGAAAACAATATTGTTCATTGAATGGCTAAATAATTATTTTTTATTTTCTTTTTATTTCAGGTCACGTTAATACCAGTGATAAAATTTACTAACATGTACAGAGCTACTCCTAATTTAAGCCAACTATTCAGTGATCACGAATTGCAAAAGTCATGTCTAGCCTTTATTACAAAAGGATCCGATAGTAAAGAAAAGGTTTGTTGTGTTTTTATATTATAATTCCGATAATAATTAACCTTAATATAGTTTTTAAAATAAAAAAATCCAATTCCGATTTAATAAGAATAATAAGGGGATCTCGTCATCTGCTAAAAAACTTTTCACAAATGCATCATGTGACAACCCTTTAGTATCTAATAAACCGTAAACTTTTAAAAATCGAAAAACCTTTAGGCGTGGCTCACATTAGGTTAGGTTTGTTTTGTAAGTTTTCCAAGTCAATATTTTAGTAGAAAATAAAAGGTTGTCAAATGATGCATTTGTGAAAAGTTGTTTAGCAAATGATGATAAACCGAATAATAAGACATAACATTATGTATGCATTGATTGGACGGGTGTGAATTGTCAGGACTGAAGGAGGCCATGAGCAACGTTTAGTGTTTTACTGAGCGTTAGCACTCTGCTGGTTAAACTGAAATGGCGCAAATAAGCAATTAATGACCTCACTGTTATTTTAGTTTTGTCAACCACTAAAACCTAACCATTAAATATATGCAAAAATATTTTATTTGCATTATATATATTTTTCGTGAAATGTACCATCTAACTATTGTGGAAATTTGAATTGGTTTCTCGTTGTGTTTTGCTTTGTATCGTTCAATGTATAATGTTTGGTCAGCCCACGATGTCGGACGTGCTGGCGGTGCTGTGCGCGCTGCAGCAAGGCACGACGCTGCGCGCGGTGTGCGAGCGCTACGCGGCCGCCGCGAGACCCAGCTTCGACGTACGACAGCTGATCGTCTTCGCGCAGCTACATGGCTTCATCAAGTGCCTCAAACGGTACATTGCATTTGTGTGGATGATGACAGTTGACCCATCTTTTGTGGCATAAATTCGTTTTAGCTTTGATTTTTTACAAAGTTGCCTTTACTTTAACCAGTTAGTCTCGCATGTTGCCCGGCGGCAGTTATGTTTAGAGAAGCGAAAATGGTGAATTTGAATTTATTTATTTTTCACCGGATTTACACTTTAATAAAGAGTTACAGGTGTAGAGCACAAAGTTTTTCCATGACATTTCGTTGAATTTTATCCGGTTTTCAACTTTAGTGTCATGTCATTAAAGTCGTGTATACAATGCCGCTCTTAAATTGTTTTATAAAAGAACCTTATTCAAATGCCGTTAAAGTTGAAACCGCATGGGATTCGACGAAATGTCATGGAAAATCATTTTGCACTACACCTGTACTTTAGTGTAGAGATAGTCAATGACTCGACTACATCTACTATGCATGCAAAATAGCGATATTTTAATTCAGATTCAATACGAATTAGCATTACATCTTGTCATAATGGCGTCGCTGAGTAGTCACGCTATTGAATTAACGTTGGGCTACGAGTTTGAACATCACCTAGTTATTTTAAAATGTTGTTTTATAAAACCGTACACTTATCTTGACAGGTTTCCGGTGTATATCCGGACGCCGACGCGGGCGAACGGTTTCAACCGGCGCGCGGAGGCGGCGCCGGGGCTGCGGCGCCTGTTCACGGGCCGGCTCTGCGCGGACGAGATCTGCTGCCTGGCGCGCCTCGACCTGCCCACGCTCGACCAGATCATAGAAGACGACCCCAACGTCGCCGTCATCTGGAGATAACACCATCCTACGCGACCTAAGTCACACTAAAAACGTTCCTTCTAAAAAAATTTAGTGCAAAGCACGAAGGTGCCTGGCGCTACGCGTCGTTAGGCACCTCTGAACGTTGACTGACGACTGTAACTTATTTATCATAGAAGTGCAACAAAAATAGTAATTTCAGGAGTTAAAACTCATTCTTCAATAGTTATATTTGGTTATTTATTGGACGGTTGGCGGATGCAAGTTATGTTATGTTTATGACGATTTGACGAACGATATACATGGATATAATTTACTTTACATTTCTTGCAAAGGATTGATTGATTGAAGTTATTGATTATGTGCGAATCATAATTCTTAGGCTTAGGCCACGACTTGTAGCCTCCGCATTTACGAGTACGTTTAGTAATTTATCGAATTTTTTTTTTGTTTGTTGTGTAATCTAATTAGGAGTAAATGATGCGCAACTCTCAAAATTAAATATTTTGCGATAATAGTTAAAGTGAATTTCGGAAAAGTAATTTAGTAAATTGCCGTAAAAATAAGCTTAAATAAAATAGGGTTAAGGGCTCACGAGAGCGAAGTTTTTATTAATGTGAATTTTAATTCAAGATCTTTAAGATCAAAAATCAATACGCTGCGATTAAAAAAATGTCGTTACAAGGTTTTAATATTATACTATGAACAGAGGCTTCTTGTACTTTTTTAATTTTAATTTATGGTTTAGGTATTAAGGCACCTATTGGTTTTATCACTTTAATTTCACATTAATTTATTATGCAACAAAACTTATCATGAGTATTATTATATTTATTTTTTAAGGCAATATATTGGGTGCAAAGAAATCGGGTCACCTTTCGTATAACCAGGCCGGGTCCACTCCGCACTGTAGGTATAAAACTACAAGTACGCGCGGCGGCTGGCCCGGGCCAGTTAATCAATGGGTCGCCGCGCGCTGATTAGTTCGCACGCGTTGATTCTCGATTTTTCGCGCTTCCGAATTAGGTAGTCAGTCAGTCATTTAGGTGATTTATGACAAAGCATTTTATACGTAATAATATGTATGTATAGATCATCGCAATTCGAGTTCTTTTTAGGAATAACTAAATTGAATTTCCTTTAATTGCGAAAATAAACCACCTACATTCTTATTACCTGTAAAATTAATGTGTTTTATGTACAATAAAGAGTTATACATACATACATACATAATAAATAATCAATGTTTGTGATGTTTGTAAGAATAATTTATTAATATAACTGTGTTTTTATTTCATTCAACACAGCTATTATTCATTTACCTATTTCAATAATACTTATCGTCTTTCACTCGCTTCACTCCGTTCTTCCCGTTACAGTACAAAAAATATTATAATTCGTAAGTCACAACCTTAATTATGCACGCGGTGACGTCGTGAACGGCCTTGATTGAAACGGTTAAACTAAAAGAAGCACTCTCGCGTAGTAACACGGTTTATTTTTGCATGAATGCTTTGCGGGAAATGTGATGGAGTGGGGGCTGTAGGCTATTATCGCTGTAGGTAAATATAACAGGAGCGAACTAGATTGTGCTTTATTTTTTCGCGGCAAGAGTTTTTATTTATTTAATCGGCTCCAGAGAGTGAGCTTTCTGTACTTTAGTACTATTACTTATTCTGTGGTATAACTTTCTATATGAAGTAACCCGGTTTCTTTGCACCCGAGTATAGATTTTGCTGATTTCCTTGACGCTGTACCAGAAAGTCGTTTAAGTGGTGGCTATGCTCTATTTTTATAATTTGACAGCACTTTGCGAAATGATTAGTTACCTAGGAGTCCTAGGCTAGGACTATTGTGAATCATTAAAATTACCTATATTTTATTTGAACTGAGCGATAGTTATTGTTTTGTTTTTGAACACATAATCTATATCCCAGCGATATATGTGATCGAGCCCATTGTCCCTGCTGAGGGACCACAGGATATTATCATCGTCATATCCCACCCATAATGCCCATTAGCTCTTTGATTGCCAAGAGTAACCGAATGCCGAACAGATTTTAAATTTATACGATTGCATGTAGATTATTATTTCGCTGTGCGTTTTATGGTTTTGTTTTATATGTAAAACATTGATGGGTAAAAATACTAAAACTGCCTTATGCATTTTTTTATTCAGTGGGTTAGTAAAGTGTCGCTCGTTTAAACCAATTATTCAATTGACAACATTTCAAAAAAAAACATTTAAGTTTTTTTCGCGTTTATAATAGCTGGTTAAAAATTAGACTATCCGTGTTTCTCGGTTTTCCTTTGGTTTACTTAAATTCGTCGTTAATAATTTATTAAAGAAATGGTCATTAAAAAGACCGTATATACAAAGATAGGGATACTGATGTCGTGAACTTAGCATGATATAAAATTAAAAAAGTAACTTTCAAACAGAACTGTCATGTCATGTCACTTGCTTTGTTTATCAACCATTCATTGTCGTTTGTTCACGAATTTGTTATTTTGCGTTTGCTGCTTTGCAATACTGTGCATGCTTTGAGTTTATTTCTATATAATGACGACCGGAAGAAAGTATCACCAAGATCCTTTAATAATTTGTATCGTCCCAAGTTGCGGAAACACGGCGTTAATGGAAAAAAATAAGCACTATAAACACATGAACACAAGATACACAACACAAGATAAATTCGTCGACTTTGGGCAGATTGCGGCTATCCGCTATCACTAATCAGTCAACCACTTTCATGTTATTAAAGCGTCTATCAAACCAATAATTAAATATTACGACATTTACGAGAATTGAAAACGTGTCGTTAGAATCAAGTACCTAATCCGTCGGACTGATAAAAAATGAACATGACATTGACACCATGACAGTTCTATATTTTTTTAAATTCCTACGGTAATAAATGGACTAACCGCACTATGAGTATATCCCTAACATTCACAATCCAACTTTTTTTACTGTTTTTCCTAAATATAAAAAAAAACTACTGCATAAAAAAAACCAAAAATATTTTTACTGTAATGAGCAGTGTAAAATCTACAAACGGTATTTTCATTTTACTACCTTAGCAAATTTGAATTGTTGTCAATTGCTTGTAAGTTATTTATTCCATCGAATTTCTAAGTTTTGAATAATCATCTGGTTGTTGGCTTTTGCTGTCTGAAATTAATGTCAAGTAAAGCGTAGTTACTACTTCCACGTCAATAACGTATATTGGTCAACATCAAATGCGAAAAACACAACGGCCAAAGTAACGATGTCAATCAAAACGCGAATGTGTTAAGTGACTTTTGAAAGCTAGTTAACTAGCTATATCATTTTATCATTTTCTTTCAATATTTACTTTTATCTCTACTTTTAACGTTAATTTGCAAGTGTAATAATATTTCTAATTATTTATCACCACTTTTAAATTGATTGATTTAAAGTTTGGTACTTATGTGTAATTTTGATATTTAATATTATGCAATGTAGTTATTATGAAAGTTTTAAAATGTGGCTTAGTGTATTATTCAAATAATTTAAATGTTTGAATAATATACAAAAGTTTAGCTGGTCACAGGAGGAAAGATTTTTTTAGTATTTAATATAAGAAAAACACCCTGAATAGCTAGCTATCAGTGGCGTGGCGTCAAGTATATCAGAAGGCAAGCCGAAGGGAACTTAACTAGCCTTTTCTTCTAATTCTGCACAATAAATTGCCCAACAGCCTTAAAATAGGCAAGCCAGTGGGAATAGAGTTCTATGGACGCCACGCCACTGCTAGCTATGCTATGTCACAATATCACGATCAGTATCAGTAGTCAAATAAAAATTAGCCCAGCCCATGGCTGCATGCGGCATGGCTGGCTTCTGCTTAAGAATGGATACAATTTAACACGAACCACTGATCTACTGAACGACTTTTGTAGTCCTCTATTTAATTAATCACCTTAGCTACTATAACATTTCCATTATAACTTTTCTAATTTATAAAAGTGACTGTCCATGTCAAGAAAAAACAGTAATATACTTATAAAACAGTACCGTGACTGACTGACTGACAGACAACGCATAGCCTAAACCACTGGATCTAGGAAGTTGATATTTGGCAGACGTACATCTTGAGTATCCCAGAGAAGCACTAAGAAGGGTTTTTTGATATTCCTACGGGATAGAGAATAAATGAGGCTTATGTATTTCTCAGTAACTGTAATAACTAGACTTCAAATTCGGCACACATGTAGATAATTGTAACACTAATTTCAGGATTTTTCGATATTCCCACGGGATAAGGAAAAAAATGGAATTTATATGTTCGAGTCAGTCAAATTTCTTTTAAAAAACAGCGAAGTCTTAGTAATGGGTCTCGTTTTTACCCTTTGGGTACGGAATCCTAAAAAATAGCAACATCACCTTCTTATATTATTTGTATTACTTGAGTTATTGTCTTCACGTACGACGTCGCGGGCAAAAGCTAGTGGCTTCATAAAAATGATGTGCTTAAAAATACAGCCTAATTAATTATAATTATAATAACAAGTTCATACAGATATACGGCAATAAAAGGCATTACAGATTTCATTATTTACAAAAAATGCAGATTAGTTATCTCCGATCAACAATACATACAGTAGTTATAATAAAAAATATGATTTGTGTTTGGCTAACCAAGGCAAATGTCTAAGTGTTGGATTATGTCAAACCATTGTTAATAGTAGTTGAAAAAGCGCTTATGAACTTAGGGAGAAAATTTGTCATGTTCGTACAGGTAAATTCGCAGCCGCTGGCACCAATGGATTGAACGACAGTAATATCACTTGTCGCAGTGAGAGTGGCCGTTCTTTTACAGGCGCCTCAAGGCGACACAAAATATATACATGCATACCGTCACGCCTCTGTCCCACAGGGGTAGGCAGAGACTACTTTGTTCCACTTGCTACGATCCTGACATACGTTTTCACTATGACGCTCCAATCCAGAAAATCATGGCTAAAAAGAAATGACATTATCATAATTACTTATCATTCAATCCACTCGTGCCAGCTGTTCATTAATATACTCACTCAGCTTCAAATAGTACATAATAGCAAAGCTAACATGTTTTAAATAGTTTGATAACGTGCACGTCTTCATTTGTATTATTTTAAAATATTGAATTTTAGAATTCCAAAATTAAGGTTGAGACAGAGGCAGTCCTCGATGATTCAAAAATCGTGAACATTTACTCGTATACTACGTTTGCAAGCTTTTGTGTAATTTTGTCCACTTCTAGTGTTGTCGAATTGACTTGAAATTTAGTCTACAAATAATAACATATAATACGTAATATACATTACAAAAGACAAAGCCGTGGTAGCCTAGTGGTTTGACCTGTGACCTCTGAGTTTTTCGGAATTTATGTGCGAAATTACATTTTAAATTTATCATGAGTAGTGGGACGTATATTATAGGCTGGAGATGATGGTGATGAATATAAATGACAATACATAACATACATTTCCATTTAACATGTTTCTAGCTTTTATCTTACTTATCGATTGACTTTGTTCGTACTATATTATTTTTAATGTGCCCTGATTAATTGGTTATTTTTTTTTTAATAATCGTCATGTGAAAATAACTGGTTTAGGAAATTTAATTATAGCAGTATTATTTGTTTTAGGACAGGGCTTGTGATGAGTGAAAACCCACTGTCACCAATCGTCCATGACGGACAGAAACAAATCTATATCTAAATAAAGTCTAAAATCCTTTATGTTGACTGCCTAGTAAATCGAATAGGATAAATGAATTCGTGATGTGTATAAATTAAACTTAGCATGGTATACTTACAAGTTTTGTTTTAGATTTTATTGCACGCGTGTCGGTGCTTTACTGTAAATTTGTAACGAACGGTTTTATGTAGGGCTTAGTGGTATGGTTAAATACTGAGAGCCGACTCAGAAGAAACATTATTTCAGAATGCTAAGATAGAACAAGTCAAACATCTAGTTATTGGTAGTTTTGATAGCAGGCACTTAGCGAGCGGAACGAAATGTGGGTCTTCACTTGACCTTCTACTATTACGTTGCGTTACGTACGAGTGTGCCCGTAATCACACCCTCACCTGCTGCTGGCGGCCTAGATCTCGAGTGTCACTGCTTTAATTACAACCTAAATATCTTTGAGTACGTAGATGGAGGTATGTGGACTATTTGGTGCAGACAGCTGCAGAGAAAAGGTAGAGTAAAAGCGCTAACTATACCGAGGGGGTACCTTTTGTCTGCAGCTGACTATATAGTTATTGGCTTGTTACATTACACAGTTTGTTTAGTATGTAGTCTCATTATGATTTCGCGACTTATAGATATAGAAATTAAACTGCTTGGACGGGTTAATAATCCCTTACAATATAAAAAAAGGCAACTCTGTTTGGAGATCTGTAAAGTTTAATTAGTTCACCAGTGTATCATTTATGTTGCCGGGTGCAAGATGGCCGCCTAATTTCTCATAATTATTTGTGCCTACATCTTAAAGGGTGTTTTCATTAATTCCGCCTAGCAACTTTGCTTTGTGCTACTATATGCTTAAAAAAAGCGATAAGTTCTTCGCATAATGTGATTTGGTCTAATTGACATTACCAAATTATAAAATTCTTAGTTAATCGGAATGTAACATTGTTTCCTGAAGTTCTGTTATTTCTGTCTCGGTATGTTACGCTGACAGGGACGGGCACCAACACTCGACGTCACTTCTTCCTTCTTTTTGCCAAGTGCCAAAATGAGAGTCAGAAATACAAAACAACACCCGTTCTCTTGTGGCCCTAGTGATTTGTCCTATTAGTCGGACTATTAGGGAGAACTATTTCTGTCTGAACTACTGTGTGCCTATGTAGCGGTTGCCAATTATTTAAACCACCTGTATATTTCTCAGGAGCCTTGAAATGGCCATCTTGTAGAACTGTATAGGTTAGGTTAGTTTTATATCAATCATGAACAACATACATACTTGCACCCTGAACAATATACAGGAGGTGGGTTTTGCATAGTAGCATATATAGGACAGACAGAAATAGGTCTCCCTCGAAAAAACGGAGAAAACTACTGATAATTTCATTTTGTATAATACGAAAGGATGAAATCTGACATAATATCTGAGCATAAGATTAAGATAGGTAACATTGACGGCACTGAGTTCGTTCATCCAATTGGTGCCTTTTCTTGAAATTATCTGTGTTTTGCGATTTTGACTGTATACCTAATTTCGCCTTAATTATTTATCTCAAGACTTAAATAAACTCTGTAAGGAAAACTGTTTTTTTTACTGCTAAACCGAGTTGCAAGTGGACTCGGAGCAAGCCAACTATATGCATGTTGGACAAGGATAAGGAAAGGTTACGACGTTACTTAGTCCAAGTGAAGTTAAAATTGTACCTATAACAATAGCTAAGCAGCTTATACGAAAAGTGTAAGTTCATGTCAACGTCCTTGCTGTTACAAAATAAGTAATTTTTCAACAATTACAATTTTTGTGGACTTTCAGAAAGTGTTACACCTATATGGACGTCTTATTCCTCCGTGATATGGACCAATATTCTATAGAAATATTCAATGTATTTATTGCCCGTGGTCCTACTAATTTGTCCTACTCGGAAAAAATGCTGCCATTATTTGGAATCATTTAATAATATTGTAATCAATGATATTTCATAGTATAGATATGTTACGTTCCTAGTAAATTGGGTTTGAAAAACGTTCCCGCTGCATTATAGCTAGCTATAAAACTTTATGGTCTCGAGATTCACTAATGAATGACGAACAAAGATACGGTGAACGCGAGAGTAAAAGAGATAACTATCTCTAAGCCATTGCGCTTCGAGTATGATGACATTGATGACAGGGACATAGATTAAGAATAATAACCGAAATCAGACAGAACGGATATTATAAAGTAGGTAGAAAACAGACCGAAATAAAACAGTTTGTGTTAAATGAAACAATGTTTTAATTTTGTATATACATTTGAATTGAGTGTCTTACACAAGTCACAATTTCGAGTAGAAATAATTATGTACATTTTTCACAAAAGTATATTAAACAACTTTGGAAGTTACTATCTATAGCTTCCGAATTCCGGATCCTGCCGTTTTACCAAATTTATTTTGGTCAAATGTTTCATTTGCCAAATGTTTCATTTCCCAAGCCTCGATTTTCTCCGAAACAAATAATTTTCCTCGGTGTATTCTATTATGGTTTTATAGAATACAGTAGGTTAGGTTAGGGTTGTCTTGTGACAAAAATATATGGCTTCAGAGAAAATCGAGGCTTGGGAAATGAAACATTTGACCAAAATAAATTTGGTAAAACGGCTGCTATTCGAGGGCATCCAGTCTAATTCACTTCGTTGCCTTTGCCTACGCACTATCGCGATCCACTCTTCTTTTCTTACTTCATTAGAAGGGAATCTATAAAAAAGTTGTGAATACATAGTTAAATTTTAACACTGACGGGGTACTAACGTTCCACATTAACTACTCAGATCTTCAACATCACGGTGCAAACCATCTCTGTACCAAAGGAGAATGCCCAAAGTTAGGCCCACACTTTGTGTCAATAGTAATAATATTATTTAATAATATCTTTCGATGACTTTAGTAACTTTAGGACTTTATTTTGTTCAATAGTAATAATATTAATACCACTATGTGTGCTATGATAATGATTCACCCGGCCATATTGATACCTACGTTGTCACATCTGATTTTTTAATCTATGTTGTTGTCTTATCACTTGTATTTTTTACGAAAAACTAAAAATACGTAGTAAAAAACAATTTTTTTTATACTTACACGTGATAAGTGATTCCTTGAGCTTTATTAGCTTTAGCAACATAATTTGTGCACTTTCTAAATACATACGACGGCATTTTACATTGATTTGTTCAACTGTAACATTGACTACTCATACTGTGGCTTGTTTGAGGTAAACTGATTGCGACATGTGTCGATTGGGTCATTTATGAGTCTATAACTCGGGCGCGGTAGTAACATATCTACTCCCTGTTTATATGTAATATCATTGATTTTAATACAAAAATAGGTACTACCCAAGTAACACATCAAAGCAGTATAACGGCCGACTTACAGCATTTCTGTATCGTTTTAGCATTTTGAGTTAGTTATATAGTAGCATTATAAACGTCTATACGGCTACTGTAGTGCTTATTTGGGCACAAATTATACAGCTTTAGATCCTACATAGGTTGTATAATTGCATTACATCGCATTATATTAGCATTATATTAGCATTATTGTGGTCAAAGTAGGTGCCAATCGCATTAAAGAAGCATTATTACGGTCAATGAAGTTGCCAAGTGCATTACAGAAGCATTATACTAGCAATATTATTGATAATGAAGATGTTAATTGCATTACACAAGCATTAGACTAGCATTCGAATGTAGTAAAAGAATGATTAGAGCTATTGAAGTGTTCACAGTTAGAACTTAAATAAACCCTACATCATTGCAAAAACATCTCTAATACCAAACAGTACGTTATAATTTATTAACGTTGAATTTATAAACTACTTGTTTCGCAATATACTTTGACAATATAGAATGAAGTGACATAAAGGTTAGCGTCAAAGAAAATTGTATTAATACTGCAAGGGTAATAAGTTTTTGACTCTTTTGTGATTTCATGCCTTCAATTATTACTGCGCAATGTAGTTTACTTTGTAAATGTCTATACAAGTTTCATTGAAAATTTTCACGCGCCTTCGATATTTTGTAGTTTTGATATAATATGGTAAATAAATCTATGTGTGAAATAACCAAAACAATTGTGTTTTCCTAGTATAGAACGAATTTTGCATAATTAACATAATAGTAGTGGTTGGACAGTATTCAGTAAAATTATATATAGTTATTATATAGGTCTATTTTTTGTTTTGTTGATCACATAATTATAATACTAACGTAAGTTGCTTTTCTTAAATATGGCCGACAAATGGTTTTAATAATGCATTAAAATGAATGTATATACGGCTTTACACATTACAATAACTCACGTGTATTTGATTAAAGAGCTGTTAGCCGCACAACAGAACTCAGTTGATCTTTCGAATGCTAGCATTACATTGATTCACGTTTATGCTATTAAGCAGCATTAGGCAATATCTTACTACTTAAAAATGCTATTATAAACCCTAAGGCACTAAAAACTGCTGAAAGCTGTATAGCGAATTAACGTGGCATGATAATGGTTCATGTTTATGCTATTAAACAGCATTAGGCATTTATTTACTACTTAAAAATGCTATTGTAGATCCAAATGCACTAAAAACAGCGGAAAGCTGTACAGCTGCGTTGTGGTTTGCTGCACTAAAACTATAGGCTTTACAAAAGCATTTTGATATGCCATTATCTAACCGTTATACCGTCTAAAGCATCATAATGGTTTTGAAATGCCAATATAAATCGTCAAGATGCTCGGTGAACTTATATAAGAGTTTATACGGACCTTAAGTTCTACATAAGTGTACTATTCGTTTGTTAAAATGCTTCCTGTGTTACTTGGGTAGGATACTTAGGTATCTTGAAAATACCCAGAAAAAGGAGCTCCGTTGAAAACCAGTAGGACCACGGGCAACAGAGGAAATATTCACTACTTACGCACTGAGTGTTTAGATGATGCAGTGGAAGAGTTAGAGGAGATGCGTTTTTAAAGACGTGTTATATAATGTGCATTGCATTACATGCACTGGCGTTCGTATCGCCACAGTGTATGTGTGTTTTTTTGTACACTAGAAAGTCATTGGTACGCTTTTAAAATTTCACATAATTAGGTAAGTACCAATTGGTAAAAAAGAGAAAATGTGTATGGAAGTGTTTATATCTACTGCTAAGATGTAACAAAAAATCAATGTGTAAGTAAATACATTTTTATTACAATGTATATAAACAATCACAAACTTGCACGCTCCCGGTATCACAGACTTATCTATTAATATTGCTTTATTATATCATAATTATAACCATTAAATAGGTAATACATACAGACTAATAGCGAGGGTAAAAAAAACTTAATAAGTATCTAACAATAAATACTAGATTGCTCAACGAGGGAGAAAAATAACCAAATTTATACGAGATATATTGATACTCAAACATGACGACGGTACCGATACTTCGAGATTGAAAACAGATTGCGTATATTATATTCTACGACCTAGTTTTTTTTTATTGTATTAGTTCTCTAACACTATTGTTTTTTTGTTTCAGTATCTTTTTACTATATGTTTATTATACGTATACCTATACTGCTTACTTACATACATATATATTTAATACTTCTGTTTATTTCATCGTATTAGAAACAAAAAGAGTTTGAACTTGGGAAGTCACCAATTTCCAACTCGAAGTATCAGCCTGTCTATGCAAAATTTTTGTACAAATATTTGTGTAAACTTTTCAGTTTCGTGTGTCGTTGAAAAAACTAGGTAGGTACTATTTTATTTTTAGTGACTCGGCATATTTTTGGGGGTTTTACAAATTGAAAGAAACCGACGAGGGCCTTTTAAAGGATTTGTACTATTTTTCTAAATACGTATTTATCCTCGATAATGCACTTGCATAGTACATTATGCAGAGCCTCTTGTGCTAATATTCACACACAAAACGTCTCGAACACGTTCACGGCGTTCACGTCTCAATTAGTTAGGTACCTACTATGGAAAAATTGGCAGTACCCTTTTTGAATCGAAACGGCAACAATTAGTTTATACAGTGTTAAATTAACGCAGTTAAACTTAACCTTAACGTTATTTAGGTAATATATTATAACCCTGGGGCCTTACCATGACGTCTTAATGCAATTCAATTTCGAGTCAGTTCAGGTTTTAGGTACCTAGCTGTCATTTTTAGTTCTGACAGCGAGCGAACCTAAACTGAATCGGAATTGAATCGCATTAAGACGTTATGGTAAGCCCCCGGCCGCGCAAATTATTGACACGGATGAACTATATTTTATTCACGTCACGTCTAAATATCTAGGTACCCCATCGATACCTACACGGGTAGTTAGACTAGTGGGCCAGAAAATGGCCGGAAACTACAGTTTATGAACAGAGGCATTAGTCTATAGTATAGTAATATAGTATAGTAGAGAACCGACGTGTAACTTTTTATAAAAATTACAGGTCAGCAATGAATATTCTGAAATAGTTGTCATTCCCTTAATTTAAATTTGACAAGCTTTTATATATCTGGCATTGATTGACTGAAGGCATTTACTAATAAATAAGGTAGGTACCTATGTATGTGTATTTACGTTAATGTGAGTGCAAGTGAATGTTGCCGGATTAACTTTTAAGGCAAATGTAAAAAATTATATTATACCTATTTAAGATAAATTTAAATATAATGTCGCAGACCTGCGAATGCAACCAGTCCCTGCAACTTTTTAATATACTTAACTACATAGAATCAACTGCTCGTCGTTCGAGTAGTTGGGTGCGACCACACCGCCGCTTAAAAAACGGTGACGTTACGGAATCGCAACAAAATGTATGAAGAAACGGTGAGAAAACGTGACGCATACGACAAGTCACTGCGTATACGTGACGGTTTGGTCGCACCCAAATGTATGAAGAAACGGTGAGAAAACGTGACGCATACGACACGTCACTCACTGCGTATACGCGGCGGTTTGGTCGCACCCTTACACAATGTCAAAATCAGCTTTGTCTGGTCTTAATAAAATTAAAAGCCTTAAGTTAAGTTCTAAACGCTACCACAATAGCTGATAAACTTTCGTAAGTCCCTGTGATGAATATGAATAGTCCAAGTATTATTATGAATAAATTTTTAGCCAGCATGTAAAAAGGTATTCCGTTGCGCGTCTGTGAGGTTGCCACCAGTTGGATCAGCGGCGGGAACACGAGGGCCAAGCCTGTGCTGCTGATGGCTCCCACCAAGGAAATGAACAGCCCGAGTTGAGGGATGGATTCCGCCAGAAAAACTGAAAAAAGTTTATTATCAAAATATTTTTTATTAGGTACTTTGTTTTACACGTAATTTGTTTAATATATATATCCTACTAAATAAATATTTTACCATCTGGAAAATCCCACTAAGATTATAAATGCTTAAGTTTGTGAATATGGATGTTTGTTATTATTTCACGCCAGAACGGCTGGACAGATATTGGGCACAGAGATAGATTATAGTCTGGAACAAGCAATAAACGATTTTTTTGCAGACGAAGTCTCGGGCAACAGCTACTTAATAGATAAATTTACTTACATGTGATTAGAACTAACAAAGCTCGGAAGCCCAGCTCCTTAGCTACTGGCGAACTGGATCCCAGTCTCTTTCGGAGCGCCGGCCATGCGATGTCAATCGGGACGTAAAATTGCAGCGGGTATGTCAGCAGCACGGCCAAAGCTAGTAAAGCTTGCACTACGGTGCTGAGGCTAGAATAGTCAAACAATTTCAGTTCAATCTAGTGTCCATAATGGTAGTAATGAGAATTTTATCCAGCTTTATTCCAAACCTAAAGTATCTACTTACATGTGACCCGGCGTCATATTAAGAGTAAGGCTGCCAGCAACCTCGTCACCCCATTTTAGGTAGCCGAGGAAGCCGACGGTGATGAATATTCCTCCTACAACTACCATGCCGACGTTCAACACTCCGAAAGTCTTTTGGAACTGCTCCGGGCGCCGCATTTCATTTTTCAGCGGAAGAACCTTGAAAAATATGTCATGAAAAGATTTGTGCATATTCATACACGGCATATCGTCACACGGCGGACACGACATACAAAATCCGCGTTGTTGAATAAACACAGGCACGACGTCTGTACACGCGTCAATGTGTTACGCACGTCAATGTTTACAGGGCTTAGTCTATCGCAAAAACCTAGTACTTATATGTATGTATATGAAAGTAAAGCTTAAGTGTGCAAATAAATGTACTTCATCGTTAGGTATTTATTTATTTAAATCTACTTAAAATGTGTGTCTGTGTATTTAAGCATTAGGTACCTATTATTTTCAATTACAATAGATATAAGCCTACAAACTTAGACGAATGATTCGGTAGTTATTTCATGTATTAATCGCGATAATTTCAGAAAACATTAATTTACTAATGTTTTATGAAATGAAGTAAGCAGTTAGGGTAGGTTCCCAAAATGAGTGCCGTGCGGCCGACATACATCGCGTTGCGCACCCGACTAGTTTCCAGCAGCTTTCCGGCATTCCGGCAGCCTGCGCTTGAGGGGTGGGGTAACTCGAATCGGTGCGGGGCGGAGCGTGGCCATTCTGTACGTTAATACTATTATATGTATATTCTGTGATGTCGTTTTATCGTAAGTCATACACCACCATAGGCAATGATCGTAGGAATTTAAAGCGACAAGGTACCTTTTGCAGTGCGCCTACAAGATAATCGATTGGGTTAGGTTAGGCAGGCATGTTTATTCAACAATGTTTCAAGTACTTACTAGACCGATTCCTTCGAAGGCGTATACGGCTGTACCAAAGTACAAGGGCAGTTGTCTCCAGCCGGCGATGTAGTCGCGCTCGCTGGGTGACGGTAGCCCTCGCGCTGCCTCGTACACGACGGCGCTGACGCCGGCCGCCATGAGTACGTTGGCCACGGTCGAGAAAGGCGTCAGGAACTTTAGGTTGCGCACCGAGCACGCTAGCAGCACCGGTATCACCACGAATATCATGTGCACCGATAGCTCCATATGCACGCCGTAGTGGTCGCAAATCTGCACCAAGTAGGTAGAGGAGAGGTATTGTTAGATTTTCGACGAGCGGAAAAAGCGTTCTTTAATAGGTATAGAAGTCGAATAATATGCATTGCAATCATGCATGTCAAATATTAAAGTATAGCTTTTCAGAATGATTCCAAAATCTAACGACTTTAACAATAGGAAGTTTCTATGATTCTATGTACTAGCTTTTGCCCGCGACTTCGTCCGCGTAGACTTCATTTATTGACAAGTCACATATTGCTATTTTTTTTATATAATAAGTGATATTAAATCCCGTGGGAATTTTGAAAATCCCTCCTTAGTGCACCTCTATGATACTGAAGCAATGTTTATATACGTTGCGACTCTTGGCAGCCGCGATTTTCGATATGTTCATCGCTATCCCGCGGAAACTGTGCAATTTTCCGGGAATAAAAGTAGTTTTCTGACCTTAGATGTCAATAAAATAAAGCCTGTAAGTTGCCCTGATATAAGTGTTAACTATTGTGAAAACCGTAATAAAATCCTTTGCGTAGTTTTGGAGATTAGCGAACTCATACATAAATATAGTACACATACATACATATATATATACACACCAGTGGCGTGGCGTCCATAGAACTCGATTCGCACTGGCTTGCCTATTTTAAGGCAGTTGAGCAATTTATTGTGTAGAATTAGAGGAAAAGACTAGTTAAGTTCCCTTCGGCTTGCCTTCTGATATACTTCACGCCACGCCACTGATACAGACAGACAAAAAAATTATAAAATCGACTTTTTTGTGTTTTATTCTTCTCCCCTAATCGTTAAAACTCTATCTTTGATGAATTTATTTAATGTACAGACACGAACTTCCTACTGATTTATTATTATTATAATTATGTCTTAGAGATCGCAAATCGCAACCGAGACTCGCGCTGGCTTGCCGTTTCAGTTCAGCCGAAAGTGAAGCAGCCTGCCTGGCTAGAGCGCCACTGACTCTCTCACCGCGGTCTTCCTCAGACTCCTGAGACCGTGCCACTCGCATCCTCAAAGCGGCATGAATTTCGCGAAAGATTAGTTTATTTTTCATGAAGGCATGATAACGCGTATAAAATGTGAGACCCAAATCGTTTAGACATGGGGGTTAAATAACGTCACGGTGACAAAGTCACTCGCCGTCAAAACGTGTCACTGTGACTTTTCACAAAATAACAACGTTACAAAATCACATAAGTTCCTACTGTTCCATCCTCGGCTCGGCTCTAATCGGGCTTAGTCGGGAATGTTCGGATTCGGAACTTCGTGGCGAACATCGGATGATGCCTGCTGCCTGAGAGCGAGTGAGACAGCATGAAAATTATGAATACTTGCTCACTCATCCGTGTTAAAGAGTTGTTATAATGAAGCATACTCGTAGAAAAGGATGTATGTATAAAACACATGAAAAAGATGACCGCCATCCATGATGATGATGATGATGATGATGAAAATAATTGTAACACTTCTTGATTATGGATGGTGTAAATAATGTTTTGGTTGGTTTTGGTGAAGTAAATTAAATATAAATTGAGAAATTACTGGAACTAATTTCCCAAATGTATTTATTTTTTACTTAAAATGTGCGACAGTCCTAAGCCTGTAAAAGTGTAAAGGTTATTTTTGATCAATTACTTGTGTGATAACGGTGTGACAAAATCATGTCATAATAGCACTGCGACAATATCATATGGTGACACGAGTAACTGGCGTGACAAAATCACGTTGAAATAACAGTGTGACAAAAATAACGTTCATTACAGGACCTTGACGTGACACAAATATCATGCAGTGACACGAGTAACAGGCGTGACAAAGTCACGGTGACTTTTCACTGTGACTTTTTTGGAACGGGATCGTCAGTCACTGATATCAAAATAAAATGTAACGCTTTTCCCCATGTCTAAAAATCGTTTGACATTACTCCACAAACAACAGAATAAAATGTTTTTTTTTTCAAAGTACCCACTTTTGTGGCCAGTATTAACTTGCTTGAAGGAGGTTGACTATAATATATTTCGTATTTCTGGGTCTATAATTTTATCAGTTCTCTGTATTTTGTTTGAAAAGAGGAATATGTTGATAGTTTATTTTTTTCGCCGGGGCTTGTACCTATTTAATTTATCTAACTAATATTATAAATGCGAAAGTATGGATGGATGGATGTATGGATGTTTGTTTGTTACTTAATCACGCCAGAACGGCCCAACGGATCTGGATGAAATTCGGCACATAGATAGAGAAAAGTCTGGAATAGCAAATAGGCTACTTTTTATCCCGGACAATTGCGTAGTTCCCGCGGGATAGCGATAAACGAATTCTTTGCAGACGAAGTCGCTGGCAACAGCTAGTAATTAATAAAAATTACGTTATTTTCTATTCGTATTTTTTGCTAATGCTAAAAAAAAACAATTTATAGCGACTTTGTCATTGAGTGTTGGATATTTTGTAGTTGGCAACACTACTGGTCTGTCAAATGTCGAATACAATATTATGATCGCTTAATTTTTCTCGTGAAAAAAGTAAAGGCAAATCACTCCTATTCAGACATTTAATTGGTAATTTTTTTATTTATTTTTTATTATAATAAGCGATATTAAATCTAATGGGAATGTTGAAAATCCCTCCTTAGCGCACCTCTATGATACTGAAGCAACATTTATATAGGTACGTTGTGACTCTAGGCAGCTGCGATTTTCGTCATGTTCATCGCTATCCTGCGGGAACTGTGCAATTTCCGGGATAAAAGTAGCCTATAACCTGGCCGGTGATTTTCTCAACAGATTAGTAAAGTTTCCAACAAAATCCGTTCAGCCGTTTTCACGTGATATGCGCGGACAAATATACAGACAAACAGATAAGCAGATAAACAGACAAAAATTCTAAAAACTGTTGAAACGTGTTCTGTTATCGATTCTATGTATCCCCGGCCATTTTTTTTTAAATATCTTCCATGTACAGACTTTCGACCCTCTTCAGCTTTATTATATGTATAGATATTTGACCGCGTGGATACCGGATATGAATGCTTAGCCCCCATCGCTACCAAAATTATAAATCTGAATGTAACTCTGTGTGTCCGTTTGTCTGTCTTTTACGCTTGTCACCTAAACCAATGAACCGATTTTAATGAAGTTAGTTACAAAGATGGTTTCAGTCCCGGGGAAGGACAAAGGTAGGTAATATCCCGAAAAATCGCAGTTCCCGCGGGATAGCGACAAGTAAATTCTGCGCAGACGGAGTCGAGGGCAACCACTATTAGTTGACCTAAATATATAGATAGATTCCTCCGTTGGTAGGGTTGTACCTACCAGACCTCTCCATGCCCACAGATCAGTGATGTGATAGATACGCGGTAGGTAGGTACGTTGATTAGAGTAGGCCAATATACACTTAGGGACATATTTAGCGGAACACAAAAAAATGTGTAGGTAACTTTTTTATTTTTTTCTCAAGCATTAACTATGCGTTTTGTGTTCCGCTAAATATGTCCCTGAGTGTATAATTTTTACCATTTTAATATTGGTGGCTATGAAGACAATGTAAATACAGCAGAAGCCCAGCTGTGTGACGCAGAGGAAGATGTTCACTACGATCTTCATGGTACGGGCTAGGGGACGCAGGCGGGGCGGGCCGGTCGCGAACACGAGGGACACAGTTTCTGCGAAGTTTGGAGCCTTGTCCCGCTTTGTTTGGCGGTGCATGTCCTCGGAACAGTTGAGCTAAAATAAAAATGATAATTAATGTTTGTAAATACATACCGATACCGAAATGTATGTGTACCATTGTAACCCTGATCTCTGTCTCTAGGGTAGGTACTTACCAGTTCTTTTCTCTGAGAATAAACTCAGAGAAAAGAACTCCGACAAAGTAATTTATTTACTTGCCTACCACGTTTATTTTGAAATTCTAAACCTACCAGTAAGTGTTGTGAGTGGACACAGATGACGCCGAGGATGACCGTCATGATTGGTGCAAAAACAAGGCCGCCGTTCTTGAACGCATCGCCCATGGCCAAAAGCCCTGAGCCTATGTTGCCTCGGAAGAGGTGAAGCAGCGTTTCTCCGTACCTATTGAGAAAAGTATCTTTAGACCAGTAAATACTTAAACAATAACCTGGCTCCTGTGGTATAGACGTTGCATTACGGTTACGGCAGGTACTTACTACTCTTACTGATGAACAAATGAAATGCAACCGGGGTTGGTTGCTACTTTAGGTACCTACTACTATTTCGAGTCGATATTCCATCAGAGGGAACTTACTAATTATACGGGATTACGGATAAGTATCGCCCTATTCCGGAACCAGCGATTAGCTAAGCTAAGTAGCTGATTTCTGGCTTACCACAGATTATTATTATGAAAAACGAATCCTATAAGAATGGCACACACAGTAGTGAGGTACCTACCTCACTACTGTGTGTGCCATTTTCTTATATATATTATTAGGAAATTTAATAAACAACAATACAAATATGCATTAAAAATAATGAAAAGCCTTACGTAGTGGGGTGGTTGACTTGGTGGGCCACTGGTTCGGCAGCTTCCAGTTCAAGTTGCGATTTAGTTTCAGGAATGATCGCCTCTCTTGACTGAAACATGCCGTAGCCTTCGGACAACGTACTGAAAATTACAAAGAGCAGACTAAATTTATCCGATTACGTATCACTGCGGCCATAAACAGAAGGGGAGATCTTCATGTTATTTTTTGTTGACTGTATATTTACTTAACTTGAACTATTGATATTATAAGTAGATAGGTAGGTAGATACACATCGATAAAGGTAGATAAACAAGTAAAAAAAAATCGGCCAAGAGCGTGTCGGTCGGGTGGATTATTATGAACTTAATTATTATTTTTCATTTTTATTTGATACTACTACTTTCTTGACGAACATTGTTCACGGTTTTTACATTTTATAAGTTGGTTGACTAGGTACCTATTACTCGTTTGTAATTGTAAAGCCCAAGCCTAGCTGTGATGGCTTTAGGTAGGTACTTCGTTATACATATACTACTAACTAACTTAACTACCATATTGTTTTACCTATCACTATATAACCTAACCTAACCATTTACCTGGGAAGGGTGGGGGACACTCGACTCTAACGATAATTAAAGATAGAGAGAGAGAACGAAACCTTTTATTTCACTTAACATTTATTTACACACATTATACACGTAGATATACATATAAAAGGAAGTAATACAATATACTTAAGAATAGCACCGATATGGTGTAAATTGGGCCCCACTTTAGGATAATGTCGCGGCAAGCCGCAACGCTATTTTTTAATATTTCGCAAGCGGATCCCTGAGTCGAAATATGGTTTTCCCACACCCACAATATTTTTGAACGATCTTTCCAACGACACCCCACAATATGGGAAAATGAGAAAAAAGTGATCCCCACTTTACGTGTAGGGGAGGTAACCAAAAAAAAAATTACTTAAGTATTCAAGATTTTATTTTACCATTTTGTCAGCGTTGTTAATATATATACTATACGTTGTTAATAGTATACCAATGCCAAATTACAGCTTTCTATAGTACTAAGAATCTCTGAGTTATGCCGCGGACAAACAGACAGACCGACGGACGCACATAGCGAACCTGTAAGGGTTCCTTGTTGACTACGAAACCCTATGGCCCCCTACAGTTTCGCTATGTCCGTCCTAAGATGGTTTAAAACTAATACGTTATATTTTATCTCCCAATGAAGTATAAACCTAATTAAATTGATAGCTAAATGGGTGCGAGGTGCGATAAAGGATCAATCAAGTATCAATTATTAATCTTGACAAACTACATATTGTTAAAACTAACTTAAGTACTTATAGACAAACAAAACAACTCTATTGTGAACACAACAACAATGTGTGGTTATATTAAGTATGTCTTTAAAAGTCGATCAAGAGTTATCTAGTTCATTAAAGGTGATTGATATATTGTAATAATGTGCCGGTCTAGAATAATTGCCCTTGTTGCTATTGAGTTTTTTGTAACTAAAATTCAATCTAAGTAATATCACCGATGTATTTTTGTAAGTACTTATAAAACTCAACATTTCAAAAGTTTGTGTTGTATTTTTGACAGTTTCTATTGTAGATAAACAAAAAGCTTAGAAATAACGCTTAATACTTAGAGCAAAATTGACAAAGGCCTTTATCATAAACACCAGTAGGCCTTATTCGTCTAACCCACTTAGAATCACAATCGTATTAATTGTTTTTGTCTGTCAAACGGAATAAAGATGAGGGTAGAAAGAGACTGTGAATGCGATTGCGAGCGCGCCTGCGTATCTAACAATATACATATAAGGCCTCGGATGATTCGGACGCAGAAAGCTATATAATATATTCGCACTATGAAATGGTTTGATACCTAAGCTTGTAAAACCGTCCATGATTTAAAACTGATTTCGTATTTTATTTTGATCGAGTTTGTTTGTATCGTGTTTTGAACTATTAAATACTTAATTAAAAGCTTCTACTACAACATAATATGTATTTTTACCCGATCGAAAAAAGTTTACGTAAGTATACCATTTAATTTGAATGTACACGACCCAGAAATGGTTGCTGTTTAGATAAAGGGATGAAGTGAAAAATTTGGATTATTTTGAATGAAACCACATTTTTAACTTCTTTTTTCTTTATGTTAAAGTAGGTTCCAAGTAGGTAGTAGGTACGAGTACGTTCATGATTGCAACTACATTATATTGTTACTACAAATATTAAAAATAAACTTATTTTCGTAAAATATTGTTTTTTTTAATTAATAAGCGCACAGTATCTTTATATCTAGTTTAACTCAGTGGAAAACGAGCAAATGGGTCACTTGATGGTAAGTGACCACCACCCATGGACACCCGCATCACCAAGGGATTTCAAATACTTTTGCTCGCTTAGAAGGCTAATATAGAATATCTAATGTGTCAGTAATTTCACTCGTCGTCGTAAGCAGTACTTATTGGATTTTTTAGTAAAAGTGCTTTAGCTGGCTATCTTATTTCATGATCCACACACTTACTTATACCTACGTACATCACGGCAAAGTTTAATGGTAATAGGTGTTATAACTTACATATTACTTTCGTATCTACTTGACGTTATAGGAAATTGGTCAATCAATTAAGATAGCTATTGGTAATAGGCTAATAGGGTGTAGGTAGCGCGTAATATTCCACACATTAGGTAAAAATGATGTTGTATCTACAAGCACATTGTTTAACGTCCAGATACCTACAAATCTGTTTGTATGTTGAAAGTGAACCTGATAAACAGTAGTCCTACTTACCTACTAAACACTTCACTGTAATTGCCACTTTCTTACTCACAAACTACAACTAGAATTGTATACAACACGTGTAAATTTAATGATTTATGATTAAAGCAAATACTTAAAACAGTTTATAGATTGGTTTTAATAGTTGATTGACTTGTTTGTTGATTTGCTTTTGGGTTCTCCTAGGGCGGTTAATGTAATCTGCAAGCACGTTTCCAAAGCCTGACGCCGCTGCTGACACTACATTTTGAAAAGGTCGAGCAGGTTGTTGATATGATCCTTGTCCGTAAAAAGGCTGATTAACAGGTTGGCCATAGCCCCCAATGAATGGTGCGCCTTGATTGCCGTTGCCACCCCCGAACTGGCCGTGGTGAGGGCGCTGCCCGTGGTGCCCGTGGTGTCCGTGGTGGTGGTGTTGCGCCTGACTCACACCCAACTGCACGGGGTAGGCGCCCACCGGCGGCAGCTGAGGGTACGCCGCTATTGGCACTGGAGCCACTCCACACCCGAAGAAATAATTCATTACTGGTGCTGACACATATGTATAATCTTGAAACCCGAATGTCCGTCCGTATCCGCTCCCACAGGGTCCCGTATTCTGAGGTCTTCTATGCTTGCGATGCCTTCGTTCCAAGTCCTCGGGATTTTCTAAATCTTTAGTTTCCTCGATCTCGCCCCTTACATTCGTTATGTAGATCAGGAGTAAAACAAATGTCGTTGTTTTCTACATGAAACAAAAGTGTATTTGATTATCTATTTCGAATTAGTGCCGCCGCATAGTAGGTAACTAAATAGTTTATTTATTAAAAAAGCTCTTACCATTTTTTTGCAGTTGACTGTTTTCTGTAGAGGTTTCAACTCGACTGGTTGCTGCTGGGCCAATTTGGGGATTCCAAAGTTAAAAGTGAAAGTGTGTTACAGATCCTCTAAGTAACAATAAAATAATATCGCAACAGATGACGAATAAGTAGCTATTCATTAAGATTGCCCATGCATGGGAGTTGCTTTATTGGGCAATGTTACTTAGTAGGTATCTAGGTTATTCCGACCTTATCATGCCTTATAAAGTATTGGCCGTTGAACTCTAGAACTAAGAAGAGTACCTTCATCATCATTCCTACCGCGGGTTCCTCTACCAAATTTCTCTCTCGGTCTTTCTTTACTCGCCGCTTTAAGATGAGGGGTTTTGGTTGCTCCTATGGAAATAATTGTCAACAAAAACTTAAAAATCCTAATAAACACATGTACTAACATGATCAGTTAAACTAAGCCAACCAGCGGGTATATATTCTGGATTAAATTTAAAACCTACATAATTTCAATAATAGGTAAGTTGCAAATTATCGTGATTATTTTTATTATTTATTATTACGTCAGACTCAACTTGGCGTATTTATTTAATAATTTGTTTCTTTTTATATTTGGGTAGAATCCTGGAGGATAATTTTATCCCAGTGCGAATGATTTTAGGCCTAATGAGAGTGTATTAAATGTCAAAAGTACAAAGCCGACTTGCGCAGAAAAGAATTTGTTAGTGAAAATACAAACAAACTTGCAATTAAGTAAAGGCGCTTTGCGTAAGCTAAAAGTTTCGTTATAAGTCGCCTACGCATATTATTCAACATCTGTGGCAATGGTACTAAGGTACCACCTGCCCAGTATTTATACACCTGGTATAGTTAGTAATTTATTAGGTACACTTGAACTATTTACCTCCTTATTCGTACATCGTATGAAAACGGTTAGTTATACTACTGTTAACATAACATTTCTTTGTTTATCTATACATATTTACTAGTAGTCACTTTGACATTTGCCATTGTCAGACAAACAAAATATAGTTTCCCTTATAACATAACAGGTTTGTAAGTTATGTATATATGTTATTGGTATTTAAGATTACGATTTGGATGAAATTTTGTAGTAGACAAAATCCGGCTCATCGCGAACTAATAAAGCTTACTCTACAGCATACTTAATACCACATAGATGCATTGAGAGTAACCGGTTCGCATGAAAAGAAAAAGTCAATTGACAGAAGAACACGATATAAACGAAAACCACGCTGCAAACCATTGGTGACATTTAGCCTCCTTTCAGCTTTACGGGTAGTTTTGTAACACCCTTTATATACGTTGTAATTTCACCATAATATCAGCCCCAAAATCGTCGTGAGTTTTGATAATTAAAAGAAAAAAAACATTTTATAATTTTTGTTCTGAAACCTATTGTGTGTGGTATCTAATGAAAGGGCTTACTATGCCGATTCTAAAATTATATCAGAGCGTTATATTTCAGTAACTTGTATTAAATAAAAAAAAACATTTACAAAACATACCAAGTTTAGGCTTCTCCAGTATGATACGGTTGAATCATTATTTGTACAATACATCTAAAATGATATGTAATAGCCTCATATCCAACACCGAAAAGCAATTTTGAAAATATTTATATTTAGAACTTTTTATTAATGTTTAATATTATAAAGTGTTGAAATCACAACTAGTTGGAACATGTATAAAAAGTTCTATTTTAGACACTGAGGGCGAGAAGAGTTTTCAATCATAATTATTAATATTAACATATTTATTAGTACTAAAAAAAACCTTCCGTTTTCTGTGATGCTGATGACTGATGACGTCTAACTCCTCTTCAGATGTGCAAGATCGGTGTTTGTTGAGCAAGAGAAGCAGATAGGAGCGGCAGCAGGGTACATGCTCACGACAAACGTTTGAATCAAAAGCAAACCAATAATAATCACCCCAAATAGTTCCAAGCCAAATAGGTACTATTGTAGGCAGATAGACTAGGTCCACTTCTGCCACGCATGCCACAACATAAACATAACGATGTTATGATGGGAGCGTGGCGTGGGTGGTGGCGCGGGCTGAGGCACCGACTTCACACAACATAGGTAAGTAGTGATTGTTGAGTAAAATAATATTGTTGTATATATAGGTTTATGTATTATTTAGAAGATTATTGAGGATAGGTGAGGTAGTAGTTTATTGAGTTTGTTTTGTTTAGTAATAGTCTTTGATTTAATTGGTTATTGGTGGATGAACGAAAAGTTGCATGTTCTTCTTTTGAATTAAATAATAAAGAATTCCGTTTATTTTTCGCTTTTTAGTTTTTATAGTTTTTAATTTCTGTTTTGCTTTTTTTTTGAAGTCAGTTTTTTTTAAGTTTTATAAATTAATCTTTCTCCTTACCTTCCATCTTGATTGACAGATACGACGCTCCCACTGATAGCGCTTACATCAACTTTTTCTGTTTTCTTCATAATTAAGTCTGAAACAAAATTAAATTTAATTAGGTAGGTATTAAGTTACCGTAAATTGAGATTGTGTTGTGTATTACATCGCACCTACTAGGTAATCTTAGATGAAATATCCCATGCTTTGTCTACTTTTATATCTGTTGTTGACTCAAAATGCAAAATATTGAACAACACGATTCTAATTGATAATACATACCTACAGTAAGACCTTATCAAATTTGTATGCAATTCATTGGGCACAGAAATCGATCTAGATCTAGAAAAGTCGTCTGGGCAGCGTAGCTCGGTCGACATAGTGTATTTATAAAGTCCATGAGCAAATAAAACTCATTCTCGATGCAGCCGTGGATGCTGCATCGTTATCCGACACACTCAGAATCGCACTCCGTCGTTACCTGGCGTTGCGTGATATCTACAAGATGGAATCACTTGTCTCGTCACTGTCGTGTCTAGCATTGTTCTAGTGAGGAAGAATTGAGGAAATTTCCACTTATCTCACTCATTCAGAACACGTTCATGCTAAGGAGAGGGCAGTCTAGTCCAGAGGAAATAAACCGCGCTTAATGAGGCCTAATATGCTTCCGTTCCTATTTATCTCTGTGACGTGTGTATGAGCAAAAATTTTGACTGGCTTACCTACAGTAAAATTGGGCTTTAAGAGTAGGAGCACGGGGACGAATCTTTTCAATTTAGGTAGAAATTGCTGGAAAATATTATTCAAAAGTAGTAAAAATTTGCGAACTACTGCAAAACGACGGATCAATTTTTTTTTCTCCTAGTTAATAAGATTAATTAGTAATTAGAGCTGTAATTTTCTTCTGCTCTATTCATATTTCAAGTTCAGTAGGTATAATTTTTCGCCGCTGAACTCACTCTCTAATATTGTGATACTTTCGAGTGAATTATTTCAAAAATCAGCAACTTGTGCACTGATTTTATAACTTATCGTGTCGTGTTTAATAATTGTACTTGAGATTCCACAAATCTATAATGTATTTACCGTGCGTCTTCGTCGTCGACTGTTAAAGTCTGGTTCTCTTCATTACTGTACACGTTAAAAAGTAGAAACTTAAAAATTAGTAAGAATTATTATATGAGTTGTATGTTGTAAGACTTCGTGCAAAGTCTGCCCGGATCGCTACGACCGTTTTACTCGCTAATCCTGCCGCCAAGCAACAGTGGTTGCGCTTGTTTGTTACTTGACGCGCGAATTAAGAGTAAGACAGGTATTGAAATGACTTACTGGTAAATAGGTTCATATTATACATTATATGGATATCCATGGGTGGTGCTGCTCACTTTCCATCAGGGCCCTATTTTAGAAAGCTACAAGTTACAATTTACAAGCGGAAGTCTCTTTCTGACCCTATGTATTAGATAGAGACCATAGAAATAGGGCCCAGGCGGCTCACTTGCTCGTTTGTCAACATCTTAAAAATACATTATCCTGACACAGTATCATTTGGACTGAAGATATAATGTGTGTTAAATAAATGTACTAACTGCCAAGGGCAAACGGTTGAGGCCAAGTATAGTTCGCCAGGATAACCATGTTCACCGCTCTACTCAAAATCTTCCGTTGACACAGTATATTTCATGTTCAAGTACCTACGAGTAAGTCACCTTAGTCAAAACATAACAGAATGCACGGCATTTTCAGCACAAGTAGTAAAGAAAACTATTTTAATTAGGTACCAATATCATAAATCCTTATCGTTGACTTTCTACCTAGGTATTCTCTCATTTTTCTATTATATGCAGCCCCATTTCTGTTCCATATGTGTATTTGTATATGTAGTAGAAGTGTCTCAATTCTCAACATCATCTCCCAGCCTAAATAAGTGACCGGGCACAGGCCTCTTATCAGAATGAGAGCAGGGGAAAAAAAATCATGAGCTCAGTGCAGTTTGTAGACTCCATTCATCTGCTTCGTAAATGTGTGCTGAAATTCTTTTACACGAATTTAAAAAAAAAAAACAAATACGAGCCTGATTTGGAACCCATGATCCTCAGCTTGAAAGAACATGTTCAAACCACTAGGCTACCAGGCTATGCGAAACAATCAAAACTACCTAACACCTAAGTAAGTATTTATTTAATTGAAATTTTCTTAGTTTGTTATCCATCCATCCATCTGATGGAAAATAATCTTTACTACCCGTGGACATCCGTAAAACCAAAACATTACAGATGCGTTGCCAGTTTAAAGGGCTAAGACAAAAAATCTAATGTGCTAGTACTTTTACCGGCTATCTTACTCATCACGCTGGAACGCACTATACTATAGGTCCCACCGCCCGCTAAATCACATCAATTTGAAAGTTTTAACTCGAATAAGCAGTGAAATGGCACCCAGAGTCAGCCATTACCACGTATTACATACCTACTTTATCTTAATGAAAATAGGATTGGAGCTGATAGTTATTCCACATACTTTACGTCAAATTGTAACTTGATGATTTTTATGACAGATATTTAAATCCCATTTCGCGGTTTAGTAATACGAACCACCAACTAACGCCTCCGTCCGTAAGTTAACCGTTAAGGCCGGCGCACACCAAACACGCGTGATGCGTGCTGCGTGCTGCCTGTCACGCGCACGCAGCAGTTGTAATGTATGAAAGGCCAGACCAGATCTGAAGCGTGGTCACGAGCGTGCGTACGCCACGCATCTGGCCTGGCATCTCTATGTCATAGTTTAATACATTACAACTGGTGCGTGCGCGTGTCACGCAGCACGCAGCACGCAGCATGCAGCACGCATTTGGTGTGCACCGGCCTTTATGATATCATAAAATGAGATCGCAAGTCCATTTTATATTTCATGGTTCCTTAATTAATTGATATTAAATGGAACTCCTACGGTTTCATCATGTCCGTCTGCTTCTCTACAGTGATCTTTTGGCAAGTTTGCGAAACCATTTTTCGATTCTTAAATTCGTTTGCGAAATATTAAGCTTAAGTACAAAGTTTTATTAATACTTATCCAGTGATCTTTCTTCCTCTCGGCTAAACGGTTGGTTTTACAGACGTGAAAATAAGTGGTAGGATTTAGATAACGAATTTAAAAAGAAAAACTATTACGACTGTGCAGGTTCTGCAAGTTAACAGGTAATTGTCGCCTGTAACTTATATATAACTTATAAGTATTGAATATTAGCGCTAGCGCGTGGCCCGATACGTACTTGGCCGGTTTGCTTTTAATGATTTGTGGCCAATGGGCTGGACGCTATGAGAATATTGAGTAGAAGCCAAGCAGTTTAAACCTCCTAAAAAGCAATAAGGGCTTGCGTGCGTTGTCATAGCCTGGCTTTATTCGCTTTTAAATGGAGTGCTGTCGCAACGCAAGTGAAGAGTTGGTTTAGTTTGAAAACTCTACGTTTTAGAAAACTGTAGATAGGTAATATAACCCCTTAAAATTACAAACCTAGTATCTTTTATCTGTGTCTGAGAAAGTGTCATATAAAGACAAACGATGTAAAGATAACATTAGCTTGGAATGTTTATTAATCTGGGGTAGTGCGAAAGATTCATTATGAGTACTAAATAATGATACTTACGTACCTACTTTACTTATCTACGTTAATTTAATATGGACTTCATTAAATGTATCACCCTCTTGGTACAAAAAATCTTATTCATGATACATAAAAACTCCTGCCCCTAATGGAATGTGAACCCGGAACCTCTAGATGTATAGTCGGGGCCACTAACTATTTAGTTCTCGTCGCCGGCCGTCAAATAATAATAACGTGTCCTGTGATCGTTTTTTATGATTATTACTAATTTACACACCAAATTGTACGTGGAACAAACATATCTCCTTATTGACACAAGTTTTAACAAACCACAACGTAAGTAAATCACTAATGTAAATATAAACGTACTTATCCGGAAAAGAGCAATCTGGCTGTGGAATAACAAAACTAAATGCCTACTTTACTCGTACTAGTGTCAGTTAATAAAAGCGCTGAGTAATCATGTAGTTGGTAACTAACGTCTTATACATTACGTAATATGTACATATATTACATACTAGCTTTTACCTGCGACTTCGTTCGCTCAGAATTAAAATTTGCGCTAAAACTTTTTCCCCTATCCCATCGAAAATGTACAAAAACTAGCCAAATGAGAGTCGTGCTTTGGCACGAAGGATTTCTTACTACCTAGCTACCTACCTCAACTAAATAAACCTGTTTCTTGCATGGAGACCCACTTCAATTATTTTTTATCCCATCCTTTTGTTCTGTAGGAAATTCAAAAAATCCATTATGACTCCTACGTAATCTTCAAAGAACATATGTCTACTAAATATTAAGGAAATATTTTCTATACCGTCCTTTTATCCCGTGGGAAAATTGGGAAATCCCTTTGTAGTGCGCCTCTTTGATCATCAAAGAATCTGTCTGACAAATACCAAAAAACTATATTAGCAAGTCAGTTACTCGTTTTTTCTTATCCCACGGGAATTTCGAAAAGTCTTGAAATTAATTTTTAGCAGTTATGATTCCCTACTTGTGTGCCAAATTTCAAGACTCTAGTAATTATAGTAATGGAGATAGGCTCCATTTTCAGTAGACATACAAACCCCATTTATTCCCTATCCCGTGGGAATTTTGAAAAACCTCTCCTTAGTGCACCTGTGATACTGAAGCAATATATATTTACGTTGCGACTCTAGGCAGCTGCGACCTTTGACATGTTACATTGCGGGTGTGTGAATAACTTTTTTCGATTTAAGGCTCTAAATTGCTAATAGCTTGTTAGACAAATGAAATGAATGATTCTGTTTAGTGTAAAAAAATGTTGAACTTGGAATACAAATATTTAAAGGACAATACAATACAATACAAATACTCTTTATTGAACACCACGAATCAGTACAAAACAACGAAAAACTTTAATTAAAGGACTTTAATTAAACAAACATATTTATGCGTTGCCCGAGCAAAGAGCCAGCCCTATGGTCACCTGTGGATTTTGTTTTTTTTTTAAGTCTTAATAGTAGATTGTACACCGAGGGGATAAAGCACTGTATTATGTCACGGGCGCGACATTGAATCCTGAGCGCAGCGAAGGACTCCAGATTTAACTCCCGAGCGCAGCATTAAGATTGAGTCCTGAGAGGAGCGAAGAATTTAAGCGCTCCCAAGACATAAACAGTTTTATCCCCGAGGAGTATACTCTACTTTTCTCACCTTCTGCGAGACAATAAAAACCAAGGCAACTAGAAAAATAATTTCATTTAAACATACAACATTTAAAATAAAATATTTGAGACTGGTCCGGTTGTAATATTTTTGGAATCTTAGCAGTTCTAATGCGTAACAATATTAAAGCAAACACTCGCGGCTTTTGTTTTATTTGAAAGTTTCATTCGTTTGAAAATCGAACGCGGCCGCTTGCCGTGGCATGGCCATCTCGATTTTCGGTGCCGTGCGATTTTTACGAAATTAGACTTTAAGAGTATAACAATAAGAACTATGAGAAGTGAGATTCACATTACTAACCGGCGGGTTATAATGAAATTCAGTACAATATTACTACCCGGCTAAAGCCAAGGGCTATAATGAGTTACTTTGAGTAAGGTTTACATGATATATAATTAGCCATTGTCGAGCAGGTGGTGTGAAAATAGGTTTATTGCTTCCGGTCCCCACGGTCCCGGGGTCTCCACAGCAAAAATCGCAAATACGTAACTGTGAGCCAAATTAGCGTATTTGCGGCGTTTCGCGGTTTCGGCCTTTGCGGCCGCTGCGCCCGCTCTCAATGATGTCGAAGGCAAGTGGGACGGTGCTAGAGAGTCCAAGCACGTGACATCCCAAATGAGGGACCGTCCCATATGCCAGGGCACGAGTGTCATGCCGTCGGGTCTCTTACCATCATTACGCGCCAGTCCAGCTGGCTTAAGAGTTGATGGCACGTTGATGCTGGAAAGAGCCCGACGGATTATGTTTTTTTTTTATGTGAATAGGAAGGCAAACGAGCAAGTGGGTCACCTCATGGTCGCCACTGCCCATAGACACCCGCAACCCTGGAGGGATTGCAGATGCGTTGCCAACCTAGAGGACCTAGATGAAATGCCTCTTGTGCCCGTAATTTCCCCGGTTGTCTTACTCTCCACACCGGAACACAGCAGTGCAAGCACTGCTGCTTAGCGGCAGGATTAGCGAGTAAGATGGTGGTAGCGATCCGGACTGACCATGCACAAGGCCCTACCACCCGTAATATTTAAAGTAAAAGAAAACTAGTTACAGATCTCATTAAGGCGAAGGGATAGGCAAATGACCTTGCCCGTTTGTGACGTGGCAAGCAGTCCGATCAACGCGACATCTGTTAAATAATCGACGTGTGAACTCGATGCGAATGGGCGCGGGCTGATGGATTGAAATATTGCACTGTGATGTTAGTAGATGGCGCTTGTTTCAGTTTTCCGATTGCCTTACACACACAGCATAATGTTCAAATCAGATTTCTCAAAAATAATAAAAATTGAAACATTTCGGCATTCGTAACGTGGCCTTAAAGTCTTGTTACCTTGGGCTCTGTCTGCTCCGCAAGGAATAGAGACGTTATTTATGTATGTATGTGATATTATACATGAGAAAGTTTGTGACGATGTGAGTGAGTGTGTAATGTTTGTTTCTTCTTTTTTTTTATGTGAATAGGAAGGTAAACGAGCAAGTGGGTCACCTGATGGTAAGCGATCACCACTGCCCATAGACACCCGCAACCCCGGAGGGATTGCAGATGCGTTGCCATGCCAACCTAGAGGACTTAGATGAAATGCCTCTGCATGAAATTTGGAACGAAGACAGTTGGTACCCTAGATTAAAACAGGCTACTTTTTATCACAGAAAATTGCAGTTTCCGCGGGATAGTGATGAGCGTGACGTCAAAGGTGTCCAGAGTCTGTCTGGAGTCGCAACGTAAATTATTATTGCAGAATAAAGTAAAACTTGAACGTGTGCGGGAAAGGTACAGAATAAGGTGTAGTTTTTCCAATGATTATCTTCAAAACCGATATCTGAGGGTCCGAGAGGTCCCCAAACATAAATCCGTTATCAAAAATGAAAAAGATGGCCGCCATTTTGAATTCTTTAAGTTTTGAAACGATTATTTTCAAAATCGATATCTGAGGGTCCGAGTGGTCGTCAAACACAAATCTGCTATCGAAAATAAAAAAACTGACCGCCATTTTGAATTCTTAACTTTTTGAACCGATTGTTTTCAAATTCGATATCTGAGGATCCGAGTGGTCTTCAAACATGAATCCGTTTTTAAAATTGAAAAAAATGGCCGCCATTTTAAAAACTTTTGTTTTTGGACCGATTGATTTCAAAATCGATATCTGACGATCCGAGTAATTCCCAAACACGTATCCGTTATATAAAATGGAAAAAGTGACCGCCATTTTGAAATCTCTAGTTTTTGAACCGATTGTTTTCAAAATCGATATCTGAGGGTCCGAGTGGTCCTCAAACATGAGTCCGTTATCAAAAAAGAAAAAAGTGGCCGCCATTTTGAAATCTTTAGTTTTTGGACCGATTGTTTTCAAAATCGATATCTGACGATCCGAGTGGTTCCCAAACACGTATCCGTTATATAAAATGGAAAAAGTGACCGCCATTTTGAAATCTTTACTTTTTGAACCGATTGTTTTAAAATTCGATATCTGAGGATCCGAGTGGTCCCCAAACATGAATCCGTTTTTAAAAATGAAAAAAGTGGCCGCCATTTTGAAAACTTTTGTTTTAGGACCGATTGTTTTCAAAATCGATATCTGACGATCCGAGTGGTTCCCAAACACGTATCCGTTATATAAAATGGAAAAAGTGACCGCCATTTTGAAATCTTTACTTTTTGAACCGATTGTTTTAAAACTCGATATCTGAGGATCCGAGTGGTCCCCAAACATGAATTCGTTTTTACAAATGAAAAAAGTGGCCGCCATTTTGAAAACTTTTGTTTTTGGAACGATTGTTTTCAAAATCGATATCTGACGATCCGAGTGATTCCCAAACACGTATCCGTTATATAAAATGGAAAAAGTGACCGCCATTTTGAAATCCTTAGTTTTTGAACTGATTGTTTTCAAAATCGATATCTGAGGGTTCGAGTGGTCCCCAAACATGAATCCGTTATCAAAAATGAAAAAAGTGTCCACCATTTTGAAATCTTTAGTTTTTAGATTGATAGCTTTCAAAATCGATATCTGAGGATCCGAGTGTTCCCCAAACATAAACCCGTTATCAAAAATGGAAAAAGTGGCCGCCAGCTCAGATATCGATTTTGAAAACAATCTGTTCAAAAACTAAACATTTCAAAATGGTGGTCACTTTTCTATTTTATATAACGGATACGTGTTTGGGAACCACTCGGATAGTAAGATATCGATTTTGAAAACAATCGGTTCAAAAAGTAAAGAATTCAGAATGGCAGCCAGTTTTTTTTATTTTCGATAGCAGATTTGTGTTTGACGACCACTCGGACCCTCAGATATCGATTTTAAAAATAATCGGTCCAAAACTTAATGATTTCAAAATGGCGGCCACTTTTTTCATTTTTAAAAACGGATTCATGTTTGGGGACCACTCGGATCCTCAGATATCAATTTTAAAAACAATTGATCCAGAAAGTAAAGAATTCAAAATGGCGGCCAGTTTTTTTCATTTTCGGCAGCAGATTAGTGTTTGACAACCACTCGGACCCTCAGATATCGATTTTGAAAATAATCGGCCCAAAACTTAAAGATTTCAAAATGGCGGCCACTTTTTTCATTTTTGATAACGGATTTATGTTTGGGGACCTCTCGGACTCTCAGATATCGGTTTTGAAAATAATCGGTCCAAAAACTAAAGATTTCAAGATGGCGGCCACTTTTGTCATTTTTGACAACGGATTCATGTTTGGGGACCACTCGGATCCTCAGATATCGATTTTGAAAACAATTGGTCCAGAAAGTAAAGAATTCAAAATGGCGGCCAGTTTTTTCATTTTCGGTAGCAGATTTGTGATTGACAACCACTCGGACCCTCAGATATCGATTTTGAAAATAATCGGCCCAAAACTTAAAGATTTCAAAATGGCGGCCACTTTTTTCATTTTTGATAACGGATTTATGTTTGGGGACCTCTCGAACTCTCAGATATCAGTTTTGAAAATAATCAGTCCAAAAACTAAAGATTTCAAAATGGCGGCCACTTTTGTCATTTTTGACAACGGATTCGTGTTTGGAGACAACTCGGATTCTCAGATATCGATTTTGAAATCAATCGGTCGGAAAACTAAAGATTTCAAAATGGCGGCCAGTTTTTTCATTTTCTATAGCAAATTTGTGTTTCACGACCACTCGGACCCTCATATATCGATTTTGAAAATACTCGGTCCAAAACTTAAAGATTTCAAAATGGCGGCCACTTTTTCATTTTTAAAAACGGATTCATGTTTGGGGACCTCTCGGACTCTCAGATATCGGTTTTGGAAATAATCGGTCCAAAAACTAAAGATTTCAAAAGGCGGCCACTTTTGTCATTTTTGACAACGGATACGTGTTTGGAGACAACTCGGATTCTCAGATATCAATTTTGAAAACAATTGGTCCAAAAAGTAAAGAATTCAAAATGGCGGCCAGGTTTTTCATTTTCAGTAGCAGATTTATTTTTGACGACCACTCGGACCCTCAGATATCGATTTTGAAAATAATCGGCCCAAAAACAAAGATTTCAAAATGGCGGCCACTTTAATTTGACATTTTTGATAACGGATACGACACGTGTTTGGAGACAACTCAGATCCTCAGATATTGATTTTGAAATTAATCGGTCGAAAAACTAAAGATTTCAATATGGCGGTCTTTTTTATTTTGATAACGGATCCATGTTTGGGGACCACTTGGACCTTCAGATATCTTTTTTTTTCTTTCTAATGATAGACATATACATACATTGGAGTACTACTTGCCTAAATATCAAAATTCTTCATGCAGTAATTCCAACCAAAATCCTATTTCCCATGCTTGTTCGCTAAACAGCAAGTAAGTATCAAACCAACCTGCCACTAAGTTCCCAAAAAACGGATTGAAAATAATCACTTTTAACTTAATATAGGTATTATACGTGCGAAGCGAACGAGTACGACTTTTTGAAGCACTGTTTCGTGCCTATTCTGTGACTCAAACAACATGCTTTGCCAAACCAATATGAAAAAACGCGAAGCGAATGTTGGCAACGTCGCGTCGCTTACGCACTGCCGCCACCGAGCGAACATGCAACGTTGCTTTTTCCTTATTTTTTTCATACGTCTTATCCAAATAATTTTTTTATTTATTTATCTATTTATTTTTTATTTTTTTTTATGAACATTTTTGGTTTTATCTTAATAATTTATTTCACTGTATTATCGTTTTAACATTTTTTTGGTTTACGAATTTTTTTGTACATTGAAAAGCGCCTGATTGAATGTGCGGGCAAATATTGCGTTCGCCCTTTTCACAAGCTCAGGGCAGTACTACTCTCTAAAGCCTTATTTGTTGGCTAATTGAAGCAAACGCACCGTGGAATTTTAATTATGAGTTACTAGAGTAACCTCGTCGAGATTGATAGCAAACAGATTTGTTTCACCCGAGCAAAAGTTGTACAAAATATTGTCGAGACTCTTAGAGCAAACGAATTTATGTAGTAACTACGACATTAAGGAATATGTTTTCGCCGGTGAATTCTAATTTAAGACATGTTTTATAGAATGTGCAGTTTTCAAAACTCCAAATTGTGTATTATTGCCATAAAACATGCACAAAAACAACCAATTTATGAGCTTTTGCCTATCCCTTCGCCTATTCGTCCTGAAGTTTTGCACAAATAGCAGTTTAGAAGTATTTTCGAGTACTTAAATAAATAACATGCATTCAACAATCAGACTTCTGTGGTAAGACTTTGTCCGAATATTTCAACGGCTAGTTACTTAGGTAAGTAATTTTCATTTATTGTAAAAATTATTGTCTACGTACTTGAGTTCGCGGGTATTCGAAATATTATAGACGGGATATGAACCGCGATTACCTTTATTGAGCTCCCTGCACAGAACTAAGATCATTTCGACAGAACGCCACTATATACCGAGACTGGTGCTGGTGAGAGAAGCGATTGAAATTAATAAACATCTCATCTCCAGCCTATATACGTCCCACTGCTGGGCACAGGCCTCCTCTCAGAATGAGAGGGCTTGGGCTATAGTTCCCGCGCGGGCCCAGTGCGTATTGGGAACTTCACACACACCATTGAATTGCTTCGCAATAAACATAAAAATTTTAATCGTGAGGATCGTTTAAATTGTCGAATTTGTGGAATCCGGTGATTTCCTTATGTAATTCTCGTCCAAAATCAATTTCGGGTGGGCGAAGTGACACGGTAGTGTAGTGTGTTTGAATCGAGTTTCGAGTGAGAACGGTTCCAGTGAGACTGCATGCAGTCGACGCGCAAGAATGAGGGTAGACAGAGTCGATCTACCCAACAATACCATCCACCTGCAATTTCTTCAGTACCCGTGATCATGGTGCATGCAACTGCGTCGAAATATCAGGAGCTCAATAAAGATAATCGCGGTTCATATCCCGTCTATAATATTTCGAATGAACTTAACCGTGAATCATTGAAAACTCTTTTTCGCGGGTATTGTCGCCATTCTTATTCACATATTTTGTCTCAAAACATAATAATGTACTCGTAAGTTCCTATGATGATATCGAAATCAAGGCGGAGTGCGACCATTATTGGCACGTGATATTGCTATACACGTATTAGATTTTACGCAGATTTTAAATAGTAGCAGTAATGTTTTCAGTAGCAAGGATAGCGTATTTAGAGCTTATCAATACCTATACTTATTCGCTGGTCGGGGGAACGGTCCGAGTTTTATTTTCATTTCATTTAAGTTTCTGTCAAAAAGGAAAATTTTAATACAAGCTTTTTTTGTTGATTGTACTTGCATTGTCATCCGTCCTATATGTATTGTGTTCCAAATTTTAAGCCAATTGGACCAACCGTTGAAGAGTTCCCTCCTGCGATGGTCCTGACTGGGCCTCCAGAATTTCACTACCAAATTGTTTACAGAGCGTTTATGAATAAGGGGGTCAGTCTTTTAAACGAGTGTACTAAAAGGAGCTTTAACTTTCACTGCTCTAACTTTTCAGATTCGGGCGATACAGCAATGAGGGATAACATTCTCGGTGGAATCGCGATTGAAATGAATGGATACAAAGTATCTAAAAAATAGGTACCTACATGCAAACTTAGTTATGATAGGGGCTCTTTTAAGTACATATATACATATATAATATAAGAAAAACAATGTTCTGACGAAAAAATCAAGAAACTACCTACACAAAAGGACTTAGGTACGTAGGTACGTTTTTAACATCGAAGAATCGAAATTGAAATCCCAAGCAAGTTGATATTAAAATACCTACCTACTTACATAGCGTTTATTGCGAAAGTCAAGTTGTTCCACAGCAAACAAACACGTTCTTTGGCTTATACTTAATAGGTACGTAAACGGGTTGCGTCTTGAGGAAAAAGCAGCTATATAAACATGGACATTAAGCGAGGTATTTGTTGGCAGGACTGGCTCTGCGGTGTCACGGAATACCTCTCTGGATTTTGAGATACGTACCCCAACGATAAGATAGATAGATAGAAATTAATCTTATTGAAGTGTTAAGTCTTACTAATAAGTACTAAGAAGTAGTTATTCTCGGCGGCTTTCGCCCACTACGGAGATTTAATTTTTTTCATATTTTTCCTTGTTTTTAAATCTGTTCTTGACAATTAAGTATGACAAAAAAAAACTGTTAAACCCGAGCTGGCCTTATACTCTGAAATTCGATTTTCGAAGTTCGTTTCGTGCCGTTCCGTTCTCACTAATAGTTATTAATGTGAGAGTGAGAGGGACGGCGTGATACGAACTTCGAAAATCGAATTTCGGAGTAGCCCCCCTGTTCTCGAGCACGAATGTATGTATTCGTACCATAGTATCGATAAATCGGGTATTTTCCTTTGTATGAAGACCCCTTAAATTTTTTACTTTATTTTATTTTAATTTCCTATCGGTAGAGCGGCCACATTCTGTGAAAGTTTCAAGTAAATACATTTTTATTATTAAAATAGACCAAGAAATAAACCACTTTATAATCGACCATACAATCTAAAAAAAAAAAAAAGGAGGAAATTTGCAGCTCCTTAAGACGGCTGTCCATGTTTGTTTTATGTGTTCCGTACCTCAAAAGAAAAAAAACTGAACCTATAAAGTTTGTTGTCCGCCCGTCTGTCAAAATCCTCTTTCTCAGGAACGCGCCAATTTATATAGTTAAAATTAATGCCTACCAATACATAGGTCTGCGGCCCTTTAGAGCTGTGCAAAAATTAACGGTCTAAGTCAAAGCAATCGTTAAATTGCCGTGCTCCCGAAAATAGGGGTTTTAAATACTACCATACCAGTTGTCCTATATATTTGAAATTTGATATGAGGGTAGTTAGTTCTTATAGCACAACTAATGAATTGAGTCTATGTAAGTACCTAACAAATATAACATAGCCTCTATATTGCTTAGAAGCAGGGCTCTGCTAACACTGGATTTTATATTTAATTGCCGAATTTGTACGAAACCTTCGATGTCTGAGTCCGACTCGCACTTGGCCGTTTTTTTTTTAGTTTATTGGGTAGGTCCCATTATCATCGAATTTAAATTATGGGACTTTGGAGAAATCGATGTAACTCTACAAATGGGTATTACAGGCAAACCTGAGTATAGCCATGACGGTATATTTAACGTAACTTGTGTTATCCTCTCGGGCAGCACCATTTAGTAAAGAGGGAGCGACGACAATTTAAAAACTCTGACGACTTCAGATCAGTGGGTAGCAGTAGCACACACCGAAATTATATATTTTTATTTATTACTTATTATTGTGGTAGCGCAATAAAATTGATACTAGTTATATAAAAATTTACAGATATCAGTCATCTTTCGCGATTTTTTTTTCAGTTAATGCGGTAAGTTTAGATTCCGTTTGCAATAATTTCATCAAACAGGACGGTATACTCAGAGTATCAAAGCGTTTGCGATTCTCACTCTGCGTATTGTTCGTGTCCGTGTATCAATGGTTGTGCGAAATTATTCGCTTAGCCCGGTGACGCGATGAAGGCGGAATTTTGTTCGTGTTGTGTGTTATGCATGAATAATGGTGAACCCTCAAGGCCCGGCAGCCCGGCACGGTCCAGCGAGTCCACTGATGGAGGCTGCAACCCACGTAGGATTGCTGTGTACTTACTTACTCGGCTGAATAAATAGAAACGACTAAACGTTTGCAAGATATTCTAGCTAATAAAATAAATAAGTTCATCACTAGACAAACCTTAACAGAGGAATAATAGTACAGAAGTTTATTCACAGAGTAAACAGACAAAGTTAAAAAATACAGAACCATAATTTTAAATTACATAATTACAAATTTTAAATCGATTTTTCTTTTCGAGAAATAAGTTACGGCGCCGCATTTGATAATGTGATTGAAGTGGTATCAGGATAGCCTTGTAAAAAAGTCGAGAGTATTATCAGATCTAAGTGCAGTACAGCTGTAGCGAAATTTTACGAGTAGGTATATTCATTCTGACGTGGAAAATGACATCTAATGTATTAGATTGAGATATATAATCTCGATATTTTCCACTTTGAGAAATATCTAAATATCTATAACATTATTAAAGCTGAAGAGGTTCGAAAGTCTGTTATAGGTAGATATAAAAAAAAAATGACTAGGTACTTAGAATTGTCCACAGAACACATTTCAACAAATTTTAGAATTTTTGTCAGTTTGTCTGTCCATTTGCGCACGCATCACGTGAGAACGGCTGACCGGATTTGACGCAAACTTTAAGTACCTACTAACTACTAACCTGTCGAGAAAATCCCCAGCCAAGTTATAGGCTAGTTTTTATCCCAGAAAATTGCGTAGTTCCCGCGGGATAGCGATAAACATGTCAAAGGACGCTGCCTAAAGTCGCGACGTAAATAAATTTTGCTTGAGTACCTACCATAGAGGTGCACCAAGGAGGGATTTCCCACGGGACAGGGGGTAATAAATGGGGTTTTTAAGTCCACTGAAACGGAGCCTATCTCTGAATCTATAACCACTAGAGTCTTGAAATTTGGCACACAAGTAAAGAATTATAACGGCTAAAAATTAATTTCAAGACTTTTAAAGAATAGTTATTTATACTATTATATAGCGACCCGCCCCGGCTTCGCACGGTATATTATGCATGTATTATACATATAAAACCTTCCTCTTGATTCACTCTATCTATTAAAAAAAACTGCATCAAAAGCCGTTGCGTAGTTTTAAAGATTTAAGCATACACTTTATTTTATACTATGTAGTGATTTATATCCGTAGGTAACTATTATTACTAGAATTTTTAATTTGGCATTCCAGTAGGTATGTAGTTATGATAAATCTGAAACTAATTTCAGGGTTTTGCAAAATTCCCGTAGAATAAGAAAAAAAAAGAGGATTATTCCTTATTTATACTATGTAGTGAAAATAGGTACTGACTTGCTAATATATTTTAGTGCACTACAAAGGGATTTTACCATGTTCGCCCGGTATAAAAGGATGGTACAGAAAATATAGACTTAGTATTTAGTAGATAATTATGTTCTTTGAAGATCACGTAGGTGTCATAAGACGGGATTTTTTCGAATTTCCCACAAAACAAAAGGAAAGGTTAAAAAATAATGGAAGTGGGTGTCCATGTAAGAAACGGGTTTATTTCGTTGAGGTAAGTAGGTAGCTAGTATTTGAAATCCTTTGTGCTAAAGTATGACTCTATTTGGCTGGTTTTTGTACATTTTCTATGGGAGAGAGAAAAAAGTTGAATGTTTTAGCGCAAATGCTAGTAGGTATACAATATTCGTATCTGATGATAATGAAACAAGATCGACCAAACTTATAACTGACAATTGGCAATATTTCAAATTTCTTTATATTCATAAACCAAAAACCATTTCGAGAGAAACACTTGTAGAACACAAAAAAAATATTTTTGGATTTTTTCGTACAGTATTTTTTGGAAAAATGAGCAAAATATGTAAAACAGGAAATGACGTCCAGCGGCCGGTCCAATACTGCCATTATAAAAAACCTTGTCTTCCGGGTTTCCCTTTGACATTTACAACTTTCACAACACAAACGCTACTGACAGCTGACGGTTAATTCATTCGCACACCGCTCGGCTTTGTTGCCATCGGGAACACTAGATAACTGTTTGCTGGGCAATAATGATAATATTTTTGCAAGTTTTCATTTAAAATCATATTTTTTGTGAAGTATTCTGATTGAGTTTGTCAGCTCGTTTTGACGTTCATCGACAGTGACAACTGCATTCACTGTCAAAGTATTTAAGCACAGGTTTTGGCGGTCAATTAATGTAATTATTTCGACGTTTTTTTAAGTGTACGAAACAAAGCAGTGACGTCATTTCGCTAATACTTGACGTTTGTTACTTACGTCCTTTCTGCTTGAGCAACGATTTAAATGGATTTTTCCACGAAAATACAAGATTTTCACGAATATAAAAAATATGGGTGTCTTAAAATTGTGCGCTCTTTCCAGCCAGACAATAAAAAGTAGCTCTTAAAAAATTGAAATATTGTCAATTCGAGATCTTCAATAGGGAGTTAACCAGATGGCAAGTTATTAGTTATAGAGCATTCGAAGTTTTTGTGTCCCCCGACCTTGCCTTGAAAATTTTGCCATATGAAATTGGGAAGTTTAATTTATTCCATTCACCGCCTTACAGTATGTTTGGGCTTAAATAAATATAACATAGCACTAGATGACTAGACAAGTATAAACACAAACATATTGACAATGTAATGTTTATATTATAACAAATCAACATTCAAACGGTCACAGGACAATTAGACAATTTAAAAATGTGGTACATTAGTTTAGGTACAGGTTTTGAAAACGGGTAATACGTACCTAATAATAAAACATAGTAAGTACCGAAGTAATTTTTAGTGCGACCTCTTACAATATAGGTACAAGTTTCCTGTATTAAAGCCATGTTAAGTATAGCAGTCAAAGTTCTTGGGTAGTTGTTAACCTTCAGTTGCAATCTTTCACCAGCATTTTAATGCGCTCTTAAAGCGGCCATTAGGAAATAGCATAGTAGCTAATTACCTACCTAGTTATGCAGAGCTTATAATCGAGACAAAATGTGAACAAATAAAACTTTTAAACATTGATTGAGTAATCATAGTACGTAAAAAAAATATGCCAAAAACCTCATATTGTTTTAAATAAAGCTGTTAGGTACTCTTCAAACTACTGAATTATTTTTTGCCAAACATGAAACATGAGACATTTTGAAAAAAGCTGCATTAGGATGCATGCCACAGACACATTGACGAGACATTTTGCTTGCTACACTCACAGAACTAAAAGTAGGTATATTCTTTTAAGTGCTTATATGTATATAACTATACCGGTACCTAACTAAATAAACATATTATATATAGGTATTAATTTGGGGTTCAAGTTGGTAAAAGGTCATATTGATAGTTTGAGTTAAGCAAAGGTTGGGTTGCGCATCCAACATGATGTGCGAGCAAACAGAATATAGGATGACTTAATTTTGCTTGACTTGCTCAGCATTGTTTCCCTATTGGTGTTTCTTTCTACCTTCGGCCACCGCTCTACCTCTTCGCTCATATCCGATGAATGTGCTGCCGGAAGAGTAGGTAGTTAAGTAGCGTCAAGAATAAGTTATTGGATTTCTTCACAGTAACAAATTATTGTGACTTTGTGAAATTTACACTAATTTATAAGAGAAGAAAAAAAACAATGAGAATTTAACCCCTTCCACCTTCTTGTAGTTATTAAATATACAACTGGTTTCGAATTCAAAACTCTCTTCTTACGAAATTTTAAAATTAAACATCTACTTACCTACTTAATAGTAAGTAATTGAAAATCTTAATAATGGAGTGACCAGACACAAGGTTAACTTAAGAGAAATTAACTTTTTTTGACCTGAAAAATTTTCCCTTTAATTTAAAGGTAATAAACAAAACATGGCGTACATAAATTTAAAAAAGAAGTGAAATCGCAATGCAAGTCGAGTGTCGTCACGCATACCTCTAGTTGTAGATTGTTCAATCGTACGCGTCGAGATTTCGTGGATGAACGCATGCGCGCCTAAGCCGCGCGCCGGAGGTGGACTGCGCGAGTGCGCGGCCGCAGCCGGGCGTCGGAGCGCGCGCGAGAGCCAGCGGCGCCTGCGACCGCCGGTAACACTGCGTATGTGTTGTGTAGTGTACTAGCGGTGTGCTTCGTCCGAGGTGTAATAATAGGGGCTAGCGGTGCATGCGACCACTGTACCAACGCACTAACGCTGTCTCTTGCATTGAATTGATGGATTTGATCTTGAATGATAATCATAACTCCAAACACCTTCGGCGGAGTAAGTCCTAAATTATATAATAGGTATTTATGTCAAGAGAGCAAACGTTGTAAAGATTGGCTACCTACATACTTACATACATACATGAAATATCGTCACGCCTCTTTCCCACAGTGGTAGGCAGAGACTACTTTGTTCCACTTGCTACGATCCTGACACACGTCTTTCGCTTCATCCACATTCGTCAACCATTGGGTACCTACCTTGCTTAATCTTGTATTTTTTACTTTTGCTTGGGTACCTACTAGGTACCACTTAGTTACATTAATAAATAGTTACTTAATAATCATTTCTCCTTTTATATAACACCGAGTCACAAAAGTGGTAGAGTTGACGGCAGAGTAAAGGTTTTATAATTTTACAAGAAAGACGCAATATTTAATATTTAATTCTACCAATTTTTTATAAAAAATGAAATTTTAAAGTGAAAACAATTTTGGAGTGACTTCTGGGTCCGGGTCCGGGTAGTACTGCAGTAAATCAGCTACTGGTGCTTCTTGGTCCTCGTAGAAGTCGCAAGCCAGCAAGTACTCTCTCTTTGAGTAATCATCGCCCTTGCAAAACATTTCACCTGAAATATTTAAGTACATCAGTAGTAAAACGAGTATACCTACGTGCCGGCACGTAAGTCTAACGATGACGACACACGTGGAGGGGATCTGCGCACCCACAGATACCGTATTTTATACTTCTGCGCATACAAGGTCAGATTAGTCTTATGTGCCAGCACTTATGGAACATTATTATATTACCGAGTACTTAAGTTCTATAACTAAGGTCGACCTTCCATTTTGTATCAAAGATACCTACCTAATTTATTTTGTTTCCAAATATTTCTAAAAGGATTGTCGAAGTAAAGACCATGATCAAAGACAAGTAGGTATAAAATGATTTTTTGTACTGTATATAAGTATCCAATTGAATGTATACAGCACCTAAATATAGCTACCTATGTGTAGAATGGGAAACAGTTAGGTCGTGAGCCTTTTACGGGCACCATTTACTTGGTTGTTAGGCAACAACAGATGACTTTATTCAACAGATGATTAAACGCACTCATCAACATGATTAAAATTACATTATAAATAAGTAGCTTCTGCCCGAGACTTCGTCTGCGTAAAATTATACATGTATTAAACCTTCCTCTTGAATCACTCTATCTACCTATTAAAAAACGCATCAAAATCCGTTGCGTAGTTAAGAGGAGCATTTTTATATACTATGTAGCGATCAATCAAAATATAAAGATTTTTTTTGTTGCGAACACAGAAGTCGTCGTAGGTACCGACTTAAACTTATTTTTTTGCGCAATTATTTTTTTAACCTTAAGTTTATCTAAAATCATATACCTAATATTTTTGTAAGACCTTAATTGCACCCGCACGGGTGAAAGTGACCTTACTTCGGATTTTAGAATATTGGTATTTAAATAGGTCCAGGCCTCAGTGAGTGGTATGATATGAAATCTATTGATAGTATTTTTAGTTTTCATCGAGTCATAAATATGCATTCAATTTGACTCCACAATGGGTATATTATTGTCATCGAGGGTCGGCACGCACGGTCCTTGCCTAGCCCACGAATACATCCACACTCTGTTATCGTATCTAATTAGAGTCTGGTTAACGAAAGCTGATTTCAATATATGTCCTATTTACGAAGCTCTGAAAATTTTACGAAATTGCGGAATTTGACGCCGTTGCACATTTTAATGGTGTCACACCAGATCTTTGAAGCTCATTAGCTATTTATAGTATTCGGTTTTTGTTCAATTACAGTAAAGTCATAATAATAAAGACAAAATATACTTGCTACAATGGCCATGAATTACTAGTTAGAGATTCGTTTACCTTCTATATCCATAATGTGAACCGGGCTCTTTGACTCTAGAGCTCCCACGCAGTAATGCTCCTCGGTCAAGTCAGGGTGCCAATACATGATGGCATCACGACATGAAGTGCCGGCTATCGGTAGCAATATCCTATCCTAAAAGCGATAGTATATTTTTCAGTTAATCGATTTTAACATAAGGGACTTTTGTCCGTGATGTATTCGATAATTACTGATCCTATTTTAAGGCGATTTTCGCCACTAAAGCTGCGCTGCGCTGCGTAGATATTCTTTGGGAAGGTAGGTAGGTACTTATCCAGTATTAAACAATACTGTCGTAGACTACCAGGCAATTGAGATACGGCCTAAAGGGGAGTAGGTAAGTCAGCGAAATTTTCAAAACTTGCTGGAATAGGAACATGACTCAAATGGTAAAACAGCATTACCTTAGAAATCAATTTACAATGTTGCTTAGAACATAAATATGCATTCAATGTGCCAACCTTACAAATAATTTTGTTGTTAACAATCGGTTCCTTAACCTCGCCGGTGCAAAAGAACTTGCGTTTTTTCCTCATGATCACCGTGCTCACTTCTAGAACGGTTTTTATACTGTTGCCTGTAATAAACAAAGTAATATCTTAGATCATCAATAAGGTGGTGGGAAAAGTTACGATGGTGACATAAAATTACAGTAAAATCTTTAAACCGAGAAAACCTTTTATAAATAAGATTACACAATAAAGAAAAATGTAAATGTAGGTAGCTACACTATTCTAGTAAATATAATAAGAAATATTTAATAACTTCTAGGACAAGTAAAAAAAAAAAAAAATATTTCCCAATAAGTAAATGGAATTTGGTTTTACGTAAACATCAGTCATGCAATCGTGTAAATTAATATTTTCCCGAAGGTCGCGTTTGTGTCACAAACGTATCTATGTAGGTACCTATACTTTTGCTTCAGTACCTACAATCCAGGAGAAATATTTTTCTTTTCATTTCTCTGTTTATTTATTACAGCTTTTTGTAGTAAAAAAATATTTCATACTAGCTTTTGTCCGCGACTTTGTCCGCGTAGACTTCATTTATTGACAAAAGTCACATATTGCTATGCATATTTGAACAGGCACTTAACACCCCTATTCTGACATTTAATTGGTATTTTTTTTATAATAAGCGATATTAAATCCCGTGGGAATTTTGAAAATCCCTCCTTAGTGCACCTCTATGATACTGAAGCAATCGAGGACTCGAGGCAGCTGCGATTTTCGACATGTTCATCGCTATCCCACGGGAACTATGTAATTTTCCGGGATAAAAAGTAGCCTATAACCTGGCCGTGATTTTCTCGACAGATTAGTAAAGTTTCCAACAAAATCCGTTCAGCCGTTTTCACGTGATGCGCGCACAAATATACAGACAAACAGATAACAGACAATAATTCTAAAAACTGTTGGAACGTGTTCTGTTATCGATTCTAAGTAGGTATCCCCAGCCTACTTTTTTATATCTTCCATTAGTTATTTACAATTTAATTTGATAATTAAAATCATCCACATGAAAAGTAAAAATACCTATAAAACAGCGTTGCTACCTAACTACATATTTTCTCTGATTACGGTATAGGTAGTCCCGTAAAACCGTAATAACATACTTAATTATAATTTTAGACTTCGGAAAGAACAACATCGTCAGCGTGCCGAACCACCAGCTATGGTTGTGGTTACCTTTTTCACCGTTGATGGCCTCGAGCTCCCGCATGCCCCGCGCCTGCGTCTCCCTGCTGTTCTGCTGCTTCATGTAGCTGGCCAGTCGATACATTGCTTCCACGAACTCGTCAATAGGTCCTTAAAATTCACTCTGTTTGTCAATGTTTTTTTAAAGTTTGCCTAGTTACCAGAGCTGTGATAGGTTGGTTTTCATTTTGAACACGTTGATTTTACAAGATTTAGCCAGTTAACAGGAGCTGCGAATATTTTCTGACCTTGGCAGAAGGTAGGTATTTAAGTATTTATTTAGTGTGAGTTTATAATAAAACAGGACATTTTCATATCCGTGGGAACGCAAACTAAACTAACGGGAACGCAAACTAAACGACATGGGATATCTCTACCACAGTCTCTATATACACAAACCGAGCAAACGAGTACGACCAAATTTTTTTTCCGGTCAGTCAGTTGAAAAAAAATTCATTAAAACAAATTTTAAGCCTGTGACGACCAATAAAGACTTGTTAGAGAAAAAGTTATAAATCTGATCATGTTTTCAGAAACAACATAAAATTACAGGAAATATTCAAATGAATCAAGAAATTTACTTCTTGATTTTTTGTTTACTTTTACGGTATTACCGATAGAAATTTAATTTTTAAACGACACTGAAAATTGGAACACATAGAAAAATCCGAAATGTAAAGCTATGGCCGGGAATCGAACCCGCGGGCGAGTCCTCGTCATTCCGTGACGCGTGCTATATAAGTGCCGGCACGTAAGTCTAATCTGACCTTGTATGCGCAGAAGTAGGTATAAAATACGGTATCCGTGGGTGCGGAGATCCCTTCCACGTGACTCGTCATCGTTAGACTTATGTGCCGGCACGTAACCCCTACACCACCCATAGCGGGTGAGTAAGCCTTCGAATTTTTCTATCTGTTACCAACTGTCACGTGACCTTGTTACTATGCGAATTTTTGTCGCTAAGCATCATCTGTTTGAATGATGTGTCTGTACGACACAATTACAAACTCCAGGGACGAGAGAAGGCGCCAAAAAGCGCTAAAAATAAAAAATAAGTGTTGTTGTATGTTTTAAGTAAATTTCTTGATTCATTTGATATTTCCTATCATTTGAAAAACAGCGCCTTCTCTCGTAGCTTTCTTTGATAGCTTTACTTTTCGGATTTTTCTATGTTTTCTAATTTTCAGTGTCGTTTAGAAATTAAACATAATTATTACATATATTTTTTGATTTTTCATTAAAATGTATCTACTTTTATTATGAATAATGTACCTTACGGTAACGAGTTTCGAGATACATAAGTATGTCACGCGAAAGTTTAATACAAACATCACCCTGTGTCCGCAAAAATACGTAATTTTTACGTCATCCGCATGAATGGTTCGAGCCCTGATATTACCTATAATAATAAATTACTGGTCAAAATACGGTCTAATATTTATACTTCCTTACCTATACACCGATCATTCAGTGAAGCAGTCGCCAAAATGTCATTGGAACGATACGTAGTAGGTACCTGCTGTATTTTCCACGCTAAGCTAAAGCTACCGAATTCTAGTCCAGCCTCTACGATACGTACGACGTACCTGTTCCAAAACTCCCACCATCCAAATAATTAAGAAACTGGTAAAAACGCAGCGCTTCATCTGATTCTATTTCGTCCATGACTGGCCTCTGTGGAAAAAAAATAATGATATCAACTCTACTTGACACCAAAACTGTCGGGATGGGACTATTTGCATTTTGTGATCGTCTTACGAATTTTCCACTCCAGGCGCCGACGTCCGAATACAGTGAGTTGACCCTGCTCGGCATCCAGTCCATCGAGGCGCGTGCCACCAGAATTGGATGCTAACATAAAAACCATTCTTAAGTACCTAATCATTCAGGACGAAAATCCCTATAAATTTAGGTAAGTCTGATCAATTTACTAACTACTCCTTACCAGTGTTGGTGGCTTGCACAAAGCATTGTGAGCAAGAAAAGTAGTAAGAAAAGATAAATAACAGCTTTTCAAGCGCATTGCCGCTCCTAACTAAAGTAAACGAAATTCAATCGTTGAAACGATGTAACGACCACAATCTCTGATGCCTAGGTACCTACTGCTGTGAAGTTTACGTCTCGTTATTTTAGAAATTGCGCAATCAATTTTATTTTAATTGGAGCAATCGTCCATTAAACTAAAAAAAAAAATACTAATAGCTTATGCTCTAGCTACCTACGTTATGTATTCGAATTTCGATCGAAGTAAAAATGCAACGATCGTTCGTTGGCAATGCATTGTGTGGTTTTTTTAATGAGCAATATTAATTTATATTTAATAAAAAAGTCGTGGTAACCTAGTGGTTTGATCTGTGGCCTCTCAAGCAGAGGGTCGTGGGTTCGAATCCCGGGCTCGCACCTCTGAGTTTTTCGGAATTTATGTGCGATATCTCATTTGAAATTTACCATGAGCTTTTCGGTGAAGGAAAAACATCGTGAGGAAACCTGCACACAACTGCGAAGCAATTCAATGGTGTGTGTGAAGTTCCCAATCCGCATTGGGCCCGCGTGGGAACTATAGCCCAAGCCCTCTCATTCTGAGAGGAGGCCTGTGCCCAGCAGTGGGACGTATATAGGCTGGAGATGAATATTAATTTATACTTTTAAACATGGATAAAAGAACTTTACTTTGCAACTCCGCAATAAGCTAGTGAGTTCCCGTTCAATATTTTTTGTAGCGAGTGTGGCTGTTTTGCATGACTTGACTTCACTACCTACCTACCTAAGTATATCGCGGAGTAGCAAAGATATCCATTTATACTTTAAAATATTAACCTCCGTAAAGTAACGTCTTAATCTATAGGTATAGTAGGTATATATATATATAAATCCTATGTACCTACTAACTTTTGCCCGTAACTTCGTCCGCGCGGAGTCAACAACTTCTTCCTCTCGCAGGAAGGATTTCGTACTACTACCTACCTCAACGGAATAAACCCGTTTCTTGCACGGACACCCACTTCCATTATTTTTGTCCTGTGGGAAATTCGAAAAATCCCTTTTCATCTCTCATACTCTGAAAGTAGGTCATTGATTATCTGGATATAGGGTTGAAAGTGACTCATCGCGACCCTTGGGTTGAAAGGTGAGGGCTATTCCGTCATATTTTTTCGTAGATTGACTTTGGTTGATCGTAACAACGTTAATTATACACTTTTAAATAAACTTACACCTGTAATAGGTTGAGAATTTAACTAAGATTTTAAAATTATGTATATAAGCTGGTCAGTGCTTCAGATTATTTAAATATGATTTTTTATTTAAAAGCATGGCACTAGACGGATTTTCCCTAGGATATCGGTCAAATCCGTCTAACAGCAATTTCTCTTGTATCCGATAGTATTACAAGCTTATACGTTAAGTGAGCAAACATCAGTGTATTTTTATTCCAAAGTAAACCATAGAGCATTCAATTTAGGGATGATTTTCACTTTTATGGCCAAAAATCAATTTTCGGGGCAAATCCGGCTTATTTTTTAAATCTGGTGTAGTAAACCTTTCGTCGAAGAATAAAAATATTGTTTTTTTTTTATTTTAATAACGATGTATATTATGTAATGAACTTATTTTGATAAATTGGAACCTTTTTTAAAATCCTAGAATAAAAACACAGAGTAACAGTCAACGTAATATTTATTTTTTAAACTTCTTTTTATTAATATTAAATTAAAATAATAGACAAATAATAAAATAAATAATTGAAATTAAAGAATAAAATTGTCGAAAACGTAACACAAACATTTTGTGTTCTCAGATCTTGATCAGCTCCCTTCGCAGCAAAATGTACACTAAACATAAAAACCATACCAATAGCAAAATGTACAATTTGCACAATGTACACAACACATATTGTGAAACACGCAAAACGTACAAAAAGCAAAAAATATATTCACAAAATACTAGGTAAATACACACTTATCAAATTCAGTGTTCAAGTGAACAAACATCTTTATTCTTAATTTAAAGTCAGTCGAATCCAAAAGGTTGACAATCTATGAAAAAGGGAAATTCCGGCCGATATGACGCTTTTGACCATTTTACATTGGACGGATTTTCCCACTTGAAAGCTTTGGAAATACAAATCTTTAATCGCTAATAGTTTCTCAGCAATAGACTTTAATGAAAGATGGATTAAACTATCAATAAACAAGCATCTCGGATAATATAAAAAACATACTTACATATTCGTAACTTGCATACTCTTCTTCTTCTTCTTCTTTTGTTTGTGGCGTTACAAGTCGTTATAGCGACGACAACTTCGCCAGTGTCAGGGTAAAATTTTATTATAAAATCTTGTGACAAAATCAACAAAATGTCGGCAACGTTGTACGGTAATATGGTCAGAGACCCCCCTCCCCCCCTGTCGGGCTCTTAGCCAACAACGGTCAATGATATCCCTCAGATACTGCCAGGAAATTATTAGCCGTTGCCCAGGGTGCACCGGACCAAGCACTGCTCTTCCCCCCGGACGGATCCAGAAACGAACAGCAGCTCCTGACCACACGTGGAGGTAACCCGACACGCACCCCAACTTGCATACTCCGATCGCACCGTCCAAAAACTTGACAAGACCCGCCACTCGCATTACGAGTTCGGAGCGCAACTAAACTTTAAAAGTGAAATATCCAGTGTTGCCAGAGCACTCGCACCCAGAAGCACTGTCGAATGGCTAAAAAAGCACGGTTTTAATTAAAAAGCACGCATTTTTCCACGGTTAAAAATAATTCCAAAAAATTAAGAAAAATAATCAGTGAATTATGAAATAAGCTTTTCGACGCTATTGAGCGTACTGAACCAGGAGCAAAAACCGGTCAAGTGCGAGTCAGACTCGCGCACCGAGGGTTCCGTACAAATTCGCCAAGCTATTATAAAATCTAGTGTTAGCAGAGCCCTGTTCTTAAGCAAAATGTAGGCATTGTGAGGTCATTTTATATACCTACTTATATAAACAGACAAATAATAAATAAAAAAAACACCGGGTAGCACTCCGGGAGTAAGAGTGAAAACTACACACGCACACTCGCGCAAAAAGAAAAAAAAATACACGAGATTTGAACTGCGGTCCATGAGAGAACATTTTTTTTTCTATTTTTGTGTGAAAATATTAATGCGATTCACAGAATACATCTACTTGCCAAGCTTCAACAGTATAGCTTCGGAAAAAACGTGGCTGTGACATACGGACGGACGGACAAACAGACATGACTAATCTATAAGGGTTCCGTTTTTGCCATTTGGCTACGTAACCCCAAAAAGCACCGTTTTAGCACGCTTTTTGTCTCCGCACGTAAAAAGCACGCGTACCGCTCAAAAAGCACGTAAAACCGTGCTAAAAAGCACGATTTGGCAACACTGGAAATATCCGTAACCGCTGACTACGTAGCGCCACCTGTTATTGGCAGTTGGATTTAAATACCCTCACTGCTTTATCCATCGAGACAGCAACCGCGTACTGTCGTTAGATTGGACGCAAAAACCCGTGTACGGAAATACCCCGCAGACGGAATTAGCCACACTGACCTTAATATTTTGACATTGACATTTTGCGACAAGTTCTATCGTGGCTCAACAATTAAAGACCGCGATGGTACCACTAACAAACAAGCCTTTCACGTCCTTTACTTAGGTACGTTTTTCACGTTTTCACCCATACTTTGTTATTCGTAACACCAAACTTTAAGTTTGCTTTCACCATTCAACAGGTCTTTCAAGTCTTTCCGCTCATTAATAGTCATTATTAATTTGAGAGTGAGGGGCGGTTTAGGTAATGCTAAGCGTCCACTTGTCGGTATCGTACGCAACGGACGGATCGCATCAATCAAACGGATAAATTCTTCACAGTGCGTGTACTATATCGGCAGCGTTCGGATTATCGACGTGATGTTACCAGCATAGGGATTGACGATGCCATTTCATTCGGATTTTCGTAGTGAGCGCATACGTAGGACCCATCGATTGTTGAAATATAGAGTAGGATTATAAGCGTGTAAATAAGTGTCTTGAACAATGTGACATACCTGTTACATTGTAATTGTCATCTAAATGTCAATTTGATTATAAATTAAGCTGGCTTCCCTTTCCGGTCCCCTTTTTGTCTCGATCATCATCATCGCTCTGTTACATTGCGTTCGTATTACTTTAATCTTAGTGTATTTCGTGAATCAATAATTGGTTTATCCTGTAATGTTATTCGTGCAGAATACAGACCCCCTAGCACGGTAACGTTTATCTACCAATTTTATCTACAAATGATACGTAATTTGTAGACAAAATGGGTAGATAAACGTTACTGTGCTAGTCCCCCAGGAAGATATATTACAACAGCGCTGCTTAATTTCTAAATCCCTGAAGAATCCTGTTGGCATTTCAGAGATCCACATACCACGATCCGCCCTCTAACATCGATATGTGTTTGTGAGAATGGAGGAAGGCGATGTAGAACAATTTGTCGTTATAACTTGTTTGTTAGCAGTATTTTCACTCATTTTCCTTATTAAAATCGTACATACTTTATAGTGTAATAAACGTGGCGCTGAACGCTAATTGAAAAACAGTAAAAATAAGGAATGAAACAGAAAACAGGGGCATCAATCAATGTGAAAACAGCAAATCTACTGGTAGGGTAGGTAACACTGCGTCCACAGATCGGGATTCCGTATGACGTCATCGGCACGCATCGCAAAAGTTGCCTCTTGGAGCATCGGTGTCGGCATTGTCGATGAGCGATGCGTACGTTGCGGATCAGTGGATGCTGTTGTATGAGTTTCTTTACAAGGCATACTAAAATCCGTAAGTACGATGCGTCATATGCGTGCGATGCAGGCCTGTGGACGCTTACTTTAATACGAACTTCGAAAATCGAATTTCGGAGTAGCCCCGCACTAGTTTTTTCGCTCTGGCAACATTACATTTTAGCACTGTGACATTTAATTTTTGACGTAACGGAACGAATTCTGAACTGATGTGAGAATTGTGAGGTGAGGGAGGGTGAGAGCGCTACATGCTATAATTGCTACATACGTTTTCGCGCCATTCGCCTATTACAATTGGTATTTACTTTGGATTAATTAAGCAAAATCATGCACGTACGTGTGAGATTATTTGGTAAACCCGACACAATTGTCGTGGTAGAGTCCAAGCTAACAAAAATTGACCAGTTTCGTCGAATTATAAAAGATAAGTTTAATGTGGAACCGAAGTTGCAACGGCTGTTCTACGGCGGTAAACTGGTAAGATAGATAATTTTATGTTAGTAACGTCGTAGTTTGCGCTAGTGTAATATACTTCCTCTTTATAAAGATAAGATTTGACTGAAATATCTATAAAGTGAACTGATTGCGTTTAACCATGATGCTTATGCGCAGGGTTTGACTTATTTTACAACAGGCTTTTTAACAGTGCTACATCAAATTTAATTTTGCACTGTTAATGATCTGGTTTGTTGGTTGATCACGCGGTATTATTACATCTCCAAACGTTTTAACTAATGTGCCATACCAAGTGTCAACAGTTACAAGCATTGACTCTGTTGTACCTGTGCACTACATAGCTTAAACAACCCAAGCCTACAATACTCAAGAACCCATTGCCTACAATATTAACACAAGTATTGAGTATTTCATTGAATCAGGCGTTACTTTGGACAGGTCCATTTCCATGAACAGAAAAAAATTACCTCTTGCTACTCCGCTACTCAATAAGTAGCAGAGTAGCAAGGTAAATGTTTTCTGTTCATTACAAGTATTGAGATAAAAATAATGTAAACCCCAGTAACTCAATAGTTTTAAGCAATAGCATAGATGAACTGTAATATTTTAATATTGTATAATTTTATTGACAAATATAATTTGCCGCTGAAGAACATCAAGCGACTAGCTAATATGCTGACTACAACTTCTAATGCTTCTTCGAGTGTAGGCATCTTGTGAGGTTGATAAATACTACTCATATAGTGTGTACAGTACATGCAATTTTATCATTGCATGATGCCTAATAAATACATATATTTGGCTTCTCCCTCATGCTAAATTTCCTAGACACGAAGATGTCCACACACACCTGCTGCGAAGCCTAGGCCTAACCCATTAAACACAAAACTCAAGGCACAGGTCTCCACTCACAACAAGAGCATATATAATGAAGCCTACGCACAGATGTCTTTTACATGGCTGTCACAAGAAAGTGTTTTGTTTATATATTTTCTTTTCATATTAGTTTGTTTTGTTCTGGTTTGTTTATTATTGCACAGATTTTTTTATCAAACACTATTTAAATTTTTATTATTTAGATTACGTAAATATGACCATGTGTCTAGTTTTCGCGCTCAGCTTAAATGGTTGCCTATCCGTTTTCGCCGCAATGTTCACATCCTGTAGTTGCTTTTTAATGTCCTTTTTAATCCTCAGTCCCCCTCCTACCTTGCAGAGAGATTTAGCTACTTGGCCGCTGGTTCCCAGAACCGGTTGCGGTTGAGTGACAATCTTTCTCTCACTTTTCCCGTATCCAAATCCAAATTCTATTCCAACTCCTTCTCTGTACACGCTGTTCGACTCTGGAATCGGTTGCTAGATGATATCAGGCAATCGCAGACTGTTGCTACCCTGGCGCTGTCGCTTGAAGGCGTATTGGCTTGATGGGTCCTCTCATCTTAAATGAATGTGTTGAGTTTTGTAACTTATGTACTTATATGTATATGTTGTGTAATATATTTTATTTATTATGTATTTATTATGTATATGTATTAGTTTATCGTATTTATCTGTTATGTATTATATCTTACATTAAGTATTTAAAATTTAGGCATTTAGGATTATTTTAGGTTTTGATCAGTTCTTTTACTTTTTCTGTGTCTCTACTCTTGCTTAATACCTATGTCCTGTCAATCGTTCAAAGGTTAACCGGAAGAGATCCCTTTTAGGGATAAGTTCGCCTTTGTGCATTTGTGTTTTCCTGTATTCATCTTTTTCATGTGTTTTATGTACAATAAAGAGTTTTACATACATACGTACATACATACATACATACATAAATTAAATTGCAGTTGGATGATGGCTATACATTCCATGACTACAACATCAAGCTCAATGATGTTATACAACTTATGGTTCAGCAACAACTACAGATAAAAGATAAAAGCAATGACATGGATAAAACTGAGGCAGAAACTAGTGACAATAACAAAGACAAGGAAGCCATTTACACAGGTTTGTAATCTCGTAATGAAGTAAATTTTAGCCTTTCTGTGGTCAGTTGTACCTGTAATATAAGTATGAAGTCCTGACGATAATATAATAAATATAATAATACAGTTACGCCAGCAAGAAAACTACCTATGTATTAAAAAAAAATAATTAATAAATTAATTTTGTAATGCAGATGTTGATAGTCCACTATATGCAATTGGAGACTTCATTGACATGAGGGACCGTGAGCAAGGTGCATGGTTTGAAGGAAAAATAGTGAGAATAGTGTTAGATCCAAATGCTCCAGTACAAACTAAGACTGAAACAAGTAATATAGAATCAAGCAATGAAGTAGAAAGTGACTCTGAAAATAAACCACCAAGTGACGCAACAAACAGTAAGAATACAAACAAACCAAAGAAAAAAGGTATTGCTGAGTATTTTAGTAAAACACCAAAGAAAAAGCAAATTGAGAGTAAGGTCCAGCCAAAAACTACACAAAGTGATGATAAAAATGAAAATACATATTTGCTGTATAAAATACAATTAGATGACGAGTAAGTGTGTGATTACTAATTAGTCTGTGAAATATGTACTTTATGATAGAACTTTTTGGCATGAGATTGGAAGCTATCTATCTTATCTGTACTTTATTACTATTATGTTTTTCTTTTCAGCGATGAGAACACTTACCATTACTGCCAATTAAAGGAAATAAGACCCAGAGCCCGGACAGCACTTGAAATAAAAGATCTGAAAGTTGGACAAAAAGTCATGCTTAATCACAATACAGAAAACCCATTGGAGAAAGGATATTGGTGAGAATTTCTAGGAAACTAATCATTGTCACTTATCATCTTTATTGTGTTTGCAGACGAAAAATTTAGGATTTTGTGTGTTTGGTAACAAATCATCCGCTTAAGTTAAGTAAAGTAAAAGTTTTGTTTTGTACCTATGACATTCACATTAATATAGCCTTTTTTTATTCCGAATTCGCTACAATTGAGTTTTTGAATCAAATTTTTTTTTGTCATAAATGGAAAGATCATATATAAGTTTTGTAAGAAAAGTATTTTTAGTTTTTTTTTATTCGCTATAATTAACGAGTTATACCGATTTGAAAATTGATCGTCGAGTACCGCACCGAAAACACACCGACAGTTCCCGAACAAGGCCGAGCCGCGTGTGACGTCACAATGTTAGTTTCCACTCGTAGTTAGTATACAGGTGATACCGTTTTTTGACTTTAATCTACTCTATTCTGTTATTATCCTACTATTATTGTAAAATGCTATTGTTTGTGAGAGCGTATTGGTTTGTGACTCTTTCACGCTAAAACGGCTAAACAGATTTAGATAAAATTTGTCATACACGAACTTTATAATTTATAATCTGGATTTACGTACCGGCTATAGTAGGTGTCATTCACGATGGATGCCATCCACCGTGGTTCTTATTAATTTGTAGTTAAAGGTTAATTTTAATACATCTAAGAGTCTTTGTGGATGGCACTATCTATACTTATATCATGCTTCTATCCCAACTTTCCACGGTACCTACCGGGATTTAAAACAATAAAATTAGATGAGAATAGTGATGAGTACACTTTGGTAGTAACTATTTATATGAATAAGTAAATAAGTCGTGGGATTTCAGTTCAAAACCCGTTGATTTTATCCCAGGGAAATTTCATAAGAAAACCCGGAATTTCGAGCACAAAGATGGCGGATGACATTTTGACACTATGACACTAAAAATGTTTATGGGTGTCGTTTTTGAGTAATTTGATGGCTCTGAGCCCGATTTTGGCATATTTTTTTAGATTCAAGATGGCGAATGACATTTTGACACTATTGACACTTTGACACTAAAATATTAATGGGTGTCGTTTTTGAGTAATTTGGTGCTTCTGAGCCTGATTTTGACATACTTTTTTGGATTCAAGATGGTGGATGACATTTTGACATTATGACACTAAAAATGTTTATGGGTGTCGTTTTCGAGTAATTTGATGGCTCTGAGCCCGATTTTGGCATATTTTTTTAGATTCAAGATGGCGAATGACATTTTGACACTATTGACACTTTGACACTAAAATATTAATGGGTGTCGTTTTTGAGTAATTTGGTGCTTCTGAGCCAGATTTTGACATAATTTTTTGGATCCAAGATGGCGGATGACATTTTGACACTAAAAATGTTTATGGGTGTCGTTTTCGAGTAATTTTGTGGCTCTGAGCCCGATTTTGGCATAATTTTTTGGATCCAAGATGGCGGATGACATTTTGACACTTATGCCACTAAAAATGTTTATGGGGGTCGTTTTCGAGTAATTTTGTGGCTCTGAGCCAGATTTTGACATACTTTTTTGGATCCAAGATGGCGGATGACATTTTGACACTAAAAATGTTTATGGGTGTCGTTTTCGAGTAATTTGGTTCTTCTCAGCCCGGTTTTGGCATACCTTTTTGGATCCAAGATGGCGGATGACATTTTGACATTACTGACACAAAAAACACAAAAAAGTGTAAAATGTTACTCGAAAACGACCACCATAAACATTTTTAGTGTCAATAGTGTCAAAATGTCATTCACCATCTTGGATCCAAAAAATTATGCCAAAACCGGGCTCAGAGCCACCAAATTACTCGAAAACGACACCCATAAACATTTTTAGTGTCAAAATGTCATCCGCCTTCTTGGATCCAAAAAATTATGTCAGAATCTGGCTCAGAACCACAAAATTACTCGAAAACGACACCCATAAACATTTTTAATGTCATAGTGTCAAAATGTCATCCGCCATCTTGAATCCAAAAAAGTATGTCAAAATCAGGCTCAGAAGCACCAAATTACTCAAAAACGACACCCATAAACATTTTTAGTGTCAAAATGTCATCCGCCATCTTGGATCCAAAAAAGTATGTCAAAATCAGGCTCAGAAGCACCAAATTACTCAAAAACGACACCCATCAATATTTTAGTGTCAAAGTGTCAATAGTGTCAAAATGTCATTCGCCATCTTGGATTTAAAAAAATATGCCAAAATCGGGCTGTTTTACTCTCCTCACCCGGAACACATCAGCGCAACTACTAAGATGCTGGTACAGTCGACGTCAAAGATATCTTTACACTTTAGTGCCTTGTCGCTCCAAGCACTTTGACAACTTCATATGAAACTTCAAACATATAGTTACAACGACAAGGTACTAAAGTGTAAAGATATCTTTGACGTTAACCGTACCTAGCGATCCGAACGTACCTACCTAGAACAAGGTTAGGCTCTTACACCCGCAAAAATTCCCATTGAATATGTAATAAAATCCCACGAGATTATAAAAAAACTAGAAATACCTATCAACCACAAAATCTAGCCATTAAAATTTACGTACCTACGGTCGAAGAAACTGAATCACGTAACCTGCCTAATAGGTACAATTTAGCAATAATATCTCTGGCAGGGTGTATGTTAAAATTCCACAGTGGTAGGTAAGCGATTCAGTATCTTTCACTGTACTTAGGTACTTTATTGTGAAATCTCAGGTCCAGTAAAATCAATCCAGTTCACATAAATCAGAAACATTATCAGGATTAAGCTTTAATACCTACCTACACATGACTAAAACAAAAATTTACTTACTATTACGTGCTCGTTTGCCACCTTATTTCATAAAAAAAACTTCAGCAGATATTTTTTGTATTAAATTTCGGATATTTTTAGTGAAATCAGCCGTTAACCCAGTACTGTCGTGAAATTGCTTTAACATTGTGACGTCACAGCCATGGCGACCAATCATGGCCCGTTCCCGGTCAAGTGGTCATATTTCAAATTTCATCAATTTTGAATTGCTTATAATTAATTTAAAAAAAATATTTTAAGATTTCTTTGAATTAGATATTATATAATATGCTATAAAGTTTTAAAAACCATAAAAAAAATCGATATTTTTTTTAAATTCAAAGACTCAATTTCAGTAAGTACATGTTGTTGTTGTTTTTGTTTTTTTTTTATTTTTTTATTATTATTAAATTGTCGCTTAATTCGGCGTGCCTCATGGCATAGGCCTCCTCCGTGTATTGGAGGCTTGGGCTATAGTTCCCACGCGCGCCCAGTGCGGATTGGGAACTTAACACACACCATTGAATTTCTTCGCCGATGTGTGCAGGTTTCCTCACGATGTTTTCATTCACCGAAAAGCTCATGGCACATTTCAAATGTAATTTTCGCACATAAATTCCGAAAAACTCAGAGGTGCGAGCCCGGGATTTGAACCCACGATGCTCTGCTTGAGAGGCCACAGGTCAAACCACTAGGCCACTAATGTGATCAAAATATATTTCTATTTCATAGGTATGACTTTAAGATAGAAGAAATAAAAAAAATTCGGGCCATTCATGAGCTTCTTGGAACAATATACCTGGGCCCTGAGGCTATTCCTCAAAACGACACAAAAGTAAGAGTGCTGGATAAGATCTTTGCTATTGAAGAAGTGGTGCCACTTGCGGAGAGAAGCCTTGAACAGAAAAACACAATAGCTATTCAACCTGATAAAAGTAAGCGCCTTTGTTTAGCTTAGTTAGGAATCAATTGCACACTCTTTTTATCACTCTTTACAGTGTATGTAATCTGCAGAAAAAAAAGGTTTCAGCAGCGCAATGACGTCGCTCTTGCATAACTCAATGAGAGAGCGACATTGCACTGCTTCTTAGAATTTAATTCAGTCTCTATTGATATCTAGAATCATTGTTTGATTATTGATTATTTTCTTTTCTTTTGATAACATTATTTTTTAATTTCTAGGATCATTGCCTTTAAATTGTTTGACGTGCCGCGACGATGAAGATGCGCCTTGCAAGGATTGCGGCTGCTTCTTATGTTCTGGCAAAGAATTTCCGGAAAAAGTAAGATATTTTGTTAAATTTATTACTAACTTAAGTCAACAGAGCTGTTTATAATTAAATAATGATATTAATGATGTGTATGAATTGTCAGATAGTGTTGTGCGACGAGTGCAACAAGGGCTATCACATGATCTGCCTGACGCCGCCGCTGGTGGAGCTGCCGGCGGAGGAGTGGTACTGCCCCGCGTGCCGGCGCGACGCCAGCGCGGTGGTCGCGCCGGGCGCCGCGCGGCAGCCGCGCCGCGCCGCCTCGCAGACCAAGCGCGACTGGGGCCGGGGCATGGCTTGCGTCGGTCTGTACGCATTCTCGTATTACATACATTCAATGTTTGACATCCCTATCAAAAATGCCTGCGAAACTATTATTATGAAGTACATAACATTTCATTTTGCTCTATTTATATTGCTCTGATTGCGTATTTATATAATAAACTTGTGTTATGAAGCTATTATTGGACACTTAAATTAACGACTCAAACCCGATTTTATATTAGATGAGGTCTTTTATTGTTTAAATAAATAATTTGTTTTGCTCAGGTAAAACCAAAACATGCTCAATGCCTCCAAATCACTTTGGACCGATTCCCGGGATTGAAGTCGGCATGTGTTGGAGGTTCAGAATACAGGTATGCAAATAAAAATAATGTATATCTTACGTCGCGACTGCTTGATATCATATAATTCGTGTACGGTCAATAATTGGTTGGTTCCAGCTGTCAGAGTCCGGAGTGCACCGGCCGCCAGTGTCCGGCATCCACGGGCGCGATGTCGAGGGCGCCTACAGTATTGTGCTGTCAGGTAAGGGGCTACTAGCATCTGTGTTATGTAGCGAAAGCCACAATATGGGATGGGAACTAAATATTCTAGTAAACACGTTTGCTCCTCCAACTGTTAAATTCTATGATTATTTAATGTTTTTTTTCTTAAATACCCATATACTAAAATATGTGGCATGTATGCGTCTAGAAGCACCACGAAACGACCTGTATTAGGTACAGTAAACGATTGTTTCGTATCAGTGGTAGTAGGTGACAGTGAAACGTAATGTTCGTATTATCTACGAATACTTATAATTCCTTAGTCACGGCATCACGCATGAATGGCTAGACCAATTTCGCAAAGTTTTTTTGGCTGTGTTTTTATTGTCAGGAGAACAGCTGTTAAAACCGACGCATTTTAAATGATAGATTTAGATGAATACAAATGAAAAAAATTACGATATGAAACGTCAGTTCGGTATATTTTTCGATATAAATCGCTCAATCTCGGGTGACGTGAGAAGACTACTTATTTTGCCTATGATATTTTTATTTTTGCCGCCAAGTCATTCGTGTTCGTCTTCTGAACCTATTTTAGAGTGCTTGTAGTAGGTATGTAGATAAAGTAATGTATGCAACTGTGCATAATTAGACCTTAAAAGACTCGTGTGATTTTCCAATAGGAAAACCACACGCCACTCGATTCGCTCGTTTTATAAAACCACGCTCATGTTTTAAAGTGTCTCATATGTATCAGTTGCATAAAGTATAATTATCTACCATCGGCTCTGCTAGATATGTGTATAATGTGTAATGCATGTATGTTTTGCAGGCGGTTACGAAGACGACGTGGACCACGGCGTGGAGTTCACTTACACGGGCAGCGGCGGCCGCGACCTGTCCGGCAACAAGCGCACCGCGGAGCAGTCCTGCGACCAGACGCTCACGCGCGAGAACAAGTCAGCAGCGCTACCTCGCTTACTTAAATACCCTCCATTAAAGCCACCATGCTCGACCTGACAAACAAATCTCTTATGATCACTTGCTAGAAAAGATAAAATCTCCATTTAGCCGTTACATCTGGATTTACCTTGTTAGTTTTTTTTGCGAATTTGATCCTAAATTAAAATAAATACATATTTATAATTTTTTCAATAGTTTACCGTAACCATAGGGGTGCGACCACACCGCCGCTTAAAAAACGGTGACGTTATGGAATCGCAACAAAATGTATGAAGAAACGGTGAGAAAACGTGACGCATACGACACGTCACTGCGTATACGCGGCGGTTTGGTCGCACCCTAAAACGTATATCCTTTATCCTATTAAAAAAACCGATAGTGTAACGACTGAATCGTGTTATTGGTGCAGAGCTTTGGCGCGCAACTGTGCCGTCAAGAAGATAACCGAGGAGGGCGGAGACGCGGGCGCGGCGTGGCGCGACGGGCGGCCCGTGCGCGTCGTGCGCTCCTATAAGATGCTCAAACACTTCCCCAAGTACGCGCCCAAGGAGGGCATCAGGTAAACTAAATCGTTCCTATAAATTCACTTATGCTCTACACTAACTTTGGACAATTTATTGAATCGTACTTAACATTGCGGAGATCTGTATCGCTGAAATAAAATAAATGCATTACTTATATCGACATACGGTCCGATGATATTTAGGGGAACATCCAAATACTCCGAAACATTTTGTTCCGAATTTACTAATTGGGATAGTCTATTTTTTTACAATGCATGGTAAATCGAAAACCATTTCGAGATAAATGCTTTTTATACCGTTTTCTGTATTTACTTTATTTTATTTTACAATAATGAATTTATTACATGAAAAATAAGCAATAACCTTCATTTGACTTTCCCACAAATGACGTAGACGGTCCAAAATGTACTTTATTTGCTAAGTTTACAAATTCTTCACTATTTACGCGTCGATTATACTACGGAGTTGAACTTGGACCCGCAATCTGACATTTCATTCATCTTATGACATGACAGATGACAAACAAATTACAATCTTATTATGTCATTCTTGTTTTGCAACGAATGTGAAATTACCGTATTGAAGATTGAAATACTCTAGCTGAGTTTATATTGGATTCCGATAACCCTTTCTGAATAAATAGTACTTTTGCTTAACCCGTACACCGATCACCCTGCACGAACGACGACATACGCTTCTCTCCTGGACAATCGACTTTGTTTGACCCCGGACACCGATCAGCCTGAACGAACGAAGACCTACGCGTCTCTCCTGGAAAATCGACTCGGTTTGACCCGGGTTACCGCTCAGCCTGCACGAACGACGACATACGCTACAGTAGAATGGCTGCCAACACCCAGTTTGTCAGAGCTGATTCAACAAATCTTCCCAAAATGGAATCATGGATGACGTTACTGATAAGCTCGTCAAAAAGTAGATACTTAGTTTTGGAAAAAAATACATATTTCCTAAACTACTGACAAGTGCTCTAATCTAAGATTAAGTGAAACCTGTTGGATTGTATTGTCATATGACTGGTCAGTCACTATAAATCGTATAAGTAAACTATTAGTCTATTAAATAAAACAAATTTTATTCTTTATTCGCTTTTTATTACATGACATAGACAGATAGATATTATTTCTTAACCCACACACTATTAGAATGATAATGGTCCATATAACTTCAATAGTCAATTTAAGACACCATGACCTCTTCAAACGGTTGTTAACATGTACAAACACTTTTTGTTTGTTATTGCGATCAGTATAACTTGTAACCAACCAACTTGCAACATGCAACCATACATTTTTTTGTCATTTCGGAATCCGGGAGGCAAGCGAAGTTCAATTTCTAAGCAGGTTCAGTTCAGGTGACGAGCACAGGTCGTCGGATACGTTGGGGTAATCGGAATCCAGGGGAAAGGCAGTTCAAAAATATGATAATAAGAAAGAAAATACACTCGACGTGACTTGAAAAACTGGGAACGTTATGACATGACATTGGCACTAATGACAGTTTCCCAACTTCGTCACAGATAGAAAATACATTAATGCCGCTGCTACACATACGTATTATGATCAATTTATCAAATAAGCGTATGTGTGGCAGGGGCATAGGAAACTATGACGTCACTAACCAAAATACTTTCAATAATTAATATTTAAAAAAATTGTGAGTTATATGATAAAATATTGAAATTAGTTTCTTATAATTGACTTCTCTATCCAAAAAAAATATAAAAAGGACAGGTATTTTTTTTTAGACAATCCCAATTCCGATTTTTAAAAATCCGAATTTCATAATTCCTAAGAAATAAAATTCCGATTACTAAAAAACACGAAATTTATTTAACCGAATTTCAAAATTCCGATTGTATATTATTCCGAATTTTATAACTCCGAATAATGAAAAGCCCGAAGTTTCATTGGCCGGAAAAACAAAATTCCGATTATTAATTTTCCGATACTTCATTACTAATTCGGAAATTTGATATTCGGGATAATGAAATTCGTGTTTTCAATAATCGGAATTTTGTTTATTAGGAATTGGATTAATTTAGGTTTAGGTGCGGCGGGGGTGGCCCTTGAATTATAATTGATTCCGTGAATCCGATAATCGGAATTTAGTTTTTCGTATTTATGTAGTGTACCCGATACTTAGCAGTTGGACGCGAAACGTGTCGATCTTGGTGTGGTGATACTGAGAGCTTAGTATGTTCGTCGTGTGTTGTTTTATAGGGAAGCTTTAAAGGAAAGAATACTGTAGATGGATGATTTTTTATTATCTAATGCCGGAATTATCCTCGTGCTCATCTCACTCTATGAGATTTATGAGTATCGGTCTTCTAAGTGTATTTGCTTTTAGATACGATGGCATCTACAAGGTGGTGAAGTATTATCCGGAGCGCGGGCTTTCCGGGTTCCGCGTGTGGAAGTACCTGCTCCGCCGCGACGACCCCAGCCCCGCGCCCTGGGAGCCCGAAGCCAAGCAGTTCCCTATCGTGGTTAGTGTTTTCATTATTCATCAGACGCAAAACACTTTATGGTGGGCTTGCCCTTCCCTGTATAACCAGGGGCGCTGTTGTTATGTAAAAGATCATCTCGATACTATCCAGTCTACAGCTGGAAAACGAAAGGAAAACCTCTGACAAAATCGCTATTAGCAGCGTAATACGTGTAATTTTTCTTTGGCCAAGCGGCATTGTTTCGTTTCTCGACTACTCACATAAATAACATCAGCTATTTCATACATAGGTTTTTTTTTTCAAACATACTATTCTGTTTTAGTACCCCGACGGCTACCTAGAAGCCGAGGCGGAGAAGCAAGCGCTCAAAGCTAAAAATGGGAAGGGTTCGAAGAGCACTAAAGGAACAAAGGGAGGGAAAAAACGGGCCCTGCGAGATAGATCCACTTCCTCTGAAGACGACGACGCCGCACCGCCGGGCAAGCGCCGGAAAAATATTTTCGCCACTAAAATAAATAAAGGTAAATTGTTGCTTCATTTTTACTCGGCTGCGCGATGCAAAGGAGGGTGTGTTTAACAGTCTATAACATGTGTAGGCGCTCTAGAAACCAAACGCATGAACCGATTTTGATAAATAATACATTTATTTTAATCTTGTGAGTGTCATGACAGCAAAATTCTGTACCCGTGTGTCTGTTGTATCTTTCTGTACCCGTTTTCATGCAATAAATGAATTATGAATTATGAATTCAATATAGCGATGGCAGTCACGAATCGAAATTGCATTGCAAGAGGAGAGCTTGTTCTTCAGTTCCGTTTTTTTTGTATATCCATAAATTAAACGCACACAAAACCTTAAACCTCTTAAATTATTCGTCATAAATCTTTTGGTAGATCCTGTAAAACTACTTGTCATAATTAAATTTCAGAGACAAAAAGCGATTCTCAAAAATCTACTAAAGAAAAATCTCAGGGCCTGAACGAGGAAGAGCTTGAAGTAATCAAAGCAGATGAACTCAACGTCAAATTGTGGAATGAGTGCCTTCTTGTTGCTGACACACGCGGTAAAAAGGTTTGAAACTGACTCGTTTTTCTGAATAAATCAGTACGTAAATGTCATGCCCTGTCAAATAGGCAATAACCTATCGAATATGATGGCAGGAGTTCGTGGAGTACGTGAGCCAGATGTTCCTGTGCATAATCTGTCAGGAAGTGGCAGCTGGGCCGGTCACGACGCCCTGCCTCCACAACTTCTGTGGGGTGAGTTCCTCTAGTTAAACCTTTAAATTTTATCTGTACTGAAGGCAAGAAGGAAGAAATGTTTTTCGTATAGCCGACACGTACTTTTTGTGCCCAACGCCCAACTGAAGCAAAAACTTGCTAAAATTATCAAGATTATGTCACTCGCGACATGCCTCTTTACCTTTACTACATGTACTGTTTTTATTTGTTCTATGTGTCGTATGGTACTGTTTAAAAAATATTCATTTTCCCGTACCCTCCGATATCGCCTTCTGCTACCCCGTAGGCGACGAGTGATGGCAATTGGATGACCGTCAGCCGGGATCGCAATGGGACAACCTGCCTTCTCTACACTCGCTTTCATCGCAATCATGTAGCACTTGTAGCATTCGTAATATAGTCTGGCAGCTAAACCACTGCAGCCAGATGACACTTCCAAATGTCATTTTACGAAATAATGATACCACATTTATTTCACTAGTGCTCGACTAAGGTCACGTAATGAATGATTTGATTATTGAACGAACGAAATATTTTATGAATGTCACATTCGTAGTTTAGTATATTTCAAAATGAGCGCGATACTTTTGAGGCATTCAAGGTTTATATTAACATAGTAGATAAAATGTGCGATGACTTTGTAATAAACGTAAATAGTGACAGCAGCAGTGAAACTGATTCGGAATAATTTAAGTTTTTAAGTAAAAGTACGAAGGTAGGAAAAAATATTAATATGATAATTGTTGTTTTATTTATGCCAAAATGGGGAATGAGTTGAAAACTGGTAACTGATTTGACATGCTTCCGCACATTTCCAAATCGCGCTCTTACACTACTAACTAGAAAACATCCAAAAAAATCTTATTGAACAAACCATTTTATTAAAATACGCTTTGAAAATTCTCATTTATGACGCAAATTAATTTCATTACATCGTTCATTCTTTCATTCACTCACTAAGTCACATCACTATTTAATATTTGCCAAAAACTGACAACACTGAAAGTGTCATCTGGCTGCAGTGGTTTATCTGCCAGACTATAGTGCGTGCTTAGCGTGGAGGATCATCCACCTTTTGACCAGGCCATGACCACTCCTAACAGTATTGCAGTGTTGTAATGTCATGTGTCCGCAGGCGTGCATGAAGCTCGCGTTCAAGGCGTCGGGCGCGCAGTGCCCGTGCTGCCGCGCGGCGCTGCCTAGCGCGCCGCTGCCCAACGAGCCGCTGCTGGCGGCGCTGCGCACCATCATGCCCGGCTACGACGCTGGCAAGAAGTAACACCCAAGCCCTTAACATTATCTTCCATCATACAAATGACTTCTATTACTTAGGCCTGTGTAACGCCTTGCAAAAAGACTTGTATTGTCAGCTAATTTCTTATTGTCAACTTTGACAGAGGCCTTACGTTTTTTTGAAGTATTTTCAAATTATGTGAAGAAAAAGGTCCGACCACACCGCACCGCCGCGTATACGCAGTGACGTGTCGTAGGCGTCACGTTTTCTCACCGTTTCTTCATACATTTTGTTGCGATTTCGTAACGTCACTGTTTTTTAAGCGGCGGTGTGGTCGCACCTTAAATCTTTCTCGAGTTAGTTTGAATTTGCTTTCGTAATTTTGTTTTAAATGCCAAAAGTATCTAATTGATGAATTATGTTGTGATTTATGTAGTATTTGATTGTTTGACTACGTGTTATAACTTATAATTTTTAGTATGTTCAAAGTATTGTATTTTAATTTCATTCCCTCTATAAGCAGTGGAATAGTAATACCCATTATAATTTTTGACAGGTTATTTAGCATATTATAATTATTTAGGTTAGCTTCAATTATATAAACCGACCTTGACCGATTTACCATTTAGCCTGTAATAAATAGGTATAGTTTCAGTACTCAATGTAGGCTATTAATGATATTGTACTACCTCTTTAGTTTTAGACAAATTCTAACCTATTGATTCAACATTCACAATGCGTCTTATAAGTAATTTTTCCATGCGTGATAGTATAAATTAGTCGCTCATAAGCTGAACTTCTATTTTGAAGAGAATGCAACGTCTTGATATGTTTCTATAAATTATAAATTATGTGTTTATTTCAATCTTTAAGTTTATTGAACCTGTGCTAATTCACCAGCTTTAATCTGGTTTTTTATTTTTATTGAGAAGGTACAAAATTGTTAGGCCTAAATAATTGTAACACAACACTTCGTAATGATTCCATTTTTTGTATTTTATTACATTTATTATTATTTAAGTTGTTATGGGGGGTTGTATGTTTTACTATGATTATTGCATGATCAGAGTTAGTCTCAATATGTTCAATAAAGGATCAATAAAGAATAGAAGGAATAGGAGGTTCAATTAGGCATGGAATTTCGACAATGAATGAGATCGAAAAATTGCCGTTCTTTATGATTTAAAAGCTTTTCAGCTGAAATTAATGTAAGTTACGTTAAAGTTGCGAATAAAATAACTGATAACGTTATTTTGATTTATCTGTTTTTAACTTCTATTTTATTGTCCCTGGATCTTTATTTAGATTTAATCCTGTCATTTCTGTCAATGTTTATTATTATAAAAATTATCTTTTTAAATAATTATGCTGTGAAAACTATTGTTCTGATTATAATATATAAGGTTGGTAAAATGTTGTTAATAAACTTAATTTTAATTAAAAGTGTAGTTTTAATAGAATAAAATTGCCTGACCCGAGAACGCTAATAAACAATGAATGAGGCGGAGTTGCAGTCTCATTCTGTATCCGGGTTTCTGCTTGAATTATATAGATGTTTAACTAAGATCCGATCACAATACCACAACATAACTACATGGACTGGCGTGACATAAAATAAAACTAGGTGTGTATATAAAGTAGTTATTTATTTATTGGCCATACAACGTCGCACTGAGCACAGCATCACTTACGTGAATACATCACATACAATAACAATACAATAGTCAACCAAAAATAAATCCTAATAAATATTTTATAACTATCACATCACAGATTGCAACTTTGTGACCGGATCCCAAGACGGAAAACACGAGTGTGTCTTCTACTATAGTTTTGTACTATTCGGTAGATTCATGTAATAAATAAATGACACATTCAATCAGTTTGATTCCTAAGCCACTATGACAATGCTTGTAGATTAACAGGTGGCGAAGGAATCAAGTTGGCTGTACGTAGGGGAGCTTCCGGTCCGGTCACCAATAGGTATTTTATTACTTTCGGTAACATTTTCAGCAAGGTCAAGAAAAATATTATGTCCAATCGTACCGGTGACAAATTTACTATATATCGATCCAGTAATATATTATGATCACTTTATTCGAAGACGAATTAAATACTACCTCCCGTTTGTACACCGCTCGAAAATGTCTAGGAAATAAACGCGTGATGATTCCTAGACTCTTGATGTGTGTAGTTACGCACTTATATGTATAATACCTAATTCTATCGAAATGCTTTATTTTAATAGATTCTCACTGTCGTAGGATTTAAGCTTTAACTGTTACTAATTAACTAAAGTTAATAATTTAACAACCATAGCTTTTTTATTATCTATCTGTCGCAGTAACGTGGTTGTAGACGTGAAATAGTTATATTCCGAAGGATATAATAAGGTAATATAGTTATGATATGAGCACGATCTAGTAATATGACATAATTATTATTACCACGTTGAACTAATGTGGTGACATAGATTGGGCTTGGGCGGGAAGGAACAAGCGAACTGAACAAGATTGAGGAGGCGGAGCAGATCCGACGCTGTCGGGTTAGGTTAGGGTGAAGGCCCTTGGCTTTAGTTAGGTTTTATTTATAATTATTTTAATTATATTGCGGTACTTAGCTATATCCCTAAGGATACAAGTAAATCACGGTTTGAACCATGTTACGGCAAAATATCTACCACTATTTAATAGTTTTAACTAACACGCAACCTCTCACAGAGTTGCCATAGCGTTTGTCTAATTTTTTACAGATTACACAATATTAATAACACTGTAAAATTCTATGATATCTCTGGAAATAATGTCAATCGGCTGCGGCGGCAGAGACCTATTCAATGTCCTTACGATAAAAATAATGTAATCTATTCTCTATCTTAATTAATGGTATATTAAGCTCATAACGTTGCAGTATGTACTAGTTTACAATACATGCCACGGACGGGTTACTAATATAATGGCACTGTCATTTAAACTACGTGTAGGGTGAAGTCACGCGCGCTGATTAACACGTGGAGTTGGAGAAAAAGGTCGCCTCGGTGGCGTTGAGCGACGCTGCGTCGGCGAGGTCGGCGGAGTGCCCGCCGAACTTCTCCACGATGCGCTCCAGCGACGTCCACGTGCCCACCACCAGGCCTAGCAAGCCGAACAGCACTACCACGCCGTTCTTGATGAGCATGCGCACGCGCTCGGCCCGCGACACGTAATACCAGTACGTGCAGGTCTGGATAATGGCGGGGAAAGCCAGCCCCAGCGCAGACAGACACAGCGCGCCGAACAGCGATATGAACGCCTCCAGCTCTGGCACCAACGCCGCGATGCCGACTGCACACACAAACAGACATTGCGTTAAGTAAGTTGGTACATCGATCACGTCACATCAGACTATCTATAATAATATGTATGTATAGATCATCGTAATTCGAGTTCTTTTTAGGAATAACTAAATTGAATTTCCTTTAATTGCGAGATTAAACCACTTAATTCTTATTACTTGTATAATTAATGTGCTTTATGTACAATAAAGAGTTATACATACATACATACATACATAATAAATGATCAATGTTTATAATTTTTGTAAGAGTAATTTATTAATAGGTATAACTGTGTTTTTATTTCATTCAACACACGTATTATTCATTTACTTATTTCAATAATACTTATCGGCTTTCACTCGCTTCACTCCGTTCTAACTGCTACAGTACGAAAAATATTATAATTCGTAAGTCACAACCTTAATTATGCACGCGGTGACGTCGTAAACGGCCATGATTGAAACGGTTAAACTAAAAGAAGCACTCTCGCGTAGTAACACGGGTTATTTTTGCATGAATGCTTTGCGGGAAATGTGATGGAGTGGGGGCTGTAGGCTATTATCGCTGTAGGTTAATATAACAGGAGCGAACTAGATTGTGCTTTATTTGTTCGCGGCAAGAGTTTTTATCTATTTAATCGGCTCCAGAGAGTGAGCCTTCTGTACTTTAGTACTATTACTTATTCTGTGGTATAGGTGTACTGACGAGCAAATGCAACTATAGCAGCCTAAGTTTTTTCGTTTGTGTACATATACATACATATGTGCATACATACGTATATATATACATGCATACCGTGACGCCTCTCTCTCATAGGGGTAAGCATAGACACTACTTTGTTACTCTTGACCCGACGTTTCGTCAAAACATTTCCAAATTGGCCAGGGAACGTTTGTCTTGGCCGTTTTCTTGCAACACATTCATTCGATCGCATTCGCTATTTAAATCTGTTTATTATTCTTCCTTCATCCATCCTCTTTATATCCACATGACTTACTTTATATTCTGTCACGCCAACACGGTTCCCTTATTACACTATTCCTTAGTTTATTTTTCAATGTTACACCTTCCGTACTTCTACGCTCTCATTTCTACTGCATTTATTCCATTAAAAAATCTCTTTGTTTTTATATTCCTCATGAAGTCTTTAATTATCATAATTAACAGTGTCGTCAACGGATACACTATCATTTACGTTTAAACGACTGGTTTCGCTAGTCGTCTGTTATCGAGCAGATAAGTTTGTATGATTACTGTAAGTAGTAGGTATTTAGTATGAGTATCAGCTTTAAAGAGCTTACATGTAACTAGAACAATGATGGTCCGGAGCAGGTACTCCCAGAAGAAGCGGATCTTGCTGTTGGAGAGGCGCACGCCGATGTACTCATTCCAAAGAATGTCGATGGCCACGTAGCACGCCAGCCCGTGGGTGATGTAAATGGCAAACGCCAGCAGGCACTGCACCACGCTCGCCAATCTGACAACCAAACAGCAACAATAATAAACCATGCTATGTTAGATCTCCAGCCTCCAAAGCAGTTGCAGCCTCCAAACACTCAGCATCAGCAGTGCAGTGCAGTGTGTTCCGGCGTGGGGAGTAAGACAGACGGTGAAATTATTTACTTGCACAAGAGGTATTCTATCCTAGCCCTCTAGGCTGGCAACGCATCTGCAATCCTCTAGTGTTGCGGGTGGCCATGGGTAGTGGTGATCGCTTACCATCAGGTGACCCACTTACTCGTTAGCCTTCCTTGTATAAAAAAAAAGGTAAAAAGAACTCACATTTCGACATCAGAAGGTAGATTCAATGTGATACTGCCTTTAGCTGCATCACCGTACCGGAGATATCCGAACAGGCCCATACCGACGTAAAGGACTATAATGGTAATCATGGCCCTGTTCAGGACGCCAAATTTCCCCACAAATGATTTTGGTGTTTTCATCTCGTTTTCTAGAGGTAAAATCTGTAACAAAGGAGGTGTTTCATTAGTCAATGATATGTCAACCTCGTGGACACGTACTAATTAAATATGCTGATATACGTAATGAACTCACCACTCCTATTGCTTCCAGCGCAAATAACACGGTGCCGAAGAATAGAGGGAAATTGGAGAGCAATCCGACGGGGGCTTTGCAATTCAGTGAAGGTTTAACTCGAAAAATATAGTAGAGAATTATCGCAAAGCTCACTATCGTTACTAAATTGGCAAAGGCAGAAAACGGTGCCAGATACTTGAGATCTCTGACATAGTTGATAAGTATGAGTGGAAGAAGGATTGCGCACATCACTTGGAAAACAGTCACTTCGATGTGGAAGTGTTTCGTCATCACATATTCAATGTTTTCGGCCACAAACACGACGTAAACGCAGCACGTTCCTATTTGGTACACGAGGAGAAACGCGTTCACCACATGCCTGGAACATAATAATTTTAACATGTACAAAATTACTACCTTTAATTAGATACTACATACTCGTATATAATATAGGCATCTAATACCTTGTCTACGTATGAACAAAAATTTATCCCCTTATTGAAACAAATAAATAACACATCTTAATCGGTTCGTTGATGTATGTATGGTTACGGCCTTTTAGGTACCGGAAAAAACAACACCGGGCGTTTTGTAACGTAGACCACATGTGAATGAAGTTTTGGGATATTTTTCCTGTGGTTTTGCTGGCTACTCGTATCGTAAGACTGGTTTTGGAAATTAAGTGCCTAGTCTGTGACACATATACGGAAGAACAAGCAAGTGGGCACTTTTTAGGGGTTCCGTAACTCAATCTGCAAAAAAGGAACCCTTATAGAAAGACTTGTCCTTCTTTCTGTCAGGAACGCGTGTATAAGTATGTATATGTATAATCCTTGATAGTTTTCTAAATTAACGTACCTACTTGTATAATCTTTAATCACTAAACACATTAAAGACATTAGGACTATTCGAGTAAACCTTAATTGTGACGCCAGAACCTATTTAAAGAAAATTTTCCATTTAGCCTTGTTTTTTGTGTAATATCAGTAGTTAACAGAAGTACCTACATATCCCTACTTCTGTTAAGTATTGATAATTAATGATGATATAAATAAATAATACTAAGTGCTTTATGCGTAGAGTAGTTTCTGCAAGTAGATAAATACGTCACTAATCATGTTGACTCTACAAACGTGCTTGTCTGATAAATACTGAGTATCTACATACCCTACTAAATTACTTACCTTCCCTAAGTAGGTATTATGTATACATAACATTTACAAAAACACTGGTCATATACCAATCTCCTTTACATAAGTAAACAGGCATTTTTACACCACTGCGCAAAGCAAAAAGGTGTATTGTGTCACGGTTCATAGATGTGGGTATGTATTCTTGACTGCAGGTGATGGGCAACGAGTTTAAATATCAGTCACTTACGCAGCGTAGGGTGCACACGCTTTGCACCAGTCGGGGCCCTCAGAGAGCGCCGCCTCAGCAGCGCCGGTATAGGTGAGCGAGGGCTGTTTCCGCCGCTTGCACAGCACATAGCAGGAGTCGAGCAGTATGTGGATGCAGTAGGTGCACAGCACGCCGATGATCACAGTGCCGATGGTGCCCACCACGTAGCCAGAGTTGGCGAACGCACGCGGCATCGCCAAGATACCCGTGCCTAAGCTGCCTTTTAGAAGATGCAGAAGCGTCTCCGTGTTCCTAGGGATAATGATATACAACTATTATTCGTCAACATCAAACTCAACTAAATAAAGTTGGCGAGTGTGTTGTGAGAATATTTCTATGCTTGGCTGTGCGCATGTTTATTAAAATCGCTGAAACGGCTCTACGGATTTGGATGAAATGGCAAACTGATAGTTTACAGCCAGGATTATCACTTCAGATGCTTTTAATCTAGAAAATTGCATAGTTCCCTGGGATGGTAGCAATAAAAAAAAATCTTTTAAATATCAACCACAGGCATATTTCCTTTTACTTAAATACAAGGTTGTTGCTATACAGGATGGCACACTTAGATCGGTTATTAAGGAAAAGTCTAAAACTATTAAGACATACAAAGATCTGTTCTTAGGAACCATGTCATCCATTTAAGTAACAAGAAAAACTGCGTTCATATATTTGAAAAAAACTTGTACTTACTCAGCTCGGGAATCGAGTCCGAACGTTTTGAAAAATAAAACTAAATCAATTTTAACGCGTAACCTTATAAGATACAAAATGCAAGTAAAATCGTTACCTAAACGTATCGAATATTGTATTAAAAAATAAAAGGTGGTAATTTCGAACACGTACTAAAATAAATTAAAGGATATGAAAACAACGCACAATCGATATCTACGTAGAAATAGTACATATTCAAAACGTCCGGGTTCGATTCCCGAGAGATAAATAGACTTATACTCAATAAGTTTTTTTATTGAATGCAGTTTTTATCTGTATATATAAAACTGTTCCGTTACTAAGTGACTGACAGACAACGCGCAGCCTAAACCACTGGACCTAGAAACTTGAAATTTGGCACACATATACCTTGAGTATCCCAGAAGAGCACTAAGAAGGGATTTTTCGAAATTCCCACGGGATAGGGAATAAATGAGGCTTATATATTTAGGTTTTGGAAATTTCCACGGAAACGGGAAAAAACGGGATTTATATATTCGATTTCGTGTGACCCTAACTACGTAACTATAATAACGAGACTCTTCAAATTTCGTACAAAAGTAGGTGATTACATAACTAAGAAAGTAATTTCCACGGGATAAGGAAAAAACGGGATTTATATACAGTTCTACAGGATCTGGTCGTAGAAAACTGAAATTACAGAAGTATTACAGACACTACTAAAGGATTTCCCGAAATTCTGAAGGAAACGAACGGGAAAAAACGGGATTTTTAATTACACTGGTCTTAGAAAGTTGAAATTTAGCATGTAGGTTGCTTGATCAGTGTAGGGAAGCATTAAGATACAATTTCCCGAAACGGGAAAACGGGACTATTCGTTTTACTGGTTGTGGAAAGCTGAAATTCGGCATGTAGGTTGCTTGATGAATGTAGAGGAGCATTAAGAGAGCATTTCCCGAAATTCTTACGGGAACGGGAAAAACGGGACTTTTCGTTTTACCGGTTATAGAAAACTAAAATTCGGCATGTAGATTGCTTGAAGAGTGTAGTGGAGCATTAAGAGACGACTTTCCGAAATTCCCACGGAAACGGGAAAAAACGGGATTTTTCGTTTTACAGGTCGTAGAAAGCTGAAATTTGGCAAGTGGGTTGCTTGGGGAGTGTTGGGTAGCATTAAAAGAGCATTTACTGAAATTCTTACGGAAACGGGAAAAAACGGGATTGAAATAGGTACCAACCTACAAGCGAGAGAAGCCGCGGGCAAAAGCTATTTGAAAATAAATGAAGTCTACGCGGACGAAGTCGCGGGCAAAAGCTAGTTGTTACTAAAATCGATGCTATGGCTCCTAAGAACAGATCTTCGTGACATGTAGTTTCAGACTTTCCCATATTGACCGATCTAAATGTGCCGCCCCTGTATATAAACACACGACAAGTTAGGCTCAATTCGCTTGCATGATTCCATTAAAAAATAAAAAATGAGGCAAGTTAAATAAAAGTTTAAAAAATAAAGCATAACGAAAAACTGTTTTGACCTTTTTTTCACTTATCCTGAGTGCTACCTAAATGGGCCACGCTGCATAAGCAAATAAAAAAGATCTACATACCTAGCAGTGTTCCAGTTAGCATTCATTAGCATCGTTTTTTATGTTTATTAATAAGCTTGGAACATTTGAAAAAGAACATATCAGCTCCAACGGTCTATTCTAGTAAAAGAAACAACATCTACCACAGAAATACTTATACGTTTTAACTTAAACGCGAAAAATTCTTTTAACTAGGTATTTATAAAAAATCCGTATATTTCGGAAAATACTAACATCATATCATAAGTTTCACAACATAATTCATAATTGTTATTTATTGCAATCATATGGTGCAGTATTAAATAGCTGGGATGGTTTTGAATATATATCAATTTTTCGATAATAAATATGATATTATCCTTTTACCCGTTTATCCCTAACTGTGGTAAACATTATCCCCTTTATTCATAAACGCACTATAGGCCTCTGCTAAGTTAGTAATCGTTTGTCCTTATCTGTGAAAGGTAAATGTCAAAGTGACAGATAAGGACAAACGATTACTAAGTTAGCAGAGGCCTATAGTGCGTTTATGAATAAGGGGGTATGTATATACATATTATTGATAATAGCTAAGTTGCCACAGATGATACCATTCGTTTGGCTGCGGGACCCAGTTAAATTACCCACGTCAATCAGAAAAACCAAACGACCGTTCCGTATCAACTTTGCATCTAAACTTACTTAACTTGTTATTCTCCACACACAAGCAATCAAGGCAGTGCGCAAAAATGAAGGTTTTCCTCAACAGTTTGTAGTGCGAGCAAATGACAAGTCAAGTTCACTTCCGTGGTACCTAAGCAGCAGCAGGAATATTATCTAAATAAACACAGGTGACATACATACATACATACTACTTTCGAGTTAAATTGTTCTTTTTATTAAATACTAGCGACCCGCCCCGGCTTCGCACGGTATATTATGCATGTATTATACATATAAACCTTCATCTTGATTCACTCTATCTATTAAAAAAAACCGCATCAGAATCCGTTGCGTAGTTTTAAAGATTATTATTATACTTAGTAATTGTTGCCACTTGCTTGGTATACGGACACACTTAGAATTTCGCAATTATCAGTATACCTACTTACTTAAATATATGTAGGTATATATCATGTCCCACTGCTGGCCACAAGTGCGAACTATAATAAACTATAAGCCTTCTCATTTTGAGAGGAGGCAAGGATCAGCAGTGGGATGAAATTTATAATGGTTAACTGATACCAAGTACCCATAAAATATGCAAACGAATATTTATTCATTTATTTGTTTTATGTCACGATAATTATTATGTTCTTGCTTTATAGGTACTCTACATACCACCCCGGGGTTTTCGTTAAAGCGTGCTCGAATAGACAGCCTACCGGAAATTATGCGTCAACGCTCTTGAAACTACCTTACCTCTCATAGTTTCATACATTACAACTGGTGCGTGCGCGTGTCACGCAGCACGCAGCACGCATTCGGTGTGCGCCGGCCTTAACTCGGCTGGTCGACGCGGCCGACGACCCGCGGCGAAGAACTACCCTCGTTCTTCCCTCGTAGTTATCGCCGAACAATATTTAACCTTTCCTAAAATACCCGCATAAGCGCGTAACTCGTGTTTCCTATTTTAATATGTAATATCCGACGAGCTTACTTTAATGAGATACGTACCTTTTCTTTGTTACAGGTAAGTTTCTCCACTTTTTGCGCTAATTGGTAAATCTCCTTTACCTACTTTCTTAAGAAACGTTTGAATTTTAACTCAATGTAAAGTACCTATTGCAGAAAGGTATTGTGACGAATGATTTTGAAAGGTGAGTATTTGGATTTCCATAACAAAACAGTTGCACTATATTGTGCATAGTTCTTGTCACCATAAGGCGTAGTAAGCATCCTTGAGTTAACGGCGCACTATTATTATTTACTCGGTTTTTGTACGGTGGCCTACTAACACCATCCGATCCTAAACAAAAGATTATTTAGTTCGGTTCAACTTAACATTGACGCTCGGAGGAATAAGACCATTGACGTGTTTATATCCTTCATTAAAGAAAAAAATAACTTACGTCGTAGGATGATCGACGACTCTGTTGTCATAGGGCTCGTATTCCTCAACTTCTTGCATATTCTTTTCTTTCATGTTGACCAGGAAGATTCCTTTATCCACACCACGCTTTTTGTTATCATCCTTGACCGGTGACAGGCTGTAAATGAATTAGTTTACATCAATACACTTAAAGATTTTGTTTTACTTCTTACGTCATTACTGTACCAATTGCAAAACGATCAAAATCAATGGTACGCCTGAAACTGGGGTAAATTACTGGTGGTAAGTACTTAGTGGTGTAGGCAGATTCTATTATGTTTTAGTAATTATCAATACCTACGTGAATTTCTATGAAGTCAATTTCCAGGATGCATGGTGACCCTCACAGACGACCTCCAATAATATCTCAACGCGATTACATAATTTTAAGCACGATGTATAAATAATGAAGAAATCATTCTGAAATATCACCACTATATTCACGAATGCCCTTTACTTATACTTATTTCTACTTCATTTCTTAGAAAAACTAATGCAAGGTAGATTTGCAATAAAATAAGCCTTCAATTTTACTGTCACAATTATTTGTATTAAAGTCAAAATGAGGCACATTTCTCACCTGGTCATTATTTTAGTGATGTGGAGAGAGATTCAAAAATAAGCAATATCATAGTAAGTAATTAAGAAATTCGTGCCATCCTTTTGATGCACAATCACAAGACGTGCATGCTTAAAAATTACATTTTGCACAATTAGCTCACTGTCACTACATTTGAGTTTAAAAAAAGTCGAGTAACTAAGTCTAAGTTCTAAATAATTTTGTACGTGAGCAGGTACCATGTGAATCAGTTTCGTTTCGCGGAGTTTGTTTGCTAGGAGACGCCGGCCGTTACAGTGCATTACGTATTGATTTATACGGTTACAGCAGGTATAACCTTCCGCAAGGACCAGCTCGATTGCCTGTTCTAGCATTATTGTGTTGGTTGAGTTATGTTTTGAGAGATGTTAATCCATGATTCAGTCTATTAGGTAGGTAGAGCGAGCTGATAAAATCACACGATGCAATTTATAAACGACAGTAAATCGACGCACTATTTTCCTATTAAATAAGTACACTATCTAAACTAACATGTACACGTTACGTAACACTCTGATGTAGGTCGGTAGTTATATACGTTGATAAAGTTTCTTTGGAAGTTTTAAATCAAATATTGTAACGCTAAATAAAAGTACAATGGGTTATTAAACATTGACATCAGCACATGGTGGCCACGGCCAGTTGCTTGCCTCCAAAACAGACTGTATGTAGGCATTGTGCGTACGTGAGAAATACGCAATACTTATCAACTAATGGCGTACTTATTATAAATTAAACTCAAGAGCAAAGATTCTTTACAGCTCCCTATATTAAAGGAACCTGACACATTTTCACTGCTTTCGTCTATATACCTAGTATTTAGGACACCTATTAGCTTAAATCCGATATTCCTCATTTAATAAATAAGTACCCGGATGACCGAGCTTTGCTCGGTATTTTTTTCGGTAAGTACGTTTTCTAAAAATGTAACCTAGCTAGATCGATTGATATCGCCCCCGAATTCCCCTGCATACTAAATTTCATGAAAAACGTTGGAGCCGTTTCCGAGATTCAGATTATGATATACTAGCTTCTGCCTTCATAATACTTATTATACTTCCTTCTGGAGAAGGCAAAAACTATATATAATAAGAGAAAGGGGAATTAGTTCTTAGGAACCATGGCATCGATTTTTGATTTAATAAAAATGGCATTAAATTTTTCAAAAAAAAAACGTATTTTTATATAACCGGGAATAGAACCCGCTCAAAATAATAACATTTGCTTAAATGAAATAATTTTTGAGATTTTATTTTAATTATTTAAAAAAAGAAGAAAAACTTGCAGAACCAATTTATAATTTTGTTCGTAGATATTCAAAAAAAGTTATTATGAAAAAAAAAAAAAAACCATTTTTATTCAATCTAAAATCGATGCCATGGTTCCTAAGAACTGATTCCCCTATCTCTTATAGTTGTTGACTTCTCCCTACTGACCGAATTGGATTGATCACCCTCTATATATATTCGACGACCGGATAGCCTAGTGGTTAGTGAGCCTGACTATGAAGCTAGAGGTCCCGGGTTCGAATCCCGGTAGGGGCAGACATTTTTATGATGAATACGAATGTTTGTGCCCGAGTCATGGATGTTGTATGTATTTAAGTATGTATTTACATTATATAAGTATGTTTATCCGTTGCCTGGTACCCATAGTACAAGCCTTGTGCTTAGTTTGGGACTGGGTCAATTGGTGTAATTTGTCCCATGATATTTATTTATTTATTTATTTATATATAACATTATTATACAAGTACAAGAATTGCTCGTTTAAAGGTATTAGATAGATTAGATGTAGGATAAGGTAAGAGGTAAAATGTTTATAGTTTCAGGAGGGAAACTACTTATATTTATGTAGGTTATGTACTAAATTTACAGTAATCATACCAATACCAGCTAAATATACCTGAGGCCGTACCATGACGTATTAATGCGTTTCAGTTTAGGTCCGCTCGCTGTCAGATTCATACTAAAAGTGACAGCTAAAACTTGAACTGCGTCGGAATTAGGACGTCATGGTAAGGCCCCTGAAATATTATAAACAGGATATGAACCGCAATTACCTTTATTGAATAAACATTTTATATTTCGAATGAACTTAACCGTGAATCATTGAAAACTCTTAAATAAATCTGCTACACTAATTATGTAGCACTACTTACTTTGTACAGACAGGTATTGGTTTAGGTTTAGGTTTGTAAATGATTTTTGTTTCAATTAACTTTACCTTGTAGGATGGAAATCGTCCGGCTCGAAGGACGGGTTGACCATGGGCCCGCTCGACCGACGCGCCCATTCCTCTGCTTCCTGCAACCATAAAAAGTGTAATAAAGTTTTAAATGCCGAGTCAACCTTAGTACCTTAGGTATATGTATATAGATACATAGATTACAGTAGATAGTTAAGTAGGTACTAATACTTTTTCAAATATGTCAAATTTCTTGGAGCTAAAACCAGTTTTCTTGATCTAAGTTAAAAGCCAGCCCCAGGTACCTACTACCCATACCCGACTGATATAGACTTATATTATTGTTATTTATATATAATGCTTCACACACTTGGTCTCTTCACTTCGTCTGCGTATAGTTCAGCCTAGTTATCGCTGTCCCGCGGGACTATAATATACGAGTACAAAATATGAAGCCCGATCAATATCTGTCCCGTTCAGTCGTTAAAAGAGTGAATACCCAAACGTCCGTACGTTCACCTTTATAATATAAACTCAGATATATACATAGTAATATTATAGTTCGATACAGCCTTATGGACCGAACACAACGCCGCGTAAATGGAGTGACGTGCCTTAGGCGTCACGTTCATGCGCCGTATGTGGCCGGACCTTTAATCGTTGCCCACACTCAAAGGAAAGCTAATTGCGAACCTACAGGCACCTAACTACCTATCTGTCTATCTCAAAATTGAAATGCTTTGTCATTCAGGAATGACTTAAAACAACTTAAACCGCTGATCGTAATATAGAGACCTGAAACTTGGAGAGTGTGTTCTTTATGACGTAGGCAGTGGGTAGGTAGGTAGGGTAGGATAAGAAAGGATTTTCCGAAATTATACCTCTAAGGGGGTAAAAAGGGGGGCTAAGTTTGTATGGGACAACGTGATTCTTTGGTCCGATCTACTTCAAATTTTGCATAAACATTCTTTAAAAGAATTGATGGAACACGTGTTTCGTATTTTCTTGAGTCATTCGCTTATGAGGTTAAAAAGGGGTAGAAAGTTGTTTTGGGGGTGATTTGCTTCGAAGTTGATATCAATACTCCTTAGCGCTTTTGATTTAAATTACATTTTTAGGCAATACTCTTTAAAGTTGGAATGTCGCGAAAGTCACCACGTATTATATTATTAGTACCGCATTTTGAAGGTTTCTAAACTTTAGAAAGGTCATGCAATTTTTAGAAATTCCGCTGCAAAGGCGCCCTATCTCGGTAACTATAATTGCTAGAGAGAGTCTTGAAATTTGACACACAAATAAGGAATCATCACTGCTAAAATAAATTTCAGGACTTTCCGAAATTCCAGCGGGCTAGGGAGTAAAAGGGATTGATATTCTTACTGAAATGGTCCTATCTCCGTAACTATTATTACTAAAATCAAACAGTTTGGCATACCAAGAGGTAATTATGGTACATATCTGGAACCTGATTTCTGTATTTTACAAAAAATCCCCTGGGATAAGAAATAAAAAGGATCATTATAGCTATATGATTTAGATCCTTGGTATGTGGCCGACATGTTCCTTGAGAATGAAAGAGGAGCATTTGGAAGGGATTTGGTAAATTTCTCACGAGCTAAAGAGAAGGGATATGAAATAATTACTTAATATTTGAAGATATTATTGGATGAAGGTGGTATATCACTTTAACGTTACCTGTGCGGACGAAGTCGCGAGCAAAAGCTAGTATTTTATAGAATCTGTGCGTCCGTGTCATCATCATTATCATCTCCAGCCTATATACGTCCCACTGCTGGGCACAGGCCTCCTCCCAGAATGGCGTCCGTGTACCTACTCGTAAAGTAAATACTTAAGTGTGCTGATATTAAAGGTCTGCACGATATGTTCCAAATAGGTACTTTATTGTTGTTGAGTATTATTATGAGTGAACACAATGTGTTATTGATAGTACCGCTATTGCACCCACGCTAAGTCGATTCTTCTAAATGCCAGCAGTCAGGTCATGTTGTTTAAAAAAGCTCAAAAACAGTTGCTTGCTCTCGTTGTGCCATGTGTCATAATGTCAATGGCAATAAGGGGTGAATCTTAAATCTTACGGCCGCCATTAAGGGAGAATATAATACATATAATCTTTAATCAGGTACGCTAGCGAAATAACACAGTACATACTCGTTAAATGTTTAAATAAATAAATAGCTCATGATAATTTGACATTAATTATTATAATTAAATAGATCTAGTCCCATTCTAAGCAAAGCCTTAAACATGGGAACAAATAGACAGATAGACAACGGACGATACATACGAGACTCGAGAGCAAACATTTGCACCCATCCTACTCGTACATTATGCCTTATTATGATGCAGTAGGTATACGCCGGAACAGATGTCTCGAGTCTCGACCAGAGATGGAATTGGAGACCCCAGGCTCAGGCTTCGTAGTCCAGATTTTTAACCACTTGACTATAGGTACATGATCAATAGTAGGTACTCTGCCTTTGCCTATGATATATACTAAGTATATAATGCTCTATTGGATTTTCTCGAAGATAAACTTCATTTGTTCAGAAAGCAATAAATGACAAAGGACAATCGCAGTTCAGACGTGATTTGACTTTATAAAAGACGCATTAGTGTTTTGTAAAGTCAACAGTGGTCGGTATTACCTATGCGCATCGGAACATCATAGCGCAGTGATCGCAGCACGTGCGACCGCGGCGGCGCTACCGCGTACTTGCTGCACGACTTTAGACCACTCGCGTACCTACCTTACACTATTTTTAGGGTTCCGTACCTCAAAAGGAAAAAACCGGCCAAGTGCGAGTCGGACGGAAGTTATTATGAAATCCAGTAAATACATGAAACATCCATGACTCGGGCACAAATATTCGTATTCATCATGCAAATGTCTGCCCCTACCGGGATTCGAACCCGGGACCTCTAGCTTCATAGTCAGGGTCACTAACCACTAGGCTATCCGATCGTCAAATGTACATTACACAATCGATAAGGCACCGAGTCCAGTCACCTAACAGGACAGTCACACATCACATCCCCTTTGATCTAAACTTAGCAAAACAGTCTTCGACCTCAATTTTCCAACCGTCTGTAAACGTAACAACCAGCATCCTGCGATGATTTGCGCTAATAGATGTATTGCCAATGGATGGACACGGTTAATATTTATGAATTCAAATGCATATGTGAGCCTATTATGGGTAGCACCTTATTCACAGGCGTCAATAATTATTGACCGGAAGGTAAAGTGGATCAAGCAAGTGCCTTGGCGCTGCAATGATTTGTACCTAAGTGAACAGAGGCCTTGATTGATTTTTATGACGAGCAAATGACCACTCATATAGGAATACAGGAATAACATAATATAATTATTAATTCCTTAAATAATTTAATAAAGAGAAAGAAAGAAAGAAGACGTTTATTCCTTTTTGCAAGACACACAAATACAAGAGCATATACTTACCAGTGGCGTGGCGTCCATAGAACTCGATTCCCACTGGCTTGCCCATTTTAAGGCAGTTGGGCAATTTATTGTGCAGAATTAGAGGAAAAGGCTAGTTAAGTTCCCTTCGGCTTGCCTTCTGATATACCTACTTGACGCCACGCCACTGATACTTACACAATTTTACAGAAAATAAACCGAAACCCAGACATGAAAAATAGATCATCAGGGTTGAGTGAGTCTTCGCAAAAGTGAAACGGTCGCTGGCTCAAGTGGCTCAGCATTACGCTGAGGTGTAACACACCTGCAGCACTGATTTTCAGCCAGAACCGTCATAAAATAATATTGTTTTATTTATGAAAGTGTAGTGACGACTCTATACTTCTTTAACACATCTAGGTTAGTGCACAAGTGCGGCGGCTAAGAGTATGCAGATGTCTCAATTATATCTTATCATCTCTTATGCCTACACTTCGGCAATTGCGTCTAGTTGTGCAAGCATCAGACAATGATTTCTGTTTCCTCCCCTTTTTACTATTAACACAGTACCTATTATAACTAAATAAGTTTACATTCATACATACATACATACATACCGTCACGCCTCTTTCCTACAGGGGTAGGCAGATACTACTTTGTTCCACTTGCTACGATCTGACATAGCTCTTTCGCTTCATCCACATTCATTAAATAAGTTTAGATACACAGAAAAAGATAATAAAACGGAATGAGACACAATGTGAAAATATGCTTACTAATGTCTATCAAGACCAAAGTAGAACTTTTTAACTGACTAAAAAAGAGGAGGGGAGGAAGGTTTTTTTACAGTAACGCAATTTTTAATTTGAACACTTGTCGTTTCACTAAATAGGTACTGACTTTTTAATTCTTTTTTAAATAAATAGGTACCTACCTATAGAATACTCGAGGTAATATGGCCTGTTGCTGAAACTGGCCATAACTTGCAACAGGCACCTCTAGACCCAAGTGTAAACTCTAAAAGCAATGCGCACGTATAAAGTTGCTTCTCTTATTATAATATATTATACTATGCCTGTTTGGTTAAGTACAGAAAATTCAGGCTTCACAACGAAGTAGTGGGGTCGAAAAAAGCCTGAACTGCTTCGAGAAAAAATGCCGCGCCGCTTTTTTTTTGCTCGACTTGGCGGGGGCACTGCCGTGCCCCCAGATATACACTCGCGAGCGAAGACAACGGGTCACTCTTCATACAACTTTGTATGGAAAGTGACCCGTTATTTTTGCTCGTCCGTATATATTGTTTTGGTCTATTGCTGTTTTGTATTTATAATTATTTCGTAATTATGATAATTAAGACTCAATAATGTGCTTAGTTATAATTTATAATGACGTGCTAAAATGTTGATTAGGTACTTGGCCAATAAATTATCTGAATTTGAATCTGAATATTATCAGACAGACTTACCTATAAAATGGCCAAGCTACTCTTTAATGGACTTCAATATTTATTTTATGTTTGATCGACGCATTCAAATCGTATCTATGTGCTGCGTGTCGTATAGCTTTAACAGATTTGATTTTTTTTACGAATTGAGGGACCAATCGTCACGTTTGATAAAAGCAAAACATTGTGTAGGTACCTACTCTAAAATGATCCTGAGATTCAGCTAATGGACTGGATGTCGATTACATTGCATCATTTAAGTACTATTATCTACATTTTGCTCCGATGGAATATCGCTGCTTAATACTAACACTGTCGTATATTTATTGTACGAAGAAGTGTACCTAAGTAATAAATTTTTATTGCTGTGCACTATATTTGAGAGTGTTGTTTGGTATAATTTCTCGTAATTTTCCATATGGACCGCATAAACATACTTAATTATTATGTACCTATTTATTGACATTGCTTCTTATTTTCATTATAGAACTAGAGCCCACGACCAAAATTTTTGTCTCATAGCAATACGGCCAAAACCGCATCAAATCGATAGATACGATTATCCTGAACTCGAAAATACCAATATCAGACATTTTCCGCGTAGCGTTTGATCTGACCGAATTTTCAAAATTGTCAAAGAATTTTACCGAACTGCATCATAGCAATATGTCTGATTTGTAGACTGTAGTTGAATAATAGTTCTGAGATACCAGAAACATATTTTTCAGACGTTAGTGGTGTAGCGCAAACCCGTAAAATCACTTAAAAAAATTAAAAATGAGACAAAAAAAATGTCTCATAGCAATACGTCTGAAAATCTTTTTTATTAGTAAATTTTGGTTATTTGATGCGAACAAAACAATTTTCAGACGGAAATGTGAACGCATTAAATTTTGAGACCGTTTTGAAATTGTTAACAAATTTTACCGATCGGTATCATAGCAATATGTCTGAAAATTGTTGCACATGATAAAATAAGTTGTCCACATGTGCAAAAAATTTATATCAGACAAATTAAGTGTAGCACCTTCTCTATCAGACAACTTTTCGATACTCAGATATCATTTAAAAATCGTATTGAGGCATCTTGAATTCTCTGTTACAAACCAATGAATACGTTGCGACCCTGAATTTATTAGATGATAATTAACAAAGAATTAAATTTAAAAAAACATTTAACAGAGGCGTCGGCCAGGCGACTCCAAAACGTTATTTTCGTTTTTGGGAGTATATGCTACACTTAAAGTGTCTGAAAACAGGTTTTTGGTAATCCTGGCAGCAATACGAAAAGTTAAAAAAAATTTTTATCCGTATTGCTATGATACAGGTCGGCTAAATTTGTTGACATTTTCAAAAATGCGCTCAGGCTATATGCTACGCGCAAAATGCCTGAAAACAAACTTTTTCGTAATACAATTATAAAATCTATGTACATTTTCACTATCAGACGTATTGCTATAATACCGACTGCCTTTTTTTTTGACACAGCAGAAATGGCCTCCCACGCAGTTGCTACACTTTCGACCGTTACTACACACCTAGTCGGGTTCAGAATCATACAATCTAACGATTTTATAGGGTTTTTGCCGTATTGCTATGAGACATGGTTTTGGTCGTGGGCTCTAGTTCTATTAGTGTAAACTAACCAAACTAAAGTACCTGCCTATAACTACGTAGCAATCTAAGTAGGTAGGTACCCTGCTATTGGGACCCTGCAATAACCATCGTCTTTACTCTTACACGACAAAATAAATGAGGAAAAAATCAGTCTAAAAATTATTGCCACAGCCTGAATTCTAGGATTCTGCTTTGTTTTTAAGAATCTATATACCTAGGTAGTCATCAAATTTATGATTGAGTAGGTATTCTTAACCCGGTTGGATTAGTTTTTGGGTGGCCCGAATGGTAACAAAACATTGGTAATTTGCTGCCATTGACACTAAATCTGCGAACAATCTGAGTTAAGTTTTATGAATGTTATTTTAATTCAGAAACTTACTTGCTTTGGTACTAACTGTAAGTATATGCTTACAATCACATTACTTAAGTGACAGGTCAAAAATGGAGCCCAAATAAATGTTCCATCATTGAAATGGATTTTTATTATTAAATCGGTTCTAAATGAGTAAGTACCTAAATATTTTTATAACTTCTTGTTTGTTTGAAGATTATTGAAATGTGCTATTCAAACAATTAAAATAGATTTCTATCTGGAGGAGTGCCCAGCCCAGCATCACTTCAGGTACCTACATACCTATCTACTGCTGGCTCGTTAGGTTCAAAGTCCACCAATATACAACATTATCTTTAAAAGACATGAGTTTATAATAGTTACAACAGCCATCTTTCATCATAAAAAAAGTTACAGTTCAGTGTGGCTGTGCTATGCGACTCAAAACAAGACAGAGCCTTATTCTTGCTCTGCGGTAATGCCCTCAGGGCACTGATTGAAGCATAGGTATAGGTAGGTAGCCTTCGTTACCTACTTACTGTTTTGTTTATATTACCAAGTTGACTTGACATTTTATAAAGGTATTTTCCATCATCGTGTTTTTAAATTGTTGTCTGAACAGGTAAAAATAACCTGTCAGGTACGTGAACCGGCGTCGGTGTGACTCGCAAATTACCACGTCCAGTTCAGTGTTAGATAAATATTTATTCTCGTGAAATCAATAAAAAGAAGTAGGTACCTAAGGTATCAAAGTAATGCGCGCATTTGCCTCTGATGGTTTCACTTTACTTCTGATTTATACCTATAGGTATAGTCTCTGTAAGTCTAGATGTTTAATGGAGAAACGTCTTACTTACTAGCAAAAGCTAATAACCGATTTAAGTATGTACCTACTGCCCTAGTAGGTTAGTGAGTGGCATCGGCAGGCTCAGACGCAGACACCAGGCGACAGGCACGCCGTTTCGCGAGTAAGTACTCGCCCGACCAATCGGTGGGGATGTGGTAGGTACCTGGTATTTGACGGTTCTTGAACGCGCCTTGAGGCCATCATCGAGTGAACCAGATATAACTGGATTCAGCTGAGCAACAAACGTCAGTAGGGTTATTCAACGTTAAAATTATTTCTGCTTTTATTTATAATAATAATTATATAGCTTCTGTTTTAATCGCCTGATAAACTCGACTGGGTTTTCGCCCGCTGTTTAAAATTTACTAATATGAATTATGACGTCATGTCGTATTACTATGTTAATTAAAAAATAACCGTATAAACCCCCTCTAACGACGAAGGCTTTGAAATAAAAATTGTCATTATTGCGGGGCAATTTCTTCTCATTTATTTTTGTACTTAGGTACCTACCTAAAAGATTTTATCATAAAATCATAATAGAAATTATGATATTGATAATTTGGTCTCAATAGGTAGTATATTGAGTATGTCATCATTAAAGTTAGTGACTGAGTACGAAATAAATAACGATTAGTTTTGGCTTAACAGAGCGTAAAAGCTGCCAAATATAAAACTCGCCAAGAGTGATGTCTAATCGTTCAGCGCCGCGGGTTTTGTTTGTGCCAATCGAGACTTTCAGCGACCCATGAAATTTTACACTATTGAGAAATAGTAGATTGTACAACAAGAGCATAAAACAAGCCATTTACCCGAGACGTTCATATAGCCACCCGAGCCGGTACGGCGAGGGTGGATAGACACGTCGAGGGGAAAATGGGTTTTATGAACGAGTTATACACTCTGCTTTTCACTTAGATTGCGAAGAAACAAAAAAAACATTGCAAAAAAAGTTAATTAAAATTAAATGTGACATTGGAACAATTCGATATATTTAATGGTTTTTCCTGGCAAATTGACTGTGTTAGGAGTTAGTGTTATTTCCTCTTCACTTGACGAAATTATTGAATATTAATCGTAAAACAGTAACAAATTGCAACATAATTCCTACTAAGAGAAAATAGGACGTTCCGCCTGAGTTCCCGCCAATTATTTTTTTTCTTCTTTTTTTTTAAACGTGATACTGCGGTAAGGTTCGTGTAGGCAGGTGTTGATTTATATTTTAAAAAGTTTTATTTTTCATGTACTTATTTGTTTTAATAATAACTTGTCAAATTATTGTTACCTAGTTTTAGGTAACAATACTAACACTAATACTAATTAAACAGTTTAATAGACCGCAGATTATAATAAAAAAAAACTTAAAAAAATAAACAAAATATTATGCTGTCGTGAAGTTTTACTGATTGTTTGTGGCTGTTGGCACCCGATTGTCTTGGTCTTAGACGAAGATTTTACTTTATGCACAAGAGCATAAAATGCCATTTTATGCAGCCTACATCCAGCATAAAGTCCAACTTTTTGAGCATGAGACGTGAAAACATTTTTTTTATATAATCCTGAGCCAAACTCAGCCCTTCATAAAAATGAAACAATAAACCTAAACAAACACATTGCTAAAGTGCGAGCACTGCAACACAATTTCATGTTATTTAAGTACCTACCTAAGTTGTTTCCCGTCTGCGCAGAATTCGATTTTCGCTATCCCGCGGGAACTATGCGATTTTCCGGGTTAAAAATTATCTAAGTAGGTATAAGCTATGTCTTTCCCCGCGACTGAAACTATCTCTAAGTAAATCACTTTCGGCCTCATCTACACTTTCCATCGGGTAAGATAGCGGTCAGCCCTACGTAAGAAAAAACATCTATTAATTTGGTTCAGCGGTTTAAACGTGAAGAGGTAACAGACCGACATACTTCGCATTTAAATTCTTAGTGCATATGCATAAAAAAACAAAAGGAACCTGATGTGCAAAATTTCAGCTTGCTAGGTGGGTTGAGGCTGTGCGTCGGAACTACCATATTAGCCTGTCAACTGAATTTTTTATTAATATTATGTATATTAGTCTATCTCTGTACTAAATTTCATTAAAATCGTTTCAGTGGTTTAGGCGTGAAAGCGTTCAACCTACCAGACAGACAGAGTAACTTTCGCATTTATAATATTAGTAGATATAGGGATTACGATATACCTACTGCGTTCGTAAAGTACAGGTAGGAACGGCCTGGACCAATATTACCCTAAGAGTTTTCAATGATTCACGGTTAAGTTCATACCCTACCCTACCTTATCTTTCCCTCCCCTTCCCCACCCTACCCTTGATCATGATGCATGCAACTGCGTCGAAATATCCGGAGCTCAATAAAGGTAATCGCGGTTCATATCCCGTTTATAATTTTTCGAATCAATATTACCCTATACATATTATATGTAGAATATATATTACATACAAGTATATATCGAGAACATTAACCTGCTAAAGTGTTTGCCCTTTACTCAAGGTCTAAAAATTGCGGATCGGGAATCGCTCGCCGTACAAACTTGCATCGATTCATTACTTATCTCTCCGTGCCTATATAACCTAACTTATTTAGTATTTTTAGTGGAGGTGCATTGCCGCATGCGCCAGTGCCGCGCACTCGCCCTATCGCCGTAATTGCCACTACCTAATTTGACTGGTCCGAAATTGCGAAAACAATTTTCCGACGACTGGTTTGGACCAAGGCACACCTTCCACGCAAACCAAACTCTCGGTATCTCTCATACTTTTATAGATGACTAGCTGTTGCCCGCAACTTCGTTTGCAAATAATTCGTTTATCGCTATCCCGCGGGAATTTTCCGGGATAAAAATTTGCCTATGTGCTAGTGTCCAGACTTTTTTCTATCTATGTGCAGAATTTCATCCAGATTCGTTGGGCCGTTCTGGCCTGATTGAGTAACTTACAAACATCCATCCATTTGCGAAATAACGAAGGAAAGAAAAATATAATAAAAAATACAGTTCTTTAATCAATTGTTTGAGTCGGTGATGTAATTTTGTACACAGTACTTATATGTATTATTTTCGAAATAGAATAAATAAGCAAATACTTAGTTCTCCTTTTCACCATCATGCTAAACGTGGTCTGCAGGTCTTGTTACCTCTGTCTACCAGTAAGGGATAAAATACGTGATTTATGTATATATGGATGTACTTAACTATGTAGTTTTAAAATTTTAGAAGACATTTAAAATCCTAATCGAGCAAAGTCGAATTGTAACATTACTTACCTCATTTTGATAAGTGATAACAGTTCATACTTTACCTCTCTGGTAATCGTTAAAGACGCAACTTTGTAAAATTAAGTTTACCTTAAAAACCAATTTCGTAACTCTAACCTATAGGCTAACAGACTACTTATGGATACCCTATCCCTGCTATTACGATTAAAAACAAAGAAGTTTAAAGTATTTTAAGACGAAAACTTTCCTCTTTGGTATTCATCTGACACAGTATTTATGAAGTAAACTTATTTTGGTTAAATATTAGTGTCACTTGTCAAAGAAAATAATGATTTTTTCCTAACCTTGATTACGTCGAGTGACATAGGTAGGTATGACAGTTTTTGTATTGAATGTGGTGACCACACATCGGGACTTTAATTATTTGTTTTGTTATAAAATAAATGATAGTTAAACATAGCTAATTTTAACAACTAAGTAATTCAGTGTAATACTTTCTATTACCAATTTGAAGTCAACCAGTATTTTTTAAAAGCATTAAGTTTGAGTCTAACGCTATCCTGGATAAAGCATAAGTACTTTATTGAAGAAAATTTGTTAAGTAAATATTTTCGAGAGTTTATGCCTTAGGTTTAAGCGGAAATTAAATTAGGATATTTTGTTTATGTTAGTTTGCCGACGATTCTGATGTTGATCATAGTTGCGCAAACATGGCAAAAAGTCTATTTCAACACTATAATGGCGAGAGATGCGGACATGTCGCAGTAGACATTCCAATATCCAAAAAAATAACCTTGGTCAGCAATAGCAGGTATACTTTTTGCTTGAAGCAAATAAAGCCATAGAGACTTCCACGAATCTCTTGATCAATCACAAGTCATTACATTACGTTATGTTATCTACACAAGAAAGTATGATTCGGATAAAAAATGGAAATCAGATAACCAAATTAAAATTTATGTCAATATGTATAAAAGTTCACGACGACTACGATGAGGCTAATGATATAAGTAGACGCAAATAAAAACTAAAATAACAACAAATTATATCATACTATAGATACTATAAATAAAAAAGCTAATGTTACTTATTTGTTTCAGTATCGCATTCGTGTTGACTTGGTGTTTTTGTTTGTGGGCGCCTGTCTGCGCGTGCGAGGCGGGAAGGACAGGACGGCCGCGCCGCCGACGCCGATGCCGACGCCAGCCCGTCGCTTGGCACGTTTCCCCCAGTATATTTGCCTATTCGAGTTTAGATGATTTCTTAGCGATTCTAAATCTGGCATCTCAGATTTGCCAACGATTTGCTTTAACATTGCTCACTGACATACCTATCTGCGCATAACTCTAATGACATATCATAAATTCATAATATTTGTTAAGTATCTTTCTTTAAATTCAACGGACGACTGGACTGGATTGAGTCTCGAACTAAAACATAATTATCTTATACGGTTCTGTACAAAATTTCGGTTTGTATCTTCTGCGAAAATCCACTAACTTTATGTGAGGAAAAATATCTAAGAGTGAACTATTTATTGTAAGTACATACTTACTCTACGCTGAAACTATTTTTTAAGTAAACATTTGCATTATTTCCTACGCTGAAATTATTTTTAAGGTAACTGTTAGGGATTTCTCAGTCGCCAATTAAAAAAAAAATCTAGGGTCTTTCAGCAAGTTTCCAGATGGATTTGTGCCTCAGGTACATTTTTATAAAACTTATCTCCACTGTTTATTTCGATTATAGTAAATTTTCTATGTACAGGTATTGATCATCAAGAGGAAAGCGTGAAAATTTTCCACGAGCGACCGGTCGCACGTGAGCGCCGACCGGTCTGCCGCGGCGCGGCGCAAACGCATTCTCTATGCATCGCGGGCGCGCCCGGGGCGACTGCGCCTTCGGCGGCGCAGCCTGCGCGCAACACGCGCTGCTATGCTAACACACGGTCCTTGGCACCAATCGAAACTTATAACTTACAAACTGGAATTGATTTACTTTGACTGTGGCAGTTGATCACGGGTTCTGCTTTAAAACTGCCCAATGTAAAAAAATACTTTATCTGGCTCTACTTCCACAAAGTGTAAGACGAAAAAAAATAAGAGATATAAAAGATACATAAACATACATACGTATACATAAATCACGTCTTTATCCCTTACGGGGTAGACAGAGCCTAAGGTGATAAGACCTCTACAGGCCACATTTAGCAAGATTGTGGGCGTATAGATGGAAAATGGATAATCGATATAAAAGATGAAAGAAAAAATGGGGGACGGCTATGCAAAGTGTATCAAAATGTTCTATGTTAGTTCATTAAATCTGCTAGAATCTCGTAAATTTATACACAAACCGGCTTTGCTATTTACCAAAATCAGTAGAAATCAAGGATTACAACTCCTTGGATCAAAATGGCAAAGTTAATGTATTCCGATTGCACAAACAGATTACATAAATTATATTCTCCTCACCAGTTCTATAGTGCAACGCTACTAACTGGTACTGTATCTATCTACGTATTTACATGCTGAAGCATACGGGTATCGGTATTTTGACCAAATGCAACAATATTGTGAAGTAGTACGCATTACTGAAATGTAGGATACTTGGCGACCGATATTAATAATCTATGAAATAAAATATGAAAACAGTGCCAAACGAAATACATTCCTTGCTCAGCAGAGCTCGTAGTATGTAAGTACTTGCAAGGCTGCGACTGCAGTCTGCGTCTGCGCAGCTTGTTTGCGTATAATAATTGTGTGGAAGCTGACTCCTACACCTACACCACAAGTAAACGGTGCTTCCTGGTCGTCCGGGCGAGTCAGGTGTCAGCACGTTATTCACGCTTAGTACCCATAAGGGTGCGACCAAACCGCCGCGTATACGCACTACAAAGGGATTTTCCAATTATCCCACAGGATAAGAGGACGGTATAGAAAATATAGACTGTGAAATTAGTAGACATGCTCTTTGGAGCAATGTAGGCGTCATAAGAACGGATTTTTCGAATTTCCCACAGAACAAAAGGATGGGGTAAAAAATAATGGAAGTGGGTTGTCCACGCAAGAAATAGGTTTACTCGTAGGTAGGTAGTACCGAAATCCTTCGTGCTAAATAAATTACCTACCAGTCGCATTTAGTTGGTTTTCATAAGGTTTTCATACATTTTCGATGGGAGAGAGGAAGAAGTTTTAGCGCAAATTTTGATTCTGCACGGACAAAGTCGTGGGCAAAATCTAGTCCTCCGCCGCGTTTTTCTGTATGTATACCTGTCTGTTAATTCGCGATAAACTCAAAAATTACTGAATGGATTTTCTTTTTTTTTTCTCCAAAAGGTATTTGGATGGACTAGTTCAAGAAAAGTTAGGGTACCTATATATTTTGTCAGGGCCGTCTTTAAACTATTTGAGGCCCTGGGCACATTAGGATCATGGGGCCCCTATGACCTAAATATCGGTTATCATTTGGTAATCTGGCAGGAACTAGGGGGCCCCATTCGATCGCGGGGCCCTGGGCACGTGCCCATAGTGCCCAGTGGAGAAGAGGGGCCTGTATTTTGTCAAGGTTTTGTGTAATTTGGTCGAAGTATATTATAACGATAATTCTTAGAGGTAGGTACCTACTTGTCGGAAAAAGTCAAGCTGCCTGGGATACAAATTTTAATTCTGTGCGGACAAGGTCACGGGCAACAGCTAGTCTTATGTTGTTGCAGATTATTTACTTACCTAATCAAGGAATGTTCTTTACGAATAAAATTATTTAGGGATTTTGATTTAATAAAATGTAAAAATGCCGTACCTAACCTAGCCAACAAAAAAATAAATAATGACTAATGACTTTTAAATAGGTAAATCCTTTTTATAATCTGACTTACTTAGACAAAAATATAATTGACGTTACCCATTTGGACCTGTATAGTTATAATTTACGTGGTTTTCGGGAGATAATCGAGTAGCTACTGACTTTATTGTGCAGAAAAAGGTACATTTAACGCGATCGTATTGAACATTGAAATGGTACCTACCACAATGCTCTCGAATGTCATTATATACCTATGTGCATGTAGAGCTACGTAGTTAACGAACAATTTTAGACACGCGGAACCGAAGTGGTTATCCTTCTACTCGTATTATGAATGTTGCCTACACTTCTACTGACTCATTGAGTGCAGTTAAAATACAATAATATATATTGTTTAAGCGTGTTTTAAAAAACTAAAATCGACAATTGCCTTACGTGGATTATTTTCTTAAAAACCTCCAATTCAACGAATGTTTAACCATGGTCTAACCATGTCCAAGTTATGGATTAGCAACACCTTTACCTACCTACCGATTATTATAGTTAGTAATTTCTGTAAAAACTCTTTATAATTGGTATTTAAAGAGATAACCAAGTAACATTATGATTTTTCTATAGAAAACAGTCTTTATTAAACGAGTCACGCAATCAATTAGGTATAGGTACCAGTACTTGTTACGCTGCCAATCAGACCAGAACCAAGCTCTTAGCAAGCAGATTAAGTCCATAGAACATTATTGAGTTAAAATAGTAGTTTAACTATGCTACACAAGTCGGTTAAAATAATGATCTAGTCTAAAGTATTTATGCTTAACACCGTTTTCAGTAGGAAATTCTTTTAAAATTCGTTAATTGTTTTCAATTTCTTAGTTCTGAGGGCTTAGTGTAGTTTTGGTCGCAATAAACAAAACGTTAGCTTTGAAGTGTCAAATTATTTTGTTACCATTATTGGCGCTACTAAGTTCTCCATAAAACAATGCAGAGACAATGCAGTTATAGACGTTGACACGAAAGCGTTCGATGCGTTTTTTGTGTCATAAAACTTGCACGCGTCCTAGTTAGATGCTGCACTGCACTGTTGAAAGTGAACATTCAAAACATAGGCATTATTAACTTAATTGACGTCAGAAAATAAAAGAATAAAGCTTAACATAATGCGAGGACAAATTCAGCCGAATGTGTTCCCAGAAATCTGTGGCTATTGTTCCGCTGCACTAATTACCTATGAAATAGTTGTGAGCTTCGCGTGCGTCTTGGTACATTAGATGCGTTTGCGGCTTGCAACGTTCAATCAAGATCAAGGTTAATAAATGTTACGTAGTAATAGGAAGTATACTGTTGTTGAAGCAGCTGTGCTTTGTTGATGAAATTGTTTTTGTTTTCAACAATCACTTCACTACCTACATTGTCCTATCATTGGTATCAAGTCATATTCACGTAGTGATAGGTATCGCAAAAGCAGCTAAAAATTATTTTTCAAGATTGCAAAAATATTTGAAATATTTGATTTTAAATTGAAAGACACTGAATCGAATTAAAATTAATTCAATTTAAATGTTTGTTTTGTCTCCTCAACGTTATAAATTAACTTTACACATGTAGCGAAACACCTGTGTAAATTAAAGCGTGTTGAAGATTAAAAATATGAAATTCAAATGTGACATCACATTGTGCGCCGGTGCTCGGTAAGTTGTCGGTGGTGCTGTCTTGTCTTGTCATGGTTGTTAGCGTCTTGAGAGTTAGTTTAGATTGGACGTTCGCTCTGCTGTAGGTTTGTTCACAATTCGCCAAAGTCTACGCAACACATGAACATTTCGCATTGCTAATCAAGTCTGCACGATTAAATCATCGTAAAAGTTGTTTGACTGCCATACTTAAACAGTTTATTAACTTTGCAAAACCTTTACACTTCCAAATAAGTAGGTGCCTCTTTTCATCATAGTAATTATACTGCAATGCATTACTACAGTTTTTTTTTTCTTAAATTCTGGAAAAGTATTTACTAGCACTGCTCCCCACGGTTTCGATAGGTACGGTTCCAGTTTTTTTTTTTTTTTTTCAAATCATTCATGTTCCAAAAATACTTACAGTTTTATTTTTGAAACAGAACCTAAGTATTTTTTTTTATATTGCCTTCTTCTGACATTTCCAAAGTTCCTGAAAAGTGAACGACTGAAGACAAATAATAATGATTGACGAATAATTATATGACCAATGAAAACTAATTATGGACGCAAAGCGATTAAGGGAGCAGCAAAGACAGGAGACCCACTTGCTAGTTTGCCTTCCTTGCCTGTAGTATAAAAAAACCGGCCAAATGCGAGTCGGACTCGCGCACCAAGGGTTCCATACCATTATCTATAAATATCTATAAACCAGTGTAAGCAGAGCCCTGCTCCAAAGCAAAATGTACGCAGTGTGGGGTCACTTTATATTGGTCATTGATATATACAGACATTAGACGTACGGTTTTCGCAATTTTTCCTTTATCTGTGCTATGAGACGTTGCTTCATACACAAATTTCAAGAATCAGAGTTCACGGGAAGTACCTAGTAAGTTTTGATTCCCTTGCGACTTTCGAAAATTTGCGGAAATTTGCGGCAATAACGGCTGTATTTTTTGATTGCGTTGGCTTAGAAGTTTGATTTTTTCACAGCTCCTAGGGACAGTTGACCTGAGTATTTAATATAAGTAAATAAATTTCAGCTTAATACCTTCACACGTTTCCAAGAAAAAGGGCCTTGACAGACGGACGGACAACAAAGTGATCCTATAAGGGTTCAGTTTTCTTTTTGAGGTACAGAACCCTAAAAAATTAAGTATTTATTGAAATATTTTGTCATTGATCCCATTCCAGGTGCCAGAGCGACGAAATGTAAATTTTTGTCACAACCAACGCCTTGAACGCGTGCGCGTGGAATTGTCAAATGCTTTGAGATTAGTTTGTTGCCATTACATGCCGCTAATGCCGCTGCCATTTTCCTTTAGTACCTAATCGAAAGGTAAGCACGAGATGTTTTCTTGTGTCAAAACATACATTCGAGGCGCAGCACTATTCATTATGATGAGAAAAAGACCATTTATAACATGTAGTATGTACTTAGGTACCTACCTAACTAGACACGTCGTTTATTTCATTTTGTAAACGGGTTTTTTTTGTTTTTAAGTGTATCAAGATTAGTTAGATATACCTACACATACTATCTAACTAATATTATAAATGCGAAAGTATGGATGGATGGATGGATGGATGTTTGTTTGTTACTCAATCACGCCAGAACGGCCCAACGGATCTGGATGAAATTTGGCGCATAGATAGAGAAAAGTCTGGAATAGCACATAGGCTACTTTTAATTCCGGAAAATTGCGTAGTTCCCGCGGGATAGCGATAAACGAATTCTTTGCAGACGAAGTCGCTGGCAACAGCTAGTACCTAATAAATATGAGACTCGCCATTCGTTACCTACACACTACATAGTAAGGTGTCTACTGCAATGGACTAGATTATTTTTGCTACATAAATTGATTCAAATTTACATTCAGCAAAATAAATTAAGTTTGTACCGCTCGAATTGAAATATGTTCATGTTCAAGCATAATACAATGTGATTGATTCACCGTGATAATAATAGCACGTGCGGGTGTGATGTGCCAGTTAGCGGATCTGAGCGGACGTTAGCGCCTCCGGCACTGATGCAATGCCTTCTCACTAATTAACGATACTACGTACCTACCTGCCTCGTAGCTTTCAGTCACTGGCCGATACCTACCTCATCATCAGTGTTAGATTACTTATTTTATTTATCAAAAAAAGACATGTAAAAGAGCCCTCGGCGGCCTATTTGCAAAATAAACTTTTGACTTTTGACTTTTGACTTTATTTTATCATACTCATTAAATATCCTATTTTTTTAATCAATAAATGAAGTACAGACTTTTACATAGATATTATGTGCTATGGCCTCAACCTGCAAAAAAACTCCTATTTTTAAGTGCAGTTTAGTAGTGACAACCCCTAGAGCTGTCAAGTTGAGGACGAAATTTGTGTTTCCCTGGAAGTGCATGACCATTACAATAGTGATTAAAAAAAAATAGGTACTTATTTTATTTTGTGATCAGATGAAAATGAAGGGGAAGGCTGTCTAGTTGTTTTTGTTTTATGTATGACCACGCTTAGCTTTCTTCGAAGCAATCCGATTTTACGATTATTATTTCATTTAATTGGATTGGGCATACTTCACAGCTCGTAGCATTTAAAGAAAAAGAAATTCACTCCGAAGCGTACAAAATAGGAATGATTATTTTTTATATATCGACAAATCTTATTCGCTGGTACACATCGATCTGTCTTTAAGTATAACTTTACTTACCTAAATCAAAGTAATTTATTGCATGAATTTAACTCTGCAGAGAGCGGCTGTCGACCATGACACTATGCTGATGCTGCTAACTGATTAAATACCTACCTGCCTCTGTTTAGATTAATAAGTATTAATATATTTTAATGGCATATAAAACTACTATTTGTATGCTCTTGAATAACAAATAGCACTTTAATAAAAAACGACGACCAATATTTACTGCTGCCCGCGACTCCATCTGAACGGAATTTTTTTTCGTTGGTTAGAAAGTAAGAGAGTCTTCTTCTTTACGATAAATTTTCCAATTGTAAGTAAATGGAATTTTATTGCTACAACATAATTTCAAACTTCTTTCTGGCAGTACCTACGTTTTACAATAAGTACAAGCATTATTACATTACTAGCTTTTACCCGCGACTTCGTCCGCGTAGACTTAATTTATCTTCAATTAACTAAGCAATTTTCGAGTATAAATATATCCAACAACAGGTTTTTTATAAGAGTTCTAGTGATAGAGCCACTTTAAAGAAATTTTACGGATCTCTTATTTCTACCCCGTGAGTTTTTTTTTTTCTCAAAACACCACTGTGCTGATCCTGAAGAAATATAGTTTACAAATATTTAGTATTCATGTTCGATTACGTGAGAAATATAAAAAATCCATTCGTAATAGTGCCCCTGTACTCTGTGATCCTCAAGAAATATTATATCTGTTGTATATCAAGAATCTGTATTAGCAAGTCATTTGGGGAGTTGGGGACCCAGTCGCACAACCCGTTCGTAACTGAGTGACTTCAAATTGGTAATACAAAATCAATGTTTTACACATATCTTCCCTAAACTAAGTCCCTCAATTAAGTCTTATGCTTTTAAAATAACCAGAAGAATTTTTATTTATTTAATTAAATGTATAAATATATTGATATATTGGACACACTACAATAGTTTATAATTTTTTCAAGTTTTGTATTTATTTGTGAACCATTAAAACTATATAATTAAACAGAACCTGAGAACCAATAAAAAGAGTAATTTTTGTATTTGAATTTCATATTTTTCCTATTTTAATCGAATCTGTTCAAAATCACCTGTGGGTATGTCAGAAATTGAACCATCAAACAGGTATTTTTGTATTTTAGTTTTATATTTCTCCTATTTTGTTTGAATCTGTTTAAGATCACCTGTGGTATGTCAGAAATTGAACCAGTAAACACAGTAGGTATTTTTGTATTTTAATTTCATATTTCTCCTATTTTATTCGAATCGGTTTAAAAGCACTTATGGTAAGTATGTCCTTGGCTGTATTTGTTTAGCTTTAATCATGATGATGATGATGAATCATTGTTTTACACAACGTACTTTTAGAGCATGAAAAGCGTGAAGAGAAGCGAAAAAGCTTGTACAAAAATATGAAATGTTTTCCTTTACGTTGTTAACCTCAATAAATGATGAAAATTTACATTTTCCTCGGTCAACTTTAAGTTAGACTTTTCAGTTTGTACTACTGTACCTCATAAGGTGCACTTCCTACACAACTAGTCATATATTTTGATTGTGTTGATTTAGAAGCTTGTTTTTTTTACAACCTTAGTATGTAGTTTCTGTTGCAGCAGAAACCTCAACGTAAGAACACCGTTTAGTTTTGTAAAAACAAAATATAGAGGTACAACAAGATATGTTAAAAGAATGATTAGTCACTTGGGGAGTTGGGGACCCCGTCACACAACCCGTTTGTAACTGACATCTCCTACTCATAAACTTAACTCCCTGCCAACGTATCTGGTACAAAAAGCCAAAGACTTTCCCACAAATTCGTGAAAGTCCCAAATCCAGCCCTGTGACAAAATTTTTTTTTACTAACGTAGCCTAGGTACCTACAGACTGCCTCCGACCCAAATTTCGGGTCTCTATAGCAGCCACATTGTTAGAAGGACAATAATAAAAAAAAACATTAATTTTTAAAAAAAGTACCTATTCCCGGGTCTCAGCTACCTCCTCACCAATTTTCAGCCAAATCAGTTCAGCCGTTCTCGAGTTATAAATAGTGTAACTAACACGACTTTCTTTTATATATATAGATATAGATTATTGTGATTACATTACCCGGATATTGATATATGTATAACATAAACATAACACAGTTATGTATTAACATATTGGTTCTAATTAGTCCTTCGCCATAAATTCAACTATTTCACTGTGCTGAATAATTTCATGGGAAAATTACTGTACCTACAATCTTATAAGACTTCTACGTAAATAGGTACTTGATAAAAGTATGACGGAGAGGGAAATGCCATCGTTAAGTAGATATATTTTATCTCACTTTAGCCGTGGCTAATCTATTGTATTCTCGACTTTATTTTACCATTTCCCACTTTATTTTTTGGGTCCCACTGAGACCGTGTTTCGGCCGGAACATTATGCTGAGAGTGAGAGGAGACCATTTTTCACCATTTCTGCATTTTTTTTAGATAAGCGTTTTAGTGTAAAAATGTATCTCTTTTTTCTATGTATCGACGGTGTGTGAATAAAATCTCTCTCATTTTTATGATTTTCCTAGCAAAACGTAGGTAAGAAATATTCATTTCGCTCTGCCACTAAATCAATACGGTTTCCTAATTTCACCTAATATGTAGGACTGTAAAATTAACCTAGGTTTTCCCACAGTAAAAGTAAAACAGTTAAAAGTATTGAATAAAGATACATGATACAAATCTAAGAATTTTGGCCGCAATCCAAGTGCACGCAGTAAATACCTACTAAATGGAAACGATACAGAGAGTAAGGCGGCGCTTGACGTTTCATGAAATTCCACTAAAGTCGGTATGTGAGGGTGCTGCGATTTTTTTTTGATATTTAGAGCTTTCAAAAAAGATATTAAAAGCTTTATTTTACTACATGCTAAGTCGTAATTCTAACAATGGTTAGTTAAGTTAGTTAATAGTTTAATATGTAATAGGTAGTTGCTGTAGTCGCTGAATAGAATACATTGGATTAAAAAAAATGAAATTACTGTTTTTTCATAAAATAACCGAAAACTGTGCGATATTGACATTGGTCGCAGTATGGCAGTGCGGGTAGTGGCTATTTCGGGCTGGCCGTGAGCGTCTAGCTAGCCATTCATTCCGCACAAAGTTTGTTTCGCCGATCGCTGGCTCTGAAAATACCCGTGCCATTTACCAAAACGCAATCATTTTACGCACGCGTCGATATAAGTATTTAATCATATAAATTTGCTATGGTTAATCGACACTGTACCCTCGGCGACTTCGCATTTCATTTTAGTTATAATTTAATACAGGCCTATTTTCACAGTAACTGGTATCTTACCTTTTTATTCTGTCGGGCTGGGGTGAGCCCCACTTGGGAGCCCATTTCCGCTAAAATATTCTTCGGCATTTTGACACTAAAACAGTTTGTACACAATAATATCGAAGTTCGCGGTCATGCACTTGTACTGTGGTCCAGGTGACGCGAGGCGCGCGGCATGCGCGCTGTTTAGCGAATGAGAATGAGCGCCTTGCTGCGCCCGCGCAAGCTTATAACGCCGTGACTTCTCGTGACGTCACACGTGAATCAATGTGCAGCCTGCGCCCTCTAACCTACATCCCCCCAGTTTCTTATTTTTCATTTGTTACCACCTCTATTAAACTGCTGTTTTTGATGTCATCTCTACGTTGAACACCGCTTAGTCTTGTTATTGATACTGATTACCTACAGATAATGCTCACCAACTTCTAAAAAACCGGCCAAGTGCACGTCGGGCAGCAGAGCTCGCAGTCCGGGCTCCATACTAAATTGGCAAATATTAAATATACATATATAATGTTCACATAAAAACAAAATAAATAAAGGATTTGTCAACAAATTTAGCGCTGGCCACACTTAACCCAAGGGTTGGTGCTTACCTCTCTCAATGGCTAGGAATAGCTGTTCCTTCAGAGAGAATGGTAATGGCGGGGCTTACCTAGTGTCTTGGGATCGATGCCCGTGGCGGAATATCTCGAAGACGTATTTTCCTTGTAGTTTTAATTTATTTTAAATTTTACTATTGTGAACCATGATAATTTGTATGTATTAAGGAAATATGTAAATGTAAATACTCACACGTGTGTTCGGCATGAAAAAAAATTTGTTAAGGTCAACTAGTAAGTATCTACTCATCTAGGTACTATAGAGTCAGGACATGCTAGTTTACGTACTGGCAGGTTTGCGATGGCTGGTTTGCGGTTAAGTCCAAAAGTTTTATAAATCAAACACTAGTTCGATTATTTGGAATATTTTGTTTGGAACTTGAGAACGTCCTCATATCACTTGGACGGGGAACAAAACCGTTTCTATTATTTTTGTAACGTCAAATCTCATAAAACTGAATAAATCTACGTAATAACATAATGTTTGCATTTTTAACTCAAGCTCTCTAGTTTGGTTAGGCACACTGAACGTGATCCGTACAATTACACCGTTCCGTTTTAGAGAGTGCCCCAAGAGCTTCTCCACATTTCCCCAGTACCTACCTACCGTAGGTTCTAGCAGAGTTAATAATAGCTGTGATAGTTTTTCTTTTAAAATTGTTATTTTTTGTCATTTCGTCTGTGAATGTTTTCGCTTTTATTGCTGACTGTACTTGCATTATCTTACCTATCATCTATCTATCCCAAATATTTAGATAAACCAAATTTCAAGTCAAACCGACCACTAAAATTATGTAAGTACCTACCTACTTATAGATTAAAGGTAAGGGAGGCACCCTAAAAAAATGTTTTCCAATACCTATTTTCGTTCCACTACTTTGTCGGCGTGATTTATGTGCAACACTATGCCAAGTTAAGCCGTGGTCGGACAGACAGGCACATCACATGGAAGTGGTAAAACCACAGGGGTTCTGTTTTTGCTATTTTCACTACGGAACTGTAAATAAATAAAGTTCCATCTACTTATGACTATGTCTTATTTTCCTTTACAAACGTTGCTGTTGTATCGCGATTCTAAGGAATGCAACACTTGAAAATTGTGGTTGCAGGTTAAGTAGGTACCTACTATTATTATACTTAGTAACAGTAGTAAAATCAAATTCAAGGTATTCCTTATAGGGTTCCTAATCCGTCCGAATCTTTTAATCTTTCATTACTTTCCTTGTGTAATTCATTCATGGGGGAGCCGCTTGGTACTAAACAGCGGAGCCTGGTGCCGCATATTGCAAAATGATTGCCTAAAAAAATAATATTATCACCTAGTAGGTAGGTACGTATTTTTTGGGCTCCGTATCTATGAAGGAAAAAACGAACCCTTATAAGATCACTTTGTTGTCCGTTTGTCTGTCTGACTGCCTGTCCGCCAAGACCCCTTTACTCAGGAACCCGTAGAAGTAGGTATACTATAACTAAAATACATAGTTGAAAATAAGACCAAATACTGCGGTCCCTTGGATAGGCAATAGGGAATAAATGGGGTTCATAAGTCCGCTGCAAAGGCGCCCTATCTCTAACTAATTACTACTTAGTCTTGAAATTTGACACACAATTAAGGAATTATAAGAGCTAAAAAAAAATTCAGGACTTTCCGAAATTGCGGGAATTTTGTAAGTAAGGGTTAGGGAGTAAAAGGGATTTATATTCTTACTTTGAAATGGTCCTACCTCCTATCTTTCTCTGAATCTTTCTGAATCTTTATACTTGGCATACCTACAAAAAGTAATTATGATATCTGAAAACTGTTTTCTGTATTTTGCAAAATTCCCCTGGGATAAGAAATAAATCATCATCATTTAGACTCTAAATCATATAATGATCTAAATGTTCTAAATTTTAAAGACTTGGTATTTGACCGACATGTTCTTTGAGGATCAAAAAGGAGCATTTAGAAGGGATATTGCAAATTTTTCACGAGATAAAAGGACGGGATAGGAAATAACAAATGAAATGACTTAATATTTCAAGAAATTATTGGATGAACGTGGTATGTCACTATGACGTTACCTGCACGGACTAAGTCGCAGGTAGGGATGGACATTTAATATATACATCGATGTTTTTTCCGATGCACTGCATCGATCGGTTGCATCGATGTTAATTCGATGTATTTAGAAAAACATCGATGTTTCCAAAACATCGATTGTTTTTCGCAATGGACATGTGTGTTTAGGCAAATAACCGTAATTGTATCATAAAAAACAATGCAAATACACATTACATTCACACTTTACACTAAGTACGCAACAGAAACTCGGTGGGCCATATTGTTTTAGGTTTTATTATTTAATTTTGACTTAGCCGGTACCGTGGCAAAGGGAACATAACCCAATCAGTCAAACCGATAAAATATGGTAGGTGTGTAATATTGAATGAAAGGCTGAACTGATTATTACGATTCAGGTTCCAGCAGTATTGTCACACTTATAGACGCTCATCTAATAGTTTGCGTATTCGATGCATCGAATAAAAAAACATCGATATATATTTGATGTTGAATAACAATACATCGGTTCAATACGATGCATCGTTACTATACATCGAGTGTTTACAATACATCGATATTATCGTCCATCTCTAGTCGCAGGCAAAAGCTACTTAGTTATTCATATATGTGGAAACAACAGCCCACTGACATTTTATTCAAAGTTTTAATCACATTTATAAAAGTTTCGGTTTCGGTCTTAGCAAAAAAACATGTCTCGGTCGGACACGACGTAGGTAAATCAAATAAATTTTGGATACAAGGTGTATTATTTACGAAGTACTTGCTTAATGCCCCACATGAAATTGTTTTCATTATTTTAGTATTTATCTAAACATAACATTTGTCAATAGATCTACGTCAAGTTATTTGTTGTTAATCATCGACTCAATCAATTGAGTTACAGATAAATACATTTGCCCTACGTTTGTACAAGTCTTGAGCTACGAAGTTAGCTATGTAGGACACCGACGTAGGTCATTAATATGTGACGCAGATACTCGGGAAATTCACCAGTTTTCCTTATTATTAATAGAACCAATTATTATCCAATAAATATTATACTTTATTAAGAATTTGAATTTTATTGGTTGGGTAGGTGTTTAACCATCTAAGTTCTGTTGTAAATGACGTATTAAGTAAATGTTTAAATTATTTCCAAGTAAGTCGTAGCTATATACAATATTAGTCATTTACGCACACGTGGCTGATGGTGATAATGGGCCTATTTTAGTAAAATTCAGATATTCAGTATATTTCAGTTTGGGCTTAATACAATATAGTACTTTAACTAGGTACTTACATTAATCATGCATGAGTTATATTTCGTAGAACTACACATAGCGCAATAAATTTTATTGTACTAAGTACAAAAATGTTGAAGATAATTAATCTATATCTATGGCTGTCTTGCTGGAAATTTTTTAATGTTAAAATCGATTTAGTAGTTTCAAATTGTATGGAACTGTCAAGCTTTAAACCGATTAAGTGACTAAATCAAGATTTATCTTTAGACATAAATATAATAAAACTGTAAAGGTCGAATTTGTGTATATAGAAAAAAAAGGTATAAATCGAGTCAGGGTCAATAAGTGAAATAGAATAAATCCAGATATTTTTGTTTCTGACTGTTTGTCTGTTTGTTCGGGCTAATCTCCGAAACTGTTGGATAGATTTAAATTAAATTTTGCATGGTGCACCTTATATCCTCAGTCAACATTTAAGATACTTTACATACATACATACACATACATACCGTCACGCCTCTTTCCCATAGGGGTAGGCAGAGACTACTTTGTTCTTACTTGCTTCGATCCTGACATACCTCTTACGCTTCATTCACATTCATCAATCTCTTCATAGATGCTCGTCGGTTTCGGGCACTCTTGACCTGACCTTTTTCCAACACGTCCCCAATTTGATCACGGAACGTCCGTCTAGGCCTTCCCCTCCCAACGCACCCATTCACACTCCCCATATAAATCTGTTTAGTTAATCTTCTTTCATCCATCCTCTCTACGTGACCAAACCAACTAAGCATACCTTTTTCAATCCTAGTCACTATATATATCCTCTTTCACACCAGCACGTTCCCTTATCACACTATTCCTTATTCTATCTTTCAGTGATACCCCTTCCATACTTAAGATACTTTTCCCGGAAAATTAAAGAGTTCAAGTGAGATATAGTTAAAAATAGTAGATTGTACAACAAGAGCATAAAACAAGCCATTTTAACAAGGAAAATGGGTTTTATGAACGAGTTATACACTGCTTTTCACTTAGATTGCGAAGAAACAAAACAAAAACATTGCAAAAAAGTTAATTAAAATTAAGTGTGACGTTGGAACAATTCGATATATTTAATGGTTTTTCCTGGCAAATTGACTGTGTTAGGAGTCAGTGTTATTTCCTCTTCACTTGACGAAATTATTGAATATTAATCGTATAACTGTAACAAATTGCAACATAAATCCTACTAAGAGAAAATAGGACGTTCCCGCCTGAGTTCCCGCCAATTAACTTTTTTTTTCTTTTTTTTAAACGTGATACTGCGGTAAGGTTCGAGTAGGCAGGTGTTGATTTATATTTTAAAAAGTTTTATTTTTCATGTACTTATTTGTTTCAATAATAACTTGTCAATTATTGTTGCCTAGTTTTAGGTACTAATTAAACAGTTTAATAGACCGCAGATTATAACTAAAAAAAAAAACTTAAAAAAAATAACAAAATATGCTGTCGTAAAGTTTTAGTGATTGTTTGTGGCTGTTGGCACCCCGATTGTCTTGGTCTTAGACGAAGATTTTACTTTATGCACAAGAGCATAAAATACCATTTTATGCAGCCTACATCCAGCATAAAGTCGAACTTTTTGAGCATGAGACGTGAAAAGTATATTTTCTCCAACTTGCTCGGAAATGTGCGTCTTACTGCTAAAAACAGCTTCCAGGAAGGTCTCCGTTACTGGCGCAACATTAGAAAAAAAACACAGCTGCAGCGGCGGCCGGGAAATAGCGGAAGCGGCCGGGAAATTTTCATTACTGTACAACTATTTAACTTTTTAATTTGTTATGGCTAAGATCATTCACCACAAACAGCCAAATGTTCGTACAATCATTATGGAACCAGCGCGTTTAAAAGTGTCTTAAATAGTTTTTTTTTTTACCTAAAGATCAGATTCTGTGGAAAAAAAAGTAAAAGTTGTCTGATTTTTAATCCAATGTAAATTTAAATTAAATAGTTTTATAACATTTCATTTTGCACTTTTAGTTGATTTATTACAATTTTATAGTAAAAGGAAATATACTTTCGAATGAAATGGCGTTATCAGAAGACAAATGGGAAATTACAGGTACCTATGTACTGTTGCGGGAGTAGAACATTGCGACAATTTTGTTCAATTGCAAGTCAGTGGAATATTTTAACATTTTATTTTATTTCCTCGCATTATTAGAGAAAAGCACTATACATGCCTCGGCGGAAAGGGCAATTCGTGGATTCGTATTTATTAAACTCAAACTCAAACTATATACTCATCCACGAATTGCAATTTCCCGGCCTCGGCAGTAATGTACTATTTCTCAAACATGCTCGGAAATGTACGCGTTAATGTCGCGAAATGAAGCCAAGAAGTTTCACATTTACGGCCTAGGCCAAGAAGTAATGTGGTGCGGTCGCTGCGCTGCGGGGCGGGTGCGGCGGCGCGGCGGCGGGTGCGCGGGGAACATGGCGCGAGCAATAGTTTATTCAAATGGCATGTTTAAAAAATTAAAAATGCTGCTAATTAAACAATTTTTACTTGATTTCCTCGCATTGCTTGAGAAAAGCAATATACAATCCTCGGCCGGAAACAGGGATTGCAGGACTCGCTTTATCCGGCCTCATCTACGACTCGGCCGTGTACCCCAATCTCGTCCTGCAGTCCCTTAATTCACGGCCTCTGCAGTAATGTACTATTTTCCCTTTTTCTCGGGAACGCGTAGAAATATAGGTACAATTGAAATTGATACCAAATACTGAGGGTCTACGGTCCCTTAAAATCAAACTTTTAAGTCAAATAATAATAACTTAATAACGGACAAAGTTTTGCCTTCTGCGTTGATGCTGATGTTGAGCTGTAAAGACGTCGAGCTTAGGCTCCCCCGAACTAAACTCATATTATACCGGTGTATAAACAAAATGATAAAATCAATCTTAGTAGTCTTCTAAAAAACAAAAACTCGTCTGTAACAACATGTTTCAACACAGTTGCTCGTAAATTGAGTCTTATTGCACCGCATTTAAGCTCACAATAGGGAATATTCATGTTTTTTTGTTTATTACTTAAAACAATCATTTGCATCTCTATAACACAGAAAAAAATATAAACAGGCTTGAAAATAGTCAAATTATTTTTTAAGTGAAATTGCCCATGAGGCTGACATGATCACCTAGAGTGACCAAAGCCTTGTCAAAAATCAGAAAAAAAAAGTGAAATTGAAAACATCGAATAAATTTGCGCTGTTCAAAACGCCGCCATTGAGCGTGCGCTTTTGATGACGTCATTTGTCATATCCAGTGTTTGTCTACGCTAATTAATATTATTAAGGAAAAATGAGTATTTTGGAAATTTTAATTTTTGTTATTGATTCACTCAAAAACTACTAGACCTATTTTAATAATTCTTTCATCATTAGAATGCTACACTACATTGTCCCCGAGTAACATAGGCTATAGAATATTTTCAAAAAGTTAGGGATCCGTATGAAAACTTCGATAATGTCACCCAAGGTGTGAAAAAAAATCTAAAATAATCGTTATATTGCGTACGGCTGCGGAAACTGTTGACAATATAGCAAAGTGATGTACTACATTTTTATAGGAGACATCAATATCTACAAAAAGTCCGCAATACTTACAACTATTACAATTATGTCACATAACTACTTTTTCAAAATCTAAGTTTATAATATCTCTCTATGTAAATAACCAGTATAAAATGACCTCACGCTGCGTACATTTTGCTTAGAACCAGGACTCTGCTAAAAATGGATTTTATATTAGCTAGCCGAATTTTACGGAACCCTAGGTGTGCGCGAGTCAGACTCGCACTTGGCCAGTTTTTTTTTATTAAGACCCGACACAAAAATATACTTTTTGATAATACTTATAATTTTTGTTAAATACCTATATCCACCCGTGCGAAGCCAGGCCGGGAGGCTAGTTTACTCCTTCATTCCTACGTACATATTTCCAGTTTTAATTGCTATAGAGATCACAGCTTTTAAACAGAAGAAAACTCAGTTTATAACTAACCTAAGCTAGTTTATAAAAGTTCGGTAAAACTTTCTTTAAAACATTTCATATTCATATTGAGGTTTTACGAAATTTTGATGATTGATGATGATGATTAATCATCTGAAATAAATTTCAGGTTAAAGAAGATACATCAAATATAGATTCACTAGAAATCACCACAGGTTTTAAACATTTTTTTCTGACTACACGACGCACTACGAATTTCAACGGCGATAACCAATTTATGACATCAGAGCCTCTAGTCACAGTATATATGTATATAAGCTAAAGCTTATGTATATACTGCTTAGTTTATGTATATACTGTGCTCTAGTGTAAGTTTTAGCACAGTATACACATAAGCTAAAGCAGTAGGGAATCTACGAACAAAACGGTCGAAACGAACGCACACATAGACGCGCGCTTTTACACGGCCTATAAGGGGATCTCGCGGTGCTGTCAGTCGCGCGTGGCTCATTGAGACGAGCGGCCATTTTTTCGTTTTAAATATGCCAAGAGCGTATTGCGCTGTGTGCGGCTGCTTGAACTCGGCTTCTTCAACCGAAATAAACATAAATTGCAAATTAGCTTTATTAATTTACAAATAATTAGAAAAAAAAAACAGTTTTATAGTGCCTTGTCCATGTTTCCCAATACCTTGTTTATTTAAGAAAGCTATTCATTCGGATGAGAATTTTTTATACAATAAAATTTAATAACAGAGCTTTCCAAACGTGTCGTAGCAGGCGAAAGTATTTTTCAGTAAGTAATATATAATACTTACCTACCGACAAATAAAAAATCTTAAACTGTTGAAGTCTTTTTTAAATACCTACCCTATTTCATTTAAAAAATAGGTAGTTAATTCATTCGATTATTATTTAATTAATATAGAATCCATATAAACGTTTGTTTCTCTTTTACACAATTTATGGGTGCCAAGCCTAATGCTCTTAATTTAGTGTAGCTAGTTACTCTAAAAACAGGCCTTACCAGCTGAGATTATAGCGCTAACAAGACAAAAAAAAATCATTTTAACAAAAATTAAATCGACAACCCTAACGCTTTATTGGAGCGTAGGTACTTATTTCAAAAAGTAAGCCTATCTTCCCTACTGCTTTAGCTTATATATATACTGTGGTTTTAGGCACGACAAACGTCTCGAACACGTTCGCGTTAACGTTTCCTTTACTCTGGGAAAATAGACAGCGCCACTTGCGGATCGAAACGGCAACAAACTGTTCCCATAGTATTTGACATTTTAACGCAAACGCGGTCGAGACGTGTTCTGTGACCGAAAACTTACACTAAGCATACTGACGTCACACTCTGTTTCGACCAATGGTGACGCGTTTGTAAATTTGAATTTCCCCACCTTATTTTTCACTTTTTAAATAATATTTTATGGGTTTAAATAACAACAAAATAAAAAAAATACCTTTTCATCATAATGTGACGATAATAAAGATTCGAGAAAAAATATTTAACACAGGTTAAAATTTTATGAATATTCCCTATTCAGCTTATTACGCACGAGTACTGAACTTTTTTTTAATCTCAGGAAATAGTTCAGTTATGTATAGGAACAAGGAATATTTTCGTGAATATTGAACTATTTTAGGTTAAAGATGATAAATCAACATTTAATTTCGTCAAAGTATTAATTTTTATCTAAAAAGTGACCATAATTTGCATATTTAAGACATTGATTAATTATTTTATTATAATTTTAATATTAGGCTGTTTTGCAGATTGGCGCGGAGAAATATCTGCCGCCATCTTTTATATACAGATTTTGTTGATTATTTTAGCTTGTTATTACTTTAAAAATTACGAGTTCAAATACTATAAAGAAAAACTAAACATAAATAAATAGTGTCCGTCGCCGGAAATACTAAAATAATATGTTCGGACAGGTTATGTCAGTAAGAAATCCAAGGTGTTAATTACCCAATGACAAAGAAAAGTTCTAAAGCCTCCAGTCAAGCAATGTCTGGTAACAAAGGTAAACTAAAGTTAATTTATAATTACTTATTAAGAATTTCATTTATTTTTCCTCGCAAATGTGTTGAATAACGTTGTATGAAACGCGTGTGCATTGATCATCACTCACACTCGGTTTTCTTACCCGCGATCGCTGTCGCTCGCGCGCAATAATGCCTCGTGTTTAATGATCAACATAGCACACTTGTATCATAATTTATATATTACCTACCTAACTGAAAAAATGAAGCCCTGAAACTCCTGTAATAGAATTTTCCCACCTGCTGTAAATTTATGGTTTAAGAACTTTATTCTCATAAAGAATTATAACACAAATTCACTTACAAGTGACAGGAGACAAGTGCACTTATAGAAAAAAAAGAAACGAGCATTCAGCACTTAGCAAATATTGACTTAATAATTAAACAAAAGCGGGTAGGTACATTCGGTTCTGTTAAACGCCGGACGGTAGGACTGGCGATGCAACTCGCCAGCCGCTAGATGCATGCTTATTAATGATTTGGATGCGGTAATTCCAACAGATGAAGTCCTAAAGTTACTTAAAATTAAATACCTACACTTTTTATACAAATCCAAAACAATGCATAAAATAAAATGTAATATAGTAAACTATTTCAAGACTAACAGTTTTTAGGGCTCCGTACCTCAAAGGAAAAAACGGAATCTTCATAAGTTCACTTTGTTGTCCGTCCGTCCGTCCGTCTGTCAAGACCCTTTTTCTCAGGAACGCTTTGAGGTATCGAGCTGAAATTTATATCAAATACATACTCAGGTCTACTGTCCCTTGGGGCTGTGAAAAATCTAAGCCAACGCAATCAAGAGATACAGCCGTTTATGCCGCAAATTTCCAAAACTCTCAAGGGAATCAAAACCTACAGGGTACTTTCCCGTGAACTCAGAATCTTGAAATTTAGTACGAAGCAACGTCTCATAGCACAGATAAAGGAAAAATTGCGAAAACCGTAAATATGTATGTATGTCTGTATATATCAGTGATCTATATAAAGTGACCCCACAATGCGTACATTTTGCGTTGGAGCAGGGCTCTGCTGGTTTATAGATATTTATAGATAATGGTACGGAACCCTTCGTGCGCGAGTCCGAGTCGCACTTGGCCGGTTTTTTAATAGTTTTGTTACTTTAGATAAATATAAAGACTAACTAATAATATTATTTAGGTACGGCTGATAGATCCATATTTAGAATGTAGGTATGTACCTAACGATAGCGACCACGAATCTTAAATTTCTAAACGACACTGAAAATTAGAACGCAGAAAAATCCGAAAGTAAAGCTATGACACAGAATATATAATAGTACTAATATGACCGGGAATCGAACCCGGATTCTCATCATTCCGTGATGCGTGCTATTCCGCTTTCCACCCATAGTAGCGCCTGGCCTTACGTCCGAAAAGGGTAGGAACATTTCACTTCCGGATACCAGCACCAAATTTTTATATGTTACTAGGCATATCATCTGGACCACAAAATTGCCGGGAGACAGTTTCTGAGGTGTCAGGGTCACCAGATATGACGTCATCAAATTGACCGCCGCCGCGTTTTGAAAAATTCAAATTACACCCAACTTATACAACGCACGCATATATGAAGGGTATCAAATGAAAGCTAGTTAAATATACTATATTTGCGCTTTGAACTGCAATTGCATTAATGTTGACGTTTAATAGCTATTAAAAGAAAAATGATAATCTTGGAAAAATATTACGGACTTTTATTTCTTGCACCAAAACTAAAGACTCCAGACTAAAATAATGTAGTACAATAATGAAAACAGATTATTAAGCTTTACATTACAATTCAAAGTTTGAAAATCGGATATGAAATGTCGAAGTTATGGTCAAACACTTGACGACGCTGCAGCGTCTAAAATTACGAAAAAAAAATTTTTCTTCCCGAAACCAGCACCAATTTTTTATATATTACTAGGCATATCATTTGGACCCCGAAACTGCCAGGAGACAGTTTCTGAGATGTCAGGGTCACCAGTTATGACGTCATCAAATTGGCCGCCGCCGCGTTTTGAAGAATTCAAATTACACCCAACTTATGCAACGCACGTATACACGTATACATCACGTGAAAGCTAGTTAAATAGACTATATTTGTGCTCTGAACTGTAAATGCATTTATGTTACCGTTTAAGAGCTATTAATAGAAAAATGATAATCATGGAAAAAGTATTACGCACTTTTATTTCTTGCATCAAAACTAAAGACTCCAGACTAAAATAATGTACTACAATAATGAAAAAAAACTATTAAGCTTTACATTACAATTCAAAGTTTGAAAATCGGATATGAAATGTCGAAGTTAAGGGAAAAAACATAAAGCGCGCGAAATTGCCGCCATCGCTTAAAACTGTAGATACCTACATATTTTCACTTCGAATTTTAGTCTGCTCCAAAATTTGACGCGTGAATGATTCGGTGGTGGTGTATTTATGCGCCTAGTAACAATGACTGACGATGAATTGTAATGTAATAAGTAAGTTATTAATTTTCTACACCGAGACGTTACAATTGGTTATTTTATTATAATTATCATATTAATTACCTAAATAGTAGTAGTAGTAATAGTAGTAAGTATACTAATTGTTCGAAGAAGGAGGTATAGGTATATAAATCCAAAGTGCGTAAGTATAATATTTATTTATATTTACATTTATAATAAAAAAAATATATAATTTAAAATTACCCTTTATGAGGCTACATAATAATTGAATTCATCAAAAATACCTTGAAACACCGGTTGGCATGGGCATATACATTATGCGCATAACGCGACATGTCACGTTGTTTGTGGCGGCCGCCGAATTATCTTTAAACCAGCATAGATATGTCTTTTTATACCCGATTGTGATGATTAAAATTTTATACTATAGAGGAATAGCGTAGAATTATTTGAACCTTTTTTTTTTTCTCCAACTTAAATGGTTCTCTGGCTATAAAAATAAACATGCAATTTTTTCTTTAATTTGTCTATTTGTTCTAATATTTTTGTTGTTTACATATTTACGCAGTTATAATCAATGAATACAATGCAGCAAATTTTAATATCTTTTCATTTCATGCCCCATACGTGCATATACACTGCGTAATTTGTCTAATTTAAATCTTTTAAAACGCGCCGGCGACGTCGTTTGGATATATGGCATCCGCCGCGCTTTATTTTAAACCGGTATAGCTATGTCTTTTTTTACCTGATTGTGATGATTTAAATTTTATACCATAAAAGAATAACGTAGAATTATTTGTACTCTATATTTTTCTCTCCAATACAAATGGTTCTCTGGCTATAAAAATAAATATGCAATATTTTTTTTGTAATTTGTCTTATTTATTCTTTATTTTTGTTGTTTTCATATTTACGCAGTTACAGTTAAAGAAAACAATGCAGCAAATTTAATATCCTTTCACGTGATACCCCACATGTATACGTGCGTTGCATACGTTGGGTGTAATTTGAATTTTTCAAAACGCGTTGGCGGCCAATTTGATGACGTCATAACTGGTGACCCTGACACCTCAGAAACTGTCTCCCGGCAGTTTCGGAGTCCAGATGATATGCCTAGTAACATATAAAATATTGGTGCTGGTTTCCGGAAAAAAAAATATTTTTTCGTAATTTTAGACACTGCAGCGTCGTCAAGTTTTTGACCATAACTTCGACATTTCATATCCGATTTTCAAACTTTGAATTGTAATGTAAAGCTTAATAATCTGTTTTCATTATTGTACTACATTATTTTAGTCTGGAGTCTTTAGTTTTGGTGCAAGAAATAAAAGTCCGTAATATTTTTCCAAGATTATCATTTTTCTATTAATAGCTCTTAAACGGTAACATTAATGCAATTACAGTTCAGGGCACAAATATAGTCTATTTAATTAGCTTTTACGTGATACCCCACATGTACACGTGCGTTGCATATGTTGGGTGTAATTTGAATTTTTCACAACGCGGCGGCGGTCAATTTGATGACGTCATAACTGGTGACCCAGACACCTCAGAAACTGTCTCCCGGCAGTTTTGGGGTTCAGATGATATGCCTAGTAACATATAAAAATTTGGTGCTGGTATCCGGAAGTGAACTATGTTTTCCGTTATTCCAAGCACTATAGCAGGTGAGTAAGCCTTCGAATTTTTCAATCTGTAGGTACTATGCGATTTTTTGTCGCTAAGCGTCAAATGTTTGAATGATGTGTATACGCGACCCTATGTATATGTCTATGTGGCCCAGATCAAATCAGTTTGTCCTACGTAGTTCGGGTGGAAAATTTGATGGTTAGATTAATCATTGTTTAGTAATTAATGACAGTTTACTAGTTCAAAAGCATTGTTGCTGTGTAATAAATTAAGCATAGTATAAGTAAACGTAGGAAAATAGAGTTTAAATTAGTTAAGTACAAATAATATTGTATTCTTGATGAAATGTTATTTTAAAAGTCAGTCCGGATCGTTAACACCATTTTACTAATCCTGCCGCCGAGCAGCTTTGCTAGCACTGTTGTGTTCCGGCAAGGAGAGTAAGGCAGCCAGTCAAATTACTGGCACATAAGGTATCCATCTTAGCCCTCTAGGCTGGCAACATTATCTACAATCCTCTGGTATTGCTCGTTTGCCACATCCTAAAAAACTGTACAAAAAGTATTGATATCCCATCAAAAACCTACCTAAACGCGAAATGAGAGCCAAGTTCAATATTGTGAATACTGCTATCGTTATTAACTTCGCCGCCAAAATACCTATGTTTGGGATAAATAATAAATTGCTCGTTAAAAAACATAAGTAAACAAAATATACCGTTTTGGAAACTGCAGTAGTTTCAGGCGTCTCATCGCAACACCTGCGGCCATTCATCGCCGTGCTAGTTAAGGAAGCGCCAAGAATAAACCGCAACCAGTATTAACCGGTTACACACCAATCGTTCGTCACAGAGGCCAACGGGCCAACGAATAGCTCGAGGCCCACCGTCAGCGGATCGTTATCAAAATTGCACCCTACTATGCTACTTACCATGCCCAAAGTAACAATCAACCCGCTGTTTTGTTTGTTCCTGTGAAAAAAATCTTCATTACCTGTCTACTGCGGGATATATAAAAAAAGAGAGATACCTAATGGCGGTTAAACGACGATAATGGTTTCTTATAGGTAATCTTAGTTAACCTAACTTTAAGTACCTATTTATCTATCACCGTGATATTGTTGGTATTTTACAGATACAGAAAACATTATTTTCTTATTAGCTATACCTAATAATGTAACAATATTAACAGGTAAGTAACTATTTATTTATAAACGGGTAAGTAGATAATGAAATCAGATAAGTCAGTAGAGCTGGGGCCTTACCATGCCGTCTTAACGCGATTCAGTTTAGGTGCGCTCGCTGTCAGATTCATACTAAAAGTACCTAACAGCTAAAACTTGAACTGAGTCCTAATTAGGACGTCATGGAAAGGCCCCTGGACTTAACTAACAGGACCCTATTTGATCAAGCTACAAGCTACAATTTACGAGCGGAAGTCTCTTGCTGTCCGTATGTGTTAGATAGAGACTTCCGCTTGTAAATTGTAACTTGTAGCTTTATAAAATAGGGCCCAGCTGTCAATTCTAACTTAGAAATGTCAAAATATTCTTAAAAACTAAACTACATTGCTGCACAAGCCGGTCACTTATTCCATCTTGGTCTGGGCTGGGAGCAAAGAACAAACATAAAATAAGTATGCAAGTTGCTTCTCTTTCCTTGCAGTAAGCCATCGTGGGGAATGGGCAAAAATCTTAGGAATCGTTTAATAGGCGATGCGGCTAACAAACCATCATGCTAAACGTGGCCTATAGGTCTTGTTACCCTAGGCTCTATCTACCCCATAAGGAGCAAAGACGCGATCTCTGTATTGTATGTATTTCTACACAAAAGTTGGAAAATTTACTAACTACATACCTATAAACTACTATAATATAGTATTATTTCTAAAGTGAATGTTACAATTATAAAACGTTTAGCTTTCGTCATTATAGTCCAAGAGATTATTCCTAGTTGTAGCTACAAGGTAATTCATTTAATCTATATTTTATCAATAAACTTATAAACTATTGAATTTTCAAGTAGCCGCTATATGTTAGGCTCCACCCGTAGTGACAAAAGGGTTAATTTAGATCAAAGAACCTAAGTACATGTTGTTTAAACGGACAATGTGTACCTTACAGAGAGCAAAGAAAATGGGTCGGCTTCAATGACTTTGGAAGAAGTCTGAGCAGTTTTCATTAATTAATTTTTTTTTAACTGATTTCAGTAGAGATACTTAGTTCATACCTACTCAATATAGGCAGAAATTGAGAGACAGTATTATGTATTTTTAATTTATCGACGTAAGTGCTAAATACCTATCCAGAAATGACTACTGACTATCTATGACAGCTGGCTTCCTAAACAATGTGGTTATCCGATAGTGACTGTAAATGAATTCCTTCAAAAAAGGTAGGTAAATATAATATGAATATCTTTTGTCGCATTTTGCGATTTGGGGTTTTTCGAAACATGTCACGCGAAAGTGGTGAAAAATTGAGATTAATTTGAAAGACCAGTAAGAGTATAAAAAAATTGCAGCTAAAAATAATCGACTAACTAGCTAGTCGAAACTTTAATTTGAGCTGTAGTTTCGTAGGAGTTTTGCCAATGTATTGTCCGTGGTCCTACTAATCTGTCCTACTCAGAAAAAATGATGTCATTATTTTGAAACATTCAATAATATTTTAATACAAAAATAGGTAGTTAGTTAAGTATGTTCAGTTGCCCGAAAGGCAAAATAGCCAGAAAATGGAGCTCCGCCCTAGGGCTCTTGGGCGGAGCTCCGTCTAAAACCAGTAGGACGAACTGTAGACCACGGGCAACAGAGGCTTTTGCCTCTTTATATTGTATTTTTTTTGTCGACACTACATTTCTACGCCCAGACTAGGTACATCTACATTACTACCTCAATCCCTGTATGATTTGCTTTTAGGACTATAATGTTAAAAGATGAGCGAGGCAGGTGCGTCCACCGCCGTCGGCTGAGAATGAAGCCAAGGTAACGTGCAGGATAGAGGATATCGACAGGAAGATGCCCATCTTCTCCCAACGCGTAGGTTAAAAGGCTATTATTATATTAAACTGTAAATAACTTCCACAAGGTACTAGGCAATGTAATAAAATAACACCACACTACTCTCATGAGTTGATAAACTGCACATAAACTGTTTAAGTGGTTAGTAAAAGAAAGCCTTAGTTATAAAAAAAAAAGATTTATTCATAACCCTTCAAATCATGCTGAATTAAGAACAGTAAATAAACATAAATATTCTTACATAACTAAATAATTTATAATAACTAAAGAAAGCGAATGAAAATGACTTCATACTCGGGGCCATAGTGCATAGCGTATACTCGTACGTAGGTTTTCTTTACATTCAGTCCTTCAATACATATACAATAATATTACCACGATACTTGAAAATAAATATATAACTATGAAAATATATGATGACTTGCAAGCGTAATTAATTAAATTTGAACCCCTAAAAGTATGTTTTTCATCTGCTCGTGTACTCTAGTTTACTTCTGACCATTTTAACTACTTTTGTAGTTGTTTATTCTAGTGATTGAATCGAATAAATTCAATTCCTCATCAAGTAGTTAGTAATTAACTTTCAAGCTAAGACAGCACTATTTCAGGTCAGTGATTGAAGTATAATACATGCAATACGTTTATGCAGTCTTCTACAAAGAAGTTAACTAAAAAATACTAATGTAATGTCACAATCACGATGCAACATCATTTAACTGCGGGATGATTAGACGTAGACAACTGCACTACTAATAATAGCAAAACAAAGCACAGTTTTTTTTACAAAATGCTTTTAATTAAGTAATAGGGCTTACTCCGTACACTTGTATGTTTTTTCTATTATCATTATTCGGCATCAGATATCTCAAAATAATCATTAATTAATTATAGTAATCATATTAGTAGGTTGTAGTAGTAGTAGTATTATGTACATAGAGGAAATAAGTAATAAAAGTGGAGCAAACCCATTTATGTAATTAGGATTTTGACTAAACATTTACTTTTTGGTTTTTATTATAATTAATCGAATTTTATTCACTATTCCGCACAACGACTAAATATTAACTATCCATATCGATTATAATGCTGCTTGCTTAACTTTGTTAACCCTTTTGACCTTTGGCTGGACAATCCGAGTGTAAGTAGGTATCGCAAATTTCGGCTTAGCGTAATTTTATTTCATATGAATTGTTTGACATTTCCACTCTATTTGGTTATTTGCTCTATGTAGTCATTCACACTCAAATGAACAACCTAACATCTTGGCAATTTAACTAACAAAATATAATAAATTTGGCCACCAAATTTTAACGTACATTTCGAAATTATGTTATTCACTTTCCATCATGTTTATTTACATCATAATATTTACTGCCATATCACAGCTCGTGTATTTTTGTTTAATAGTAATACTTATCAATACAATATTTTAATAATCCAAGTAATTGGAGTAATACTAATGATAGAAAGAAGACTTATGGGCAAATACACTCTATGTTCGAATGCTCTCTATGGCCCATGAACGTCGTCCTTCCCATTTGTCTGTCTGCCTACTTCGATCATCTAATGCCTAAGTAGGTGCCTAGGTAAGTTTTCCGCTATCGTTTGTCGAACGTAGTCGTATGTCGCGTCCTTTTATCTGTTACGGTTTTTGCATGCGGTAATCGACGTCACCTTTAGCCTTTGAGATTTCGGGATCTTGTGTGTGTACCTTTTGTAGAATTATATCTGTACAAAAATGTAATTGTACTCCAAATTGTTAACGTGTAATTGGCTTTCTGCATCACAAAAACGCAATTTGAGCATGGTATTTTGATATACACTAATGGGTAGGTACAATAACTTAGTAAATACTACCATGCTAAAAAAATCAGTCAGAATAACACATTTTTTATTTACATTAATTACATTTAACACTATAAATACTTTAGCAAATTTAAATTACGAAGCTATTTGGAAGTACAGAACACGTGTAAGTTTAACTATCATAAAAAGTTGATGATGTAACTAATCATTATTTACTTGTAACACTAGCTTTTTTTACTGTCGGTACATTTCATTGCATAGTCATCGGAGCAAATTAATACAGATGTAGTGCGAAATGATTTTCCATGACATTTCGTTGAATCCCTTGCGGTTTTCAACTTTAACGACATTGGAATAAGGTTCTTATGCTTCAAGTGTCAGCCCCCCCCCCCCCCCCTCCTTCATGCTCATCTCACCTTCTCCCTTACCTTTTGACTCTTAAAACTGGAAATTGTAATGAATTGCATTTATTTAGAAAATTAACGAACTAACTAATATATACGCGTTATGGATCAGGATCGCGGGATAGCGGTGGCACAGGACCGGTCCGAGTGGAGAGCCTTGAGGGAGGCCTATGTCCAGCAGTGGACGTCTTTCGGCTGATATGATGATGATGAACTAATATATACCTACCTAATCTGTTTATGATGGATTGTTAGCGTGGGTTGATTCACAACAATTTAAGCATTACACTAAACACAACACACATATACAACACCGGAGCCTTTCATATACCCGAATTTTATATGCCATAATGTAATGTTTGCCATAATGCCATAATGATCATTTGCCATTTCATTTTCCTTTTTTGTCTGAAAGCGTATTTTTTTTTTAAGGAGCATTGAAATGGCAATCCTGTAGAACTCTATAGGTTAGGTTAGGTTTGTTAAGTTAAAGAGAAAAAGGAGTTATGGCAAATGATTCAATACAATACAATAACTCTTTATTGAACACCACATATAACAATCAAAACAGAAAAAAGGTATATAGAAGTAATAAGGATCATTATGGCATATGAAATTCGGGCAAATGATAGAGAATCATACAACACACGACACACACACATACACACAACATGCATAACATTACACAACTCATACTCATACTCATTTATTCGTAATAATTATAGTTATTACATGTCATTTTAATCATTATTTTATTTTATTTCATGTCAAAACCACTCAAAATATATATCCAATCCTTTTCAATATTCTTGATGATGTCGGGTAGTTTATTATAGATACCTGGCCCCGCTATATCCACCGTTTTCTTGGATTTCGCAAGTCGACAACATGCTGAGTCCAAAATATTTTTGTTTCTTTGCAACACACACATACAACACATATAACACAACACGACACAACGTACACAACACAACACATACACACATTTAATACAAATTAAGCATTACACTAAACACAACACACACATACAAAACACCACACACACACACACAACACACATAACAGAACACGACACAACATACACAACACAACATAACACATACACACATTTACCATTAACATTTTTATAAAAATGCGAAATATAATATAGAATTATTATGGTAAGAAGTTTGAAGAAGACACATCAACTGAACAAGAACATCAATCAACAAGATCTGAGTTAAAATAAAACAGGGCGGCGCGATGTCGCAGCAGTACAGCCTGCGGTGGAACAACCACCAGCCGAACTTCATCTCTATGTTCACAACGCTGCTGAACACCCAGACGCTGGTCGACATGACCCTGGCTGCGGAGGGGAAGCACCTGCAGGCGCACAAGATTTGCAGCACTTACTTTCAGGCCCTATTTGTGGACAACCCACCACAGCACCCAATAGTAATTTTAAAAGATGTCACCTTCGCGGATCTCCGAACGATGGTTGACTTTATGTATTGCGGGGAAGTGAACGTCACGGAGGAGCAACTGCCGCAGGTATTAGATACGGCGAAGCATTTAAAAATCAAAGGGCTGACGAAAATGCCCGAGACGACGTCCCTCACGCGCTCGCAGAGCACCACCGCGGACATGCAGTCGCAGGGCGACTCGGTGGACTCTAATAGGCACTCGGCGTCGCCGGCCACCTCGCACTCAACGAAAAGAAAAAGAAAAAGCACTCATACGGTCCTGCGCGGGAGTCAGTCACGCTCAGCTGCCTGCCGCAGCGCAGGCGCGACTAAATGGACGGCGCGCCGCAGAACGCCGATCCGCATATCAACGTGGAACCTTTACCCATCGATGCTGGAGCACCGGATTGCCACAAGACGCGACAAGCATTCGTCTCAGGCATTCGAAATACTTCATCTAACAGCTGCATTGTATACAAGACTTTAATAACATAATGTCACTAAAGTTGAAAATCTGATTAAAATTTAACGAAATGTCATGGAAAATCATTTTGCACTACACCTGTACACACACACAATGTCAGTCTGAACATTGAATGCGGGTGTAAATAGACATAATTTAGTTTTTAATTAAGTTTTGTCTATGTCTATGTGACAAATGTCAAAAAAATGACAAATGTGTTTGTCGAATGTGTGTAAATAAATGTTTCTCTCTCTCTCTCTCTCACTCAAATGAAGCCTGGACATTATTACATGTTGTAAATTTTATTGGATCTGACTTTTATAACACTGGTACTACTAACAATGTTTGTGGGCCTGTAATCGCAGTACTTCGTATACTTAAATCCATTTAAATGCATACCGCAAATTAAATTAAAGTATAAAAAGGAATGTGAAAATAATTTGTGACACTTCTGTAATGAATTAATGTAATAATAATAATTGGCAGATGATAAAAAAAATTCGTTGTAAGTTCGTTTCCCGGCTAATATTTTTTAAACTTTACCTAAAGGTATCCAGTTAGGCTAGTTCAATTTGTAGGTATTCAATTTCAGTTCCATGAATATTATATAATTTTTTTATAAACTACATGATAAGGATATAATTATCAGGAATATGTTTCGTAATATTACGAATATTACGATGCATAAAAAGGATGCGTAATTGTATTACATATATGAGACTGACCAATCCTGAATTATTGATGCATATGACTTTTCGTATCAGTATAATATTAATATGATATATAATTGGAATGATTTTAGTGGCTATTAGAATTCCACATCAACGAAGCTCCGGAAATGACTCGCCGTGATGTATATGTATACGCTATAACTTACGAACGACTGCACCAAATTGGATAGTTGCATTTTAATACGTTCGTTATTGGCAGGAGAAGATACACATGAAACAAAATTGTGAAGAAAAAGAAAATACTGGAACGGGGAAAAGCCGCGGGCGACAGCTATTGATAAAAATAACAAAATATATGATACCTTGTGATCAGAGATCGTCCTAAAATAATAAGATTTACACAGTCAGCATTTCTCACTATTCTGTACGTTAAATTACAATTACATAGCGTTATACAATTTTTAAAAGTACCTATCAGACAGTAATTATTTTTACACCTCACAGCCAATTCGTGAACTAGATAGAGCGCTAGTATGTTTTCTCGGGAAACGACAAGGTTCGCTCGTCACGGCTCAATTTGAGAGCCAAACGTATGAGGTTATGTGGTTACGCTTTAATTCACCGTTCGTTGTCACTTCGATTTCTGTATTACAGGATGTCTGTTGTTGCGGAATGAACGTGGTGTTGGGGTGTGGTTGCTGACTCAGAGCAGGTGCAAGTGCGAGTCCGCGTTGTGGTGTATGGCGGCGGCGAGCGCGGCGTGCAGCGAGGGCGCGCGGCGCGGCGGCGGCAGCAGCGCCAGCACGCGCGCCTCGCTCGGCGCCGGCGCTGTCCCGCCCGCGCCCGTGTAACGCGCCACGCGCGCCATCGCCGCTGCGCTTATCTAAACAACACAATACAGAGCTCAGCTAAGAGCACACACAGCTGAGCCCTAAATAGGATTCAGCAGCACAAGCGGCAAAACAGTACCCGTTATATGTGGCCATGATTTTATTTTTTTAGGGAACCCAGTTATAAAATAATTATAAAACACATTATCTTTCATATTTATTTAGTAAAAGTTCCGTAAAATTAAAAAAAAAAGAAGGCACCTCCATATTCGTTTGTATGTTTTTATTCTGTAGTGTTATTAGAACCAGACTGGAAATATGCACGAGATAATCATATTTAAATTATGGCAATGGCACCGTATTAGTTCATATGAAAATTTATATTTTAATACATACCTGATATTCGTCGTCTTCGTCTACGAGTCTTGCCTCAGCTACTTTCTCCTTTTGGCGTCTCTGGGTTACTATTAACTGTGAAACAAGATTGTTTGTTTTAAAATAAAAATAAAAATTTGATGCAACGAATTAAAATATTCCACATTTGCCAAGCGGTGCCCTTAAAATATTTATCAAAAATCTAGTAACTTCCCTATTTCACTAACCTCAACAATTGACCCTTGGAAAGGTCCCAATGTACAGAAGCGAAGGTCAATCATTTCCACAATGCGCTCCGAATCTGGATCAGCCACCACGAGGAACTGAAATGGTTTTACTGGTTACAATATAATTTAATTATGTGCCTTAAACTTACGCCACTCAATTATTACTACCTATTAAGCGTGCTTGTGAAGAAACACATGCATCTTATACTTTTATAAAAAAACGTTTGAAGGTGTGGACCCCAATCTATCATAACGAACATATGATACGATAAATATCATAACACATCATCATAATTTCTTTTGTAGGTTTCATAATTCCGTTTGGATTTTGTAGGAATCATTTCTTTTTTGTAATAACGGTTTAACTTAAGTGCATGATGTGTCTACTATATTAGGATATACACGAAGTGTAAGTCAATACCTAGCACTCTACTTTGTAAGTCAGGATGTAATATTCAGATTGTAGACCTTTAATAAAAATAATAATAATAATAATATAATCTTGCCAAAAATGTAAAAAAAACTAGTCTTGTTTGGACATGCGTCCTTTTGAATTAGGACGGCAGAATAACAAGTAAAATTTCTGGTAAAAACGTTTTTATTCTTTTAGACAACACTACAAAAATTTAAACTTCGCTTGTCCAACACGTAGTTAACTATGTTATAAGCGCGCCCTTCGCCACAAGTTCAGTCTAATGAAGAGGTAAGCCACCCTTGGGATATTTACATTTGTTGTTGGTGAATGTAGATGTAGAATGTACCTTGTGCGTGAGCAGCAAGCGCAGCGGCGCGCCGTCCAGCAGCACGTCGTAGCCGGCCAGCGCCGCAAGCTCGGCCAGCCGGAACGCCCAGCGCACGCAGTCGCGCCGCCAGCCGCCCGCGCCCGCGCCCTCCAGCGCGCCCGTCACCGCACGTGGCTAAACAATTATACGTTAACACAACAAAGCCTCTTCGCCATCATTGATTTGATTATGAAGTCAGTTCATGCATTGTAAAATGCACCTTCAAAAGACAAAATGAAGTTGACAGTTGAGAGTGACATTAGAGCTGCTTGGCGACGAAAAGGTTAAATTAACATAATATTTGTTTTTAGTATACGGTTTTTCTAATTTCTGTCATTTCGAGCAAGTCTGATTTTAGCGTAATACTACGTAGAAAATTTGAAGTGTAAGGGTCGGGCTATTGTCAAAATAAATGGTGTTGTTTTGCACCTGCGGTACGGGGTCCCAGCCGGTCTGGCGCAGCAGGCCGGTGCCGGCGAGCGCCAGCAGGTCGGCGGTGGCGCTGAGCGGCTTGGCCAGCGCGCCCACCAGCCCGCGTCGCAGCGCCGCCGCGCCACTCTCGGTCTCGCCCACCGCCACGCCAACTAGCGGGTGGTGCGCCAACCCGCCCACGGCACCTGACCACACAGCAGTTCAATAAATAATGCTTCTTTGTCCAATTTCAAGCATTAAGGAAAATGGATGTATAAATGGATTAGTCGGTTTAGATATATTGATTTGACTCCATAAGGCAGGTTTGCGCGGACCATAGTGAACTTGAGATTAGGTAGTGATTAAGTCAATTTATAACCTAGGGTTAAATAATCAATAAATTTTAAGCGTATATCCGACTTACCGAGTATATTGATAGCAAAGTTGGTGATACCGGCGGCGAGGCCAGCCATGAAGCTGTCAGGCGGGCGGCGGCGCGCGGCGGCGGCGCGGCGCGCGTGCTCCTCGTCGCCCGCCAGCAGGTCCAGGTTGCGCGCCAGCGAGCCCGCCCACGCGCTGAGCGAGCGCAGCAGCGCTGCCGCCGCCGCCGCCGCCACGCCGCGCACGCCGCCCGTCGCGCCGCCCACGCGCGCCGCCAAAGCGCCCGGCGCGCCCAGCAACTCCAGCCCGCCCACTACCCAACCTGCACAAACAAAATACACGTCACTATATACGTCACGGTGAGCGATGGTGTAACCTAAGATGGAGTAGACTGTCTCCTAAATGCCCATTCACCTGATTTAACTAATCTTAGATTACTCATGTGATGCAGACGCCGACATAGATTTCTGCTACCTAGCTGTTATCATTTTAAGAGCGTTGATCGAGTACAATACATATGTATGTTATGCAGGTTAGTTATGGTTGTGGTGTATGCATCGCGCGTATATTGAATGAATGTACAAGTTACCGGCTCCGAGGATGGCGGCGGAGAGGTAGTGCACGGTGAGCGCGTGCGTGAGCCGCTCGGTGGAGGTCATCATGTCCTCCAGCTGGAACGCGCTCAGCCGCAGCGGACTCTGGTCCAGCGCTATGTACATGCGGACCTGGTATGTTCATTGATTCCGTTATAACACGAATTGCAAAAAAGCCTAAAGAAACTAAATAAAATATAAATTCTATTAAGTTCTAGAGTACGTGGCAGTTGGCGCCTGATTGCGTTGGACTTAGAGGAAGATGCGCTACAGTAGAGCATAAACCGTCACTATATATGCAGCCTATATAGAGCCTAAATACATTACAAGTGAGGGAAGCGAAAAGGAATACGAACCCAACCGTCTATGATAACGTCTGTAAGACCATCGAATATTTAACCTTCACAAATTAACGCGACTCAGTTCAACCAACGTCAGCGTGTTATGAGTTCCAACGTGATCGATCCTATTAAAAAAGGAACTTCTAAAATGACTTTAATACAATAAAGTTTGTGTCCCGTGATAGCTGTAATTTATAACCTAAAACTGATAACCACCGTCATAGGACTCGGGCTAAATAAATGTTTGAACCAAAACAATAGTCAGACACATGAAAGATACACAAGATTATCTTACAGCGGTATGCAGAGTAAGAGTGAGGTCGAGCGGGTGCAGATGCAGCGAGCGCAGGCGCAGCGGGCGCACGAGCGCGCGCGCTTCGGCCAGCGCGGCGGCGGCGGCGGCGGCGGCGTCCGCGGGCGGCGCGCTCGGCGCCAGCGACCGCGCCAGCTTCGCCAGCGCCGCCACGTAGCTATCCTCCACGTACAGCGCCAGCGGGCCCACCGATAACTCCACTTCCGTCAACTCTGCAATTGGCGCCGATTACCAGTTTTATGCTATAAGAGCATAGTATTTACCATGATAAGTTCATCTTTGTGTAGACGTAGTCTAATTATTTCGTAATTATCATTACATTTTTTGTAACTTATAAAAATCGAAGGTAATAAATTTTACCAATAATAAAGATATAACCTCGATAATAATAATTCATAACAATAAAAAATTGCATCCTATTATACCCAAATGTACGTTTAGTATAAATCTGGCAGTCTAATTTCAAAGATAGAAGGTCTGAGTCAATCAATTATGTCTACATTATTGTACTGAAGAGGTAAACGTTGCTTCTTTGTATGCAGGGTGCATAGATAAAAGTTAATGACTGGAACTACATAACAGGATTAACATACATTACATTTTGTTCCGGATTAATGCCGAGGTCTCGCAAACTACAAACGAAGTACCGAGCAGAAGCTGAGGACTTTTAATTCTTAACTGTCCTATTTGGTAAACAAAATTCTAACTAATTCTAAAATGTGCAAATCTTTGTAAAAATTGAGGTGTATTGTATTATGTTATCAAATAAACCTGAGGCAATATTTTATACATAAATTTGCTGATATTTTATCTCCAGTTCCTATATTTACGATGAAATAGTTAAAAAATAACAAAAATGAGACGTTTTGAGGTTAGAAGTTTGTTTACCAACTAGGACAGTTAAGAATGAAAATACCTTAAGTGTGTAACGGATAGTAAGTATTACCGGAGAAGGTTTCCGAGACGATGCGCCACCGATCGTGGCGCAGGCGCAGCAAAAGGCGCGCGTCGTCTTGTCGCGAGGCGAACGCGCCGCGCGCCGCGAACGCGCTCCATAGCGGCGGACACTCGTCGCGCGCCAGCGGCGCTGCACGCGTCGACGCCACCACGCCGAAGTCGTACTGACCGCTCTCGTATTGAAGATTGTCCATTTGGACGTCCGCTATTGATAGCACGGTCTTCGTTCCCTGGAATACGCATTCAGTACTTCATACCGCCGAAAATCATTTTTATGTGTTGCATGTTGAAATGGTTGGGACTCAGTTAGATAAGACTTACCCTATTGTCAGATTGTAATAAGATAGCGGCCCGATCGATATGCAAAGCGAACAACGGTTTTACATCTGGAGTAGCTGCCATTTCTATGGCGATACCGCCTATCACGCAGCGCAGGCGCTCTGCCGTCGACCAAGAGTTATTCTCACCCCATTCTAAAAAAATACAAATACACATCACAGTCTCAATTTACTAAGATTTATTTTATCGTTTTTCATCGTTACTAACTGATGTCGCACCTGAATCACAAACACTTTGAAGTGCAAAAGATGGCTCAGGAGACCCCGCAGCCAAGGGGCTGGGTAAATTATCGTGGCTCGGATCGTAATGGAATGGCTGCCGAACCTCTCCTGCGAAACATAGAATAGGTACATATCAAGGTTATACAATTTAGTTTTAACCATAAAAGAAAGACTTTTATATGTATAGATATTGATTTATACATATCAAATTATAAATACAAATCAATTGCCGTATGCTTATTATTTGGGAACAACTCCATGGGTGTGGATTTTTATTTATGTGGAGTTCGTAATCGTCCAGACACTGGCCAAAGTTTATCAAAGTACCTAATATGTAGAACATTTTGGAAAAAAGCTGGGAAAAATATAATATTTTCTACCTGTATAATAATGCGTTGGTACATTATCGAAATGCTTTGGCAGATCCGGTAGTAAGGACGGTCTATAATCCTCAGGATTTTTCTCGTGCAGCAATTGAGCTTCACCGCCCACAGAGGCACTGGGCTCTTTACACGGGTATACGGCGGACTCTGTTGCGGGCTTTAATGACCCAGACCCAACCCTTGAGAGTTTTTTTACGCTTTCACGTTTATTTCCGTCTTCTGATTGCTGCAGTACTGAAAGCAGCGTTTAGAAATTATAGGTGGTATTTGTGCGTATAAAATTAAAAGCGAGTAAGTATTCCAAATAATAAAAAAAAAAGGCTTATATATAAGTATTCCAAGGATATACAACAAAACGGCCTAGGCGCACGCATTTGGAAGTAGAGTTGTGTTATATAATATTTTGGAGCATCTCGACCGCTCCTACGTCTCAATGGCGATATTGACATATTAATAGAAATATTAAGCTCACGTGTATCATCTGCATTGATTCGCGCTAACCGCATTGACGGTGTCTCTGATTCCATCTAAAAGAAGAAGTTCAAGAAATTAGTTAATAAATATTAATAAAACTTCGACCGTGACGTGTTTGAGGAATACGACAGATCCATCTTTTGAAACCTTTCAAAATTGATACATTTGACACAATTCATTGTCTTTAGCCTCATCCATCAGGCGTCAGAAAACAAGTGTCAAAAAATCACTGTTAAAATAATTCCACTATAGAAAATGAGAAAAACATTTTAGGGCGTACCGAAATCATGTTAGCTTCCGAGAAGAACGGTCCTTGCAACCTTCGTCGTATGTCACTTGCTGAGATGTCGTTCTGTAAACAAGATAAATTAATCAATCAATTAACTATGTAACGTGGCAGCATTTATTATGAATTAAATTCGTATAAGTTTTTTTTTTTTATATACGAGAGAAGAATGCTGATATTTTTTTTTCAATACAGTTGCTCAAAAAGTGCCCTTTTTTTGGCTGTTTCGCGTGCGAAAAGTTCGTTTTTGCGCACTAGTGCGATTTACTTTTCCGTTTTTTTTTCCAATTCACGACTACTTACTAAAGAGTTATTATAATGCTAGTCTTACCAAGACGTAATAAAAATAAAAACCTATTATTGATGTAAAAATATAAAAATATTGAGATTTTATATTTTATTACGAGCCTTTTCATCATTATTATTATTATATCGAATTTCTAAAAACAGTTCTTATTAAGGTGTCTGAATGGAACGGAATTTTAGCTGCCGAAACGCCTATCAAATTGGAGGCGTTTTTCCAACTGCAACCATGGTTTTTAAGGTTAGAAGGCAACAGTAGTTGTGTTTATACAATTCAAATAAATAATCGAACATAATGATACTAAGATAATAATAGTAAAGTGTTATATATGTCGGAGATTAACTGAAGCAGAGATAATTTTATTGTATTGACATTACAATTAATACGCCATCTTTTACGGACAAATTCCAAACTGTTGTTGAGTAAACGCGGGCGATACGCCTGGGTAGAGTCGGTAAAGCAGACTGTCATGGCGGCGCTCGGTGGTTAAAGCAGTCGAGGTAAGAGACTGGGAGGGAGTCTGCCCGTAGAACTGGAGCGGCTGAGCGGCGGGAAAGAGATTTTTGAGTTTTATTTTGTTTACTTGAAATGAGATTTGTGGACTGAACCTACCGGTTTGCTCAATTAACAGCATTTTGTTAAAGTTAAGCTTAGTGTTAGTGACATTTGTTGACAAACTGTTGTGAATTAGTTATTTCAAATTATTCGGTGTTGTATTTTTTTTCGCAACTGTATTGAAAATCGTCGTTCGATACACGCGCGGAAATGTCATTCTTCACTCGTCTCGAGTCTTGCCAACTCGCCTCACGGCTCGTGGCAAGATATCTCGAGACTCGTGAAGTAATGACATACTTTCCGCACTAGCATCGAAATGTACTATTACATTACAGGTACGACTTCGGATTATAACGTGTAAGTTGAGCTTTGTACTGGACCCAAGTTTACTGTCGTATTTTTGATTTTTACGCGTAAAGCCGAATTTACATTATGCAACTAGCATTACACTGCGGCGTTTGATTCATAAATTTTGAAGCGTTAGGCTATCGGCCGAGCAATGTAATGCTAGTTGCACGAAATTAGTTGCATAATGTAAATTTGGCTTAACACTTTATATATGATGCGCAATTTGAACCTAAGGAGAAGGCTTGTCATCTGGAGTTGATGCTTTATACTTCATATTTAGGGTTTTATACCTCAAAAGCAAAAAACGGATCCCTTATGGGATCACTTTGTTGTCCGTCGCTCCATCCGTACGACTGTCAAGATTTTTTTTCTCAGGAACGCGTAAAGGTATAAAGTTGAAATAAATAGTCTACAGCCCCTTAGAGATGTGAAAAACTCAACCTTCTAAGTCAACTCAAATACGGTCATTCATTAGGAAAAATGTTGCATGAAACTCAATCATAATTACAAAAACGGATAAGTTAGTCACGTATAAAAGCCGAATAATGCTCGTGCTCCCAAGAAATAGGAAGTACTACCAGTTGTCATAGAAACTTAAATTTGGTATGAAGGTAGCTCCTACCTATAGCACAACAAATAAAATGAATATAAACACTTTTTTTTGTCGATGAGTAAAACCAATATAAAATGACCTCATACTGCCTACATTTTGTTATGGAGCTGAGTTCTTGCTAACACTTGATCCTATATTTACTCGCCGAAATTGTACGGCACCCTCGTTGCTCCCACTCTTTGACTTGACTCCCACTTGTCCGGATTTTTTATTACTATACAACGCAAAGCCGTACATAATTAATTATATTATTATAATTTTGCTCTTTCTTTTTTTATTTTCTTTTTATTATTAGATTCCCTTCAAATTTGCGATATTAAAAGCTTCCACGTTTCACACTTCATTCTTGACGTTCATAAAGCAGTTCTGGGCCTAAGGCATGTTAGTAACCAAGATAACTCGTCAGATTGGCAACGGCGCAGTGGCCGATTAGTTTAACCGTAGCCTTCTCTATTGTCTGCTACAAGCCGCTTGCGAACCTGCCACGGACATAGCTTAGCGGTTTGGTAACGTCCCTTGTGAACCGAAGCGAATAATGCGAGGTTGCAGACAATAGAGAAGGCTGTGGTTTAAAGGTGCGACCACACCGCCGCTTAAAAAACGGCGACGTTACGGAATCGCAACAAAATGTATGAAGAAACGGTGAGAAAACGTGACGCATACGACACGTCACTGCGTATACGCGGCGGTGTGGTCAGACCTTAACAGCTGACGAAGTCGCAAGTGTTAAGAGCTTTTGTTCCTACTGAGCTGGCAACGTCGCATTTTTGTGTATTTTTTACGATTATTTCACGAAAATTTAATGAAAGTTTCAAATATGCGTCTGTAGTGCAATTCGTTTTTAGTATATTAATGTGTCTAATGCAATAATTGATTGTGATGTACTTTTATTTTGTTATTAAACGAGGTATAGTATATTATCCCTTTAATACGAAAATAAAAGTCCATCACGATTAATCATTGCATTGGACACATTAATACACTAAAAACGAAGTGCACTACAGACGCACATTTGAAATTTTCATTCAATTTTTATGAAATAATCGCAAAAAACCAGCAAAAATGCGACATTGCCAGCTCAGTAGGGATGCACCCTCTTAAGTGGGAGTGGGGTAACCTGGTCGACGTCCTGCAACTCGAGCAGCGTGGAGTGGGGGTGGGGGTGCGCGCGCAGCTTCACCGTCACGCCGCCCGCCAGCTGCACCAGCTGCTCGCCGCCCGCCGCCGCCACCCCCGCGCTCCACTCCGGCTCCACTTCATAGCCTGTCGTAACCAGCAACACCACATAACAAATAGTACATTACAGACCTAGGGCGGTGAATTCGTAATTGTCCCAGATCGCAGGTGTTTGTGGCCCGAACCGAAGGTGAGGGGCATAAATATGCGATCTGGGGCTTTACGAATTACCGCCCGTGGTTTGTATAAAGTTTTACGTCTTGCCTCGGCCAGGAAGTGAGATTTTTTGTCCGCGAAGCGGGCGTAAAATCCCAATTACGGCCAAGGATGACGTAAACCCTTAAGCATTTGCATACAGTTAGGGCCTGTTTCACCACTCCTTAACTGTCAGTTATCTATGATACCGTCTCTATTTATTACCACGAAACAGACAGAGACGTCATCATAAATAACTGACAGTTAAGGAGTCCACACCACTGAGGATGGTGAGACAGTCCCTAAGTTTACCACTCAGATGGTTTAAACGGTTTAAACCATTTTTTCCTACTCCTGTACTATTATCTGTGATTTATGTTATCGCGAGCACCACTATAAGAACACTCATAATAAGACTTTGGCTAAGTCTATATTGTCTATTCCCTCTAAAAGCACTTGTTGGCTTATGGCTCTAAAAGTGCTCCATCGTTAACTCTGCCAGCCATAGACTGTCAGATCTAGGTAAAACTTTTACAGGATCAACATTAAATTTACGATGAAAATGCATGGCTACCAACTTGACAAATTATTTCATTCGTATGGTTTTTTTATTGAACTAGAACTTTCTGAACGAAATGCGTAGCTGCCAACATAACAAACAAGATTTTTTTAATAACGTCACTGGCAAGTTGGTAAACGTTTTGGCTAAATGCGCCAAGAATGCAAGGCTATAAAAAAAAAGTTAACGTTAATTAAAAACAAAGTTTACTATAAACAAACTTCCAATTTTTTCGTTAGTCGTTTTCATGTTTCCCGCTCTTGTCTTGTTTGTTATTTGTTATTTGATTGCAATAGTTTTAACAAAGTTTTGTAACATTAACATAATATCATAAAAAAGCATCGATGAAAACGAAATTAACTCAACACCGGAAGAAATATCCGCAGCGGCCCAGGAAGTGATGGAAAATTTGTTGTCTAGAAAATCTCGGCAATGATAAAAGTCAGGTACGAGAATTTCTGCGTGGAGACTGGAACACTGGACTTCTTCATTTTTGGAGAACGTATTACTCTAATTTAGTAAGTACCTACCTACCTACTTAGTCGTAGAAAAAATATTGTATGCAACGTTGTATTAGCAAGTCAAAAAAAGCTCGTGGTTTATTTCTTACGATGTTCGCTACGCTCACATCGTAACCCACACCACTCGTCTTTTTTGACCCCTCTAATACAACTGTTGCATAAAATACTATTATACGACTGGCTATTTTATTGAATCAGGCGTTACTTTGCGGAGGTCCATTTCAATGAACACAAAATATTTACCTTGCTACTCCGCTACTTACGTGCAAGATAACCAAGCTTGTGCGAAATATATACGTTTTGCATGCAAGCCCTCCCACCACTACTACCATACAAAACGCACACAAATCCCACAAACTTAATTAATCCTATCACCACACAAACACTGACGCGCGTTTCGATCCCTCTACGGGATCATTATCAAAGTTAGAGCACAACCGATGTACATGCAAACCAACGTCGTACTAATTTGTAAACCAATAAACAAACTAAATGTACCCACATTCAAATTCTAAAAAAATATTTACATACGTTTATAAGTAAAACTTAAAACGATTTATAAATTGCCTACTAAACAAATTGACAATGAATTAACTAAGTATTAAAAATATATGAAACACGAATTTAATGTTCATACGTACTTACATAATCACGTCATTATCCCTTACGGGGTAGTCAGAGCCTAATGTAACAAAATCTAAAACTTCCTCATTTTCAGTAAAGTAAAGCATTTTAAGTAAAGTTAAAAGATCAGAAATAATATTATTGAATTTCAATACCGCAATCACTTATAACTTCAAGAAGCTAAGCAACACTCCAAATGTAAATCAAAATCAAGCGACGTTCACCTACTCTGGTATCACAGTACATGGTTGTTGCCATTCTTCATCTAATAAAAAGTAAATACAAACAAAAACCAAGCGTTACAAAATGAACGTCGTGTATACTTGTAGCTCTCCCGATGGCAATGAATGGTAGGGTAGGCGGTGAGCGCGCGTCCGGCGGCGGCGGGAAGCGCGCGCAGTGCGCCGGCGTCGAGTAGTGCGCCATCGCGCCCGCCGCCACCGCGCACCACCAGCGCGCGCCCGCGCACTCCGACAACACCTGCATAGCGTTAACAATGTACACGAGTGTTGCAGTCACTGTTGTAATATACATATACCATTTTCATTCTTACCTGTCCTATTTGGTAAACAAAATTCTAACCTTTTTGTTATTTTTTAACTATTTCATCGTAAATAAAGGAACTGGAGATAAAATATCAGCAAAATTATGTACAAAATATTACCTCAGGTTTATTTGATAACACAATACACCTTATTCTTTACAAAAATTTGCATATTGAGGTTAGAATTTTGTTTACCAAATAGGACAGGTAAGAATGAAAATGGTATAAATGTGTATATAATTGGCCAGCAGCGAATTGGTCATTTAGTGACTGCACTTTGGCGTCGATTGAGTTGAAACTACTCGGCACTATTAACTATCTGCAATCGGGTGGGTCCCGGCGCGTACTATAGAGACAGACGAGCCTACGGATTTGCGTCTTTGAAGGTTGAAATCCAACAGTGAGTTTAGTTTATGGAACCTGCGTGGAAGTGGGCTGCGAATCGCCATGGCGCACGGGCTCTGCGATGGCGAGCACGTGGCTGGTGCGGTTGTGCACCACGAACTGCGGGCACGGGTCCGGCGCCACCGTCACAACCCAGCGGCCCTCGTGCTTCTGTTGCACCACAACCACAGCCGTCTGGAAAGCCAACCATCAAGAAAGAACTTTACCAAGAGACGTTAAATTCGCTTCAGCGTTTATAAAGTCTACCAGCTTCTGTAAAGCAGATCCTATTTCAGGATTGTTTTTAGCGTTGTAAAAGAGAATCTCTAAAAGTAATCGTGGTCTATATATCGTGTAAAGTATGTGTAGTGTAATCTTAGTCGGTACCGATTTGTTGCTGTCGTCAATTAGATGTATGGCACGGCGCACAGGCGAACGGCCGAGTGCCACGGGCGCGGGCGGGTGAGCAGGCTCGTTCGCGAGGGCGCCAGCGGAAGTGGTGGCAGAGACGGGAGCAGACGCCGACAGAGCCAGACACAGGAACGCGTGCAGTTCGCTCGCTTCGCCGCCACGCCATCGCCCCGACAGCCAGAACCGCGACAGCGGCTCTCCGTCCAAACTGTCACCACAATACAATAAAACTACCAACCGCAAGTACCTAACATTTAGTAATTAAAAAATCTGTTTATGGATACAGCGAGCGGTTAAGGCTGTCATAGTGTTCACGCAAATTAGTGTGTCATAATTGAAATATCAGGTTAACTCCTATATTCGCAAAACGTTACAAAACTGTAATAGCATAACGTATGTTTTGCCGTCAAATTAATTTTAAGTTAAAATCAGCTTTACAAGCATTCTGATTAAGATCCAATTATACTTTACGGATATTACTTGATAGTTGATCACCCTGATATAATTTCCTTCTATAATTACACCATCAAAATAATAAAACGTAATAACATAGCTTACCTTCCTTCTTTGGTCGGCTTTACTACTTTATAACATTTCGGTCGCAATACTGCTTCCTTTTCTGAATCAACCGGAACAGCTATAGCTGACACCTGTCGAACGTTATTTTGTTGAAATAATATTTATACCTTAATAAAATGTGACCACTATATATAGTCTGGCAGCTAAACCACTGCAGCCAGATGACACTTCCAAATGTCATTTTACGAAATAATGATACCACATTTATTTCACTAGTGCTCGACTAAGGTCACGTAATGAATGATTTGATTATTGAACGAACGAAATATTTTATGAATGTCACATTCGTAGTTTAGTATATTTCAAAATAAGCGCGATACTTTTGAGGCATTCAAGGTTCATATTAACATAGTAGATAAAATGTGCGATGACTTTGTAATACACGTAAATAATGACAGCAGTAGTGAAACTGATTCGGAATAATTTAACTTTTTAGGTAAAAGTACAAAGGTAGAAAAAAATATTAATGTGATAATTGTTGTTTTATTTATGGGAAAATGGGGAATGAGTTGAAAACTGGTAACTGATTTGACATGCTTCCGCACATTTCCAAATCGCGCTCTTACACTACTAACTAGAAAACATCCAAAAAAGCCTTATTGAACAAACCATTTTATTTAAATACGCTTTGAAAATCCTCATTTATGACGCAAATTAATTTCATTACATCGTTCATTCTTTCATTCACTCACTAAGTCACATCACTATTTAATATTTGCCAAAAACTGACAACACTGAAAGTGTCATCTGGCTGCAGTGGTTTATCTGCCAGACTATAGTTTTCAAGAAATAAGATTTACCATTAGATCCACTTTTAGTCGATTAATTAGTATGAATGTAGGAGTCATTCCCAGCACGTTGATGTCTTCTTTTATTTCATAATGCAAAGTCAGCAACGCCACCTAAAATATTGAAGTTAATGTTAATATTACAATTGTTTTATAATAATGGAAAAAAAGTACCCTATAACCTATTCCTGGTTCTAAGCTCCCCACCAATTTTCAGCCAAATCGCTTCAGCCGTTCTTGAGTTATAAATAGTGTAACTAACACGACTTTCTTTTATAAATGTATATAGTACCTGTACGTCTAGCACGACAGCGCACAAGAGTCGCGTCGCGCGCGAGATAGATTGCCCGCCTTTTTCTTACTGTTCGTTCTAGAAAGGGACTGGTAATCTATCTCGCGCGCGACGCGACTCTTGTGCGCTGTCGTGCTAGCCGGGCTGGATGACCGAAGTATTTTTTTTTGGTACATTTTCTTAAAATGTAACCTAGCTAGATCGATTTTTCGCCCCCGAAAGCCGCTACATACAAAATTTCATGAAAATATATGTATATGTATATTAACAAGAATTGCTCGTTTAAAGGTATTAGATAGATATAGATAGATGTTACCTTTTGGTTGCATTGTATGGCAAAGGCGGCGGCGTGGTCGAGCGCGACGCAGCCGCGCGGCGGCGCGCCGTAGCGGCCCGGCTCCTCGCCCCACACCTGCAGCTGGCTGCTCACGAACGTCTCGCGACCAATCTCCACCGACATGAAGAACGCTTTCTGTTTGCACCAATATATTCCTCATGTAAAACAATTTCCTTGTCTAAGTACCTGTAATTGTGTCGTACAGACACATCATTCAAACAGATGTCGCTTGAAGACAAAAAACAACGCATAGTACACGTAACAAGGTTACGTGACAGCCGGTACAGATAGAAATATTCGAAGGCTTACTCACCTGCTATGGGTGGTGCGACGGGTTCGATTTTCGGCCCTAGCTTTACTTTTCAGATTTTTCTATGTGTTTTAATTTTCAGTGTCGTTTAGACATTTCAGTATTACTTATTTATAATTTCGGGTAACCCCGAGCCAAGCTGTATAAAGCATATTATGTTTTAAGTTCCTGATACATAAGTACCAAATATCAACAATAATGTACCATCGAGCTAATTGATTCCTGACCCACTAGAACCTTTTTGCAGAAAATATCATAGTGACGGTGCATTAAATTGACAAGGGAAATCACTGTCGTTTACTGTGATAACGTTCCGCGATGGGATAATAAGTGGAATGTTGATTTATAATAAATGTTGAATAAATAAATAAATAAATAAATAAATAAATGGGTCAGGAAACAATTAGCTCGATGGTACTTTATCGTTGATATTTGGTACTTACGCATCAGGAATTTAATACATACCTACATATAATCACCGAACCCGAAATTAGTGTGATGCACTGACCTGGAGCACAGCAGACGGCGCTGAGATGGCGGCGCCCGGCTCGACCTTGCAGAGCGGCGCGGCGTCGTGCGCGCGCAGCGTCAGCGGCATCGGCGCCGCGTTGCACAGCAGCACCACCGGGCACAGCCGGATCTCCAGCGAGCAGCCGCCGCCCGCGCGCACTGCGCCGTACCGCACCTACCCAAACCACCACACTCTCAGGTACCACCTCGGAAGAAATGCACAGTCAAGTCCGAGTACGGTGAATGGAAAAGTGAAACCGGTTTTATCTAGACCCAGCTGTGTGCGTAAGTTCCTGGCTAAAAACCAAGCTTTAAAAGTAACACGTCGGTATTTAGTAATTTCAATGTAATCTTACGGTGACGTCGCTGCGTGGTTGTAACGTAGCTGCCCTCCATTCTCCAGGCCAGTGGCCGGCGACTATGGAGTAGGGCCAGTTGGTAGCGACACCTCGCCCGGACCGTTCTAACCTAAAGTCAATCATTAATTCATGAAAGTCAGTAATGATAATTGAACTGTTCGTTAATAGTTCAATATCTTCATTCTTCTTACCAAGCGCGTATGTCTTCTATGACTTCGTCAATGTTACTGATCGGCGCTCGTTTGTCAAAAACTGAGCTGTCGGTCACGCCATAATGGAGTGGTATGGCTTCACGCGTCACGGGACATTCGATGTCCCTGGCAAAATAAAATATATATTTCATTAAGAAAGTCTGCATCTTCCATTTACCATCACGGCTGTATGGACTCCGATACTAACACATTTTCCGATCTATGCCATAGTACGCTACGCTGTATGCACAGACAGCCGTGATGTATTCTTAACGAAATAAATAAATATTGACAAAATACGAAATTGATACCTACTTCAATCTGAAATGAAAAAAAAATGTTACAACTCTTTGCTTGAACTTGACCTATTTGTTGAAGTATGTAGTGATGATATGGCTGGATTTCCATTTTCCTCTTTTTCCATTTATGTACACAAACGCGCGAACGAAATAAAAATCAAACCTTCTTATCTGTGACAGTTCAGATCGCGCAGTCCACGCAGGGCTATTTGTCTGTGTCAGACAACAGACTATATGTATAGCATTAAGCTAAAAGATAACGTTCAGAACGCAGGCTAACAATACACACATATACATATATGTACATATGCGGCAAACACATAACGCTCCTTTTGGGCTTCGCTACAGTCGGGTAAAAAAGGGAAATGCAAGTTCTCACTTGTATTGGAACGAGAGCTGGTGCTTTGCGGCGGTGGTGCCGGGCGCGAGCAGGTGCGTGCAGGCGCCGCGGCCCGGCGTGGGCTGCACCAGCGGCGGCGGCCGCTCCGCCGGCGGCGACAGCTCCGACGTCGACATCTCCGTCTCCGTCGAGACCAGCACCTGTACGGCATCATTGCAACAATTTACTGTTTTAATTGAACTGACGTAGAAACTATTGCTGGTCGAAAGCCCGAAAGCCTAATATCCTAATAGCCTAATATCTGGGGTCCGTTTTCGCTTTTGGGTGTGGATTGAAGGGAAAATGGTTCTCTATCGTTTGCCCGAATTTCATATGCCATAAATATATTGTTTGCCATAACTCTTTTTTCTCTTTAACTGTTAATTGTTCAAGATTGTTATGAAACAAACCTAACCTAACCCATAGTTCTACAGGATTGCCATTTCAATGCTCCTGAAAATTTTACGGTTCAGAGAAAAAAAGAATTATGGCAAACATTACATTATGGCATATGAAATTCGGGCAACTGAAAGGCTCCGAGGGAAAATACATGAAATCTAGAAATGAAAGGTGTATATTATGTTATCAAATAAAACTGAGGCAATATTTTGTACATAATTTTGCTGATATGTTATCTCCAGTTCCTTTATTTCCGATGAAATAGTTAAAAAACTACAAAAATGAGACGTTTTGAGGTTAGAATTTTGTTTACCAAATAGGACAGTTAAGAATGAAAGAACCTATTCTATATGATTAGACTATTGCATGACTTAAGAATAAAAGGTTATTTTGCAACATTTTGGTATGAAGTGAATATGACGCTGTTACTCATTCTACTTACCTTTACAGATCATTGCGTTGTTTTCTTAATGTTAACGTTGTATCTTAACAACGCACATGAATATTGATGTCCATGCCCATCAGACATTAAATTAATTATCTATAATAATTTGAATAATAATAGTGTAAATTGCAAGTGACCTATACCCGTGACGAGGGACTTTAATAAAATAGAAGCACTGTGTGCAGTGTACTGACATCGGTATCTAGCGGTAGATGCGAGTAGAGCACGTATAGCGGCCAGACGGCGGCGAGCACGCGACCGTCGCTGCGCGCGCGCACCACGCGACACCACACCGACACGTAAGCCGTCTCGCCCTCGCTCGGCACTGCAACACACAAGGACACACGTATTCACCACTGCTGAGCACAGGTCTCTTCTCATAATAGTTTGGGTTTAGTTCATACGCGGGCCAGTGCGGATTGGGTACCTCACACACACCATTGAAATCCGGTAAACAGGTTTACTCACGATATTCCTTCACCAAAAACCCCATGGTACAGTTCAAATGAGATTTCGCACATAAATTCCCAAAATGACAGAGGTGCGAGCTCGTAAGCTCGAACTGACAACCATCAGATCTGTTGGCCATAAGTCACGCCACTAGGATACCACGGCTTTTTCTTATTCCTTTATAATATATAAATACAAAAACACAGACTGGGCTATACAGCGTTATGGGATACGATGTTGTGATCATATTACACATGTAATGTCACCTGCAACTTGGGTAACGAAAGCCACCGCACATACACACACAATCACTGTAGTAACGTTTCATTTTTCAAATTTTAATGCCTACATAAGTTAAACATTTCTTTGCCAAGCTACCTTTAACTAGCCACGGGACATTTTCTTTGGGGCATTCCTTCAAGGGTATGTCTCCTGACCAACCAGTCTCTTGAGATGTGAACTTGATCCTGAAATTGTACCAAAACACAACACATACAAATGAATAATCGAGTTTTATTATTTTAGAAGTGTCTATTTAGAAATACTTATTTCTATACTATACAGCTGTAGGCCAGAATTTAGAAAATAATTAATTTTAGATAAGTTAGGAAACTAAAAAAAAAGGTCTGGGCTAAAGATTCTAAAATAATATAAATATAATAAAACATTATTTTCAAAATGACAAGAATTTTGTTGCTAATAATGGCATTTACCGAGAGCTTCCTCTCATTGCGTAGTACAAACCGGATGAGAAAGGAACTAAAATTTACACCATTTATCTACGTCAATATAAATTAAGAGGCTGCATCCCTACCGAGCTGGCAACGTCGCATTTTTGGTGATTTTTTACGATTATTTCACAGAAATTTAATGAAAGTTTCAATTGTGCGTCTGTAGTACACTTCGTTTTTAGTGTATTAATGTGTCTAATGCGATAATTGATCGTGATGGACTTATTTTCTTATTAAATGAGATATATCCCTTTAATACAAAACCCGAGATTTTATCCTTTTAACACGAAAATAAAAGGCCACCACGATCAACTTCCGTGAAATAATTGTAAAAAAAAAACACCAAAAATGCGACGTTGCCATCTCAGTAGGGATAAACTCTATTAATGGATGTGGTACCGGCGGCGTCGCTATGGCGTCGCGGTTATTCAAGTCCTTCTTGTACCCTGACCTCGGCCTGGGGGGAGTGGGGGAGGGGCTATACTCATTCGTGGTCACTCACTTAAGAACCATTTCACAGTCGGCGCCACACAGCACGCTACGTCCAACACTCTCCGGGTCGAGCTCGCCCGAGCACACCGATCTCCAGGTCTTAGCATCCGCGGTGCGTGCGCGCACCTAAAACACGACTCACTGAACACTTATGTCGACGTTAAAACGCAGTTCATCCCTTTTACTGACTGCACTTTAGATCGTTCAGCTTCTACAGCCGACCTTGTGGCTTGTACACAACAGCCATGTTTGGCCTTCGCTATATCGCCATTGAGTGCAACAATCCATTGCCCCCCTTTTACACAATGGTGATGGCCTATAATGGGCCACTGCAGTTCATTGTGAACTCGCCCCTAATGTTAAACTTTTCTTTACAGTCAGCAAAAAAAAACTTGTATCCAAAACGTATTTTATTATAATTTTCTTTACTAAGAGTCGGCGTATGCGTTCTCTTTTACTCATCCTACAGTGTGGGTATGTATACCTTGTAGTGATGTAACGAATATTCGCATTAGCATCCGCAATTCATGCGAATGTTTTGCGAATATAAAAAAAAATTGAGGGTACCTAATAGTTGTTTAATTATATTATTATCGCAGCCTGGTAAGGTAGATAGCTCCTAGATTGCTTGGTGCTAAATAAAATAGCCCCATCTGGCAACACTGAAGGGAATGACGGCTATTCTCGGAACAAAAACCAAACGGAACGCACTTCGTTCGAACGGGACTGCCACCAAGGTCACCAAGCCATAGACAAATGGCGCCAAATTTTATCAAAAACTGAATATTCGCATTCGCGAATGTTGGCCTCAGATATTCGCATTCGCGTTCGCGAATTTCCAAAATATGAAATTCGTTACATCACTAATACCTTGTAGAGCAGCGAGCGCCGCAGCGCGTTGGCCAGCACGAGCCGTCCCGCGAGCAGCAGCTGGCGCCGCGCGCCGGCGGTCACCACGCGAGCGTGCAGGTACACGCCACCGCCCGGCGTCTCCACGCCGCCCAACGCCTCCGCATCCTCCAGCCGAATGCGGCAAGCGCCCGATGACAACGACAAACCTAATAAAACGTATAGGCATTTATTTACATATATTACAAACTCACAGTACAACAAAGTATTTCTGCAAGCATAACGGGAAATGCTTACTTGCTTCTTATTCAACGTTACGTTCGAACAAGTCCAATCGCTGCATGAAGTAGCTAAGCGAAATCTCGTGTGAGAATTGACATTGTTCATTTTTTTAGTATGCTCCAATTCGAAAACCATTTGCAGGAAAACAATCAAATTATCCGATTTATCTTGTCAGATTTCAAAAATACTTAACAATTGCAGATATTTTTGTAAAAGTACTTTTGACCTTTGTTTGATCTAACGACCCGGTTTTTTTAGCAGAATCGGGCATTAAATGTTCGCCACAAAAATAAAAGCTGTCACTGTCACATTTACATCGTAAGATTACACCCCTACTTAATCTACAAACGTGAATAAAAGCAAATTTAAAAGTGTGAAATACACAATGGATATTTAATATCCATCGTGTATTTTACACTTTTATACAAATTTTGTAGAAATGTTTTGTGCCGGAATGCAACAATGGCTCGAACAATACCCCAACAAAATCATTGTGAAATTCAGAGAATATTTGCGGAAGGAATAGTGTACGCAAGCTAATGTGGAATATGTATTTCAAAGTTTACACGATGTATTGTTGCGAAGACCACTTTAATACAAGTAGGAGTCGGGAAAGATGTGCAGAAGTCAAACGAGAAAAGCAAAAACAGCACAAAACACACGAACGTCTGGGTGAAGTTGACGTTGACTTCACACATACATTCACAGATCTACCTGGTTGTTATTTTAATTTTAATATTTCCTCGCATTGCTTGAGGAAAGCACTACTCGGGATAGCACTATACAAGGCTCGACTAAGACTCGGCCGTCTACTCCATCGGGCGTTTGTGCGCTAGTTACAAGGAATTTTACAGTCCGGAGTCCGATTGTTTACGGAACTGCCATAAAAATTTGTACCTATTCCGTAAAAAATCGGACTCCGGACAATAAAAATCCTTTTAGTGCACAAACGCCCATCGTCCAGAAATCCAATTGTTAATAAGTATCCGTTCATACTTTTGTTTTTTAATTCTATTTAAACTATTGATTAGTTAAATTCAACTCACTAGAAGACCAACGCCAGTCAGCAGCCGGGCCGGCGAGGGCGAATCGCAGTTTCAACGGCGCTGCTGGAGAACGCCACCTACAATAAATTCATTGAAACTAATAAAGGTACAAACGAACGAACAATTTTAAAGAAACTCACCTCTAAACACTTTCGCTGTTATTACAAAAAAGTTGAACAGACGTTGAACGCGTGTCTAAAAATTAATCCATTGATTTATGGTTTATTTTGCAATAGATTATTTTTTATATACGCTTTTAACTTTTTTGTAATAACACAGTTTCTGTTCTCAAGTGGGTTAGTCGGACAGAGATGCACTGAGCTTTGCATGGTGTACCTGTAGGCGAGCCTGGCGCCGGGGCCGAGCGGGACCAGCTCGTCCGTAGCCTCCTGGCCCACGCGCAGCGCGCTGGAGCAGCTGTTGTGCAGCCACAGCGACACGCGCCCCTCCAGCGCCGCCGCCGTCGCCTCCATCAAAGTATTATGAGACATCAAATCAATTCCATCATTGTCGCTCTCCGATAGTGACGATGTATCATCTTTGTACTGCAAATTGGGAAAATGATTGCAATTGGCTATTTTATTATATAAATGTTAGCAACAAATTACATATTATTTTGCAATTGGTTTGACTAAAAATGCAGATGTATACGTATCCACCATTTACTTAAGTATTACAGTATGAAAAGTACTTTTCTCAAACATTCTTGGTCATTTTCTCTTGCCGTTAGAAAATAGAACACAAAACTTTCCTACCTAGAAGTAAATTAAATGTACTAAAATCATTTTTTTCCCGCTTCGTTAATTTTTTAAAACTTCAAATAATTGCATGTAAAATTGAGAGGACGATAGAATAATTCCATTCAGCCATCCTAACCGCTCGGTTTACATAGCGTTGCATGTGTAAGTTTTTTTTTAATTTTCTGTTTATAATGTCTGTCTATGATTTGAAAAGTTTCTAGAAGGCGGTAAAATTGTGTTCTGTACGTGATTGAATCTATTTGTTTTCATTGTTTTATTTTATTATTTGATAATACATTCCTCGACGGAAACATGAATTGCCTGACTCGTCTCTTCACAAGCCTCTCGTTGATAAGCTTGCAAACCACCTCATCAGGCAATTCCCAACTTTCCAGACCTCGGTGGTAATGTACTATTGTCCAAAAATTTAAGCAATAAATGAGAACGGGGGGCAGAACGTCGTCGATATATAATAGGCCAGAGCTGCCCCTTGATAAAATTTATGCGCTTAACTCATACGGTCGCGGTCCTGTCCTGTACTCAATGGGTACCCTTTGTAAACCAACCCTTTGTATGGCGCGCTGCCAGTCGTCAGCGAGCGCACGGAGCGTACGAAGGCGCGGCACGTGCAGCGCCACGCGCACGGCGTCGCAGCAGGCGCGCGCGCGGCCCGTCGCCGCCGCGCCGCCGCCGGCCGCCGACAGCGCCGCGCGCAGCCGCGTCGCGCCCACCGCCTGCTCCAGCGCGCCCGTCGAACACTCCAGCACGTCACACCTTGACAACACCAACACTATAAAGACGCTCTCTCACCAATCGTTCCAATCTCCATAAACAAAATGTTTTCGACACAATCTTTTTCGCTGACGGATTTGGAACTGGGTCACTCAATTGAAAGATTTGGCGCAAACAACAACAGCAAATATATGAAGTGAAGCTAAACAAAAACTTGCATTACAACTGGTTGTACTAACGAGAGCTTGGTGTCCAACAGTAGCAGACGGCCAGCGGGCGAGCCGAGCAATGCGTGCGCTGCGGCGTCACTCGCCACCACGCTCAGCACACGGTGGCTACGCATTAGCGGCCGTGACACGTAATAACCCTCCAGAGCAGTCTTGTGACTGCAACATCAACATTAAAAATCACTTTAAATAAATACTGAATACTCTATTTCTCTGGTATTATTAAGAGAATTTCAAGACACGATTTTTGTGGTTTGACTCACGATTATGAATTGAGGAAGATCCGACTAATTTCGATCATTTCGGAGGATAGTGTGGCAGTCTGGCAGTTTCGGCATTTTTGGAGAGAGCGGAGCGTTCATCATGAGTACACTCACTCAACTTGAAATCGTGAATTACCTACACCTTTTAATTTCAATCTGTCTCCCTCTCTTAATCTTATTGTACAAATTGCTTATACGTATGTAGTGACACAGTTGTGTAGCCATACCTATATAGCGACAGCTATATAGGTTAGCTACAACGACGGGCACGCCAGTAGACGCGTACCTATAGGACCCGACACTTGTCCTTATGGAATAAATATTATTTTACAGTATTCGTGGCTTACACTCATATCTCATAGACTCCTCAATCAATAGACCCCAGTAAATCAAGGAATACTAAACGTACAATATCTAGTGTCGACTATAGAAGAAAAAGGGATAAATAGTTTCTATAATGCAACAATCTTACGTTACTTTCTAATCTTTACTGTTGTACTGCATTTGGTATTTTTTGGTAAGCAGTTTTACCTGGAGAGGTTAAGCAGAGAGTTGTGCAGATGCAGCTCGAGCTCTGTGCAGCGCAACGCAACGCGCATGCGCGGCAGAAGACGCGGTGCGAAGTACGAGTCCACGCGCAACGCGCTCCAAAGTTGCTCAGCCGACACTGCGTCGCCGCTAGCCGCCGCGGTCTCGTCCCCTCGATCCACTGTCTTAAAACGGACTAAATTACCCTTTGTTCCTCGCAGATAACCAAGTTAGCTAACCAGCAACCAAGAAGGAAGAAAATTTCTTTCCAGATAACTGGATTTTTAACGGGAAAAAATTGTTCCCCGTACATAAATGTAAGGTAAAATAAAGACTATTTCTATATTAAAACAAACATGTTCGCGGCTTAGGGGTGACCCAAAGGCCCAAGGGCCACCCCCGCCGCAACTACACCTAAATTAATCAAAATTAATCATCCTACATTGGTTTTACCAGTGCCGGTTATGTAACTTATATATATGTAAAAAAAACAGTTATCCGGGAAGAAAATTTCTTCCTTCTTGGCCGCTGGTTAGCGAACTTTGTTATCTCGAGGATGATAAAGAAATTACTCTGAATTAATCTCGCAGACAGAATTACTAGAACTTCGCTGAGGTAAGAAGCTACAATATAGGAAAGTATAGTAGTGCCTATGTAAATCATTAAGTTAATAGACAACTTACCAATGGATCATCTCTAGGCAAAAACCTATCGATCTGGAACTCGAATGGTGGCTCTTCTTTGTCGTTTTCAACGTGCGCTCGAAATCTCCACATGATTGCAAACACAATGTCTGAAATTACGTTTTTTTATTATTATTATTTCTGGTTACTTCCAAGTATTTTGCTGCGATATGGTGTAATGTAATGCTGTACGCAATCCTCAAATCACGAAAATTATCCAAAACTAGAATACTGAATCAATAGATAAAGAAATGTTTAATACTATACCTGGTGGAGGCACGTATATATTAATTTCCCGAGGCTCAGTTACTGGTAGTTTAAAATACGTGTGCGGCTCCCATTTTCTCAATAAGGCATTGTACAGTTCTAAGACGCAATTCACCTCCTCATTCTGCCATTGTTAAAATATAAGTTTTAAATAACAATATTTCAATTAGAACATCTCATTTCACTTTATTTTCGTAAGACCCAATATGCAAAAAAAAAATTGATTTCAAGGAAAGAATCTTCCACAAATGTAAAAATGGTGTGCATTTATTTTATTTTAACCAACGGAAATTTATCATTATACTCGAAGCAATTAGATTCGAACACAAATTGGCTGTTTAACTAATTTGTGTATTTAATGGGTCTTACTAAAAGGTTAAAGGTTGTCGCAGAGATAACCGCTCGGCACCGGAACGGCAGCGCTTCGCCTCACCGGCTCGCCGTCAACCAGGCGTCAACCACACGCAAGCTCGGAACGGAAGCGGCTCGGTGCCTTCGAGGCGTCCGCGCAGCTACAGCGTGCTTATCGCGAGTTAGCGACTGGTTGGTCAACGTCACTGCGGGGCGTTCGCGGGCCGCCCGCGGGGACCCACCCGAGGTCCGCGCGCCGTCCCCGCGGTGGCGGACGTAAACGCAGTGACGGCGAGTTGCGCACGCACTGCTAGCTTATGCCGAGGTGAGGCGTTGCCATTCCGAAGGCGATAAGTCTGGTTGCAGTATGGAGTTTCATACGAAGAATACTGAGCGGGTCGGGTTGAGCGGGTGCTAACCTTTATATTCCATAGTAAAAAAACTTACAACGTCAGGAACTGGGTTGACCGTAATTTTAGTTATCGTTCGAGGATGAGGATACCGCCAAGAAACCGTATCGCCGTATAACATCACTTGGTAAGCCATTGGCAGCTGGCCCCCGCTTACTATTTTGAAGGCTCCACTTCTGAAATGTCATGGCAACCAGATAAAACGTGCAACTGTTAAGCTAAATCAAGTAACCCAAATTCTAGACAGCTTTTTATTGTATCTATGTACTTTTATGTATTCTAGCGTGGAAAATGTTGGAGAGCCTTAAAGGTAACACCTGTCATTAGAACACTCGCTGTAAAAAAAGACATCGATTTTGAGGTAAAAAAAAACTGTGATGCCAAACCACCGATCCACATAGTAGACCGAGGTACAAAATTCAATAGCGACAAGTTTACGTTTGGTATTACCGTGACGCAGCAAGCAGATGCTAGTAATGAATGATTGAGAACATATAATATGAAAAGTTCTATTATTACGCCGTTCACTTTCATTAAGTTACACCAGTACAGTCACCTAGAAACATAACTTAAACGTAACCGTACTTGAGATCGTCCTTGTAATAATGGTCTTCAACTTCAGTCGAGTCTAACGAGGAAGCAGATACACCGCGGCCAAGTGCGTAGGTGGTCGATTGTTGCTGCGAGACGAAGATGCTGTCTGCACTCTCTGAGGAGAGCGGTGGCGATTGCTGGATAACACGGAATTATTGAACCGCGTTAGCTAACTTTAGTACTTCATTAATAAATTTTCACTATTTAGAATAATTAAATAGCTACGCCCACGGTTTGCCCATGTTGCGAATTGATTTTAACCCTTTACTTCGCAGTGTTGATAATCAACATAATACATTTTGTATTTTTTTTAATTATTTTTGTTACTTTTACAAGAACCTAATGAAGCTTGAATTGAGTACACTTGTTCCGACTTGCGAAATAAAGGGTTAAACAAAATATGCTTACAGACAAAATTTTCCCTCGCAAATATGAACACAGCAAAAAAGTCAAGCTAAATCGGTTAAGCCGTTCTGACATTATTTTTTTAGAATGCTGTAGCTATTGTTACAAATCTGTATACAACATTCTGAGTTCTGAGCATTATCAATACTTCTTCTGACACTTAAAATAAGACATTCTGATACGTATCTCAGAAAGTATTTAAATTCGAAGTGAACGGATGTATTACCTTTTTACAATATAATTCTTCTAAGGTTTGCTTAATGCTCTTAAGGGCAGCGAGATCCTCGGGCCTGACGTCGAGAGTAACGCGATCAAGGTCTATAGCCAGGTGAACGCAAGGCTCCTGAGCTGAGGCACCACCTTCCACTCTTCGCCAGGCCTCACATGTTGATTCCAGTTCCAGTCTAAATGAACCACATAAGTCAATTAAAATGAAAACGTTTCAGTCACAAAGTTTAATTTGATTATTATCGATTCGTTTTCCCCCGCGAGTTTGCCTGCACAGATGATCATGAAATCATGATCATGATAAATGATCTGTTAACTATCACAGAAGTATCGATGCAACCGTTATTAAAAGAAACATTTCAAGTCTTCGTCAAAAAGTATTGAATCAGGCGTTACTTTGCGGAGGTCCATTTTAATGAACACATAATATTTACCTTGCTACTCCGCTACTTAAGAACTACTTTACGCTACTTACTACTACCACTACTACTAACTTATACTTATTTTGGTACTTTGCGCTTTAAGTAGAGGAGTAGCAAGGTAAATATTTTGTGTTAATTTTTCGTCAAAAAGTGTACAAAAAACTTCACTCTTCAATTTAGTAGATACCTAACTACCATAATCAGTGAAATAAACACATAAAAAATACTTTTACAGTCCCTGGTTCTTAAGGTACTATTTTTATCAGAGCGAGTTTAAAATTTAGTGAAAATTGTCGTGCTTGAGCTCTACACATGTATATTACAACTGTATGTAGGTATCTAACCCGAGCATAAGCGGCTGCATAAGCAGATGCCGGCTGTCGCCGGGCGGGCCGGCGGCGGCTAGCAGCGCGCCCACTTGCGCGCGCGCAGTCAGCCGCTCCGAGCGCTGACCCGCCGCAATTTGCAGCGACGCGCTGTCCCAGCCCAGAGTACCCTCGCACCCTGACAGGCCCACCTGGCTTGCTTTTATCGTGATGCTCTCGAATGAACGCTGAACTGACCATAAAAAACCATATTTGAATTTTCCTAATTTTATAAATAATTTAATTTGTCATGAGCTTGAATAAGACTTGAGACATATTTTTATTAATTTTCTTCTTTAAGCCTCTGAACTTCGGACGTACTTTTTTACATTCAATTCCCCTTTCATTTAGCATCCCATTAAATAATGCATCAAAAATATTTTTGGTGGTCCCCCCTTTTCCTTTTATATCTCTACTTTGGTGGAATTTCGAAAAAAAACGAGACATGCCAGTTTAAGTTTTACCTCCAGCAATACAATAAAAAACCGCATTCAGTTTGTTGCAGTAGTTTTTGCGTAGCGCGGTAACAAACATACAGACAGACAGACAAAAATTCTAAAAATGGTATTTTTGGCTTCTATGGCGCTTGTAGAGGCCCCGTCGATCTGTTACAGGTTTTATTGTATGTACAGATAGATGTCGTACCTAATTGTATAACAAAGTAATAATTAGGTTCAACGTGCAATAAAACAGGATTCAAATATGATTGACCAAAAACATTTATACACACCCATATATTTACGTAGTTTGAAAAGCACAGGTAATTCTTCTATCTTCCCAACATCTGTAGGTTCTGTACTGGCACTTACTGGTTTAATATGACTCTTTATCTACAAAAGACAAACGTCATGTAAAATCACGAAAAGGGAAAATAATCCCAAGAAATATCAGTACTTCCGTGCTAGTCGTACCAGACTAGCACTACACTGCTACCGCAAAGAAAAAACATAGAATGTACCAGCTGTTTCTCTTCCCCGGGCAGATCGTAAAATCCCTGGAAGGAATGGGTGAAAATCTTAAGAATCATGATAATAGGCGATGCGGCTAGCATCCGTCACTATTTTGATTCCCCTTTCCACGTACATTTACGTCCACAGTCACGCTAAACGTGGCCTTTACTTAGGTCTTGTTAGTCTGGGCTGCGTCTATCCCATAAGGGATAAAGAGATGATTATTTAATGTGTAATATTAGTATTAAAGTTACATACCATTTCAATCATAAGATTCAAGCGCTTTAACTTCTCGCCTGAGACCTCCAATAGTACAGGGCGTTCGATATCCACAGCGACAGCGCCTTTACTAGCGCCCGTACTGCTCGCCAAGTATGGTGTGCTTCCTGCAATTAAATCGATTGCATCAGCTTCAGTATAGTGACCATTACATTCAAATATGGAATTTAAAGATTCCTTACCGGCTGATGGTACGACAATCTTCACGGTAGCGAGTGCTGGTGGAATATCGGTGGCAGGGTCAGGCACTCCCTTGGCCGTGGAAAGTATTGCCTCACCCCAAAAACCGTGCACTACGCCCGCGCCGAAACCAATCCACGCATTGAATAGTGAAACCTAATCAAAATAAAAAGGTGAGTTAGTATAGCGCGCTTCAATTGGAAAGTCAAATCATAACATGGACGTCACAGATGAAATATCTCATTACGCTATTTCATGACTAATATGTTAAGGGGTAAACTATGTTTATTTGTGTGTACCCCTAAAATCTTTCACTCTATCCCTGATTAATACGTTCGTTATAATAATTTTAATTCCGGCAAAGTGCAAAGCTCTCGCAAGTATCGGAACAAGTGAATAGTTGTTGTTTACGTTTCATTTAATTAAAATTACAATATATGTAATTTAATGTACCTGCAGGTTAGATTGGGATTTCTTCTTCCAATAATATAAGTTAGGCTGATATAGTGTCCAGTGAAGCAGCGGCAAGTTACCCTCACGTTTTCTCGCGTGCGGCAATTCGGCCTGTAGATAGCACGATTAGTTAAGTTTAAAAACAAACAACGTGTTTCATACACTAATAAAATTTTTACAAGGGAAGTGTAAGGATTCGCATAACAACTATAAACTATTGGATTAAAAACGAAATGAAAAAACAACAAATTGAATAATTTTTAATAGATTGCATTGTAACCTAAACCTTTTAGTAATCAGTCGGCATAATATGCAATTGCATAGGTAGGTAATTAATAAAAGATATAAGTCATCTTGTATAATGTGTAAAGGGTACAAAATACATTTAATACCTACCTACACACAAAGTATTTTGGTCGATAACAAATGTACAGACCAAATAACCTGACAGGTTTATACTATATAATTTTTATCGTTTTTGTGACGCCCGATATCACTTATTTAAGTAACGCTCATCAACATTATGCATTTTAATCGTAGTCTAAATGTTGTGATGCAAAAAGTTTAAAGATATAGGTATAAAAGACATTACGTTCACGTCAAGTTTTGTATGTCCAATATCAGCATGTATGTCCGTAAGGCTTCTACTGTGACTCTTGCTTGTGTTGGTTTCTTGCAGATCTTCAGCATAGGTGAGCGAAATTCTTTCCTCTTTCAGTGTCGGCTAAATAAAATAAAGGACTTCATTTAAGTATTCATTAAATAAAAACGAGTTTGATCTAAACCTGTTGTTCCGTTTTTAATGCAAAAATAGCAGCCAAAATGAGATGGTATATTCATTCATACTGTTCATACATACACCGTATTGTATATAAATATGGGTCTCGCCCTTGAGGGGATTGGGCGGCGCACACAAATTTTGCAAACACACAACGCGAATGCTTTCAAATTGGCAACGCATGCAGAAATATTTGGATTTAATTTAGAAGAAAATGTAAAGGAGAGTCGATTTGAGGTTAAGGCGGCCACCGCGTGTAATAGTACGTTACTGCAGAGACCAGTAAGTAAGCCATCCTAAACAAGCACAAATTTGAAACACGAGCCGGAACGGCAAGGATTTTAATAGTGCGAGTCCAGGATGCCTATTACATTACGGTCGAAGCACGTATAATGCTTTTTTTTTTAAAGAAGAGAAAAGATTAAGTAAAATAAAAGTATTCTTTTTTTCGTTTCCCGCTTTTTTTTTCACTTCATAAGGCTTCAATTTTGGTTCATAAGCCAAACCTAAAAAAAAGTTTACTCTTCGTTTAAAATGTGACTATTTAAATACGAAACTAATAAAATTGACTATTTTAGAAATTTTTTGGCCTTGCAAATATGCAGTTTAAGTTAAATAGTGTTGAAACTAATTATACTTATTTTGAAACCTGCACACGTCCGCATAACCTCTTTCGTTAATAAAAAAAAAAACAAAACTGATACTGGACGGCCCTAATAAAGATCGGGTACTTCCAAATTCAAATATATGTAATGGTGTGTTATGGATTTTCATACAACTTTACTGGTCAATTTTTGATTCCAGATTCAAATAATGGTTTAATCCACCCGCACATTGTATGTATGAGTGGTCTTGACGCACCGGTTCGTATTAAGTCTTCCTACCCGCTTGCTGTCGCGCAGCTCAATTCCAGGCTCCACAGAAAACCAGCGTTGCTGCACTTTATGTGTAGCAACACAATCATGTTGAGTGGAGACCTTTTTTGTGTCCTTTTGTGTCACCACAAATGTAATATTAAGTTGTACCTAATTTTATTTTAAGGTGGTGGGACTTTTGGAACTTAAATAAAATGTTTTTCTTTTTTTCTTTCAAATATAATGGTATGTTATGGATTTTCATGCAACTTTACTGGACACTTTTTGATTCCAAATTCAAAATGACTCTAGTCATCCAGGATGTTCAACCTTCTGGCTCCTTTTCGCTAATGTAAATGCGACATTTCATAACATTTTTAAGAAAAAATATTTTGTCAAATTGAAAAATAAAGTGAGTGTTTGTGAGGACAATGTGGATTTTTGGGTGAGTTTAGGGAAACATTTTTATTATATTATACTTTTTTTATACACATACCTAGTTTACACAAAATTTAAAGATCAGCGCAAAAATATTAATTTATTACCTAAGCTTTGAACCAGCGCATCATCGAGAGGATATTTAAGAAACACCTGTTATAAGAATACTTGGTGTTAATAAACTTGTATCAGTACCTCAACGTCTTGCGTTGTTGCGGTTGCCACGCTGGCTTCGCTCGGCGGTCGCAATGCAACGATCTCTGGACTGTTGTCATCTTCAACATACAGCGACATTTCGATCATTCCCATGGTCACAAAAATCTCCAAATAATCTGATGCATTTGCCCTATAAAACATTGAAGTGTTAATTTAAGTGTATTGTTAACCTTTATATATTAGATAGAAAAATAAAATTCTTACGTCTCCTCAAGAAAGGCAATCGATACCGATTTTTTTGGCATACTAGTCGGATCAAACAACTGTCGACTTGATTTGGACACGTTTATGTCTACGCCAGAATCTGCTGCAAAGCTTCGATTGAAAGCTAATGGGGTTGCTGTTTCTTCTACAAGCAAATAAAGTAAAGCAAAAGTTAGTTTATATATAACAAAACCGATTAAGAGAAAGAAAAGTAAGTACCTTCATGTAAAGCTGTACTGCTAGCGATAGCTTCGTTCTCGTTCGTGGATTTCTGTTTTAAAACCAACGGTGCATACGGACACACGCCGAATATGTCATTGTCTAACGATGAGAACGATTCATAGCTGAAACAAAGAAACAATTAATTTACTGTATATACTTACCCCCTTATTCATAAACGCACTATAGGCCTCTGTTAACTTAGTAATCGTTTGTCCTTATCTGTCACTTTGACATTTACCTTTCACAGATAAGGACAAACGATAACTAACTTAGCAGAGGCCTATAGTGCGTTTATGAATAAGGGGGTTACACTTAAGGCCTTAACTAACCGGCATTCGCGCTATATATAGAACTTAGATTCAACCAACTAGTTAAAAATATAATATACATTTAAACCCCGAATAAAGTCATCGATACGTAGTGTTTTATGAAACAGTAAGTGTCATTCTAAATCATTCGTACCTAGAGGATAGAGCCTTCTTAGCATCTGCCACGACGTGTTGCGCGAGAATGATCTGCTTCATGCTTATTTCTACGGCGCAGTCCGAGGCCAAGTTCAACTCTAGCGCGGGGCCGCACGCTAACCCGCCGCAAATATACAAAGCCGGTGCTATCACACAGTTGAAGTCTACTCTGTAAAAAAACATTTATATCTCTGAATAACCGCCTTCGGTGTTTTATATGTAGTTAATAGTCATGTCGTAAAGATATTAATTCATTTGTAGATGTAATATTGACTTGTTTAGTGATTTGATCAATTCAAGCTATTTTAGAGTAGATGAACATTACAAGACAGCTCTATTTGTAACTACCAATATATTATTACGTTAACGTCTGCAGTAAATATACATATCCCGAATTTAAAAAAAATATGTTTTTATCATAGCTATCATATATCATATAACAGCTAACGTTGTCGTCATACAATAAAACTTACGCGTGAAGAATAGGTGTAACGATTGGTGAAACCGGTGGCTGTGTCCATTTCACTGCTGGATTTTCACTGCCTGCGCCTGATGAATTGCGCATTACACTTGCCTAAAAAATTAGAAACTACACAGTACACAAACAAGTAACTAAAATATTAAAATGTTTGAGTATGATTTAACTTAATAATGACCTCTTGTTGGACAATCTGATTGAAGTGTGCGGACTGTATCGCGACATTTTTGATGTAGACCTCATACTGGCGGCCCTCCAGACCGCCGGCGCTCCCAGCCCAGCCGCTGTCTGTTCCGCCAGTCACAGCTCGACTAAACACATTGCCATTAGGGATAACATGAATCATCTTTTAAATCACAATAGCTGACGTTTATATCTCAAAATCCTTACCGACATATTGGATTTTCCGGATATGGAGTAACACATATTTTACCAACCTGAAAATATTAAGTTTATGAATAGAAAAAAAAAACACTTACAATGTACAGAACATTCCCGAAGAATAAAAACCCTTTTGGTATTCACTCCAGCGCCCGAGAGCTTATACCAATACGGTTCAATTAATAAATATCTACCTAAGGTCAATGTGGGGAAGACCGGCATACTTCATTTTTTTTTTACTTCGGAGTGATCTAGCTGCGTTAATTATTCACCTACGTTACCGCTTGTAATCGCATAAGATGAAAAATTTCATAAATAATAGTTGAGCTATAGTGACAGATCATTTTAATCACAAATTAAGCAGAAACAATAGTATTTTTAAAACTTCGGCGAGTAGACGGACTTCCCGTGTAGTTTAAGGTAAGTCCGTCTAGTAATGTTATCAGCCAAACTATGGGTGCTTATATGTTCGTATTCGAATCCTAAAAAAAATGAAACAAGACGATGAAAAGTGTACTTTCAACTTGTTAAAATAAGGTTTAGATTCGAAATAAACACAATTTTTCGAATTCAAAGGCATATATTACGTAAATGGGGTGGTAAACCTTTTTTGGCAAATAATTATACTATACGTACTTACTTATTATTTAGGTTTCCCAAATAAAATATCAATAGTAATTTGTATAATATGTATAATGTCGTCACCTAGCACTGATAGCGCAAGATTTGCTTAGTTTGTGCAATGTTGAAAGGATTTATCTATGAAATTTTACCTTATGAAATCGTAATAATAATTGAAGTCGTAAAAACAGTTGGTAACCTCTGATTTCAGGGCATATGACGGTCTTGCCTTGTAACATAGTAGACGGACTTTCCAACTTAACGAAATTTTAATGTGATAAATGATAGAACGTATAATTACAAAACTAAGCCAATTTCTGATAATTTTAATACAGAAGAAAGATGGCCGGTTCTTGTATTACATTTGTAGTTACTTTCTGGCGCAAAATCTAGTCACCAACTATTTTTAAAAAAAATATTAGCAGAGACCGTCGCACTATCACTTCGAGTTCCATACACGTGATGACTTGTTTAGGCGGATTTCTCTGAAGTTTATTGTCACAGCGTCATCTAAATTAAAGTGCCGGAACTAGCGCGACAAACTGTTTTATCTACTGGACGCTAAAGCGGGAAACGCTTTCAAATTCAAAAGTTATAACGTGTTGACGGACTTGCCTTGTAGACGGTCTTACCCACATTGACCTTATGTAATTTATTGTAAAGCATTTATAGGTATAAATAATGAAATGAGATATACAATAAACAGGAACGTGTCCTCGTCAGACTTTTCCTTGTGTTCTGTCGTAATCATCAGTCGAATGCCTCCAGCAGATACGTAACAGAAAGGCCACTGCCATGCGCTGCTTCTGAAAACAAAGTTGATGATTTAGATCCAGTAACGAATTAATCAAAATTATGCCAGCATTTGGTACGTACCTTTGTTGGGTTTCAGATTGTAAAGGACAGAACGATGGTGGCGCCATTTCTTGATACAAAGACAAAATATTTTCTAAAACATCAGGCTGCAATACAGCTTCCAAAGGCGCGAGTGTTGCGTATATTTCCCACATGCTATCGAGGCCCTGAAAATTAATTAAAACAAATTTATATGTACTTTAAAACTCCTAAATTAATATGCAGCATCCGATTAAGTTTCTTACCGATTTGTTTTCTAGTAGTTTAGGATTAAGTTCTTCCTTCCAACTTTCTGGCAAAGTCGAAATTCTGAAAACGAAATTAATGCAATTACACATATAAAAAAAAACAAACCAGAAAAAACAATCGTCTGTTTTAGCAATAAATAATCCTATTAATATTTTAAAAATTAACATTAACAAATTAAGCGATCTTACTGCGCCTGCGTGATGGTAACGGCAAGGAAATGGTTCTCTTCTATCGCCTCGGTGGGTTCCCGCGCTTCCAGTACTCGCCCGCCCAGCACGCCGGCTGACCATTCTTCGTTGCTGTTCCTAAACGTAACCAAACAAACATTTAAGATGCTTCTACCAACACACCAACACTAACCAGACTGTAAACAACGTGTTGACACCCATTGAACGTTTATCTACTATGACATTATGGCTATAGCGACATCATCATCACTCTAAATATCTTGTAATTTGGCATACTTAATAACATTTAACGCTTACTTTTTATGATGTCGTACAGATGCAGAAGCAACCTTCACTTTAAGCTGGTTGTAATGTTCTTGTAGGTCAATTGTTGATATTATGTCATCGACTTCGAAAGCCAGTTTCACATGGTCCGAGGCAATCACAAGCGTCGCTCGGCCCACGACCCATTGGAACCAGAAAAACTTTTTTAGTTTCACTAAAATGAAAAAAAAAAAGTTTTGAATTTGTGATTCGGTTTTAAATCTACTATAAAATTATAATATAATCAAACCTTCTGGAAATCCATAAGATTCAAAAATAGGCACAAGTTCAGAGCGGGTCTCACTAAGATTTTCGTCTGACGGAGTCTGTTGCTCATCCAGTTCAGACACAGATCTGAAAATTATATTAGATTATTAGAAATATTGAAATAGAAAGCTTAACGTGACTATTTTCTTTTTAACCGACTTAAAAAAAAGGGGGGAGGTTCTCAATTCGTTGTTTTTTTTATTTTTGTTACATGAACTTCGACATTATATTTGGAAAATTATTTTTTGTTGCAAAGGGAATAATTCATATTTGGCGCCACTAACTCCAAGTCAGGATATGATGACGAGATCTTGGAGAAATTAAAGGAACTCTTTAAGTCATACAGCCACATTATGACGATTTGGGTATATGTATTTCAATGTAACTTATTAATTCGTTTCACGGAAAACACTAATTGGTGAAGTGGAACTGATCATCAAGTTCAGAGATGGTCACCGGAAGTATTCAATTGTATAGCTCAAATAGTGTTAAGCCGGATAGTACTTTGAAGGCAGATAGGCTAGGTCCACTTCTGCCACGCATGTCACACATTACGATGTTATGATGGGAGTCTCAGTGGTGGCTCGTGCTGAGGCACCGACTTCAAACATATGTACACTCAGGGACATATTTAGCGGAACACAAAAAAAAGTTAGCAAAACGCATACTTAATGCTTGACCAGAAAAAAAAATAGCTACCTACATACACTTTTTTTGTGTTCCGTTAAATATGTCCCCGAGTGTATAAGTAAGTAGGTAGCGCACGTATTATATCTATCGGTTTTGGTTTGTTTTTCACTTTTTCTGGTTATTTTGTAGGCGGTTTTAATTTATTTTTTCTTTCTACAATGCGTATACATACTACTTTAGTAGTTTAAACTAGATTTTTCTACCTTATAAGTGACCGGCGAGAGCTGTCTAGTGAAGAGTGCTGTCGAGGTAATATTAGCGGAGCGCGATGCATTAGTATGTGGAGATGCCTTAAACAATGCACGGCGGCTGCCACTGTATGTACCTGCCGCAGAAAACTTTAACATTTAAACGTTCCAAAGGTGTGAAATACACAGATCGCTAAATTTAGAGATTAACCTAAACATCTACTAAGGCTGCATTCGACCAAAGTTTTTATTCCAGGAATAACACTTACTCTCGGATAGTAATGTCAAAACGCCATACTATTTTGACATTAGTATCCGAGAGTAAGTGTTATTCCCGGCATAAAAACTTTGATCGAATCCAACCTAAGTGTTAGTGTTAGGACACGTGCTAATTTCTTACCTGATCTTGTTCGAGCCTGACTGTGACAGGCGGAGTGTCAGCGTGTAGGTGGACTCCAATGGACACCACCGGCCCTTTTATTGTCGTTTCGGTCGGTTCGTTCTTTGATTCTTGTGTCTGAGGCTATTTTTATAGAAAATAAACGGCGTATAATTTACATAAAAAATGTAACACAATAATATACATTAGTAAGAGTATTACTTACTTCCACGCTCGGTTTTCTACGCCTGAAAAGGAGTGGCTACGTTAAAAATTGTACAGTAAAAATCAAATGTAAATACTTATTGTGAATTTTAATGCACTTACTTGGCAGGACCTCGAACGAATTCCTTCAAAGTTGAGGGTTTGAAGTCAACACCAGCGGTGAAATATTTCATCCTCTGAAAAACGTGAAGTTTTCAATATCAGTTAAAATAAGTGTACAACTTTTTATTTTCATAACATGCTGTAGAGTAAAAATGAGCACATTCAACTTCGTACAGTTACAGAAGAAATTGCTGATTAAATGCAAAAGGGACAGATATATTTCATAATCTGACATTATGACATTTGAAAACTTATACGGTTTATAATGAACGGCTTTTGTTTTTAGATGCTATAGCGAATGATTTTGCAATTCGTCCCTCTTGCATTTAATGGACGAAAAATTCACTAAAATTAACAATATACCGTCAAAAATACTAGTAGTGTATGTGTCTGTATTATAATGAAGGGCATTAAAATACGAGTGTGGGTTACAAAACGAACGAAGTGAGATTTATAATAAGATCACACGAGGGTTTTAATGTCTAATTATAAACAATTACATTATTATGTAGGTACAGTAGGTAGTGCTTCATCTCTGGTCAAACTGATCTCTGTGCCCTATTCGCTCATCGATCACTCATTTTATACTAATTATTCAATTATGGCTAATGACAACTTTTTCGACGCATGTCATGTAACCTTTCTTGTCTTCTTTTTTTCAGAGACAAATTAGAGTTGGTCCCAACTATTTTAACGTTTGACATCAAGTAACGTGAGATTTGTCAAAATTGTTTGCAATTGACATTTTATTTCGAAATAAACGTCATCCCGGCGGATATTGAAATTGAGGTCAAATCAAATAAATAAGTAAATAATAATAATATAATATAGTTGTTTAGTTTTTCAGAGATGTTCGAAACTTGAACGTCATAATCATAATAAAATCGAATTCAATGTTATTATAAAGATTGCCCTTTTATGCTGGTAGTAATATGCGGTTTTTGGACGCTTTATATAGGGTAGTGATGTAACGAATATTCACATTCGCATTCGCGAATATTCTCATATTTTCTGCATATTCGCATTCGCATCCGCATTCACAAAATTACTGGGAATGTTTTGCGAATATAAAAAAAAAATTGAGGGTACCTAATAGTTGTTTAATTGTATAATTATCTCAGCCCGGTAAGGTAGATAGCCCCTAGATTGGCTTGGTCCTAAATTAAATAGCCCCATCTGGCAACACTGAGCGGAATGACAGTTCAATCGGATGCGTTCGTATCAACTCGGCTATTCTCGAACAAAAACCAAACGGAACGCACTTCGTTCGAACGGGACTGCCACTGAAATCACCAAGCCATAGAGAAATGGCGCCAAATTTTAACAAAAACTGAATGTTCGCATTCGCAATCGCATTATCGAATGTTGGCAGCAGTTATTCGCATACGCATTCGCGTTCGCGAATGTCCAAAATATGATATTCACTAATATAGGGTTTATGATGTGTGTAGATAAAGTAGGTATAAAAATTACCGTCTCGTCAGGCGTACGGCCGGCTACTTTCTGGTCTTGCTGCGGTTTAGTCCACGAGCGTATCTGCATTGTTTTGGTGACCACTGACAGCGTGACGGTGGTCGTGACGGGCTCGAGCACGATGCGCGTTTTGACGGCGCCACTCGACATCTTGAGGTGTGAGCGCAGGCCGGTGGCGCGCTCGCAGCCCGTGTCCACGATCTCGCGGGCCTTCAACGTGTAACACGACACATCGCCGAGCCGTAGCTTCCATGGAAACGAATCCATATTCTCTTCTGAGGCAGGGCCCGCAAACAATTAGTGATTATGAAAGGTTAATTGAAATAATGATAATAATACAAAACAATAAGGTACTTACGATTTTCTTCTGGTGGTTGCGTTCTCAGTGTGGGGCCGTCATTTCGTATATCGTTCCAGAGATACTTCATCATAACATTCGAACTAAATGTTATTTTTCCCACACTGTTAACAATAAAATTTGCCATAAGTAAATGTGTTAACCAATGTCCGCAAGAGGAGCGTGGTTCAACGCACAGCTGGTCTAAGGAGCAAACAGCGTGGCTCCACTTCCAGCATGGGGCTAGCTTTAGCGCGGTTACCTGAAGGCGAGCACATGACGCTCCATGGCGGCGTGACGCTCCATGGCGTCGCGCAGCGTGGCGCAGTCCACGGCGGAGGCGCTGCTGGAGGTGAAGTAAAGCAACGCCATGCCCAGCTCCACGCTGACCAGCATGCGCTGCAGTCGCTCGTGCAGCTGCAACATGCGCTCCGGCAGCAAGATGGACTCTCGCGATGCGGACTATGAAACATTACAAATATGAACCTTTAAAGTTGACAATGTTTAATACGATTATAGTAAAATCTGTAGCATTATTGTTGAACCATGGCCCTACGGCCGCAGCTTCGATCCGTGGAAATCATACTTATTCTTCGCCTACATAAGAAGAGAGCCGAAGCTGATAATAGTAAAAGTAAATAAGTAATTGTACAGATTTAATCGCCATCAGATACATCGGAGCCATCTAGGACCGCATTATGATCCGATTAGAAGACTACACCTGTTTAATATGAAGGTTTGTTAATTTGTTTACCGGCTGCGGCGGCGCGGCGGCGGGCGGCTCGCCGGGCTCGCTGCTGGAGCCGCCGCTGCGCGGGCGCACCGCGTGCACCAGCTCCGATCCAGAGCCCGTGCGACTCGCGCCACGACCGCTCGACGACTGGACCACATTGTTCAAATAAAATAATACTATTCCGATAAAATTCAAAGGTAGTAAATAAAATAAAACATCGTTAGTATTATTATTATTATATTATTACAATAAACGTCACAATGAATTCAATATGTAACAATGTTTACTGCGAAAGAGTTCCGCGATGGGTCAGGAATCAATTTGTTCGATAGTACAACATTGTGGAATGCTCGATTCATTGAATAGGAAAATTAACAGAAAGGTGACAGAAATTTTTAATTAAAAAAGAATTCTAAAAATGCATAAATTACTCACAGGCGGCGTGGTACGACGTCGAAAGTACAATTGCGACGAACTCTTTGATCCAATAAGCGATTCTGCAATTCATAAAAAAAATATAACATAATGAACAACATAAATTATAAAATAGCTATTGCCCGCGAATTACTCCACGCAGACTTAAATATAACCTATGTTCATCAAGAATAATGTAGGATTCTAATTCTCAAAGAATTTTCCTAATCGATCCAGCATTTTCAGAGCCTATTTAAATACAATTCCTCTTTACATAATCTAGTGTACATAATCTAGATCCAAAATCAATAGTGACTTGCTTGTGTGTGGGATCCTTCTTGCTTAGCGACCTTCAAATGTGAAATTTTATGAGTGTGCATATGAGTCTATTTGTTAGTTCTTTACGATAAAACAGCCGGATGGATTCGGATGATATGTAGTATGAATCTTACTTCCTTACTTAACCCATAGGTCTATTGTAAATTAAGATAGTCTTTAACAAATTTAATTCAACGCAGACGAAGTATAAGAGCCTCGTCAGAAAATTAATAATAAAAATACTAAATGTCATGTATACATATAAAAAGACTAATAAAACTTTGGGACTTTAATAGACGCGCACGCGCACAAAGCATTAAGAAAGTAAATGAGAAAAAGCGAGACAGCAATGATGATCAGTTCTCTTACCGGTGGTGACTTTCATATTTGGTTTGTAACCAAGCCAAGCTATTAGAAGTGGGTCCACGCAGGCCGCGATTGGTTGCGACCAAACGCCGATGTATTCGAGAGAGTCTTCAAACTGCTCCTCGCACCACTGCATTGCCACGCGAAGGAACGATCTGCTCAATAATAATCAAAAATTTAACATCAATTACATGGAAGAAACGAACTATAAGTACCTATGATTGTTTAAAAATAGAATCAAAATCCAGCCTTACGTTGATGTCGATATATCCGGAGCTGAAAAAAGCCACGCCTGCTTCAATTTTCCTTCACCTGAAACAGTTACCCAAGTTGTTGTGTAAATACTTAAATCACTATCATAATATTCATAATGTAAGGTCATTTTAATTAACAATAATTTATTTATTTATTTCAACTTGTAATTTTAACACTCAATAATCGCGTTAGGGTCGAAAACGGTAACCTGCTGCGGTGCTGAAATATACTACAGGTTTAGTTTTTAATAGATTCTAAACGATACTGAATCTACTGTTAAAAAAAGTGTTGACTTACGGGGTGAATGAAAAGCCATCACTCGCGCAGATTGAACCATCACGATGTGTGTGTTGATGAGACGCGTAATGAAACCACGCACCGACAGATCTTCCAATGTTGCGTCGATTGCAACCGATTCTGTTCCAACAAATACGGAAAATACAATGCCAGCCACACAAAAGGATTTAAACAAATAAACATTCTTGACATTTAAGTCGAATGCAGACTTTTTATTCACGTAGCATAAACGCGTCATGCCTACAGAAATAGTAGCAAGCAAATCAAAAAGATTTTATAAGCGTGTATAGTTATGCAAACCTTCATCGGCTAAAGCATCTTTGGCCAGCTCAGTATAGCGGAGCAGTAGCGACGGCCGACGCGTGATCAGGGATCCTACCACTTGCCACGCCGCTTGTAGCCGCGCGGCAGAGCCACAAATGTTCAGCTCATCTAAAGCACATGTAATTAAGGCAAATAATCACAAATATGTTTAAATTGAGACCGTACGACCACGTGTATGGACCACTACGAACTGGCGGGCGTTCTATAAGAAAATACCAAAAGATTTTATACAGTAAGGTAGGCACATGAATTAACAGTATTCATTTTCAGCGTAGTTCAGTGCAGTCAGGTGGATTCGCAGCCTTATATCATAAATACGTAACAAGGGATTTATCCACTAAAATTATTCATCGTGGCAGCGTTGTCTTAACTCAGCTGTAGAACGAATAAGACTTGAATTAAAAACTACAATACATACGTATTTTAAAACTATAACTCTTTTTGACGGTGTCCCGTCTCGCGAACATCTCGGGGTGCAGCAATACATGCAGCACGGCGCGTAGATCGGCGCGCGCGACGGGCCGCGGCGGCGAGCCTCCCGGCGAGCACAGCCGCGCCTCGATCGCCGAGAGCGTCGCCGACACGTGCAGCCGCGCGCCCTGCCACAGCGGTCCCTCATCTTTTGGCATTTGGCACGCCGCAGAACATACCCTGCACAGAGAGTCTGCAGGGAGTCTGTGTATTTTTTGATGTCGAATAAAGTTATGTCTATGTCTAAATTAAGGTATAAGGTATAAGACACTAGTTCAAACTATCCTTCCAAACACCTCGCGTTCTAACAGAACTAGTACCAAAATTAATATCTATGGCAAACCAAGCATTGCTCGCCATAAATACACAGGAGTACAAGAAGTTGGTACGACTGTAATAGTTGCCATAAATTCTGGCCTAACTTTTTCATCATATTAAATTTCATAATACTTACATTCATGTTTTTCATTTTTTTTTTTTGAATACGCTGCGTAAGTGAAAGAACACTGATTCCATTCGATCTTAACGCGTGAAATGAAACCGGAAAAAAATGCACCCACTTCGATATGCTCGCAGGTACATATTTTTTCAAAATCGTCAACCTCGAGGAAATCATAACCGATCAATGATCAAAATAGTTACTATACATACACATCACAACAAATACTTACCTATGCGGATAAAGTGGTAACGAAACTATTAGCCGCGCCTGCGGTATTTCGATATCAAGTACCAGGGGTGCTAAAGTAGGCTTCTCTGTTAAAGAGTGATCCCACGGTAACATCCGCACGCGAAGCCCTTGCACATTGATGTTCATCCGGCGCTGAGGCAGATTCTCGTAAAGCGCTTCGCATTCTTCTACTGTTAATGTTCTCATTGGAATATCTGCAGAAAAAGAATGACGCGTTCAGCTTTTATATAAATCCTAAAAATTCACTCTGATAATGAATAGTTACGTTACCTGGAACGGAAACAGGCGGAAGGTCATGGAAAATAGTTTTTACCGCTGATAATCGATGGATGAGTCCCATGCACAATCTTATATCAAGTGGTTGAATGCTTATCTTCAAATTGTTGTCTTCCTCCCAATCGCTGAAAAAATCGTTTGTCATTAAAAATTATCGTCCTCGATATCCTTTATGCAATAAATTTATATAACTCATAGTAGTTAAGTTTTAATTAATTACCTGTATTGGAAATCGATAGGTGGACTGTCGTAGGGGTTGGTAATAACATTCGGCGGAGACCTGACGTGGGAGTATTCTAGGTATACAACTGGTGACATTAATCGCCAGAGGTCTTCATCGTCTTTTCGCTCTGCATCTTCTTTGGCGCCATCGCATGTACCTCCAATATTTTGTTCGAGCACCTCGGTAACAGGAGCGAACTGTGAAAATAAACCTAAATTGAAGATTTCATTTCAAATCGAAGTTCCAATAAAAGTTCAATACACTTAGTTTATGCTTGTATTGTGACATTTTAGTGTGGTGACATTTGTAATAAACAAACAAATAATTCTTACCTCGCCACGATTAGGTGATTCACTGCATTCCTCTTCTGCCACTTCCGCTAGCTCTACTTTATATTCTAAGGTTTCAGCAGGCCATGTCCAGGGTTCCTTTTCATCTTCAGCATTTTTCTTGTCTATGTATATCGTAGGTCTATCATTAATCTAAACAAGAAAAAAATGTTTAGACAACTCCTGCCTAATGTCGTCATAACGTTTCTACAATAACGTTATGCAGTGTTGATATGTGCAAACATCAGTAATCACGCAGTTACTATGTGTGAGTGTTGATACTAACAGCCTCAAGGTTTTGCATGCCGCAGACGCACTTCCCGTGCGAGGCGAGTCGAAGCGTGCGCGCTCCGAAGCGCACGCGCAGTGCAGTGGGAGCGCACACAGCCGCGCGCGCCGCTGCGTGCGCTGCGCTCAGCTCCAGCACGCCACGTGCGCGCTTACGAGAACCACTCTCTATTTCTAGCACCTGGTATTAGCAAAATATTTTTTATATAAACACCACAAACACAGGTCCGACATAAAACAAAGGCTTCACCCCTGGGGAATAATAAAAAAAATTGCAACTATCTATATACTCTACCTCCTCGGAATTTTGAAAAAACTTTCTAAGTACCTACATACCTTCACCTTTATGACGTTATGACACACGGGACTGATTTTGAAAAAATCTCTAGCTTCAGTAGTTTAGACTGAGCTATATCTGTCCCCCAGTCAGTTAGCCGATACCAGTCACCGTGATAAAGGTATAAGTCTTAAGAAGATTCATCTCACCTTAAAAACTAAAGAGACATGGTCAAAGTAGGCGGTGAAAAAGACCGGGATGGGCGTGGGAGGTAGTGTGGCCTCCTCCACGCCACCCTCCTTATCCATCCACGTCGGTAGCCATGACCACGCCCACTCAGACCAGCTCTCCGACCGCACCGGCTCGGCTGAGTTGCATGACGTGGCATCTGTTGGAAACATTACACTAAACTTTGCGGCACTTTCACACAGATCTTACAAAGGATAAAAACAATACATATATGTACCTATATGCAAACTCATATCAATACAAAATATAAATAAACATTCCCAATGACCAAGGTGGTTTTTGTCTGCGATCTATTTCGACTGAGAGAAAAGCATTGCCTGCTCAAAGCAAAAGCACTAATTAAAATATGTACAAAATTAAGAAAGATTGAATGTTTTGTGTTTAATACTAACTTAATGGAGTTGTCAGATTGGTGGCAGATAGTTTGGGCGCGGGAGGCGGGGTGGTGATCTGTATCTGGCCCCGCTCTCTTAGCAGCCGGAGTAGCAGCGTCAGCTGTTCGCTGGTCACTCCCCACGCTAGTTTCGAGGAGCGGAGTTGGACGCTGAGGCTTGACGCGCGCCGTGTGTTGGCAGAGACTAATCGCGTCAACACCCTGGATCGATCGCCATAAGTATAAGTAATACATATAATGAATAATGAAGTGAGTTAAATAGTAAACAGATGAGTATCTGACAAAACTGGTCCAACAATGTTTAATATCACCTGGCTAGATAAATACTTTGGATGTCAATATACTCGTACATGCGATTAAAACATTAATTACGATTACCTGAGATCCAGTTGGCATCGATAGAGCAACGGTTCTTGGTAAAATCTTATTTTGCCGTCTGAGTCAGCACGATCCAGACATAGTGTGAGATCGTCCAGTCGAACCAATCGCCTAATAACGGGCTCGTTTTGATCTATGTCTGCGGGCAGAAATTAGTATTTAAATAAAATAAAATAAACCTGTTTTATTTTAATTACAATCGCTCTATTAAAGAGTCATAAACCGGTTTAATCAATTGTAGTTACAATATCCCACTACCAAAAATATTATCGCATTAGCTTGAAAGAAAATACATAAATACCAAATGTGGCAAAAGAACAACAGAAAGGCAACGCTTACGAACATTTAACATTAAGATGACGAGTTTTTGCTAAAAATTGTATACACAAATTAATTACGCCAAGAACTGTTGTTTGATTAGTTCATAAACAATGACATAACATAAAAAAACAAGCTAGTTAATCTGTCCTGGCAATTGAAGTGTTACATAATTCTAATAATATGAAATATGACCATCACTGTATGTATAAAATTAATATTAAGAAAGTTTATTGCAACAGGAAATGCTTCGATTTGAGTAAGGCAGTACGCAATGCAGCTAGCAGCTAGAAGTTGAAATTACCAGCGAATGCAGGCTGCCAGTCCAGCCCGGCACTTTCAACAGAGAGGTGTTTAACGTTGAGCGACAGCACGATATCGTCCTGCACGTATTTGACTATGAGGTGGTGCACGCGCAGCGAGATGTTGCTGACGATGCGCCGCACCAGAGCCTGCATGTAGCCCGGCGGCGCCTCCACCACCTGCGGCTTGCGACTGACAACACATCATTTTAAAGACCCGCATTAACCACTATTATAGCATCATATGTATAATTATCATATTAACTATCCACAAAAAAATGTTCTCGGTCTTGTATCCAACCATGGTAGGAGATGGGAACATGGCCTAAAACTAATGACTGGACATAATTGGCAAAGAGTAGCTTGTGACAAATCCACGTCGAAAACTTAAAAGAGGGCTATGCCACATAGATAAGTTGAAACATACTAAGGTACTCGCTATTCACACGTACAGTCAAGGGCATAAAAACTCATAATAATAGGGTATATGGATGATTGGTAGCTAGGTGCAAAGTTTCAAGGGAGTGATGATACTTAACTGAGGTATTTTTGAGCATTTTGAGCCATACATGTCTTAGCCGAAATTTGTTTTTTTTTTTAAATTGAAAGTTTAGAAATTTGATGAAAATACCCAGAAATGGGATTGTTCATTTCGAAGTATGGGGCTTGCGAACTGTTTTATCTTACTGGCGTTCAAAAATACTCAAGGATTACGGATATTTTGCAAAAAAATTATTTGACCTTTATTCGACCTTACCGAGCGGCTGTTGGTAGTTCCACAAAATAAATCGGCAAATATCTAGTTTGTCTATTAAATTTATATGTCAACTAGTTATCAGTGTCACCCAATGTCAGTAAAGTAAATATTGTTTTGTTGAAAACTTAAAATTGTCGGTCGATTTAAAACGAAATAATGGAAATTACAGAAAATGCTTCCTTCCAACCTGAAATAATGACTCTAAAAACAGCTTCAAAACAATAGTTCGCACAGATCCGAGAAGATTTAAGAGAAAAGTGGTGTCGCGAAGTAAATGTTGAATACTTCAAAGTTTATAAGTACACAATATTGATGCGAGGATCATTTCGTAGGTACCAAAACACAATGCCACATACTTCCACATTCATAAATTTTCAACTCATTATAACCATGATCAGGATTTAACGCAACATACAATAAGCTTGTAGGTAAACCAAAGGTAAACAGTATATTTGACATTGAGATGACAGTCACAACAGTTATGACAACTATTTTTTTTTTAATTTCCAAAGGATTGTGGGAAAATTGCCTATTTCAGCCGGCCGTATATAATTTACGAAAAGTCGTATCTGATTTTTTTAAGCAATTATATTAATTAAATTAAGCCATGAAATGACAAAATATTCAAATTAGTTCCTAAAGTGCTCCATATTTTCTAAAAAAAATATAAAAAGGGGGGGTTAAAAAAATGAACAATCCCAAATCCCAGAATTTGATAGAAACGAGTCAATATTGCACCAATGAGCGTTAATTTGTAAACTAAATCTTTTATTTCGGATAGTATAATTAACGTGTATTGGACCAAATGAAATAATTTTTAAGTGTCTGTCTTGCCACAGAAACAAAATGGAGGCATTCGAAATTACTAAAAATGTCTTATTTCGGAAGTCATTTTTCTGTGCCATAAAAAAAATAAAAACCTGGGAATAATGTGTCCCAAAATTTCCATTCCAGTTCTTCACCTTTTTTAATATAGGTATAGGTATGTATGGAACGTGACGAGCAGGAAAAAAAATCCACAGTAAAGTCTGGGACACATTTCATGAACACTAATTGACAGATTCAGTACTAAAAAAAATTGTTTAGAAATCAGTGTAAAAGTGTGTTTGTTTGTTACCTTGGTGATTCAGGTGGTAAGCTTTCATCAGACGGTGCTCGAGGATGTAGACTAAGAACACATTCTGGATAATTAAACATTATTTAAACTAAATATTAAACCATATTCAATATAAATATATAATTTAATAAAATCTATTGCTAATCTATAAGGATTGACATAAACTTACCAATAGTGTCTATGGTCACAACAATGGGTTCTGACATAATCTTAGTCCATGGTACTTGTATAAGTAATTCATGAATCCTGCCAGAAACAAGTGTGAATGGCAGCGCCACTTCTTGTTGTAAGACATCTGCTTTAAGGACCAAATTGTGCAAGGCCACTCCACCACCCCAAAGAGAAACCTGCGAAAGGAATACATTTTAAATTAAATCACTCAAAAATCAAATAAAAATCCAATTAGATTGTAACATCTCCACCAATATATGAAAATCCAATTCAATAAACCATGGCTGGCAGAAACCAAAGCTTTTTTTTGTAACTGGCTACTGCTGTTAGCCTCCAATGGCTTTTACTTACCAGATAGAGAACAAGCCGCAAGGCGGGTAGCTCAGGAAGGCGAATTATACTCAGCATGCCAAAGGGAGCTCCTATTAAGCTAACCTCGGACTTTGGATGTTAAGGAGATGCTTTGCAACAATCAGATACCAGGAAACTACTTCTACTTTCGAGGTATAAGCAAACAAATTTTATGTCATTTAAAACTCACCTGTGCATCAGCAGGTTTGAAATCTCGAACATATTTGTCTACATAACTCAATAAAATAGGTGTAACATATGACTCAATTTTGAACATTTTGGGTTTGATTACAGTATCAAACTTATTGTCCACATTTCTAATTCAGGGCAGCTGTAACAATAAGTATCTGATAATAAAAAGGATGATGAGTGAGGTTTTTTGTAGTCACTGGACCCTCACCAAAGCAACACATTGAATAAGATGAAACAATGAGGGCCTTTTTAAAGTTTTTTTGATAAAATTTGAAATAATTTTGCAAAAAATAAACTTCAGAAGTATGTGATACTTGTAACTTTCAATTGTTCATATTTTCAAATGTAAGTACCATTTCAGTGACATTTAGACATTTATGACATCTTGGTAACATACATATACTATATAATGTACTTGACTGTACTTGAGTACAGGGGTATCTTTTCACAGCTGCTTATTTTTTGCTTTTCCATCACCCCTTATGACAATTGTTTCCTTGGCTCATGTAACTCGGCGAAACTTGTCTAAATCTACAGCAAGCACAGATAAAACAAGGGTTTTTTTTTATTACTTGGTATTTTCATAAGCAATGCTTAGATGATTTACATGCCTATGAAAATAAATTTATTAATACGGAATATAATAGAATACGATAATAATCATTACACAAGCAATGAGGTTTTAACAATGAATCATAATAAGTGCCAAGATAATTTATGAATCAATTATGATCTGTTTAACAACAAAACTATTGTAATTATTAGATTACAATGCTAGAACAACAAGATAAACGCCGGATAGATGGAAAATTCGCAAATGATTTGATATATTTTAGAGCAATAACCTGCATTATTACTTCAAATTTAACACTTAGCGTAGGAACAAAATAAATAAATACACAAATTGAGCGAGTACTGCAACGCCAGCTGGACTTGGCTCTTCTTTAGCTATATCCTTATCCTGTCCGTACACCTAATCTGACGTTTTTGTCGTTTTTTTTATCACCTTCGACTAGACGAAAGAGTTAATATCCATACAAACATTCATACAGCTATGATGTCTGTGATACAGCTGCATTGGGTACGTCAAGTACCATGAGAAGTGGCAATACACAAATTGAGGCAAAGACATACTTCTTCTCCTTCTTTTATTAATATGGCCCCATCGATCGATGCGATGATTTGGCCAATGTCGAAGTAATAAATAAAGTATTCAAAAATCTTATGACAAAAATGTCGGCAAAGTTGTAAGGTAGAATACGGTAAAAAGAACCCTCCCCCCTGTCGGGCTCTTAGCCAATGGATAATGATATCCCTCGAAAACTGCCAGGAAATCATTAACCGATGCCCAGGGTGCACCGGACCAAGCATTGCTCTTCCCCTCGGACGGATCCAAAAACGAACCGCAGCTCTTGACCACACGCAAAGGTACAGGTGGCGGCACGTAAGTAAAACGTGGAGGGGGTATGCGCAGTATGAAAAACAACATCATTTTTATACTGCGCATATCCCCTCCACGTTTTACTTACGTGCCGCCACTTGTAACCCGACTCGCACTCCAAGACAAGACGTACCAACCAAGTAGTCCATAATAACGAGTTAGGGTCTGTCAACTACTGTGGCATTTGCCTTTTTCCAAATTCTTCATATGGCAACAATGTTATCTCAGGAGTCTCAGGACTGTGTTTGGAGCTGTCGTGAAACTTCTTTCACATAGCATCTCAGTCCCAAACTGAAAATTTGACTAATTCTGTTGTGATTACTTGTGATCTGATGGGATGGATGGGACGGATAGATATGATATATACAGGGTTATTGGTAATTCGACGTATATTCGTTAAGAGATCACCTATTGTGACTATTTGCGATAATTTTAACCCCCATATTTACTATGCAAAAGTTAACCATTTTTGAGCTGTCATGTTTTTTAGCTTTTTTCAAAATAATATGCAATTTTAAAAATTTATTTAAAAAAAGTTTTAGTTTAAATCTATTTTTTTCTTCTGATTTATAATAACGATTAAACACTGGTGATTTATTAATATTAAAACAACAATTATCGGGCCAAATTTAAAAATGCGAGACGAAAAGCGATATTATTTCAATCTTTTTTGAGATTTTTTTCCAATAAAATGCTTTAATAACAAAAATATCGTTATAAATTTGGCTTGCAGATTATTTAAAAAACATAACCGTTTTCTTAGCTCTCCAACAATGTATAACAACTAGGAACTTACTTCAAAGAAACTAAAATAAAACTAATAAAAGATCACATCACAAAGGAAGCGGGCGGAAATTCGTATTCGTACAGTTTGTCTATCTATAAAGTCGTTAAATTAAAAAGTGGCAATACTGTAGTGTCGTCCCTTCCCATGGACGTAATACAATAAACAGGACTGAGCACTCGCGGCTGAAAAACGAGCAGAGCGAGATAGTTGGTAGGGAGGAGTGTGCCCCTTTCTAACAGGGTGACAATAAGATTTTTGCTGTGTGGGACAAAATTCAATCCTGCAATCATTCTGCTAATTGTTTATTATAAACACTGAAGTTTTTCATTGGCTATGGAAATAAATCCTACTAGTCCTACTAATCCTATTCCTACTAATCCTTTCTACTTTCCAACTAATATCATAAATGCGAAAGCTTGTGAAACTATACTTGTTGAACTTGTTCTGTTATTTTACCGCAGAAAGAAGAAGATAATTCACTCAGAAACGCCAATTAACATATCATAAATTTAACAAAAAGGTAAAACCAACAAAAAATAATGTAATGTATGTAAAAGACAATACACGAATTCATGGTCAACATAGTTGTTAGAAGGGTTACCATTACAAATAAAAAGCAGACTAGACAAAAATATATATTTTATTATTTATTTAATACAACGAAATTAACGAAAAGAACGAGACACAATCCTCCCTTGTCGCTATCCCTCTCGGCGCAGATTAGCCTCTGTCTACGGCGCAACATAAAAAGATACTTTCTTCCCTTGTAATATAGTTTATTTTCGTAAATACAAATTTTCAGAGTACTCAGTCCTGTTTATTGTATTACGTCCATGATAAAAAAAATAACACACAAGAAGAAATAGTGTACCAATAAAATGTTCTATTTTTTCCAGATTAATATTTCATTTCGTTTCAAACATTTCTACTTCATTGAACGTAATTGAATGTATGGATATTATCCCCTTTGCTTAAATACGAATACACGAAAATAACCATGGGCTGCGTAATAATACTTAAGACAACTGTCAAAGTGACGTCTGGGCGTTTTTTACCCATCTATTTTACGGGGTGACCGGTGCGATCGCCCGACGACGCCCGACGACGCACTGGCCTTATACTCTGAAATCCGATTTTCGAAGTTCGTTTCGTGCCATTCCGCTCTCACTAATAGTTATTAATTTGAGAATGAGAGGGACGGTGTGATACGAACTTCGAAAATCGGATTTCGGAGTTGCCCCCCTGGCCCGTTCAGTAACTCGGTGCGATCGTCGGGTGATCACACCAAGTCGTTCAGTAACATCGCCGGGCGTCGTCGGGCGATCGCACCGGTCACCCCGTAAAATAGATGGGTAAAAAACGCCCAGACGTCACTTTGACAGTTGTCTTAAGTATTACACTTTACATGTACTTTACTTTTTTACTTACTTTATAATAAACTTATAATTACGAAAACGAAATCGCATGCCATCGACATTTAAATTTAATGTGGATTTAAATGAAATTTGAAATTTAAATTTCGATTCTGAATTCTTCACTAAGTTTTGATTTGAATATTGCAATTGACACTTTTGACAGAAGAACGCCCCAACTCGTTCAGTCGGTGTGAAAATGATCGGAAGATTTTCACCCGACGATAATCACACTGACACTAGTTACTGAACGTAGCCATGATATTATAATTATTATGTTGATATGACAGTTCGCTATCGCTCCCCTGTGACAGTTCCAAGAGGTCGGTGGGTCAACTAAAAATCTGATTTATTAGTACGTAGATTCTGAAAAATATCATAGTAATCATGGTTTTTGCTCTTTGGCTTTAAATATGGTCTTGTTTCATATGCATGTAAGTTATTTACGTGGGATACACAAATACATTTTGTCGTCTTGTTTTTTGTTTTCATTCTGGTACCTAGGTTAAAATGGTACAATATAGTTGTTTTATTTCATTACACTAGTCTTTTAAAACTGTTCGGTAAATTAGTTCGACCACTGCGGTGTTCTACGATGTCTTGCGTACTTATATTGCGTAGTATTCAACTTCATAAAGTCGAGCGTCGGGCATATTTGGTACTTACTAAAAATGTTATTTCTAATAACCATTATGGAATAATAATTATTCAAGTTACTTCATCGTTTAGCTTCTGTATTTGATTGAGATTCTTGTGCATTTGCTTATCTTAGTTATCATCACTGTTGTCATGGTTTTTGCTCTTTGACTTTAAATATACCTTGTTTGATGTGCATGTAGTTTTAATTAATAAATTAGGGAAATCATTAATTTTCATGTATCATGTGAACATAATATAGAGACAGTATTATTAAAACAAAAGCTTTGCAGGGACTGATTTTGTGTCATGTTAATTGGATTCATGTAATTTAAATACTTTTTATGTGGGTATATTATTTACAGACAGGGTACATGATATGGTTAAAGCTTTAGAATTTAAGCTGGAAAATAAGTGGAACATGGACTATAGTAATATAAAGGTTTAGTGACTTTGCTATGCACAGTAACAGTATTTGAAATAGAGTAGTGATGATAGATATTTAAACATTTTTTTGTGACTTGTGTTTGATTTGTTAATCACAATATTTATTTTTGTGAACATAACTTCCAAATACAATACACCATGTTTTTTTTATTTCCGATAACTTTAGCATATTACTAGTTGCATCCATAGAAACTAAGTGGAAGATTAGATTTATTTAAATTGCAAAAAAATCTAATCTACCACTTAGTTTTTATGGATGAACCTAGTAATATGCCAAAGTTATCGGAAAAAAAAACATGGTTTATAAATAATGGTAGAATTGCTTTTGGTTTAAATGTGTTTTACTGAAAACAGTATTTACTCTGTTAGCCAAAAATGGGTTTGCTTTTTAACAACACAAGGAGCATTTTAGTTGACATTACTAAGGAAAATGTTAGTATAACATATTATTAACCATATTATGTACCTTTGATTGTCTTTATGTTTATGTTAAAACTCTAATTTTTTTGTTTTGTGGTAGTTATTAAAAAAGCTGTTTTTTTTAAATCCATGAATCTAGAATAATGGGATTTAATGAATGAATTTCTTTTACAGGTCAGCAATTTAAAAACACAGAGCAAATTCCATGCACCTTCTTGAAATTCTAACAACAGTCTTCTTACTTCAAAGTAGCAATGCATGTAAAAAGCTCTTGTAGCTGATCTAGTTTTTTAGAGTAAATTACGTAATAATTATGTTGTATATTCTATATTATCATATTTTCCTAACGATATGCTGAAATTGACAAATAGTTATTGCAGATACTTAATGCTTACATCTGATTATTTTAATAGCAGGGCACATGTGAAAAAAATTTCACATTTATGTTCTAAAAGAAAGACATGCAATACGGAGAGTGTGCAAGTAACAGATTTTGGGCAATTGTTTCATCCAAGCCAGCAAGTAAGATTGTGTGCAAATGCAAAGAACAGATTACGTTCAAGGAAACTTGCTATGAAAACAAATGAATTAACAAAAAACAAACAAATGACTGAACCTTGGCAGCCAACTCCAAATCATGTTAGCTATGGCGGGCAGTTTGAAATGTAAGCATTATTAAGTTTACACATATTTTTAGAAATAATATTTCAATTTACTAATATTTAAAACTATTTAATAAAGGTTAAGGTAAATTAATTTATATTGTGAGCCTTTTTCAAATTAAATTAAAAGTATAAAGGGTGAACCTTAGTACCTATTAATCTGTATGTAGAGTATTCCTTATTTTCAGTGTTAGTTGCACTACACACTTCTATAATTTCTTTTCGATAGTGTTTCTGATGACGACAGTACTCCTGAAGTATGGCAGAATGAGTTCAGTGTAGAAGGTTCAGCAAGCTCGAACCAGTCTCAGGGGTCCTGTAATATACCATCAAATTTTCGAATTTGGGAGTCAACTCAGAAAGGCACTGCTTACAATGGTATGAAAAGTTTTTTTAAGCATTAAATAGATAGATACATTTTGTATTTCGTTCATTAATTATTATACTCGTATATTGCTGGATTACGCCCGTCTGCGTATTTTCGAAAATGTGTCCTTTTAGATGGTACTTTTCTTTATATATATTATTGAGATATTTCCTTTCAGGTAACACATTCAAGTTCCGTGTGTTGTCGTATAATGTTTTGGCGCAGTATTTGTTAGAGTGTCACCCTTATTTATACACACAATGCTCTCCACGGAACTTAAAATGGAATGTCAGGGCGGCTCGGCTTTATGATGAAATACTGAAATTGGATCCTGATGTAAAGCATTTCACTATTTTGTTCCAACAATTTATGCTATTAATCTTGTTTTTAAGTTATATTGATGCTGTCATAAGGAAAAGGTGTACTTAATACACTTTTTTGTCTATTAGGTACTGTGTACAGTTACATAGTGTGATGTACTTATACTTATACAATAAAATAACTAGATAGATTAAAATTTTCATAATGATATGTACAACCAACTATTATGGTTTGCTCCCCGGGTTGCTGTTTTAGTTCTATCAATACTTACACTTATTTTAGAGACTGGTCATAATGAATGATTAGACGCTACAATGTTAATAAGTGCCACTTCATTGTGTTTTAGTATCATAACTAATTTTATGTTAACTGTTGCAGATTTTATGTTTGCAAGAAGTGCAAGTGTCACACCTTGACAGTTTTTACTCGAAATTTGAGAATTTGGGTTACTTTGGAATATTCAAGAGAAAAACTGGGCATCGGCACGATGGCTGCGCAATTTACTTTAAGCAGTCGCTTTTTGAATTACAAGATACTGTCAGTGTAAGTTGATCCACCTACATATTACTCGCACCTCGACGTTTACCCATATAGGGCAAAGCGAATGATAAGAAATGCAATTTTATTCCTTATATAGCTATAAAACTGAATTATTACTGACTGACTCACAGACAGACAATGTAGAGCCTAAACCACTAGAGCTAGAGACGAAGCTTGGTAGATACTTACGTAAGTGTCATTGAGGAACTTTAAAAACAATTTTTTCGAAATTTTTGCAATTTAGTGCAAAGTCGTAGGAATAAGTTAGTAAATTTATGAACCTGCCCATTGCTGCCATTTATACATAGTTGCTTCTATGCTGCTTCCTTCGAGATAAAAAATAGGTAGAAATAAGATTAATATAATATACCTACTACATTGTGCACCAGTGGCGTGGCGTCAAGTATATCAGAAGGCAAGCCGAAGGAAACTTAACTAGCCTTTTCCTCTAATTCTTCATAATAAATTGCCCAACTGCCTTTAAATAGGCAAGCCGGTGGGAATCGAGTTCTATGGACGCTACGCCATTGTTGTGCACCAAGGGTGGCTAGAAAATAAATACGAACGAGAGATTTAAAAGCCCGACGCTAAAGACCTTGGATACACACAACGTTTTTCGTCATATTCGCAAGGAAAAAAAAACAGACAAAGAATGAAATTAATGTAATCATTGATAAAGTCTCTAAAATAATAGTAAAATATAAATATAATGTTTATTTTAAAACCAAACTTGTAACGCTTTTAGTCTATTTATATAGTGAAAAGCTCTAACATCCAGCTTGCATGTATTTAACACCCTCTATGAGCAAGGGTCATGAAAAAATACCTATTTATTCCTTTTTTATAGATAAAAAAAATGCGTTTTTCATCTCTTTTTTGTGGCTAGTTATTTAAATATATAAATGTATGTATGAATGTTTGCATAACTCTTTATTGTACATAAAACACATGAAAAAGGTAAATACAGGACAACACAAATGTACAAAGGCGAACTTATCCCTAAATAAGTCTGTTATTTAATAAATGTAGGTACCTACACTTAATTATAGTGCTCTATGAGTACAATTTTTTTTAAGTATCGATAACGGTACACAGAATTTTTAAATATAAATACATAAGACGTTTTGATTCGTAAACATGCCTGATTAGATTAAATACTTGAGTTATAATCAGATGATGTTTGCTTTGCTTTGATCGAATTCATGAATGACAATGTTACATACATATAGTGACCCCATTATGTTAGCTCGACTCACGAACTTATCTTCGCCACTCGGGTTTTTGACATCTCTCTTGTAGGTAGATTATTCAGCAAGTAGCTAATTTGATGTCTTTGTTATTTTCCTGTAGGTATGTGTATTTGTTACGCTACGCAATTTGAAGCACTTATACGTAAAGCGTCTTTGTTTGTAGCCAAGTGCGTCGCTTCGCACTCGGATAGAAGGCTCTGGTTCCACCGCCGTCGATGAGCGAGAAGCGAGTGTAGAGAGTTGTCGCTGGCTGACTGGCTCTTTCTAAGATGGAGAACTGTAGGGAGAAAGCCCTCGCCGGCGGTGTGAACACCCAACGATTAACTATCTATATCTGTCTCTTTTTCCGACACGGAATCTATATATTTTTTCGTTTCTTGAGCGAGAAAATAGTCTATAGCTAGCCTCGGTGGAACCAGTTCCTAAATAACATTCTACAGTCGACGTCAAATATATCTTTACATTTTAGTGCCTTGTCGTTATTTAACTTCACATTTGAACTTTCATAATGAAGTTGTCAAAGTCCTTGGAGCGACAAGGCACTAAAGTGTAAAGATGTCTTTGACGACAACTGTACTAAAAGCATACGAATTATAAATTAGTCCTTTGCGAAGTGTTGTTATTTAAGCGACTTACTTATGTATTATATCTTACATTAATTTTAGGCTGTGCGTTGTCTCTCAGTCACGGTACTGTTTTATAGGTACCTGGTTGACTATTGTTTTTTTTGTACGTTTTTAATAATGAAACCTAGCTAGATCGATTTATTGCCCCGAAACCCCCTGCATGCCAAATTTCATGAAAATCGTTGGAGCCGTTTCCGAGATCCAGATTATCCATATATATAAAAGAAAGTCGTGTTAATTACACTATTTATAACTCGAGAACGGCTGAACCGTTTTGGCTGAAAATTGGTGGGGAGGTAGTTGTGAACCAGGAATGGGTAATAGGATACTTTTTTTTTTCATTATTGTCCTAATAATGTGGCTGCCATAGAGAACCGAAATTTGGGACGAAGGCAGTTTGTAGGTAGGCTACGTTAGTAAAAAAAAATGGACACAGGGCTGGATTAAGGTGGATTTGGGACTTTCGCGAATTTGTAGAAAAGTCCTTGGCTTTTTGTACCAGATACGTGAAATTTGGCAGGGGGTTAAGTTTATGAATAGGAGATGTCAGTTATGAACTTATGAACGAGTTGTGCGACTGGGTCCCCAACTCATTTTATACTCGGAAACCGCTTAGTTAATTGAAGATAAATTAAGTATACGCGGACGAAGTCGCGGGTAAAAACATGTATATATATACGAGAATTGCTCGTTTAAAGGTATTAGATAGATAGATAGATAAATACATACATACATACTTATGTAACAAGCGCACAAATTATACATTTACAATAAAGAATTTAAGTACCGAAGTTACATTTTATCTGAATACGAATATGAGGCCACATTTTAAACTTTTTTAGGTGGAGTACTATCAGCCAGAGCTGCCGATACTTAACCGGGACAACATAGGGATAATGGTGAAGTTGGTGCCACGGCACAGTCGGGACACGCCGCTGGTGGTGGCGACCACGCATTTGTTGTACAACCCCAAGCGCACTGACGTTCGGCTGGCACAGCTGCAACTGCTTCTAGCTGAGTTGGACAGATTCGCCTACTTCAACAATGGGAAACAGTAAGATAAATACTTGCATGACCTGTAGTTCATCCGCATAACTAATTTAAATATTAAATCATCTAGATAGTTCCGACGCCAAGGTTGTTACAAGACGGTTTTATCCTTGTATACAGGGCGCGCAATCTATTTCAGTGAACCACAATACACAATAGTACAATACAATACAAGTAGAATACAGTACAATAGGTGATTTTCGTTCAGTACTTATGTTTAAAACATTTTGTTTTGAAGTGAATATTTTTATTTTATTTACTTTTGGAAGTGTGATTCGTTTCTATAGAGATCATCAAATCATCTGGTCGGTCACTAAAGGCAAAATGTTACAAGTAAATGTAAAATACTTATACATGCTTTTTTAACGATACAACGTTACCAAATACTAACGCGTTACGCCAAAAATGGCAATTGCAATAGGGATCTCTAGGAAATGAGGCAAACATAGTGCAGCATTTCAGTAACTTTGTATAATTCCATTTCTTCGAACTGGATGATGTGGTTCTTTTCTTATTTAGCACGTAGCGCCGCTTTATCTCTCGATATAGGTAATTAATGTGATGTGAAGGATGATCTAGTTCAAAGCGTATTTTACGTCACTCTTGACACAGACGAAATTTTATATACACTAACAATGCACGTTGCTACGTGCCGCGGCCGCATGCGCAAACCACGTGTCATCAGTAAAATTTCGGCCAGCTAACGCTTTGTTAGCCCACCTCCTTGGACACGGCAGCGCGGCGCAATCACATATTTTACTTAACTTAGTAAAAAAATATTTTTGCCCTTTTTATTCTCGTAAGGCCTCGCGTTCACCCTGAAGGACAAATGAATAGCAAGAATAACCGCCGAATATACTACATGAAGTACAAACTATTAAATGAAGAAAGAGCTTTAAATAAGCTGAAGTAAAACCTAAAATCACAAAACTGGGACTCGGTGGCTCGGTCTTATAAGTACTAAGCAATTTAAAAAACGTCGGGACTTATGTTAAATTAACATATAAAATAATAAATATCTTGGGACAATTGACACCAATTGACCTAGCCCCAAACTAAGCAAAGCTTATAATATGGGCACTATACAACGGATAAACATACTTATATAGATAAATACAAACTTAAATACATATTAAACATCCAAGACTCGAGAACAAACATTCGTATTTTCATACAAATATCTGCCCCGACCGGGGATCGAACCCGGGACCTCAAGCTTCATGGTCAGGTTCTCTAACCACTAGGCCATCCGGTAGTTCCATATGCAACTAAGTATTGAACTTATTCGTTTGGAATTTACATGCGTATGCCGAGCCGACTGTTACATTGGTATTAGGGTCACGGAATTTCTGGGATATACTTTTGCTGTAGGGTATTTTTTTTGGGCTGGAAACTGCGCGATATAAACACATTTAGAAATGTGAAGAAAACTGAGCATAATATTTAGGCGCTGTTACTTGTGAAGTGTTGGAGAATAACGAACCTGGGTGAACAGCAACTAAATTCTATCTTTGTTCGCAGGTCAGGCCACTTGCCTATAATTTTGACCGGCGATTTCAACTCCACCCCAGACAGTGCTGTTATTAAACTACTAGATAAAGGACACGTTAGGTGGGTAAATAATTAAACAATACACACATAGTATCTATACAGATAAATAAATACATAGCCATTAATAAGAGGCAGCAGCAAATAAGATTTTATCTGTAAAAACGCCGGTTAAGGTGAAGTTGCCAAATTATTAATATTAGGGTAGTTAATTCTTCTATATAAAATAATGAAAAATACTAATAATCATGAAAATATGTTTCAGTACTGGACCGTTCAGAGATAGCTCCGATTGGAAGAAAATTGGCGTGACTGACAACTGTCAACACTTATCCGTTTATTTAAACCAATCACAAGGCTTGACGACGGAATTTGGCATGACAAAGGTAAACTCAAATAACTATAGATACAGTAATTTCAATATTATCGATCAGCAATTAGAATAACAAAAGAGAGTAACGATTGCATAATCTTGATTTACGTTATTACCTACTGCGTCTGTATGAACACTTAGGTTACCTATCATATACCTTACAAATAAAGAAGGAATTTTTTGAAGTGTGGAAATCTTATCTAAGCACTCCTAAGTAGATTTCGAATTTCGATGCTTCCAAATATTTCTACTACTTATACCTCTGGAACTTGAGCCAGTAATTACGAAAATAAAAAGGTCCAACTCATGCAATTCATTAATTTCCTCATTGTACCTTAAACTAAAGAAAATTAAAACAGTTAAGTGGTTTAAACAAGGTTGTTACAATAGAACTATGTAGGTTGGAATGGAACTACCTTTGAAGCAAACCAATGCTTGTGTCGTACATAACCGTTATACCGCAATCCTAATAAACGCACCATAATTTTAATATATTTCTCTAACTTTCATTAGAAATTATCTTTCCAACGACACTCCGCTTTACGGGGTAGACGTCTTGAGGGTATTGATATACTTATACCTACTTATAGTGAACCTTTCTAAAAATACATATATTATTCTTCCACTTGCTCGGCGTGATTGTTACACTGTAAGATATAACTTGAATAGTAAGTCGCTTACAGACTGACAAACGGATATATGGCGAAACTAGATTCTGTTTATGTCGTTTCGCTACGCAATTCTAAAATAAAGCTCTCATGAGATGACGGACCGCAAATTAATGATCCGGCTATGTATTGCTATTCAATATAAAAACAAACTGAACATCATGTTTGCATAACACATTCCTAAAAGCTTCTAATGAAAAAAACAATTAATTTGATGTTATAGATATACAATTCTGACTACCGAGGTGCCATACCTGAAAGCGGTGACGAATCTTCCGCCCACGAAGATGAGCATAGCGAACTCTTTAACAGCGGCGCTATCGGGCATTCATTCAATCTCACCTCCGTCTACACCGGGGTCAAACATGACGGCAAATTCGAGGCGACGTCATTTCAAGACTACTGGGTCACAGTGGACTATATATATTTTAGGTAATTGTATTGACTTACAATAAACAATTGCTATTTTTTCCTATTATGGTAACATTGCGCCTCTGTGGAATTACGAAGAGCTAGGGATTGTCCATGTTTCGTGCCTGAAGAATTTATTTCCAAATACTTATCCTATACGGTGCTTTTTCACTTCAAATCCAATCACTTCCAATTCCGTCTATTTATTACTACGAAACAGACAGAGACGTCATCATAGATAACTGACAGTTAAGGAGTGGTGAAACAGGCTCAAAGAGTGTTGATGTCAAAGAAGAATGTATACATATAATGTCCTTGCACATTGCAGCCAGCAGCAATCACACATGTTCACTGAAACTGCCACTCAGGGGTGAAATAGTTATTTGTGTCACAAGGGAGCAAAATGATGTAGTTACGGCGAGGGCGCTACATTGAATCCAGAATGTAGCGAAGGATTCTACAATAGAATCCTGAGCGTAGCGAGGGATTCTAAAGTAGAATCTAGAGCGTAATGAGGGATTCAAGTGCTATCGCCCAAGATGAAAATAATTTTGCTCCCGAGTGGCTCATTCAACTTTTCACACCGAACATTAAAAAACTTGAAAAAAGAATTCTTAATATAATTAAAGAGCTACCAGCATAGAAAATGGCGTGGTCTTACAATTATCAACTTCAAAAAATTTCATTTGCATAAAAACACTTAGAAAAGCCTTGAACAGAAAAGTTGCACTTTGATCTCTCTCCACAGGGAGCAAAGCTTACTTTTCTGAATGAGAGGTGTGAAAAAAAAGTTTAACTTCTAGCAGTAAAATAATATAATCTCTCTTATTCCTCAAACTGAACCCAATTACTTCAATCGACCGTCAGTTCGCTATAGCTGATAAGGGCCTAATATTAATCTTATCGTTGGATGGGTCAGTATTATTGCCAGTCTAAGATATGATATCTGTTGGTCGTAGTTGCTGCAGCGGCCTGAACCTAGTGGAACGACTTCGGCTGCCTACAGTTGTGGAATGCGGAGTGCTGGGCAAACTACCTAACGACGTGTATGGATCGGACCACCTTGCTCTTGGGGGGACATTTGAACTTCGATCAGTGAGATCAGCGTTATAACACGGTATGCGTATTTTAAATTCATACCTGGCGTTAATTAACTACCTACGTAATTGATACTGATTTAATACGATTATTTGATTATCAACAATTTGACAATCTGGTTAGGGTCAATGAATAACATAAATACATTACGGTGCCTTCGTTATCAGGTTATTTATATATATATATATATTAATTCAGCTTGCTATTAAGATTTTGTTACATGATAATGTTCAGTTGAATTATTAGTTTGATTTTGGCTCACCATATTCAGATAAATAAGGACGGAATGCGCCTTTGACTTGCCATCATATGAAAAAAAATTGTCAATCTTTAAGGGGGGCGAGGACACGAACATCGTGCAGCACACGCCTTCGTAATGTCGCACACTTTTCTCATTCCTACAGATACATACCAAAACTAAATCGTCACACATACGTAAAACCCGCAAACGAATAAATATTTTGACGTAAATACACTCATTTTTAGGGTTCCGTAGCCAAATGGCAAAAAAGGGGTTTGGCAGAGGGGAAATGGGTAGCATGGCACCCAGTGGCGTAGATAGGATGGGTGGCACCCGGTGTGGATATTGTAGGTGTCACCCGAAAAATCAATTATTTCTGTTATGAAACTTACCACAGTTTTAAGTTTTTACAATTTTTCATTTACTAATGATGCTCAAACTGGTGCGGGCTTATATATATTATATAACTTGGCACTTTTTGGGATTTTGTGACGTATTTATGGAATTTATTGATAGTAGATCGAACTCTATTGTCATTTATAATTCGTTTAAAATTCAATTAATGACAAATTTATAGGTGTTACAAACTTTGTCAATGGTTTTGACAGTCTCTGTTTTATTATTTATTTGTTTAACTTTACACTTACCTACTAATTTCTTTTATTGAATAATTGACATATTTATTTTACAGTAATAAATAATGACGTCTTAATAACACCAATACACTAACGAATCTAATATGTAGATAAATTCTTCTAATTACATAAATTATCTTTTTCGATTATATGGTGGCTGTGTCTGATGAGACTGGACTGTATGGGCTTTTAGTGATTATGTCCGTTCGCCTACAGGCAATTATGCTTACTTTCTTTAAACTTGCCTTTCTAACATACCAATGCATTCATTTTCTATTTCATTATTTACTGAAGTTATTTTTACCAGAACTTCTGAACCGTTGTTGCGATGCCTTTTAGTTCTGAAGGGAATTAGGATGATTCACGTAGTAGATTGATATGCGATAGTATTAAAAAGTACAATTTAAATCACTATATATATGTGTGTTTACGGATATTATATAAGTAATTGTATGGGTATTTTTTGTAAATAAAAGATTTTCAGAGTGTCTCTGAGCTATATATGTATAATGATTTCAGTAATGTTAATGATTGTTTTCGTAGAGCTTTATTCAGTCTTAAGTACTTAATTGGTTAAAGTTTGAAATAAAAGCTATACCTATGGATTATAATTTTTCATTACACCCAGTCGTTAGTCGGCTGAGGTAGATTTCACTAATACCACTTGTTCATACATAATATAGTTTATGCTAACATGTCTAGGTGGCGATGGCGATAAGGGTATCGGCATAAAGCTTTGAATGTCGTCCAACTGATGGCGCTTGCCTGTCCAGTGCTAGACGGCGCTCCAGGGTTCATCTTTAAGAGGGTGCATCCATGCTGAGCTCGCAACGTCGCATTTTTGGTGATTTTTTGCGATTATTTCACGGAAATTGAATGAAAGTATCAAATATCCGTCTGTAGTGCACTTCGTTTTTAGTGTATTAATATGTGTAATGCAATGATTAATGGTGATGGACTTTTATTTTCGTGTTAAAGGGATAAAATACTATATCTCGTTTAATAAGAAAATAAAAGTCCATCACGATGAATTATTGCATTAGACACATTAATACACTAAAAACGAAGTGCACTACAGACAGATATTTGATACTTTCATTCAATTTCTGTGAAATAATCGCAAAAAATCACCAAAAATGCGACGTTGCGAGCTCAGCACGGATGCACCCTCTTAAAAAAAAGTTAAAATTTGGCGTGTTTGCTACTTGTCTCATTCCTGCGCTAAAATATAAATATTCTATACTATAATTAATTTACAATATTAATAAGAGTAAAGATTTGATTGTTTGTTTGTATTTGTAGGCTCTGAAACTATTGCACCTATTCGAAAAAATATTTTATCATTTGAATCAAACATTACCCTGATGAAAATAGGTTAATACCTATTTAATCCTGCCCTGACCAAGTTGCAGGAAACAGGTAGTTCATTTAAAAAAAAAGTTATTGTGATAAACGGAATGATCTCATTCGATACAGGTCCGTGCACTCTCCTACTGCTTATCAGCCGTATAGGGGCCGCCGAGTGACTGAGTAAAATGTTTTTATTTTTATAATATATATGGCTCGACGGAAAAATCTGTAACTTTTTTCCGTAGCTAAAGATGCTTATTCCTATCAATAGAAAAATCACCAAGCACTTTTAAAATAATCATGCATTCCCAATTTTATGTGGCTTGCTCGCGGGTATATAGACATATAAGCTCGCAATACCAACCTGGTTAAGTATTTTGACGTCACCACATAAAAAAACGAAGAATGGGGTTTTAAAGAAGTACCTATTACAATAGTAAGCCCACACTACTTTCGCTCCATTGAGAAGTCACCATTATGCTATATATATATATATAGCTGAATTTAAATATATATGTATAATAATCTTATTATTATAGTTGTCATAAGCAAACAATAGTCAAGGTGTACTTAATAGAACTCACCTGGTCTCCAACGTCCGCGCGATCTATGTCGCCAACGAATGATTAGCTTAGATTATTAATCCTTTTTTCAGGATTATCCCTCCAATTTCCCAAATATGAGTCACCGAACAAAAAAAAACCAGTTTGTGTCAGTTTATTTTTATTATTTATACAATTTTTCGATTTACAGCTCAATAGGAAAAAAATAAACAATATTTCAGAATAGCACTGTCACAACTAAATTAAGTATATAAAATTAGCTCATCATGGGAATATCGAAGAGGGTATTGTAAGCATTTGGCGCGGGCGTTGTTTGGACGTCAAGACAAATATTTTGAAATTGCATTGTTTGTGAAATCTTAAGCTAAATTGGTTTTTGGAATAAGATTTTATTTTTATTTTAAAAGCTATGCGTTAATAATAAGTAGGTATAGCTTCTAAAGTAAAAATCATAATTCAAGTATTCCACTTAAATGCTTACAATGATCCATTTAAATCACTGTCGTAAGTCTTATACTTATAGTCAAGCACATTTTGAGTAAATTTTATTTACATTAAGACCCTGAAAATACGGTCTACTTGTTTGCCACTTGAACGCCTTATACGAGTTATTCCAAAGGATTCCATTTGGTTAAAGATATAGACTAGACCCTAGACTTACACGCTTGATCATGGTAGGTTTCTAGTAATTGTATATAGTAATATAAGTCTTATCGAAAATCGAGATATGCGGGACGTCCAAGTGGTCATAAATAATTTAACTAAAGTATAAATGTACGTCAACAATGCCCAACGTCCAAGCTAACTTCCGCTAATATTATCAGAAAGTTTGTTAAATTTCTAATGATTTTGGCTCCACAAACAAGCACGATTCATAATTTTATGTATTTTTGGAGTAGTTAGTCATATAACGCAGAGCCATATTTGTCATTTGCGTTCGTGACGCAATTCCCTAAGCAATCGCCACAATATCAAAGAAAACACCGACTGCCTAGTGTTTTTACGTAATTTATTTACACAATGTGGCCAAGTGTGTTTGTCATTTACAGTGTCACTATCAGCCGGCCCACACCAAGTCGCACCACTTGCAACATCGACATAGTATTGTATACAGAAACCTTCGCACTGTAAAACACCCCAAATCGTTATTAATTATAACGCGTGGAACTTCTATAAAGTCCTCGTACTCTACCAAACCCACATACACTTATTTAAAATTTTGCCACCATCTAACAAACCAATAAATTATTTACGTAAGTAAATAACAAAATCACAACGATAACAATCACTTCAATTATAACTAAGAATTATGTATTTCAAAAAGTCACAGCTGGGAAAAGCGTACAAGCACAAACCTATGTAAATAAGTATATACTTAAGTACACTATTTTGATGTAAGTAAGATTTACATTTATTTTGTTAAGTAGGTACTTTTTTAAGAAACTAAGACTATGCTCTGGAGGTCAATAAATCAAACAAGTAGATACAAATATTAAAATAATAATAATGATCTACTAGGTACTATGAAAAGCGGTTGCTGAAAGTAAAGCCTGACCATTAGTATGTAAAGGTGCAGCCATTTTGCGGAATTTTATTGGAGCTAATTTCCGACACTGGTAACAATTTCGTAGCTGTCATATCAAATGTCATAGCGGCTGTATGTTTCAATGTCATACATTATCTGTCTTTACACTGTCTCTTAAACATAATCCGGAATACTTCTGCAGCTGACTGGGTTAGGCTAAGCGCGCACTGCGGTGCGGTTAGTTGCGGTTTGCGGTTTGCTTGCTTACTTGTAGCCGCGGGCAACAGTTAGTTTATTAAAAAGGAACTACCTATTCTCTAATGATAAAACGACCTATTTAGTCGAGAGTGAACCGAAAGTGTATTGTCAAAGAAATGTGCATGATTCCCAAGTTTCTTTCCAAATTTTGAGAAAATGAAACTGATTGAATACCAATTCTCGTAGTAGGTGCTTACCTAGTCGAATTCAATATCGTCACAATTTGAAAAAAAAACTTAAATCAATGCGAAAACTAAACTTTGTTCACGTTGTAAGGATAAGCGCGCACTGCTGTGCGTCGAGTTGCGATTGCGGTTTGCACCGCAACAAATCTGTGGCAAATCAGATTTTTTAGCCGCAATGCGGTTGTACAACCGCAACCGCAGTGTGCGAACCTCCACTTAGGTTCATACATCACAGATTTTTGCGGGAGCAAATCGCAATTAACCGCACCGCAGTGCGCTCTTGTTTAGCCTAAGTTCACTTTGTAAGATTTAGATTTTGACGTATAAGTTTTTTTAAGTTGTGACGATATGTATCGTGAGTTTGTGTGGTAAATTCACGGACCTATTAGTGTAAAAGGTGAGATCGGATTATCTAGACTATTGTTAGGCTATTATGCCGCTCAAGTACCTAATATCCACGTATGACATCCACTTAAATACAGGTCCGTATATAGGTAATTCGAATGTTGCTCTACGTATTATCAAACTCAAGAACGATCTCTATAGCGCTGGAATCGGGGCCCAGATTAAACTGAACGTCTTTTTATGGTTAACCAAAAGAGAGCTCTATGACATACCTCATAAATTATTAGTGGTCCGGCTTTACTGTTCCTCTATGAATGAAATAGATTTGCCCATACATTCTCGACCATCTATTTAAGATTCGTCCTTTGCAAGCAGCAACATTAACTACTTTACTAGTGAATCAAAAATAATTACCTTGTTACTGTTGTTACTATGTAATCAGCGGCGGTAGCGGTTGTAGCAGAGTAATAAGGTAATTGTTTTTTGTTTATTATTATGGACCTCCGCAAAGTAACGCCTGATTCAATGAACATAACCAGAGTTTGAACCGAAAACAGTAATTTTTCGATTGGATAAGGATCATCTTGTGCGAAATTATCTTTTTTTATATCACACACACACTCGGAAGTCAGGATCAAAATGTCTTTGCATTTTTATAATGTGCCCTCCTAAAACCTTTCTTCTGCGAACTTGGACAAAAATACGATACACAAACATGTCGTTCATTTCATTTACCACAAGGTTTATTTAGATGGAACCTTCGATATCCCTTAGTAAAGTATTTCGAAAGATCCTCGTTCAGCCATTATACAATACTACATCGTGTCTTTATCTTTTCACACTATTACTAATTAAAAAAAATGTGATACCTAACTGATATCCTTAATATAAACAGTATGGAATCTCACTGAATTGTACACGCGGTATACGTATCTCTTAAATGGGCGTATGACTTCATGAATTCCGAAACCTCAAGTTTGTCAGCAAAATAGACCGTTGCTCCATTACCACAGAAAAAAAAATCACGATACGATTATTAGTTAATTTCTTCACCATTTTAGTTAATGGTTAGGAACCTACAGAATACGGGCAGTAAGTAGTATCGTTTGTTGTGCGAGATATGTATATCTATGAACTGTAATTCCTATACTTACTCAGATCATCACTGGTAAGTCGAATATACTCGGGAGCAAAGAAACCGGGTCACTTCTCATACAACTTTCTAGGAAGTGACCCGATTTCTTTGCTTCTGAGTATATATTTTATCGTTATCAAAAAATATTTAAGCATATGAACCCCATGTTTTATGGGCCATATTGTAAGTGGTTGTGAAGCTGATGTTATCTCTGACGTAAGACGTAATCAGTGTATGGGTAGACTTATACATAGTTTTAAACCACCCCGGTGGAAAACAAGCGTATACGGCTCGCCATAGATAAGCGTTAATAATTTTAAAGCAAGAAATAAATACCCGTTTTTATAATTTATTAAGATTGCAACTATCGCTTTTAATTTGGGGACTTGCACACACTGTAAAAACCGACTCATGGGAGATACCTAAATTCAATAATAAACAAAATATTCTCACTCGGTTAGCCAAAGTGCAAAGTGTGTGTTTGAAAAAAATACAAGATTATTTTTCATTTGTTTAAAAATCACAAGCATGTTAACACTACATACATTCTGATTATTACTGTAAAACAAATTTAATAACCTGATACTAATGTTTACTTAATTTGCCGCAGATAGACAATGTGAACTATGTAAACCCACATACCTATTTAAATTGATTGCAGACTTGACCAGTTATATATGAAAATTAGATTAGACTAAGTATTTTCAAGAATAATATATGTACTTAAACTGAAGTATTTTTTTATAGATAATAGGGATTAATTTATCTACATATGTATATAAAAGAAAGTCGTATTAGTTACACTATTTATAACTCGAGAAAGGCAGAACCGATAAGGCTGAAAATTTGTGGGGAGGTAATTGATTTTTTTTTCATTGTTGTCTTTCTAACAATGTGGCTGCTATAATTATGTAGAGACCCGATATTTGGGACGGAGGCAGTTTGTAGGTGGATTTGCGACTCGCGAATTTGTGAGAAAGGCCTTGACTTTTTGTACCTACCGGATACGTGAAATTTGGCAGAGAGTTTATGAGTAAGATGTCAGTTACGAACGGGTTGTGCGACTAGGACCCAAACTCCCCAAGTGGCTTGCTAATACAGATTCTTGATACACAACAGATATAATATTCTTTGAGGATCACAGAGCAGAGGGGCACTATAAGAATGGATTTTTTAATTTCTCACGGGATCGAACATGAATGCTAAATATTTGTAAACTATAAATTTCTTGAGGATCACAGTGGTGCTTTGAGAAAATTCACGGGGTAGATAGAATATAAGAGATCGGTAAATTTCCTTTAAAGTGGCTCTATCACTAGAACTCTTATAGAAAACCTGTTACTGGATACATTTTACACTCGAAAATTTCTTAGTTAATTGAAGATTTATAAATTACCTAAGTCTACGCGAACGATGTCGCGGGTAAAAGCTAGTATACATATATAGATAAACAATTATTAGATTTTGAATTGGCAAGAATAAATAATGAATTATTTTTATTTTAATAAAATTACAATCACAAAGATAGAAACGTTCAATCAATACATAGTACACAAATTCAGGGGCGGATTTAGGTGGAGAGGCACGGGGGCTCGTGCCCTCCCCGCCCCCAGACGGTATTTTTGTGTACTGTGGACAGTATATACTTCAAGTTTATTTCTAACAGTTAGGTATTGTTTTTTGTCTGTTCAGCCACTTGTGCCTCCCTCCCAACCAAATCCGCTCTTGCACAAATTCTATCCGCGGCGACTATTTAGCTATAGCTGAAGCTCTTTGACGTGCAAATTAAATGTCGGTATTTGTATATCATTGTTACAATTCACGATAGGTACTAAATGGCTCGATTTACTTTTGGGTCTACCAGATTAACTCCTGTAAATCAAGTGAAGTGAATACAAACGAACTATAGACTTTACAAATACAAGGACTTCGATAGTGGGACAGTATAAAAAATGTTTAGGTAAACCAAAAAAGCGAAATATCTTTTTAAAGCGATTTTTAGAAATAAATAGGCGTCTGCAACATTGTTTTGTCCCTATGAAAAGTTGTACCAGGATACAAAGTGATGCAGACCTGAAACCTGGTCCGAGGCAATAGAAATACGGCTGTCTCAAAATAGAGGCCTGATAAGTAGCATATGTTAAAAAAAAACAGACGAATTGAGAACCTCTTCTTTTTAAAGTAGATTAGAAACAAAAAAATAAAATGTTAATGGATTGGTAATAGGTAAAAAAAGTAGGAAATGACAACTGAAACAGGATGATCGTAGATTTAACGAATATATTCGCACCTTGGGGCGTGTTCAAGATAGGTATACTTAGTTAAAATATTATGAAACTGCGAAATAAACACATCAGACCGACAGTACATTTCGAGTGAACAAACTAGCAACCCTCTTGTGTAATGGGTATGACCATTCGTACGGCTAATGTTCAAATACGCTGATCAAAATTTAAATCCAAGGACTACTTATTTATTCACGTCCGTTGATTTCATTCACCCCATTTTGCTGAATACATATAGGTACTTACTTACTGATTTGTTTTTATCAGTCTAATATATATTATATATAATTGAAAACTGGAGCAACAAATGCTTTAGATCAGTAGCTACAAAATCGTCGTCATTGAATAAACTGCGCAAACTCTGGGACCTTCATAAATTAATTAAATTGATATTGGGAATTAGATATTTTATCTGTTGGCCAATTGATGAACCTATATTACATTAATACGCTATAGGAGCTAGTAAATGGCGTTTTCGTACCATTATACCTATATATCTAATAATACTGGATGGATATTAATATAATAATAATAAAGTATCGCGAAAAATTCAGATTATTTCATAAGACCTCATCTTTTTTTGTAAGTATACTAGTCGAAAAGCTCTTAATATTATAAATCCTTATTTAATGTTATGTATTTGTAAGAGGATTATGTAATTATGTACCTAGAAAACCCGCTTCGCTTTTTAATAACCTTATCGTATGTTAGATGAACGAATTAATATTAAATTAAGTGGTAGATATTTATACTGAAATCATCTTTAAGCTCGTAGTAGCAAAGTTTTAGCAATATTAGTCAAACAACGTAGAAACACGTAAAATAACTACCGTTAGGTAAGACTTTTTTTAATCCCATAAATTTTGTATATGAGGTATTTAAATCCACTAGACATGAAATGAATTTGGAGCGTTAAACAATTCAAATAAAGGAGACAGACTTATGACGAGTCACGGACAAAGTAGGTACTTTAAATATATCATCCACACTTATTTATAACGATATTTTTATAATCAAGTTAGTGATTTTATATCCATAATTATGAACACGCTTCATCCTGGACGGAGAGGGGGCTAAATGAGAAATTAAAAGTACTTACTAAGGTAATTCTGCTTTTAAATGGAACTTGTCTCACCGTCCCGTTAAACATTTAAGCCTTCGAGGTTCTTCGATCAGGTACCTATCCTATCCAACATACAACCATCAACACAAATATATATATATTTAATAAATTTATCACGACAACGTGACAATTTCTAAAAAGTATTTAACAATACTTTCCACTTTGCTTTGTCGGAAATACCAAGCGCAAAAACGCGTTAAAGCAGCTATGGACAAGTAAAACTGGCACATTCTTAATTACTTAACTGCCAAATAATGGTTCAGGTCCCATTCGAGGCTTCAGAATTCATATTATCACCCCTTATTGAAACAATTTAAGCAATAATCATTATCCAAAACAAATTCATACACATCGCACACTGCTAATGTTTTGCTGTTATCACCTAACTACAATCTTAAAAATAAATTGAATTTACAGATAAAATTACCGATTAATAGATGATTCCTAAAGACCATATTACATACAGTCTGTTTTACATTACGGACTTTTTCAGACTTCTTAATAAATTTAAAATTGCCAACGCCATTCCTAACTACGAGATTGATTTTATTCAAGTAAGTAGAAAATCGAGATTTCCTCAGCGAAATCTATGTGTGGCTTTAACTATCTACGATATTTCAGTTAACGAACTTTCTTAGTAATTAGAAATCAAGGCTCGTGTATAGGAGATAGTAGGTATGTGTTAAAGTGAAGCTTTCTGTATGTAGGTAGGTACGTGAGATTTTAAGAACGCACCGGGCCCATGCGTCCGTTAGCAAACTTACCGATTATGGAATTACTGTGATACTTGTTATATCAACTAATAATACTGAGTCAAAATTATAATACGCCTTCAATAATCTGGATATAACTACTACTTTGGCCGACACGAGTAATTCACAAAACTTTATTTATTTGTGTTCATATTTGAAATAGGTATGGTCTTTACAAACTTTACATAATATAGCTGGCTATCATGAATCGGAAATCAGGTTCATGTTACACTATGTGGTCACGCCTTAGTAGTATCTTATCTTCACAAAAAGTAGATGTTTGAACTATTTAAAAACGAATTAATTGATATTTTGACAACTGCATAAAACTATATTCAGTATACATAGAAATGACGTAAACTGATAAGAATCGTCTGATGATGCCGGGGCTGGGCGCGACACGTTTTCACGATGCTGGACCCGTGTTCCTACATTAACCGAAAAATTATATAATGCGTAGGTATGTTCTATTCTTAACACATTTAAACATTAACATCCATTGAAACTACTAAATTCGTTGCAACAGCCTCGGTTTCCATGCTTGGTGTCTTTCAATAGGCGTCATAAATTGAACACACGCATGCGCAATATAGTGCCAACATGATGGTTGGATGACGAAGCATCAGTTATTCAGTGAATTGTGTTGTAGCAACTTCTTGTTGTTTTTACGACGCCTAGTGAATGACGATCCTTATGGTTCGTGTAAATTAGAGTAGGGATCGTGGTGCAAGTAAATATTGATTTCAGGTACTGCTAGCAACATTTCTATTAATCAACACTTAAATAAATGTAAGGACATTCATCTGATGCCCTCGTATGGCAAATGCGTTCATGATCACGTGTGTTGGCAGTGATTTGAACACGACATAACATTATAATTATTACTCGCATAACATGTGCACCTATTATATAAACACATTAAGTAAAAAAATACGAACTTAATTTTATTGTATTTCGAGATATGGTAAAATTAAGATAAAGTTGACAAGAAATTGACTTGTTTGTATTCTTAATTAAAAACCAATAAGTACCTATACCTAACATATATTTGTAGTAAAAACCTAGAGCAAAAACCCACTAGTGTATTTACAAATTTTGTTTTTATATACCCACAGAGTGTTAAAAACCCCATGCACAATCTTTAGCAGATCTTTACCCACTACACCGTACTATAGTGAAAACTCCTATTATTGAAATAGTTTTGAACAGAATGTCAAGTTTTTTTATTCCTGTAACTAAATCAAGTAAAACAGAACATTTGGGTAGGTACTAAGATATGTATTAGTATGAGTAGATACTTAGTTACTTCCAATACGTTGGCGCGCGGCGCTATACGTGTGCGTGTTCTTGTCTTGTAAATGATCAGCTTTCATTTGTACTCCTCGGAGGAGTTGGACGACACCTGTAGCGATTACACAAACTGAAGCTGCACATTTCCATGCACACGAATCCATGCATTGCGCCACGTGCCATAATACGTTGAAATATCTGCACATTGGTACAATTTACTTGTACTCGATCTTTTACTACATATTATTATATCAAATGCCTAGAGATCCGTCACGTATGATTTCACATACGCTTTGGAACCCCGGACGTTTTTCTAGCAGTGTTTTAAGTTAAAGCTTTATTTATAAAAAACGAACGTTACAAGGTGAGCATCGCCCAAAAATACATACTACGCAGACCTCAAAATGATAGTGCATAGGTTTTGTGACAATCGGTATACGGTTTTTCTTTCAATGAACTGTTGCTATCGGTACACTGTTAGTTAGTAGAGTCGTCAGAATACAAGAGATTTGGATAATATGTTTGCTTCGCCGTAATGCAGGGGCTTTTATCATGTTTATGTCTGACCTACGATGATACAACCTACGTCAAAAAGCCTTATTTAATTAGAATTCCATAATAGTCCAGATACTAATTGACCTTATTAGATACTAAATACTATAAGAATCTAGCGACTGTGGACTACAGAAGGAAAAAATCGACAAGCTTTTACTGCTATTGGCATGTGTCCGTGTCCACGCTTGAAGACAGCAGCCGTCTCCGGCATCTCACGACTTTACAATTTGCACCACGTAGAATATTGACCGGGATTTTTTATTGTTGCTTTGTTAACTAAGTTGTTAATAATTACTTTACATTTCACACATAATTACGAAACATTGAATACTGGAATTGATACATTAATCTTACGTTTTACTTGCTATTTCTTGCCATTATATTACTGCAGAGTTTTCAAGGAATGCTCGGAAACTTGTTATACCATGGAATCATTAAAAAAAAATAGCATAAAAGGAAATCCTAAGCCCAGTAAAAGGGCAGTACTTAATTACTAATCCATATTGCTATAACTATATTCTAATCTATATAGGTAATATTAGAGCGTAAATATCATGTCTTTTCATCTAGATGTTTATCGCTATGAAATGTGTCTTAATGATATGAAAAATATGTTGAATGTTAATCTATACTACTTAACAAACAATTAATAACAAACATCTCGCTTTCAAAACAGATTGACGACTTTTGGTGATCGCAAAAGTATGCCATATGCGTCGGGGCAAGCGCCGCGTGAAATCGGCTATTACAAATTGTTATATTTATTTACATAAATCAGTTGGATCACAAAATGTAACTAAATACCTACCCCATTATGCTTTATATATGCGCGTTTACTGAGCCATTGATGAAGTATAAAATAGTTTTTATTTAAATTATTACGAATTATTAAAAATAAAATATTTATGTTTAGCATTTCAGTTTGATATAATTACGCGCGAAGCGAAAACAGGCAAAATATATCACTTGATTTCAATTATTTATCTTCAAAGGAAGTTATTATTCCATTAATAGCTTACAGAAATATTTTGATTTTATTGGATTGTCAATCTTTACCTACTATATATTTTTGACTTCTGTTCCAGTCTGCTTTCATCCTACAACTTATAATAATCAACATAATATAATAATATAATCACGTCTTAATTGGATATGTTTTAAATGTAACATTACAAGCTAACAATAATACAACATTCTTACCTTGCATTTGATTAAATGCAACTGATTGGCCACAAGCATCTTTTACAATTATGTTTCCCATATAACAATTTGATTAATCTGTCTTCACAATTAAATTTATGAAGTAAAATGCGAACGATAATACTTGTGGTAGAAATTGAAAAGAAAACGAGCAATAATAATTGGAAAAGTTGCTTATGGCATTGCCACGTTTATGTATCTTATCAGTGCTGTTTGGCGTTATGCCGCCTCACAACCATCCTTTATATTAATACCTCAATGAATAAACATCAATTACTTATTAGGAAACAACAATTTGATGACGACAAAGTATAGGTTTCGTTTCGCAATGTGGATATTAAATGGTATTTGATACATGTTTTTGTCTAGACATTTAATGTAACCTACGACATTCATGTTCTCGTCATAATTCTATTGTCTATACTTGCAAGAATTCGAGGCTGTTGCACGAGACACACGGGTATTTGGACTGGGCGCTATAAGCTTGTCTTGTATATATCTGTACGATTATTACATTGAAATACGCACGACATACAACAAAGGTATTTTAACTTAGATCTAAACTCCTGCTTGTACGAGGATGATAATAATACTCGCATCAATCACAACCTCGCTGTCTAAGTGTTCAATCGAGCTTGTTTTTAGATCTGTACGATAAATTTCAAACGATTTGCGATTATTCTCCAATTGAATATGTATGGTCACACAATTTTATCATTCAAACCGCAATGATTGTAGATTGGAATAGTATTCGCAAAATTAAGTAACAATCAGTTATTCAAAAGTTATCGCACAGTACCCAGTTAGGTATGTGACCTGTCCGGACGTGACAAAACAAATTCTGCACTTATCACACTCAAATCAAAACCTCCAATTTCAGGTCCATTGGCAGTCAATTGAAGTACTTGTTTGCTAAGTATTTAGTTATGATATATTAAATAACTTGCCAGTAGTGTCTCAACTGTCTGATGGTCAATGGTTAAACATCAATGAAGGCTTATTTTTGGCGTTTAGAGAAGAATTACATATTGGGGCAAGAGATAAGACGAACCCTCATTTAAAATAGAGTGAACAATCAGTTCTGTTATATGTTTTATATTACAAAATGTTGCTTACTTAGCCTGCGTTTAGTTAGCCGATGATGTCGATAGCCAACTAAGTCCGGAGATAATGCTCTCTTGAGATCATTTCGTCGTGGGTGTATCAGGGAACTACATTCGGATTAGGCCATCACGGTTAACTATCGAAGGACGCCTCGGAAGCTAAAGTTTTCGTTTGGCTCCGGGCAAATGAGTGTGTCTTGTCTCGAGCTGGGTTATGTCAAAGTCCGAGATTATATTACTAAGAGAGAGCGAATCGACACAATAAAATCGCTCTGTGGCATCACTTTCAGTTGTCCATATCCGGGGGAGGGGGAGGGTGGAGCGCATATCGCTGCACCCTTATACTATTTACAAATTAACTATATGGATAAGCAGAAAGCGATACTCGAGGTTCACGTACGGAACGAATACTTCTATAGGCCTATTGATATATTCACGAAGAACCATTCCTAAGTGATTGTGTCGTAATGTATAAAGTGTCACTATTAAGCAGTATGTAAGCTGTTCGTATTTACAATCAGAGTCGGCGAGCACAATGAGCTCATAGTAAACCCTGACTAAAAATGTAGCCAAAGGCATTCTCATTGCAGTCACAGCAGCTTATTATATCGTTTTCTGGGCAAGCTTCACAAGCTTACTGAAAGTAGTTTTTAAAACATTTCGGCGCTATATTACTACCTAGGGTTTGCACGACGAAATAAAAGTGAAACACCTTATAGTTCACAAGTTCATTTAACACTGGTCGCATGTGAGGCGTATGGGAGATGTTTTGTATGGGTTGTAAAGGGGTAGGCGTGTGTGGGCTCCGCTCACACATGGCAGGGCGGCGGGGAGCGCGCGGGCAGCCGGCCACGCCACACGGCGTGTGCGCAGCCGGCGCCGCCGCCCTCGTCGCGCGCCATCGCCTTACCTGCAAATCCGAGCAACACATTTTAACGCTCTATCCATAATGGTTGCCATAACGTTCCTGACGTCGAAGCACAATGCATTGAAATGACATAATATCGTGTTTATTTTTGACTTTAATATGCGACGTAATAAAATATTCAATGGAATGTTAGAATCCAGTACCACTCTCGATTTTATAATACTTTGTACAAAGAAAACTTGGTAAAACACTCCATCAATTCAATCTTGATTATAATACTTGTAATTGTGAAAACTAGATATTCGGGTTTAAAAAAATGTGTAGAGATAGGAAGTGTTGGTGAATTATTCTCTGTCCGAACAGATGGCAAGTTCAGGCTTACTTATTCAATAAGTCCTCATCAGCTCACCGTCACCGTAGATACTAATAGTACCTACATAGTCTGTGTGAAGGATATTTAAAGCCATGCGATACAGCTGGATTCCTATAGAATAGAGAAAGGGTAGGGTAAGACAAATACGTATTCAATTATCAAGATCAATAACTTGATGAATAATATTTAATTGCCAATTCGTCTAATTCATGTTTATTTGTAATGATGTTAAATCAAAGTGGTTGATTTTTTTTAGGGTTCTACTCCGAAAGACCAGAAACAAAACTACTATTTTTAGCTCTTTGGTCTATTAGAATATACCTATGCATGTTTTCAGTCACAATTTATTGTTACAACTGCATAAATAAGATAATATTTAATTACAAATTTGCAGTAAGTATACTGTTTTTCCAAAGTTTAAATTGACATGGTTGATTAAATCAATTAATTGCTTTCATTAACTGATGCTTGTTAGATCATTTGCTGCTTGCTGTTTTTCCCCAAGTTTATAATCGCTTAAATTGAACTACACTGACGAGCAAAAATAACGGGTCACTTTTCATACAAAGTTCTGTGAAAAGTGACCCGATATTACTGCTCATCAAGATAGGTTGACAAGTAGCTAGCGCCATATTCGTTAAACATTAAAAAAATGTCTCACGTGTCAGGGACCCGATTTAGTAAGCACAAGACTTAAAAATGCCATTCGAAAATTATTAAATTAGAGCAGTCACTTTTTTCCACGTAAGTACTGATATTTTAAAAACATCACATTTTTTTACCTTTTACTTTAAAAAATTGAGCTTTGAATGAGGCGAGATAAACTTAAATTGTGGGGAGATTGAATGAAGGAAAGTAAAGTAGTCTGTAAATAAAAAACTTAATAAAAATCATACAGATGCTGTCTATAGTTTTTGTATTTTCCTTTTCACTTTCACCGTAGTTTCATTTACTCCAAATTACTATGTACCTTTACCCTTTTTTACGCCAAGTTTAAAGGGGAACAAAAACTCAATAACAGCCAAACACTGATGATAACTACTATATTACTAACCAACTATTTGTACTATTTATATAAAACTAATCAATACAGTTTTGTTTGTAATTGCAACTAACCTCGGGTGGCAAATATTTTAACTGACACAATTTTGAATCTAAGATAAATTACATTTTTTCGGAGCAGATCCCATACCTGAGTATATATTTTAATTTATTATTCAGTTCATTTACTAATAAATATGTATAGATCATTCATTTAAAAATTTTGAAATCATTAACAAGTCACCGATCAAGCTACACATCAATAAATACTGATTTATTGTACGAGTATTCACGTGCGTCAATAAATTACAACATAATACATATATATATTTAGCACTGTTCAGTTGACCGTAGCTTAGTAGGGTCTTGAAGGACAGGTGAACATTGCATTCAATAGAAGCTGCACAGTGAAATCACAGAGGGTTTGTCTACGAACACTACCTGTCACCTGTGTTCTTGGAACGGCAAGCGCTTTGAACGGAATTTGGTGTTCCTCCGTTCAATAAGCGGTAGTGTTCGGAGTGGACCCTATAGACATTGCATGCAACCAAATAATACCCCTGTATCCAGAACGTCCCAGTTTTCTCATGGAAAACAAAAAATACCTCAGAAGAACCCGAGGACTTCCGCGTGCCTTACTTTTTATTAACTTTTTTATGCTGTCAATTGATTAATATGTAAGGCTAGCGGATCCCACAAAAACATTCCGGGGCATGCAGTTAAATGGTCTTGTAACTTACACCGGGCGATCGTGATCCCTGTAATTGTGGAGCTCGATAGAGCCTGAAGAAACGTATAAATAGTTTGTTAGAATCTGGTAATACAATAATATTGTATGTGGGGAGTGTCGACGTAATTAGATTAGGTATTAGGTATACATACAACATGAACGTAGTTATAATAGAAGGTTCAGGAAAAACGTTCATGATACTTAATAGCAGATTTAATAATCACAGAAACCGTAAGCGCATACATAGGTACGTAAGCCTCAAACACCTTACCCTCCTTTTGGTCTTCGCCGCAGTCGTTTAAAATATACTTGATTCAAACTTTTTCATTTCAAACCTTTCTTAAATAATATTAAAGTATATTTTTATTCTAGTCTGATTTAATGAAGTGGGGTTCGTTGGATAGATCTCTGAAAATGTCACAAAAAAGACATTGAACTACACCGACGAACAAAAATAACGGCACACTTTTCCATACACATTTGTACGAGAAGTGGCTCTTTATTTTTGCTTGTCAGTATTTTTTCTAGCACTTCTCGTTCAGGGCTTATGGTTGAGTAATAAATTAAGAATAAACAAGGTCGTTAATATACGTATAGGTATGGAAGGCAGATAGTAGGTAACGACGCTTTAAGTAATTACTTGATTGACGGGTAATTTTTTGTTGAACTTGGGAAAAATTAAAAAAAAAAATAGAACCTATAGATTTCATAATAATTTGTATTAGTTACGCTATTAAAAATGTCAAGTTAAAATTATTTTTCTACGTACTTATTTATATGTTTGAAGTTGGTGCCTCAGCCCGCGCCACCACCCACCCATCATAACATCGTTATGTTTATGTGTGGCATGTGTGACAGAAGTGGACCTAATCTATCTGTCTATATAGTACGTATTCGGCATGAAACTATTTGAGCTGAGGCACCGACTTCACACATAAATAAGTAGGTAGCACTCACCGAAAAAATAATTTTAACTTGACATTTTTAAAGTAGCGTAATTAATACAAATTATTGTGAAATCTATAGTTTTCGATTTATTGAAATTACTTCCAAACGATATCACTAAATCTTTGAAGACAGGTTGTCCGTTTACATGTTCTGTATTTATTGCTATTTGTGGTTTTCAATTTCTATGAGCACAAAATATTTTTAAGCAACTGCTTATTGCTTATTATGAGGAACGTGATACCTATTAAGTTTACGTTGGCAAATACGAATGCAAATTCAAGATCGAAGTGTTTCAGTCACACGTACCTATGTATTCGTAACTAGGCCCAGCTGACGTTTGAAAGCTGGAAATCCACAAGGCACCAAATGTATTAATTTCATGGAGGAATGGAGCCAAAATCAAGCTTAAGATCTTTTTCGTCGTCAGATACAAAATGGATTTCTTTACCACTGAGAACTTTGGGTGTTTCATGTTAGAAAATAAGGTAGGTAGGTGGGTGGGAAGGGTAAGGAAGGGGGCACAGCAGCCAACACAGGGGAGCAATGGACCCCGCGCGGCATCGATTCGGGGCCGAGACCGACCGACCCCGTGGCCCGACCACGTGGCGGGATGGGGGCGAGGGATGGCAGGGGCCGCACGTGACGTCACGGGGCACCGCGGTGCCGCAGCGAGTATCGATCCCGTAAGTACTCCGCATTCATTCAAGCTGACGATCGAAAGGCTGCACTCACCACAGATGCGTTCTGCATGGCGCGTGCCATGCTATGAATGGTGCTTGCCGGCCCGCCATTCACTCGCTTTAGTTAATGTCGGCTTTGCATGCTAAACTCACAGCATCACTTGCGAAACGAACGTTAATTTAAAGTTCGGTAAATAATATAAGTTAGGTACTTAGCCACATCACAATAAGTTGGCGTGTCTTGAACGAAAAATTTTACATACTCACTTCACAAATATCAATGTATGTTGTATGTTGTTTAGTATACAACACGTGTGACATACATTTATACCAAAGATTACACTAATGTACCAATGCTTTCTTGATTTAACTATTGGTAAACTTAAAAAAGTCGTACAATTTCAATTTAAGACAAGAAAGTACTTGCAATTTGCATAAAGTATATTCAATGGGGCATGTGCAAGTCGGATACGGTTTTCATCTTGATTATTATAACATTAATCAAGATGAAAACTATAACTAAGTATGTACTAGTAAGAAACGAAATAAAGATATAGGTATTTAAATTTTATCTTTATTTGTGCCGTGAGACCTTGCTGCTTGCCAAATTTCATCATTCTAGGTTAATGGGAATTACCCTCTCGGCTCTGAACTGGATATCAAAGTGACCCATTAGGTGTTCCATTTTTGTGTTACGAAAGCCATAACATTAACTGTCCTTCCATAGACCTGGACGAACCTGAACCTGAACCACAATATAAGGAACAATATTAGTATTTACGAGTAGGTACTTTTGTTTTTGTCTAGATTCAGCGTATTTATAAATAGGTAACACATTCAGCACATAATAATTGTAAGTACGCCAAAGATGTTTGCGATTAAAAATAGCTCCAGACCTGTCGTTACGTCGGTATGTTTACAGTTAGAAATTCTTTGTCTACGCTGAAAAATGTGTGTCTTCGCTTGTGTAGGTATTACTTTTACTCCCTGAAGTAATATATATACGAGTATATACGTATTTATTTACCTTTTATTTTTTGTTTTAGTTAGCCTAAAATTTTTGTTGTTAGTAGTCAATGTGCTTTAATTTATTGAGTTTTGAATAAAATATTGAACGCGTATTTTTTACGGTAGGTGGTTAGTTCGTTTTACTCACAGGAATTGTATTGGCGAGTCGGCTTGTCTACTTTTCTAAATACATATAATTTCCAGTGTTAAAAATGTTAGAACAGTTGTGGATCAGAAAAAAAATCAGATTAAATAGTTTATAAATATTCAACATTGATTTAAATCAGGTGTTCATGGACTTTTGCAGTTAGCGGCACACCCTACAAGTTTAATACATATTTGCTTTTAGGATTCTAGTTAAAATATGTAGGTAGATAGGTAGTTACATAGATTTATGTTAAAAGGCCTTCTACACGGTCGGGACCAACCGCCGACCATCGTTGTGTGGCCTTGGTCGGGTTGAGCATAGAAATCGGTTTACCCGACCGATATTTGGTTGATGTCAACGACCTAGGTCGCTAGCGCATAGCGCATCCCTCGCGACCTGACACAACTTGTTACCGGCCGTGTAGAACGAATACAAAAATTCAACACCAAGGACACGATGGTCGGCAGTTGGTACCGACCATGTAGAAGGCCTTAGGGGGAGAGCTGCATAATGGCCGTAAGAGATTTTTTGAACATTCCTCGGCACACACTTCGGGAACCTCTACTAAGATGATGGTGGTGAATAATCTACGGGCGTATTTTTAATTCTCAGGCAGTCTTTTTTCACAGTTAGTAGAAGGTAGCGTAAACTTTATCCGGATATTTGGAAATAATAATAAATTAACTAATTAGACTCGACTTGATCAGTAAACTTACCCAATGGTCAGACGTCCGTTTCAATGGCTTCAGCAGCATGCAGGTTGTTGACGCGCACGGTGCAGGTAGTCCGGCGGCGCATGGTGGGCTCGCGGCGCTGCGCCTGCGCCCCGTCCTGCGCGTTGCCCTGCGCCAGACGCAGCGCTAATCGCTGCGCTTGGACTTGTTGCTTCTTCTGAAGCTCCTGCTGTTGCAACTGCCATAAAAACAATTAGATTTCATTAATGACACCGATGGCCCGCCACGTGTGCATTTATAGGTATCGCTGCTGAAGTTAAGGGCTATGATATCTACTTATGTATCACCCAGTGTCATGTTGACATCTTTTTCGCCACGATATTGAGCGCAGACTGTAATTTAGAAACCTGGAAAACTTTCCTTTTTGCGATGCAATGGATAAGTACCTAACAGCTAATTATTGGTTCAGTCAGGTACAACGAACAATCAAAAAAATAATTACAGTAGGTACTTTAAAATCACGTGATAATGACTCGAGAGATTGCTATTGAGACAGTTTGTCTAGAGTCAAGAGTGACCTCGATGTTTACATACCTGGTTGAGACGCAGCGCATCCTGGTGTTCGAGCGCTGCAAAGTCGTCCATGTTGCCGGCCTCCATAACGGCTTGCTGTTCTAGGAGGAGCTTCTCCTCCTCCTGCAGACGGCGCAGGTTCTGCTCCAGGTGTGGGTCAGCCACTAGAGCGTTCTCGTCCAGTTCCATCATCTCTGAAGAAGAATCATCGCTCATGGACGATTTCTTCTGTATTGGCCCTGAAACTAGAGTAAACCATCATGCACCGTTAACGGAGAGATTGGGAAGCTAATTTTTACAGCAGTTTTACGTTAATCAAACTAAAAAAGGGGCCTACCTACGGAGCATAATACAGAATTTGTTAGCGATTTATTCGTTTTAATCAAGTACAGTAGGTTGGTAGTAAAGTGTTCGCAGCACCTATTTTGACTGACTGTAGCTTTTGTGTATCAAATGATTACGTGCATTCCTTACCTATATTTAATGAACAAATTTCCGATTTTATTAAATTTGATATTCTATGTGTATAAAGACCGTTGTAAAAAATGTGAGTGTCGCCTAGACATAGCTCCGGGGTTAAATTGATACCAGCAGAGCCGAAATATCGCGAAATTCGAACACTCGATGCCTGGCTCGTTGCCATCTCGAACAAAGACATTCTGGTGGAGTTCAAATTGAATTGCAATACAAACTTTGACACGAGTCATGGACATTATGAATAATATAATATTGTTGTACAGTCCAGTATAAAAATACGTTTACATTTTACAATGAAATGTTTACATAAAATCTTTTTACTCAAGTAAGAGTCGTCATCGTCATCCTACCACGATGGACAGTCCATGTTCAGATATTTTAGAGTAGGTATAAGATAGCTCCGAAACGTTTGATGGCGACGTACCTAGGTTTAAGCTTAGGTAAGTTAAGACAGTATCTATCAGATAATAAAATAATACTTTTGAAGTAGAATCCCACATCCACTTGTTAAGATCTCATTCACATCTCATTAGACATTTTATTGATATCAGATATAGACAGAAGATATAGGCAGAGTCAAGAAAAAAGTGGCTTAACAGCCATAATATCACATTAAGTAAATTGAAACATTTGTGAACTGTTTTACTTGACTATACCTACGTTATCTTTTGTTTGAGAATATATATACTGACCAGTGCCCTATTTCATAAAGCTACAAGTTACAATTTACAAGCGGAAGTCTCTTTCTGACCCTATGTGTTAGATAGAGACTTCCGCTTGTAAATTGTTACTTGTAGCTTTATGAAACGGGGTCCAGGAGCCAGAAGCTCGACTTTGAAAAGCGAAAATACCGTTTTCGAAGGTGATAAAAATCTGTACTGAGTAAATTGATACAAAACTACAGCTCAGATAAAATTTTGGACTGATTGACTTGACAAGACTAATTAGAACTGTAATTTTCTTTTACATACTCTACTCTTATTTCAATTTAAGGACTATTTTTGACCACTTTTGAATGTTATTTTCCAGTTATGTGCTTTCTAAAATCGGTCCCCTGTTAAAATAACCGCTCAGTTTTCGTAAAAATTGTATGAATAATTGTATGTAGGTATAGTATACCTACTTATATGTAGTATATATATATGCACACTAGCTTTTGCCTGCGACTTCGTCCGCGCGGAATCAAAATTTACGCAAAAACTTCTTCCTTTCCATATAAAAATAAACCAGTTTCTTGTATGGACAGTGAAGTGGGTGACTTCCAATATTTTTTATCTCATCCTTTTGTTCTGTGGAAAATTCGCAAAATCCCTTTTTATAATCTTCAAAGAACAAGTCTATTTATCTATACCGTCCTTTTATCCCGTGGGAAAATTGGAAAATCCTTTTGTAGTGTACCTTTTTTATTATCAAGGAATATGTCTGCCAAATACCAAGAAACTATATTATTAGCAAGTCAGTTACTCTTCTTTTCTTATCCCACGGGAATTTTGCAAAATCCTGAGATCAGTTTTCAGATATCATACTTACCTACTGGTATGTCAAATTTAAAGATAGGTAGGTACTAGTAATAATAGTTACGGAGATAAGATTTTAAAGAAATAATATATATTCCTTTTTTCTCCCTATCCCGCAGGAATTTTTAAAAGTCTTGAAATTATTTTTCAGCAGTTATGATTCCCTACTTGTGTGCCAAATTTCAAGACTCAAGTAATTATAGTTATGGAGATAGGCTCCCTTTTCAGTAGATTTACAAACCCCAGTTATTCCCTATCCCGTGGAAATTTTGAAAAATCCCTCCTTAGTGCACCTCTATGATACTGAAGCAATATTTATTTACGTTGCGACTCTAGGCAGCTGCGACCTTTGGCATGTTTATCGCTATCCTGCGGGAACTATGCAATTTTCTGGGATAAAAAGTACCTTGCCTAGTAATTTTCTCAACAAAATAGTTAAATTAAAATCTGTTCAGCCGTTATCACGTGATGCACTATACAGACAAACAGACAAAATTCTAAAAACTGTTGGAACTTGTTTTATCGATTCCAAGTATCCCCAGCCATTTTTTTTAATAGGTATCTTCCATATACAGACTTTCGACCCTCTTCAGCTTTATTATATGTATTGTGTAGAGATATCCCACCTAGTCTTCGGCTACAGTGACTTGACTTTATTTATGATTAATTATGTGTATCAATCAAAATACTTTTTACTACCTTAACTGCCTACGAAGTGTGTAAGAAAATTACTAAAAATATGCAGTGTTAGTAAACTATGATTACTATTATTTTTATTATTACCATGACTAATTAAACAGAAATCCAAAGCCATCCAAAATAATACAAAAAAGCCAGATTATCCAAAGGGGCGAGTAAGCGAAAGCAAGGGGAAATTAAAACACGACACAAACAACGACGACATGACCACGTACACAAAAAGCTGATCTGTAGTTCTTACCTTCATAGCAGCAGCATCTCGATTATTTAAATATGACTTGATCAAACATTTAAAATTATATTATGCAAATTAAGTACGTCTTTTTAGTGTTTAGTCCCTACCTCCTTATCTAAGCGACTAAGCACAAGTTGCACAAGTTTTTAAGTAAAACGAAGACGCAAATGTTAAAGTCGTCTTGAAGCAAAATAATTAAATCTAGTTTTTGTTTAAAATGTCTGGAAGGTAGGCATATTTAAGAGGCTGACAACACCTAATTTTGTTGAAATTGATGTTATTTAAGCACTTTTTTAAGAAAAACTACACACAAAAAAAGATACAAAAAAAATTGTTAATTTTCATCATATTTCAAACACGCTGGACGGACTCGATACATAATTGAACAAAATCGGCTCGATAGCAAAAAATTTGCAAAGATTGGTCTTAAAATCATCATTAAACGGTTCTATGTCTTTATTTTTTCGACGTATGGGTCTGCAATTAAAAACATGAAGTCAACATATTCATACCTAAACGGCTAACAAATCATATTTCACAATTTATTCATACTTTTTTATTTCTTATTATTTGTGTCTTATTTGCAAGATTTTAGACGCGCGCCAAGCTGCCGAAATAGTTTCTTCTCTTTCACTAACAGGCACGCGAACCGTATGTGTGAAGAGTGGCGCTGCTCAAGGTTATTTGCTGTTGACAGCGCCTTAATTTGTTGCTGTAAGCTACGCGGCGCTAAAACATTATAGTTAAAAAGGACTAAGTTATTTCTTTTTATTAAAATAAGACTTTTCAGTTGCACCTTCGTTTTACTTTTACTTAAAAAAATACTGCGTTTTTTATTATGCTGGGACGGTGTTTCATCGCGGACACAATCAATAGCAACAAATAAATTAAATAACTAACAAAAAGTAAGACAGGTACCTATAAAGTTTACATATTCGACGAATCTAATGCAAGAAGCAAACAATTAAGAATAAAATAAGGTACTATGGATTTTCTAAGAAAAAAACTCAGTTAAGTACGACTAAGTTGTACTTTAATTGTACTTTGTTTAACTTTCATTTTAACTAGGTACCTAACTACAGTACGCGTAATACTTAAAAATGTTTTGTTAAAATTCAAAAATATCCCTATAATGCAAGGGTCTTCAACCTTTTTGAAGTCAAGGGCCTAAGTATGCTCTGATATTGGTTCGGTGGGCTGCAACATAATAAAAAAGTCTAAACTAAAAGAAGGTAAAGTAGGTGAATGTGAATTTAATTTTATCAATACAATGTCGGGCCGCCATGGACGCAACCGCGGGCCGCCGGTTGAAGACCCTTGCTATAATGCCTTGTTTATCATTAGGTAATAGTTAGGTACTTAATGCCCGCTTAAAAACCGTTTGCTGCACGACTTGCACGAGCTATGTAGTTATGTTTCCTACAAATACGTGACGGGGGTACTTAGGTTTGAATATAGCGCGCAACCAGGCGGGTTCGTTCCGTTTTTTTAACACTCCCACGGATAAGATGAAAAATAGACCAAAAATTTCATTATATACTGGTATATAACAAAACATAACAATTTACTATCATTATTTAAAAAAATACATAACTTAAGTCTATTATTTACAAAATTCAAAATAGTACTTTCGTCTCTTATTTGTTAATATCACAACGATCGTCCCTGTCGATTAATGGTCCATTTATATTAAAAATAGCACAACACTTCACAAAATCAATAATTACAGCGGATCTCGTCTGTTTCATCTTCCTTTCCACCTGAAATTACCGAAAATGAACATAAAAGAAAAATAACGAAAAAGCTCATGCATTTCAAATAATAAAGTGGCATAAATGGCTCATGCGGGACTTTTTCAAATATTGCTTGTAAATTATGGAAAAGTTACACATGACGGTGCCTTAACGGTCGTGTTGATTTAAGGTGGCGGATCGTCAGTGTACCTACTGGCTGACACAAACACTACCTTTATCGGGTATTTAATAAATCTAAGCGTAATCAGTTTGTTTGCTCTGTAAATTTTTGTACGAAAACCCGCTGCGGTGCACGTTACGCAGGATGTGCTCTGGTGACTGGCTTGTTGTGCAGCGCAGCCGCAGCATGTGCAGTGTGCGGAGAGGGTTTCGCCATAACATCAACACAAGACCGTTCAGGAAAACTTTTTTGTAAACAATGAATAAGTAGGCACGGTTTCAGTTTGTATAATTTGACTCTTAAAATACTACATAAAAGCGCTCTTGAATTTAGTTTCGTTTTTAATGAAGCAGGGTGAAAGTCAATCCCCGTAATCTACTTACTTAAATACGGTTCCCCCATGGTCCCCGGCAGGTACGGACAACTGGTGACGTGGTTGAAGTTCTGGGACTGCATCTCCTCCTGATCGGTCTCACGGTGGTAGAAATAATTGAAGTTCGAGACGATGACCGGCACGGGCAGCGCAATTGTGAGCACACCGGCGATTGCACAAAGCGAACCGACAATTTTTCCCCACACTCCAACAGGCCTAATAAAACACAAAATCGTTTTTGATTATCTGCTTTGGTAAATATGTAATTAAAAACAATGAATGTATGATTTTTTGGAATTATAATGAAGTAATGTAATGATATACGAGTAATGGACGCCATGATGGTGACATGCTTTAATTGTTACATTTACATACCAATTACTTGATACCCTGACCATGGTAGTTATGATTAAGCTATATACCGCTGTACAAACTTGCACAACTATCTACATAAGTGATCATGACAACGAAACATAATATCATAATAAAATAGTAGGTAAGTGGTACATTGTTTAAAAATAACATATTGTATTAAGACCATTCGCAGAGCAAACCGAGAGTAAGTTTAAGTTAATTATCAATACAATTTCATCCATCATCGTCCACACTCGCTAGCTTAATTTAACTATCCCTGAAGATTTGCACTGCAATATTTATCGCGTTGCAATTTGGGGTTTATCGCCAGCGGCTACACTCAATTAAAGGCGTAAAACGTTTCTGAAATGTACTATTCATTTTATATCGTTTTCTTTTACTCAGTGTAGATAATTGTTGAAAACGATTAAAATAAATAACCGACCTCGACCTCGTTTTCGCATTTAATTAAATGTAGTAGGTTAACTCGAACTGAAATAAAATGCACGATAACCTACGGTGACGAAGTTTTGCTACGACATTGACACTACGGCATGAAGTCTCAGACATGCAGTAATCCTAAATAATCTGAATGAAACACTAAAAGTCTATCGAAAATGGTGTAAAAGCAATGTAGGTACTTAATGATGGGAAGCTAGTGACAAACAAGCTTTGGTATATGAACACCAATTTTTTTACATAGTTGCTTCATAATGTAAAATTTACCACTTTTTGGGACTAGTACAACAGGGCACATTAACGCAGGGCATTCCAAATTAAGGAAAGTTAGGAGAGAAAGACAAACATTCCTGACAGACATGTACTGGGTGATATTAAGCAAAATAATTCTAATGCTTTTCCCTAGATGAAACTTTATTCGAAAACGTGCGTTCAAGATAGATGATCACCATTTTCGATGAGCTAAATCACAACATTGCATTACACTGGGTAGGTAAACATTTATTTTGTAGCAAAAGCGTAACAAAGGAGCATACATTCGGTCGTGAACGGGAACTTGAACGTACACAAATAGTTGTTTCACTTCAACTCGTTTGATTCAATTACGTGTGTTAACTGTGAAGTCAACATTCGGTTAATAAAGAATTCTGTTAGCAGAGTTGAAGTGTCTACAATGAAAGCTGATCCACTCATAAATACGCTTTTGGAAGGGCGATTGTCACTCCGACGACAGCACATAGATATTATGGATCTCCAACACACGCAAACTTATGCTGCAAGTTGTTATCACACTGACTGACATACCGTGGGAAATTTTACAGTATTGTAGGCTTCCATGTAAAATTGAAGGAGTTCATTAGGATTGATTGATTGATGAACAGTAGACCGTAGTAACAAATAATAACAAGACAGAAATTTGACCGTGCAATAAGTAGTCCGTAATAAAAAGTGGATAAAGTGTAAAGGTTAAGTTCTGAGCGAACCGACAATAAAATCAAAGTGAAGCATAGTTACAAATGACGTGGCTAAAGAAAATCACAACCGTGTTAAACGTCAATGTAAGGTTGTAGGACAAAATGAAATGACGAGAAGGCATGGATGAAACATAGGTGAAGTCGCTGTATCATACGTCATGTCTCCGTATCCTACGGTCGTCATTGTCACGACCGCCCACCAAAACGCATCAGGTATGGATTTGAAGAAGCTGTTCTCACTTCCGGCCTCAGCGAAGTACACCGCAGATGAAAACAGCACCACACCTTTAAGAACAAGCACACACCAACGGCGAATACAGTGCGACATACAGGCCAGGGAGCGCTTGCGAGCGGACGGAGGCAGGATGGTGCGCGACGCGGGTTACCTCATGTCTCCATAGCCAACGGTGGTCATCGTTATGACTGCCCACCAAAAGGCATCGGGTATTGACGAAAAATTAGTATCGGGGCAATCTTTATCGGCAAAGAAAACGGCGCTGGAGAACACGACCACCCCTGCGAACACAAAGTACGTTGTGTACGCAAGCATCGGCGCGCCCGCGTCGCGCCGGCCTCTTCGCCACCCGGCGTCGAGCGCGCCGCTCCATATTCTGCTGATGCTTTCCACCGCATTGACACTCCTCTTTAACACCATTCGAATTCTAAATTCACTTAATTGTAGGTACAATAAAATTTAAAACACGAAGCTTCCGATTTTTTTAAGCGAGACAATATTTTACTTTAACACAAGGCAGACTGACGAGAAGCTTTTTATAATAAATATGTATTACTTTTGAACTTAAATTTTGAAAGAAGTTTTTGCACTTACCTATGAATAGGAAAAATATCAAAAGTCCGAGCTCGCGCATTGAAGCTTTCAGTGTTCGTCCTAGAATTTGTAACCCTTTGGAGTGACGGGATAATTTGAAGATTCTGAAGACTCGTACCAGACGAATCACACGCAGTATGGCGAGACTCATGGCTTGATTGGTCGACTTGTCCTGTGGGGATACTGGTGCTCGGGGGAGGTTGAGCGTATCCTCTTCTTCAGCAACAACAGTAGCCAGAGTGATGAAGTAAGGAATGATGGCAATTATATCAATAATGTTCATCACATCTCTAAAGAAATTAAACTTGTTTGGACATGCCAAAAATCTCACTATTAATTCAAATGTGAACCAGATTATACACAGTGTCTCAATGAGGAAAAAGGGATCAGTGATATCAGGCACTTCGTCCTCTTCAATCTTGGTGCCATTGGTAGTTGTGTTAAAGACTTTGTAGTGTTTGAATTCAGGGAGAGTCTCCAAGCAAAAGATGACGATAGAGAGGAGAATGACAAACACGGAGATGATTGCTACCACTCGGGCAGCCTGGGAGCTCTCGGGGTATTCAAAGAGCAGCCAAATCTTGCGCTGACGTTCATTGGAAGGCAGAGGCTTCTCTTCTTCTTTAATGAAACCTTCATCCTCACTGTAATAAATGTTATACACGTTGGTTGAATTATTGCTAGGTTGTAAGTCTTACCTGACACTACGATCCTCATAAAAAATTAAAGAAATGAAGAGTCTAATGCTATCTAACCGAAAACAGGCAATTTGTCTATACTTACATAATACTTAAATATGCCTAAGTAAGGCCTAAGTATAAATATTTCCAAAAGTGAAAAACCATGAAAATTTTACGAGTATGTAATATTTAAATATATTTCCGTTAAGATAGAAAAAGATATTTCTGTTCATACCGAAATTTGTTGGTGGCTTGCTCGCCGAGTTCGTAAAACTTGATTTCTTCGGAGAATACGTCCAATGGGACGTTGACTGGGCGGCGAAGTCGGCCTCCGCTCTGGTAGTAGTACAGTATGGCGTCGAAGGAGGGGCGGTTTCGGTCGAAGAAGTACTCGTTCCTAAAACAACATAGGTAGTTTTTTCAACTTAATTATATAATAAGCACCAACCTACACCCGACGAAAGTTCCATACAAAAGCGCTAGTTATTTTTGGTTGTCTTTGTTATATGTGTGGCGCTGTGTAGCACTGATAGCATACTAAAGGTATATTTGATTCCTGTCCTCGATAGAACCTAGTGCGCTAGGACTTCCGATACGTAATCTACAACCAGTTTTCTAAGCATTTTAGATAGGAACTTTGAGCCATTTTTTTTGATTGCAGTTAGCTGGTTGGTTATGAAGTACTAGGTATAATCAAGTAGGTAGAGTACATAAGTTTAAACTATGAACACTGTTTTTTTATGAAACTTGGCTTAATTTTAAGAAAACATCTGCTGTGAACTACACGTCACTTTATTGGTCATTTCCATTAGATTGCTATAGTATAGTTACTGTGATTATTTGAAACCAAGAGAAACTTACCGTAGAGGGTCAAAGTATCGTATCCTTCTTGACGGATCCCCCAAAAGTGTTTCCGGGAATTGATTTAATGTACGCAACTGCGTTTCGTATTTGAGGCCGCTCACCTGTAATTTTAACAGTACATTAATGTGATATCAATATACAGTAGTTTACTTACACAGTTCTGGATATAAAAGGTGGCACACCTAAATTAAGCCTAATGTCCTATGTTATCACAAAGAGAGCAACGCGTACGATGGACATTTACACATTTTCCACCATATCCAAAAGTCATTTCTCTAAAGACGTAATCGACAACGAAAACGTTTTCATGCAAAAAAAAAATGGTTTCACATCTTCACATCGTAATCTTTTCCAAGACCCATTACATTATGATCCATAAATGAAAACGATTTACTTATTATAGTTATTATCAACTTTTGTTCCCTTCCTTGTTATGAGAGACCTGGTTTTGTGTTAAATTTTCCCAATATGCTATTACCTATCTTTTGATTTCATTAACTTAGAAGTTTGAAGTTAATTTCCACCTGATATGTGCACGCGTATCAGAGAAGAAGGGTCCTGATTTGATAGACACATGGATGAACAACAAGCTGATCCTATACCACGGGTTCCGTTATTTCTATTGAGGTAATAAGCGCGTATTACTGTTGCATATATTTTTACAAATAATACTTTATTTCATTTAAAATATTGTACAAGTAACGTGGAAATATTTTCATTTCACATTATTTGTTAACAATTGCATAAAATGGCGCTGTACGTGAAGTGCATAATCACTGGTGTTTCACGAACGATTACGGGGCATACAAACGATTGTTTACGCTTAGCAAGCGACGCGCTTCTAGCGTAACATCGTGTGAACTTTAGTGCCTTAAGTGTCAGCGCGAGGAGAAAATAATCACATCAATATTTACAGGCGCAGCGAGAGACGGTGCAAAACATAAATCAGTTTTACGATCCGCGGGCCACGGCCCAGCTGAGTTTCACACGATGTTTCTTTCGCCGCCACGGATGTAGTTTTGCGGTTGGCAATGGACCGGTCCAAAAATACATTTTATTGTGTGTTCTCCAAGGGCGGCGCGTGGTAGGCGCTGTGGAGCCGCTGGCCCAAACAACGCGCACAATGAAGAGATTTTAATTAATTTTCCGTTACTCGTTACACGTACATCCTAACCGCGAATGGTTCCTGAATTCAAAGTCGGACTTTTATTACTTACAACATAGAAGCAACGCGTCGGAGCGAAGGCAGGGACATTGAATGACGGAGCGGTAATTGTACTTTTTATATTGATGGACTAAAACGGGCCATAATAAACCCGAGGTTGTTAGCAGCCTAAGCTTCAGCGAGGGCGGCTGAGAAAATCCAAGAGCATTTCTGGCTCTAAGTCTTATTGCGAGCAAATGGAAAGAAGCGCAATTTTAAATGATCGATCTCTTGATATAGTATAGAAAATTTTGATTTCGACGGTTTTATATGTAAAGAAGCAATAACAATGCAGATAATTAACTAAAAGCTAAAATAATTAGGTAGGTGCCGAGGACCAGTCATAACACCGCTCTCCTCATTAATGTAGGGCTTATGTAGTATTCATTTTAATTTTTTACATGTTTAAGAGATCGTCCTTGCGGGTGGTAGGACCTTGTGCTAGGTTCGTCCGAATCGCTACTACTATTTTTCTCACTAGTCCTGCCGCCAAGCAGCAGTGCTTGCGCTGCTGTGTTCCAGCGTGGAGAATAAGATAGCTGGCGAAATTACTGGCACATGAGATATTACAACTGAACCCTTTAAGCTAGCAACGCATCTACGATCGTTTAGTGTTACGGGTGTCCATGGGTGGTGGTGATAATCTGCCATCAGGTGTGAAAATGTGGTTATTGTGTTTTTATTATGTTTACCAGAGTGCCCTATATGATAAGAACCAGGTTAAAAAAATACGGCAACTCCCTAGGTTCAAATTATAAATAAACAAAACATTCCTTGCCTTTTTCTGTCACCCGCAACCCCCTGAGTAAGGCTTCGCGATCGCGACGCTAGTTTAAAAAACACTGATATAGGGTATTTATTTATTGTTGAGTGAAAACTACGGAGGGTGTCATTTTTTTATTAAAAAGTCAAAAACCAAATGAAAACATGATTTCAAAGAGTAATTCGATATTCCCTGACACATGTGCCAATTTTCGTAAATATGACATGTGATAGATGATTTAGAACTGTTTTTAACCGACCTCAAAAAAAGGAGGAGGTTCTCAATTCTGTTGTATTCTTTTTGTAATGATTAGAGGTTCGTTGTATTATCCCAGAACCGAAGGAACTAGACACTTTCAACATGAAACTACCGTGAGACTCACACATAATTACAACACAACGGATAACTCACATATAAAAGACGAAGAATTGCTCCGACTATTGTTTCGGACTATTTCGAAGCCCTAACAATATAAAAAAAATAAAATAAAAAAAAGAGAAAAATGAGGGTAGTTGTGCGCCGATGTCAGCTGCGCCGAGTAGCCGCGCGAGCAGAGCGTTGGCACGCAGTGTTCGTTTCGCTGCCGCCGGGGCGAGCGCTCCCTGATGAAGGGCTTCGAAATAGTCCGAAACAATTTGTCAGAGCAATTCTTCGGCTTTTATACGTGAGTTATCCGTTGTGTTGTAATTATGAACTAGACACTCATTTTTATAATTTCTTACAATCTGTTTACTAACTGTGTAAGCTACAGATTAAAATGAAAGCTAATGTGCTTATGCATGAGAATTGAAAACTTTTAAAACCAAAACATAATTTCTTATACTTAGTACAACGTGGTAACTACTTATTTAGCTTGACCACAAAATATAGTTGCGTGCGTGATCAATCAACAGGTTAAAGCGCGGCGATTAGTTATGCGAGTCGTTGACCAGCACGGACTGTTTGTTTGGGTGAAGTTAACATGTACTGCGGCCTTACCATGACGTCTTAATGCGATTCAGTTTAGGTTCGCTTGTTGTCAGATTCATACTTAAAGTGACAGCTAAAACTTGAAACTGAGTCGGAATTAGGACATCATGGTAAGACCCCTGTACTCGTACAACGAGCACGCGAGATACTTAATTGGCACATTCGGATGACATAGGTAGGGTCGTGTGTCTGCGAAGACCGAAGAAGAGTTCATGAGGCCTTTAGTACAATAAAATAACAGATGTGCCCTGTAATGTGTGGTCTATAATGTGTTTCTAAATATTTATTACACCACGTCGGTGGTAAACAAGGGTATGGTAAGTGGCTACCATAACCTATGGACGCTTGCAAGTCCAGGGAACTAGTATGGGTGGTCGACCTTTTAAAGATTATAACTCTCCTTTCTCAAAGAATCCCATTCTGTTTTCCCTCGGGAAAACTTCTGCAGGGAGTTTATTCCATAGCCGGAGCCGGAGAGTTCGCGGTAGAAAAATTATCCGAAACCGCAACGTGCGTAATTTAGGTACATGCCGGTGGTGGGACCTTGTTGGATCTGTCTGAATCGCTACCACCATCAGACTCGGAAATCCTGCCGCCAAGCAGCGGTGCTTGCGCGGTATGTTTCCACGTGGAGACTAAGACAGCCGATGAAATTTCAGGTACACAAGGTATTTAATCCAATCCAAACCCTCTATAGAATGGCAACGCTTCAGCAATGCTCTGTTGTTGCGGATGTCTATGGTTATTGGAACTGCTTTGATATTTACATCGTGATTATGTCCGCAAATCAGTTGTTAGCTGTTTCGCTTTTGTTTTGATGTTGCTGTAGGTACCAGGGCTGGCTGATAAGTTTCCGAAATGAAAGATTTAATAAAATAAAATTTAAAAAGTAATAATGTCATTCTAATCTCCTGTTTTTGACGTTAACTTAAAGATAATATTGAGTTATTAAGATAAAAATAATAATTAAAAATAGCGCTCCAAAGAAAATCTGTTTTCATTTTTGTGAAAATGGAAAAATCTGAGGTGCGTGCTGTGATTAAGTTTTATGTTTTGAAAGGCAAAACCGCAACTCAGATAAAAACCAAAATAGACCGCATGTCGGGGTCTTCTTCACCATCTTTAAGCACAGTTCACACTTGGGTCACCGACTTCAGACGCGGTCGGCAGAGCTGTAAAGATGCTCCTCGCAGCGGACGGCCGAATGAGGTATCGACTCCAGAAATGATCAATAAAATAAAAAAAAATATGTATTAGATGATCGTCGCGTGAAGTTGGTGGAAATAGCAGAGATGGTAAACAGTTCAAAAGAACGTGTTTTTAACATTTTGCACCAACATTTAGAAATGAACAACCTTTGTGCTTGTTGGGTGCCGCGTCTGTTGACAGACGAGCTAAAACAACAACGCAAGGATTTTTCGGTGGAATGTTTGGAGAAGTACAGGCGTAATACTAACGAGTTTTTACGTCGATACATAACAGTTGACGAGACATGGATCCACCACTACACGCCGGAGACAATAGAATGATCTAGGCAGTGGACGAATCGGGGTGAGCCCGCCCCAATGAAGGCAAATATGATTTTGTCAGCCGGTAAAGTAATGGCGACCGTATTCTGGGATTCCAAAGGAGTGGTTTTTGTAGATTACCTCCAAGCAGGAAGAACGATAAACGCCCAATATTATGCTGATCTGCTACAAAATCTCAGTGACGCAATAAAAGAGAAAAGGCTTCACTTGCACAAGAAAAAAATCTTACTGCACCAAGACAACGCCCCTGTTCACACGGCTAAAATCGCAATGCCCAAAATCGAGGAGTTGCACTTCGAATTGTTACTCCATCCCCCATATTCGCCAGATTTGGCCTCTTGCGACTTCTCCTGTTCCCAAATCTTAAAAAGTGGCTTGGTGGGAGAAAATATTCCTCGAACACTGAAGTCATAGAAGCTGTAAATGGGTATTTTGAGGGACTTTATAAATCATACTTTCGAAATGGGATAATGGTCTTGGAGAAACGTTGGGCTAAGTGCGTGGACTTAGAAGGTACCTACGTTGAAAAATAAAACATTACATAATTACAACACGTGGTAGCCTAGTGGTTTGACCTGTGGCATCTCAAGCAGAGCGTCGTGGGTTCAAATCCCGGGGTCGCACCTCTGAGTTTTTCGGAATTTACCATATGTGCGAAAATTACATTTGTAATTTGCCATGAGCTTTTCGGTGAAGGAAAACATCGTGAGGAAACCTGCACACATCTGCGAAGAAATTCAATGGTGTGTGTTAAGTTCCCAACCGCACTGGGCGCGCGTGGGAACTATAGCCCAAACCCTCCAATACACGGAGGAGGCCTATGCCATGAGGCACGCCGAATTACGCGACAACAAGAACATGTAGGTACTTACTGAAATTGTAGCGAATTCGGAATAAAAAAGGCTATAATAATAATAATAATTACAACACACCGGATAACTCACGTATAAAAGCCGAAGGATTGCTCCGACAATTGTTTCGGACTATTTCCTGTGTGTTGTAATTATGTGTGAGTCTCACGTTAGTTTCATGTTGAAAACATTACATTTATATATATTGCATTATTTGTGTGCCGTTTCGGAAACTTTTCAACCCACCCTCGTATATTGCTGGTGCGATTAGTTTTTTAGAAAATAGAAATACCACTTGGACAGGCTTAATGAAAAGGTAAGATATTGCTGCGCATAAAGTTATTCTATTTCACTATTTCAATTTAGGTCTGTGCGGAAGAAAGAAATTCTAGGATCTCGGACTTTGTACGCGTATAAAATCGGACAGTGTTTAAACAACATCATTTGAAACTTCCGTCTAATTAACACGTGCTGTACGATACGAACAATTGCCTAATTAACGTATAGGCCCACAAATAACGGATTAATACGACTGGCTGGTATAAGACTGGCTTTTCTAGTTTTTTTCTTCTAATATTATATTAATAACATTTTTCCATTTGAGTTGCTCCTACTAAATACATCCATCATGTTAATACTATTAATAAATGCGAAAGTTTGTGCTTGTGTGTCTTGCTATTCGTATTAGTAGGTACCTACTTACTTATTCACGCTAAAATAGCCAAACATATTTAGAAAACATTTGAAAGGAGACGACGTACATACGTACACGGAATTAATATCTACTTCAAGATGTACTCGTTTTTTGTACTTACCTACTTACTAGTTTTATTCCACTTCGGAAGTTTAGGCATTGGTTTTTATTGAAGTACATACGACTTTACTATGCTAACCTGCTGGTAAAGGTTACGAGGGTCAGATAAAACTGCTCTACAAATATTATGTAAATTCGACCAAGTAACTGTTTTACCAATTCGTAGTACAGTTTCTGCATTAGAAAAATAAAAGTCTTTCCGGCTTTAACTTCATTGTCTGTCAGTGGAATGTATGTACGTACCTATACGATTTTCGTTGTTTTTTTTTAACAGGTACGTAATAGTATGTACATTACTGCCGAGGTCTGGATAGTCGGGAATTGCCTGATGAGGCGGTTGCAAGCCGAGCAACCAACGCGAGGCTTGTGAAGAGACGAGTCAGGCAATTCATGTTTCCGTCGAGGAATGTATAGTGCTTTTTTTCTCAATCAATATGAAGAAATAAAAAAAAACATGGAATTTCGAAAAAAAAAACGAAACATGGCAGTTTAAGTTAGACCTCCAGCAATACAATAAAAAAACCGCATTCAGTGTGGTGCGCAGTACTTTTTGCGTAGCGCGGTACCAAACATACAGACAGACAGACAGACAAAAATTCTAAAAATGGTGTTTTTGGCTTCTGCGCTTGTAGAGGCCCCTTAATTTATTTTTTTCTTTTTTATCTCCCATGTACAGACATCGACATGTTACAGTTTTATTAGATGTATAGAGGAGATTTAGACTGGCTATGACTGGTAATCCCATAAAGATCCATTTTTGTCGAAGTAAGGAATCCTAAAAGTGCCGTTCCAACTTTTTTATAATTATTAAAATAGTAGGTTGCAGCGACTCACGTTTATGACCACCCTCTCGCAGAAGTCGTGGTCGTGCTGTATGGGCTCGAACGTCACCACGCCGCCTTGCGGTGCTCTCCCCGCATCCTCCTCTGGATTGCTCAATTTCGGCAGCGACCTGCAACAGATCATACACAGTATTATTTTCACGCCGCGCTTTCATTTCAACTACTCAGCTCAATTCAAGTTGTCCAACAGCCTTGCTATTCAGCGTAACAACATGGGTAGTAGTACCAGTTCCATCACTGGATTCTTTAAAAAAAAAATCTTCGAATCCTCCTTTTTGTATGGAATATAAGAAGCGACAATAAACTGATTATAATTTAGACAGCGTTTAAACTATACGTCCGAATCTGATTACAATTACAACTTAATAATTATTAAAAGTAAGTAATTAGATTCAATTATGATTTAAAAAATGATAATATTGTCGTTCAACTTCTTTAAAATAAAAAGCACATAATAGTACGAACAGTTGATCATGGACACAACAGGCACCGACGAAACTTTACGACGACGCTTTATGTAAAGTCAACCCGTAGGTAGGTATATAAATGTTTATTTTTGATAAATAGTTACTACCTACTATTATGCAGATTTCAACTTGTATTTAGCTTAATTCACAAATTAAATTACCGTAACTAAGCTGTATATTGTATGTCAGTTAATTTATTGCCTGTCCATTGCACATTCAATTAAATTATTGTGCTAACACAATTAGCCGTACTTCTACGCTGTTTCGGAAAACTTGCCTATTAATACTTAAACTAATTTTAAGGTGATAATTAAATTATGGTCATAAAAAGTTCGAGTAGCAAAGGTTAAAATAGTAGTGACTGACGGGCGGCGTGCCGCCGCGCGCCGGCTCAATGCAAGGCCCGTGGCGGGGCCAGTGCAGCTCTCTCCATAGCTAATCAAACACTGGCCGAGGCCGAGCCCGAGCCGAGCGCTACAGCAACACGCTACAGTGTCCTCCCACAGTCAGCTTACTCGGCTAGACTGCGCAGCCGCTCTGCGATCAAACCGAAGTTATTGGTAAAATTCGCTAGAGATTCTGGAGCAAATGCAAAACCAGAATACCATCATCAATTTCATTGCAGATGTACAGCTTTAAATTATAGCAATCGTTTCTGAAGTTGAAAGATAATTTCAGTGACACTGTATGATTTCAAGCACAGTGCGGACCACGGTCACAAATTGAATTCAATTTATTAAGTGTACTGGTAGGTATAATATAAGTACTTATTTATCTATCATGTAACCGACTTCGAAAAGAGGAGCTTTTTGGTTAAAAAGTACCGTCAGCAAAGAAGCTTATTAGTACTAAAAAAGTTATTCTCTACAAAAACTTATAGATATGTACTACATTTATTATTCAAATGAAATGTTATCTTAGGATTCTTTAACTAATAATTAAATTCATGTTCGGCACTTTTATAACGCTTTTCTTCGGTAGATTTTCTTTTAGTAGGTACTTCCTCAAGGATTCCAGGGGAAGAAGAGGGTGAAATCGTGCAGCGGGTATAATCAGATCTGATGGCTGCCCATTTAAAATTTTTATCTATCACAGCGGTGACTTAACAATATTTATGTAACTCTACGGAGTCTTATAAAGTTACAAGCTTTTATGTAACTTGCAATGTATGTAAGTAGGTTGGTCCGCGTGGGACCTTGCGACTCAATTTTGAAGCAGATATCGTCAACCGATTGAGCTGAAATTTTGCATACTTGAGTAAGTCAGATGACGATACAATAATCTGGTAGTGGAGTTCGGGTGAAACAGCCAGGATCGTTTCCGCAGGATAGAACTCTTCAATGGTTGTTCCCATTGACTTGAAATTTGGTAGGTATACACATATGTATTTAGGACGGATGACAATGCAAGTAGTCAGCAAAAAAAGCTGGTTGTAGAATAGACATTTTTGAGAGAAACTTATTCCATGTCATGTCATTAATTTAAACAATCCCTTTAATCGAGAAAGTTAAACTCAAGATAAAAAGGGTTATTTTAGTGGAAAACAATGGAAAACTTCAAGCTAACTCCATTTCTTGTATCACATCGAGATTCCTTATTCATTGGGAATAATGGTTGACTCAGGCAGAATCGAAAACCCACTTAGTATTGTGCAATATGCATAGATATTGACTGCGGTACTCCGGCGTCGGCGCCGAGTGGCCCCGGTCCGGACGTGCTCAAATACCCGTTGGAATCAAGAACTCTTCAATATTTTACCCGCTAACTATTTTTCTCTGCTGGGATTGCTCTAAGCTCTACTAACCTTTACTCAAGTAGCGGTTGTCGTCGTATTTTCTATTCATGATATTTTTTCTTCTTTTTAAAAACCTTTCATTTCAATAGAAGTTATTTTATATATTTTATGGGGAAGAATAATCCACAATAATATTTGGTTCTTTTAATTATTCGTGGTTTACTTGTTTACGCTAACGCCGCCATGGCTAAACTACCACCTACTTCACGTCAAAACAATAAAAGCGATTTGAATGAAAGGTGCTGGCAATAATGTATCGGTATATCCTGAATGAACAATTCCTACTATGTACGGTCGAACGGTCGAAGTCATAGTTTAAAGCTAATAGCTAATCCGCGAGTCAAAATTGCGCAGAAACAACCGTGCGACAACCATTTCATTACTGAATCGAAAAATTTCATTACAGTTCTGTAACTTAAGTGTTTCAAAAAAACCTGCCAAGTGCGAGTCGGACTCGCGCACGAAGGGTTCCGTAACAGAAAAAAGCTTTAACCTCCTTGCTATTACGGTTCATGAGATACAACAAAAAACGCCAACAACTACTCTGTTGTATGTGAGCCCCCTTAATTATTATTATTATTTTGATTTTGGTGTTTGTTTTTGTAGCCACAATAAAAATACTTAATCTTTGCAAATTTCAACTGTCTAGCTATTACGGTTCTTGAGATCTAGCTCGGCGAGTGGTAGCCTTGAAAAAGGGCTAAAATATCACGTTTTTTGTATGGGAGCCCCCCTTAATTATTATTATTATTTTGTTTTTAGTATTTGTTGTTATAGCGACAACAGAAATACACAATCTGTGAAAATTTTAACTGTCTAGCTATTACGGTTCTTGAGATGCAGCCTGGTGACAGACGGACGGACGGACGGACAGCGAAGTCTTAGTAATAGGGTCCCGTTTTTACCCTTTGGGTATGGAACCCTAAAAAAGAACGTCGTACTTTATTTAAATTACTTAACTTAATTTTTATGTGCAATAAAGAGTTTACATACATACATTACAAGTGTTAGATAAAGATTCCATTTTATTAATTAAAGCTTTATAGCCTCGTCCGTACTAGTAAGTTTGTACCTAAACACCTTGTGCATGGGTAGGTAAAAGTGGAGGCTAAAAGTTTGAAAACTAGAAGTGATCTTTATTGAACTTTCACCATTTGTGTCAAAAATACATATTATAAATACCTACTGTGCAACTGTCTACTTACTCATGGCTGACTGAAGGATGTCATTAGAGAGTAGTCTTCGAAACTTGATCAAAGCATAAGTATCAACCCTACGAAACCTAAAGAGTCATTGAAAATTGCTGCGTCGTGCCACCCTTAGCACTTCAAACCTTAAGAGCCTCTGACGGGCATTGTTTTTTTAAACGCCCTCTTTAAGATTGGATCACTCTTCAATCTCTTCAGGAAAGCGATAAGCTGCCGCGATAGCTCGATTAATAAACACGTATAGGTAGCTTGTTTAAATTAAACATGTGCTGTGTATATAATAGAATGAAATAATTGTTCGGAATAAGCTCATTAATCTTTATTTTTTCTATAAACATTTAGTTTTTCGTTACGGAGTATTATATACGGATTCCAAGAAGAGGAAGAGTTTGTAATTAAATTACGAAACAAACGTTGAAGTATGCAAGGTAATACTGGTGTAGTGCAATATCCGAGGCTGAATCTAGCCTGCGTCTACGAGTATAATAAGGTAGACCTAATAATAGCAGAGTGCGCTAAATTAAACGGCGTTGGTTTGGTAAATAAATAGAAACACGCGGCGGTAAGCGTGGGTGCTGCCCAGAGTGAATAGCAACAAAAAGTGACAGGGTTGGATCGGCGTGGAAAATGCTGCGCGATCCTAATAGCCTAATGACCAGTGCAAGTGCTTCTGCACTTTGGAGATTATTTATTATGCTGAAACTAAAAATAAAACGTACACGGTGCAGATACTGCGGACACTGACCAACATTATCTATATAATTTTCTGAAATTGAGTGATTGTGGAAACTCAAACTGAAAAATATTCTTACGTTACGACAGTGTCGGCACATTATACGCACATAAAATTACACGGCTGCCATTAATTTACATCTAATACGAGTATATTATTTAATGCTTTTATTTTGTTACATTCTGTTCGAGTACCAATTTCGCTAAGAATATATTACAAGTTGTTATTCACAAAGGCATTCTCGATCTCGAAAATGTCGGACGCCTTGAAAATCACTCGCTCCAGTTTAGGTCAGTTATGTTGGTATGTGAATGTTTATAAATAGTGAGATGTTGGTTAGTAATCTCGTGACAAGACAGATGTTCAAGCAGTGGGTGTGACACGCCGGCTAATGCGAGAGGCAATACGAAACCAAGCTGATTACGTAGATATTCTTGTTTATCTGCTATGAGCAAAATTTGTGTTAAACATGTGTGTCTAAATTAATTTGAAAGGTGCTTAGGTTCGATTAATTTCGTTTCGCACCATATTTCGATTGCTTTTCAGAAAAAAAAAGGAAAAAGAAGAAGTGAACGAATTTTCTATATCCGATTGCCTCGGCGATTGCTCTCTGTAAAGACGGTTCTATGTTACGAGTCTATTTAATTATTATTATTATCTAACTAATATTATAAATGCGAAAGTATGGATGGATGGATGGATGGATGGATGGATGGATGTTTGTTTGTTTGTTACTCAATCACGCCAGAACGGCCCAACGGATCTGGATGAAATTCGGCACATAGATAGAGAAAAGTCTGGAATAGCACATAGGTTACTTCTTATCCCGGAAAATTGCGTAGTTCCCGCGGGATAGCGATAAACGAATTCTTTGCAGACGAAGTCGCTGGCAACAGCTAGTAATATTATAAATGCGAAAGTATGTATGGATGGATGGATGGATGGATGTTTGTTTGTTACTCAATCACGCCAGAACGGCCCAACGGATCTGGATGAAATTTGGCACATAGATAAAGAAAAGTCTGGAATAGCATATAGGCTACTTTTCATCCCGGAAAATTGCGTAATTCCCGCGGGATAGCGATAAACGAATTCTTTGCAGACGAAGTCGCTGGCAACAGCTAGTTTAATTATATGTAGGTGTGTATCTACATAAGGGCCATTTCTGAGAGATTCCCATTTTCCAACCTAGCTATCCAACCCAGGTTGGATATTGGGAACTCACAGTGCCATCTTCCAACCTGCCTCGGGTTGAATAGTGGGAATTATTTGATTATGAGTATTGTACTGAATAAGGTAACAGTCACAAGTCATTTTATATAGTCAAGTCGTTGCTATGTTTGCATGAATGTTATATGTAGGTTTGGATATTTGTCTTTATCTAGATTTGTCCGGCAATATAGTGTGTACCGTAGGCTTGATTTTTTTTATTATAATGTATTATTTCATAGCTCAATCAAAACCTAAGTATTAATTCGTCAGGCATTTTAAAGGAATAAATTTAATATAATACTAGCTTTTGCCCGCGACTTCGTCCGCGTAGACTTCATTTATTGACAAAAGTTAAGGGGGTGATAGCCGAGGTATTTTTGAACATTTTAAGCCATACATGTCTTAGCCGAAATTTGATAGTTTTTTTTTAAATCGAAAATTTTGAGATTTTGTGAAAATACCCAGAATTTGATAGAAACGAGCCAATATTGCATTAATGAGCGTTAATTTCTAAACAAAATCTTTTATTTCGGATAGTTTAATGTGTATTGGACCAAATGAAACAACATTTAAGTGTCCGTCTTGCCACAGAAACAAAATGGAGGCATTCGAAATTACTAAAAATGGCTTATTTTGGAACAAAGTCATTTTTCAGTGCCATAAAAAAAAATATAAAAAAACCTGGAAATGTTCAAACATTTTTAAAAACATGCCTGTTTATTGCTCTTTCTTTTAAGGTATAACTCATTCACATTGCTTGCTAAATCTGAGATAAAAAGTAAAAACCAAACTCGGGGAGCACTCGCTAAGAATGCACTAGTATTGGTAATTTTTTTTTATAATAAGCGATATTAAATCCCGTGGGAATGTTGAAAATTCCTCCTCAGTGCACCTCTATGATACTGAAGCAATAGGTACGTTGCGACTCTAGGTAGCTGCGATTTTCGACATTTTCATCGCTATCCCGCGGGAACTATGCAATTTTCTGGGATAAAAAGTAGCCTATAACATGGCCGGTGATTTTCTCAACAGATTAGTAAAGTTTCCAACAAAATCCGTTCAGCCGTTTTCACGTGATGCGCGCAGAAATATACAAACAAACAGATAAACAGAGTAACAGATAAACAGACAAAAAATCTAAAAACTGTTGAAACGTGTTCTGTTATCGATTCTAAGTGTCCCCAGCCTATTTTTAGGGTTCCGTACCTCAAGAGGAAAAAACGGAACCCTTATAGGATCACTTTGTTGTCCGTCCGTCCGTCTGTCAAGACCCTTTTTCTCAGGAACGCGTGGAGGTATCAAGCTGAAATTTATATTAAACTAGCAGTGACTTCGTCTGCAAAGAATTCCTTTATCGCTATCCCGCGGGAACTACGCAATTTTCCGGAATAAAAAGTAGCCTATGTGCTATTCCAGACTTTTCTCTATCTATGTGCCGAATTTCATCCTGATCCGTTGGGCCGTTCTGGCGTGATTGAGTAACAAACAAATATCCATCCATCCATCCATACTTTCGCATTTATAATATTAGTTAGATAGTCAGGTCCACTGCCCCTTCGAGCTGTGAAAAAATCAAACTTCTAAGCCAACGCAATCAAAAGATACAGCCGTTTATGCCGCAAATTTCCGCAACTCTTAAGGGAATCAAAACCTACAGGGTACTTCCCGTGAACGCAGAATCTTAAAATTTGGTATGAAGGTAGGTCTTATAGCACAGATTAAGGAATAATTGCGACCCGTCGTCTTGTACCCGTTATCAAGCAATAAATGGATTATTATTATTATTATTATAACCGTAAATATGTATGTATGTCTGTATATATCAGTGACCAATGTGAAGTGACCGACACTGCGTACATTTTGCTTTGGAGCAGGGCTCTGCTTACACTGGTTAATATATATTTATAGATAATGACACGGAACCCTCGGTGCGCGAGTCCGACTCTCACTTGGCCGGTTTTTTTTTAAATATCTTCCATGTACAGACTTCCGACCCTCTTCAGCTTTATTATATGTATAGATGTAAGCAATTTTTTGTTTTTTCTTTGTAAGTGACTGTGACTGTATTTAAGATCAGATAGCTCGGATAGCTAGGTTGGAAGATGGGAATCACTCAGACCTATTTCTTTTCTGAGCATAGTGGGCATGTAAGACAAACGGCTTGCTGGATTTAAGTATAATACCCACGATCTGTCGCAAATAAGTATAAAATGTTTACAGCTCCTTTTTTAACGACTTCTCCTATAAGTTGGATGGATGGAACATGAGCAAAATAATGAAGGTGTAGCCAAACGTCGTTTATGTAGCTTCAAAATTCGTCACGATTGTTGTAGTTAGGCCAGGTTGTGATTATATTCCCGTAGGCGCTGGGAACGTGGGCCGCTGCGGGGGCTGCGAGGAGTCAACCTCTATAAAAAATCAAACGGTCACTGGCGGGGGAGGGCGGGGAATCCTGAGCCCGCGCTCAACGGTGCCGTTGCCATCTGCCCAACCCGGGGCGGCCAGTGGGCGTCGCGGTGACACCTTGTGCTCCCGTAGCTTTCACAGTCCATGGCCAGGAGGGAGCGTGTCGGTTTTTAGACGGTAGGCCTCTCCCCTCCTTCCATTCGGGAAGGCAGCGGTGAGTTGGAGAGCCCGTCATACCCCCCCGTTAGCTGTTCCGAGCGCGGGAATGCATAAGGTGCATTTTCCAAACGTTAAAAAAAAAAGGTTGTGATTATACTAATGTAACCTTTAATTTTGATTTTGTTCCAACCAAATTGGCCAAATTATTGAAAACAAAAAGTCTAGTTCTAGTTTATGATTTATCAAATACTTACAATACCTTCAATCTAAATACTAAGTAGTTAACAAAAGGCTAAAATATTTGAAAGTTTAGGTGAGTAGATTACATGCTATAAAATTATTTTCCGTAGCGAAATGTTATCATTATAAATGAGCACCGACACAAAAATTTACCATGACGCTTTAGTCAGTGTCCACATTTAGATGTATCCTTGTTATTTTAAATGAAAAAAGTGTATAAACAACGGACAGAAAGACGGATTAGCGTGGTCCCGTCCGCTATCTCGCGCTGTCGGGCAAATGATATGTAACCAGGGCAGCGAAGAGGCTTTACGTCAAAGCGCTATATTTTTGTAATCTCAAGTCAATCCAACCTTTAGAAGTACTTACGTAAAATCCGGCTTGCAAGTTTTGAACTAAACATGTATACATAGGTACCCGTCGAGACAGCGAGTCCCTGAGGCTCGGAGGCAAAGGAGCTATTCAGGGAGCTAGGCCGCAGACTAATAGATAGGGGCTGCGATCCTCGCTCTGGTTCGTGGCTGGATCAAAGGGTTGCCATTGCAGTTCAAAGAGGCAACGCGGCCAGCATAATGGGAACCTCTGAACCAGGCACGAAACAGGGAAGGGCATTTTTAGGTTAATTTTTAATCATTTTTAACTCTCTACATTAAATCAACTTTCCTAGTTTTAGTGTCTTTATTGTTATTTAGTTGTTAATAGTTTGTAGTTGCATTGTGAATGAATATTTATTATTGATGCCAATATTTCCATAATTGTTGATATTGTTCCGCGTAGTCTGCCAATAAAATAAATAAATTTATTAAAAAGGTACTCACCTACAAAATGTTGTTGCATAAAAGCTTGTACCGTAAAACGGGGTGAGTAGGGACAAAATTGAAGTTGAAACATCGATAAAAAAATATTTTCATATGTGGCAAGTTATAGATAAAAAATATTCCGGTGGTATGAATTTTAATTTAATAACGATTACCTATCGTTTAGTTTCATAGTTTAAATAACAAACACTAGAATATAGGCAAATCCCAGCTCATCCCGTAGTGGGGTCAGAAGGGATAATAGGAACAAATAAAAAAAAATATAACAAATTACCAGAAAAAAAGAGATAGGTATAATATGTCGAAAAATATAACTTAACTACTTTTAGTTGTTCTACTATTTTATTCAGATATGTACCCACTTATATGTATAAAAGGGGCATCCTCGAAACATCAATACAAACCAAACAACGTGACGTGGTTGCTGGAGCAAAAGGAATACCCTGGTCTCATTAACATTATAATAAGAACAGGGTGTACAGATATTATAAGTAGAAATATAGTATCGGCACCGGACGATGTCGTTCTCGGAGAGTGATCAAAAATGGGTTGTAAAAAGAAACCCGCTTGGATTTATTCATCGAGAATTTTATAAGCAATTTTATATTTTGACCTTCCCTTATTTTTCCCTGAAGCGAAAGCTCATATCGACCTGCGATATCTGGCTAACTTAACCGAAGACACTCAACTCTGAAGTCACACTGTGTGCACACTGTCTAAAGCGCAATCGCATTCGCTATCTCTATTTACCTCCATCGTCATTGTTGGCGATATCTATAATAATAGCAACGTTATGAAAAGTAATATACGTTGACAACACTATTAACTCGGTTTTTTCCATATTTTTGATGCCATGGTACAAAAGTTAGAAGGGGGAAACATTTTTTACAACTTTCGAAGCTTAATAGCTCCTTAAATGTTCATTAAATATAAAAAAAAATCTCGAAATTATTTTATTTAAGATTTACACACAAATTCACGCACGATAAAAACTATTTCTACCTTATTTGCGTATATGCGTGGGGGGTACTTCCAAACATTATTTAAATACAGACCAGATAAATATTTTTTATCCCTAGACAGTATTGAACATTTCAATATACTTAGGCATATTACTCCCGAGTCAAAACATCAAATTTGACTAGGGATAATGATTATCCCAAGGCTTTTTTGACGTGTGTATGAAGCGCAACAAAATACATCTACTACATCTTCTTTTTTAATTGTTTTATTTTAAGATTAGTTTTAGTTTAGTCCATAATTTTATTTTAATTTAGTTATAGTTTAACTTGTTTTTATTTTCTATTTGTAATGTCTTAAGTATTTAAATAAAACCATCGCCTCTACCTAGGTCTCGTTAAGGTCTCGTTAGTTATTTCAGCGCCGATGCCGCCGATCTATCCCAACGTAGTCGGTATATATTATAACTGTGGTTGTTACCGATTCCAAGTATAGATAGATAGATACTGTAGATTTAGAAGGAAATAGAACCTCAAGTTGTCTCATTGATCTTTCGCACAGCTCCGCCCGCATAAGACACAAATGCAGATAAGCCGCAGCGGCTCGGCCATAACGTGCCCATCGGTTTGTAAAGGAATTGTTGCATCTACCCCTTTGTTCGCTGACGATATCTGTTTCATTGTTTTGAGTTCGATAGAAATTGTGTCATGGAAAGTGTGGTGTTCAAGGGGTTTATTTCAGTTGGAGCTAATTGTATGGAAGTGTTATTCTTCAAAAAATATTTAAGGGTCCGTATTGTGCTACTTATATTATGATTTTCGTGAAAATACGGTGCGGGTCAAAATTTTCGGTGAAATTGTTCTGAGTGACTATACTTTTTGGTGAAGGGTTGCTTTAGGTTAGGTTAGGTTTATTATATTTTCACACCACCTGCTCGACAATAGCTAATTATATAGCATGTAAACCTTACTCAAAGTAACTCATTATAGCTCTTGGCTCTAGCCGGGTAGTAATATTGTACTGAATTTCATTATAACCCGCCGGTTAGTAATATGAATCTCACTTCTCTTAGTTCTTATTGTTATACACTTAAAGTCTAATTTCGTAAAAATCGCACGGCTCCGAAAATCGAGATGGCCATGCCACCAGCCGCAGCGCACCACGACACGACCACCACCGAAACAAATTTCAAATAAAACAAAAGCCGCGAGCCTTTGCTGACGCTGTAATTATTGTTAGGTACGTACGCATTAGAACTGCTAAGATTCCAAATAAAAATATTACTTATCATTACACAACTGGACCAATGTCTCAAATATAATTTTTTACTTTTAATTCTGTTTTACTGTTGTTTTAATTAAATTCTTTTTCTAGTTGCCTTGGTTTTTATTGTCTCGCAAAAGGTGAGAAAAGTAGAGTATACCTACTCCTCGGGGATAAAACTGTTTATGCAATAAATAAATGAATATGAATATGAATATGTCTTGGGTGCGGTTAAATTCTTCGCTCCTCTCAGGACTCATCTTAATTCCCTCGCTACGCTCAGGAATTAACTAATAACACCCTCGCTTCGCTCGGGAGTTAAATTTAGAGTCCTTCGCTGCGCTCAGGATTCAATATCGCGCCCGTGACATAATACAGTGCTTTATCCCCTCGCTGTACAATCTACTATTAATTCGTAACCGTGAAATAAGACGTGCATCAAGTCACAACCGGTTGTAGTTTAAGGAAACCAAACATTACCTAACTTTTCTTGAAATGTTTTAATACAGTAAATTATTATTTAAACAGCATGCTAGCAGGTAGGCGACGTTATTCGAATACTTAAACTTACAGTATTTTATCCAGGAATCATTGTATTTACAAATGAAGTAATTGTGAGAGTAAATCAATATGGAAACATATAAACTAATAATGTACCTCGATCAAATTATTGCCATATAGTTAAACTGAAACATTATTATATTGCAAAAGGAATTACTTTATTATCTTCCTTGGGCGACGCAAAGATGTAGGTACTTATTGTACTCGTAGACTCTATCTTTGCGTAGCTTACCTAAGGTTATTAATTACACACACTCTTTGAACATGTAGAGGGAGAGCGCTCGCGCCAGACATAAGGGCGCTATGACTGCGCTTAACTGCGAACAATGTTGGTTTTTACAAGTTTTTTTTGATTTGCTGTTTCCAAATGCAGGTAGTTGGCTTCGATATTCGCAAGCCAAATTTTAGTTCGACTTTGCACCCGAGTACATGTATTTAAATAGATATATGTACTCTGTTGACATGTTTATGGCTATCCCCCTGGAACTATGCTATTTTCCGGGATAAAAAGTAGCCTATGTTTTAATTTAGGGTACCAGCTATCTCCGTTCCAAATTTTATCCAAATCCGTCCAGTCGTTTTAGCGTGAAGAAGGAACAAACATACACACTCACTCAGTCACATCGTCACATCATCACATCGTCACAAACTTTCGCATTTATAATATTAGTAGGATAATAGATATACTACCTACTTTTTCACGCTAGAACTGCTGGACGGATTTGAATGAATGGTGATTATAGTTTATGAATGTACTTCGTCGTAAAAAAAAACTTAATTACATTAATAATTGTACGCGGGCTCATATTTAGAAAAAGTCCGATACTTGCAAGTAAGTAGGTACTTATTTTTTTATTTATTTTTTATTAACTGAAGGTTTCTTTGCTGACGTTACTTATTCCATGGTCAAGGTCACTTACCCGCTACCGTTAAGTTAAACTTGGAAACGCAACCGCAACTAGCCTTACAGGTGTCATTTTTCACGGCTGAAATCTGAGATTTGTACCTAGATGTAAGTGAATTTTCATGATTCAAATGATTTTAAGAGTTGCTTTGCTGGTGCAATTTTGTTCTTGAGTTTAAATGATCAAAATCAATGTTATCAAGATTTATGAAAGTCGCATTCAAATCGTTGTTAGGTAGGTACTACGGGAACGAATAGATTGAAACAGGTAGAGGTCCATATCCACGGAATATGGTTAAAATTCAAGTAGGTATAAAATACGACATCACATGGACAAGATGAGCAGGAGCCAAAGATGCCCATTAGATACAAATGAAATAAAATGGCATTAAAGAAACTAGAACTCAAGGCAGGGGCAGCCTTCAGCATCCGTATCCATAGTTTTAAATGCTGGTGCCGATAGCACTTAGACATAATTAAGGCGATTAAGTTGAAAATTTAAATTGTCCGAGATCTCGATTCTGGCATTAATAGTACAATTTCAAGGAAATAGCAATCCATTTGCTAGTCAATTTAGATAATTTATCGATTTGCGAAAGTTGAATTTAATACTCCGAGATCTTTATATCTACAATATTAGAATTGGCAGAGTAGATAAAAAAATTTGGTAATCTCTTGCTAATTGAAGGGTAACTTTAAATTTCACGGCACGACTGTCACAAGTATGTAGAAAAATAACATTTATTTTAAATTAAAACAGCATTAATAAAACAAATAGGTTTGAAACGTATGTATCCGTCTTACTTCGGCTTGATCTGCGCGATTGTTCAAACCAGCAATTTGACATTTGCTTGAGTTGAGTGACAAAAGATGAGCTAACCAAATTCATTGTAAGAAACCAAAGAAGTCAGGCAAGCGCTTCAAAGTTATTTAGTTACGATATGCCACAAAACAGAACAAGGGATATGGAGCGGCTTTGTAAGATAGGTGATTTACCAAAATGGTAGGCGTTGAAATATAGGTCACGCGAGATATCCGAGTCATACCTATCGCACGAAAAGAATTCTTGAGACGACACTTACCAGACGACACTCGACAAAGTTTGTTAGTGGACGATTTGAGAGCGAGGCGCTGTTAGTGGTCGGCGCGAGTCACAGGGTGGCGCACTCACCAACACATGTCGAAATACTCCATGACAACGTCGATATACATGAGTGCGGAGTGCGGAGAGTTAGCGGGCGGCGTGCGCAGCGCGCGAGCAGCGGGCGCGCTCGGCGCCGCGCGCGTGACGCACGCCGCATCCTCGCCGCGCCGCAGCCGCAGCGCACTTTACGAGCGCGCGCGGGTGCATGACGCCATGCGTACTAATACTGTTTACCTATAGACGTACCTTTGGTCTCCGCCTTCTTCCTGAGCCCGGGGGCATTCCTGCCTCGGCCTGAGGACAGGCGTCAGCCCCCATTTCTCAACCAACTCTATGCGAGCAATGGTGGCTGCTCAACTCGAATATGTCATCGGGTCGGTGCTGGTGCGGCGGAGCAGCGGGGACGCGGCGGAGGGGCTGGCAGGCCCGCTGCGCCCCCGGGCCGACTCGTAGCGAGCGCCTCGGCCGCCACCTTACTCGTGGGGCATGACGGCCGCGCCCCGGGCCGCTGCGCCGCCGCTCCTCATAGCACGCCTACAGAGCCGCGCGGGCCGGCACCATCGCGCGCCAGCACTGCGGCACGCTCAGCCTGTCACCCGCACCCAGCAGCCTCGACTCCCTATCACCGCCGCGCACTGCGCAACCTCCGATCCTATCCGCCCGCGCGACCAGTGCCCGCGAAACCGCCTTAACTTGATAATTGGATATGTCTGGTTAGATATGTGAGCGCTGTTTGTGCGGCGAGACCTTACGTAATAAGCAAGGCGCGTGCGGCGGCGCCTCACCGGGCGCGGCGAGTCATGGTCTCGGACAGAGCCGCGTTGCGGTCGCGATGCGCGAACGAGCGCGTGTGTCGCCGAAGCGCGGCGGCGGCGTACTGGGGCGCGCGCGCGTGCGTCCCGCCGCCGCCCGCCCGCCCGCCCTCAGCCGCACGCGTATCGACACAAACGGGAACCACTGCATCGCGGTCCGCGGTCCGGCCTCCCTGAAGCGAATCTCTCATCATGACAATTCCTGTTTCACGATCGAATCGTGTTTCCAGAAGAATACACCGAGACACTAATAAAACCATATTTAGGTACTTATAAACTCATCTGGGATGTTAATCTCAAATAGTTTATTTTATACCGCGGAAACGTAAAATTAAGCACAACTGTAGATTGACTTTGATTATTGACCTTAAGCAGCCGAGCAATCTGATACTGCAATGCAAACATCGAAAACTACTTTTAGAAAAATGGACTTACACAGTTCAAATATACTGTAGAGCAAAAATAACTGGTCACTTATCATACAACTTTGTATGGGAAGTGACCTTTTATTTTTGTTTGTCAGTGTGGTTCTGTTGTTGTAACCATCATCTAAAATTATAACTACGCCGATATTATTAATCGTCTACATAATGCTACCAACTATGATTACGACAAGGTACTCTTATGCTAATTATGGTACCTAACCTACAGACCGAAGTAAGACGTTTTCTCATTAGTTTTCGAAGTGCTAAGTGGTTGCTCGACAACGTTCCCAACACATCTCAATTACAGTGTACCAATTTTTTATCATTAAACTGAATGAGTCACAAAAGCACATAATTATTATTGCTGAATTCATGAATGCTGCCGCAGCCAAGCACCTACACAATTGAGGCAGGTTAATTACCGCGGATTACAGAACGGTTTGTGATTGAACAATTTCCAATAGCTGATAATTCAAGTGATCTATTAACGTCTCTCTTGCACAAATTAAGGCGCTATATTTAGGTTGCAAATACTAATTTTAGATTATTAATATTTAATTTATTCAGTATGCCTGTATCAACCTATACCTCTACTCACATCACAAATGTAAAGGGGTAGTGATAACAAATAATTGTGAACAGGTGCATATACAGGGTTATTGGTAATTCGACGTGTGTTCTTTAGGAGGTGATAGGGGTGACTATTTGCGATAATATTAACCCCCATATGTACCATGCAAAAGTTAACCATTTTTGAGTTATCAGGTTTTTTAGTTTTTTTTTCAAAATGAGTCAAAAATGCAACATTAAAAATTTATTTAAAAAAAAGTATCAGTATAAATCTCATTTTTTCTTCTGATTTATAAAAACGATTAAACACTGGTTATTTATCAATATTAAAACCACAATTATCGGGCTAAATTAAAAAATGCGAGGTAAAAAACGATATTTTTTCAATTTTTTTCACTAAAATGCCTTAAAACAAAAAAAACGTTATGGAACTTGGCTGGCAGATTATTTTAAAAACATAACCGTTTACTTAGCTCTTCAAAAATGCATAACAACTAGGAACTTAATTCAAAAAAAAATCCCGCCGCTTCCTTTGTGACCTTTTTTTCTAATTCTTTACCAGGCGTGATCAGAAAGCACCGAGTTTGCGGATGCCCAATTATGTCCCCACGAACGATGCCAAACAAACCTTATGTCAAGTTGCGGGACAAATAAGCCGACTACTCTAGGTATTAAATTATTATAGGCTTCAATATACCCACTCTTTTTGAGTGGATCTAATTAATAAGAAGTGGAGAAGGTTTTTTGGTGGGGGGTGAAACTAAATAGCAACACTTGCTGAACAATTTCTTAATTAGTGTATGTAGGTGTCGACTTCGTAAATATTATCAACTAGGTATAATGGTCTAGGTGAAACGTAATTAATTAAGTAAGAACTGTGGAAGACATTCTATTGGACAAACCATACAAGTCAGTAATTTTTGAAGTGAAAACTTTTTTAGCAACGTTGGGCACTTTTTGGGATGGGTAAAAAGTGTTAAACTCGCGTCAGGCGTAAGACTAAGGGAGAGTTTAAGTACCAAGATATCAGGATCCTCCAAGAGCTTTTTTGAAATACGAATGAAGCTAGAGTCGCGTTCGATTTTTGAAGTGTACGTTGATTTCGTCGCTTTAACGTATGTGCGTTTGGTCTAGTGGTATAAGGTGTGGAATAATGAGCGTTCAGTGCGTTCTCTCAGGTGACCAGTTCAAATCTCGGGTAGAAAACGTTTTTTTTTTCTTTTTGCGCGAGTGTTCGTGTGTAGTTTTCACTTTTGCCGGCGTTTTTTGTAAGTATACGTATTAGAGACATAGCGTTGCACGATCAGAATTTTGTATGAAAGAGTAGACAACAGTTTAGGATTTCATTCATACATTGATATAAGTGTCTGATAATATCTTTCTAAAGTTCTAACTAAACTAACATTCGTATTACAGAAGAATGCCATTCGAAACTTAAAAACTACATCACTTGATTTACTCAAATTAGCCTTGAAGAGTGTGTCTAATATTAATTAAATATGTATTGGGCTACGAAACAGAAATAAATAATTACGTAAAATTTGTTTGGATAACAAATTTTAGGTAAATATTCGTTCTATGGTTAAAATAGTATATGTCTAACACGTGTGCCTACAAGTCAACTGTCGTATTTAAAACAAAGGATTGAGTAGAAATTAATTGTGTCAATTTATGAAACCAACAGGTGGTGGTCTTTTTCTATTCAAATAGGACGGTGGCGTAGTTTTAATTGGTAAAACACTATGGAACGTAGTCATACATAGAATCATTGTCAATCAATAACAACCTGTTTGTAAATACTCACACACAAGCGATTACCTTACTATTAAACCGACCGATCAATGAAAGCAAACTATTGCATTGAAAAGAATGTTATGAATGAACATTCAGGGGCCTTACCATGACGTCCTAATTCCGACTCAGTTCAAGTTTTAGCTGTCACTTTAAGTATGAATGTGACAGCGAGCGAACCTAAACTGAATCGCATTAAGACGTCATGGTAAGGCCCCAGCTCTTGTCCGACTGAAAACACATTGCAACGATGAAGCTAAAAAATAAAAATGACAACGCGTGTGCGCGTGAATCAATAATCGTGTAATATCGTGGCAAAGATGATCTTAACTATTTTAAGAGTAGTTTTTACTTCAGTTAGGTATTGGGTGAAATATCTAACAGGCAAGCGACTTGCATTGAAGAACATGGCAGATGTGAGAACTCTTAAATGCCTGTCTTTATTTTTTTTGCTTGTAGCTAGAGCTAGCCTCGAATGCCTATGGAAGTAGAGGTAGTCGACCCGTACTTCCAAAAGTTCCAAATTAAGAGTAGCAGCAGGACGGGATGTGTTTTTGTTTAGTAAAGTGCCTGCTCCGGACGAGAGGCTGGCTTGCAGCCAAGCGCTTGATTCCAACGTAGGAACGGCACAATTTTTTTTTAAAGTTGGTATGTCCCCTTGACGTAATTAAAACTAAATGAAATGCAATCGTGTATTATTTATCACATGGTAGTTTTTAAATAAAATACCAAGAGCAGCCGAGAAACTAAGGAATCTGTTTAAAAATGGCTTAAGTATTGTAATTAATGAAAATAGTGATGAGGACGATTGAGTCGAGCCTTTCTTTTGTTACGATGCACCAATGCTAGAAGCTTGAATTAAATATATATTATGGTTAATTAAAATTGCTATGGTAAGTAAAAAAACTAGAGGTGTTCTCTATCTTATATATAAATAAAAAAAATTGAAAAATGTCAACATAGCTATTTTTATTTTTTTAAATGGAATGTCATGCAGCTTATAGTGACGTCTTAGCTAAGTGTATTATATTTATGAAGCACGACATTATTCGTTCCATTAAAGCGGAGATTTTCATGAAAATTAATTATTATTATTTTTTTCTTCAAAAATAAGAAGAGAAGAATGCTGAAATTTAGTATAGCACTTACTAACGTCGTGATCTATCATCAGAAAAAAAATCAAGCGCAAAAACTATTAAGGCACAAGATGTGCCCTTACCTTTACATTGTAATTATCACATTGTCATGTGTGTGTGTGTGTCAGGTTTGTTACTTCTTCACGCGCAAACGGCTGAACGGATTTGGATAAAATTTGGAACGGAGTTAGCTGGTACGCTAGATTAACAGATAGGCTACTTTTTATCCTGGAAAATGGCATATTTCCTGCGGGAGTGATAAATATGTCAAAGGTCGTAGCTGCCTACAGTCACAACGCGTAAATAATTATTGCAGAATAAATAATAAATGTTTATAACACAAAGTCGACTTTTTTACACCAATAATAACTCAAGAAGAGCTGCGCCGATTTTTATGATTTTTGACTTGTTGGATTTTGTCTCCACCTCAAATAACAGAATAACTAAATTAAAATAAGAAAATAGTCCACTTAAAAATCACATTCTCATATACATATTTTTCGTATACCGGTTAGTGATAAACATGTCAAAGGTCGTAGCTGTCTAGAGTCACAACGTAAATAAGTATTGCAGAATATAATAATAAATAATAAATGTTTATTATAACACAAAGTCGAGTTATTTACACCAATAATAACTCAAGAAGAGCTGCGCCGACTTTTATGATCTTTGATTTGTTGGATTTGTCTCAACCTCTAATAACAGAATAACTAAATTATAATAAGAAAATAGCGCATATTAAAATCATATTCTCATATATTTTTCGTATACATGCAACGCCATCTCGGACAACATGACGGTACGAAATTATCCGAGTCAACTAGTAATAGGTAAAAAATAGCAATTAGCTAGTCATACATAATAAAGCTTTTAATAATATTGGAATTAAATTATAAGCGCATTTAAAGTTCGTCGACATAGGTATTTTAACTTTACTTCGTTTACTCATTTGTTTTGTTCGCTTTTAATCCGGCAACCAAATTTTGATACACTTTTAGAGCTCAGAATGCCTTAAAAGTTGGTGTGTAGAGCTCCCAAACAATGCAGTAATCAAACAGGTAGCAAAAAACTGTCGTCAAAAAGGTTTTTTTGTTAATCTTTACGGCATAGATACACATTTATCTCAAAATTACGTAATTTTAAGAGTCAAAGGATTTCAAGAATTTCAAACAACAGGGGTTAAGCAGAAACAAGTCTCAACAATTTATTAATGTTACCCAGTAAGTGTGACGAAGAGAAAGGAATAAACTGAGAATTGTGTGCCGAGAAAGGGGGGGGGGGGTGGTCGTGACGTCAGCGGAGGCGGATGCGGATCCAACACGACCTATTTCGCTCCACTTCGGAGAATTTGGAGCTGTGTCCTGGATATTCGGATGTTTAGCCGGTGGATGTTTCGATATGACTTAGAAAACAACGTTGGGATAGTCAGCGGAGCACGTGATAATGATAATACAGCAGCAATGACATTCACAGTATACACACTCCCCCGTTATTCATAAACGATAGCAAAATAATTTTTGTGTTAGGTACTGTAATATTCGTTTGACTTTCTGTCACTTTGACATGACATTTACACGTAAGGCTGTCTGAGTTAAATTTGAAAGCAAGGTAGTGCCCCCGCCAAGACGAAAAAAAAGTAGACGGAGCATTACGTACCTTTTCTCGAACCGTTTCGTCGTATTTTCAAACCTTCATAACATCGCTCCAGTTAACATCAGAGAGCCCAAATTCATGAGATGTGATCAGCTTCAAGCGAAAACACAGTCCGGTGTTTATTTTACACATACATAATAATATTTTTTTTAAACTATATTGCCTCTATTATATTTTTGTAGTATATAATTAGCTGGCACCAGCCATTTCGGTTACAGGAACTTCACTTTTATGGAGGTGACTATTTAAAATTGTTTTAAAACTTATATCTAATGACATTATTTTCTCTTCGATATCCAATCTTGATGAGACAAAGCCTAATTAATACTTAGCTGCAGACTAAGCTCAGCAAATCTGTGAATTAAATTATCAAAACTATTGCAATGTACTCTATTAAGGTATAATCATATACCCCGAGTTTTATTTATAGTTAAGTATTTCATATCCCACTAGATACCATATTTTTTATGGTTCACGAGAGCAAAGTAGTTGTTTTCGAGTAAATAAAAATACATTGTTTAAAGTGAACAGTTTTAAATTAAACCCCAAAAATCATCGCCAAAACAGCGAGCGATAAGAGAAGGCTTGATAATCTTCTACAATTCAAAAGCCTTGGAGTGCTACGCTTTGCTCGTAGCGGCCGTATTTAGTCGCGTAGCACTCGTAGGTAGCTACAGCTTTGTTACATCTAGACTTTCATTAGTTTCGATGTAGTTCTGGGGAAGATTGTATCGTTAGTCGACAGCGAAGAAGCTTAAAATGAGTCATTATATGTTTTATATTTACATACTAATACTAACGTATGTACCTATTGTTGTCGCTCTTTGTTTTTTGTAAATCTGATTTAGTAAATGCGATTTAAGTCGGGCTGTGATTATTTTAGGTATTGCACATAAATTTTAAAAATAATGTATCTACCTACTTATTTCGAAAGAAGTAGGCATCTAAATAAAATGTCAATTTGAAGTTTCAAAGTTGTACAATCATTACAATCTATCCAGAAAATCTAACTAATATTATAAATGCGAAAGAATGGATGGATGGATGAATGGATGTTTGTTTGTTTGTTACTCAATCACGCCAGAACGGCCCAACGGATCTGGATGAAATTCGGCACATAGATAGAGAAAAGTCTGGAATAGCACATAGGCTACTTTTTATCCCGGAAAATTGCGTAGTTCCCGCGGGATAGCGATAAACGAAATCTTTGCAGACGATGAGACGAAGTCGCTGGCAACAGCTAGTATGTAATAAAAATAAACAAATTCAAATTTCATCAAACTTTCAACATACCTACACTACTAGATACTATTGGTTTGGCCTCGATTCTGTTTGCGTTGAATTCACTTATCGCTATCGCGCGGGAACTATGACATTTTCCGGGATAAAAATATACCCACTCTCTACTAGCTTATCTGGTCATTCCGTCGACCTTCGGGTTATATAGCGAAACTGTCTTACTGCCATTTGTTTAGTATATCCGGGTTATTTGCACTATGATACCATGACCTAGCTTGTACATTATCAGTATGTCACGTACTACCAGTACTTACTTGATGTATGGGTAATGTGGATGTAATCACTTGTATGTAACTAGACGAGTGACCTATCCCGCGTGTCATAAACACGTCCTAAATTTGATTTTTGGACAAAGTTGAGTTTGCCAAAACCAGGCTATTTCGTATATCGGTCGCCACGATCCGGTTGTGTTTAAAGGAAGTGAAAAATAAAATGGTGAATCGTGCAAATCTGATTAATTATTTCTAATACAGGCGACAAACAAAATGTGGACATTTTCGGCTAAAACTTGCCAATGACATATTCAAGAATCGACACACTCGGATCCTTCTCATAAATTTCACCGTACTTTACGATTTATAGGGTGCGACCACACCGCCGCTTAAAAAACGGTGACGTTACGGAATCGCATCAAAATGTATGAAGAAACGGTGAGAAAACGTGACGCATACAACACGTCACTGCGTATACGCGGCGGTTTGGTCGCACCCAAATGTATGAAGAAACGGTGAGACAACGTGACGCATACGACACGTCACTACGTTTACGCGGCGGTGTGGTCGCATCCTTACGGTACCTACCGTATGTTACGGTTACAACCCATCACTATTTTGATTCCACTTTCCACCTATACGCCCAGAGTGTCTCTTTATCTTATGCTCTGTCTACCCCGTAAGGGATAAAGACGTGATTGTGTGTGTGTGTGTGTGTGTGTGTGTGTGTGTGTGTGTATGTGTGTGTATACCATTTTAATAAATACAGTTAAGGTAAAAAATACGGATTCGCGCAAAGTTTGCAATTATGTACCTTTTCCGTAAATAACTTTAGCAAATTAATAATTCCACGCAGACCAAGTAGTAACATCAAGTTAACAACGTGTAAGCAGTGCTGGCACGTGTCCTTTATGTCAAAATGTATCTAAAGATACGCATGATGATAGGATTGATAAGATTCACCCCTTGTATAAATCACGTCACTGTCCCTGGCGGGGTAGACAGAGCCCAAGGTAACAAGACCTAAAGGCCACGTGTGGCAATATTGTGGTGTTAAATTATTGGTTAGTTGCTTAATTACCTAATTATTATTAATTAGGTACATTACCACTTCGGCTCTCCTTGGCTCCTGCACGAATACCTATTTACCCTAAACCTGGAAAAAATACTAGAGACGGTATCGATTTAATCTGTATTTCAGAGATCAGAACTTGAAACACCGTGATGAGCGCTACAAGGCGTAGCGTTCGCCGTCTAACGGCGCAGGTTGGTGGGTTACCCGGATCCGGGCTGGCAGCCGGCAGGGCGCCGGCCCGGGCCGCCCCTCCCCGTCCCACCGGCTCCGGAATGATACAGCAGTGCGGCGCTGCGATGCCGGCCTCCCAGTCGCCTCGACGCCATCTCGCATCTATTAGGGACAACCTTGCGTAATTCTAGGTCAACATGGAACGGATGCTTGTTATAATTTGCAAGGTGAACACTAACTGAATGTTGTGCCGGAGGCTTTAGAACGAAGCACTTGAAACGGCCCCATTTTGAGGCCAATTAGACCTTTAACTATAATCAATTAGGCGTGAAAAGACGTACCGTTTTATAATCAGATTATTGTTAAAGTTGTTAAATGCATATTGTGCATATAGAAAGAAAGAAAGAAAGAAGACATTTACTCATTTTGCAAGACATACAAATAAGAGCATACTTACACACAATTTTATAGAAAAGAAATAACAAACAAAAAAAAACACAAGCATGATAATTAGATCATCAGCGTTGTGTTTCTCCTTCGCAAAAGTGAAACGGTCGCTGGCTCAGCATTACGCTGAGGTGTAAGGTACAATAGTAATTACATAATAGTTATTATGTGGTCTGGTACCTATATGTATGATAGTTTTTATGGTACGGTTATGCAACTTCATAAAATTATAGCTACATGTTTCAGCATTGTAAAAAAATCACCCCCTAAGTTAGAAGAATGATGGCATAGTTAATTGTTAGAAGATTTTTCTGAGATAAATAGTAGCCTATGTCATAAGTATTTATAAATAATAATAATAACACCATAATATTTAACTGCTTTCCGCCAATTCATCACCATCAAAGTGAATCCTTACTGAATTCAATCAAGATTAATTTCTATTTAACACTAGCTTTTGTCCGCGACTTCGTCTGCGTGGAATTAGCATTTTGGGTGAGATATTTTTAGTGGCTAACATTCAATTAACTAATAGAGCACAAATTATAATATTACCCTTCGAGTATCGCATCTTCGTAGTATATTTCACCCCCCTTTTCACATCCTTAAAGGATGATTCTTGCAATCAAAAACTATTTTGTCCTTCTCGGGAACATAACTATATCCATGCAAAAAATATGTATAGATTTAAAATAGGTACTTAACTTGTGTATACATACCGTATAAAGTAAGAGAGACCAAGCGAATAGAACCAGAACCTGCGTTACAGGTCTTGAATTAAGTATGACGCAGCCAGCAAGCTTATTACGTAACTCGCTCGCGATCATCATCGTCTTCATTTTGACAGTTCATGTATGGGCTGACAATTGGCATCGGAATCAGCTAGCTGTCACATTCATACAAGAACTGTCAAAATGAACACGATGGCGATTGTGAGCGAGTTACGTAATAAGCCTGCAGATTTAGGGTGCGACCAAGGTGCGACCAAACCGCCGCGTATACGCAGTGACGTGTCGTATGCGTCACGTTTTCTCACCGTTTCTTCATACATTTTGTTGCGATTCCGTAACGTCACCGTTTTTTAAGCGGCGGTGTGGTCGACCCTTAGTTCCAGAACGGACCTGACTGCCAACCACAACAGTGTGTGTGCTAATTGTAAACTTGGGCAGACTTTTACTTAGGTATGGCTTATCTGTCCTTGAATTATGTAGCAAAGTTATTTTGAATATGCTCAGTAGGTGTAAAATTGTGACATTAATGGATTAGATAAACCCAAGCACTTGGCATGGAAACAGTCTGGAAGACAAAACGAATGGATGGATACAATGTAAATAGTTACCTAGCGCTAATGGCACCCACATATCTACCTATACCTATAAATATCTAAACAAGCCGTACCTACCTACTCTTTCTTTTTTATAGGGGCCACAACAACTTTCCAGTCATGATGTCTCGGGCAGGGCAGCCAACAAAAATTATTTAAGTGTGAATAGTTACCTAAATACAGTGCAATAAATTGGTCACTCCAGGTGGGCCAACCACAAAGGCCCGGCTGGCCTCAGATTGAATACCAATGGACCAGCCATTAACCTTGTGTTAAGTATATGTTAAGTCAAGAGGAAATCATGGTTCGCGCTTACCCGCCAGGTATGGAACTGTCATCCCTACCCAGTTTAACTATGGTATTTTCATTCTTACCTGTCTTATTTGGTAAACAAAATTCTAACCTCAATGTGAAAAATTTTGTAAAGAATAATATTATGTTTTCAAATAAACCTGAGGCAATATTTTGTACATAATTTTGCTGATATTTTATCTCCAGTTCCTTTATTTACGATGAAATAGTTAAAAAGTGACAAAAATGTGACGTTTTGAGGTTAGAATTTTGTTTACCAAATAGGACAGGTAAGAATGAAAATACCATAGGTATTTATTTTTCACCTCACTTGCTCGAAAGCGCTGTCTTTCGCCTTCAAAATCTGCGTGGAAAAACGCTTTTTCCCCTCTAGCGTGGAAAAGGTTTTTGAAATTCGAACGTGGCGCTGACCACCATTGTCCACCTACTCATATACTTAGAAATTAGGACTTTGAACTTCGTATGTTGTCGGCCCGCTTACACGATTAGTACTTAATTGGTGAATGAGAGGGACGGAATAATACGAAATTCAAATGTAGATCTTTTTAATAAGACCCCCTAAATGTTTCATTTGATTTAAAAAACATAATCACATTCAGAAACGCGATCCGTTATCTATTGTTTGTTTCGTGAACATTAAACTATTTTAGGTCAAAGATAATAAATAAAAATTTAATTTCGACGAATTATTAATTTTTATCTACAAAGTGACTATAATTTGCATTGTTAAGACATTGATTAATTAGTTTATTATAATTTAAATATGTATTAGGCTGTTTAGCAGTGTATTGCTAGTGCTTTCGTAGCGCGCCTATAAAGTAAATAGCGCGCACGCGCGAGTGCTGCGCGCGGATTGGCGCGGACAAATCGCCATCTTTCACAGATGTTTTGTTGATTCAAAGACTTTGTTAAAACTTTAAAAATTACGAGTTCAAGTAATAAAGAAAAACTAAATGTAGTGTTCGTCGACGGAAATACTATAAAATATGCTCGGACAGTTATGTCAGTAAATCAAAGGTGTTAATTACCAAATAGGTAACAAAGTAAAGTTCTGAAGCAGTTCCAGTTGAACAATGTAGGGTGGTAGCAAAGGTAAACTAAAGTTCTTTTATAAACTAAAATTCTGTATAATACTCAGTTTTGTATGTATAGTATGTATTGTAAGGTAAATATTTATGTATGTATAAAAGTGAAATACCTAACTAATTACTATTTTATTTATTTTTCTTTTTCTTCCATCCACCATTTTTCTCGCTGTATTGAGGTGAAAAATTGTGTGTTTCGCTCGGCAGCAAAGTTGTTTAGAGTCTCGTGCCTTGAAACCGTCGCGACGCTCAGGATTCTTCTTTTGAACCTCTCGCTTCGCTCGCGGTTCAATCATAGAATCCTTCGCTTGCTCCGGTTTCAATTCAGGCACTCGCGCCAAACAAACACTTTGCAGCCTTGCATAACAAATAACTATTATTACCGCAAAACCATACAAGCCGTCGTAGCCTAGTGGTTTGACCTGTGGCCTCTCAAGCAGAGGGTCGTGGGTTCGAATCCCGGGCTCGCACCTCCGAGTTTTTCGGAATTTATGTGCGATATCTCATTTGAAATTTACCATGAGCTTTTCGGTGAAGGAAAACATCGTGAGGAAACCTGCACACTACTGCGATGCAATTCAATGATGTGTGTGAAGTTCCCAATCCGCACTGGGCCCGCGTGGAAACTATAGCCCAAGCCCTCTCATTCTGAGGAAGGCCTGTGTCCAGCAGTGGGACGTATATAGGCTGGAGATGAGATGAGATGAAAACCATACAAACGGCCGTAAGTAGTTACCTACATAAAATTAAAACAACCAATCTATTTTCTTAGGTACCTACCCAATTTGACAAATCTTTTTTATGAACTTCATTACTAAGCAGTAGCTTTCGTTAATTGTAACAACAATTAATAATATTAAATAATTATAAAATTAGAAATAGGTACCTAAGAGCTAGTAATTTTTCATGTTACGACATACTAGCGCCATCTATCCAAAGCATGGGTAAAAACTCAGACAAGCTTCATTCATTCAGTGGTCTTACTTCTCCACGACAGGTGGCGTTAGTAAACGTAAACGATGTTTCGCTTTAACATCGTTTGGCTAGTCGCCGCTAGATGTCACAAAATTGTCATTCGCGTTGTTCTGAAAAAAAAAAAATATTTTTGTTCTTTATTAATTTTGAAAAGGTTAATTTCAAAACGTCATAAATATATCAAGTGCGTGTTTATGTAGGAATAGACTTAAATTATAATTAATCTTGTGAATCGTAGTTTTATAGCACTTAACTAGACACAGATTTTACTACCACTTTCGAGTACCTACACACTTTCATAATATGATGTGCTTTCTAAAATCGAACGCCAGAAAAAAAAGAAACGTCGTTATATCCGATTGGAAGTGGAAAAGTCTATGTAACTATAGCTTGGTACAAAACTAAATCTGAAATCCAATTATTGTCTTAATTTTCTCAAATTTTCTTCTCTTTTCAGAACCTATTCAGAATTCAGCACAATTTTTCACTACTTTTTAATGGTACTTTTGAGTGATGTGCTTTTAAAATTTGGGTTCATAAAAAAACTTTTAAACCTGACAAATGAAATATAACTACGTTTATCTGATTTGCAGTTCTTTTTATACATATATAAATTTAATTTAAGTAGATTACCGTTTCCTGTTAATTTTAATACAACAATATACAAAGGATTCATTTTCGCGTTCATACAAAAATTATGTTTCCCACTGCGACATCGCACAGATCGAAGTCAGAAAATATACCCATACAATTTCATTCGCTAATCTATAAATTCGGAATGGCTAACGTATTTCGCTAAATTTGCTATATTCCTATTGAATTATTTTAATAAAATAGCGCAATAAAGTGTGTTAAAAGTAACTTCAAACATTTGTCTCACTTTTCGTTCCCGTGTGTTACTTCACGTATTTTATCATGTTACTGTGAAAATAACGAGAATCCACGGCCGCAAATACATTCATTGGGTCCGGCAACACCCACACTACAGGTTGTCCAACTACAGAAGTAATCCGCCATTTCGTTTAAGACGGAATGAAACAACAACCTGGCCAGCGTTTTTGTTCCATTATTATTTTACGTTTTGGGCAGTAAATAAGTATCCATAGTAAGAACACAAGTTGATGCATAATTATAAACTGTAGATGTGAGTAGACTATTCCTTTAACGAATAGAGTTATTCAGTGCTTTCTAACTTCAAAACTCACCGAATGTAAAATGTTTAATGTTATGTCCACAGCATTTTTGATTCACGAATGATACCATGTGTTACTATATGTGTTACGTAACATTCGTGATCTGTTATTAAGCTGAGTGTGCACTATTGTACTCCTAATATTATTATTTAAAATTAAAACGAGCATTGCATAGGCTGATGATGATAATGATGTGAACATTATTATTGCAATGACTGAACATCCTTTCCATTTATTTCGGAGGCCTTTGTTCAGCAGTTGGACGTCTTCGGGCTGATGATGATGGTGATGATGATGATAGAAATCTCTGTCATGTACTCTGGGCTTTACAAATTTCACGTGTGTTATCTTCACGACCGTTACCGTACAAATTTTGGCGGCCATACCCACATACCTACATAAATTACGTGTTTATCCCTTAGGTACGGGATAGACAGAGCCTATTGTGGGCGTTAAAGGTGGAATGGGGAATCAAAATAGTGATGGGTTGCTAGCCGCATCCGCATCGACTATAACATGGTTCCTAAAATTTTCACCCATTCCCTCAATGGGCTTTTACCATTTGCGGGGGAAGAGAAGCAACCATAATAATATATCGTGGATCGTGGAGTAGCTAGCTGGACGATAATTTGACGATGTATTGTAACGACGGATGTGTTTAAAATATTGTGTAAAATAAACTCTACAAATCAGGTGGACGCAAATCACACGCTACGCAAATAGACGGGAAAAAGGTTACCACTATACGCGAACAGTTTTTCTCTTACAGTACTTTACGCACGGACGGAACCTCTATTAAATAGATTTTTCCTTCGACTGCCGTCCTTGTATTCTACAATCACACAATAGAACATGGTTTGTAATTAATTTGTTGTTCGTTGTGACAAAAGGTCACAATAAGACTGCCACGCAACGGGCGCTACTTCAGGGACGAGTCACGTACATTGGGTACCTATTGGGTACGCATGCCCCGTTGACTTGCCAAATTTTTATTGTTCTTTGTGGCATAGGTAGTACAGATCTTCGAATAGAGATGGCGATGGTACTGAAAATCAAGCCCAGCTCAAATTGAATATCTTATGCTTACGAGCGCCCAAATGACAGATGTCACATATGTAACTATAATTACCTACTAGTCTTAAAATTTTACACACAAGTAAGGAATCATAAATGACTCCGAAATTCCCGCGGGTTAGGCTGTAAAAGGGATAATTATATTCTTACTTTGAAATGGTCTTATCTCCGTAACTATTATTACCTACTAGAATCTTTAAACTTGGCATGTATACCAATAGGCAATTATGATATCTGAAAACTGATTTCTGTATTTTGCAAATTCCCCTGGGATAAGAAATAAAAAGGATCATCATAATGATTTAGATCCTAGGTATTTTGTCAACATATTCCTTAAGGATCAAAAAGGAGCATTTAGAACAAGGGATTTTGCAAATTTCTCACGAAATGAAAGGATGGGATAGGAAATAATGACTTAATATTTGAAGAAATGATTGGATGAAGATGGTATGTCACTTTGAGGTTAGGTACTTGCGCGGACGAAGTCGCGAGCAGAAATAAGTTAGTGTCTTATAAGATTTGTCCGTACAGTATATTTTAATTTTTAAACGTTTCAATACAATATATTCAGAAATTTTGATAATAAGACGGCGCAGGAGTGCGGCCTGTTAAACTGAACATAAGTAGGTAGGTACTAGGTACCTACTTAGATGTAGGCAGTCACATGAAGACGGGTCGTTCCCGTGTAAAGCCATTTGGTGCTTCATACCTATCCAAACATTAAAATATAGCGAAATAAGAAATACGGCAACAATTCAGAGCTTACTCTTTTCGCTTCCTAAAGCTCCGACGTACGACGACGTCATTACGTTTGCTCTTGGATCCGCGTTAATTGAATCTTTATTTGAGGTATAGCTGTGTTGTTTGACGCAAGAAATCTGAGGACGTGACACTGCCTTCATCGCTGGGATCAACACAATAAGCACGAATCAACTCACGATAATTATTATTGAGCATACTCCGCCTTTGATAAGAGATTATTTATCAGATCCGCAAACAATGCTAATTGATGATCCACTTGCGTCTCGTTAAGCGTAATTGAAATAGCTCCTTATTATGTTAACATTTCGTGATGATCTTAAAGATCTTAGGGTTAAAATATCACAGTATTATGTAGGTACATGTGAAGATTGTGTACTTTCAAAGAGACGCCACTTTTCATTCGCGTCGTTAATATTGAGACCAATTACTAATAAGGCCACGTTTTCGCTTGATATGATATGGTCATTCAAAGAACGTAACTTTCTTCCGACTTGTAAATTCGAAGTAATTTTCAAGGAATAAATATTACTTGCTTTTAAGTAAAAAGTAAGCCAACATGAAAATAATTAAAAGAAGGCACAAATCAGCCCCTCCCCTTGACCTTGGCTGAAGCCACATGTGCTCGGGCAGGGTTGCGTCACGCGGCCCGGTCGCCGCCTGCGACCGTTCGCTTAGCTGTTGGCTTTGGCTCGATAGTATAGCTGAGCTCACCCACATAACATACATACAGTTGGCTTTTACGAATATCTACTGTTGTCATGTCACTGACAATGAGGTCGGTGTTAACAATATTTGAAAGGGCTGGTCTAACATAAGGTCTTTTCATTCTTAACTGTCCTATTTAGTAAACAAAATTCTAACCTCAATGTACAAATTTTTGTAAAGAATAAGGTGTATTATGTTATCAAATAAACCTGAGGCAATATTTTGTACATAATTTTGCTGATATTTTATCTCCAGTTCCTTTATTTACGATGAAATATTGAAAAAATAACAAAAATGAGACGTTTTGAGGTTAAAATTTTGTTTAGGTACCAAATAGGACAGTTAAGAATGAAAACACCTTAGATAGGTATCGAATGCGACAGTACAGTCGCTGTCAGAAATTGTCGTATGTCGATACCAAGTCGATACGTATGATGAGATCAAATTAAGGTAAACACAAATGCAATACACACGCACACACACACGTATAATAATATACTTTTATAAGTTAGTACTTATTTAAATTTTCGATATCATTTCTAAAGTAAAACTCATGACAGGTAATAATTTTCAATGTTAATATCAAGACAATTATTGGTTAGACTTAGGTATTTCTATTCTAAATAGTTTACCATTTCTTGTTAAGGGAGAGCGATATCCTTCATACGAATGTAACATATACGTAAAGTTTATAAGTAACTGTCGAATAAACCAAATAAAGTTTTTACCTACAATTTCATATTCATTTTTCAACATGATTTTGATATTAGCACCTATGTAAGTATAAATTTGGGATTTTGTCATGTATTTTGTATATGAATTTAATTAAATACCGAATACCGAAGATATACTATACAGTTAATAGAGGTAAAGCAAACAATAGACAGTAACACAGAATATAGAAAATTTGATTCGGACTGATTAAAGAAATTACAAAGTAAAACTGATAGAAACAGCTGTAACAAAAAATAGATCCCTTAAGAACTGTTAAACATGGAGCTTCTTCTGGCAAAACCTGGAAATCACGTATAAAGGATGAGAACGGTGAGACAGGGCGACAGACGCAAAGTTTTCTCTGCTCAATATCGGTACAATAAAAATAAGTTTTGATGAAATCCCGCCCATAACAGGCGACGAAGTACATTTTACACTTCGTAAGATGAAATACTGTAAAAGTCCTGGCGAGGATGGCATCACTACCGAAGCTTTAAGAGCTGGCGAATCAGCATTGATTCCCCGTATTACAGAACTCTTCAATAGTATCTTGAAGTCAGGTTGATTCCCGAGAGATATGTGCCACTCCAATATCATTCTGTTACACAAGAAGAGTGACAAGACTAAAATTAGAAATTACCATCCTATCAGTCTTGTCTCCCATCTGTAAAAGGCTTTCATAAAAATGATTGAAAGGTGCATATCGGGAAAACTTGACCGTCACTAACCACCTGAAGAGGCGAGATTTCGACCTGGACTCTCCACTACTGACTATCTTCAAACCTTAAACCAAGCCTTGACTTCATTAATTATTCCAAAGCTTTCTATAGTATTACTCATTCCACCATATTTCAAGCTCTACATAAACAGGATATAGAAACTGGCTATATCAACCTTCTCCGATCTATTTATAGCAACAGTACAGCCGCAGTCAAATTGCAAACAAATGGACCATCTTTCCCTATGCAGAGAGGGGTTAAACAAGGTGACCCGCTATCGTCGAAACTGTTCACCAGCACATTAGAAGATGTTTTCCGAAAGCTAGCACCGGGCTGGGAGGGAAGGGGGCTGGTGGTCGGGGATAGAAGGTTGACCAACCTTCGTTTCACAGATGATATAGTCCTCTTCCCTTTATCAGCTACCGTCTTAGATCACTTGCCAAAGTACCTAAGCAAAGCAAGCCTCGAAATTGGACTAAAGATAATGTCGAAGACTAAGCTAATGACAAATAGCATCAAACGTAGGATCGAGATAAACGGAGAACATATCGCATATGTGCATGAGTGCAATTGAGCCAAATAGTTTCCTTCCAGGCTCTACAGGGACAGCAAAGAGAAGTCGGAAAACGGATAGAAAACGCCTGGAGGAGCTATTAATCCATACAAACACCTGATGAAGGCAACTTTCCAATTTGGAAACCTGATGAAAGCTTATGGACATGTGCGTACTTCCAATCTCACCTACGGTGCTCAAACTTGGTCTTTGGCAGAGGCGCCAAGTCCAAAATCGGGGATTACCAGCAAGCCATGGAACGCAGCATGCTAGGTGCAAAACTAGGGTTCGAATCCGAAACATCGACCTGCGCTCCATGACTCAAGTCACAGATGTTGGTCAAAAGGCGGCAAAGATAAAATAGGATTGGGCTGGTCATGATTGCCGTATGCCGGATGAGTTATGGGCCAAGACAACCACCAAGAGTCCCACTAACTCAAAATGGCGGCCCGGCAGAACTAGACGGCGTTGGCGGGACGAGTTGGACGCCTTCTTGAAGAACTGGACATTTACCGCAGCAGACCGGGACCAGTGGAAGAGTTGGGGAGAGGCCTTTTCTCAGCCACGGGATACAACACAATAGGCTCATAATAATAATAATATCATCAAATATACTCGTAATAAGAGAAATTAAAAAGCAATTTTGTTCACTTTCTTTCAATTCAATAAGAAAATAGTAAAATAAATTATCATATTGTATCATCAAATTAATAAAATGAATGATGCACTAGTTAGGTACGTAACACAATATTGGCAGTTCAACTAGTAATTGAAGCTTAGCCAGTTTTTAATCGAATTGGGTCACGTACACTTGATCAATACTTCAATACCCTGCATATAGGCAAGAACCCGCTTAGAGCGTAAATACAGTTCGATATACACAGCTGGAAACTGTTGATGAAAATACAAAATAACAAATAAATAGAGCGCTTCAGCATCACCATACGTTAAAAAAGTATGGAAATATTTGATTTTATCGCCTAGTACTTACTTATAGTAACAAAGTAAGAGGACGCTTTGTTTTGAAGCATCCTCGCTGCAAGCGATTACAGTAGGTAATCACGCCAAGATACTTGGCGAAAATGAAAGGTAAGTACATTATATACCCCCTTGCAAAAAAAAACGTGCACCCATGGTTTTTGAATTGTATGTGCATAAAAGCTTAGTTACTTTCTAAGCTTAAATGCCTAAAAATCTGAAAAATTAAAAAGCAAGATGGTGTATTTTAAAGCTTTAATCTGATTTGATGCAATCTCGCGTACGGTATGAGATGAGCGCAGTTTTTTATTTACAGGATGCAAGGTAAGGTAAGTAGCAGACATTATAGATATGTAGTTGGCATAATTCTGTTTTGTCTTAAAATTTTGTTCGAGACAAAAACGTTGCTGACATCCATTATTTTCTAGCAACACAACGGAAATTTCCTTAAATAATATTTGGAAGAAAGCGAGATATTTTAGCCTTTATTGAATTCCTTAATATTGGAGAGTGGACTCCTTCAGGGGAATATACATATAGCTGATAGTACTTATATAATAATATATAATATATAATATCTGTTGTAAAATAGCCCAGGGACCTTACCATGACGTCGTAATGCGATTCAGTTTAGGTTCGCTCGCTGTCAGATTCATACTAAAAGTGCCAGCTAAAACTTGAACCGAGTCGGAATTAGGACGTCATGGTAAGGCCCCAGTCAATAGACCGCGATCGGATTGAGATTGATAGGATTTTACACATTTTGTCGGAAGTAGCTATACGGAATGGCAGATCCTTCAGTCCCATAGTGATCGCGTTCTGGCAATGTAGAGTGTGGGGAATGCGCGTTACTCACGCCTCAGTGTTGTCGTCGCGGGACTCGGAGCGCTCGGCGTTGGCCTGGCCGCGGCGGTGGCGCGCGCGCTGGTCGTCGCCCAGCCCGTACAGCCCTGCGACCGCCGCCATCTCGCACGCTCCTGCGCCGCTCCCCGCCCGCCCCCGCTCACGTGGCCCGCCCCAAAACTGCGCGCCCGCGCCGGCGCACTGATCCTTCCGGCGACACCGCGCACTTCATTACCATTGTCTCCTAAATATATCCGACCTACACGACCGCACACCTAAAATCCCATCACAACCCGCGTGCGAACAGTCTTTCGTGCTCCTGGGACAGCTCCGCTGACCACAGGTGGACCTCGCGTCACCAGGATTCGACTTGGTCGAGTGAATTTATTAAATTAGCTAATTCGTAATATTTGGACGCATTGCTTGGTACAGTACGTAGGTTTAATTTACATCACAATTTTTAATTATTGCATCTTATCATAAGTTTAATTGAGATACAGAAAATATTATTATCTAATGAATTATTGTTGCCATTTTCTTCGATTCCAGGTGAGTTTTCATAACGAGTATGTATACATAGTTCCAGTGTCGTTGAATAGGGCCAGCTGCATCTGTAGAAGTGACGAGATTGTTTTATGTTTGTTATTTATCCCAAACTCGCGACGGGTTTGTCGGATTCGGTGGTTCCCGCGCCCGCTGCAAAGTGCGACGACTCACAGCGCCTGCATAATCTATTCGTAGGTACGAGTATATTCGATTATAACAAATGAGGTGACATAACCTGCACTTACATCATGCTTCAATCGAACACAAAAAATATCGAAGTTTAGTAGTCGCAGTCGGATAAAAACAGATGGAGTATAGGTACAGAAAGCCGAGAAAGTTGTAAGTAGACATAGGTATGTTACGAATATTATTATGACACTTCGTGAAGTTGGATTCTGACCGACCTCTGCCTGCTTTCAAAACTTTACTAGATGTATTTTCGGAGGATGTAATTATCACCACTTGACCACTCATATTTTATATCAAACCTACTTCACAATTCCTAAGTACATCCACTTCGTTAATTATAATTAATTACCTATTTCATTTTGATTCATTCTAGTAGCGGATAGAAATGTCTGCTAATAATTAATTAAAGGTTAGGTTTTCAGTAAAACTATCTAACTGACGTAAGTGAATATCCATATTATGCAAACTGCTGCAGCTGACGCCGAGCTTGATGCTTTAACAAAATGCGGCGCGAACACTCGATCAGAGTGTCGGCAGCGCTGCGGCACTTGCCTCCATTGCCTGATCGTGATCGAGTCTGCATCCCTCACTTTTGTTCAAGTGCTAATTACGACCGACATTTATCAAGGGCACCTCAATCACTTTTCAGCAAATAAATTAATTGTGAACTTGGAAAACGTCCCGACTAATCATTGATGTCAATGCGACATGTTATACAAATAATACGTATCTATCTAATCTAATCTAACTAATATTATAAATGCGAAAGTATGGATGGATGGATGGATGGATAGATGGATGGATGGATGGATGGATGGATGGATGGATGGATGGATGGATGGATGGATGGATGGATGGATGGATGGATGGATGGATGGATGGATGGATGGATGGATGGATGGATAGATGGATGGATGGATGGATGTTTGTTTGTTACTCAATATAGCTAGTATATTATAAATCGTTCTACTTCAATTTATGAAAAATTGGCTGTTGCCAGCGACTTCATCTGCAAAGAATTCGTTTATCGCTATCCCGCGGAAACTACGCCATTTTCCGGGATAAAAAGTAGCCTATGTGCTATTCCAGACTTTTCTCTATCTATGTGCCGAATTTCATCCAGATCCGTTGGGCCGTTTTGGCGTGATTTAGTAACAAACAAACATCCATCCATCCATCCATCCATCCATACTTTCGCATTTATAATATTAGTTAGATTAGTTAGATAATATACCATTCCACTCATACATGTTTACTCTGAAATGACAATAAGAATAGCAATTGGCGCGCTGGAAATCTCTTTGGAAGTGGTTTGCATACTTTGCATACGTCAGGTGACAGAAACAGATGTGAAGCTCAGTAAGTCGGCGAGGAGAAGCTTTAAAGTAGCTTCTCATTACACGAGGTACACGCGCGACTGAATATTACAGATTACTTCGTTCGCAAGCGTTCGGTTTGTTTTCATTTTTTCTGTTGGTGAAAAGGTATAAAATATTATGTTTGTGACTTTTTTTAGGAGGACGAATAATAAAGGCTACTGAAAGAAGCACACGCTTATTTATGTCAACCTGCGTTAGTAGATGTGGGTTGTTTATCTGCTCGAAAGGATACGTACGAAACTGTTATTAAGGTTTATTAATTTATTTTATATTTAAATAATTACCTAATTACTAATATTTATTTACGTACGGCAAGTAGCGTGTCAAAAAGGCACTATTACGCGTATAAACAATTTACTAAATAAGCTCATATACCTAAGCTTATACCGCACGGCCAAATAAGCATAATCAATGATTTACCTTTTACCGTATGTTATCATTATCAAGTAGTTTCGAGTAGGTAAGTGCACGTTCAAAACAAATTGATACTTCGTAAACTGTAATCGACAAGTAAGTTAGAATAAGATACTCAAGAGCGCACTCATTATGTATCTTGTGTCTTTCGCTTACTACAAGTAAATAGGTACTTGATTATCTATCATAGAGAAGTTACTTCTCCAAACTTTTTAATTATCTAATTAATACCTTTGTAAATGGTAAACATAATGGTGGTAGACTGTTTATGTTCACAGGCATAATCCAAGCTGGAACGTTAATTAAAGGAATTTTAATACATAAATGTAACCATGTTAACATGGTTCTGCTTATGTGAAGCATGTAAGTTCCGAGCTAGAGGCTAACAAGATTCAGGAGCTGCTGTAGAGAAGTTACTTTAAGGGGAGTTAAGACACACACACACACACAGAGAGACACGGAGACACTAAACGCTTCATAATTCAAAAATGTTCAAAATTACATATGTAGTTCAAAATCACCGCGACACAAACGTTTCGGGCTCAGGTTTCACAAGCACTACTAAAAAGTAAAAGTCCATTACAATAATTTTCTAATTATTTCCCACCGAGAGCCACCCCTCGAATTTCATCAGAATAATTCACAATATGCGGTGATGGGCTTGTCTTCTCGCACAGTATTTAAGGGCCGAGTTAGTCCGCTGAATAGGCAATAGATTTCTCAAACACCTGAAAGCAGTCGCCGCAATTGCCCCTTCTTAACATGCCGTAGGGAAGGGACTGTATTCCAACTGTATTCAAAGTCAAAGTATTATTTATTGTAGGCCATGGGTACATCAATAGATAGTTGTTAATTACATGTATTATAAAAGATCCAACACAATCAGCCAGTTTTGGCGTACAATAGTTAAATAGTGTTAAATAAAATATGACAATTATATAAAAAATCAAAATTCAAAATAATGTGTTTCAATCAATACATTCGCATTTATTTAATGGCTGTATTTATATTTAATTATTATGGCCTACTATAGCCCATACACACAATATGTCAAACATTTCTTAATTCTAAAAAGTGGTCGGCTATTCCGCGCGCACATGTTATGTCGCTGCACACCGCGACCGCGAGCGTATTTTATCTACGTTCTCCACTTATAAAACATCGCTGACAGGCTTCAGTTGGGCTGGCGGGAAGCGCAGCGGCCGCAACTTTTGACAGCTATTAATTAACCTCTCGCGAGGATCGCGCGTCGTCGGTAAATACGACGGGATTGTTTCCAAATCCCTACTACAATTATCTATCAGAGTAGGTTACGTAAGCTACCGATAAATTTTGGCTTCAGCATAAGAACGTACTTCGCTGAGAAAACATTCGCACCCCTTTCAAAAGGTCTTCCGAAACAGATCTAAACGTTTAATTTTTATCAATGAAAATTGAAAGAGCTTGGATAATACTACCGACAAAAACAAACGGAAATTGGCTGGGAGCTGCTACGTAGATCCGGATAATTATATTTCCGAGGCAACCATTGGGTGTACGAGGTCTACAAAAGTCTAATATCAACATATTAATTTTATTCATACAATATTATTCGAGTTACGTTATTTATGTTCCGATTAGCAGCGCATTTATTTTTAGAACAGCGTTATTAAGTACAAAATTTGTTGTCAAACTTTATAATTATAAACAACGCGGAAGTGGAAAATCAATTAATATCAAGGGCTACACAGCCGACCGCGGGGCTGTGAGGCCGTTGGAATGAGCAGGGCGATTTATAGACAGGGGCGCCGTGATGTCAGCACTCGAGACGAGGCTGGGCCGGGCGATATTGAAAATTATAAGCAAACACGAGACATTTCGGTAAGGCTGCTACTGTAGCAAAACTAAACCGATTCACTAGGGGATAGTTATATAAGATAGTGGTTTATCTGTGAGTTTATTTTACATTCAACATTGATTTTGAATCAGCAGCCGTCGTGAGGGGTACGGGCGGCTGCGATTCTATGACTATGAACATAATATTGGAACGAATTTTAGGCATAATTAAGAAAAACGTGCGACACTTGTGTGTAATCTTAGTTATTAAGATGGTTTTGAACTAATAGGTATAAGCTTAGTCCCACACTTACGCATGACTTACCGTTTTGGAGAAAATTGTATAATAATAAACTTGTTTGTAATGACTGATTTATTTTATATTAGATCTGTGTTTGCGCTTAAAAATTAAAACCTATTTAACTTTTTTCGTACCCTGTGTCAGCACTTTTGCCGCAGTGCTGCCTCGCACCTTGGTCATACCACACAGAAAGCGGGAGCGTCTGCGAGTGGGCGGCCCACTAAAAACGGGAGAAATATTCGTCCCTAACAAATTATTTATTTGTGCCGCTGGCGGTCGAGACGACAGGGTGTTGGTGATCGGAGGCTAAAACTTTTTTTTAAAGACGTACTTGGGACGCTGGTTACGAGAGCGTGGTCTGGACTCACGTTCCGGATCATTCGTGGCGCAGAGAATGCAGAGATTGTCCAACGCCGTTCAACGCGGCAACGCGGTAACATAAGGTAATTTAAAATTTTGGTTCTTTTTTTTATTTAACTTTGTCTGTTTACAATTTTATTTAAATAAACAACTTTTCTATTAAATGAGCAAAAAATTTATTTACGTAAATCCTACTAACATTGCGGACAGGACTTTCCAAGTGTGTGTGTGTGTGTGTGTGTGTGTGTGTGTGTGTGTGTGTGTGTGTGTGTGTGTGTGTGTGTGTGTGTGTGTGTGTGTGTGTGTGTGTGTGTGTGTGTGTGCGCGCGTGTTTCTTTCATGCAAAAATTACTAGATGGATTTTGATGAAATTCGGCACACAGATACATATTTCGATAACTTAGATTCAAGAAAATAATACAGTGCCCGCAAAATAGCGATGAACGAATTTTTGGCAGATGAAGACATGGGCGTGAGCTAGTGTGTTATAAAATCAGACTTTCCAAGTGTAGCCGTTTCAATTTAACGCTAATTTGACACAATGTGCACCGTAACAGGGCACCCTTTTTCCACTAGCTATCAATCAGTTTAAGCCAGATTCATTGTATATATAGGGTTAAGCCGAGATCTCCGCCGGCCGGGGACTCTAAACGACGGGGTATTTTTTGTTGACGCGATGCAAGAAAATTATGCAAGTTTGGTATGCATCAATGTTACAATTTTATTCATTTAGATAAGTTGCAATAATGTATATGTAGTTAAGACGGATGGAGTACAATAAAAAGATCGGCATTCAAAATTCTTCTCTTTTGATTGAAATAATCTAAGATATTAAAAAATACACGATTTTAAATGTAGAGGGCCTTTGTGCTGGCCAACTTTACTGAAAACTATGTGGCCTTGTAGATGTAGCCGCAACCTTATTAACGATGACAGCAAGATTTCACAGAGGTGGTAGTACATGAAATTAAAGCGAATGCTGGCCCTACCTATTTTATATACTAGCTAGAGTGTATTTACATACAAGCATTTAAAGCGACACTCGAGTCAGGTGGATATTAAGTTTGTTCTGCATCAGATTACTAGTAGTTGCCTGCAATTTTGTGTTTGTCCTGCGAGAATAACTCACTTTTGCGGCATAAACTTCCTACTTTATAGTTTACTAGCGACCCGCCCCGGCTTCGCACGGTATATTATGCATGTATTATCTATATATACATATAAAAGGCAAAGTCCTGACTCACTCATTAATTGATCATCGCCCAGCCCAAACCCTTGAACCTAGAAAGCTGACATCTTGCACAGAGGTTCCTTTAATAATGTGTACACGAGAATTTGGGATTGTTAATTTTTTTAACCCCCCCTTTTTATATATTTTTTAGAAAATATGGAGCACTTTAAGAAACTAATTTGAATATTTTGTCATTTCATGGCTTAATTCAATTAATATAATTGCTTAAAAAAATCAGATACGACTTTTCGTAAATTATATACGGCCGGCTGAAATAGGCAATTTTCCCACAATCCTTTGGAAATAAAAAAAAAATAGTTGCCATAACTGTTGTGACTGTCATCTCAATGTCAAATATACTGTTTACCTTTGGTTTACCTACAAGCTTTTTGTATGTTGCGTTAAATCCTGATCATGGTTATAATGAGTTGAAAATTTATGAATGTGGAAGTATGTGGCATTGTGTTTTGGTACCTACTTACATCGAAATGATCCTCGCAACAATATTGTGTACTTATAAACTTTGAAGTATTTAACATTTACTTCGCGACACTTTTCTCTTAAATCTTCTCGGATCCGTGTGAACTATTGTTTTGGAGCTGTTTTTAGAGTCATTATTTCAGGTTGGAACGAAGCATTTTCTGTAATTTCCATTATTTCGTTTTAAATCGACCGACAATTTTAAGTTTTCAACAAAACAATATTTACTTTACTGACATTGGGTGACACTGATAACTAGTTGACATATAAATTTAATAGACAAACTAGATATTTGCCGATTTATTTTTTGGAGCTACCAACAGCCGCTCGGTAAGGTCGAATAAAGGTCAAATTTTTTTTTGCAAAATATCCGTAATCCTTGAGTATTTTTGAACGCCAGTAAGATAAAACAGTTCGCAAGCCCCATACTTCGAAATGGTTTTCAAATCAGGGTATGTTGTAAAAAAATGAACAATCCTAATTCTACCTCGAAGGGGGTGAAAAAGGGGGGCAAAGTTTGTATGGGACGACGTGATTCCTTGGTTCGATCTACTTCAAATTTTGCATAAACATTCTTTAACAGAATTGATGGAACACGTGTTCGGTATTTTCTTGATATTCATCCCCTAACGGGTTCAAAAGGGGTAGAAAGTTATTTTGGGGGCGATTTGCTTCGAATTTTATATCAATACTCCTTAGTGCTTTTGATTAAAAATAAGTACATTTTATTTTGACACAGTCATGTTTGAAATCTCAATCCATTGACGTAATATTTTTAAACAGGACCGAGTAGGTATTCGCAATTGAAAAAAGAGCCGACCGAGATAGTATGGAGGCGCATGTACCCCCCTTCTAACAGGACTGACAATAAGATTTTTGTAATCACTGCATAGTATAAAACAAAGTCGCTTTCCGCTGTCTGTCTGTCCCTATGTATGCTTGATCTTTAAAACTAACGCAACGGATTTGATGTGGTCTTTTTTAGTAGATAAAATGTTTCAAGAGAATGGTTTATACATACATATAATGAAACTAAAGAGGGTCCAAAGTCTGTACATGGAAGATATTTTCTGGGGATACTTAGAATCGATTACACGCAAGCACATCACGCGAAAACGGCTGAACGGATTTTGATGCAAACTTTACTAATCTGGCTACTTTTTATCCCGAAAAATTGCATAGTTCCCGCGGGATAGCGTTGAACATGTCAAAAATCGCAGCTGCCTAGATTCACAACGTAAATAAATATTGCTTCTATATCATAGACGTGCACTGGATTTTTTAAAACTCCCACGGGATAGGCAATAAATGGGGTTTATATATAAGTCCACTGAAAAGGGAGCCTATCTCCATAACTATAATTACTAGAGTCATGAAATTTGGCACACAAGTTGGGAATCATAACTGCTGAAAATAAATTTCAAGACTTTTCTAAATTCCCACGGGATAGGCAGAAAAAAAGGATTTATATTATTACTTTCAAAGTTTCTTATCTCCTTAAATATTATTACTAGAATCTTTAAATTTGGTAGATGATTACGATATCTGAAAACTGATTTCAGGAATTTGCGAATTTCTCTTGGGATAAGAAAAAAGAGTAACTTAACTGACTTGCTACTATAGTTTCTTGGTATTTAGCAGACATTCCTTGACGATCAAAGAGGTGCACTACAAAGGAATTTCCCAATTTTCCCACGGGATATGGTCCAGTCTGTACATGGAAGATATTAAAAAAAAAATAAGCTGGGGATACTTTGAATCGATAACAGAACACGTTCCAACAGTTTTTAGAATTTTTGTCTGTTTATCTGTTTGTCTGTTTATCTCTTTGTCTGTATATTTGTGCGCGCATCACGTGAAAACGGCTGAACGGATTTTGTTGGAAACTTTACTATAATCTGTTGAGGAAATCACCGGCCAGGTTATAGGCTACTTTTTATCCCGGAAAATTGCATAGTTCCCGCGGGATAGCATGTCGAAAATCGCAGCTGCCTCGAGTCGCAACGTATATTAATATTGCTTCAGTATCATAGATAGAGGTGCGCTAAGGAGGGATTTTTAAAATTCCCACTGGATTTAATATCGCTTACTATAAAAAAAAATACCAATTAAATGTCAGAATAGGGGTGTTAAGAGCCTCTTCAAATATGCATAGCAGTATGTGACTATTGTCAATAAATGAAGTCTACGCGGACGAAGTCGCAGGCAGAAGCTAGTACATTATAAACCTTCCTCTTGATTCACTCTATCTATTAAAAACAACCGCATCAAAATCCGTTGCGTACTTTTAAAGATTTAAGCATGCATAGGGACATAGGGACAGAGAAAGCGACTTTGTTTTATACTATGTAGTGATTTATTTTAGCTAGATACTAAAAATAAACTAAGAAACAAAGTTTACCCCTTTAGTACCTAAGTACATTATTAGTATTGGTAGTACAATATTAGTAATTCGTAGTTGTATTAAAGCCGATAAAATAAGGGAGCACGATCTCCGATAGCTTAAATCGCGGATAGCGCTTCCAGAATGGATATCGGTTTCGATTCATCATAAATCCATTAGGAGGTGTTGAATTGAGACTCATGTGGCGCTAATAAATTTCATCGCTGGAATGTGCTGTAATACGGAATGTATCTGTTGATGCGATCCAGTGCAGATTATCCGGGACATTAAGTACCGTACTCAGGGGTTTATTATAATGAATGCCTAATGCATTTACCAAAAGTCACTGCCTATATGAATAATGTGAGGCATTTCAGTTAAGCTAATATATATATAGCAAGACATTATTATTTTTATCTACGGTAATCTTGTAGCCATATAAATTTGTTTGTTTGTATGTTTCATTCTTACCACTTTAAATATTGACGCGGACAAAGTACGAGCCGGGATTTCCGAAAAAATGTAGATTAAACCTTTTGTTCCAAAAATAATTATAAAACATTCCACGCAGAGAAGCTGACAGCTAAGCTAGAAGGTTTTAAATATTTAAGCACCACATCGCTTTCAACGAGACAGATAATCAACAGGTAAAACAAGTGAGGCGTAAACAAGTTGGGCACTTCTTCAACTCCGAAGACACAATGAAGTTGAACTTTAACATAATATTTGTACTCTCTTGTTAGTTGGGACTTTCCTACTACAGTTATTGGTGATAGGAGATTTTTTCGTAAGTTATAATTTTATATTAATGGACATTTAAGGCTTGCTGCGGAAACATTGCACGTGTGATTTAATTTCTTAAAGTAGCAGCCTATTTTTGATAAGCTCCATGATTTGATGATTGTCTGTGAGTAAATAAAAGTTGGAAGGAATCTATATTGTACATACGCAACATTACAAATTTCTGACGGTAAATGTATTGTCTGTCTAGGTACTTAATTAAAACTTCCATATCCCTTTCAGCACGCGTAATGATGTGTCGGTACTTAGTAGTGTACTAGTGTATCGTTGTGAATAGATGCTTTCGCCAGGAGCTTGGAGTATAAATTAATGCCATGGAAATGTGCCCTTTACGTTGTACTCGTAATAGGGTAGAGTCGACTGGAGGGTAAACAACAGTGTGATCACAGAAAGGTGTGAGAGTGTGAACCAAGTGACTAAATTAGAGAAGTGATTAATAATTTCATCATCTGGTTGAATAATAGACAATACGTTACTGACGAAAAAATATTATATTATACTTCTGAGTAATTGTTTATAACTCTGTGTGATAGTCGGATGAAAATGAATGGAGTCCATTGAAAATATAGCAAAAGAAGAATATGTCTCACCTAAGTACCAGAAAGGTATTTTAGAAATAGCGTAGGTATCGCCGCAAACGAGCACGGTATCGTTTCTCCAGGAACAGGACTCACGTAACATTAGTAAAGTTTAGTGTAACATCGACGGAGGTTTCCGAGTTCCGTGGCAAGTCACTAATCAAGGGCTACATTACCCGGTGCGTGTTGAGAGGCTACTTGGCACGGTATACAACTCTGAATATGCAAAGTCATTCAAATTGCTTACCAATATGGTGACTTAGGGACTTAATGCACTCTGTATAGTCAGGCAGGTGGCACTTACTGGTTTTAAAACCATCTCATAAAGAGATAGAGAAAGCTGTTTTTTAGAACTAACGTTTTCTGAAGAAGATATTATTATATTTAGCGTTAGACTAATATTTTCAATTTTGGTTACGTTATACTATGAAAGGGCAGAAAGAAGGGGAGAGGAGGCCTTTGCCCAGCAGTGGGACTGTATAAAAATATACTGTGAAAATGGGGTATTGTATTAAAAAAAACTATGCAATCGAAATTAGGTTCATCTAAGGACTCTTATATTAAGGGGAAACCTCATTCAATTGTATTGCTCATTGCTCGAAAAGCTTTTTAAGTACGTACTAATGCTTGTGTGTGATGTGTTTAGAATTTATTTATTAGCTTATGCCTTCTGTCATTGTATGCCGAGCACAACAGCTCCCTGGCACACGCCAATTCAATTTACTCTCCACGTCTCACGACTGTAGGTACTATTAAACGTAATATCGGTGGATTTTTGTACACATTATATGTATGTTTGCAGCTTAGTTCAATACAGGTTATTAAAACAGAGCCTACAGAGATATTCCATAGGTACCTACCTACTGCAAGCTCTCATAAACCGAGAGTTAGTTAAGTTAGTTTTGCCCGGGGTGCACTAGACTAGATGACATCACTACAATTCATCGTTAATATCAAGTCTAGGTATGAATTGTTCCTAACTAGCATGTAAGCAATAGTTTGAAGTTTCAGCAATTTGCAACCGTGCAGTTCCACCTACTATGTGAGTATTTACGTGTACTGAAACATAAAAACCTACTAAATATTTACAATCGGTGTAAAAAATATATTTTATGTATTATTGAGTGTTATTTTATACAGAATAGCTTTAGTTCATTTCATACAGGGTGTATCAGACACCCCCTACCAATAATCCACTGGGGTATATAACCATAGTTATAGAAGCTAAAAAAAGTATTTTGAAAAAAATTGGAGTAATTTTTTTTTTTATTTTCTGTAGGAATGATTATAGTTAATACTACTATAGGAATAGAAAATATATAAAAAAAAATACTCCAATTTTTTTCAAAATATTTTTTTTTAGCTTCTATAGCTATAGTTATATACCCCAGTGGATTATTGTTAGGGGGTATCTGATACACCCTGTATAAAATGGTACGGGTACGTATTAAAATACATAAAGTTAAAATACCTAATAGTTCAAAATACCTAATGGATCAAAATACCTATATGCGATTTTCTCAGAATTAACAGAATTTTTATAAACTAAACCGAACCTAACCTATAGTTTGGTTTAGGTTCTATCTATATATTTAGGTTAGGTTAGGTTAGGTTAAGTTTATAAAATTCTGAGAAAATTGCATTTAGGTATCTTGAACTATTAGGTATTTTAACTTTATGTATTTTAATACGTACCCAATGGTACACCTGATTAATATTACGAAAATTGTAGGTACGCGAACATATCGAAGGCCGTGTGGAAAAATGCTGCGGTGCGCCCCACGGTGATCGATTTTTCTATCTCGACCCGGTACCTACTCGGCCATACAGAGTAGCATGGACCTGCTCGATCATTTATTGCCTTACGATATTGCTTAAAGCTTATATTATTATTATTATCATTTGTATGAAAAATACGAATGTTTGTTCTCGAGTCTTGGATGTTTAATATGTATTTAAGTATGTATTTATCTATATAAGTATGTTTATCCGTTGTCTAGTGCCCATATCACAAGCTTTGCTTAGTTTGGGACTAGGTCAATTGGTGTCAATTGTCCCAAGATATTTATTTATTTATTATTTACATTTTCTAAAGTCATGACGAACCTACTTATTAAAGCTATAATTGCTTATTAGGGACGTGCAAAGTGTATGGTGGGGGCATAGAAAGTATTCGGGATTCATTTTGAAACACTGTATATCTCAAAGATATTAATATTGATCCAAATAAACGTACCCGTTGATTTGAAAAAAAAAAATAACTTCGAAGATTAGTTAGATTAACAGAAATGTAACCGCAAATCAATGAGATACCAAACGAATCCTCTGAATTGCTGACAAATGCCGGAACGGTTGGAATGCCTGATTTAGGTGGCGTGGTAGGTACACACTAGACTACCTACAACTTCACTACAACTTGCAAACATATTAGCTTGTAAATGTTGAAGTTAGCTAAGATTGCTTGATTTAAAGGCAAATTGAAATAAAATGCAGAACATTCAAAATAATAATTCTGAGGTTCAACTTTTTATTAATCGGTATACTCCTGGCGGCGAGTCTTGATCCCTATGACACTTCTAGTGACAGTTCGTTTTATATTTATAACCTTGTAATGAAAAATGAAACGAAATGAAATGTTACGTTATTACCTGTTATGTTATTACCTGACTTACGTCCATAATGAGGTTCAGTTCAGTCACGTTGAATCGTTTATAGGCGAAACTTAAAGTCTATCACGTCATAATATAATAGAAATATAAGATTTGAATAAGAATTTAATGAAATTATTAAGTACTAGCTTCTGCCCGCGACTTCGTCCGCGTAGTATTGACAACATTTCATTTTTATAACATCTGAAATTTGTATACATGGTTCGAAAGCATTTTACCTCTTGATCACTGCAATATGTTTCTATAATTGTAATATTGCTTATTATAGAAAATAAAAATTAATTAAAAACATGTCTTAATTTTACCAATTCTACCACAGGATAGGTGAAATGCCTTTGCCTTCTTCACGAGAAAAAAAAGCGACCATAATTTGGTATTTGACAACTTCAAAGTACAAGGGGGGCAACTCTGAAATTCTATTTTTGAAGTTCGTTGCATACCTTCTCTCTCACTCTCAAGTTAATGACTATATTAGTATGAGCGGAACAGCACGAAGCGAACTCGAAAATCGAATATCGGAGAATAAGGCATGACATTGACAATTTAAAATTGACGTCAGTTTTTTTTCTATACAGAAAAGGCAAAAGGATAAGTGTCTATTCTGCGATAGGAGTTACGCCCTTTTAGAATAAGCAAAAATTTATAAATTAAATACAAGCCCTAGCGAAAAAATTAAACTGTCAGCATGTTCATCTTTTCAAACAAAATACAGAGAACCATTAAAATTATAGGCTCAGAAATATGAAATGTTGTCAATTAGCAATCGATATGTTTATCGCTATCCCACGGGAACTGTACAATTTTCCGGGATAAAAAGTAGCCTATGTTTTAATCTATGGTACCAGCTATTTTCGTACCAAATTTTATCCAAATCCGTCCAGTCGTTTTAGCGTGAAGAAGGAACAAACATACACACTCACTCACTCACATCGTCACATCATCACATCGTCACAACTTTCACATTTATAATATTAGTAGGATTTATCATATTTGATGGAAATAATTTCACCTAAATTTACATGTTGACGTACTGCAAAAGTTACTTCGTTAGGCTGGTATCGACTAAGGAGTGGGTATATCGATAAGCATGACTAGGAATATCGGTAAACAGATGACGTTGACTGAACAGAATGGAAGGAAATTTGTTGTTCATCCTACTAATATTATAAATGCGAAAGTTTGTGACGATGTGATGATGTGAGTGAGTGAGTGTGTATGTTTGTTCCTTCTTCACGTTAAAACGACTGGACGGATTTGGATAAAATTTGGAACGAAGATAGCTGGTACCCCAAATTAAAACTTAGGCTAATTTTTATCCCGGAAAATAGCATAGTTCCAGGGGATAGCCATAAACATTTCAATTGCTAATTCTACCCAGACGAAGTCGCGGGCAGAAGCTAGTATGTTATATTTAATGTCCTGGGGCTTGGCAAAAATAAAACAAACGCTTTATTTTATATTATGATTAACTTTACTAAATGTTGTAAGGCCTGATTGAACGCAAGTCATTATTTATCTTTGCCAGAAAATAGAAAAATCGAAACTGATGCATCACTATTAGAAATGTCAGCGGAACTGTCTTAGGGATCTAAGGGATCAAGATTCGCCGCGAAGAGTGTAAGGCAGGTGACGATTGCTGCCACAATTAATTAGTAAGAAAATAAGGGGTAATTGTAGATATGGTTGCGTTTTCAAGAGTAATTTAACATCCTTTATATGGACAAAAAATAAATTCGTTGGACTCGGATTCGACGCACTAATATCAGGTTTGATAAAGTATCTGTTCTGTACGAGTGAGGGAAAAGTTTTTCATTCCGCGGGAAGTCGACCGTCACCTCGATTTCTTTTTTAATAAAGTGTCAATCTCACGATGATTTCATGTTAAAAAAAAAAACAAATATTGCTGTTATATCCAAATAGGTATACCGTTGTCTTGTTACAGTTCTAGTTACTTATCGCACCACCCTACGGTGTAAAACCAAAACTCTTTGAGACGATTTTTCCGTAAAGTAATCTTCTCGAAAGTGGCTCCTATGGTGACCTTTTAGGTCCTTGGTGAAAAACATGTAGTTATGTACTTTAACACGTAGTTACATAGCTAATTAAAAATCAATGTGACCACTGAAAGAGGGCCAAAATAAAACTCACCTGCAAGATTGAAAAAAAAAAACAAAATACATTTATGAAGTGAATTTAATTTTATAAAGCCTGTAAAAATAACAAGCAGGTAATCTGGTGATCTTGAGGTTTAAAGGAGCAGTGTTATATTATACGAGTAATATGCGACTGCGGACTGTTTCAATTTTTTTGGTTTATCTTATAAAACATAATTGCTGTGTATGTACTTATTGGTCCGGCAGATTACCTTAATATTATTGACTTTTTAAAGCTTCTTATCGAATTACCCTGTCATCACCTGTCTTTGATTAGGTTACGATAGGATATAATTTGGTTGCTAAATAGGTGCAAAATAAAATTTACTTCGTAAATACAGAAGTGAGTTGGGCCCTAATAAACTTAACCTTAATAGGAGCTACTTTATGAATATGTACAAAGCAAGGAAGAAATAAATTAGAATATTCGACGTACACTGATTTGCAGCAAATCCCTACTTAAAGGGTTTCTTCGCCGTTCAAAGTGATCAATTTGTAATGAAGCAAGGGGAAACGGAATTGAATAAAAATTCGAAATTGTTCGTTATACATTTAAAATAAATTCATTTATTCGCGGAAAATAATGTTATGTAATGATCTAATGATCGTCTAACAAATAAATATTTATGTATTAGGCACTAAACCGGTTTGAGAAAGGGTTTGAAAAATCTGTCATTCCATACCTATATTATATTTTGACGTAAATTTATGGAATGACAGATTTTTCAATCCCTTTCTCATCGCAGTTTAGTAATTCGCTCACGGTTGGAATTTGCTGTCATATGAAATATTCTATTGGGATGGGACAGTGTCAATGGCTTACCTTTTACGTACCTACTCTTTGATAAACTACTTTTTCACACCACCTGCTCGACAATGGCTAATTATATATCATGTAAACCTTACTCAAAGTAACTCATTACAGCCCTTGGCTTTAGCCGGGTAGTAATATTGTACTGAATTTCATTATAACCCGCCGGTTAGTAATATGAATCTCACTTCTCATAGTTCTTATTGTCATACTCTTAAAGTCTAATTTCGTAAAAATCGCACGGCTCCGAAAATCGAGATGGCCATGCCACGGCAAGCGGCGGCGTTCGATTTTCAAACGAATGAAACAAATTTCAAATAAAACAAAAGCCGCGAGTGTTTGCTGGCGCTGTGATATAGTTAGGTACGCATTAGAACTCCTAAGATTCCAAATAAAAATATTACAACTGGACCAATGTCTCAAATAATAATTTTTACTTTTAATTTTGTTTTACCTACAGTTGTTAAAATGAAATTCTTTCTCTAGTTGCCTTGGTTTTTATTGTCTCGCAAAAGGTGAGAAAAGTAGAGTATACTCCTCGGAGATAAAACTGTTTGTCTTGGGTGCGCTTAAATTCTTCGCTCCTCTCAGGACTCAACCTTAATTCCCTCGCTACGCTCAGGAATTAACTCATAACACCCTCGCTTCGCTCGGGAGTTAAATCTAGAGTCCTTCGCAGCGCTCAGGATTCAATATCGCGCCCGTGACATAATACAGTGCTTTATCCCCTCGGTGTACAATCTACTATGAACAGTAAGTTCTAAAGTTTGTAACCATATGAAGATATTACAATAACGTCATAATTATAATTATGTTTTATCATTCGTAGCACATTATTAGCAAGAGCTTTTTGCAGTATACATAATATATGTTACAGGAATCCAAATTTAAAATAAACGAATCTTTTTTTAACTTGCAACACGTTTATTATTGATACTTTTAGATTTTAAATTTCAATATTATGGACGGCTTTTCTGTTTACAACAATACATTATTATTATTATTGCCACAATACTCGTAATTGTTAGGCACCGTTTGTCGCTCGTAAATAAGGGTTTATCTTTTAAGTTTAATGTATTGCCTTAGATCGTGAGACTAAATATTAATCGGAAAGATCACTTTATCTTCACTTGCTTCGCAGGCTGGGTCACTTCCAACTAGACCAATGGCGTCGTCAAACAATGGGTTATTAATCTTTGTTTTTTAATCTCTAGCATAAAAAATACCGGTTTCAGTACAAACGCTAATTATTAATTATTAGGCGTCCTTTTTAATATTGAATTGTTATTCAAATTTAAATTATTTTAAACGATGTGTTTATTGAAGATATTACAAAAAACAAGATCGCGGTAAGTGGTGCATTTGAAAAATAAAACAAGTTGTTTCAGGCCTATATACCGTAAGAGCAGTCAGTCGTACATATCATATACAATATACAACGGTCGTCGCATAAAGTATTGCCCTCTGTGCATGTCTGGAATAAGGTGGTTAAGGCGGAGCACAACGACAGACAATATTACCCATTTAAACACCATTTTTGAGTGAGCAATGTTTATAGCACAGTTAATATATATGTAACTATAAAATTTATTTTAGACGTAATTGCTTGTAAATTAACTCTTATTGCAACGCGTTTAGACTCATAACTCTGCGTAAACACAATATTTTTATCACATTTTTATTTATTTTAACTAATTGTCAATTTTAGGTTTCAGCTTTTATATGCACTGTAGGGTTAAAATTAAAAGAATTGAAATTATATTTATGTGTTGAAAAATATCGTATGAAACACGTGTGATTATTACACACTTTGTTCCGTGTTAGGATATAACGCCCACCCACGGGTGGCGCGGATATTACCGCGTCGGATGTAAATGTAATGACAATACGGTACTGGTAAGTACTTTTAGTTGTAGTACCTGTTTTTATTTATATCTGTCTGTTTGTCTCTTCTATAGACAACTGTAAGATGTTAAAGGGGATCGAGTGTTGTCCTCAAAATTACAATTAGTGTGTCACTACGAAAAACAATTACATACCCTTAACTTTATCAATATGTGCGTTTGTTCTGCAGCTCTTTATGTCCTCACAAACTAAAATAAACAAAAGAAAATGGTCTTTGACAAAATTTGTTCACAATTGCGTTATATCATTCACCAAATTGTAAGTAATAGGTAATAATTATATTATGCGAGGGTACATGAGGTATTGAGGTACATCATAAATGAATAATAAATTGTGATCAATATTGTGGGTCACGGCACTGTACACCTGCCTTAATGCTCCGCTACTGTTGGCTGCATTCCAACTCAACAGAAACTTCTACTGAGAAAAATAAAGCTTCAACGGCGAAAAAGTACGGCCATTAAATTTACTTTTATGGTAGTACCTAGTAGTCTTTCGGTATTATTTTGTCACAGCGATTTGCGGAAAAATTCAGTTAGCGGTTTAGCAGCCGAGGAGAGTAGGGCAATCGTAAACAAACAATTTTATCATGATAGGTACCTATCCTAATTTCCTAACTTATTATTTATTTAATATTATAAATGCGAATGTAAGTTTGTTTGTTACGCTTTCTGACTCAGTTTAGGTTTTAGCCGTAATTTTTAGTATGGATCTGACAGTGAGCGAACGTAAACTGAATCGGAATTGAATCGCATTACTAAGACGTCATGGTAAATCCCCAGATTACCTGCGCCGTGCCCGTTTCTGTGGTCAATTTATTAACCACAATGAAATGTTATTTTTTTTACTACCTAGGTACATAGTATAAAATTAAGTCGCCTACCGCTGTCTGTCTCTCCCTATCGGTTAGATCTTAAAACTACGCAACGGATTTTATGCGGTTTTTTAATAGAGTGATTCAAGAGGAAGGTTTATGTATAATTCTACGCAGATGAAGTCACGGGCAGAAGCTAGTTATCAAATAAAATAAATGAATGCAGCAAGTATGATGGCCACCTCTGCGCTCGCAACGACTCGGGGACATATATTTGACTACACTTAGGTTGCGCCTTTATTAGTTTTGGGCCTGACAGAAATTCTTTAGTATTGTTTGACTTAAACAAACGAACAAACAAACAAACATACACACCAATGAAACTCACTAACCTTCTTGGAATTAGGAAAAACTTGCTAGAGTCTCCTTAAGACTCTTGTAATTTTCGAATTGAGATTGCTTTCCGTTTTTACAGACGCAATAAAAGTAATTATGATCTTAAGTAAATATTAAATAAACGACCTTTCATCATTTTCCTCACCGTGAAGTAGAGTAAGACTTCAAAAGGTTTCATTTCTTAAAAATTTCGTCATTAAGTAAATCCAAGTGATCTTTAAGAGGATACAGGATTGCCAAATTTTTCACATTTAAACGTAACGTATTTCCTACTTTGCTCAAACGGTACTTAATAATAATTATAATACTTGGATGTATTCAGCTTAGGAAATTGTGTTGTTTACTTTACCATTCCATCACACCCACCTCTCGCTCTTCTAACCTTTACCATTGTAATATAAATATAAAAAGTATTATTGCTTTATATACACCTTCATTAGAGAGTTTTCTTACACTTAGCGACCAAATTTATATCGATATCAGCCAGATTCAATCTGTAAACTGAGATAGCCAAATCTCATTCGGATTTATGGGAAATTCAATCCAGCGGGTTCAATTACTCAATTTATTTAACCTCTTAGAGAGGGAGGCACCAGATATTATAATTTCTACTAGATACATACCCACAGATAAATATAAATGGTTACTAAATTTTATATCGTAATCAAGTTTGAAAGAATTGTAACAGCGCAAGTTAAACTTTACGTGTTTATGTTGTACGTATACTAACTTATGTGAACAGAACGGAGATACGATTTTGAGGATATAAAAGTACTATTTACTACTGTCTAACAATGCAAAAGTAAAACCGCAACTGATTTAGAAATTCATTTCTGCTATTGCGAGAACAGTTAAATCCAGCCTCCCTCGTTACTTTATTCTTTGTTAGCTGTTCTTTATTGTTGTGGAACAGTTGAACCCAACTTGCAATTGCATCGCCTCCACTTTTATTTAATAGGTAGTAGGCGGGTAAAGCTGCGACCCACAATTCTTGATAGTGAACAGACTTTTAATTAGTATACGGTATTGCATAAGCCGGTTTTCGACTTTACAATGTATGAAATTGTCTAATAGAAATGGTTTGGATAACGATTGATACTTTTTCTAACGGTCAGCACCACGTGTATATATTGTGCTAGTGTGTAATGTGTTTAAGTATATAAAACGTATCCACTCTTTGGGGTTCTTAAGAAAAGGACGCGCTTAACGACATAGCGAAGCGAGTCGGAGTATTTTGTATCAGCCATCCAAAGCAAAATTTGACGTATGCTAAAGGTTCTACGTCATCTGCCAGTCCATGCGTTTAACTATTATAGGTATTTGTAAAACTAAATATTTTAAGTAATTTTTTCATTTGGACCCTTAAAACTCATTAAAATACAGAGCTAATTATGCTGTATTAGCATGCGGATTGGAGTGACTTTCAGAAAGCAAATACATAAGTAGGTACACAAAACCACACCGGTCTCGACTCGAAATCACAACCCGTAATGCCATTTTCTACTGCATTAATACAAAAGTACACCTTCTGAGCTTTATATAGTCATGTGGGATTTACTTACGAAACGTTGGTTTGTGGTCAGTTTTTTTTTAAATTGAACATAACAGTTATCAACTATTTTATTTTAAATGTTTGGCTTTTAGAGGGAAAGCTCCATCAGCAATGGATTCCGCGTGTTGTTAGCTTTTTTGGCTCATTTTATTGTATGTACGTTTCTTTTTCTTAGGAAAGCAATACGTTTTTTATACCTACACAAGCCAATATTTGGTACTTTACAGTACGAGATTAAGACACATCAGCAGTGAAATTAACTTTTGAGAGTCTTGCTAATATAGAATTCTCAAACGTGAGGTAGGTATCAATTTACGAGTATGTTTATAATTATTAAATGCTCTACTTAGGTACATAATATGGTTTTTGTCAGCCTACACGAGGCCTGACTGAACTTTGTAGTCAGATTGATGTAATGGTTGTTAATCAATATTAAACCTAATCGATTATGTAACTTATAAATCCCTATGTAGTTTGGGCTAATGCGTAGCAGAACTAGCTCTTTCCCCCAAAATCGTTTGCTTCTCGCGAGAACTTTGCAATTTTTCCGGGTAAAGGGTTAGCCAATATTAATTAGTAATAGCATTTATAGAATTGGGTAATCAATTCTAAAGATTGCCAAGGGTGTATGTATGGGCATACAAACAAAAAATAATATTATTACAGTTGTGTTGATATAGATGTGCTGTCTTAAGACAGCGGCAATGCGCAATCGTAAACCAAGTGACGTCCGAGCACTTGTGCTGTTGAATTATGCGCCAAGCCCATGCAAGTGCAGTACATTTTTAAATTTGCTGAGTCGACTTGGTGACAGATGCTGCAGTCGTTTGCATGCTAATGACCTTACGACGCCTATAATCTGAAATACCGCTCTGTAACACGATAAAGCATAAAGGGTCATCATTAAAGTCTTTCACCTATTCAAAAAAAATACATTATGTATTTAAATATGTTGTTGCAACTGTTAAATGCCTTATCACCGATCAATATTGGGTTGCGAACCCTCGGCACTGCTTGCTAATTTTATTTGAAAAGGTGATATTCCAACTAAAACCAATATAATCATGTAGATTACTTTCATTAGTATCATATTACTTTAGCACACTTTACGATAATTATTTGATAAAACATGCATTGAAACTAAAACATATGAACGGAAGAAAGGTTGAATCATTGCATGATAGGTACGCATGTCTTAGTTGTAGCTCTAGGTCCTGTATCAAAATTTGTGCAAGGAAGGGACGTCTAAACAACTATTTTTGTTTATTGAACTGGAGCAATCTTTTTTGCTTTCATACGTTGAGGCCCCTATTACCTAAGGGTCTCTATCATTGAGTGGTATCCGTGTCAACAGTGATGTATACATTTCCGCTATAACTAAATTGGCTTTAATCATACGTGACCACGTGGAAGCTGTAATCTGCCAAAGCACACAATTTATCGAATGAGCCAAGTGGTTGCCGCCGACCCCGCACCCGCACATGTGTGCACGGCTTACATGCAATTATGTACATCTCATGATATGTACGGTGTTATGGTCCTCTTTATGTAATGGGCCATGCACGGGCATCGCTACATCGCTATTATGTGTCACGACCTATTGCCCACTGGCGATTGTTCGCCATCATGCGCCACTATCCCCTATACACAATGGCCTATAGTGGGCCATTGTGTACTGGGGTCTTTAATCTAAAGCTAATTCATTTATAGTCATGTGCGACTGAAATGTATATTTAATATTATAGGGACTTACGTTGAATCGTTTGCTCCAGATTTAATAAAAAACACATACATGTGTATAAGAGATATTTAAGAAATCGTATTCTAAGCGGTCTTTAATTAATAACATCAGTGGAGGCCACAACGGTTTATTTATTGGTACTTCTGTATGTCCATAATGTTTATATAATGTTTGTATAATGTATCAGGCAAGATTTAGTGCATGAAGTTAGATGTGGTCTTCTCAGTTGTCTCAGTTGTCAGTTGTTGTTCAAAAATACATCTACCTTGGAATTTTCATTAATCCTAGCCCTTATATTATAATTTTCGAATAAAATTCCTGTGACATACGGGCAGACAAACCAACGGACTGGGAAAAACTAAAAGGATTTCGTTTTTGCCATTTTGGCCACGGAAACTTAAAAATGGGTTTAAAACTGTTCATGCATTCTTCACCTCAACTATGCAAATGGTAGGTACATAAAACTTCAGTAGGTACAAAATTGCTTCGGTGTTGAAAAGCCACGGCAAAACAAAACCCCGGGTTCCTATTCAACCTTTAGCAATTACCTACTTTCTAGTAAAAATTGAAAACTAGTAAGTACACAACATTGTGCCATGAAATAAACCGAATAGGAATACTACATCTGTTTTTTTTTCACAAACGCTCCAGTTATGATTAATTCTTTTATAAGTTAATTAACAATAATACCAAGAGGTCCCGTTAAAACGCATTATTGAAAATCCATTGGGTAGGAACTCCGACGAAACGGAACGACCTAACATGAATAAATGAGGAATGCAATCAGGGTCCCTAAACTTTTGAATCTATTTCCAATAGCTTACGAGGGGCTCAGTCCGACGACTGTCGATTTTAATTTTAGAATTAGGCTCGCCTACCGTCGCGTCTGCACATTAAATAAGTACTAACATTGTTATAATATACCTTTTGTTTTACCGTATAAACATAGCAGAATGGCGGCCACTTTATCAAGAAAAGTTTAGGAACAAAATTGTACAGAGCTTGTCTTTACGTAGAATTAATATTTTTTTAAGAATCTATAGACCTTGTTTAGATGAAATTACGACCTTTCAGCTTATTTCTGACATATTTATTACCTACTTTACTTACCTACTTGTTTTCCGTGACAGATTTTCGTGTTCCCATTTTCTTACATAAAAAATTGTCCTGACAAATTATGAACACAACAAAAAACCAGCCAATCGATCAAGACAATTGCGAGTGATTATCTATTTCATATACCTACGCGGCCATTTATATTTATAAGTAGGTATTTAACCACGGAACTTAAGCGTTGTTTTAGGGGTTAGTTTACACTAATAATAAATAATAATAGTTGTCTATTCAGGCAAAAAAAACTAAATCATCGCTCTACTTGGCTATTAATTAAATCTATTATTTTTTAGAATGGTGTTTAGAATATTTAACGAAAATACATACTTAAATAATATTAAAAAAGAATAACCGAACTCATATACACCGATTCACTACTTTTTTAAAGGTAACTAAAAGAAAATTTGTGGTTACTGTGCCAAAACTATTCACAATAGGTACTGGGGACGATTTTTGAAAGCACATATGTGAAAATACCACTAAAAGAGGTGAAAAATTGTGCTGAATTTGAAATACGAGCAACATAGAAGATACTTACGGCTCTCATTAATCTTGTGAACTAGTCAAAATTTGATTAGAGCTGTAGTTTTGAAGATATAAATAGATTTATATGTACCACTTTCGAGTGATGTGCTTTCAAAAATGGGGCCCCTTATGCTTTTCCTAATTTCATTAACTCAACGTTTAATATAAAATTAATCAAAAATGTAATTGCAACACCAGTTATTTTAAACTTACAATCCTGTTACAAATTTGTTTAAGTGTTTTGTTATTTGGATCCGCTTAGTTGTTGTTATTTACATTAAGCGAACCTTTAATCATTTGCTTACATTTTGTGAATTGTTTACTAAATCAGTAGCTATAAATTGATATTCTGAAAAAAAAAATGCTTTACCGAAATCAGGCAAAGAAAGTGCATCTGTAAGTACCGTGGCCAGTATGCATAGATTAAATAATAGTTCACTTTTTTTTTATATATGAATAGGAAGGCAAACGAACAAGTGGGTCACCTGATGGTAAGTGATCACCACTGCCCATAGACACCCGCAACCCCGGAGGGATCGCAGATGCGTTGCCAACCTAGAGGGCTAAGATGAAATGCCTCTTGTGCTCGTAATTTCCCCGGCGACTTGTAGGCTTCTTTCTTTCTTTCTTTTTCAGCCCTTTTACGTCCACTGCAGGACATAGGCCTCCTCTAATGCACACCATTCTCTTCTGTTTCGAGCTGTTCTCCTCCACAATTTCCCTGCTATACTGGCGATGTCGTCACTCCAACGAGCCAGTGGTCAGGCCCCTCTTCTCCACTGGGCACTATGGGCACGTGCCCAGGGCCCCGCGATCGAATGGGGCCCCCTAGTTCCTGCCAGATTACCAAATGATAACCGATATATAGGTCATAGGGGCCCCATGATGCTAATGTGCCCAGGGCCTCAAATAGTTTAAAGACGGCCCTGCCAGTGGTCTGCCTCTATTCCTAAAGCCAGTTCTCGGTCTCCAGTCTAGCACGGTTCGAGTCCACCGTCCGTCATCCCTTCGGCACACGTGGCCCGCCCATCTCCATTTTAGTGAAGACACTCTGAGGGCAATGTCGGCAACACCAGTTCTTCTTCTGATCTCTGTGTTTGGTATGTGGTCTAACAAGGAGACTTGTAGGCTAGTGTAGATACATCCTTAAACTAATGCTGGCACAACACATTCGCATATTGTTTGAGTCTGCTAATGAGCGCACGGCTTGACGTGGCACTGCATTGCAAACGCATCACGAAAGTGTCATCTGTATCTTTTTCATGTGTTCAACTTTATAAACAATGTCTTAAATGAACCAGACAGATATTGTTATTGCTTTGTTTCTGTTAATGAAATACAGCGTGCTGTTTGTGTTTCTTTATTATTGGTCTGTCTCACATGGTACAAGAAGCATGTGAGTCATTTAAGTTTCAATATTGGTTGTAAAAATAAGTTATAGTCTTGCTCGTCAGACAAATGAAACTGATTTATTATGGTTTTGTTTATTTTGTATTTATTTGGATTTTAATTACGCTTTGAACTTCTTTACCATATTAATCATTTTTTTTAATTATTGATATCAAGATGTCAAAGCTGCTTAAATCAAAGATAATAAAAGAAAGGGCCTATGTCACCACTTGAGCGATAAGTGAGACTCTAGTTTCAAGAACACCCTCGACTACAAGTGACCTCAGGAAAAGCGCAATGGCGTCCGCTGCTCAAGCGCTCCTCGAACGACCAATTGTGTGCATTCAATCTCTTGGCAACACGTAAAACGTACTCCTTGTGATTCAAGTTTTAGGTTAAGTAGCGAAGAACGCTTTCCTCCAAATCTTTCATTTAAAGTTATTTTAACGGTGTCAATGAATGCGACAAATAAAAAAATCGAATGACGGCCCGTGCTCAAGCAGTCCTTGACGTACCTTTAACGAGAAGTAATCCTACTACAGTTAGTTATCATGGCTTACTTAAGTCTCACATGGAGGAGCATATTCTAGACGTAGTGTTTGACACCCTATCAATTGGTAGAAGATCAAAAATTAACTATGCATTTGTACCCAGTTTTTTAACAGAAACCTTTTTAGTGATAGTAATTACATATTTGTTCATGCGGACCATAAACAATTGAATTGCCACTGATGTAAGTATAAAAATTATTTTCACTTCTACTAAACTACCATGCTACACAATTATGGAATACCTCTAAGAATGACGTATAAATGCGTAGAATTATGTATACACATATTATAAACCTTCCTCTTAACTAACTCTACTCGTATCTATTAAAAAAAACCGTATCAAAATCCGTTACGTAATTTCAAAGATACATAATAAGCATACATAGGGACAGACAGACAGACAGCGGAAAGCGACTTTGTTTTACACCTACTGTGTAGTGATAGTGAAGTTGTACTTGTAAAACGTAGGTAATTGCCACCATTTTATTATTTCAGACGTTAGGATTTGCAGTGGACAAATTGCTTCCCTAGAAAAGGTTAGTTTTTAATCCTTGGAGTGGTAGGTACGCTTTTAACAGACTTGGTTTCAAACTCGAGTAATTGACCTTTTCACAAAGTTATGTCATAATTAACGTATGAAAATTTCAGTAACACTCAGTGGTTAAAGCTTTTTTTCGAGATGTCTTTTATCTTATTGTGATCTGCTGTACAACAGGCAAAACGCGAATAAGTAAAAATAGAATCAAGAACCGGATTAATAAAAACAACGATCTTGGTGTTTGAAGTTTTGAGTTGTCACTTTTATCTCCCCAAATAAAATTTAACAATTAACTTACACAACAATGTACTAATACACATTTCTTCCAATATGTTTTTCCTTATTTGGCAGGCAATAGGTATCTAACCTCCGGTAGTATTTATTTAGATACCTAGGCGGAAAGTGATTGTGCATTAATTATTAATTTAAATGTGTCTATTTGTCATCACATACATTACGCATCACTGTTACAGGAAAATGATACCGAACTAAGATTGTTAGTCCCGGAATCCTGGGCAACGGAGGATTATGTATTACGTAAGTCAGATAAGTTGCAGGATGCCGATCAAGTGGGGAATGAACCATAATAAGTATTTGGACGTTAAAGACCCGTAGTATTAAGTGTATTATCTCATGCTTAGAGAGATTCGTCTTATGAAGCTTATTTTCATTAAGTAATTAGGTATATGTGTATAAGCTCTCGTGTTGAGTACATGATTTATAATTCTCAATTCACGTTAATTTAATACCTAAGTCAGGAACAAACAACACGACTAGAGTTAGTACTTTACTTTTTATTTATGTCTCGTGCTTATTTTAAATACATACCTACATACTTCTAGGCCTTGATATTCATTGTAAGAATATTTTAATACGAGGACTTCCTACCAGACCAATAATAATTTCATAATCCAGTGTATAGGTATTTGTGTGATCATGAGAAATAAACTTAAGTAGGTTATATAAGTTTTGCCTATTATTTTCAATATGCGAGAGAAAAACGTCAAATTAACGTCGTTATCTGCCGTCCTGTTGTATTGTTTATAAGGTGCGATATCATCCGTATAGCATAATGTTTGTCTTCTCGTGTTATTAATAAATTGTTATATATAAATGAATGTTTCTCACAAGCGTATCAATTTAGATTTGTTTTAACCGTGAATTTTGATCAAATGGACCAGCTTCATATTTATTAGTTTAGAGGTTTATTTTGATAAGAAGGACAACTGTTTAAATGTAGGTTAAATTATGACGTAGACTGTTTAATGGCTCTTTTTGTGACATTAGTAGGCTTGCAAATGGTGCTCACTATACAGATTTTGGCTGTATTTCAAAAGCTTCGCGCAGCTATATTTAATAATGAAACAAATTGGCCACATTATTCAGAAAAATTAAGGCTATTTCAGAGAAAACAACGCTGTTTTGGATATTTCTTGAGTTCAGAATTAATGACAGTGTTGAGCATGATATCATATTATGCAAACTTGGGTCACAAATGTCACAATTGATTAAGGTATAAAAAAAGATAATGGTCAGCAACAGGACTATCTGTTGATTGAAATACTACAGAACTGAGAGAAAGTAACTTCGCAATTGCGTGGGCGTTACAATGGTTGATTCAATTGCAGTTAGGTATGAATGATGAGGGGTGAAACGGCTTAAAAGAGGACGCTTTTCAACAATGAGTGGGAGGCGAAAGGCGCAATGACTGCCGGCTGTCTTAACGTTACCGCGCTTTGTCTCATAATCTCCAGGAAGGCAGGGACTGCCGAGAAATAATAAAACACTGAATAGACATCGAGTCGTCACGAGTGCAAGTCGAGCGCTGCGCGGGAACCACCAGGTCGGTGCGAGTACTAGCCTTTGCGTGACGTGAGGGAGCGAGTGGCGCGGTGTGGCCCGGTCCGCGCCAGCATCGGCCGGCTGTGCCAAGAGCTGGAGACTGGCGTCCGTGGCGCCGCCTCCACGCTACTGCGGCACGCGCCAGAGCCGCGGCCTCCCGCCGCCCGCGCCACCGCGACGCATCCCCCGGCCGCCCCGCAGCCAGCACACCCCGCAGCCCCGCACGCACGCCGCATTCTTGCGTTTCACCCGTCCTAGAGCGCGGAAGCACAAAGAGCTTCGATTCCCGATCGAGTGACACGAGTTCTTGCCAAATTTCGTTGAGAGCTTTTTCATACCAGCCAACAAGTTAGTACTGTCGGTGACTGGAGTAAGTGATACAGTTCCAAATTAATCAACTGCAAAAAACAAACAGTCTGACGGAAAGTAGATCCAGAGATAAATTACGTAAGATTGAATTTTATTTTACTTGTTATCTGTTGTAGGAGACATCCCAAAGATAGTTAATAGCTTAAAAAAACAAATAGGATAGGTAATTGGACAAACGGCGACGAATCTAAAATTGCGTTGCATAAGTTTAATACGTACCTAATTAAGGCAGGTCTGTATCTAATCACTAATAATGAAATGACCAAGAGCGTTTTCGTTTCGTAAGTTTTGAGTTGAGGGCCTGTTGCAGACATCCGGGCGGCGGGCGGGCGGCGGACAGCGGATAACGCGGTTTTGGTACCTAATAGGATTTGGTAAAAGATTAAGGGGATCGACTACCGAACGAATTACAAGTAATTTTAAAAGAAGGTTAGAGTCTCATAACATAAGTTTAATGCGAAAAAGTTACGAGCCTCTGCAAGTCGTCTAATACGGCACTCATCGACTTTAGGAACATAGAAGTAATGATTCTTTAAAGTTTCCATCAGAGGGAGTTTTAAAACGTGACTGAAGATTGTTTAGTACACTTTACGAACATCAAGGGGAACGATTTTACAATACACAATATAAAGTATTACCATATATAAAGCTCGTTTAGCTATAAAACTGAAATTTGGCATGGAAGTTTCCTGTATGAAAATTGTGGTGAACTATTTAACTTAATTTACGTCTACGAGCCTATTAACTATTTAAAGCGCCAGTTAATGCACGTAGTTATGTGTATATTTTTACCTAATTACTCGCAAACTACCAACTTTTCTTATCTCAGTGAATACATTTTAAATGACTGCAGCCCGCGTACAGTTATACGGTCAAGTTTTTGTAACACAGCTGGCTGAACAGGGGTCTGTCAGTGGCCGGTACCTATGACTAACGTGACCATTTATTTTTTTTGTCAGAGCGGGACATCTGCGGAATTAAGTAATAAAAAAAGTTAGGTATTAGTGTTGTACAAGTTTTTTAAATATAGGTAGTTCTCATAGAATAACTCAAAATAATCAAAGCAAATAAGTAGTGACGTGAATTCTAGTTTGTATTTTTATATTTATCGGCTGAACAAATTTGTATTAAAATATCGGGTCTTGTTTTTAGATAAGTGTGGAACTCAGTACATGATTTATTTATATTTATCTTCGTAATCAAAATAGCTTTTATTACTGCGACACTCAACTATGTTTTATCACTTGTCCATACTTTGTTCATTTGAGAAAAAACTCTTTCCACAGGTGCGTTACTTCCAGGCAGACACATAATGTACTTAATAATCATGGAAAAGTTTGTTAAATTCAGATTTTAAATTATTATTTGGTGTGTTTGCAAAAGCGGGACAATTTCAGCCTCGCGGGGGACACCGGGACAGACTGCCTGAAAGCGGGACTGTCCCGCCCAAAGCGGGACGTATGTTCACGTTACCTATGACGCAACCGCCCGATGGCCGCGTCCGGTGCGGGTGCAGGCACCGCGCGCTGGACCGCGTCAACCGATGACAACTTTACCAACGCTGAATAACACTTTTTGGGCGCTACAAGCTACAATATTTAATCTTGATTGTCCTATCTATATAATCTTGTCCGCAATGCAGATTGAATGACAGAGTTGGACACAATAAACCTATTGTCCTGACCTGACGTCCTATGCAGGTGCAGTAAGTTTCACGTAAACCGGACTATTAGTGATGTGCCGGATAATTAAAAATATACGCGAATAAGGGAACGGGATCTCAACTATTATTTTTTAGCGCTGCTACGTCTGACTTTGCTGACAGATGACAACGACATAATACTTAATAATCCATGTGTGCATTTTAAATGTAGGTATCAGATATATTATTTTGAGGGTTTTTAAATACAATGTCAATATAATATTGGAGGGCCCTCTTCTTTTTAAAATTCTAGTTTTGCTTAGATTATTTAATTAGATTCTTTTTCGTAGGTATTTCATTTCGCCCTCGTTAATAGTTTATTTAGTTATATTTTTAGCATATTATTATATATTTTTTTCTCGTAATTTGTTATCGTAATTTTTTTATTTGTTGCTGGGATTTGCCTATATTTTAGTGTTTATTGTTTAAACTATAAAACTAAACAACAGATAATAATTATTAAACTTAAATTCATAGCATAGCACCGGAACATTTTTTATCTATAAAAATCAACCAGCCACATATGAAAACCCTCAACCCCCGCGGTTAGCCCGCAAGAATTCATTACTAAATCCCTCCTTGCAGATTTCTTTGCTATGAAGATTGAGATTTAAAATTTAAATTTGATGATATTGTGGACCGTACACTATTCGCGTAGTATGTGCCGTGCACCGCTGGAGAAAAGCCCAAGTTTTTGTAGTTTTTGTTATTGAGGTTTAAATAAAAAAAATACTGCAGTTTTTTCTTATTATTCTTCTCATTCAACGAGTTACAAAAAAAATTACTATTAGGTATAGTGTATCCGAGGAATAAAAAACCTCCAATGTTTATTCCTGAGAATTTGGAAATTATTGATTACAAATATTATACCTTCTTCACACACGTAATCGTAACGTAAGAAACAAATGAATTGTGGTAGTAATTTATGAACTGGGTCCTTACCATGACGTCCTGATGTGATTCAATTCCGATTCAGTTCAGGTTTTAGCTGTCATTTTTAGTATGGATCTGACAGCGAGCGAACCTAAACTGAAACGGTATTGAATCGCATTAAGGGTGTTACCACACCAATCGATCGACCAGCGATGGATTACGATAGATTTAGTGTGGTAGCTTTGGCTGTTCGACGGATAAAGCAATCGATCGACGTTGTTCGATACCATCGATCGAAATCGATCGATTGGTGTGGTAGCGTTGGTCTAGTAGAAACTATCGATCGACGTCGACGGTTCCATTCTACCATCGAACGATGGCAGGTCTAGTAGAAACTATCGATCGACGTTGACTGTTCCATTCTACCATCGAACGATGGCAGGTCTAGTAGAAACTATCGATCGACGTCGACTGTTCCATTCTACCATCGAACGATGGCAGGTCTAGTAGAAACTATCGATCGACGTTGACTGTTCCATTCTACCACCGAACGATGGCAGGTCTAGTAGAAACTATCGATCGACGTTGACTGTTCCATTCTACCACCGAACGATGGCAGGTCTAGTAGAAACTATCGATCGACGTTGACTGTTCCATTCTACCATCGAACGATGGCAGGTCTAGTAGATATTATCGATCGACGTTGACTGTTCCATTCTACCATCGAACGATGGCAGGTCTAGTAGAAACTATCGATCGACGTTGACTGTTCCATTCTACCACCGAACGATGGCAGGTCTAGTAGAAACTATCGATCGACGTTGACTGTTCCATTCTACCATCGAACGATGGCAGGTCTAGTAGATATTATCGATCGACGTTGACTGTTCCATTCTACCATCGAACGATGGCAGGTCTAGTAAAAACTATCGATCGACGTTGACTGTTCCATTCTACCATCGAACGATGGCAGGTCTAGTAGAAACTATCGATCGACGTTAACTGTTCCATTCTACCATCGATCGATGACCGATACCGGTGGTAACACCCTAAGACGTCATGGCGCACGGCGGCCACGACGTACAAAATCCGCGTTCTGAAATGAACACAGGCACGACGTCGTCTGTACACGCGTCAATGTGTGCGTAAGATACACAGGGCTGTCTATCGCAAAAACCTAGTACTATAAGTACTACCAATGACATAAATATACTAAAGATATGGCTTAGATGTGTGCAAATAAATGTAACCTGTGTACCTAAAATGTGTCTGTCTGTGTATTTAAGCATTATTATTTTCAATTACAATAGATGTACGACAACAAACTTAAGCGAATGATTCTGTAGTTATTTCATGTATTAATCGCGATAATTTCAGAAAGCATTAATTTTCTAATGTTTTATAAAATGAAGTAGGTAGGATAGGTTCCCGAACTTGTTGACATACATCGCGTTGCGAGCCCTACTAGTTGCCAGCAGCTTTCCAGCAGACTGCGCTTGAGGGGTGGGGTAACTCGAATAGGTGCGGGGCGGAGCGTGGCCATTCTGTACGTTAGTACTATTATATATTCTGTGGTCATGGTAAGGCCCCTGGACTTTTATGCTATTTAAATATATAGTAACAGCCTAACTTAGAATCGAAATAAATACACAGATAATAACAAACCATCATTTAATATAAAATAGGCAAATTCCGACTATTATTCCTATGAAATAACGCATTTGGATTCCAACCATTACTCTTGCTTCAGAACTAATAGGTAACTGAATCGCATAGCGTAACCGGCAACGTAGCGAAGTGGATGGAGCTAAGAGATTCTCGTTTTCGCTTAGGTTGGATGCTGTGCTCGCTGCGTCACTACGTGTTCGTTTGTAACCATATATTATAAATGGTGCTTATTTTTATAACTCGTATTGGAAATAAATTCAATGCACGCGGTTTATTGCATTTGTAGGATACCAACGAGATAAATGGAATTACTTCAATTATTCTCTTAATTAAGTATTACATTTAATTTTACACGATCTTAATCAATAGACGGAATTTAGAAGGAAATCAACCGCCTAAGCTTCTTCAGCCGCTTCGATCTACCATATAACACAGTGTTACCTATATGTATATACATAATATAATAGCACATTGCTACCAATCGCAACCAGTTGGCAAATTATCACTCCCAAGTGTCAGTCTTCTTAATGCTGATATAAGAGAACGCGATATTATATTGAAATGAAATGAAATGAAATTATTTAATTCGCAAGAACATACACAGATGTTGTTTTATAAAATTTTAGACATGTCAGAGGAAGGTAATACATGTCATGTATGCTCTGCCAAAATTTGGCATGCAAATTCTTAACCTAATTACTATTAGCTATTAATCATATCAATCATATATTTTATTAAAATATTCATTCAAGTTATAAAATGGTCGATTAGTCAGATAGCACTTCAATTTTCTAGAAAATTCAATAATATTACTACATTGTGTTATGTCCTCATTTAGATTATTATAAATTTTAATACTGTTATATTCAAGACTCCTTTTAAAATGTACATAATTGTTTGATTCTGGTAATTGAATGTCAAAATTAAGTTTACACAATCTACGTGGTCTATTGTTGCTATTACATCTAAAATTGGATTTATTTTTATAAACAAAAATGCAAGCCAAATATATGTAAAGTGATATCACGGTCAGTATTCCATGTTTTACAAATAATGGACGACAATGTTCAAGTCGTTTTGCCTTTTCAACATACCTAAGAGCTTTCTTTTGTAACAGGAAAATACGGTTTACATGAACGCTGTTACCCCAGACCTCAAGACCATACCTCATTAAGCTTTCAAAATATGCAAAATAAACCGTTTTAAGTACTGAAGATTCCAAGATGTTAGATAAATTTTTTAAGGCGTAACAGGCACTAGCTAATCTTTTCCTTAGTAGATTTATATGGCTTGACCAACGCAACTGTGTGTCCAATTCCACACCAAGAAACCTAACAGTGTCAGTCTTGGCTATGGGCAAAGGCAAGTCGTAGACCATGCTATTTGAGTGTTTTAGGAATGGAAAATATAGCGTTTTATCCATATTAATTTTAAGGCCGTTACATTTAAACCAGTGTGTGAGTTCTTCCCAGGTTTTGCTCATTTGAGCCCGAAATGTTGCATCACACTGATTTTGTACAATAATACTTGTATCGTCAGCATACAAGTAAGCAGTTCCGTGTGTTATATTATATTGTAAGTCATTAATAAAAATAATAAACAACAGAGGCCCAAGAATAGATCCTTGGGGAACGCCGCAATCAATTGCTTTTTTTGTGGAATTAATCAATTTATTGCAGCCTAACCCATCTACATTTGATATTTGCACAAATTGAGATCTATCTGTTAGATAAGACTTAAGAAGTTTTAATATAGATCCCCTTAAACCATAATATTCTAATTTATCTAACAGTAACTTATGATTCACACAGTCAAACGCCTTGCTAAGGTCACAGAATATACCAGCACATTTGTGACCCTTATTAAGATTAGTCATAACTTGCCTAACCAATTCGGTAATAGCTGTTACAGCATTTCTATTTTCTCTGAACCCAAATTGTTGAGAACAGAAGTAGCCATTTTTTTCGAAATGATTAACAATTCTTGTTGCCATTGCCTTCTCAAAAATCTTAGATAGAACTGTCAACAGTGAAATAGGACGGTAATTATTTACGTCTGTTTTCGAATTCTTTTTATGTAGAGGAACTACTTTGGCCATTTTAAGTTGAACAGGGAAAATCCCATCACATATACACGCATTATATATATGACACAGCGGTATACACAAAAATTCAATACAATCTTTAATTAAAACGGTGCTTATGTTATCCGGTCCACATGTACTCGTATTTTTTAGGCATTTGACTATATTTATTATTTCTGTCTCATTAATAGGCGACATAAACATAGATTTTGCATTATTAATGTGATAATTTTGTAAAAGACCTAGATGCTCACCGCCATGTACCCCGTTAACTTCAGTGACTCTACCCGATTTAATAAAGTGATCATTAAAAATGTTACTTATTCGTTCAGGATCATCAATTACTTCATTATTATCAAGTAGTTTGATCGTACCGTTACCTGACGCTATATGTTTGCCTGTATTTTCCCTTACAATCCTCCATATTGCCTTACTTTTTGATTTTGCTTTTTGTATCGTATTTTTAATATGTATATTTTTAGCCGCGAATACCAGTTTTTTTAGTATAGTATTGTAGGTTTTATAATATTTTTTAAGATCTTTATCATATTTTAGTTTACGAGTTTTTATTAACAACAGTCTTTTTTTTCTACATGATGTTCGAATTCCACGCGTTATCCATGTCTTAATATGATTTCGTAAAGTTACTTTTTTCAAAGGCAGATGCCTATCCATAATTTCATACAAAATATTATAAAACATTTGTAACTTTCCTTCACAAGTTCTTTCTTCAAATACCTCGTTCCAGCTAACATTTTTTATGTCATCCTTAAATTTTTTTAAAGCAATTCGGGAATATTTTCTTTTGAACTGTGTTTTGGCTTGTTTAACTGGCACTATCAATTGATCCTGAAAGAATACGATTTGAGCATCATGATCTGAGAAGCTACAGGGAATGACGTATGCATTATAGTTATCATACATATTCGAAAATATATTATCTACTAAGGTTTGTGAGGTTTCAGTTACCCGAGTACAATCTTTTATCGTAGGCCTCATGTCATGCTCTTTAAGTGTTTGTAAAAAATCATTAGCTACAGCTGTTTCAGCCCTTAAATCTATATTGAAATCTCCACACATTATGGAACTATGATTCTTATTTTTGTTTAAATATAGGTCGAGCTGTTGCAAAAAAGTCCTGGTATCACTACTTGGACTTCTGTACACCGTGCTTATAGCAATCTTGTCCCTGTTGTCCAATTGCAAAGACACACAACACACCTCAAACAACTTCTCTTTGTAGTAACATTCAACATCAACAACTTGACAATTTTTAGAAATATCGTCTCTAGCAAAAATAATACATCCACCCCCTCGAAAAATCGACCTAGAGCAACTCGCTACAATCTGGTAACCAGATAACTTAATGCTAGAATCTTCACCGATTCTTAACCATGACTCTGTGACACAAACAATAGATGGCTTAACATCAAGGTCCATATCCAAGAGTGTTTCCAGATGTAGTATCTTATTTCGTAGGCGATTAATATTAAGGTGCAACACAGATAAGCATTTTTTATTGCCTGAATAACGAAGCCTTGTGATAGTATTGGGAATGCTTATTCTTGATTTAGGTCTAAAAAAGAATCGTCATCCTTATCCAGAGAAGCATTTACAATTTTAAAGTTATGTTCACATGTGTGACTAGTATCAAAATCCAGAGGAAACAATGTCAAAAGCTGTATTAAATCATTAAAAATAGTAGTAAATCCATGTCTATTTAAATGTCCAAAGTGCGAAAACATGTCCCTGTCATAAGATAAATTTAAATTACAATCCAATAAATAGCAGATTTTATGTTTCAAATTATTTTTACACATTAAGTTATTAAATATTTCGATACGTTTATTGAATAAATTGGAAAAATTATTAATTTTGAAAGTTGGTGAACAAATAATAATATTTGTATGTTGTACTAGACTTAGCTGTTCTTGTATGAAACTCACAAGGTCATTATAGTGTGTACTGGTTTTAAAGTCTTTGTCACCAATGTAAATAATACAGAAATCGTTTAGAGTGAAGTCTTGAAGTTATAAAACAAATGATGTAGTGTGGGTCCGGCAACTAGGAGAATATAAAATATACGTCTCTTACTTTTAAGGTCCTTATCGCGATCGCTGATAATCGCCAAACCAAAACGCACTTGGCTCCGTGGTTTTATTGAAAGCTAACGAGCAGAGTAGAGTATTATCTTCTTTTAACTGGATTCGTGTGTCAGCAGACGAGTAAGGATTGTATTTTTATTTGTCTACTACCAAATCCACGCGTGACAGGGTATCACACTTATCCGTCCCTGTTTTTTCAACATACGAGTACAAAATATTAACTACAGCCCAAGCACTCTCATTCTGAGAGGAGGCCCATGCCCAGCAGTGGGACGTATATAAGCTGAAGATGATGATGAGTACAAATACTTTGCCAGCGAAAAACCAAAACGTCTTAGAACTAGATGTTAATAATATTATGTCTATTATAATTTTGTAGCATCTATTTGACGTGGTGTCTGGTGCGTGGGCCACCGTGTCGACAGCGCTTTAAAATGGTCACTCATAAAACGGTTGTGTTCGTGCGTAAGGCATGGTTGACACTAGATTTTTTGTAGAAAGTATTTGAATAATAATATAATTCTAGCTTACTATTTTCCTTAACTAACTGTCGAATTTGTGATTTGGTTTGGGATTGATTTACTAATAAACATATTGAAGTAAGAACTGCGAAAGCTTACGTTTCTAACTTAGCGTTCCAGTGGCCAAGAATGCCTTCAAACCGTTTGAAAGTCGGGGATATTCAAAGTTATACCCTTTATTCATAAACGCTCTACATGCTTCTGCTAACTTAGTAATCGTTTGTCCTTATCTGTGAAAGGTAAATGTCAAAGTGGCAGATAAGAACAAACAATTACTAAGTTAGCAGAAGCATATAGAGCGTTTATGTATAAGGGGGAAAGAATGCAATCTTGTCCGTTAAAATTAGTTTTATTCCAATGAGCAAGTTTCTGTTTAATACCGCCAGGTATTGTACTTTATATTGCAATAAACCAAATATAAAGCTCTGAAAACTTAAAATATGTTATTTTTTTATTAATATAAATATTAATAACAGGGAAGTAAATTGTTATTGCAACCGCTGCCAATAGTACATGAGTAAGTATGAATGTGAAAAACTTTGACAGCGTGGCAACAGTTTTTCTATTATTAAATCAAAGTAAGTACCTACCTACTTAATTTAAAATGCATATATAGGTATTTTCTTAACTAATAAAAATTTCGAGATTTAAAAACTTCTTCAGATTCCTTTCAAATGTAGCCTCGGCTTATAAACTTTTCACGATTACATTATTGACATTGATAACAAAAATAATCCTAAGACAATATAAAAAATACTCTAATTTAAATGTAGTTGAGTGGGACAGTGGAGCGGAATACGCACGTAATCATTTTATTAATAAAAGTTCCACACAAAATACGTACGGATATAAAATATAGGTAGGTATATCTCAAAAGGCGATTTAGCTTTCAACGTAAACTCGACATAACAATAATTTGGGTGTGTGCGCGTGTAGCGAGCCGCGACGCGCCGCGCCGCGACTGCCGCGAGGCAGGGTCATCCTGCGCCGTCAACCAGCCTAATCAACTTTTAATTTCTTCTAGATATCAAGTTATAGTTCTTCAAAAGTAATATGTTTTACTTTAAAAACTTTACGACTCGTACCTTGTTTCGAAGGGAATAAACATACCGTAACCATAATATCCGCTGCGTCATACATGTCATGTTCCAGGTTCTTTTCCTACTTAATTTTTAACATGTTACAAAATAAAAGCAGGTAGATACGAGTATATCCATGTTTCAAAGGCACGGACATAGATTGTAGTTGACCTTTCGTCGTCGTTACACATGCCTACCTGCATTTTACGAATTCCCTATAGCCCGATTCGTCGTATCCACTGCCTATTAGAGCCGCCCAAAGATAGGCCACCATGAATTTTTGATTAGATGTATTCTCGGGAATGAGGTACGAAGTCTTCTTTCGTTCCATTCGGGACTAATAATGCGATTTTATCGGCTTTAATACAGATTTTGCCTGCGTAAAACCGTCCTTGGCGTGTATGCGTTTATAAATAAAAATTTAACGGCTTTACGGACAAACGGAGTGCCGGAAATATTAATGGTATGGATATTGATTAAGTGACTTGGCGCTTAATGGGTGGATAAACTAGCTGTGACATGGGTCGCGTCGTCGGTGGTGGTCGGCGGCGCGAAGTATGGCGGCGCGGCGAGAGCGCCGGTTGCGACAGCTGCCACAATTATACACGCGCCCGTTATTGATTGATCAATTATTGACGTTCCAGGTAAGTAGTAAAGAATCTTAAACCGACGAAGGGGTGTAAACCGGTAGGTCACTGACTATAGTATACCTAAGCTTTCTCGGAATAAAAGTTTTGGCTAAATACCGATTTCTAGTTAGTGGATTAGTGGTTAGACCCTTATTTTATATAGGATTGACTAAATACCATTAATAATAAATGAGATCGTTAAAAACCATGAAAAAGCATAAATAGGTATAGGTATGCAAATAAAAGTTTTGGCACATTAAGAATTTCAAAGACGAAGACTCAAACACGCTCATTGGTAGTTGACTTAGTTCATGTAATAGGATAGGACTTAGTCATAATATGGCTTCACCTGCATTTACAGAAGGCTGAGCCAATCCGGTTCACCAATTAGGTGGAGGGCTCTTTGTATAAATGCAGTAATTAAACAGAACAATATGCTAAATTTTCGGAATTATCCATACATAAATAACGTCTTTATCCCTTACGCGGTTGACAGAGCCTAAGGTAACAAAAACTTACGGCCACATTTGGCATGGTTGTGGGTACCTATACATATACTATATACGTAGAAAGGGAAATCAAAATAGTGATGGGCTGCTAGCCACATCGCGTATAACGTGGTTCCTAAGATTTTTGCCCTTGCCCTCGAATGTACTTTTACCATCTGCGGCATCTAGGAAGAGAAGCAACTGATACATTCTATGTTGTTTCATTGCTCCTAGCCAGCATGGAATTAATTTATGAATTATAAGTACACTAGCTGTTGCCAGCGACTTCGTCTGCTAAGAATTCGTTTATCGCTATCCTGCGGGAACTACGCAATTTTCCGGAATAGAAAGTAGCCTATGTGCTATTCCAGACTTTTCTCTATCTATGTGCCGAATTTCATCCAGATCCGTTGGGCCGTTCTGGCGTGATTGAGTAACAAACAAACAAACATCCATCCATCCATCCATCCATCCATCCATCCATACTTTCGCATTTATAATATTAGTTAGATAGTTAGATAACTATCAGGGAAATGTGACTCACATTGGTCTGGTAAAAATATATTATACTAGCGACCCGCCCCGGCTTCGCACGGCATATTATGCATGTATTATACATATAAACCTTCCTCTTGATTCATTCTATCTATTAAAAAAACCGCATCAAAATCCGTCGCGTGGTTTTAAAGATTTAAGCATACATAGGGACATAAGGACATAGGGACAGAGAAAGCGACTTTGTTTTATACTATGTAGTGATCTAAGTACGGTTCGACCTTGTATGTTCGTCTATTTTTCATAATAATAAGTGTTGACACGTTATGGGAACGTGCGAAGTCGAAGTATACGGTGGGTGGTGGAGGTATAAAAACGACCACAGCGCATACCGTGGCAGTAATGTGCAACAACGGGGGCTTAGTGAAACTTGTCTTTTTTTTACATAAAATAGGCTTACGTTTGACCTCGATATCGCTTGATGGAGGGCGAAGATGAGGCCTAAGATGATACACGTTTGCCTAGAAGGTGGCTGTTCACTTTGGCCATAAAGATGTCCAGATTATAGCGTTCCGGAAAAACTGACCACGGCAGAGAGTTCCACTAATGAAAGAAGAAGCAAACCGCTTCGTACGCAATGGAGGAATTGTCAATGTTGCTTTGAAAATGAGTCATTACTAAACTTTTTTTATGGGGTGTTAAGGTCACCGATCGTTGGCGAATAATGTTGGCTCGTACGTATTAATTAACTATTTTCATTGGTTCTTATTATTATTCTTTACGTATGCTCTGCTAAAACCAATTTATTTCCTTTCGGCATAGTTTGGGGCTGGAAACTTATTTTGTGTATTACACCCACAAAACCAGTTTTTATAATAACATCCATTTTTCATATTACTGTTTGTAACAAGTATAAAGTAAAAATACTATTAATTATTGTTTTTCTATATAATACCTATTATTTTTTTACTTTATCTATAAGAGTTTTCAATGATTTACGGTGGCGTTCATTCGAAATATTATAGACGAGATATGAACCGCGATTACCTTTATTCAATAAAGCTCAAAAGTAATCGCGGTTCATATCCCGTCTATAATACTTTATCTATCTATTTATACATATAAAATGCTTTGTCCCGAATGACTGACTGACTGACGGATCAACGCGCAGTCTAATACGCTGATTGTAGAGACCGAAACTTGGAGAGTTTGTACTTTGTATGACGTAGGCATCCGATAAGAAAGAATTTTCTTGGAAAAGGGGGGACTAAGTTTGTATGGGACAACGTGATTCTATGGTCCGATCTACTTCAAAATTTGCATAAATATTCTTTATCAGAATAAAATTAATGGTACAAGTATTCCGTATTTTCTTGAAATTCATCCCCTAACGGGATCAAAAAAGGGTAGAAAGTAGTTTTGGGGTTGATTTGCTTCAAAGTTGATATCAATACTCTTTAGTTACGTTACATTTTATTTTAACACAGCAGTCATGTTTGAAAACTCAACCCGTTTTTTTTTTCAAAATAGGTTATACTCACATCAAAGCTTGGTACATTGCAAATACTCTTTAAAGTTGGAAACCGCATTTTGAAAGTTTCTAAACTTTAGAGAGGTCATGCGATTTTTAGAAATCGGGGTATGAATAAATGGGGTTTATAAGTCCGCTGCAAATTTCATCGCATGCTTGCTTGCTTGCTTGCATTGCATGCCTACTTACAAGTTTGCTCGATTATTGAAGGAATGATATTTAAGGAATAGTAGTGGTTTATGGCCGTTTTACTAAAACATAGGTATGCAATTTTCCCGATAAAATCAAATACCTGTTTTTTAATGCTTTACGGACAATCGGATAACTTTCATGAAATAAAAGAAAAACTTAGGACTCATCATTTATCGAGACAAGCGGCCGCCGAATGGGGGCGACCAAAAGGTTGAAACAAAAACGGGAACAGTGTGGCGATTGGCGATTCAAAGACAATAAAGAAGTAGCGTTATGTAACAATTTCGCTGCCTTAAATGTGGCTGGCAACTGCAGCGTGCTCAAGGGCAAAGCGAACAGACCTTGACCTGATTGAACGCACATAAAGCTTAGGCAGTGCATGAACTACACTCATCAAAAATGTCTACGCATATTTTTTATCCCTAGACAGTTTTTTACATTTCAATACATAGGCAGGCATATTACTACCGAGTCAAAACATCAAATTTGTCTAGGTATAATGATTATCCCAAGGCTTTTTTGATGCGTATACAAAGACATACTGCATACAAAGCAGGTTTTTTTTTTCTTAAAACAGCAACATAATGAACCACCGCAATGTTCAAATGTTAATAAATTTATGTTTGTGATCAAGATCGGTTCGCAGGTGGCGACAATGTTGACGGACATTCGTTTCGATCAGTCTTCGTTTTTGGACGTGTTTACTTAAAAAAGTTTAATCCTTACTCATTACTGGCTCACTGGTCTTTATCCACTACAGCAAGACTTGGAATTTGGCAGATATATTTCTTATCAATCGTAGGGGACAGTGGTGCAGCAAGATGGAATAGGGAATCAAAGCGATTTCATATTTTCGCTTCGAAGTAGCCTTATCTCCGTAACTAGAAATACAGATTTTGGCAGATATTTGTATGAAAATACGAATGTTTGTTCTCGAGTCTTGGATGTTTAATATGTATTTAAGTATGTATTTATCTATATACGTATGTTTATCCGTTGTCTAGTGCCCATATTACAAGCTTTGCTTAGTTTGGGGCTAGGTCAATTGGTGTCAATTGTCCCAAGATATTTATTTATTATTTTATTTATTACAAAAGATTTCGGATATGCCATGCAAGTAGGTGAAGTACGAGTAGGTAATTAATTATAATAGCCAAAACTGTTGTCAAGAAAGATTTTGAGAACCCTCACGGGATAAGGACCTATGAGGATTATTTTAACTAGATGGACTAGCTGATGTACACACAGCAAAGCTATTCGGTAAGCAGGTTTAAAGCGGCGCGTGCATGCAGAGGTGCTTACCTAATAGCTTTGCTGTGTGTTCTCTGTGTTTCCTATGTAGTTCAAACTTTATGTTTGGCAAACATACGTGTTTCTTATAGAGGTGCACCGAGGAGAGGGATTTTAATATTCTCACGGGATAGGGAACTGGCTATTTGGGCTATTTATACAGGATGTTCCGGCCATACTCGTTTTTTCCAATTTCCTATCTGCTGTTATCGCTGTGTCAAGTTAGTAAAACTATTCTCTTAGAAAAGCTCAGCTAGTAAAATGAAGTAACTATTTATACTTTTTAGGGTTCCGTCTCTCAAAATGAAAATCGGAACCCTTATAGATCACTTTGATGTCCATCTGTCTAACCTTATTAATTAATATCAAATAACTACTCATGTCTATTAAATAAGTACCTAAATATTATTACTTCTTGGAGCAGTGAAAAAATCAAACTTCAACGCAACGCAGAAAAAGTAGTCGTTAGAAAAGGTGTTTCTATACAATTTACCGACATGTCAAAACATATAGGGTAGGTACTTCTAGTTGTCCTAGAAATTTGAAATGAAAGGGTTTCTCTATGCAACTCACCATATAAAATAACCTTACACTGCCTACATTTTTCTTAGGAGCAAGGCTCTGTTAAGACCGAATTATATGTTAACTTGCCGAATTTGCACGGAACCCTCGGTGCGAGAATCCGTGCTGCCCGGTTTTTATATACAGGGTGTATCAGATAGCCCCTAACAATAATCAACTGGGGTATATAATCATTGCAATAGAAGCTAAAAAAAATATTAAAAAAAAATTGGAGTAAGTTTTTTTTATGTTTTCTATAGGAATGATTACAGTTAATACTACCATTCCTTAGAAAATATAAAAAAAAATTTACTCAATTTTTTTTTAAAGTATATTTTTTAGCTTCTGTAGCTGGTTTTATATACCCCAGTTGATTATTGTTAGGGGCTATCTGATACACCCTGTACGTGCATGAAAATAATATAACGGTTTGACGTTTATCAGTATTTAACATTCCTTGAAAATTACGACACGCCGTCAACTTCGCAAGTTCAACTGGATTAACACTAAGTATAAGCGTTTTAATTCAACGCTGCATTGTTGCAACATTTCTCCGTCCATGTCTTGAGCGAAAGTAAATTATACCATCGCTATCGCCCTTGCGACGTATTATTTCACCGCCTACATCATCTCAAACGGCCCGGACTTCCTGCGACAAGCGTATAGCCGCCTTCAACTACCAACCAAACAAAATTCAAGAAATATCTTGTACTAAGTGTATTGTATAAAGCCACAGAGATGGCTGGCGCTTGATCGATCGTCTAAATACCTACTCAAAGATGTCACAAATTATTAGGTAACAATAAATCTCCCGTTTAGACGTTTTGTTTGTTTTTTAGAGACCGGCGTGGGACGAACGGCCGTGAAACAAATACCTAAGTTAAAACTTATTTTTTCATTTAAAATCGCGATTGAGTGACGATCTCCACTTTACCTTTCATTTCTGAGTTAAAAATCCAATTTTATGGGTTGTAATTTTTATAAATTTTTATTATTACATTTATACTTAGCGGCAAAAAATGTGGCCGTCATATTTATGTATGTAATAATAGTTAATAATTTTGTATTGAGACTGGGCCAAATGTTGTGCCGCTGAGTGTATTAAGTAGGTATATTGGTATCTACATATTATGTTTCTTTATTGTATGTACATAAAATACAGGATACCTTATTGGACACTCAAATAAATAAAATAATTAAATGGTTCGCACTACTCAGCTCAACGAGTACCTAATATGTATGTATGTACTCGTATGTATACTTGTAAATACCCCAGCAATTAATGCAGCTACTGTTATTTTACTGCTCCCAAGTGTAGTACGGGAAGTATTAACATTACCGGCGTTTCAACTTGGATAATTTTATCGGAAAACCTTTTTTAACTCAATAACTGATTTAGCTTTAGCACCAAAATTAAAAGAAGGGCCAGCCAGTATTGTACAGCACAAAAATGAGAAAGTTTATAAATAGTTGTCTATTTTTGTAAGTGTATAGAACCATTATCGATCAGCGCTGCGCCCTCGCGCTCGCGCTCGCGCTTTGCTACAGCAGTAGCAGGCGATTAGTTATACCCTCCCACAATCGGTGTTTGCTCGCCCGCCCGCCCTACTGCACTCCATGACTCAACTCAATACATTTTTAAGCACAAGGCGTAATTACTAATGCTTCTAGTCTTTCGGTCTATAACAGCTGAAATGTATATCGGTTTCATTTATTCTATTTATTAATTTAGTTATAGGTTATTAGTTTATGAACTATAATATATAAAATTTGTATTTATCTGTTTATCTTTCCGTGAGTCACAGACGGTTCTGGCAGAAAATCAGTGCTGCAGCATAATGCTGAGCCAGCGAAGCGACCGTTTCCCTTCGCGAAGACGTCACGCTCATTAATACATTGCTGATCTATTTTCATGTCTGTGTTAAGTGATTATTTTATTTTATTGAAGTTATAATTTTATGTGTAATTTTGACATTTTATTGTTTTATTTTATTTTATTGTTTCTATTGTTTCATGTTTAATGATTAAAATTTATTAATTAGTTTGAAATGTGGAAAGAGTTAGATTTAAATTTATATTGTGATTATTGTCTTTTATATGTATGGACAGTGACGTTAATTCATTCGATTATTTAATTATTATAATAAATTACCATTGAAATTATTAAGTATGTAAGTAGTATTAAATTACCAATTGATTTTTTCAAACATTCGTGTAAGTTTGAGGAAGCAGGAAGTCTGCAGAAAAAAGATGAAAATTGGTAATATTGCTCAGAACAACGAAAAATAGCTCTTGACAGTGTAACGTCTGTCGGGTCAGCTAGCTTTTAATAAAATAACGCATTCAGTCACGTCGAGTAACGTCAGTTCGTGTCAGATCTGGAAGCCCCCAGTTTTTGCTGACTTGAATGTAATTTTATTTTTTATCCAATGACTCAAATTATGTAGAGTAGGTACCTACTTCGAAAACCTATCGAAACTTGGTGATAAATAAACAGGTGTCGTTAGAAAACCATTAGATGAACAACAATAGGTTACTTTGCTTACACAGTTTAAAGATGAAGTTAAGTTAAACTTCTTTGAAAAACTAGCCAGATTAATATTTTTTGGAAGAATATCACTATAATTAATTATTGCGTAGACACCGTGTCTGCGCAATGAACCTTTTTTGTTGTTTCCGTTGGGCGCAGTAATGTAAACCGTATACCTACTAATAAAAGGAAGTATAACTTGTTAGGGATATTTCAAAATTGCGCGGTAGTAAATGTAAAGTTGTGTTTGATCGCATAGTTTCCAAGGAAGTGTGATAGCACATGGCGAGTCGCTGCCGAAAATACGGAAGGTACATCCAGTGCCGCATTGCAAGGCTGTAACGAAGCTATGTACGTACGGCTTCGGGCGCTACGGCATTGCGGGCCCAAACATGCCGCTTAATGTACCATGCACGTACACTTGTTGGAGCTTCGAAACTCCTGCAACATTTACCCTAATAAAAAACTTACACGAGGCTACTTACTGTTTTTTTTAGTACCTATATATGTAACTCAACGGTATATGCTTTACACGGGTTATTCAAGGAAGTCTCTTAGTAAGAGTCCTAGCTTTAAAATAGGTACCTATCTGCTAATCTAATCGTGACACCTGAGAATCGCCTCAAAATTTGACTAGGTATTCCCATGTGGAAAGGGAAATTATAATTTTAAGAATTTCTATTTGTTGGTTATATACATGTATGTATGCCAACTAAGTAAGTAAAGCAATTGATATCTACATCAATTTTATAACTTACTGTAATAACTTTGCATTTCGTAATAGTAACTAATTTAAAAATCAGCCAGGTCTGTATTTTTATTTTAAGATCTAAAAGAAAGAAACTAGATTTAACGCTACCTTATATACAATACTCCAAAATGTCCACAAGCTCTTGGGATAGGTATCAAAACTTGTTGTACTACTCAACTCATACTTGAAAGATGTCAATAATGCCAATATCACGACTCGATGGCCACAAGCTCTATTCCCCAGACAGTCTTATTATTAGACGTGCCAAATAGTCGAAGAATTGGTTATCAGACCGAAACCATACTGCGGGGCTGCTGAACAATAAGAATAGACATTTTGGAATTGAGAGTCGCAAAAGAAATGATCAATGAGCAAGTCTGTATTTTTATGTCTAAAATATCACGAAGGATAAGTACAGGGGCCTTACCATGACGTCTTAATGCGATTCAGTTTAGGTTCGCTTGCTGTCAGGTTCATACAAAAAATTACAGCTAAAAACTGAACTAAGTCGGAATTGAAACGCATTAAATCGTCAAGATAAGGCCCTAAAACTAAAATACGTGGATAAGGGTGCGACCAAACCGCCGCGTATACACAGTGACGTGTCGTATGCGTCACGTTTTCTCACCGTTTCTTCATACATTAAATTTGGGTGCGACCAAACCGCCGCGTATACGCAGTGACGTGTCGTATGCGTCACGTTTTCTCACCGTTTCTTCATACATTTTGTTGCGATTCCGTAACGTCACCGTTTTTTAAGCGGCGGTGTGGTCGCACCCTAAATGCATCATCGTTTAACAATATACTTTCTAACGGCCGAACGGGTCTACCGTAAAAATTGAAACAAATTGGGAACCGAAAAATTCCACATGAATTTCAAGCATTGTTGAGTGTAATTAAATACTCTCAAATGTCTAGCTCTCGGAATACAAGTTCTTTTATAAGCTTAAGCACCCAAAACTTTGACACAGCGCTGTTGGCTATCGTCACGGCATTTAAATCGGGATGTAATATTTTGTATCTGTAATGCTGTAAAATGGAAGAGTAATGTTTTAGATAAACTTTTACGGTATTTGGCACCCATGGGAGAGCCCAATAAGTTGGTCTAATCAAAGAATAATTGAAAATAAGAGTGGTAAACTCTCTTTAGTTGAACTTTACAGTCTGCTGGATAATCCGATATAGATATGAATGGATGATCTGTTTAGTATTATTTTATTACACAATATTTTAATCAGTTTTCGGGGTGGTATTAGTTTCAAAAGCCTTAAGCGATGCAACGCATGTTTTTCAAGAACAAAGGTACAGAACCAGAGTGGCATAGCAAAATGTCACGTACTTACTAAGTGTATTGATTGTTCTTTTCCTCGCGAGCGTCAGGGGCTATCGATCGAAAATTACCACACAACACTGTTTCGACCCGTAGTTATTTGATTTCTTATCACATGCTTGTACTTTGATTGTTATTGTTAGATTTGTCGATTGGGAGTCTCGTATTCCCACGAACATCTTTGTTATATTATTAATCAAAAATTACCTCAAATCTGTAAAATAAATAATAATAAAAAAAAACTAAATACCTACTATGTACAAAATTAACATAAACGTAGCCTAACTTAAACTACAAGGAAAACACCCCTCACAGACCACCGTCACTGCTCATTGTGCCCAGAAGGCTGGCAGCATTGCCGCGTTGAAACGCGAGGCTAATTTTTTGCCCAAAATAGCTGCCAGCCCGCTGGTCACCAGAAGCATCTACCAGGCGCGTAGATATATGCCTGTAGATAATAGATATCTCGCGGCTGGGCCCCACAGGCGTTTGTTTAATAATTCTTCTACGATATTAGCCAACCTACCTGAGGTTTCTTAATCTAAAAGCGAATGGTATTAACATTGCATCAATAATTTGTCGGATTCGAAAAAAAATTACTTCCGTTTAAACGTATACAATTTGAATAAAATGTTAGAAACGCGAACTTCGCCGTAAAGCTTTAAGAGGGCGGTTGCGTGCCCTGAGTGGTCCGGAAGAGCAGAGGAAGTGTCGATTTAGATTTCCCAACTCATTTTCCGCCGATAGTGGGCGACGACAAGTGTTTAATGACACCACTTTGGTAATAGCCGTGGTAACAACCAGTTCATGGCCGGATATAATTCATTGTTCAGTTTGTTATCACACATTATTTTAATATGTAAAAAGAAAAGTGCTGACTAATTGGATAACTAAGTAATCAATGCCTATGTAGCCCTAATTTAAAGACCTAGGAAACTGTTTTTTTTTAATAGGTTAATAATATACAAAAGGAAAAAGGATGGATTTGGAAAATGCCCAAGAAATGGTGAGCTCCGCAACGGGGGTGAGGCCGTAGGCGAAAAACCAGTGAATAAGGAAGTACTTTTTTAAAGCAAAAAACCTCCAAGCAAGATAAATATCTTTTAAATCGTAATGTCCCGTAGTCACGTTTAGTGTTTGTTTTAGCTTTTTAAAGATGCCCTAAATAGCGCAATCAATATGCTTCTAGACAGTCTGAATTAGAAATCTTACCATGAACAAAACAAAAAATCATTCGAGTTTTCATTTAAAAACGTCGTTTCTATTAATTATGGATCGTCATTCTTTGGAAATTTCCATTAACCTTTATAGCAACACATATTGTACATAACATTTATTATTGTATTGGCGTGAGTTAAAATGCACTTTACTGTGTAGTAAAACCAATAAACGAAGTGGTTTGGTCATAGAAAATTATAGCATGAATGTGGTTTACGGTCACTTTGACGCGGTTTTGGTTAATGTTTTGTTTAGTTTAATGGCTTATAGTTGTCGGGATCATAACTCACGGCGTGCTCAACTGTGATACTTAAATCGGTAACCTACTGTGATTGTTTCCTATTTCCACTAATCTTAATTCACTTAGCTCACGGCAACGTTTTTAGTCCGAGTTCAATGGCAATTTGCTTGACCTTGTAACGCCGTACTTGGATTCCGAAATTCATATTAATTAATAATACTTAAGTGCCTATATGCCTAAAAAAGTTACACACAGCTTCATAGGGGTTCTCTATTGTTTGCCCGAATTTCATATGAACTAATTTCACATGCCCGAATTTCAGTTGCCATAATTTTATATTCCATAACGATATATATGCCATAATGATCATTAGCCATATTTTCATTTGCCATAATTTTCAGGTGCCATAACGAAACGTTTGCCATAAATTTCATTTTTCCTATTATCAATTGTCCTAAAATTATTTGCCATAAAATTCAAACGCCATAATAATTATTTGCCATAAAAAACCCAGAATTTTGATTGATGTCTAGAAAACAAATATAAATATGAACTGAATGACTGAGGCGAAGTCGACGGAGCTCCGCTTCTCGGAGCTCCTATTCCGCCTAGTTTTGGCGCTTCGCGCCTTGACACCATTCTAACCTAACCTAACCTATAATTATATTAAATGACCAGTCATGTGGCTATTGAGGGGGGCTTCGCCACCCGAGCCCCCCGAGCCCTTAGAGATGCTTCTATTTCTGCTCTGAGGGTCGCAAAAAACCTAACGAACCTACCGTGTTTCGGTAGCAGTAAATTTCAACAGTCTGGATCTGTATTTTCCTTATTATGACAAATGATTGTTATAGCATGAAATATTAGTGATTTTGAAAGTTATGGAAAGTAAAAATTATGGGAAGTGATATTATGGTATCTAATATTAGGGATGTTGAACATTATGACGTTTGATTATTATGGCATTCAAAAATTATGGCATGTGATATTAGGGCAATTGAAGGTTATAGCCAGTGACCATTATGGCAAATGAAATTAGTACAAATGAAATTATGGGAAATGGAGGGATCCCCTTCATAGGACTATGGGTGATACGGCATTATAATAAGAATAAATCTTCTTTGAAACGCAATGATATAAGTAATTGGTGAAGAGGATGGGACCATTTTTAATCATCATCTTCCTATCGTTTTTCCCGGCATTCGCCACGGCTCAGTGAGCCTGGGGTCCGCTTTGACAACCTAATCCCAAGATTTGGCGTAGGCACTAGTTTTTACAGAAGCGACTGCCATCTGACCTTCCAACCCAGAAGGGTAACTAAGCCTTATTGGGATTGGTCCGGTTTCCTCACGATGTTTTCCTTCATCGAAAAGCTCATGGTAAATTTAAAATGTAATTTCGCACATAAATTCCGAAAAACTCAGAGGTGCGAGCCCGCGGGATTCGAACCCGCGACCCTCTGCTTGAGAGGCCACAGGTCAAACTACTAGGCTACCACGGATTTTTTTGAGGCTAATATTTTTAATAAATAATAATTACAAAAAGAACAATTACGACACTTGCAATCAATCAGAACAGTAAATACGGAATTGTAACATAAAGTCACATAGGTATTTAAATAAAAGTATAAAAACCATTAACAATAGACAATAGTGTATCAAAAATATAAAGAGTTCGTAACAATTGGTATCGCAAATGCATATGGTATATAGACCTATGACGAACGATGCAAATCACAATCCAGAAGGATTTAAGGGTTCTTATAACAATTAAGGGTTTAGGAAGGTTTTATTTTAATGGCCGAATTACACAAAACACCTATTATAAATAATATAGAAATTGCTAATGGGTTTCTATTTACCATTTGTAATGCTGAATTAAAACCAGGGATGTTATGGATATGTAATTGACAACATTTCATATTTCTGAGCCTATAATTTTAATGGTTCTCTGTATTCTGTTTGAAAAGATGAACATGCTGACAGTTTAATTTTTTCGCTAGGGTTTGTATTTCATTTATAATTAATTTATTAATTTTTGCTTATTCTAAAAGGGCGTAACTCCGATACTATAACAGAATAGACACTTATCCTTTTGTCTTTTCTGTATAGAAAAAAATCTGACGTCAATTTCAAATTGTCAATGTCAGGCCTTATTCTCCGATATTCGATTTTCGAGGTTCGCTTCGTGCTGTTCCGCTCATACTAATATAGTCATTAACTTGAGAGTGAGAGAGAAGGTATTCAACGAACTTCAAAAATAGAATTTCAGAGTTGCCCCCCTTGTACTTTGAAGTTGTCATATCCAAAATTATGGTCGCTTATTTTTTCTCGTGAAAAAGGCAAAGGTGTTTCACCTATCCTGTGGTAGTTTTGGTAAAATTAGGACATATTTTTAATTATTTTTTATTTTTTATAATAAGCGATATTAAAATTATATAAACATATTGCAGTGATCAGGAGGCAAAATGCTTTCGAACTATATATACATTTTCAGGTGTTATAAAAATTAAATGTTGTCAATTTCGGATCCGGATATGGATATGGATATTGGTAAAATACAGGGTGTTTGGTAGCCAGGTGCAAAGCTTTAAGGGGGTGATAGCTGAGGTATTTTTGAACATTTTGAGCCATACATGTCTTAGCCGAAATTTGATATATTTTTTTTAAATTGAAAATTTAGAAATTTTACGAAAATACCCAGTATTTGATAAAAACGAGTCAATATTGCGCCAATGAGCGTTAATTTGTAAACAAAATCTTTTATTTCGGATAGTTTAATGTGTATTGGACCAAATGAAACAATTTTGAAGTGTCTGTCTTGCCACAGAAACAAAATGGATGCATTCGAAATTACTAAAAATGTCTTATTTTGGAACAGAGTCATTTTTCAGTGCCATAAAAAAAAATAAAAAAAAATCCTGGAAATGTTCAAACACTTTTAAAAACATGCCTGTTTATTGCTCTTTCTTTTAAGGTATCACTCATTCACATCGCTTGCTAAATCTGAGATAAAAATTAAAAACCAAACTCGTGGAGCACTCGCTAAGAATGCACTAGTATTGAAATTTCACGTTAAAAGTAGGTACTTTAGTAGTAAATTGCATGAAAAAAAGGTAAAAAAAATATCAGTATTCTTCACTTTGTTGTGATTTGAATAGCAAATTAATTCATTTTACAATTCTTTTTTTACCTTTTTTCATGTAATTTACTAGTTAAGTGTAGGTATTCACCTAGTAAATTACATGAAAAAACGCGAAATTTCAATACTAGTGCATTCTTAGCGAGCGCTCCCCCGAGATTGGTTTTTACTTTTTTATCTCAGATTTAGCAAGCAATGTGAATGAGTGATACCTTAAAAGAAAGAGCAATAAACAGGCATGTTTTTAAAAATGTTTGAACATTTCCAGGATTTTTTTTTAATTTTTTTTTATGGCACTGAAAAATGACTCTGTTCTAAAATAAGACATTTTTAGTAATTTCGAATGCCTCCATTTTGCTTCTGTGGCAAGACAGACACTTCAAAATTGTTTCATTTGGTCCAATACACATTCAACTATCCGAAATAAAAGATTTTGTTTACAAATTAACACTCATTGGCGCAATATTCACTCGTTTTTATCAAATTCTGGGTATTTTCATAAAATTTCTAAATTTTCAATTTAATTTTTTTTTATCAAATTTCGGCTAAGACATGTATGGCTCAAAATGTTCAAAAATACCTCAGCTATCACCCCCTTAAGGCTTTGCACCTGGCTACCAAACACCCTGTATAATATCGGTTTCGGTTACGGATATGGATATCCATAATAACACTGCTCTAAAGTTGCCGGCCGGGCAAAAACAAAAACTTGTCACGACGTGTCATATTTACTATAAAGTATAACCCGTACGTACTAGCTGTGCACCTCGCGCTGTGACGTCATTAGGTAGCGGGAGAGGTGTCGCGTTCTAGCGGAGTGCACAGTTAATTCGTACGAGTTGTAGTATTTAGTTAGACTCCGCCCTATCCGAAACTATCCAAAACTTTTATTTCGGATTCGGTTACGGTTACGGATATTTTTTTATTTCGGATATCCGATAGTTTCGGTTACGGATATGGATATCCATAACAACACTGATTAAAACTACAGCCGAACATCAACAAAAAAAATGCCACCCATATCCTAAAGATTATAAAATAATTTCAAGTAATTAAATATAACTGTTAACTGAAGCTACAAGTAGACAGCATAAGAAAATATCATTAGGTACGCGAAAAAACTACAGTTTGTGTAGATTGAATCGCTTGAGTTGATACCTATCTGAATAAGTAGGTAAGTGTGCGACGGAGACGGCGAGGTGACTCGACGTCGCACCTCACCTTGTGGCTCGCTCCGCTCTCTAATGATGTTCTATATCGGCCAAGCTCAAGTGTCCGCGATTAACACTAAATCATCCCGTTTTCATAGTCACTGAATAAACATTATTAGTGAAATTCTGAAATTATAATATGATATGAAGAGTTTCTTCAGTTCGTATTTGTGCTAATGGAAGTGTTTGGAATAATGTAATTTTTTAAATGAAAGTGCACTTAATTTATTTTCTTGACTTAGTATCATCCATTGTGGTGGAACCTTGTAAATTGTTAAACTTTGGATTGATATTAACAATACTGAAATTGACAATGATAATATCTCCTGAAAACATGACGGCCATAAATAAATTACAAGAACAGCGTCCTCCGACGCAAATCACTCCAAGCTCCTGCACTTGGCATGATAAGCTGTGATTTATAGTTGTCGAACCGTTCTGTTAGTGTATTATGTACCGGTTATGGAGTGTTTACTCATTTATAGACAAGCTAAGTCAGCTAAGCGCGTTTCAGAAATGCAACGGAAACAATCAAGTAAACGAAATAGTTACGATGGTTCAGATTTTTAGCGGAGATTTAGTTTTCAAACCTTAGAGAGCGCTTAATTAAATATTGGTTCGAGCGTATTACGTAGGTACTTACCAATACGAAGTGAAATGAATATTAACATGTTGTGAATAGAAAGTGCTTACCTGGAACAGAAAATAAAAAAGTTAAGCATTCGCTGTAATGTACTACAATGTCCAAAGCATCAGAAAATATCCTAAGCTTTGCAAAGCTCCGCCTACGATTCGATATTGTGTCCGATTCTAAACCGTCAAATCTCGGAAGCTGGCGGCCACATGCACATCCGTCCATAATAATGACTCGGAGTTCCATGTCGGAAATCGGAGACGGCCGCTCGAGGCAATCACTTAAAATGGAAAATTGAACGAAACAGGTATGAAATTCAGTTAAATTAATATGTGTGTTGTGTCGTAAGATTGGTACGATTTTTGTTTTACTAAATCCTTGGTCTTAACACATATGCCAGATCAGATTTATTCAACCAACTTTTTAGTTGGGATTGGGAAAAGCAGATTAAAGTAAGGCGAATAGACTATAAGTAAGGGCTGAGGGATAAGTGGGATCATGAAATTGTATAAACCTGCTTACCACATAAATGAGGCGCTTGAAGTGTCCTTTAAACAGGGTATAAGTATTATACAAGTACTTTATAATTACATAAATATCATATTGACTCCATGGCTACAACGACTTCAGAGACCACAGACAGGGACACTGGGTGAGTACGGAAATGCAGAATTCTCTATCACTGATCATTCGCCAGCGAGCTGAAGCACTTTAGCTGACTACTCTATGCGTGCAGCTTATCATACACGTAGGAGCTTTGAAGGTTCAATAGCTCCAAGATGGCAATGTGTCCCCACTTTTCTAGCGCATTGCGCAAGCACGTGACGTAGATATTTACAGTTAAGTGCTACTACACTACGCTACTATGCGCAAGAGAAGAGAGCTTGTTCCCTCTGGTGCGCCAGTTTGAAGTCATTGCAGTTCCATTACCACACAGTACAATATGCAACTAACAATTTATTTCGAATTGCACCTACATTTTAAGCCTGCTCCACCTAAAATCCCAAATAGATTAATAAAACCACTAAAAATAAGCTACCCCAATTACTGATTCCACGCACACGAAGTCGCGGGCAAAAGCTATAGATTAATAAAATTGCTTTTCATTCTAACAAATAGTACCACAATTTACCACATTTGGCAGTGTGGAATTCAATGTTTTTGCATTGTATTTAAATATTTTCTGTTTACTACCCCGTAAAACATCGTTATTTTCGTCTGCGAAAGCGAATTAATCAACACTTAACATAGGTACGAATACGTGCAGTGCGAGAGTGTACCTGTTTTCCACTACTTGACATCACTATATTGCGGAGATAGCAAAGTATTAGTAGATATCATGCATTAAGTGTCTTAAACCTTTTTGACCTGCCCTGTATAGATGGGTAAGACAGCTAGACGGATATTTTTTATGGTTTGTGTATGAAATAAGTTGGTTCCAGTAAGCATGTAATCTGCGGTGGAATTCGACTTTTGCCGCATTAACTGACTGCGTCGTCACCAGAATGCGTTATGGTATATGTATAATGATTCTTGTTTCTACAAGGATAAAACAAAATGGAAACTTTTTTGATGAGTCTACAACTATGACCATAGACAGGTACTTATAAAATATACTTGGGAGGAATGAAACCGGGTCACTTTCCGTAGAAAGTTGTATGAAAAGTGACCCAGTTGCTTTGCACCTGAGTTTAGTTCGTAAGGTCTTTTCATTCTTAACCGTCCTATTTGGTAAACAAAATTCTAGTCGGTTTCATCAGAACTGGAGATAAAATATTAGCAAAATTATGTACAAAATATTGCCTCAGGTTTAAATGATAACATAATACACCTTATTATTTACAAAACTTTGTACATTGAGGTTAGAATTTTTAATTCGAACGTACTGTTACTGTTAGCCTCTGATGGCTTTTGACAGCTCACCAAAGAAAAATCTGGCAGACGGGCCGCTACCCAGGACACAAAAAGGTTCTTATATCAATGAAATAAAGGAGTCTTTATGAAATTGAGCACCCAGTGCAGATTGAAAAATCGACCGTTTTAAGATGTTTTTTTTAAGTGAAAGCTTCTTTAGTGGCGTTGGGCACTTTTTGGGATGCGTAAAAAATTTTAAACTCGCGTCAGGCGTAAGACGGAAGAACAGTTTAAGTACCAGAGTGTAAGATGTATCGCGTTCGATTTTTGACGTGTTTTTTTGTTGAGTCGTGGAGCAAAAGTAGTAGGCCAGCACATTGTTAGAGGTCTGTCAATAGTTAATACGTACTTCTTTTGTTAGCGGCCACTACGGTACGCGTCTTGAGCGTCATGGAGGTTACAACATTAAAATCTAATCTAAGCTGCATAAATAAATGCATAAATGCAGCATAAATGCAGCATTCGCTAAAAGAAACAATAAATTACAAAATTATAATGCAGCATTAATTAAATACTAAAGTATAATGCAGTACTTTGTCGTTCACTGCATATTACAGAAAACGTAATTAAAACGATCTACAACGCTAAGCTAAGCTGAACCGCAGCAAGTGCGAATGCTGCGTTTTAACTTAGCATAGCGAAAGGCTCGGCATGTAGCAAACGTCAAAACTGCGAGAAACACTAGTAGCACAGTGTATGATCGTCACTTTTGATATAGTTATAATTGTTTTTGTAGTTACAAATTTCTACTAATTAGTAACTTTCCTCTGTTAAAAAATATATGTATATATATTTTCTCAATAAATTCAATTTTTCTTTACTAAACTGTATAAAAAGAAATTCATAATAGGTTTTTGAAATTTTAACTGCATTTCATCATTGCATGCTAATTCAATTAAATCATCTTCCTAATATATAAAATACAGTAATAATATGTAACCAAGGTGAAATGCAGTACTCTACATGATTGCTGCATTCTTATTTTGTAATTTTCGTGTCATCCTAACAAATGTACAATGATAAATTGCAGTATTCAACTTTAAAATCCTATTTTCACATTTTTTCAAACTATTAACCAAACAATATGACGGAAAGTACTGTTTTAAGCTTTTATAATATGAAACTTTCTGATTTCATCTCACATAGCTCAAAGTTGCAAAAAAAGTCTTAAATATTTATTTACTCGAAACAGTGTTTTTGCAATTACTGCATTCTTCATTACGAGGGCAGTGGGGTAAACTGTTATGCTGTGAAAGTTAAGAATAAATAAATAGTTATACTTACTTACATTGCAAGAGTCCAAATGTAACGAAATACCTACGTGAGGATTCGTTCACGATTTGTTTCAGGAATTGGACATGTCCGCTTGTCCAAACGTCCACTGAGCGGATTGTTTCTATTCATTGCATCCACTTTGTACCTAACCAGTTAACAACAGGTACAGTCAACAACAAAAGACTATCGAGCACATTGATTAGGTACTGACCCACTGAGAATAGAAACCTTTTCGTAATAAACGTCACAGTGACGTTACAATAAATTGACGAGGAATTTCATTGTGATAATTTATTGTGAGCTCTACGTGCGTGGGTCAGGAATAATTTTGTTCGGTAGTATCTGGGGCCCGATTTTTGAAAGCACGTGTGTGAAAATACCACTCGAAAGTGGTGAAAAAATTGCGCTGAATTTGAAGATACTTACGGCTCTCATTAATCATGTGGACTAGTCAAAATTTGATTAGAACCGTAGTTTTGAAGATTTAAACAGATTTATACCACTTTCGAGTGGTACTTTCGAGTAATGTGCTTGCAAAAATCTGCTACATTTTTAAGTAGGTACCTTGTCATTTTACGGCTACTTACTTGATTTTAAAACGAATAAAATGTGTAGATCTCGTTCAGCAAAATGCTGTGCTAAAACACAATAAATCTTACTAAAATAATATGGATTGCTTCGCTTACGGATCCTTAGAACAGCACTTGACCTTTATGTAACGCATAAAGCCCCAACGAAATTTGTTTACTTGCTTAAACGACTTGTAGGGAGGTAAACCAGGAACTCTTAAAAGTGTACTTGCCCTTGAGTTCATGTGCGTATCGCAAAAGAAACCTTATTTATTAACGTTTTGTTGCATAAGCCCAAGTTCAACGCAGAGGCACTGGCGAAAAGTTGAAGGATTTAATTCAGATTGGATGCTTATACAACCAGTTTTAGTTAAGTTATTGATCTAAAACGTTTTCCCGAAATAACTACGTAACCGTTTTGGAATATTAGTGACCTAAAATAAGTTAAAACAGTATTGACCAGATTGGTATGACCTACTTGTGCATAACACTGTCTAAAGTCGCTACGTACATTTAAATGATAAACTGCCCCAAAATCCTGAAAAGGCACGACAACGTTTAGCTCACGGTTCATTGAACAAAGGTTTACGTAACAACGGAACAAAGGCGTCAGCACCGATAAAAATATGAAACAATGAACTTTAGGTATCGTTAATTTTACCTGGACTTCAAAATTGTTGGTGATTCTGAGCGGAAGTTATTTTTTTTTTACGAATTTCTAACTACCTATTGATATTAGATATTATAGGTAATGCAATCATTAAAACCACAGACAGGTATGTATATTTATCTGGTAATTAAGCGTAACGTTTCCTTCATACCTATTATCAAAAATACATTCCATCGTCGCTGAAATTCGTTTATATTGAGAGCTCGTGTGCTAGCCCTATTAAAACAAGTCTAGTCAATATTTGTGTCATGCCTTCTGAGCGACACCTCTCGATTAGTACCGACAAAAATATATTATAGATGTTCACGCCAATTCATTGTAGTTATATAGAACCCCATCTAGATGGCGCTGGCAGAAATCTCTGGCACTTAGTTTACTTCTGTTTATCCGCCATCTGTAGGATTATACAGAAACTATCAAATACTTGCTAAAATAATGTAGATGGCGCTGCTTTCGTTCGGTCTCGCTTTTCAATTACCCGCCATCTGTAGAGGAATAGGTAAACATATATGTAACATGGCGTAGCTGGTTGCTTGCCAAGCAGATTTTCCGAGTTTTACACAGATGGCGCTGAAACAAACACGATATGCCTAATACATACGTTACGTAGGCGGCGATCACTGCGAGTACCACGACGGATGCGCGCGTCATTCTATTTTGCTGGTAGGAGATTATGTAATTTTTTAAAGTTCATATGTTAATATTACCAAATACAGTATTTTATCACACCCCAATATTTTAACAGTGAAACTACAAAAAAATTACAGATACCTAAGAGTACAGTACCTTTGCATGCCTTTACAGCCAGTACCTTTCGATTTTAGCAAAGCGGATAGCGTATAAGAAGCAAATACCTATCCGCAAACAAGTAGATATATTATACTGTGGTCGCAGATTTCGTTAGAATTCCATGCCAGAATCGAATTCTAAAATGAAAGACACTAACAGTTTACCTACTCTCATAGTAGGTGTGGCGTGGGGCGGTGAACAAAGATGCCTGTGACGTAAGCGTATAAAGATGAACGAATGGACTTGGTTTGGCGTAGCAACGATAAAAGACTTAGTTGGACATGCATGACAGTAAAAGTACTTAGAAAGCGCAGGTTTTATAATAATAATAATGGTTGATTCAGTAGGTGTGATTAGTGATCTTAATGCCGCCGACTGTAGTTACCTAATTGACAATGTAACAAGCCAACCTATTAATTTTATAAAAAAGGAGGGGGACTCAGATCATGGGCAGTTTTTTAACCTACCTATATAATATTTTCAACTAATATTACTATATTTAGTTACAATTTAATCCCATTAAAAACATAAATGATACATGATAGCCAAGTTCAATATCTAAATATATAAAAGAAGAAACTGACTGACTGACTGACATATCAGCGCACAGCCCAAACCTCTGGTTCTAGAGATTCCAAATTAGGCACGTACCTAGGTTCCTTATAAGGTCTCTAGGGGTGCACTAGAAAAGGATTTTTCAAAATTCGACCCCTAAAGGGGTTAAATGGGGGTCCAAAGTTTGTATGAGGAAACAAGATTAGTTTGACTATTTTATTCGAAACTTCACAGGAGTATTCCTAACGATAAATGAGTAAACACCTGTTTCAGGTTTTTTGAAAATTCAACCCCTAAAAGGGGGATAGGGGGTGACAAAGTCTGAAAATCAACGTGGGTATTATTATTATTATCTTATAGTGGGTAGTATTGTTTGTACGGTTTATCGGGCGCTGATTACGAAAATAACAACACACATACCTACCTGACACACACACAAATTTCCACGGGAACGGGAAAAAACGGGATTTATACATTCAGTTCAACGAAATCCTATGAACTATAATTACTAGATTCTTCAAATTTGGCATAGAAGTAGGTGATTATAATAGTAAAAAACAGTTTTAAGGATTTTCGAAAATTCCAACGGAACAAGGAAAAAACGGGATTTATATTCAGTTCTACGGGATCGATTTTTCGTTTTAATGATCGTAGAAAACTGCAATTTGGCATTCAGGTTCCTTGGAGAGTATAGGGGAGCACTACAAAAGGATTTTGACGGAAATGAACGGGAAAAAACGGGATTTTTTGTTATACTGCAGGTCGTAGAAAGTTGAAATTTGGTATGTAGGTTGTTTGGAGAGTGTAGAGGAGCATTAAGAGAGGAATTTCCGAAATTCCTACTGGAACGGGAAAAACGGGATTTTTCGTTTTACTGGTCGTAGAAAGCTGAAATTTGGCAAGTGGGTTCCTTGGGGAGTGTAGGGAGCATTAAGAAACCATTTCCCGAAATTCTTACGGGAACGGGATTGAAATACTCCTGGTACACGCGAGCGAAGCCGCGGGCAAAAGCTATTTGTCAATAAAATGAGTCTACGCGGACGAAGTCGCGGGAAAAAGCTAGTTAAAAATATGCATTGTATGATTTGTATGGGTGCCATGTTCTGAGTAGAAAATCCTGCATTTATTTTACTTGGGATGTAATTAAATTTCAGGATTTGACTTGACTAGTTTTTGCCAACGAACTCCAAATTTTAGAAAAGTAACATAGGTAAAATATATTGCCTGTGACGGACAAAGCTTCGACGGTTATTTATTTATCAATATTGTCAGTGATTCTATTAATCACGTACGGCACTCAGATTTCTCTGTAAAGGTTTGTATTTGGCATAACAAATGTTGGCAATGTTGGCATGTTTAAATCTGGCAAAGCGCCATCTAACGAGTAATAAAGTAAACATTATTGCGGTTTATGTTTTAACAATGCATCAAAATCTCATACTACTAGCGCCATGTAGCGGTGGATAGTGCATGACATGACGTCAGGTGCGCGTCAATTGCGTTTGAAACGCACGGTACCTACTTGACTGCAAACCATCAAGATGTTGAGGATGGAAAGATAGACGGTTCCGCGAAGTGCGGTTGTGAAATTTAGCCGCAGGCAACAATAAAAAAAAAGAAATCTTTAAGTATATGAGTCAGTCACAAATTTGCATGTTTTTGAACGTTAATATATCAGTATCTGATTGAGCTACATTTATGAAATTTTGCATTTTAGGCAAGCTTGGGTGTACCAAATTTCATGTATGTAGGTTTCGAGTTGTGAAGGGGTTAAAAGAAGCTCGAAATGGTTCGTGTAAATAATATACACACGACTGCGCCTCCAGTTCCTTTTACTTTGAACTTGACTGACACGCTCTCAAGTGTCTAGATAAAGGCTGTCCCAGAAGTAGAGACAAATTTTAAAATTCGAACTGATTGAAAAGTTTTTTTTTTTTTAATAACTGTCATAGCCGTCATACTCGTACTTATTAGATCTGTCAAACAAGGCGGGAACTACGTTCGTATATTTGGAGTTTTAATAATGAAGAGAGCTCAACACCAAGTAATTATTTTGTTAATTAAAAGAGTTATTCAGTGTTACAAATGTCATGGAAAAAAGGACTTGACACTAGTGATGCAACGAATACGAATACGAATATGCGTATTCGCCGAATACAGACCCATTAGCGAATATTTCGCCTGCCGAATGCAATAAGGGCACAAGTTAAAAAACCAATAAGTCGAGAAACGGCTAGTTAAAGTTTTGAGAAACAGGTGCATGACAGGTTTTTTTTTATTTCAGAAAAACGTATGTGTCAATGGGATTTTCTTTTTCTTTATCATAGATAGCTTTGGATGAATACGTTAATTTCATTTGTAATAATATATATTTGAAATTATAAGTGCCTAAACATGGGTACTTAGTGTTGTGCCTTTGTTGCAGAAAGTATTTTGTGCAATTTCGTGATGCGCCTGAAGTCATGCTAATTATTATAGGTATAATCAATAATACAAATGCAATAAATTAGTGTAAAATGTAATGAAATGCTAATTTCAATAAAAATCACAGGATAAATAGTAAATGTGATAATCTTTAAATATATATTTTTTTGGCACAATGTAACATTGTTATCACTCTGTCTTGCTGCGTTTCGTGATGTGGAGGGAGCATTCGATTGCACCACATATATAGATGGATGGACAACATGCTAAACAGCAGACTATAATAAGATCAACTCTGCAAGGGAAGAAATATTAGCTACTGCTGCGATAGGATGCCCACAGGGAGGAGTCCTATCACCAACGCCATGGAGCCTGGTTGTGGACTCACTACTGGTAAAGCTCAACACAGGCCCAGTAGGTACATACAGTAGGGTATGCAGATGACCTGGTAATACTTGTCAACGGGAAGTTCCCAAGTACGGTAGCAGGTATCTTGGATGATGCTCTAAATAAAGTGGAGGTATGGTGCAATAGACACCAACTCTCCATAAATCCGAACAATACGGTGAAAGTACCAGTCACCAGGAAAAGGGACCTTAAAAACATGAGAACACTAAAATTGTATGTTAAGGAACTGAAACTGTCCAGTGAGGCAAAATATCTCGGCGTAATTCTAGACAAAGATCTCAACTGGAAGGAACAGGTGGAACACACTATGACAAAGGCAACAATAGTCTTTGGCATGTGTAGATCCGCATACGGAAATACATGGGGTCTTAACCCAAAAGAACTGAGATACCATGATGATATACCATGATGGTAAAACCCATTATACTGTACGGTTGCCTGGCCTAGTGGCCATGGAAAAACTGACGACATGTCATAAGTCATAAGTCATTTTATTCGAACTCACTGGCCAAAATCCAGAGAAGGGCCTGCATGGCTATCTCAGGGGCGTTCAGGACAACGCCAACGGCGGCAATGAAGATCCTATGGGATCTACCACCACTGCATATTACTATCCAATCTGAGGTGCGGAAATCATTGCACAGAATGAGGATGAGTGGTCTGTGGAATGATTGGCCTCTGAGGACGAAGCACACCAAAATAGAACAAAATAAAATCCTTGACAGTATAAAACAATGATGAGCTGCGACAAAATTCAGCCGAAGTGTATTATTTCGGAGAAACTTCAAGGTATACGTTCCCACAAGGGCTGAATGGGCCGAAGGACTAACACTACCTGGCGGTAGCGGTAACTCATGGTACACGGATGGATCCAAAATGGAATCCGGTACGGGTGCAGGCATTCATGCGAAGGACTTTAATAGTAGCGTAAACATGGGGAACTACGCAACCGTCTTCCAAGCAGAGACGTACGCGATAATTGCCTGTGCGCAAGCAAAGCACTAAATAAGTTTGGAAGACACAACGAAGTAAGACTGGTGTGGATTCCAGGACACAAAGGGTTCGCCGGCAATGAAAAAGCAGACGAGCTAGCAAGAGAAGGGTCAAATAACGAGTAGATACATCGGACCCGAACCATTTGTGGAACTCTCTCAGGTTACAATAAAAACGGCGATAAACGACCAGACCAAAGCCAAACACCAACAAGAGTGGAAAGCATTGTCAGGTCTAAAGTACTCAAACCGTTTCATAGGAAATGTCAACCCAAGCTGGTCCAGAAAACTCTGGACACTTAGCAAAAGACAACTCCAATACATAATGGGGGCGTTCACAGATCACTTTACACAGTTATACAATAAAATTTATTCTATTCTATTCTATTCTATTCTATTCTATTCTATTCTATTCTATTCTTCAGAACTAAATACTTACTAGCAAAGATAACGACAGGACAATAACGACAACGATTGTAGAATATGTGGCGAAGAGGTTGAAACAATGGAACACATTATGTGCGAATGTATGATGCCCTCGCCAGACTAAGAATGAAACTTCTCCCCCTCTCAGATACCCTGAACCAGGAGATTTCAAGGCACTACCACCCAACTCATGAATGAGGTTGTAAAAGTGATGGATTATTGCAAAGGAAGGGTAAAAAGATCCACAAATGGGTCGAAGTGTATCCGTAGGGACCCCAGATTTAAGATACCTAGAAGAACATTGTTTTATGAACTAATCAGTCATAGGTATTAATCATAGCAAAAGTATAATTTTCGTGAATTCATTATGTTAAATCAAAGGTCATAAGTTTTTTTTTTTTTTTTTTTTTTTTATGTGAATAGGAAGGCAACCGAGCATATATACATTATAATATCACAAGACACAACTCAAAATTTGAACTGGAATAATTGTGCAATAAGGGCACCACTAAGAAATGCCTTTATTGCATGATCAGGGTAGACCATTTTGTCACATGCAAGAAGGGCATTTATACCCTCTATATTCCGTTAGAGTAAACTTTTGAAAATAGTCTTTAAAGTATACGGTAAAACAATCAAATTCGAACACGATTCCGGAATAAACTCAAAAACCGAAAATTTTGATTTCGGTCCTTTTTGCATTCAGTAGGCGATTTGTAGTTTTCCGTCATTGGACCCATTGGCTTCGCTCGCGCTGTTGGTTAAAACGGAACGTACTACTCACGCTTCAAATCGACATAATCGTCGGTTCATGTATCCGAACGCATTTTTTAAGTTCCGAAGGTATCTATTGATGTTTGGGGATTACCCTCGAATTTAGATGTAAAACTATTTTTAGGTTATAAAAATAAAATTGTGATATTGTATTTGGCAGGCTTAAATACTAAATTGTTGAATTACGTTTGATTCGCCTTGGGATTTACTTTTTGTTTAATAAATTGTAAAATGTCGTCCCGAAAACGACAAAAAAGGGATATTTGGAATCATTTTGATAGGTAAAAGGTTAGTTAGTAAATTTATATTTACACAAACAAAATATTGCCTAATATTATGTAATACTAATAAATAATACACGACCGTTAATTCCTTTGTTGACGCTTATCTCAAACTCCCGAATTTGATGCCAACAGCTGATCCTTTTAGATTTAGGCGTGACGATTTACATTTTCCGACTTTAAAAAGACTTTCACAAAAATACTTTTCCATGAAACCATCTACTGTAACCTCGGAAAGGCTTTTTTCAACAGCTGGCAATATCCAGACAGAAAAAAGAAATCGTCTGGGGCCAAGAACTCTGCGCAATCTCTGTTTTCTGAACAAAAATTTATCTGTAGTTAATTTTGACTATTGAAAATAATTGACAACATTTCATATTTCTGAGCCTATAGTTTTAATGGTTCTCTGTATTCTGTTTGAAAAGATGAACATGCTGACAGTTTAATTTTTTCGCTAGGGTTTGTATTTAATTTATAATTAATTTATTAATTTTTGCTTATTCTAAAAGGGCGTAACTCCGATACTATCACAGAATAGACACTTATCCTTTTGTCTTTTCTGTATAGAAAAAAATCTGACGTCAATTTCAAATTGTCAATGTCAGGCCTTATTCTCCGATATTCGATTTTCGAGGTTCGCTTCGTGCTGTTCCGCTCATACTAATATAGTCATTAACTTGAGAGTGAGAGAGAAGGTATGCAACGAACTTCAAAAATATAATTTCAAAGTTGCACCCCTTGTAGTTACTTTGAAGTTGTCATATACAAAATTATGGTTGCTTATTTTTTCTCGTGAAAAAGGCAAAGGTGTTTCACCTATCCTGTGGTAGTTTTGGTAAAATTAGGGCATATTTTTAATTAATTTTTATTTTTTATAATAAGCGATATTAAAATTATATAAACATATTGCAGTGATCAGGAGGCAAAATGCTTTCGAACCATATACATTTTCAGGTGTTATAAAAATGAAATGTTGTCAATTATAATTAAAATTATAATATTGGTTATATTCATTATAAGGTGTTTTGTTTTACCTTAGATTAATCATGTTTAGCTATTCGAATTGATATTCGTATTAGCAGAATAGAAAATCGTTATTCGTATTCGTATTCGTAAAACTTGTATTCGTTGCATCATTTTTCTCCAAAGGGAGTTAGAGAAGTACTTTATATCTTACTAGCGAGTCGCACCGGCTTCGCACGGATGCAATCAGTGTTTTTCTACTATATTATGCATGTATTATACATATAAACCTTCCTCTTGGATCACTCCATCTATTAAAAAAACCGGCCAAGTGCGAGTCGGACTCGCGCACTGAGGGTTCCGTACAAATTCGCCATTCGCCAAGTTATTATAAAATCCAGTCTTAGCAGAGTCCTGCTCTTAAGCAAAATGTAGGCAGTGTGAGGTCATTTTATATTGGTTACTTATGTAAACAGACAAATATTAAATAAAAAAAAACTACTTACTAGATCTCGTTCAAACCAATTTTGGGTGGAAGTTTGCATGGTAATGTACATTATATATATTTTTTTAGTTTTATCATTCTCTTATTTTAGAAGTTACGGGGGGGGGGGGGGGACGACGACGACGACGACGACACACACATTTTACCACTTTGGAAGTGTTTCTCGCGCAAACTATTCAGTTTAGAAAAAAATGATATTATAAACCTCAACATCATTTTTGAACACCTAAGATACTACACACGTATGGCTTTGATGAAAAAATTTTTTTTTGAGTTTCAGTTCTCAGTATGGGGAATCCCAAAATTATTTGTTTTCTTTTCTATTTTTGTATAAAAATCTTAATGCGGTTCACAGAATACATCTACTTACCAAATTTCAACAGTATAACTCTTATAGTTCCGGAAAAAAGTGGCTGTGACATACGGACGGACAGAGAGACGAAGAGTTTTTGCCATTTTGCTACGGAACCCTAAAAACCGCTTCAAAATCCGTTGCGTAGTTTTAAAGATCTAAGCATACATTTCTTTTGACATTGTTATACACGGATAAGTTATATCCGTTGTCCATAGCACATTAGTCTTAAGTTTTGCTAGTTTGGGATTAACTAAATACAGTCCAAGGGCTACGAAAATGGGTCAGTGTAGTCGCTAAATGTTATAAACCCGACTCATTTTTATTGCATTCGAATGTTGGTGTAAAATGTCAATAAAAACATTTTATTTTACAAATCCCAGTAAAGAAAATTACATTTAAAGAACATTTTATATCACAGGATTATCTCATGCATATCCATATGAGCGATATAATCTGTTACAAAAGTCGTACTCGCCGAGAGTAATAAACAAAGTGGCCGGGAAATGAAAAGTGCTTCTGCTGCCAAACGAGGCTGATGGCAGCTGGCAGCCGGCCCCACCCGCGCTGACTGTGACCGTTACTGCTGACCTCCGAAACTTTCAGCGGACCCTCGTGACACCTTTGCTCAGGTTTGAAATAGTCTCGACGCCAAGGGGCCTTACCATGACGTCCTAATTCCGACGCAGTTCAAGTTTTAGCTGTCACTTTTAGTATGAATCTGACAGCGAGCGCACCTAAACTGAAACGCATTAAGACGTCATTGTACGGCCCCTGTGCGTAAGAGTGAGACATTAGTATCGATAGCGTTCTGCTCACAGGCTACCTACTGGCACTGCTCATGCCCCTCTCTACAAGAAACTACCCCGGTTGGCTTCATCTTGAATAGGGATTACATTTCAAATTGTCATATCACCTTCAAATTGGTGAAATAGAGGGGTCAGGAAAAACGGGGTAGGATTAAACTGCGATCGTTTGACTTCTTGCTGAATCCCTTTAGGATTCAGCAAGAAGTCAAACGATCGCACAACAATTTGAAATGCAATCCCTATTCAAGATGAAGCCAACCGGGGTAGATCCTTGTAGAGAGGGGCCTGAGCAGTACTACATTTAAGGATTTACTCAAGAAATTATACATTTTAGAATGTATTGTATCTCTAAAAATCCATATAAACTCTTAGTGGGTAGGTATGGCGTAAATCCATTCTTCAATATAAAGGTTATCTGTTTTTGAATTATATTATTCGTATTTTTTTTACTGTTTTTCCTACACGAAAACCAACCAGATTTGGTTTAACTGCAGGGCCATACGCGGGTAATCTTAGACACAAATTTGCTTAAGATAGGTGACCGTTGGCCATTTTTTCTCTGGCCTCCAACGTGTTAATGTTAATGCATACATTTTGATATTTTCAGTTTGCGAATTTACCTACTAAGAAAATACATTACTTATATACATTTAGGCATTTAGGATTATTTTAGGTTTTGATCAGTTCTTTTACTTTTTCTGTGTCTACTCTTGCTTAATACCTATGTCCTGTCAATCGTTAATAGGTTAATTGGAAGAAATCCCTTTTAGAGATAGAGTTATACATACATACACACATACATGTAATCCACTCATTCCAGCTAGAGGCTCTCGGCGGTTAGGCGTGAAGATTTATCGCTTAGCACGCCTTTTTTAAAACTTATCAGGTGGCGAAGAATTTTTCACTTACACATACACGGAGTGCATGATCAATTAGCGGCTATAAAGCTCGGTGCCGTCTTAAGGGCGCTACTGTGCCTTATCATAACTTATGACATCAATCAAAACGTTATTGATATCCGTGGTAAGTACCTAGTTCCAGCATGAGTCATAATTATGCGGAGTATTGAGACAGGAAATGGAATCAGAATATTTTTGCAAGATTATAAATTATAAACTTAGGTTCACTAAAAATGTTAAAGTACCGGTTGCCTTATACAAAAAGTTGAAGTTGAATATTAAAGTAAAATTGCAAGGAAAATTTAAAAAGAGAAACAACAAAATCTATAAGTACAGTCACCAGCATAAATAAGTGATCACTTTTGTACCTTGTCACTTTAAAGTCATGTTTGAAAAACCATACCAAATCATGTAACGACTGAAAGCGACAAGGTACAAAAATGATCATATATTTATGCTGGTGAATGTACATATAAAATTCTTTGTCCTGAATGATTGACTGACTGCACCTGACTGACTGACGAATTGACTGACGGATCACTGCACAGCCTAAGCCGCTGATCGCAGAGACCTGAAACTTGGCGGTTGTGTTCTTTGTATATCGTAGGCATATCGATAAGAAGGGATTTTTCGAAATTCTATCTCTGAGGGGGTGAAAGAGGAGGGCTAAGTTTATATGGGACAACGTGATTCCTTGGTCCGATCTACTTCAAAATTTGCATAAACATTCTTTAACAGAATTGATGGAACATGTGTTTCGTATTTTCTTGAAATTCATCCCCTAAAGGCCCATGTAAGAAAGAAAGAAAGAAAGAAAAAGTTTATTTATGACAATCACAGTAATTAAAAAACAAAAACATATTAAAAGCTACATAAAATTGACATAAAATACACACACACTCAACCTCGTATGTCAACTTTGAAATAACCGCCTTAGGTGAACACTCTAAAGTGGTTATTCCAATTTCATAAAATTTCATATGCGAGGTTGAGTCAGAGTACCTACCGTCGATACCGCATTTTGAAGGTTTCTGAACTTTAGAGAAATTATGTAAGATATGATTGGATGAAAGTGGTATATCATTTTGACGTTACTTGCGCGGACGAAGTCGCGGGCTAAAAGCTAGTTTATATGTAAATGTATTTTACGACTCGGATCGCACATAAGTGAAATACATAATAATCTCTGCGTTAGGTATCGGTATATATTTTTCGAACCGTAATATAGTATCCACTTAAGTAGCTGCTTCTATACAATAATATATGCAATATACAATATGTTAGTGTGGTGGATTTCCTAGCAATAATGCTGCTAATCAAAAATTACTTGATTTGATACGTTCAAATTGAAAACCTCCTCTTTTTAAAATTGTGTAAAAATGGAACCACTGTTACGAATGGGAGCTCATTCGCCTAGCTCGATTTAGAAATCGAACGGTAACTTAGGAGTCACCTACATTGTTAAATGCTAGGTAGTATAGGACAGCCACAATGGAATTGCGCTGCGAAAGGTCCAGTCCAGATGATGCCGGGTTGAGTATGGGATAACTCTATTTTCTGCCAAATCAGAAAGGGTATTTTGTGCTAAATCGAGACATCATTACGAACTTGTAATTGACTTAATTAAAATACTTTACTAACCCCTTCGTCCTGTTTTAAGTTGCTTACTTACTTATGTACTTAGAATTAGAGTAACAATAGGTTTAAGACTGGGCTTGTTTCACCGCTCTCGGATTAGTTCCTAGTATTATAGTCGTCCTTATATGATAATTATATGTACAATTATCTACGAGAACTTACCAGTTGTGGAACAGGCCCTAAGCCTATAGGGTTTGTAATAATAAAGTTTATTTATAAATTAGGTTTGAAGATCTCTGTTATGCTTAATAGACTATTTAACAGGCAACATAGTTATGGGTTAAACTCGCCATTGAAACAGCTGAAAGCCTGTGAGCTGTCAGCGCCCATGTAGGACGCATATTGTAATGAAATTACGCACGACAGGCGGCGTGGAAATGTTACGGTAGGTATTCTATTTGCTGTTGCCTTGGCTATATTCTAACCCGACTAGGAAAAGTTGTGCGGGTTGACTATGCGGGATATAATAGAGAACAGTTTTTGTATAAGCTTGTGTTATGTGCTTATATGTGTTTTTCTTCAACCAGTGGTGTCGGGACGGGAGTAGTCCCTATTTCTTGCAGCAAGTATGGGACAGTTGGCGAAACGGTGATTTTGAATACAATTTACGTCAGAGTGAACTCGTCCATAAAGGATCAAATATAAATAAGGGAGAAATGCGAAAAAAATTTGGGCGTTTTATAAAAACCTGTTTATGGTATTTAAAGTTTTATTCAGTGACACAAAAGTTAATGAATAAGCGTCGTTTAATTGCAAATGACATTTAATTTCCGATCGTCGGAAAAACCGATAAGTAATTACATATGTAAAATTTATGTGTTATCAACATTTATATGTCATTAACATAAAATTCAAATGGAATCGTAACGGAAGTTTTTTTGTATTCATAGTAGGTACTAAAACAAATACTGCCAACGTTTTTTTAATCAGTATACATTTAATTGTATGTTCCTTCCATCAAAATAAATGATTTCAGTAAAACAAATTTAATAAATATTTCAAATTTAAAATTTCAGCAAGCCTTTTACAAAACACTTCGATTGTTTGAATTAACTCAATTCAAATAAAAATGAATCGCCCAATAAAGTAAATCACAAAATTCGAAAAAGGCTAGATTTTTTTTAAAACTTCGTTGAAGCTTTCTACATGAAACTACCATGAGACTCAATCATAATTACACTAACGGATAAAAGTATAAAATGACTCACGCATAAAAGTCGAGTGATGCTCGATATGTTTCGGATAAGTTAGTAGTGTTCATTTCGCTGCCGCCGGGGCGAGCGCTCCAAGAGGAAGGACTACAAATTAGTCTGAAACACTTTATACTTGAGTTATCCGTTTGTGTAATTATGATCGTTGAAGACTTAGGAAGGTATAAATAAGTATAAAATAAAATATTTCTTGACGGAACAACGACTCTCAGTCAGCTAGTTTCGACTCGCACTCGTCAAAAAACTGTCCTTCTTATATAAAAGGATGTAACCGCCACCTATTATTCTGGAATAAGTAATACGCTTTTATGTGTTGGCGGCTCAACAATCGTTGCATTGTGGTAATGATTATACTCGATTTCGACTTCGGAATCTTTTTTGCATTAAATGAGTGTTGCACGGATTTTTTACGGAGCAAACAGCATTAATTTACAATAAGTACCTCCGACGCAGCTTTTAGGTATCGTTGAACCTGTTATTAAACTTAGTCATTTGCCAAAAGCGCGTCAAGTGCCTAAGTGCCTGCAGGCTGCACCGGTTGATATCAACATGGAATTGGCAGCACTAAGACGACTTGGCAAGGCTTGTAATGGGTCTGGCCGTAAAGATATTTACTTTTACCCTACCAACACTTGTGCAAGTTTACATGAATGTTATTCGGTGCTTCGTTCTTTCATACTTTATGGCCTTGTTGCGTTTTGCAGATCAAAGTTGTTTTTTATAACATTTATTTTGACACAAAGAACCGGCAAAAGTATATACCCGTACAAAAGCACATAAAGAAGCAGTAGAATTCAGATTATGGGTATCAAGAAACCTGCTAGTACCGTCTTCTACAATAAATTCCGCCGGGTTGTGCCATCGCTCGACGTGGTCACAAAAACGAATAAAAGTTACAGCCGTTAAGATAGAAATCACGACCTGCATGACGGAACAATAAGAATTACTAAAATATAGGTAGGTACCAATTTATTTAGTCGATCGCGCAACCGTCATTTTATGTATCGAAGATAAAACCTGAACTAGAGACGGCTCGATATAATCTTGACAGAGTGATCGCTATGTACTAGGTAACTAGGTACGTAAGATATGGGCATTTAATAATACACAAATAAATTATTGACACACGCAAACTTCTACGTAGAGTTAACACAGTGTCAGGCCGACCGCGCATAAATAATACCCGTCAAAATGTCCACAACAAGCATCAAACCGACACTTCACGCAAGCATTCAGGGGCTTAAAAAAGTATTCATTCGTATACAAATAAAGCAGTCACTCCAACACATGTCGCATAGTAAGCACGTTATTATCCATGCCATAAATCCAAATTAAAAAAACCCTTGGATTCAGCTCGTACAAAATTTACCTCATGGGGAAGGCATTGATAAAGTAAGGATTAAAATCCTTAACACGTTGAATTACTTTTTTCCTTAGGTACCTTTCTTTCTCTGAACTAGTAAAGCGTGGTAGGCGCTATGCGAAACCTCCTGTACATGTACACTTAGTCCTTATTTTGACTCTTAACAAAATTTTCTGATGAGAAGTGTAGTTGCCATCGGGCAAAAAAAAATCTGAACACGACATTGATAGTATTGAGATATTTTTGAGCTTACAGGCATTTTACTCGAAAACTCTAACTTCTGTAAGTTAAAATAGGTACGGAAAAAAGAAATTTGGAAGGAGGGTGGTACGGTACATACCTACAACCGAGGTTTTTTTATAGGTGCGGTAATATTGTGATACATCATTAGATAGGTGTTTTAAAGCAGTTTAAAGTTCTGAAAATTGTGTCTTCCCTCTGACTCTTAAATCGTGGCATCAAAATATGGAAAAATTCAAGGTAAAAGAGCGCGCGCAATATATAGTTTTAAAGGAAATTGTTTAGGACAATGCATCTCTTATAATTTCAGGGGAATCGCCATCATACAAAAAAGCATAACGACCATGATTTTCCTATGAGAACACTCGTAGGTAGGTAACGATCTTCAGTGTTAGAGGCTTAACGATAGTTTTGGTAACCATTTTATCTTAATTTAGACTACAGAACCCTTATATTTTTGTGTGGTCCGAAACGCACTTATCTGGTTAATATAATATTGATAAAAACAACGCTGGTTGAACTGGTAAAACTTTGTGCAATTGACCTGTCAAACTAGTTCGTCCTAGTTAGCGGGTACCTACATGAGGAATTGATACTATAATGGACGCTCTGCTCCCATGGAAAATAATTATATGGCTGAGGCATTGTTGTCCCGGAAAATTGGTTACAGTTACAGTGCGTCGGTGAGATTGCCAAATCCGTTATGTGCATTTTTTTGAAATATTGATTTTGGCAGATTTGGCTTTTAAATTCAATTCCGGAGCCTATGCAAAAACCCGTATACGCAAATTCAACTTGGATCATGGTTTGACAAAACACTTTTGTGATTTTAGCCCGAAAAATAATGACACATGTGCATCAAAGCACATAACGGGTTTTCGTTGTCAAAGAAATTCAAATACACATGTGCATCAAAGCACATATGGGTTTTTGGTGCTGCACATGTGTGAATTTTGTAAGGAGTAATAGTTGTTCTGTTGTGACAACGTGCTCAGATTGCCTACAAATTTCGTTGAGAACATCATTACACAAGTTTTTTTGATTTTGGTAAGTACATCTAATTTGATAATAATTATTTATGAGATCGAATTTATTTATTTATAAATAAATAAATAAATAAATTTATGAGATCGATAGACCCTAGCTAGCATCGACAGTAGGTACGTACATACCTTCACAGTCCTAATATTGAAAATAAATTCAATGTACCTAACTTACTGTAGGTACTTAGTTAATAAGGCTTCTTCTTCTTCGTTACACTCTTGACAGAGTGGTCGTGGTCGTCACTTCTGTACTCGTGACCCGCCTCACAATACGCCGCCACTCGTCCCTGACAGCTGCCCTCCTGGTACATGCGTGCAAGGTACCGTCCACGGCTGCTTTGATCTGATCGGTCCATCTCATAGGCGACCTTCCGCGCGCTCGAGTACCTTCGACTCGACCCTGAACCACCAGCCGCTGAATGGACCCATCATCACGCCGAGATATATTATGTGCCCAAAAAAGGTGAGAATGCGCGCCTGTACGATGGATGACAGACGCTGCTTAATGTTGAGCTCCTGCAAAATGGACACATTGGTGCGGAAATCCGTCCATGACACTCCGAGCTGCCTTCGCCAGCACCACATCTCAAAGGCGTCAATCCGCTTCTTTTCGCTTTCGCGCAGCGTCCAAGTCTCCGCGGCGTACAGAAATATGGGAAATACTAAAGCTCTTACGAGCCGGGTTTTAGTGGTTTTAGTGATGTTACGACTCCTCCATATTTTCTTCAGCTTGTCCATGGAAGACCTAGCAATCGCCATTCGTCGTTTGATCTCTTCAATACTTCCGCCGTTATTACAGATCAGCGCTCCAAGGTAGATGTATGTTTGGACTACGTCACAGTTCGCAATTTGGGTGACTTCTGGCGAATTGTTGTTGGTACGATCAACAATCATCATCTTTGTTTTACTGCGATTTATTTTGAGACCAAATTGGAGGCTGACTGTTTCCATCCTACGGAGCAAATCCCCCATGTGATCCATGGTTGTGATAATAAGGCTAGGAACTTACTAACTTGCCTACCTACTATTAAAAAGATTTTTGTTTGTGCTCAGGTGGACATTCTTGGCATCAGTGATACCAAATGGCCAGGTGCTCACGCATGGCAGGTGGTACATGCTTCCCGCTTGATGATTATGTCTTTTACTACTCTGGAGGCGATCAAGTAACAGAAAGTTATGGTGTGGGAATTCTTCTCACAAAATAAATCTCCAAATCAGTTACAGCGTTTCTTCCTTTGTCCACTCGTGCCATGTTGATCACATTAGAGTCCAAACCATATAACATCAACTTTTTGCAAATATATGCTCCTATGGTGACCAACCCTTAACGGAGATGGAGAGCTTATACAGGGATATTAACGTCTTACTCAAGCAAGTCCACGAAAAGCCATGAAGTAGTCATCGCTATGGGTGACATGAATGCGAAGGTTGGATTGAGCATTGCTCCGGGTATTACAGGAAACCGAAATGATAGGGGTGATATGCTAGTGGAACTTTCTCAAGCCAATGACCTGGTAATCACGAATACCTTATTCAAGCTACCACCTAGTCGCCTTTCGTCGTCGACAATCATGTCGTGAGGAACCAAATTGACTACGTGTTGATTAACAGGCGATATCTAAACTGTGTTAAGAAGGCGCAAACCTACCCCGGAGCAGATATTAGGTCTGACCATAACCCAGTAGTATTGGAGATCAGATGCAAGTTGAACAGGGTACAACTGAAGAGAAACAGGCCTGGATAACCGATTCAATTGTGCGGCTAATGGAAGAACGGACGCTGTATAAGAGTAGAGATCCAGATCGGTACAAACATTCCTAAGGCATCATTCGAAAGGAGATCATGAAGGCTAAGAACACCTTTTATAACGGTAAATCCGCACATCTGGAAGTTTTTTTTCGTAAACACGACAGCTTCAATGCATACAATTGTATCAAGGAAATGGTGGGACAAAAGCAAAATCAACATTCGTTACAATACCCGAAAAGCGAAACGCGAAAAGATGCGGCGAGTACCGTATGATTAGTCAGATGAGCTATGTCCTTAAAGTATTCTTAAACGTCATACAAACCAGAATAAGGCCGCAATACGATGAACAACTGGGAGACAGCAAGTTCGGATTTCGTTCCGGCGTTGGCACCCCAGAAGCCCTATTCGTCGCCGTCAATGTTGTCGTGCAGAATTGTAGAGATATGCAAACCGACGTACTGCTATGTTTTATTGCTTATGAAAAGGCATTCTATTGCGTTAAGCATCAAACACTTTTGGGCATTTTATGAGTGTGGTCTCGATAGCAAGGATCTCAGGATTATCTGTAATAACAACTTGCGTTATGCAGATAACACTGTTCTGGTTGCACCCTCGGAAAGTGACTTGCAAGCAATTGTTAATAGGGTTAATGAATGCAGTGTGATGACCGGCTTGTCCATGAACGTTAGTAAGACAAAGTACATGGAGATCTCCAGGAATCGAAACATAAACCCAATCATATCAGTAGCTGGAAAACAGCTTGAGCGGATACGACAATACAGGTAGGTATCTCGGTGCTTGGGTAATTGAAGCATGGGAGTCCGACCAAGAAATCAAAACCCGGATGGAATTTCAACCAAGCATCTTTCAACAAAATGACAAAAGTTCTGTGTTGTCGTCGACTAAACGTGAAGCTCCGAATTAGATTGCTGTCGTGCCGTGCTACATTTGGCCTATCGTCATGTACGGATGCGAGGCATGGACTTCGTCTAGAGGCATTTGAAATGTGGTGTACCGTCGAATGTTGCGCATTAGCTGGGTGGAAAAGGTCAGAAATGAAACCGTGCTGCAGCGTGTTCAAATGCCCCGTAAAATGATGTCAATGATCAAGAGGCGCAAGATTGAATACCTCAGTCATGTGCTTAGGCACGATAGATATAGCCTACTCCTGTTAATCATCGTGGGTAAAGTGGAAGGAAAAAGACGCGCTGGGCGGAAGAGGAAATCATGGTTGCTTAACATTCGGGAGTAGACTGGTATTGCCTCGGTTGAACAGCTGTTCCGTCTGGCTGTTGACAGAGAAGAATACAAGAAGCCAACGGTCAACCTTCAGGACTGAACAGGCACGTGAAGAAGGAAGGAAGAAGTATACATATTTTGCTAACACTTCTACAATGTTTAAGTGATTTTGATAGTTTTATTGATCACAGTATTTTTGTTTGGTCCTAGAATGTTCGTTTTGATAATTTTGTCTTTTGAAAACAAGATTGATCTCAAAATTATGTTGTTGTTTTATTTACAATAACACATAACTAACTCTGATAATCTGAAATAAATGTGAATTAGAATCCCTATGTGCAAGACTGACACATACGTGTTTAGTAAGAGCAAAACCAATACCCATATGTGCACAAAAAATTGAAAAAAAAATCATAACTTAATTTACAATAGATGAATCTTTATTTATTCTTAACCAATGTTTTTCTTGTTTTTTGACACAATTTTGATATAAAATTATAACATATGATTTTGGCTAGTTATTTCCTAAATCAGTTTTTTGTCTCTCCTGAAAAGTTGCTAGAATGCACATAACGGATTTGGCAATCTCACCGACGTGGCGGTTTTGAAGTTACATAATGGCATTAAAGAAGAAAAACATAATAATATATGAGTGAACTCGACACAAAGCGCTACAATTATGTATATAGCTCAGCTATCTAAACTCTTTATTGTGCAGAATAAACATAAAACAAATACATTGACAATGAGATGACGATGAGATACAGGCACAAAGGCGGACTTATCCCTTTAAGGAATCTGCTCCAGTTAACCTTCAACGTATTGCAATGTCATTAATGACGAACAAAAATTTGTACTTTAAAGCTTAATTTTTTCGCGCATTAATTCCTGAGTCGAAAAACGGGTTTTACAAACCTACCATATTTCTGGAAGACCACTTCAACCACCTCCATTACTACGGAAAATACGGGAAAACGGTTATTTTTGCCATTTCGACTATGGAACCCTTAAAAACAGGGTAGGTCGTTAACTAAGCATCATGAGAGGTATTCCTAGTGGGCGAAATGTTGGCGCAACTGCAGGGTTAAATCGCCCCAGAGACGCGTTACCTCATTATCACCTCCTTGCGGCATAATCGTGCTGCCCCTATTGTTATGCTCCACTCTCCGTATATGGGGCCAGCCTACTCCATAATGAAACTATAATAACAGGTACAAGATTTTATTATTATGTATGAGAGTATGAGCCCCGCTAATGTTGATCTCCTTAGTTTTAAACCCACTGATAACTCTATGTTTTAGTGACTCTCACCCAGTGCCGCTGTCATAATCTACCTACTCGTAGTATCCGTTTGCGTTTTTTTGGCATTCATTTGTGTTTGTAGTGTCTGAAGAAGACTCGGGTTTGACCGAATGAAAGAAAGAAAGAAAGAAAACATTTATTGACACAAAACGACACATAAAAAATAAAATTAAAAAACAAAAAAGAACAATTCAAAAAATACTTGTGCCGCAAGTGCCAAAAGGGCCACACTCGCGATCGTGTTTTGTTTTGTGGTGGTCGTCGTCGTGTGCTGCGCGGGCGCGGGGCGCGCTGCTGGAGGACACGCACATGGAGGATATGCACCTGCTGCTGCTCGTCCGCCGCCTAATGCACACGCTAGCGGCAACATTCTAAGGGTTTTTTTGGAGTTTTTTTATTTATTTCATTGCATGTTTGAGAAAAGCACTATACAAGCCTCGGCGTGAAAGAACTTGCAGGCTTCGTACTCCTATCCAGCCTCGCAAAGCTCGGCCGTCTATATACATTACTCAGCCTGCAAGCCTTTCTTTCCCGGCCTCTGCAGTAATGTACTATTTCAATACAGTTGCACAAAAAGTCCCCTTTTTCGCTGTTATTATATTGCACTAGTGCGATTTACTTTTCCATTTTTTTTTATTTGTATTTGTTCCAATTCACGATTACTTACCAAAGAGTTATTATAATGCTAGTCTTACCAAGACGTAATAAAAATAAAAACCTATTATTCATGTAAAAATATCAAAATATTGAGATTTTATATTTTATTACTAGCCTTTTCATCATTATTATTATAAAATATTGAATTCCTAAAAACAGTTCTTATTAAGGTGTTTGAATAGAACGGAATTTTAGCTGCCGAAACGCCTGTCAAATTGGAGGCGTTTTTCCAACTACAACCATGGTTTTTAAGGTTCTAAAGGCAACAGTAATTTTCAAATAAATAATCGAACATAATGATACTAAGATAATAATAGTAAAGTATTATATATATGTTGGAGATTAACTGTAGCAGAGATAATTTTATTGTATTGACATTACAAGTAATACTATCTGTTAAATGAGTTAATTAAACGCTAGCTTAAACGCCATATGTCGGACAAATTCCAAACTGTTGTTGAGTAAATGCGGGCGATACGTCTGGGTAGAGTCGGTAAAGCAGACTGTCATGGCGGCGCTCGGTGGTTAAAGCAGTCGAGGTAAGAGACTGGGAGGGAGTCTGCCCGTAGAACTGGAGCGGCTGAGCGGCGGGAAAGAGATTTTTGAGGTTAAGTGAGTTTTATTTTGTTTACTTGAAATGAAAAGCGCGAATGACGAGATTTGTGGACTGAACCTACCGGTTTGCTCAATTAACAGCATTTTGTTAAAGTTAAGCTTAGTGTTCGTGACATTTGTTGACAAAGTGTTGTGAATTAGTTATTTCAAATTATTCTGTGTTGTATTTTTTTTTCGCAACTGTATTGAAAATCGTCGTTCGATACACGCGCGGAATTGTCATTCTTCACTCGTCTCGAGTCTTGCCGACTCGCCTCTCGGCTCGTGGCAAGATATCTCGAGACTCGTGCAGTAATGACATACTTTCCGCACTAGCATCGAAATATACTATTAATTTTATTTTGGACAAGCTGTTGCCCGCGACTTCGTCCGCGCGTGTTTTTTGTGATAATTTAGAGCTATTCTCGATATCAAAATTGTTATTATTATACCCTTACCATAATTATGTACTAATCCTTAAACAGGCACATTCAAATAGTTTTCTCGAATAGGTACCTAGGTACTATGTACATTCAGATTTTGCGCTAAGGACCAGCAGCGCAGCGTTATATATTCTTCGGCAGTGTGGTACTTAACCACAACAATAAAAATCTTATAAAAAGTCTGAGGACAGAAACTTTTACAATTTCAGTAACCAACTTTTTCACAATAAAATTCTGACATGTTCGTAGCGCAGGCGTAAACGCGCCTTTTGATTTTGCTTTTTTTAGGCAAAGGTACTGAGAGCATACAGCCAAGCGGTTCATTCACGCCGCCCTCATAATAATGTCAGCTTCTTATTTATTTATTTATTATTTATATTATTTATAAGAGTGCGTTTGAAAACCGAACGCGTTGTGAATAATAGCGCAATAAATAAAAAAAAAGTAACGGTATTGCATATTGAACTTTAGGTGTTAGGTAAAGAACACAATTTCGGACGCCAATTTAGGTTGGACAAAAATGTCTTCGTTGAAAAAATACCTGTGCAGAATGTAATTATTTTATTAATATTTTTTCACAATTTACACACTTTTCCAGCTTTATGTCTTATGTACATTCGTATCTATCTATTTTCTTCGTAGTATTATTGTATTTGTAATTATTACCAACTACTTTACCGAGGAAAGCTGATTTTCTTGAGTTCTGCTATTTTTTGCGTAATCAACTCAAAAATCAAATTTCAAGAAACTGAGAAATTATATTTACCTGTATTAGATTGAAAGTATATGTAGCAACTTTAAAAGGTTAAACTTCATTGGTTTTTATTTTATAGGTGTATGAAGTTCATTATTTTTTAACATAAAGCCTTCTTTTTTGCGTCTCTGGGTGAGATTTAAAAAAAAATCTAAAACAGGTATTTGTTTATTTTTATTACTGAGTATATATTCTGAGTTTCATGATTCTAGAGCAATCTAAATTTTTTTTTAATACAAACTTTAACCCCCCTTTTCACCCCCTTTTTCTAATATTTTCCAAAATTTCTATAGCCTAGATCCTATTCTGAATGTATTTAAATAGATTTGTGAACATTTCAACAATATCCGTTCAGTAGTTTTTACGTGATGCTCAGTCAAACAAACAAACAAACAAAAAATTTAAAAATGGTTTTAATATGTTCAGTTACTTATTTTAAGTCACCCTGATCGGTTTTTTTTTAAAATATTCAATGTACAAATTTTTTGGTCTCAACGATTTTATTATATGTATAGATTAGCCGTGGTTGGTGTTAGGATTATTTATTTATCACTGGGTAAACGTAGGTACCGTAAACAGTTTGTTTCTATGTTACATGAACTTTTTCGGTAGGTACCTAGGTTAAGCATTCATTAAAGATTAACCTTCTACCTTACTTGGACGCAATAAAAAGGAGCAAAGTTTTGCAAAATTGGCAGTGGAAAGTTTAACAAACGAGTTCAATGCACTCACCCGCCGCCGGCGACCAGGATCATCTGCATGCTGCCGGGTCCGCGCTGCGCGTGAGCACTTCACCGATATCACATTCACTACATTTTTTGTTTACTATTAATAGTTTCTCGTTCTATGATCATAATCATGTTTTTGGTTTTAACCTAAATCTTTAGAAAGACAAAGTATGAAATAAAACGAAAACAAAGTGTAACACGTAAAAACTATACAATAAAATTATAAAGTATAGCCACGTCTTAAATACAATTATTTATTTATTTATTATGCACAATTAATGCCACAAACATAATTAAAAACATAAATACATAATTATTAAGCAAGTTATCAAGTTAGTAAAACCTGCCAAGTATTTACGAGTCGGGGGCGCGCAAGAGTGTTCCGTACTGCCGTCAGTCGCTATTGTACGTCGGCGCTGTCTAGGTGCTCAAAAATATCTGAACTGAACACCCATTTACGCGATTAATAATACGGTTTTGTTTAGTTTTTCTTTTATATTGAGCACAAAACGCCAAATCACCTCCGAGCAAAACACACGTTTATTCTCCATAGGTACGCACAATGAAGTTGTGTTAGGTACCTAATAGAAGCGTGGATTTTTGACGTTGATTTTTGAGGTTGTAATTTGTGTGCCATACTTTAAAGTAAACCACACAAACTACAACGTCAAAAATCCACCCAGAAAACAAAAGTCGTATTGTTGCGCTTTGAGATTTATTCTTATCACATCACGATAAAGATTCCGTGTTGTTCTTTTCAGATACGACGGAGCGAAAAAAGCTCAAGAATAAAATAAATACGCAAATATAAAAATCACAACAGGGAACTCTTAAAAAAAAACATAGGTACAGTAACTTAATGGTGGACCACCCCAACGTTCTAAACTAAATAAAATAAATAAATAATAAAAGGTCTAAACCTTTATAAACGGCTCAAACTAAATTGTACGTTAAATATCAGAACCACAGTAAAATAAAATTGCCCAAAGATCATAAACCTCCCTCCTAGCAGGGTGTTCTCATCGTGACTTTCCCATATATTTATCTTACAGTAAGCGCATAGGTACATTACATTTGGAATAAATCGATTCCAGATTTACAGTTGACTTTTTCCCAAGAAAACGTTTAGCTCCTGTCTAAGCCGTAAGCCGGCCGACGCCTGCTGCAGAGCGGTGATGAGTGCTGACAGTCATATTACAACTTCTCTAGCACGCGCTAAGTAGCAACACTGTTATTTTATTAAGTAGGTACTTACCTATTTAGCATTCGACAGGGCAAAATACCTTTATAATTATATAAGACTTGTGTGTTTGCTGGTGACACAATAATAACAGCGTATTACACACAAGCTAATAAGCAGATAGACTATTAAAATAACCGACAATACTTTACAACGTCGGTTTTCATGTGACGTTTAATTATCAACCCTTCTTGAAATTGCATTGAAATTATTAGCTTATTGTACAATGTAACGGCACTATGATTATCGACATAATTATAATATTTTCGTAATTTCGATAACTTGGTAGGTACCTAAGTAATTTCGCTATCAGATAATAGTTAAATAAGTATTTAAACTTCTATCATTGCTTGAATATGTTTTTAATCGTTTAAAGTTGTGGATAAGTGACTTGATTGGAATAAACATTAAATTAAAAATTAAAAAAAGAAAACAAACTGAACTATAACTAACTAAACTAGAAAAGGAGAGTACCTACTTAAATTTATTATTTGTTGATTAAATATTCGTTTTCCCCGTTGTTATTTTTAAGCACTAACACTAAACATTCGTAAAGCACTATAAAAACGTTAGATCACTTGTTAATTAATTTATTTTTATTATTGATAAAAACTTATGGCATCAAAGCCCACTGTGCCAAAGCGCAAAGTGCGATGCACTTAGCCCCGCGGTCTCTGTATACCCGCCTGCGTGTACTTGCGTGACAATAAACTTACAACTAGTGCCGTTATATTACCATCCATTAATAACATTAGTGTAATTAGTTTTGGCTTGCCCCGCGTGTATATACTGTAACTAGTCGCCTTTTAACGTTTTCCTATCACTATTAGAATATTTTATTTGTTATCATAATTGATGAACTACTAGATGTGTTACATGTATGTCACTTATCTTTGCCCAAACTATAATTTAAATGGGTAATGGGCTGCACTTTATTCTAATTGACTATTATTTTCTACAGAATGAATAAAAAATACTACAAGAAAGCTTATCATGCGAGTGCAATAGTATGTCAGTTTTGCGTAAAAACCGCCCTAAATAGTAACGCTGAATTCGTTCGGACTCATGCTCTTATGCTTCAATATCGGGAGGAGACGCTTGGGCGCCACCGAGCCCAGACTGGGCGGCGACGCGCCAGTCAGCCGGCCGCGCCGGGCTCCACTGCCAGCGGTCCAGGGAACAAATTGGGCAATCACACGATCAATACATTTTACGTCACCCTTGGCCGTAATTGGGATTTTACGCCCGCTTCGCGAACAGAAAATCTCACTTCCTGGCCGAGGCAAGACGTAAAACTTTATACAAACCACGGGCGGTAATTCGTAAAGCCCCAGATCGCATATTTATGCCCCTCACCTTCGGTTCGGGCCACAAACACCTGCGATCTGGGACAATTACGAATTCACCGCCCTAGGTCTGTAATGTACTATTACTTAAGCGTTCGTTCTTACTACGAAAACTGGTTAGTTTTATATGCACTACGTACGAAAATGATGCTATTCAGAAATGAAAACACTGTAATGTTGTGTTGCGTCTGTTTCTTTATATTTGTACAATAAAGCATTAAATACTTACTTACTTAATGTTAGCAATAATTATAATTTATTTATTTATTTTAATAACTAAGTACGCTGCGCATTACCAGATGTAATAATACTTAGTATCACATCACAATCAATGTTTGTCAATTGTATTTGTATTGTTTATTTTGCACAATAAAGAGTTTACATACATACATAAATACAATCAAATAGTTTTACTTCAACACAAGTTACTCGTAAATACTGTAACCGAATCTCAATCGCTTTTAGAGGTACCGAACCTTTATCCGAGCTCTTGGTAGCCGAAAACTTTATCGTGTAACAATTGAGAATCTATATAATGTTTACCATATTCCGTACGCAATTTTGCCATAGCCACTTCTTTGCAGTACTTTTATTTGGCAATAGTCTGTACAACGAGTGCTTTAATAGTGATTGTTAAAACTGAAAAATATTTTTGGTATTACAATTACAACATATTAAGTGATGGAATTGAGGGTTCGTTATCAACACATATCTAATTTATTTGTTACTTATTTTAAATCGAATCCGGCTAAACAATGGGAATACTGGCAAACAAAACACTTTATATGGAATTTCTCATTCGAAAATTGATTGATTGAATCTTAAGTAGGTTAGTTATTTTAAGCATTTGAGGCATTCGTCTTTATCTACGAAAGCACAGTGTAAGGGACTCATCGCTATGACAATAATAGAGTGTTGCGTGTCTTGTGAGTGGGCGACGATCGTGCCCCTCCTATAAACATTTTATTTATCTATCTTTCTATCTATCCTATATAAATCGCATTAAAACATTCTATTCCGTTTTAGTGATTAACGATTAATACATCTAAAGATCACTTAATTTAAAAAGTACTTTCAGAGACAGGACCAGTATATGCAAATTGCGATAGCCTGAATCGACAGACTAAAGACCTTAGTCAGCACACTCTCAAACTTTCGCGGTTTTCATTTTAATACACCGAGTAGGTATCTCTGTAAGACGGGACTCTCTGCCAGCGTCCCTGTGAGATAAGAAATAGCTAATTTCTTGGAGAGTTCCAACATTAAATGCAAGAAAAATCTTGAAATGTATATTAAAAATAATTTCTTTTCCCGCTTATTTATGTGGGATATTCATAAACATTATATTTATTCCACTAAATTTTCGGCGCGAAGTCTGATTTGGAATAGTTGATAATTATGAGTTAGGCAGCGGGATTGGAAACAGAATACCGGAGCACTCGTTAGCAGCAGCCTCAGTCCAGCCATAAACCGAAGCAAAATCGGTTTTTAATCGAAAATACTGGTCGTTATTCGTTAATATTTATGAAATTGTAAGCTATTCTTGTGAGGCTGGCGACTGTTTTCCGATCGGGTTGAAAGCATTTCCTGATGTGCACTGAAGTCGACCCTAAACGATCGTCTCAATCAATGTCGACTGACAATTCCACGTGATTTACAAGTGAGATTGATTGTTTACAAATCAGAATGAAATGATAATCAATCACAATTACGTGATTGAAAGCGATTGATGAAAATTCTGTTAGTTCTCGTCGGTAAACGATTAAAGGGCGAGTATCGCTTTGGTCAATCGCGCTTCATTGACGCCTCGTTTGGGCATAAGCGCCTAATTTACTTCATTTTAAGTGGCTTCATGGAATGCCTGTAAAGCATTGTCTTTAGCTTCATCACTTTAGCTTTTAAACGCACGATGATGATAGATTTGTGTGTGCGACTAAATAATTACAAATTTATTTTGGGGCGTTTTCAAACAAAGTTGTCGGATCACTCGATGTTGCAGAATTTGAAAATTTTACGTTGTTTCTACTCAGAATCGAGAGCTCTATTAATTCTAGTAGGAGAAAAAAATTTCCCAAAATTTTGTATAGATAAAATATTTCCATTACGCTACCATCCATAGAAATTAATTGGGAGTGGTTGCGTATGTGAATCGAAAAAAAACGGGACACTTTTTTTCACATATTAAGATGAATAGAGCTCTCAATTCTGAGTAGGAACAACGTAAAATTTTTAAATTTTGAAACATCGAGTGATCCGACAACTTTGTTTGAAAACGCCCTTTGACTATTTCGATATTAGTTTGTGTCTTTTGATGTTTGACACAAAGTTTTCTAAACTAAAATATTTTATTGTCTTGACACTTTTAAATTCATCTAAAAACTAAAAGTACTTATTAATTTTATGCTGCACGACTGTCCTCATGAACAGTCTTTGACAGATTTATTACATTTTATATTAACGGACTATGCCATTTATTGATACACATTATTTATTAAAATAGATTGCATACTTAATACTAAAAAACCTACATATCTATTCTAAAACTAACTACATATAAAAACCTATATTTACAAATTAACAATTATAAAAAAATCATAAAAAGAAAACCCAACTGGCTGCGGCAGGATCCCCATGACGCTGGCGGCATTACCCCTTTAGTGATTGTTTTGGACCAATACTTTTTTTCTTAATATTTTGGATCCTATTTATTTAGAATCCTAGAGATCTAAGATCAAAATCTTAGGAAGGCCTAAATGATTTTCATAAAAAATGTAGTAGTACCTACTAGTAGTAGTGCTAGTAATTTGTAGATGAAAACGGGATAACATAATAAGCGAAAAATACTAAATAATATTTAACCCCGTACCCGTGATCCTGGTCTCGCTACCTACAAAGCTTGTGACTGAATACAGTTCTCGATGTTGGGCTGTTGGGGCCTACCCGGCATTATGCAAGCGGCTCGAGATTACAATAGACTCTTTACGCCGGGCGGCGCAGTAAGTCTGTTAACATGATTCACCGTGTAATGTACCTACCAAGTGTTTCATGTTTAGGTAGACTACACGGTAAGCAGTATCTTCAAATTATAAACTGAACTTATGCACATAGTTTTTTAATGTAATGTAATGTATGTAAATAGAAAATTTCAGTCAACTACTAAAAATCATCATCTTCATCATTATTGATCCACTAATAGGCCTCTCTAATAAATTAGTCGCTGGTCTCCGTCTAAGAACTTATTTACTCATTCATACAGTTGAGAAGAAAATAATAACTAGAAAACAATCGAAAAGTAAACTTTTTTGATAATACAGAAAGCAATATGCAAAATGTCTTATAGAAACTGTGCGATATTATAGATATTATAGAAAATGCGGTAAATTGTGCAAGTCATCCCCAGATTCTTATATCAAAGCGCCCTATAAACTATGTAAGCCAGAAAACAAATTCTCACTAAGGGGTAGTAATCAGTCTAATAACTTGGAGAGATGCCATAATGCCATACCCATACATACGTAATATCCTACATGCAAAACTATAGGCTATTGCGTCGCTGGCGAGTGAACCATATGTCTTGGAAAAATTAACAACTTTGTAGGTATTTTGAGTAATTGGGTAGGTACAGAGTGAGTGTAGGCTTTTTAATTGATGTTCTAAAAAACCAAATCAATCATTAGTCCTTGGAAGTTTGCAAACTTGGACCTGTGACCATGGGTACCTACCTAATAGTGATATTTGCCACCCAGTTCTATTGGGTTCCCATGAGAACGATTACGCATTTTATTACAGGCTTGGGAGGAACGAGGAGGCGAAAAATATTGAAGCAATGACGCAAGCACAGAATGAATCAGTGAGGAACTTGCTTAATTTTTATGGAATATCGTTGGTGTATTTCCAATAATTTAAGTTTCGCGCACCCAAAACCCTAATCGTTTTTTATTACAATTGATGAGTCGTCCGTTATGTACTTACCTAAATTTACCAATAAGCCTTACGGTACTACTTTATAATTATTGGTTACACCACTTAATATTAGAAATGCGCTCAAGTGTTAAAAATTAAAAGTATTTTATAATGTACTAGTTAATTACCGTTCGGCGCGTAAAAGCAATATTTAGTCACCGACTTGGTAACGGTGACTGTTCGGCAGACTGTGAAGCTCAGCGACGGAATTGTGCGATGAGCTCACTCATGGATTGAAGTATAATCCTTTCGTTTCAGGTAAGCCGATTTTGACTACCGCGTGTTCTATACTAATCTATTATTTATAACGGAGACCTCGTTGGCTGTCCGAGGGTAATATTTAAACGTGTAACTAAACGTATTTAAAAGTACTTACTTAGTATCTGAAGAAATACTTAATAGACCATCAATATGATTATGATACTAGATATTTATATGATCTAAAATATGATTTCTATACAAACATCAATAGCTACCGAATATGAAATGGATTTAAAAAGCAAAAACGAGTGCGCGTGAAGATACTAAAAATAACTCTGGTAAAAATTGTTCATTATTAAATTATAATATTCTTAAGATCGAGTCTAAAACTGCGTCTGTGATAATTGACGTTCATAATAAATCAAATGCCTATCCCGCCTAGACACAAATGAAGCTGGAAAGATAATGCAGCGCTCACGGCCGCGGCCTAATAGCTTATATTCAATTCGCTTTAGTGGGTTTTCAGGAGAACCACATTACCGTGGTCATGAGTCTGGCGCGCGAAAATGGGTGCCGAGTTGATAAATCTTTGCCCGATAAATACCAAATCATGTATTTCCACCTAATTATATATTAACTAGTACTGGCTAACAATTATATGTAGTTGGATGGTAACACTAAGTATTGGCGCTTAATTATAAAAAATAAATTATCTTAATTCGTTTTCGCTTTGCTAATTAGGGTAACAAATACGTGATTAAAAATTTTCGCTCTGTGCTTTTATGAACATGATTGTATAGGTTTTAGGAATCATTGATTGTTTTTAACAAGTACTAATATGGCATCGTTTGTTAGGTATATTAAAAAAAAAAAGTCCGGTAATACGTTTTCAAGTGTGGAGTTATTGTTTTCCTTTCTAAACGCTTCAAATATTGTTACCGCAATCTTATTATGCCAATATAAGACCATTTGGTACGTATTTTTGATGGTGTTAAACTAATTAGATTTTACACTAAGTTTACTTGAGTGAGGATCCATTACTCGTATTGCTAATTGGTGGCTTGTGCGTGTGCCCAGCTCTGTGGTTACACTACGATACAAGCTGTATTGAAAGTTTAATTGATATTATACAAATGTTTTAAACATAACTAATACAAAAAAAGTTAAGCAAAGAAAAATACGTTTGTGAAGGAACAGAAAAAAGTTACGAATACCTTTATAGCGTAACCTATAACACGGCACTGACATTTTAAAAATTATTAACTATTGAATTTTAAAGCACTTGGAAATTGGTAATGTCGTATTTTAATTTGACGGTGAAATCCATTGTTTTGGAGTGTATTAGGAAGGCGGCGGAACTGTACGCGGGAAAGTCGGGAGTGGAACAGGGTACGTGCGATTCGCGCCCATTCGTTTGTTTACTGAGCGAACCCATGAGTGGCCGGCGGCCACGGCGCATGCGTCCTCATCCTACATAGAATATTCTATGAAAAGATGTCTGTATTGCTCGTAATTTAATTAATTTAAGTGTCAAAGCACCAAATACTTCGGTCGTGACCCTTTTTGGAAAAGTCAATATGTTGAAACTATTGTTCATGCGAATTTTAAAATTTTAGGTGAGTAAACCTCTTATAAAGAAAATAAAATAAAATAGGTATCAGTTACTCACTTTATCCAGTGCAAATTTTATTGCATTTTATTTAGCTTAGTTAATGTTGATCACAACCGATGTATTTGGTGCCTTGCCACTTAAACAATGATTCGTTATAAAAAAAATATTGATTACAGTAATAGTGTACGCTATACTCGTGTGATATTTATTTATTTTTATTTATTTATTAAGAATATGATAGAGAGAGATATGATGAATATGAAGAAGTGATATGATAGATGAAGATGATCGCACCGCTCGTCCAAGTCGTTTCTCTGTGGCTCTGGCATCCTATTTATTCTGTGGCCGATCGCGAGATGAAATGGACCATTCCAAGCTATTCAAATTGGGGAACTTTTCTCCTTGGAATATTGGATTAGCCTATTATGAACTTCTTTTTGATCGTGTCAAGGTCAGTCCTTTTTTGCATAACTTATAAAAAAAACTCAATTCCCTGTACTGTATACCCTTGGAGTGCAAGAGGATGCGTAGGTATCTTTTGCAGTTTTGCACTGTTTATAAGTTTTTTTTAATCAATAGAAGAAAATTTTAACACCAAAATTTAATATTACACCAAATATTTACGCATAGGTACCAATTAAACACCATTTTTAGCCGTCTTCTTTTTCTTTCACCACTATTTTCTTTTAAAGTCAATGGAATAAACTGAATTTTATTTTCACAAGAACGGATAAAAGTGTCACGTTGAAATTACGATCAAAACCTTCACGCTAACCCTACAGGGTACTTTCCATTAACTAAGTATTATGAAATAACAGCGACCCGCTCCGGCTTCGCACGGATGCAATCAGTGTTTCTCTACTATATTATGCATGTATTATACACTAGCTTTTGCCCGCGACTTCGTCTGCGTAGAATTAGTATTTTGGGTAGCTTAATCTTAGTGGTAGGCAAACATTCAATTAGAGCACAAATTAAGGGTATTGCATCTTCGTAGGTAGTAAATTTCACTCCCCTATTCACATCTTTGACAATTTCTGCAATTAAAAACTATTCTATTCCCTTCCCCGTTACTATAACAATATCCATCCCAAATTTCGTTTAAGTCGGTTCATCGGCTTGAGCGCGAAGAAGGCAAAAGACAGAAGCACTTTTACATACGGGGAGACCTTTGCCCAGCAGTGGGACACTCAATTAGACTAATATAAAAAAAACATACATCAAGTAAGTACCTAGTTATTTTTAAGATTTGTTAGTTTTCTAAGTGACTTTAACGCCATTTCATGCCCTAAAGATATGACAATAAAGGTTCCTTCAAACGTTAGGTACTACCTACCATATTAATTCATTTTATTGCATAATTTTATTGTATTTTGTTTTATTTTTTATTTTTGAATCACTGACATTGAATTTGACGTTTATTTCTTGGTTGTAAGTATTATTGGATTTCTGATTCCTATTTTGTTTTTTTTATTGCTTTTATTTTATTTACAATTGACGATATTTTTGTGACTTTCTTATGTTTTGACATAAAAATATAATGTAATTTACAAATCGAAATAAATGAATCTAATCTAATCTAATCTAAAAATAAAGTTCCTCTGTTTCTCAAGGTCAATTTTGTCTCTGTACCAAATTTCATAAAATCAGTTCAGTGGTTTAGGCATGAAAGCGTAACAGACAGACCGAAAAACTAATTTACTTTCGCATTGATAATATTAGTAGAGATAGCGATTATTATAAAACTTTTTTTTGTAAAAACCGGTTAATTGCGAGTCGGACTCGCGCACCGAGGGTTCCGTATAAATTCGGCAAGTGAATACGATATCCAGTGTTAGCCTGCTCCTAAGCAAAATGTGTGCAGTGTGAAGTCATTTTATATTGCATTCTTACACAGGCAGACATTAAAAAAATTTTTTTTATTTAATTTAATTTGTGTATTACCATCATACAAAATTTCAAATTTCTAAGACAACTGGAAGTACCTACCTACCCAATATTTTTTGAGAGCACGGCGATTTGTATGGAAAACTCTTTCTAATGACTGTTCCTTGTGATTGCATAGATTTGAGGGTTGATCTTTTCAGATCTCCAAGGGACCGCAGATCTAAGTATCGCTCATTAATTTCAACTTTATAACTATACCTACGCGTTCCCGAGGAAAAGGAACTTGGCAGACAGAAGGACGGACGAACAGACGGACAACTTACTAAGTATACGATTAATAATTTCATTCATATAGCGTAGCGACATCTATTAACGAATAGCGGAACTAATTAACCCATAGTAAACTTTATTACTATTCTGTTGCTTAGTATTATTTTAACATTCATTACATGTACTACATTTTTGAACTCAGGACTTCTTCCTCTTTCGTTTGGTATCCCAATAAATTATGTATCAAAAATATTTTTGGTGGACCCCCCCTTTTTCTTTTATATCTCGACTTCTAGGTGGAATTTCGAAAAAAACGCGACATGGGAGTTTAATTTAGACCTCCAGCAATATAATAAAAAAACCGCATTTAGTTTGGTGTAGTAGTTTTTGCGTAGCGAGGTAACAAACATACAGACAGACAGACAGACAGACAGACAGACAAAAATTCTAAAAATTGTATTTTTGGCTTCTATGGCGCTTATAGAGCCCCCTTAGTTTATTTTTTCTTTAATATCTCTTATGTACAGACATCGACCTGTTACCATTTTATTATATGTATAGATAGAAGATATATAGATACCTATATGTAAACCTTCCTATCGAGTCACTACAGTTATCTAAGTAAGTATTAAAAAAAAGGCATCAAAATCCTTGCGTAGTTTTAAAGATCTAAGCATACTTAGGGACAAGCAGACACCGGGAAGCGACCTTGTTTTATACTACTACTAGTTCGCTTCTAACCGTTGTAGCGATAACACGTGCAAGTAGTTGTGATTAGTCATTCCGTGCACTAATGACGATACAACCGACCACTAAAGTTTGTACCATATCAATATGGGAACTGAAAATAAACTAGTGCTTAACGAAGTTTTGTGCTACATTGCGAACCGGGTCGATGTTATTGACGAACATGTTATTACCCAGATATGTGTGTCGAATTTCTCGAAGGCTGAAATTGATTGTGCGAAAAGCAAGTTAAGCGAGGACTTATCGCTGTTAACAACCACAAGAAAGGGCGAAGGAAAAGCTGCCAAAAATGTCTTAGATATGGTTAAGATAATAAAAGAAAGCGATCGTAGCAAGCTACCGACATACGTAGCAAAAGACTTGCACAAAATTCCTCCAATAACCTTCGATCACTTGGATGTGACCAAAATCCTAAAAGAATTAGCGTCTTTACGAATGGAAATGAGTTCAATTAAAGCAATAGAAGTAACAAATAAAGACGAAATATTGGAACTTAAATCGGAGTTAAAAAATATTAAAAGAAACGAAGTGATGTCGCAACCTGGGTGCCCCAGTATACACAAGCCGTTGAAAAAAAAACAAATTTATAAACAACTAATGGAGGGTACTTCACAGCAGAGTTACACTAACACAGAAGATCTTAATACGCCGGTCAACACACCCCTGCGTACACAACAAAATGAACCTTCTACACCTGACGAGAGAGTTGACTCTCCGACGTATAGAAAAGAATGGGGACCAACAGCGATGACCCCAACTCCTAAGAGCAAAGTTCCTAATAATAACAAAATACCATCGTATAGAGATATAAATTTTGAGAATCAACATAATGATAAATATAAAAATTTAGATAATGAAGGCTTTCGGCAGGTGACATATAAAAAACCGAAAACAAAAATAAGAAACCAAAGAGGTGCTGGAGAATCGAGTGGACTGTTACAGGCAGCGCCTAGTACCGTTACTTTATACATCTCCCGTACCAGTAAAGAAATAACAGCTGATCATATTAAAGAATACTTAGGCAGTAAGGGACATACGGCTGTAAAAATTCAATACTTAAAGCCGTATCAAGATACAACATTCAACTCGTTTCTTGTAACAGTGGACTCCAGTCAGCTGGACGCGTTATTGAGTAATGGTTTTTGGCCTCAGGGTATTGTATACAGAAAGTACATATATAAACGAAATAAACACGGAAGTAAAAACAGACAACCAGAAAATACTCAATAATGGATACACAATCTAATAATATATATAACGCCAAGATTGTATCATTTAACTGTAAAGGTATAAAACGGTCACTTAATAACGTGCAAGATTTATGTAAAAAATGTGATATTATTGCACTACAAGAACTGTGGCTTCTTCCACACGACATTGATTTTTTAAACACGGTTAGCGAAGACTTTGGGTTCCATGGTATTTCGGCAGTTGATACCTCTCACGGGCCGTTAAAAGGCAGACCATACGGAGGCGTGGCTGTGCTGTGGCGAAAAAGCATGTTTACAAACATATCATTAATTGATAGTGGATCTAAACGCATAGCAGCTATTCGTGTGGAGCTTGATGATGGACGCGGTATGATAATTATGTCGGTGTACATGCCAACTGATTGCACGGAGAACCTGCCACTGTTTACGGAATGCCTGGGACAAATTAGTGCAATTATAGAAGACAGTGACTGTGAGTGCGTGATGGCCCTTGGGGACTATAACGCGGACTCACGTGCGCCGTTTGGAAGGGAACTTCATTCATTCTGTGGAGACCAGGACTGGGTTTGTGTGGATGTGCGGACGCTTGGTGAGTCATCTAATACATATACTTTTAGAAGTGAAGTGCACGGTTCCACAAGCTGGCTGGACCACTGTTTGGCCACCGCCTCAGCCTACGACTTGTGCACTGGCGCGCGAGTGTTATATGATGTGTATTGGTCGGATCATTTCCCGCTACTTATTGATTGTGATCTAAACTTAATTACTAGTAAAATTGTTACGGGCTCTAGAGTCATTAATGGAGTTATTTGGGGAAATAGAGACACAGATCAATGTGTCAAATATAATGAACTTTGTACTCAATACTTAAATAATGTAAAATCACCGGTCCACCGCGGTCGGGAGGCCTGTAGTAGAGAATTAGAGATTAAAGCAATAGAGTCCTTTTATAATGCAACTATACGTGCGATACAGAAAGCGGCTTTAAATACTTCAAATAATAAAATCGGTAAAAAGAAAGTCATTGGATGGAATTATCATGTACTTCCGTTATATAACGACGCTCGTGTAGCTCATAAAACATGGTTGCTGCAGGGTTCCCCGCTCTCTGGACAGGTGTATGATAACATGAAATGTAAAAGGAAATTATTTAAGAATAAACTTAGGTGGTGTCAACAAAACCAAGACAAAATTAAAATGGATGTTATAGCATCACATAGATCCGCAGGCAACTTTAGCCAGTTCTGGAAGGAAACTAACAAATTAAATTATAAACAGAGTAGACCGACTTCGGTTAATGGTTTTCAAAGCGAAAAAGAAATCGCAAACATGTTTGTAAGACAATTTAAAGTAGAGGCCGCGTTGGATAATGTGCCGCCACCAATGACCCTTAATACCGACAGCCCTGACCGGGAGATTGATGACAAATTAAATTTCACTCCAGATCAAATCTGGAAGTGTGTGCGTAATATGAAACGTGGCAAATCACCTGGCCATGACGGTATAAGCATTGAACACATTTTGTACGGTGGACCTCTGTTGCATGAGTATATGGCCGAACTGTTTAACCTTTGTTTAGCTTATGGTTATTTGCCTGAGAATCTAATGAAAACCAATGTAGTGCCAATTGTGAAGAACAGGACGGGCGATCTTAGTGACCCTTCTAACTATAGGCCCATTTCTTTAGCCACTGTCTTTTCCAAAATATTGGAGCGTTTAATCAACCCGACTATAACGGAAACAGTTAGTTTACATGACGCTCAGTTTGGGTTCCGTCCTGGTCTCTCGACGGACATGGCTATATTCTGTTTAAAGAATACCATTAAACATTATCTGCATAGGAAAACAACCGTATATGGCTGCTTCCTTGATCTAAGCCGAGCTTTTGATACAATAAACTACCAACTACTTTGGTCAAAGTTACAAAAGGCTGGTGTTCCTATGCGGATAACATGTTTGTTGAGATACTGGTATGAGAATCAGATAAATTCTGTTCGATGGGGGGAGACTGACTCTGATACCTATAGGCTGAAGTGTGGGGTTAGACAGGGTGGGCTTACTTCGCCAGTCCTGTTTAATTTATATGTCAATGACCTGATAGAGGAGCTGAGCGGCGCCGCAGTCGGCTGTCACATCGCAGGTGATTGTGCTAATAACTTTAGCTATGCTGATGACATGGCGCTCCTCAGCCCCTCTGTTAATGGTATGAAGATATTGCTTGACATATGCAATCGGTATGCTGTCTCTCACGGCCTTAAATATAATGTTAAAAAGACACAAGTCGTTGTATTTAAGTATGGCAAAGGACCGGATGTGGTCCAGCCCATGTCATTGAATGGGCAGGAGCTGGAGATAGTATCATCTTTTAGATACTTAGGTCACATTCTCACGCATAACCTAAGGGATGATGAGGACCTTGAGAGGCAGCGCCGAGTGTTGTCTGTTAAGAGCAACATGCTGGCAAGACGATTTGCTAAATGTTCAGACCAGGTGAAGATAACGCTGTTTGGGGCATACTGTCAGGCGCTCTATACATGTCAGCTATGGTGCAATTACACAAAGAGATCTTTTAATATGCTTAGAGTTCAATACAACAACGCATTCCGCGCCATGCTTAGGCTGCCCTGGCGGTGTAGCGCGTCTGGCATGTTTGCGGCAAACAGGGTGGACGGCTTTTTTGCACTCCTGCGGAGGCGGCATTGGTCATTTCGTGAAAGGTTGAACCAATCCAGCAACAGCATAGTCAAAAATATATATACGACGTGCTATCTCGGTGGTGCGTCCTATACTATGACCATTTAATTTAACTTGTATTTGACATTTGAATTGTTCTTTAATTTAATTTAATTGAATTTATAATCTAATTAATTTATCCTAGTGTACTTTATTTCAATTTTATTTTATTTAATGTAATGTAATTTTAATTTTAATATTTTATTTTAATTTTAATGTTTAATTACTGAATGGGATTATTGCCTAAATAAACAATTTATTATTATTATTATTATTATTATTATTATTATACTATGTAGTGTAGTGATAGTGATGGTAGCTTCACCACACAGGTAAAAGAAGAAAAAGTATTTTATTTGTTATTTTTCTGAGCGCAATTGTATTTATTCGTCAAAGAAATCTATACATATAATAAAGCTGAAGAGGGTCGAAAGTATGTACATAGAAGATATTAAAAAAAAAATAGGCTGGGGATATTTAGAATCGATAACAGAACACGTTCCAACAGTTTTTAGAATTTTTGTCTGTTTATAAATCTGTTTGTCTGTATATTTGTGCGCGCATCACGTGAAAACGGCTGAACGGATTTTGTTGGAAACTTTACTAATCTGTTGAGAAAATCACCGGCCAGGTTATAATAGGCTACTTTTTATCCCGGAAAAATGCTTAGTGCCCGCGGGATAGCGATGAACATGTTGAAAATCGCAGTTGTCTAGAGTCGCAACGCATATAAATAATTGCTTCAGTATCATAGAGGTGCACTAAGGAGGGATTTTCAAAATTCTCACGGCATTTAATATCGCTTATTAAAAAAAAATACCAACTAAATGTCAGAATAGGGGTGTTAAGTGCCTGTACAAATATGCATAGCAATATGTGACTTTTGTCAATAAAATGAAGTCTACGCGGACAAAGTCGCGGGCAAAAGCTAGTATTTATATAAAAATTAATAAATAAATTATTTTGAACTTCGAAAACGTAAAAAAATAAAAAATGTATGGATCTCTCTTCTTTACTCCTCTTTTCTTAAAGATCGACGTAAAAGTGTAACAACGTTGTTTTGTCATAAAAATCATTAATTTAGATTAGGATTAAGATCATACTAGGTACCTAGTACCTACTGCTTAGGTACTTAATAATACAACAATATGTCAATTAATACATTTTTCATGAATATAATTCATGACTGTGAACTAGGGCCTCCATGACTTCTTAATGCGTTTCAATTCCGACTCAGGTTCAGGTTTTAACTGTCATTTCTAGTATGGATCTGACAGCGAGCAAACCTAAACAGAATCGAAATTAAATTAAAATACATGACAATATGAGTGGTTTTAAAAACTAAAAAAGTAGATTTTTCTTATCAGAGACATTTAAAGATATCATTTAATATTAAACGTTGCGCACAGTGGCTCATTCATTAATCTCTTAGAAAACTGAAGTAGGTAGCGTAATTTTTTTCTTTTAATTCTTTACGACAATTAGATACTTAGTTAAATATTTCAAAACAAAGTGCCATACATATTGTAATCAACTCTCAGTCCGCCTTAAAATTAATTACGTAATTGAATAAAAGCGTTGCACACAATTCCAAGTTTATTTTTATTTTTTGTGGGTCATTTATAATTACGTAGGTACCTACTCCTGATAGTTTTCCAAAATTAGTGCAAGTGAGAGAGAGAGCTCTCAGTGAATACCATAAAGTATGGGGTGAGTTTAAAAAGTATTTAAATACTAAATAATTGACAATATTTCAAATTTCTTTATATTCATAAATCAAAAACCATTTCGAGAGAAGCACTTGTAGAATAGAAAAAAAAAAATTTTGGATTTTTTCGTACAGTATTTTTAGAAAAAATGAGCAAAATATCTAAAACAGGAAATTACGTCCAGCGGCCGGTCCAATACTGCCATTATAAAAAACCTTGTCTTCCGGGTTTCCCTTTGACATTTACAGCTTTCACAAGACAAACACTACTGACAGCTGACGGTTAATTCATTCGCACACCACTCGTCTTTGTTGCCATCGGGAACACTAGATAACTGTTTGCCGGGCAATAATGATAATATTTTTGCAAGTTTTCATTTAAAATCATATTTTTTGTGAAGTATTCTGTTTGAGTTTGTCAGCTCGTTTTGACGTTCATTGACGTTGACAACTGCATTCACTGTCAATCTATTTAAGCACAGGTTTTGTCGGTCAATTAAAGTAATTATTTCAACGTCTTTTTAAGTATAAGAAACAAAGCAGTGACGTCATTTCGCTAATACTTGAGGTTTGTTACTTACGCCCTTTCTGCTCGAGCAACGATTTAAATGGAGTTTTCCACGAAAATACAAGATTTTCACGAATATAAAAAAATATGGGTGTCTTAAAATTGTGCGTTCTTTCCAGCCAGACAATAAAAAGTAGCACTTAAAAAATTGAAATATTGTCAATTGCCATCACCAACCCGTAAGGGATAAAGACGTGAACTGTGAAACCGATGATTAGGGACAGATTCTTTACGCTAACCCCGGTAGCAGAGGCTAGGTCACGTTTCGTAAAATAATTCCACGTAGACCAAAAAGCCAACACAAAGGGTTGATAAAATTAAGTTTTCTAGTATCAATGAAAATCGTAATCTTGTTCTAGTCTAGAATTTAGCTAACACGTTCTGGTTAAGAGTTATGAGCAAAATAGCACCAATTGTAATACCTAGAGTACCTAGTAATGATGGATCAATGGTGAATTCACATTAGTTTTGATAAAAAATGTTTGCGAAGAGCTACTTAACTGACGTATGTATACGTCAAAGAAAGCGGTCGTGGTTTGAAATTAGGATACCTACCATAACCTACTTTATTTTTACAGAAGAACCGACAAATTACGATTATGTAAACATAGACAGAAACATAAGACAACGTATTTAAGAAAACGCATTTATTTAGCTGATAAAATTACTGGTACACATTTTATCTCAGCCCTCAGTTATTTTAGGAACGTTAGAAACCCTTGTACCCACAGCGCAAGCTTTGTCAAAGTATTCACAAGGACGAGGTGTCCGCTTGATGATTCTAGACGGGCAACGCATCTGCAATACTCCGGCATAATAATAAAACGAAACGTTAAAAAAACATTAAGTAAGTAAAAAACATAAAATATAAAGTAGTTTGTCATATGTTTTTGTTTTAATTACTGTGAAACTGTGATTGTCATAAATAAACTTTTTCTTTCTTTCTTTCTTTCATTGATCTGAGTTTCCTCTTTTTCTTAATTGTTGGCCGTTTTTGCAGGTGCTGGTACACAATAAAGGCCTGTGTATCTGCAGTGTCAAATCCATCCAACAGATACATAACTGATATCATCTAACCAAATAAACAGGGTATAGGTATAGGGATATCCGTTAGATATATTTGTCAGCAAGGGGTGAAGGAGGCTCTAGGTGTGCATTTAATAGACGATAGCGCTCCCAATTTAATTGACTATTGGCTCGTATACAGCCTCCATCCACACGATAAATTTGATTGTCAATCTAGTCAAATGGTTCGTCCAATTATATTAGAGTGCCTAGATTAATTAATATATATGCACTCAGAAATTAATAAATATCTACTTATATAGACAGACTTATATAAATGTTTGAAAGTTTACGCAATTTCTTTGTCCCTGAACAGAACTATTGAAAAATCAAAAAAGTTTTGTCCGTTCGAATATATAATATATTTTATTCATATAAGTGTCAGCCACAAACGCGACAATACCCGATAACTCTAACTACATAATATATACAGGGTGTATCAGACACCCCCTAACAATAATCAACTGGGGTATATAACCATAGCTATAGAAGCTAAAAAAATATTTTGAAAAAAATTGGAGTAATTTTCTTTATATTTTCTATAGGAATGGTGGTATTAACTGTAATCATTCCTATAGAAATATAAAAAAAAATTACTCCAATTTTTTTTTTATATATTTTTTTAGCTTTTATAGCTATGGTTATATACCCCAGTTGATTATTGTTAGAGGGTGTCTGATACATCCTGTATACTCGGGAACAAAGAAACCGGGTCACTTTTCATACAATTTTCTACGGGATTTGGCGAGTAGTGACCGACAATTTTAAGTTTTTAACAAAACAATATTTACTTTATACTGACATTAGTAGGTGACACTGATAACTAGTTGACATATGGATTAATAGACAAACTACTTACAAATTTGCCGATTCATTTTTTGGCACAAATATAGAACTACTAAATGCCGTTCGGGAAGGTCGAGTAAAGGTCAAACCGGTTTTTTTTAATATATCCGTAATCCTTGAGTATTTTTGAACGCCAGTAAGATAAGACAGTTCGCAAGCCCTATACTTCAAAATGGGTTTTAAATCAGGGTATGCTGTAAAAAATTTAACAATCCCAATAAATCTCAAGGTCTGCCATAATTTTGACTTACTCGAATAACTTTTTATCAAAAGTTAAGTTCCAACACCAAAAAGTTCTTTTGACTTTTTAATCGCATTTTCAAATGTAAATCAGATTAAAAATGTCACTAGAAATTGCTAAAAAATGATAAACAATTGTCACCTACTCGTAAGTCAAGTTGAATAGCGCTATTCGTTTCTTAAGGTTTCGTTCACAAGAAAGTACCATCGTTAATAATAATATAGCCCTTTTATTCCGAATTTGCTACAATTTCAGTACATTGTACATAGTCTTTTTTTTAATTATTATAAATAATCCCGTAATTTGGCGTGCCACATGGCACAGGCTTCCTCCATTTATTGGAGGGTTCGAACCCACGCTGAACCAGTACTGTTTGGGAACTTCACACACACCATTGAATTGCTTCGCAGATGTGTGCAGGTTTCCTCGCAATGCTTTTCCTTCACCAAAAAGCCCATGGTAAATTTCAAACGTAATTCCACACATAAATTTCGAAAAACTCAGAGGTGCGAGCCCGGGATTCGAAGTATTCGAACCCACGACCCTTTGCTTGAGAGGCCACAGGTCAAACCACTAGGCTATCACGGCTTTTTTGATCAAGCAATCTTAAATGCAAGCGTATTGCAGTCAACATTTGCCAGTCGAGTTAATTAGTAGGTACCTATGTCACTTTTCGCTGAAAGATAGAATAAGGAATAGTGTGATAAGGGAATGTGCTGGTGAGAAAGAAGATATAGTGACTAGGATAGAAAAAAGTATGCTTAATTGGTTTGGTCACGTAGAGAGGATGGATGAAAGAAGATTAACTAAACAGATTTATATGGGGAGTGTGAATGGGTGCGTTGGGAGGGGAAGGCCTAGGCGGACGTTCCGTGATCAAATTGGGGACGTTTTGGAGAAAGGCCAGGTCAAGAGTACCCGAAACCGACGAGCATGTATGAAGAGATTGATGAATGTGGATGAAGCGAAAGAGGTATGTCAGGATCGTAGCAAGTGGAACAAAGTAGTCTCTGCCTACCCCTGTGGGAAAGAGGCGTGACGATATGTATGTGTATGTATGTATGTATGTGTCACTTTTCGTCAGTACTGTAAAATATTTATCAAACACTATCTTTGACCTTAACAGTCGAGAGAAACCTGAGGGGTTTAATGGGCGTCGACTGACGTGGTGTAGACTGAATCGCCTTAGAACTGGGGTCGGAAACTGTGCATACCTCTGGCGTAAGTTGGGATGGTGTGAGTCGGCGGCGTGCGAGTGTGGAGATCAAAAACAAACCATACAACACATGGTGTTCGAGTGCCCCATCACCAGATATGACGGACCGGCTGAGGACTTTAAACACCTAACAGAGGAGGCGAGCTTATATCTGCGGAATTGTAAATTATGATTTCATTTCATTTTAGTTTTTAACTTATATTTTGTAACCAGTGTGTAACCGTCATACGATAAATAAATAAATAAATCAAAAATTGACAATGTGAAAAACTTATATATATTTATTTACGTTAACAACAGCGGCCCTTGCGTCCTGTAACTCGTAACTATGCGATTTATTGAAATATGTAGTAGGACCATGTTCAAAATATCATGTTTTACTCGTCAAATATTTACAATACGCTCACTGTCTTAACATTAGCCGCTTTTCAATATACCATTGTCTTGATAGAAACGTCAACCTTACATTTTATGATGCCCGGTTCTTTTTTGATTACCGGTTTTATAATTAAAAATATTATTTAATAAAAGATATTATTCAGAAACGATCTATGTGTTAATTTTGTGTATTATGTTCAGCGATAATTTCTGACTTTAATTGATTTCAGAGTGAAAAATAATGCCTTCAAAGGGGTTCCATTTAACTTTAAAATGCAAGGATAGCTGATACTACAAGAGAGGACAAGAAATGACGAAGAGAAGCGTCTGTTTGAAATGAGAAACATCTCTATGTATTCTGTTCACTAATTAATTAGTGTTAAGCGGTTTTAGCAATGGGACACCCTATCCAGGCTAATAATGATGATTATGATGAAGCGGTTTATTAGTAATTTCCAAGAGTACCTGCTGAAGTAAATCGACTGCAAACTGAAACATAAGTCGTCCGTCATCATAATTTCTCGTAGCTCTGAGATGCAGAAACACTGTAAGCATTTTAATGATGTGTAAAAATAACAATATGTATACAGTTCTTATATTGTGGCAGCACTATCGTTACTAAAATGCATATAAGCTTGTCGTCCTGAGAGTTTTGTCTTGACGTTTAATTGAGCTTCTACTGAAAAAAATATAATTTTGCTCCCAGGGATTACTTACAATACATTTTTGGTGCAATTGGCAGATAATAAATAATATACATCTTGAACATTTTTTTATTTTATTTTTTCTGTTTTGATTGTTATATGTGGTGTTCAATAAAGAGTTATTGTATTGTGTTATTACGTAGTCCGTGCACTCGCCTTGCAAGAAGAATTAAACAATTTAAACCCCTTATTCATAAATGTTTGCTTAGCTTTGGTTTGTCTTTATCAGGCCTGTGACTGACGAAATTTGTATTTCTAACTGTTCTTTCGCTAGGTCTGTACCTTTTTATGAATAAGGGGTAAAACGCTACCTTTAACTCAAAAGTTGAGTTCCAAGTAAATGCCACAGACAGAAATCAAATAGCGTTCCCAATATGTATAGCGATATGTGCATGTTTACCGTGCTAAAATAAAACCAGACACAGACAAAACACATAAATCACAAATCGCATAGGCAAGTATTAATTATTAATTAAAATAGCATGCAAATGTTTACTTACTCGATTAAAGAGCCATGCGGAGGTCACTGCCTGTTTGTAGCGCAAAAATCTCGTCTGCTATTTCGTTATCCTTTGTTACGCAGAATACCTACTCAGTCTTACTCGCCTGCCGCAAGAGCAAATAATATGGAGCCGCATTGCGCCTCAGACTATGCGGAATGCTTATAAAATCCTGATGAGATCAATGGCTACCGTCCTTGGCAACTGTTGTATTTAACTTAATTTTTCGTCACGCCACTAACGTTACCGCCGTGTTTAACGCGTACTCGTATCCTCTAACAAGGGGACATAAATGATAAGTGCCGAACAATTAATTTATTTCGAACAATGTTAAACGCACTCTGTTGTAAACTCGTCCTGCGTGATTTCTGAACTGAAATTAATTTTGTGTTTTGCTACATTTTCGCTGTAAAAGTTGTTAACTTATTTTTAGTTAATTTGTTAAAGTTTTTATATGAGTCTGCATTGGGTGACCTCGGCTCGTAGTTAACAGAGTGCCCGTCCGCCGTCTGCTGCTTTGAGCTTTAACGGCGACACGCGGCGGCACAGCGCCATCATTACATATGTTAGTATTCTAAAAGGTCATTCATTTTAGATTTTTTTAATTAAACCTTTGGCGTCATTATAACCGCGTTGTGTTTAAAATATAAATATAAAAATTAATGAATACCCCATTAACTACGATTATAGATATAAACACAGAGAGAGATTTTTTCGTGCAGGTAAGTAACCTAAGGGGGTTACCATGACGTTGTAATGGGATTAAATTCAGATTCAGTTTAGGTTCGCTCGCTGTCAGATCCATGCCAAAAATTACAGCTAAAACCTGAACCAACCAACCAACTAGAACCAAACTGAACCATGAAAAACAACCGTTGTTAAAACACTTAACCAATTAATTTTGTTTTAATTTAAGCTTTAATCATAGTTATAAAGTGCACCGTTACCTATGTGTATTAATTGACTTTTTTGTATTATTAAGTAAGTAGTAATACCTAATGATCTTAATCCTAATCCTAGTCAATGATTTTTTAAGAGAAATGCATTATTTTAAAAGTCTCAAGTTACATCTAGCCCCCCTACCCCACCACTTGCATCGCTTGGTTAGTTCTAAAATGATATTTCTGAAAATAATCTTAACCAAAATTATGCGGGAGTCTCACAATACTTGCTTTGTGTTACAAGGGGACAAAATATTTTTTTCACACCTCTCATTCAGAAAAGTAAGCTTTGCTCCCTGTCGAGAGGGAACAAAGTGAAACTTTTCTGTTCAAGGCTTTTCTAAGTGTTTTTTTGCAAATGCAATTTTTTTCAAGTTGTTGATTGTAAATTCACGCCATTTTCTATGCTGGTAGGTTTCTTTAATTATATTGAGAATTCTTTTTACAAGTTTTTTAATGTTCGGTGTGAAAAGTTGTATGAGCCACTCGGGAGCTAAATTATTTTTATCTAGGGCGTTAACACTTGAATCCCTCATTACGCTCTGGATTCTACTTTAGAATCCCTCGCTACTCTCAGGATTCTATTGTAGAATCCTTCGCTACATTCTGGATTCAATGTAGCGCCCTCGCCGTAAATACATCATTTTGCTCCCTTGTGACACAAATAGCTATTTGTTCCTCGATGGCGTTATTTTGAATTCAGAGTGAAGCGAAGGATTCTAAAGTAGAATCCTGAGCGTGGCGAGGAATTCAGCGTAGGTATATACGCCGCCCGAGAGAAAAATGTTTTGGCCCCGAGTGACACACACCATTTTTTATTTTTCATCACTAACTATGTGAAAAACAAAAAAAAATACGTATCAAAAGCGTATGTTTAAACATTGGACTGAAAATAATTATAAATAAAACAGATCATTATGAAAAACTAAACATTTTTGTTAGGCCGCATTGCCGCCAAAATTACATTATGCGTTCGACCTCTTTGGTGAAATTCTCCTTTTAATTCAATCTTCACGCGAGCGCCTCCAGAAGCACGAATTCGGACCAATGAAAAGGGAGAAAACTCAAACTCCTATGGGGACAAAATTGAATTTGGCTCCCACTGTCCACTAAAGCACATCTGTGATGAAAGACTTGTTTTAAACCACCTTTTCAAACAGAGAAGTTACGCAGCCATAATGAAGAAGTTGCAACGGGTCGCGAAAGTTCGTCAGCGCTAACTACCGTGGAACTGGATTCAGTGTACACGTTGACTCACTTACCTGTGCGCCCGCTGACTTGCGTACGTAAAGTTGCATCAAAGCCTTACCTGCAATAATGGGTTTTATAATTACTTAGATGGAATAAGCGTCAAAGTTGCAATAGATAGATATTTCAATTAATAATACACATATAGATATTTCATTTAATAATACATTTAATACAGTAGTATATTGTATGTTGAATTGTCTCAATTAAAGCGTATTTATAACAGCGTCTTGAAATCTGCTAGTAGTACGATAAAAATCACTTGAGTTAAATGTATTTTTAAGACGCTTTCGAGTACCCTATACTAACTACGAGTATGTGTAAAAAAAAATATCAGGAAAGTTTAAAATAAAGACAGGATTTTGCGATCAACTAAGTAAGGCCGGTTTAACTAGCAACAATACTAAACAGTTGAGCTACGCACACGCACACGAGGTACCCGGCCTCACTACATTATTCACAGAATTCTGTGCTTACTCGATCTGAGTTTCACTACTGATTCACCGACACAAAACTTGCTATGCGAATATGAAGTCAGTGACGACGCCATAACCGTCATCAATAAAACGTATAATGTATTTTTATTCAAAATGTGACATTTGGGTAAAAACTCTCTTAAAACTATCAAAAAAATAAGAAATTTAATAAACACATAATAATGTATTGTCACTGCCACGCCCACGTGTAATATAGCGCACGCATCATTATGTGCTACAATCAACGCTACGCGGGTGCTACGCTAGTTGCTACGGCGTAGCGTAGCGCGGGGTCTACGTCCATTACATTACCAGCCTACCTTCTAATCGCGTAGCCGTAGTAGGGCATTTTGTATTCTGACTCGAATACAGATCTTTTTTAACGTGTACACAGTGTTCGGTTCTTAACGTTTCGTTTATTTTATACTATGAATTTCTAAAGAAATGTATTCAAGATTTTATTTTACCGCTTTGCCGGCGTAGTCAATATGCACTCATGCCAAATTACAGCTTTCTAGTACTAAGAATATCTGAGCTAAGCCGCGAACAGTCAGACGGACGGACGGACGTAGCGCCACTACAAGGGTTGCTTGTTGCCTACGGAACACTAAAACAGACCGCTAATTTAATTAATTTATTTTATTACTTACTGGAAATAAAATATGTTCATTAATAAGTTTTTTTACAAACATTTATTAAACTCTTTTGTGTGTTGATTCCGTCCGTCCATAAGTAACTATAAGGGTGCGACCACACCGCCGCTTAAAAAACGGTGACGTTACGGAATCGCAACAAAATGTATGAAGAAACGGTGAGAAAACGTGACGCATACGACACGTCACTGCGTTTACGCGGCGGTTTGGTGGCACCCTAAGTAGGTATTATATCCGCATGCTACTAACTTCTTCTTCACGCTAAAACTTTAAGTGAATTTGGATTAATCGCAACTTCTTATCTAAAAAAACTTGAATTATTAAATCTACGCAGACGAAGTAGCAGGTCCAAGATGGGCAAAAATAATATTTTTTAAAGTTGGTTCAAGCGAACATTGTGAACGAGTAATAAGTTACAAGCGGAAGCTTGAAACATCAGTTGCGCCGAGTGAATCCGTGACAGCATGGAGTTCAGTGAGTTGAGTGCGCCGCATGGTGGGCAGGAGGGCACCACGAGTATGTTCATGAGTATCGAATAGAAACCTTACCGCCCCGTGGTACGAGCTAGCGACACGAATTGTGAACGAACTAGCGAGCGATGCAATTGCCTGATTCGTACATAACTCAACAGATGGCGCAACACGTAACAAAATTCAAAGGCATTAGCTACGTTCAGGCGAATAGCCAACACAGCCTGGCCACTTTCTTTCCTATATTATTTTAGATAGGTTTGATTGTTTGACTTTGATGTATTAAATATCTAAGTTAATTTGGAAAAAATACCATAACTCTTGGCAACGCTAGTATGGTTTTGTTTTGCAAAATATACTTACCAATGTTTTGGTTAAGAGTTATAATTTTTATATTCCTTTAAGACAATTTTAATAATACCTAATCATTGAACTCGATTATGTATGTATTATAAAATTTATACAACATTCACGACTTGCATTAAAAACCTTTATGGCTCTACAAAAGCGCTTGAAAGCTCTCTATAATATTAGGAAACTCGTATTAAGATGAGTAAGAGGTAGTTTGCCTGGAGTTTCATCGACTGATTGCCTTTGTTCTGCCAATTCAACTGCAAAGCTTCCAGGAAATGACAGAATGGAAAGAGTACACAATAAATATTCTACGTACGATACATTCAGGAGTATGCAACTTACATACTCAAATTTACCTACCCACACTTCCTGATCCAATTTTACATAAGGTTAGATACCAAAATAGAAAGAATGAAATTACAATTTTTCTCATGACATTTAGGTCTTGTAACCTTAGGCTCTGTCTACCCCTTAAAGGATAAATACGTAATTTATGTATGTATGTACATTTAAAAAAAAAAATTGGTTATTATTGGGTTAGCTGTAATTCGTTTGGTGTCAAAGCAATCTTTTTAAAAACTATGAAAAAAAACTTACATGCTAATACTTATTAGCATTTATTTGATTATACTGCATAATATGCAAGAAAATGTAATTAAGGTAAGGTTGCGTGATTGTCGTAATTTAATGTAAAGAGTTTACAATAGGTAGGTACATCAACAATGGCCATTTCCCGCAGGCATTCGCTTCGGGCGCCCGCTCCCGAGAACACGGCGGACCTGACCTGCCACAACTGACTATGCCGTCGACGATCATGACGGGAGCGAAATCGGTAGGCTGTTACAAGGAATTTTATAACAGCCATGGTTATTAACGGAATGCAACGATTGAATACGACAACTAAAGGGTAACTGAAAAAAATCAAAACACATTTTTTGCACTGTCCACTGCAAGCATAGTGCTTGCAGTGGACAGTATAATGATACTGTCTTTACCACGCATTATGTACACTCTGATATGTAAATTACATCATGTCTGGCTTGCTGTAGTATATTTTAAAATTTCATTTCATAGAAATTTTTTCCTGACACTAACACTACAAAAGATCCTCGCATCCTATTTGGTGCTACATATTTGGTTTAGTTATACGCGTAAATAAATACCACTTTTAGGCAATTCATTTTTATTTTATATGTATATACATTAGTTTTTTTTCCATATCATCAAGTATATTTTTATTATTGTTGTATGGAAGTACAAAATTCTAAATTTGCGTGTCATATTGTGATAAGCTATCTGTCCTTCTATTATCACTAATTTACCGACAGCACCGACCTTGTTTTGTGTTAATAAATGTTTTATGATATTAATGAAACGTGACGTTAATATAACAATACTGTGATATGAGCCATTATTTTATGCTTGTGTCCTTTACTGTATCATGTTTTGAAAATAATAATTAAGAATAAAACAAGATAAACATATCCTATGGGTAAAGTATATAGTATCGTTCAATTTGCAAGTTAGGTACATGAAACTAGTTCATACTGCAAATGATAATCTAACGTATTTTTACTATAACTAGCAGTTGCCTGCGGCTACGTCGCCGTCCCAGATTTTCTTTTTTTTTCAAATTTTTATATTATAAGAATCTTCTCCTGACAATAACGAACAAAACAAAAAAAGAATTAGCGAAATCGGCTCAGCCGTTCACGCTGATGCCATGACCAAGGGAAATAGGGATCCATTTTTATATAATAAATTGCGTAAAAAATTATTCAGTCATTTACGTTACGCGTATTGAGTTGAAATAAAATTTACAAGTAAGTTGTAATATTATAAAATTGGTAAGTAAAGAAAAAAAGTCGCTTGAAAGTCAGCACAAAACTTTGAACTAAAATACTTAATGGAGTTGGAAATTCGGAGTTCTAGGTACTCTAATTCTAAATGCTTTTCTGTTCAACAATATTCTGTCACATGCTAATGTGATTTGTGTCTGCTGTAATCTTGTTACCAGGCACGGCCAGACATTTATCGTGCCTCAGATTGCAGTGAGCCAGAGAGTCACTTAAAGATCAAATAACATAATTTTACGTAAAGTTGTCCATTTAACAAGATTTTAACGCACGTTACCAAAAATACCTGGCGTTAAAATAATGTAGGGCTTACACCTAAAAAGTTGACGGTTTATTTAAGCCTACTTTTTGTGTCCATAGCTAAAGGACCAGCTAGAGCTAGAGCAGAGCTAGAGCCTTTAGCTATGGATTATGATCCATTTTGGTCTGTCATTATTTCTCTCGTTACGTCACATATCGGGCTTAAAATCAACACACCCGAACGGATTTCACCAATGGACATTTGGGTACCTTCCCGTTTTTCCAATAGCTTTCAGGCGAAACGTCACTATCAATTAATTGATGAGTGTAACTACGCCAGCTATGCTGAATTATCCAACAAATAGTAGATTGTACACCGAGGGGATAAAGCACTGTATTATGTCACGGGCGCGATATTGAATCCTGAGCGCAGCGAAGGACTCTTAATTTAACTCCCGAGCGAAGCGAGGGTGTTATGAGTTAATTCCTGAGCGTAGCGAGGGAATTAAGATGAGTCCTGAGAGGAGCGAAGAATTTAAGCGCACCCAAGACATAAACAGTTTTATCCCCGAGGAGTATACTCTACTTTTCTCACCTTTTGCGAGACAATAAAAACCAAGGCAACTAGAAAAAGAATTAAATTAAAACAACAGTAAAACAGAATTAGAAGTAAAACATTATATTTGAGACATTGGTCCAGTTTTGTAATGATAAGTAATATTTTTATTTGGAATCTTAGCAGTTCTAATGCGTACCTAACTGTAATTACAGCGTCAGCGAAGGCTCGCGGCTTTTGTTTTATTTGAAATTTGTTTCGGTGGTGGTGGTGGCGCTGCGGCGGGTCGGGTGGCATGGCCATCTCGATTTTCGCGAAAGATTTTCCGTGCGATTTTTACGAAATTAGACTTTAAGTGTATAACAATGACAAATAAGACAAGTGAGATTCATATTACTAACCGGCGGGTTAGAATGAAATTCAGTACAATATTATTACCCGGCTAGAGCCAAGGGCTGTAATGAGTTACTTTGAGTAAGGTTTACATGATATATAATTAGCCATTGTCGAGCAAGTGGTGTGAAAACACTATTACCTACTTATTATGTACCAACATTTAATTTCGTTAAATTTATTGCTATGAAAAATAAAAATACATATTTGCTCAGTTAGAAGCATCCCTTGATATTGCGGAACCCCATTTGCAAATCACGTGTTCGCTCACTGGTTAGCTAATTGTGAAAGCAAACTGTGTGGCATTAAAAAAGATGTGTGTTGGCCCGCCGCCAGCGACGAAAGTGTCCTGTTTCCGCCGGGTTATACTGGCACAAGTGACGATTAAGTAACAGGACGTTTCCCAAAATGGCATGGAAACCTGTGTTTATTTGCTCAAAACTCAATCGAAGTAATATTTCCTTGTGATACGCATTAATTTTAAAATAGATATAGTCTTAAGTACCTACAAACAATTCTGTAAGAAAATAACTGCGCGAAGACTCTTTACTGGATCTCAAATTATGTTTTTTTAATCAATTAACACATTTTTTAGGATAGCATTTTGGGCATCTAATTCAAAATGTTTACATGTATGATCAGCAACAAAAATGCCTTATTTCTACAATAAAATTAAGAGTACAATTTATGTTACCGACACTGTGATGCCTTGCAATCCCAGTTGTTCATCCATCCATTCAAGTCTAATAAGGCTAACAATTTTAGCTCATTTAGACTCGCGTGTCTGTCAAGCATAAGATGTTTCTGGCTCGAGAGAGTGGCTTTGAGTCGGTTTAGGGAGGTGAAAGTCCCTAATTTTTTTATACCTCCTTAATGCAAAAACTTCTGAAATATTTCAGCAGGTGGTTTCGCAAAGATTTTTCATACAAATTTTTGATTCCAAATTTAGCCCCGCCTTTGACGCGGTTCTCTTTGAACATCAAACCATTTGTCGACCACGATTACAAAAATCTGATATAATTTACAGGGGTATTAAGCCAAACTAACCCAACAACTTCCTGAAATATTTCGGAAGAATATTGAGGAACCGTGTACAGTCGTGGGTAAGAGACCCCGTGGGTAAGAGACACCTATTGAGCTTGGCAAATTTATTCATGTCCAATTTATTTCAATATCTGTCCACACTATATGTCTGTGGATACTTATTAACACACTCTTATTATTAAGCCCATAGTTAGGCAGTGGGTTAACAGTGAAACGAGTTTAGAACAATCAAAGATATTGTTTTCTCCTAGTTAAGAGAACACTGGAACAAACGCAATTACTTGGCATTTTGAAGAGTTGCCAAGCCCAGGGGAGCGCTGTATTCGAAAAGCTTGCGCAAGATTACAATATTTGCTCTGGACCTTCTTGGTTTATATGCTAATCAATTTTATTGGGTAGTTACTTTCGCATTTCTAATGGCACATTATTATGTTTTATGTAAGGCACCTACTTACACAAATTTTCGTATTTTCTTTCCGATGAAGCCTTCTCCATTCTTATAGGAGAATTTATTTTATTGTTCCAAATACGTTTTATAGAAATGCTAGACTTTGCATTTAATTGTAAGCGTGGTAAAAACTATTAACTACTATTAATCAAAATTAATCAAAATACGATCTTTGTATCTATAAATTGCTACCATAGCTGAAAGGGCGTCTCGAACGTGGTCCTTTATGTTATATTGGATCCGCCCCGCTGTGGCTGTGTGGCTACGAGTATACGTATTGACGGACAGTTCGGCAAGCTCTTCCCTGAATAGTTACATTATTTACCCACACAGATTCACATGTAAAGCTTTTGACCCCTGACTGCATCTCAAAACTCAAAACCGTAAAAAGCGGCGTATTACAGAGGGATACACCAATATATTTTAGTAAATAGGAAATAACTGTAGACATCGTGTAATCTAAAACTGAACGTGTCACTAATATGTTTTCGCTCACCTATCATGTAAATAAAAAACCGTTATTTTTCTATTAGGTGCTACTTTTATTTCTTACTCATTTAACAATTAAATATTAAATAAAACGTAACATACAAATAGATTGGGCTCTGAAATACAAGTACAAACATCACAAGGACATTTTCGGAATTCTGTGAAAGTAACGAAAAATGACATTATACTCGTAGGTAACGCAAAGCGCCCGCTCTTTACGTGTATCTTTACGTGTATCTTTACGTGTATCTTTACGTGTGTCTTTACGTGTATCTTTTTTAAGGTCTGGACTGAGGGCATACCAGTACTGTACTTGCCAAAGGCATAACCCCAATGTGATTATGATTACTAATTGCAGTATTCAATTTTTCCCTCTCTATTAAGATTACTCATAAACGTTTGTTAAACTTAATGTTAACTTAACCTTTTTGTTTTAATTTTTTGTCACTTGGACATTTGCGTTTGCTAAACACGAGCGAAACATATGTTGCTAAAACAGGTTTTTCACTTCTTATGAATAACTTATTAAGTACATTAAAGGGGTACATACTTGAATACGTGATTAGATTCACAGCTACGTAAAACTTCGTTTCGTCGTAACTATCTGTTTCTAGAAAAGTAATCAGGTCATGAGTTAAAAATGTATCTAGATTGTACACTGCAGTTCGTACAGGAAAATGTGCAATAAAATTAAAATTTTAGCCGATCAGTTTAAGTCGATCGTTGCATAAAATAGTGATACATTCCGAATTCTGTAATTAAGTACAATACAATACAATACAAATACTCTTTATTGAACACCACAAATCAGTCACTCAGTCAATCAGTCAATCAGTACTTACCATAGTACATAGTTAATGTACTGTACCTATGACGATGTGCGGAATAGTTACTAGTACGGAATTTGGGCTGCTGTTAGCTCATTCAAAGAAAATAAAGTTTGATCACTCTAACTCTTAAATTTGATGTCCATTGGAAATAGCACCTTTTGTTTGTTATGCTATATTATGAACATTTTGAAGAGCGCGTGAGTTGCATTAAGTTACGTTAACGATAACTGTAACCATAACCAACGATTTTGACATACCTAGGTAATGTTTCATAAGTTTTCTGACAACAATCGTTAATTGGTGCAACTCGTACGCTTAGGTACGGTTAGTAAAACTCAATTATAGCAAAAAAACAACATTGTAATAAAAAAAACAGTATAAACGACCTCATTAAAAACTGTAACACAATATTTATCTTTATCATTTATCAGGCTGATACAATTGGCAAAATTAAAGTTTAATATATTATACCAATAGAAACAAGAACATCTTTTTGCCTTTTTTTATTTATCTATTTACACGATATAAAACATAACATTTTTTCAGCTCGAAACCTGCGCTGGCCTCTCGCGTCCCTCGTCTCTCAAATATTTGCTTCTCTTTAATATTTTTGTAAATCATAGGAAACAGCGATTAGCACCGATTCCGACTGACATAGTTGTCTTCGGAGCGAATTATATTTTTTACTTTATATCGCATTTGCAAGTGTCAGTTTAATGGGCATCAATGGCCTTTAGGCGCATTGTAGTCATAAAGGGAGAGTTAACTACCTACTATATAAACATACATACTATATACCAAACTGACCAGGGGCCATACCATCACGTCTTAATGCGATTCAAGTCCGATTCAATTTTACGTTTTATCTGTCATTTTTGACACTTAGTATGGATATGACAGTGAGTGATCCAACTTTGGCTCGAAATTGAATGGCATTAAGACGTCATGGTAAGTCCCCTGACCTGAGAAAGCGCTTTTTTACTGAATGGCACTAGCAGTATTTATTGGCATAATTCGAGCTCAGAATAAAAGTTAGTTTTGCTCTCAACCTTTTACAATTTGTAGTATGTACCTATGTTTATCAGATAGGCAACATCTCAAAGAACAATTTAACCAATATTTTTAAAGTACACGAATGCCACCTTAATCAAAGATAGACATTAAAATGTCGTAGAGCATTTATCCTCAAAAATCTGAGTATACTGGATCTTCCTGCCTCTATTCACTTGCGCCGCACGGAGTGCCGCGACACCCGGTGGCCCCGCATAGCTTTTAACATGTCACAAGTAAGCTTTCAGACCTATCAAAATTTCGTAACGTCTTACGTGGGTCAAAGTTATTATTTTGTCGATATTATTGGTGATTTTGGAAATACCGTCACATTATCTAGGTGTTATAAAAGTTTATGGAGGGGCTACTAACGCTACAAATAAAGAAGCACTCCACACTTTAAGGTATATCACTATATTAAGAACACCAACCATGGAAATGACTATATATACAGGAAAGGAGAAAACAAGGAAACCAGCGTGTGGTAAAGATGACAGACATTCAGACAGGCGTATTCGACAGTTCTTTTTTTAACAGCACATGCGCACACTACGAAATAGTTTTCTACAATAAAGTCTAGCTAATAAAATAGCAAGTAGCTAATATGTACAGTACAGTCGCCACAAGTTTTTGTTACCCACTCCTACCGATACTTTGTTTACTTTGCATTCATTTTTTGCACGCTGAGTATAGGCCGCGGTAGAATTATTATTTTTGTAATGTACCTACATTCAATCCATTTATACATACGTCGTAGTTTGGGTTAAACAAAATTCCGAAGTTTTGATTAAGAGCATTGTAATTTCAATATCAGTGATAGGCAGTTCATTAATTAAATAGCTATCGCCTGTCATTGATTGAGCCCCTCCACAAATTAACCAGTTCATTTTCGTGCAGCTTTCAATTAGTTTGCTTAATTATAATCTCGTGTATTAGTGGATTTAATAAAATGGTTTGGTATTGTCAAAGTATTTGACAAATCATTTTTTTAGATACTTAAGTATTTTCTGCAAAAAGCATTTAGGTACAAGAAACATAAAGCATTTACATTTATAAGCACAAAAAGTAGAACAAAAGCACAGTATAAATCACGAAATTTCCGTCTCTCTGCTACAACATAGCGCATTGAGGCATCCGACGGAGTGAGTTCCTGGTTGATTCACTCCTAAACTAACGCGAAGACAAACAAAATCAGCAGTTTTATCGATGATTTATTATTATGAACTAGCATGGAACTATTTATTCAGGAACCATTTTTACGCCCCAACTTTTCCAGTAGGTACGAGTAGGGAGGGAGCTTATCAAATTTAACACGCTTACGGCTGGACAGTTTCCTGTGTTGATTGATATTTACTTAAGTACAAGCATTGTAAAGAGGGTAATACTAACATTAAAAGTGAAATAAATATGGCGTAAACTAAACACTGCCCACTGGCTTAAAAATAAATAAATAAATATCATGGGACAAATTACACCAATTGACCCAATCCCAAACTAAGCAAAGCTTGTACTATGGGTATCAGGCAGCGGATAAACATACATATATAAAATGTAGATACTTATATACAACATCCATGACTCGGGCACAAACATTTGTATTCATTATACAAATGTCTGCCCCTACCGGGATTCGAACCCGGGACCTCTAGCTTCATAGTCAGGGCACACGGCGGCCACGACGTACAAAATCCGCGTTCTGAAATAAACACAGGCACGACGTCGTCTGTACACGCGTCAATGTGTGCGTAAGATACAAAGGGCTGTCTGTCGCAAAAACCTAGTACTATAAATACTACCAATGACATAAATATACTAAAGATATGGCTTAGATGTGTGCAAATAAATGTACTTAATCGTTATCTATTTATTTAAACTTACTTAAAATGTGTCTGTCTGTGTATTTAAGCATTATTAATTTCAATTACAATAGATGTACGACAACAAACTTAAGCGAATGATTCCGTAGTTATTTCATTTATTAATCGCGATAATTTCAGAAAGCATTAATTTTCTAATGTTTTATAAAATGAAGTAGGTAGGATAGGTTCCCGAACTTGTGACGTGCGGCCGTCATACATCGCGTCGCGAGCCCTACTAGTTGCCAGCAGCTTTCCGGCAGACTGCGCTTGAGGGGTGGGGTAACTCGAATAGGTGCGGGGCGGAGCGTGGCCATTCTGTACGTTAGTACTATTATATATTCTGTGGTCAGGGTCACTAACCACTAGGCTATCCGGTCGTCAAAAAATCAGCCCTCAGTCAGGTCGGCTTAGTAAACCATTAGAATATATTATACATAATTATAAAAATATTTGGAGTGACTTGCAATTATTAGTATGTTTTCCTATGCCCTGAAGATTATTCGTTTTAATAAGTATTTGTAAACAAAAATAAATAAACTTTCCATACGGACATCAGACACGGCAGACAAAGAAAGGGCCTACAAAGTCAACAAAGGGCGTCGGTACACGAAGTATTACGCAACGCAACGGTTCACTCGGCGAGGCCGACTTGCGTAACTAGTTCTAACTTAAATTATGTGTATAAAAAGCCCCATAACTAAACTAATGCTGATGGCGCCTAAATATGTAGTTTACATAAATTTTGTTTTTAAATAAAGGTACTAAAGAATATGCCTAGTACTTATTTTTATTTAGATACCGAATGATTTGTTTAGGTGGGATTTCTAGAGGTATATGGAGCGAATACATAGAGCAAGACAGTGTCCCGTCAATGACAATATTTCAATTTTTTTAGTGCTACTTTTTATGGTCTGGCTTGAAAGAGCGCATAATTTTAAAACACCCATATTTTTAGATATTTGTGAAAAACTTGTATTTTCGTGGAAATATCCATTTAAATCGTTGCTCGAGCAGAAAGGGCGTAAGTAAAAAACGTCAAAGTATTGGCGAAATGACGTCACTGTTTTGTTTCGTACACTTCAAAAAACGTTTAAATAATTACATTAATTGACTGACCAATCCTGTGCTTAAATAGTTTCACAATGAATGCAGTTGTCAATTTCAATGAACGTAGGGATTGCAATCCCGCAGCTCATTCAATCCCGCGGGATTGATATGCGGGATTACTCAATCCCGCGGGATCCCGCGGGATCCCGCAACTTTGAAATTATGTTATGAAATCAAATAGAAACTACATAATTTTTGTGTAAAAACCAACTTCTATTAAACATTTCTTACATTAAGAGCGTTTACCCATACCGACCTGGCAACATCGCATTCCTAGTGCTCTCCACGACCACTTCACAGAAATTGAATAAAAGCTTAAAATGTGGTCTATACAAGTTCATCGTTTTTAGTGTATTAATGTGTCCAATGCAATAACTAATCGTGATGGACTTTTATTTTCGTATTAAAGGGATAAAATAATATAATATATCGTTTAATAAGAAAATAAAAGTCAATCACTTATTGAATTAGACACACCAAAATACACAAAAATAGAGTGCACTACAGACACACATTTCAAACTTTCATTCAATTTCCGTGAAACAATCACAAACCAAAAACGCGACGCCGCCAGCCCAATAGGAATAAACCTTCTTAAGCAACAGAAATTTCTTCGCTATTAATTAAGTATAAGTAAGTAATCTGTTTTTTAAGATTCATCTTTAAATGTTTGGCATAGTTTAATAGTTTTGTAACTAGTTTTATATTTTTAATTCAGTCTTATTTAATGACTAATAATAATCAAATCACAACTTTCTTTTAGATGCTATTACTATGTTATCAAACTATGGTGATAATACGCTCTTTATCGCTAGTTTGAGCACCAAACTTTTAATTTGCGGGATCCGCGGATCCGCGCTTTAAAGGTGCGGGATCCAGCAGATTAATAAAAGCTGCGGGATCCCGCGGGAATGCGGGATCCCGCTTTGCGGGATTGCAATCCCTAAATGAACGTCAAAACGAGCTGACAAACTCAAACAGAATACCTCACAAAAAATGTGATTTTAAACGAAAACTTGCAAAAAAACACATGATTATTGCTCGGCAAACAGTTATCTAGTGTTCCCGATGGCAACAAAGCCGAGTGATGTGCGAATGAATTAACCGTCAGCTGTCAGTAGTGTTGTGTTGTGAAAGTTGTAAATGTCAAACGGCAACCCGGAAGACAAGATTTTTTATAATGGCAGTATTGGACCGGCTACTGGACGTCATTTCCCGTTTTACATATATTGCTAATTTTTCCAAAAAATATTGTACAAAAAAATCCAAAAATATTTTTTTTGTGGTCTACAAGCGCTTCTCTCGAAATGGTTTTTGATTTATGGAAATTAACATTTTTGAAATATTGTCAAGCGAGTGTGAATGGGTGCGTTGGGAGGGGAAGGCCTAGGCGGACGTTCCATGATCAAATTGGGGACGTTTTGGAAAAAGGCCAGGTCAAGAGTACCCGAAACCGACGAGCATGTATGAAGAGATTGATGAATGAAGCGAAAGAGGTATGTCAGGATCGTAGCAAGTAGAACAAAGTAGTCTCTGCTTACCCCTGTGGGAAAGAGGCGTGACGATATGTATGTATGTATGTATGAAATATTGTCAATTGGGATGCTATTCAAAGAGGTCGGTCACACTTGCTGATCACAGCCATGCTATTGTCTAAAGTCTAAGCAAACTGCGTCCGCAAATTACGCTCGACAGCTCACTCGTAGGCACTGTACGCAGTCAGGTGTCTCGATATTTGTAGCATGTCGCAATGCAACGTCAATACGTTGCATTGACTATTGTCGAGACACCTGACCCCACAAAGCCTGACCTGCAAACTGGACAAATTATGATTGAGAGTCTGTCGCAGCCCGGTCCCTGGGTTTGTTCAGAGAATAACCTCCAGAGCAATTTCCTTTTAACCACTGTATACCGTTGCCTAGCAATGACACTAACTAGCGCTGCAACGACATAGATAGCCAATTATTTTGTCAATTTGTTGATTTATAGGCATGGACAAAATATGAATTTCAGTACTCCTGCAGGTGCTCTTTATTAAACTTAAAATCTAATCTTTTTGTTTCCGGTTGCTTTAAAGATTTACAGGAAATAGAAAAGGGATACTATTTATAATTTGACCACTGAATTCATAGGTATGAGTATCGCGTTAAATTAATTTGTTTAAATAGCATCTCACGTGTATCACGAGCATCGTTTGGGATTATTCTGATTTAATTTTAAAGTCAAATCAAGTCAAAAATTTGTTTTGCAAATAGGCCGCCAAGTTTACGTGTCTTTTTTTGAATCTACCAAAGCGAAATCGTATCAGCGTTTCGTTTATTCATTTAAACGAGCCAGCATAACAACATTACTCATTATCGCTATTCTGACTGACCTGATTTGTAACGTTCATACCATCTGTTAATGTTAAAAACTACCACCAATTTTGTGAGGCACGATGCGACTCGTATGCTCGTTAAAAATGATATGTCCAGAGATTCCTTCCTTCGTACAAATGTTTATTTTATCAAATTTGGAAATGGTGTACTTATATTATACATTTTTATTTGAATGAGCATTTACACGAAAGTTTGTAAGTGTATATTGTTTTCCTCGTTTAGATGTTTTTTTTTAAAGTTCGAGCTCTACTATATATTTTACTTATTTCTTTATTTTGACACTTTATTCCAACAACCGGAATTTCATTTGTTGATTCTTTGTCCGTTATTGACCGCTATTATGTCGATATAAGTACTAGTATATTACAATCCACATAAAAAGGTATTTTGTGGTAACTTACTGGAAAGGTATCTACAAAATTGTATTTGGCATGTTGCCAAGAGTACACCAGATGTTTACGCTGCGATTGGTTACACACTCGATGATTTTCACGTAAGTGCATCTTAAAATCAAATGCTAACGCTGTGTTTTACAAATAGATAGGTATTCTTCTTTCCGTTCCATTTGTAAACAAATTTTGAAATTCATAATTTTAACCTTCAATGAAACAAGGAAATAAATAAAATTTAGATTATTATTTAAGTATTTTATTTATTAGTATTACCCTTGTAGGATTTTGTATTTTAAAGGCGAATCCCATAGAATTTAGGAGCAAATCAACGTTTTTGTAGACGATAATTTATCCATGAGGTACAATACAATTGCTAGAATTAGTCATGTGTACAATTTTAATAAAAGGAGTATTGATATCAACTTCGAATCGAATCTTACCCAAATAACTTTCTACACCTGTATAACCCCGTTAAGGGATGAATTTCAAGAAAATACGAAACGTCTTCAATCAATTCTGTTAAAGAATGTTTATTACCTCTCGAAGGCTTTTGACCTGTTCAATTATGATTTGCTGTGGAATAAATTAGCTGACGCGAAAGTACCCAGGAAACTGATACATGTCTGTAAACAATGATACGCCGGTCAATCTAACGTCGTGAGGTGGGGTGATTCTGCTTTTGATGAATATGGTCTCGAATGTGGTGTCCGACAGGGGGCTTGAGTTCACCAAAACTGTGAATATGAATGCATTGATTGAAGAGCTCAGCAGCATGCGTGTCGGAAGTCGTATACAAGACGTGAGTTTCAATAATCATAAGTTACGCAGATGACATGGTGCTGCTGAGCCCTTCAATCAATGGGCTGAGAAAGCAGCTGTTGAGTGTCTGCGAAAGATATGCTGTTGATCATGGTCTCAACTCTCAGGTACAATGCGGGCAAAAGCGAATCTATTTATGCTGTTAAAATCTGGTTCCAAGAGTTTTTTAAATATCCCGCCTCTTTTACTAAACTTTACCTTTCGCCTCTTAAAGGTAGAATTTCAAAAAATCCTTTCTTATCGGATGCCTACGCCAAAAATAAAGAATACGTTCAAGTTACATTAGTAAAGTGAAAACAAATAAATGCAAAATTTCAATAAAATATTAGTTCCAAAAGACAAACGCATAACGCAAAGTGAAACCAAATAAAACTTGTAAAAACGTAGCTAGGTTTCACGATTTTTAATTTGTTATAGGAGATCTTACAATCCTTTTAATAACAATAGTCTATGTTATTAAGGGCCTGTTCCACCATTCTCTATTAAGTTCCTGATATCTTAAGTGCCAGATATCTATGATGCCATCTCTGTTTCGTAGTAATAAATACTATATTTGTATAATACACACACTATGTACGATAAAAGCGTGACCGGTAAATCTTCTAAAAAGAAAAGACTTATCATGTGAAATTTTATAATTTAATAGTTATTTTATTACACTTTCGTGCTTTATTTTTAATAGAGTCCAGCCTCCCGAATTGTCTATAAACGCCCGGCATCTCTGAGGCATACTTTCACCTAAGTTTTTAGCGTAACTGCGAGGTAAAGACCTCCATATGGACTTCAGTTCTCGAAATAGATCGGCAATGCTAACAGTATTTTTTCCTCATAATTTCAGCTTCATCCACGCCTATACATTTTCTATTGGATTGGCATCGGGAGATTGTGAGGGCCAATCCAAAACATCGATGTCATTTTCGACCTTCCACGCAGTACAAACCCGACTTCGGTGTTTAGGGTCCTTATCTTCTTGCAGGTCCATGAAGCGTTATGCCTTGGGAACATCTTCTTAGCGGAAAGTAACAATGCCTTTTCATACGTTTTGGACATTTTTAAGGCATCCAGCGTACCAGTGAACAAGTGTAGAAGGCCAATACCCTCCTTTGAGAGGCATCCCCAAACATGCACCTTTACCGGGTGTTTCACGGTCCGCACGAGCAATCTGTTATCAGCCGTTAGACCAAGCCCTAGTCGAGTAATTAGCTGCATAAAAATTAATCTTCATCTAAAAACATTTAATTGTTCCAATCCCGGTTTTAGTTTTCACTCGCCCATGAGTCTTTTTCTCATGTGTTTTTCAGTAAGGAGCGGTTTTTTCATGGTACTTCGAAATTTATATCCATTTTCCATCAAACGTCTTCGTATTGTATATCTATAGATATAGATGAACCATATTTTTTCAACTTTCCTTGCCCAGAACGCAAAGATTACAGTGGTTTTTTTTTAAATATTTGTAAAATCCGCTTATTCTCTGCAGAGGAGTTTGATTTTGTTTTCCCGCGTTCTGGTAAGTCGTCGACGTTTTTTGTTTCCGTGTATCTTTTTAAACACTTGTTTACAAACGCCTTCGACTTATTCATGTACTTAGCGGCCTGATCGCGAGACATTTTGAGTCCTTTCGGATGTGTACAGACGAACACTGATTCGTATCGTGTAGCATACGCGGCACTCATTTTGAAAAATGTGCTTTTGGCGGGAACCGGCAATGTTTTTTTTTTTACAAAGCATTGTGTGTAATAGATCAAGCTATTCAGCCAGTACCTGTTTTTAAAGTTTGCCATTTTAAAAATAAAAATTATGCCGGTCACGATCTTGTCATACACACTGCATGTTACACTGTAGTGGAAAAGGCTATAGATTGGCTATAGATATCGATTAACTGACATGTTACAAGAATGCCATTTTTTCCCTTCAGATGTAAGCGTAGCCGTTGAATGCCTAAGTATGGTAGAATAAAACTATTGGAGTTTTTTAAAGCAGATTTCTCTCGTTATTGCTGTAATTTTAAATTGAAAGGTGTACAGCAGTGACAGCAGATTTTTCTTTGTTACAAAAGTTTTTAAATAAAATCAGCCTCGAAAGCGATTACGTCATAGCAATTACGCTGCCTGAGCAGGTCATATTAAACGTCGAATAAAATCGACGTCCTTCCATCCTGGTCAGGGACAACGCGGTTATTAAAAAGTGCCTGCTACAACTACATTGAAAAATCTGATTTAAAAAACAGTAAATTGCAGTATTTTCTGTTCGCGTGTAGTAGGCAAGTTGACTGGCGGTAGTACAAGCGCGTGCAAAGTTCCTACAAAACTTATTGGTAATAATAAAATAGCACCATTAGCACACCGGTGGATGCAGGTGGCGAGTTGTCGTTCATTATGGTGTATTAGGGGGAGGCCTGTGTTCAACTGTGGACGTCTTCAGGCTGATGATGGTGATGATGATGATGACCCTTAGCACAGTGTAGCGTTCGTGTTCAGCACAAAATATACGGTAATGAACTGAAGAGTATTTTTCTTTTTGAAGTGAAAACTTCTTACCGGCGTTGGGCACGTTTTGGGATGGGTAAAAATGTTAAACTTGCGTCAGGCGTAAGACGGAGGGAGAGTTTAAGTACCAGGATATCAGAGTCTCTAGTATGAGTTTTCGCATATAAAAACGTCTTGAACGCGTTCACAATTACTATGGAACAATTGGCAGCGCCACCTGCGGATGCGGATCGAAACGGCAACAAATAGTTTGTTAAATAAAGTACTTACCTCACTATGAGAACAGTTACTGTTCTCATAGTGAGGTAAGTACTTTATTTTCATTCTTAACTGTCTTATTTGCTGAACAAAATTCTAACCTCAAAACAAAATATTGCCTCAGGTTTATTTGATAACATAATACACCTTATTCTTTACTGTAAGTACATTGAGGTTAGAGTTTTGATTACCAAATAGGACAGTTAAGAATGAAAATACTTACATAATATTTGACATTTTAACGCAAACGCGTTCGAGACGTATTTTGTGACCGAAAACATAACAAACTAAGCATATTGATCTATAAGAGTTTATTTTCAGCACATTGTTAAGGTCTGTCAATGTAGATAATAGGCACGTACTTTTTTTTGTACGCGGCCAGTACCAATACGCGTCCTGAGCGTCATGGAGGTTACAACATTAAAATCTAATCTAAGCTGCTGTTTCCACTTCTGCCGGCATTCCCGGAGTGCTACCTGTCTCTTTTGTTTTTCTTAGCACGTCGCACTACGTCGAACTACTTTCTAATCTGACAATTGAATTGCGAGCACCACCTAAGTAAAAAACTGTTTCACAGTCAGTTTCAAATGATTCACTGTCAAATTACATAAGACGCGGGATTTTTAAGCGATTATTTAAAAAGTAAGTAAGTAAGTAAGTAAATGCTTTATATTTATAAAGAAACAGATACAAGTCATAAAAAATACATTAAATATATGCACAAAGGCGAACTCTCTCTAAGTCGCCTAACAAAGTATTCCTAAGTCGCCTATTTCTTGAAATTTTTTGCACATTGGGAAGTTTAAATACGAGCGTTCCTTTTGACTGCACAGAACAAGGTACGCAATCAGACACAGTACGAGAAAGTCCCACTAAACAGTGGCAAAGTAAGGACTCGGTCGTCTGGAAGAAAGTGAATGGCTACAATTATGAAACGGCTAGCTTCTGCCCGCGACTTCGTACGCGTAGAATTAGCAACTGACATGTTTATCGCATGACTTATGACTACGCAATTTTCCGGGATAAAAAGTTGCCTATGTTTCAATCTAGGGTACCATCTATCTTCTTTCTAAATTTTATCCAAATCCGTCCATCCGTTTTAGCGTGAAGAAGGAACAAACATACACACTCACTCACATCGTCACAAACTTTCGCATTTATAATACTAGCTTCTGCCCGCGACTTCGTTCGCGTAGAATTAGCAATTGACATGTTTATCGCTATCCCGAGGGAACTATACAATTTTCCGGGATAAAAAGTAGCCTATGTTTTAATCTAGGATACCAGCCAACTTCGTACTAAATTTTGTCCAAATCCGTCCAGTCGTTTTAGCGTGAAGAAGGAACAAACATACACACTCACTCACTCACATCGTCACATCGTCACAAACTTTCGCATTTATTATATTAGTAGGATTAGTTGGATTGTGTTAGTAAGTGTACGAACTGACCTTGCGCTGGATAAGGCTCGTCACGAGCGCCATGAACGAACATGAAACGATTTCGACTTCACGGAAACCGTCCCGCCGCCAACCTACGACCTACCTTCATAACGCCCCTGTCACAGTTACTATGAGTCGAGTTTAACAATCACCGATAAGACAGTGTTTTTTACATGTTTTTCGCAAATTTATAAACCTTAAAGAAAGTATGCAAATAGGTATTGCATAGGAGCACAGCGGTTATGTTCTTTTACTTGTACTTACTGGCAGAAAGCAACACAAAGTATCTCCTATTAGTACCAATGTATTTGATAGTAAATGTAGTCGCAAAATTATTAATAAATCACAAATTTCATAAATGTGAAGTAGGTAGGTAAAATTAATAGTTAATAGATTATTTTTTTATACCCGGTGGGAACGAGTAACCGGACTAATTTTAACTAACGATTCTAGTGCCTATTTAGACAGGCAAAAGTACTTAAGAGGGTGCATCCGTGCTGAGCTCGCAACGTCGCATTTTTGGTGATTTTTTTCGATTATTTCACAGAAATTGAATGAAAGTATCAAATATCCGTCTGTAGTGCACTTCGTTTTTAGTGTATTAATGTGCCTAATGCAATAATTCATCGTGATGGACTTTTATTTTCTTATTAAACGAGATGTAGTATTTTATCCCTTTAATACGAAAATAAAAGTCCATCACCAGTAATCAGATTTAGAATTAAAAATTCTATTGGAGTTGTGGTTGTATACTCGTGTATACAACCACAACTCCAATAGAATTTTTAATTAGTTGACAAGATTAAAATTAACATATTCTTGTAGGTACTGCTCGTATTTCAAATTCTTCTTTAGCGACTTTTAAATAGAACTTCCGAGTGATCTACTTTCAAAAATTGGCCTACAAAAGCTTTTAGCAACTGCATCAGAAAGCTTTTGGGAATATTTTGTTTTGTAACTTGGTATTTTTAGGTTTCGGATTTTTTCACTTATTCTAATGTATAGAAATTGACGAAGTAGCCGTTAGTGATTCTATACAAAGGCGTCATGTAGGCAACGGCATACACAACACTTTTTGTACAAGAATCAGTTGAAAAATATATTCGAAAAAAAAAAACACCATTAGGGATATCGTGCCCGCAGTAAGAACTTAAACGCGTCGCGGTCTTATGTTGGGGCTTTAAGCTATATTTAGACGTTATGAAATGGAACTAAGTCGTTTCATTACTATATTTGTGGGTTCATCAGTTGATCAGGCCACAGTAAATCACGGGGCGCAAGCGGAATTCTAATCGCGACCGGATTCCGCAGCCTCCTACGGCACGCCGCCCTGGCGATCGATGCCGTCTTACATTACAAATGCAATTTAATTGAACAACGAAAAGACTGTTATAAGCGGGGAACTACCCTTCCCAAACAACTTAACAGTCAAACTTTAAAAGTAAAACAAAAAATGTGCTAAAATTACATGGCATTGAAACGACGCAATTTATACGCGATTTAATTAAATAATAAAGTATTTTTTAAATTAAACCAAGTGCAGTTGCAAATCAAAGACAATATTTACTTTCAACATGAAACTACCATGAGATGAGACTCAATCATAATTACACAAAAACGGATAACTCACGTCACGTATAAAAGTCGAGTGATGCTCGACATATTTCGGATTGTTTATTATATCTGTGGATGCGAAACTTAACTTTTTTACTTAGCTCTGTTCTGACGGTTCTGTCTGAAAATCAGTGCTGCAGGTGTCTAACACCTCAGCTTAATGCTGAGCCAGCGACCGTTTCACTTTTGCGGAGACACACACAACGCTGATGATCTAATTTTCATGTCTGTGTTTTTTTTGTTGTTTTTTCTATAAAATTATGTGTATGCTCTTATATTTGTGTCTTGCAAAATGAAGAAATGTCTTCTTTCTTCTTTCTGTTACATTGTGTTCACTCATATTTGCCTACTAAACTTAGATGCTTTTATTTTAGCAAAAAATCCAATTTTTCGGCACAACGTAGAAAAACGTACTAAAGGACGAAGTAACATAAAAGGATTTGAAGAGCCGGTTCAAAAACAAAAACACCTCTATCCGCAACGTCAGTCCTTTGTTCAAATATTAAATCGAACCTCACTTCACTTTATCTCTTATGAATAGTTTCGGACAGGCCTTTGATGCAGGAAGATTAACAAATCTGTACATTTTCCGTAAATAATATGGCGGTTATTTAAAACTTCATGTACATTAAGCTACAGCGTAAAGTTATCCCCGTGACGGCGTGCTTGTGATAGGGAGTTACGTTTCCTTGCTGCTTACAAGAGTATCAAATAGAGATGTCTAATTATAAAATCATACAAGTAGACTACGAAGCAACCACAAAACGTGACATTACGTGAATGCAAAAAGGAATTTTATTAAGGTAGTCCGAAAGGCTTTGGGAACAGCGATCTATATTGCTTATTTGTTACAAGCCAGTAGTTTCCCGCAAATTCATCTGCATGCTGCGGGAATTTTATACCTACCTGTAATAAAAATTGACAACTGCTAACCAACCATCTCTATTATTATAGTTATAGCTTTTTATTTGTTTTTTTTTTCTTTTAGAATCATTTACTATAATTTTGTATTTTGTTATTGTAGCGACCACCTTAATAGTATAAACATGACTGACTAATTTCAGTATTACGTTTATTATAGTTTTCGCTTAAATAAGTGACAATTGAACTCGTAAAGAGCCGATAAATATCAGTGTTTCTAAACTCATTATAAATTGCGGCACGCAACCTGTTTTTAGTTAATAATTACGCAATTTTTCGGGGATAAAAAGTAGACTATGGTTATGTATGCCAGACTATAATAATCTACCTCTAAGCCAAATTTCGTTTTGGCGTATTAGAATATATATAATTTATAACATCCTCACTAACTTTTAAATTTCTAATATTAATAGGATAATCAAATCGTAATAACATTTTAAAAAACCGTTAATGGCTAAAATTGAAGCTTTTTTATGTTTAAACATCAATTCCTGTTAGCTAGTGTATTAAACTACTTAAACCAGATGGATTCCCAAAGGAAAGCTCATATTGAAACGACGAAAACGAATTAAATGAAGATATGCAATTAATAAATTTTCAAAAACAAATGAAATTCGATGTTCACGTGTGGTAGATAAAAGGCACGGCCCCGTATCTATCAGTTTCAGATTTCATCTTATTGCCTTTTTATGATGACAAAAATCTTCTACAGACGAGGCGGCGTGGCTTGCTGCCATCTGCTTTAAGTAATTGTGAATGTCATTTGTATTAAACACCTACACCCAGCAGCAGGTTACCTACATGAGAAAGGTATAGAAAATTGTGTTTTTTTTTTAGGATTTGTTAACTGTGGAATCAATAAAAAAATCTACATTTACGTGTTCCACTGTCTTGTTTTTCGCACCATTATGTTTTAATTCAATTTAATAAGTTTTGGTACGTGTATTGAGAATCCAAATATTATACGTGCTAACGACCAAAAAATTAATAGTTACAATCTTTGGACATCCATCGTAAAAGGCCTTCACTCGACAAAATTTAGAATTAACATTCGTAAAAATAATAATGAAACTTTGCTTTTTCGGACACAAACTTGATATTTTTACATTAAGTGAAAATATCCGCACCTAATTTTCTAGCACCTTATGTATACATTGACTTCTTGAGTGTTCGTATTCTTCATTCTTGGTCAATATTCTTCTGCATTGCATAGAAATAACGCTGACTGCGAAATACCAATAACCGAGACAAAGCAATTTGCATACATATCATCCGATTATAGTTGCCGTAGAAATTGTTCAGAATAAGTACCCATATCAAATCTACAGTATGCATCTTAAAGTCCAAATCAAACAAATAACTTGTTTCATAACTTATTCTCAAACTAAATAAGTTTTTCTCACACATGCAATGAAATATTTATGTTGTGTTCCTTATAATAGACCGCGAAGTGTCACGTTTCAAGTGCGACTAGACTAGAGGTCTTTAACAGCATCTTGGCATGTAGACATTTAAAAAATCTATAAGCAATTTTTGCGTTATGATAATCTGTCAATTTAAAAAATCAATAAACAAGGTTTGTTGTATTTTACAGTTTTATTTTATTTTATCTAGTTTTAGTTCTGTTCTAGTTTTGTCTAGAAATAAAAGTTTAATTTCTTGGAAGTTTTTAATTTATTTCATTGCATGTTTGAGAAAAGCACTATACAAGCCTTGGCCACTAACAGGGATTGTCGGCCCCGTATCTCTTGATGGCCTCGTTTACACTCGGCCATCTATAACTACTCGGCCGGCAATCCCCCACTTCGCTGCCGCTATCGTAATGTATTATTATTCGTCTGCGCAGGAATTTAATGAATAAAAACCTGAAATATTAGGTCGGTATGTACATTGTATGCCTGGATAAAAGTGACAATAAACATGTTGAGAAGTTCATAAAACTGACCGATGCTTAGATTTCCATTAAAAGTTCAAAACTTTAACTTTTAGTACACCTACTATGTATGCGAGGAACCCTGTTCGTCACTGAACGTCATCTTCATGCTGTGTGCTCTATATGGGCACCATACTTCGCCATTCTTGATCCCGCGTGGTGTTTGTAATATTCGACGTAGTCGCCAGACACCAAAAACGTCACGTGGACATATTTGCTATTAGGCTACGATTTGTCACCTTCTTACGTTTTTTTTCTTTGACAATTATAGGTACTACCTACAGTTGCCGGCAAAGGATAGGATGCCGAATAGCGAAGTGCATGACACGCTCCATGCCGGAAGCTATCGTACGCTACGCATTCGTAGCTCGATTAATTGAAGCGCATATTATCGATGCTTGAAAGGCAAAATGGGCAAAAGCAACAATTTTTTGTGATATTGAGTTATCTATATCATTGAAATCAGCAGATTTTTCTGCGTCTCGTTTGTGTATGACGTTTTTTGTGTCGCTTATTCCATTTTTTATTTATTCCAGATTTTTAGAGACAGCTACCTATTTTTTTACTAAACTTATATATAGGTATTAAAATAATAATATTGGAGATTAGATAAAATGTTTTTTTTGATAGTGTAACTTAGACCGTTTGGTTTTTTTTACTTTTCTTTCATTAGTCCGTTTTTGTTACCTCATCATATAACGTAGGTACCTATTTTTATTTATATTATCTCACTTTACCTATATATCTACATAAAAACAAAAAATTCTTAGATGAAATAACCTAAACGTCATTATTCGCACTATTGTAGGTTATCACCTTTTATCTGATATTAGTTTCGAGAGTCATGTCGCTTATCCTTATTACTTGCAATAATTTTAAAACATCCTTTTTTCCTAGATATAACCTAGGGGATTGGCCGCGCACAGATGTTCTCAATCGACGAACCCGAATATCACAAACACTAAATGCATAGGATGCTGTTGAAGATGGATTTGTTTATTTTTGTCGATGTTCATTTTTGACACTAGTAGTAGATACCTACATACACGTTTTTAGTGATTATAACTAAGCTACTTATTGTCAATGCTCAACTTTTTAAAATTATTTAAAGAATATTTACAAAGCCAAGCTTAATAGTGAGACAATTTACCTTCCCGGCAACCTTATCGATTGGCAAAGCAATTCGAGTACGTACAAGAAGCGAACAATATCTATAGGCGAGTCCATCGCGCGTCTAAATCGAAATTCTGTGTTACTCGAAGCAAGGAGAATATTGCTTAATAAATAACTTCTGACGGACAATGTTATTGATTAATATTATACCCTAACTATTTTTTCATTTTGGAGAAAGTTTATAAACTACTACAAATACTTACACACTTTTTTTATTTGACAGAATTTGTTGCTTCATTTTAATGAATAAACCCTAATAATAAAAGTATTGTGTCAGTATTGAAATATCTATCACCAAGTTAACTTGAGTTGAGCATGAATCTACGTCGGTTCCTAAGACTTCGTTCGCATAGACTTCACTTTTAGGAGAATAACGATTTTAAAATTGTTTTTATAGCCTAAGGTTTGTTGAAAACCGCAAGATAATCCGATAAATCATTTTTCACTATTTAAACCTTCCCTAGACTTGTACAAATGTTTCAAAACAAAAATTATTCAAACCGGTACAGCCGGTATATGGATTATGTTGTTCGTCATTGCCGAATATAAAACCACCTATCTTTAAATTTACAAATTTAAATATGAGAAAGTCGATGAAAAATACTGTGGTGATAATTATGTTCGCTGACCCATATAAAACAAAACAAGCGCAACTTCTGACCAAGCAGTTCTGTTTTCTAAATTCTTTTTTTCCCCAATATTTCTGCTTAAAGAAACAAGGAAATAGAATCAGACTATTTATTGCGGTTTCCACAATTTTAATACTATCCGACATTAAAGGCAAACCTGGTGGAGGCAAATTTTAGAAGCAAGTCAGCCAATTTGAACTGCAATCGCTCCATCCCCGAATCCAATAATCTTTCGTTCGGGGGGCAGCTTAAGTTTCTTAATTATTATGTAATCTCCAAGTCGTAGTAGATTCAATCTAAATAAAGGTTCCACATATACATATAAGATATAAGACCATATACTAACATAATAAATATAACCGAGATACTGAAAATTTCATTCTCAATCCTGACGTAAAGCGAAAACAATAGAATATTTAGGATAACGAATATTTAGTCAAAATTAATCTACTAAGCTATTTTTCGCAAAACCTAAAAAATTAAACTCAATTCCAGTTGCTTGTTGTTATTGCCTTCGTGGTAAGGCTAAGGCATTGTGGTACATTATGAAAGCGTTGCATGTTAAATCTTGAAGGTTGTTTCCCGAATGTAGGGTAGACCGGGGGCAATAGTACCACGGGTCAATAGTAACATCGTCGATATTTCTAACCCTATAACATTCTAAGCATGACTGTGTGCGTGCGTACGTGCGTTGAGTGTGTCCCGACCTGCCCACCAGTCGGCGGCGCAGTCCCGTGCAGAACGAACATGCTAGACACCTATTTTTGTTTTCGCACAACCAAAGTAAATAATTCCGTTGATTGTTTTGGCTTATAGTTTCCCCAATATAGCTATTAGTCTAATATTTTTACTCAATTATGATGCTACGGTTATCAATGCTTGAATCAAGTAATGGTTTGGTTGTCAGGTAATAAGAAAGGCTGAGATATTTGAATGTAAGTAATTTGAAATGATTTGAGAGCAATAGTACCAGCACAGTCGGGGTCAATTGTAACGTTACATTTGACCCCGTGGTACAAATGACCCCAAATAATATTTTTATATTATCAAAGTTAGCTGACGTTTTAAGGTGAATCTAATGTTGTATACCTAACTAACTAAAATTGGTTGAGCCATTGATTAGTTACTTCCATTTTCTATATTTTTATCGTATATTATGAGCTGCTTTTGAAGTTGCTATAGTATTGTGATTTTACACTGTAAAGTATTGTTAAATTCGAGAAATGGGGTCCATTGTACCAGGGGTCAATTGTAACTGTATGCAATTTTGCGATACTAGTTTTGTATTGAATTGTATTGGTTTACGTAGTTTTACAGGCCAGAAAATTATGCCTAGAAAATTTAGAAGCCATGTTATTTCATAAAAACGATTAATATAACTGTAGAAACTGAGATAACTTGAATATAAATTTCTTAGACTTGAGTAATTATATTTTTACTGAAAATGTAGATCCTCATTACTGATACTGGTACAACTAACTGTTCAGACTGATTAAATTCAAGAAATAAATATTGAAATTGTTAAGATTTTGATATAAATGTATGTTTTATTCACTTCGGAATGGTGGTACAAATGACCCGTAGTAGGGGTCAATAGTAGCAGTGGGAATCACTGAACAAAAACTCGATTATACGCTAAACTGTTACGTTCTAGTAAAAAATAATATCAAAAACGTATAAAAACTGAACCTGGCATGTAATACGTTGATGTAGTTTTTCTTAGAAATGTTCAGATTCTGTGCTATGCGCCGTTATTTGCAAAGTGTTACTATTGCCCCCGGTCTACCCTACCTAAATACGTGTTTATCTGGGTGTCCGCAGGCCAATTACTGCATGAAAACCGGTGGTCAAATTTATTAATATTTAGTCAAATTCCTTTTGCAGCAGTGACATTTGAAAATTCGAGGACAATCTATTTATAAAAAAATTGATACAATATTTTCACGCTAAACAGTACTTAGCTAGAAAAAATATTATATAACCTTTATATAGCTTAGCTCCGCTTCGCTCCCGCCTTAGCCTTCTCCTTGCCTTCTCAACCTAACCTGTCCGAGTCGCTTCTGCTCCGAACTCTGAACCGAACCGTCTTGCTCGCTGCTTCGCTCGCTCGCACAAATCAATTGTTTTTTTGCATTTGGCTCCAGCCAAATTTAAATATGCTGCGTCAAAAAATAGTTCGCTTACTTATTAATATACAGGGTGACATAAAACCCTTTAAACGTTTATTCACGAACTTGTTCAGTATATTGGTTTGAACACCCCTGCAAAGTTTGAGACCCTAATTAAAACGAAAAAAATATATAAAAATAGTAATTTAATAGCTGTGCTTGGTGTGCCACAGACTTAAGCTACTCACTATACTTGAAATTTTTAAGAAGGATACCTATCATAATGACGACGCGCGAACGAGGGATGGACTTGAACCAAAGTTACAAAATAACAAAGAATTTAAAAATTTAAAAATAAGACGAGGAGGGTAAAAAGTTTAATTAAGGTAACTACTGTGACAAAAGTGGCACTATAATAAACTAAAAAGTGTAAAAGCACCCGAAAAACTTTGCAAGTTACTAGGAGTTAATGAGACCGCCGTAGGTACGATAGCAGCGAGATCGATCGCTGCTAGCCGGCGGCGGTAGACCTTCCACGGATTTCGCAAATAACTCTACTTCCAGTCAAGGTGAAACCGTGCCACAGGTAACGTTAATGTTAGTATTTATAGAGTAAAATGTTCAATGTCAAAAAACCTGCAGACCTAAATTAGTCATGAAACACGAACACGAAAATACGCTTAGTTATATCTTTGAAGAAAAAACATCTTCGTCAAAATACAAGCTGTTTTAGATGGGAAAAAATTGTACTGCTAGGGTCATAAATGTTCCATTTGATTCCTCAATTTCCTGTGGCGGTTCATTATAAATGTTAAAGCGACAAAGTTCTAATTTTCAAACGTATTTAAAACGCTGACTGCACAGTGTACACCTATTGTGTTGACACGGTAACATTTTACCTTTGTTTAAGCGACGTCTTTTAATACGACAACTACAAAAGAGCAGGTTCTCAAGCTGACGTGCATCGTATTAGTACATACATTATAGATGTATACTTACATTTTACGCCTAACTTTTAATATTTTTACGGGCTTAGACAGTTTTGGCGCTTTTGTTTTTATTAGATAATGTATAAACAAAAGTTAGCTTCTTCAAAGTTAAAAAAAACATCCCTAGTGTCCTTATAGAATAGGGGTTTTATTTACACAGGTAAAAGTGCTATTTGTCCGGTCTTTTTTTATTATTACACCTATTAACGAATCACGATTTCAAAAATGTTGCATTTACCTAAAAATAAGCGTACTTAGCTAAAGTTAAATAAGCGTACCCAGCGTACTTAGTGGAATATAAATTACCCTATCAATCCTATCATAGTCATGTTTACATCCAACCATTCTTTTTTCGAAACAATTGGACATAGAAATGCAGCTGACTTTACTAAATCTTGGATATGTAAATCTAGAGCAAAGGCATAAAGTCATTGCACCAACACATAAATACTTTCGCCACTTAAGTTAGTAAAGTAAGTTTGAAATTGAGAAAGTGCTATCAGATTCGGTCGGCCGTTCCCGGAAGTTTTGAAAATACAATGCAAATGTGTAATTTTTTGTTCTATTGCTGGGCAAAGGCATCTAACTCGAAGTTCCGAATGGAAAAGTGTGATGTTGTTTGTATGTGTGCGTGTAGCTCACCTCTTCTTCGGCTTCCGCCTAGGCCTGCGGCGCTCGCCCTCCAGCTCGGTGTCCGGCCCGCGGCGCCGCGGCCCTGAGGCTCCTCGCCGCTTCTCCGGCTTGCGCTCCTGTTCGCGCTCCTCTACCACGGCCACTCGGGGCACGCAATCATCCTCCTCTATCTGTTTTGGGGTCTGCGGCGCGCCCATCCGAAGACGGCGTTGACGCCACCACAGCACCCACGAGCTGATGTTGTCGCGAATCTTGGAGGCGAATGACCCTTGGTCAACAGGTAACTCCGTGGGCAGCACTGTGATTTCCTTTGACAGCGATCTACAGCGTTTACGACTATGTTTAATTGGCGACATTTTCAACTTGTTATTGAAAATTATCGCTCGTAAGTTAATTAAAAGCTAAGCATTGTAAGCTATGGCAGTGATGTTTGGCAAGCAGTCTTAACTTTTTATCACGTTTGGAAGGAATGTTTTTTTTTTTTAATATTACATCAGTCTTTTCTCCTCTCCACGAAATTCGTTTTCACACAAGCAACAAGCTATTCGATACTCTACTTTATTACTAATAAAACGACTAAGTAAAATTATTTGGCAGGAATGCGGGCAGTAAAATGATCGCGATCGACTACATGTTTTTAAGTTTTCCATAAGAGTGCGAGATGGTTGTCATAGTGACGGCATTGGTACTGGCAGTGGCCGCGGATGGAGTCATGACGGGTGCGCGCGAGATGGTCAGCGGTGAGAAGCGTGTCGCGCTAGCGGTGTTCGCTGTTCGCACTCAACAGGATGTCGGCGTAAATAGCGGTTACGTAACGAGCCGTACACTGCGCGCGAGCGTGGAGGCGCGTCGACGCCGGGCGCGCGAATGTTGCGGAGCGGAGGCTTTGCTCGCATCGCATGGAGCCGCCCGCCGCCCCGCGCCGCGCCGCCCGTTTCTCGCATGCCGCCCTGCCTGCTGATAACACCGCCGCCTCCCCCCCTACCCCCGACCCTACCTGTAGTGCCTGTGCCGAGGACGAGGACGAGGACGACGCAGCGCTATTGTCCATACCGTTGGTCATTTCTAGGGTTTAATACAAAAACTACGGACACTATTACCTAGATGTCTGTCGATCCATACAACAGTACTGTTAAGTACTTATTATTACTCAGTGGAACTTAACTAAGAAGTTTTCGAATATTACGTTGATAAAGTTTTTTTAATGCATTCAAAGAATCAGTCCAACCCCTTCAAGTTATCCGGGGGCAGTGAACTATTTGATTTGATTAGCAACATTTATAATACTAAGACCCATTGACCCTGACACCTGACAACTTACGATATCATTAGGTACTAAATATTCTAAGACCTATCGCCGCTGGAATAAACTTCAGATAGAGTCAGATCACTTACTAGAGTTTTGTTTTGTATATTAAGTTTTTGTTTTGACCATTACAAAATGATTGAACATAGATAATTATATTATACGTCATTTTCGTCAACGTTCTACCGAGTATATACTTATTAGTTCAGAGGGCTTTCCTGTAAGAGATTTTCAAGGCATTATCTTACATTGTAAAATAAAACCTTAAATCTTGTATAATGAATATATTTTTGACCAACACAATTTATAGTGTAAATATTTACTGGTCTGTACTGTCGCCAACACGAATTACTGACCATTTGCATAACTGTTGGTCAGATTGGTTCCTGGGAATAATTGCATACCTACAGAATATTCGCGTGACACAACCAGATATCGAACAACACAATGCTTAAATATGATTCACCTGCCTAAAGGTAAGGTGGGGAAATATTGAAAACTAACAAACTTGTCCAAGAGAAACACCGTCCAATAACGCGATACTTAAGTACCTTTAGCCTTCTTCATTTATTCTTTGTTTTGTTGTTCTTTACTGATAGGGTAATCTTGAAAGCAAAGCTCCAGCGTGTTCAGTCATTCAGTTTCACTCGCCTTACCGAGCTAAGATTTAGGTTACGTAATTATCTGCTCAAAAAGTATATTTTTCTGACAGCTTTCATGCATGAAAGAAAGGCCTCCATGTCACCAAGCGTCGACATAAACCTTGTACTTCATGAGAGCTTTATTCAAACAGATTGATAACTAAAATTCAGCGTACTTCCTTTATTTTGACATGAGCCACATGAAAACATCTTCATACAGAGACGTGTAATAATACAGTTTACTATCCAGCCAGCAGAGGCTGCAGTGGCCAATAATATTTTTATTAGTTTACGACCTGAGGGCGGGCCTCAAGGCCGGAACAAAACATCGCCTGCTATCGGCATAAGACTGCTCTTAACGGCCAGACACATGTTAAAACCTAGACGGTTTATCGTCACTTCACAAACATAGCATATGCGTATGTATACGCATCATTACATAAATTTATTATTTGGAAAACATTTACGTTTATAAATAGGTATACGTTTATAAAACTAACTTAACCGAACGTATTAAACTCAGGCGTTAGTTAGAATATTATACATATAAAAAATATATAACGTTTTTCATATGTATATTGTATGTATATAAGACAAGTCAAATGAGTGATTGGGTCATCTGGTGTTAAGTTCAACACTCACACCCATAGATACCCGCAACACCGAGTACCTATATGGGACATAGTCAGTAAAAAGATGATGGAATTATATATTATATAGTTAGATTTATTTATATATCAATAACTTACTATGTAAAAGGTTTTAAAAATGTATTCATACAATAACATCTGTTGTAGTGTCGTCAAAATAAAAACAATTTTAACATGCATTATTGAGGCTCAGGATTTTACAGAAAAGACTAAAGAAGATTAAAAGGGGGGAAACGGATTAAAACGAACTAGAAGCTTTCGTGAAAAATAGTTACCATTACTTAGAGTGTTTTACTTTGTGAGGATGGGCGTTGAGAGGTGACTGAATAGTCCGAGTTTAGAGTAAATACTAACCTTTATTATAATATGGACTTACGCTTATATAGTTACATACTGGGAGAGTGTGTGTGGCACACTACACCTCCCCCCTTGAAAAAGAAAAAAATAGGTACACAATTTATTTTACACTTAAAAAAAACATCTTTAAAAGTTAAAAAAAAAATCTTATAACTTACAGCAAAAACATTAAAATAAAATCTCTAAGTACTAACAATTATTTGCTAATGTCTAAATTTGCACGCTTTGTTGACGAGATACAAATGAAAGTTAATACATGACGCATTTGTTTGTTTCGTTACCTATTTAGTTTGGATATAATATGTCACTCTTAAAAAAAATGATATCTTTTAGTTATTGTTGACTTACTATATTTGTTCAAAAATTCGCTTAATATGTTACTGTATTTCATATCTTCTTAACTTCAGACTCTTTCATTACATATTTATCTTCGTTTCAATGCCTAGTGGCCTTTCTTTCAATCTATTCTTTTATACACTTAAACTTTTATAATTTCTTTATCTTTCTTCAATAATACTTCTCCTTAGTGAACAACTTTGGCTTCACTTTTTGGCATGGTGCACACTACACATATTATTTATATGGTCGGCCGACCTTATTTCACATATTCATTTATTATATCATTCAGGATACAGGTTTTTTTTTTATTTACTTTCGTGCGCGCACATACAATAACCATTTATATATAATACACAGGCAGTTCATTTAACACTTCCATACTTAATTTGCATTCCTTGTGTCCAAGAGTCCCCACGAGTGATAGCTCGACCGCCTCATGGTCGAAGTTCAAGCATTGCCTACCTGCCCTGTATCCTGGGTGCACCTTGCTACCAGCTCGCTCAACAGCGCATCTCGTGCTATACTGTTGATAACGACTGATATTTTCCTACTATTATTCTCACACAACCCATTACATAAATTCTCATTCATAAACTATACCTTGCCATACTTAAACTTTTCCTGTCTAACTCTACGCATAATACACTCTTCACAATCCATTCCACAATACTAACATTTCCATTTAATTCATAATCAAATCATTAATCTTTCAAATCCAAATCATCAAAAATACTACCCTTAACTGACTACATTTTAAAATTTACCTATTTTTACTAATAATTTGAAATGACAGCTGGATGATCAGTCCAACGGCAATGACAAATTATTTTCGAATCATCCTTCTTATTCATCTGCAGTAAAATAAAAGGGACAATTTGTGCTTTATCAAAATTTCTGCAAAATAAAGGAAATCATTAAAAAAAACAATCCATAAAATCCAGCTTTCATACTATCGTTTCCAAGGTACATCTTCAAACTTTCTATATAAAAAAAATCACAAAAACTCCATAATATCTAACATCTACTTCCGATCATTCAAAATAATTCTAAACCATTTTAATTACTCAATAATATTAATGTCGTTTAAAGAGTGCACAGTAACTGTCTTACCTAAAGAAATTTGATCTGTAATAACAGACGCGGCATACCAATCCTTTTCTGATGACCTGTATGAGATCATCCTACTTATGACTGTTAATATGAACAATGATTGTCTATTTTTAGAAAGCAAGTTTAGTATAATTTAGTAAAATATCAATAATAAAAAATCAAGTAATCATTTAAATTTGCGTCGTGAATCAAAATAACTTATTATTCTCAAAATTAATATTCAAATCACAATTCCGTTCTTAAATCATTAAAATTCCATCAAAATCTCAATTTACCTACCATAACTTTTAATTTACTTCTAAAAAAATATATAATTAAAACTATTACCTCGTCAACAAGCGGCACTTACGTACACATAACTGTAAATACGAAACATTTTAATTAATTAATTCATAACGGTTATTTATTAAAAAAAATGATTAATTTTTAGTCAAAAAAACCTAAACTCTTTTCTGTTGTTATAGTCCTGGTCCATCTTGTCCACCTTCCATCACCCTGCTGCATACTCATTCAAACCAAAACGACACTATCAACTCCCTGCTGCTTTCAATACTCCGTCACCTCTCGACACCATCTACTACCCTGCAGCATCTTGATGCTTTCCTCCTCTTATTTTCAGGGCTCCAACTTCTCCCGGCAGCTTTCTTTAACCTCTATGTTTTCTTACAATTATTTTTTTTTCAAATTTCTTGTTTTTCATTTTCGTCTTCTTTTATTTCATTCTTCATGTTTCTGTGTTTCTCCAGTATTTTTTAACATCAGTTTCTTCCTTTTGTATAATTGTATTTTCATATAATATAGTAAGTATTATTATTATTTAATCTTTATAAGTATTATTGTAGTAATATTATTATAGTTCTAATTAATTTTTATATAGTGTCTATTTCACTTGTCACTTCCCACTTCACTTTGTTCTTCTTAAATATTTATTGTCTTTTTAATTAATTTTAATCACTGGTGGCGCGGCGCGCCGCCAGTGCAGCGCCAAGGCCGCACTGGCAGGATCGCCATGTGAGGATGGGCGTTGAGAGGTGACTGAATAGTCCGAGTTTAGAGTAAATACTAACCTTTATTATAATATGGACTTACGCTTATATAGTTACATACTGGGAGAGTGTGTGTGGCACACTACACGTCCCTACATGGCGATCCTGGCAGGATCGCCATGTGAGGATGGGCGTTGAGAGGTGACTGAATAGTCCGAGTTTAGAGTAAATACTAACCTTTATTATAATATGGACTTACGCTTATATAGTTACATACTGGGAGAGTGTGTGTGGCACACTACAACTTCACAATGCTACAGGACGCCCTATTTTCTACTTTTAAATGATCAATGCATTTGCAGTTACTTAGTTTTTAAATAAAAAATACACCAAAGTACACTTGTTGAGCACTTAAGGTTCGTGAGTTTTGTTCGTTTTTATCGGATGACTTTTTTCAGTTTTTACTGCATTGGACATTGTGCACTATATTGTAACATTTGAAGAAACACAGTGACTTTGTCTTGACGTTCTCCTGTGTCGAAACACAAAAACACATTTGAGAAGAATTTTTTACTTAAAAAACACGTCGTTGTTTTAAAACCTTTTAAATTCTCTGTAATGCACAGAACTATAGTAGTTCCAACCGTTTATATGACGGCTCCCGTAGAATATAACTCGGCTTAGTTACGCAAAAATTAACTTTTAAATGCGAGGTATAAAAAATACGACAACTGCCTAATTTTGTTCCTTGATCCCATATAATATTCATCTAAAGATAATTGAGTCCATATATGCAGTTTTTTTTTAAAGTACGATAAACTATAAACGTTTTAATAAAGTTACGTTCTATGGCAATACACATAGTGATGTTATGATTAAAATATCTATATTGTATCGGTATTGTAAATAACTTAGATGTGTTCCCACGACTTTGTATGTCCACGTTGCAATTTTTTTCCCGGAATAAAAACAGCCTATGTTACTCAGTGATAATGTAGCGTTCTAATGGTGAAATTATTTTTGTTTGTCCGTTTGTCCAGTAGTTTTTAGTTATATCATAAGTAATATAAGTATAGATAGGTAATCGATCAGTAATAGATGCCAGTAATAAAAGCGTCTCGAATATTGTCGTCTCGGTTAGTCTCACTATCAACGCTGACAAAATCGCAATCTTTGGCTAAAACAAACAAAATGGCGGTGGGCCATAATGTTATAATGTTATGTCATAAAATGGGCATAATGTTATGCAAATAAAGAATTTATTATTATTATTATTATATTAGCCTAATTGAGTGTCCCACTGCTGAGAGTCTGCTGCTGTAGAGTGGCAGGAGTAAAGAATTTAATATCAATTAATTTTACTCGTATAAAATTGGATCGATATCGTATCTACTGATCACTTATTTGGTCACAACACTATAACTATCAAATAGATCTGTCATCGAGAGGATAAATGGTTGGAACTACTATAGTAATGAATTTTAGCAGCGAGTAAATAAAATTGACAATAGACTTTTGCTTAAGCTCTATGAGCACTAGTTATACTCGCTTTTGTTTTTAGGAGCGCCTTTGTGACATTGTGAAATTAATAATTTACGGTCCAAAGTAGTACAAGAGTAGAAAAAGGTAATTGAATTTTGTCAAAGTGACTGCAAAGCTTTTGTTGCTATGTATGTATAAAATTAGTATAATACTTAAATATTTTGTTCGCCTCATTATATTGTAAGACATTTTTGACCATGACCTTGAAGCTAGAAGTTACATAGAAAATAATAAAAAATGTAGGTGTATATATAATATATAATTAATAGAAAATTGATGTAAATAATCGTTAGTTTAATTTAGTTTATTATTTATTCAATACAAAAAATACATTGGTTTACGAGTACATAAAATGTCAAGCAAAGATAATTCATATTGAAGTCGTCAGAAAATTAATAATAGAGAATACCTACAAAGTAAATGTCACAAAAATAAAAAATACCAATACAATAAAAATAGAAATATCAAATGACACAATAAAATTACGCAAAAATAATAATAATAGTTCTCCACTAGGGATCGTCAGAAGTACAAAATGAAAGTTTAATTAAGTTTTACAATAATACTATAGAGAAATGTCAACTAAGAATAATCTTAAATATGTAATTAAATGAGTAAATGTAATTTTTTTAGCAGTCAGGATCGCCTTCGTCGAAATCGATGAGGGGACTATTATACAGGGTGACGTGACACATTGAACTTTATACAACTCATGTTTTTTTAAACTTAATGTCCTCTGCTCAGAATCATGTTAACTAATTAAATAGTTAGGTAACTAATTAATTTTCAGTGTTTTAATTATTACTATTTTTTGGTCACATCGTCGTTACTCTACTTAGAGTGTGAAGAGAAAAGTAGTCTTCAAACTGCTGGATCGATTTTTATTTTTACCAAACATATGGCCTATGCCATCGCAAGAAAATTGGCGAAAAGAACTGCATCGAAATCGGTCCAACTGCTTGAGAGCTACGATGCCACAGGCAGACAAACATACACAGAGACTTCAACGTCAAACTTATAATACCCCCCCTTTTTGCATCGGGGTTGATAAGTAAGTGTGCCGTTAATTGACTATGTTTGGGTACCTCTGCCAGCAGGAATGGCCTTGCATAGCATAATCCCGCGAGGCGAGTTCACTTATCGTTGTGCCATCGACCCTGCTCGTCGGTAGGTAATAGGGCTGTGCCATAAAACAAAAATATCATGCTATTTTGTTAAAATAAGGACTCCCTACAATCAATTAAACAAACTGATTCCTGACCAGCCCTAGAACATTCTTACAGTAGGTACCTAGGTAATTGTTGAAAAAACCGTGAACACATTTGACACTAGGTACTTATACACGACCGTTCCAGTTTAGAAATCATAATAAATTACACTACCGAAGCGTGACAAATTGGTGTGACCACCAAATTATTATGCTCTTCGAGAGTAAGACAGCAAAGAAAATTGATAGAATCCGTCGCTTTACTCATTCACGCATAAAAGAATATAAACAAATAAGTATGAGTAGGTAAGTAGGCTTGTATTGTAAAGGGTGTGATACGATTTAAATTTTATTATTCATTGCTAACGTACGAACACCGCAGTAGGTGACCTTGCCCTAGAAATCGCTACAGACCTGACGTCCACACTTCACTCGGCAATTCCAAACGTAATTTATGTAATCGTTCATTTTTCAGTCCGCGCGGAAACGCCCCAAGAGTTGTTAAAGCAGTTACGTAACAGATATTAGGTACCCTTTGGCCACATAACCAGACCACTTTCATTTCGTCAGTAGTAGCTAACTGCTTGCTAACACATACTAACTATATATATTTAGGCGTCATCGCTAAGGCCTTCTACAGGTAAAAGATTTTAACCGTTTCAAATTAATATTCAACGTCTCGGTAATTTTCAATGACTTCGTTGGAGTCGATAATATAAGATGCAGAGCGTAGAGAATATTTAAACGTGTTCAATATCTGGGGGCACGGCAGTGCCCCCGCCAAGTCGAGCGCGAAGCAAACACTGCCGTACCATCCTTTACTGGAACCATTTCGCCGCATTTTCAGGCCCCTATTTGAGAACCTCTGGATAAGACCAGAACGCAGAAATTTTCGTCATCCAGTAAGCTATAATCACACGCTTAAAATCCATTTATTTTACAGAGGATGGCAATAGAGCTCCTATCAAACTATCATTCTATGATACATTTGACATAAATTTTCCATAGTTCTCGAGTGACGTGCCTAGTTTTATTATTTTCACGTGTGTGGAATCGTAGCACAAATCTCATTGCGACAAAATATGAAAATAGCCTGATGACGCCAGAGATACGATAAAGAACAGTGACATGTGAAATAGGATAGGAACTGCAACAGCAAAGGCAAATTGCATTTTTATCAGCGCAAAGTGCCGTGTTTATTATAAGTAGTTTTTAGGGTTTCGTACCCAAAGGGTAAAAACGGAAACCCTATTCGTGAGGCTCCGCTGTGCGTCCTTCCGCCCGTCTGTCACCAGGCTGTATCTCATGAGCCGTGATAGCTAGCAGTTGAAATTTTAACAGATGATGTATTTCTGTTGCCGCTATAACAACAAATACTAAAAACCAGAATAAGGTATGTACCTATGTCTGTGGACCAATATAAAGTGACCCCACACTGCGTACATTTTGCTTTGGAGCAAGGCTCTGCTTACACTGGTTCATAGATGTCGTTGTCTAGTACCCATGACACAAGCCTTACCAGCGCTTACTTTGGGACTAGGTCAATTTGTGTGAATTGTTCCCTAATATTTATTTATATATTTATTTAATGGTACGGAACCCTTCGTGCGCGAGTCCGGCTCGCACTTGGCCGGTTTTTTTTACTGATTCTTAATTGCTTTTATAATAAGCGATATTAAAATTGTATAAACATATTGCAGTAATCAAGAGGCAAAATGCTTTCGAACCTTATATATACATTTTCAGGTGTTATAAAAATGAAATGTTGTCAATTCGGCACGTATCCAAATATAAACAAATCAGGAAGATAAAAGCAGCCTTCTAACTCTTCATTATTCCACAGTTCGTAATCGCAACTGGGGCCTTACCATGACGTCCTAATTCCGACGCAGTTCAAGTTTTAGCTGTCACTTTTAGTAAGAATCTGACAGCGAGCGGACCTAAACTGAAACGCATTAAGACGTCATGGTAAGGCCCCTGCTCGCGTCAACCCGGATGGCAGCACTTGTTACACACTCGTAATTAGACACATCAACAGCCCCATTTTGATCCGTTGTTCTTATTTTCATTCCGCCCTTTTATTTAGATTATTACTTATGCAGAAGGCCAGAGACCGTTCACTGTGGCATTGAGAGAGGCCCTGATCTAACAGTGGATGTTTCCGGCCGATAAAGATGATTTTGATGATCATTATTCAGAACACTTTAGACAAGGATTTACATAAATATCAGGGGCCTGTTAGTCGAAGGCGGCTACCGTGATGTTGATGTGCCCCAGATTAGAAAACAGGCAGGCCGCTGAGCTGGTTGGCTGATATGACATCCAGCTTGAGATGGTATTAGCGCAGGACTGAGCAAAAGTTGAATGGAAACACGACTAAAGAGATCTTTATCCAATAATTTGTGGGTTTGGGTTGATCGGATGTCGTTACTTATTTGATAGGTACTAGGCATACTATAAATTTAGGAAAAAGTGACGACTATGCTTTTTTCTAATGCATGTAACCTTTTGTAATTCAGAGGCAGTTTACTCAGTATCCTTCAACCAGATGGTATCGCCGCTCGTATCGGGCGACCTTGACTGCGTACTTGACACGGGCGTTGCGGGCAGGCGCGGCCTTGCCCCCCCGTCCCCCCGTCCGCCCCCGCCAGCGGGAAGACGTCGCGATCTCAGTCCGCCCGACAACCAATGTTGCTACTGATCACTGCATGAAAACCGTCGCTCTCTGAGACACCAATTAGCAATTAACCGTTATTATCAGGATAAAAACTGTAAACTATTAGTTTTGTGATTTGTCTTTAACGTGGCAGCCCGTCTTTATAGCTTAATGCCAATTTAAAGACCGAATGTGATATTATAATAAATAATGATGAACCAATTTATTTGGGTAACTGCAATTCATACAAATTGTAAACATTATATTCACATCACTATTTTGATTCCCCTTTCCACCTGTACGCCCACAATGATGCTAAACGTGGCCTTTCGGTCTTGTTACTTTAGGTTATGTCTACCCCGTAAGGGATAAAGACGTGACTTATGTATGTATGTGTAAACATATTTTCGGTACGTGTCGCAACAGTAAGGATCCTACTACGGTACGGTCTAAACTAAAGGGCGGAGATCTTTACATATACGAGTAGCACATGCACACATAAATATCAGAGTTTTTAGTGTAGGTATAGGTAAGTATATTTTTCTAGTTCCTACTTTCTTGCCCCAATGCTGGTCATGACCCACATTCGGCCAAATAGCACAAGACTTTTTTCTGTCAATTGAGGCAGACGAAGTTCTGTAAGTAGACAATTATAAATAGCCGGGTCCTGCAAGCCGCCTGGCGTGACAGCCATTTTCGGTTCGATTTTGAGTCTTGTGTCTAACGAAATCGGAGCCTCTAAATAAAACCGCAACACTCAAGTTTCACAGTTCTGCAGATGCATAAATAGCCACTAGAACAGAATCGTAATACAAACATGAAACGAGCTTATATTACGAGTATGTAAATGAAATAAATATTTCGCCAGAACCATTAGTTGCAATTTTTAGACCACAACCGTCGTTTATAATTTTTTTTTAATGTCTGCTTAGGAGCAGGGTTCTGCAACACTGTAACACGCACAGACACACACACACACACTTCACACATCATAGTACTTATACTAATTGCCGAATTTGTACGGAACCTTGCCGTTTCACACTGAGAGCGGAGCACTGGATTCAGCGGTTTCACCGTGGTTTTATCATACGAACATCAAAATAATTAAAAACGTCAATATTGATTGGACTGGATTGGATTGGGTTTTGCGACTGAAAAACAACAATGTCCAGGAATTGATCACATACCGGGAGCTGTGGAAATATGGGGGAGGAACGGTGCAATCAGGTCTTTTCGATATTATTACTAGGATTTCGGATTATTTTTCGGAGTAGGAAAAACAGCCTTTAAGGATTTGAATGGTACACAGCGGATTAAAAAAATATCGATCTTATAAATCAATGAAATATGAAATAAGTTTTTCATGAATTGATAATTCTATACATAGGTTTTGTATACATATCTTATCTGACCTGAAGGTCAAGTTAAGCATGATTGTGGGCGTATAGGTGGAAATAAGAATAAAAATAGTGATGGGTTCCTAATCCTAAGGTTTTCGCCCATTCCCGAGGAACTTTTACCATCTGCGCGGGGAGAGACGCCACTGGTACATTCTATGTTGTTCCTTTGCTCTCAGTCCAGTACGTAGATCAAACAAACATTACAAAAATTTAATACGGTAAGGCAAAATGTATTAAATTGAATATACGAAGCTGAAAAGAAATAATGAATAATTATTTCCAATCACCATGATACTAGTTTCATCAGAGCGAGCGTTGGAAGCGCCCAAAACCATAGATGTTATAATAATTAATTAAATGCATATTATCCATTTTTAGGCAAGACAAACCATAACTCGTGTACAATAAATAACTCCTATTTATTTTTGTAACTTTAATATTCTTAAAAGTGTAGGAATAATCAATTCCGAATATCTCTTAACTATGTAGTGCATTTAATAATAAATAAATAATAAATATCTTGGGACAATTGATTGACACCAATTGACCTAGTCCCAAACTAAGCAAAGCTTGTGATATGGGCACTAGACAACGGATAAACATACTTATATAGATAAATACATACTTAAATACATATTAAACATCCAAGACTCGTTGAAACATTAGTTATGAAACTCAAAAGTACAACTGCGGTTTGGAGCCTTCAGCAGAAAATAAAGCAGACTGGACTGCTAAAAGTAGTAAGATCTTTCCTGGTATATCTGGCTGCAAGTTGAAAAGAACTTAAAACTGAAATACAATTTCACCACAGGCAACTTAGTATAAAATATCAATGTCAAAGCAAACGTAGCCCTTCAGGGTACCTATTGAACTTCCTTTTCAATAATAACTTTGTAATTGTCTTATTTATTGCTTTTGTTGTCAATCCAATTAGTTTCATTAGCATTGCATTCGACGTCCTTCCTTCCAAGCTGGTCTGGTTCCAAAATGGCACTTTCATCAAAACTAACTATCACTACATAGTATAAAACAAAGTCGCTTTCTCTGTCCCTATGTCCCTATGTATGCTTAAATCTTTAAAACTAAGCAACGGATTTTGATGCGGTTTTTTTTAAATAGATAGAGTGAATCAAGAGGAAGGTTTATATGTATAATACATGCATAATATACCGGGGCGGGTCGCTAGTATGACATATAATTAAAATATAATAGAGTGGTATAGCTTGAGAAGTGCCTGAAAATAAATAAAGATCCGCGCCATCAGTCGCAGCCGCAAGCAAAATGAGACAAATCGGGTACACGAACCATAAAAGAGTCTGAATTTGCAATTCATGAGGACTTGTTTAGTGTGTGAAATTCGGCAAAAAAACCCTTTATTTTCATCATTATAAATGTTTGCACGAGTGATTGTTTTTCTTATGCTTATTTATTAATACGGTTGACACCTCGCCAGCCTAGTTTTCGTTGTCTTAATTAAATACGGACTTACAGTTCCGTTCCGCCAGTCGCAAAGGATTCCACATAATAGCAAAAATAAATATATTTTATTATTCCATGAATCGAAAAAAGTACCCGATATAAATGTCATTGGTACAGAAAGATGGGCGGTATGATTCCTGAGTGGGAAAATGCCTGTTTAAATGAGGTCAGGTCAAGGTCGGACGGAGTCGTCTGGGGAACAGGATGCGACACACTCGTGCCGCGCGGACGACGTCCACACATCGCGTCAAATCTAATACCTTTAAACGAGCAATTCTATGTAGTATATATGTAGGTAAGTGTATTAATTCGAACATTTCCCCCATTCCACTCAAATCGATTTCGGCTTACCGTAAAATCAAATCGGAGCAAAGCAGTTCTGACAAGAGGCTGTACAATATTGCAAACAAACATTGAAAATCAGTGCCGACCAAGCACTATGGATTAAGCAGCAAGATAATTGTGAGGAAAACAATGTTTGGTATTATTTCAAATCAGTCTTAATTCTATAACAATATAAGACAAATCAATATAACAAATTATTAAAAAAATAGAATTCTAAATTTAAAAAGTTATAATATAATAAAAAAGGTCGCTAGTGTTTGCGACAATAATAATGTGCAAATTCCTCTCTGCCAAAAATATGACCACGTTAGTCATGGGATGTTTTGTCAAGGCGGCAAGTAGGAAAGATGGCGGAGCAGGCCAGTATGCGACACCATCCAAGTCATTTCGTAGCAACTAGAAAGTTTTTTATCTCACTCTCATTACGCATTGCTCGTGAGGTACATGTTTCGCTTGCTTACTGTTGCAATATTATCTCCGAATAGAGGCTCAGTCTACTTTCCTCCGGGGACTCGTGAACGCGGCTCGACAGCGACGCTGTACAGCGGGATGAAGTATCAAACCAGCAAAGTAAAAGCTAAATTAAAAGTACCCGCTGGAAATATCCGAAAAAGCTGTATAAACATCGCGATCCTGTGTAAAGGAAAATCGAATTTTGCTCAGTTTTAGAGTTCCTTATTCAACAATGAACCCTTATTTACGTATTTAAGTGTGATTCGAACCTTAGTTTGTTCTTGACTCAAACCACGCTTATTTTTTAACAGAATTTGTGGAGGACGTGTTTCGTATTTTATTGAAATTCATTCCCTAATGGGGTTAAAAAGGGTAGAAAGTTATTTTAGGGATGACATATGTATAAATAAAAGAGTAACTTGACTGACTGACCGACAGACAACGCACATCCTTAACAACTAAACCTGCAAACTTGAAACTTTGCAAAAGTATTCCTTGAGTACTTAGGTAACATAGATTTGCACTAAGAATGGATTTTACGAATTTCCCGCGGGATATGGCGTAAAATGGATTTATAATCTTACTTTGAAATTGTCCTATATCTCCGTAATTATTATTACTAGTCTTTAAATTTGGCAAACCGATAGATAATTATAATATCTGAAAATTGATTTCTGGATTTTGCAAGATTCCCATGGGATAAAAAATAAAAAGGATCAGTCTATGATTTGCTAATGGATCAAAGGGGAACACTAAGAAGGGATTTTGATAATGAACATTAATATGACTAAGAATGGCTTTTGCAAATTTCCCACGGGATAAAAGGTTAAAGGAAATAATGACTTAATATTGGAAGAAATGAGTGGATGAAGATGGTATGTTACTTTTAAGTTATCTGCGTGGACGAAGTTGCGGGCAAAAGCTAGTCGTTAAATAAATACCCGCAGCACCAGAGAATCTCTGCACTATGCAGATGCATTAACAGCGGGCTAAGATAAAATGCCTCTTAAACTCGTAATACATGCACATATACATATGTACATTAATAAAACTTCGTTTATGTCCTGCGAGCAAGTTGAGTTTCCACAGTAAATGCAAGTGTATTCGAAAAATATTTGCTACACCAATTGAACCCTCTGCTTCTGCAATGACATAAACCGATCACCGAATTTTTTGAAAAATAGGTAATAATGTATTCCCGTGCGCTCTATCTAATCCGTCCGGAAAGAGATGAGATAGGTATATAGTGCAGACCGGACTGATCATATCTACAAAACTGAACCGAATATAAGAAGGACTTCGGCTATGCCTCTATGTTTTCCATTAGCTTAAAACCGTTTGATAAAAATATTGGTTCTGACGTGTTTATCCAGAGAGAAAACATGGGAATACGTTTGTATGGAAAAACTGCCACCACAACGGTTTCTCCGCCTGATTTCCTCTTAAAAAACTCGCTGTAATATTGTGAATTCCGAAATCGAAATTAAATCGTATTTTTTTAAATAATAATATCTGTTTATTTATTTGAATTCAGGTAAAAAATATAAATAGGAATTAAAAACAAATTAAACAATGATTAAATCTAACTATCGGCTTGAGAGCTATCTATGATGTTACAGACACACACTCACTCACACACACAGACAAAGACGTCAAACTTATGACACCCCTCTTCTTGCGTCGAGGGTCAAAAAGAGAAGTAGTAGCTAGTATCCCTGTGGATAGGCCAATAAAGTATAACCTTCATTAATTCGTATTAATAAATGAGTGAGCACTTAAAAGTTCGAAAATCTTTTCAGCTTCTCTTTTTATTGCACTAATTAAAAGCAGAGGCATTTGTCCAACGTTTAAAAATAGCAAACAATCGATTTTGCCGCCCTACTGACTCGGTTACTGTGGCATAAATTGCACATAAAAAAAATATTTTCGGGTTCTGTTTCATATGCTTTCAAACTGTTTATTATTTAGTAATGTTTACGAAGTTCATTTTTAACTAAAGATGCGGCGATTAAACAAAGCTTAATTCAGTGGTAGGTATCATTATTATTATTGTTTTTCCTCCTCCTGGCTGAATCCGGCTACGGCGACTACTTCACCTCCGAAAATCTGAACAAGTCATGTACGCAGGATATATTAAGGTGCACAAGCGCACGCGCAAACACAAGTGCACACACTCGTCCTCCCTCTTCTGATCCCAGTGGAGAGGAAGACCGCTACGACCAGAGAAGAGCTCGGATGATGTGTCTGACCGACGACAACTGTACGCTCTCTGTCGCCGCTCTGAGCCTTTCTCATTACCTTGCTTTCCCGCCGGATCCACTACCCGTTGCATACCCGTCCCACTGCTGGGCACAGGCCTCCTCTCAGATTTGGTAATATAGCGTTAAATTACTTTTTAAAATTTAGTAGCGTGATTTATCTTTTCTGGGGAGCAAACATTAATCGTCACTTTGTATGTAACCCTGCATACAGAGTGACCCTTTATTTGTGTTCGATCGAGGAGACTATTATTTTTTGAATGATAAAAATATACCTACACATTTCAACACAACCACAATGGCAATGACATAAACATAAATACAAAAAAAGTAGTTTAAGAATTTAGTTGTACGGAACTTGTGGTTTCCGAAGGTGCTTTCCTTGGACGCGGATGTCGGTGCCGTGCCAGCCGGCAATTTTATTCAATGAGCTTACGTCAATATGCTGCTACGTACAAAGCTAAAGCCGGCTGTTCATTGTTCGCAAGACAAAAACGTGTAAGAACGCATAAAATGGACGGTGCGTTAAATATACTGGCGTCGACTAGCGGTCAACATCGTAGGAGATAAAGAATTTTATAGTTTGGTTCTACGGTTTACGCTGATTTTACTTCCACAGCGAATTTCAAACAAACTGAAAATTAACGCAGTATTTAACGTTGTTTAATGGTGTATCAACAAATTATACTGAGTACCGAAATCAGAGGCGTTGTTGTTATCAAACATGTTACAATGTTTTTGGCAGAAATATTATAAAACAGCCTTATTTCAATTATTTTACATCCAACTTTTTTCCAGCTGATAGTAGGTATCAGTCAATAATCTATCCTACTAATATTATAAATGCGAAAGTATGGATGGATGGATGGATGGATGTTTGTTTGTTACTCAATCACGCCAGAACGGGCCAACGGATCTGGATGAAATTCGGCACATAGATAGAGAAAAGTCTGGAATAGCACATAGGCTACTTTTTATCCCGGAAAATTGCTTAGTTCCCGCGGGATAGCGATAAACGAATTCTTTGCAGACGAAGTCGCTGGCAACAGCTAGTATAATATTATAAATGCGAAAGTATGGATGGATGGACGGATGGATGGATGATTGTTTGTTACTCAATCACGCCAGAACGGCCCAACGGATCTGGATGAAATTCGGCACATAGATAGAGAAAAGTCCGGAATAGCACATAGGCTACTTTTTATCCCCGAAAATTGCGTAGGTAGTTCTCGCGGGATAGCGATAAACGAATTCTTTGCAGACGAAGTCGCTGGCAACAGCTAGTAAGTTAATAAGAATATAATTATATGTATTTGATTGGTATATCTAATAATAAGTACATGTATGTGCATGCATGTACTTACACACACACACACACACACACACACACACACACACACACACACACACACACACTTATGTATGTTGTAGGTGTAGGTACGTTCAAATTGTAAAAACAACTCTATAGTGGTCGATTCTACTTTCATTGAAACTTACTTAAGTGAAAACACTACTCGAAAGCGGAGAAAACTTGTAGGTACCTACTGAATTTGAAATACGAGTATGTAAATTTCTAAACGACATTGAAAATTAGTACACATAGAAAAATCTAAAAATAAAAAAAAAATAGGTGATAGGTGCCTGCTATGGGTGGTGTAGCGGTAGCACGCATCACGGAATGATGAGGGTCCGGGGTCTATTCCCGGCCATAGCTTTATTTTTCGGATTTTTCTGTGTTTTAATTTTCGTGTTGTTTAGAAATTTAATTTGTAACGAGTAAAATCGTAAAAATAAATATAAAAAAATTATGAATAAAAATTCTTTACTCATTTGATAGTACGAGTATGCATTGTAGTTTATGTAGTAATCTATGTAGATTCGAAGAAAATTTCAGAAAAAAAATAATTTAAGTACCAATACATATTTTTTACACTTTAGAACGGCATTTTCAAGTGATGTGCTTTCAAAAATTTGGCACCAGAATCGCCAATCACGTTATCACATTACAAAGCGCACGATGTAGATTGCATGAGTGGTTGATTGTGGACGCCTTAGCTCTGTTCTACCTCAGTAGAAATGTGCAGCCTGTATCTGCTAAAACTATATTGTCATCCCTTCCCTACACTATGTATAGTTCAATAGTAAAGTGCGGCTTTGTGGGGAGGTTAATTGATGTCTTTGAAACATATCCTGGATTGGCATTTCATACCTCGCAAGAGGTATTTCGGCTTTCTAGCCGCACGGCACTCTCAACAGATTAATGATTAGAATTTATCAAACTTAATTTATCGTAAAACAGAATTACATCTCTCTTCCGTTTTTTTTATCGTGTCAGTTTTTTTTTGTTTTAATTGCACATTTTACAACAGTCGTTCCCTGCATATGTATCATGTAACATAGGCTATATCATATTTAAAACATAAATCCCTGTGAAATTTGTTGTCAGATATTTCAGTATGTAATTTATAGAGATATTATTATAGGCAGGTTATTAGCGTGCCTGAAATTCTGAGGTCGTTATAGCGGCTAAATATAAATTTCAACTGTATAGCACTTTGCTACCTGCGCGGAGCGTGACTGAAGGACAAAAGGTTAGTACCTAATGCGGCGAAATAATTAAAGTCGATTGTAGTGTCGAGCCATAATTCGCTAATTTTGGTTAGTAATACTTATACATTTTTGGATTGAGTTAATGTTTGGGAAGTTATGGTAGGTCGTAAAAAGTGTATCCTTGTAATTTTTAACATTTTGTCAAAGTTAGCCTAAACAAATATCATTACTTTTAGAGACTGTAGGTAATTTTGGTTTCATACGAGTAAATAAATAAATGCCGAACGCATTGGTGCACAGCGCAACCAATATTGACCGTTTTTATTTTACCAGGTGCAGTGATGCAGTGCATAAAGTTTTTCCAGGACATATTTCGTTGAATTTTATCCGGTTTTAAATTTTAGTGACATTTCATTAAGTGGTGTATACAACAAAGTGAATATGTAATCAACGATAATCACTACCGATGCAGCTGTCAGATTAAATTGTTTTATAAATAAGAACCTTATTCAAATGTCGTTAAAGTTGAAAACCGCACGGGATTCAACGAAAATCATGGAAAATCATTTTGCAATATTTACTTCAGCTGTTAAATATTGAGGTTTACCCATGGTTTACCTCAACGTTGGTTTACTAAAATATGTAATACATTACAGGCATTTTTTTCATTACAGAATCGACCTTTTTTAATTTCAGTATTTAGTTAGATAAATAAGCACCGGCGTGAAGTATGTATATGGAAAAGTCTGCCAATACTAAAATTTAGATATTATATGATTTACTAAATCTTGGTATTTGACCGACATGTTCCTTAACGATCAAAAAGAAGCATTTAGGAGGGATTTTGCAAATTTCGCACGAGATAAAAGAACGGGATCGGAAATATAATAAAGTCTTACAGCCTTATTCATAAAAAATCCTTAATTGAGGTTTGATCAGTCGATTAGTTAACAGACTGATTAAGCTTATTTGACAGTTGTTAAAAAGTATGATTCATAAACGCTTGCTAGCAGTCTGTTAACTAATGAGCTGTTGATGAATGGATTAGACGCGTTATGTTGTCACCTTGACAAATCATAGACCAAAAATGGCCTTTTAGTGAATTAAAAAAAAAAAATTGACACCAGTGGCAGCGAATTAACGGGAAATCAGCGAATTAACACGACAGACTAGGCAGTGTGGATCTAGTTTCCTTTACCTTTCACGGAGGGAATAAAAACTTAAAACAAAAAAAACTATCTTGCGTATGGTTTTGCTCTTGCCAAAATCAGCTGTTCACATGTGTGGCGGCCATTTTGTGATTAGCAGAGAGATAAAGTAGGGTCTACGGTCCGCTAACTTTCGGAAGACTTAACAGAGCCTTGATGAATTGATTAGCGCTAATTGACGTTTATGAATCATGTTTTTTTGCATCGGTCCTATAGCGAGCTTATAGCGAGCCTCTAACTTTTTATGAATAAGGCTGTTAATATTTGAAGAAATTATTGGATGAAAGTGATATTATTATGTCACTTTGACGTTACCTGTACCCTTGTTACGCTTTCACTCGTAAACTACTCAACCGATCGTGTTAAAATTTGGTACCTAAGTACCTATAGAGATTGTTTGAGACCCTGGGAAAGACGGAATAGTTTTTATCCCGGAAAATTACGTAGTTCACGGAGGTCCGTGATAAACGAATTTTCCACAGAAGTCGCGGGCAACAGCTAGTACTTACCTAGTAGGACTTTTTTGGTGTTTTTATAATGTTACTTATTTTGTACGGTTTTTCTTTTTTTTCAGATTTAGCACCAAATAAACCACAAATAAACCTTTTTCTTTCATTATTTCTTTCTAGTAAGTATGTATGTATGTATAACTCTTTATTGTACATAAAACACATAAAAAAGGTAAATACAGGACAACACAAATGTACAAAGGCGAACTTATCCCTACAAGGGATTTCTTCCAGTTGACCAGTAGTAAGTACTAAATAGTTCATGACTTCCAGCAGCACCTGTTTTGCGTAATTTCATTTTTTACGCTTCTCTTAGAAAACCTAATGTTAATCCATCAAAATAATATCCTAACGCAATGCAAAGCAACGTAACGCCACGCAAGGCGCATTTCCAACTATACTTACCCTGTCTATTTAACAGAGTTAGCAAAGCGTTCTCTCTGTTGCACTTTTGTATGCAAATGAAAGGGACAAGAAACTGTCAGTGGGCGTCAACAATCGCACGTCGATGGCTGGCTCGGCTTACATGCCGTTTGTTGGAATATTCGTAATATTTCTCGTGATTATTGTTTGTAGTTAGAGGCACCTCATATAATTAACTTATTGATAACATGACATTATCATGTCATGGTTATTCGTCTATTAATCATAATTATGTAATTTAAAGTATGTAGTAGATAATAATATTTAAATATATGTGTCCTGCAGTGGGACGTATATAGTTAGGTTATACAAGTACAAGTATGGGTGATAATGGGAAAGAGAAGTAGAAGGTATTGCAGGGAGTTGGAGTTTGTATAGGCAAAAGATTGCATATACATACCAACTCGCTGGCAGGTAATGCCGTGAGTAATAATTTGAGTTTAGAATTTTAGATCGGTCGAAGAAAACAAGTGTTTCCTCGTGGCAGGCATTACCTGAACAGTCGCCCTAGACGGCCGTCATGCTGTTATATTATATAATAAAGTTTTGCATTGAAATATAATATTTAAACGATTATAAACACTCTTAACTGAATAATCAAAGAATAGCATCCGAACGAAAGAAACCCGTACTCGCATTAAATCCAGCAAGTTTAGCTCAAGTTGTGGTAGAGCTGGCTACAACCCTCCCGAGTCTTACAGTATATATATATATATACATAGAAATAAAACTACTTATCAGTTCTTTTTATAAATTTATATTTTAATCCGTATCCGAATCATCTTCGACATGAATTATAAATCTCTCGGTTTCCGTCGTTGTTCTCTTTATTCGAGTCTCTGGCTTCTTTTATCGATTTTAAATAATTTCGCCTCCAATGTTGTGAATCTTCTCGATCGTTCAGGATACTATTGCGATTTCTTTTCATAAAATTGAATCCAATGTTTGTTAATAATTTGTGTAGTGTGCCCGCTTATAATTTCCGAGATTTGAGATTTGTATTAAGCACTTGAAAGCGTCCGCACCATACCAGAGACACATGTTGACTAAATTTTGACAGGCATATAAACCTATCTTGTGCCTGTGCATCGTCATTATCGCTGACCAATAACGTGTATTCTCTGTTTTCTAGTACTAACTCTGTTAATTAATTAATTAAATAAAATTACAGCCTATTTTGTAACTTTCGTCTTTGGGTCCAAAAAGTAGTTCTGTTCAAAGTTGCATAACTGCATCCGTAAAGCTTTAGCTTTAGAAGTTAGTAAAAGTGCCAGAAGCTGAACCAAATACAGTTCACCGTAGAACTCATTTACATTTCTACCTTTATACAAGAGAATTACGGAAGCTATTCTGCCACTTACAGCTGCATAGTAGTTTCCATTGTAACTTTTTTCTACTCATACTCATACTTATTTTGGAAATCCCATGATCTTAAGCTTCACACCAAACTTGCTGTGTATAGAGCCATCATCTTACTTTTGCTTCTGTACGCCTCTAAGACGTGGTGTCTATACAAAAGCGATATTCCAATTATTATTCCAAAAAGGCGAATCCTATAATGTATATCTGCCTCTAAATATGTAAATAAATAAAACCCTTACCGAATTAAGTATGTATATTAGAACCAGAAAGAAGTTATTCAGTCATCTGTCGCTTTGGCAGCGAACCTTCCTTCTTTACCTTAGCTTAGTTAGATTTTAAGTTAGTTTTTAATCAGGTTGGAGACTGAAAACCAGCATGCCTGCTGAGTCTCCTCTCTTATTTACCTAATACTTTGTACCTAATGCTTTGAAAATGTAAATTTTTGTTTGTGTATTGGTAAATAAAAATTTATTTTATAATTTTTTTATTATTATTTATTATTCGGCGCCTTGACACTTTCCATAAGAGATTTTTGTGCATACGCTGGCAGGATGAGATTCCAAACTCGGAGATTTTACATCGTACCAATATGGTGGGCATGGAAGGTATTCTCATGAAGGGTAAGCGTTGGTGTGGACATACTATGTGCAAGGACTCCGTAAGGCTGCCTAAAACTGTATTTTACTCTGAACTTCAGTGTGGAAAGCGCAGGCCTGGAGGACAATACCTGCGCTACAAGGATGTCTTGAAACGCCATCTTAATGCCTGTAGCCAATCCTGTAGCATACCCTGTGGTTGTGGAAGCAGATTGCGGCGCTGAGACCGGATACCGGATTGAAGGCTGTAAAGACGGGTGTAGAAGGCTTCGAGTGCCTCCGCCTTGAAAACCTTGCTGCCAAACGCGAGTTTCGTAAGACGCGTCCAAAGCCCTCCTACAACTACACAGTCATACAAGTCAAGCGGACAGTTATACTGTCTCTCTTTGTGATCGCGTGTTCGTAAACAAGATGGGGTTCGCATGTTACATTCGCGCGCATGCCAGGAATAATTGACAGGGTGTCGCCGTAGGCGGACACGTCTAGGAGGACATCATCATGTCTAGGAGGACATCATCATGTCTAGGAGGACATCATCATGTCATCTGTGATTTAAATATTCACGAACACTATTATAAGAACGTACATCTTACATACATAATAAGACTTAGGATAAATCTATTGTTTAATTTTTTCGAAACGCACTTGTTGCTTTATGTTGCCGTTAAAGTGCTCCATCGTTACTCTGCCAGTAATAGACTACTAGACCTAGGTAAAACTTTTACACGATCAACAATAAATTTACGATGAAAATGCACGGCTACCAACTTAACAAATGATTTCAGTCGTATGTAAAGATTCAGAATTAAAATAAATGCATAGTTGCCAACATAACAAATAAGATTTTTTAATAACGTCACTGGCAAGTTGATAAACGTTTTGGATAAATACGCCAAAAACGCAAGGCTTCAAATAAGTAAACGTTAATTTAAAACAAAGTTTACCATAAACAAAGTTTACCAAAAAAAAAGTTTACCATTTATTTAAACAAACTTTCAATTTTGTCGTTTATAGTTTTCATGTTTCCCGCTCGTGTTTTATGATCGATTGTAATAATTTTTACAAAGTTTTGTAATCATAAAAAACCATGGAAGCCATCATCACTCGGCGGAATATTCAAATTACTACGATATTATTCTTTATAAGTGACGAGAAAGAGTAAACGTTTCAGATATTCAAGCCACTAGATGGCAGAGCCACCGCCGTAAACGCTGCCTGTTCAGAAACAATGTGGCCACTGTGGAAATTAGTTAGTTCGTCGCTCCCCTTCATAGATGGAGCCTTGTTGGCCAACCAGCAATTTCACTTATGTTCTAAAACAACTAATGTATTCGAGTTATTCCGATAGATGTCAGTACAATGTGCCCTTAAAATAATGAAAAACACTCGTATATAAATAAACGTAAATCTAACTATTTAAGTAAAATTATTTACGAGTGTTATCAAAATCAGTATTAATAGTATTATGACAACGGTGTCATAACACTAAATATTATATTTATAAACTAGCCTCAAAAAGCGCCCTCTCTTTAATACTGTGTAGAACTGTGTAGACTCTTCTGTCTGAGTAAGTAATGGTGTGTAGGCGGGGTTTGCGGAGTTGCCATCTATTGATAAAACGTTGAACTTGGCACTTAACTCTCAGTCACATATTTGCAAAAGTAGGAAAATAATGTAGATGTCTATTTGTACGAAAAGTGACCGTAGCAGATTGAATATGACAGCTGATGTTAGTGTGAACCCTCGTTGCCCTCAAAAAGTGCCGACAGGTAGCGTTCGCTTCTTCGCGCTACGTTGTGAAGTCCCTATTTGGGCGCCACTAACTTCAGGTAGGTATGTTGGTAATTGGGTCCTCAATTGCTCCACAACTGAAGTATTCCGGTGGCAAATAATCAAGTTATCCGTACCGCGGCGGACGCTGCATGAAGTGTACCCACCTACCCGCAGCAGAAAACTCGCGAATGTTTTACGGGTTAAAATAAGTACTTGTTTGTTAGTTTATCAATAGAGTGCATTAATAATACATAAAAAGTGCTACAAGGAATTAAAACAAAATAATTAGAGAAGGTGAGACTGATCAGACTGAGAAGCAAACAGGAATTCTCTTATACGAACTAAAAAAACATTCCATTTAAAATACAAAATTTAATTTTAAACTTATGACGAGACCTTACCGTTACCAGTTGTACTACTTGAAACGATAGTAATATTTAAAGGTCTAAAAAGGAAGCTGTGTCGCTAAAAGATAACTATATAGCTACATACGCTTGCGTATTGGTTTTACTGTTAGCCGAAATCACATCCCTTAGACTTAGACGTACGCTTATTCTAATAAATACTTCACACACACACAGACACATGTACAGACACATCATTCAAATAGATGACGCTTCGCGACAAATAATCGCATAGTAACAAGGTCACGTGACAGTTGGTATTAGATAGAAAAATTCGAACGCTTACTCACCTGCTATGGGTGGTGTAGGGGTATAGCACGCGTCACGGAATGACGAGGACCCGGGTTCGATTCCCGGCCATAGCTTTACTTTTCGGATTTTTCTATGTGTTCTAATTTTCAGTGTCGTTTAGAAATTAAATTTCTAACGGTAAAACCGTAAAAGTAAACATAAAAATTAAGAAATAAAAATTTCTTGATTCATTTGATATTTCCTATCATTTGAAAAACAGCGCCATCTCTCGTCCCTGGTGAGCAGTAGATGTTCCACGGGAGTTTGTAATTGTGTCGTACAGACACATCATTCAAATAGATGACGCTTCGCGACAAATAATCGCATAGTAACAAGGTCACGTGACAGTTGGTATTAGATAGAAAAATTCGAACGCTTACTCACCTGCTATGGGTGGTGTAGGGGTATAGCACGCGTCACGGAATGACGAGGACCCGGGTTCGATTCCCGGCCATAGCTTTACTTTTCGGATTTTTCTATGTGTTCTAATTTTCAGTGTCGTTTAGAAATTAAATTTCTAACGGTAAAACCGTAAAAGTAAACATAAAAATTAAGAAATAAAAATTTCTTGATTCATTTGATATTTCCTATCATTTGAAAAACAGCGCCATCTCTCGTCCCTGGTGAGCAGTAGATGTTCCACGGGAGTTTGTAATTGTGTCGTACAGACACATCATTCAAATAGATGACGCTTCGCGACAAATAATCGCATAGTAACAAGGTCACGTGACAGTTGGTATTAGATAGAAAAATTCGAACGCTTACTCACCTGCTATGGGTGGTGTAGGGGTATAGCACGCGTCACGGAATGACGAGGACCCGGGTTCGATTCCCGGCCATAGCTTTACTTTTCGGATTTTTCTATGTGTTCTAATTTTCAGTGTCGTTTAGAAATTAAATTTCTAACGGTAAAACCGTAAAAGTAAACATAAAAATTAAGAAATAAAAATTTCTTGATTCATTTGATATTTCCTATCATTTGAAAAACAGCGCCATCTCTCGTCCCTGGTGAGCAGTAGATGTTCCACGGGAGTTTGTAATTGTGTCGTACAGACACATCATTCAAATAGATGACGCTTCGCGACAAATAATCGCATAGTAACAAGGTCACGTGACAGTTGGTATTAGATAGAAAAATTCGAACGCTTACTCACCTGCTATGGGTGGTGTAGGGGTATAGCACGCGTCACGGAATGACGAGGACCCGGGTTCGATTCCCGGCCATAGCTTTACTTTTCGGATTTTTCTATGTGTTCTAATTTTCAGTGTCGTTTAGAAATTAAATTTCTAACGGTAAAACCGTAAAAGTAAACATAAAAATTAAGAAATAAAAATTTCTTGATTCATTTGATATTTCCTATCATTTGAAAAACAGCGCCATCTCTCGTCCCTGGTGAGCAGTAGATGTTCCACGGGAGTTTGTAATTGTGTCGTACAGACACATCATTCAAATAGATGACGCTTCGCGACAAATAATCGCATAGTAACAAGGTCACGTGACAGTTGGTATTAGATAGAAAAATTCGAACGCTTACTCACCTGCTATGGGTGGTGTAGGGGTATAGCACGCGTCACGGAATGACGAGGACCCGGGTTCGATTCCCGGCCATAGCTTTACTTTTCGGATTTTTCTATGTGTTCTAATTTTCAGTGTCGTTTAGAAATTAATAAATACTTTGATAATGGTTATAAAATTGTTTACACCTACTTGCAGTTTCGTAGTTTAGTCGACAAAAAATTAAAATGATAGGTATTGCAGACTTTCTGTATGAGATTGTCTAAAAGTTAATGAAATTAAAAACAGATTCTTATTGCAAAAATTATGCAGTCAACAATTTTTACGCAACTGCATTTTGACACAGTGGAATTGTAGTTTGCCACCATTTGGATTCATGGAATCGACAATTTGTTGCAATGATGCCATGCCAATGTACGGGGAGTTAATAACAGATTGTTATGTCTGATTTAACTCGCTATTAAGTATAAAATTACCGAGTTGCAATAATGCTTTCTCGCTGGTATAAGAGTTCAATAAAATTGTACTATTATGAAGTTATTTTATACAGTTAAATTAAAATGAAGAGAAAAATGGAAAAATGGGAAAATTATTACTAAATTAAATTATTTTAAAAATGGATTAATTAAGCGTGAAAGAGCTACTATAGCTACTATTTTAACATACCAATAAGTTTTTATGAGTCGCTATAGCTAGTCAAGAGAAAATTTAAATCATGACATATTTAATCGATAAAAGTATGCAGGATAAATTAAATTTCGATTTTAGACGCATCTTCAGTGGTCTTCAAATGCGCTATGTTTACGTCCTGTACTATCTAGCCCTACGGTTGGAAATCGGAGCGCAGGCTCATTTATACGTATTCAGGCGACGCGCCTAGGCCACCAACGCCGTGAAGTGCAACCATGTACACTTAGTCAGGGGATACGAGAGATGTTAAATCCTAGTCACTACACAACATTGTTTGATGACTCAGATTATCCTCCCGGAATTGCCTAGTACTGTCCTACATGCTCAAACATTGTGAAGGTAAGTATTGACTTTGGTAAATTACATCAAATTCAGAGAGCCGGGTTCATATTTTTGAGTGGGTAAATATTTGAGGCAGTGCAAAAACTTGTACAACGCTTCCTTTGAGATTATGTATTTATCTAAACACAAACCTTATTGTAAGATAGTAGGACCTCTAGAAATAGGTTTATTTGAAATCATTAATATCCATATCAACATGTCAGCACATAATCTTCAACATCATTTTTTTGTCTAATTTTGTTAAACTGTATTCGGTTATAATTATCTAAAAAAAAATAGGAAAAATGCTTTTGTGAGTTAAATTAGCTGATCGGTTAGACACGTACGAATTTCATTAACTAACCACATTTGCGCACTTACTTCATACTTCCCGATTATAGGGTTTGGCTGTCAGTTGCTAAATTTCAATGAATGTCACTGAAAATTGACCACTAATTTATCGAAGTCTAGTGGACACTTGTAATTATGACAATTAATGTGAATGTTTGAATTTACAAATAGGGAAACGATTTGCGAACAGGCTTTCAGCGATACAATTGTAAATTTTTCAGTTAATACTAAGTAAGTATCATCTTGGTGTGTAGCACCAACCAAGTTTTTTGATGAATCCATATATAAAGGATACGTACAGTTATAGATCGGCAACACATGAGAAAGAGCGATGTCAGGGCGACAAAGATAGACGAGACCATTTTTCTTACACACTGTGAGTCTAACAACCCGGTGACACTCTTAATTGAAAGGACTAATACTTTTCTTTTTTCTACACGCGCTTACAGCCTCAAAATTTAAGTTTAAATTTGTTGTTTATTTCAACGACAAAAGAAGTGAGATTTTAATGGCTGCCAAGTTCAATGGTCAGTCCTGAAATTTATTTATATCAACTTAAAATAAAATTTCTTCTTATAACTTAGGATAACATAGATATTGAATCCTAAGATTTGATTTGGCTAGTTTTTATATACGACCGATATACTTATACGACGATACCTACGAAGTTGCAGGAAAAAAAAACAAATCTCAAAAAGTTTATTTTCAAAATAGGCCGCCAAGGGCTCTATTATGTGTCTTTTTTTTAAACTAGCAGCGCATAAGGAAAGACCATCATTGCCAAGAAGAATGCGCCGCAAGAAACTTGGCAGAAAGTAATTTTTTTATAATAAAATAGATTTACAAAAAAAAGCTAGTATCGTAATAAGCTTGGAGATTGAAGCCCCGCCACGACGGTAATAACGGATTCCGTTTACGCGGCCGCTCCCACTTCCCTACACAACTTTGCCATTCAAAAATCTGCGCTGTGGAGACTGACTAAGGCGTCCCCTGCATCTTTTTAAACCCAGTTTTCTTGTCCTGGTAAGAAAATGCATTTCTTTTTCATCCAATACTGCTTCATAGAAATTGACCTAGAAAGCCAGATTGGAAACGATTAGCCTTCAATTTCAATTTAATAAATTGATCGTAAGTATTGTATTTGGTAAAAAACTGTAATATAAATATTAATTTTACTGTAGTGATTATTTTAAGTGTGATCAAAGGGGTAAAACGGACAGTGTGAAGTATTAATTCAGAACATATTAAAAAAATCTTTCAAATCAGTAATGGAGTTTTTAGTGTAACTAAGGACGGGTACGCTACATAAATACGAAAAACTAAATTCCGATTATCGGAAACACGAATTTCATAATTCCGACGGTTATAAAACTCCGAATATAAGTATTCCGATCTTTCATTATTCCGATTTTTATAAATCCGAAATTTTAAAATGCCTAACGTTTACAATCACGGTTATCAAAATACCGAATTTGAATACACCGAACTATAAGAAGTCCGAATGAATAATAATCCGAAATATCAAAAATACGAATTCCGATTATTGAAATATCGATTTTCAAAACTCCGAATATTATAGGAGTAAAACAAACATGTTCGCGGCTTAGGGGTGCCCCAAGGGCCCCGCCGCGCCTAAACCTAACTTAATCCAATTCCTTATAAACAAAATTCCGATTATTGAAAACACGAATATCAAATTTCCGAATTAGTAATGAAGTAAAATTAATAATCGGAATTTTATTCGGGTGACACTTCGGGCTTTTCATTATTCGGAGTTATAAAAATCGGAATAGTATACAATCGGAATTTTGAAATTCAGCTAAATAAATTTCGTGTTTTTTAGTAATCGGAATTTTATTTCTTAGGAATTATGAAATTCGGAGTTTTGAAAATCGGAATTAGTAAATTCGGTATAAAATATTTCGCAGTATTTGGGTGTTCCCACTAAGGACATTTTCATAATTTAAGCCGTGATATTTACTCAACTAATAAAAGTATAAATCCAGAAAGAAGTTGACCAACAAAAGCATCCAATGACACCACCATATATATGAGTTGAACGGTTATCGCCATAAACACATTTGCTAACCTAAAATAAAATTAGGCTGACACTTTTGCACAGTCACGTTGCAAATTACGGTGTATATCCTACTAGGAATATTAATCAAAGAGACACGATCAAAGAAGAGTCACGATATAGTTCGGCTCATGTTGATATAACCACTACAAATTCAGTTCTTTATTTTCGCCTTGATTAAAAGTACGTAGTTAGGGCATTCTGTCCGCAAAAGCGAACTTATAGTGAGTAAACGAGGTTGAGGTGCCTTTCGCAGCCGAAGCCAAAACAAATAAACTATAAAACTTTGACACAGTTTATATTCCGCGCTTTATTTATATGATAATTTAAAAAAGTTTACATTTTATTTGTGAAGTACTAGTGAATAGTAAGTAGTTTCAGACAAAATTTGCTGTTGCGTTTCTAATCGTAACATTGCATGTCATCGTTCGACGGTTATTCGTTTAAGCGAAACAGATAAAGTATATTAATATCACATAGAGCCTATATCGTAGTCATAGACAAAATTATGTATCTAACAATTTGACGATTCATTCAAGCAAAAACATCGCGTACAATGATGAGTTTTTTGTAAAAATGTTTCCGCAATTTATAGCTTACTCATCACATCAGTTTAAATGAAATACCTCGGTTTAAACATATACTTAACTTACATGTTTCATTTACTTTAAACTTTCTAATTAAATAATTAATCGTGTAATTTTGTATTTATGTAAATTAAGATTTTACAGTCAAATTATGTTTTATAATGTCAAAAACAAAGGGAAAAACGAGTGAAATGAGAAGTTGTAGGTACGATGGCAATTCAGATGCAATATTTAAAACGCGAATAGTTTCAAAACTCGATGTTTTGTGCCAGCTTTTTAGTTCACTTTTACATGTTTAGCACGTTACTAATGTGACATTGTTCAACTGTCATGAACTAACACACTTGAACAACAAAGGATCGTTTTCGGAAAGTTTTAACGCAACTTAATCAAGTCTTAAATTTCGATTTAGCGTGCCAAATTGTCACGCTGGACTTATTTTACGATGTCATTTTATTTCTAAAATCTAAATAAAAAAGGATCTATTTTAAAACATTAAAATTCAACACAGTAAAGTTACTAATCGATTCAAATAACACACATAAATACCAAAACAGACAAAACCAAACGCTGGATAATTGGTAGGTACTTAATTTATTTTGATTAATAATAGGTGATATTGGTTAGGTAGTAGAGGATTTATTACGTCATTATTTTTAGGGGTAGCTCTTTTTACGTTTATTTTAGGTAGTCTTTTATAGACCTCGTAGAGTCGTAGGTTAGGTTAGCAGTTAGTAATTCTGTTAAATATATTTATTTTAATGTAGTTCAGCATTTTATTAATTGACATATTTTTTTATTGAAAATAGAAATGAGAAAAGAAGAATAACACGGTGATTTATTCAATAAAAACGTTTATTTTAAAAGTAAAACGAAAGTACAACAGAAAATAATATCAGTATTTCTCCATAATTTAAGTGTGTTTGCACGGTCGACATATCATATTTGCAGAACCAAAGTATACGATAAACGTTAACAGAGTGCATTACGAGGACGTTTGCAAACGCTGTATTCGCAATATCTGGATCCTTCTCAGTTAAATGAAATAGCTGCTACCGTAAGGAAGTAGGATGATATTAAATTCACGGAATATGAGAATATCGTGTACGTCTCTTTCCAAGCATGCCAGCAACGTGCTCGTAGCAATACTTGTAACGACTCCTATAATGGCTTTACTTGTGATTTAGTCTTAACTGAAATCCTAGTTGGCAGCCACCGAACACTATATTTGGATAGTAAAAATCTAAATGGCCTCTCCAAACAGTCTAGTATTTGTTAACAAAAGTTCGTGTTGAAGTTTGTTAGCCATTACTTATTAAAATACTCCGATTGTTGTATAGTGTGTCTCAGTTGCAATGTGGCCGTATTGCGCATTGCTAACGTCATTGTACGTTTACATTGTAGAGATCCGCCTTTCCAGATTCAGATCAGATATAAAAAAAAAACTTATTTAAATTAAAGGGTGAAATATGTAAGTGCCTACATAAAAAAATAATCTAGTATATGAATTGGAATATTCAGGAAATCCGGAAGTTATTTACAATTAGGTAAATAGTAATAGTATTATTGGGAGTAAAATAATAGGCACTGGTTTCCGGTGGAAACAAAAGTATAATCAAAGTCATATTCCAATGAATTAATAAAAGTACTTACGGTTCAGAAACATCGATTCACTTCAAGACACTGAGAATTGTTAGATACAAATGCACGTGTTGGCACACAAGAAGAGTAGAAACGAAATGACAAATTAAATATTGCGGATTACTTAAAAAAAAGAGCTCGGCCACGATATTTAGTGATCATTTTTTGTACTTTTAGTGCCAAAACGTGCGTGAGCGGACGTGAGTAGTTCTAAAAGACGCTTTTCTTATGATAATTGGAATAGACGCATTAGCCTCGTAGACGACATAGCCCCGGTTGACTAATACATACTACCTATCGGAGAAAAAGCTGATTTTTCTGCAGTTCGACTGCAGTTCTGATAACTGCCTAAAAATAAGGGTCGATCAAGAAATCATCAATACAAATTCTGGAACACCTATCTGCAAAGGAAGCTATCTATGCTAAGTAGTCAATCTAGGTCGGGTCACTGATTCACTGATTAGACGAATAAAGTCAAGATCCGAATAACTTATTTCAATGCGGACTTTCGATGTTTTAACTGATTTGGAATCGGTTCGTATGGTAAAAAACTATCGTCGGGTACGCATATTCTTTAAAACTTTCAATTTTATGAAAAATATTTTTAAGAGTAACAATATTTACAATGCGTTACTCTCATTTTGTTTGGTCATAATCACATCTACTGAGATATATTTATGAATTATAAAAGCATTTGGTTTCCGAGTATTCTTGTAAACTGAATGATTGCACCGGAATTCAAGCTACCAGAAAGCCCAACTAGATTACTAGACAGACCCCTATTAAAAGAAAAGTTGAAGTAAAAAACATATACCCCGCCGGATCTTATTATGCACACGATGGGACAAACGGGAAATATTATGTTTTATGACTCCGAGGACAGCTTGCTATCGACGAGCAATGAAATTGAACTATGTGTATAGGAAATGATACTGTGGAAATGTGGGTATTTAAGTAACAGAATATAAAAGCTGCAGACTAGGACCAATAGGACCATAAGCGGGATCATGTCAACAAACAAAACCTGCAGACAAGCTCAAACATAATAAAAATACACTACGTACAAGTAGGTACGTAAATAGAGCGGCATATGACTGACTGAGTGTCTATTTCACTAGATACTATAGTCACGTAAGTAAACATAATATAAACGCTTTCTAGCTTTGATTTTGTGTGTGGCCTAGCTGTCATCTTGGCTTTAAACAGAGCTGTTTGCATTGTATGTATATTTATGCATGCAGGGTCATTTAAAACTTACGGTTTCTGTCTATCGGTCTGTCCGTATATCACAAGAAAATTACTCAGAAACTATGATTTTCCCATAGAAAGTAGAGATGCGATCTTTTGTGTTACTGTAACACTGTTACACCGTTACTCGTAGTTGTTTCACTCTGTATTGTCGGCACTGCGTCAACTGCGTGCAATACAATAATACGATTTGCAGTGGCACTGTAGCACAGCAAGTCAAGCCCTGCATGCAGGGCTTTGAGTAAGCCGCTTTAGGGGAAAAATATACGGATTACTAAAATAATTCACTCTTCTGAGCGTAGCGCGGTAGGGGCCGCATTGCAGCGCGGCTGTCGCAACCGATAACAACGCCGACCTTGGCGCTATGACCTGCGATGAACACATGCTAGGAAAAACTGAGATAAAATGGGTAATTTTTTGCTTTAAATAAAATAAATTTCATATTATGCTCGGACTTATTCCCTAGTCTCTTTAAAAAAACAACACGCACATCGCCGATCGTGGTCATTCGGCTAGGTTTGGGTGCAATCGGGAAACTTCGTTTCGCTTTGCAGTCGCGCTGTCTGCATGCGTTCGTGTCGTGACAAGTTAGTTTTGTTTACATCTATGTAAGCCGTGTTTCATTTCGTTAGCAAAATAAAACAAAAAGTGTTTAAACATTCGATTAGAGCAATTGATTTGTATAATGTCGAAAAGGAAAGCGTGTGTGTGGACATTTTTTGACAATGTTGATGGTGATTCATGTAAAATGAGGTGAAAAATGTCTCGTTTTCCTGTAATCCATAAAGTGCCGACAAATCGGCACATTTTGCCGATTACAAATAAGGCCGGATAGTCGGCCTTAACGACTAGTCGGTACATCTCTAATTTTGTATAAACATTTAGAAAAAAGTCGACTAACACTAAATTAATCAGTTCAAATAATGAAAATTGCACTTTCCGCCTATACGCCCACAATCATGCTGAACGTGGCCTTTAGGTTACCTTAGGTTGTTACCTTAGGCTCTGCCTACCCCGTGATGGATAAAGACGTGATTTATGTATATGTTTGTATGTAGGTAATGTCATCTTTATGCTCAGTTGTTTGCAAATCCCGTGTGCGTTTTACTTGAAGCAACCTGTTCAATTAACACGTGTGTGTCGTATTGACGAAAGCACGTGGACAGCAAAGGCTGACGGCCGACTAAAGTTATGCGTCGTTTGACGTTCCTTAAACACACCCCTCCCGTGCCGCTCCCATACCTCAGGAACAGACTTAAAATAAGTATATAGGGTGCCGGAACAAAATGTTATCCAAGTGCGGCTATTTCGATAAACTCGCTAGGCTAAACATTTGTGATGCCCTGCATTCCATTCCTCGCGGCCGCTGCATCGCTACCGAAGCTTAGAAGTACCTAATTAAATAAGTAGGTACCTACGTGATTAAGTCCCGAGGGGCCAGTGATTATAGTTATGACTACAAATCGCGGAAGCTTAAAATAATATTTTAGCAATTGATATCATATTATGATATCGATTGCTCATGTTGCCTTCTACACCGTATATCGTGAAAAGTAATAACAGCGCTTTGAGAGTAAATCCGTATTTTATATCTTTCTTTGTACATAGATAGGTACCTAATCATTGGCGCAGCCAGTAGGATGCAATACGCTCTCAAAGGAATTCTAGTTTCCAATCAGGAAATCAGGAAACTCAAAGTCTATGTAACAGCGTTCTAAGTGACATTAAAATGAAACTTTACTGATACGAATCACTAATACTGTAATACTTACTGGTTACATCGTCACTACGAACATGGATAATGAACAGGACCTACTATTTTCTTAAAATTTTAATTAAATTTATAGTAAACATAATTTATAATATATACACACTAATCCAACACAGAGAAATCATTACTTATTTTATTTTTTATTTAGACTATACTATAGTCAAGACCAGCTTTTGCCCGCGACTTCGTCTGCATGGAATTACCTATCACTTACCTACCTACTTTGGTTGGCCTATGTTCAACGCCTACATAAAAGTTAGAGGCAAATATTCAACTATCGTAGTGTGATGGTATATAACTTAAAGCCCTCCTCGATAAATGGGCTAACTAATGCTGAAAGATTTTTTCAAATCTGACTAAGATTAGAGCGTTCAACCTTCGTTCAACCAAACAAACTCTTCGTCAGCTTTCTAATATTAGTATAAATTCCTGGAATGATGCTGTTTCGATGACATTAAGGTAACAAGTAGTTTGCCATATCTCACGTGCAAAAATAAAGGGTCACTTTACATACAAGTTTCTATGGAATTTACGGCAATTTTTGCTCGCCAGTGTATTTTATCTGATATTGCAATTTAATAAAGTTAGAAATAAAAATGTGACCTCTCAGTAATTAGTACGTAAACTAATTTAATGTGCCTCTTGAAAATTATAGCAAATTTTATTCTTGCTCACTTTCGGGCTACAATAACAATTTTAGTGTGATACACTAAACCAAGTAAAGGTGATGCTTGCTCTATTTGAATTAATATCAACTTTGAGTTTTTAATCACAAAAAACGTTCCATAGATATGACTATCCACACAAATATTGGTAGGTATGTGACTGACAAAAGCCCAGAACAATACCTGATCTCAAGATTGTCAAGGCGATTAAAAAACATAATAAAGAATAACCTAGTAAAAGAAAGTAGCAAATACGTAAAACTAACAAAAAAATCCGAAACTGTTTTATTTTACCAATAGAGTACGAGTACGACTATAGTTAGTTTAGCAGACAATCATAGCCGCTTCCACTTTCATCAATAAATTTAATTTACCTCTGTCAAACAATAAACTACTCCACTGTTTTATTTTCAACACTAGTTACTTACTTGCTTTAAGTAAATGTCTACCCATCAAAACCATAACTTGTAAAAAAAACAAATCTCGCAACTCAGCTCTTCTACCGTAAAAAGTCCATGTAGTTTATTCAGTCCCTACTAAAGAGACCTCCTGTCTTAAGTTATTACGTAATTAGCTAACCTAACATTATAATGACCATATCAAAATCTTTTATGTTTTAAATAAATAAATTGACTTGGCATTTTAATTAAACCATCAATTTAACATAATAATGTAGTATAAAAACACATTTTTTCTCTCAAGTACCTAATAGTTGTTTCTCCCAAGTACTTAGTAGTAGTTGCCTACCTTCCTATTTAAAATTAACCTAAAACCATGCAATTATGAAAATAAAACTTCCGCGGAAGTATAAGTAGGTAACGGATAGGTGTTGTTTATTATTGTAAAACTTACCAACTCGGCGTTGTTTCAATGGTGTTTGTGTTAGCGTTAGTGTTCTCCCAGGGCGGCTTCGACTGTTTCTGGAATCCAGCTCCACCTCCCGCGAACATTAATACCGCCGGGATAGCCGTCCAAACACTCAGCAACGGACACAACAATCACACTAACGCCATCCAAGGCGACGATCACCACCCGCTCACTAATACGCTTTTATTTACATCACTAGAAAGGTACTACTTCATAGGAAAAAAGGAGCCGTTACTTTGAATTTGACGTATCCGAAACTCTCATTGTTCTCTTTTGTGATGGGACACTACGCGTATGGATGGTATTTTCCCACACGTTCGCAATGGTAACGAGCGTCGTCGATGAGACGATTTCTTAGAATATTTTCAGAGTACGTAAAGTATTCCGGGAGTTTGATACCGCGTCCCGCTCGCGTGTCTGCGGCCCGACGGCTTGTTTTATTTTTGGTGCGGACAGTTTTTACATTTGCGTAATTGCATAAGCTCTCAAAATTTTATGATTGGTTAATTAGTTGAAATTAGACCAATGAAATTACTTATGATAATGTATTAACCGTTTCGTTGATATTAGTGTTACAATTCATTTGCAGTTCTTTGAGCTAGCTATTTTAATTGCGCGCGCTTGTAATGTCTACTTTAAATAGGTATTTTAGTACTTATTTCGTCAGTACGAGTCTCTCTTTCGTCTGACTGCGTTTGTACGTATGTATTGCGGGATAAGAATTCGGATTTGAAAGAATGTCGGTGTCTAGAATTTAAAGTATTTCCTGAAAAAAGCACCAACATTATTTTTCCAGAAGTTAGTATAACTAGTAAATGAGCTCAGCGCTTGTAAATGAAATTCATTTGTATTTATAGGACTTTGTTGATCTTTATCTGGACATTTCAAAAAATAACAGAACTGTACCAATTTTAAGACTGCACATTTTTTTGTCTGATTGTTATCAATCTTTCCACGCTACAGGGTGCAGTACAGATACGCTCACGCCGCTGCCGTATCGTTTGTACGGTTTTGAATAAGTAGATTTCGTGGTTATTATGAGCCAATATTACCAACAACAATGTGGCTGAAACACGAAGAAGCACCAATTGCGAAAGTAAAAGACAGCAATTGAAATTTTAATAGAAATACGCTTGTTTTAGTAAGGTACGAGTAATATTGCAGGTTGACGTTTTTTATAGGGTTGAAGAAATAATCATTTTAGAATTATCGTATTAGCAGTAGCAGCTATTAAAAACACAATCCCGAAAGGTATGATTACAAAGACTACTTCGGATTAGGTAAATAATCAAATAAACCTTGTATTCAGTATTTAGCTATATATTGTACGAGCACTATACCATCCCCTCTCATTCACATTCACACCCATATACTTAGTATATACATAGATACACATTATAAACGTCCCTTATCCAGGGGTTCGTATGAAAGTACTTATTCAAAACAGATAAAACTTATATTTGCGATAACGCCGCGGAGGATTGCGTGTTTGCACTAAATATCAAGCGAACAGCTGGAAAGTTTCGTTGGTTTACTTTATTTGGGTCCCATTAGTCGTGCTAATGCCAAATTTAACCCCGTTTTACGATGTTCACCGAAACACTTAACTTATAGCGGCCGATTTAAAAGAACTTTATTTTCTTGACCCATATCTATACTAATGTAGTGGTAATAAAGAGGTAAACTTTGTTTGTATAATATATAAAAAAATTACTGATAGAAAGCTGGGCCTGTGTGGTGTCTTGTGAAAGACATGATTTATTTATATTTCAATCTTATTTCTTTTAAGAATGTAAGTATATAGGGACTGTAATCATTGAGCGAATATTCTGTTGTTTTCTTAATTTTTGATTTTGTAATTTTTCCCTCGTACATTACAAATCAATTCTTAAGAGACCATCAATGCCATCAATACTTTAAAATTCACCAACTGCAACAATTTAAATATACCAAAGACTCCGACTTACCTGCAAATAAATACATATTTAATTAGATACTTCAATGTCGACCTTCAACGTAGAAATTGCTTCGCCAACGTCAAGGTTCAATATTATTATAATTTCCACTTCATATTACGTGTTTTTGAAGTCCATGTCAAATCAATCTTCTTGCATTTTTTTATCGAAGAGGAATTATTCAGTTATCTGGTGAAGCACTTTCTTGGTTGAATTGTGATTGCAAAAAAACGAGTACCTATTTCCAAGAAAATGTAACATTTCGCTTTTTTGTAGCTTTGTAGTTTTTGTAATGCAATTTTGTTGGCAATGTGTTTCAATGATTGAAATATTTCAAAGCCTTTAAACTACAGAAGAATTTTAACAGATGGTTGATCAGTATTTGCATGTGACGGTATCAGTAGCTAACTCGCTCGCAATCGCCATCGTGTTCATTTTGACAATTCATGTATGAATGTAACAGCTAGCTGATTCCGATGCCAATTGTCAGCCCATACATGAACTGTCAAAATGAACACGATGGCGATTAGACAGTAAACAATAAGCCTACTGGTCAATAGAGATAAAGTCAGTGAAGTGCAAGTGAAACTAACCTTTCCTGAGTCTTGTCTGTCGATGTGGCTGAACTCTGCTCCCGGCGCCGGTCATGCATCAATCCCATAAACTTGCCGATCCATGGATTCTTCGAGCCGTGCCCCATTCCCGACTGCCACATAGTCATTGTGGCAGTCGGGTGTAGGCACGGTCTGGTTAAATTGGTTTAAAGATTGGATACCATTTTGTAAATTTCCTTAATTATTTTTTTATTGGGAGTACCACCCATTGTAAGGCCTAGTATTCATAGCTAGGTTCTGAAAACACAATTTTGACAATATTGAAAATATACTCAAGAGCGAAAACAACGGGTGACTTTTCATACGACTTTCTATGGGAAGTGACCCTTTATTTTTGCTCGTCAGTGTATTTAAAAATTCAGATTATCTTTCCTTCGTGTTGTGTCGTTATTGTTGAGGGATTATATGTAGGTATATGTAACGAGGAATAATAGTGTTTAATTTTATAACAGAACTAATCCAAAAGTTACAGAATGTCTCTTCATGCTACAACTTAGGCATTGAATTTGTCAAGGACTTGAAAATATTAAGCAAACGAAGCTACGAGAAGCACCTAGTTCCATTTAAAAAGACGGAAAGGTTTTATGGTTGGTAGTTAACCCGGGTCTTACGTCCGTATTATGCTAAGATATACATTTTAAATTCAAATCCGCACATACATTGCGAAAAACTCAGGGTGCGAGGCCGGGCTTAAGTCCCGACGACGACTCTCTATTTGAGTTGCGGTCTTGCGGCAGGTCGGGCCATTCGGCGGCCACGGATTTTAACTTTTCAGCCAGCGGTAAACAAAAAAAAACTAGAAGTTTTTTTACCGCACTTGCTACATTCAAAACCACCTTAGTAATTACTATGAAGAAGACCAACACTCTATACTTTGTACATACATACGTGTATTAATGATACTATTAATCATTTCCAGCAATTAAAGGACGACCAATCTCAGAATGTTTAAGTGAATTTACTGTTGCAGTTTTTGTATATTTTATTTAGGTTTTACATTTTTGGTTTTTCTCTGTAGACAGTCCTGAAACAAAGAAAACGGTATTGTTAACTAAACTTTAAATTACGAAGTAGTAGTAAAGTAATGAACATGTAGGTATATATTCCACGTTTTCCGACTTAAGCATCCAATTTTATATGTAGTTGGTACGAAAAAGTGGATACTTATGTTAGGTGACCGATCGTACATATATTCATCACTTATTATTGCGTCTTAATAACTATTCATAAACTTTTGTTGGCTTAGCATTCGTTTGTCATTTTTCTTTGCCAGATATATACATCCTAAATGAAATTTTGCTATAAAAGCTGTGTAATTAATATACGAAAAGGTATTGTTCGATTCCGTTTCATCCTACGTAAACTCGAGTTTCCTTTTATACAATCACTAGCTTTTGCCCGCGACTTCGTCTGCGTAGAATTAGTATTTTGGGTAACTTATTCTTAGTGGTAGGCAAACATTTAATTAGAGCACAAATTAAATATAATTACCCTTAGGGTATTGCATCTTCATAGTAAATTTCACTCCCCTATTCACATCTTTGACAATTTCTGCAAAAACTATTCTATTCCCTTCCCCGGGACCATAACAATATCCATCCCAAATTTCGTTTAAGTTGTTTCTTCAGCTTCAGCGCGAAGAAGGCAAAAGAAAGACGCACTTTTACATAAGGGGAGGCCTTTGCCCAGGAGTGGGACACTCAATTAGGCTAATATAAAAAAAAAACATGCATCAAGTAGGTTAGTACCTATACCTGGTTATTTTTAAGATTTGTTAGTTTTCTAAGTGACTTTAACGCCATTTCATGCCCTAAAGATATGAAAAAAAAGGTTCCTTCGATAGCTGCTACTACCTACCATATTAATTGTCAACCCAATTTTGCCCCCATCCACAGGTCTTCTTTAAACCGCTGAAACACATATTATTTATTTTTGTGTCTAATAAAAAGTCTAAAAATAAAGTTCCTCCGTTTCTCAAGGTCAATTTAATCCCGTACCAAATTTCATAAAATCGGTTCAGTGGTTTAGGCATGAAAGCGTAACAGACAAACAGAAAAACGAATTTACTTTCGCATTTATAATATTAGTAGAGATAGGAATTATTATAAAACATTTTTTTGTAAAAACCGGCTAATTGCGAGTCGGACTCGCGCACCGAGGGTTCCGTATAAATTCGGCAAGTGAATATGATATCCAGTGTTAGCAGAGCCCTGCTCCTAAGCAAAATGTAGGCAGTGTGAGGTCATTTTATATTGGAACCTATGACCCACCATCATACAAAATTTCAAATTTCTAAGACAACTGGAAGTACCTTCTTCTTCTTCTTCTTCTTTAGCCTTTCTCAACCTCTAAGGTGTAGGCCTCCTTCAGTTTATGCCATCTGTTTCGATCTTGAGCAGTCTCCAACCACTTTGTTCCCGCCAGTCTTTTGATATCGTCGTACCAACGCATCTGCGGTCTTCCTCTCGGGCGTTTCTCGCCCCATGGTCTCCATTCCATGGGCTGGTCATGTCGCCCGCAAGCATGGCTCGTGGTGCAGGGCAGTGGTGGAATGGAATGGAATGGAAGTACCTACCTACCCAATATTTTTTGAGAACACGGCGATTTGTATGGAAACACCCTTTCTAATGACTGTACCTTGTGATTGTATCTTAAGGGTTAATCTTTTCACAACTCCAAGGGACCGCAAATCTACTGTATCGGTAATTTTTTTTAATTTCAACTTTATACCTACCTATACGCGTTCCCGAGTAAAAGGAACTTGACAGACAGAAGGACGGATGGACAGACGGACAACTAAGTGATTCTAGGTTCCTTTTTTCCTTTAAGGAACCTTAAAAATAGATACTTTCTAGGTACGAATAATTTCATTCATGTAGCGTAGCGACATCTATTAACGAATAGTGGAACTATTTAACCCATAGTAAACTTTATTATTATTCTGTTGCTTAGTATTATTATAACATATTACATGTACTACATTTTTGAACTCAGGACTTCTTCCTCTTTCATTTGGTATCCCAATGAATAATGTATCAAAAAAAATTTTTGGTGGACCCCCCCTTTTTCTTTTATATCTCGACTTCTAGGTGGAATTTCGAAAAAAACGCGACATGGCAGTTTAAGTTAGATCTCCAGCAATACAATAAAAAAAACCGCATTCAGTTTGGTGCAGTAGTTTTTGCGTAGCGCGGTAACAAACATACAGACAGACAGACAGACAGACAAAAATTCTAAAAATTGTATTTTTGGCTTCTATGGCGCTTATAGATGCCCCTTAGTTTATTTTTTCTTTAAAATCTCCTATGTACAGACATCGACCTGTTACAATTTTATTATATGTATAGATTGCTGATTTTTCACAATTGATATCTTTCATCGTGTATCTATACAATTACGCACAGTTTTGATTCTACACACAAAAAACTTTTATACGTTTACTAGCTGTTGCCAGCGACTTCGTCTGCAAAGAATTCGTTTATCGCTGTCCCGCGGGAACAACGCAATTTTCCGGGATAAAAAGTAGCCTATGTGCTATTCCAGACTTTTCCCTATCTATGTGCCGAATTTCATCCAGATCCGTTGGGCCGTTCTGGCGTGATTGAGTAACAAACAAACATCCATCCATCCATCCATCCATACTTTCGCATTTATAATATTAGTTAGATAAAATGAAAACGGATTTAGATTTGTGCGTATTCATGCGTATTTAACTTAATTTGATCACATATGATATAACATCAGCCGCTCGAAAGTGTGGTGCCGGTTGAATAGCTCTTAAAACCAACATGGAAGTAGTTTATATTTATTAGAGACATATTGACATTTATTTTCACGAGGAGAACTTATTCTAATCAGCAGAATGTAATCCAATCAATAAGATACTTCGTTGTTAATTATTTAAGGCTTACAAATAACCCTCATGATTATTATTTTAATGTCTAAGAATCATATTTAATGTCGGTTATATTTGCTTGAATATGTATGTATAATCAGCCCAGGGGGCCAGCGCTACCTCTTGTCATCACGGAACACAATAGCCTAAGTACAAAGTAAACTTGAAGAGTCTTGATGTGCGAAACCTTTTATTATAATTGAGTGAGCAAGTCGCGTTGTCTTGAATCAGTGCCGTTGTGGTGGAGCAGGCACGGGCATCGTGGCCTATCTGCAGAAGTGTGAGCCCATCTAAGCATAAATACCTACAAACTTGGTCCTCAGTAGCAATAAGCTTTCACTGGTAAGGCGCGAAGTGAACTCACGCACTGAAAGATACGCGATCTGCAACTCGTGCGTAGGCATAGCATCAGAAAAGTAGTAAGTAACTCGAAGTATGTACCTCGTTGATATTTATTTTATACAAGGAATATGAAAATGTAAGCATACGAGGTAAAAATGCATCCAACCGATTAAAAAAACATAGTCAAAGAAGCATTCAGCCTATAGTACAAAAATGAATATACGAACGGTGACTTTGATAGCCTTGCTAAGTCTTCCTCTTAAACCGTCTGTCGCGAATAAAACCTTTGAAAATTACTGTAAAACCTTAAATCATAATATTTCCAAAGTAGTTCTTGTCAGGTACTTATGATGATTTACGATGCACAGACAGAATAAAACGAGTAGTATAAGATTAATTTGCTCAAAGAAACCTGTTTAGCCTCTGAATAGTTAACAAAGTTTGACGTAAGTTATTTATTGTTGTCGACGATACAGCCCGTGAACTTATACTACAGACTACCTTTAGTCTTATCACATAATAATAATATTACAGCCCTTTTATTCCGAATTCCCTACAATGTTTCAGTGCAATATGTTGCCGTCACTTTAAATCGCGTAATTCGGCGTGCCTCTTGGTATAGGCCTCCTGTATTAAAAGGCTAATTAAAGGGAACGCGGGACCAGTGCGGATTGGGAACGTTTGACTCGCATCATTGAATTTCTTCGCAGATGTGTGCAAAGTTTCCTCACAATGTTTTCCTTCACCGAAAAGCTCATAACAAATTTCAAATTTAATTTCGCACATAGATTCCGAAAAACTCAGAGGTGCGAGCCCGGGATTCGAAGCCACGACCGTCTCTCTTGAAAGGCCACAGGTCAAACCACTAAGCTACCACGGCTATAAATAGGTAGTTAAATATCTGCATTTGACTCATTGAGACAAATGAAAATTAACCATTCAAGCTAGCGAACAACACTTTATTCCCAACTTACTATTTTATTCCCAACTTTATTTTACTTAAAAGCGCGTGAGAGAATTTTGTGACGGATTTCCGCAGTTTAGTTTCGTCATATTTACTTATTATTTGTTTATTACGCGAATCATAACTGTAGAAAGAGACAAAAGTGTTGCCATACAATGACGTTATCATTTATAAAAAATGGATTTAACATGAAGTCTGGTATTCAGACTATTTTTTTTATTGCGGTTAACATGAACATGACGCAAGTATTCGATTTCAAGACTAAGTCAGCAGCCAAGTATCTTAGACCACTGAGCCGACCGAAAATCATGTAAGTAGATACCTCGCTTGACTTACTTGGCACATGTACAACATTATTGTTCTCATCAAGTATGGATGGCGGAGAGGCTAGGAAAATATACTTTGGCATTATTGTAGTAAAGTACTATAATCGGTTTAACTTTTGAATCATGGTTATGGTTACGTCAGCTATTTGTGCAATCATTGTAAACTACATATTAAGTAATCTAATACTCGTAATAAACGTTAAATAGCTCTATAGACAATCTTTCGGCATTTATATCAAGTCTTTCGTGAGCGCGAATTTCATTTTATACACAAGTTCATTTATTTGCTCGTTCGCTACGACTGCGATTAAAATCAAAAATGTTCATACATTCTGCAGATTTAACGTTAGGTAGTAAAATATGTAAGGAATTAAACCTATAGACAGCAGACACTTTAAATATTAATTTATAAAATGATTGTATATGCACCGAGCAGGAAAAATTATGGCTGTTTGCTTTACAAGCTAAGAACTAAGTAAAATAATCAATTTGCGGTCATTGTTCAATTGTAATCATTGTTAATTAAAATTGTGTTACGGTCAAGCGTTTTAAAATTATAACTTGAAAATGGAGAAAAACTGTCTTGAATTTAAAATATGATTGGAGAAAAAAAATACACTTTATTTCATTTGTCGCAATACAACTAGGTAGGCAATTTTTTTATTAGAGCAGTAGATTTGTGGCTACAAAGAGATTAACGCCATTAACGAATTAGTAAACCGTACCTATCACAAGTGAAAGAAATGCTATCCCAGATTTTAATCCTCACTTCACAGCATTTTGCGGGGCGCGCGTTGATATCTAACAGAGGACAATCCAATCGTTGCGTTTCTAGAATACCTTTTTGGAACTCGTTCAATGAACTGTTCAATATTGTTTCCTTCCAGTTGTGACAAATTGGAATAACTCCTTCCTCAAACATAGGAGTTGTTTGTAAACGTTTTAAAACACAATAGTACGTAATTCGCCGTTTACACACAATCAGGGTGGAGGCCGGCGCGGGGCGACGCGGCGGCCGCATCGCGTGCGCCACGCGACCGTCTGCACGCCGCCTTCTTCGTCGGCCAACGCACGCCGCTGCAACCAAAACGCATCTACTATCTACTGTTATACCAGACAGGACCATATAAATTGCACCCGATGTCAGACATCACTTTACGTAAGTACTGGTAAATACCGTTTAGCTGCCCATTAAATTCTGAACTAGGAGAATTGTCTATTCTTAAAATAAATTTTATGACGTGTGGAATATGTTGACGATATTTTTCGTGTCCATCCTCTGTCTCTCTGTCAAGATAGACTAATGGCCTGAATAAAGTAACAATCTGGTCCGCTTGGATGCGCAAGGTTAGTGACCGCATTCGTGGTGCGGGTAGGGCAGTCTTTGAGGGATGCCTATTCAATAGGTAGAAGACATATTTCCTGCTGCTTATGACGATGATGAAGTTCTCTAACGGGTGCGTGCTTTAGGTACTCGCATGGATAAACTTTGTTAACATCGTACCTCAATTTTGTACGCTGGGATTTAGGCAGTTTAACGTTCGACGTGAGCAAAACGAATTAAAAATGTAATGTACATTTAATCTGTCCGCTGCTTGGATAATGTAATGGACTCCATTATCCAATTAGCCAAAATTCATTGCACCCAATAAACACAGTTGATGTACTTTTGTAAGTAGGTACAATAGTTATAGTAGGTTAGTAGGTACCTATTGGTTTAGTCACCCGTCTTACTTACGTTAAATGTGTGCCAAGTAAGATTTAAACCACGCTTTGATTAACAAAATCATTTCTACCTTTAACAAATACGTACAAAGTTGTGTAAGTAAGTACCTAATTATATTTAATAGGGAATAGATATGCATTTAAGAAATTATCACATTTCTTAATAAAATATGAAAATATCGTAAAATAGAAGACAAAAAGTGAAATAAAAAGTAATATCGGTTATGAAATACGGAAAATACGAGTTAATAAGAGTTTTAAACTACTCAGCAGCCGCAGCAGCGAATAGAAAGAAAGATCCGATATGACATCTGAGGTCATTTGTCAGAACGCCAATATAAACTCCATATTAAAATTCCGCTTAAATACTCTAATAATATATGTATATCCTATCGTAATCTTAAGTCTATAATCAATCGGTTTATATTTGGATAAGAGATAAGTACTTAATACGCTAATGTTCCTCAGTCCATAAATCTTCTCGTACCTACCCTAAAGGAGCCCACCGTAATCTTGTAGAATTATGAAATTAATTCGTTGTTCCGTGAGAAAAGCTGTGTAGGTGGATGCCCATTTTGTATATTGATTAATTGGCTGCGAAATCTTAAAAGGATTTCGTTATTACAAGTATGCACTTTATTTACAGAAACTCTAATCCTCTTAAACTCTTTACCAATTTAGAATTAAGAATGAATTTTCTATCTTCATGAATGGTTTTATAAATGATGAGGTTAAAATGTTAATGTAGGTAATTGGAATATTATGTATAGGTAGGTACGTAATGTGTTACATGCTTATCGACGGCGTCACCCTTTATCGAGCAAACCAGTAGGTGCCTATGTTGTGGCGTTTGCGTTAATGCAGTTCTGCTAGATGGGTCCTAGTTTTTTATGTTATTAGATTTAGCCCACGACCTTGTGTGCATTAAATTAGTAGGACGATTCCTTTATTGAAGTCAGTTAAATATATTACTGTTGTTGAGATCTAAATATAGAGCTATTCGTATTGACCCATTAGCTGTTACCAAAATTTGCAGACAGCACTCGTATTTTCGGACTAGCTGCATCGCTATTTCTGTAGCTAGATTGAAAGCTGGGTTGTTAGATCAAATTCTCACAAAGACTCGAATATTTAATAAATATTATCATTTTTGATCGCACTGCATCAGATCAGATTGCAAAAAATATTGTCCTACTTACGCAGCTCCACACTGAAAAATTACTATTAATATAATCACTACACCTTACTGAGCGAGGTGAAATTACTTAAGTTAAATTTTGTTTATTGATGATCCGTTTATGGTTTATGGTACCTTGGCCTCAGTTACCTAGATTTAATATATTCAGCGGCACAAAATTTGACCTAGTCGCGATACAAAATTACCTAAGTTATTGTACATAATATGTATATGAAGGCCACATTATTCACCGCTGAGTAAGTATAGCTTAGACTAGGTACAAGAGCAACATCACTGCGGTATGCGACGCCGCCATGCCCCGGGTCCGAAGGATGCCAGGCAAGCGGAGCGTCTACTGGTGGTCGGAGGAGATCGCGGCCCTCCGAGCCACCAGCAACCGCGCCCGCCGTGCGTACACGCACTGCAGGCGGAGACGGGACCACACTGCCGAGGAGGAGGAGCACCTCCACAGCCGGCTCAAGTTGGCGAAAGAAGCGCTCCAGTCAGCTATTGCCAAGGCCAAGGACGTGGCATACGAGGATTTCCTGGCCACGCTAGATAGGAATCCATGGGGGCGTCCTTACAAAATGATAAGGAACAAATTGAAGCGCGCACCCCCCATGGACTTAATGGAGCCGGAACTCCTCAATCAGGTGCTGGAGGTGCTCTTCCCGCCGGCGCCGGACTTTACTCCTCCGAGGATGTCGGCCCCCTCGGAGGAGTCAAGAGACCCACCCGTTCCCGTCCCGAGGATCAACGAGGACGAGTGGATGATGGTGGTTGACCGTCTCCGGGCCTGTAAAAAGGCCCCGGGGCCAGACGGAGTCCCGGCCAGGGTAATACCCGTGGCCCTGAAGCACCTGGGGGGGCGCCTCAGAGACCTCTACGATGAGTGCTTTGAGGTGGGGCGCTTCCCCCAAGTTTGGAAGGAGGGCCGCTTGGTCCTTTTGCCCAAGCCGGGACGCTCGCCGGACACGCCCTCCGCCCATCGACCAATCGTCCTATTGGACGAGGCGGGAAAGTCCTTAGAGCGCATCATCGCGCATCGAATCCGCGTGCACCTGCAGGAGGAGGGCCCGCAGCTATCGGACCGGCAGTTCGGGTTCCGGGCTGGCCGGTCGACCCTAGATGCGGTCAAGTCCCTGAAGGACTGGTGTGACCAAGCGGCCGACAGTAGGGAGGGAGTGGTGGCGGTGTCTTTAGACATCGCCAACGCATTTGGCACCCTTCCCTACTCAGTGATCCGGGAGTCCCTCAGGTACCACCGGATACCGAGGTACCTACAGGAGATCGTAGGGCACTACCTTGAGGGAAGGGTAGTGCTCTACGATCATGGCGGAAGGCGCATGAGCCGGCCCATGGCCTGCGGAGTCCCACAAGGGTCGGTCCTAGGTCCACTTTTGTGGAACCTAGGATTTGACTGGGCCATCCGAGGGATGCAGCTTCCCCGCATGGCCACGATATGTTACGCCGACGACACGCTCGTGGTCGTGCGGGGAAGTAACATGGAGGAGACCTTGCGCAGGGCGACCGTTGCGGCTGAATTGGTCGTCGACCGCATCGGGGCGCTCGGGCTGAAGGTGGCGGTGGCCAAAACGGACGCCATGGTGTTCGGGGCCCCCCGTTGGCGAATCCCAGCCAACACGGTGCTCCCGATTGGAGGCGAACCTGTCCAGGTCAAGGCTAATATGAAATACCTTGGTCTTGTCCTGGACAGAAAGTGGGATTTCGGGGCACATTTCTCCCAGCTTGCTCCCCGCCTAGTCGGCACTGCGTCTGCCCTGGCCAGGTTGACACCTAACGTGGGTGGCCCAAGTGCGCCGTGTAGGCGATTGTTCGCCGGGGTGGTGCGCAGTATGGCCCTGTACGGCGCACCAATTTGGGCGGACCGGCTGACGTCAAAAACCCGGGCCCTCCTCCGACGGCCCCAGAGGATATGCGCCATCCGCATAGTTAGGGCCTATGTTACGGTGGCGCATATGGCGGCTTGTCTCCTGGCCGGCACCCCTCCGTGGGATATTGACGCATGCGTCATGGCGGAGGCGTACTGGGAGCAGAGGGAGCGCCTAGCTAGGGATGAGAGGCCGGCCCCGCAGGAGCTACTCCACGCCCGCCGCATGACCGCCCGGAGGATGCGTGATAGGTGGAAGAGCGAGCTGGAGGACTGCCGCTATGGAACGCGCACTATAGCGGCTATCCTCCCCTCGCTCGATCTGTGGCTCGACAGGGAGTTTGGTACGTTAACGTACCATCTCGTCCAAATCCTGTCGGGCCACGGGTGTTTTGGAGACTACCTCCACCGAATCGGACGTGAGGGAAGCGCGCAATGCCACAATTGCGACGCTCCGGTCGACTCAGCCCAGCACACTCTGGCAGAATGCCCCTGCTGGAGCTTCGAGCGCCGCCAGCTTGTGGCGGCTATCGGACGGCGGGACTTGTCACTCCACAACATAGTGCAAGCTATGCTGGATAGGGGTGACGAGTCCTGGGAGGAGGTGGCTTCCTTTTGTGAGAGCATAATGCTCCAAAAGGAAGCCGAGGAACGGGAGCGCGAGGAGTGCGTCCATGCGCCCCCGTTCCGGCGTAGACGAACGGGGCGAAGGCGGCGGCAGTTTGCTGCCCGCCTGAACCCCTAGTGGGACCAGCGGGTCGGGGGCGGGGGCCCCTCGCTCGCATTGCACGGTCCTGCACGTGTGGGGGGGGAGTCGAAGCGTTGCGATTCCTCCCTCCTTGGCGCGGGTGACCCTGGCAAAAGCCGGGGCAGCCGGGGGGCGTCGTCGGCTCGAATCTTCGGGATCCCACGGCGCCTTCCTAAACCCGGCGGGCGGACAATGCCGTAGTGTTTTTAGTGGGTATGCTCCCCCCTCCCCTTTCCGCGGGAAAGAGGACGGGGGAGAGAGTCCCACATAACCCCCGGGCCCCCCCGGGCCCTGGGGTACTCGTAAGGAGTTTTCACTACGTTAAAAAAAAAAAAAAAAAAAAAAAAAGGTACAAGAGCAACAAAGGCACAGGGTGCCACAAAGTCGCTAAGTAGGTATATAATAATTACTTTCAGAAAAGTCACGATGTTAAAATAGGTACACAATTAAACTCATACATACTAAAACGGTAAAATTAAATTAAATGAACAGAATAAAAACAGAGGAGACTAAATTAAATGGAACTGATATTAAAGTAGTACTCACGATAATAATTATAGGAATTGTGAGCAAAATCGCTTGCATGAAACGAGCATGCACGGAGACAACCTAGGTATTATATGACTTCTGAAAATTTTCTTAGTATTTTCACTATTTAGCTGAACAAAACTTGAAAAAGCTATTGCTATCTGAATAAGAAATGAGATTGCTTGAGACATTATAAGTGCATTGTAATCATAGCAAGACAAGGGTTTTTATTTTACAGAAAATTCATTCTTGGATTCTGAACCCGAAGGAATGAAATTACTATGAATGCTGACGAAGAACAGGATTTTTGGGGTGAAATGAGGAAATCGTAACCACTACAAAATATGTTGATTCTCCTTGAATAAATAAATAAATAACAGGTAAGGTATAGAATAGGTAGAATCTTTAAGAAGTCTCAAACGAAGCATTTTGGATGTTTTGTATCTCACTTTGTACGGGAAGCTTCATATAAAATAACCCGTTATTTTTGCTCATCAGTAGACTTAAACAGGAGTATACAGGTTCGTAAAGAACAAAAGCTTCATTAGAAATAAAGAATTAAGTAACTGTATCCACTTGTCCGCTTGCAATAAAATGGAAATGCTGCCCGTAAGCGTATGCGTTTTATTCATGCCGCACTTGCCTAGGATCGCTTTAAAAATGTCCCAGCTCTTTTGATTTCCCAGTTACTAATTTGAAATATACATAGCTAATCATCATCATCATCATCATCAGCCTGAAGACGTCCACTGTTGAACAAAGGCCTCCCCCTTAGCACACCATACTGAACGACAAGTCGCCACCTGCATCCACCGGTTTCCCGCAACTTTTACGATGTCGTCAGTCCACCTAGTGGGAGGCCTGCCAACACTGCGTCTTCCGGTTCGCGGTCGCCACTCGAGAACTTTTCTTCCCCAACGGTTGTCTGTTCTACGAGCGATGTGGCCTGCCCATTGCCACTTCAACGTACATACTTGATTAAGAAACTGACGCCCTTATCTAGTAAATGTTACCTATTTCAGCGTTACTGGCTAGCTGTTGTGTTTCTGTTTTGTTGCCCTTGGACACAATTTTCAATGGTCATTTACAGTCAAAGACATTCACATCTTTGACTGTTAGGTATTGTTGTTATTCTCACAACCATCAACGTGTCATTAAACGAAGCGCAATGTTTAGGTACACGCTACGGGTAATCAGTGAAAACAACGGGCGGCGTATAATACTCTAGTTTTTGTGGTCACTACCCAATCCCTATTTAACGCCCAGCAAGGCGAGGGCTGACCGGAATCGCACCGGTCGATTAAAAATAAGTTCACGTCAACATGTTAAAGTTGATCGGAGGTGCGATAGCGCCAGTTAAATGACTTTTCGTGGCAAACGCTTGTGAGAAAGTTGGCGTGCATGTCGCTGCCACGTGGCCCGGCCGCCGCATTCCGCGGATGATGTCCGGCGACCGATTATACTGCCTCCACCGCGCCCGACCTAATGTAAACCTAGTTTTTCTTATGGTACACGCCACGCCAATGAATTTTGCTCATTGAAAGCAGACAGAGATAGGTTTTCCCGGCCGACTTTGATGTTGTTATGTTGTTGTATGATGTAACTGTTTATCATACTTCTTAAGGGATGGGTAGAGAGTAATTATAGGTAAGTAAACACACTAGGAGTGTTTTGTAATGTAAAAACTTAAAGGGCCTGTCGAACATGTTTACACGATTTAAGCAGATTTGAATATCTGCATATTACATTCATCAAAACTACCTGAAAAGTTAAACATATTCCCGAAATTCAATTTATGGACATCGTGTAAGTAAATGTTTCATCGGTTTATTTTCTTGTAAAGTTGTTACAACTGTCATGTAAGTAGAAGTTGGTAAACTAATTTAGTGAGTAGTTCTCTCACTGGCATCGTGATTAATTCAACCATGTTTTGAGAGTGCCCCCTAGAAAATGGTTATGGTAGCATTAAAATATTTTTAAGCGCGATCACTTACAACTGAAAACAACTCAGCTGACTTACCGGTACAATAAATTTGTTTCGACACCGAACCGCTACGTCCCAGGCAACAACATCGACACAGAAAGGAAAGACAACGAACTCGCAGTCATACACGCGAACTAGATGCCCCGCCGGCGCTGCAGTTGGGTGCACAACACGAGAGTTTATTTACTCGCGGCAAGCCAAGTGCATGCAGGTCGCGAGCGCGGCTCGGGAAACTTTTGGGCGTGCGGGAGAGGGCGCGGGCGGCCGGCGCGCGCGGACCCCACGGAGTGCGCCGCGACTGCCGCAGTGGCGCATAAGGCTGTGCGCCGCTCCGAACAACCTCTTATCGAAGCCGCTTACAGCTGCATAACACCACTTACAAATACACCTCGACCAAATCAAACTTCGAAAACGAATGTGACTCTATTAATGACCTTAGATACGTTTTGTTATTGGCTTCGTTTGATAGAAAGCGCATCAAAAGTATATAATCATAATGTGTAGCTACTTGCTTAATAAATAACAATCAGATATAACTTTTATCACAAGTCTTGCAAATTCGGCAAGTAAAATGTAACTTGAGAATGTTTAAAAGCAATTGTAATGTAAGTCATCGATATCCGTAGTTCCCCGGAGCCGCGGATCCCATCCCTGGCGCTGCGCGCGCCGCCTAGCGCACCGTGCCGACCCCCGAACGGTTTTGATAACAAAGAACCGCACACATTTAAACTTCTCATTAATTTTTAGTTACTGCAGTGAAATAGAATTCTCACCTTCCGGACATTTTCTAGTTAAGGTTGACCTCATCTTGAGAATGTAGGTTGGTGCCGCTCGGGCCCGGCAGTGCTGTCTTTTGATCGCGTTTACCTTCACGCTGCCCGCTCATTAGCGCATGTTGATGACAAAGCCCTTAAGATGACAAAGACCCTCATTCATTAATTAGGATTGGGGAGCTAAATTATGTATCTGGACAACAAGTTTAGTATTAATGCTTTTTCTCCGAATACGTAAAGCGCAAAGCGCTGGTTGGCCGTACCGTGCTAATGTAATTGATAAGAATAAATCAATCACAATTTTATTGCTATATAACATAAATCATACATATTTAAGTCGATTAAGGAAGGGTTGCCATAAGGAAGTCACGACCGAATGGCCTAGTGGTTAGAGAACCTGACTATGAAGCTTGAGGTCCCGGGTTCGATCCCCGGTCGGGGCAGATATTTGTATGAAAAATACGAATGTTTGCTCTCGAGTCTTGGATGTCTAATATGTATTTAAGTATGTATTTGTCTATATAAGTATGTTTATCCATTGTCTAGTGCCCATATCACAAGCTATGCTTAGTTTGGGACTAGGTCAATTGGTGTCAATTGTCCCGAGATAATTTATTTATTTATTATAACTAAATTAGAAAATATAGAGTTAATAAAACCCACTTATGTTCGCCTACGTTCGCCGTTGTAAATCTGTCTATCAAGTCCCTTATTCACACAAACAACTTACATAATGATAATACCTACTTATGGCTGGAAATATTAAATTAATCAGCTCTTGCGGTCGAAATATATATCCATTTGAAAGAGAATTGCCATAAAGAAATACGTGACAATCCAAAGCTATAAAAAGACATAGAGGTATGAAACTTGGCAATTTGTAAATAAAATAATACATAAAATCCGAAAAACACTGATTCCTATTGCTGATGATAATATTGTGCAATTTTATTTTAAACACAAAAATAACTTATCCTCACCAGCAAATTGAAAACCATGAATACAATCTTAAAATTGATCATAGCCCGCGAGTAGAGATTACGACTCGCACTTGACCGATTTTTATTATTAAGCATGCATAATAATATTCCTTTACTTTACTCCCTATCACATCAGTTGTTTACCAATAGATTGCGGTCTATACCTAAATTAAATAGTTCGTAAAAACAATTATAGGTACCTACCTATGAGAGGAACATAACAGAAACTTATAACGTTACTAGCTTCTACCCGCAACTTCGTCTGCGTCGAATCTAACTAATCTAACAAGTGTTATAAATGCGAAAGTTTGGATGGATGGATGGATGTTTGTTTGTTACTCAATCACGCCAGAACGGGCCAACGAATCTGGATGAAATTCGGCTCATAGATAGAGAAAAGTCTGGAATAGCCCATAGGCTACTTTTTATCCCGGAAAATTCCCGCGGGATAGTGATAAACGAATTCTTTGCAGACGAAGTCGCGGGCAACAGCTAGTTATACATATAAACCTTCCTCTTGAATCACTATCTATTCAAAAACCCGTACATAAGCATACATACGGACAGACAGACAGCGGAAAGCGACTTTGTTTTATAAATACTATGTAGTGATAGTGATTCTGAACGGCGCATGTACCAGAGAAAACAAACCAGTTACATGCAACTAAGTAAGTTCTTGGCAAGTGACTTGAGCGTCGCGTCCTAGCAGCGGCACGTTCTGCAAGCTGCAAAAATTATAAAAAACCGGCCAAGTGTGAGTCGGACTCGCGCACCGAGGGTTCCGTACAAACCTGTAGAATATTTACGGTTTTCGCAATTATTCCAATAAATAAGATACACAGATAAATCTGTGCTATGAGACATTGCTTCGTACCAAATCAAAGTTCTTTGGAAGTACCAACCTTGTAGGTTTTGATTCCCTTGCGAGTTGCGAATTTCGAAAATTTGCGTAAATTTGCGGCATAAATGCTGTATCTTCTGATTTTTTCACAGCTGCAAGAGACAGTAGACCTGAGTATTTGATATAAATTTCAGCTTGATACCTCCATGCGTTCCTGAGAAAAAGGGCCTTGACAGACGGACGGACGGACAACAAAGTGATCCTATAAGGGTTCCGTTTTTTCCTTTCGAGGGGCGGAACCCTAAAAACACCAATTGAAACGGCACAGAGTAAATTAAAACGGATGTGATTCCTTACCTACATGTAACTAATAGTCAAAGTGTTATACTTGAAGTTTTTGCGATTAATAAGCTAATAGGTTTAAGGTATCTTTGGTATAACCAAATCGATTATTTGGATTTTCATGGTCGGTGAGTTTGTGAATAGTAATATGGAAAGTTTTTAAAGTAAGAAAATTTTAATAGACAGCTTTTTAAATTAAGCACTGAAAAAAAATATCGCGCACTTGTCAAGACAGGGAGCACTATATGTTTGCAGTTTCTAAAATAGCTTCGGTTTACCACTGATCATAAAAATTATATAAAATATAAACTGCAACTTTTTGTTCGACGATTAGGAGTAGTTTCAAAAAGCTGGAACTGCTTGCGTTTATCATATATCCTTCAGCTTTTTGCTAGTATACTTAACACTCCACTCGCTTACCTATTTAATATACTCGTAAAGCAGCTCTTTAACGCTCAATAATATTCAGCTAAGTATCACTAAAGTTAGCGGCTCTTCAAAAATCTTGCAAGTCGGTTTTTATACTCGCACCCTAGTGGTCCGATTGACTCGTGATGTGTTACATGTATAGAGATAGAGATCCAATAGCAATGCAGTAATCAAGTACCGTCAACAAAAAGGGTGCACCTATTACAAACGATTTTATTACATTATTTTATATTTAGAATGCTCTATTTCTCCAACCCCATAAATGTATAATACTACAATGCAGCCTATACTGGCGAAAGACAAGCAAATCGCAATGTCATTCATTATCTATTCGTAAAAAGTGTTAAAAGTCGTTAACCCCCCTGTCGATTAGGATCATTTCATCATGCACCGCACCCCCAAATACGCTTCGTAAAATAATGAAAACTGGTTGAGTGCGGGTCGTACTAATTATAGCCGGGTTCCGTATCAACAAATTTCCTTTCGTCTGTTCTCTATAGAAAAAAAACTGACGTCAATTTCAAATTGTCAATGTCAGGCCTTAGTCTCCGATATTCGATTTTCGAGGTTCGCTTCGTGGTGTTCCGTTCATACTAATATAGTCATTAACTTGAGAGTGAGAGAGAAGGTATGCAACGAACTTCAAAAATAGAATTTCAGAGTGGCCCCCCTTGTACTTTGAAGTTGACAAATACAAAATTATGGTCGCCTATTATTTCTCGTAAAAAATGCAAAGGCCCTATCCTGTGGTAGAATTGGTAAAATTAAGACATGTTTTTAATTAATTTTTATTTTCTATAATAAGCAATATTAAAATTATACATTTTCAGGTGTTATAAAAATGAAATGTTGTCAATGGGTAGCTCTCCACCAGCTTTACCATGCAATCTAAAGTAAAGCATTGCGTGGAAAAAAACAAGTAAAATGGCTTTGGAGTGACGCAAAGACTTCCGGCGCAAACGTGCTCTCCCATCAGGACTATTCCTTAGTAACGTAAGAACTCAAGACCAGCGTTACAGTTTGGTTACAGTCATTAAAAGTATCGAAGTCGGAAGGGGAACCTTAAAACGAATGATAAAATAAGAACGACGTCGCCTGTACCATTGTGTCAATTTCTGCTTACTTCGGCACATAGTCCAGAGGGGTCTCATTTCCTCGTCTCGGAAATTATCAAGTTCGATCATTTAAATATTCTGTCAATGGTAGGACATAAATTGCTAGCTGAACTGAAATAAATTATTAAGTACTTTTACTAATCACCGCTTCACATTTTACTGACAAATAAGTAGGTAGGTAGGTAATCAATATGACTGATTGGTAGCCTGGTGAAATTATTAACGGATGAAACCTGAAAACTTACCTTCAGCCCACTAGTTCTATCCCACCCAGCCTGTAGTTAGGCTCTGTATGAATCTAGGAACTTCCTGAGTAGACCGATTGCATCAGACACTGTAGAAAATAAACTGTAATAATAGGACCCCATCCTTAGAGTGCGAAACCCTAATAGGCAAGCAACAATAAATACGTCTTTTCAATTACTTACCTGAGTGAAATTTATCAAAGGGTAAACCGCGCTGATACCCTACAACTCTTTTCATTTTCTTGCCGCATTAAATAAAGGCTGTTTGAAGGCTTCATTAACAGTTCTTCACACGGAACCGACGGAATGAAAATAATGTATAAACACTCATACCTACTTAGAGGTAGCGTCGAAAAGCCTTTCTTAGTATGTTTTGGATAAAATTATGACTGTTTTATTGGACTCGATTGATCTCAACGAAACGTATTTATTAAACGCATTAAATCTTTACTATTTTTACCCGACTACGGCAAAGCCAAAGGAGGGTCATGATTTTGACAGGCTATGACATGTATGTATGTTCATCTATTCCCACATAGCTCCTAAAATACTCATCATAACTGGGCAAATGAGGTGTATTTAGAAGCGTCTTGATCGTCTGCTTGTTATAGGTTATATGACGTGTCACTAAATCTAATGTGGTGCTCTCTAGCGGGCATAAAGTACTCTGTTGATGAAAATATATGTATTGTGTTTGGTATAATTGGAAATGTCGTTACTTGTACATGTGTTACTTCGGCTTTTTGAACTTAAATATAAATATGTAACTCCTACTTTTTATGATCAAGGTACTTACGTTAGCTTTAACAGTAGGTCGGCTGCTCTAAACTAGTTTCAAGTATCTCAGTTTTGATCAATTTTACAGGAGAGCGAAAAAACGTAAATTATAATTTTCGCTGCTTAATACATCCAAAAATAATTAAAAAACAATACCATGGCATTAAATAGGTATTATAAAGTTAGTTTGATGTGCAGTTTTTTTTTTATTTGTTGGGCTTGTTTATTTAGAAAGGGCGAAAATTGTTTTCTGCTTAGAACGCACATCAAAAAATGAAGTAATTTTCTACGTAAGAACAAAGTATCTTTGCTTTCAGTTTATAGGTTTTTGCATTGCAATGTTAGAATGACACAACTTTATATTATAAGGTTATAATTAATTTTATTTCTGTTTTATTACAAAACGCTCATTTTAAGTAGTAGTGTAAAACTCAATTTTCACCTACGTTGAGGTGGTTGAAATTAAACTTATAAAACAAAAAAAAATATTGGTTCTCGCCCACAGCTTGTATTTTGTAAATCCCTCGGGAAATGTGCCATTTTTAGGAGTAAACAGAAGCTTTCATCGTAAATAAGGTCAAACTATGTCTTGTCTTTTCTCTTCTAAATAATACAAATTATCATCGTAATCCGGAAACTTTTTATCCCTGAAAATTAAATAGCTCCTGTGGTATCACAACAAACGAAACCTTTACTGACGTAGTTGCGGGCAACAGATAGTCTATACCTATAAAACAGTACCGTGACTGACTGACTGACTGACTGACAGACAACGCATAGCTTAAACCACTGGACCTAGGAACTTGAAATTTGGCAGACGTATATCTTGAGTATCCCAGAGGAGCACTAAGAAGGGATTTTTTTTTATTCCTACGGGATAGGGAATAAACCACTCTACCTACGAACAGAAGTATAATATCTTGAGTATCCCAAAGGCGCAATAAGAAGGGATTTTTTGAAATTTCCTTGGGATAGGGAATAAATGAGGCTTATATATTTCTCGGTAACTGTAATAACTAGACTCTTTAAATTCGGCACACATGTAGATGACTGTAACACTAAAAAACTAATTTCAGGATTTTTCGATATTCCCATGGGATAAGGAAAAACTGGGATTTATATGTTCGATTCAGAGTGACTGACAGACAACGCACAGCCTAAACCACTGGACCCAGTAACTTGAAATTTGGCAGACGTATATCTTGAGTATCCCAGAGGAGCACTAAGAAGGGATTTTTTGAAATTCCCACGGGATAGGGAATAAATAAGATTTATATATTTCTCAGTAACTGTAATAACTAGACTCTTTGGACAGTAGTGCCGCTCAGTAGTGCCACAGGAAATAAAGGCTTTCTATCAGTAAAAGATTTTTTTAGTCGGTCTTACTGTAGGATTCACTTATTTTTCTATACCCCAGGAATTATTTTCTCGAGGAAAAAGTAGGTAGCCACTTTCAATCAAGAACTGTAGCTTTCTATCAGTGTTTTTTTTAAATCGATTTGAAGAGTTATTTCTATTCCGCGGGAACTTTGTACTTTCCCGGGATAAAAGAAGCCTGTTTCAATCGGGGACAGGGTTGCTTTTAAAAAATATTTTACCAATAGAAAGCTACAGTTTCCCTGATTGAAATAGACTACGTTTTCTTCGGGAAAAGGCCAAATTCCTACGGGATAGAAATAAGTGAAGTCACCTATGGGGCTCATTGATTATTGTCTACGCGTAAGAAGTCGCGAGCAAAAGCTAAACACATATTCACACACATTCGTTTGGCTCTATGCCTAGGTTGGGAATAATTTCCACTGCTTCTGTCGTTATGCCTCTTTATCGTCACAAAATATAAATTATAAGAAGTAATTAATATTTCTATGTCACTTTACTTGATCGCGCTGATAAACATTAACTATAATATTTTTTTAAACAATTTTAATTCATGGGTTAAAAAGGTAATAATACAAATACCCTTAATATTGGTACCTACTTACTTAAATTAACACGATATACTTGTTTTTATATTTAAGTTTACAAACGTTACAAACGTTATATCTACAATAAAACCAAGTATCTACCAAAACTATTTGAATTTCAAGTATCTAATTTTTACATACTTGTTTTTAGGGTAGAAATGGGGTACATACTTGATTTTAGCGTAGATTGAGACGGCGAAAAAGAGATACTTGAAACGTATAATTATTAATAACTTGAAAAATATGAGATTTATTAGAAAAATAATAATGAGGTTCGATGTCATTAATTGAGCTGTTTCTAAATATACAAAAAAAGGAAAAAGGTAAAATATTGAGATACTTGAAATTAGCTTAGAGCAGCCGAGGTACTTGCTTGTTATAAATGAACCACAATATTTTTTTCACGTCTCATGCTCAAAAAGTGCGACTTTATGCTGGATGTAGGCTGCATAAAATGGTATTTTATGCTCTAGTGCATAAAGTAAAATCTTCGTCTAAGACCAAGACCATCGGGTGCCAACAGCCACAAACAGTCACTAAAACTTTACGACAGCATATTTTGTTTATTTTTTTAAGTTTTTTTTTATTATAATCTGCGGTCTATTAAACTGTTTGATTAGTACCTAAAACTAGGTAACAATAATTTTTGAGAAGTTATTATTGAAACAAATAAGTACAGGAAAAATAAAACTTATTAAAATATAAATCAACACCTGCCTACTCGAACCTTACCGCAGTATCACGTTTAAAAAAAAAGAAAAAAAAAAGTTAATTGGCGGGAACTCAGGCGGGAACATCCTATTTTCTCTTAGTAGGATTTATGTTGCAATTTGTTTTGTTTTGTTTCTTCGCAATCTAAGTGAAAAGCAGAGTGTTCGTAAAATGGCTTGTTTTATGCTCTTGTTGTACAATCTACTATTTTAAAACGACGGAAATGCATTTATTTTGTAATTAAAGGTGCTGACTTAAGAACCGCTTTTATTCATCGATTGAATATAAGCGAGAGCGTAAAAATTGCAAGTTCAAATCACTCATCAACCCATAACATTAATTTACGCAACCCGGCAGAGTTACGTGGGACCGTCGCCGGGTAGACGCCGCGACGCCCCGGCTATGGCGGCTTGCCAACAAATATATGTTGGGAACTGGGGGCCGCCTCACTGCTTCGCAACTTCACGGTAAATTATAAAAAACACTAATGTCTTTTTATATGAAACTAGCATACTTATGTAGTATTCGTACATACATAGATGCTTCTAAAATTTATATTCATATATAAATATCAAAAATACTACTAATTATTATAAAGTAGACTAATATGGGTAATGGGTGTGTGCCCCAGTCCAACAAAAAAATCGGAATCAAAATTACTTACTTCTAAAATGTCGGGGTAATCTTGTAACATATCAAACACACAAAATACTTTTTATTAATCTTTTTTTTGGCGTTAGTATTGTGCAATTCGATAAAAAAGCCTGTATTCGTGTTGACAAAAAAACTTTATTTATGCAATAGAACCATTGGCAACCAAACAGCTTGTTTTTCGACAAGGTCTCTATAGATTTCCGTACCTCTCAGCCGTCTTTCGCAGTTCGGATCCAATCTTGCCTCGCTACTCTTCGTCTTTTCATTATGCTGTTTCGTTTATCGCTCTTTGCTCCTCTTACCATTCTTTGATACCGCTCAGTTATTAATTAAGAGCATTATTTGTTCCTGTTTATCTCTAAGCAAATGTCTTATCCACAGCTGTAGCGTGTTCTACATACTTACTGTTTTCTATGAACCTAGTTTATCAATTACTAGCTTTTGCCCGCGACCTCGTCCGCGCTGGTATCGTCAAAGTGACATACCACCTTCATCCAAAAATATTTTCAAATTTGGTCATTATTTCCTATTTATCCCTTCCTTTTATCTCGTGAGAAATTTGCACAATCCCTTCTAAATGCTCCTTTTTGATCCTCAAGGAACATGTCGGCGAAATACCAAGGATCTAAATCGTATAATGATCCTTTTTATTTCTTATCCCAGAGAAAATTTGCAAAATACAGAAATCAGTTTTCATATAAGTATCATAATTACTGGCTATGCATTGATCCGTCAGTCAGTTGAACAATCATAGGTCAAACAAGGCAGATTGCACAATATACTTAACTCTTTTTTCTAGTTCTACTTGTATGTCCTTATTGTTCTATGCAATTACGTAGGCGCAATTATAAATAGTAACTACCGTAATAAAATTTTCGTATCACTGTTAAAGTTGATCGAATGCGCCCGCCCTAACGCGAAGCGAAGTAAAAATAATACTTAGTCACAAATGTAACAGTATCTTACTCGTATCTTATACTAACTCTATTTTTGAATTAAGATGCTGCCTGGGGCAAAATATTAGGTAGGTATTTAAGAAAGTTGTTTTTGAACTGGTTAATCTATACATATTGTTAGAGTTGTAGCCATGAAGTGACGAAGCCTCATTTTACCAGTAGCAACACTGGACGATGCCGCCATCTTGAGCGATGACGTTTGACAGTGACAGTACGTCACGTACGTCGAGCAGATTCCCTCCAACGGGAGGTCGGATTATGGTTCCTCGAGGCGGAACCGACGCAAAAGAAGCATGGTCTTGGTTACCGTGCTTTGTGAGATCTTGTGTGGCTTTTCCTTTCTGTTATTGTGTAATTATCTGACCAAATTGTGTGTCCCATCATGCTGGGGACTTGGTTGAAATCGTTATAGCCTTTGTTCCTTGTTTGTGACTTATTTGTAAGACCGCTTGGATACAATTTGCTACTGGAATCCTGTGTTTTTAATTAAAATAAGAGCATCTTGCCAAAAATATTATTATTATTATTATAAAATTGTGACAGGTCGATGTCTGTACATAAGAGATATTAAAGAAAAAATAAACTAAGAGGGCTCTATAAGCGCCATAGAAGCCAAAAATACAATTTTTAGAATTTTTGTCTGTCTGTCTGTATGTTTGTTACCTCGCTACGCAAAAACTACTGCACCAAACTAAATGCGGTTTTTTTTTATTGTATTGCTGGAGGTCTAACTTAAACTCCCATGTCGCGTTTTTTTCGAAATTCCATCTAGAAATCGAGATATAAAACAAAAAGGGGGGGTCCACCAAAAATATTTTTTGATACATTATTTATTGGGATACCAAACGAAAGAGGAAGAAGTCCTGAGTTCAATAATGTAGTACATGTAATAAATGTTAAAATATTACTAAGCAACAGAATAGTAATAAAGTTTACTATGGGTTAATTAGTTCCGCTATTAGTTAATAGATGTCGCTACGCTATATGAATGAAATTATTAATCGTATACTTAGTTGTCCGTCTGTTCGTCCGTCCTTCTGTCTGCCAAGTTCCTTTTCCTCGGGAACGCTTAGGTATAGTTATAAAGTTGAAATTAATAAGCGATACTTAGATCTGCGGTCCCTTGGAGATCTGAAAAGATCAACCCTCAAATCTATGCAATCACAAGGAACAGTCATTAGAAAGGGTGTTTCCATACAAATCGCCGCGCTCTCAAAAAATATTGGGTAGGTAGGTACTTCTAGTTGTCTTAGAAATTTGAAATTTTGTATGATGGTGATACACAAATGAAACTAAATAAAAAAAATTTTTTTAATGTCTGCCTGTGTAAGAATGCAATATAAAATGACTTCACACTGCACACATTTTGCTTAGGAGCAGGCTAACACTGGATATCGTATTCACTTGCCGAATTTATACGGAACCCTCGGTGCGCGAGTCCGACTCGCAATTAACCGGTTTAAACAAAAAAAAGTTTTATAATAATCCCTATCTCTACTAATATTATCAATGCGAAAGGAAATTAGTTTTTCTGTCTGTCTGTTACGCTTTCATGCTTAAACCACTGAACCGATTTTTTGAAATTTGGTACAGAGATAAAATTGACCTCGAGAAACAGAGGAACTTTATTTTTAGACTAGCTTTTGCCCGCGACTTCGTCTGCGTAGAATTAGTATTTTGGATAGCTTAATCTTAGTGGTAGGCAAACATTCAATTAGAGCACAAATTAAGGGTATTGCATCTTCGTAGTAAATTTCACTCCCCTATTCACATCTTTGACAATTTCTGCAATTAAAAACTATTCTATTCCCTTCCCCGGGACTATATCAATATCCATCCCAAATTTCATTTAAGTCGGTTCATCGGCTTGAGCGCGAAGAAGGCAAAAGACAGAAGCACTTTTACATACGGGGAGACCTTTGCCCAGCAGTGGGACACTCAATTAGACTAATATAAAAAAACATACATCAAGTAAGTACCTAGTTATTTTTAAGATTTGTTAGTTTTCTAAGTGACTTTAACGCCATTTCATGCCCTAAAGATATGACAAAAAAGATTCCTTCAAACGTTAGGTACTACCTACCATATTAATTCATTTTATTGCATAATTTTATTGTATATTGTTTTATTTTTGAATCACTGACATTGAATTTGACATTTATTTCTTGGTTGTAAGTATTATTGGATTTCTGATTTCTATTTTGTTTTTTTATTGTTTTTATTTTATTTACAATCGACGATCTTTTTGTGACTTTCTTATGTTTTGACATAAAATACAATGTAATTTACAAATCGAAATAAATGAATCTAATCTATGTACATATAATAAAATTGTAACAGGTCGATGTCTGTACATAAGAGATATTAAAGAAAAAATAAACTAAGGAGGCTCTATAAGCGCCATAGAAGCCAAAAATACAATTTTTAGAATTTTTGTCTGTCTGTCTGTATGTTTGTTACCTCGCTACGCAAAAACTACTGCACCAAATGTGCAATGCAGGGAATCGCCCTCCCCCGCTGGTGCCGCTTGGAATTTTTATAGAAATTGTCTTCTCGTAAAAAAGCCCCCGTCTTGAAAAAACAGCGGCCCACGTTCCTGGTGCCTACGGGCCGGGGTTTGGTACGTGTTGTGTTGACCGACAGTGGCCGAAGTCACGCCGCTCCGCGATCGCGTCCCTTACGGGGCGCACCGCTCCGACGGCAGGCTTATGTCCGCCTAGCCGCCAACCCTCCGACAGCTCTCACACCCTCATGTAACTCTGGAAGCAGAGCGGTACCGAATCGCGTCCGTCACCAAAAGCACCCGCGGGTGCGACATGAGGTAGACAGAGCCTAAGGTAACAAGACTTAAAGGGTTTTGTGTAAATTGGTAGAAATATACTTATTACCAATATGCCTTGGGGCACAAATTTTAATCCTGCGCTTACGAAGTCGCGAGCAACAGCAATTTTGACAATGAAACTGTAATAACCTTAGCGCCACCTATTACCGACTTCATGAAAATGTTAAGACCAATGTCAGTACAAAATGACGTACATTACTCTGTTCTCGACCTTATTAGCACTTCATCTAGCCGGCAATAGGTGGCACTGAGGTCGCCACAATGCCCACAATTCCATTCTAAATATTGTCTTTATAGATAACATCACTAGATGGCATTAACTGCAGTTACGTCAGTAATAAGTTTGCCAGATTTTTAAATATCTACCTTGCTTACCCTTCGCACTTACAGGGTTACAGGTGACACTGTCTGAACTTACCTTACTCAGTTATACGTATTAAATGTATTGTATAAACTTATTTTTCTTTGCTTTTCCGAGAAGGAAATGAAAAAAAAAAACATGTGTAGTCTGACAGTGACAATCAATGAATATGTAGTTAGTGTAGCTGTAGCCTTCCCTCAGTCAGATTGAACTGAAACTTAGTTCGCAATAACTGAAATGCCCAAAAAGTTAATATAAATAGCCCTAAGCGAAACATATTTCAATATTATACGTGATTCGCGTTTTATTTTAGAATTGTGTGTTTTCGACTAATTGGTCGAGATGTTGTCAATCAAGCGACTGCCGCTATCTTCAGCAAAAATTCAACCAAAATTACACATAGATTTCAGAAAAGTGATAATCGAGAAGCAGGTATCCAAAAGCTATCACAACAATGTCATAAATCTTTGTAAGTCTGTATCGGTCCTACACCAATTAAGTAGTAAATCAAAATATCCGGTATGTAAAATTTCATAACAGTTTCATAATATTTTTCATCCAAATTGCAGGGCAGGTTTGTTTGATTCTATTAATAAATGCCTTGTTGTTGTAGCATCAAAGACAGCTTCAAGCTGAGATAAAGGCAGCATGCTCTCTACTGAGGAGATCCAATTTACCAGGCCTGAACTCTGTGTTCAACAGTTCAATGTGTTTCACCAGAGGGCTACATACTACCCAAAATAATTCAAATAAAAGTGAAGACAAAGACAAGGTATTTCAAATTAGACCTTCCAACCTTCATTATAGAATACTTTACCAATTATAATAAATTTGTGTTAGATACTTAACCGATTATATATTCTGGCTTATTTGTTACAATAGTAGTCACCTAACCCACCTTGTTCTAACCTACATGTTTACATAATCTTAACATTTCATATTTCAGGATAAAGACAAGAAAAAACCAGAAGAAGAAAATAATGTTCCATCACTGCTAGTAAAGGCCGCATTCTGGATGTTTACAACAAGCATTCTAGTTATACTGAGTTCTCTTTTAGTGCCCGGAGATAATACACAAAATGAGGTACATATTTCAAAAGCAACATGATTTACTTGGAATTCTACCCTTTCTTTCAGTGTATGTCACAATTTGCGGGTGGTAGGGCCTTGTGCACGGTCCGTCTGGATACCTACCACCATCTTACTCGCTAATCCTGCCGCTAAGCAGCAGTGCTTGCGCTGCTGTGTTCCGGTGTGGAGAGTAAGACAGCCGGGGAAATTACGGGCACAAGAGGCATTTCATCTAAGTCCTCTAAGTTGGCAACGCATCTGCAATCCCTCTGGGGTTGCGGGTGTTTATGGGCAGTGGTGATCGCTTACCCTCAGGTGACCCACTTGCTCGTTTGCCTTCCTATTCACAAAAAAAAATAAAAAAAAATTTGCTTAAATGTGATGAACTCCGGAAAAATCTTTTACTTACCAAATACATAATTTTTCAAAACTTATTCTACTACAATGTTTCTAATTAATGATTTTAGCTGGTGCGCTATGTTTCTTGGAATGAGTTTGTATATTCAATGCTTTCGAAAGGGGAAGTGGATGAACTCATTGTCAGGCCAGACCTTGAAGTTGTCACAATCATTCTGCATGAAGGAGCAGTCCTAAAGGGAAAGAAGGTATTGAATCTACTATACTGTTTATAACATGTGTGATGTGAAATATTGTCTATATTTTTTTTTGGTTGACAGGCGACTCACCGAGTTTACCACATGAATGTTGGCGATATTCACAGATTTGAAGAAAAGCTAAGGGAAACAGAGAAAAGCCTTGGTGTTAAAGAAGGTCTGTATCAGTGTTACTCTTCACCCAGTCAACATAAACTTCTGTTACATTATATAAAAGTCCATTGTTTTAATGAAATTTTGCATATATCATACATTAATCATAACATAATTCAATCTAGCATCAAGAAAATTGTGACATTTGTTTCAATTTCTTCTTCTTTCTTGATCTCATTAGGTGTCAGAGTGATATATGACAGGAATGGGAGTGTAGCTGGCAAAGTCATCACCAGTATACTTATTGCTGCAGTCATAATGTCCTTTTTATATTCTACAAAATCAATGAAGATGAACATGAACCTTGGCGGTTTCGTAAGTGATATTTGGCAAATACATTTAGAAAATTTTACTTTTGGAACAGCATTTGTTTTAATGTATATTTTAATTGATTTAAAATAGAATCAGCTGGGTCGTGCTAAATTTACCCTGGTAAACTCTATGAGCGGGCAAGGAAAAGGGGTGAAATTCGCTGACGTAGCAGGTTTACGAGAGGCAAAAATTGAAATTATGGAATTTGTGGATTACCTCAAACGGCCCGAGCATTACAAGAGTTTGGGTGCTAAGGTATTATAGCTAAGTAAATGACACTTTGTATTCACTATCTTCTTTTAGTGACTAATAATTAATATTTTTTGCCACATATTTTATAACCCAGGTGCCTAAAGGTGCGCTGTTGCTTGGTCCTCCTGGGTGCGGAAAAACGTTACTAGCAAAAGCTGTAGCCACAGAAGCCAACGTACCTTTCTTATCAATGAATGGTTCAGAATTTATTGAAATGATCGGAGGTCTGGGAGCGGCACGAGTAAGGTATGTAATATCGCTTGATTTTTTTATATAAGATTTTTTTTTATTTGAATGTGTCTTACATTTGTGTACTATTTGTATTATATTTATCTTATTGTCTGTGGATTAATTTGTTAAATAAATCTTCTTCATACGTGTGTGAATTGAGCCTTCCAGTGGTCATTATTATTATTAAATATTATTTTGAACTGTCCAGAGATCTCTTCAAAGAGGCGGCGTCCCGTGCGCCTTGTATCGTGTACATAGACGAGATGGACGCGGTGGGGCGTGCGCGCTCCACCGGCGCCTCGTTCGGCCCGGGCGGCGGCGAGGGCGAGCAGACGCTCAACCAGCTGCTGGTTGAGATGGACGGCATGAAGAGCCGCGAGGGCGTCGTCGTGCTCGCCTCTACTAACCGGGCTGACGTACTTGATAAGGTACTGTAACTATAAGAACACCTGGCAAACATGCGTATGAGCGAAACCTCTTCAACATTAAAAAAAAAAGACAGTCACTGGTCTGGTAAATAATTATTTTTTGTTGCTTTTGAAAAAGACATGTGAGTTACGAATATGATCTGCAATACGATATAATCGATATATTATCTTATTACCCATCTTGTTGCTAACAGGCTTTGCTTCGGCCGGGTCGTTTCGATCGCCACATTCTGATCGATTTGCCCACATTGATCGAACGCGAAGAAATATTTGAGCGGCATCTTAAGAGCATTGTGTTGGAAGATTTGCCTGGTCACTATGCCAAGCGGTAAGTATTACATCATTAATCATTACTAAATCCTTTCGACGCACGTTGCCAGATACGCAAATTTCCAGATACGCATCTTACCAAACTATTAATACGCAAATTGCCAGATACGTAATTTGCCTTTAGGCCATAGCATTACTTTTCGGATTTTTCTGTTCTAATTTTCAGTGTCGTTTAGAAATTACTCTTTATTAAACACTAAACAACAAAAAAGATTAGTATTAAATTATACGATAAGCAATGGGCGATGTTACGCTGCAGAGTACGTTGATTTTGTGACTTATTTTCGGTGTTTACAACAGACAAAGCCATACCTTACCTTCTGTCGATTTCCGTTGACAGTACCTACCGAAAATGTATGCCGAATGGGAGTTTTGAGCTAATTGTTGCTCACGATTCTATTTATAGCTATTTGCTGTTGTTCATTAAAAACAATTAAAACAATTTACATACATATAATAATTACCGACTCTAACATAACTAGACTAAAGTAAATCTACGAATTAAGTAAATGCGTCATTGATATTTGCCGCCATCAGGCCCGACTGTGCCCGATTTCTGAACTACCTACCTATTAAATATAAAAGTAGAAAAATCCGTGTAGATGTAGATTACAAAACTACAGTTTAAATTAAATTTTCGTCTACTTGACAAGATTAATTGGAGTGCTACTTGTATTTTCAACTCTATTTTTTTTGCGTTCATTAGTACACTAGCTGTTGCCCGCGACTTCGTCTGCAAAGAATTCGTTTATCGCTATCCCGCGGGAACTACGCAATTTTCCGGGATAAAAAGTAGCTTATGTGTTATTCCAAATCATAAACTATGTCTGTTCCAAATTTTATCCAGATCCGTTAAGCCGTACTGGCGTGAAAGAGTAACAAACATCCATACATCCATACATCCATACTTACAAACTTTCGCCTTTATAATAGTAGTAGGATATGTACGAGATAAAAAACTTTGTTTCGTTTCAGTCTGGCGTACCTTACTCCAGGTTTCAGCGGGGCGGATATTGCCAACGTGTGCAATGAGGCGGCGCTGCACGCAGCGAGACATAAGCAAAACATCGTTCGCGCGACCGATCTAGAATATGCAGTTGAGAGAGTCGTTGGTAGGTTTAATGTGCTATAATTCGTTTTTACTAGACTGTTTTCTTTAATTAACATGGTTTTTGAAAATTTTAATAAGGTGGTACCGAAAAACGAAACCATGCGATGTCGCCGGCTGAGAAAAAAATTGTCGCCTATCACGAATCAGGTCATGCGTTAGTAGGATGGCTGTTGGAACATACCGATGCACTCCTCAAAGTAACGATTGTGCCGCGGACCAATATGGCTCTGGGTTTCGCTCAATACACGACGTCGGACCAGAAACTTTATTCGAAGGAAGAGGCAAGTGCTTTAAAAATCCTAACATACCCATGGCGCAAGATAGATTTAATGCCACCGGTATTACTTGTTAGAATTACTATGAATTATGAATACAATATTTTGCCATGGAGGAAAAATAATACGGATGCTGCGAATGATTTTTAGCTTTGCTCAAATGCTGCCACGCGAATGTAGTCGAGTTCTATATCTGTGCAGCCAACTGTTCAAAAATATGTAAAAACGCTTCTTATGTAACTGAAAATAAGGTCTAGATATTTGTGTATGTGTAGATATTTTTGAACGGTTGGCTGTATTGGAGAACTCGACTATACTTATTATTATTAGCGAATTTTTTTGTGTGTCGTAGATGAAATAGAAACAAATAGTCAACGTCAAATGCATCGTAGCGATCAAAGTGGCCAAATACGAGCACGCTCTGAAACCCTCGACAAAGGCCTTGTACTGACTGAATAAAGTTGATCGTGCTGTGCTCATGTAAACTTAACAATTTCAGCTATTTGACCGCATGTGCATGGCTCTTGGAGGGCGGGCTGCCGAGGCGATCACATTCAATTCTATCACCAGCGGAGCACAAAATGATTTGGAAAAAGTTACGAAAATCGCTTATGCTCAGGTAAAAATTGCATTATGTGATAAAATAACGTTATAGAAGAAGGGACTCAGTTAATATTACATTTGAAATATTATAAACGGGATGTGAACCGCGATTACCTTTATTGAGCACCCGATACACATCTCACAATCGCGTTTCACATCCCGTTTATAATATTTCGAATGAACTTAACCGTGAATCATTAAAAACTCTTAATATTACATTTGTCCCACAGATTCGAGTATATGGTATGTCACCAACAGTTGGGCTTGTATCCTTCCCTGATATCAAAGAAAGGGGCAAAAGTCCTTTCAGCAAAAGTTTGAAGAATCTAATCGACTTAGAAGCAAGGAAATTGGTAGCGAGGGCTTACTACAGGACAGAAGAAGTGCTTAGGACAAACCAGGATAAATTAAAATCTGTGAGTGCCAATGCAGCATATCAGATCAGACAAACACTTCACATGCGATTTATTCCTTAACTTATTTTAACTATGATATGTTTTCAATGTGTCTTATAATTACTTTCAGCTGGCTGAATCATTGCTAAAAAAGGAAACGCTCAACTTCAAGGAAGTCGAAGCCATACTAGGGCCTCCGCCTTTCAAAGGCAAGAAGTTCATTGAACCGGTGGAGTTCGAGACTAATTTGAAGAGCTTAGAGGCGGCAGCTACCGCCGAAGAGAGCGAGGCGGTCGGAGCACCTTCAGCCAAGCCAGAACCACGCCCCGGTGCGGAAAAGTCGTAATTTTTATTTATTTATACAAAGCTATAGTCTTATATACATGCAATAATAATAAATCTGTTTTAACCTGTCAAATTATTGGTTTTGCTGTTTAAGGCGACAGTTTGTGACTTACAAACTTAATTCCATTAATTTAGTATTTCTTCATTATTTATGCATTTAGTTTAATCTGTCCCGTTATCTCTGTAATCAAATATTGCAAGTGAATTTTGACCCATATTCAGTGGTCAGACTGACGTGAAATTCTGGTGACCCGGCCAATACCGTCTGCCAGCCGGCGAGGGAACTCTTCAATGGTCCGCCCGATTGACTTCAAATTTGGTATACATAATGCAGGATATATGACAATGTAAGTACAGTCAACAAAAAATTAGGTTACGTTATTTATAACGACGGTCAATCCATATTTATTGAATAAATTTCTAAAACACTTGTCGTACGCGTTCTGAATAATCTGCCCTCTATTTCACAAACGAACATGAAGCCAGACTGTCCATCGAAAAGGAGTTACCGCGTTAAAAAAATCAACAATGTCAAGTTTTAGCGCGTAACGAGCACGTAACGTTTTATGCTACCGCCACATTAGCGGAATTCGGCGAAAGTTCGCCCTATTGCGGCATGTGTGGACAGACGGTTCGCTTTATCGCGAACCATTCGGGCGAACTCGAACTGTGTTCGGGCTCCTGTCGGTATCTAGCGGAGATCAAAGGATTTTATCGCGACAGAGTTCGTGTTCGTGCAAGTGTCTACACTTCGTACTTTGAAATTTCTGAAATGGGCGTCAATTTTGACAAGTGACATTTCAATAATTATTTACATACATACAATACATAGCAAACGCTTGCTCTATTTTTTTTGTTTCTTTGCGCTCTTGGTTCATTTTCCCGCTAAATTCAGAGTTGCGCAACATAGTTCGCCCTAAGTTTTTATCGCGATAATTTGGTCTAGTGTGGCCACGTAGTTCGTTGTTACACGAACTCGAACTTTTTATCGCGATCACGAACCTTCGCCCGCTAATGTGGCCCGGGGGTTAGAAATAGAGGCGGGCTGGATTGTACAGTCAAGGAATTTAATTCCTGACCTGGTTCCATGGTGGGTTAGGAATTAGGGTGCGACCACACCGCCGCTTAAAAAACGGTGACGTTACGGATTCGCAACAAAATGTTTGAAGAAACGGTAAGAAAACGTGACGCATACGACACGTCACTGCGTATACGCGGCCGTTTGGTCGCACCCTTAAATTCCTTGACTTAAGGTAGGTAAGTCAAAAGGTACAGTGAAAAGCGAGTCGCTGAATATCGCCAAATGTCCAATTCGTTTAGGGAAACGTCTTTATTCACAGTAAAGAGGGTAAGACACACAGGGCACACACCAATCTTTGACATTGCTAGACTAGATAGTTTATGTATATCAAGAAGTTACAATATAAGTAATATCGATAGTTACAGAGGAATACACTTTAAATTGTGTACAATTGAATAACGTTAACTACAAAACCTTATAGTAACACAGGACTACCTGAATATCAATATCAAATAAATTGCAGTCTTTAAAATTTAATTAAACATTAATAAGTCGTAGTTGGACACCTATTCCCATATTTCACAATAACATTCACTAATAAAAATATAAATTCGAATGTTAAGTTCAGTACAACTGTCTAAATTTTGAGACTTTGTAAGCTCATGTTAATGCCTTAAGTTATGTTCCATTAGGCAGGCCCGAGTTATGGTTGGTGAACGAAAGGTTAAAGATTGGAAACCAGATTGAAATAAAAAAATAACAAAATTTTAAAATAATATTTATTTAAAAAATAAGTACCTACCACATCGCGGACAGTGTTAACATTGTCCTGTTAGTCGTAATGATTCTTATTAGTTGCAGTGGCCATCACCATCAGAAATACCGAATAGAGTAGAGGTGAGTGGAAAACATTATGTGAACACAAGTCTGTTTTCAAAGGCGTTTGGAATGTCTTCACATATTTTTGAGCACCTTTACTGCTTTAATATAAGTTTAGTACGTGATGGCGACTATACAAGATACTCAATAAGACGATTCGCATTCGTTATAACTCACATTAGATACCCGCACTAGCTAGTACCAATCACTATGTTTTCCTTTAAAAGGCATCCGTCAAAATTAGTTGCTATTTGGTATGTTAAAAAAAAGTTAATAAAAAGTGTTATAAACAATACAACAAAAATAAATCAAATTAGGTATTTAAAAACAGTTTCATTATATTGAATGGCCTCATTAAGCTTATCTAGTTCGGATTTTATAATGACAAGTTGGTGAATAATTGGATGAAATATAAGCAAATCAGTTCAATATTTAACAAGGAGCTCATATTTTTCCAACAAACTCTAATAAAACCCAGCCCTAAAGTACCTTCACACATATCTAGGTACTAGATCTTAGTATTGTTACCATGTAACATAACATAATCTACAAAACTCAATATTTTAATACCTACGTCTTATTACAACACCAGGTTGTTAGCACTTAATATGCACGTCGAGTTTATAGTCAAAACAATTATGGCTACAAGTTAAAATGAAACATAATTACAGTAAAGTTTGTGCTTTTACTAAAAAATCTCAATAGTAATATGCGTGAAATTCATTCAAAAAGTATTTAAATGTAAAGATGGAAGATAAATGTATGCTTTTTAATATTTTTGGACTAGTCAGCGTGTAAATATTATACCATTTAATTATAAAACATAAATAATAACGATTCCTTATATTAACTTCCCTTTCCTACTTATTTTAAATATTCTAGAGCTAGATTTATTCTTGTAGGTATCAAAACCAATTGAGCACAAGGGCGGATAGAGTACCTTTTGTCAGCCGGGGAGAGCATGGCTTCGATCAACGAACTCTGATATATTAAAACAAAGTTTTGCCTGTATTAATTTCGACTTTTCAATGACAATACTAACAATAAATGTTTGCAATGGAGGAATGATCCCCCCCACTCAATTACTTCCTCGACCCGCCCAACAGTAATAACTGAGCGCAAACCGGAAATGAGGAGACCAAAAAACAAAACGAACATTGACATGAACAAACAGACTCCCAATCACGCTCAAAAACTGTCAGAAGCAAAAGTCTGCACGGCGCGTCTATTGTGCAGAGTTTTAGTTCAGTCGTGTTTCGACCGCGCTTTGATAACAATGTACATATATGTCTTTTTCGCACCGTACATATATCTCAAACGCTTGAGAACAAAAGAAACAGGTTTCCAGCGCGTGACATTGTGTCATTACTTCACGTGATCGTATGCAATAGACATTAAACATTACTGCCACGAAATAAGGTGTTAATTTGAATGAATATGTTAATGTTATCTGTATAAGTCGACGTGTTGACACTGTTGACACACACAACACATAGACAACGCCGCTCGGACATTTCTTGAGGAAGTTTTTCTAGCGGCTGGGAGTCTAGTTTGTTTATTCATGTCAATGAAAACGAAGGAATATAACATAAGGGAAGTTCGCAGTATCTCATAAACATATTGAGCACCTATCACTTTCGAAATCGACCTTAGAAGAAAACCTTTCTTACGGTAAATTATGAAATTCTAGAAGGACTTATTTTTTTAACGTGGTAGTGGTAGGTAATTCTTTTTTGATGGTGCACTTATCGACAAAGGATGACGAGCACTTTTTATATCATTATAGGACTAGTTTTTTCAGATATGCTCAAAACTGCGAAGAAAACCTGCTCTCAGAACTAGCATTAATAAAACAAAAAATTTAGAATATTTCTGATCCAGTGTACCAACTATAGTTAGTAAAGAAAATTAAAGCGTTGAAATGTTAATGTATCTTATCTTGACATATAATACGCTTTCATAAGAAAAGGACAAGACATTTCAGTTAAAACCTAGTGTTTTTTTTTTCATATAAATACGGGGGTAGCCGACTAGCAGTATATTGGTAATCAAATTACACGTTAGAATATTGCGGCCGTTCTAATCAGTTTAACTGGACAAAACTTTTAACATGCAGAAGCTACAAGAATCAGTATTAAAAATGTAAGTATACAAGACCAATACACATACATAAATAATGGTATTTAGAAACATCATAATTCACACGAAGACAGAAGTAACGATTAAAATACATACAACATCTATGTTATATTGCTATAAGATTTCATTTGTTTACATAGATAAGGATTGCTGATTTCTAGGTACCTATAGAATCCTACGATCACAATACCAATACCAAGAGCAACCCGCGCCAGATTACTAACGAGCTTTACATTTGGCCGTGAAGCACACGAGTCGCCTGTCTGAACTTTCCCGCACAATACAGCACAATAGGGTACGCTGGTAATTTAGCGTAAGCATTAATAAACAAACCCATCGTGATTACGGTTATTACAGTGTTTCGAAATATAAAATCATTATTCAAAAATAAAAATAACTAAGTATATAATGGACTGCAATTTTGAATGAGATCTTTGTGAATCAAGACACTGTTATGAAAGGTCCATTAAACAACTGTAATAGGTCACCTACGGCCTCAAGATTATATTGATAATGATAAAGTATGAATTACATACGAAATCCCCAATTTTTTACATCAATTTTATACCTAATTTTTGGTTAACTTAGTTGAAATGTACAAGATTTTTAAAATACTTATCATCTTCTTGGTTTTTCCACTTAATCTTGTGTCAATATCAATATCATAAAGTGTAGTGGACATAAACAGAAATACAAATGAAAGAAACAAGTTGTACAATTTAGTGACAAATGAACTCGCGTGAGCTAGTGCAATAAACCGTTTACTGTGTGGACAAGTGGGATTTTTTTTATAGTTCACACTCTTTAGTATTTGAGCGGAGCCTGTTAACAGTACAGTAGTTCGCTGCCTAAAAACATGGTGACACTAGCACATCACATGGGTGGGGTCAGCCCTTAAATGATATGTCGAAAAAATAATTATACAAATATACTGGCGAGTAGTTATTTTACGAACACGACCCGCACTATTATAAAGATAACTAGGCGTATTCACGTTCAACATTAGATAAACATCATAACACAATGAGCCAAGAAAGATTACACAATTTATCAGAACTATTTTAGATATAAATCTTGCTAGCAAATTTATCGTAAGCTGTTCACGGTTACCCCTCTTCAAGTCAAAATTTAGAAACTTGGGACTTCAGTGTGTAACAAAGTTAATACTGAGGTTGTCTTATATAAGCTTAATCATAAATCAGACAATGTATTAAAATACATTGTTGGCCCAAAAAGAGCGGATAAGTTAGTTCATCTTAATAATTAGTTCTTATAACTATGACTTCAACTCCAAATACTATAAGTTATTGATTATGAGACTCTTTTTCCTTTATTTTGAACGAGTTTCCATTGTAAATTTTAGGACGAAGAAACTAGTTTGCCACTCACTTTTTTGGTATAGATACTTTCTTAAAAATGTGATGTTAGTTAAAACAATAAAACAAAGAAGAAAATGACTTAAAAAACTAAAATTGTGAACTTAATACTGAACTGTTTATGTTTGTAAAATTGTAAAATGTTGAGACGAAAATTATGGCGAATGTTATACTTAAATAAAAAATAAACTTAAATTTTAATAACCTAATCAACCTACAAACTAAATATTAAAATAAAACAGATTAAAATTCATTGTATCGAATAGAAGTAATTTGTACTAAGGTGTTTCAAAAACTAGTGACTTGAATTTACAACTGAGGTTGCCAGGTGATCAAAAAGACAACGTAGTAATAAATTCTATTAGCTAAAAATGTTGTAAACCCCTGATGCACGGTGAATTACTCTATCTAGTACTCTCATTCCTTTGGAATTTACAATACGACGCTTAAAAACTTAAAAGCCGAGAGGTTACAGACTGTGGGTCGTGGTTCACCTAATTTTGTCCACCCGGAAGAAACTCAGCTATTGTTTCGAATCACTGATTATTATTTTAATACAAAAATGGGTAGGTCAAGTTAGTCAGGTATCTTCATTTGCCCGTAGGGGAAAATACCCAGAAGAGGGGCTCCGTCCGCCCTTGGGCGGTGCTCCGTCGAACACCAAGTGGACAATTCGTGGGTGGACTACGACCCATAGCCGGAGTTTAGGTGCCTAAGTGTGAGTTGCACCAAGTTACTTTGACAATAACATTAATCGCTTGGTTATGTTATTGTTAAGTATTGGTGAAACTCGCGCTAAGATCCCTTCATAACCAGAGACCAATATTATCTTATGAACTATCGCAATCGCATTCGCATTCATTATTTTTTTCTGTCGATTTGTATGGTACGAGTAAAAAGAAATAGTGGATGCGATTGCGAGCGTCCGCGCGTTATCTAGACATCATGGCCTAAGGGCGATTGCTCACTACAATGAATTTTACTGTCCGGAGTCCGATTTTTTACGGAATAGTTATAAACTGCCATATAATTTTGTACTTATTTCGTAAAAAATCGGACTCTGGACAGTAAAATTCTTTGCAGTGTACAATCGCCCTAAGTATGGAATTAGGTACTTCAAATTCTCGGTTGGTTATCACGAGGTGTTTAGTTCACCAAAGACTGACAGTTGAAAGGTTAACGACAGTGGATAATAATTACAAAAAATATTGAGGAAGCACACGCATTTCAGGGTTATTCAACGAATAAATAAAATTTAACTATTATATTCTAAATCGTACAGTCACCAGTATAAATAAGTGATCACTTTTGTACCTTATCACTTTAAAGTCATGTTTGAAAAACCATACGAAATCATGTAACGACTGAAAGCGACAAGGTACAAAAATGATCACCTATTTATGCTGGTGACTGTACAACCGACCACAGATATACTACGAATATACTCGTTAAGGATGCGACCACACCGCCGCCTATACGCAGTGACGTGTCGTATGCGTCACGTTTTCTCACCGCTTCTTCATACATTTTGTTGCGATTCCGTAACGTCACCGTTTTTTAAGCGGCGGTGTGGTTGCACTCTGACTCAGTAGGCGCGTCGAACTGCATGAGAACCAAGCGAATATTATAATTCGCACGAATTTCATTTAATAACACGACTGCATAACGCGGCAATTCATTTAAAAGGTTATTTGAAATATTTGTTACAATATTTACATCAAATAATATACATAGATTCATATTTCAACAGTATAAGTTAGTATATCTGTGTCCTAACCGGCAAGCACTGTTCAATAAAAGAAATTTCACGTGATTGCAGACTCAGAAACCCTGGCATCACCATACAGACAATCATTATAAAATATTAAATAAGAGTGAGATGTCAAATAAATTCCGAAAGTTACTAGCTGCGTACCTCTTTCATTCACAGAAAAAATAACTTGCACAAAAAACAAATTTTGATGATCTAAAAATCACGCAGATCTATTTTCTATAAAGGCCATAAAGAAGAATTAATTCTCTTGTGGTCGCATCAAATCAGATATCTTTATGAGTTGCTTTAAAGTTTGGCACAAATACTGCAAATTTTGCGTAACATACGCAAAACCAGATAAGTGAATATTCTTTATGGTGTAATTTTTTCCGACTTAAGTGTTATTACCATCCATCTCACTCTTACTTTGCATTAAATAAATAAAATATAAGAACAATATGAAGCAATGCAACTAAAACTAGTTGGCATGACTTGGAACGTGATTTTTATAATCAATGTTGTTCTACGACTTCATACAATATTAAAAAAGGACAGATGCTAAGTAAACTGGCCGGTATGGCTCAAACCATATTATTATGCTCTGCAGTAAGATAACTCTCTTTTGGTCAGTTACGTCTTTTAATCGGCTTAATTCAATCCGCTAGGACAAGCAAAATCTCTAGAAAATTGTCCATATGTCGACTTAGTAATTTATTTTGTAAATAAAGCCCAATCAGGCTATTATATAGTGGAAACTGAATAACAGTACTGCAAACCACAACACTCTTTAGTACGAAATAGTAGATTTATTCACATAGTTTCGGGATTGGAAATAGACATTTGGTATTGCAGTCTTCAGGTCGTCTGTTTGCAAACGACGATTACTAAGATTGCGACATTCCATCTTTTTGCGGTTATACTGTATGGGGAAGTTAGTTTACACTATATATCAAGCCTGCTTGGCCTTTCTTTAACTTTCTGCTACCGACATAATCCGAAATGCCACCGGCATGATTCAATTTATGTTATTATTATTAATTTAAAGTAGACGCAGTAAAATAATTAATATAATTATCTACAACAATAAGTACTTATCCCAAAACTGTCGCAAACAGTTATTTAAAAGATGCTTACAATCAAAAATGAAACTAACTAGATCATACTTCCTTTATTAAACGTCTCTTCATCTCCTGAGCAAAGGGTTTTCCAATTCTTCTCCTTTCGCGGTGTTACTTACAAGTTGGTGCCCAAATTCATAGATGCGTGGCAAGTTCAAATTAGTTGAACATTATGTGCTGTGCCTTAGCTTGCTTAGTTGGTAATCAGTTTAAGAAAAAAGTAATGCCTCGCAGAAACGCATAGTTAGTTAGTGGAACCCCTGCTTCAGCAGATAATTGACGAAACAAAATATTACATAACTATTTAATGATGATTATTATTACGTTTTGAACGCCAAACTTAGCTAAACAGTTAAGCTAGTAAAATCGGTTTAACGCTTCTACTCTTTATCAGCTAATAGCCGACGTAGGCGTTCAAAAGATTAAAAATAAACTGTTTCCGATCGTGACCTTAGTGAATTTACAACATACCTACAATAATAACAAGAATTGATCTTTAAATTTCATTTCTTACTTAGCTATGATGTTAAATGTCCCAACACTTGACACAAAGATTTATGATTAAGATTTTGAACTTCATAACTCATTTAAAAAGCCGGCCCACAATCGCGAGAGCTCTCGTACTTGCGTGAAACGCCAATACCTCTGGAACGGCTTAAAGATCAATGTGCGTACTTTGTTATGTTATAGTAGAGGAACATTTAACTATTATCATCTTAACTCTTCTTGATTCTTCATTATACGTCCATTCAAAATACTTCGTCCTAACATCGAAGTAAAAACATTTAATAGAAGAACCAGTTTTTCGAAAAATTGATCTGTTTATCTCGTTCATCATAAACATCGAAATTATATTAAAATGAATACCACTGAATACAGATTCTTTCCTACGCTAAACAAATTTGTAACACGACTTGCATGCACAATTATTTTATAAAATGTAAATAGACAATAATATACAAGGTTCCTATTGATTTGATAGCCAAGTTCCGCGTAAGAGGCGATACAATCTATCACATTTACTTTTAAACTTCCTCCAAAGAACCAGTTCAATCAGAAAAGACGACAGTTATTTTGTAAACAAAAAGCAATCGGTTGAAGTAACGTTCACATAGAATATATTGACAGTAATTTTTTGGGATAGCGGACGTGAGGATAACGAGAGACTTGCCCAGCAATGAGATAGAACTGTAGGCCTATAAAAATAAACTTCATTGATTAAACTCGATTGATTGAATCGTACCTTCAGCGGAGCCCCCTGAAGGACCTGGACTCAAATTCTACACCAAAATTAACACTACTGTATTTCATAGACTATCATACTAGTCCGAACACACAATGAATTTCGTTCTTACACAAAATTAGGCGACGTTTTGGTCGCTGTGTCTTAGTGATAAGTATATGTAATTATATGTGTAAACAGACGTGTAAAGTTTGTCTCCTTTCAAGTTGTCCGGTGCAGTCGCCGTAAAAGATGACCGGCAAGCCTCGCGCCGCTCAAATAACTTCATTAATGCTTGATAGGAACTCCGGGCCGGACTAGCATCTGATTATCTTTTCATTTGGATTCTGATATTTTCAGCGCTTCAGTAGGGTGAAATACCTGTATAAGACATTTTCATTTTAACAAATCCTTGTGTCTACTCTAGTTTCTGCTGTGCTGCCAATTGTTAAAACCATGTTTCGGTGCAGGTATTGGCAATAGAATTATGTTACACTCCATTGGACTTGAATTGGGTGCATTTGTAGTTAATTAAGTCATAATTATCCCGAAATCGTTGGTTCTGAGATATGATTTAAAAAAGGAAAAGCCCGATTTTGAGCCAACAAAACGATGTTTTTATTTTTATATGTCAAGTTTGGCAAACGAGTAAGTGCACCTGATGGTAAGTGAGCACCACCACACATGGACACCCGCAACACTAGAGAATTGCAGATGCTTTACCGGCCTAGATTGCAATGATAGAATATCTCATATGCCAGTAATTTCACTGGCTATCATATTCTCTACGCCGGAACACAACAGAGTAAACACTGTTGCTTGGCAGCAGAATTAGCTAGTAAGACGGTGGTTAACGTAAATTTGGATGTATTCGGATATTTTCGAGCAGCTTACTAGACAGTAAGCACAAGTCCGGCAGGTAATTTTAAATAAATAAGAAAACTATTTTAACTCTCTACTACAGCAAATTCAGTCACCCAAGTTCAATAAGCAACAAAAAGTAAAAATAGATCACCTGTCATAACCTCAACGGGGAGTGAGCTCCGCCGCGGCAGGTGCGGAAGCGTTCGCTCGTGTACACTATAAGAGGGCTTGGCGAGAAATTGTTGGCAGGTGAACCCGGTGTTAGGCTTGCGGCGGCTGGCGCCGTTGATGCTGTGCCGAGGCGCGCCGAGCGACGCTAGTCCGCGCAGCTCGGAGGCCGCCACGGGCGCGGGCGCGGAGCCGCGTCGCCGCCCGCAGTACTCCTTCACTGACAGCGTCCGCCGCAAGAACTCGGGGATCGTTGTTACTTCGCGCATTTTTTTCTCTTTGGGTGCTGAAAAGTTAGGAACCATAATTGAAATTGTCGTTCATAATTACGTAAACTATGGTTACTTAAATGGATGCCAGTAGACCTATCTTATCTTACGCGTCGTAACATGGCGTGATTTTTGGACAAAGTCAGTTTGCTAAAACCAACCTGTCACGCAAGTTGTTACCGCGTGTTGTTGAAAATGTTGAATGATGCGAATCTAAGTAATTCTTATTCAGGCAGCCAAGGGGTAGATACATAGTAGATATTTCGACTTAATTATACCGATGCCGTATTCAAAAATTAACCCCGCGTTTCTCTTCTCCTTCTCATACATTTTACCGTATATACATATATTTCATCCACATCAATATGCGTTGATACGGACTTTATTGCCAGTTAATCTGGATCTCGGAAACGGCTCCAAAGATTTTCATGATTTTGTATTGTTAAACTGAATAAAAGCACTGGTCACCGGTATTCAAGAATATATTATTTCCAAGATATTAATACAACGCCATTTCTAATACGACCATCGCGGGAAGAGGCCACGCAGGGAGCTCTGTCTGTCAAACCACAGACTATAGCATTAGGCTACAAGGCAACGTTCAGGAATCAGTCTAACAGTATGTAGGAGCTTTCGGGGGCAAAAAATCGATCTAGCTAGGTTTCATTTTAAAAAAAGAAGTTTTATTAGGCAATGCAAAACTGCTACAAAATCATCTAGAGTTAAGCGACCAACTACGTTAAAAATCCATCTTCCAATTGAAAATCCTCGACATACCCGCAATATAGTATAGAAGGAAGTAAGTATTACGTTAAGTTAAGAACCGATTTCATAATTAAAACTTTGATGATAAAAAATACAAACTTAAGTAAATAACTGTACAAAAGTAAGTTCTTGTTTCTAATAAAATATTAAACTTATTGCACATTTTCATATTTCATCAGTATTTGGTTCGTATCTAAATATCTAATCTTATAATCGTTTTGACGACGCGGTTGGCCTAGTTGGTAGTGACCCTGCCTACGAAGCAAGCGTCCTGGGTTCGAATCCTGGTAAGGGCATATATTTGTGTGATGAGCACGAATATTTGTTCCCGAGTTATGGATGTTTCTATCTATATAAGTATATACTTTCAACATGAAACTACCGTGAGACTCACACATAATAATTGTCGGAGCAATCCTTCGGCTTTTATACGTGAGTTATCCGGCGTGTTGTAATTAAGTATATATTTCTCTATATAAATATGTATATCGTTGTCTAGTACCCATAACACAAGCCTTACTTGCGCTTACTTTGGGACTAGGTCAATTTGTGTGAATTGTTCCCAAATATATATTTATTTTAAATATTTATTTAATCTCCAAAAAAACACGATATACAAGAAAAAAGACCGAGCAAGGCTCTGTCGCCCAGGTACTTTTATTTACACATGTATTCTTTTTTTCTGCGAATATATATTCGTGTTCAAAAGATTAATATTTCAGCTGACGTACAATATATTAGTATACTCACTGTAGGAGATGATATCGGTGGGCATGGACTTGCGGCGCGCGGCGAGCTGGCCGGAGGCGCGCGCGCCGAGCGGCACGGCGGTCAGGTTGTCGCGCAGTTGGCTGCCCAGCGACTCGCGTCGACCGCCGCCCGCACTACGTATCGACGGATCCAAATTTTCTTTTTCAATACTCCGTGAACATTCGGTTACGTCTAAATTATTATTTTCAGAAGCGTCATCGGTATCAGTCTTATCAGTATCATATTTTTTTAACATATTGCTAAATCTGCCGTCCTTTCTATTAGTGTCGAAGGACGGGCCGATCTCAGTCTTGGTGTGTCGGCTCGGGTAGATGGCGTCCTCGTTGCTGGTGTGCAGCGGCCGCGTGGCCAGCGCGTGCGCGCGCGCCGCCGTCTCCAACGGAGGGAACGTCTGCTGCCGGATCAGCTTGCAAGTGCCGCCATCCTTCAGTACCGAATTTAAGCGTGTCGCTTGCACTGGAGTAGTGATGGAAGCTATGGAGGAATCGGGCAGCAATTTTTCCGTACTCAGTTGTTTTTCTGACGATTTGCCGTGCTCGCAGTGTCCACGAACGCTTAATTGTGAGTGCAAGGAATGTTCACTGCTTAATGGACTACCGTTGGTGCAGAAGCGAGGTTCGGCCACGGATGGTGTTCGGGTTCTATCTCTGTTTTTAAATTTGGAGTCTTGGAATACGTTCAGCGGAACAGAAAAGCGGCGCAGGTGTTCCTTCAAGCCGGCCGGCCGGGCGGGGTTGAGCGAGCTGCGCCGGAGGGGCAACAGCAGCTCCGAGCTGTCGGACACGTTGGTGTCGAGGTCGTCGTCCACCATGTCCGCGTCCGAGATTTCGGTCTGTGTCTCCTCCGCCATCTCCTGCGCCACCAGCATGTCCCACTTGTTTTGATTGATTAGTAAGTTACTTAACATTTGGTTCGACAGGTCGTTTTGTAAAAACCTGTGCCATTCCGATATGAGAGGCGTAACTACGAATTTGAAAAACCCTGCAAAGAAAACATCAGTGTTGAGCATTTTCTGATACTACCTATATCTACTAATATAACAGAGCAGTAAATTTTCGTTTATAGTCTGTAGGATGACAAAGGGGATCGAGAGAGGTGCGGGCGGGTAGTGCGCCTGCAGCCTGCACCTCGCACGGCCCCCTTTGTCATCATACCCCGCGCCCCTATGACGCGCCGGCGAGGACTCCATTTAGCGGTTGGTCTATAGAAAGCAGCATTAGATCTAATTAACACAGGTTATTTTTTTATCACGCTAAAGTGTGAAGTTCCTATGGTATGCAGACGGGTCGAGTTCAAAAAGTTGAACTTACTTCTTCCATCTGTCGCTCTCATCCGAACATTTTTTAACTACCAGCCAACAGTGTCGAACTTTCTGAACTCTACCCAGACGTGGTAACATGCAACATCAAGTTAATATGTAATAAAATAAGTCGAAAACCTGTTTGTATCTTCGGTATGGATGTAGTATGGCGGTCGCAAAGGGCTGTGACGGGAAGGTTTAGCTTCCGTTCATAGTCTCCTTGGCGGAAGAATTCCTCGCACACCTTCTGGCTCCATTTCCGACTGATCTCCCAGGGGCGGCAGGGATTGGATATGTCTGCGCATTTGAGAGCGATCTGCAACACTAGGTGGCGATGTTCCTTCTTCGACATGTCGAGGGTGTTTGTATCTAAGTAGCCCTGCAAATAATGTAAGTCGTTTCACATGACGTCCCAATTATATGGCCAAAGTCTAGTAGAAAAACAGTGATGCATATCTGCCATCAACAAACTTCTTCGTATAATTAAGTAATATTTTTTACATGGTATTAACATAAATGTAGGCACTTATTTGATTAATGCAAGCTCTTCTGAAGAGGTAGAATTAGTCACCTACCTACTTCAACTAAAATGAACCTACGAGTAAACTCATTAGAAACGCATAATAACTACACGGCAATTGCATGATTTAATAAATGGCAGTGATTAAGTGTGATATGAAATATTTCCATTGATTGACGGATGTTTGAACCAGAAAAGTATTTTTCACGTCTCATGCTCAAAAAGTTCGACTTTATGCTGGATGTAGGCTGCATAAAATGGCATTTTATGCTCTTGTGCATAAAGTAAAATCTTCGTCTAAGACCAAGACAATCGGGTGCCAACAGCCACAAACAATCACTAAAACTTTACGACAGCATATTTTGTTTATTTTTTTAAGTTTTTTTTTATTATTATAATCTGCGGTCTTTTAAACTGTTTAATTAGTACCTAAAACTAGGTAACAATAATTTGACAAGTTATTATTGAAACAAATAAGTACATGAAAAAAAAAATGTTTTTGATACATCATTTAATCATTTAATGGTACAGGAAGAAGCCCTGAGTTCAAAAATGTAGTACATGTGATATATATATTACAATAAATACTATAGAAGAATAATTAAGTTTTCAATGGATGAATTAGTTCCGCTATTTGTTTATGAATGAAATTATTTCTATATCTGCTGAATCGATTTACATAATTATGGTGCGGGGAAAGGTCAAAGAATAGTTTTAGATTGCATAAATCATCCTTTAAGAATGCGAAAAGGGGGGTGTAATTTACTATTAAGATGCGATAATTCGTGCTTTAATTGAATGTTTGCCACAAAAATAAGCTACCCAGAATACTAATTCCATGCAGATAGTAAATACAAAACGTTTAAAGCAAATTTTTGTGCACCAAGGTTCTTGGAAAATTTCTCGATGTTTCCTTTACATGGTACTGCTATGTAGAAAGCGGTAGAAGATGCAGTTTTACAATTTACCAATTTCAAGTTACAATACCATTATCCTTATTCGTAAAAAGGACACGCACGTCAGCACCACTTCTTTTTACAATCTTATAAAGATAAAAATAAACTTGCATAAACAATTTAGAAAAGTCTAGACAAGTATTAGAATTCAAAATTTATGCAAACACGTTCATAATAATGATTGTGAATACACACAATGTTAACTGCATGCTTGCATCAGTTGGAGACTATTGAGGAGAACCAGACGTGTCTGAGCACTATCGGCTATCAGCCTGCATCTATCTTGGCTTGCCTGTCAATGACTACTGAGATAGGTCAACTAAGGCCAACACCAACATCATGTTAAGGTGCCTGGCAAGATTCATATCTTGATTCGGATTCATTTATCCTTAAATATACATACAATTCCATACGACGCATTACACGTGTTACTGTGGTTGGGTACTGGTACTCGTAAACATGATGAAATGGGTTGAGATAAATTGTCATGCATGTCACTATAAGGCCAAATATAAAGGAACTCAAACGCTCTACTGCCGCTTGAATGATTGTATTTAGTTAATACCTGCCTGGCTAAGTGATGCCTCATGATAGAATTCATAGTCAATCATGGAAAATTACGGTAGACCACATTATTTTCCTTTTTGTGTTTTTGTTTGATCAAAATGATTATTATATTACCTAATCAAGAAGGTATTTTATCCAACACTCTCAAGAAGGTTATCATATCACACTATAATTTATGGAAAACTTGCTTCTAGAAAACTCTAACTTACACCAACTTTATACTTAGCAATGTAACATATCCGGACTCTACTTTTCTTCAATCCAATCAATGTACCTAATGATGAGACAGTAGAAGAAAAGTTCCCATTCCTTGTTTTTTGTTCTACATAGTCCTGAATTGTCATCATTATGACGCTATAACTGGGATATTTTACACAGGTTCATAAGTAGAGTTATGAATCCGAAAAAAATATTTTGCCATGATAGATTTTTCGTAGTGTTCAGTATCGCGATACTGAATAACACGCGATCTGTTAAACAAATAAATCAATCACACGGAGCAGGGAACGTAATCGGTTCAAGGCACTGGCACAATATAGAAATTCCCTGCGTTAGATTATTATCTTTTCTGTTCTGTTGTGAATTAAAGATAGATTTACGGTCACAGATTCGTATAACGGTATCTAGAGCATCCTAAATAAGATTGCTCCGGCTAGTCAAATAGAGATTACGAGTCCAAACATTCTCGGTACTGTACCAGGTCGGTCTCGACGCATCAAATGTGGCATTTTACAGATTATCTCTAAAGGCGATGCTCCGTGGCTTAGTGATTTTATTCTTCTAACATAGCTGTAGTGTTTGTTGCACACATAATGGATATATTGTGCGAAAAAATAATTTTGTTCAATGATTCCCATAAAAGAAATAGGTAGTAAATACCAAAAAAATTTGGCAGCAAAATAAAGGGAGTGCTATGCCAAGCATTTGGCGCACAGACGCAGCTAGTTTGCTCATGAGGTCGTGGTTGCTGAGTAGCAATTTGATTATATTGAATTGATCAACTGATTACGAGCTATTTAAATTTCTTTTAACCATAGTTACTGCGGAAAATATTATTTTCACCAAACTTGTCTACGTCGAAAAGTGCTTTTTCCCCTCTTGGGTGGAAAAGGTTTTTGAAATTCGAACGCCGCGCTGACCACCATTCCACCACGACCACCACGACCACCACCACCTTACCACCTACTCATATACTCAAGTAATTAGAAATTTGAAATTCTTCCATCCACCATTTTTCTCGCTGTAGTGAGGTGAAAAATTGTGTGTTTCGTTCGGCAGCAAAGTTTGTTTAGTGTCTCGTGCCTTGAAACCCTCGCGACGCTCAGGATTCTTCTTTTGAACCACTCGCTTCGCTCGTGGTTCAATCATAGAATTCTTCGCTTGCTCGGGTTTCAATACAGGCACTCGCGCCAAACAAAAACTTTGCAGCCTTGCATAACAAATAACTATTTCCTTTATCGCTTTCTTCTAATTTTGGTAATAAAAAACAGTCGCCATTGCAATCGCTGTTTGACTCGGTAGCCAGCTGGCGTCACGTGTTGGTTGCCGTGTCTATAGTTGCGAAACCCTGGTTATCTTTATCCTAGAGCCCGGCGTGTGTGAATGAACGATTCACGCACCGACGCAACGTATGTGACACCTCTAATTTTGCTTTCGTTTTTAACAGAGGTAGTCTAATACAGTAAAACTGATATATATCGCGTTTAACATTACTATCGGTTTCGCAGGACAAAATAATACTTCAGTAAGGTATAAGTATAATCACTAATCACACTGCCCAAATAAAATTGTAATTATAATAAATATTACGAATATTATTTGCATTAAATGTTCATAACGTAGGCATATATTGTGTACTATGTTGCGATTAACTCGTAACTAATAATGTACATATTTAGTCCTCTTACAAAACGAACTTTGTGATCGATCGAATGCATTTATGCGAAAGCGAACAAAAGCTATTCAAGGTTTTTTAATGTGCTAAAACGTTTTGCCATAGTAGTAGTAGTATTATAACATATTTTAATACGATCGTCAGCACTAGGTACAGTCAAGGTCACCAATATGTAAACACCACAAAGTCGCAAAAATACGTATAGGAACATAGGTACTTTATTAATAGTGTCGATAAGGTTGTCGTCTACTTATTCTTGCAACTTTGTCCGTATCCATATTGGTAACGTCAACTGGACACCTGAATGTAAAAAAACCGGCTTGTCACAGTTGTCACTGACAAAGAATACAGTAGAAAGCTCTCTATTTTAATCTTGAAAAGTAATATCTTTTGGCACATTGGACACTTGACTATCCACAAACTAAGCAAAGCTAGCACTACGGGTGCTAGGCAGGCTATATAGGAGTAAATAATTCGTTATTTTTAATGTGTTGTTTTTAATAAGTCCAATTAAAAAATATATAGCTTCTATAGCTATGTTTATTGATAAAGTGAATTATCGCACGGGGTGTTTGTTACGCCCTGTATTGCGGACGTCAGAACGGGGATACCTACCTAGCGTCATCCCGTTTAGTATGGGTCTCAGAGTCTCGACGGTTTACAAATGACTATGAACGCTGATTGCAGATAGCAATTACTATTACGGACATCGTATAATACGATGTGCTTAGTGGGAGAAGATATATAATACTGCTCAATACTATCTCAGATTGCATAAAAATCTACGTGTAGGTCCTTTCCCCAAACCCCTAAAAAATATTTAGTTCTTATACTGAAAGTATAAACAATGTTAATTTCTTTAACGATTGAAACCAGAAAACAACAAAACTTCAAACAATCGGGCAAGAGAGAACTACGAAAAATAAATAATTATGTTAAAATGACTGTAATACCTTTAATTGTATCTTCATTATTTCTACGTCCTTGTCGACTAAACGCAGTCAAAGAAAATGCGACAGAGCTGTAATTTGTATCAATGTATGTTTTTAGTGGCATGTTCTTAGCGTCTCGCGTAGTCGAGTCAATCATGTTTTCCTGTAACACGGTCAAGACAAGCAAACAATCTCTTTAGGCTGAACACGCGTCAGTAACGGTTTTTAGTACCTCATTACAATAGTGGAGCGCCGTAAGACATCGTAAAAGTCAAAGTCTCGGAACCCGGTTTCACAAAATGGAGTTCCGTTAAACCCTTTATTTTTAAACAAAAACCATGAAAGTTTGTTAGATACCTATGATTATGATTACAACAAAAAAAAATCTAAACGACATTGAAAATTAGAGCACAGAAAAATCCGATAGTTAAAGCTATGGCCGGGAAGGGATGATTACAACAATTAATTGAAAAATGAGAAGAACATAAAAAAACCTACTTGGTGATAACTATAAATACGTATAGATATTAGTTTTCGATGATTCTAAACAGAGCAGATCAAAGGCAAAAAAAACAGCTAAATATATTAAAAAGATATCCCGGACATTGTTTCCTGACAAAGCTAAAGTCAGAGTTGCTATTAGTTTTGATTTCTTGACTACAGTTTGCCTGCATAGCTACTAGTTAAAGTTAGACCTAGAAAAAGTTAACTGTACCCTTTGACGACTGATGTGATGACGCACTGGTAGTCAATTTGCGACGGCAAAAAAGTACAATTATTATTGGTATTACGAAGTCCAAAGATAAAACATATTTCATAATTAAGTAACCGGTCCAACAGATCGTGGGAAACCAATATTGTAAACTTGTTATCTGTACGATATATTTGAATTGAATGAATGGAACCAAACGTCAACAATAAGAAAGAAAACGTACAATGAAATCTCAAACTCATATAGGTATATGTATGAATCAGAAAATAAGAATGTGTCAATAAGATAGAAGATATATGAGCGAGAGGATGAATATTCGATTGAAGAATGAATTGAACTGTAAAAGATTGCTTGTAGGACAATTTTTAAGTAAAATGTATAAAATACAAATTAAATAATTTTACGGTGACTAAATTGACGTAGTTTTGGTAATTTATTCCCAGATATGTATACAGTGAGAGACCCTGGCAATTTCATGGATGTGTCCTTATCAATAAGAAAATACATACAATTAGAAAATAACTATCGACTTGATCCAACTCAAAATCATGGATTAACAAACAAGATATCAACAATTTAACTCGTTTAATGTGAAACTTGATTTATTTATTGCATTTTTTTTGCATAATCACAGTTAAATTCAAAAGAGCTGGCACTCAGTGGCAGTGTGAGTGCCGGTCTTATACAGGACAGGAGCTACCTAATAGTTTGTAAACCACTTGATACCTATAATAGGTACGCCTTCGTTATAAAAAAAGAACAGCAGATTATTATCACTAAGCAGGTAAAACAAAGCAGAAAGTTAAATTGAACCGTTGGATACAAGTATTTTACTATCATGGAGTTTTAATTTCGTTTTTAATATCCTGTTTTCATACTGACGTCCCAATCCACAAAATCACTGCGAAAAGATGCGAAATTATCATATGTATTCGTTGAATCAACCAATACCTAATCAATCAATATGATGATTTTGTGATGCACACATAGATACTATGAATTCATGGGACGTGCACCCGTAGCATCCGCTGAGTCAAATTCAATTGCCACACTTTGTTTTAAGTTTAATTTACATAGTATGCTGCTTCCATTCATTTATATCTATTCGAATTGTGGTAATAAAATGCTATCCTTTTCTATTATAATTCACTCATTCAATCCAGACAAACTCCCGAGAATCAATCTGTAACACCTGACTACATAAGTTACCAAGTTACCTACTTAATCGAGAATCTTTATAAATACCTAAAAAATTAAATTGAATAAATCTGTGTTTTTTCATTCATTTTAATGTTTTTATGTTAACCATTCAATGTTAATTAAACCAAAATCCTTACCTGCGCTTCTTTCTCTTGTTAGGTTACAACTCCACTAGAGCTGTGGTAGGCACATAGTTAAGCGGTGTGTGAAGAAGAATCTACTAATGTGAGAAAACTGCTATGAGCGAGGTTAGTAAAATTAAGTAATCATTTTGGTGTTTTTATTCCTCGAACGCAGTTTAGTTTCCTCGCACAGCTCTGGATACGCAGCCTTAAGTTAACTGCCCCATTCCGTACAATTTATACAAACCAGTATAATAATAATAAAGCATTACCACGCGCTCTCTTATCGTTGCCAAGAACGGTAAGTTCACTACCAAGACAATACAAAATTAAGGGTAAACATCGACACTCGTATAAATACCTTGAACTGGCTTAAGTACTCCTGTTGCCTGGTGATGTCCGTAGCGAGGATCAAGGAGCTGATTTGATTTTCCAGGTTGACTTGGACCTCGCACATTTGATCTAAAAGCCCGCTTTCTTTCAGACAGCTAATTGCAGAGCGCCAGTGGTGGTTTTCGAGGACTGATGTGTTCTAAACATAAATATTTAAAAATTATGCCTTCAGTAATCCATAACCACACCAAAATAATGTTTTTATAAAACTTTTCAAAAAAGCTAGCTATGCCAAATAGTGTGCAGTGAGTGGTCGCCAGGGTAGGCAGCAGAAGGTGCCGCAATACAATTTGTAGGCGCTGCCTACCCTGGCTGCACGCCGAAGGCTATGCCTTATAAGTTATAAGTATAATACCTATACATCAAAAGCGAAATACATAAAATAAATGTTAATGTCATAAATCATAATAAATGTTTTATATTAAATAGTCAGCCGGCAAAGACGCGGTCACGTCACGAAGATAAATAAAGGCTCTCATGCCAGGACAAGTACGTCTTTTGTCTATCTGCATGTACGAGACGGCCGTCTCACACAAAATGACTGTTTTGTATCGCACAAACATATCAAGGAAAATGGTAACATAATCGTGCGAGGCATTACTCAGTCGACGACATTATTTTTACGTACCCACAATGTAGCTGCGTTAAATATAGCTAATATAACCGGAAATAAATTAGGTGTCAAAATTAATAAAAAAACTGGCTAAATGTGAGTCGGTCGGATAATTATCACTAGCAAAAAAGTATTAGTGACAAAATTAGTTTTTATAAAAAAGAAAACATTTACTTTACCTACTATTTTTCTACCAAAGCAAGATAAATGTTATTTTCATGATATTATTATTATCTATTCTTCAAGCTTGCCAAAATATAAAAGGATCCGTTATTCTCAGTTATTTTTTTTCCTTTGTTCGTGTTGTGAGGCCTGCGTTATATTATACTCGTAGCCCAACTACTGATAAACGTCGAGACACAATAACTACAAGAGAAATTGTTCTTTTGACAATAGATTTGTATGCGGATCCTGTAAATCCGTCGTGCAGCAGATAACTTACTCGGTATAAAGCAGCAAGGTGATTGGAAGTAGCGATGAGGAAAGGCTGGTTCACTCCCGGATGGTCCATGTCGTGAGCAATCGCCGCCAGAAGAGACGCCATCACTTCTAACGGCTCCAGATGATCTCGAATCTAAGATAAAAAAAACTGCGAGGTAACAAACCTGAGGAAGTACCTAAATAGTGGAATATATCAATTACCGTGCACGAACTTTTTATGGTAATATTGGAACCTACTTTGGTATTTTGTAAGTTACACTTACTGTATTAAAATAATAAATAAAAACGTCATAAAAAATCAATTTTAAACAAAAAAGCATTTTTATTTACTGCTCTATCTCCAACATTTAATGACGCCCTCTAGGACAGGGCCAATATAATTTTTGATGACATGTGTACGTGCGGTTGATTCTGTTCAGGACCGCCAACGGTTAGGCAGCAGCGAGGAAATATTGTGTGTAAAAGAAAATAGTATGTTCATTTACAAAATTTTGTTGACATTATTATTTAGCTTCCACAGAGAAATAATTATATTAAAATACAGAATTTTAATTCCAGAACAACGTTTACAAATTTTTTAACCAACACACGTATGGACTTAAATACTTACGGGCGTTTACTTTTTTCGTAAGACTATTCTGAAAAGATTTCGCTCAAGAGTAACTACAACTTGAAAATGAATATAGTACTTTATTTAACACCTAGATACAGAAAAGCATTATGTTCCCCACAGTAGCCAAATTATTTCATCTATGGTAAATAACACTTGAATCCCTCATTAGGTACGCAGGATTCAATGTACGCCCGCGTCGTAAATATATCATTTTGCTCCCTTGAGACACAATTAACTATTGAGATACTTATGTAGACGCTATTGCAAAAGCTCTGATATCAGGCAGAAAAAATGCGCTTTTACTAAGGCAGAGCAAAACAGACGTGCAGAATCGACCAATCACATTAGCAATGATCAACATTTATCACAAGATAGTAATAAAACAGGAGCTAGGCGAGACGTGGATTTCAATTCAACTTATGTGATTGGTCTAAGCCGCTTGTAACAACAACCAGATTCATGTGGAGTCTTACGAATCAAAAGCGTTATTAATGATGTATCAATCAGTTTCACATTGTTAAAAAATATTTTGAACATAACTGCAACCATAAAATAATGATTATCTGCAATCGTAAAGTATTTTTTAAACCGGGCAAGATAAATCGGATAATTGATTGTTTTCCTCCAAAAGGTTTTCGAATTGGATTGGAGCGTACTAAAAAAATGAACAATGCCAATTCACCCTTTAATGAAATTTTGAACGGCGAACTACATACATCAAGAAATGTGTAACATAACGCCATGAACATAATACCGAAAAAGATTGTGATACATAATAACATTTTATATATTCTTTCATTACACTTGCACAGTTGTACATAAACGATATAAGAACGAGTATGCTAAGGTCGCGATCCGCCGTCGATTTTCTATGAGGCTACTGTACATCAAGGCCAAGGTCCTACTCGTCGGTAGGCACTGTACAGAAATAGGGATAATTACATTCAATAGGCTTTCGGCTTTTGTTATAAGTAAAATAGTCGCAGCGCTTCATGGAATATGAGCACACGACCATGTGTTCACTAAGATTGTCACCGCGAGAACTGCCGGACAAGGGCAACGTACTGTAAGGCACAATAACCCATCGATACCCTAAATTACGTTTGCCTAAATTGTACTAGTCGCAAATGTTCACATTTCATTTTTTCTTATTTTATGATACCGAGTTGCAGTTTCACATCATAACAGCTCTGCTCTTAAAGTTGATGCAAATAAATGAATACGAGAAATCTGAGCATCTACCTACCTAAAACTGATAAACACGTGTAAAATTATTGTAACCGTAGGTAGGTACCTACTACAAGACATTTCAATATTTTATAACGATAATATGTATGTGTGAAATCTCACCTGTTTCTGCTGCAGAAAGCAATGCATGGCCTGAGTGACGTCAGCGGCGTGGATAGAATTGTGGTACGGATTTGTGCTATGGTAACCTTCTTCTATTAAACTGAACAATTTCCACGTCTTCGCGGCGTCGAGTTTGAAATAAGTTATCAGGCCGTAGATGTGGAACAGGTGAACACAAAGAACTGGTAGGCAACGACCTGGTAACAAAAATAGCAACCTCAAAACGCTGTCTACGGATGGAACTAGTGGAATTTTTTGGTAGGAATATTTGCAAAAGGATGAAGAGTTTTACGTGGATACGTTTTGTTATCATGAAAATAATTAAAATAGTTTTTCTCGCTGTAGAGCGTGTCTTGAAAATGTTAAAACTTTCAGATTAAAAGCACATTTTGATGTATCTGTTGTGATTGGATGAAAATCTTTTCATAGATATTAAATCGGCTATGGGTCGTGGTTCACCTACAGTTTGTCCACCTGGTCTTCGACAGAACACCGCCCAAGGGCGGAGCCTCTTTTTCTGGGGTATTTTGCCCTTCGGCTTCGAGCAAATGAAGACACCTAACTAACCTACCTATATTTGCACTAAAATAATAATCAGTGATTCGAAATAATGGCAGCATTTTTTCCGGGGGGACCAAATTAAGGTGGACCACGACCCATAGCCTTATTAAATGCCTGTTTAACCACTTTCTGATAAAATCCTGATGTCATAACTGTCAGCCATTAGGCACGTATCTGTTTATTCTAAGAAAAAGCTCAAAATAAATAGAATAAATACAAAATATATAAATAAATATGATGCCGTCTAGATATTGACTATCACTATATATACTCTATTGAAAGTATTTTCGAGCGGTATTCACCAATAATTTTGTTAATTGGTTGAAATATGACGATAATTTGTGGTAAAGGTGTGTTAAAATTCCCGGCGTCGCACGGGTGTAGCCTATATATATTTATACCAGGATATGATACCAGGAACTTATCAGAGAGTGGCGAAACTGGCCCTCAGTAGCAGGGACCGGATACCGGTATTTCTTCATACAAAAATACCGGTATTATTGTGTTCTATTTCGTTCTCTTATTTATCATTTAATTTTTAATGGGATAATTTTATAATACGAAGTTGTTACTTAAATACATGATTGAGACCTACATAAAGAGCATAAAATAGTTCAATATGCTAGGCAATATCGGAGGTTTTTAAAAATACTGGTTCCGGTCCCTGCTCAGTAGTATTTATTACGAGTAGGTGTAGATTTATTAGCTCCCTGTCTAAAGTAGGTTCGTATAATGTACAATCATGACTTGATTACGTGTATGGTAAGTACCTATGTGCGATTGTTTTTGTTAACTTTTTTTTTAACTAAGAGAAACAACTAAGAAAAAGTAATACATATTCAACCATTATTCAATTGCGCGCAAGTCTGTTATAAAGAACGTCAATAATACGATACGATTTACAAAATTGTTATTTAAATGAATCACAAGTAATCGCATAAACATACATGGCGATTTCTCTTTTTCTCCTTGATCTAGATTCTAGGATTACATACATATAAATAATCGTGTGCGCAGTAATCTTTTCTACTCGTTTTTTATACTGGATTTCCTCGCAATTCTCTACGCAATTCTAATACAATAACAACTAAATTTTATTCGCAAAGAATTGTGCAATTTCCCGGGTTTTGAAGAACGCCTACATCGCACACGCGTACTTCTGCTAATAGGTAATTATAATAATAGATTGGGTGCTGATACTTAAAGGCGAACCTGTCTGTTATTTTTATGACGTAATTGCGGGCTCACATCACTTTCATTAAGTGGAACGATATTGTGACAAATTATATTAATTAGTAATATGACCTTCACAAGGCCTTACTTACTCGAATGTTTTAGGAAATTGGTTCTACTGTTTTTCTGAGTAGGTAGAAAGCTACTATATACTGGAATAACATAACGAATTTATGAAGAACGACGAATTCAATAAACTGCCTGAACTATAAAATGTTATAGAAATAAATACGACACGGTGTGGATTTTTTAGAGTTGTATACGTGTCAAAGAGAATATACGTTTAAAGAGACGAACCTCCCATACTAGCGATTATTTATTTATTTATTTATTTAGACATGCCAACAGTACAATCAGTTAGTATTAGAATCAGTTGACAAGGTTTACACGGCAAAACATTACCAAAATGTACGCCAAAAAACTTTAGTATCAAAAATAGTGCGGTATGCTATATACGCTTGCGGTTTTTATCGATATCGATAAAATGGTGAGAATTGAAATATATAGGCTCACGTCAACAATTTTTGTAATCGAAAGACGCTTAGGATCGATTCCACAGTTAAGTCATGTTATTAGTTATTAAAGTGGATAATTCATTTAACGGACTAATAGGTACATCGTTGCACTCAAATGTGGAACTTGAGTCAAAATAAACTTTTTCAACAGATGTATTTTTTTTATTATGATTTTGCGATACTCTGTTGTATCTTTACGTAATATTTCAATGTTTGTAATTTTACTGTTGAACATAACATTAAATCTTCTTTCCATTAAGTTTGACCCCCACATATTAAAACAAAAAATTTGACCCACCGTCCGCCAATCATTTTTTTATAATTAAAACAAATATATTTTTGTTAAAATCCTAAACTCTAAAATAAGTTACGAAGTCTATAAATAGTAGGTAACTGTTTGGAATTACAACATACAAGATGCCGCAAAATTTCACTTCTTTTATGTCATTATTCGGAATAATAAGCAAATAAGCCTGTAGTTATCGATAACGCATGTATGTATGTATGTATGTAAACTCTTTATTGTGCAAAATAAACAAGACAAATACAATTGACAAACACTGAGATACATGTACAAAGCCGGACAGACTTACACAATGTAAATGGATATGAAATATCTTATTTTCATTCTTTATATTGCCTGGTGCTCCAAAATATAGCCAAAAGTAACTAAAAGTAATGAAGGCAATACTTATCGGTCTTCATCCAAGGGAAATTTCGCCATAAACGACTGTTTTTCGTAATTTCCCCTCCAGACTTATTTCCACATATTTCATGCTTTACAAACCGGCTTCCCGGTGGTATTATCATAATTTTTTTCCACGAAGATTTAGTTTTACTGCTTTTTATAACAATTAACTCTAACTTGAATCGAAATCTAAAAAAAATAAAGTAATAAGTACGCGAGTCGCGATGACTAACAAAGCAATGTGGCTGACAGTTGACTTGACATAACTATACTACATACTGATGTTTTGTTTCAGTCTTATGGCAGTGGTTTTCCGTGTAAATTCCATATAAATTTTAACTTGTGTGTGTTGTCGAGTTCTCCTACCTAAGAAAACGTTAGATATAGGTGCTAATTAGAAAGCTAATTGTAATCTAGTTTAAAAAATGATAAGTACCTACGTCTTTATTAATTATATAAGTAGGATTGAAAAGTAGAAAAAAAATGTGTATAATTACCCCCTGACACGTTCTCTAACGTAAATGCATTAAACTGCCACTGCACTGATTGGTCAAGGATGCGCTGCAAAGAAAGAAACAAAATTACTTTTGCATTGAAAACGTTAACAGAACAATTTATACACGAACAACAGAACAAGTTATATCAACTATAAGTTAAATGTGAGAAGGAAGTTCAACATTAAAAAGAGTTTTCTTCGAATTCGCTGTTGCAATGGTAAAAGTTAACTTCGCAAAGATCCATTACTGTCGTACATTTACGAGTACAGTCAACGTTAGATAAACATTAGCGATGAAAATATTCAAGTATGTCCAAACAACGCTTTACACAGAAGTATTTTATAATAACAATATATAACAATAAAAACAAAAACAACGCTTTATGTCATGAGCTTAAGGACATGTGCTGATTTATATGTATAATTCTACGCAGAAGAAGTCGCGGACAGAAGCTAGTTAAGTATACATATATATGTATAATTATAAGAACAAGTTTAAACCAATATTGCACTATTTTGAAAACCTCACCACAAGCAGCAAGACAGTATGCAGAGGTATCACGATTCACATACAACTAAGTATGTATTAAATGTAAAAGCTAAAATAAGATTACGAGATCTGAATCTGACGAGTCAACGACCTTTATTTGCACCTTTCATCCGATTGTAATATTAGTTTGAAACAAAGATAATACAGGCTCTTGGCTGATTGTCAATGATTCCTGCACCAAAGAATCTTAATACCTACTACATGGCTACTTGCATAAAGAAGAAATAACCCAACCAGGCCAGCCAAGTAGGTAGGTGCTTACATACGCAAGCATTAGCCGCAACAATACAGTGCGAAGAAAATCGTGCTACTTCCTCGTATGTCAAAGCAAGTTATTAATAGAGCGACGTTTACATTTATTTTATTGTTCTGAGAACAAGCGAATGTCGTAATAGTGTTTAAGGCAAATCTTTTGATGCCACTCTGGACTGTAAATAAATCAAATCTAAATTTAATTTTCAATTATTTTTTATTCGTCAATGAGATTTATAAATAAAACAGTCAATAAATACACTGTCGCAAAAGCAAGTTCATTTAAATATGTCAGTCATAGGTATTTTACATATTACATATATATCCACTGTTATGTTTTGTTTTATCCACAATGCTCACGCATTTTCATTTTCTCACAAAAGACTGCGTCCGCGTCCTTGCCAACATTATTTGAAACGCAGAAACGCATCCAATAGTAGGTATGTCACAAGAACCTACGTACATACAGAATATGTGAACGCTCCATGAATACAAACAAATGGCATTTAAAGTGTCCAGACTGCGTACAATACAACACTGTGTAGTGAAGGACTGTGGAATGACCACGTTAACACAACAATACAGCAGCGGCATTAAAATTTTAAGTCATACTCGTAATTATAAACTAATAGGCATGCATGCTTACTTGAACTTGTCCAGGGTGTAAGTCGTCAAGCAAAGCCGCTTCGTTGCATAGGGATCTTGTCAAAAGTCTCTTTTTACGACGCTTGTGCATAGTCAAAAACCTCCCTGTGCACAGATGGTCCTTAGGCATGTTCCCAAGCTCTGCTGGGTAATCTTTGGAGTTTACTGGACGCGGAATCTCTTGAACTGTAACAAAATATGAACTTTGAATATAAATATGACGTGAATAGTGATATGATATTTCTAATCTTTACACGGAGGTGTGTTCGTTTAGCATAGAAATCAGAGGATGGGACGAACAATTCCTCGATTCAACTGATAGCGATAGATCTATCAGAACTGTTTATCAAACACAATGTTTACTAAAGCGTTGATAAAAAATCCAGTAAAAGCTTGTATGAGGCACGCTAATGTCGCATTTCTAAGTACCAGGACTGTTGATTACGGCGCTGGTAGGTACTACTAAAATAATGACCACTCAAAAGTCTGTGGCGAAAACGCCACGAATCCAAGTCATGCAATGCATGGCAACACTGAGAGAAAATATTGTCTATGCTCTCTCAGCACTAGACGAGACTTGTCAGAGTTCGGCACGATTCAATTTGATTTCTCTACTCTAAGATAATTATAAATATCTCTGTGTAACACTGTACTGTACTTTCATGTGAAGTGATTGATTATACTCTCTTTGGAAGAAAGACTATCGTTTCATCTGCCCGATACCTACCACGACCCATAATGGTGACCCCGGACTCCGTTGGATTGGAGCCGATTTCTACCTAAACGGCTGTTGGTCAACGCCTGAAACAGTTCACGTGGACATCAAGCGCAAATTCCTAGCGCATTTGATCTGTTCCTGCTGGTTTCTACAGCGAAAAAGACCCGCATTTTGGTGTTCTCGAATGGACCCGGCATCTGCTAGAAAAGCCTGTCGACGCCATTATTTCGTCAACATCGCCGTGTAGAAAGTGTTTTTTAAACAGTTTACGTTTTAAATACGGTTCGTGGCATACGGGACAAAAGTGTAGTGCAGTGCAATCCGTAAATTTTTCAAATTGTAATATCGTTAGCACGCGTTCCGCCGGTCATAGGTACAAGTGTCAAGAAGGCGGCAAATTTAAATCCAAGACCTCGACGACGCTCGCGCCACGGGCGGCTCTCCGAAGAAACATCTGACAGCGGACTTATCTGTCCGCGCCTGTCACTTCGGCTGTCATTGTCACTTCGGCTGTCATTGTCACTTCGGCTGTCAGTGTCACTTCTACTGTCACTGTCAGTGTCACCGTCAGTGTCACTTGGGTTTCGTGCGCCAAAATTTCTGCAAGTATTTATTTACACCGGACAATCGTAAGTTTTTGCACAATTTATAACAGAAACCTAGTGTTCGCAAATTTAAAATCAGTGGTTAAAGTGTTTTACATAATTTCCGACAAAATCAGTGGACGAACATTCTTAAAAACTATTATAGTCATAATATAACTTTCTTACGTACCGAATTTTTAATACCTAATTGGATGTTTACATTACAACTTAAGGAGCGTATCGATTACAGGATTGTATTGTTCATTGATATATTTCACCAACAATTTAGATAATTTAACTGTGAACATTTGGTGACATTGTAATTTCAATATTTTCAGAACTTCTAAATATTGTTGTTCACATAATTTTATAAACTGATAATTCATATAATTTTATAAACTGATTAATGACCTGTTTTTCTCTATATTAAGGGTTATTGTTGTACATTGATAATCTTTCTGCAAGCAAACTTATTGTGTGTACCTATATACATTGTTTTATATGAATGTTTATTTTATATGAATGCAGGTTGTGTGCCTACTTATACCCACAGATTTTCTTTGCTGTACATTTTTGTTTTGTGTTTTTTGTTTGCCAGTTTGAGCGTGCCTTGGATTCATACCAGTACATTCTTAGTCATTTTATTTAGTGATTCTTGGGGATTGATTATTTCATACATAGTATTTAGTGGTTATAGGGTTCTCCTTTCTTCCCACACCAATGGCTGCCGAATCTCAAATGTTGGAGCAACTTAAACAGCTTCAGGATCAAGTGTCAGCACTCTGTGGCGATGCAGCACCCCAAGTTAACGAAGTAAAAGTGAAATTACCAAATTTCTGGACGGAAAAACCTAAGCTATGGTTTGCCCAGGCCGAGGCTCAGTTTGAAATATCAGGAATTAAATCAGAAAGCACAAAGTATGGATATGTGTTATCCATGCTAGATACAAAAACAGCTACATTAGTGGAGGGAATAATTTCTAACCCCCCTACTGCTAACAGGTATGAAAATTTAAAATGCGAATTAATAAAAAAACTTTCCATTTCTAGAGAGCAGGAAGTGAGACAGCTGCTGAGTGGAGAAGAGCTCGGAGACCGGAAAGCTACAATATTTCTCCAACATCTCCGCTCGTTGGCTGGAACAGCCATGACAGATGAGAGCATCCTGCGAGAGTTATGGATGCGTCGCCTACCAAAGGAAGTGCAACGAATTCTTCTGGCACAAAAGGATCTGGAATTGGACAAAGTGGCTGAAATAGCTGATGCTATCATGGAGACAACTCCTTCATCTCCAAGCGTCTTTGCGACCAGCACCACCTCGTCATCTTCATCAGAAATGACCAGCCTTATAAAGTGCATTGAAGCTCTAACCAGGAAGGTTGAGGCACTCAGCACTGGCAATCCACGCAGCTCTAGATCTACTTCACGGTCCCAGCCCAAATCAAGGGCAGCTTCTAAATCCGGGACCCGATTGTGCTGGTACCACAAGCGGTACAACATCCGGGCCTCAAAATGTACTCCCCCTTGCTCTTGGGTTCCTAAGCAAGAGGGAAACCCTCCCAGCAATCAGTAGAGGCGGCATCTGATTGCTCCAACCCCGGCCGCCGCTTGTTCGTGATGGACTCCAAGTCAGGTCATCGATTCCTAGTTGATACTGGCTCGGACCTTAGCTGTTTTCCCCGCAACTTGCTTAAGGGAAGCTACAGCCCCACGACTTTTGACGTTCGTGCAGCTAATGGGAGTGCAATTAAAACCTATGGCACACTCCCCTTGCGATTGAACTTAGGGCTTCACCGGGATATAAAATGGGATTTTATTATTGCAGATGTTAGCGCACCCATCATCGGTTCTGACTTATTGGCGGAGTATCACCTGATGCCAGACTGCCGCAACCAGCGTCTGCTAGATGGCAGCACCAAGCTTTTCGCACCTGCAACTATAGCTCAGATCAACCAGGCGAGTGTTAAGACCATTGTTGCTGAGTCTCCATTTGCCAAGATCTTGCTAGAGTTTCCAGACATTTTGCGACCGCCAGGGCTGCCACGAAAAGTCAAGCATTCTACCGTGCACTACATCATAACAACTGATGGTCCACCGGTTTCGTGTCGCCCGCGCAGACTCGCACTGCAGAAACTTCAGGCTGCGAAGAAAGAATTTGAGGAAATGGTGAGTTGTGGAACTGCACGCCCCTCTAGCAGCCCCTGGGCTTCGCCTCTGCATATGGCACGAAAAGGAGAACACGGTTGGCGTCCATGCGGAGACTACCGAGCGTTGAACGCTAGGACTGTCCCCGACCGCTACCCGGTGCGTCACATAGGCGATATTGCACATAATCTAGCTGGTTCTACGGTGTTCAGTACAATTGACCTTGCGAAAGCATACCAGCAGATTCCTGTAAATGAAGCTGACATCAGTAAAACAGCCATTACGACTCCTTTCGGGTTGTTCGAGTTTCCCTTCATGACCTTCGGCCTCCGTAATGCTGGTCAATCCTTCCAGCGCTTTATGGATGAGGTCGTGAGGGGACTCGATTACTGCTATCCGTATATTGACGATGTCCTCGTATTTTCCAGCACCCCTGAGGAGCATGCGGAACACCTGCGTGCACTATTCCAGAGGTTGTCGGAGTATGGCGTCGTCGTGAATCCATCTAAGTGCGTGCTCGCTGCTGATGAGGTAACATTCTTGGGCTACCGAATCAACAAGAATGGGTCCTGCCCACCTCCAGAGAGAATTGAAGCCTTGCGAAGTTTTCCCTTGCCTAAAACGGTTGAAGGCCTTCGCAGGTTTTTAGGCATGATAAACTTTTATCGCCGATTCCTCCCGAATGCAGCCGAACTTCAAGCACCGCTTATTGATGTGTTGGCAGCCACTCAACTAAAAGGTCCGAAACCTGTACCTTGGACGCCTGAGCTTGAGCTCGCGTTCAACAAATGCAAAGAGCACCTGGCCACCGCTACTCTCCTGGCTCATCCCATCGCTGATGCCCGATTGGGGCTCTTCACAGATGCGTCTGCGACCCATGTAGGAGCCTGCTTGCAGCAGGAAGTCAACGGCCAGTGGCAGCCGCTAGCGTTTTTTAGCAAGAAGCTGTCGCCGCGACACTCCGCCTGGCCAGCTTATTACCGTGAGCTTTTGGCAGTGTATGAGGCTGTGCAGCATTTCCGACACGTGTTGGAAGCACAGCACGCCACCATATTCACGGATCACAAACCGTTGACGTACGCATTTATCCAACGTCGCGAAAAGTTGCCTCCTGTACAGCTCAATCATCTTTCTTTCATTTCACAGTTTTCGACGGACATTGTCCACGTCAGCGGAAAAGATAATGTCGTTGCGGACACCATGTCCCGAATCGAGGCGATTCGGCTGGAGGACGATTACGCGGCATTGGCTGAAGCACAAGCTACAGACACGGAGCTTCACAGAGTACAAGCCTCACATACGTCTCTGAAGCTCGAAAAAGTTCTTTTACCTGGAACGGAAGTTTCCATATATTGTGACGTGTCTACTGGGAAACCACGACCGTACCTGACTGAGGACTTCCGGAAGAAGCATTTTGAGAAGATACACGGTCTCAGCCATCCAGGCGGACGAGCTTCCGTACGTTTGATGACTGACCGCTTTGTCTGGCCTAACATCAAAAGAGATTGCCGTAAATGGGCACGCAACTGCCTCGCCTGCCAGCGAAGTAAAGTTACCAGGCATGTAAGTGCCCCTTTGGAGAAATTTGCTCGTACATCTCGTCGTTTTCGCGACGTACATATCGACATAATAGGTCCTATGCCACACAGCAAAGGATTCCAGTACTGTTTGACGGCAGTCGATAGATTTACTCGGTGGCCCGAGGCATGGCCGATGAATGGCATCACAGCGGAAGAAGTCGCAGAAACATTCACCCGGGAGTGGATATCTCGCTATGGGGTACCCTCTGTAGTGACTACGGACCAAGGACGTCAGTTCGAGTCCGCACTGTTCCATCGACTCATGAACGTTTGTGGATCGAAGCGCGTCCGCACGTCTGGGTATCATCCCCAAGCTAACGGGATGGTTGAGCGCATGCACCGCCAGCTCAAGGCCGCTCTCATGTGCCACGGAGACTCCTGGTCCACGGCACTGCCTCTAGTTTTACTAGGTATGAGAACTTCATTAAAGGAGGACCTTAAGACTTCAGCAGCTGAGCTCCTTTACGGGGAGCCCCTTCGTCTACCTGGCGAGCTGGTCGTAGCTCCTGAAGAACCTGCCAACGTTGAGGTGACCACAGATTTTGTCACACAGCTGAGACATCATATGAAAGGCTTAAGAGCCGTTCCTGCTTCTCACCATTCTCAACCGGCCTCATTCGTGTTCAAGGACCTGGCTGTAGCTACGCACGTATTTCTGCGAGACGACACGGTCCGCCGAGCGCTACAACCGCCATACACCGGTCCGTACCTGATCTTGACAAGACATGGTAAAAATCTTACCTTAGATGTCAACGGTAGAGTCGTCACTGTCAGTGTTGACAGGGTGAAACCGGCCCACTTGGACGTCACGGCACCTCGCCGAGTCCCGGAGCTGCCTGCGCCTCCTGCAACACCTGCAACACCTGCCCCGACTCCGGACCCTCCTACGCCGCTTCCCATTCCTTCTCCGACCCCTATAACCACTAGGGCTGGTAGAAGAGTACGATTTAGAGATAGGTTAGATTTGTAAGTCTTATTATTATTATTTTCTTTTCTTGATCGCCTTTATATTCTCCGTGGGGGGGTGGTGTGGCGAAAACGCCACGAATCCAAGTCATGCAATGCATGGCAACACTGAGAGAAAATATTGTCTATGCTCTCTCAGCACTAGACGAGACTTGTCAGAGTTCGGCACGATTCAATTTGATTTCTCTACTCTAAGATAATTATAAATATCTCTGTGTAACACTGTACTGTACTTTCATGTGAAGTGATTGATTATACTCTCTTTGGAAGAAAGACTATCGTTTCATCTGCCCGATACCTACCACGACCCATAAGTCTAAACAATAGTCCAACAGTTTCTACGCCAATCCTAGTTATTAAGTTTAAAATTGAAAGTGTAACAATGTTTGTTGTAATTCACCGAAACTTATCGGAAAATACAACTTTAAGGGACTTATAAGTATGCGAGAGTCCATATTCCTAGTAGGAATAGGTAGGAATTTCCTACCGTAAGATATTAGTCCGTGAACTCCTAGAACAACATTCGGGTTTCGGGTACCATCGGCCGACTCAAGTATCAAATCCATAAGAGTGAGTGAGACAGCAAGACTGACCCGAAGGTCTTTTTAAATATTACACACACTCAAACACACACAAATGACGCCTTTATCTCTTTACGGTGTAGACAGAGCCTAAGGTAACAAATTGCCTACCTCTAGTTAGAAATTTTAATATTATCCTGATGCTGCAGAAAAAAATCTTTTACCATTTCGTTTAGCAAGTTCATTTATGTTTGTTTATTTAGGCCTAAATGACTTTCAACATGAAACTACCGTGAGACTCACACATAATTACAACACACCGAATAACTCACGTATAAATGCCGAAGGATTGCTCCGACAATTGTTTACTTGCACAGTATTGCATGTGGATTTCTAAGATTAATTTTCAGAATCTTTACCACCGAAATAATTTTACCAATAAGTTACTTTCTAGTTCAAAGTGTTGTTGACAATAAAGTGTTTACATACATACATACATTTATAAAAACAAAAATCTGATAGCCATCATCAGATAAGTTATCAAAGGCTACTAGCTACTGTTAATAAATTACAAGATAATGTTGTTATCAGCCTTCATCCGACTTTAAAGATCACGTACTTACAGATTTTTTATCAACTTTACTTAACTACTTACAATACCTACATACCTGTAATCATTTGAGGTCGGCAAAATATATATAAAATCGAGTAAAATCACAAACAACAAAAATATTTCATAAGCCAACAGTAATAAATTGACAGTTTAATTAACAACAAACATCACCAATCAATCAGAACGATATGACATCTGTTATTATTTACGATATAATACAAGACATGATAAAATTGTACGTCTTGTACCTACTTAAAGTATTATCTAGAGTAAGAGACCACTTGAATATAGCAATGAATTGCCGCACTTATTGTAATAATATGTAATTGTAAGTTCCTTAAGGTCATGCATATTTATTGGCGATGTATGGGCCTGCAAAAGTATTAGTCTAAAACATTACCATCGCTCCGTTCGGTACCAATACCATCACGAATGCGAAATACTAAAATATTTATCCGTTACATACTTACACACTGAGGAGGCCTGTGCCCAGCAATGAGACGTATATAAGCTGGAGATGATGATGATACTTATCCATACTCCATACTAATATTACAAATGCGTAAGAAACAGTCTCCCTGTCTATACGTTTGCTACCTCTTCACGGCAAAGCCGCTGATCCGATCGTGATGAAATTAGAGAATAGCTTAGATTGAACGGGTGTCTTTAATCATTTAAGTACGTGTTGAATTTAAAACGTTAGTATTTTATACCTACGTCCGTGTCATGTATTATCTGCTTATAAGCAGGGGTTCCCAAATTTTTAGGTTTTCGAAAGCCTTTTGTGATTCAAGGCACTATTATTAGGCGGAACTAAGCACACAACATTTCGGCTCGGAAGAACGCACAGTTTTAAGAATCCGGTGTGACCACATATCTTCGGTTTTACAAAATATGCTAATTTTTAAAATTAAAATACTTATTTTATTTGTTACAAACTTTTCTCTTGAAATGAGATGATAACGAGATAGAAAATAAATTGTTAGTTCCCGCGGGCGCATGACAAACAAATTCTCCGCAAACGAAGTCGCGGCCAATAACTAGTCGGTTGATAAATTATTATAGGTACCTAAGCATAAAACATTGTCTAGAAAAGACACCTCTAATTACTGAAGTAAATTGAAACCTCTATTCTTGTTGAATTGAAACCATGCTTTTTATCATTTGTTTAACTGAAATAGGTACTTGAAATAATTTAGTACTTACCTACTTCAATTATTATTTATAGCTTCTGTTTACTACTCCTAGATATTGTGTTATGATATATTAATTATCCACTCCGATAATGGACACTGCCCATGGTACTGGATATTGAGATATAAAGATAATGGTATTAGGGTGCGACCAAACCGCCGCTTAAAAAACGGTGACGGTACGGAATCGCAACAAAATGTATGAAGAAACGGTGAGAAAACGTGACGCATACGACACGTCACTGCGTATACGCGGCGGTTTGGTCGCACACTTATAACACGATTTTTGTACCTAACAGTGCGATGAAAGCTGTCAAAGACGTGAGATCGTCAGTAGGGAAGTCATCCGCCCGCTTACCTCTTCAGCGCCCCGCGCCCCGCCGTCGCCTGCTAGTACGGTCTACATACACATTTAGTAGGTAGTTGTTAAATATAATATTACCTATTCGTTGAGTTTCATTTCCATCTGATTTTTTTAATGTTGTGTGCAAGTTTATTTTTTGATGTTGCTTTTTGTTAATTAGTACCTACCTATCTAGAGCGAGAGTAGCGCCGATGCCAATACTTTTTAGTAGGTTAGGTGTTTTTGCTGGCGCTACCAATGCTGCTGACATTGTAAGAAACATGGGATTTTACATAAGATAATATTAATAATCAGAATGAAAAACCGACCAATTACGAGTCGGACTCGCGCACCCAAGATTCCGTGCAAATTCGTCAAGTGAATATAAAATTCAGTGTTAGCTGAGCCCTGCTCGTAAGAAAAAATGTTTCTAAAACAACGACAAACGAATTCCACGCGAAATTAGTCGCGAGCTAAATTTAGTATCATGCATACCTATTACACAAATGACGTAAATTATATGATAGTTATCATGGGTAAGCTTAACCACTGGTTTGGTGGAGGAAATTTAGTTTGTTCCAATATTGTATATTGGTCTAGTGTCAATAAAGAGTTAGCGAGTAAGATATTATGTAGAAATGTACATTTGTGTGTGCCTTACGAAACTTAAAACGCGAATAATAAAAGCTGCATCTTAGATTGGGGCTCTTTAACACGTATTACAAAAATCGACAATATTAATGGTAACCAGTACTACTAGCGGACTCCGGCATGACAATGTCCTTATTAAGTATGCAAGACGCGTGTATACGTGCGCGAAACGATCTGATACGCTTCGCTATACGCTCCACGTTAAAGGACGCTTAGCTTTAGTGACTTAACGAACCAAAAAAACGCAATTCTAGACAATTTCTGTGACTTTTGTTTGAAATATGAACCTTTGAAACAACAGATTTTCAAACGACAATATTCATTGATCAACTGAAGTGGAAATCCCGTGTGGGGGGTGGCATCCTGTGTCAACAACTGTACAGTTAAAGGGCATCTCCCTGTAAACAACTAATAAGAGACAAGTGCCAATTAAATGTTTATTCCCAGAGAGAATATTATTGTTACTACAAATTGCTCTTTTAGTTAAGGGTCCTTACAAGCTCAACGCGCGTATTTCGCTAAATTCTTAATTTTTCTTCAAAGACTATGGCGTATGTGTTCATAATTTCAGTAATATTATTAATGTAAAAGATAGTTCACTTCTTAAACTAAGATACTGCTGTGCTAAATTATTGATTTTTTGGCGTGAAATCTAAAAAAAGGTGTTTCCTTGGGAGGGCTTTTAAAATTTTGCTCTAAAAGGTGAAGTTTCATTCTCAATTTCGAAGTGAAACGGAATCTCATTCTCGCCTAAAGTGAACTCAATTCAATTCAGTATATCTTGAACTAAAAAGTCATCGTGAAAAACTTGAAGATTCATCTTAATTAATAGATAGAATAGCTACTCAATGTTAGCTAGTTTTTTGATGAAAAAGAGGGTTACATTTTATTTGATTCTCGAAAACAGTGTTGATATTCTGCTCTAAAAATAATTATTTAGCAATGCTCAACTCTATTTTGACTTAGAAAAAAAAAAAACATTAGTATCGGTCTTGAATTAAATTCAGTATAAATTTTTAAATATCACCTATATATCACGGCGGACTGACGCCGCACCCTCATTCAGCGCCGATTACAGCAGTATCGTAGTTTAAGAAGTGAACTATCTTGTACATTAATAATATTACTGACATTATGAACACATACGCCATAGTCTTTGAAGAAAAATTAAGAATTTAGCTAAATTCGCTCTTTGAGCTTGTAAGGAGCCTTAACGCGTAAGGTTTATTCTCGTGTGTATGTTTATTCGACGATCTTTTTGTGAATTTCTTATGTTTTTTAATCACCAAAAGGGAATTGATCTAATGTAATCGAATCCGATCTACGTGTAAGTGTGAATTTATAGTAACTAAAAAAATTTTATAATATTAAAATATACAAGCAAAAGCAATGACGTACATACACTAATTGTATTGCGAGAGAATGTTTAATTAAATAGTGTGATGTCCAAACAGTTCAATAATAATATGCAATACTATATATGGAACATCCTAATTACACATAACATAATAGACCCAGAAATGACATGGACAGATAGTAAATAATTTATAGTAAGTTATTTAAGTATAACTAAAATAAGGAACTTAATAATGCAACCCTCACGCTATATAAGTAGCGGTAAGGTAGCAATGCATATCGAAGTAACGCTACCGAAAATACATTTATGTACTAATTACGTGGCGAGCTGGCGAGTAATTAGTCTCGTTACAGTTGCAGCAGAATACGGCAGAGCGTAAATGAATGCTGCCGGTGTCGATGAAGTTTCGATCCCGTAGCTTCCAAATACGAGGAGCTTTTAGCAAGTTATATTTCGTTCGTTTCCAGTTGGTATTACAGGGATCTTATGAACTATGTTAATTATAAACTTTGGCTTGACACGCTACCGCATGTCTAGATTTCTTGTGTTTTATATACTTAGGTGCAATAATCTAAATATATAAAAGAAGAAACTGACTGACTGATTGACTGACTGACTGACCGACTGACCGACTGACTGACTGACTGACTGACTGACTCACATATCAGCGCACAGCCCAAACCACTGGTTCTAGAGATTCCAAATTTGGCACGTAGGTTCCTTATAAGGTCTAGGGGTGCACTAAGAAAGGATTTTTCAAAATTCGACCCCTAAAGGGGTTAAATGGGGGTCCAAAGTTTGTATGGGGTAACAAGATTAGTTAGACTATTTTACTCGAAACTTCACAGTAGTATTTCTAACGATAAATGAGTAAGCACCTGTTTCAGGTTTTTTGAAAATTCAACCCCTAAAGGGGGGATAGGGGGTGACAAAGTCTGAAAATCAACGTGGGTAATATTATTATTATATTATAGTGGGAAGTATTGTTTGTACGGTTTATTGGGTGGCTTATTACGAAAACATCAACACACATAGGCTACCTGACACACACACACACACACACACACACACAAATTTCCACGGGAACGGAAAAAACGGGATTTATTATATTTGATTCCGAGTGACCCTATCTCAGTACCTAACTATACTTAATAAATATAGACTTCAAGTTTCGTATACAAGTAGATGATAACAAAACTAAGAAAATAATTTTAGGATTTTTGGAAATTCTCACGGGATAAGGGAAAAACGGGATTTATATATTCAGTTCCAGTTCAACGAAATCCTATGAACTATAATTACTAGACTCTTCAAATTTGGCATAGAAGTAGATGATTATAATAGTAAAAAACGGTTTTAAGAATTTTCGAAAATTCCAACGGGATAAGGAAAAAACGGAATTTATATTCAGTTCTACGCAATGATATTTCATAATGTAATATCATTGGTACTACGGGATCGATTTTTCGTTTTAATGATCGTAGAAAACTGCAATTTGGCCTTCAGGTTCCTTGGGCAGTATAGGGGAGCACTACAAAAGGATTTCCCAAAACGGGAAAAACTGGATTTTTTGTTATACTGCAGGTCGTAGAAAGTTGAAATTTGGCATGTAGATTGCTTGGGGAGTGTAAGGAAGCATTAAGAGACAATTTTTCGAAATTCCCACGTGAACGGGAAAAACGGGATTTTTCGTTTTACTGGTTGTAAAAAGCTGAAACTTGGCATGTAAGTTGCTTGAAGAGTGTAGAGAAGCTATAAGAGATAATTTTCCAAAATTTGAAAACGGGACTTTTCGTTTTACTGGTTGTAAAACGCTGAAATTCGGCATTTAGGTTGTTTGGAGAGTGTAGAGGAGCATTAAGAGAGGAATTTCCAAAATTCCCACGTGAACGGGAAAAACGCGATTTTTCGTTTTACTGGTCGTAAAAAGCTGAAATTTGGCAAGTGGGTTCCTTGGGGAGTGTAGGGAGCATTAAGAGAGCATTTCCTGAAATTCTTACGGGAACGGGAAAAAAGCGGGGTTGAAATAGTCCTGGTATACGCGATAAAAGCTCTTTGTCAATAAATGAGTCTACGCGGAGCTAGTAAGTTATACAGACATGTTTATTTGAATAAGACTTTACAGAAATGATGGATATTTTTAGCTCTAATTTAGTTTCCAAAAGCAATCAAGAATATTTGTAAAACTGAAATAAGTTTGATACTTCTGTAATTTGCCTATACAAAAGTTATTTCAAAATCAGCAAGAAAAGAATATGATTTAAGTTATCGTAGGTAGGTAATAAAAACTAGGGCCATGTGCCACAAAATCATGCGACAGACCTACAATAAAGTCAGTAGACCATGCCATGTTCATAATTCAGTTGAAGTTATTTAGTATACGAAACGTGTATAGAACGAAATGGGTGTTGGCGTGAGATAAATCTAGTCATTGCATCGCGAGGAATTCCTCAGAGACGCGGATGTTCCTCTTATCACTTTTCAGTCCGAGACCTATACATGTCTACGATATAAGGACAAAATGGTTTCACTAAAATAATTAAAAGTAAGCTTTGTGTGTCTACACACTATGTTACGACAAATGTGTCGATTTTGTATTTTTACTGAGTTAATTCTAGTGGTACCGATCGTAAACCAAGGTAGAACATTTTATAGAATTGCATTCAATGTTTGATAATGCGAGCAGCTCGTATGCTAAGCAGTTTAAAAAGCTATAAAACTATACAAGATCCAGGAAAAGGCGTTCAAAAACATTATTATCAAGAATAAAAGCCATTACATTGTTTTTTTTTTCATATTTAGTTTGCTGGCTCAATACAGTTTTTACTAGTTTTCTGCCAAATTTTCTGTACTACGCCATCTTTACAAATATTTTTACATTCGTTCATAAATTATAGATGTAGTCAACATCCCAATCGATGGTTTATTTTAGTAACATAGCTAGTGGCATAAACATAATGGTATTTTCAGTCGCATGAATATCTCAAGGTATTGATATTATTATAAGTCTGCCAAGACGACACACGACGAAACGGATCTACGCGTCGTTGGTTATATAGAATTTAATATGACAATTTCATATCGTTGTGGGTAAATAGAAAAATCTTCTTTCATGGAGGAGTTCCTGCCAAGACTTTCATAGATTATATGTCAGATATTGGTCAGCTAGCCCTCGGTTGTAGTCTCATCATTGAGAGCTTAGGTAAATTTAATAAGTTTTTAATATTTACCGCGAATACAATTTCGCATTCAGCAGTCACCAATGACCATTTTTATTTACCTAGAAAGAACAAATATTTTTGACGAGTATACCTTGGAATTAGTATATTTTATTCTTAATCCCCGTTGTAAAAAAACAAGAGCATTTATAAGTTTAACACATGTACGTTACATACTCGTAAATTTATGACTGTCTGTGGCATAGTAGTTCCCAAACAGATAAACCGATTTGAGTCACCGACTTCAAAAAATGTTTTTTTTATGTATGTTCTCAATTTACACAAAGATGGATGGACCAATTAAAAAACTTTGTTTGTTTTAATAGGTAAATTTGTTTGTTTTAATTTGTAATTTTTTTTAGACGACCGGATGGCCTAGTGGTTAGCAACCCTGACTATGAAGCTAGAGCTCCCGGGTTCGAATCCCGGTAGGGGCAGGCATTTGTATGATGAATACGAATGTTTGTGCCCGAGTCATGGATGTTGTATGTATTTAAGTATGTATTTATCTACATTATATAAGTATGTTTATCCGTTGCCTGGTACCCATAGCACAAGCTCTGCTTAGTTTGGGATTGGGTCAATTGGTGTAATTTGTCCCATGATATTATCGACTCGAGAAGCATAAGGTCTGATGTGTGATTTCTTAACTTTTCAGGAGAGCAGAAATAAAATTGATAAATAATCGGCTTATAATTGAATTATTATAGTTCGGATCACGAAACTTTTTGCATCTTTAGAAGATTACTTGTACCATATTTTCATATTTATTTATTTATTTATTCCCAGCCCGTCACATTGTTGTCGATTCAGGATCAGGATCTGATGTTAAGATCCAGAAGGAGTCTACGGCACTCGTGCTCTCTTCACTATCACTAGGTATTAGGTAGTGATACCTAATACCTAGTATAAAACAAAGTCGCTTTCTCTGTCCCTATGTCCCTATGTATGTTTAAATCTTTAAAACTACGCAACGGATTTTGATGCGGTTTTTTTTTAATAGATAGAGTGAATCAAGAGGAAGGTTTATATGTATAATACATGCATAATATACCGTTCGAAGCCGGGGCGGGTCGCTAGTATAGTATAAAACAAAGTCGCTTTCCGCTGTCTGTCCCTATAAATGCTTAGTTAGATCTTCAAAACTACGCAACGCATTTTGATGCGGTTTCGTTTAGTAGATAAATGATTCAAGAGGAAGGTTTATATGTATAATTCTACACAGACGAAGTCGCGGGCAGAAGCTAGTCAAATAATAAAAGTACACCTATAACGATTTTCGTCAGTTATAATTTATCAAAGATTTTGGTAGTTATTTTTTCATATTAATTCGTGCATCAGGTTGCAGAAAATAGTATTTAGTAAAGTGGAACTGATGATGAAGACTAGAGAGGCCCACCGGAACTACTCAACTATAATTAATAGACGGGTTGCGATTTGATTACATTGAAATGGAACTTTAATAAGCAATTTTTGCTCGTCACAATGCATTTAGTGCAGCAGTTCCGATGGTGAAGCAGTACTGTTTCAACATCGATCGGAAAAGGTATTCATCTCCAGCCTATATATACGTCCCACTGCTGGGCACAGGCCTCCTCTCAGAAAGAGAGGGCTTGGTTCCCAACTTCCCACGCGGGCCCAGTGCGGATTAGGAGCTTCACACAGACTTCACAGATGTGTGCAGTTTCCTCGCGATGTTTTCCTTCACCGAAAAGCTCACGGTATATTGGTTGCCGATATAACAACAAATACTAAAACCGAGTATTTTTATGTGTATCTGCCTGACTATGTAAGTAACCAATCACTACATAGTATAAAACAAAGTCGCTTTCTCTGTCCCTATGTCCCTATGTATGCTTAAATCTTTAAAACTACACAACGGATTTTGATGCGGTTTTTTTTAATAGATAGAGTGAATCAAGAGGAAGGTTTATATGTATAATAAATGCATGATATACCGTGCGAAGCCTTGGCGGGTCGCTAGTATAAAATAACTCACAGTGTCTACATTTTGATAAGGAGCAGGGCTCTGCTAACACTGGACTTTATATTTACTCGCCGAATTTGTACGAAACCCTCGGTGCGCGAGTGCAACTCGCACTTGGTCGGTTTTTACAATCATAGCTCCTTTAATAGGTATCCAATTTGCTCAAATTAATTCCAAAATCCTACTTTATAAATGCGAAAATTTGTGAGTATGGATGTTTGTTACTCTTTTACGCGAAAACGATCGAACAGCTGGATGAAATTTGGCACAAAGATAGATTATAGTCTAGATTAACACTTAGGATAGCGGTAAACACAGACGAAGTCACGGGCATCAGCTAGTAACTCCTAAATCGTTTTTAAAGACATTTAATGGCGATCACACATCAATCCACTGTACGAAAAAAAAGCTACTAGAAGTGTGTCAAATTTGGCTTGCAAGATTTGATCCATACATAACATACATACCTACATACTAACAGCCTTATTCATAAAAAGTTAGAGGCTCGCTATAAGCTCGCTATAGGACCGATGCAAAAAAACATGATTCATAAACGTCAATTATCGCTAATCAGTCCATCAAGGGTCTGTTAAGTCTTCCGAAAGTTAGCGGACCGTAGACCCTACTTTATCTCTCTGCTAACTCACAAAATGACCGCCACACATGTGAACAGCTGATTTTGGCAAGAGCAAAACCATACGCAAGACAGTTCTTTTTGTTTTAAGTTTTTATTCCCTCCGGGAAAGGTAAAGGAAACTAGATCCACACTGCCTAGTCTGTCGTGTTAATTCGCTGGTTTCCCGCTAATTCGCTGCCACTGCTGTCAATTTTTTTTTTTAATTCACTAAAAGGCCATTTTTGGTCTATGATTTGTCAAGGTGACATAACGCGTCTAATCCATCCATCAGCAGCTCATTAGCTAACAGACTGCTAGCAAGCGTTTATGAATCATACTTTTTAACAACTGTCAAATAAGCTTAATCAGTCTGTTAACTAATCGACTGATCAAACCTCAATTAAGGTTTTTTTATGAATAAGGCTGTAACTCTGCAACTTAAATAAAATTGGAAGAGAATATATCGCCTTAGTCATCGGTCAATATGTACTTGTTATAAGTATCTAAAGCAAATTTTCCCCTATCCCACCTTATAGACGAACACAACTCACAAATTGTTGGCAACTGTATAGTGCCTCGACAGAAGTCCAGAAAAGTTCAATTTAGTCCAGAACTCGTTGCAATTCTAACTTTTCTGTCAGTTACTCAGCGTGGTTGTGAGACGGAATTAGATACCACGTCAAAATACTGACATAGAATTCCACTCTGTGAGAAAAACCAGCCAAGTGCGAGTCGGACTCGCGCACTGAGGGTTCCGTACAAATTCGCTAAGTTATTATAAAATCCAGTGTTAGCAGACCCCTGCTTTTAAGCAAAATGTAGGCAGTGTGAGGTCACTTTATATTGGTTACTTATATAGACAGACAAATATTAAATAAAAAAAAACTACTTACTAGATCTCGTTCAAACCAATTTCGGATGGAAGTTTGTACGGTAATGTACATCATATATTTTTTTTAGTTTTATCATTCTCTTATTTTAGAAGTTACAGGAGGGGGACACACATTTTATCACTTTGGAAGTGTCCCTCGCGCAAACTATCCAGTTTAGAAAAAAATGATATTAGAAACCTCAATATCATTTTTGAAGACCTATCCATAGATACCCCACACGTATGCGTTTGATGAAAAAAATTTTTTTTCAGTTTCAGTTCGAAGTATGGGGAACCCCCAAAATTAATTGTTTATTTTTTATTTTTGTGTGAAAATCTTAATGCGGTTCACAGAATACATCTACTTACCAAGTTTCAATAGTATAGCTCTTATAGTTTCGGAGAAAAGTAGCTGTGACATACGGACGGACAGACAGACAGACAAACAGACATGACGAATCTATAAGGGTTCCGTTTTTTGCCATTTGGCTACGGAACCCTAAAAAGCGATGCCAAACGACATTTAAGTTAACTTGATTCAATGTCAGCGCCTTCCAAGCCGCATTGACAACATAATTTCCTCCCTAGAACCGTTAGCGCTGAAATTCAATAACCATCTCCGGCTGTACTTTCCCCTACTTGGTTTTATAATAAAGTTTATAAAAGTTTCTGCCCAAGAAACGAATAAAGGTTCGGAAGTAACGTATTTAGTAAAACAAAAATAAAGTTGCCATAATACTTTGAACTTCTTATGCAAACACTTTAGACTGTCACTGGCTAACGTCATACTTCCTTAGCAAAATTCAATCCGCCATTTTTATTGGTTCATAATTGTACCATGTCTAACCAGTTAACGACCTCGACTTTACGCTAGCTTGTAGCTTGAATAATTCGTAAGAGTAGGATTTGTTCCGTGTTTGCGTATTCTCTTCAACGAATAACTGCACAATCAGTCAAAACTATCTAGCAAGATTTTAATATATTTAATTACTCACTCAGGAGGAGGAGGCCTATGCCATGAGGCACGCCGAATTACGCGACAATTTAATAAATAAACGACAATAACAACAACAACATGTACTTACTGAAATTGTAGCGAATTCGGAATAAAAAGGCTTATAAATAAATAAATTACTCACTAATAAAATAATACTTCGCTCAGCGAACAATTGCTGCTCAAAACATTTTTTTTTTTATGTGAATAGGAAGGAAAACGAGCAAGTGGGTCACCTGATAGTAAGCGATCACCACTGGCCATAGACACCCACAACCCCGGAGGGATTGCAGATGCGTTGCCAACCTAGAGGACTTAGATGAAATGCCTCTTGTGCCCGTAATTTCCCCGGCTGTCTTACTCTCCACACCGGAACACAGCAGTGCAAGCACTGCTGCTTAGCGGCAGGATTAGCGAGTAAGATGGTGGTAGCGATCCGGACGGACCTTACACAAGGCCCTACCACCCGCAAGAGTATCAACGACTATATGTCAAATTTATAGTTTTTGTTACGTTTACCTATCAAAACCCCGACCCTTTACGAATCTACATATCTTATCTAAATTAATACCTATAAACGAGCAATTCTTGTATATATGTATATACAGTGAAAAAATACTGTGTATGTATATATACATATACTAGCTTTTTCCCGCGACTTCGTCCGTGTATACTTCATTTATTGACAAATAGCTTTTGCCCGCGGCTTCGCTCGCGTGCACCAGGAGTATTTCAATCCCGTTTTTTTCCCGTTCCCGTAAGAATTTCGGGAAATGTTCTCTTAATGCTCCCTACACTCCCCAAAGAACCCACTTGCCAAATTTCAGCTTTCTACGACCAGTACAACGAAAAATACCGTTTTTTCCCGTTCCCGTGGGAATTTTGGAAATTCCTCTCTTAATGCTCCTCTACACTCTCCAAACAACCTAAATGCCGAATTTCAGTGTCCTACAACCAGTAAAACGAAAAGTACCGTTTTTCCCGTTCCCGTGGAAATTTCAGGAAATTGTCTCTTAGTGCTTCCCTACACTCTTTAAGCAACCTACATGCCAAGTTTCAGCTTTCTACGACCAGTAAAACGAAAAATCCAGTTTTTTCCCGTTCCCGTGGGAATTTTGGAAAGTCCTCTCTTAATACTTCTCTACACTCCCCAAGCAACCTACATGTCGAATTTAAGCTTTCTACAACCAGTAAAACGAAAAGTCCCGTTTTTCCCGTTCCCGTGGGAATTTCAGAAAATTGTCTCTTAGTGCTTCCCTACACTCATCAAGCAACCTACATGCCAAATTTCAGCTTTCTACGACCTGTAAAACAAAAAATCCCGTTTTTTCCCGTTCCCGTGGGAATTTTGGGAATTCCTCTCTTAATGCTCCTCTACACTCTCCAAACAACCTACATGCCAAATTTCAACTTTCTACGACCAGCAGTATAACAAAAAATCCCGTTTTTTCCCCGTTCATTTCCATCAAAATTTTGGGAAATCCTTTTGTATAGTGCTCCCCTATACTCCCCAAGGAACCTGAAGGCCAAATTTCAGTTTTCTACGATAATTAAAACGAAAAATCGATCCCGTAGAACTGAATATAAATCCCGTTTTTTCCTTATCCCGTTGGAATTTTCGAAAATCCTTAAAACTGTTTTTTACTATTATAATCACCTACTTCTATGCCAAATTTGAAGTCTAGTAATTATCGTTCAGGATTTCGTTGAACTGAATAGGTATAATATAAATCCCGTTTTTTCCTTATCCCGTGAGAATTTCCAAAAATCCTGAAATTATTTTCTTAGTTTTGTAATCATCTCCTTGTGTACGAAATTTGAACAGTATATTTATTAAGTATAGTTACTTAGATAGGGTCACTCGGAATCGAATATAATAAATCCCGTTTTTTCCCGTTCTCGTGGAAATTTGTGTATGTGTGTGTGTGTGTGTGTGTGTGTGTGTGTTATTGTTTTCGTAATCAGCGACCCAATAAACCGTACAAACAATACTACCCACTATAATATAATAATAATAATACCCACGTTGATTTTCAGACTTTGTCACCCCCTATCCCCTTTTAGGGGTTGAATTTTCAAAAAACCTGAAACAGGTGTTTACTCATTTATCATTAGGAATACTCATGTGAAGTTTCGAATAAAATAGTCTTAACTAATCTTGTTTCCCCATACAAACTTTGGACCCCCATTTAACCCCTTTAGGGGTCGAATTTTGAAAAATCCTTTCTTAGTGCACCCCTAGACCTTATAAGGAACCTACGTGCCAAATTTGGAATCTCTAGAACCAGCGGTTTGGGCTGTGCGCTGATATGTCAGTCAGTCAGTCAGTCAGTCAGTTTCTTCTTTTATATATTTAGATATATCATTTGAATCTCGGAAACTACCGTCTAACTAGTCGTCATAACTAATCGTTGGTACCTACCAACGATTTTCATGAAAGGGGGGTTTCGGGAGTGATAAATTCATCTAGCTAGGTTTCATTTTTATAAAACGTACCAAAAAATACGGGTAGGTACTATTAAAATAAATTGGCATAACCTGGGGCGACCGACTTACACTGATTCTGCGCTCAAAGCTCAAGTCCAGTATTTACATCCCAATTCAAATTTAAATATGAGAGGATGTTGAATTTAAAGAGATATATGTACTCACTCATTTCTTCCGATTCATCCGATAAAATATCGGATGATTTGTCTTCAATTTTCTGAAACAAACGAAATTAACGTTTTAAAAACAACCAAGGTAAAAAATATGTTACTCTATTACAAGATTGTTAGTACATAATTATTATCACGCTTATAATATTGCAACAATTCCTAACACATTGCAAAATTGATTATGTTAGCCATAAATAAAAATACGTATGTAACGTTGTATGATAGGAACATGACTTCTTTCGCAGTCTCTATCACAAAAGCACGCCCTGCAGTAACGACCAGTGGATAGGTACTTGTGACCGACTGCTGCAATTGCTCCCTTCACATCTGGCGAGCTCATGCTTATTTATCAAAGACGTTAGATAAATATAAATAATACAATCTTGATAACTTCCACTCTCTTTACTCTCAATAGATGAATAAGCAAGTTCTATAAGGGCGTCAATACAATACAGCCATTTTTAGAAGTCGATCAATATATTTGTTCTGATAAGACGGACGAAAAGGCAAGTCTCACCGAGATGATTATTAGTAAAAGAATATTCAAAAGAAAACACCGCTCATTATTCTCATTTGATGATTAATATTAATAACTATGTCAATGCGTCGTAGACGACCTAAAAACCTTGAGTCCGGCGATATAGTTAAAATAAACGTACAGAGAGCCACACGCTGTTATTGTATTACCAATTAGTGGCAACTAATTTAGCCCTATAACGATAACAATCTATTGGCTTGGTGTAGGTGCGACGTTCAACATTAAAAGGATCTGCCAAATCGAATAAAACGCTTAGTAACCCGTCTTCGTCAGCCAATATTCCTGTAACGTAACTAAAATCAGTGTTTTATGACAGCTATACAAATGTGATAACCATGACTGCGTAATACCAAATTATATCGGTTGATTTTAGTTCAGTCAATTAGAGGGAATATTAAACAGGTTCACTCGCAATACATTTTGTTTTAATTCATTAAAAAAATAGGCGTGACCAAGGAAGACGTGGTCTAAGTTGGAGCAAGCACGCCTAGCAAATAAATAGTACATAAACCAGCAATCCAGAATACCATAGGAAGGAATTTTGTCAAGTTTGTTTGAAAGTTTACTAAGCGTCTTGCCAAACCCTGTCAAAAGCCATCGAAAAAAACGACAAGAGCTCCATCGTTTATCTCTAGCGATGGCCTCGCCCCATGAGCCCGTTACGTGCAGGTACGTCACCAAAAGAAATACCCTGACGAAAACCACTTGTGTTGGTCGCTGAGGTGATCACTAGCCTCAAGATACGGAACGAAGTACGCGGTTGCAGGTATGTGACGCTGACGTGTAATGTAACATCTAAACACAAATTATTATCAGCAAATAAGCTGCTCTCTTTGGCAAGTGAACCCATTAGATTCAACAGCGGCGGCAGCTATGTGCGGCAAAAGTTTACTTCAACGGACTTGGCCAGAGACCAGAATGCTATACTCTTAGGGCGTCAATACTGCCAACATGGTCAAGGGAGTCCTGCGTAATACCCTTTTGCAGCCTTTAGCGGCTCTATTTAAGTGTTTTCTTCAAAGATCAAGACTGGAGTTCTGAGACAGCGAGCTTCAGTCCATGTTTGAATGTGGAGTGTTCAATTAACTTATCACTAGCGCACTTCGCATTGTACCGACCGAGAGCCAACTCTGCCATCGTGAGGTACATCAGAGATCGATATCAAATTAAAGCTTAGAGTTAGAGAATAAACAACCGATCTCTTCAAGGATTTTCTTGTGTTAAATTTTATATCGGCCCGTTTTGAGCTGGGATCTAAAAACTTCTCAACTACTATAAAACTCGGACAGTTTATTAGAAAAAACTGAAAATACTGAAAGATAGACAAAGTAAGCAAGCTTTTTTACGGTTTCGTAGTCAACAACGAACCCTTATAGTTTTTCGCTATGTCCGTCCGTCCGTCTGTGTGTCTGTCTTGCTTAGCTCAGAGATTCTTATTTCTAGAAAGCTGTAACCTCCATGACGCTCAATACGCGTACCAAACTGGCCGCTTACAAAAAAAACGTACGTATTATCTATATAGTGACAGACCACTAACAATGTGCTGATGCCCTAGTATTTTTGCATCACAACTCAACACAAAAAAACACTTCAAAAATCTAACGCGATTCATTCGTATTTTAAAATAAACTCATAGAGGATCCTGATATCCTGGTACTTGAACTCTCCCTCCGTCTTACGTCTGTCGCGAAATTATCATTTTTTACCCATCCCCAAAAGCGCTCAGCGCCGCATAAGAAAATTTCACTTCAAAAATCAAGAAGAAAATTCTTGATTCATTTGATAGTAATATACCAACAATAATTATGTACATAATATCCACATATTTTTATTTATTATTTCATTTCAACAGTCGAATTCCCAATACAATAATTACGTATTAATGTAAACAAACGGATAACTCACGTTTTATTACGTCGGAAAAGGTCCGGCAGTTTCCGAGTTTTTTTACAATAATTACGGATCATACGTCACAATAGTAATCGTATACAGCATTTAAAACAACTCAAAAACCGGCCAAGTGCGATTCGGGCTTGCCCACCGAGGGTTCCGCACAAATTTGCCATGTTACAATAAAATCCAGTGTTAGCAGAGCCCTGCTCCTAAGCAAAACGTATGCAGTGTGAGGTCATTCTATATTGGGTACTTACATAGACAGACAGACATAAAAAAATTACGGTTTTCGCAATTTTCCCTTTATTTGTGCTATGAGACGTTGCTTCGTACCAAATTTTAAAATTCTGAGTTTACGGGAAGTACCCTGTAGGTTTTGATTCCCTGGCGAGTTTCGAAAATTTGGGGAAATTCTTTCTTTTAATCTTTTGATTGCGTTGGCTTACAAGTTTGATTTTTTCACAGCTCCAAGGGACAGTCGTAATCTAACTAATATTATAAATGCGAAAGTATAGATGGATGAATGGATGTTTGTTTGTTACTCAATCACGCCAGAACGGCCCAACGAATCTGAATGAAATTCGGCACATAGATAGAGAGAAGTCTGGAATAGCACATAGGCTACTTTTTATCCCGGAAAATTCCAGCGGGATAGCGATAAACGAATTCTTTGCAGACGAAGTCGCAGGCAACAGCTAGTTTGATATAAGTTTCAGTTTGATACCTCCACGCGTTCCTGAGAAAAACAGACGGAGAGACGGAACGAATGACAACAAAGTGATCCTGTAAGGGTTCCGCTTTTTCCTTTCGAGGTGCGGAATCCTAAAAAAGGAAGAAAAAAAAATTAGGCGGGTACCATCAGCCAAACATGCGGTGTGCCATCCTAAGGTTGAAAAAAGACGCGCTTTTTAACTTTCAACTTTTGCGACATATTAATTTCATAGGAAATTGGATGAAAAGTGATAGACCACATATTTAGCCAATAAACATATTGTGATTTGTGACAGACAACTACGGAACCCTACACTGCGCGTGACGTGACCCAACACACTCTTGGCCTGTTTTTCAAACAATATTTGACTTCGAATAGAAACGTCTAACAACGGATAAAACATTGTAAACAGGTAATAGTAGTATGGCTCTAATCAATAAATCAGTGTGTTATATATTATCCTAAAAATCCATCCTCGCCCAATGAGGAGGAAAATCTGTTTTGTGTATTTATGTACGGGATTACATCTAAAAATATCTAAAACGATTTTTAAAAACCACTTACTATTTTATAATATCCTACCTTGTCCATACATTTTATCTTGATACAAAACCATTATTAGTTTTAAATTTTAAATATCAATTGCTAATCAAGTCAAAGGACAGTAAATAGGTCGCTACTTAATTGCTTTATCAGTGTGCGCTGGTCAAACGGTTGTCCATACATAAAAATAATATCGTAATGAAGTACTAATTAAAAGATATAATGTTTTAAACTTCCGCGATTTGCACTCAAAAAGAGAAAAAAAGATGTAAAAAAGGGACATATACAAATAACATAGGTACCACTAACTTTTATATTTAAGCCATAATAAGTAATATACACCCTTTATACACCCCCTTAAACAGGCACCGATGGTTTTCGTATTTAATGTGCATAAAAGCTTACTTTCTAAGCTTTCGTGCCTAAAAATCTGAAAAACTGATTTTTGAAGTGTATACAAGTACCTACGTTAATTTCGTCGCTTTAACGTATGTGCGTTTGACCTAGTGCTATAAAGTGTGGAATAACAGTGCATTCTCTCACGTGACCGTAGTTCGAATCTCGTGTTAGAAGTTTTTTTTTTTTTTTGCGCGGGTGTGCTGTGTGTAGTTTTCACTTCTGCCGCGGAACTCCCGGAGTGCTACCCGTTGTTTTTTTGGATGATTGTCTGTCGACATCTATCGGGCTATGAACCGATTTTGATTTCTCTTTTTTGTTGGGTGGAATATGTGACATAGTTTGTTAAGTTATTATTTACTTAGGTTTTTTTGCAATAAATTGACAAAGCAACGGACACAACATGCATATTTAATTTTTAATTTTCAAATGTTGCAACTTATTTTCAATAAGGATGTCGGTCCACATTATTTACTTATATAGTGCTCCGTTAATATATGTATTTCCTGCAAGGTTTGCGGACTAAAGACGAAAACATATGACAAAGTAAGGAAATATACTTAAACGCCTCGCTTACGCTGAAACTATGGTCGACACGACATCTTTAACACTCAATCCAGTATACAATTCGTCCAAACTACTAAAGCAAATTGAGAATTTAATACGTTTCTGCTATTTTACTTTGTTTTGTTCCACGGCATTTGCGGTTTTCCTGGATTAGTTGCTTTGTTAGTATTACGAAGTCAGATTCAAATTAACTAAAGCTATTTATTTGGTTACCAATATTTTATTATAAAATGCCTTCGAAAACGATTAAGTATTAATAGGAAAATATGACCTACAATTATTTTTTTTCCTAAAACAAGAACAACCTACTTCAAATGTGAGGAAATTGTAGAACCAAACAGGAAGTACTACCAGATCGAGATCGATTTATAAGACAAGGCTATACCCTGAAAGACACAAATATAACTAGGTATAATCAGCCAAGAAACTTTTATCACCCTAAGGTTCAACGTCATTTGTGTAGCTTAAAATGGCAAGGACTATATCCGCTTAGAAGTCTATAGATAGGCGAATCAGCCTACCGTCTTTATAAAAGGTAAGTCACACTCTTGGCCTACTATACTTTATATTACATTGCAATATTTGAGATTGATCAATCAGAATGGAAAACGGTGTAAAAGTTTGCCAAGTAAAAGGGTTTGTTAATTTTATCTTAAAGCTCTAGTCTATTGGCTTGTTATCAAATTGATGTAGGTACTAAGACCACTCTGTTGGACTTTGTTAAAACCATTTGAAGTATGTTTAACGAGTATTTCGTGTTTTTAATTTAATATTTCATAAACCTGCAATATTTCCGAAAGATCTATAGGTAGGTATATATACAACAACATCCTGCACTATGGAAAAGTTGAAGAAAAAATCATGTTCACTCAATTATATTCATTTTTTTGTTTTTTTTTAGCTGTTAATTAATTATGAATATTCATGCCAAATTACAGCTTTCTAATAGAATACGTAGTCTCTGAGCTAAAGCGCGGACGGACGGACGGAGCCTTAATAATGTCAACATATTATCTGTTCACCGACGACTATCCATTATACGCTCTTTTTGAAATATCTCTCAACTTTAATGATGATTTTTTACACTTCTTTATGGCCAACACCTGTTGCATAAATCGTATTTATTTCCCGTATAATCAATAGCTATACCACACATATTTTTTTCTTTTTTAAATATATCAGATGAACAGAACATAGTTGTTTGTAGCTTCACTCAAACTCTTATAAAATTTATTGTAGCCTTGACGCTAAGGAGCTTGGCGAAACCCATCTCCTTTATTTCCCTACCTATCTGGTACTTATTAGACTATTACTACCTATTTAAAATGTTAATGCAAAAAATAATGTATCACTAAATTGTTATCTTAAAAGAACTTGCGGCTATCGGTATCATAGGTATACTGACTTAAGAATATTTTTCTTTGGATTATTTTATAATATAAGAATAATAGCGTACATATATACAGGCTGTATCAGACACCCCCTAACAATAATCCACTGGGGTATATAACCATAGCTATAAAAGCAAAAAAAAATATTTAAAAAAAATTACTCCAAATAATAATTTTCCGAAAACAGTATCACTTCAACAACTCAACTCATCTGTAGTAGGTACGATCGCCTTCTACACACGATGCGTAAGCTTAGCGTGGTCGTACTACATATACTCGTATCGTAATAGTGACAGAAATAACAAGTGGGTATAGGTATGTACACTTTTCTTTTGTTATGGAAGGATGCTGAAGTAGTCCCGCTGCCAAAAAAATCCAATCCCAGTTCTTTCCTGATTTGCGTCCCATTTCTATACTCCCATTTTTATCTAAGGTTTTGGAGCGTCTTGTCATCGACAGTTATCGAATTACTTAACTCGCAATGACCTCCTGAACCCCTTCCAGTCAGGTTTCCGTCTTGGACATAGTACGACTACCACTCTAGTTAAAATCACAGAGACATACGATTGGGCATGGACAGCAAGAAGTTAACGGTTTTAGCGCTGCTAGATTTAGCAATGCGTTCAATGAGATTTTGTTGAGAATTTTGGGTTCTCTTAACATATCTCCTACGAAATATTATAAACGGGATATGAACCACGATTACCTTTATTGAGCTCCCGATATTTCGACGCAGTTGCATGCATCATGATCACGGGTGGACACCCCCGGTCTCCGGACCCGGTCCCGGTCGGACGGGTGTCTACTCGTGATCATGATGCATGCAGTGAATCATTGAAAACTCTTATATCTCCTACGGTACCTAGTTGATTGGTTTCATAGTTACTTGATTGGGCGTCGGCAACGGATAAAAGTAGAAGCTTCTCGTTCTTCTTGGTGCAGCCTAATGGCGGGAGTGCCGCAGGGTGGTGTATTATCACTCTTATTATTTTCCATATTTATTAATTCCATTAATTTCATTTCTCATAATCTTTCCTCTTCTTATCACCTTAATGCCGACGATCTTCAAATTTACTCCCAGGGGATACCTGATGAGCTGCCGGATGTCATTCGTGCCACCAACCTTGATTTCGACAAAATTGCTGATTGGAGCGAGAGCTTCGGTCTAAAGGTTAACCCAGCAAAAACCCTGGTAATTGTAGTCGGCAGTTCATATTTCATTTCAAGGGTTAATTTCGCTGATCTGCCGCCTATATTATTTAATAACATGCTGATACCTTTCTCGCTCCAGGTAAGGAACTTGGGAGTTTATCATGGATCGATCCTTGACGTGGGCTGCTCCGCAGATTGGCGAGGTTAGCACTTAGCAGGAAGGTGTTTGCTGCTGTTGGGTCGTTGAGGCGGCTTCGGAACTCTCTCCCTCTCGCGACCAAAATTGCGCTGGCTAATTCTACCTATTTTGGACTACGCTGATGTTTCCTATCTTGATCTCACAGAGGAGCAGTTGAATAAGCTTGAGCGTATTCAAAACGTCTGTATCCGGTTCATATTCGGCTTGCGGAAGTATTACCACGTCTCCTGTTATCGCACGCATCTCAAGTGGCTCCCTATCCGTTTTCGCCGTAACTCTCATATTCTTTCTCTTTTGTACAGCATTCTTTTCAACCCTGCATCTCCCCGTTATCTCCAAGAGCGTTTTTAATTCATGACGTCTCTCCGGTCTACGCAAAATTTTCTCCTTGCTGTTCCTGCTTCTTCCTCAAAGTTCTATCATGACTCCTTTACTATGACATCTATCCGTCTGTGGAATTCCCTTCCTGTAGACCTAAGGCGTGCTAAAACTCTACGTATTTTTAAGAACCAACTCAAATCCCACTATTTATCACTAATTGAACCCACTTCCTGTCTTTAGTACCTTTTCTTTTCGTTTTGCTTCTGATCAATCCCTTTTCTATTATATGGCCTTCGTATATTTTTCGTTAATACATTCTCATATTTATTTTATATTAAGTATTATTATACAATAATGTTGCGTGTATGTATGTATTATTTTATTTGATTTATTTATCTACTTGTGTATTATATTTATGTTAGTATTGTTTTTTTTATTATCCCTGCGTTTCTCCTGTCTATTTGGTTCCGCCACCTACTTAAACTGTCTCCGACTTATTTCTGTTTAATGGTTGTCTGGTAGAGGTAGAGATCGCTATTAAGCGATAAGACCGCCTATTGTATACTTTGTTCTTTGTTTCTGTACTGATTTGTGGTGTTCAATAAAGAGTAATTGTATTGTATTGTATGTTCGTACATATGTATTTAATTTTTTTTTTCTCCAACTTGCTCGAAAATTTGCGTCTTACTGTTAAAAACAGTTTCCAGGAAAGTCTCCGTTACTGGCGCAACATTAGAAAAAAAAACATAGCTGTAGCGGCCGGGAAATAGCGGAAGCGGCCGAGAAATTTTCATTACTTCACAACTATTTAAGTTTTTAATATGTTATGACTAAGATCATTCACCACAAACAGCCAAATGCTCGTACAATCATATGGAACCAGCGCGTTTAAAAGTGTCTTAAATAGTTTTCTTTTACCTAAAGATCAGATTCTGTGGAAAAAAAGTAAAAGTTGTCTGATTTTTTAATCCAATGTATTTTTAAATAGCTTTATAACATTTAAATTTGCACTGTTAGTTGATGTATTACAAATTTATAGTAAAAGGAAATATACTTTCGAATGAAATGGCATTATCAGAAGAAAAATGGGAAATTACAAGAATGTATCTACGTACTGTTGCGGGAGTAGAACATTGCGACAATTTTGTTCAATTGTAAGGCAGTGGAATATTTTAACATTTTATTTTATTTCCTCGCATTATTAGAGAAAAGCACTATACATGCGTCGGCGGAAACAGCAATTCGTGGATTCGTATTTATTAACGGACTCCGCTATGCGTCGTCCGTCAAACTATATACTCATCCACGAATTGCAATTTCCCGGCCTCTGCAGCAATGTACTATTATACACTTCAACAAAATAATTATAGAACAGACGAACATTTGGAACCCTTAGTTAGGTTTGTTGTTATTTTAATACATTATTTAGATGGGACTTAAATTAGAAAACCCTTTCCAATAAAAAAATCATCAAAAATTGAGTACACTGCAAAATTTAATTACATCAATGGTCGATCACATGAGAAAAAAATCAACCGAACCCGCAACCAGTACCTTGCTATAACTTTCAGTCAAACATGCCCAAATCGACGCTCAAAAGAGAAAATTTAGTGACAAATAATTAAGAAATCAATGAAGAAACAAAAACGAAAACCTAAGAGAGAGCGTGTAGGTACCTAACTACCTACGGCCTGTGGCAGTGGCATATATTAATGCGGATTTGGCGCGAAATAAAAGACGCTTAAAGCTGGGCGCTAGGAGCGGCCACGGGCGCTCCTAAAGTTAAAATACGCTACTTGCTACTAGGTTAGCCCCAAATAAGAACCTTCACCTAAACATGTGACATAGGTGCCTACTTACACATGCAGTGACTAAGACAAGTGAAAATAGCTTTCACTTTCGAGACCACACCGATCGTCTCGATCGCTAATTAATAGTACCTACCTACATTCAAAGCCAGACGTTATCAAGTCTAGTTAGTAGTAAAAAAATTAATAGATTTATGCGTTAATGAACAATCCATAAAATAGCATCATCATGCATTATGAGTTGTTAATTAATTTAATAATATAATTTGTTTAAATCACTACATAGTATAAAACAAAGTCGCTTTGCGCTGTCTGTCTGTCTGTCCCTATGTACCTATGCTTAGATCTTTAAAACAACGCAATAGATTTTGATGCATTTTTTTTAACAGATAGTGATTCGAGAAGAAGCATTATCTGTATACCTATTACGCAGACGAAGTCGCGCAGAAGCTAGTTTAGTATAATTTAGCAAGTAAATAAAATATTATGACTTTACAGAGGGTGAGAACCTGCAAGAAATGTTATCCAAGAAATTTTATCCAATAGCTCTAAAGCAAAGAAATTAGTTCTTATGAAGAGAACCCCTGAGTCAATCAGAGCTTAATAATTGATAAAAATGACAAGTACAAGCTGTAAAAAAAATTGAAGATTGGAGTTGGCAGATGTGCTTCTTTTACTGAAAAGGTAGGGCAATAGTATTGCTTTTCTTTAATGATCTTTCTTTTCAATAAGTACATAGCGGCTGATAATAGATGAGACCTAATTTATTTAAAAAACAATTGAATAAATAAATAAAAACCTGCGCCCTTATTTCGACAAGCAGGTCTGAAGAAAATTAATTATTTGTCACTTCAACTAATAACTATACTGATAACCATCCTAAACAAGAATAATTTGTTAAAAATGGACAAGAGTGAAATCATGCCACCAGATTTTGAATTACAAATTTTAACTAAGTTGAGTGGTTATTTAATAAAATACTATGTTAAATGTCAACATAAATGGATTATAAATAAGATGTTCCCAGTGTTAGTATGCATCACTACTATAAAAATGTTTCTCCATTACATGTCTGTAACCAGAACAATTAATTTAGAAAATAAATTAAATTTATCAAAACTGCCTGTGAAGGTGCCATAACCGCCCAAAAGATTATGTTTAAACTTAATTTTGAAGCACATTCATATTATGTTTAAAAACAAAATAAGCAGTTGATTGGTTGACCATTGTTGCAATAAGTATAAGACCAACGGGAAGTCTTGTTCTTGTTAAAACACAATTCTAGCTGATATTATCTATGCTCAAAGAGTTGTTTTCTAACAATTATGGTTTATAATAAGTCAGTGTTTCTCATTGGTCTTTCTAGTCACCTAGTCAAAAAATATGTCAAAATCGCTAGTGACAAATACATTTTTTTAAATTGGCTTATTTTTATCCTATTCAGTGAAAATATGGGCCAACAGAGTTTCAACAGTAAAGTGAAAATATAAATAAAAATGTATTCGTCTACTATTTCTTATGAAAAAAATCGTTTTATTAGTACTAAAACTCACAAGCTTACTGAGTTTGACGCATTCAGTTAAATATATATATATATTTTTTTTATATTAGGGAACAATTCACACAAATTGACCTAGTCCCAAAGTAAGCACTAGTAAGGCTTGTGTAACGGGTACTAGACAACAATATACATACTTATATAGAGAAATACATACTTAAATAGATAGCAACATCCATAACTCAGGAACAAATATTCGTGCTCATCACACAAATATTTGCCCTTACCAGGATTCGAACCCAGGACGCTTGCTTCCCAGGCAGGGTCTCTGCCAACTTGGCCAACTACATCGTCGTTCGTCATATTGTTATTTTAATTTAAGGATGAATTCAAGCAGCTCTCATTTTCTTTTGATTAGTATATGTTTGCAAGACATCAACAAAGGTGTTATTGAAGTATATATAACTATGCATATGTAAAAGAATTAGCCAGCATGATTTCATCTGCCACAAGGCTCAAAATCGAAAGAAACTAGCTGCTTTGCGAGGCCGTTCTCTCAGTCACAACCCGGCTATTTATTTATATGTAGAAATATACATTTTATATTTCCTCATATAAAAAAAACTTTAGCAAACAGCCATGGACAAGTTACCCTTAAGATGCCAATGTACACTATATTGTAAGTTCTATGAATACCTTTTTGTATTTTTTTAACACAGAATTTATTGCACTCTAATATTACGATGAGGCTTCAACCATGTTTTTTAAATTGTCAAATTAAGGGTTACATTATGTCTTTAAGTTTCTCGTTCCAGTGCCCTGTATATTATATGCGGATGAATTGTGTACTTGATATTGAGCGCAAAAGGGAAAAAAGTATGCCTTTGATGATAACCAATGCGCACTGCTTAGGCAATGGATGTTGGTAGAAGAGAAGTACTGTAGAGTAGAATAACTATTATTTTAGAGTATAATTCCCTTTGATAAAAGGAAATGTATATGGATGGAATATGTCTGCTATGGACATTGTAACTCAAGGATATAATAATACTATGCATTTTACACAACAAAATAGCACAAAAAAACACAAATAGGTGTAAGCAATAATAAAATAAACATTCCTTCTTGTACTTTTACAACTGGTTCAATTTCAAAACATACATATATTATTTTTTTTATGCAATTTACCAGAAATCAAATTCGTATTGTTTTAAAACCCTCCTTATGGAGTAAATGACACATATTCCCGAGTTAATGGAAAATTGAATTGAAATAGGTATGATTATGATCTTGCTAGGGCGGTATCAGCACTGACAAGGTAAAGGATACTACGTAAAAACAGGAATAATGAAGCTAAAATACAAGACTCTAAAAAAGCGTTTACCAATGTATCCTGGTCGCCGAGCTCCCGGTAGTAGGACTCGCTGCTACCTCGTCTGCTGCTGATGCACATAGCTCTTCGCAAAAGTCCAGACAACATTGAGCAAAACCCACATTGTTGCATAGTTCTTCTTTAAACTAGCTAACAAGTTTAACTCATGAACCGCCAAGATCGACGCAGTACGAGATTTTAAATCTCATTCACCCTTACCAAGATTAGACTTTCAGAACATGGGCCCTTACATGTTGTTTATTTATGATAAATAGTGATGAACACTGTGTAGGGTCAACGCGTTTCTCTATGTGTCATAATTTGCAACGAAATAAATATTTCGTTAACTTTATTTTAATGGCCGTAACACGTTATACGAGTAATGAACGCTGCAGTCAAACTAGACTAGCAAGCAAGCAAAGCAATGTAGGAATGTAGCAGTAGCTAGGTAGACTACACTATCTATAAGTCTATCTATAGCATAGCTATAGCTACATCTAGTCTAGCTAGCTACGAACGAGCCGAACTGCTCAGCTCGGCTCTCGCTCTTTACCGGCCCGATTATTATCCCCATCTCACTCTAGAGGTAAATAAAACGTCGTCTGCGGCTTGCCGCTGGTAACATTATTGCTGCGGATTCTTGCATCCATAGCCGCGAAAAATGTCCTTAGTTGTGGGACGTAAACGTGACAGAAACGTATGTATTCAATCAGAAAAAATATGCATGAATTATAATGAAAAATCTGCATTATAAAACACAAAAACAGTGCAAATTTAGGTATTTAGCCTTAAGGTAATTCAGTTTTTTTTGTGTAATAAACTGTAATTTGTTAAACAATTTACCGTTGAATTAAATGGGTATTACTTTAAAAATATAGTTTTTTCTTTTAATTTGTTACCTATATACCTATATACATAAATTTTTAGAACTTGTAAATATCAGTTTTGTTCAAAAATATACCTAGTTATAATAAAAACAAAACAGGACAGGTTTTCTTAGGCATTGAGAATTTTAGTTTTTTTTTTATTGTTTTCGTATTGACGAAATCTAGAATCAAGTCGCTTTAGTTGTTTACGTATTTTACATCGTCTTTAATCAATTAGAGGTGTTGGTTTAAAAAAAACACTGTTCATTGGTCACCAATATCGAGAAAAAACGAAATTTAAAACATGTCTGCTAATACGTTAATTTATTCTATCAACTATCAATAGTCGTAGTTGTATTGATAGAGCTATACTAGGATAGTAACTTCAAGAATAGGGTACACATTTGACATCTGCGACAGTGTGACCAGACTATCAATGTTATCAAAATGAAGACGAAGCTGTAAGGATAAAAGTTCTTTAGTATTTACCGGAAAAGATAAAATAAAGAAAAAAAAGTCAACCTTTTTTTTAAATAATCTAATTGACAAAGGATTTTAGACTCATACAGCCGATTGATCTTCATAGTGTGACAACTTTCTATTTAGCCCTAATGGTGTATGTAAGATATAAATCATTCAGAGCACTATAAAATATATCGTCGGCTGTAGGTCTAATTGGCGTAACTGACAAAATACGTTTTTTTCAGGAGAGCCAATCAAAGTTTTTTTCGGACTACATTGCTCATAACTTTTTTTATAACGAACCTTTTTTAGATCGGATTTCACACATATTCTTAGATTTTAATGCTCTATCCTTCATGTGTATCATTTATGAGGCTATTTTAGAAATTAGATTTCCCTTACATCAATTTGTTTCGTCAGTAACGTCCCTTACATGCCAAGTATTTTGCAGTCTTGCCCCTTACATGGAATTGACCTCTGCGTTGGAACCAACAATAATGACAAAAACAGGGTAAAGGACTAGTTGGAGAAATGCGTGAAATACAAAATAGTGTATGACGATGGTTGAAAAAAATAACATAAAAACAAAATAGTATAAAAGGATTCCTGAACAAAAAAGAAGTACACTCTTTTAGTGTAAAGCGATTTTAAAATTATTTTTTGTTTTTTAAACCATTTAAGACGTATGAAAATGTATTGGAAGAGTGTGTGTGGTTGTTTTAGCCCCCTTACGTGCAATATTATTGTTTGTACAGATGGCGGCAAATAAGTAAAACGCGGAAAGGATATGCGAAGTATGAAAAAAAACATCATTTTCATACTGCGCATATCTCCTCCACGTTTTACTTATTCGCCGCCACCTGTAAATTGTAAGAGTTGACTTCTATTGATTGGAATAAAACAATTTATTATTATTTTTATTGTTATCAAATAAAACAATATTATGTATAAACAATTTACTCATACCGCATCATTGGCGGTAAATATTTTTTACCTACTACCTATTGAAGTATTGATCAACAATACAGATGTAGTGAAATGTAGCGAAGTAGAAAACTCTGATCTCAATAAAATTATAAACAAGTTACTTATAAACAAAGCACTCTTCACTTTAAAAGATAAAGTATGCGACAAAATAAAGCTTATTGGTAAATTAAGATAATTGGTAAGTTAAGAATAAAACTCAATACCTGCCTACTTAAAACAACATCTACTTACGGAGCTAGTATGATGTGTGTAAGTAAATATGCATTTGAGAGGGATGCAAACGACATGAAGGTTTTCATACTAGGTCCGTTAGTATACTTATAGGTACTAACATTGTTATTTTACCTACTGCATTATTTGGATCGATATTTTCAACATTTTCCATTTCATAATCTGAGTAAAAGTCAGACATATTATCGTTATATTCGTCAGTGCTTTCATTTAAATTAATTACACTCCTACAATGTGATCATCCATCGAGTGTTCCTGTGACCGATATTTTTGCACTACATCTGTATGCTTCGCCTCCGTTTTTTTTTTGTCGCAAGAAGGTAGGTTGTAGTTGATAAACCAAACGACAGGTGAACGTGCACTGAGCTTAACCAATGGAGCTTTGTTTTGATGCCCGTGCGCTGTGTGTCGCATCCTCTCTTTCACACTCAAAAGACGTTGTGGGATAGAAAAGAATAACAATAATGTAAGCACGTTCGCTCTTATCTTGTGTTATGAAGTATGATGTGCTTGTAAATAAAGGTAACGGATAAAATATTCATTAGTTCCACAATCAAATTGGTGTAACGGAAAATTAAACTAAATACAATTCGCATCAAATTAGCGTAACAGACAATAAACTCAATTATTATAATTCGAATCAAATTGGTGTAACGTTAGCAGTGTTAGCACTGCTTAAAGTATGGGAATGCAAATCGGCGTAAGGGATAAATATTTCGAAACACTTGCAGTCTGTTTGATGTAAAGGCGATGCGTATTTTTTTAATAACTGAGACATTAGTGTATGGCAAGTTTTATCATGTTTTTCTTTGATAATTAACCATGTAAGTGTAATTCGTTGATTGAAAAGATCTTTACCTTATTCAAAGTGGGTTGGTGGCAGTAAATACACCATTTTTTGTTTCTATATTTAAGATTTATTATATATACATTGTTTTTGTGAGGCTGATCCGACAAGAACCCCTTAAAAAAAATTAGAGTAAGGGACATTTTTTTAAAGCTAGAATTTTTTCAATAATACCATTCGAAAGAGCGGAAATTTCTGAACAAAACTGTATACTCAACTCATTTTGCGTATTTTGTCAGTTACGCCAATTAGACCTACTTACAGCCGACGATATATTGTAGTGTATTATTGCCACTATCAGTCGTCAACGACCAATTTCAAAACATTGCTTAGGTACAAATAGAATGTTATGCAAGGGCACACGGCGGCCACGGCGTACAAAATCCGCGTTCAGGGGCCTTACCATGACGTGCTAATTTCGACGCAGTTCAGGTTTTAGCTGTCACTTTTAGTATGAATCTGACAGCGAGCGGACCTAAACTGAAACGCATTAAGACGTCATGGTACGGCCCCTGAAATGAACACAGGCACGACGTCGTCTGTACACGCGTCAATGTGTGCGTAAGATACACAGGGCTGTCTATCGCAAAAACCTAGTACTGTAAGTACTACCAATGACATAAATATATTAAAGTATAAGAAATGCATTCAAGGGAAAATATTATATTCAAGTAACGTCAACAATAAACAGAATAAACAACCAATAGCAACGACACAGATATAGAGCTCAAACTATCATAGAGTAACTAGAAGCTCTTTAAACTGGAAGTGCTTTAACATCCCCTTGCCTTTTTCAAGCCAAACTGTACACAGAGTTTATCTAATCTTGGCTTGTAGAGAGGCTTAGTGAATATATCAGCCAGTTGTTCTGCTGTCGGTACTTGCTCGACAACTATATCCTTTTCGAATACACATTGTCTCACATAAAAGTGTTTTATCTTAATGTGCTTAGTCTTTCGATGCTGCTCAAACGGAGGGTTGTATGCAAGTTTAATTGTCGATTCGTTATCAATTCGCAAGGTAGGCGTATCGATATTTGTTCTCAGATCTTGTAACAATCTTTTCAACCAAATAATCTCACGACTTGCTTCACTCGCTGCCACAATCTCCGCTTCGGTAGACGACAATGCAACCGTGGTTTGCTTTGAGCTGCGCCAAGATATTGCCGAACCAGCGTATAGGCATAACACCCCGCTCGTAGAGCATCCGCTCGTGTCGTCACCACCGTGATCTGCATCACTGTAGCATATTAGACGTTTCTCGCCTTTCTTGTACTCAAGTCCTGTATCAACAGTTCCTCTTAAGTACCTGAATATCCTCTTTACTTGTTGAATGTTACCTTTGGTAGGTTTGTCTAGGCTTCGAGACACTATCCCAACTGCGTAGGCTATATCTGGCCTGGTAGCAACCATAAGGTAAGCTAAAGATCCAACAGCTTGTCGGTATGGAAAGTCTGGCTGTTGGTCAGGACATTCTTCTTCTTCCATTCCCTTTCCACATTTTAAAATGGGTGTTCCAACGGCTTTGCAGTTGCTCATTCCAAATTTGTCGAGCAATTTTTGAGTGTAAGCAGCCTGATGAATCTTAATACATTCATTATGTTGCTCAATCTCCAGCCCTAGGAAATAGGATGGATCCTTTGTGGTTATTTTAAATCGACCTTTAAGCTCGTTTTGGATAAAATGGTCTGCTTCTCTCTCGTCTGTCGCGGCCAACAATCCGTCATCGACATAGAGACCGAGCAGCATTTTACTTTGTCCACGTTCTCGGACATAGACGCAAGGATCAGCTTCACTCTGAATAAAATCCGATTCTAAAAGAAAGTCATGAATGCATTCATTCCAGCATTTAGGTGCCTGCTTAAGTCCATATAAGCTCCTTTTCAGTTTGCATACACGACTAGTTCCGTCATTATAGCCTTCTGGTTGTCGCATATAAATCTCTTCTTTGACAGTGCCGTATAGAAAAGCTGTAGAGACGTCAAACTGTCTAAGGGTTAAACCTTCATTTGCAGCAATACTTAACAGAAGTCTTATTGTGCTCATTTTTGCTACTGGACTAAATGTCTGGTCATAATCGATACCTTTCTTTTGGTTGTAGCCAACAGCAACTAATCGTGCTTTGTATTTGTCGACCGTACCATCAGGGTTTCGTTTAATCTTGAATACCCACTTGCAAGGTAGTGCTTTTCGATTCATAGGTAGGTTTGTTAACTCCCACGTCTGATTTTCTTTTAAGGATTGTATTTCTTTATCCATCGCTTCGATCCATTTATCTTTTTCAGAACTACGCAAGACTTCTCGATATGAAGATGGCTCAGGAATGGATATAGCCTCGTTAATGAACTGCTCGAAACTAAATCTCTCTGGAGGCTTAATTCGGCTACGATCACGTAGTTGACGCCCGCTTTGTTCTGGGGGAGGTATGTCTACGTCATGTCGTGTCATAACATTGGGGTCTATATTATTGTTTCCAATAGTCTCATCTTCGTCAAATGACTCATACTGCAAGTCTTCGATACTATCGTTTGTCTCCGATTGTGCTTGGGAATGACGTTCTTCATAAGAGGTTGGAGAGCTTGTAGAAGGAACAGGTAGCTCGTAAGTATTTATATCAGGTTCAGGTCTTTTCGAAGTTATATCAGTCTTTTTCTTTAGTAAAGATACCTCATCTACAACAATATCTCGTGATCTAATCAATTTCAGGTTCTTCACATCAAATACTCTATAGCCTTCATCGCCATCATAACCGATAAGTATCCCTCTCTCAGCTTTTCTGTCTAACTTACTTGATCTCTTCTCTTTCGGAACATGCACGTAGCAATGACTGCCTACAATTTTCAGATGATTTATTTTTGGCTTTTTATTGAACCAAAGTTCATGCGGTGACTTTCCATCTACTGGAGTAGGTCCCGTCCTATTCAGTATGTAGACTGAAGCTTTGGATATCTCAGCCCATAAACCTTTCGGTATATCATCATGAGCGTGCATTAATGCTCTTGTCATTTCCACAACCGTGCGATTTTCGCGTTCTGAGGAACCATTTTGTTGAGGTGTGTATGGCATCGTGAACCTTTGTCTTATCCCAAATTGTTTCAAAGTATTTCTTACTTGTTCGTTATCGAATTCTCCTCCATTATCGCTTAATAACTCCTGTACGACATGTCCGCTAGTCTTAGCTTCAGCAAGAAGGTCCTTCAAGCTTGAATGAACTTCAGACTTATGTCTCAGAAAGTAAATCCATCGATATTTCGAGTAATTATCTTTAAACAGAACATAGTATCTGCACTTCGAGATCGAGAATGGGAATGGTCCGCATACGTCTGCACTAAATTGTTCTCCAGGTTTGGTAGCTCTTGGTCTCTCTCCGAACTTCTTCCTATGGGTCTTGCCAAAGACGCAGCCTTCACAGATATCTGAGGAACTTGAGTCTAGCTTTACTCCTAGTTCTCTTTCTATCAGTTTCGCCACATGTCTTTTATTCTGGTGTCCAAGGCGTTCATGGTAGAGTTGAAGATTTTGTGACGTCGTTAGTTGGTTTATCTCAAGATTAGGCATGAGTGTTTTTACATTAAGTTTGTATAAACCGCCATACTTGTCGCGATCTCCGACTAAAACAACTTTGCCATCATACTTCATGTTACATGACTGAGCATTCGACTGAAAAATGCTATTCTTTAGCGTATCTTGAGCCGCTAGCACAGAAAACAAATTTCTTTTGATGCATGGAACGTACCATACGTTTGTTAAGGTTAATAGCTCCTTGTGACCGTTTATGTCAGCTTCAAGTTGAATAGAGCCTTTTCCAATGGATTCGATCACCTCTCCATTCGCTGTCAGGACTTTATGCGATTCTCCGAAGTTTTCGAAAAATTGGAATATGTCTCTTCTATTGGTGAAGTGACTTGTTGCGCCATTATCCACGTACCAAGTGTCTTCATTAGTGGTTTGGTCATCGCATGCCAGAGCCAGGCCTGTCATCATTACGACATTTGTAGACTGCTTTGGAGGCTTAGGAGGTCTGCCGTCCGCAATCCACTTCTTGCATGATTTGACTTTATGAAATCCTTCTCCACAGTAATTGCATTTTCTGTTCTTGTATTTGTCCTTACTTTTATCTTTAGATCTCAGTACTAGAGCTTCTCCGATGTTGTCTTTAGATCCACTCGTTAAAGCTCGTTCGTGAGCACACAACTGTGTCGTCAAATTTTCTATGTTTCGATCACTCTTGTTCATTAACAACCAGCTAGACTTGAAATTAAAATACTTATCTGGAAGCGTATCCAAGATTTTGCAAATTAAAAGCATTTCTGGTAGATCATTTCCTTCAATTTCATTATTCAAGTCGTACCAAAGGTTTTTGAGTGTCGAGATGTGGCTGGCCATATCATGATCTTCAAGTTGAAAGCGGAAGAATCTCATGCAAAGTTCATAGCTTCGATCTTCTTTTGCTCCATCATAAAGACGATGCAACTCGGTCCACATTTGTTTTGACGATCCACACCGCATTACCTTGTTTAAGGTTTCTTCGGTCATATTAGTGGTAAGAATAAGCAAGGCTTGGCTGTCGAGACTTTTGAAATTGTTCGATTCAGTCTTATATTTCAACATTTCATCTGATGACGCCGTTGCCGCAGGTGGGTCAGGCTTTGTCATTAAACCCTGGATTATATCAAGCGTACCTGGTATGCTCTGCAATAACAGCGAGACTTTGTATTTCCAAGTGTGCCAGTTGGTACTACCTTCGAGTCGTCCAATCTCGAATTTAATGTTTGAACCCATTATTCTTCGTTTTCGATCGTTGCGAGCTCTTTGAAAAATAGTCCGTAATCCGGTTTTTGCAGCTTTAAATGTTATTTAACGCTCTGCTACCATATTAAAGTATAAGAAATGCATTCAAGGGAAAATATTATATTCAAGTAACGTCAACAATAAACAGAATAAACAACCAATAGCAACGACACAGATATAGAGCTCAAACTATCATAGAGTAACTAGAAGCTCTTTAAACTGGAAGTGCTTTAACAAAATATACTAAAGATATGTCTTAGATGTGTGCAAATAAATGTACTTAATCGTTATCTATTTATTTAAACTTACTTAAAATGTGTCTGTCTGTGTATTTAAGCATTATTATTTTCAATTACAATAGATGTACGACAACAAACTTAAGCGAATGATTCTGTAGTTATTTCATGTATTAATCGCGATAATTTCAGAAAGCATTAATTTTCTAATGTTTTATAAAATGAAGTAGGTAGGATAGGTTCCCGACCTTGTGACGTGCGGCCGACATACATCGCGTCGCGAGCCCTACTAGTTGCCAGCAGCTTTCCGGCAGACTGCGCTTGAGGGGTGGGGTAACTCGAATAGGTGCGGGGCGGAGCGTGGCCATTCTGTACGTAGTACTATTATATATTCTGTGGCAAGGGGGCGTTCAAGTACTTATTACGTAATTGCTTGAGGGGGGATGGGGGGTCTTTGCTTTGCTTATTTTTGATGACATGGTGGGTGGAGGAGGGTTCGATATCGCGAAATTTCTTACGTCAGCAGTTATTATTTACTTTTTTACACAAACGGGAGGGGGGGGGGAAGAGGTTTGCTTACTTTTGCTGATAAGGGGAAGGGGGGAGGGGGAATCGTAAAAAAATCTGCTTACGTAATACTAAACTTGAATGGCCCCCAATTAGTCTTTTTGCTGATGCAAATATTTCGTTTTATTCATAGTTTGCCATGCCACTGTCATTGTGTGTCATGTAGATTTTTGCTGAATAAAGCCTAGCAAATATCAGGCTTTACTTTTTTTCCGAACTTGATCTTGCAATAGTTGCAATCAGTCCTTAGATTATACCTATGCAGATGAGTTGAAGTTAAGGTTGACTTGTCGTAGAGGATACCCTTAGGATACCCATTGGAATCCTCACCTCTATTAACATTGACGCTTTAGCTGTCATTACGATTACGAGTTGCTAAATCCATTATAGCTGGTCTCTTCAGGCGCTTTTTATGAGCTGTGTGAGCTAGACTGGGGGCCAGATGATTTGGGTGCCTTTGCAGTCTTCGCTTGTAGCGAATGGCAAATGAGGCTACTTCCTCTTGTACTGTTTTAATTTAGAGTTGCTCATGTACCTTAGAGTTTTTGATGAACCACGGTGAATTTGAAGATATTTTTAGGACGTCATTTTGCATTCTCTGCAGGATTTTTGTTAGAGGTGGCAGCAGAGCCCCATAGTTGTATGCCGTAAGTCCATACTCCCCAGAAGCCACTGCAGTTTTCTCATTATTATGTTCACATCTCTTTTATATTGTACGTGGTGTCTCCAAGTTAGTTTCCGAACGATATGCATGCCTAGTTACTTTACGTTTATAGTGTCTTTGTGGGGCAGTTCTTCTTCACCCAGCTTAACGGGTGGGCAATTGCCTTGTCGTAGGGTAAATGTGACCTGTACGGATTTGGTTGTACTAACTTTTATTCTCCATTATAAAAAAAAAAAAAAAAAAAAAACGATAACAACAACAACAACATGTACTTACTGAAATTGTAGCGAATTCGGAATAAAAAGGCTTATAAATAAATAAATAAATAACTTTTATTCTCCACTTGTTCAGCCAACTGTGTATCTCGTTTAGATTGGCTTGTGCCATTGCAGAGGCCATATATGGGTTGCTGTGACTTGCTAGAACTGCTGTGTCGTCCGCATATGTTGCTGTGGTGATTCCTGGGCCTCTCTGGGATGTCAGCTGTAAAGATTGTGTACAATACGGGCCCGAGTACTGATCCCTGTGGCACGCCCGCCAGGATGTCATAGAACTTGCATGTGTCTCATACCTGAAACATTCTATCGGATCATCAACTTCTGAAATCATACCTAATGATTTCAGAAGTTCAAAGAATTTGCGAGGGAACCATATCTTGGTTTTTTATATAATAGTCCAGTATGCCACACCTCGTCGAAGGCCTGCTTGATATCAAGGAATGCAGAGCAGCAGTACTCTTTGTGGCTTTAATGATTTTCTGATGGTTTTCATATACTCTGTGAACTTGTTCGATGGTAGGTATCATGTTCTGCTCGAAATCCAAACTGATGATCAGGTAAGTAACTATTATGAATTTTTCAGCAAGTACAGGAAGTATTCTCTGAAGTAGAAGTTTTTCGAAGAGCTTTGATACAATTGGTAACAGGCTAATAGGTCTGTAGGAAGAGACATCGGTTTGCCCTCTTTATGCACCATAACTATTTGTGATACTTTCCAGAGTTGTGGGTAGTGTTTTGTTCTTAGTATCCCGTTAAATACTGATGTTAGGAATATTGCGATGTGATCGTTGCGGTCCCTTGGTAGGCTGAGGTTGCGGCACAGATTAATAATAGTAGATTGTACACCGAGGGGATAAAGCACTGTATTATGTCACGGGCGCGATATTGAATCCTGAGAGGAGCGAAGAATTTAAGCGCACCCAAGACATAAAAAGTTTTATCCCCGAGGAGTATACTCTACTTTTCTCACCTTTTGCGAGACAATAAAAACCAAGGCAACTAGAAAAAGAATTTAATTAAAACAACAGTAAAGCAGAATTAAAAGTAAAAAATTATATTTGAGACATTGGTCCAGTTATGTAATGATAAGTAATATTTTTATTTGGAATCTTAGCAGTTCTAATGCGTACCTAACTATAATTACAGCGTCAGCAAAGGCTCGCGGCTTTTGTTTTATTTGAAATTTGTTTCGGTGGTGGTGGCGCTGCGGCTGGTGGCATGGCTATCTCGATTTTCGGAGCCGTGCGATTTTTACGAAATTAGACTTTAAGTGTACCTATAACAATAAGAACTAAGAGAAGTGAGATTCATATTACTAACCGGCGGGTTATAATGAAATTCAGTACCATATTACTACCCGGCTAGAGCCAAGGGCTATAATGAGTCACATTGAGTAAGGTTTACATGCTATATATTTAGCCATCATTGTCGAGCAGGTGGTGTGACAATAGTACATTATGATACAAGTGTGCTATGTTGATCATTACACACGAGGCATGATTGTACGCGCGAGCGGAGCGAGCGCGTTAATGGGCCGAGTGTGGTAATGATCAATGCACACGCGTTTCATACGACGTTTTTCAACACATTTGCGAGGAAAAACAAAAAGAAATTCTTAATAAGTAAGTATAAAAACTTTACTTTACCTTTGTTGCCAAACATTGCTTAACTGGAGGCTTTAGAACTTTTCTTTGTCATTTGGCAACACCTTGGATTTCTTACTGACATAACCTGCCCGAACATCTTTTAGTATTTCCGACGACGGACACTATTTACATTTAGTTTTTCTTTATTATTTCAACTAGTAATTTTTAAACTATTAACAAGGTAAAATAATCAACAAAATCTGTGAGTGTGAAAGATGGCGGCAGACATCATTTGTCCGTGCCAATCCGCGCGCAGCACTCACGCATGCGCGCTGTGCACTTTGCACGCGGGCGACGAGGCACTGACAAGACTGCTAAACAGCCTAATATTAAAATAGTAATAAAATAATTAATCATTGCCTTAAATATGCAAATTATGGTCACTTTTCAGATAAAAATTAATACTTTGTCGAAATTAACTGTTTATTTATCTTCTTTAACCTAATATAGTTTAATATTCACGAAAATATTCCTTGTTCCTAAGATACATAATTGAACTATTTGCTGAGATTAAAAAAAAGTTTACATTACCGCACTCGTGCGGTAATAATATTACGGCACTTGTGCGTAATAAGCTGAATTATGAGCTTAAATGCGGTGCAATAAGACTCAATTTACGAGCAACTGTGTTGAAATAGTATTTTATGCAACAGTTGTATTAGAGGGGTCAAAAAAAGCGAGTGGTGTGGGTTACGATGTGAGCGTAGCGAACATCGTAAGAAAATATGCCACGAGCTTTTTTTGACTTGCTAATACAACGTTGCATACAATATTTTTTCTACGACTAAGTAGATACCTACTTACTAAATTAAAGTAATACGTTCTCCAAAATGAAGAAGTCCAGTGTTCCTCGCCATGGAATTCTCGAAGGCTTTATCATTGCCGAGATTTTTTAGGCAACAAAATGTTCCATCACTTCCTGGGCCGCCGCGGATATTTCTTCCGGTGTTAACTTAATTTCGTTTTCATCGATGATTTTTTATGATACGTTACAAAACTTTGTTATTAAAACTATTGCAATCAAATAACAAACAAGACAAGAGCGGGAAACATCAAAAAGACAAAATTTGAAGTTTGTTTATAGTAAACTTTGTTTTTAATTAACGTTTACTTTTTTTATAGCCTTGGCTTCTTGGCGCATTTAGCCAAAACATTTGCCGACTTGCCAGTGACGTTATTTAAATATCTTGTTTGTTATGTTGGCAAATATGCATTTAGTTCAGAAAGTTTTAGTTCTATAAAAAACCGTATGATTTAAATAATTTGTTAAGTTGGTAGCCATACACTTTCATCGTAAATTTAATGTTGATCGTGTAAAAGTTTTACCTAGGTCTGGCAGTCTATGGCTGGCAGAGTAACGATGGAGCACTTTTAGAGCCATAAGCCAACAAGTGCTTTTAGAGGGAATAGACAATATAGACTTATCCAAAGTCTTATTATGAGTGTTCTTATAGTGGTGCTCGTGATAACATAAATCACAGATAATAGTACAGGAGTAGGAAATAGTACATTATGATACAAGTGTGCTATGTTGATCATTACACACGAGGCATGATTGTACGCGCGAGCGGAGCGAGCGCGTTAATGGTGCCAAGTGTGGTAATGATCAATGCACACGCGTTTCATACGACGTTTTTCAACACATTTGCGAGGAAAAACAAAAAGAAATTCTTAATAAGTAAGTATAAAAAAACTTAATTTACCTTTGTTGCCAAACATTGCTTAACTGGAGGCTTTAGAACTTTTCTTTGTCATTTGGCAATTAACACCTTGGATTTCTTACTGACATAACCTGTCCGAACATATTTTAGTAAGTATTTCCGGCGACGGACACTATTTACATTTAGTTTTTCTTTATTATTTCTAGTAATTTTTAAACTAATAACAAAGTAAAATAATCAACAAAATCTGTGAGTGTGAAAGATGGCGGCAGATATCATTTCTCCGCGCCAATCCGCGCGCAGCACTCACGCATGCGCGCTGTGCACTTTGCACGCGGGCGACGAGGCACTGACAAGACTGCTAAACAGCCTAATATTAAATTGTAATAAAATAATTAATCATTGTCTTAAATATGCAAATTATGGTCACTTTTCAGATAAAAATGAATACTTTGTCGAAATTAACTGTTTATTTATCATCTTTAACCTAAAATAGTTTAATATTCACGAAAATATTCCTTGTTCCTATACATAACTGAACTATTTGCTGAGATTAAATAAAAGTTTGCATTACCGCACTCGTGCGGTAATAATATTACGGCACTTGTGCGTAATAAGCTGAATTATGAGCTTAAATGCGGTGCAATAATACTCAATTTACGAGCAACTGTGTTGAAAATTAAATTACCTACTCGGGCGGCCGGGCGGGTTGTTTAAAATGTCCAACTATGATATACCTAATGATGAATTGTAAGAAATATGTATATGTAGGCTAATACTTCATTAATAATATTGTCTATGATTATTATTTTTAATAAAAAAAGAATTATGTTTTGTCAGGTACTCTCTGTCAGAGAAATATATACTGTTAGGGTTCCGTACCCAAAGGGTAAAAACGGGACCCTATTACTAAGACTTCGCCGTCCGTCCGTCCGTCCGTCCGTCTGTCACCAGGCTGTATCTCAAGAACCGTAATAGCTAGATAGTTGAAATTTTCACAGATTGTGTATTTCTGTTGCCGCTATAACAACAAATACTAAAAACAAAATAATAATAATAATAATTAAGGGGGGCTCCCATACAAAAAACGATATTTTAGCCCTTTTTCATGGCTACCACTCGCCGAGCTATATCTCAATAACCGTAATAGCTAGACAGTTGCACAGATTATGTATTTTTATTGTGGCTACAACAACAAATACTAAAATCAAAATAATAATAATAATTAAGGGGGGCTCCCATACAACAGAGTAGTCAAAATGTTGATGACGGAATTTAAACTCAATAAAACAAGTGTTTATAATGGCACCAGCTTTTAGCCTTTTTTCTGGTACGGGACCCTTCGTGCGCGAGTCCGACTCGCACTTGGCCGGTTTTTTTAATTTTTATTTACGAGTAAGTTCCATTATTGTATTTGTGTTCGTAATATATTTAAGTTTCGTGTATTTTGTTACCGGTCTTTCTGCATAGGTGTTTTGACATAGTTATACCATGAATCATCCTAAAATGAATGATCCTGCTGGCGCAAAAAACAGGTTATTTTCCTTTATTATAATTTTGGGTAAGTTTCATTTTTGCCTCTGAGAGCAGATTTTAGGTACGGCTCTAATTAGGTAGGTATGTCCATTAATCCCACTAAGGGCCTGTCTCACCACTCCTTAACTGTCAATTATCTATGGTGACGTCTCTGTCTGTTTCGTAGTACTAATAAATAGAGACGTCATCATAGATATGTAACTGACAGTTAAGGAGTGGTGAGACAAGCCCTAAGGCCTCTTGTAGACGTCCGGTATTTTCACCGGACAACGGTCCGTCTATAAACGGATATCCTTGTAGACATGTAAATTTTTTACCGGATTGATGTCAGTTTCGAATGCCGTCTCCATGCGTCAGTTCTGAACAGATTGTGAATTGGGAGGAAAACTGACTTTTTATCCCGTCAGATGGCGCATAAGCGACTGTACCTGGTTATGACATAAGAACTGTCAAATCCAGTACATTTTTTATGAATAGTTTTAAACTTTTGCATTTTATTCAAAGATGCCTCAATGTAGCGCGCCAAACTGCAAAAACCGGGGAGTTCATATATTTCCCAATGACCCAAAGCGCAGAAAGCAATGGCAAAATGCTTTGCGTATCAAAAACTTTAAAGCAAGTGATACAGCACGTTTATGTTCACTGCATTTCAAAGACGATGATTATTTTGGGAAAAGTAAATATACAGGTGAGTCAATAAATACTAATCAAATGGATCTCATTAAGCATGACATAAGCGTTCCCAATCCGCACTGGGCCCGCGCGGGAACTACATATAGCCCAAGCCCTCTCATTCTGAGAGGAGGCCTGTGCCCAACAGTGGGACGTATATAGGCTGGAGATGATGATGAAATAATTTACGTAGTGTGTATATATATATGTATATAAGGTTACCTTTCAAAATATTCGTGTATTTCTTGTTTGCTGATGTTGGGAATAGGCGAATTGGCGTTCACGTCTTTGAAGGAATCCGAGGGTGGACAATTATACGGACGGTCTTCTTGGACATCTAAGTCAGCACCAAAGTTTTGGTTCCGATCATAAGCCTCTAACCTAAAAGAAAGAACTGCACATAAGCCTCCAGAACTCAAATTAAAACAGAAATACGGAACATAACCTTAAATATTTGAAGTGGTTACCTTTTTATCAAATCAGCCTTTTTACCCGCCACCGATGCATTTCTCCTTCGAAGCTCAGCTTGAAGTTCACGCACAGTCATAATAGAGTACATATTGCCAGTTAAATCGCAGAAATAACTCGGAAAATCGCAACCAGACACTTGACACGAAACGTAAACAAGGTACAGTCGCTTGTGGCGACATCTGCCTCAAGCTTCTAGTTTGCCTCCTCATTGGGTTGCACGCGTGTGATAATGTCGAACAATAAAAAGAAAAAGCTCATATTGGCGTAGGTACTATACGTACAAGAAGCAGCAAAAAATTACAGAAAAACGTAAAAGGTCATTGTGGGTGCATCCTATGTTATTGGAAAGGGATAATTATGGTACATTTCATACTCTTTTTGAGGAGTTGGAAGAAGATGAAATGTTTTTTTTTTAATTTATAGTTATCAACAATTCCATGTCGAAATCCATTTTGAATTAAAAGCGCAATGCGACGGCGGCTATTAACAAAAAACGGGCGATACGTCCGTCAGCGTCTACATAGGTACACCAATACACTGGCATGGATGACCGCTTTTCTTACACCGGTCCGGTGTCCGTCGCGCCGAGGGGAAGCGGAGATGCATCCGGCGAAAATTGTTCGCCGGACAAGTATCCGGTGCGTGTACACACATCCATTGTGTGCCATACACCACCGCGAGTCCGGCAAATAAAACGGTCCGTTGTCCGGTGAAAATACCGGACGTCTACAAGAGGCCTAAGTATGGTAAAAGAGCACCGCTAGAGCAAGAGGTCGGATCTCGGTCGGATTCTTGTAAATACGAATACCTACTTACTTTAATGCAAGTTATGTAGGTATGTGTATGCAATATAAGTTTTGATCATTATCTGCATTATTCAAGGGTCAATAATAGTTACATACCTAGGTACATTACTTAGTTACCATAATGACCGACATGCACTTCCTCTAATATGCTGCATCGCTGCATGGCATTCTACGGATGTGTTTAACCATTGTTACAAGCCAATTTGCAACTGAGCTCGAATGTTGCTTCGTCCTCGTGCTGATAAGTGGTAGGTTACCTCAAATAATGGTGTTACCTAATTCAATAAATCAAGGTGGTATATATAGACCTTAACTTAATTAACATTTACACTGACTGAGACTTACACAGACTTGGAAACAATTCTACAGCTAAGCTAGTGCCAGTTGTAAAAGTAAGACCTGATTAGTTAACATTTAGGCAGATCCTTCAATCATCATACTAGAGTTGGAAGCAAAACCAATCAATATTGACTTAACTTTATCTACCTACCTAGCTAAAAGTTAACTGAAAATTTTGCATTTTTGGCTCAGAATAATAGGTTTATTACTATTGTTGGCCACGGTTAATTATAAGTAAGTATAGGTACGGTCACGCCAACGAATTTAGTAATGACGTTACGTTAAATTCGACCTTTTGGTTTTGTATAAGTATTTTAGTCTGTTGTATTATTCGTTAAGTCTCTACGAAAGAGCCAAGTTACAAACTCACAAGGCACAAAATAACCTTCTTTTTTAATGCACTAAAGGCAGGTAAAACAGTCGAAGGTTAGGTATAGGTTCGTTCGCGTTTATTGGCACAAATCCAAGTTCTTTCTTTATCTGAACCAGTAAATCCATATAAGAAGTCTGTGCGTCAGTTTTTCCACGTATATTATTTATACATATTTATACCTGTCTTAAATCATTATGATATGACATTTAAGTCCAGCCAAATGTATTGAAAAACGTTTTTCAGTTCCAGACATAGGTAGGTACTAGGTACACCTATTTGAACAAATTCACCGATTTAGTTTACCTATTGTACCTACTTATTTATGATTTTGGCACTGCAGTTCGTTATTTGTTTTAACGTAAGTAAATGGATCGATAATTAAAATGATGCATTACTTAAGTAGGCAGGTTTAAGTAATATCAATATCATTACTTTCGTGATCGAAGGAGATGCATGGATGCGTGTACAGGCATATAATAATTTTTTAGTCATATGTTTTTAACAATCTTTATTACTTTATATAAAATACACATCAAAAAAACTTTTCAAAATGCATAAACATCGGCCGACACACTACACTTATTTTGATAACAATACAATTAACAGTACAACACTTTTTTACTTACACATGTTGAATTTGCATTAAGTATAAACATTAATAATTATTTAAAATGCAAACTAAACTGCATAAGTGCTAGTGAGCTTGAATACAAATTACAAATACGTAACAATGTGAACCATTACGCACACATCACTGGAGTAGGTGGTGCGTACACTCTGCATAGGAAAACAGTGAGCTTTTACAGGCTACTTGCAGAATTAATAAATGGTAAACTTCCACAACTGACGTTTGCATTGATAGCAGGCTTCTGAACATGCTTGCCGTTTACTCAGGATAACTGTAGGTGCAATTGGTAACTGTAGGTTGGTGTTGTTGTAGAGGATGTGCAATTGTTACCAAATTTACTTACTCGTAAAAACGTTGACGTTTTCCTATGCAATAGTGTTTTCATTTCTATTTGTAAGTAGTTAATTAACAAGATAGTCCCTATGTATAAATAATTAGGAATAAATCGGCTTTAAATACCTAAACATATATTATAATTGTGTATTTTATGATTTCATACTATGACAGATACAAAAACAGACTTGAGCCGCGTAGCACAGTAAAATACAAGCTTATAATGTAGGTAGCACCTCGTTCGTTCTACATTGGTTTTCACAAATATTATTAGCTTGCACTTTATTGATGCAATGCGCTACTGGCCATAATCACGCTTGTTAGTAATTCAACATTTTAATATTTCCATACTTAAATAAGTTTTTACCCTCCCCAGTGCCTTTCTGTAGCCTATGCCACTTTACCGTAAACGATCATGAGCATGAACATTTGCAAGTAAGTACATCAGTACCCACCGTGATACCTAATTAAAATCACTGTACAATATTTATGACTTATAATTATGTCCTTTAAAGTTGCCAAATGTTTTACTAAATAAAGAGCAAGCAGGTACGAAAAATGAAGTGAAGTAAAATGCTACCATGGATGAGCCGAGAGGGAAGGGCAGGAGGTGGTATCTCCATCGCAATGGGCCTGGGCTGCCAGCCCTGGCTCCTTATTTACTTTTATTAGCATTTTTGAAGTACTTAGATAGAGCAAATTTATGATTTACCCCCTTCATACTAAAATCTTAACTATAATCTGAGATTGTGTTAATGAGTACAGAAGTACAAATGCCATTGGTTGTTTACTGTTTTCCATCTGGGGGGTTGAAAAATTCCCAATGATGGTGATGAATCGTTCGACTGTCGCTGAGACCGAACATGATCAAACCTGCAATCAACACCAAAAATATAACCAACGCCATCTGAACGTCCTTTTTATCCTCGGCTCCACTGATATACGACACGAAAGTGTTGAATATGTTTCTGATAGTTCTGGTGATAGAGTTATGGCAAACGCGTAGAAACTGCGCTCCGGCTTCAGTGATAGTTGGCTCATGGGCTTTGACTGGAGCCGGCATACGCCTCGGCGATGGTCGCGTCCTCGCTTCGTCTGAGCTAGATTCCGAGTGCGGGGCAGCCGGTCGGCGCTTGGCGCGCCGCGTCGGTGGGGGAGGCGATTGATGCTGTGTCTCGTGGAATTCAGTGAAGGGTCTCTCCCTCACCGCTGCCGGCCTGTGGTAGAACGATGCCGGAGGCATAGTTATATCTTGAAGGTACGAGTATAAAAGAGGAGTTAGGTCTGGAGGAGGCGGTCTCTGTGGAGGTGAAGTCACCTCTTCTTCATTTAAAGGCTTAGGAGGTGAAGGAGGCTGTGGTGTTGAAGGTTGATCAGCATGAGGTTCCGGTGTTGCTTTTGGATCTGTTTTTGGTGTTTCGATAGGCTGTTCATCAGTTTGTGTGTGTTCTTCTCTGCTTATGGGTCTGACTAAATCTGACTTATCTTGGACTTGCTCTGCTGTCGCATTTGTTGAAATTTCAGCAAACTTCTTTACTATTTCATCAATCACCGACTGTGAAAATTCAATTCCACTGACAGAGATATGACCTGATTTTGAATCTAATTCAGCTACTTGCAGCGTCATGCCTTCGATGTCTGATACTAAAATTTTACTGGCTTGAAGTTCAGAAACATTTAGTCGACCCACGTCTAAATCTCTAACCTGAAGCCGCTGGGTCACTAAATTGTCCAATTGTACATCTCTACTGGTGTCATTAATTCTTTCAAGAGCTTGTTCCTCACTAGATGAAATCGTAGTCTTTCTAGGAACAGAACTCACATTTGAAATACTTTTCGGTCTTGGAAGTGGAGGTACATCAGGGATTTGAGATTCATCGATGTCAATGTGTTGGACTGTAAGAGATGCTTCCGTCAACATTTCATCACGTTCATTAATCCTTGTTGGACTGGAAACGCGTCTCTCTACCAGAATTACCGTAGGTGAAGTGCGGCCAATATTTGGTTTCGATAATTCTGTCATCTTCGGATCTGAAATTTTAAAAGACTTTTCAGATCTAGACGTTGGGCGAGAAACTCTGGGACTTTCAGCAATCTTACTATGAGACTTGCTTCTGTAGGGTTCTTCATTTACAATGTCTCTTAAAGAACTAGACATGGAAAAATCAAAATTTTCTTCCATCCCCAATTCAAAGTCAACATCATCGGGTAGTGGATCTGTCTGAGTTGAGACTTCTATTTCCACAACATCGTCCGTTTTCATATCGTCTTGGGCGTAAGCTATAGGTTCTTCTGAAACTTCTATGTCATCAATACTTTTTTTTTCGTTTTTCCGTCTCTTTGGACCCCTTGGCGGTCTTGGTGGAGGTGGAAGTGGTCTATCTTTCATCTTACTTACAACTTCACCCGAGTTCAAATCTTTATGAACTTCTTCGAATTGTTGCTCATCAATTTCCACATACTGAGTAAGGTCGGCGCTAATTGATCGTTTCGAAAAACTATCCAAAGTCATAAGACTTGTAGAAGATTTCTTTCGGGGTGGACGATTTGGTTGATCTTTTTTGACGGACTCTACAGTATAATATTTCCTCTCCGAGCTATTACTTTTGCGGCGTCTTACAGGCGGGGTCTTGCTTTGAGATCGTCGAATGGCCTTGCTCGGAGCATACGATGTCTTGTCGACGGTGGCGTAACCTGGGCTTTCGCGGCGCGAACCTTTTTCGGATTGAATATAATCAGTGGGAGGTAAATGTGTGTCCAGGGTTAAGGATTCTGCGCCATGAGACGTACGGTCGTCGTCACACAGAGACGTGCCCCTGGAACTCCTCGAGCGATTACGCCGCGGCGGTAGAGGACTGTGCTCTGTCACGACGGTCTCGCTTTGAGGAACAATGTATTCGTGCTCCGTTCTATACACGATTATCTGTAAAAAGAAAGACAAATTTATTTAAGATCACTAAGGGTACCTAATCTCTAGGTAATTTATAATGTAGGTGGTAGATAAGTTAAATTAATCAGAGATAAGTTTAAATAAGAATGTTAATTTGTAAAATAATTCGACCGTTAATAGTATTTTATGCAACCGCTACATAATGAGGGTCCTTAAAACACGAGTGTAGTTTTTTGAACTGTCTATTGCGTAAGTTATGAGTAGGTAAGTGTAGGTATCGTGTAGAAACATCAGAGCTGTCCAGTGTTCAAAAATATATGAACATGACCTATTATCCGCATCACCACATAGCCCATCGAGGGAATGGGCGAAAATCATAGGAATCATGTTATAGGCGATGCGGCTAGCAACCCATCACTATTTTGATTCCACTTTCCACCTATACGCCCACAGTCGTGTTAAACGTGGTCTGTAGGTCTTGTTACCTTAAGCTCTGTCTGTAAGGGATAAAGGCGCGCTTTGTGCGTGTATGTATGTAGGTATGTACTACCACATGAATACAAGCTAGACACCAGTTCGTTCTTCCGAATGTATATGCTTCATAAAAAAATTTGATCCTTAATATCCAAAGGCACTTAATTATTGTAATTGTTTCAAAATTGCGAATCTACTTCAACGTTAATTGAATAAGGTACTTACTTGAAATTTGGTATGCAATATACAACTTCAGATGTTTTTGTAGATAAATAGGTTAAGCGTCGGAACAAACGTTATTCCAAAAATATAATACAAGACATAGCGAACGCGATGTATGTGTTGGAGAATCGCCAAAAGAAATTATATAGTCCGTACAGTCAGCAACGGACAAAACGAGTAGGAATAAGATCAAATTATGCAAACTTATATAGATCATAGTGCGCTTGTTTGTTATAAATGAGTGAAAAAATTAATTAAGTGAGCCATGTTCATGTTGTTGACAGATAAAAAATAACGGCACAAATTTAGGGAAAAGTAAGACAATACAATCTTAATTTTTCGCCCTATAAAACCCTCATATAAATAGCTATTTTCGTGGAAACCATACAAATATTGCTCATTTTGAATACTTCAGGATAGGATTGATTTGATTTTTACATAAATTTAATTTAAGTATTTATTAGACAAACAAAATCAAATAAGCCAATAGTGCACAAACTACGTAATCAGTTCTTCGTACAGGGTGTATCAGACACCCCCTAACAATAATCCACAGGGGTATATAACCATAGCTATAGAAGCTAAAAAATATATAAAAAAAATTGGAGTAATTTTTTTTATATTTTCTATGGGAATGATTACAGTTAATACTACCATTCCTATAGAAAATATAAAAAAATTTACTCCAATTTTTTTTATATATTTTTTAGCTTCTATAGCTATGGTTATATACCCCTGTGGATTATTGTTAGGGGGTGTCTGATACACCCTGTATAAAGCTGAATAACATAAGATTAATACTCACGTCTTCTCTTTGGTCGGGAGACTTTTCCCATATTTCGGCAGCTGGAACATCCTTAAAATCATTCAATGATGAATGTCTAAAGTCCTTCTTGCCGAACTTCTTTTTCCGTTGCGGCGGCATTGGCAATGTTTGAGACTGGATCGGGATATCCTCAGGATATTGTATCACGTCATCATTGGCATATTCATGTATAGAACGTAAATCATTCGGAGGGCAAAACCCTAGTTGATTGTGGAGTTCATGAAAATGTTCAGTTTCGATATCATCGTTTACGTGATGTTGCATTTGGTCTTCAGATAGACCTAGATCCACCTCACTGAAATTAATTTCAGGGTCCATGTTTTCGTCAATGTACTTAACTGATTCAAGTTCTAATTCCTTTTTCTTTCTCTTAGCTCGTGACGGACGCACAGGTGGGAATGTATAATAGCCGTCATCTCTGTCGTTTAAATCTTCACTTGAATAGTGCATAGGCTCATTATCATCATCAATCATAAGCTCTGGGTCGGCTTCTGGTTCATTGGAGTAGACGTTTTCATCGTTAACTCCGGAATTACTTCCCATTAAAGCAAGGGCATTTTTCGGAATTTTAAATGCTTGTCGTATTTCGTCACTCAAGTATTCTCTTACTTGAATATTTTCGCGAGAAATTCCTCGCGGTCGTACAAAAAATTCGTCGTTGTCTATTTCGTTTATAACATGAGAATATTCTTCTTTTAACGGTGAGTCATCAGTAAATGTTTGGTTATTGTTTTCATTTAATTGAGATTGATCCCCCGCGTCTTGCATATATTCCGAATCTAATTTATCGAAATCGTACGTTGCTTCATACTGTTGTCTTTCATTCAATTCAAGTTCATAGTTTTCAGTGTTTCCATATTCTCGTGGCTCACTAGGACTATCTGGAATAGATGACGTTGGAAGTATCGTACTTTTTTTCATTCGAGTAAACGTAAACGTAGGTGGTGGCGTTTCTTCTCTATCTAAGTTTGGAGAAGACGAGGTTTTAGGGAGCTCAGTTTTCTTTTTGCGGTTAAAAAGTCTTGGGTATGTTTTTGCTTCAAATTCAACTGGCGCTTCGGTCCTAATGTCACTCGACTCATTAGTATCAATTTCATCTATTTTATTTGCCTTTTTTCTACCCAGACTCGGGAAATTGAAATTACTTCTATCGGGCATTTTTAGCTTAGAGAAATCAGGAACATTGAACTTAGGCCTTTCTGGTAAAGTAAATTTCTTTCTATCTCCAAAAGATAATTTCTCAGAAATATTTATCTTTTTAAATCTGGGTCGATCGGGTAAACTAAACTTTCTTTTATCGGGTAAAGTAAACTTAGGCCTATCCGGCAAAGTAAATTTAGGACGTTCAGGCATTTTAAATTTTAATCGTTCTGATTTCGGTTTATCTGGCGTGCTAGACTGCTTTGGTTTCATACTTTGTAATTTTGATTTTAATTTTCCAGCTTGTGTTTTTAATTTTCCAGTACCTTCCTTGATACGTTGTTGAATTTTAGCGTCAATTCCCTCTGAAGGTTTTGGTCTGCTATCTCTTTTCAAGGGTAAATTTTCCAAAGCGGACGAATCTACTTGACTGGTACTTATTTCACACTCGGTTCGTGACATCGTTGACGGGGTATTCACAAAATATCTTTCTTCGATATCTTTTTGGAGAACTGCAGCATTCAAGATTCCTTCGTTTTTATCATCATTATCTTTATCCTCTTGTTGCTCTTCTTCGTCTGAAGTATGTTGTAAATATTTACGTTCCAAAGAAGTTGTACTGGATAGTTCGTCTTCAGTTTTGACCAATGCGGGCTTCGATTCTACACGAGGCATCGTGTAGACAATATTCGGGGGTGGTTTTTCGATGATTTCATATTCGTGATCACTGAAAAGTAAATAATTTTGTGTAAAAAGCTGTTAAAAATATAACCTGATTCACATTAAGTATAGACGTACGTACAGCATTTTAAAGTAAAATAATAATTCGCATAGCAGGGGTAATAAAACACAATAATGAGGTTAGTCGCAAAATTTGAGCTTCGTCGCTAGAGTTTTGAGTTATATTTATATAACGTAGTCTACGCACACACGTTTCTCGAGTCACAATTAGGCCACCCATCGATGCTCGTTTTAGCCGCAGCAGTCACCGGGCAAAACACATTTAAATGACTTTGAATTTATTTTGCAGCTCATAACTTTGATCATAAATGCTGCATTGCTGTCAAGAAATACGACGGCAGACTTACCTCTCGTTTGAAATAAAATTGCTAGCTCGCGATGTCGGCCTGGTCCCAACTGGATTTACTCTTTCCGGTAGTAAAGAATCACTTTGAAAAAATTGACAAGCACAACGAACATCAGGAGTATAAACATGGACACTGCCCTCTCTGGTGGGTAGCACAGGTTTTTCTAAGGGAGTCCCGCCCTCTGATGTCCATCGCCGAAGCTTGCTCATTACTATTAACTACCGTAAATGAAAGCCAGGTCATATTCAGTGACCGTCATACAAGAAAACCAAACGACTTAGACCGATATTGGATAACGGGCAGTGATTCATTACGTGTTCGTAAAAGCCTGGCAGTAAATGAACTAATCACCGGCGTGAAAGCAGCCGCGAGCACTGATCACTGATGACAATATTAAAGAGCTTTACCAATGTGCAGGAAGACTCGGACGAATCTATATTTATCAAGTAGTGAGAAGATAGCGCGTTCGCTTTGCATGTGTTGAAACAGCTGTTATGTCACAATTACGTATGCCAAATTAATGAAAGTAAAAATAGGGTAGCTAGAATATATATAATAATAAAAATATTATTTACCTGGAGGGTTTAGACCATTCCTTCTCAAAAATTTCGACACCATTTTTCTTCTGTAGCATTGCTTGCGGGCTGGGTGTTGGAGACGTCTCAATAGGTGTTACAGTTGTTTGTTCTGTATTGGGCTCAACCTCATCATCAAAAATTTCAGTGATAGTTATATTAGGGGAGTCATTCTTGGGCCTTGTTTCTTCTAATTGATTTTGAAATACTTCTTCGACATTAGGCTCTTCTGGATCCATTTCTTCATCGAGAAGTGTAGCTTCTTTATTGGAGTTCGGGATATTGTGTAGTTTTTCCATGATATGTTCTTGAGATTTTAGAGATGCTTCATCTTCTATTACTAAACTTGGATCTTGCGAAGCAATGGATTTTTTCTCTTGAAAACTTTCATTTTCTTTGTTACTGTTATTTTCGCGTTCTTTTTGATCAACATCAGGTGAAAAATGAAGTGATTTTTCCAGATCCTGAGCTTTAGATTCTTCGATGTCCTCATAAATGTGTTCTTTTTTCTTTCTAGGTGGTGGAGTATCTATACTCATGGTCTTACTCATTTCATCAGAATCACCGAGTTTAATCGCACTGAATTTTTGCCGACGAACAGCTCCTGGAGAGGATTTTAACTGCCGTATTTCTTGCCCTTCTTTACTTTTTTTACGTTTCGGTGCCGGTGATTTCTCTCCTTCACTTTTTTCAAGCTTGTTAAGCGTTTTATCTGCTAAGTGTTTGATTTTATTAACTAGTGGATGACAACATTTTGTTTTTTCGCGTGTTTCAGTGACTCCAATGTATTGTTGATCAGGTATGCGCCTCTTCAATATTCCTTTTGGAGAAACATTTTTAGGTGCAACTATGGGCGCCGCTAAATGGGAACTCGACTGGCTCTCCGATTGTTTTCCAATATAGGCATTCATTGCATGGTTAATAGCGTCGTCTTCGGAGTCTAAAGATACTTCTTTAGAGAAATTTGGTATGTGCACGCCTTCATCTTCACCCTCTTCGCCATGCCTACGACTGCTTCCCGGTGACGAGTCAAGGTTCAGAATCCTTTGCCCTCCTCCATCGACTGGTGAATGTGTTCGGGATCGAGAAAGTTCACGGGACATACTTCTTCTTGGCGTTGTTTCTCTGATGATGTCTTCTGCGGTTATTTCACCTTCTAAAGGTGGTTTAAGAAGATGAGTCCAAGGATAGCGCCCCAACTTACGAGCTCTTCGTAAATCATTCCATTGGTATTCCTTAATTGGTACTTGCGATGTTTCTTTATCTGGTGACAATTCAGATTCCATATGTTTTATTTAATATTTATATATTACTCACAGGCACACAAGTGTCTAAGGAAAGCTTTGCTGATTTATAAGAGTTATCTTTTATTGGACTACTAAATCTAAGTTATTTTCTTATGCAGACCCAGTAAAGTTCCCACTTTCACCGTTAAACTAAGAACACAACATGTCGTTTCAGAGTGAGCATCTGTAAATGAAAACACATTGGTTCTGCGTGGGTTTGTGTGGAAATAGGTGTGAATAAGTTGCGTACTGTGTGTAACAAATTATTTTGGACTAGTGCCGCGGTTTTACCTTGATTCAATCCGAGCACTCACACAACCAACCCATCATAGGTATTTGTTTACATATATCTCAAAAAGATTTACCGAACGCGGTTTTTTGTTTTTGATTAGAAACGATCTGTGACCTGTACAAAATCTCTGTTCAACTGGGCGAAGCGTCGTGGGGCGTGCAAGCGCGCTAAATATAAGATTGAGCATGAATTTATTTTTGGGAAGGATTTCGCGTCATCAGTAAAACTACAGCCCAGACTTTGTTTTATAGTGGCTTGATCAGCCGGTTTGTAACGAGAGATGAAGCAAAATTATCACTAAATGTTTGTTTTATAGCAAAAACTTACGTGTAACGACTGGTACAGTAACGTAATGAAATAATAGTGAACAACCTGCTGTTCGCTTGAACAAAGTCCAAACTGTTACGTCGCGGTTGCTCTGTTCACAGCGTGACTATTTCATTAACTACATACAAACAAATATACGTTACGAGTGTTGTTACTGTTCGCAAAATGTTTTTTTTTTGCATAAGTATCTGCGTTAATATTTAAGGGTCACGTTAAATCCTTCTCTTAATAGGCTTAGGAAAATAATCTTTATAAACTTTAGGTATTTATGTTAAAAGAAGTAGCCAACTGGCTGGCGTATCAACGCACAGCCCAAATTACAGGGACTGGAAGCTTGGCATTTTGCTCAAGGTATCGTTTTATCACAATATGTAAGCCAGCGTTAAAGACAATTCATTTCCCAAGAAGAACTTTCGTAATTTTTAAAGTAAAATAATTAGAACTACAAAACTTTGAGGGTGGGTAAGTAGGTAGAATAACCACAGGAGATCACACAAAAAATATTTCCCATACACATAAATAAGTACATACACAAATCACGCCTTTATCGTTTACGGGGTAGAGAGAGCTTAGGCTCCTCAGGGTGACAAGACCTACAGGCCACGTTTAGCAAGATTGTGGGCGTATAGATGGAAAATGGAATCAAAATAGTGATAGGGTGCTAGCCGCATCGCCTATAACTGACTTCCAGAGCATGGTTTTCTTTCTCCAGTTCATGTTTTTTTTTTTAATTTGCAACGTTAAACTTGGGGAACAGGTCGAAATATACGGCAATTTCAGTGGTAAACGCATACGAACTAAAAATCTAACAAGGTCTACCATTGACGAAGTTAATAGGGTACCTACTTAAAAGTAAATAGCCAGTTATTTACTTAGATTTAAATTGATTGATTGTATTATTGTTATCAAATAAAAAATTTGGGCTCGCGTTTGTCTCGTCGATTTTCTAATCAGGCGGCATGCATGAGTCTGATGGGTTTTGGTTAATTCTGCTTATTTTTTTTTGTTAAAAGCTATTTAAATATAAAAGACAGCATCAAGAATTACTGTGAATAGTGAATAATATAATTAATATAGAAATACCGGTGAAAACAGTTATACCTACCTATTTAGCATTCATTACTGGACAGTAAATGTACTCCGGCCAAAAAGCCAAAAAAAACCTGTGAAAGCTCTTTATAATCCTTTCGATATGACTTTTATAATAAAAAATGCGAAAAAGTTCAAAATTTGAAGTCAATAAGTATATTGATGTCACACGGCTATCGCCATAAAGTTTCGAGGGGCAAAAAAGTCCGTGCTTTTATTTTACGTAAAACCCGCTACATTTTATAAGCAGCTATACGACATTATACTTTCATCACTGATCGTAACAAAAATATGCCAGGCAAACTGAGTATTTTTAATAAAAATAGGTGACTAGATTGAGATACTAGCTTTGTTGCAATTTTGGAATTTTCATTGTCAATAAGGAGCCCTTATAGTTTTTTAGCCATCTTAGTCAAACACAGTGAATAGTTATCTATGTATTTTAAATACCTATAAATAACCTGATAGGATTTTAGGGACAGGAAATCAGGCGGTAAGAAATACAAATAGTAAATAAATTTAGTCATGATTTCAGGTTTGATATTTTATTTAACTGTTTTGGCAATAATTTTGCCCGTGTTATAATATTTGCACATAATATTGCATTTATTTAGGCATATCTAGAAACTGTACATATTATAAGCTACTATGTTTAATATTCTAAATAAGTAGAATCACTTTTTTATTTGCGTTCTATTTTGCGAGCAGCTTTTAAAAATCCCTTTAAGTAACATTTTTATTTATTTATATTATCATTAATATTTTGTGTATCTATCTATAAGATTCATTTATATGAATCTTTAATTAGGTAGGTACAGTTTTTATCACTTACGTGGGTAGTTGCAATTGAGTTGCATTGCATGAAATCGGAGCACTTTCTTCGTGTTTACGTATGAAGACGTTCATAATTCGAAGTAAGGCAAAATTTTGTTTAGACTACTATTGCTTGATTAGATAAGCAGACTTCCATCAGTCGTCAAACAATTCAGAGTAAAATTTGTATGAGGGCGCCGCTTCCTTTCACAGTAAACGCAGAACGCTCGAATTGTACCTAACAAATTCGTAGGAAATTCTTTAGTACCTACCTACTCTTTCACGTTGTCTTCCACTCTCACTTGTCGGAGACCAGTCTGAAACTAGACACTCGTCACTTACATGTTTCTCAGATCACTGAATTCGCGACCACAATAAACCCATTGGCTATTCACAACTTTATTATCATTTGACAACTGGCAGAGAATGTGTTAAGAGACAATTACTCTCCCAAAAGTCCTCACTGATTCTATTTGATATTATTTTAATAAACATTAAATGGAACTTTATTAGCCTAATAAGTAAAATGTAATCAAAAGAATGTAAGTGAGCTAACTTGTTATTCCTAAACCAATTTTTTTTTTCATATTGATTGAGCTGTTTCATCCTCCGGTAGAAGTTATATATCAACAAGTGCGACATTCATAACATAATTAATCTGACATCGGTGACACGTCCAAACTATTCCTATTGTACTTAAGACATATTTTTGAATCTAAATGTGGCGTTTCTATTCGTTCTTTAAGTAGGTACTTAAGCTTAAACCATAATTATATTTATGTACATAACAAATCAATTCCGTTGAGCAAATACTTACCTCACAGCAGGAAGGGGTTCACAAGTCAACTCTCCGAAGACACTCCTATTGACACTTTGGAAAATTTACCTCTCTAGGTGTATTCATAACTTATCATTAAACTACTATTATACTTATCAATATACTCAATTTACAACATTTCACAAACATTACGCAATGCAATCAGTAACAGTATTTAAAGCTTATCATACATATATAGTATATCGATATATAGATCATCATTTATTATATATCTCAATATTTCAATCAACATTTATCAACATATATATCAATATATTCCAATAACTTTTTTAGAAGTGTTAAATAATTTGAGGTATTTTTTCTTATTCCCTACAAAGTGGTATTTTTATTTTACATAAGTAGTTAAGGAACCTTAAATAAGTTTAATAGATATTTGAATAAATTTAACACGTTATGATTTTGTAATAAATGAAGCCTTTGCGAAGTTAAAGTGCGGTACATGGGTTTAAATAGATATAGTATTTTCTACAAATGTATTGGAAGAAGATTAAACGTTAGGAAAGCTTCATTGTTTAGCGAATGTAACCGAGGATACCCTGGAATATCAATCCTTAGTCGGCGCCTGCGCCGGTCCAGCTGCCGCATCGTGGAAGTGCGCACGGGCCTGTAACACCACACCACCATCTTTGAACCCTGGGGGTACCACTACTGTGTAGATGTAGCTTATTTGAGATTAAATAAATACAGAGAGATATTTTTAACGTAGGTATTCGTTGAAGATCATCTTGTGTTTTTACTCATAAAAGTAGCAGATTGCGATAAGCGTGTCGAGCTCTCAATCAAATATGTACTTAACGAAGCATTTTCCCTTCGTCCTACAGGAAACGGAATTGTGGAATCCACAGACTGATAAATTATTGAAGTGGATAACATAAATACAGTGAAATGCATGATGATTGAGTCGTAAATTTATAGATACATTCTGTATTTCTTGAATTACTCAGAATCACACAATTCACCAACTTAACCAACGCGTGGCAACATGCGGTACTATGGAACTGGTTAAGCCAAATTCAGCTTTGATAATAGTTAAAACATATACGGAGATGCAAGATAGGCAAACTTCCGTTGTCCACCTTAACCTTTCTTAATTTCCCCGGCTGTCTTATTCTCCACACCGGAACACAGCAGTGCAAGCACTGCTGCTTAGCGGCAGGATTAGCGAGTATGATGGTGGTAGCGATCCGGACGGACCTTGCACAAGGCCCTACCACCCACGAGACCTATGTAGGTATGACTACAAGCAGTGTATAGGTAGTTTCTTTGGGATAAAAGCTTCTGGGGAATAGGGGATAATTATTTGAATATCCGTTACTGGTAGATGTAAAAGTTTACCTGCAGATTTAAAGCCAGATCAAGCACGATGTGTATTAATGTAGGGTGGTCTAATATTTCGTCGGGCAGCGGTGGCGACGCTCGCGTCTGTTGCGAACGGGCCCGGAACGCGCGGTGCAGGCGCAACGTCACCTCGCAGAACACGAAGCGAAGCAGGAGCAGCCGCAGGTAGTCGTCGCCCATGAACATGATGTACATCACATCTGTAAATAACAGTTACGTAGTGCAAGTAACTATACTCACCCGTTATAATCCTAACATGTGTCTTCTTTCGGATTTTAAGATCGGGTTTTGTAAATACCACTAAATATTATACAGCTGATTTTTTTTTTGCTTAATAAATTAAACAGAAAGAAGTGTTGCATTAGTTAACTGACTACAGAACATGGGTAGAGGGCGATCTTCAACTCGTGCGTGTACGTTATATAAAGGTAAGTGATAAGATGTAAGTTTTTATTGGGAACCGATTTGAAAAAGGTATTCAGTAGGTACTTTGTAGGTGATTTCATAGTGGTCCTTGTGGTCCATTTATTTTTATTTTAAACAAACGTACCGATGCGACTTCTGGTCACTATTTGCGACGCTTCTGCCATGAATGTATCCACGTAGCCCTGAGCGCGGTCCCAATGAACCAAAGACATGTTGTGGATATCGCAAATATACGCGAAGGCCGTTAATGGTGTGGTGAGGAAGATAGTGAAGAGATTGCCCTGGTGTTTGTTTTCTGTGAAAAAAAAATAAACTTGACGAACTAGCGAGACGTATATCTAATCAAAAACTAGCTAAACGAAGTCGGTTCGATTACAAGTTTAATAAAAAAAAAACAGGGTTGAAATTAATAAAAACTGCACTAACCTTGAAACGGCTGTGGCACATCTAATGGCGACATTAAAATAACAAGAGGTTGTCCGAAGTGGCGCGGTATGTGTTGGAACACGTAAGAGTTGTCCGAATCGATGATGATGAAGAGCGGCCGCCGCGTGAACGGATACAGATCCCCCGGGTGCAGGCACTGTTGCTCCTTGTATTTGGGGGTGGAAGCACTTGGCACAGCGCCTTTTGGATCCTTCAAACAATCCCTATGAATATCACTTCGGGATGTAGTTATCAGACCACCGACCTCATAGCCCACTAAAAGAAAAATTATGTGCTGTTAAATAAATGTCAATCGGAATATTTGTTTATTCCATACACATGTTTTCTTAATAAAATAAATGATTATGGTCCAGTTACCGTCTTCTGAGTGTTTGGGAGGTTGCACAATTTGACCATCAGCCGAAATGTACAGAAGTAAGGCCCCGCTTGGAGGTAGATCATTGCAACCGCTGGCTAGATATACTAACACTTGACTAGGAGAAGGCTTGAACAACAGGAATTTGTGGGGGCTGTCGCGCCGAGGTCCATTTTCTAAACTGTAACCTAAAACAATTATAAAGATACTTGCATAAACTTTACATTTACTTAGGTGCGTTATAATACTTAAAAATTCGCTAAGCTTAAATTACGAAACTGGAAATTAGGACGCATAATATAAACAAGATCAGAAAAAATTATAAGACAAAGGATTTTAATGACATTAAATGCAATTCGCATGATTAATTGCAGCAATAAAATATCAAATTCGCAAAAGCACTCAAAATATAGTTAACTTTATTGCTGAGCAGAAACGGTGTTACTTATAATCTGTGCTTATAATTAAATATGACGATTGATTTGATCTTTAGACAGCTAGACCTCTTAAGTATCTTACCTTTATTAGTAGGGATAGTGGGGTTGGATATGAACCGTTGTCGCGGCGAGTCATCGTACATGTGCTGCGGCTCGCCTGACGGCTCTCTTTCTAGGGTTTGGAGCATTCGGAACATGTCTATGGTTAGTTCGGAAAACTTTGCTTGCAGTGAACTACTCCCGATAATGAGTACTTCTTGCAGAGATAAAGTCATTTGTGGGGATCTCTCCACCGGTGGTGTTATGAGACTGCTGAGCCTAAAATTAGTTATTAAATACTGAGTAACGTTGTCAAAACATACCCATACGTTTAAAAAATGTTTCCTCACCTGTGAGAAAGGATCACAGGATGATTGTCAGGGTGTATAACAACTATAACAGGCTCCGCCTGTATGAAGGCCTTAACTTCGTCGACGACAACCGTCCATTCCATTTGGTCGTCTGGGTCATACGTGTTCCCATATTCAATTATTTGTCTATCTAACTCTTTAATCAATTCACGAACTAACTTAATTTTTTTAAGAAGCAAACACACTACAATAAACCTTGCATAATATCTTAACTTCTTCACCATTAATTCGCATTTGTCTTCTTTACATGCTTTTGTGTAATAGCACCGACCCCGAATAGCATAGTAAAATGAAAAGGCTTCATTGAGGTAAGCGGTCTCGCTAGTTCTCAGGCTGCAAGGATAAACAATGTCATTTAATACGAAATAACAAAAACTATTTCATAAGTAATCCATAGAAAGTAAAGAATAATTTCTTACTAGAAATGGTAATACAGTTGGCCAATTTTAGAAGCAATTTCACCTATTTGCCATCGTTTAAGTCCATATTTGCTATCTAAAATAGCCCTATGTTGCTGTTGAAACTTCCAGAGTTTCGTGTATACGTCAAAAGTTCTACCAAAATGCGAGTGCCATTGTTTGTGACCATATTGCGGTAGTTCCCTGAAATATTAAAGATAAGTTATGAACTTATGACAAATCTATATCATTTACGGTACGGAGTTAGCACATTTCACTAAGTATAATGTCTAATTTTAAAAGGCTTTAGCGTATCACTATTGTCTTATAATCCTTTATATTATAAATAAGTTACAGATACTTGCGCTCTACTGGTTTATTGTGTTAAATATACGATTAGTTTTTAATTTTTAAATTAGAAAGTTCATCCCAACGTAAACAATTACCTTAAACCATTGAAAAGTTGTTTAGACTTTTCAAGCAGATGACAGAATTCTATGATGACCTTTCTTCCATGGTCATCCAGTGAGGAATTCATTGCAATATTCGCAACCATTCGCTCGCGACCAAGAAAATCTGATTCTTCGCTCTAAATCAGGCCAAAAATCACCTAACAAGAGTTAAGTACATAGAACTTTACATAAAATAAATTTAAACTAATAGTTTTAGTTATTATTATTATTTAAGCTTTTTTCAATCCCTTGGACTAAGAGATGTAGGTGTTGGTAGATCCGCAAAATCTGCAGGAATACCTAAAAGAAGTATTAGTTGCTTTTAGTTAAGCAATTGCAGAATATGTTTTCAATTATAACGGAAAAATCCTGGATTAGTTGGCTCCTAGAAACAAACGGTTGAGAAAAAATCGTTATTTTGCAAGACTGTTTCAATGGATTGAAATGCTATGATCATTTATTTGACCAGGCGACTTTTTTTACAAGCAGTGAGAAGGCATTAAGTAGTTTTCTTGTAGTTTGTGTGGCTATAATTAGAGCTCTTTGTATTTGCGCTTTAAACTTCTTATGTTTCCTTTCTCTTGAAATTTGACCAGCCTCTTGTTTTATTAATGTACTTTCGGATGGCGTAATTTTGGTACGCTTAGTTTGATGTGTTTGTTTGGATTGTTCTGAAGATATTGCATCGTGGCCTAGTTTTAAGTTCCCATCCCTTGATTTGGCTTCCACGTAAGCCTTTTTAATGTTCGGTCCCAGCAGAAAAATGGCATTTCCCAAAACATAAAATTCTTTCTTCAAACAGGTGAAAACGACACTGAAAAAAGATAAAAACAACATGCTTAATTTTCTTTAATTTCATAAAAATCTGCCGTCGTAGAAAGAAGAACTCATACACAGTTTTTTAAACAGTTAAACAGACGTTGAACGTGGCGTGTGTCTAAAAATTAATCCATTGATTAAAGGTTGATTTTGCAATAGATTATTTTTTAGACACGTGTTTAACTTTTTTGTAATAACACTGTAAGTGCTTAGCGAGTATCATTAAAACTTTTTTTTAAGTCGGTTAAAAATGAGTGCCTTTATAGAAAAATAGTTATTTTACCTACCTAGTTACGTTCCTAATTCAATGTGTAGTATACAATGGTAGTACCTATATAATTTAGTTAGTGTGAGTAAAATTTAATGGATACTTACATAACTGACACACGTTTGAATATGGCAACAATTTTATTTTTTATGAAAATATTGGTTAATTTTCACAGTTTCGATAATCCAGTCAGATAACTTGTGATATATTTTTATACTTTTTCTTTCCTTGACTCCAATTTGTCGTTGGATATATAATAATCGTTAAAATAACAATTACAGTTATGTGAAGTTGCACATGTTGCAATTTCTCAATGTCAGTCTATTATTGTACCTTGCTATTACTACAATCAATAAATGTTTACCACAAACTAATTTAAATGTGTAAATTGTCTTGTGCTATTTATTCGTTCATAGATTCTCTTGTCTTATTTTATTTGAAAATCTTAGCCATCAAAATATTCTTGGTTAATATTGGGAAACAGTGAAAATATTTATCTCCGTGTGTTGTTGTGTTTTTTTTTATATGAATAGGAAGGCAAACGAGCAAGTGGGTCACCTGATGGTAAGTGATCACCACTGCCCATAGACACCCGCAACCCCGGAGGGATCGCAGATGCGTTGCCAACCTAGAGGGCTAAGATGAAATGTCTCTTGTGCTCGTAATTTCCCCGGCTGTCTTACTCTCCACACCGGAACACAGCAGTGCAAGCACTGCTGCTTAGCGGCAGGATTAGCGAGTAAGATGGTGGTAGCAAATCGGACGGACCTTGCACAAGGTCCTACCACCCGCATGTGTTATTATTATTATAAGAACCCGAAGATAAAAATGTCCCAAAATCTAAAACAAGACTCGAAAGTAAGTACCTAAATACCACAAACATCATAATATAAACTAGTTTATAATGATGTCTGTGCTAAATACCATTCGATGGAAGTAATAAATATGTGTAATGCAAGAAAACTTCAACCCAGATTAATGTCCCGTCAAGTTGACAAGTTAGAGATTATATGGGATAGTAGGCACGTTCGAGACTTAAAAATTGGTTATTAGAAATGTTATTTTGATCAGGTTATAAAAATATACTTTATAATTAGTTATAGTCCTCGTAGGAGCACATTAATGTCTGCTAAGTTTTTGTTGCTCATTCTTCTTTTTACATTTTAGCGATGGTCTTACCGATAGCGTTACCGATCTATGTTAGTAGGTATACATAATTATTATGCCTATCTAAATACGGAATTACAATCAAATTTAAGAAGGTGCATTCCTACTGAGCTCGCAACGTCGCATTTTTGATGATTTTATACGATTATTTCACTGAAATTGAATGAAAGTTCCAAATGTGCGTTTGTAGTCCAATGCAATGATTAATCGTGATGGACTTTTATTTTCGTATTAAATGGATAAAATAATACATCTCGTTTAATAAGAAAATAAAAACTAATAACTTTCATTCAATTTCCGTGAAATAATCGTAAAAAAAACACCAAAAATGCGACGTTGCCAGCTCAGTAGGGATAAACACTCATAATGTACGAGAACTTATGTTATGTTCTTTCAACAGCTCACATGAGCTAAATGATTATGGCCCCCACTTAAATTGTAATAATAATAATATTCTCTCATACAACAATATGTTGTCAGTCAAGTGTGGTACAGAAGCACAACATACAGAAAAAATACTCACAGGAAATCTTCATTATCCCAATAAAAATTAGTATTTAATTTTAATTCACCGCATATAGCCAAATGTTATTAAGTGTATATTGTGTCGGGGTCAGGACGTTTTATTCTATAATTTAACGCAGCTGCTTGCTTGATGTAATTATTCAAATATCAAATGCAAAGGAAATGAAGTACATAATAGGTACGAAATCCTTCTAGCTATTTGATTAAGTAACACTTCACTTTTTATATCGTAATTTCACAGAATTTATCAAATGCATGTCGAGTGACGAAATATTGGCCACCCTAGGCAACTTCACGGCATAATGTCAGATGACTGCGCTTGATATCGATTTAATGGCTGCGGGGTGCGTCAATATGTTAGGCTACATACCTTTAATTCACAATTAAGTAGCGGCGAGCAATCCTATACTTTCAGCACTATGTTTATATTTTTTATCACTTTTTAAGGCACTATCTTGGTTTGGTTCTTAGGTCGCAAATGAAACCAACGGATCTAGTGACACCGCGTGACCGCTTACACAAGGGGTGAGTTAGTGATGGGAGACTTAGGGGATGGTGAAGGGAAAGGTTGAAACCGAAACCAGATATTCTGCGCCAGTTTAATGGGTTTCTAGTGGTACCAGAGTTAGTTGCAATATGTTGCAAGGTCAATCTTAACTTAACTGATTTTACAGACTTTGATCAAGTACTTAGATAATCATTTGCATAACAACAATTGACTGAATAACTTCAATATATATTTAATAATGAAACGCATATAACAGCAATCTGCAAGTTTTTTCGGCAGTTATTGATTTTTTGTCACGATCTGCGTGAAAGTGATAATATTTAAAACGCACGCATAAGCATACACAATTTATATACAAGCTCTGACATTGATTAACGAAGACCATCAGTACTATCAGTAGATTTCTTAAAATACTAGTACAAATGATTACGTATAATTTAGGTATTTATAAGTAAACGACTGGATGGTCACAGCCGACGGAGCTTCGCAGAGCGAAGCTCCTATTCCACGTTGTTAAAGCACATAGTAGGTATGACACTCAATCACCCCGATTTCTCATTCTTTAATTTCGTTTTATTGTGTTTGTCTTTGTATTTTTTGTCAACCTACTTCTGTATTATTGGCATCTGACGAAAAGCAGAAAGATAACCCAGTAATATTGTTTTACAAGTTTAACCTCTTTGGTTCCAATGTACTATGCAAAGGACATAATAAAAAGTTATTTTTGAACCAATTCGCAAGGATTTTAAAACCATTTGACAAGATATGACAACCTGTAGGCAAGAGGTTAAATGATCTCAAGCTGATCGCCGCAAACAGATCGGAGACGCGCCCCTCACTAGTGAAAACGCATGGTTGTTGAGTGCGCATGCGTAACCCTAATCGGCCTCGCCCCTCTCACGGTGACCCTCAATGGGTGATGTTACACGTTGCAAGAAACGGGTAGAGCTCTCGATTTAGCGTCGGTTAAAAATAAAGTGCAAAGCTGCAACACAATTTACCGATATTTCTGGAGATTATTTTTCCTGTTTTGTTACCTAGATTAACTCGGGCTTACAACCGTAGTAAAATAGATAGTAAACAAACGTCGCAACTTGCCCTTTCACCGTAATCGATCGTTCGTCGTACTCGTACTCGGAATGCATTCGGGAACCCGCGCTGCGTCGCCTGCATAGACTGCGACGACACTACAGTAGGATCAACTATATAATTTCATCATATTTTGATTACTATTTTGATTCCCCTTTCCACTTCCACCTGTGCGCCCAAAATCTCACAATCGTGCTAAGCGTGGCCTTTGGGTCTTGTTACCCCGTAAGGGATAAAGACGTGATTTATGTATTTAAGTATGTAATTTCATCATAGTAATCACTTTCTATAATTTTTGTTTTTTGTTTGTGAGATTTAACTACCTTGTCCGTAAATTAATTGGAGATAATTATCTCTCCAATTAATTTATTTCACGGTGGAGGAGTCTTACACCTCCACTTAGTATTTAGTAGTTTTTTTTTTCTATCTTTTCATATATTTGTTTTACTTTGTCCAGCAATTTGTCCAGTAGAAACTTTAAACTGTCAGTCAATTGAAATTACAAACAATGTAAACAAATTTTGTATTTAAAATTATTTTAATTTCCATTTTCCCTCATCAAACACTCCTAAATCCGTGTGTTATTTAATCAATACTTACCACAACATTATCTTGAACCATCAAAACAATAAACAAGTGCTAGAATATGGATATTTCATTAAATGGTTTATTTAAATTGTTCGCAATTTCAATTGACAGCGACTTTATACATCTCTGCTGTATAATAAAGGTACCTTACTGAACTTGGGGATGTATATAATCCCTTTTATAAATGTATTATAACTGAATTTAAGTATTGTAGTAAATGTATTTTATCTAAAAAAATTACTTTCTGCCAAGTTTCTTGCGGCGCGTTCTTCTTGGCAATGATGATCTTTCCGAACGCGCTGGTAGGAGGCTTGTAGTTTCAATGCAATTAAAGCTATTGGCGGCCTATTTATGATAAATTTTCTATTTATCTATAGATTGTATCTATATAGCAGAGCTTGCAGTGTCAACAGAAATGAACGAATCTTTAAAATAAAGATATTTTATTTGTTTTACAATAGCATAGTAAAAAAAAACAAGTTTCTGTTAGACAGCTAAACAAAAAAAAATAAGACGTTTTCCTCAAACATCAAACTTGAATACATCCGTCACCTTTCATACCGGTCAGTCTGTCAACGATTGCGAAACCAAAATCCTCCTCAATCGTTTCCTTCAGACTTCAGATGCTTCACAATGCTCCTCATATACCTCTCACAAACATACTAACACAAAACACCCATCTTACTTCCATAGCTGGGCATTAACTCGTTAATCCGTTAATCGTTAATTAACGAAGTTAACATTTTGATTAACGGATTAACTTTTAAGTTAACTTTTAAAAATGTTAACGGACGCGTTAACTTCCGTTAATATGCAGAAGTCCGTTAATCGTTAATCCTATGCCTACTATTTACCGCACGGCACCGCGGCGCGGCGCGAAAAACAGATTCAGACAAGTATGAAACGACAAGAAACGGGCGGCGCGTGGCAGCGAGTGAAACAAAAACAAAACTAAACTAAAACTAGACATATTTTGCCGGTGTGTGCGAGTGAGAAAACTGCGAAGAGTTTTGTTTCGTTTGATCAGTTCATTATTTAGCGCAGAACCTAAACCAACAGGTTTTATAAGTTCACTAACGCAACGATATAAAAATGCAATTTTACATATATTAACGGATTAACGATTAACGTTAACTTGCGTGAATTCTTCCGAAATGTAACGCTTTAACGTTTAACGAAGCTAACTTTTTTTGTAGCGGATTAACGATTAACGAAGTCAACTATTTGATTAACGGTGCCCAGCTATGCTTACTTCGGCAGAACACATGCTTTCCTATAGGCACTGCCTTAGTCATAATATCTGCAACCATACATACTTTGTCTCTAAATATTTCAAAGTCAGTACATCACTTTCAAGTGTGTCCCTAATGAAATGGTAGTGGACGTCTATATGTTTTGTCCGTTGATGTTGCACCGAATTAAGCGCTATAGCCATAGCAGACTGACTATCTGTATGAATTGTAATTCTCTCCTCCTTACCTAACAGCTCATTTAGGAAGCATCTTAGGAAGATAGCTTCTTTAGCAGCTTCTGACAGGCTTACATATTCAGCCTCTGCTGTGGATATGGCTATTCTTCTTTGTTTTGAGCTTTGCCACAATACCGCTCCTTTTGCCATTATAAATACATTTCCAGAATATGATTTTCTATCCACAAGATTTCCTGCATGATCAGCATCAGCAAAACCTTGAATGGCTCTACAGGTATCCTTCTCAAAAACTAACCACATATTCTTCGTACTTTTTAGGTATCGCAGGATTCTCTTTACGGCCAACCAGTGTACTTCTTTATAGTTATTGTTAAATTGGCTCATAAAGTTTACAGAGTGTGCAATGTCTGGCCTCGTGCAGACAGTAACGTACCTATCAGTTCTCTGTATGGAACTGATTCGTTTGGTTTGTGAGAGTCCTCAGGTTTGGTAAAACGTTGACCAGGGAGTGTTGGCGTACTAACTGGTTTACAGTCTGTCATTTCAAACCACTGTAGGAGTTTGTCTATATACTCTTCTTGATCGATTTTGATTTGACCATCCATTTGTTTAATACTCATTCCCAGAAATAACTCTGCCTTTCCGAGATCTTTCATTTCGAATTTCGACATTAGTTCACTCTTTACCCTCTGCATTTGTTGTGGATCATTATAGAAAATAAGAATGTCATCCACATACACAGCTAGGATAATCCTGTCTTTTCCTGATGTCCGAGTATAAGCACAAGGTTCATTGTTGCGAACTTTTTGTTGTATTTTTAGCTATAATTATTGTTTTTATTTTAATCGTATGGCGCAAAACATTAAACAATTATACTAAAGAAAGAAACTACAAACTAGCTATAGCTAGTTTATAATTATTGTTTATGTTTTTATACTCTTTTTTAATATGACTTTTACGTTTTATATTTTGTCAGCAGTAAAGGAGCAGTCAGTTTTGTTGGTGTTTTGCTTTACAATAAGTACTTAGATTCCCTGCTCAACAATCATACGTCCTCATTTCGTACGCTTCATTCATTCTTACACCTATTAAACTTCAGACTCTCTAATTCTGTGTGAAGTTTAATATTCCATGAGCGTGGTGCTTGTTTTAGTCCATATAATGACTTCTTTAACATGCACACATGCTGTTCTTTTCCCTTTTCTTCAAAGAAAGGTGGTTGTCTCATATACACCGCTTCATCTATATTCCCATTGAGGAATGCAGTCTTAACGTCCATGTGGTCGATACTCATATACAAGGCACGTTTGGTTGCAAGTGGGTTGCAAGAGGCTTTACCCAAAGATATGGCATCGATTACGAAACCTCTTTCTAACAATTTGCAAAATACAGTTTTGAATTTTGAATTAACCTCTTAAGCGTTGCTCGCATGGAATCACTACTGTCAAACAAGGTTTGACATATGAAAATATTTTAATAACCTTTAATTCCGACATCTAATAAATTATTTTTTTGGTGTTATATTCAACAAATAATAATAATGTTTCGTATACGGGTATGAATAATTAGTAATCTATATATCTATATTTATTATAAAAAATAATCCCTACTTATTTCCCTTAGTCACGCCATCATGCGTGAACGGCTGCTGGACCGATTTTGCAAATTTTTTTTTTGTTGTGTTATTATTGTCAGGAAAAGTGTCTTCAAACAATATTTTGATAAAAAAGAAGAGCTGGAACGGGGGCGATACCGCAGGCACCAGCTAGTTATATTATAAGTATTATATTTTCAGATTTTTGTACTTATTTTGATTCATTGTGCAATTGATTGTGCATTATTCCTTATGTATGTATGTATGTACGTATGTAAACTCTTTATTGCACATAAAAAAATACAGAAGTACACAGAAACAGTACTATACAAAGGCGAATTTATCCCTAAGAAGGGATCTCTTCCAGCTAACCTGGTTTAGGTTTAGGTACTTACCCACTAATAGAATCAAAACGTTATCATAAAACGCACAAACGTGACAATAACCTATAAAGTTTTATAAGTAATTTGTTTTCCGTTTTCAGAACTTTTACTATGCACCTAGGGACAATATACCGCTGAGAATTTTGAACAATATGAAGTGTGAGTCTTTTTAGCTAACACGAGATCGCATACATGTGAACAATCTACCGTCGCCGCATCTACCACCCTCGGATGCATGAATCGTATCAATAGCATTTTTCTTTTAAGGGATTATGATACGAAATTATTGTTTTAACGACGGAAAACTAACACACACTTATACAGAAATATGTAAACTATCGCATCGATCTTAAAAATCTTAAATCTAGGTGTCCCTACGGATACACTTCGACCCATTCGTGAATCTTTTGTGTAAATCGCATGTGCCATAATAGGTATTATAGCTTTTACCCGCGGCGTTGCTAGCGCAAACCACAGACATCTATTTAAAATAAGCAAGGAATCAAGCAAGAAAGCGAACATGGAAGGAGCCAAGCAAGTTAGCATTTTTTAGGACGACGAAAGATATTATTTTTTAAATTAGGTATATCGGAAAATTGCCAGTTAGTGCTGCAGTAACTTTTACTACCAACAATATAGTACTAGAATAATTAACGTTTTAGTTTCGGTCGGTCGTTCAATGAAGCAAGGATGCGGCGGCTCAGCGTCAGGTTCTGTGGTGGTGCAGCACCACAAGCACGACTGCCTTGTGATCGGCGCTGGTGGTGCCGGTCTTCGGTCTGCTGTAGGACTAGCGGAGAAAAACTTTTCCGTCGCTCTGGTCTCCAAACTGTTTCCGACCAGGTCGCACACCATCGCGGCACAGGGTGGCATGAACGCTGCCATTGGTAAATCCCTCATTAGTAGTTATCCCTCTTGCTTTAACTTGACTGCTTCACAGGAAAATGCGACCAGGAAGTTTTGACTCCCGATGTTATATTTTTTTTATTCTACCCTCTTGTTTCATTGTGAATTAGGTTTAAAATAGGTATAACCTGTTGTTGACGCTGTGTAGGCAAGAATGCGTTGTCGGTTTGATATTTTCGAACTATGTTTTCACCTTTCGATGCCGCGTAAAAGTTGAAATCATCTAACTAATATTATAAATGCGAAAGTATGGATAGATGGATGGATGGATGGATGGATGGATGGATGTTTGTTTGTTACTCAATCACGCCAGAACGGCTCAACGGATCTGGATGAAATTCGGCACATAGATAGAGAAAAGTCTGGAATAGCACATAGGCTACTTTTTATCCCGGAAAATTGCGTAGTTCTCGCGGGATAGCGATAAACGAATTCTTTGCAGACGAAGTCGCTGGCAACAGCTAGTACTACATATTAATTAGATTACATATTAATAGTTTTTAATGATTCACGGTTAAGTTCATTCGAAATATCGGGTGCTCAATAAAGGTAATCGCGGTTCACATCCCGTTTATAATATTTCGAACATACTACATATATTATTTTAGTGTAACTCAAAGAAATAGCGTTCTCTCTTTCTTCTTTATTCAATTTTGATACGTTTTGGCCTTTACTTTAACTAAGTAATTACCCACCGTACCACTGGGGGTATGGGCGGTGCTACGGCGGGTCAGAAGGGCTAAAAACGATTAACGCAATAAGAAGCCAAACTCGTGGCACAGAACTGTTCGAAGGAATTTCCTAAAAGTGTCGCGATTAGGCAGTTTACTAAATCGGCTTACTGACGTAATTTGGCAACGGTGCCCTTATTATCGTTTAGTCATTGAAATTAAGTTATTTTCTATGTTTCTTAGAGTACGAGGAAAGGCTTACGTTTCGTCGTTTTTCTTGTAGCAGCAATTTATTACGTTTCTGCTTGACATAAATTTATATTGAGCTTTTATTATCTCTTTAACAGGAAGCATGCACGAGGATGATTGGCGTTGGCACTTCTACGATACTGTCAAAGGCTCAGACTGGTTGGGCGATCAGGTACAACTGCGGTAAACTTGCACTAACCAAATGTCGATTTTTTTTTACTAACAGAAGAAGAATGTTATGATTTAAAAACGTATTAACTCATATTTTAAATGTATACAGGCTTCGATCCATTACCTTACACGAGAAGCGCCTCACGCTGTGTTCGAATTAGAAAACATGGGAATGCCCTTTTCGAGAACAAAAGACGGAAAAATATACCAAAGACAATTTGGAGGAGGCTCAACGCACAAGGGCAAAAAAGTTGCCAAAAGAACCTGCGCCGCTGAAGATCGGTAATGACTTTATTTATAACTACCCGTTATAATAATGCAGCGGCTTCATTGCTATAATTGACAACATTTCATTTTTATAACACCTGAAAATGTATATATGGTTCGAAAGCATTTTGCCTCCTGATCACTGCAATATGTTTATATAATTTTAATATCGCTTATTATAAAAAATAAAAATTAATTAAAAATATGTCCTAATTTTACCAAAACTACCACAGGATAGGTGAAACGCCTTTGCCTTTTTCACGAAAAAAATAAGCGATCATAATTTTGTATTTTTGACAACTTCAAAGTACAAGGGGGGCAACTCTGAAATTCTGTTTTCGAAATTCGTTGCATACCTACCTTCACTCTCACTCTCAAGATAATGACTATTTATATGAGCGGAACAGCACGAAGCGAACCTCGATAATCGAATATTGAAGAATAGGGTCTTACATTGACAATTTGAAATTAACGTCAGTTTTTTTTCTTTAGAGAAAAGACAAAGGGATTAGTGTGTATTCTGTGATAGTATCGGAGTTACGCCCTTTTAGAATAAGCACAAATTAATAAATTAATTATAAATTAAATACAAGCCCTAGCGAAAATATTAAACTGTCAGCATGTTCATCTTTTCAAACAAAATACAGAGAACCATTAATATTATAGGCTCAGAAATATGAAATGTTGTCAATTATTTTTTCAAACGAGTGTCTAGCTACCACGCAGCGCCTGTACTTAAATTTTCGAGCTGCTTAACAAATTAAGAAGGTAGATCAATTGATAAATATTTACGACGTAGGTACTAAGTGATATTATAAGATGTGGGAGTTTGTAAATTGGTTCGTCTCATTTAGTGATGTCACGGTTTATAGTAATCTGGTAAAGTGGTAATGTAGTAATAGACGTGTGTGTGGTGTGTACGGGAGTACCTACGGGTTAACTCTATTATTATCATTTACTAAAAATTCTGCGCTTAAGAAGTCAATGCAATGAGCTACACTTCGCTACTTTTTTGATTTCTTTTTGTAGTGTACTTACGTAATATTTGATGATTATTTTAAAATATTGTATTCAGTGTTACTAATTTCTTCATTAATGAAATTATAGGCATTCTTGCTAATATTGATTTAGTAATATTGCGTTCATTCAAAAGTATGAAAGAAGTGTTCTTTACGCCCTCTATCTGTATAAGCGAGAACTCTGTTATCCCACACGTGACAATTTGCGTGGCTGCTTAGTGTCTCTAGCTAGAGTACACCCATCCCTTTGTATCTAAGCGCCATCTTGTGATTTTTGTAGAGAAACAAGTCGGTATGTTATGAACACAGTTCAATGACTACACTAAAGATTCCACAGGATTCCACCAGATGTAATGTATTGCAGACTGACATTGTAGAGCTCTGAAGATAAAGAGTAAGATAATAAAGAAAAGTAAACAGATAAAAAAGGGATTATAATTTTTCATCCTAATTTACAATTTAAAAAAAATATTACAGTAACGAAAGAAGTGGCATCTTCATTTGATTTCAACTAAATATTTACCTTCGCATGTTCCCAGTGCAGTTGCATCTCTATAGATGAAAAATAAGAAAAAAAAAGAAAAAAAAGATTAAAAATAAGTAGTAATACTTATTTTTAATCTTTGGGGTATTTCCGCTGCATCAAAACAGCGTGTATAAATAATATCATGACGTAGACACCGGCGATGTACTTGACATACTTTGATGTAAGTAAATAAGATAAGCCAGAAAAAAGTCTACCTGCTTATGCATCAGAGAGACGTAGGTAGGTACGTAGGCGGAGATGGATATAAATTCAATTTCTTGGGGCAATTCACACTAATTAGGCAAGGCTTATTTAATTTTAATCACTTCACCGCCCCAGTCATCTAGTCGTGACAGCCAATGGAATACCTCGCATGCCACGGTCATCAATAGATGACAAACATTCAATTCGAAATTAATCCTTATGCAATGGAATTAAAAATCAAACTAATAGAAGATAGATTGATAAGTGTTTCAAAACAAAGTGCACGTCGTCTCAGGACCGGGCACGCGCTACTTCACACGCTGTACGGCTATAGCACCAAGTTCAGCAACATCAACCTGTTCCCGGAGTTCTTCGTGCTGGACCTGCTGCAGCAGGAAGGGGCCGTCGTCGGTGCGATCGCCATGGACATGGACGACGGCAGCTTGCACAGGTCCCATTTTAATTTTTGTTTAGAATCTGACGCTGACTTCAATACTGAGCTTTGTAAAAATAAAATTAACGCTCCGATTACGTCTTTACGACTCCAGATTCGTAAAAAAAAACTGCTTCCATACTCGGACTTCCTCATTGTCTACCAAGTCGACGGAACCTGATCAACGGGGCTCCTATTTCTTGGTTGTTTGCCTTTCGAATACTTGAACAGTAAGAATTATCAGGTTTCAGGCGAAAAACACGGTGATTGCGACCGGGGGCTACCCGCGATTGTTCTTTTCATGCACCGCAGCGCACACTTGTACTGGCGATGGATGCGCCTTCGTCTCACGTATCGGACTTCCGTTGCAGGACATGGAGTTCATCCAGTTCCATCCCACAGGTACAAAAAATAAAGAAACTGGCTGGCTGTAATTTTTGTGATTTACTTCAAAAGTGAGGCAGCCAAAATAGGAAAAAACAACGTTGAACGTTCCTGATAGCTATTGAGTGGACTGTATGAATGAAAGGGCTAAAATATTAGTGGAAACACGGGTTTAATATTATAATTACAATAAGACGACAAGACAGCTCTACTTCACAACTGACATTGCAACGTAATAAAAAACATACAGAAGAAATGTTGACAAGTAGGTTATAAAAAGGCCGCGCTGCAGCCAGTCGCCAACAGTTCCTCTATCCCAAAGATAGACAGGTGTTAGTTTATATCGAATATATAAACCTAAAGCCAGCATCCAGGGCTACATTCTAATTTGGGTCAAAATTATTTGGACAAGAAGTATCTATAGTCTGCCCAGTTTGTAAATACTTATGAGCTTTATTTAAATAAGAGCGAACTGATAGTTTTTAAGGCCGGTAGAAAAACTTTCTCAGCAGAACCACTAGTAACACTTAACGGAGCACTGCTAAAAGTCGTCACGAAATTCAAATACTTGGGTCACTGGGTCACAGACGATTTATCTGATGATATTGACATGGAGAGGGAACATAGGTCCCTGGCTGTCAGATGCAACATGTTGGCCCGAAGGTTCGCGCTATGTACTAAGCAAATAAAGATTACGCTTTTCAAAGCTTTTCAATAATCTGTTTATGTGTACCAGTATGGGGACCAGCTATAGGCAGACGATATACAATAGCCTGCGAGTCCAATATAATAACGCGTTCTGGGTGCTGATGGGGCTGACGCGATTTTGTAGTATCTCGGGTATGTTTGCGGAGGCGCACACAGTCGGCTTTGCGGCAATAATGCGAAGTAGATGAGCCTCCCTGCTACACCGGCTCCGTGGCAACCCCAACCGCACCGCATCATGAACGTCATGACAGACCCCTGGGACTGCACTATTCTCGCCCGTTGGTTAAGACTGCATAAAGTCAAGTAACAGCGGGCGGCATGTACATTGTTTCTGTTTTTATTTGTTTGTTTTGTCAATTTACTAAATAGGTACTAACCTCTTAGTTTTATAATATAAGAATTTAATGTACCACTAACCATTTTATGGACTCAATCTGAAATAAATTATTATTATTATTATTTATTTTTAGGCATGTATGGCAGTGGTTGTTTGATGACGGAGGGATGTCGAGGAGAAGGTGGTTACTTGGTCAATAGTGAAGGCCAGCGGTTTATGGAAAAATACGCTCCTAACGCCAAAGATTTGGCCAGTCGGGACGTTGTGTCCAGGTCCATCGCGACCGAAATACGTGAAGGTAAACTTAAAAAATAAGTGCACTGAGTACCGTAAAATTACCTTGCTACTTACTTTGACGACAATCGGTCAAATCTTAGGTAGAGGCGTTGGACCGAAGAAAGATCACATGCACCTACAATTATTTCACCTTGGTAAAGATGTCATCAAGACCAGGCTTCCAGGAATTTCGGAAACGGCTTTCACTTTTACTGGAAAAGATGTCTACACAGAACCTATACCGATCATACCGACCGTGCATTATACCATGGGAGGTATACCAATCAATCACAACGGAGAGGTTTGCATCTTACTCATTTTTAACTGACTTCAAAAAAGGAGCAAGTTCTCAATTCGGTCGTATTTTTTTAAATTATATTTGTTACCTCAGAACTCCTTCAGTTGTAGACCGATTTGGAAAAATATTTTTTTGTTGGAAAGGGAATACTTCCAGTTTGATCATATTAACGCCAAATCAGGATCTGATGACGAGATCTTGGTGAAACAAAAGGAACTTTTCAAATCTGATAGGCTTAGCGATAGCGATTTAGGTATATTTTAATGTACCTAACGTATGCATTTGCCTTCGGAAAGCACTATTATTTGATGAAATGGAACTGATTATGAAGACCACAGATGGTCATCGGATTCAAAAGTAATTCAGGGATTGCGATTCAATAACTGTAATATGCTTGATAAACAAGTCATACTCATAAAATATATACAATTTCCACATTACCATTTATGTATGGTAAAGTGAAGCTGATGAAGAAAGTACCTACAAATAGAATTCCTTCGTAAGTAGGTAACTAAAGTTCTTTCATCGGGAAAAGTTATATTTTAGTAAAAAGTGATGAAGAACAGTTTGCATTAGAGCGTATTACTCGTGGTCCCACTGTTAAAAAATCTTCACAAGAAATAATAAAATTAGGTTAGGAACTAATTTTGGAAAAATCTCCAACGGACTACTGCCTCTTTAACAGAGTCTTGTAAATTTCAGGTGGTAGTGTATAAAGACGGTTGCGACTGTATCGTACCGGGGTTGCATGGCGCGGGAGAGGCGGTGAGCAACTGCCACGGCGCCAACCGGTTGGGGGCCAACTCCATCCTCGACGTCGTAGTGTTCGGAAGAGCAATCGGCTTTAACATCTCAAAGATAAGCAAACCAGGAGACAAACAACCTGATCTTAAAGATGTAATATTGGATAAGTATACAATCAACATAAAATGTCCACATTTCACGGAAGTAAAATGTATTTCAATCCGAATGTTACATTAGCCAAAAAATCACATGTCATCACTTGCTCTCAATCACAGGTGCAAATTAAAGGTATTGTTTTGTTGGAGAATGAAAAGAAAGCCCCTATCAAAGTCGCTTTTAGGTTTAAAATCAAATGCATGTCATTTGATTTTACCGCGGGGACTTTTAAATCCCCAAAGATACCGCTTATGACGATTTTTGCCCTTCAATTGAATGTAACTTGTGAAAAAAAAAACTTGTTTTGATTATTTAATTTATTTGATTTCGTGATATTGAGTTGTAAAATGAGTTAATTTAAAATACTTCAAAACGATTTTTTTTTCGATTGAACTTTACATTAGTCAGTTAAATTTTCTTGGTCGTATCCCATTCTTGTTTTGTACGGGTACCTAATAGGTACTTGTAAAATGCAACGACTGTGTAGTAAATGCTAAAACATGACGACTTCCTTTTTATTGATTCCAGAATCTTATTGATAGTACCATAGATAACTTGGAAAAAATCAGGAACGCAAATGGCACAATTCCTACACATAAACTAAGAATGAATATGAAGGTTACCATGCAGAATAAATGTGGAGTATTCAGAATAAATCAGTTGCTAACCGAAGGTACGGGGAGTGCTTTGATTTATGCTTTTTTGATTGCAAATTTTTTCGAATAACATTCTATGAAGACAGTTTTGTAGTTTTCTTTACTCTGAGATTTTTCCAGATGGATCTGTAATGATTAAGTACCATATATCTAAATCTAACATTACGTAACTATTAACCAAGATAATAAGTTGTCATCACCAGATTGTATTTTCTTGTGATATTAAAGATATAACTCCAAATTATGTTACAAAATAGAATATTGCACGCATTGATTTCATTGTTTTTCCAGGCGTCGAAGAAATCCAAAGGTGGTATAAACAATTCAAAGATATCCGCACGACGGACCGCCACAAGAACTGGAATAGCGACATAATCGAAACGTTGGAACTGCAAAATATGCTACAGTTGGCTGTGCAGGTAAGCATGAGGTAGCAGAAGTAAAGAAGAAGCATTATTTGTAATTGTCTCGAGATATTTATTTAGCCTGGTCAAGGGGAGGAGTTTAGGTAGGTGACGTTGGATTGCGCGACAACAAGATAAAATCAGTGTCAAGCTCATACACTACAGCTCATAGACTTACATTTACAAGTACCTACTGGTCTGTGGTTAAGCTGCATACGCAGTGTTTCGACAGGATTGAATATCCCTCGTTCTGCGTCAAATATGCGCAATATGTTTACCGGGTACTCGAGTGTGCCCAGTATAAAATAACACAAAATTGAGATCGCATGCGCAGGTGGCGGCGGCGGCGCACAACCGGGTCGAGTCGCGCGGCGCGCATTTTCGCGACGACTTCCCAAAGCGCTTGGATGAGCTGGACTACAGTACAAGCACCGAAGGACAGGTAAATAAAACTCCTAAGTAGGTCTAAGTAAGTGCTGCTGAAATAGAACTAACAGTTTGTCTCAGCTCCTTCTTTTATGCTCTTTTAAGTACGTGTGTTCTCAACCTATACCTTTACCTATTTTTTTTAAATGTTTTGCTTTGCAATTATGTTCCCCCTAAGTATGCAGGCGGGTGTAGAATCTAGGATGCTTACAAAAGTGTTATGGTGATGTGTTGAAATGGACCTCCACAAAGTAACGCCTGATTCAATAAAATAGTTATGGTATATATTCTATCACCTAATAAGCTGTTCTTATTCTATATAGTTGTTAAATCTTGAACATTGAAATATTCGGTTTAACTAGCTAGTTGTTGCCACGACTTCAGATGCGACGAACGTACCTACGCTAAAATTTACGTTCCATCCATTTTCACAAATTTTCGTAAGCATATTCGTTATGTCTAATAGTAAGTAGTAAGAATTTTAATTTATTATCAATGTCAAATGATAAATTAGCGTAATACCGTGTGCTGGTCGCCAAGTGGCCCTATATGCAATTCAGTTTTATATTTTCAGACAAAGAAGCCGATTGAGGAACATTGGCGAAAACACACGATGACCACACTCAACATCGAGACCGGGCAAGTCGAAATTACGTATCGCCCGGTCATCGACACTCCGCTAAACTCTGAGGTGGAATGGGTACCGCCTGTGCCTCGAGTATACTGATAAATTTATACTATTTACTAAATTAATATTAATTAAAGATGACTGATTCGAGTTTTATAATAAACTTTGAACTTTGAATGTGCTTATTTACCTAATGACAATTCTCTTACCGCTATGGTGTAATGGCAGCTTTTGATTCTTATATAGAACCAGAACTTATAATTTCCTGCTCAGTCGGCGTCAACCACTTATACTATATTGTATGCCTTGTTCATTGTGATATTATAATAGGTACGTCTATACCTGGCTTGAAATATAGATTAGAGAGCTAGGGGCAGCGCGTGCGTGCGTACACCGCACCTTGTCTATCGCCAGGTGGTGCATCAAATCAATCCAAACTGCCCGTCGATTAATCAAATCGACTCCTTTGTTTTTAGACGCGTGTTTGATTTGACGAAGCAATTTGTTTGTATTAGGCTTGATTTTATAGTAGTTTATAGGAAAGTTAAGTTACAAAAAATACCGACGTTTTAACCGTGGTCCCACAGCTATTGACCCACTGTTATTAAAAATGACGAATTACACTCCAACACAAGTTTTGCCCTTCGGGAATTTGAAGATACCTAATAACGAACCTAACCTAATTTTAATATCTCAAGTGGGGATTTTTGTGGGATAGTGGGACAACGGGTAATACAATAAAATATCACTGAGAAACTGATTTTATAATTTATAATGGACTAGCTTTTGCCTGTGACTACATCCGCGCAGGTAACGTCAAAGTGACATACCACCTTCATCAGATCATTTCTTCAAATATTAAGCCATATTATTACCTATCCCGTCCATTTGTTTCGTGAGAAATTAGCAAAATTGTTTTTTAAGGTGTACCTATATTTTAATAAAAAGACATGTCAGGATTGTTTACATACTTACATATATCACGTCTTTATCCCTTACGGGGTAGACAGAACCTAAGGCAACAAAACCTTAAGGCCACGTTTAGTATGATTGTGGGCGTATAGGTGGAAAGGGGAATCAAAATAGTGATGGGTTGCTAGCCGCATCGCCTATAACATGTTTCCTAAGACTTTCGCCATTGTAAGATTGTTTACATTTAGTTAATTAGGTAACTAAACAGTTCTAGTACTTACCTACGTAGGTTTAGTAGGTAATTATAGTTACGCAGATGCAGACGCAAATAAGACTGTGTCAAAATAAAATGTAATTTAAATCAAATGCACAACTTTGTACCCCCTTTGAATCCCGTTAGGGGATGAATTTCAAGAAAATACGAAAGATTTCCATCAATTCTGTTAAAGAATGTTTATGGAAAATTTGAAGTAGATCGGACCAAGGAATCACGTCGTCCAACATAAACTTAGCCCCCTTTTTCACCCCCTTAGAGGTAGAATTTTCAAAAATCGTTTCTTATCAGATGCCTACGTCATACAAAGAACACACCCTTCAAGATTCAGATCAGCGGTTTTATTGAAATAAACAACTTTTCACCTCAGCAGCGAGAACGCGTTGACTAAAAGAAAACAATAACTACAACTAACTAGTGAATTGACTAACAACTAAATACAATATAGTAATAATAAAATAACACAAATATTTATTGACACCAAATAATTCTAATTTACCTATAGTTATTGCAATTTTGATAGGTAATAAAAAGTAACATTTTTGTTTGGAATCGATATACCTAGGTAGTTAATTAGTTGTGTTAGCGACTTGAGTATGAGTATTCTTTGATGTTTCGGCTTCCTTAATCGGTCCCTGTGGGTTGTGACGGGAGGATAGTGAAAGCAGGTGACTCAGCTCGGCTTACAGTATTCGAGACTCGTAGATGGGTGAGACCAAGGTCTGCTACAAGCTTATGGTCTCTAGCTACACGCTTACAGATTTTAGATTTATTTCGAACAGAACGCTCAATATATCCTTCCGCGACCGTATTCGTCGTCCTTTTTAAAGTAGTGAGTACGGATCCTGAATCACCCAAAAGCATGGCCAAATTTCGCCGAAAGCAAATTCCAGTCTAAAGCTGGGGTGTGATTTTTTCGCGAAAAACAATTTGAAGCAATTTGAGTTACCTACATTCAATTTTACTTTTTGAGAAGTGAAAAATTAACAAGTTATATATCGGTTCTATTACTTCATTTAAAAATATATTTGAGGCACGTTGAAATTTTAACAGAATAGGTATTAGTGAACCTACTACCTAGGTGCTGAAAATAAATTATTATGAAAACCAACTCACCGGTGGGAATACATGCCATGTGATTGAATAATCAGATATAAGAATAGTAGCTACCCTAAACAAAGTCTGTGCACCAATTAGTTCTTATAGATATCATCAAGAAATCATTGTAGGTACAAGTTTTTACCCTGCCTCAAACACCGACTCTAAATAGCCCAGATACTACCCCCGGTATGATAATGTTCATAATTATGTTTGTAAAAACAAACGAACAAACAAATGTTATGATTCTAGGGCAGTTGTATTTAGGATAACGCAGACTAGATATGTAAATAGTCCGCTTTCCCAAAAGAAATAGACCAAACTATGTAGCTCTACTCTGCAATTCCTTTCAGCACGGTATAAAGTGCGCGAATAATCGTCTATGAGGAAATGGCAGATAATATCGTACCATTACGAGGCCGTTGGTGTGAAATTAAAAAAGAACCGATGAGTGTTTAAAGCTTATCGCGGTAGGCGTCAGCGAGGGCCCCGCCCGCTGAGCTTTCATTGAGCTGCTGTTAATTACCTACGAGTGCTAATGCTTACCTAAGGGCCAGAGCGCCATTAATGCGTGACCGGTGGCACAGCAAACGTTTACTAATACATTGCGTGTGTTGTTAGTTATCCGCTGCGTGATAACCGATCCAACCATGCAGTGAAGGAAGAAATTCTTGCCGTGCCGCCAGTCGCTCAAGTTCGTGGTCGGCACGTAAAGCGTCCTATACTCATAGATAGGCTTGGATGCATTGGACACTTATTTTTCACCGCTCGGCAATCTACAGGAGGCTGTGGTCTTCCTTTGAAATGTCGCCATGGGATAATGGTTCTAGTACTTCTAGTCAGACGTCAGTGAAAGAGCCGTGGGAAACCGATTTTTGAAATCACTGCACTAAAAATGCTTTTCGAAGGCGTTGAAAATTTGTGTATTGCTGTAAAAGTGCAACTCAAATATTTTTTTTAACTTTTTAGTTAACAATTTGTTACAGTTGTTTTATTTTTCTGCGTTAGGTAATCGAATTTCAAACACTTATAGAGCAACTAGCTTCTGCCCGCGACTTCGTCCGCATAGAATTAGACTTAAAAACAACAAGAAGACAATTATCGTCGCGACTCAAGGCAGCTACGACCTTTGACATGTTTATCATGTGTTTATCGCTATCCCGCGGAAACTGTGCAATTTTTCGGGATAAAAAGTAGCCTATGTGTTAATTTAAGGTACCAGCTAACTTCGGTCTAAATTTTATCCAAATCCATCCAGTCGTTTCAGCGTGAAGAAGGAACAAACATACATACTGACATCGTCACATCCATCCATCCATCCTCAGTTATTAGGATTTTTCATCATTTTGGTAGTATGCTACAAATAGCAGACTACTGGCAGCGCTTACCTACTTTGACACTTGACAAGACATAAAAAAAATCCCAAGCGGTTAGAGTTCTGTGTTTTCACTTTGAGGACGAAACCGAAAAACTCACCTCGCATCGAGTCGATATCTTTAGACACCGCTAGCGTTTTCTAAGCTGGGTTCTGTGGAATCCTAGCGCTCCACGTGGATATAGATATCAAGGTTCCGCTAATGCATCCATTCTCAAATAAAATGCAGATGTAATGGATGAGGAATTACAAGGGGATGTCATCAAATGCTTAGCCCCGCCGACTATATAATAATAATTTGTAACGAGAACTCAAATGTTCATACACGTAGTACCTATCTAAAAGTCCCTTACGTCTTGCTCAAATCCTCTTGTCTCAAAAATTACAAATTGATACTGAGGTATTATCTTTAAGCGTACACGTGTATTATACATATACCTACCTTATTTCTGAATTCACTTTGAAATAAGATTAATTAGTACGTATATTTTAAGTGGTGACGATTCCCAATGCAATGTAAAATGACCTAATGACTATGCTTACTCTGATATCATTGATGTTACCTCTTATTCTGTGTAAATAAATATTATTTTCTATTCTATTCACTATACTAAATGATAGACCAACTGGAATGAGTACTTAAAAAATATAGGAAGTTATTGATATAATTTTAGCAAAATCCACGATGTGTCCAGTTTTAGTGGAATATTGATTATTTTGTTATTAGTTCATTCAACTAATAGTAGAAGTAGCGAAATGAGTGTTATTATGTGGCACCTTTGTATATTTAAATTTTGTCTTATATTGAACTGAAATGAATAAGACAAGTCAGGTACATGAATAGTAAAATTATGTGTTCAACTAATGAGTTCCTGGTCACCCATCTAAGATTCCAAATTAAACCTCTTTGTCGTTTCACGGCGGTAGGTACAGCGAAACTACTAGATTGTTTGTGTGCCCGAGTAGCATCAGTTCGCGCTAGAGACGCATCTGAGTTACCCCGTCACCCCGGCATCTCCCTCGGGGTGATAATCCGCGCACGCGACGCCAGGCCCCGCCCCGGGGCGTGGCCGAGGACTTCCGCAGCACTCCCCCGCACATCCCCCGCCCTCCGTCTCCCACGACCGGACGAGGCGCCTCGCTATTATCCCGGCTTCCTGTCCGCGAACGCTCGCCTGCACCTCCGATATATTGATTTGTTTATTTTTACCCGCGCAAACAACAAATAGGACGGACGTGGTCCTTCCGAGTGGTTCCGCGTTGAGCTGCCGCCGGCCGCCAACGGCCCGCCATGGCCAGAACAGCGACTGCCCTAAGTCTCAGCGAGGATGGGGATATCAATTGAGTAGAGGTGAGTGCTGTTACTGGTGTTTAAGAGGCTTGCCAGCACTTGACAAGCACTTACCCACTAAGCCACTTGTTAAGCTTTTGTTTGTCTTTATCTGTCACATCGATACCTATACATTTGCTAGGCACAGAAAAAACAATATGTATTCCTGAGAGGTTTGTCTCTTGGTTACTCTCATATGTAGCTAAACTTAACTGATTATTTTTCGCACTAGTTCTTCTTAAGTGTGGCAGATAGAACTTTAATAAGCACAAACTATATAAACCAACTTCAGGGGGTATAGGTACACAGGTACTAGTACATCAGGAAATTATAAGAACGGCCATGTTGCTCAAACGATAGGGAAGACACGCACTAACATTTTGAGCACCTTGGCCGTTCCAATATTTTGGTACTTTGGCCGTACTTGAGCGATAATTGCGACTAGTTGTCTGTATGGTAGTGGGCCGTCTTTAAATGACAGCGCAAATGTGGCTGTGTGGCCCTATCTATATACTTAGCGCAAAAATATTTTAAAATAGTTTTATTACAACTTTTAAAATTCAGAACCGTAGTGGAGCATTTTGACTATAACCCCACCTACCCGGCGGACATTACTCATTACAATAGCATACGAGTAGATCGCTATTCGAATAGTTCAATCCTACATAATTAAGCCACCCATCGATTTGTTACCAACAAAGTGCAGTTAAATTTGGTTTCTTTTACTATTGAATTATCAAAAACAGGTGTTAAGTATTTATGCGCAAAGGTAAAAGATACGTAAGTATATCATCTATCGTGCTAAGATTGCGTGCAAAATAGGTTATATTACGTTAAAAATTGCCCCTTTTATCTGGTCAATAATGTAATGTGTGTGCCTAAATAAATAACAGTATATTAATATAACCTTTCTTTCTTACACAATGGGAAGACTTAAAGACAAAGGGAAGCTCCCTGTAGTTTTTATGATGCATTAGGGTGCCAGTGGGTGGGAATATGTTTGAAATAAGCTTCTTTAAGGAAGTATAATGAATTAACAGTGTAATACGGTGTATGAAATTTATGTGAACATTAATTTGATCTAATATTAACTAAATATTAGCGCATTATTAAGCGATTAGAGCTTGTTTTATTTAAATTTAATCTTACAAGTGCTTATTCCTCTGTTTTTGATGTTTGGTAGTCCATCCTTACATAAAGACATACGTACACTTTACTTTAGACTACATATTTTAACTAATTAGCTACAGTACAGTTTTAAAGCACGCACATTTAAAACAAATAATAACTTGTTATATAAATATCTATTTCATCCAGAACAACATAGCCTAATGTGTTTCTTGACACCAGGTTTGAGTCACCCATTTCAGAAATTGAAACATCTTTATGTAGGTACCTTATTATCTTTAATAGGCACACAGTTATGAACTTTAGTATTTCTTACAAACAATAACGTATAGTTCTTAGATTCCAGATTAGCACATCATCCAATAACATTATACACCAGTAACATCAAGCTACATGTAAATCCAGAACATTCGAATGCAATAATTAATTCTGAGTTGATTTATGCGAATATTATTCCGCCAGTTAGTATCTACATAGTACGGGGCTGAGTCCCAGTCCGAGCTGGATTTATGCCTGTATGGTAATATCGGGTGATGTTACTATGTACGAATACGAATACATTTGCGTTTGTAACAAGCAGCAGCAAAATATAAATCGTGTTATCTTTTTACCCTGTTGACTGTTCTTGGCTAAATATTTTTCTACTCAGTGCAAGGCTTTGCGTCGGTGAGCCGGAAAATATGCTAATAGCAGTGGTAATGGTTAGCTTATTAAAGTTGTTCAAATTTATTTCTATTTACGAACAAAGGTTAGCTTGAAGAGATCCCTCTTTAGGGATAAGCTCGCATTTGCACTTCTGTCATTTTTTTATTTTATTTGTGTGCAAGAAGAGTTTACACTCATAGTTACATCACAAAATTAGGACTGCTTATTACAAATGCCTTAATTTTTTACGAGGACTCCTTTGACTATGCAACACACCTAGCCCGTGCAATGGTTAGCGATATTAGCGATTAACTAAATAGATCATTAATTCCATTCATTAATTTTACGAAGGCTAGTCGAGTATTGATCGCTCTTTTATCTTATTGCCATTGACATTCCTCCATTCAATTGGAGTTATCTAACCTAGTTCCTAGAATGCATGTAGTTGCATTCTCTTTGTTCATATATAAAAGCAACACATAAGGCTAGAATGGTTCTCACAACGGGAGGCTTTATGATTGCATGTCATCGCATTCATTTACTGCTTGCGTTCAGCGAGTTTGCCAACAAGTTAAGCCATTAACTGGCACAAATAGGGAGTTTACCAAATAATAACTTGCTTCGGTGCTTATTAAACATTCTTTTTTCTGATCGCATTCTCTTTCTACTTTTAGGCATATTTGCTAGGAGTGTTTTGCTTTTTAGGGTTCCGAAGACAACAAGGAACCCTTATAGTTTCGCTAAGTTCGTCCGTTTGTCTGTCTGTCTGTCCGCGGCTTAGCTCAGAGATTCTTAGTACTAGAAAGCTGTAATTTGGAATGAGTGTCCATAATAGCTACACCGACAAAGTCGTAAAATCAAATCTTGATGAATTATTTTCTTGTTTTTCCCATAGTGTGGAGAGTCGTTGGAAAGGTCGTTCAAAAATAGTGTGTTGTGAGAAACCATTTTTCGATTCAATGATCCGTTTGTGAAATATTAGGCTTTAAAGTTCTAATTATCGTTAGAGTCAAATGTTCCCCCCCCCCTTGCCAGCTAAACAGTTGTGTTTGGAAAGGTGATAAAAAATATGGTAGTAGTATATACTTATAACAAAGTTTAAAGGAAAAATATCACAGCTAGGTTGGCTTTATAATGTAACGAGTAATAATCGACCAACTTATAAAAATGTTTATGTACACCCATATCATAACTTCCCTATAATATACCCTACGGTTAGCAAATAGCCTACATTAAGCAACCTGTATCTGTGGTAGTATTATAATGTTTACTTTTGAGTATCAGTATCGATACTAAAATGTGTGGCAGTACTATAATGTGGGGCATGCTCCCGGTAAATACCGGTTCTGAAATTCCCGGGTAATCCCAGGAATTTCATAGTGTCGAAAGAACAGGTTCTGAAAGTTCAATCCCGGTTCTCCTGGTTCTTTAAAAAAATACATTTATGACAAATCAGGGGTTTCCAAAGCATATCCGAAGGATTGTTTTTGTGATTTACTATGTTCAGTTGGCGGGATAATGGGTAACCACGCGCATAAGTCCAATGGGCAGTTCTCCGGAGTGGCATTTTTACGTGTCCGGGGCAAAAAATATTAGATTTCGTCGCTAGATAATACTGAAAAAAATCAGACATATACTTTAGGCTCAGTTCCGCCTAGGAAAGTATTAGAATACATCATAGTTATTTATATATCTAAAGAAAAAAATATTACATTTGAAAATAGACGTTCGGTGGTAGTGTCCCACACGCAGATAAGCGAAGAAAAAAAATTATATCTTAGGATAGGAATTTTATTGCCAGGTCTTAAATGGGTTCCCGTATACTAAACTTGTTCATAACTCATATTATACACACAAATAAAAAATATCATTTAAATTCAGTCAATAAAAACAATTTTTCGCCGTGTCCGAGGGTAACGTCTGAACTCAGTGGAGTTTACGAAACGCGCCGGCATCCTAACAAAAAACATACCAGAAATCCCGAAACGCGCTTGTAGGTAGACTTGGTCGTGCCGTGTTTGCCGGCGAGATCGGACTTGGACTCACAATTCAAGCGTCAGATTTTTCGAGGTAATGTTCGTCGTTCGGTGGGTTTGGTTTCGTGTTTTGTTGAATTCGGTGAAGCAATTATTTTTTTCAGTGTTAGTCTAATTGTCAGTTTGATAGTAAGTAAGCCATCTCTAAGGGTATGCGATTTCATTATTAAGTGACTCTTTCATGTACTATTCCTATATTTTCTGTTATTTGAAAATCATCGTTTAATTTTGAATTCGGTGGCAATGATCTCCGCGGGTTCGGTGGGTTTTCAGGCCACCGAAATCATTAAAACTGCCACTGAAATCAAAAAAACTGCCACTGAAATCAATAAAACTGCCACCGAAATCAATAAAGCCACCCACAGATATTAGTATTTATTTTAGAAAAATGTTAAGTATTCTTAATTTTTACACGAATACTTATTCCACGCACATAATAAAATTAAAGAAGTATGTATCAGTCAAGTTGTCGCTTGTTTACGCTTTTGAAAGTGTCTTATTAAATTTTGATTTCGGTGATTTAAATATCTCACAAACTAACAGGTTTACAAGAAGGCCTTTAGTACTAATATTTTTTAAATTTAGGCCTGTATTTAGATTTTGAGGTGATACAATAAAAAAGTTAGTAGAAAAATTTACCACCGAAGTCACCTAAAACAGCTCATCTCGGAGAACTGCCCCAATCTAAGAAATTATAATAGCAATATTTATTTCAGAGAAGTCCTATCCCACTTTTAGAAAATAGTTTAGTTACTATTATTTTCAATCGTTATTTCTGAGGAAAATATTACTGTAGTTGATGATTCGCACATTAATAAGCACATACATACATATAATGCATATAATTGAGAAAATGTAATCTATTCCAAAAAATCGTAAAATGAACCAAGAACCGGTAAGAACCGGGAGTCCCGGTACCAGGACTGCTCAGAACCGGGAAATGGAATTCTTGGAGCCGGACCGGTACTGCATGCCCTACTATAATGTTTAACATTTGAGTATCGCCGCTCCGCGCGCCAGCGCCCAGCCCGACAGCGCCCGCCCTCATTCTCGATGCACGCTTGGCCGTAAATGAGACCCAAGCCTTGTTATTGAGCACATTTACATTATAAAATATGTTATTATGATATGTGTGTAGATAAAGTAATGTATGTGACTGCACATAATTAGGCATTTCATAAACCCAAACTCGTGTTTTAATGCCCTTTATTATAATACAGTCACATAAACTACTATTTTGAAACCATGAACTATGTTCATACTTAGTATTGAATAAAAATGATAATATCCGCCTATTGTGACAGGCAACTACGGAACCCAAAGGGGTATAATTTATCGTTTTCTCTTTATGTAGAAGCCACGATTAGGTAGGTGTACAAATATTAAAGCCTTCTAGACTAAGCACACTTACTGAAAACAAATAGTGACAATTCCATGGTAAAATTAATAAATTATCCTTATACTACATTCTGTTTTAAACAAAGCAATGTTTTGCCCATACCTTAGTTTGTTTCCCTCTATCGTATTTTGCAACATCGTGATATGTCAAGTCGGGGCATAATGAATGTGGAGGAGGCAGAAAGAAGAAGGTTAGCCCTCTGGTCGGGCCGAGCTCGATTTTGCGCTCGATTTGCTTCGTGATAAGTTACTTCTGCTAACATTTACTGAGAGCTTGTTCCTACCCACACGAAAATTTTGTGTAGGTAGGTACTCGTATTGCTTAAGATGTTTACTAAAATATAATCTAACTAATATTATAAATGCGAAAGTATGGATGGATGGATGGATGGATGGATGGATGGATGGATGTTTGTTTGTTACTCAATCACGCCAGAAAGGCCCAACGGATCTGGATGATATTTGGCACACAGATAGAGAAAAGTCTGAAATAGCACATAAGCTACTTTTTATCCCGGAAAATTGCGTAGTTCCCGCGGGATAGCGATAAACGAATTCTTTGCAGACGAAGTCGCTGGCAACAGCTAGTATAATCTAAAACTTAAAATAAGTAAATCAGTTCATTAAAATTTTAGTTAATACGAAATAAATATTATCCAAATGAACTTTTCACAATATCGTGCGCCTATTACCGCCACATCTAATTCAAATTTTTATTAGCAGATTTGATTATTTTATTAAGTAGGTACTAATCACAAACATTATATGAACTAGGCACCTACCTACTAATTTATTAGTATTTTTTTTTGGGAGCATAAGGAGTCTGATCACGTACCTAGTAACGTAGGTATTGACCATCTCAGAGGAACACGGATGACACTTTTTACGGCATATAATAAGGTAATCTACAGACTTCCTGCGACAAAGTGGCGCGAGCCATTACATTGCCACCGGTGCTCTTGTACGAGCAACTGTCTACTCTTATACATTTATTTTAGCAATACCGTGCTTATAATAATCTACCAATGCCATACTTAACGGGCCATAATGTGTGTATGAGGAAATACTAAAGAAGTCAAGAGCAGATGTAATAACAATTCTGAATAGCAGTTTTATAGGCCAACCGTTTTTAATCGTTTCAAGATCATTTTTAATTACATAAACTACCTAATAATTGTGTATTGTATTTTCATCAGTTCTGTGTTTTAACCATAAGTTGTTTAGGGCGTACATCAATGTATTTATATTAATTTGATAAATATTAAGCGTGAAATGCTTGCATTTTAAAAGAGTCAATTCCCGTTCGTGGTCAAATCGAGCAGTAAATATAAATTGGTTATACGACACATTTCCCTTATGCCGGATGCAATCAATTTGAACGCTCTGGCGCACGGCGCAAGCGCTGGCTACAGTCGACGAAAGGACACTGTCAAATGATCATCGCAAGATCCATTGGAACCGCGGACAAAAGCTAAAAATAACTAGTCCCAAACTTTTGACGTGCCCTTCGGCTAAATCTGATTGAGTTCAAAAAATAAGTGCACCGAACCGCCAAATTAAAGTGATTACGTCGAACTTTGGACATATTTAGTGCAAAAAAGTGATACTGGGGTGACACTCCAAAAGCAGGAGTAGTTCGTCATAGTGGTATCACTGGCATGTGATACCACCCGCTATCAGTCACCACGGATATTAATAAGAACGAGACTAGGCGCCCGAAACGGAAAAGAATATCCGACATGAGGTGAGGCGATAAGTAACAGTCATAAGGTTATAACTATTTACCACTACGCTTCATTCTAAACAAACTAGACAGATCACATATGAGCATTTCAGTGATAGGTATTTAATTCAATTTAATTAAAACTTAAGTTCCTCTCAATGAAACACAGTACTGGATTTGAGCACCTTAGCCAGGATACCACTAAGTAAATTATTTTTACCCAGCCAGTATTATGAGCCTCTATACCTACTACGTATGCAGGATTAAGTATAAATACTTAACTCTAATGCATATTGTACGTAATAGTTGTGCATCTTCGTAATGAATGTATTGAAATATTGAAAAATATTTGTGTAGAGACAAACACTGATTTATGTTATACTAGCTTCTGCCCGCGATTTCGTCCGCGTAGGATTAGCAATCGATATGTTTATCGCTATCCCGCGGGAACTATACAATTTTTCGGGATAAAAAATAGCTTATGTTTTAATCTAGGGTCACAGCTATCTTCGTACCAAATTTTATCCAAATCCGTCCAGTCGTTGTAGCGTGAAGAAGGAACAAACATACACACTCACTCACACCGTCACATCGTCACAAACTTTCGCATTTATAATATTAGTAGGATTATTATTATGTCTCAGAAATGCATAAGTCGACAACAATCACTGTCACTTTAACTCCGCGTTTTGTATACTTAAGTAGTTAAAAAATTATCCGGGTGTTTGAGTTTTAGTTTAATAATGATGAGGTAGGTACTTACCTGTCGTTTAATTTCATAGTTTAAACAATAAACACTAAAACATAGGCAAATCCCAGCTGGTTCCGTAGTGGGGTCAAAAGGGATACTTAGTAACAAATAAAAAAAAAGGCCCACAATAACGCTAAACGTGGCCTTTAGGTCTTGTTACCTTAGGCTCTGTCAACCCCGTAAAGGATAAAGTCGTGTTTTATGTAATTATGTATGTACGTATGTAAAAAGCAGAATAATCTTCTTGCCTGGTCACTGTCGTTAAAGCGGTTTAAGGTATTGTGAAGAAACAAGTAACAAACATAATTACGAGCACTTATGTACCAAATTTCAAGACTAGTTATTCTAGTTATGGAGATAGGCTCCCTTTTCAGTGGACTTACAATCCCCATTTATTTCCTATCACGTGGGAATTTTGGAAAATCATTCCGTAGTACACCTCTATGATACTGAAGCGATATATATTTACGTTGCGACTCTAGGCAGCTGCGACCTTTGACATGTTTATCGCTATGCCGCGGTTATTATTATCCGAGATTAAAAGTAGCCTTTTTAAACTGGTCCGTGATTTTCTCAACAGATTTAGTAAATTTTGCATCAAAATCCGTTCAGCCGTTTTCACGTAATGCGCTCGCGAATATACAGGCAAACACGTAAACAGATACACAGACAAACAGACAAAAATTCAATAAACTGTTGGAACGTGTTCTGTTAGGTATCGATTCTACATACGTATCCCCATTGCAGCCAATTTTTTTTTAATATCTTCCATTTAAAGACTTTCGACCCGCTTCAGCTTTAGGGTGCGACCACACCGCCGCTTAAAAAACGGTGACGTTACGGAATCGCAACAAAATGTATGAAGAAACGGTGAGAAAACGTGACGCATACGACACGTCACTGCGTATACGCGGCGGTTTGGTCGCACCCAAATGTATGAAGAAACGGTGAGAAAACGTGACGCATACGACACGTCACTGCGTATACGCGGCGGTTTGGTCGCACCCAAATGTATGAAGAAACGGTGAGAAAACGTGACGCATACGACACGTCACTGCGTATACGCGGCGGTTTGGTCGCGCCCTTATTCCATGCTGGTCTGGGAGCAAAAAAAAACATAGAATGTACTTCTCTTGTACTTGTCGTTGTTGTTCTTCTTCTTCTTGTGTTCTTCGCTTCCCGCGTAGACGGTAAAAGCCCATCGAGAGAAGGGCGAAAATCATAGGAATCATGTTATAGGCGATGCGGCTAGCAACCCATCACTATTTTGATTCCATTTTCCATTTATATACGCCCACAATCTTGCTAAACGTGGCCTGTGGGTCTTGTCACCTTAGGCCCTGTCTACCCCGTAAGGGATAAAGACGTGATTTGTGTATGTGTATGTCAGCTTCATTAGGTATATGTATAGATAATAACCTAAAATTTCACTTTTAAATGAAATTGCTGTTTTTTAAACGACAAGCGGTGCTAACGCTGCTGCTTAGCGGCAGGATTAGCAAGTAAGATATTGGTAGCGATTCAAACCGGCCTTGCACGAGATCCTACCACTACCCCCGCAATCTATGAAATACGTTAAATTGGTAACCATTCAAACTTATGAAGCCTAAATTGTAGCTTGAGAGTGATTTATTACGATGAAAAAAAAAATTTTAGGACATTTCAAATATTTCGTAGATAAATATATCTACGACTTACTTGAACACGGGCAGAGTTTTGTTAACACCGTCCTCAGACGACGCGGTTGGCCTAGTTGGTAGTGACCCTGCCTGCGAAGCAAGCGTCCTGGGTTCGAATCCTGGTAAGGGCATATATTTGTGTGATGAGCACGAATATTTGTTCCTGAGTTATGGATGTTTGTATCTATATAAGTATGTATATCTTTGTCTAGTACCCATAACACAAGCCTTACTTGCGCTTACTTTGGGACTAGGTCAATTTGTGTGAATTGTTCCCAAAAACAAAAAAAAACTACTCGCCTTTCAAAAAGTTTAAGTCCCGGTATTATATAGATACGCGATATTTTGTTACAGGGTGGATTTTCGTGGATTGAAGTGCGCCACAGCCACGGCACTCAGAGCAGGAATCAAAGCTGCAATGTACGAAAGTAGCTGCTCTTACGCTGGTGCCCTCGAACTGAAACGTAGTGCACTGAAAGAAGAGCCCTGGCCGACCACAGAATGGCCACCATACCGGCTTCATCAGTCCACCTTCGAGCAACTAAAGCAGAGTGTAGAGAAAGCGAAAGCAGCTTTGCAAGACCGGTCTGGTCTTTTGGGCACAGCGACTGCCTTCGGTGACTTTTACGGGGGGCAGCTGGGCCAGGATGCCACCAGCTCGACGCTTGGCTTCGGAAGGACGACGCGGACAGAGGACTCTATGCTGGGCGCAATAGATAAGAACAAATCGCTGGGTAAGTGTTCTTTTGCGAGTGCGAATTTTTACTTCTTAAAACATATGATAATTACAAATTATACGAATCGTATAATACGATCTCACTACTACCTACAGATACACACATGACAGTTTTTTACTTTCAACGTTGAATCTTTTGTGTAAGTTAAGAACCGTTTAATGTTCTAAATTAAACTATACTGGACTTAAAATCAAACATTTGCCCAGTTAGTTTAGTGATAAATACAATACTAGGGGACGTTCAATACTGATTATCATGAAAATGACAACTTCAGAGTTTTTAATAAGACACTTCGTTGATGACACCCTCGATCTCTAAGCGAAATCGTACAAATATTTAAAGATAACACGCGGCACCTCGACCGTAAGTGCCATCTTAAATTTAACACCCCCAACCTTTCACATCAGATATCTCTATTTTTAAAGTCCGATGCTGCCTTCGGAGACAGAATTCTATACAGCGAGCGGTATTCACGAAGAATAATATCGATTACCTCACGTGCGAATAGGAGAAATTGTTTACGGGGAAAACATCCTTAGCGCAACAGTATAAAGTGTCGTTTGCTGCAGCAGAGTTTACAGAAAGTTGAAACCCTTTCAGATTAAGCGTTCAGATGCTGCGTAGGTATAGAGACGAAAGGCAAGGTGGGGAGCAAGGATCTTCCACATAGATAACAATCGCTCTCAAGGGAGTGAAACGGGGCGTGCGGGATATTTTACCCCGTCGTTGCCACGGCAACGCTCCCGCCCACAAACCGCCCTAGAGATCATCGCATCGGCCCACAGCCTTAATAAATACTACTTGTGACGCAAAAATAAAATTTTATTATCTCCGTTGAGTTCATTATTTCAAAACTTAGCCGAGGGTAAGCGAGCCAGCTCCCCGGGCTCTAACGAGGGACTCATTTGTGAGAGAAATTTCACAGTTGTATAATCATTTTGTACGAATGCATTATCGTGCACCGACAAAAATTGTGTTTAAGTTCAGTCAGTTTACTATCTTAGGAATTATATAGGAAAGATAAAATATTTGGAGTCGTTAATTTTCTTCATTTATTATGCTTTTTAGTTTAACCGTTATCTCTTTGTTCTAACAATCATTGAAGATAAGATGTGACACAAAAATAACATAACAATTAAAACGTAATCAAATTCAGTTCAATTTTATTAATGTCATTAAGAAGTCGATTTAAAAGAAATTGTGGCTCTTTATATTCGTGAACGGAAGGCTGGCCTCAGCGCAGTCCACGCCGCCGGTGCCCGCCAAGGCAGCGCAACAATGGAAATCATTATTTGCTCTGAATTTACATTTTTATGAATTGTGAATTTCAGAGGCGAAAATTTTAGTTGTCTTTTTGGAGAGCTCTTCTATTGTCCGCCAACTCTTTATTTGCGACCTAGGGGACACTTCTTAAACAAAAGACGGCAGCTTTTCCATTTATATCGGCTCAAAGCTACCTGTATGCTAAAACGTAAATGTAATTCAAGTATACATTTACTAATAAATAAAAAGAAACTAATGCACTAAAAAGGCTGTTTATCTCTAACCTTATCTGACAAAAAACGATTTGTTAATGTCTCTTTCTCAAAATTCAATCCACGCCAAGGGGCTGCAAGGACACATTTTAAATTGAGAACGTGTAATTTACATAATATTCAAATAACTGCAAAAATCCACGCGCCGAGTCCGATGGAAGTGCCCTAATCTCGCAGTCATTAGGAGCACCGTATTAAAATTTATAAGTCCGAGGGCTCAACTAAAGAGTTGTTAACACAGGAATGATTGCGGAACGCCCCACGCAGCTCCCGCCGCCTGCGCCGCTATCGCGTACCGTATCTACACAGTATACGCACCAATTGTCATCAATTATGATGCCGTACTTTAGATACTATCGCGATAAAATATATATCAATAAATCATTTTATAACGTGCCTGATACGAGCTTATTGATTTTTTTAATGTTTATTGCATAAGCGAAAGGGCTGGGGTCGGTTTGTTGTTTCACAATTTATATTCATTAGTGCAAACGGTGCGGCGCTCTGACCCGCTGGAAGATTGTGCCGCACTTTAGCTGGGCCTTCAGCCACGCTTTGCAAGTAGTAGAATGTTCATCTGTTAGACACGTTGTCTATGCTGGATTTAACAAAATAACAATAATACAAAAAAGAAAATGCGACTTTTATAATCACGTCACTTCAGCGCACCTACATATAAATAATTCTAAGGTTATAGGTACGGGTAGTTACGTATGATACATTAGATACCAACCTCTTTTTTTGTTCACATTATTGCCAACCCGACTTTCAACCCGACTTTCGATCACTCAAAAACTCCTTCATTTGTGAATGCTGCACATGGCCGACCAAGTTCAGCTCGTGAGCTCTTAAAATGCCATTCGGGTTTGTCGTGACGTCTCACTCGCACGGCAGATTCAAGTATCAAACCCATAAGAGTAAGTAAGACAGCAAGACAAACCCGAATGGCATTCTAAGAGCTCACGAACTGTAAGAGCTTACCATTTTTATAGCACTTATTTATATCAAAAAATAATCACATGTTTTAAATCGACCAAAGGTATTGAAATTTGGGGTTGTAAAGGAATCCTTTGGTTCACTGTGTATAGAACATTATTTCGAAACAAAATTCGCTACTAAATCATAATTTAAGTACTAATAAACACATTAAATAAGTCCACCAAACTTACTAATGAAACTAAACCACCGAACCCCTAAATTTCAAAGCAAATAAAACAGCACCGATTATTTAATCCTTACATAAGCCAATAAGTCAATCCGCACTTGAAAGCGTTCTCACAGTATCATCCCCGTCCCGCTGAGCGCAATAGCAAACAAACAATTACTGCACAATCAATAGCCACTCACGCGCAAACCTTGTATAAATCAGCGCTATAATAGAGCGCATTACGTCGAGTGATATCATTTTTAGCTATCCGATATTGACAAAAGCCGACGCACGGCGGCGTGCGCTCGCGCATGCCGTAAACATCAGTATGTTGTGCTTACTATTTCATGGGAACCTCGCCCGGGACAATGTGGACTTAATTGCGCGATAGAAATACCAGTAATGACGAGCCCATCCCCTTCGTTTTAAGATTTATGCGCGCGCCGTGACCACCCAAAAAGTACGACGTATTTATTTTTATTAGATAAATAAATAGCTGTGAGCATATTATGCGTTGCCATTTCGGATGATAGACGATAATTTTTAGGTGTGGGAGAACGTTTTCATTAAAAAATTATATATTTATTATTTCGTGCTATGTTTTATTAACTTATTTTTTTAACTAACCTATTGTCTTGAAATAAATTAAAGGATACAAAGTTGGAATATTTTCGTTTAATACACTTATTTATCCCTTAGGATCAGACAAATTGTCCGGTGGTCTCGGAAAAGGCTACTCCACGCCCACGCTGTCCGACACGCTACGAGCCACAAAATGCTCAGGTAACTCTACAATTATTCTATTGTCGGATTGATCCTGGCCATAAAATCTTGATCAGAATGGGCTCTACATCAACAAAGTAAAAACGTATTGTAAAATGTCTGATAAAAATTTGGAAGTCTGGCCACAATTCCATGTTCGCTCTTTTTACCGGAGACCAACCGGAGACTACGCGATGCAATGATGTGTTCAATATCCTATATTTGTTACAGTATTCATACTCGTACTCATACTCATACTCATTTTTTTTTATTCTACATAATTTAATTAGTAAACACAAGCGGAACGGTATAATGTAACCTACTTTAATACATACATAAATCACGCCTTTATCGCTTACGGAGTAGACAAAGCCTAAGGTAACAAGACCTAAAGGCTACGTTTAGCATGATTGTGGGCATATAGGTGGGGAGGGGAATCAAAATAGTGATGGGTTGCTAGCCGCATCGCCTATAACATGATTCCTAAGATTTTCACCCATTCCCCCGATGGGCTTTTACCATCTGCGCGGGAAGAGAAGTGTTTGGGGGTTATTGAAGTATTAAAAAAAATAGAAATTTTGAAAATTGACTTATAATAATTAAGGGTAAGTACAAATTAGGACACAAGTTTCCGCTATGGATTCGAAAATTGCAATGTAACGACTGTCGAGGCTGTCATCGTCTTCCAATTTTTGACAGCTCTCCTCCCCGCGCCGCAGTCCCCTTAAGGACCTTGTGTTCCGTTCCAACATGCCCGCCCACGTTGAAAAACTGCTTTTTCAACCGATTCAATCCATCTCGACTGGTAGTGGACAAATCTTGCTGAATGAGCGGCGGATGATGCCAGACGACGTCCGGATATCAGCAACACGGTTGATGCCGTCTGCACCAGGGATGACTGCCACAATCCTGCCTACTTTCCATTTTAAGGGGGGCAGGTTGTCTTCCTTTATGACAACCATTGTGTTGTTCTCTAGCTGTCCCTTGGTTTGCTTCCACTTGCTTCGCTCCTGGAGCTCCGAGACGTATTCCTTTTGCCATCGGTTCCAAAAATGCTGCTTTAGCTGCTCTATGCGTTGATACCTTGTCAGTCTTGAAGAGGTGACATCTGTGAGACACGGTGTCGGAAGAGCTGTAAGTGGTCGTCCGATTATGAAGTGACCGGGAGTGAGGGGAAGCAAATCAGAAGGATCATTAGACATAGGAGTAAGGGGACGGGAATTTAAAATTGCCTCTATTTGACACAAAGTTGAACAGATCTCTTCGTACGTCAAGTGACAGTTACCTAGGACTCTAACTAAGTGATGCTTGGTAGATTTTACTCCAGCTTCCCATAAGCCACCGAAATGAGGTGAATATGGTGGCACAAAGTGGAACTGAACACCTATATTGGCTGTAGACTCCGATAACTCCTTCGCGTTACTTGCAAGAAATCGCTTTAAATCATTGTATGCCCCTACAAAATTTTTGCCATTGTCAGACCAAATGTCCGACGGTAAGCCACGACGGCTAATGAATCGGCGCAAAACTGCCATGTAACCTTCTGCAGTTAAGTCGCTGCATAGTTCTAGGTGCAAGCATTTAGTTTTGAAACACACGAATATGACGATGTAGACCTTAGTGCAGTGACCTCCACGTCCTTTGCGTAAAGCTGCTGCAATAGGACCCGCATAATCAACACCGACCGTTTCGAAAGGAAATCCTGGTGTTACTCGTGGTGACGGCAAGCTGCCCATGAGCGGAGCTACTGTGGCACCTCGCATTCGAGTACATAGGACGCATTTGTGGTAAATAGATCGAGCCTGTGCTCGTCCGCCTAAGGGCCAGTATTCAGACTTCACGTATGACAACATAGCTTGCGGCATGGCATGCAAAAGATGGATGTGAACAAATTCAAAATAAAGTTTCCTGAAATAATGTTTACTCGGAAGAATCACCGGATGTTTAACGTCATAATTATAAGGTGCATTATTTAATCGGCCACCTACACGAATAAGTCCGTCAGAATCAATAAATGGATTCAACTTTGTAAGTGGATCTTTATTATTGGTTGGTGCCTTGTTTCTGATTAATTCATACGACGGAAAACTTTCAATTTGTGCTAACTTCACTAAATATTTAGTAGCAGCTTGCAACTCGCAGGTTCTGAGAGGACCCGAGTACTTATCTTTATTATTCTTTGCGTTATTGATAAAACGTAAAACATAAGCAGTAACGCGTTTCAATTTAGAAAATTTAGAGAATTTAGTTAAGTTTAACGCAGACATCGGAGTCAAACTTTCATCCATGGCAACGTTTGAAACTACTTCAGCATTGACTTCAGGACTGTTATCCTGAGAATAGCAATTAATTGGCCATTTGTTTTCTTCGAAATTTAAAAATTGTGGTCCAGACCACCAAATATGAGCTTTAGAAATGGCATTTGCATTAAGACCGCGTGATAAAAGGTCGGCAGGGTTCTCTTTCGTAGGTACGTGCCTCCAAGACCAACTGCCTGTAATTTCGAGTATATCAGCTACACGATTTCGTACGAACACTTTAAGCTGGCTTGGCAGCATCCTGAGCCACCCCAAAACTATCATAGAATCAGTCCAAAAAGTACAACTGTCCACGGTCATGCGAAGAGACGTTTGGGCCTTTTTATATAGTTGTGCTCCAATCAACGCTCCGCACAACTCCAACCGAGGTATAGTTACGGGTTTAATAGGAGCTACTCGACTTTTTGCCATCAGTAACCTGGTAGTTATTCCTTCGCTCGTAGCTGTGCGAACGTATAGACACGCGCCGTACGCAGTTTGAGAAGAGTCAGTAAATATATGAAATTCTCTCCGTGACGTATTGCCTGTGACGCAACGAGGAATCCGCAAATTGTTTAGCTCTGGTAATGAAGCTATTATAGCATGCCATTTTTGTGCAATACCATGGGGAACCTCGTCGTCCCAGGATAGTTTAGATAGCCATAATTGCTGCAATAGAACCTTGCACTCTATAATAACTGGCGATACCAGGCCCAGGGGGTCAAATATTTTGGCAACTGTGGACAGAATGAGACGTTTCGTCAGCCTTTGTTCTTTATTGCTGCCTAAATCGATAGTAAAATATAGCTCATCGGTGCCACTTTTCCAACCTAGCCCTAGCGTCTTGGAGTCGTCCAGATTACCTAAATTAAGATTAGTACATTCACTACTAGGATCATTGACGAGATCTGATACATTTGAACGCCATTTGCGAAGGTTCATTTTTGCACTCGCTAAAGTTTCCGACACCTGACTGATAATATTTTTCGCTTCGTGAATAGTGTCAGATCCGGATAAAAAATCGTCCATATAAAAATCATTGGCAATAATTTCAGCCAGACCGGGATCTGCACATTCAAGTGACAACTGCTTAAGACATCGTACAGCAAGAAAAGGCGCGCTCGCAGTGCCGTAAGTGACGGTGTTTAGTTTATAGGTGCACAGAGGTTCAGACGGGTCTATTCTCCACAATATTTGTTGGAGGCTTCTATCGTCCGGATGTACGACTATCCTTCTGTACATCTTTTCAACGTCAGCCGTGTAAACAAATCGATATTGTCTAAATCGTAACAATATCGCTATGAGGTCGTCCTGTATAGTTGGTCCTATTAGCTGTATGTCATTTAGCGATACTCCGGTTGACGTTTTCGAACTAGCATTAAATACAACACGCAATTTAGTAGTCAAACTCGAAAGCCGAAGTACACCGTGATGCGGTAGAAAGTTACCTAACGTTTCATTACTAGTGACCTTTGACATATCTCCTAACGTTTCGTATTCTTTCATGAAATCTTGGTACATAGCCTTTATAGTAGGCTCTCGTTCGAGTCTACGTTCTAAAGATAGAAAACATTGCCTAGCCCGCTCGTAAGAATTGCCTAAAACGGTAGTCTGTTGTTTTAATGGGTATTTAACCATGAATCTACCGTCGGCCAACCGAGTGGTATTTTGCACAAAATGATCCTCGCATGCTTTCTCTTCGTTAGAGTAATACGCCGATGCTGGTTTTATTGTTGCTTCATCTAATTTCCAAAAGCGCGTCAACTCGTCGTCTGAATTATTTAATTGCACGAAGTTGCAATGTACGCTGTTAAAATTGGGATTAGCATATGTACCAGACACTACCCAGCCTAACTTGGTTTCGTAGATCGTGGGCTTGTTTCGTCCCAACGTCAGTCTACCATTTCCTAATAGATCCCAATAAACATCGGCGCCGAGAAGAAGATCGACGGTAGCCGGTAAGTAGAATTTAGGATCCGCCAGGACAACGTGCTGAGGTATGTCTAACATTGTTAAATTTACTTCACGTAAAGGTAAGTTACTTGTTATTTCCGGAAGTATAAAATAGGAGGTTTGTACACAATAGTTGTTATCACATAATGATTTAAATTTTGCTTGACATAATTTATTTAGTTTTGAATTAGCATTTGTTATTCCTGACACTGACGCGGTTACATTTTTAGTAGGTAATTTAAGCTTTCTCCACAGGTTCTCCGTCATGAAGCTCGAGGTACTCCCGTTGTCCAGCAAGGCGCGCGCTACGTGAACAGTATTATCGTAACCGTATATTTCCACTAACGCAGTTGATAATAGCACTTGACCTTGGATTGAGGGGGTTACGGGCAACGTAATACCACTATTGCTACTGTAACTCGGACCAGCCACCGGTTCGTCTTGTTCATCATCATCAGTAGATGTTATTTGAATTAACGGCACCGCCACTTGAGCCCCCGAGGGAACTTTATCGACATGTATAAGTGTGTTATGTCGTCCCGAGCAAGACCTACACGGACCGCGCCTACAATACTTCGCTATATGTCCAGGTTTTAAACAATTTAAACACAATTTCATCCCTTGAACCTTGTCTGCACGTTCTTTATTAGATAACGTGAGAAATTGGGGGCATTCGAATATATAATGACTTTGTTTACACAACGTACATTCAGGCGTAAAGGGTGGGCTACTCACAGTTTTATACTCTTGAGAATCGAGTCCCACAAAACAGTTTTCCTTTACCCGTGACGCGGCGAATCGCGGGCGCGCCGCGACGCCGGCGCCGGCGCCGTGCCCGGTCGGCCAGGACGCTCGCCGGTCCGCATAACTCATCGCCATCGTCTCCAATAGGTCCGCCCGGTCTCTGAGGAAGTTTATGAGTGCATCGAAAGTAACTGAATCCAAACTAGGTACATATTGTTCCCATTCGCGCCTGGTTACACTGTCAAGCTTCTGACAAGTTATGTATATTAACAAAGTGTCCCAATGTTGCGTAGGTTCGTCGAGTGTCCCTAAAGCACGTATATTTTTACATAAAGTATCTATTAAGTACCTAATCGCTAGCGGCGATTCTTTTTGTATTGAATTAATGTTGAAGATAGCCGCGACGTGATTGTTTACTAAAAGCCTGGTATTATTATACCTATCACATATTAATTGCCAAGCAACCTGATAGTTGCTGCTAGATAACGCTAACGATTGTATCACTAAAGCAGCACTGCCTTGTAACGAAGCTCGCAAATAATGAAACTTATTCACATCATCAATTGACTCATCCTTATGTATGAGACTCTCAAACGTATCATGAAACTCAAGCCATGTATCATACGATCCGTCAAATTTAGGTAAACTAATCGTGGGCAACTTACATTTCACCTGCGAATGACGCCGTCCACTGTTGGACCATTCATCACCTGCACTAGCTTTTGTGTGCAGTGCTACCAATTCCTTAGCCGCCGCGACAGCACCATAGTATAAATCTTCAAATTCTGACCTTTCGTCCAATAGTTTTTCGTCGTCGTCCACCATGAACTCCAACTTAGACTGAATATCATCATAAGTGCTGTACAAGCTTTCCAATTTAGCAATACGAAGTTGAAGTTCGGTAGCACGGGCCGCACACAATGGTTTATTCGCTAGTTCTTGCAAATAACCTGAAAATTTAGTCAATCGTGCCTTTATATGACCGCGTTTTTTGTTTAAAGCCTTTATTTCAACTTCTGACATTGCGATTGCGAATGTTAATTACCTGTCTAAAAACCAAACACTTTGTTTCACCACTAACACTTACACACTGTTTAACTACCTATCACTTACAAATAAACTTAATTTTTCACAAAATATTCTGTTTCCTACAACAAATAGTAAACAATTTAACAAATTATAATACTTGTTTACAATAAGCAGGTCGGCTAGGGAGTAAGTGACTTGAACCGGTCGGTCGCTGTAGGCACTTGCATAGAACAAAAGGTTGTTTACAATCTCAGCGCTTGCGCCTGTTTTTTATACATTTAAATCCAGTTTGTTCTTGATTATTGATGCAACCACACAGTTTTAATGTTAACGCAGTGCAAAGATTAGCTAAAATGAGATCGCTTTTTATTATTTCACGTACGTCGGTAGATATATGTACGTAAGTACTACTTAATTTTTACACTGTTTTAATTTTAACAAATAGTTGATCATAAACTATAGTATATTGCAATAAAGTAAATAGGTATAGGATAATAGAAAATAGTTAAGGAAGATGTATTAAGGAACGGACTCACTGTTTGCTCTGAATACGTATCTCTCGTTATATCTTCGTCGTCCGGTAGATACAGATAACTTCGTAGCTTTTAAAGTGATGATTATCGCCGCACCGGGATGTTTCTGGCTGCACTCCTCACTTGCTTGATTATCCAAGAATATTGGTGATGCAGGAAATATTCCTCTGAATGCGTTTTCCTCGCTTTACAGCCGTAGTTAATGTAGCTCGTCCTTGTTATATCGCAGCTCGCTGATTCATTTAATTATTCGGCATCGAAGACCATGTTTGGGGGTTATTGAAGTATTAAAAAAAATAGAAATTTTGAAAATTGACTTATAATAATTAAGGGTAAGTACAAATTAGGACACAAGTTTCCGCTATGGATTCGAAAATTGCAATGTAACGACTGTCGAGGCTGTCATCGTCTTCCAATTTTTGACAGCTCTCCTCCCCGCGCCGCAGTCCCCTTAAGGACCTTGTGTTCCGTTCCAACAAGAAGCAACTGGTACATTCCATGTTTTTTCTTCACTCCCAGACCAGCACTACTACTGTATACTGTAATAAACTTGTGTTAAATATAAGATAGAAACGTAATCTGATAATTCTAATAACTGACTGATTTAATTACCTCCTTTTTCTCTTGCTCATTTCAATTTCCTCGGTTTTGCGCATGTTTTACATTTAGCTGTGACTAGTTAAAATTTAACATTGTTTTGGTGTCACGAGTCTTGAAACTAAAATAATAATAATAACAACGGCAACACTGCACTATTAATTTCACAACATCACGCGAGGAAGGAAGCGGCGCTGACACGTTCCTGTTTACCTAACAATTTTTGTATTTACCGAGCCGAGAAATATAAGTCTGTATTCAGTGCAACACTAAACAACCTGTCGGCACCCATTAAGGTTGCACCCAACATTTCCCCAGCCATTTGTTACCAACAAGTACTTACATAGTTCAATGGTTAATCGCTACTGTTAGAGTGCGAGTAAGTCGATTTACAAACTATAATAAATCAGCCAACAGTCGATAGATACAGACGAGTGTTATGCTTACGAATATTCAGACAGTATTTAGTAATTATTATTGATTACAAAGTGCTTTATAGCTAAATAAATTGACTTACGTCATAGTTGTTGTTAGCAGCGGGTGGTAGGGCCTTGTGCAAGGTCCGTCCGGATCGCTACCACCATTTTACTCGCTAATCCTGCCCCTAAGCAGCAGTGCTTGCACTGCTGTGTTCCGGTGTGGAGAGTAAGACAGCCGGGGAATTTACGGGCACAAGAAGCATTTCATCTAAGTCCTCTAGGTTGGCAACGCATTTGCCATCCCTCTGGGGTTGCGGGAGTCTATGGGCAGTGGTAATCGCTTACAACAGGTGACCCACTTGCTCGTTTGCCTACCTATTCACATGAAAAAATAAAAATTAAAAAAAAAGCATTTGTCATAGCGATTTTAGCAAATGTATCCCAATTTGTGATCAGGGGCCTTACCATGACGTCCTAATTCCGACTCATTTTATGTTTTAGCTGTCACTTTTAGTATCAATCTGACAGCGAGCGAACCTAAACTGAATCGCATTATGACGTCATGGTAAGGCCCCAGAACCCTAAAGTTTAATCGTTGGTTGATATTTAAGTTGCAATTGCAACGTGTCCCTCACAAACTTAATTACGCATAAAATAGTTGCGCACATTAAGTTGTTGCCGCTGTTCCGTAAAGACGTTTATATTTATCAACCGGAGCGTATCTTCAAAGGTTCCAAGGATCAGAAAGAGATGCCACAGTCGGACAATTAAAAGTTACCTCTGCGGCATCAAAGAGATATTCATTTCGGTTGGTGAAGCGCTTAAGTGCGCCGATCTGTCGAGGGCATTTAATCTGAATCTTTTGAACAGCGGCAAGTTCTGCAAACGAATTTGAAGGCGATGAAGAGAATTTTTTACATCCTTTTATTTAACTTACCGTGTTCAAACTTTGCAATGAAATTTGATTCACTTCTTGTAGTCAAAATTACTTCAAATTTAAGTAGTAAACTTATGCCTACATAAATGTTACAGGTTGATAACGTAATTATAATAACAGTAAGCATTAAAGTACATTCAGCAAAAAAGAACTTGTATTAAAAATGAAACTTTATTGAACGAAAACTTAGTTCTTGTTGAAGTGGTTGCCAAAGAGCTTGCCAGTTGCCACTAAACTTAGACACGTGTCGTCACATGTTTCGCTGTTAATTAAGAGCTCTAGATACACAAAAGCTTTTTGCCCTATACCATTGCACTGCACCCTTCTCTGAACACTTTTGTTTGAGAACATTATTTCAGTTACGTAGAGACGCGACCATAAAATGTGGTTTTGACAATTGATCAGTTCAGTGCGACTCAGAAAAAAACAATGTTTATTTGTCCTTCAAATCAATATGACAATTGGCTCTTTTAATATAACTTCCACAATGCAGAATTTTTTGTAAAATATAAAAGATCAATTTCTTACCCCACTGTACCTAATGCGGTAGGTACATTATAAGTATCTACAAGAGTCGATATGTGACGTGAATGATTTTATCTTACTGTAAGTTTGCGTAAGCAAAAAAAGAACAAATAAATATAAAATGTAGCTTAATTGTGTACGGTGTATCAAATTCGAGTGCCCTATCTAAGGGTGCGTGCGAGTGACTGGCCGTGCCGAATGGTTGCGCGTGCGCGGGAAGTGTTGCCAATTCGCGGTGACAACCGTGCCCTTAGATTTTCCCGCGATAGTACTTACAATAGACGTCATGGGGTTGAATCATCCTGCTAATTGCTGTACTCTGACGCGATGGGAACTTTTATCTCATACTAGTATTGTTGCGATTTTTAATTAAAATGTCACGGGTTGTCGGATCGTTTAAAAAGAATTGCTGATATTACTAATAATTCTCAGGGATTTAAATCAATTTTTTGTGTTAGCTGCTAATTGCTGACTAAGTTGTTCTTATGATAGAAAAATATCAATCTCAAACGGTAATTTATTGATTTATTTTCGGAGAACCAACAGCTATAAATTACAGAGTTGATCTCAGAACTAGAAACAAATTACATACAATTAAGAAAAAAAGTACGCGCATAGTCGCAAAGATGCACCACGCAAACACACATAAAAACACCACAACAAAACTCACTTAGTACTACATAGTAAAAAAATACCCAATGAAACCGCAGTAATCACATGATACGGTACGCTCAATCAAACCACCTCCCCGCCAGACGCCGTCTCACCGTAAAGAGACCGTGAAAACATCGATATCCAGCTCCTCCGCCACTTCGTTCAGACTAAGTACGATAAGCCCGCCTCAAAAAACTGTTTTTCCTGCATTTAGTTGAACCAAACTTGAGTGAAATAGGTGGGTGGTATCTTTTAGACCTATTAGGAGTCGAATTATCCTCGTATTTCAATTAAAATATTAATTAGCTTGCAGTTGCCTGCTCTGAACTGACTAGAATAAGTTTTTATAAAACTGCACCAACACAGCATAAACAAAGCCGTAAAAGCAACATGACAACTATACCATGTCACTATCATCTCCGTACGGACATAAAAAGACACAAACACTTTCCAATTTTCCCTTCCGTTCTATAGCATCATTGAAAGTCACGAGACACAAGCTGAAGCGGTGCCATTTTAACACTTAGCATCGCTTCTGCTTATGACAGCTTATTATTCTATACCTAGTGCAGTGTTATTTAGTGTACCTAACACACTAAGTACTCAATGCATATTAGTCGTCTTGTTAATTAACCTGTTGTTTGTATTAAGCTAGAGTACATTTTTAAGAAGTGAATTCATACTCCTCTTTGTATTATAAATTTTTGTTTCATTTGAACTTACTGTACAACAAAAAGATTAGAAATTAAGCGAGGGCACCACTTTCTTAGTAGGTGTCTGTCATTTAACTTAAACTTCTAATATATGTATATAGCAACAGTTTAATATTTGAATTGCGTCCTTTATTGTTTCCCACTCTTCATTGCTATTTAACGTAACTGTAGTTCTCGTTATAGGCTATATTATCGGCGATTGGTGGTCAAAAAACATTAAAAACATACATACAGCTCCTTTGCATCAAAAGATTCCTCTCTTTAAAATGATCTGAGGGTTCATAAAGTTCTTCAAACGCCAAATACTGCATTATTTGCTGTCAACTGCAACTACAGTGTCTTTTATCACCCAAACCCGGATCGACGGTCACTTAAGAGTATGACTAAACCGTCGAACTGAGAGTTTGGCGACACCGTTATACCTAGAGAACGTGACTAACTGATTTTTCTTATTATAATAATAATATAACCCACATTTATTCTCCGTCAATTCGGAGCTTGCTTATCACTTAGACATCATCGCATACAGACAGACAGGCTGCCCCTCGGTCCCTACAGTCAATCATCCCGCTGGTTCCGGGCGCTAACTGGCTGGGTGGTACCAAAGTGCGATTATTGCCGAAGCCGTTACTAATTTGTCACGGATTCGGTCCAACAAATTCTGCTTTATAAAATAATAATGAAGAGATCCACCAATGGGAATCATACCGCGCCGCGCATGCGTTATGGAAATGGATAATAATGATGAGTATTACAACCGAAAAAGCGGTATAGATGTCAATAATCATTTTATTACAGTTACCAGCAGAAGTTAAGCAGTTTAAGAGCTCAAAATTATCTACACGTTAATAAATTATCTGCAAATGTCATAATGACTTACCAAAATCCTGCCAAAGTAATTATTGCTAAATTGTATGAGAAAAGTTTCTTTGACGGTTCCTATTCGTCTAGCTTTCTCATCAGATTATCAGTGTAATTGTAATCATTCGAACATCAAACAAATAAGGAGCATTAGTACATACACAAGGAATATCTGTTTAAAATAATTTATTATCAAAAACGAAAACTATCAAAACAAAAGTTCAGACAACATTCAAAAAGTTTTTGAAATGCCCTTCTCCTTCTGTACCCACAGCTCTGCACGTCGTCGATTTTACTCTACTGGGCACAAACTCATGCTATTTTATGACCTCAAACGCCTGGATTACTTTTTGGCGAAGCTCTGCGATAGTATTCGACTCTCGTTTGTACACCAGTCTTATGAACTCACCCCACAAAAAAAACCAGCGCAATAAGATCCGGGCTACGTGGGGGTCATTCCACTGGACCGCTGCGTCCTATCCAATGTTCGGGAAACTCCTGATCAAGGTAACTTCGAACCCGCAGGAAAAAATGTGCTGGATCTTGGATCCCGTCTTGATGAAAATGCAAATTTTGTTCCGAATTTGTTGCGACAGCAATGGCAATACGTTCCTTGAGACGTCTACCATCACTAATTGCTAAGTATCAGTAAACGAATAAGCAGGAGGCACGATTAATTTAAATTAATAAATCCGCGACATTAACAAACTAATGAAATCAAAATGCACCTACGTTTGTTATGACAAGCAACTTCAATAATGTGCAGAATTCGTTTTGTTCATAAGTTTTCAGCCTAGATAATCAAAGTGCTGCAGCAATTCATTACAAAACTTTTTTCTCTTCACACTCTAAGTAGAGTAACCACGATGAGACAAAAAGCAGGGATAATTAAAACACTGATATTAATTAATTATGATGACTTTAACAACGCGAAACCTAGCTGATGGTGTTAGCATCAAGGAGATAGGTAAGTTTAAAAATCATGAGTTGTATTACGTTCAATGTGTCACCCTGTATCGCCAATGTAATAAGAGGTTGTGTAGATTTTATTAGCTTTTCCATTTTTGTAAAGGTAGCTCTGTTGATGCCATTTTACTTAACATTTTACATTGGTTTACCAGACATCGCCAAAATCATTGTGATATTGATTGTGATTGGGATCCGTAAAGGTACGCGATACAGTTTCTTCGTTAGACTTGGTAACAGCGATCAGCGATCGAAGACATTGCTTGAAAATATAATCGTTTATGATTATTTAGAAATGCCCATTTTACTTGTTTTGTTTTTAAAAAATACACATAATCATTATTTTAAGCTCGCTATGTATGTATCTTAACGAAGATTATATTACCTACGAACGAAGTTCACTCGCTACATCCTCCGTCCGTTTTTATTTTGAACATAAACTAGTAATGATGATGCAAATGATCTAGAAACATTCCCAATACAAACATTAAGATTCCAAACTATTCATGTGCCGTGATCCCTTTAATCCAACCCCAAGCAAACTTTATTGCCCGAGACAGAGTTAACAAAATAAATGGCTTAAATTTCTACACCCGTAATGAATATATAGGAGGGATACTAAATAAATCATTGTTAGGTTGCATTTCGGACAAGCTACGGTACCGGTTGGTCCAAGTTGTGAGAGTTCGATTATTAACCACTCCGCATTGACAATAACTCATTATCTATGAGAACAGAAACCCCGCCCCGCTCGTCCCGCGCATGCCCCGCCGCATTGGCTGCGCGCAATGTTTTTGTTTGGAATAGTCTCTCTAGTATGTTAGTACATTATACAGTTATTAGCTAGTATCTTAATGCGCAAGCACGATAATGTTTATTATTTTGACGTGGTACCAATGGTGTTTAGCAATTTACTGACGATAAGTGTCTCATATACGTCAACACGTTCGTCTATGTATTCCAACATGCACATCACATGCTATATACCTATTTATTTTAGGAATGATTAAAAAATTGCGACTTAGGTATATGAAAATAATTTGAAATTGGTTTCTTACACTTTTTACAGAGAAAAAAAAAGTACCCATAGGTACTTTTTTAAACAATCTCAATTGGAGATATGCATTTCATAGTGACAGCGGCAGGTCCCCGCCTTCGCGTGTGGCGTGGACGCTTCGGCGCGGCGGCAAAAAGGCGCGCGGCACGCGTCACGCTCCGGATGTAGCCGCCAAGCGCGTGCGCCGTCAACGATTCAAATGTTCAATGGAACGTACGGAGGCGCACTTAAAACATTTTTATTGTAACCAGCCAGGGGGAGTCATTGTTGTCAGATTACACCCTTACGTTTTTAAAGTGAGACTATAGTTTTTGCATCACGCTTGTTTTGGTTTACCATTAATTTAACGCAGACACTGACTACTAAATATACAAATGCCATCCACTAATACGTGTTTTGATAAAAAGTTGCGTTTCTTGTAGCAACGCATAACAGCAGATCACTAAGGCAAGGGGCCGCAGGTCGTCAAACCTTTACACTCGAGCAAAATCATACGAAAAGCAACACGCAACGCAAACGTACATAGCACAAGCTATCTATACAGTGTGTAAATTTCATACAGGCATATATTTTAATAACTGATAATATACACACTAATTAATGTAAAAACATGTGTTGCAGCAGCATTAGTTGAATTTTATTTTTTCTTACTACTACCTACCTACATAAACGTCATAACACTTATGTCAAATGAAATTACATCGCTCCTAAGACAAACTTTTAAAAAAATATTTACGCTTCGGACCCACGGACCAGCCATTCTGCGAGACAAACGAACAGCAATTCATTTTTGTAAGTAAAAAGATAAATAAAGAAATTGATGTTATCCATCAAGTAAATAGTTAGAGTGAAGTAAACAACAATCTAGTAAACGACTATACTACCGTAAAATTTCAATTCTGACTTCAAACTCGGACAGTTTAAGCAAAATATCAATTACCGACATCCTTAGTTCAGCAAAATAAATATTGTTGTAGACAGCGGTTGTAGACAAAACAGACAATCAGATGCACAGCACAATTTAGTAACGAAACAGGTTTTTAGGTATTAAGTGAACTGCAAAAGTGCCCGAATAAATACAACCTTTTCGGACCCATCGCTTTCAGGAAAAGTTCAAGTGACAGAAGTCACTGACGTAAAAAATTCCACGATATTTTCTGTCCAGATCAAGTTTACATTCTTTATTTTTTTTCATACAAAATTCTTTGATTTTTTGTGGTAACATTTTTAGTCCCCGTCTTAGTTATGGCTAACAAGGATTATTACGAACGCTGGCTCCAAATGAAAAAACAGATTAATGCAACAGTGATCGAAGATGCTCGTCTACAGGAGCTTGCAACCGCGTATGTTGGTATTAAGCCGCAAGGCGCTGCAGTTGAAATGGTAGCAAGAGTATATGGCAAATATTGCGACCTCTATAACAAATTGTGTGATTGCTATGACCAAATGGAGCAAGTACAGAGACGGCCTTACATCAAAAGCATAATCGATGCCCTCACATGTCGCATTTTAGAATTAAAATGGACATTGGAAGAAGTAGAAGCATTTGAATTTACATACCCAGACAACGCTTTGCAGCAGATGTTAATAGTACCCCAAGATATTCAAATTATGGTTCCTTACTTTTATCCTTTTGAGATTCGTCAACAGGAGATGCAGTATATAATTGACCAAATATTTGCTGGGAATCGATTAGGTGACCCAGAACCGACACCGTCTGAATTAGAACGTAAAGAAGAGGAAAGGTTAGCGGAAGAAGAAAGATTGAGAGAAGAAAAAGAGGCTGAATTTAAGAGAAAAATGGCTATGGGTGAAGATATAGAGGAATCAGAGGAAGCTGTACCACTGACTGCTGCAGAAATCGCCGAAATGGAATTTTGGGCTGAATATAATAAACATATATGGAACATACAGCGAATGGAACGTTCTCGCATAGTCACCAGAGAAAAGTTCAAAAAACGTAATAAAGATGCTGATATGTACTTAGAATTGGCGGGATTAAGAAAACCTCCAGCTAAAGCAGAACTCAGAGCGAAGGCCGCTGAACTAATAAAACAAATCTATAGACGTTTTATGGAATTGAAAAGAGAACAAGTTAGAGAAATTGAACGAAGAACACTACTTGGAATGGTCATTCCGTCATGGTTGCCTCCTTCAGCTAAACCTGAACTTGAAAAAGTGAAAAAAGTTCGGAGGGAATTCCGGGAAAGATATTATAAGCAATGGTTGGATGAAAATGTTAAAGAGAAAGCTCGAGTTCTTAGACTGAGAGAGGGAGACATTATGGAAGATATCTCAGATGAAGTTCGACAATGGTTTATAGAATGGTACAGAGGTGTTCGCCACTTTGACGAATATCCTTGGCCGGATGAAGGAGGTTCTATTTTAGTTGTCAAAGGAGAGACATTTACAGTTGATGAATTTATTGAGTGGCGCACAGAAGAAGAAAAACGCCTTAAAGCAGAATCAGGAAACCCGAAATCTAAAGAACAAATTAAAGCTGAGAAACTTGCAGCCAAGGAAGAGAAAAAACAAAAAGAGCTCGACGAAAAAATTAGAGAGAAAAAGCGGTTAGAAGACTATAGGAAATCCCGTTTAAACCCCGACAATGATCCAGGAGTTTACATTTCTATCGGTAGTACCTTTAGTGGTTTGCAAGATGCTTGGAATAAATATAAATCTCTCTGGAAAGACTTGGATACTCCTGATGCAACGATGGACGTAATAAAAGGTTTCATTAAATTGTTTATAACTGAAGATGCTTATAGAGATGTACAATTGCAGTTACGTCCTATTGTAGACGACATGATGAGGCTAGAGCTACTATTATTAAAAAATTCTCTAAAAAATGATTGCTTGCGCCTTGGCATACTAAAACCTCCCCAGGGCCCAAAAAGGACAAAGCCTAGAAAAATTAAAGGACCCAAAGCTGAAAAAAACAGCCCAGAATATATGTTTCAAGTATTAGCTGATGAGGGGATTGTAAGGCAATATCCTAGTACTAGATTAGATGATTATTGGGGCGATCAGAACTACGCTGCTGCTGACTTGAGAGCAATACCTTGGACCCCAGCTTTCCCTGCGCCTTGCTTAGGTGACGTTAGAGAGCAAGTAAGGATACGTTGTCTCTTGACTTTAGGCGCAAACTGTCCAAACGCTGTTAATTCTCAACTCCTGGTGGGACCAAAAGGAGCTGGTAAAAGAACTTTAATATATGCAATAGCAACAGAAACAAATTCAATATTAATTGATCTCTCACCAGCAAATGTATACAATAAATTTCCCGGTCCAAAAAATTTGAAAACTATGTTTCTCTTTGTGAACAAAATAAGTCACATGATGCAACCGACAGTAATACTCGTCGAAGATGTGGATAAACTTTTCTATAAAAAGGTCCCTAAAGAAGATAAGTGGTTCGATCCTCAAAGGCTTTCTAAAGATTTCTTTAAAGAAGTTATAAAACCAATACAAGCAACAGATAAGATTTTAGTTCTTGGAACTGCTTCGGAGCCGTGGCTATCAAAAGCTCCCATGATGTCCAAGGCGTTTCCTTCCCTTATCTTGTTACCTAGGAGTGATTATGGAAGCATATCCCTCGTATTAACGAAGTTATTAATGAAGTACCACGGAATGTCTCGCACCTTCATTGTGCAAAGCGCCGCGCAGGCGTTGCGGGGCTACGACGTGAACACAATCAAGCGCGCAGTGACTGCGTTGATGACCGGCCCGCGCGAAGCGCAACTCTACTATAAGCCGTTGAAGCCTGAAGAAATAATGAATGCCGTTCTTGAGTACAAAGGTGGACAATGCATAGAAGCTGACGATTATCAAATGTACACAGACTGGTACATGTCTTACTCACCATGGGGACAGAAGTACCTTAATCTCATGCAAATGTTGGAATCGCAATGGGCGTATAAACTTAAAGCTGACAAGAAGAAAAATAAATGATAAAACCATAAAATACTGTTACCAACGAAAAACTCCATCAAGTATTTTTTTGTTTTTGTTTTCTTTTCATAATAAGCAGAATACAGTCAAATTTTGCAGTCTTGTTCGCGTTATTGCCATAAATACGCTGTATTTTCTATAGTCACCATAAGGTCTTTGAGCTACAAGTTCATCTGATTTGGATGCGCTTGGAAATGGAGCGGCGTGCATTAAAAAAACACGAGTACGATTATTTAATTTTCCTAGCCTCACTGTTATCAATAAAAAACGATTAAAAAGGTATGTGTAAACTCTTTATTGCTCACAAAAATTTTAAAATACAGAAGTACGCAGAAAATAGTACAAAGGCGAACTTATCCCTGAGAAGGGATCTCTTCCAGTTAATCTGGTGTCAAAAAAGGTGTCATATGTGTCACAAATTGAGACATTCAAATTGAGGACGAACGTAACCTTAATAGTATTTTACAATATTTTTTCTACGACTAAGTAGATACCTACTTACTAAATTAAAGAAATACATTCTCCAAAAATGAAGAAGTCCAATGTTCCTCGCCATGAAATTCTCGAAGGCTTTATCATTGCCGAGATTTTTTAGGCAACAAATTTTCCATCACTTCCTAGGCCGCCGCGGATATTTCTTCTGGTGTTAACTTAATTTCGTTTTCATCGATGCTTTTTATGACACGTTACAAAACTTTGTTAAAACTATTGAAAACAAATAACAAACAAGACAAGAGCGGGAAACATGAAAACGACAAATGACAAAATTGGAAGTTTGTTTATAGTAAACTTTGTTTTTAATTAACGTTTACTTTTTTTATAGCCTTGCCTTCTTGGCGCATTTAGCCAAAAGTGCCAAAACGTTTACCAACTTGCCAGTGACGTTATTAAAATATCTTGTTTTTTATGTTGACAGCTATGCATTTCGTTCAGAAAGTTTTAGTTCTATAAAAAACCGCATGTATTAAATAATTTGTTAAGTTGGTAGCCATGCATTTTCATCATAAATTTAATCTTAATCGTGTAAAAGTTTTACCTAGGTCTGGCAGTCTATGGCTGGCAGATTAACGATGGAGCACTTTTAGAGCCATAAGCCAACAAGTGCTTTTAGAGGGAATAGACAATATAGACTTATCCAAAGTCTTATTATGAGTGTTCTTACAGTGGTGCTCGTGATAACATAAATCACAGATAATAGTACAGGAGTAGGAAAACACCTTAAAGTAACTAACAATATCATTTTCTAAGTCTATATTTATTTTGTTATTAAGAGCAACACAAAACATAATTTTTTTTTTTTTTTTTTTTAGGTGTACGAGAACATTTATTCAATCAAAATACATATTTACAAGATTTAAAAACATATACCTATATATAAAACCTTAAACTACTTTAATCTAAACCTAAATAATATTATATTTTCGATAGATTTTGCACAATTTATAATAATTTGAATGCAAAAAAAATATAAATTATAATGCAATACAATTTAAGTGTCTTCATGGATCATATTTCGTAGGTATAGGTAGTGAGATACAGCGACGTGCTCTAGTTAAGCTTTAGTACATTCGCTAGCTCACTACGCTCGCTACGGTACAAGTTCAGCGGTGTGAATGTAGAGGGCGTAGCAGAGAGCCGCTCTTACACGTCCATGCTTACACCATTTGAACCTTCGTCGGCCTTATAGTTTCGTGTTTAGCTAGCTTTGTAAGAGATGGCGTTATATGGAGATTTATGATGCGTGCGAGACAAGCAAAATAAAAAATATAAAAACTGCCACCTTTATTACTACAAACATTATTTCTTCAGAGCTTTATGGATTAACGAAAATAATATAAATAATAATAACTTACTTAATTTCCCGTTAGGATAAAATGTTTCATATTTTGTTACGAACTTTAGCTGTTTTTTTTTCTGACACTCGAGTATTTTTTTTCTAATCTTCAATAAAATACTTAACTGTTGACCCTTACTTTGCCCATGCCAACCAGCTATACCAAACTAAAGTCTAACCTGTCAATTTTTGTTGCATCTAGTAGGTGACTATTTCATGAGGAAGTTTTCTTTGAAGGGGTAGCGACAGTATCTAGAGATAATAATATTTGTTACATACTCTTATTAACGTCAGCAGCCTGACCGTCACGTGCTCCCTGAAAGGAACTTCCAATCGAAGTAAGTGACAGTTACGGTAGTAAACATTTTTAGGTATCTTTAATCTCTTGTTTAGTTACGTTGTACGTAGTATCCAGCTTTTCCCTTCTAACTATTATTTTATTGCATATAGCTATCGAAGCAAGGAAGCATAGCAATTCGTCGCGGCACAGAGGCCAATAACACAAATTTACCAAAAGTGGGTCTTTGTCGGTTAGGTGCTTAGGGAACAAAGGCCGGCTGTCGACTGAACCCACTACCGCTGGCTTCACCTCGGCGGATGTCGCTGTCTCCGCTCCTCGCCGCCATTTCCGTCGGCGATGGGGAGTGGGGGGGCATTTCCGGCAACGCTGCCGCCGCAACTACAATGGACCCTTTATATCTTCCTACCGCTAATCTAGTAGCTGATAATATGATTAGTACAAATCCTTTGTGCACTTGCTTGTATGTAAATGGGTTTTCCACTCGTTTTAGCGCAGCTCGTGGTAGTTTAACGTCGCATTGATTTAGTACTAAAAGCCGTGGTAGCCTAGTGGGTTGACCCGTGGCCTCTCAAGCAGAGTGTCGTGGGTTCAAATCCCGGGCTCGCACCTCTGAGTTTTTCGGAATTTATGTGCGAAAATTACATTTGTAATTTGCCATGAGCTTTTCGGTGAAGGAAAACATCGTGAGGAAACCTGCACACATCTGCGAAGAAATTCAATGGTGTGTGTTAAGTTCCCAATCCGCACTGGGCGCGCGTGGGAACTATAGCCCAAACCCTCCAATACACGGAGGAGGCCTATGCCAGAGGCACGCCGAATTTCGCGACAATTTAATAAATAAATACAAAAATAAACGATAATAACAACAACAACAAAAACAACATGTATTTACTGAAATTGAAGCGAATCCAGAATAAAAAGGCTTATAATAAATAAATAAAAAAGTAGCTCCAGGGCAGCTCCAGGGTCTTGATTTACACATCTTTGTATTTACATTATTTTAACTCTCAGACAGGAATATAATATTAACATGGGCTAAGCATTTAAGGTTATCTGTTCGTCTATGAATAGGATGAAGCTCAAACAGAATGTCCTGTACCTAGTTTAAAAACAGATTCTGTTTCAGGGATTTATAAATATTCAATTTCAAATTGTGAACCATTTTTAGTCTAAACTTTTATACTTACCTTGAGTATTTGACCGAGAAATTCTTTGCCACGCTAAATTTAAATTTCATTTGCAAAGCATGACACTACTCATAAACGTAAAGACTGTGACAATCAATGCTATTTTTTTCTAACGAACTGTCCACAGAAAGAGTCGACTATACTACCATAAGCATATTGTGTAAAAAAATATGTTACCCTAAATTACATAATAATAATAAATATTTTATGTACCTATTAGGTACCTAGTTAAGCGAGCACTGCACCACTGACATCGAAGACTTATAATATCCGTCGTTTTCCAACTGGTCTATTGCGAAACAGATTAGAAGTTTGCTTTATTCTGTTGTATTCCAAGTGACTCGCTTGTTGTTAGCCTCCGCTATTCATAATAAAAATCGACACAACACTTACCGGCTCGAGGGCGATTCAAAACATTACAATAACTACATAATTTATTACGGTTGTTTATAATTCCAAGCACTTATTTTACTACTTTACACGTTCTAACCCTAAAAACCTATATCTATCTAACTAATATTATAAATGCGAAAGTATGGATGGATGTTTGTTTGTTACTCAATCACGCCTGAACGGCCCAAAAGATCTGGATGAAATTTGGCACATAGATAGAGAAAAGTCTGGAATAGCACATAGGCTACTTTTTATCCCGGAAAATTGTGTAGTTCCCGCGGGATAGCGATAAACGAATTCTTTGCAGACGAAGTCGCTGGCAACAGCTAGTATACATATATAAAAGAAAGTCGTGTTAGTTACTCTATTTATAAGTCGAGAACGGCTGAACCGATTTGGCTGAAAATAGGATACTTTTTTTTTCATTATTGTACCAATGAACGCAAAATATTTACCTTGCTACTACTTACGTGCAAGATAACCAAGCTTGTGCGAAATATATATGTTTTGCATGCAAGCCCCCCCCCTCCACTACTGCCACACAAAACGCACAAAAATCCCACAAACTTAATTAACCATAACAACAAACACTGACGCGGGGTAAGTAGCGGAGTAGCAAGGTAAATATTTTGTGATCATTGAAATGGACCTCTGCAAGGTAACGCCTGATTCAATAAAATATTTAAAACATTATTGTCCTATCACTGTGGCTGCTATAGAGAACCGAAATTTGGGACGGAGGCAGTTTGTAGGTAGGCTAAGTTTATGAGTAGGAGATGTCACTTATGAAAGGGTTGTGCGACTAGATCCCCAACTCCCCAAGTGACTTGCTTACGGGGTAGAAAATAAGATATCTGTACATTTCCTTTAAAGTGGCTGTTAACGAGCGAACTTAAAAACACGCTTGGTGGATTACAGTGGTTTAATCAATCACATAAACTAAACACATTAATAAATAATACAACTAGGAGCCTAGTGAACCGTTCCAAACTGACAACGCAACTGCCGTAAAAGTCCATGTCGTTGTCAGTCAAGGTATTTTTAAGAATCGAACAAGAATACGAGTAAAAGATAAATATATGCTAGTAGGAGGCTGTAACCCAGCCAGTCGCCAACAGTGGCTCTATCACTAGAACTCGGAAATTGCTTAGGTATTTGAAAATAAATTAAGTCTACGCGGACGAAAATATCAAAATACATACTAAGCAATTATTAACATTACTGCAGTAGTCACAGCACTTTATGAATATATAAATAACGCTGCTTTTAACCAACAACTTATTCACAACTGATTACACTTACACCATCTACTTGTTTACCCGTAAAATTTAAATAAAGCAGAAGTAAAACGTAAAAAAAAATCAGACTTAGCATACACACGGACCACAGTAACGAGTGTTTTCGTAGAGCGTGCCAGGCAAACTTTGAATTAAATAGATACCTACAGCTTGCGATAAATGAATATGATTAAGTACGGCTGGAACTTTTAAGTGTCAATGAGACGTATCTCTGATAAGTATTGAAAAATAATTAACCAAACACAGATTACAATAATATACTCAGCGGCACAAAATTTGGCCCAGTCTCCATACAAAATAACCTACATTGCATACATGTGATTCCAATTTTTTTGCCGCTGAGTATATCAAGGAATGGCCTTCTTTTGTTACTTTTTGCTGCTTATTATTCTCTGTGGGACGACTTGTGAAAGGTGATAAGCAAAATAAAAGAATATGCATGCCATCCACATTGACGTAGCGTATGCTGAAACACTTTCTAACATAATCTCGAAGTCTGGATGTCTTGAACAGCAAAGAAACGAACATGCGATGAAAGACAGTGCCGTTTCTGTTATGTTACACTATTTAATCCATAAACGCTTTTTTAAATTACATACCTTATCATGCTCATTGCGATCACGATGGCATCTGATGGCGCAACTCGGAACAACGATGAATTTAAATGCTTTACTTGCAAATAGTATCCCCAAATAAACATTTTTCTAGTAAGAGACATAATAGTAATTTAACAGCTAACTTTTCGAAATTGGCTTTTAGTTGAATACGTACGCCGCTGCTATAAATCAAAGCCCACTTTTCATTTGCCAAGCTGACACTCCCAGGACAAGGTCTTTCTCAAGGCGAGATCAAAGTGCTGGCTTTAATTAATTTCGCTTCAAACGGTCCCTTTGCCGCAAAGATTTTACCAACCAAAAGGCTAGAGTCTAGCCGCTAGACTTTTCACAGCTATGTACAGTAAGTAAAATACTCCAGGAACGGGTGCATTGCCACTCGGCGCCCGATTGTGCGCCCGGGGTGTTCTGACTTGAAAAGTTAGTCGTTCTCACAAATCGTAGTCTTCGCCCTCTGGGAACTAATTAAAGTATTCTTGGTGCAAAGTTTTTCAATAGGGAGGCAGTCCTTTTGTTCGAGAGGAACTGCTTGAAATCGTCGGAACCTCCTTTAAGTTTGTACTCGTAAAATTGAACATTTCACGGAAGTATTCTCTTTAAAATTTGCCATGTCGTAGAAATGTAAGAGACACTATCTAAAATTATATAGTCTTATTTCAACTCTAACTACTTATACTAATACCTACTTTAAAAATAAATAGCCATTTCAAAACTACATATTTCGATTTCGTAAAATATTATCAGCGTCTGACGGTATATTTACGTTAGATTTTTTGTCAAAAAAACGAGCTTGAACTATAATGATTAATCACACAATAGCTCATCTTCTTATCTAATCCAAATTAATCAAGTTTGTAATTTCAACGAGCGGCCAACTGTACCAGGTGCACCGTAGCGAAGCATTACACCCGATAAACCTGATATAATGAGGTCAACGTAATTACCTACTGACAATATAATGGAGAGTCAACCAAGAAATTTCATAACCAGGTTCAATGTCGCTTTTACGGCTTAAACACTAATGATTACTTAGCAGACAATGCAAAAACACTAATGATTACTTAGCAGACAATGCAAAAATTAGGCTTATTGTTTTTTTTAATGACTTGTTCGGCTATCTACACGCTTCCTATAATAGGATCCTAAACGCTATGCATTAGACCGAGATATAAGAGGAATGAAAAAAAATACGCGGAACAACCATCGTATAGGAGTTACGTAGACGTGTCGTCAAAATAAAAATTCTTATCAATTCGCATCACCTCGGTGACGTTAAATCGCTGCTGGGGGTGAGCCGGGGCTAAATCCATTTCCCCCTTAAGAGGGCAACTCGAAAAAAACAAACTCGATGGAGGCTCCAGCGGGAAAACATCGCGAACCTCGCATTTGCCACGCAATAAGCGTCGGTTATCGAATTATATATCGACGATTCCAACTAATTCGAGGCCGGGCCGCCCCCTCCCGCCTACCCCCCCTCGCCCCGCAACTCTAAGCTCATTTCCTGTGCGCCGCCTGGTTGTATTAATTTTAAATTAAGTACGGATTAAGCTACGCGAGCTGTCGAATGCGATGTAAGTAAACACAGTTCCCGGCGCACACATTAGCGGCGCCGCGGAGCGCTCAATATTCGGCTCTAATTGTTTAACTTCTATCAACTGTGAGACACGTATAATGTATTCATGTGATAGTGTTAGGTCACAGCGCGCTAACACAGGTAGGCAGATACTCTAAGGTTAATTTATCGCCGAATGCATGCGAATATTTCATTTTAATAGTCCATTTTTATCGCTGTGAGCTGAAAAGTTTCCAAAAAAAATAGCTTAAATTAATGTAGGAGCCATAAAGAGGTTTAATCCACAAATTCAGCTTAACGCCGCCTAACGATGAGAGCGGCAACGTCGCGTCGCCGGAAGTGACGGAGCGGCAGCGTCGCTCCGCATCGATCATGGCGCTGCACGCACACACGCAAGCGCCCCCACGTGGATGGTACACGCTCACAGATAAACAACTTCTTAGTCTTCACGTGCTTCAGAGTTCCGTCCCGAAGCGCTGAAGGAACCTTTCTCACCTTTGTTTGTCTGGCGAATATTGTTACGTCGATTCGTTTTAAACAGCGCTGATACTTTAATAAAAGGGATAAATAAGAAAGGAATACTTTCCATTCCAATTCCCTATTTCACTGACGAAATTGAGCCATAATAAAACACAAACATAAACAATATTAGGTACCTACATAACATTGCTTGAAATTCTTCGTATTCTTTTGTACTTAAGACTCCAGGGGCCTTACCATGACGTCCTAATTCCGACTCAGTTCAGGTTTTAGCTGTCACTTTTAGTATGGATCTGGCAGCGAACGAACCTAAACTGAATCGCATTAAGATGTCATGGTAAGGCCTCAGGTAGAGGTACAATAATGTATGGGTAAAATACTACTTATACGTAAATGCATGAGCAATTATTAAGGTGCGACGTGTCGTATGCGTCACGTTTTCTCACCGTTTCTTCATACATTTTGTTGCGATGCCGTAACGTCACCGTTTTTTAAGCGGCGGTGTGGTCGCACCCTTATACTTCATTATCGAACTTAATTACATTGCTTACAAATAGGTACAAAATCCTCAATACGGAACTAATACTCACACTTGCATTTCTCTTACCTTAACGGACAACACTTTTACTGTAAATAAAACTTTTATTTAATACTAGCTTCTGCCCGCGACTTCGTCCGCGTAGACTTCATTTATTGACATCAGTCACATATTGCTATGCATATTTGAACAGGCACTTAACACCCCTATTCTGACATTTCATTGTGTTTTTTTTTATATAATAAGCGATATTATATCTCGTGGGAATTTTTGAAATCCCTCCTTAGCGCACCTCTATGATACTGAAGCAATATTTATATACGTTGCGACTCGAGGCAGCTGCGATTTTTGACATGTTCATCGCTATCCCGCGGGAACTATGCAATTTTCCGGGATAAAAAGTAGGCTATAAACCTGGCCGATGATTTTCTCAACAGATTAGTAAAGTTTCCAACAAAATCCGTTCAGCCGTTTTCACGTGATGCGCTCGCAAATATACTCGTGTTCTGTAATCGATTCTAAGTATCCCCAGAAAATATCTTCCATGTACAGACTTTGGACCCTCTTTAGCTTCATTATTATAAACCATTCTCTTGAAACATTATATTATCTACTAAAGAAGTACCGCATCAGATCCGTTGCGTTAGTTTTAAAGATCAAGCATACATAGGGACAGACAGACAGCGGAAAGCCACTTTGTTTTATACTATGTAGTGATTACAAAAATCTTATTGTCAGTCTTGTTAGAAAGGTACACGCGCCTCCACACTATCTCGGTCGGCTCGTTTTTTAGCTGCGAGTACCTACTCGGTCCTGTTTAAAAATATTACGTCAATGGATTGAGATTTCAAACATGACTGTGTCAAAATTAAATTTACTTTAAAGAAAAGCACCAAGGAGTATTGATATCAACTTCGAAGCAAATCGCCCCCAAAATAACTTTCGACCCCTTTTAAACCCCATTAGAACATGAATATCAAGAAAATACGAAACACGTGTTCCATCATTTCTGTCAAAGAATGTTTATGCAAAATTTGAAGTAGATCGGACCAAGGAATCACTTCGCCCCATACAAACTTTGGACCCCCATTTAACCCCTTTAGGGGTCGAATTTCCAAAAATCCTTCCTTAGTGGATGCCTACATTGTATAAGGTATCTGTGTGCAAAATTTCAAGTCTCTAGGTCCAGTGGTTTGGGCAGGGCGATGATCAATTAATGAGTGAGTCAGGACTTTGCCTTTTATATATATAGATTTTACTTCGTCGGGAATAATTCATTTATTGCCATCCCAGCACTCAAAAATTACGCGTTTGAAATATTTGTAGAATGGGCTTATAACTCTATTTAATAAAAAAAAGTAGACTTTGGAAAATGCATTTATTTTAATTTAATTCTAAAAGCTCAACCGTAGCTCCCCGCTACGCCGCTACGGGGCTACGGGCAGCTACGTCGTGCTACGTTTACTCGTAGAGTTACGGAAGCTTCTCAAGAATTCAAGAAAATGAATTTTTTTTAAATTGTTTGTTCTCTCTTTCTCTTTGTGTGTGCGTGTGTGCTTTATGCAAAGCCTTTATGCTACTTAACAATAGATGTATGGATTCATGGATGTATGGATATTGGTTGCTCTTCCACGCAAAATATGATATTTACTAGCTGTTGCCAGCGACTTCGTCTGCAAAGAATTCGTTTATCGCTATCCCGCGAGAACTAAACAATTTTCCGGGATAAAAAGTAGCCTATGTGCTATTCCAGACTTTTCTCTATCTGTGTGCCGAATTTCATCCAGATTCGTTGGACCGTTCTGGCGTGATTGAGTAACAAACAAACATCCATCCATCCATCCATCCATACTTTCGCATTTATAATATTAGTTAGATTATCCCGAAAAATTGCGTACTTCCCGCAAAGTAGATAACTATCAACGAATCCTTCGTAAATTAACGTACTACAAGCAGTTAATTAAAATTGTCGATCGATAGGAAATTAACACAGCCAGTAACATCCGCATCGATCTAGCCAGATCGCAGCAGCCTGATTCATTAAAACCGGGGGTCTGCCACGTGTCGCCCAATAAAGAGAGATTTGTTTCCTGAAATAGACAAAAGCAACTATTAGTTAGGAGTTTGAATTTATGAAGTACCTAAAGTCGGAGAATCTGTCTATACTACCTTTGGTATAAGTCGGTTTATAGTGATAGAACTCGTTATTGTTATACGATAAGGAAGGCAACGTCTTGAGCAGTAAGGTTCTGCCTGAGGGGCCTTACCATGACGTCTTAACTCAATGCGACTCAGTTCAGTAGGCTTATTGTCTAACTCGCTCGCAATCGCCATCGTGTTCATTTTGACAATTCTTGTATGGGCTGACAATTGGCATCGGAATCAGCTAGCTGTCATATTCATACAAGAACTGTCAAAATGAACACGATGGCGATTGCGAGCGATTTAGACAATAAGCCTACAGGTTTTAGCTGTCATTTTTAGTAAGGATCTGAAAGCGAGCGAACCGAAGGTCATCGTTTTTTTAAATCACAGGATATGCATAATACAAATAAATAATTGGCTTCTTTTATAATTAAGCACCACATCACAATGCATGACACATTTTGGTAAATAAAAGAAAAAGAAGTCCAAAGAGACTGGTGACTTGAAATTTGGTACACATTACTAAGGATGCAAGACATCGCAATTACAATAAACATGGAGTACAGGCAGCAACGAAAAAGGTGTTTTTTTTAACAAACAGTTTTTATTTACAACTACTAGTCGTAGGAATGTTTTGTTATTTTTAGTTTGTTTTATGGTTTATCGAGGGTTATTGATATATTACATCTAAATTAATTATTGAAATTGATATTCACTGCAATAACTTAGTCAACGTTTGGCATGACTTGTTTCGGTTGCGATTGAACTGGTCGAGTGTTGCCATACATACTTCCGGATATTTGTCAGCTTCTTTGTGAAGTGCTTTCAGCTGGCGTTCGTATCGTCACAGTGTATGTTTTATGTGCATAGTTTTTAGTTTTATTTGGATCCCACTGATAAACAGCGTTGCGGCTGGCCGCAATATTATTTATGATGAGTGTGGCCCATTTTTTTTTACACCATGTCGGTACTATTTTTAAATATATTGTATTTCTTTTATTTGTTTATCTACGTGTGTAAATAAATCTCTCTCTCTCTCTCTCTCTCTTTCTCATTTGCTTGCCGCAATTTTTTTCTAGACATTTGTAAGGTACAATCAAGAGCATAAATATATGTACGTTACCAAGACGTCAAAAAAAATCTTTACACCCTTATGCCATAAACGACAAGGCCTATGACACATATATATATTTGACATGACGGCTGTATCTATATTATTTAAGCCCTCGACTGCACTCATGAAAATGGGCGATATATTGAAGATGCCTAAATAAAAAATTTCTTAGCCAAATAAAAAAATATAACGATGAACTTGCAATAGCCCTTCGTGCGCCGATGGTTTGGGTCGGTTAACGTTCTGAGCGATTGCCATCAGCCGCACGATGGAAAATGCTAGTTTGAAAGTACAGATAGTAAATATCATGTGTTTCATGAAGTAGCTTCTTCAAGTAAATCGAGTCGCAAGATCTGTTTATCTCAAAGTGAAACTATTTAATAAAATAATGATTATACTAATTTTGTGTTTTTCTACATATCCTATAATCTGAAATTATATTATTTTAAATCTGGTTTTATTATTGAAAGAAATAATAAATTAAACAGTTTGTCACGGTAATACATAAGGGACGATTCGTTCAGTTTCGACCTTTTTAAAGATCTTCTTCAAGGGTGAGTGCGTACCTAATTTTCTTTTTTCAATTCGCGAAATTATTAGCATAACATAAAGATTTAATGTAGTACACTACTAACATAGTCTATAAGTTTATGTAAACTAACACTATATGGACTTTGTCTGAAATAAAAGAATATTATTATTATTATTATTAAAGAAGCAGCATAGGTTTTTTTTTATGTAAGCTATTTTGCTGATTATACTTTGTCAGTCACACTGCATAGTACATTTATACTTGCCTAATTACAAGTCAATCCGACCACTGGAATTTAAATAAAAACATGTAAAACATTGTAAGCTACTACGTATTTCTTGACAAACAAGCCTATCCAAGCTGTATATAATTTCATTTGAAAATGGTTCGATTTTCATTACTCCACATTAATTTACAGTTTGACGCTACTTTGACTCGACGTTTTACTACTATACTACTAGGTACGCGACCCACTTGCTCGTTTGCAAAAAAAAAACTTATAGTTTGGCCTATTCGACGATTATTCATTGCGACTAACACTAGTGTACAAAGAATAGTTAATAACTCAGCGTTACTATTAAACTATTAAAGGCCTCTTCACATGAGACGCGAGCTTTGTGGGCATATTTAAAATGGCCCCGGCCCCCGAGCGAGGGAATTTGGAAACGCACGAACGCTTCAACTAATTGGACACTTTTTTTATTTATAACCTTAGAATGAAAAGATGAGTCGACTATATTATTGTGCAGTGCAGTGATTTTGTCCAATTTTAATTTTTTTTTTATCTTATAATGTTCGTATGTACATATACGTATATATTTCCGTTTCGAATCTTGCAAGTGAATTTGACTAACTTACATTGGTCGGATAACACAATACAACTTTATTTAATTCAAGTGGAAACGCTGAATCTTAACTGTTTACCTTCTAACGACTTAAAATAATTGTTAGGTAACGATTGTCCAATGGTAAGAGGTTTACCTTTCGGTTACGGTTAGCTATTCGGTTAACAGAGCGATGTTAGGTAGATATCTCACAAGGTGGACTGAGTTGCTTCGTGGATAGATGCGGAAAGCCAGTCAACTTATATTTAGAACATTTTTAATGTCAATTAAACATAAGTATTGGTTAATGAGTTAATGACAATTGATCAATGATTTATAAAGACTAACACAAATTAAACAGTTCAACTCACGATTATAAGTCGATTTTGGTTTCGTAATTTTTATAAATCGGGTCACACGAAGTTTAAATAATAATTGATAACAAGAAAGTTCAAAAGACTATGCCATCATTCATCAATTAAGGGTTGACCCTTAGAGGCACTCTGGTATAAAACCGGCTCAAATATATTTTAAGAATTTAATTATCGTTAGTGTAGTATTCTATCCTATTTGTGAAAACAGTAACAGTGAGAACGTACTGTATTTTTTCGCTACCTGCATCCACACCGCGTACCCAGTTGCAAGAGCGCTGACGCAAAGTTCTCATTTGGAGATCTGTTCGAACATACCTTGACTAAAGATCCAAGACTGATCCGAAACATAGTTATACCTCGGCTACGAATACGTAAGTAACCCTTGTATTTCTACGGTCGGAAGCACTTCTATTTTGGCATGACTATGACCACGGGGTGTTAAGATCAAACTAATGGACAGACACTGTGTCACGTGTATCAATAACAGGAAGCTAGCCTGTGCGGTGTTCGCGCGTCGCTCGGACGTCATGCTGCGAGGTTCTTCCTCCCCTCGCCGACAGAGGGCGCAATATTGTTACTTCATCAATCCTCAGTCGGCAGAGACTCAGTTTCGGTTCCCCTGAAATAAACATGACGTAGATCTAAATATTTCAAGAGGGTAGTTGCCAAACTTATTGACGGCACATTCAGTTGAGAGTGAAAATCACTAAATACGAGTTACGAGTGAGTCTATAAATTTGAATTAAAAATATGAAATGGCGTTATAGCACATATCGAGTGTAACAATATAAAACTGTCACTATCATTACGTTTCATTAATTGCATTGACACAGGGGTTGACATAAAGGTCATTTCGAAACAAATAGATTAATTGTACAACGCGATAGAGTCGCAAACGCTTTAAAATACGAGAGAGAGAGAGAGAGAAACATTTATTTACACACATTCGATACACGTAGAAAATATGCTACTATTATCTGCTGATGGCTGTATTGCGCTTGACACGATTGATGCTACATTTTAATTCACTCCTTGAGACATAGCGGCCAAACGCTGAGTTCATTATCCTACCCAATAGATTATACGCCCTTCTCGGCTAAATTTTCACTTTAAATATCCTGCGAGAAAATTATCCGTTTATCACGGTAATGTTTTTGACGCAACGCTGTAATCATAAATAAATAATGGATCACCTACGTCTCTATACTCCGGGGCAACAAAATCATTGTAGCAAACGTGTAAGCCGTAGCAGACAAGCGTAGCAGACGCAGCGCTACGACGCGTAGCACACTACGTACGCAGCCTTCATTTATGTAGTGTAGTGCTTTAAAACTCGAAATGGACAGGTTTGTTCTCAAAATCAATTCTACTTTTAAATTTTATTACGATTCTTAAATTGGCAACCATACAGTTCGTCCGTCCAACAAACGCCATGAATAGAATTCAGCCAACAATATGCCTAAATTCAACCAATTATATGGACAATTATCAAGATAGGAAAAAGCGGACTGTGAAACAATTTATAAAAAAAATTGAAACAAGCACAAAAGCGGCGGGCGCCGCTGTCATTGTGTCGAAACGAGAATGCCGAATGGCCGAATTAAAAAAATAAAAACAATATGCGCTCGTGACAAACGAGTGCCCCCGGGCGGCCGAGTGCACCCAATTCTTCGCCGGCCAACAAGCGCTTTATGTGCGACGTTCTAAAACTGTGGATCGAAAATCGAAATTTGTAGCGCATTTCAAATTTTGTCAAACCGTCGGCGTCATAAGCCGGTGGCTAACAGGCTGTCGCGGGCCACAAAGCCTGCTGATTACCGGCGCCGTAGGAGCTCCTCGTCATTATCTCCCGCCCACCCTGTTTATTTTTGTGAGATAAAGATTAGCCGGAGTGGCGCGTGATTGGCGGGGTGGGTGGTAGGGGTGCGCGCGGGCGGGGCGGGGCGGGGCGGGGCGGGGCGGGGCGTCGCCGGGCCCGCCCCGCGGAGCCGGCGCCGCCGCCGCGCGGCCGCAGCGCGCGAGTTCGTCATGAGGCTGCCGTCGCCGTGACCCGCGCCATGCTCGATATCAAAAGCTCCGCCGACTACCTCAGTCGGTCGGGACCTTTTACCAACTTCTCTATGCTGTTTGCGGGTGAATATCAATTATTATATTATCGTGACGTGACGTGAAGTGTTTGTGATGTGTTGTGGCGAAGGTTTTGTATATCTTGGACCATCGGGTGTTTTTTTTTTATCTTGACGGCCTCCAGAGGCTCGTCGTTTTGTTTGAACGGCATCCCCAACATATAATTTTCATTACAATAACACTGCTTATTGTAAATCACGGTATTTATTTATTATTGGTGCTTATTTAGGTATGGGTTTTGGATGGAGATGTTAAAAAAAGTTTTATGACCCGTTCATTTGATTTTAGTCCAAGTCATATTAGTACTAGGAAATCCATATTCTATTTTTGTAATCCACTTAATGAACTGCTTTTGTGCTGTACCTAATTTATTTTTTAGCTTGTACAGACCGTCTCTTAGTACGAGTACATACATTCGAAGGAGATCAGAGTGCGTCACGTGAAAACGGCTGAACGCATTTTGATGCAAACTTTAGTAATCTGTTGAGAAACTCACCGGCCAGGTGATAGGCTACTTTTTATCCCGGAAAATTTCATAGTTCCCGCGGGATAGCGATAAACTTGTCAAAGGTCGCAGCTTCCTAGAGCCGCAACGTAAATAAATAATTCTTCAGTATCCAGTATCATAGAGGTGCACTAATTTTTGGATTGGGATTTTTTCAAAAATCCCCCGGGATAGTGAATAAATGGGGTTTGTAAATCCACTGACAAGGGAACCTGTCCTCATAACTATAATTACTAGAGTCTTGAAATTTGGCACACAATTCATAATAACTGCTGAAAATTAATTTCAAGACCTCAAAATTCCTTCAGGATAGGGAGAAAAAACGGATTTATATGATTACTTTGAAATTTTCTTATCTCCGTAACTATTATTACCTAGTTACTAATATCTTTAAATTTGGTTTACCAGTAGGTAATTATGATATCTGAAAACTAATTTCAATATATTGCAAAACTAGCTTCTACCCGCGACTTCGTCTGCGTAGAATTATGCATATAAACTTTCCTCTTAAATTATTCGATCTATTAAAGAAAACCGCATCAAAATCCGTTGCGTAGTTTCAAAGATCTAAGCATACATAGAGGCAGCCAGACAGCGCAAAGCGACTTTGTTTTAAACTACCTACCTATGTGATCATTTCCGTGGGATAAGAAAAAAAGAGTTTCTTGGTATTTGGTAGCCTACAAAGGGATTTTCCAATTTTCCCACGGGATAAAAGAACGGTATAGAAAATATAGACTAATGTATTTAGTAGACGTGTTCTTTGAAGATCACGTACATAGGTGTCATAAAGAAGCGATTTTTGAAATTTCTCACAAAAAGGATGGGATAAAAAATAATGGAAGTGGGGTGTCCAATCCATACAAAACACGGATTTATTTCGTTGAGGTAGGTAGGTAGTATGTAATCCTTTGTGCTAGTACGACTCGCTGGCTGGATTTTAGGGTTCCGTACCCAAAGGGTAAAAACGGGACCCTATTACTAAGACTTCGCTGTCCGTCCGTCCGTCCGTCTGTCACCAGGCTGTATCTCAGGTACCGTAATAGCTAGACAGTTTAAATTTTCACAGATTGTGTATTTCTGTTGCTGCTATAACAACAAATACTAAAAACAAAATAATAATAATAATTAAGGGGGGCTCCCATACAAAAAACGCGATATTTTAGCCCTTTTTATGGCTACCTCTCGCCGAGCTAGATCTCAAGAACCGTAATAGCTAGACAGTTGAAATTTGCACAAATTATGTACTTTTATGGCTACAACAACAAATACTAAAATCAAAATAATAATAATGAATGGGGCTCCCATCCCACACAATAGAGTAGTTGTTGGCGTTTTTTGCTGTATCTTATGAACCGTAATAGCAAGGTTAAAATTTTTACAGCTCTTGTATTTTTTTTCTGGTACGGAACCCTTCGTGCGCGAAGAAGTTTTAGCGCAAATTTTTATTCTGCGCGGACGAAGTCGCGGGCAAAAGCTTGTATCGAATAATAACAGTCATTTTTACTAAGGTCATCTTCCTATATTTGCTAGATAACCTGGTCACCTGTCTACCCGTTAAGTTTGTACTTACGGTACAAGGTTTATTTGACGCCGGTTTCAGAATCCCCCCTCCCTCCCGCTTGATAACGGCTTATTTGTCGTGGCAAAAAACATACATATAAAATGACTTTCATTGATGGTTTATTCGAGCTATGCAGGTTGGTCACTACTCAAAATCCTATAGAAAGCCAGTAAAACTAGGACCGTACTTACCTACTGGCAAACTATAAAAGTGAACAACTATTATTTACGTAATGAGGAAGTACTTCGTTTATACTCATAGTCAAGATGGCATTTTTCTGCCAATTTTAATTACGAATATAATAATCAAAGTTATGAAAATAAAGTATTTAACTAAATAGTAAAAAAAAGAAGACATTAATTAATTTTGCAAGGCACACAAATAGCATACACACAATACCCAATAGTAGTATAGTACTTTCTTACCTGACTATTTTGAGTTACGACTAAATATTTGAATGAAAAATACCGACGTAACAATGAGAAGCATTATTTTGACCCACACAAATGAAATGACCTTCCAATTTAAACACAATTTACTTTATTTCGTTTAGTGGTAGCTAAAAATATAGGATTGCTGATAAACAAGTCTGGGATTAAAAGTGTAAACGAAGTTAAGTTTATGAGTTCCAAAATAGGAGACTATTCTATAATCGATAGAAATTCTACTAGAAACAACAACTTCTGTTTGAAATATGTATTTAAATAGTACATTATGATACAAGTGTGCTATGTTGATCATTACACACGAGGCATTATTGCTCGCGAGCGACAGCGAGCGAGGTAAGAACGCCGAGTGGAGTAATGATCAATGCACACGCGTTTCATACGACGTTTTTCAACAAATTTGCGAGGAAAAATCAATGAGATTCTTAATAAGTAAGTAAAAAGAACTTTAGTTTACCTTTGTTACCAGACATTGCTTAGCTGGGCCCTATTTTATAAAGCTACAGGTTACAATTCTACAGGCGTTTATTGGCAACATTTGTCCTGTTTTTTACAATTTGCGTTTTATAAAAGTACTGTGTAACAATTTTACATGCTACAGGTACAGGCGCCTGTAGGCTGATCAAGATTGATGCTGTAGGCTGATTTAGAACTTTTCTTTGTAATTTGGTAATTAACAACTTGGATTTCTTAGTGACATAACATGTCCGAAGATAGTTTACTAGTATTTCCGGCGATGGACACTATTTACATTTCGTTTTTCTTTATTATTTGAACTCGTAATTTATAAAGCAATAACAAAGTAAAATAATCAACAAAATCTGTGTGTGAAAGATGGCGGCAGATATTTTCTCCGCGCCAATCCGCGCGCAGCACTCACGCATGCGCGCTGTGCACCTCGCACGCGCGGAACGAGGCACTGACAACAGACTGCTAAACAGCCTAATATTAAAATAATAATAAAATAATTAATTATTGTCTTAAATATGCAAATTATGGTCACTTTTTAGATAAAAATGAATACTTTGTCGAAACTAAATGTTTATTTATCATCTTTAACCTAAAATAGTATAATATTCACGAAAATATTCCTTGTTCTTATACATAACTGAACTATTTGCTGAGATTAAAAAAAGTTAAATATTACCGCACTCGTGTGGTAATAAGATTACGGCACTTGTGCGTAATAAGCTGAATTATGAGCTTAAATGCGGTGCAATAAGACTCAATTTACGAGCAACTGTGTTGAAAAGTTAATGAATGAATTAATTAGTTCATTTTAATTGCTCAACAGGGGCCTAGCTTGCTAAATTTGATCCCGGACTTTAAATCCAATATTTCTTTATTTATAACAAACTAGCTATTGACCGCGACTTCGTCTGCGAAGAATTCGTTTCGCGCTATCCGCGGGAACTATGCAATTATGTATACATCGTGACGGAGAGAAAGACAGGCTGACAGACTGACATACGGAGTTACTTTTGCGTGTTTGCGTGTTTAAATGGATATGGATAGATATAGGGTTGGGATAAGCGCTTACTATGTATACACGGTGACTGAATTAGTTATTAGACCAATTTATCTTACTGTCTGGGCAAAATTAAATCTAACTGTGCGTGTGTTAAAGTAATTAATTATTATCTGAATTATCTAATTAATAATAAGTGATAAAACATTAGTGAACATAATTTGATCGTCACCCTACTTTTCTTGAGATGCATACTTCAGCTACTATCAGTTAAGACAAAAAAACATAGAACACACACACACACACACACAAAAACCAGGCCTATGGTTACAATAATTTCGGTTTAAAATTAAATCCGAAAAAGATAAAAAAGCCGTGGTAGCCTAGTGGTTTAACCTGTGGCCTCTCAAGCAGAGCGTCGTGGGTTCAAATCCCGGGCTCGCACCTCTGAGTTTTTCGGAATTTATGTGCGAAAATTGCATTTGTAATTTGCCATGAGCTTTTCGGTGAAGGAAAACATCGTGAGGAAACCTGCACACATCTGCGAAGAAATTCAATGGTGTGTGTTAAGTTCCCAATCCGCACTGGGCGCGCGTGGGAACTATAGCCCAAACCCTCCAATACACGGAGGAGGCCTATGCCATGAGGCACGCCGAATTACGCGACAATTTAATAAAAAAAAAAAACGACACTAACAACAACAACATGTACTTACTGAAATTGTAGCGAATTCGGAATAAAAAGGCTTATAAATAAATAAATAAAGTACATAATACGTACATGTATCACATCTTTATCCCTTAGGGGTATAACAGAGCTTAAGGTAAAAAAAACCTTAAGACCACGTTTAGCATGATTAAGGGCAAAATCACCGTGTAGGTATACATATATAATAAACTATAATACATATATATACTAACTGCATGTTTTATGTTCGCACAATAAACCACCGTGGGTTTCCGATCAGTCACTGAGTCTTACAATTTTATTATTCCGGAATATGTCAAAAGTCAAAAGACGAAAGTTTATTTTGTAAATAGGCCGCCAAGGGCTCTTTTACATGTCTTTTTTTTAATCTACCAGCGCATTCGGAAATACCATCATTGCCAAGAAGAATGCGCCGCAAGAAACTTGGCAGAAAGTCATTTTTTCAAAATAAAATAGATTTACAGTAGTACTTAAATTCTACTTAACTTACCTATAATACAATTAATACATTTTATTTTATCAGCAGGTGGTCTGCAGGGTTACCATGACGTCTTAATGCGATTCAGTTTAGGTTGGCTCGCTGTCAGATTCATACTAAAAGTGACATGACAGCTAAAACTTGAACTGAGTCGGAATTAGGACGTCATGGTAAGGCCCCTGGTTAGTTTGATTGAACTGTCAGGGTAAAGGTTTTACAACATACTTTTTGATTTGTCATTCCTTTGAAGTCCGCCAGCCTTAACTACGCTTTGAACATCGACCGATGTATAAAACCAAGTTAACCACAATCGAAAATTCTGAAAAACATTTACACTGTTTTAACACAACAAACTAACCCAACCACCTGCTGAAGTATTCTGGATTAATTTAACTACAGTGTATAAGTATCCATTAATTAAGCCCATGAAATTTTAAAAAAGTGTTACTAGGTAAATTTCAAAATATATTCGTCCGTAACGATGATTTTGTAACCGCTTGAGATCTCTTCGTGACAAATAAATCAAGCTTCTAGTTTTGTTCACAACGAAGTTTTATGGGGTCGAAAATTTCGAGAAAAGGATGGTACGGCCGTGTCGCTTTTTTGCCCGACTTGGCGGGGACACCGCCGTGCCCTTAGATTTTGTAGAGGTAGGTACACGGGGCCAAGTTTTTTACTTACTTGTTAAAGTGGTTTTCATATCATGGTCAGAGTAGCCCATACCATTGAAAAATCATAATTGATTAGGCTTTAAGCCCCGTTCAGTATTTTGTTCTACCCATCCATCCATCCGTACATTTATAAATTACGCATTCTGTCTCTATGTTTGCTACTTCTTTCCGACAAAACCTCTCTACTGATATTATTTTGTTGTTGCGAACCGTTCCACCGATTATAGGCCTAACGTAGCGAGCAGCGATTGCCGCCGCTTCACATCGGGAGAGGGTTGAGAGTGTTCGCAGCCCCTCTCGGCCATCGACACCTCTGAAAGTCTCACCAAATTCCAGCAAATGCCACCTTATAACGTTTCGAGACATTTATTTTGCAGTATCGCGTTATATAATAAAGAAAATCTTTCTTGAAATATAAAAACAATAGCGTCGGCTAACAGTCATTTTATACAGTCGTCTCAATATATTATTTCTATCGTTTTTTTTTTCATGACCATCGGTATATTTTTAGAAGAGGATAAAGCTCGCATAGCTATCTCCTGCTATTAAGTGCTTTATGTAATCACACCTTTACTTAAGGTTAAAATAAACGATTCGTTTTGATGGCCACAAGTCATCAGGAGTCTTAACAATGTCATGAACCGCTTTCATAAAGAATTTTATTGAAATCGGTTGTCCTGAATCGAGAACAGAAATCTTTGCTTCTAACACAGATTTTCAAGGCAAATGCATTACATTAACTAGAACAGCAGCACCTACCTAAATTAAATTTCGATGTAGTTAATCTTTCAAAATTTGAAATGAGCAAACGTCTGACCATTGGCCACCCTATCCTGCTTAAGTCAAGGTCTGTAATTTTTAACGTTCAATATAATACAATACAATACAATAACTCTTTATTGAACACTACATATAACAATCAAAACAGAAAAAGGTATACAGAAGTCATAAGGAACAATACGTACGTACGTTCCATTTTTTTTACAAATTATCTAAAAGGTTTTACATTAATAGTTCAACATTATAATAAAAACAGAGAAATGTACGACTCTTGATTAATTAAAAAACCAAATGGAATTTAAACAAACTGTTTTAAGCATATATTTACCTACTTAAATAGCCTTTTTCTTATGTTTTAGGGCATTAAAAATTTATTTCTGTTCTTGACCCTGTATTTTTAAAGGAGCGAGTTGATTAGTAATTTAATCTATAAAATTTAATAACAAAATAACAATCACTCAGATATTTGGAATGTAACGTGTAATATGTTTTTCAGATGCATCATACAAAAGCACTTGGTCTACACATGCATCGTCACAAGGATCACAAGGTGAGAACAACCTAGTGATATAAGAAATTAAAAAAATCTGCCAAACCTGTTGAGGTGCCTCCTTGGTAAAATTTTCGTAAAGCTCGACTTTTAAGTGTACCTACCACCAGCAAACTGATACTATAAGTTTGTTTATTAATACAATCATGTCTGAATGGTATCAAAAGGCTATTTGACCAATTATATCAAACAAGCATTATACGAAACATCACATTGGGGCAATGATACAATTCAGTAAGCAATAAAGTTATTGATCAGATTTCTTATGTAAAATGTAGTATGTCTCATAGTTTGGCTTCTCCTATAGTGAAATATCAATTTTAATATTAAGTACTGGCCACAAATTCATCTGCGTATCGGACTTTCCAATATAACGCTCGATTGATTGACAAAACATGGTACACATAATTTTAAATACCTGAAACTATAAAAAGAAACTTAATTACTCTTAACTGTAGATAAGTTATGCGAAAATAATTTTAAGAAGCAAAGCGTCAAGGCACATATTTTTATGCTAAACAACAGAAAGGAAAGTAACAAACAGACTCACAAACCGACACCCTCACAAACTTTCGCATCTTATAATAAAATAGCATAGGTGGTAGCATGTCAAATGTCAAGGTAAAGAAAAAGTTTCATATTACGTAGCGTGGATGTCCATTAACACGTTAAATCATAATATATTTAATACGACATTTCATTGACATTCAGTGAGTAGACGAAGCTGAAAAATTTAATCAGTATAAATTGTCTATAAACGTTAGGTACACCTACGATTGATTCATCGATCATTCCTGAGGGTGGCAGAGTATATTTCACATCCAGTCACACAAGCATTCACACAATTTAACCAATTTTTTCGAAGTCGATCTAAAACAGTCCCCCAAAACGCATAACCATGTCATGTACAATTTTATATTCCGCGTAAAAATCAAAACAATGGGCCCCTAAAATTATAACACGCGAGCTGCCGACGGCGGCGCGCGCGCCGGCACGCGCCGCGCCCGGCCAGACAATACCCACCTAATTCTTTGATTGACACTTACAATATTTCGGTAAGTGATGCAATATTTTGATGATTATCGTTATATAGCGCAGCGAGAAGCAAAGGGACACCATTATCGCATCGCATGGTTCACTCGGCACGCATTGATGCTGATCCGGGCTCTCTACGCCGTTTCATTTGTCCAATTTGAAATTAAATTTCGCGAATATCGCATCTTACTTTCAATTACAATTGATGCGTAGTTGTCTTACCCCTTATTCTTAAACCCTTGTTAACTTTATGCTAACTTAATAACCGTTTGCCAAGAGAGAAAAATCGTAATTTAGCAAGAGTTAGCGTTTTTACATAAATAATAATTCGGGTTTGTCGGAATCGTGCTAATCGTTTTAATTACCCTTTTATTATGACACATATTTACTTAACAGATCACGCATACTCGATCGACTTTTTGAAATGAATAATTACTTAATATTTAAACTGGCTCCTTATCACGAGGTTTATTCTACTTTTTGTATATACTACACTCCAATAAAGTGGGGAAATATAAAACACTAATTTCCTACTTATGTCGACTTCGTTAAGTTCTAGCTTGCCTGTACAAGTGCCATCAAATAAATTGGAGCAACGTAAGTTAATATTTTATCGACATAATTATTATAATTGTTGCTTTCCATAGGTGACCTGCATGTTCGTTTGCCACGTTCGTCACATAAAAAAATGACAAAACAACTTCATAATTTTCTGTTCAGGTCAGGACTTCGAACACCTTTGCCGCTCCAATATTAAATCTAAACACTGCTCTGTGTAGATTCACCCCACCTTAAAATACAGGATGCTTTTTTTGCTTACTGTTAATAAAATAATGATAAGTCGTTATAGTCCCACAGAGACGTCGTAGCGTCAATCCGTGACGACTTAATGCCCCGCACAAAAGTTGTAAATGATTTAGTCGCCGCGCCCAGGGGACCTATAATACAGGGGGTCGATTACCAGGACACTCGATATTATGAAAAACGGTTTGTGAAGTTATTAAAGCGCTTACGCTCTTAAACGACTTTTATTATCTGCAACTAATCATTTAGATACCTACGTTACTACACTGCTACTTACAGGTTTTGGTATCGAAATAGCAACATCAATATTGTTTTTATTGTTAAGTAAGTACGCCAAAAAAAGTGTACAAAATAGTGTTAATTTCTCTAAGTACCTATCTAAAAAACTATCAAGTTTGGCACTGAGTGTTAGCTGTTCATTAATTCCAGAGGGTTTAGCCGTTTTAAGGTCACATCACAGATATTCCGATTGTCATGGAACCACAGCGTAAAACATCGAGTTATTGGTCTTGAACATTGTACTCGTACCTATCATGAAACAACCAAGTCAACAAGATTTTACTAGGATTGATTTGACTGCTAACAGTAAAACTTGGCACATTTTTAATATTCATATTTTTGGTGAGATTTCACACTTACATCAGGTATACTTTGCTTTGTCACTCCAACCAAACTCAAACCAGATTTTTTTTAAGTTCTATTGTTCAAATATAAGGCGTAGGGAACTATTTCACAATGGAATTCTCCATAATTTTTCGCAGTAGCGATAAGTAACCAAAGACTACCTACTTTAGCTTCCAATCGTGAAAAGAAGAGAGAGGGAATAATTGAAAACTTTACAGATATCTACATTTTTTTATATAGCATAGAATTTTTAAAATAAATATAAAAGTAGATATAGATACTGGAAATTAGATACGTATACCTAATAGCAACAAAGGAGGATTTAATAAACGACATTACTAATATCGCAATAAATACATTAAAACTAAACATAATCAGGCGACTGATGCCGAAATAGTACCCCAAATCTGTGACCCCGTTGCTTCGGCTCCCCTTGCAGTTTGTACAATATAAACTAAAATTAACTGACCTATAGCGTTATTTAACTAAACGGTGCTCATTTGCCGAGATTTGTGAGGTGGCCCACTAATGACTCTAAAAGTTAATGATTAATTAACACAGGCACCCACGATAATGCCATTAATAACATTCATTTATTATTGAGAAAAGTGGCTTAATTTTAATTGGTGGGTAGTACATTACGTACAGTAAGCCATGAAAATGACAAAAATTATCATCTATTAAACTTCCGTGAATAATATTCCAGTAGCAGTTTTCACATGATGGCTCGGATAACAGTTATGAAAGGTGCAAAGTCTGTTTTATAAAATAAAGGATGTGTATAAACACGCACGCCGCCCTGCTCTCGCGGCTCTGAGCCAAAATGAGACGAAACGAGCGGCGGCGGCGAAAATTAACTAAAAGTGGCTCCCATCCACAGCTCTCCGTCCCGCTTGCTCTTATAAACAACCAGAAAAGTGGAGGCAGATAGAGCACGAGGAAAATCGCCAGAGGCACTCGGAGGGAAACTCTGAGCACCCTATTGTTTTGCATTCTGTGAAGCGCGAACGCGAAGAATATTACGCGAAGCGAGGATAAAAGGGAGAATTTAATTCCGGCTAACAATCAGAACTTATAATCTGGATTTTTTCAGTCAGTTTTTATATCTTTTTGTGTTCGTATTCAATGCCAAGATGGCTTTAGCAAACTTCAGCGCGTTCTATCTTAAAATAACCATATTGTGGTTATTTTAAGACCTATGTAGGTAAAATGGCAATTTTATAGATCATCTTAATTCCTAATCGCTTAAATGTCTATTTTTTAGTAACAACAATAAAAAAACAACCGCACACTTCAAATCGAACTCAAATTTCAATGTTTCATGACATGACCATTAATGGTATAATGACTGCATATACTTCCTAATCCAGTTCCTAATGCACAATACTTTGTGCATTAGGAACAAAAGGATTCTATCCAGGATTCAACAATATTATTCGAATAAACTATTGTAGAAGGTATCAAATACGCTAACGCAAGCTAAAAAAATATATCTTACTAAGGTAGGAACTTCTTCATTTACTGCGTATTTCATTACTGACCAAACTGTGATTGCACGCGCTCGCACCAGCCATTGCCTTTGACAAATAGTTTTGACACGAACCTCCTTTGATCCTGTGTAATGAGAATTTAATTTGTGGTGGTGACGGGCCCACAGACATCGGCTTAAATTTGTGTTTTTAAAGGGGCGCAGTTTTGAATTGTTATCACGGCGCGCTGCCGCTGGGTAAACTGTACGACCGGTTTGCTTTACCCGCTTTTCACAAGTTTTATTTGTTGGGAGTGCCGGATTAAGCTTTTATTTAGTTTCACTGGTGTCGATGTCTATGGATAGGTATGTAATCTTATAACTAGAATTTGATCAAATTCCAGGGCTCGTATAAAAAATAACAAAAAACGTGATTATCACTACTATTATACTTAGAAAAAATATACATTTACCTATATCGGGTGGGCCCTGAAGCAAAAAATTAAAACACAGGTTCTGCTACTTAAATGGAACTACTTTATTTCTGCAACTTTCATTTATTCCAAACAAATTAAATGGTATTTTCAATGTACGACATCCAATAGCCTTAAATGACATCGCCTGTTACATTACTAAATGACGGATTTAGCAATACATTGCTTATGCAATTAAACTTTAAACTACAATAAAAATGGCAATACAAATTATTTTTAAAAGTTGTAGAACGAAATTAGCTCAGAATGAATACCGAAAGCTGTGGGTTTAATTTTTTTGCTTCTGTTACGGGGCCCACCCTGTATAATATTCTTCGATATTATTTTTTCAGTCTTATTAGTAGGTAGTTCTAAAAATTTACAAATTAATAGCAAAAAGATTAGCCGGCAACAACGACAGCATGTTTACTTTAAAACTTGTAATCTATGGAAGGAATATTATGAAACATGACACCTTGTAGGTACATTTATTTAGTTTGTAGAGATAGTGGATAGTGCTTTTACTGTGCGTGGCTAATATCACGAGTATTATGTTTCGTATGATGGATGTCGTGTGGGTCGCTAAGGACCAGCCACGCTACAGAATACCTCAAAGAATTGGGATAAACATAGAAAGAGTGTTATAGATAAAATACCTCTTGGAGTACAGAAGTTCAAAGTAGCAGAACAATGCTCAGATCACGACGGGTATACTGTAGGATTACATTATGGGTACTATTGGGTACATATCAACTGTAGTCAAAAACGTACCAGAGAAGACACATTAACTTCTTACTCGTAGAGTAGTTGAAAGTGGTGATTAAAGAAATTGTATAAAATTAAAATGCGGATTTACTTAGAAGCACGTCTGTGGTTAAGATGTCTAAGCACATTCGGAAAAAGTTATGTAGTTTCAGCGGAATAATTAAATTTTTAAACGTCAATTAAATGAAAAATCTAGAAACAAACGTAAACCAATCTTATCTATGCTTCTTTAATTAAGCAATAAGTAGGTACAAAACTGATATTTCTAAGATAAAATAGTTGACACTATCACACCGCCTGGCCCCCTAAAAATCATGCGCCGAGAAACATGAAATCAAAAAACACCCGAATCAAAGGATCCTTCCAGTATGTTGGTTTAACACTAACAATGCGTGAAATCTGATTGCTGACTTCAAAGAGACAATCCAATTCCTTCAAAAACATCAAATTGATAGTAAGTTCTAACCGGGAGAGGGTACGGTTCCATTTTGTAAAATGAGTGACCCCTTATAGCCAGAAGGGATATCCATTGCTATAGAACAAATGGCCAATATTATCTATCAATCGATTTTCGAGACACGGAATTTTTCATATTAAGTAGTAATTTCAATTACCTATGTTTTCAAATTAAACTAAAAGTCACAATGAAAATAAGCAAGTTGATGCACTAAATTAATCAGCATGAAGAGTCAATGAACTAACGAATTATTAGCTGACTTCAAGAAATGTGGAAGTTCTACTGCATTGTACTTTATAAGTACCTAAATTTTTACCCGCGGCTTTGCCCCCTTCCTTTTTTTTCAATTCTTTTTAATTTTTATGTTTTTTATGTTTTAAGAATTTTCCGAATTGGTTCAGCCGTTTCCGAGTTTTGTGTTTAGAAACATAAATTTATATTAACCCTCGACGCAAAAAGAAGAGTGTTATAAGTTTGACATCGATGTCCGCGTGTGTGTGTGTGTGTGTGTGTGTGTGTGTGTGTGTCTCTGTCTGTGACATCGTAGCTCTCTAGCGGGTGGACCGATTTGGATGCAGTTTTTTTTTAATTCGAAAGCCCTTGTTAAGAAGGAAGCCCTTGTTGTGTCACTTGCGGTGGCTCTTAACCATGTTTGGTAAAAATCGGTCCAGCGGTTTGAAGATTGAATTATCTTTTTATCCTTTTTATATACAACCGCATCAAAATCCGTTGCTTAGTTTTAAAGATTTAAGCATACATAGGGACATAGGGACAGAGAAAGCGACTTTGTTTTATACTATGTAGTGATGATTACTCGATTAATGCATGGGGGTTTTTTATTTTTTAATTTAATGTTATTTAGGATTGGAAACTTTACGTGCACAGGAATATCAACTTTTGATACCTGGGGCATTACCATGACGTCCTAATTCCGTCAGTTCAAGTTTTAGCTGTCACTGTCACTTTTAGTATGAATCTGACAGCGAGCGAACCTAAACTGAATCGCATTAAGACGTCATGGTAAGGCCCCTGTTTGAGCTGAGAACCCTCTGTGCCCCTCGACTTTATAAATGAGATTTCATCCGTCGGTTTGCTTGTTTCAGGCTATGGCACCAACACGTTGTCAGCTATGTCAAAGTCATCACTCGACGCACACACACATCTTCGTCAACCCGGTGAGTGATTTATCCCTGAGTGATTTAAATCAGCATAAAACATACTGACACATATTGCTGTTTGTTCATAACACTTAGTCTGAACAACAATTAGGTAGACCTACTTCTTTAGGGCAGAATATTAATTCGCGTTGTCTACGCATGCTACATGCTAAAGAATAGAGCGGGTTGGTTTGTATGCAGAGTGTGCCGTAGAACAGGAAAGGTTTTGTTAAGAAGACTCTCAACCTAAACATAAGACCATAAAATCATTTATTTACTTCAACTGAGTTCAATCTAGCATTATATGTATAGTAAGGAATTGGTTAAATATATTTAACTCGTACTGCATTCGTACTGGCATAAAAAGGCCGTTGACCTTACTATACTAGGATGCCAAGACACCACCTGAACCCAACATTCCGATGTATGCGAGTCAATGTTACTCTAGAAAATTCGGCTTCTCGATTTTAGCAGCTGAACATCTGGTCGGGTAAGCCACATTAACGATGAAATCGTTTGTTACATAACACTAATCATACCAAAGTCCTGTCTGTGGACTAACTCATAAACGCATCTCAACCTTGGGCCTTAAATCAGAGACTACTTTATTTCACTTGCTACGATCCTGACTTACCTCTACTAATAAACTACTGTTTACAAATACAACGCAAGTTTTCCTATTCCTATTGTCATTTTTCGATTTGCACAAGAAAAGATAACTTGAGAGTATCTAACGAACTATAAATTTTGTTCGGCCATTAGCGACCGTCGGGCCGTCCCGGGCGGGGTGCTCGCCAAACACTCGCCGTTACTGTTTGTTGTCCACGGTCAGTTACCCAGGGTACATAAAAGCTTATTTGTGTCTGGCCTTTATTGTGTCCAAACATATTCTTTTCTGACCCCGAAGCTGGTCGCGAGCCCGTAAAGGTCCAGTGGATGTTTTTCCACTGTAGAATTGTTTGAGTACCTGTATCTCTGTAGCGCGTACTATTCTAACACGCTATCTCTATAATCCCGATAGAACTAGATTGACCGTTTTACTAAAACTCGGTTAAATTAATCCGATGACGTTAACTTTCAGACAAAAAAGAGGTATAACGATATAAGTCAAATGCTCTTGTGTTACTCTAGTTAATATTTCGTGTAATTTTAATCAAAAATCGACCGTAAACAAGTGATCTGCAAGCTACATAACCCAAATCATTATTTATACAGCTAGTAAACTAAACATCTTATTGATTGCCAAGTCTTAGCACGATTAACAACTAATTTCGACACTAACGAAGGAGTACTTTATTAAGCGCATATCCCTGAGAGCCATCGAAAGAAGGGTCAGCTTTGCTTCAGTACGTGACGGATTTATATTATGACTGTCTGTAGGCCTCTACATAACGTATAGGTATAAAATAAGCTGCAGTATTGCTTAATTTTTGTTTTTCAGTACAAGTACTTAATGGAAATTGACTTCGTGCATTGGCAGGCTTGGTTAAATGAGTTCATAATATAACACAGTGCTACATGTAAAATACACAAAACACATGTCTGTCATTTTATAAAAATAAACAAAATAGACGAGGAATAAGGATAACAAAACCCATCCCTGTTTATCGCTCTCTTGATGTTAAGCTCAAACGATTTGAATACAAAACAACGTCTGATTGTTCAAAGAGATGAAGGTTCGACAACTATTCTTTGTATACATAACTACGCGAATTTTCTAAGTCACATTCCTTCGTACATCAGTTGATCCAATGCATCGAATAGTGTCATATTTCGCTTTAAAGATTAAGCATTGATGTTCACGCTTAAGATTAATTTACTTTAATTGTTAAAAATTAGATACCTACGTTAGGTTCAGTAATGTGATGGCATAACCTGACGCGCTTTGCTGAACAAAGACGGGAGAGAGTAAGGACAAAACGGAGACAAGCAGAGAGTGACGGAGCGCCGCTGCCGCCGCCGGGTCGGGCTCGATTTCATTAGAAAACATTGGTGTTTGCTCGCGTGTCAGGCGCGTGTCACTCGACGCGCGACCGCAGGGGTCACGGTGTTAAGTTACACGTTACACGGCGTGGGGGCAGCCCTGATTTTCGGCTTCTCGCTTAACAAATACAACCGAAATATCGATAAAATGAAAATCTTAAAACATAAACCGTGTCGTTTTCCAACTCTTTACAGTCAACATAACTCGGGAAGTATTCGCAAAGTTATTTACATAATATGCGCAAGATTTTGTTCAACAAAACTTCGTGATTGGTATCAGGTGGAAATGTAACAAGCAAAAGGGAAGGCGCCTCGAAACACAGATTCCGATATTTATTCAAATCAAGTGCGTGCCGGTTACTTTATTCAGGGCTGTATGGCATGCAATGCAACGATACAAGGCGCTTGAGTATTTTGAAACAAAAACAACAATCACAACGAAAAACCTGTCTGGTTCAGAACGATTTAACTCATTCTAATATTTTTATTAACTTATCTTCGTATTCAACGCCTTGAACCCTGTTATTCCGCACGCACATCGAAAATAAATCCTGCTACCGTCACTATAATATAGTTTCAAGAAATCCATTACACTGATGCCCCGCTCGTGACGGTTTGACACGAGCTATAATTGTTCCTCTATAAAATAATATTATCAAAAGAAAAATATGTATGCTTAGCGTTTGATCAGACCCACCCAAAGAGCGCTGCTGTCAACGCAAACAGCGCGCCCTGCAAACAAGGGTAAGTAAAAAACCCAAGGAAATCAAAATATTATTTCCACGAGCAAGCGTGCGTGCGCGGTCACATTGTCTTTTACGCTAATACTAACACTATAAACAAGCCTTACACATTCGCATTCCTAATATGTACTCTATTTTATCAATTTACTTACAGTGACAACCTATATTGAACTTCTTTGTCGGAGATCATCCTAAAGTTTGTTCAGTTATCGGCTTTGGTTTCAGTGATTTTGGATTCCAAAGATTTATCATTTTTTTTTTTAGCTATTGTACCTCCATATATGTACGTTGTCCATTAATAACAATACCAATGTTTTCCGTGAAGAGAACCTCATCCAGTTAATATATGTATATGTTGTATTGTAAGTGCGTTAGCATAGGTAAGAATAAGCCGTTTCGTCAACAAATACCATTGCCAGGTTTTGCTACATTACGTCTTGTCGGTGACCGGTAATGGTTGTGATTCAAGTTTACTTTCGCTAGTTATTATATTCTCTTCTCTTCTTCTTCCTCAGCGTGTAGACGCCCACCGTTGGGCATACGCCTCTCCAATCCGTCTCCATCTCGAACGGTTTCCCGTTATTATTATTAGTTACACCCAACTTATGCAACGCACGAATACATGTGGGGTATCAAATGAAAGCTAGTTAAATATTATGTCAAAGCAATAAGCCATAAACATGCATGCTAAACGTGGCCTTAAGGCTTTGCTACCTTAGGCTCTGTCTACATCGTAAGGGATAAAGACGTGATATATGTATGTATGTAAGGCAATAAGAATCCTAATCTCCCTATAGCTTAAACATAACGCTCGCTTGTATGTCAGTTAACATTTTGTCTGTAGTTTGGTGCACCTAGTCCTAATGCTTTCCATCGTTTCTACTGTCTTACTTAAAAATTTCATATTTAACACAAGCTTTTTGCGGACTGTATTTCATTGTCATCTATCTTGCGTATGCATTCCAAATTTCGAGTTAATCAGACAAACCGTTGAAGAGTTTTCTTCTGCGGAGACGGTCCAAGCTGGGTCACAAGAATTTCATTACAAGATTATTGTATTGTCACCGGACTTAATAAGTGTGGCACTACTAGAAGGAGGTCAAATTTCAATTATTAGATTTGACCCAAACAAATAAGTAAATAAACAAACAAGGCAAGCTAAATAAAAGCGTGTACCTAAAGATGATAAAAATTCACCATTTCATCGCATCAAATCTCGGTTTTTCCGTTATCATCTTCCAGTTTGCACACGGTCGATTGATCGCACAAAACAATTACTAACCAATAATCATATGTCTTAACAAATAGAAATGTCAAAATATATCTGCGGGGAGACTTTATTGAATCCGAGATTGGGGCACGGCGAATCGCAATCAAATAGCTAATGCTATAGGGGCCTCGAAATTGCACTAACGACTACGACTAGGGGACCGGCAGTAATGTACTGAAATCGATTAATTATCCTTTTATTATTATTTTATGGCCTCCACTGCGAGGCCTCATTGTCTGCTAGATACTATTTTATTTTAGATGGTGAATCGTGTAGTGCTGACACAGCATTACAATCCATTTCGGGGGCAAAACAACAACATGCGATGTTCATTATTTTATGACCTAAACGCAAAAGATTTCTTCTGTTCATTTGTCCAAATACGAAATCTCAATTATTATTTATTACATTACATTATTAGCTCATTCTTAGCATGTTTTGATTCTACGTGGGTGTCGATCAAGTTTTAAACCATGCCGATTTATCAGCATTCGTCGAATTGCATTGGATGTGTCGTAGCCGCGCGTCTCGTGGCACTACTTGGGTTAATTGGGACGAACAGGAACCTTACGAATGTTTTCGTATCCCGCACCCAGCCCAGCTTAGGTGCGTGGGACAATGACTTAAAATGTCACGATAAGGTTACCATATTACATACAGTGGCAATTCCTGCACTCTTATTGACAGGTTTAAGATAATGCACTCCACAAGAGTTGGAGAAGCTGATAATATGGTTGGTTGGTTGTCGATCGTAAAATGAAATGAACCGGTTATTTTGAGGCATAGTGAATAAGACTCATCTGTTTTTGTTATTAAAAAAGAGAAATACCTACAAAATCAAAAGCTATCGCTTGAATGTTGTAACAAATAGCCCATGTTTTCCAAAATTGTTCGCTAAGTTATTAGCCCGTATCGATTCGTTAATCGGGCACTCGATTGATTATTTTCTCTATTGTGATGAAAATATTCATTAAAAGTAAAGTACAAAAAATGACCGGTATATCTATTATTATTGATCGACGGATGTCTATGGTGGTGTCATAATTGGAATACAAATTCGCTCTTTGACGCCGTCGGGAGGGCCGTGATTTGGCCTTTTGTGCGTCACGCGTTAAACTCCTTCAAGCCTCTAGCTACACCCTACAATAAGCTACGGCGCTCGTGCGGAACTCGACTCAAAAGGCAGCGGCTTACGGTGTCGTTTGGCGTACATTCATGCATAGCTGGCGAATTTGGGTTTAATGCTAAAGTAATAAGAACGGTTTTGCTCTCGTCAAAAATATACCAACCCCGACGGCAAGGGTTTGTTGTCATTACATAAGACACTGTATTGCGTGCACTTAAGGCTTAATTCGCTTTGTGCGTGTTGAACGTGTGTTCTATCAGCGAGATTAGTGCTGGTAATGGACGCATAATTACAGTAGAAAAGGCTAACATCGTAAGGTTCATTTGGTGTGCAGCAATCACTTGTTCGTAATGCCCGGGGAAGGGGTTCGGTCGGGAGCGATCCGGTTGATTCACTTACCTATAACCTACAAACATACTGCTAAAGCGATACTAACTCCCGGGAGACGAGGATATGCGCTTATTACTCTAGGTGGGCTATTATTGTTTGGTTTTCTGAGAAGCCCTTTTAAGTTTTCTTTTGTATGTAGATACTTAGGTACTCACTAATTTTACTTCCTTTAAACCTTTACCAAACCTTGTGCACGTAGCACCGTCTTATTTATTTGAAGTGTGTTCGCCCATATTTGCACTCACGCAGTTCATTTTGATTATTTTGCTACCACGAAAGGTCCGACAAACAGCGAAGGGAGCAGTGTTTGCTGTGGGAATGTCTGGACTGCCGGACGCGGGGACGCGACGGAGCATGGCGGCGCTGCGGGAGACTTATTGTCTTGCACAGATTCGCAACATAAAAACGGAGTTGAACAATATACATTTATTTTAAAGCGATTATAGAGTTGATGTACCGTTTTTGTTCTATGTACTATGTATACAGCGTGAATACCATAAAATTATGTTTTTAGAATTTCAAAAACTTCAAAAACTACATAATACACCACAACCGTACCCAGAAACTTAAAAAAAAATACTCTTAGAGCTCTTTTATGAAAATAATAGTCCTATGTTCATCTGTTACAATTATACGTGTTTCCAAATAACAAGAATTCTTGACTAAATGTATAAAATGCTACGATTGCGTACGGCTTTCACTAGGAACGTTGGTCTTGTATGGCATGGCAAGTTAACAAATATCACATTCATGAGACTTAGCTATTAAATCTGGGGTCACTATTGTACCCCCGCCAAGTCCAGCAAAACGATGGCACGCCTGTACCATCCTTTACTCGAAGCCATTCGGTCATTTAAACCTCCTGTAATTTGGTGCTGGCAAAAGCTAGAACCCTTAATTTCAGTAACGCATAAAGCCTAATATGACTTAGATATATATTTTTTTAATTGTGTAATTCAGTGTGCCTTTAGGCATAGGCCTTCTCCAGTAGAATTGAAGGGTTTCGGCTATAGTTCCCACGCGCGCCCAGTGCGGATTGGTAACTTCGCACACACTATTGAATTCCTTCGCAGATGTGTACAAGGTTTTCCTTCACCGCTAAGCGCATGGCAAATTTCAAATGTAATTTCGCACATAAATTCCGAAAAACCCAGAGGTGCGAGCCCGGGATTCGAACCCACGACCCTAAGCTTGAGAGGCCACAGGTCAAACCACTAGGCTACCACGGCTATCAAGTCACTAAAAATCTAAAAATATTGCAATTTCAGTCAGGTTTAGATATACAAACCATATAAGTAAGTTTGTGATCCTATTATACATGCGATTACAAAGTTTTTTTTTTGCAATTCATATAGCAAGTAGAATGAATGTCTACAAAAAAGATGAGAATCAAAAACAATACATGCAAAAAGATGCAAGTCTCGCAACGCAGTTCTTGTGCTACAAAAAGTTTTGAAATGTATGTGATGTTAAACAACAGAATTACACATAAACTACATCCATCCAACACACACGGTTTCGACAATAACAAATCGAGTGGGAAAACCATTCAAGCAAATATACGAAAACAATCATACGAGGTATAACTTGAAACAGAAGGCAACCGGGCGGGCCGCTCGTCCTACCAATTTCGATCGCAAATTGAAAACGTAATCACTTTCCAGAATTCTATTTGGGAGTTCACGGGATATAACTCGATTTTCTGACGTTCTGTACAGGTGTCAAACGATTATGTTTACACCCCACCTTCACCGACACGCTGCTCCGCAATACTACTACAACTACTGCAACTACTAATTTAAAACAAGAATGGTATTAAAACTACCTCACCCACGATACCAAATTTCCCAAATATAATTTGTTGAATACCAAATATTCAGGGTAATTTTTGTTTTCTGTTGCAAAATATCCTACTTTTACCTTTTCGTGTGGGCATCAAGTGACATTCACACGTCATGTCACTGTATTGATATTCGAAATTTGAAATGAAATGTAGAGCTTTCAGATAAGCCCCTCTCCTCGCAGCCATGCATTGCATTACTTTTGAATCGGCAATATCTCTAATATTTTTTAAGCTAGAGTAAAAATAACACAACACGTGTTATTGATTAAAAATCGCGAAGCAAATGTCAAAATTGGTGCATCTATAAAAAAAATAGCCTGTATATATCAATAATACCTACCAGTTCCAGCAAGCTTATTACGTAACTCGCTCGCGATCACCATCGTCTTCATTTTGACAGTTCATGTATGGGCTGGCAATTGGCATCGGAATCAGCTAGCTGTCACATTCATACAAGAACTGTCAAAATGAACACGATGGCGATTGCGAGCGAGTTACGTAATAAGCTAGCAGTAGTAGGTAAGTCTGGTACTTTGAAAGCGTAGTGTGTAGTAAGGCAATTTAAAAATTAGACAGTCAATTAAGTGAAATGACTATTTGCATAATACTATGTGTGCAAGACTGCACCTTTTTAGAAAGTTCTTTACCTTTTTTATTATTTATGATTTTTAAGATGACTTTTGGTTATTATACGTTTGTTTCTGCCGAAAACCAGTACGTATTATTTAGTTCCTAAATACTATGTAGGTATCTTGCGAAGAAAATAAAATCCGAGTTCCTACATAAAATAAGTCGATTCCAATTTTTTACTCGTAGTAATTGCATTTACAGATACAATCGTTTAATCCGCTCGTTCTGATTGTAATGCCAATCGCAAATCATCCCAAGCGTTGACAGGATTCAATAGAGCCCCACTACGAGCGCGAAAAAATGCAGTAAAAGTCTCCAGTTTCTTCCATTAATAAAATGCAGTATCATAAAACTTGGATAGGGCCTTTACAGTGGATTTGTAAACAATTCGTAGGAATGGTCGTTGCCTTAAGCCCTGTAGCATGGCAGAATACTTACTAGGTCCAGTAGCCGACGTGAATCGGCGACGTAATGCGAGACAAATTCGTCTATTACTTAAATATTAACGATAGAGTCGTGTCTTAAGCGGCTTCGGCTATAAAGGTGGTCTGGGAACCCGCTCCGCGCAGCCCCGCTCACAATCAGCCCCTACGTAAGAGTAGTCATTTATCATAATCATCTCGATTATATCGCGCCTCGCCCCTCCAACGGAGCCATTTAACCACCCTCGATTTAACTGTTATTGTGAACATTTTTGATTCCAAGCGTGTCTTTTGTTACGAAGCTTAGTCACGGCGACGCGAGGCACTTCGAGTGGTTACAAATTCATCTTTCATCTTGCGAATGATACTTTGACAGCTCGCTGATTAACGATATTCTTTTAGTTATTTTACATTTTAACGTTTAAGCAGGTTTGTCATTACCACAACTGTAGTTTTGCGTACAGACGACATGTTTAGAAAAGATCACGTCCTTTTATAATGATCTTTAAAAAACCAGTCGATAATGGTGAAAAATTCCAAACGAAATAATTGTGGAATGAAGACATTGCAAATACAACGCCGCTATAAATTCTTAAAAACAGAGATATCGCATTTAAAATAGCCCACTTATTTAGTCGTCAGTTGGTTGAATGGAGTAAAAAGAAAATTATTGTAATGTTGTATGAAAAGTTCTAGGGCTCGCGTGTGCCAGCACGTCATTATTAGCGCCGGCTGCGGCCGGTCAAACGAGAATTCATAATAAATAATGAGCCTGTACCAGTAAGGTTCAAAAGTTCCTGGCCGTATATATTTAAAAGAAGAAAACAAGAAACAAATGAATGTCATTTTATTTGTCATTTATTCAGCTATTGTGTGGATAATTTCGTGGTTTGTAACTTTCGTTTTCATAAAATTTTCTTTGATTTAAATATAAAAAGCGGTGTAATTTGTACAATGTTCAAATTGGAGTATCGATCAGTGATAAAATTTCTGACAAAGGAAGGCATAAGTCCAACTATAATCAAAGAAAGGTTAGATAACGTGTACGGGAATTCCTCCCCTTCGTTTTCGACTGTTAAGGATTGGTGTAAGCAGTTTCGTTTAGGGCGTGAGTCCATCGATGACGAACCCCGACCAGGCCGCCCTGTTGAGGTTCTTACGCAAGATAACGTCGATTTAGTCGAACAAGAGGTACTGAAGGACAGAAGACTAAAGACGAAGGAAATAGCGTCAAGAACGGGACTTACGAAAATAACAGTCCTTAGGATTCTACACGACCATCTAAACATGAATAAGGTTAGTGCAAGATGGGTCCCGAAACTTCTCTCGAGTGCTCAGCGAGCTGAACGAGTGGCGTGCTCCAAGGAACTTTTAGAGGAGTTCAAGTCATGTGAGAGTGAATTTATCCAGTCCATTGTTACCGGAGACGAAACTATGGTCTTATACTATGATCCTCTTTCGAAAAGAGAGTCGATGGAGTGGCGTCGTTCTGGGGAAGCACCCCCTCGAAAGGCAAAGGTGTGCCAATCTACCAAAAAGATAATGGCCACAATATTTTGGGATTGCGAAGGGATATTGCTTATAGATATCAAAGAACGCAATCAGACAGTAAACGGCAGTTACTATCCTTGCCTTATAGACCAGTTGCGAGAAGCAATAAAGCTTAAACGTCGAGGAAAACTCAGCAGGGGTGTCCGTCTTCTTCATGACAATGCGCCTGTCCACACGGCTGCAGTTGTAAAGGCGGCTATATCTAAATGTGGATTTAAAACAATCCGTCACCCACCTTACAGCCCTGATCTAGCCCCAAGCGACTATTTTTTATTTTCTAAACTTAAATCGGACTTAAGGGGGAGAAAATTTTCGTCCGATGATGAGGTCGCTGCTGCAGTTTTCGAGCATTTCGAAGACAAAACTTCCGAATATTATTTTAAAGGCATAGAAATGTTAATCAAACGATCTGAAAAATGTATAACAATAGGAGGAGACTACATTGAAAAATAAAAATATTTTTTTTAACCTAAACGTTAATTTTCATTATTAGGCCGGAAACTTTTGAACCTTACCGTATATCGTATTATGCATTCACTGGAGTTTCTGTATTTACCGACGGAACGTTAAGTAGTCTTATCAACTGTGGGCAACATTAAATCTCCATGAATTTCCGTTAATCTATATCTTTATTTGTCCGAACTGTATGTCTTCTCTTTCTTTGGCCTTCTGTTGGATACAATCACTTGAGTACTTTGTTCAATTTCTTCTTCATTCTCGTCATCGTCATTATCATTTGTTAGTTAGGTACTTACGTCTTTTACAGATGAATTATACAGCGAGATTGAAACACATTTTGTTAAACATTTTGCTGGCATAAATAAAATAATGCCTATTCCCACTGACACACATGTAGCTTTTTAAGGTATTTATTGGATCTTGGTCTTATCTCTAATCCTGGTGTTTATTATTTAAGTGTCGTCTACCTATATCATACTTAATAGTGATTTTTGATGGTTTTTCATGGTTCAATCACGCGTAAATTGGCTGCAGTGATTTGGGTGATGAATCTTTTCATCCGTTTGATTGTAAAATGTCAGTTGACGTCATAATTTTCTGTTTAGTCTATCTAATCCTACTAATATTATAAATGCGAAAGTTTGTGACGATGTGAGTGAGTGTGTATGTTTGTTCCTTCTTCACGCTAAAACGACTGGACGGATTTGGATAAAATTTTGAACGAAGATAGCTGGTACCCTAGATTGAAACATAGGCTACTTTTTATCCCGGAAAATTGCACAGTTCCCGAGGGATAGCGATAAACATGTCAATTGCTAATTCTACGCGGACGAAGTCGCGGGCAGAAGCTAGTATTATCAATACGAAAGAATGGATGGATGGATGTTTTTTTGTTACTCAATCTCGCCAGAACGGCCTAACGAATCTGGATGAAGTTCGGCACATAAATAGAGAAAAGTCTGGATTAGCACATAGGCTACTTTTTATCGCGGAAAAACCCCGCGGGATAGCGATAAACGAATTATTTGCAGACGAAGTCGCAGGCAACAGCTAGTTTATTACTATTGCGCATTATGCACAGACAAAATCCCGTGTAATAACTAATAAGTATCATAACTTAGATTCATATCTTCATCAAATGTGATGCCAAATCTTTCCAATTTAATAATGACTAATGCGGTATCGGCGTTAGGGACACAGATTCAAAAGTCAAAGTCAAAAGTCAAAAGTCAAAAGTTTATTTTGCAAATAGGCCGCCGAGGGCTCTTTTACATGTCTTTTTTTGAATCTACCAGCGCATTCGGAAAGACCATCATTGCCAAGAAGAATGCGCCGCAAGAAACTTGGCAGAAAGTCATTTTTTCAAAATAAAATAGATTTACAATAGTACTTAAATTCTACTTAACTTACCTAATACAATTAATACATTTTATAAAAAGGGATGTAAAAGGTCCCTAAGTTAAGTCCGTACCTTAAATTACATTGGTCTATAGTAGAGATGTATAAAGTCTCTACTGGTCAAAGCGAAACAAAATATGCGATAATGATAAGAAAGAGAAAGCAAAAGCAAAAAGTGAATAAAAATAATCTAAGTTTAGTGGAGGTGTAAAACGCCTCCACCGTCAAATAAGTTAATTGGAGATATCTCCAATGTCGATGAGAAAAAGAGCAAAAAAAAAAAAAAAAAATTATTATATATAATAAAAAATATGAAATATGCATTTCATGTCAAGTAAGTAACTGATAAGCTTTTGGATTCCGAAGGCAAGCTTACGTCTGCCGCCCCCAATGTTGGCTCACACGCGCTCATGTCATGCTCTGAAAGCAGAGCGGTACCGAGGGCATGTGTCACTTCCGTCCCCACAGGCTCGCTATGGGGACGTTTTAGGAACTTCGACGCTGCTAGCCTGTAACTAGACAGTAAATGAAAAAATAAAACAACAAAAGAAAACGGAAATCCATAAGCTTAACAATATACCTACCTAATACCTAACTTAGCACACATACACATACGACATAGCAATATTTATGTCCTTGTAAATAATTAATAATAATAAAAATAAAAATATTACTAAAGTAAAAAGAAAATAATAATACAAACTAATTAAAACAGGTAGGCACAATATTTAAATTGATAAGATGCTAATATTGATAATGTCTATATAATCTTTAATCTTAATAAAATTTTTAGTTCAGTACCGAGATCAGCAAGTCTACAGCAGACGGTAGCAACAGGGCCAGAGACCGTATATAGATACTACACACACGCACACACACACACACACACACATACTACAGGATCACTCACAAAGCACTGGATTCTCCGGCTTACGGTCATTTTTCCAAAGATGGCCATGTCATATTATCGTCGCACATATAATCATCTACTGTGTAATACGCTTTCTTCAAGAGCGTGTTCTTTATGTATCTCTTGAATGACACATGTGGCAGTTTCCACGCATCAACAGGCACTTTGTTGTAGAACCTGACACAGTTTCCCAGAAAAGATTTACTTACTTTCCGTAGACGAAATTTAGGAACGAGAAGCTTGTGTTTATTTCGAGTGTTGAAATCATGGATGTCTGACACTTTCTTAAAGGAATTGAAATTCTTATGTGTATACATAATCACATCATGTATGTACTGCGAAGCTACTGTAAGAATTTCTATCTCTTTAAAGCGCTCTCTTAATGACTCTCGGGAGCTCAGGTTATAGATGGACCGAACTGCCCTCTTCTGTAGAATGAATATAGTCTGTATGTCAGCTGCTCTTCCCCAAATCAGAATGCCGTAAGACAAAATGCTGTGAAAGTAACTGAAATAAACTAGTCGAGCTGTTTCCACGTTGGTGAATTGTCTGATTCTTCGTACAGCATAGGCGGCAGAACTCAATCTACCAGCAAGAACAGAAATATGTGGGCTCCACTGTAAGTTTCGATCCAAGGTGAGACCAAGAAAAACGGTGTCATCAACGAGGTTCAGCTTCTCTCCGTTCATGGAAATGGTTGTTTCAACCTGTCGTACATTTGGTAACGAAAATTTAATACATTTCGTTTTAGCTGCGTTTAGTAGTAGATTGTTCGCAGTAAACCATTGAAGCACTTCTGTTAGAGTCTCATTGATGTGACTTTGATCTTCCTGTTGCCTGTCTACCTTGAAAATCAGAGAGGTGTCATCAGCAAACAAAACTATGTCACATTTGTTTTCCAGCAGTCGGGGCAGGTCATTGATATATACCAGAAAGAGAAAAGGTCCCAATATTGAACCCTGTGGTACTCCAAGCTTCACTGGCGCACCACATGACTGCACTCTATTTATGTCCACTTTCTGGATTCTCTGACTGAGATAGGACATGACAAGCTTTAGTGAGTTCTCAGAAAGCCCATAGTGCTCAAGTTTGCGGATAAGCGTTTCATGCTCCACGCAATCAAATGCTTTGGAGAGATCGCAGAATATCCCTATTGCATCTTGCGAATGTTCCCATGCATCATAAATATACTTAATGAGTGCAGCCGCCGCATCTGTGGTGGATCGGCCTTTAGTGAAACCAAATTGCTGGCTGTGAAGTAATTCATTTACATTGAAATGATGCAACATCTGATTTAACATTATCCTCTCAAACACTTTACTGAGCACTGGAAGAACAGAAATTGGACGGAAATTTGATGGATCACATTTGTCACCACACTTGAATAAAGGAATCACTTTGCTAAATTTCATTAAGTCCGGAAACACGCACTCATCCACGCACTTATTAAAAATTATAGCTAAATATGGCGCCACCACGTGAATAACAGATTTCATGACTCTAACCGAGGTTCCCCAAAGGTCTTCCGTATTTTTTAGCCTTAGGGATTTAAAAGTTGCAACAATATCGTGCGAGTCTATATATTTAAAATCAAATTTATAATTGCACGCTTTTACATTCATAGGCAAATATGAGCTTGACTCTTCAGCAGATGCCTTCAAGTTACGGGTAGTATTTGCAGCTATGTTTGCAAAGAAGTTCTCAAAGGTGTCCGCTATTTCCTTATCTGAGGTCAGTATTTTATCATCTACTTTCAGTTTGAAATGACAATTACGGGGCTTGCTTTTGCCTGTCTCTGAATTAATTACATTCCAAACTGCTTTCACTTTGTTATCTGCAGATTTAATTTTATTGCTAAAGTAGTCTGCTTTTGCAAAAGCGCAAACCCTTTTAAATAACTTTGAATACTTCTTGACATACTCTATGAATCTAGCATCGTTGCTGTTACTTTTCATCGCATACAATTCATAAAGCTTGGTCCTGCTTCTATGTATACCGACCGTAGCCCAGTCGCTAAACATTGTTTTGCTTGAGTCTTTCTTAATAGTCTTTAATTTAAAAACATTTCTGAACTCATTATTTATAACATTAGATAAATCCTCATACAATATGTTCGGATCGTTTTCCTCTACAGGAAACAAGGGGATTTTAAGGGAAATGTTTTCACTAAACCTTTCTAGGCGACTTTCCGTTACAGGCCTGAAAGTTAGTTCTTGTTTATGATTCCGCTTCGGCATTTTAAAAACTGCTTTCTGGCCGCTGTGATCTGAACTGAAGCAGTGAAAAACAGTCTTATCCGCCGCTTCACAGTCGCAAAAGATATTATCTAAACATGTGGCCGTATTAGCAGTGATTCTAGTCGGCTCCTCAAACTGATGGAATAAGTTAAACGATTTAAATAGATTTATTATTCTAATTGAGTTTGAATCAGTAGATTCTAGTATGTTAACATTAAAATCACCACACACTATTATAGACTTACTAGTATCAAAAACTTGCTTCAGAGCCTCTTCCATGACTGATTCAAACTGGTTAAAATCCGAAGACGGTGGCCTGTACACACATAATACGACATGATTTTCTAATTCAACACATGCAATCTCTATGATGCGTTCAACAGAAAGTTGAACTATTTTTTTCCGTTCCTTACATTTAAAATCTTCTTTAACAATGACCATTGAGCCACCACGAATCGCCGATTTTCTAACAAAAGAGCTGCCAATTTTATAATTATTAAAGTTGAATAATAATTCATGGCGCTTCAGCCAGTGTTCTGTGATACACATCACGTCCACATTACGGGCATCTAGAAAAAGCCCAATTTCAATCTCTTTGCTGGAAAAGCCTTGTATATTTTGATGGATCAGAGTAAAATTACATAGCTTTTCCTTTGTCTCCCGCGTCAGTTTAAAGACGGCTGGCAAATCACAGAGGGCGCCCGAGCGACCGGCCCGGCGCCGCCGCCACCGTCCGCTGCGATCGCGCACCCTCGAACGGGTTCAACGTTATATGCTAAAAGTTTGGCAATATTTACTTTAATTTTTTTAGGTAAGTAAAAACGTTTAGTATTACATTTATATTGTTTTACAAATTTGTTCGTATCAAAGAAATGAATTTTATCACTGTAGACTGAGAAGTTGTACAAAATCGTATTCAGCTTAGATATAGACAAGTCGCGTTCATAGGAAGCGGAATAGGGCAGGGCGCACAAAATTATTTTAGCTATGCCACGCCGCTCGATGGCCGACAACACTAGCAGCAAATCTTCGAAACCAGATTCGGTCAAGTCGAAGCTGTCACCTAACATGATTATTAACGTAACCGTATCGTCGAAACGTTCGTCACGAGCACCCCGTTTTATAGTCCACAAGCTAATTCGAGTGTCGTTAACAATTACTATTTTATTATTATATTAACAAAGGCGCAAACTGTCGTTAGGGGAACGCTTTTGTTTCAATTTCATTGTAGAATGAGAATTATTACGATAATTTGCATAGCCACCGCTATTTTGTGCTCTTGTGTTGTGTATAATAAACTATGTTGGGGCGATCTCTTATGGTCTCACAATTTTACTGCATATTTCGATCCCGCGTTAAAGTATGGAAATATAAAAAGTCTGAACTTAAAGATGCATTTAATAAAAAATATATGAAAACTGAAAGGATTTTATGTACACTTATACTTACACCTTTTGTTTTTAATTACGCATAGTTTCTGATAAAATTACACCAAAACAAAAAATAGCAAGACAGTTTAAGTTACAAATATAGTTATATGTTCCCGTGCTTTGTGAAGGACACTCAAAAACAACAAACCCAGCCTCTAAGAAGGTGTTGATTCGGTTCAAACTAAACAGTGTAGGAGAAAAGTCTTTAGTGACTCTTTAGATGACTCCGGTCTTAGGGTGCGACCAAACCGCCGCGTATACGCAGTGACGTGTCGTAGGTAGGCGTCACGTTTTCTCACCGTTTCTTCATACATTTTGTTGTGATTCCTTAACGTCACCGTTTTTTAAGCGGCGGTGTGGTGGCACCTGTACACGGCTTTTCGGCTTTTCTTGTGTTTCGAGCTGTTCCGCAACAATTTACCAGTAAGCAGAACAGAACTAACCGCAGGCCTATCTATGCAAATTCAGATAGTTGCAGGTCCCCTACCATTCTCATTATAGCTGTTTGAAATGCAATCTATGCACTCTATCGGAGTTTTTTCGGTCGGCGCTGTTGTAGGCTTGGTTGCCATGGACACCGTTATCTTTACCCTTGTCTAGGCCTATATGTATAACAGGCGTGAGCTGTAAGATCTAAAGATATACCTACAATCACTTGCTATAGGTACTTCCCTACCTAACTTAGTAAGAACAAGAACAACAGTAAAATGTACCTAATACACTACCGTGCAAAAATAACGGGTCGCTTTCGACACAAATTTGTATGAAACCCGTTATTTTCGTTCTTCAGTTAAGATGAAATTGTGTCTACGAAATACGTGCCAATTATCGCAAACAGAGGCAAATAGTAGACGACTACAGCGTTTTTTTTTTTCTAATAAATACTATAAGGGCATAAAAATCGATACAGCCATCATGTCAAATTATGTGTCATCTGCCTTATTGTTTATAGCATAAAGATGTATAGATGTTTATGGCGTGTTGGTAACGTACATAATATTTATGCCCTTGACTGTAACTAAAACTGTACCTATACCACTTTCATTCTTACCTGTCCTATTTGGTAAACAAAATTGTAACCTCCAAACGTCTCATTTTTGTTATTTTTTAACTATTTCGTCGTAAATAAAGGAACTGGAGATAAAATATCAGCAAAATTATGTACAAAATATTACCTCAGGTTTATTTGATAACATAATACACCTTATTCTTTACAAAAATTTGCATATTGAGGTTAGAATTTTGTTTACCAAATAGGACAATTGTGATTAACAGTGTCACAAAAGCACTCTACTTTGCTGCTGAACCAGAAGTCAACGCCAGTCAATGATACGTATTTCTTCTTCTTCTTCTTCTTCAGCGTGTAGACGCCCACCGTTGGGCATACGCCTCTCCAATCCGTCTAAACTAAGTAAATAAAAAAAAATTCTGTACAGTCGAGTAGAGTAGGGTACAAATATAAAATCGAAAAAAGTACACATGTTTTTGTATTCGACTGTACACAGTATTGGGAGATTTTCTTATGAAATCGGGTGGTAAACGAGCAAGTGGGTCACCTAATGATATTAAGCTCAACCGCCCGTGGACACCCGCAACAAATAGAATACCCTAGGGGCTAGTAATTTCCCCGGTTATACGAGTATTATACTCTCTACCCCGTAACACAGCCGCTCAAGCTCGTCAATGGTGGTAAAAATTCGGATGGACCTTTCACAACAACGGCATATTTCTGCTAACAAAAGAGTCAAGGTGGAACACATTTTTAACACGCGACGCGACCCGATGCAACGAATGTATGCGCATGGCGTCGCGTCGGATGTTCATAGTGTGGTTCTGGTCATAGAAAATAATACAATTTGATTCGACTCAACACGCGTCGCGTTGCATCGGGTCGCGTCGCGTGTTAATAATGTGTTTCCACCTTCATCGTACACACGTAATTGCGTTTCTGGATAGAATAACGTCAATCGTCATCGACCGTCGATTTTATAAGTTTAGATCGGAGCGGCCAAGGTAAGGAACTACGGAATCATATCTAAATATCACCGGACGCTCTCGATAAGCATCCAAGCCTCCGAGGGTCGTGTTCACTAACTTTTGAACAGCACAACCACACCGAGATATTTTGTGGTGAGTACAGGGTAAATGTGTCTTACGGCATAACCTTATCGAGTGTACTCTATGCAGTGCCGAAAGTAGCCTTTTCTGCGCCCTGTGCGAGCTTCTATGACTGCGCAGCAGAACTTAGGAGAAAAAAGTCCTGCCTGTTCTGGCCATTCTTGCGCCCCCCAGAGTCTACGCACCGGTAGCACCGCCATATTTACGGCACAGACTCTTTGACTCGGTGTTTGTAAAATCGAGAAAACACGTTTTCCCAGATATTTGTCCTTGCACAATCAAGTTTTCATTCCCAAAAACCCCTCCTAAACAATTTTAAAATATAGTAAATATAGAATATGTAATTGTATCAAAATAATGTACATACTTATGATCGTCCTTGTTTCAGATCCGTATCAAATGTTTGGACCAACGAGTAGTCGTCTGGCAAATTCAGGTAATCCTCACTCACAAGGTGAATGCGAAAGCGTTTTTGTGTTCAGTTTCTCTTACCTACATAAAATCAGAGTTACGGATCTATGTGACTTTCAACTAATACAGCTACAGTTAATGTATTTAATAGGTACCATAGTTTCACGTTTTCTCTGTCCACAATAAATATTGTTACTTTGCAATAAAGTTGGTATGTAGCATTAAATGCAGAATTACAAACAAAGAGTTTTCACTGATCTTGAAGGAAACTCGGAGTATACGCAAGATATAAAAGAAAAACCAATCGACAGTTAAAATTAGATTACATTAAAAAATATTTAAAAGTATAAATCATAATCATAAGTATTTAATGTATTACTGTCGGGACTTAGCCGCGTAAAAATTGTTTTTAATTACCTCGACGTTTGGGCAGCGGCCAGTCACAAGCAAAATATGAGTGAAAATCACGGAAGCTTAAAACATTATATTATTCATAAGACAAGTAACCAAAGCGTTAAATATTAAAAATATGAACAATAAGGTTAAAGCACAATAGAAATACCTGCCTATCATAAAAAGCAGCCTAGTTCGGAAACCTGTCTCCATTTTCAAAGTCACTTAACTAGTTACACCCAATTAAAATGTTTATTTAAAGTATTTCGGGACTTAACCGCGTAAAAATACTTTAAATAAATATGAGTGAAAATCGCGGAAGTTTAAAACAATTAAAATGTTGGCGCCCGCCTGATAGGTAATGGCGGAATTACTTTCCTAATTCTAAGTCATTGGTATCAATATAAATTAGAGCAAATCAAACTGGTTAATTACTGTTATTAGTTTTGTATTAAGTCTGAGGTAAGTTAATGCTGAGTAGGCGAAGAAGACCACCAATAAAAAGCTAAAAATAAGCACAATTAAGGTTTTCATTATTCAATCCTGACCGAGGATCTCGCAAGGTGAAAGTGGTCAATGTGACCCGCGGGTTGACCCCCGAGAAAGTGGGGTGGCCGAGTCTCACGCGGCCGCGGCACGCGAGATCGCGATAGCGGACCCCATTCAAGGGTTTACAATTATGAGGCCGGTCGAAGCACAGAGTAGACACACCAATACCTAATGATTCTTACCGCTATGATTCTTACCGCCTATGCACTTAATGTCAAATTAACAATAAAAAATCTTCTAGTCAAAGGCATGTTTAGGTCGATGCTGCATATTAGCTATAATGTAAGTATAGAGTAAGAATATTGGAAAGAACCACCAAATTATTTAGCGCTTTTAATTTTAAGTTTAAATTTAATTTGGGCTGAGAAATAATCTCGTGCTCATAAAAAATGGTGGAGGTTATTGTTGGTAGCCAGTTTTTATTTATCTAGTAAGGTATCGAAGGATACTGAATAATTCTAGAAATATTCTACATCTTTTCGGCTCGTTTCCTTGCATAACTTTGTATCGGAAAGCAACGAGCTTTTTCAAACTGCATTTATTACCGAAATCCAGGGTTGTCACTCATTGTAAATCACGGCAGTAAACTGTTACGCTGCATGCAACATAGATGTCGCCGATAACGCGCCACCTCATTCCGTGTGGGAACATTGAGCGCCACGTAACTGCATTATCTGTCTGCAATCAGGACTTATGAAAGTCAAAATGTTAATAGGCTAACAACAGTGCGTCGCATAGGGGTGCGTTACTCACTTATCATGCCACCTACTTTAATGTAAATTGCTGATGTTTTATCTATATTAAGCCACTTCTAACAGTCAAAAGTATAACAAAGGGGTGGCATAGATTTGTTAGATACTGATACGGTCGTTATCTGTTTGAAATATCCTATCAATCAATTGTCATGAGTTTTATTTCTTAGAGTTTATAATTTTTGCCTTTCGTCACCTTACCTAAGTTATTTCTTATTGCTTAGACTTTAGGTGATTTAACAATCATACTCGTGTTTCTTAATTAAACCAACATCAGAGTTTTATTTTTTGGAGGGGAGGTAGTTGACACCCTTAACTTTCCCGTTTTTTTTTCATACGTGTCTCTGACGAATAATATTCTATGTATGTACAGACAGCGTCGAAAGTACATAGGTGCAACGTTTTCTTACTAGGGACCCAATTTTTTAAACCACATACTGAAAATAGCACTCAAAAGTGGTGAAAAATTCAATTGATTTTAAAATACACGAGATTAGGCGAAAATTACAGCTATATTATTTAATCTCGTTAATGTGCTTTCAAAAATCTGGCCCCTCTGTAGTTATTTAGCAGTACACATATTTTTCCATTTTTTAATGTTATCACGGAGTGATATGCTGTCACAAACCGGGCTCCTGGTCGCTTCATAAATAGCCAAATAGATGTAACGCCATAAGTTAATGGCAAATGTCATAATACGACTAAAAGTTATCTTCTATTTTCAACAAAAAGGTAATCAATATGACCTTTTTAAAGTCAATTACACATAATATGATCCGAATAATTAATAATGCTAAACAATCGCCGTAAATTACATGCATTTTTAGATATTATGACAATCGGCGTCAGCCCCGCTGCACAGCGAGTTTCCTGCCAATTTGTGCTTAAGACAATTAAAGCCACGTGCCAGCTAACTCCAATTATACATAGGTTCCCAGCGAACACCAGTAATTTACCTGCCTTCACTTCCTTGTGAACTCAACATGGGTTTAATAAACTGCGCGCGCCAACGTTATAGCGTCGATTTTATACGCCCCACAGAAAAACAAATTAATTACGAATACGTCCTAATACAGCGAATCAAAATACGGAAACTATAAACAACTAATTCAAGTAAAAATAAGAAAATAAGCACGAATTCGTAAATGATACAAATAACATTAAATCCAAGATCCCCATATATGTATTATGTACTTAGGTATGCACGCACGCTTCTGTCTGTTGACTGGTTGTCCTCTACTTGACACAAAATGCCAACAGTCACTTCCAAAAAACCGCTATAATAAAAAAACATGCTAAATTTCATCAGACCAAACAAATGCGAATAAAATATTTAATTTTAACTTATAAAATTGAATTTTCCCGCGCGCACGCTAAAAGAAAAGTCTCATGCTTGGTAACGTTAAAGCTCTTTATTTTCCCATTGTATCAGTGACGTATAAATAGCAACGTAATACATTCTGTTCCGTTGGCCACGGCCCGTTCCACACGGCTGCGCCTCCTCGAGTCACCCGTGCGTTCGCGAACATGCCCGCCCAATATCGCAACATGCTCCCGCGCCGTCGCCCTGCACATTAACCTATGTCGAATACTAAATCGACCCTACACTCGTACGCGATCGAGCGTGATAGACAGTGGTTTATGCGACTACTTTATTCAACTTCGACTTAAGTAGCAAAAAGACGTGACAGAAAGACAAGTAAATGGTTTCGTAAATATTCACTAATATTTCGATGTAAAAGAAAAATAGAAAATATGTGAATAAATAGGTACCAAACTTAAATGTTTCGCGGTACAAACTATCTACCTCATACTTGGTACATATATATCTCATATGACAACTATAGTCAGGAATTTTATGAATGAGAGAAATAGGAAATGAAGTTGAAGTGAAGATGTTCTAAAAAGGGAAGTTATCATTTATTACACAAAACTCCTAAAATACAACTTAAATATAAATGTATTTATTACAAGATAAATTAATTGAACTAAAACTAAAATAAATTTAAAAATATTTATCCTTTGCTTTCAAAACCACAAAAAAAAATAACTTAGTCGAAACTTGACAATTATAATTTTTATGTTCGCTTTTCCCGCGGCTTCGCTCCTATTCCTATTTTTTTTAGTATTTTCTCACCGTTAAAACTTTCACTGGACTTCCACAAATGTTTCAAAACTAAAATTATTCAAATCGGTGCAGCCATTCTCGAGTTTTAGTGAGACAATACACTGTTTTGGCATTTCCGAATAGAAAATCTAAAAGTAGCGAAAACCACGGCAGCACGCAGCGTCTGGCAATATTAACACTGAATCAATAATGGTAATAATTTTACGACAGCTTTTTATAATATTGCTCTACGTCTGAGCGAATCCAGGAACTATTAGATATTACGGACGGCGTGAACGCCTGGGGCGCGGTGAAATTACTCATTTTATGTACAATAATGATAGGGTTCATGCCAGTCGGTCACCTCACTAATGACTCCGATCAACAAAAGTCCTCTAGGTGGTATTAAAACGTACCTCATAAATGGTTCGAGCATAATAATTAAATCGGCAACCACTAGGTGAGAATGAACGTAAAAAACAAAGTGATTTAATAGGGTGGTTGTAATTGAGCTGTTGGTTTCAGGATCAGGGCAGATACAATTGTGGCAGTTCTTGCTAGAGCTACTAAGTGACTCGAGCAACGCGGGCTGCATCACTTGGGAAGGCACTAACGGCGAGTTCAAGCTGACAGACCCCGACGAGGTAGCGCGGCGCTGGGGCGAGCGCAAGTCCAAACCCAACATGAACTACGACAAACTGAGCAGGGCCCTCAGGTAACCTTACACCTAAGCAAACTTTAGCACACGCTATTGCGATGTTTCGGGTACCCGTTTCTTGCCGTGCGATTTCTACTACCCTGCGACTTTCTTCATTTTACTATTGTACACATGCATCATTCTAATGATTTTGAGTTTTTTCTAACGATCCACCTTTGTACAGATACTACTATGACAAGAACATCATGACTAAGGTCCACGGCAAACGCTATGCCTATAAATTCGACTTCCAAGGGCTAGCGGCGGCGACGCAGCCGGCGGCGAGCGACCCCGCATACAAATATCAGAGCGATCTGTTCATGAGCTCCTACCATCACTCGGCCAAGCTCTCCTCTTTCATGGCTCCCCACGCGGCAATGCCAACATCGACAGGTAATTATCGAACTATTTAATAAACGCTCTAAGCGAAATGATTTCATACATACCTAGCGAATTTATTAATTCAGTTAAACACCAGGATTATTTTCTGCCTTAATAAGTCTATTGTGTATTTTTTGAAACAAACATGTGGGTAGGTAACTGTTAAGTAGTCTACTGATAGAGTTAATACCATGCACCCTTCAAATGCAGTTGCCACTCAGGAGAATCTGCATTTCTCAGTGCTAATACTAGGGTACACTTGCTTGTACAAATATTGGCACGATACTCGAAACGGGTTGTCATCGGCACGACGCGCCTTAGCACACTTGACTTAATGGAATGCGTTGTTAAACTTTATTCGAAACCGAAAAGTGTTCCCGTGGATATGCCGAAAAAAATATACAAACAGTATAGGTACGTACAATTGCGTTTATTGTTTTTAAAATGTCTCCATTTTAACTTTACAACTTTATAAATATCAACACTGTTTGCAAAACCAAATCAATATAGACTTATTTCAGAAAATCACTTTGGTGTTTCCGCGAAAGGCGAAATCAAATGTAAACTATCATTGCATTTTTATTACCTGGCTTACTACTTAAATGTTTGAAACATAAAGTTACGCTCTAGGACCCTTTACAGTTGTATCTGAGGCAGATATTGTGTTGTGGTCATGAGCACCATGCTAGAGCTTGTAATATGTGAGGTTTGTAATTTCCACCTTACCTCAATCAAGTACTGAGGTCATACGACGGTCATACTCTGTTATCGGGCCGAAACCTCTGCGCTGGCGTATATTGATCTTCTTTGTACTAACTTAAGCTAGCAAACTATTGTTCCAGCGTCAATTTTCCCGTCGGCATCGTGGAGCAACTGGGGCGGTGGGGGGAGCAACCTCTACTCCCCCCACTCCATGGCCCCTCCCCACGTGACGTCGCATCTGGGCTCGTACCCGCACTACGCATGACCAGCCATATAATCCGACGATACATCCAACGACGACTGTAATATGGCTACAAAATTGTGTTAATTATTTATTATTTAAAAACTTTGAAATTTTTAATTCCCAAAGGAAACTGGTTAGTTGGCTGACTAGCACATGTTATGTACTCACAAAACAAGACCAGCCAACACGTATGAAATTGATGCTACATAACAAAACATCAAGGTTGCATTCAGCGTCCTGCAGTCTAGTCAAAGCGCTCGACGCCTGAATCACGTGTAAATATTTACCAAATGCGTTGTCTACGTTTTGGGCGGCCGCCTTAGGCTCACGCTGACCGGATATTTCTAGGTCGCATCTCATTCACTTCAAAATGCAAGTTGTTTGCACAAGGTATCATAAAATTATAACGAAATGTTTCAATAGTTTGGGTTAGTAACCTGCTAAAAAAATCCGGAGTAATATTAAGACCGAACCGCATAACGCGTGACGAATTCACCGAACCAAATCCTTCAGTTTCCCTGATAGTTGGTTATGTTGAGCTGCATAACCGCTCAGTCATAGACCCGTCGTTTATTAAATTTGACGTCGACGTAGGTTTGACCAATTTGACCATATCCATAAATACAGCACATTATAATGTGAGTGCGTAGTTACTATCTGAAATTATCAGCATGAAAACTTACACAGTCATATGTTTCATCTACATTTTACAGCCGCGTCACTCTAGTGAACGACGGTCTAGCTAACTAATAAGAGAAGTTTTTGTGTATTCCTAGTGATCCCGCTTTAAAAGAAAAAAAAAACAACTGTCCCGCCTATTTCTACAGTCGCAATACACCGAAGCTACTGGAACTTTAAAATATGTTTTAGTTTAAATGACAGAGTTCGGGAGTAAAATCAAGCGGCTCTTTATAACGCTGTTGACTGTGAAGGGTATTTTGTAAATGATAAGAATTGTATTTATAATAAATCTGTATTTATTCCGTTTAAATTACTGATGTAGGCAACAATTCCAACCTCCGTAGGCAAAACACACGGCTAAAATTCCCGCGGCTCTATGGCTTCGGTTATTATTATTAACTGTCAGTAAATATAATAAAACTATGCCTGATAAAAAACTGAATTCAGCAGCCAAATGCTGATGCTAATATTTGATTTTTAATTCGGAGAAAAAAGACCATGGACCCACTTCTACCATTGTGTACGCGGCGCGTACCTACCGTACCTCGCACATAACAGCCGAAACGGAATCAAGAGGCATTCGCCTACGTACCTATATTTTTTTCACCTCACTAGCTCGGAAAGCACTTTTTGTTTGTTTGACACCTATTGAGAAAATCGCTTTTTATCCACATGTGGAGAAAGAGTTTTGACCACAGATTAGAAAGATATAGTACAGGGTTTAGACATTTGAAGGAAGCTTAAGTGATTTTTGACAGCTAATAAAACGTAAAACGTTAAAAGTGCTGAATTTTTAATATCACAATTAATGAATTGCATCGAGTAAAAAACACTAAATACAGTCTTACAACTTTATTTTAATTCATAAATATCAGCATTCAACATTAACCTTCATTCTTGTTGTAAAAACGGATAAAATGTTCTGACAGTCCAAGTAAGTCAATATGCGAACAAAACGCATCCGATTTTTTTTTTTTTATATAAAATTCATCCCTTGTTGGATAGGTAAAGGAATTATTGTCCATTCAGCCATATTAAAGACTGTAATGCCGGTTCACTGTTTGTGCTGACAGTAGCACTTGATGGTCCCAACGGAAGACCAGCGCTGGCTGTAAGGCCAGCATTATGCTGAGGTGGAACCATTTCGTGATTGTATATGCTGTTACTTCTTTTTTTTCTGTAATTTATATCACGAATAAATGTTTTCTTTCTTTCAAATATTTTTTTTTTAAGTCAAAACTATTTAATTAAGCCGTCAACGTTAAATATTCGCATGTTTTTTTTTATGTGAATAGGAAGGCAAACGAGCGAGCGTTTTTCTAGTTATTTTGTTATTAAAAATGAGTGATAGTACAAACCCTTTTTCTTATTTTCCTCGCTGTAGTGAGGTGAAAAGTTTTGTGTTATACACGGGTGAAAAGTTATTTTATACGCCTCGTGTGTTGAAACATTCGTAGGTAAAATACAACTTTCCCCCCTTGTATAACAAATAACTATAATCAAGCATCACCCGTGAATGCGTCCGTCTTAGAAAAGACAAAAAACCGTATGGGTGCCAACTTCCCTAGTTAAATTGTTTTTATTGTGAGAAACGATGAGGAGTGAATTGTAAAACGCAAGACTAGTCTTTTATCAAAGAAAAAGAATGTTGTAAATAATAGATACTCATTAATTAAGTAGAATTATTTATCTAGGATTAAGAATAATAAAATTTTAATGGTATTGATTTTTAAATGTAAAAATAACAATAAGTTAATAAATTATCAATTTATCAGCCATACATTAAATTTCTCATGCTTAGCAAGTTGTTGCAATGATCGCTTCTTTGAAATGGTCATTGCGTGACTTGACTTGAATTTTGCTGTATCCACAGAAAAACATACGATTACTTATCATAAAAGTAAAAAAATTAACTATGGGCGATGACATACTAAGTATTAAACATATATAATGAAAATTAATTTCAAGTTAACTAAGTATTAATAATGCAATACCGTGCTTTGACACAGTAATACTAACAGTATTTGAATTTTGTCACCTTATTATGGTTGTTTTTGTAAACCTGTGCCATTATCTAAAAAATTGATTTTTATTTCGGAGAAAAAAGACAATGGATCCACTTCTACCACAAAAGTACTCATTTTATTTATTTACGTTCTGAAGTCACCAAATACCATGTTAACTCTACATGTAAAAATAGATCTTACTGTAACTTGGAAGTATTAAAGTTATCTTATGTCCACTTTAATGTATTGTTTTTTTATCGTTTAAATAATGTAATTGTAAATACGTGAGATGCAGTGATCAGCAACAATAAGTTATTCTTAGGTGACCTCTATATCAATTTTAAGTGTGTGTTAAATTATAAATCGCATGTTGCGCCTTCTTGGCTCAATACTGACAAAGTTACTACCCAGACCAGTTGTTTTTAAACGTATACTATACCTACTAGGAGTATGACAAATTGTGTTATTAGTATCAGGATAAAAATATTATTTGTAATAATATGACCACTCATTAGTTTTTTTCCTTGTGTTAGTAAAAAGGAATTTAATGATTTACCAGTCACTGTAAAACATTATATAGGTACCTACCCCTTATTCCTAAAAAGTTACAGACAGGCAATCAGAAAAATCATAACTTTCCATCAGTTTGTGTATAAGTCAACGCACGTAAAAAGAGCTATGGGTGGCTAGTGGATGGGGATACGCTTGCGCATCTGATATAGTAGCGTTCCCCACCGCTCTCGGCAATTTGGTCCGTATATCACTCATGCGCAGGTATATCGCCAGCTCTTTTTGGGTACGGACGTCAATTTAACAATTTTAACAGAAAAAATCATGTTTATGACTAAGAGCTTGAAGTACCTAAGGGGGACAGAATAAACTTTTTTTGCGCTTCTTTTATCTAACAACCAACCTATCAAATTCACTAATCACTTCACAGTTGTTTATTTAGTGGATAATGTATATTTTGGAAAAAACTCATTTTGTTTAAGTGAACTTATTCATAGTCTGTTCCAATGCCAATGGCCTATTTTAATTTATAACTTGTATGTACATAATAGATATTAGTTTTATTTGAAATCAGTGCAATCGTACTAGTGTTGGAAAATAGAATAGGCCCAACTCATAAAACTTTGTTTTGTTTATTTATAATGTAAAAATATGTATGTAGTTAAATTATTAATATTTATTGCTTTGTCTGAGATAACTCACCAGAATCTTCATAACATTCCCAGTTATATGTTCAAGAGCTTCTGTGATAGTAAAAAAGGCGTGATTGAATAATTATTACACAAAAATATATTTTTTAGTATTATTCAATTTGCCGCTGCTTATAAACATAAATGTAAAAAAAACGATGTAGAAACAAAATCTTGAACGAAAATTGAACGTTATCATTTGAATCCTGTTTTAGTTAAACTTAAATTTCATGATTAAGGGCCTGCCTCACCACTATTTAACTGTCAGTTATATATGATGACGTCTCAGTCTGTTTCGTAGTAATAAAATAGAGACGGAATCATTGATAACTGACAGTTAAGTGGTGAGACAGGCCCTAACCTTTAAAAAACTTCCATATCAATGAATAACAGCTGCAGGGAAATCAGAGCGCTCAGTTTATTTGTACAAACGTCTCGAAAGTTAAATACTATGACTATGAGACTGAGAAGACACGATGCCGCTGCCATCGCGTTCGAAAAGTTTTTTTTTAAACCTACAATAGAGATTGCCGGGCTATCCACTCTTCTCTGCGGCTAACAGGGGTCTTACCATGACGACTTAATGCGATTTCATTCCGACTCAGTTCAGATTTTAGCTGTCATTTTTAGAATGGATCTGACAGCGAACGTACCAAAACTAAATCGGAATTGAATCGCATAAATTTTCATGTCATGTGTTAGGTTTATATATTATTATAATGCCATTTTTCCGTACTAGTTGAGACGTTTACGTGAACGCGTTCGATACGTTTTCTGTATGAAAACTTACACTGGAGGCTCAGTACGTCTATCGTACCGTGTCCATCCACGTGGCAGCAACTGGCGTCGTTGTAACTACTACCTAAAGCCGGATACTCATCCGCGAGCTGTAAGTGCTGTCTGTAACCGTAACTGTCGCACGTTACAGTACCTAACCAAAATGGCTTGAACTGTTTCGAGAAAAGGATTTTACGGCTGTGCCGTTTTTTTACTTGACTTCAGTGTCAGTGCCCCCAGAAAGAACCGTAGTGTGGCGTGGCTCGGCTCGCACCCTGTCGCGGTTATAGTTCGCAGATGAGTACTAACTCGGTTTATTATACCAACCATTTGAGACATTTTTTTATATTTTTTACCAAAAAATATTCCTATTCATTATAAATTTAACCAAATTATCGGCGTTATAACGGTCTCCATTGTCTCCTATAAAATAAAGTCTCCATTTTTTGACATTTTCTGTAATATATTTTCTATATAACATTATCAAAACTCGTATTATGAAACAATATAAATTGTAATAACGATTTTTTTCAGACCATAATTACTTAGATTTGCGGGTCAATAAAGTGATCATTAATCAAACTATGAGATTATGATGGATGAAGCTCCTTTCCCTCCGAAATTAAGACGATACTCAAACTGCGCTACGCTAATCCAACCATAATGCTAGCCATTTTTGCTTGTTATATACATTTTTTGACATTAGGTATTTACTGTGTTATTTATTTTTGTAAACTTATTTCAGCTCGTACTCAAGATTGTTAAGTATCAATCTTATGTAGTTGCCAAATAGACTTCCACAATGCGTTGAGCATGCCGGCCAATTCACGTCACTTAGTACATGTTCGGTTTTCTGTAATTGCTTATTAATAATGAATGTTCAAAAAATCAACTCAAAATTATACTTTCTAACAATAGAATTTAATGGAATACTTTGTGGGTAAAGATCTGTTCACTCACGAAGGCGCGCCCCTCCACTCACAGCAAATTATCGGTGTGCAATAATACAATAAAGCTCGTGCCTAAAAGATGTCTCAGTGTGTGTGACGGTCGGTATCGAACCGACCGGTAGCAATGAAAGACGCATTTTATGTTACGAACACAGACGCGTTATCATAATGATTCATAATTTTTTGTAGTGTACGGCTACGTAAATGAACAGATCAGGAGGTCTACTCCAAAATTAGAAATTCGTAGTTCATATCATACTTCATACCGACTATTAGTGTGAACGGAACAGCACGATAAGAACTTCGAATTTCGAACTTCATTTTGTAATTTTACCCTCTGAGGCCCTACTTAGTATGTGCAGGAGCCAGCAAATTTGTTAAGCATTGGGCGACGCACTAGGGTAAGTTAGCGCATGTATGTATATACAAAGGGACGTTAAATTCGTTTCAGCTGGTCATTACTTGAGAAGTTTGCTGGCATCTGCAGGTACTGTCATGTTGTCGCGAACATAAAGCATCCAATGCGCAAGCGCTTGCTGGCTAATAAGAGAGAAAAATCTCTGTGACCGCGACAAACAAAGTCACGGCTGGCGTACTAATAAGCCCCGCTGTACTACTCCTAATAAATTGTAACAGAAGCACATTAGGGGTGATCTTGGTAATGAACCCTTGTTTTCGATAAATGATCATTAATTACTTAATAGGTATTTTTTTTCTATTATAAAACTAAAAAAATTAAGTCGATAGCATTCAAAGTGATCGATGGATTTGTTTTAATATAGTATAATGTTTATTATCAACAACTAGTTACCTGTATGTGATCGATTTCAAAAGTCAATAGCTGTAAATCGTAATAAAATAACTTATTCATATAATTTATTCAACTTGTGTTTGATTTGAATATGTTTTATTTATTTATTGCATGTGTCGATTTAAGTAATAAAAGTCTTTAGTCGTAGAATACGCATTGTATAGATGTTATTGTATTTGGAAATGAATAAAAGAAATGAAATGTCATTTATTTTATTTAGCGTTTCAGGAAAAATAACTATTAAATAAAATCCATTCCCTTCACTATGTGACTATTTTAGGGTATTTATTTCATTTGGTGTAAATCGGCTGTCCGCGACAATATCACCATCCAAATGATGATGGATGTTTACCGTGTGTAAAAGTATCTTGTAATAAGGAATGATTTCTAACGGCCGCCTCTTTTAAATTTTTGATATATAAAGTAATGTGAAAGTTATTTCGTTCAAAAGGGCCAAAATGTCATTACCAAGGTGTGTCCGCTTTCCAATTTTCGGTAAAACTTCTGCAAAAAGTTCCATTTAACTGGCGTTTACGGCTGAAGCTACTATTTCCCTAAAAAGTTTCATAGTTATATCATACAATATTGATTGCACAAATTAAAACGCATCATATAAAACGGAACAGTAACATCGTACATTTGGGTTCCTGTTTAACTCGTCATCACCGTGGCACAACGTAACGCGACATATAGCTCTGCACTGAACAGCTCTGCACAACCCCCGCCGCTCCCCCCGCGTGCCTACTGTCACCACTCAGAAGGCAGAGTGAGCCCACGTCGCGCAAAGCAATATTAAGAATTTATTTATTTTTTACAAAGTCGTACCGTGGTTTTTGTCACAATAATATTGACATTCCCGTTGGTCTCATTCCTCGGTAAGTACATGAATTATTTATATTTATCATATTTTATCGTATAGCCTAACCGATTGATTATGACGTAATCAGTAAAACATTTTGGAATATCTAATATGGTACATGCTAAACTGAAAATAGCTGCATTTTGTCATTACCAAGGTGGTCATTACCACTGATTACCGTGGACTTTTTACCCACGGAAAGGACGATTATTCCATGGTAATGACTTTCTGCACTTAATTCTGTAAAGACCTTGGCTTGTATATATTTTTCCATTTTATATCTGTCCACTTTTTCTGTTAATTCATTTGATTCTGTATTTTTGCAAATATTTATCACGTTTTTATCTGTTTCAGTGGAAGAAGTAAATAAATATGCCAAGTAAAAAAGGAGATAGTAAACAAGAATTGCTAATAAAAAAAACGGAAAAGTAGCTAAAACAAGACGCGAAAAAATTAAATCTAACACAGCTGTATACCTAGAAAAGGAAAAAAAACGTTATGCTCAAAGAAAAGAGGAATGAAAAAACTAATATCAATAAATGAATTAAAAAAATGCAACGTCTGCTAGCTAAGCAAGAATAAAAAATTTAAAAGATGTCTTGCAATAACAATGTGTTCCTTTATATTGTGTTATTATTATTTAAGTGATTTGTTAGAAAATATAATGGTGTGCGGAATAATTTTCCTTTGTGAATAATTATTGTACTTAGACACATTAAGTAATAATGACGGTCTTTCCGAATGTGCTGGTACATTCAAAAAAAGACATGTAAAAGAGCCCTTGGTGGCCTATTTGCAAAATAAACTTTTGACTTTTGAAGAGAAAGAAAACATTTTTTTTGAAAAAAGATCATTTTCTACTTCAAAGAATTTCAAATGTGTGAGCAAAACTATATGAAGCTACTAAAAAAATCATTATGTTACTCATATTTGGTATTTTATTATTTATTTGTTTAATATTTACATTCTTTTATTTAATAACCAAATTGATTAAATACTTCGGTACTTTGAAATACGTCAAAATCTGTTTAAATTAATTAGAGATAGGAACATTTATCATTACCATGTGCTATCGTCATTACCAAGCATGCAAAATGTCATTACCATGACGCTTAAAACATTGCGGGTCCATATCTTCAATTTTTGGGCTCCTAAAAGATGGCCTTTATTTTTTTTATAACCCATGTATCACAAACTGTCAATTAAGATTAAGTTTGTGATTGAAAACAATTTTATTTTTATTTTTTTAACAAAGTGCCCAATTTACACCAAATGAAATAAATACCCTTTACTTACGCTTAGCTATAACGCATAGGTAGTTCAATTTCATGCCATAACTAGCTTTTTCCCGCGGCTTTGCTCGCGTGTACCTGGAGTAGGTATTTCAAACCCGTATTTTTCCGTTCCCGTACCTAAGAGTTTCGGGAAATGCTCTCTTAATGCTCCCCTACACTCCCCAAGGAACCCACATGTCAAATTTCAGCTTTCTACAACCAGTAAAACGAAAAGTCCCGTTTTTTCCGTTTTTTTCCGGAATTTGTCTCTTCATAAAAAAATAAAAATTATTTATTATCAGACAACAAATAAGTACTTAGTCCATAGAATGCTTCCTTACACTCATCAAGCAATCTACATGCCAAATTTCAACTTTCTACGACCAGAGGCCTTACCATGACGTCCTAATTCCGACTCAGTTCAAGTTTTAGCTGTCACTTTTAGTATGAATCTGACAGCGAGCGAACCTAAACTGAATCGCATTAAGGCGCTGTCAACAGCAAATGACCTTAAGCAGCGCCACTCTTTACACATACGGTTCGCGTGCCTGTGAGTGAAAGAGAAGAAACTATTCCGGGAGCTTGGCGCGCGTCTAAAATCTTGCAAATAAGACACAAATAAGAAGAAATAAAAAAAGTATGGATTATTTGTGAAATATGACTCGTTAGCCGTGTAGGTATGAATATGTTGACTTCAATTTTTTTAATTGCAGACCCATACGTCGAAAAAATAAAAACATAGAACCGTTTAATGGTGATTTTAAGACCAATCTTTGCAATTATTTTCTATCGAGCCAATTTTGTTCAATTATGTATCGATCGAGCCCGTCTAGCGTGTTTGAAATATGATGAAAATTAACATTATATTTTTTTTGTATTTTTTTTGTGTGCAGTTTTTCTTAAAAAAGTGTTTAAATAACATCAATTTCAACAAAATTAGGTGTTGTCAGCCTCTTAAGACGCCATGGTAAGACCCCTGTAGGTATATCAAAAAATCCTGTTTTTTTCCCGTTCGCTTCCGTCAGAATTTCGGGAAATCCTTTTATAGTGCTCCCCTATACTCCCCAAGGAACCTGAAGGCCACATTTCAGTGTTCTACGACCAGTAAAACAAAAAGTCGATCCCGTAGAACTGAATATAAATCCCGTTTCTTCCTTATCCCGTGGGAATTTCCGAAATCCGAAAATCCTTAAAACCGTTTTTGGGGTTCCGTTGCCAAATGGCAAAAAACGGAACCCTTATAGATTCGTCACGTCTGTCTGTCTGTCCGTCCATACCTATGTCACAGCCACTTTTTTCCGAAACTATAAGAACTACTGTAGAAACTTGGTAAGAAGATGTACCTATTTCTGTTAACCACATTAATATAGATTTTCACACAAATAGAAAAAAAAAGAATAAATTTTGGGGTTCCCCATACTTAGAACTGGGAACCGATTTTTGAATGTCACCAACTGACAAATTGTCAGTGATATGAAAAATTCTCACCGATTTTGACAAGAAAATATCCAATGAGGAAGGAACAACCTACGGCTATATGGAGTGGCCCTATTGTACTATATATACATTTGGTATGCAAATATGTGTAAAATCGATATAAGAATTAAAAAACACGTATTATCTCTTTCTTTCTAAGGTGTCTTGGCATATGAAAACAAAGACGGCATGACATTTATTTTTTCTATACTCGCCAATGGTCTGTCATTATGAGCAGTTTTCATTTCCGGCTGCCATCCGCCATCTTATGCGACAGAGGATTTGTGGTACGTGAGCTGTCAGGTGAACTGTTAATACAGAGTTTTTTGGTGATTTCAGTGTTATAAAGATACTTTTAAAATTGTTTTTATGCAGTGGATATCAAGTGATGCAAACACAATATGCCTAAGTGTTCCATAAAACAGTGTTCTTCTCGGAAAACGAGAAATCAACCGAATTTGCCTCTTCATAGGTTAGTAGCCGTTTTTTCATCAAATAGGGTCATTTCATGGTAATATTTACTTAGTGATAATTAATTTTCATAAGCTTTTATCGTTTCTATCAAAGAGATGTTGATTTTTCGCCATTTATTGTTGTATTTTTGGTTGCATTGTATTTACTAAATTTGACAGTCTTCTTTAGTGTTGTACTGAATATCGACATAAGTAGAACTGAAATAACTGTAAATTTCGTCCATGGGTTACAGGTTCCCGAAAAATGATGCATTACGGCGGAAGTGGTTGGACGTCACAGGTGCAGATAGTATAAATCCAACAACCAGTAATAAGTTAACAGAAAAGAACAGATTTGTGGAAATCGAAGAAGATGAATCTAATTTGTATGATGAATACGTAGGAGCTATGTCGAATGAAATAAATAAATACGACGATAGCGTGCTGGAGCACATAGCCGGATTCGTTTGTCGGAAACTCTCTAAGAGTTTAAAATGTGACCTTTGGTTGTCGTAAGAGGGTGCATCCGTGCTGAGCTCGCAACGTCGCATTTTTGGTGATTTTTTGCGATTATTTCACAGAAATTGAATGAAAGTATCAAATATCCGTCTGTAGTGCACTTCGTTTTTATTGTATTAATGTGTCTAATGCAATAATTGATCGTGATGGACTTTTATTTTCTTATCAAACGAGATATTGTATTTTATCCCTTGATTCGTGGTGTGCAATAAAGAGTATTTGTATTGTAAATGGCGTTTTATACGTTGTTGTTGTTTCATTTAGTCAGTACAATGTAACTAATCACACGCTAATTAATTAGTGCAAGTCTCTGAAACAAGCCTAGCTTTCTTTTGCGCGCTCGGCTACATAATACCTTTACGGTGTTAAAAAAATCCTGTACGATAGTAAAATGTAACCCACTAACATTTAAGGCTACTGTTAATAATACGATACAAGTGGAAAAACATTGAAATAAAAAAAAAAAATTGACAATCCTTAACTCTTTTCGATCATTTTTCCGATAGACACACATAAATATTTATTTTTTCTTAAATCATCAATATTTCAGCAAATACGAGATGCCTCTACTCCTTATAATTTCCAAAGGAATGTTACATTACCAATCTCCTTGCGCCTACTTCGTTTCATTTAGCATTAGAAAGAAGTAAGCGATCTTGACGTGTCTTTTTATTGAAAAACACTTTTGAAAAATAAGTCACAGCAAATATATAATAATTAGCAAGGAAATATGGTCATTTACATACTTTTGGTTTTATAATTAGTTTAGTAATAGTTAGGTAGGTACTATTTTTTTATAAGCGTTTTTAAATAAAATGATACGTCAAGATCGCTTACTTCTTTCTAATGGTAAAAAAACAAAGTATATATATATATATATATAAATCTAGTCAAAGTAATTGTGAATAAAGCGAATTTAAAACTGTTTTTTCCCAAAAAGAAACCATTGCTGCTCAAAATATTAGCCGCTAAAAATTCGATTATCGATATCAAATATTTTGGTTTCGATATCACATCCCTTGAGCGCCATTTTATGCGACATCTTTAGGTATGCACGCGTATTTTGTAGGTATTTCCAGTCCATAGGTTTAATAGGTCTGTGAAAATATCTAATTGATAGATGTGTAGAATCTCGAATATCTAAATAATTTATGTCACGAGTGCAGTGATATACACGCATCAGCTCAAAGAGCTGCTAGTGTATTATTTCAAATAATAATAATAATAATAATAAACTTGCCAAAACCAGTGAAAAGTGAATGTTTCAAAAGAGAGGTCAAATACCTCAAGCGACACTAGCGCCTATATAGTGGCAAATTTACACGCGATAGCCCCCATTTCATAAGTGTTCTTCTAGCGCCCTCTCTGGAGATAAGTAGTAATTTAATTTATTGCATAACAGCGCCATCTTAAAGTTGCATTCACAAGCGCGTTGCCGAGATTTCAGTAGTAGGAGTAGGTAATAGCAATATTTTAGAATATCGTAAGATGGCGTTAATAGCAATAATTGGTCTCCTAAAAATATTCTAAGGAAAAAAATAATGTCCAATTGCAAGATCTTCTGATGAAATCTGATAACGAAAAGTTAAATCTTTTATAAGAAAATTTGCTTTCTGCTTGTATTTACTAATCAACCACTCAACAAACTTACCGACGAAGAGGTACTGGCATATTGTAAAAATAATAGGTATGCGATTCGAAACACTCAAATTAAAAAAAACTTATACCTATGACATTAATCTTCATATTTGAAAGTCATTTTATGATTATTGTTGTCAAATTGCAATAATTTGGTGAAAAGTTGGGGCCTAATTTTATGTAAATATGTTTAGCATTCGGTCCTTGATAAATGGTGCCATACGGTCTAGAACCATGCTCACAAGAGTCCCGAACATACCAACGGGGATGACGGTGCGTCAATGCCACGGCGAGGGACCACCGCAGCCTTTCAGCAACATGCCTTTTCCAGCTCCGAGTCGGTTAGTGTTTTGAATTATTTACTAACCTACCTTACTTGCGACTTAATCCGCGTGGTACAGGTAGCGGCACGTAAGTCGAACGTGGTGTATGCCCGCCCGCGACACCCGCACTCCCCCGCGACTCGCCCGCGATACCTTATGTTCGACTACCCCGCATCAACGGTCATCGTTTGACTTACGTGCCGGCACTTGTACCGGTTTTCGCATCCTATGAAAAATCATGGGAATATCATGGGACAAATTACACCAATGGACCCAGTCCCAAACTAAGCACAAGGCTTGTACTATGGGTACCAGGCAACGGATAAACATACTTATATAATGTAGGTAAACGCATACTGCCTACTTAAATACATACAACATCCATGACTCGGGCACAAACATTCGTATTCATCATACAAATGTCTGCCCCTACCGGGATTCGAACCCGGGACCTCTAGCTTCATAGTCAGGGTCACTAACCACTATAGGCTATCCGGTCGTCAAAGCTAACACAGCTCGGTTAACAAAGCTTACCTAGGTACAGGCGGCGGCACGTAAGTAAAACTTGGAGGGGATTACCTGCGCATAGTTACTTTCGCGCACGCAATTGTTATCTCTACAAATTAATTACAATGATCTTTACTAATAAATATTACCTAAGCTAGTTCGTTTAAACTAGTATCATCACATTCATCACTAATATTATAAAAATGCGATAGTAGTAGGTTCAATTAGTATGGGGAGGTAAAAATAAGGAAAAAAACAAAACTCAACCTTTACAGAAAACATCAACAATAATAACAACACAATTTAGAACGCGACTGTGCAGCTGAAGTCAGCGGAGCGTCGCGTGCGGTGCGCGGGGCAGAGTGCGATTGGAGAGCCAAGGAAATAAGCGCTTACGTACGCCCGCCCGCGGCCTCTGCATTCCCCCGTGATACCTTCCCCTCCAAGTTTTACTTACATGCCGCCGCCTGTATCAAGCGTTTCTAAAAAAGGGGGTAAAGTAAATGTTTCTTTTTACATTTCAGACATGCAGCTACAGTATTCTTTGCATTCTTCTTCGGATTAGGTTTGTGGGCACCATTTATCATTGTCTGGTATTCCATGGCAAAGAAGACTATGTAGGTATCTTTATTTGAAGTCAATAAATTATTATTTGAACACTTCCAGTCTTTGATTTGTAGTTTTACAGGTACTTGGCTTTAGCAATTGGGCCCAGCCAATGGCACAGCTGATCAGAAGTGTTAATCCAAAAAGTTTACATTAAAATTATGGATACACTAATGTCTATAGCAGGGGTGGCCAACAGGTCGATCGCTACTGTTAGTCCAGTCGATCGTGGCAAGGCAAAAAATATTAATACGTAGAACAGACTGCGCAACGTGTTTCATTTAAGGTTTCATGAAGTATGTAATTGGTAGATCGCGCAGGGTTTTGTTAATAAACAGGAGATCTTGGGTCTAGTCAAGTTGGCCACCCCTGGACTATAGTATACTTTACCATCACTAAGCACAGATGGAGAAACGACTCCGGTTCCACATACATAACTATTTTACATAACCTGGACATTCCAAAGGTAAAATAGGTACTTCCTAAATTATAACGAACATGTTCGCCGCAACTACAGCTCAATTAATCCAAATTAATCGTACTACATTGGTTTTATTTAAAAGTGGCGATCAAAGTACGTGGAATACACCATTTCAAATCCACTTTTTATTCGATTTTAATAACTAGTTATCAAATAAGGAACAAAAAGTATTCTTAACTAGTTGTTAGGTGGACTAAACTGCTTTAGTTATGTATGTTATATGACTTAATAACTGCAGTGGTAGATTCAAAAACCCTTGTTTTTGGTACTATATTTTATTTAAACTCAATTATGTTAAGCTACATATTTCTTTACATTATTATTCAAGGCCAGGATGGTGGGTCGCCTGGCTTCACTGTTCCCCCATACAACAAAGACTTGTCTCGGAAATTAGTCATTCTTAGTGTCTCTTGATCATCCAGGAACTTGCCTATAAAGAAGCCTGTCAGCGGCACAGCAAACCATACATAACGTGTTGTGATTCCAAATATAGCCATCTCAGTTTTGCTTCAGCTGAGCTTTCCACTTCTTGGTGTGATTATAATCTAACCAGATGAGTGTTGCAGTGACAGTCGGGAAGGATATGCTCACCAGGTTCCGACTCAGGAACTTAAGTATCGCCATATAACTGTAACAATAATAATAAAATCAAACCAGAGAATAATCCAGAGAGTCAGCATTTAATAATTAGAAGCGACCTTCACCTCACCACCATCTGTTTAATGGATGAAAATCAAAATATTTTATGTCAAATTTAGAATGTTAAAGAATATAATTGTGAGTGGGTGGGTTAAACTATTTAAATAAAATAAATAAATATCTTGGGACAATTGACACCAATTGACCTAGCCCCAAACTAAGCAAAGCTTGTAATATGGGCGCTAGACAACGGATAAACATACTTATATAGTTAAACACATAGTTAAATACATATTAAACACCCAAGACTCGAGACATTTGTATTTTCATACAAATATCTGCCCCGACCACGGATCGAACCCGGGACCTCAAGCTCAGGTTCTCTAACCACTGGGCCATTCGGTTCTCATTTGTTCCCTAAATATCAGAATAGCAAATTCCGATTTACCCGATTTTGTTTTGTCTTGTACTCTCAATACACTATTATTCCATTTAAAACTGAATTCTCACATTACAACATAATGAAAACACTTGGCTCGCAAACCAATGTACTTGAAGAATTTAAGAGATTACAGACTACATGGTAGAAAAAACATAAGAATGTACCAGTTGCTTCTCTTCCCACGCAGATGGTAAAAGCCCATAGAGGGAATGGACGAAAATCTTAGGAATCATGTTATAGGCTATGTGGCTAGCAACCCATCACTATTTTGATTCCCCTTTCGATCCATATGCCCACAATCATGCTAAACGTGGTCTTTAAGTCTTGTCTTGTTAACTTAGGCTCTGACTACCCCGTGGGGGATAAAGACGCGATTTATGTATGTATGTATTGTATGGTTTTACAGGGTACTTGGTGTATTGAGAACATGATATTCTACAAAACTGATACATAAACGAACATAATATAAAGAAAATATGGTAGTCTGGGAATCTACTGATACTTTGATGAGCATGTAGGTATGTTGGCAATTTGGTATTTTTCAATTATGGTTTTAAGGGAATGAGCTCTATATTGTTAACCTCTTGACCTAGTCATCCAGTCATGACAGCCAGCTCACACGCCAATGTTATCCATACATGGGCAACATTCAACTCGAAATTAATTCTTCTGCATCCAGTTTTTTTTCCCCAAAGTAATGTAGATGGCCTGTATCAAGTTAGTTTGTGGTTTGTTTTGACGATCGTCATTCAGGCTAGGCTTTTGCAAACAACCTTAAAATAATTGTGTTTGCAATGAAATTGCACTTATTATACACCTACCTGCCAACCCAATAGTCACAGCAAGATAAAAATGAACAACCCAATGAATATATGTACTCCATAAGCTTCATATTCTTGGTTGCTATTGAATTTATTGTTGTGGCCAGGATTTTTTTGCCAACCCACTAACAATATCTCTTTAACATACTAAATTTGATATAATATGATGGGTGAAGGTCGCTTCTAATTCGTATCTTAAACTGTAACTGTAACATCTTGATCTGTATAATATGAAACTGCTTGTAATAAACAAAATTGAGGTTGTCTTTGTTACATAATAATAAGCTATGAATCGCAGGTGAACAAAGTAGGCACTAAATGTCGGTCTGTAAGTACTAGATTCAGTTCAGACCGTGTTAAATCGTATTTAACCAAAAAATACGGTAAATGATAAAAACTTAAGCATGACTAATGATAAAAAAAATCGATTACCCTACCGCAAACGTAAGGCGTAGTGTTATTAATAGGATGATATAATAAGCATTAAACACGACCGAATAAAAATTAAATCACTAAGACATAATATTTATAACTCACATTCACCATGGAAACCTAGTAAGATTCCCTTTTAGCCGTGCACAACCAAAAGGATGGTGATTATGGTGAAGAGCTGAAGGGTGAAGTCGATGTCGATCGTCAATCGTCAATACGAAATTACGAACAAACTTGACAGAGTTGACAGTGACGTACACTTCGTTTTTAAAACCTTCCACTAGGAAAATTTAAAGGAATCAACACCACACATCCATCTATTTAGGTTAACTTTGATCCCATATATATATACTGGAAGAAAACAATACAAATAAATGTTCATCTAACATACTGTCTATATAAATAATATAATAATCTAAACATAAAATGACCTTTCAACAGCCTTTAACCGGTTCATGAAGTGAGGAAATGTACGCTGCATACACGCTGTATGTATACACGCTGTTAAATCGTGTGGTTTTCATTTTTATAGAATCGAAAAATAATTAATAATTAAGGTGGAAACACGAGATGCGACCCGATGAAACGCAACGCGTGTCACAAGTTGATTCAAATGAAATTGTATTATTTTCTATGATCAGAATCCCACTATGAACCTTTCGATTACAAATTCATTTTACCTTTTACTAAACTTATTGATTCTTCACTTTTGTATTATATGTATTTACAATGTATCGATTCAGTTTGAGTTTGAGTGATTAAGTCCCGTTTTCTTACAATAATGTATATCCAAGTTTTAAATCAAAAAACTTAAAATTCACCGTCGCAAGTGACTCATATATTTTATTAAACTTGTATTGTAATGTCTGTTACCATAAATTCCGAGCTGAAACTTGATATCAGGTCTTATACTGGCACTCCACTTGGCGTATTTATCCAAATATTTGCGTAAGTGAAGGGGATGCACTATATCGTTTCTAGCGTATGCGACGAAGATGTTAATAGCGCAACATGAACACGCAACGCCAAGTGGAGTGCCAGTATTATACAGTGAAATTCGATTTTCGAAGTTCGTTTAATGGCTTTCCGCTCATACTAATAGACATTCATTTGAGAGTGAGAGGAATGGTATGACACGGTATGACACGTACTTCAAAAATCGAATTTCGGAGAAGCCCCTCAGATCCAAGCCACTTAAAACCAATTCCAATAATTCTTGATAAATTTTAAATATTTACGCAAACTTTACCAGCAGTTATTTTTTATTTATATAGATAGAGGATACAATAAGAATACAATAATGCCACAAAATCGTCACCGCGATGAATTGCATATTACTTGCACGCATTGTTAGTTACCTTTACCTCCTACACATTTTCACATCGTGTCGACGTATAGTTTTTATTTTTGACGTGTAGTTACTTGGGTTAATTTTGTTTATAACTTCATAACGTTTTCAAATTCTGTTATATCAGAGCTGCTCTTATTAAATTATCAGAGGCGCCACGGCGCCACTGGTATTATTTTTTATTTTTGGCTTATACTTTAAACTTATGCTTAGTTTTAACTTTATATGTAAAAAATGTGTATTTATTCATATGACCACATTAAAAAAAAATCGTGTTGGTAGCACTGCTGGGTTGAGCCGACGGACGGAACCGGACTCTGCCTGTCTGCCTTGCGAACTAGCGAACGAGTGCCTTCGTCATCGTGCAGATTTTGCAGTTCGGGGATTTGCAGTGTTAGGTGTAAGATTATGTTGATTTTAATGAAGTGAACAATAGTATTGGTGATGTTGGCCTTAGGCTTATTGTTATTTCGAAAAAAAACTCTAAAGGAACACACATTTATTGTAGTAATCCGTCAAAAATCGAGAAAGCTTCAAACGTGTTTGAAGCTTTCGGTATCGCGTTAATGGAACTATGAACCTGGACTCTTTAACGTTTAGCTTATCGCAAATCAATTATCTTGTTGTAAATTTAAGTAAAAAGAACTTCAAACAGACCAGCCAGGAGTTAACTAAGGTAAGGAGATCACCAGAGACTTTAACAGTTTCTTTGTTTTCTAATGTCGCCATATTGTCATGTAGGTACGGACAGCCACGAGCTCGATTGGTAATAATGCATGCACGATGCTGATTCGTGCTCTGCTGCGTATGGAAAGTTATTGCATTGCAGTGTGTGATTAATAATTAAGCGTTTATTGATTCGTGTTGTATCGTTGAGGTTTGTGACGTAATTAGAGTGGCAGGTTACAGTACTTCTCAATAATCTCAGTGTTTCCTATTGTGAACTCGAAGTGAATTGTTTAACTTACTTTCAATTGGTTTTCGTTCCAAGGGTAATCTGATGGTCTGTATGTGTTTTTTATTTTTATAAATCATTAATAATATATTTTATGAGAAAATGTTTTTTAGTACTACCTTATTTTTACTTACATAAAATAATTATGGTTTTACTTTCATATTTTCGCAGAAGCATTGTATTTATTATCTTAACTTAATTTAAATATTAATATTTTCTTTGTGTAATCTACTATGTGACCATGTGTAACTTATGAATGTTCAATTGCGACTGTAAATCAGATGTTTTATGAATTTTTGTTTATATTTAGTGTATATTTCTGTAAAGGAACATCCCCTGTCGTGCTATAAGTGGTGTATGGGTATAATATACATCGGATTAATGAGGATCCAAGTTCTATTCTTAACCATAGGTTAACTTTTTGGATTTTTGCATGTATTTTTGTTTTCAGTATTGATTAAAAGTAAGATCATTGGTTTTCACAATACAATCAGTAGTACTGTCATAGAAATGCGTGCTGATAGATGTATAAAATACCATCATCAAAATTTGTTTTTGTGTATTTATTTATGTGACACTAATATAAGTGCCGGCACGTAAGTCTAGCGATGACCTTGTATGCGCAGAAGTATAAAATACGGTATCCGTGGGTGCGCAGATCCCCTCCATGTGACTGGTCATCGCTAGACTTGCGTGCTGGCACATGTTAACAGTGGTTTTCTTTTCAGGCATTGCATTATCATTGTCATTTATTGAGAAAAGGTTCCTTTGCTAGACTGTAGTGAATTTGAAGTGATACAATACAAGGGCTGTTCAATAAGTGATGAGAATGGCAAGGATGCAGATATACTTTAACCAACTCTATTTTGTTTTTCGAAATAATCATCTTTTATGAGTAGGTATTCATTTACTATCTTTTTTTAAATGTGAAATTCATTGTCTAAAAAATCTTCTTGACCCCTTAACCTCCTATCGTATGTAATTTACCTGTGTATCACGAATAAATGACTTACTTGAAAAACCCTGTACTGCAGCAATCACGGCATTATAGGTGAAAAACCTAAGTAAATGACCTGTTGTATGACCTGATATGGGACTTAAGTCATTATTCTAATTTGGAATGTCAATTTGTCTATTCGCACACACTCAATCACAGTCATTTACCTAAGTTTTTCACCTACCTATATCATCTTCAAATTTCTATCAAGTGTCAAGTGTGGCAATGGCTATCATCAAAAGTCTTGGCTTTAAATTGATAAAGCATACTTTGTATACATCAGTTCTCGCTCCTTGCGATTTTTATCTATTTCCATGATTAAAAGAGCATCTCAGAGGCCAGAAATTTGAAGATAATGACCCTGTGATTGCCACAGTTCCTACCACAAAATATTGCAATTACATTCCATTGTTAATGTAAAATAGTAACTGAATGTTGTACTAAATCGTTTCTGTATTGCAGCAGCTTAGGTTACAAGAAGACTGAAGTGTTGGATATCACATTAGTTTAGCTACATGTATTTTGCAAACTATCTACATTTGTTCTTATTTAATATACATTTATTAGGCATATTTCTATTTATACATATTTGCAAAATTATTGCTTGCTTTATAAATTCAACCTTAAGTTGCATAATTATATTTTAAATGTGTTTTACATTACAAATTTTAAGTTACCACTTCATTTACAAGTTATGGTTTACCAGATACTTATAATTATTATGTTTAATTAATGGAGTTGACATACTAATTACTTCTTAAACAAAATATTTTTTTGTGTACAATTCTGGTACAAATATTTGAAAATCAGCAGTTGAAGTCTTGTGACTTTAGTTAGCATTGTGACAAGTCTATTTGTTAGTTCATTAGAAAGGAAGATAAAGATAAGCATAAATAATAATTTATAGTTTATAATTGTATAAAAATACAGTCAAAATAATAGGCAGTTCATGAATACTACTTGTATATACATGTACATTCCTATGCTTGGTAGTTGATTGTCTTTTATTATCTCTCGTCCCTGGTGAGCAGTAGATGTTCCACGGGAGTTTGTAATTGTGTCGTACAGACACATCATTCAAATAGATGACGCTTCGCGACAAATAATCGCATAGTAACAAGGTCACGTGACAGTTAGTAATAGATAGAAAAATTCGAACGCTTAATCACCTGCTATGGGTGGTGTAGGGGTATAGCACGCGTCACGGAATGACGAGGACCCGGGTTCGATTCCCGGCCATAGCTTTACTTTTCGGATTTTTCTATGTGTTCTAATTTTCAGTGTCGTTTAGAAATTTTATTATTTGGTTTATTCAAGTAAAAACAAAAATGTGAGTAATAAACAACAAATTTCTACCTACTAGTCTAACTAACAAATAATATGTACTTTTATTAAGATAGTATAGGACATGATTTAGTTTAGTTTGACTATTTTTTTTTAAATTATGTGTGTGTACCCTCTTAATTAAAAATATCGAAACGCAAACATGTATTTGTGTCAATCTCATAAGAGCTTTGGTGTGTCTGATGTTATTATTGTGTTTTTTTAATTGAGAGGTTTAGGCATTTTGCTTCCGAACCAAACTTTTTATAAAATGTTTGCTTTGAATAGCAGCACTTCAATCATACAATTTCTGTTTTATTATTATTAAAACATGTAATATGTTTGAGATTAAGTATTCTGTACTGCTGTAATACATACAGAGATAATTGAGAGGAGAGTTGCGTGATACTGATATCCCTAGCTTACAATGTGAAATCTTTTTATATTTTCTTATGTCGATATGTACCCCCTTATTCATAAACGCTCCATAGGCTTCTGCTAACTTAACAATTGTTTGTCCTTATCTGTGAAAGGTAAAAGTCAAAAGTGACCTATATGGACAAGCGATTAATACTAAGCTAGCACAAGCCTAGGTATATAGCGTTTATGAATAAGAGGGGTAGTCTGGATGCAATTATTATGACAGTTAGTTTTATCTTTAACTGTGTTTTTGTTTTTCTGACAGCTTGTGAGCTTGTATGGTCTCGAAGCAGAAAATCAAGTATTGAGGTGCCTCCTCGCCGAAGCAGCTAAAAATATTTGGGATACTGAGCGGTCGTCGTCATCAGCAAGTAGCGTGCATGCGTCGCTCCTCTCCCAGCACCTGACTTCGTTGTTGAACCACCCGGCCAAAGCTACTGTAGTCTGCCGCTTGGTGGACCACCCCCCTCGATCGCTACAGAAGGTAAGTGAATATACCTCTAATAAATAAATTTATTCCGCAATAAGAACACTAGTTAAGTTGCCCATATAAACATGCAGCATAGTAGCCCTATCAGCCCTCTGACATTTCATTGATACATGTGTTATAAAATATTTATTGTTATTTTTTGATTATTTTATATTTAAATACCCAACTCTGGTGGGAGTTGTGCATTTCATCAATTAAAAAATATGTTTTAAAAATGTTATATATATTTAAAACATACACCTGGTAAAGAATCTTTGTGTAAAATATTTTGTCAACTGCAGCTGGCTAGGACGCTATGGACTTAACAGACACCATACATAATATGTAGGTACTAATTTGCTATTACTATGTATTTATGTATTACGTTGATTTTTTTCATTTTATTTTTTTGGGAGAAATGTATAGTCTGGAACACCATATAGAATCTTAAGTTTATTGGGCAACCAGTACCTAATTAGAATGGCTAAAACCTTTTAAACTTCACTGTGCCCTAAAATTAATCTGGAATACTTCAGCTGGCGGTTGGGTTTATGTTTAACTGAACATCCTTGTAAATGTTTTCAGCAATTTTAAAATTTTTTGAAATATTTTCATACATTATTTGTCGATGTTCAAAATTACACCAAAGGCTGACTTAAGTTTGGATCAAAAATAACAACGAAAAACCTTTACAAGAATGATCTTGATCTATCAAACTATCCTACCATCTACTGACACATACCAGAATAATTTTACGACACTTGTTTAGACATTATAGGTATAGTTTGTTTGCAGGCGATAAATACGACTCTTATTTTTCCATCATACTGTTCCTTTCAGATATTAAAACCCTCAAATACATTACTCAATCGACTCACAAGATTGTTAAAGTTAACTACTGCAGAGGATGTCGCTTTTTCATTGGTTTTGTCGAAGAATTCGTCAAAGCCTGAAATTGTCTCACTAGCAAAACAACATCTGAAAAAGAGATTCTTAGAACTCGTGCAGTGCTATCTTGACGCAGGTAAGAAACTAAATTTTTAATATACCTAGTATTCTTCTTCGGCGTTTTAGCTAGCACCCACCGTTTAGCGTACGCATCTCTAATTTTCCTGCACTGAGCCCGATTTAATTATTATTGTATAGTATTATTTAATTCCAATTCCAAATTGTCAAAGTGCATAGGTTTTCTGTCAAAACAATTATACCTGGCATAATAATCGTCGATTATAATTAGTGTTAAGTACTGTTAAAGTATAAAGTAATTTGGTGCGACTCGCACTTTATTCATAGGTAGTAATTAATAAGTGAAGGAATAAAAACTGGCCGAGTGCGAATCAGACTCGTGCACCGAGGGTTCACGGCAAGGGAATGTAAAAACCAGTGTTAGCAGACCCCTGCCTCCTAAGGAAAATGTAGGCAGTGTGAGATCATTTCATATTGGTTACTTACATAGCAGACAGACATAAGATATTCTGTTTTTAGTATTGGTTGTTATGTTGGCAACAGAAATACATCATATGTGAAAATTTCAACTGTCTAGCTCAGTGGTGGGCAAACTTTTTTCATGGCGGGCCAGAAAATCACAGATATTTCAAAGAAGGGCCAAAATTATACTAAAATGCAATTTTTTTGACACATGACGCATGAACTACGTGGCTAGTCTAGCTGGCTCCTTTGCATTCGCATCTATTATTCTATTTTATACAGCAGCACCGTCTAAATATCGTCATCCTGTGCCATAACACTCCAATTCGAAGGAACGCCGGCGGGCCGCATTAAATTCTTTCGCGGGCCGGAGTTGGCCCGCGGGCCCTAGTTTGCCCATCACTAGGTCTAGCTATCACGGTTCATGAGATACAGCCTGGTGACAAACAGACAGACTAGACAGACGGACAGTGGAATCTTAGTAATAGGGTCCTGCTTTTGCCCCTTGGGTATGGTACCCTAAAATGAGCTTAGCAATTATGAATTGGGTTTATTTTCTAAGATAATATTGATAATTTACAACTGGTAGTATAAGTACTATAGTACTGAGTGTTGGAAAAAAATCCCGGTGTATTAATAATAGAAATCATGAAAAGTTTTTTTTTTTGGTTATATTATCCTGTACATGTTAATCGACTATCGCATACTTATGTAAAGGTTATGTTTTTGCCCACTTTTTTCATCGGGCCATACTTTTGTCGATCAAAATAGTTCTAACAAGTTCAAATATTTATAACTTGGTTATGAATGATTGACTTCATGTTTACTGAACTCATTTCTTAATTCGTTAGATAGGGTAGGTACACAGAAGATAACGAATTTTCGTATTAAAGGGAAAAAATACTATATCTCGTTTAATAAGAAAATAAAAGTCCATCACGATCAATTATTGCATTAGACACATTAATACACTAGAAACGAAGTGCACTAACAGACGCATATTTGAAACTCATTCAATTTCTGTGAAATAATCGCAAAAATTACCAAAAATGCGACGTTGCCAGCTCAGTAGGGATGCACGCTCTTAAGACCCTAAATGGCGTGATGGGAATTGTCCTGCTAACAACAACCAAAATATGTTGTTATTTTGATAAACAATTGTTTATCGAAGACAGAGGGTCTGGCTGGCTTGGGTTGAAATGTACCATGTGGAGACGAGTTTAGATCACCAGCTTTGGCCACCCACGTTTTTATACTTTATTTATATTTCATCTCACTTGCTCGTAAAGAATGTTATTACACGCAGGCGTACCAGTTGTAGCTGATTTACTTCCCGCAGGATTTTTATAATTATAACTCTTTGGGGGGTTTACGAGACTTATGAGTTTAGTTTTAATATGTAGAACCCACTCGTACGTCATTTTAGACTTAAGGAGATTTCAAAACTGCCAAAGTTCAATTCATATCATCAAAACTTAGCTACGAACCAATCACACTAATATTATACAGGCGTAAATTTGTGAGTGTGTGTGTATATTTGTTACTTCACCACGCGCAAATGGCTAGACTAATTTGGATAAAATTTGAAACGGAGATAGCTGGTACCCAAGATTAACAGATAGGCTACTTTTAATCCCGGAAAATTGCATAGTTCCCGCGGGATAGTGATAAATAATAAACATGTCAAACGTCGTAGCTGCCTAGACTCGCAACTTTAATAATTATTGCAGAATATAACTATCGGACGAAGTCGCGTACAGAAGCTGGTTTTACTATAAAACATTTGCGATATTTAACTACCTATAATTGCGGTAATATGCGGTCAAGAATTAACTAGGTATATTACTTCCGAGGTAACTACTAATAGTACTAATCCAGAGTAGAGTAATGGCCAAATGTGTGAAACGGTTTGCCCTAATCAATGTATATACTTATATACACTTAAAAACTGTAAACTGTGCGAGCGGCCCTAAAGTTACGCATTAAAATGAGCTAAGCGTTAAGGGTTGTGCGAGACAAAAATCTATCCAATAGTAAAGTTGCACTCAGTGAGTGATGTAATCATAGAATGTGATATTGTTTTTCAGAACGAGGACATCAAGTAGAGCGTGCAGGTCTTCAGGAATGCAGCCCTGAAGTTTTGCAAACTCTTCTTACAAGCCTTGCACACGAAAACTTTCGTTTGGCGGCTGTGACTAAAGACTTATTTTTAAAACGTTTACGAAGTGACTTTCCGCGTGAAGTGGTGCCGATAGTGCTTGCTCCGCTTTTGTATCCTGACGACACCCAGACACCTCTCGAGGAAATGACCACAGCAGATGATATGGCCGCAGCCATGATGGACAACTCGCTCGCAGAGATCATCCGAGACATCGGCTACAGCTTCACCTCGTCGGTCGAAGATTGTAAAAACAACATGTTAAACTTTGGCGCTCGAGAGCCCACCGCGATAGACGTGGCGAGGATTATCTCTATGATGGTCAGACATCATGCCACTTTGCCTGATGGTCCGCAAATACAAACACCTGGAAATTTCTGGATGGGCCATGAGGCCAAAAAAGATCTCATTACACATGGACACGGAGGAGAGTCTTGGAATGCGGAAGTTTTTGTTCAAACTCTCAAAGAGCTGGCTTCGAATTTAAACTGGAAAGAAGTAATTCTACAGCTTGACCACCCAGAGTTTATAGTCCCGGACAGACAAGGTCTTAACTTGTTGTTTACTATTCTCAGATTAGGCCTTCAAAGCGCAGGATATCCTCCCAACATATTTCCTGTAGAATATCTATGCCGCAGGTGGAGTAATCTAGAGGGGCAAATGAGTCTGATCAGTAACATCCTCAAACATCCGGATATATTTAGTTTTGCAGACCATCCGTTTCACCCAGTTTCCATCGACTTATTGAAGTCTCCACCAGAGACGGATAATAAGGAAGTGGCGACGTGGCGATGCCTTTATTTGGTGGAGCTTTTGCTTTATGCAGCTGAGCGCGATTATTATGTGCAAGTGCATGAGTTATTCAAATTTCCGTTACAGCATTGTCCTGACATTCTGCTGTTGGCATTACTTCAGATTAATCCACCTATAACAATCTTCAGGCAGGAACTATTGACGACGCTGATTCCGATTTTCTTGGGTAATCATCCGAATTCCGCAATCATTTTGCATCACGCGTGGCACACGCAGAACCCCAACATAAAGCCTATTATTATGCACGCAATGGCCGATTGGTACATTCGAGGTGAGAGTGATCAATCAAAGCTGTCTCGAATCTTGGACGTGGCGCAGGATCTCAAAGCCTTGTCACTTTTATTAAACGTGCAATCATTTCCTTTCGTTATCGACTTGGCGTGTTTAGCATCCCGCCGTGAGTATTTGAAACTGGATAAATGGCTAACTGATAAGATAAGAGATCATGGAGAAACTTTTGTTTCGGCCATGGTAAAATTTCTCCAAAGGAGATGTCCTCAAGTTCTTGGAAAAGGACCAGATGAACAACTTCCTAAGGCTGCTCAACTACCACACGAGACCATTGCAACCATGTTAGCTTGTCTTCAGTTGTGCAGTCCTAATGTGCAACCGGAACTACAAGAAGCAATCTACAATGTAATAACCAATTGTCAGACGCTGATCCTAAGCAAAACGAGACCAAACGTTGGAGGAATAGCGCGGCCTCATACGCGGATACTAGAAACACCATTTAACCCTGCTGGCTTAGGGGCACAGTTGTTTACTCCGCACGTAGATCCGATAGCGAATCTTACCCCTACGGTTGCAAATATGAATTTAGGTGCCCCAACGAACACAGCTTTCACCATGCCTGGTACTCTGGGTCCTCTGGTTACTACTCCAGGATCACCTTCTCGACTTATAGGCGCTGGTCCAAATAGTCCATTTACAATGATGCCTCTGCAACATAACAATCTTGCTAATATGGGTGCTTTGGCAAGAATGACACAACCCCCGGCTATAGATAAACCTCGCCTTCAAGATCCTGTAAATTTCCCAGAAATGATGCAAAATGTGTCGAAAGAAATTGAAGACGAAGCAAATGGCTATTTTCAAAGAATATACAACCATCCTCCACATCCGACACTATCCATAGACGAAGTACTGGATATGCTGAAGAAATTCCAAGATTCACCAAACAAAAGGGAAAGAGAAGTGTTTTCATGCATGCTGCGCAATCTCTTTGAAGAGTACAAATTCTTTCCTCAATATCCCGATAAAGAATTACATATTACAGCGCAGCTCTTTGGAGGTATAATTGAGAAAGGACTAGTACCCAGTTACGTATCCTTGGGGCTAGCTTTGCGATTCGTACTTGAAGCCTTAAGAAAGCCGGAAGGGTCTAAGATGTACTATTTCGGCATAGCAGCTCTGGACAGGTTTAAATCCCGTCTTAAAGATTACCATAAATATTGTGAGCATGTGAGGGCTATTCCTCATTTCAGTGAATTTCCACCTCACCTTATTGAATATATCGAGTATGGATTGCAAAGCCAGGAGCCGCCGACTAAGCCACAGGGCGCTGTGTTGCCTACCAGTCTGGCTGCGATGCTGAACCAGAGTGCGGTGGTCACTGTCTCTGCGCCCTATAGGTCAGTTACTACTAAGTTTAATTGGCTCACTGAATACTTTTTGATAGAACTGATATTTCATTACCTGAACGCGTGTTAATACAAAGAAACTAATATTCTTATTTACTTTTTTTTTAGGGCCGTGGTCTGCGCGCCGTCGTCGATTTCGGTAATTTCCAAAGTTACAAATGCTGCTGGTGGGATCGGTAGCAGACCCTCCATTGCTAATGCTACTAACATTGATACTCTTCTAACTGCCACGGACCGAGAAGAGAAGATCAGTTCTCCCCCAGAAGCTATGCAGGATAAAACTGCATTTATTTTTAACAATCTAAGCCAGCTTAACCTGCAGACAAAGTGCGAAGAACTCAAAGAAATAATCACAGAGGAATTCTTTCCGTGGCTTTCACAATATCTGGTCATGAAGAGAGCTTCCATTGAGCTTAACTTTCATGCACTGTATTCAAATTTCCTTGATGTTCTCAAGATCAGAGACGTTAACAAAATGGTCACAAAAGAAACATATCGAAACATTAGAGTATTATTGCGATCTGACAAAGGCATAGCTAATTTTTCTGATCGTTCACTGCTAAAGAATCTCGGACACTGGCTGGGAATGCTCACGCTGGCTCGTAATCAGCCCATACTTCACGTCGATATCGATCTCAAAGCACTCTTGCTTGAAGCTTATCACAAGGGCCAACAAGAGCTGCTGTATGTGGTACCATTTGTCGCCAAGGTTTTGGAGTCTTGCGCAAAGAGTATTGTTTTCAAACCTCCAAATCCCTGGACAATGGCACTGATGAATGCTTTAGCTGAATTACATCAAGAACCTGATCTCAAGCTAAATTTAAAGTTCGAAATAGAGGTGCTTTGTAAAAACTTAAGTTTGGACATAGCTGACCTAAAGCCTTCAATATATCTGAAAGATGCCGAAAAACTTAGATTGATCGAGTTCCAATTGTCACAACCGAAACCTAACAAAGAAGTTGCAAATACTATGCCAGTTAGTCAAACGATCGTGCAGTCCTCGCAGATGCCGCTGATGCCTCCTCAGCCACCGATGATTCCGGCCGAGGACATGACAGCCACAGCCCCCACGCCCACCAGTGGACTAGTCACGAATGATCCTGGTATGATGGGAGTTCTCGGATTACCTGAGCCAAGGTTTAACTACTTAGACGTAAATGTTTCGTCTACTTCAGCATTTGGACAGAAGATTTGCTTTAATCCGCACATTATTCTGTTCCAAAATTATCCACATCTCAAGCAGTATGTGAAATCTGCAATCGAGAGGTCAATTCAGGAATGGATTCATCCAGTAGTTGAAAGGTCGATTAAATATGCGCTGACCACTTGCGAACAAATCATCAGAAAAGATTTTGCACTGGATCCTGATGAAGTACGAATGCGCACTTGCGCTCATCACATGACCAGAAACCTCACTGCTGGGATGGCGATGATAACCTGCCGAGAACAGATCATTAACACCATAAGCACAAACTTACAAGCAGCTTTTATCACAGCGCTCATGCCTTCCACTCCTCAGCAGGTATGTTATTCTTAAAACAATGTTGTATTTTGAAAATAATTCATGCAGCTATTTACTATTAATCTTACCTACATTTTTATAATATTTTACAGAAGGAAACAGTGGAAAGTGCTGCTGCAGTTCTCGCCACTGAAAACATGGAGCTGGCTTGCGCGATAATTCAAAAGACAGCAGTTGAGAAAGCATTACCAGAACTTGACAAGAGACTTATGAACGATTATGAGATGAGGAAAATAGCTCGACAGGAAGGCAGAAGATATTACGACCCGATCGTTTTAACTTATCAAACAGAGAGAATTCCAGAACGAGTACGTTTGCGTGTAGGAGGACCAACAGACATGCAGATCGCTGTTTATGAAGAGTTCGCGTGCAATATACCAGGCTTCATGCCAGTGCGCGACGCCGGCATGTTCATTCCCAAGCCCTCGGCACAAGAACAGATCCCGCAATTGACATTCAGCCAAGTAATGAATCCAACCCAGGTGTATGGCACTGATGAAATGAGTACTCTTATTTCGGCCGCCGAAGTGTTCTTAGCGCAATCACTAGCCGTAGCTTCCTTGGCTGTGCAGTCAGCGAATATGCACTCTCTACTCGAGTGCCTTATCATGGCCAGGCGTAATCGAGACATCGTATCTGGATGTACCCTATTGCAAAAGGTAATATCGTCCTATTATTTTTGTTTGTTTTCGTATAGTAAATTATTTAAAACTGTGTTATAACTGGTTGTTTTAATTTTAGGCTGTGGAAGGTCTTCTGGACGGGCATATCGTGCAGCCGGGCGCGAGCAGCGACCATGTGGAGATGATGACTCGCTACCGCGACGTGCACTTGCGCGTGCTGAAACTGCTGGAAGACGCGCGCGTCTACGGCCACGTGTGGACTACCAAGCAGATCACCTGCTGTCTCACCGAGTGCAGGGAGGAGCTCAAATATAACCTCGAAGCGGTTGACTGTCTCATCAGAAATACCCTCATTAACTTGCCACAGGTATTTTTTTACTGCAGTACATTTACTTTTCTGTTAACATTTATGCAACATGTATAAATTCAAGCGTTTATTTTTAATTTTAACAGTACGACATCGCATTGGCGCATATGATGGACAATGGTAATAATTACATGGCTGTTGCCTTTTCTATGCAACTCGTTCAACTTTACTTGGTGGACGACAGGAATAATATATACGCTAACGAATCCGATCTGTATCACACCACTGAAACCCTGGTCAGAATCATGTCCCACTCGCGCCAACCGCCTCCAGAGGGCTTGGGCAGCTTGATTGAGATGATCCGCGTGAATCAGGATCCGAGTGCTTACCTTGGCGAGCGATCTCCCCTTGGACCCACGGCGCACATTCATGCAGGCATAATGCAAGTTCGGGTGAGTCCGTACAAACTAGTGAGCTATTAAAACAATTATGTGCTGTGTTACCATGAAAACTTCACAATCGTTAACAGGTTATCCCACATCATAGAAAATTGACATCTTACGCTGGTTCCAGACATTTTAAAAGTTTTTTTTATATAGTAAGACCATGATGGTTTGGTGGCCCCACACTAGGGTTGATGGGGATCCCGTTTCCACTTCCTCATAATGAGGAAGTTCCGCAATTTTTTGAGTTCCTCTATCACTACCACTTCCACAAAAACAAAATCAAATTAAAAATCTCCTCTTCCTCATCCTCTTTCACAATCTATGTGCTTAATACTTCCTCTTCGTCATCAACCCTACCTACACTACATACCGGTTTTTTTTTTATTAGGATGTAGTAAAATAATTACCATTTGAAGCTAATCTATAATATTCTATAATAATTTTATAATTTTATAATCACTTATTCAAATCATGATTTTTGATGACGATAAATTATAGGCCAGAGACTACGACGATCCCCCGGGCCTGCTTGACAAAACCGAAAATCTTCTACGCGAATGGAGAAGTGTTCTGCTGAGTCCACTGACTGAGATAGAGATTGCACAGAATTTCAATATCTATGTTCACCGTATGAACATGAACGGAATATTGAAATCCGACGATATGATTACTCGATTCTTTAGAATTGCTACCCAAACGTGTATTGAACATGTACACCAACAACTGAATGACGAGCGAGTGAACCCGCCGCCGTCGCCTCAAAAGCGGGAAAAGTATTACTCCATGTGCGATTCATTCATCAAACTCGTGACACTGCTCATTAAAAACACAGCTGACGGAGGTAACCCTACGCCGAAGCTTAATTTATTAAACAAGGTATGTAGAACTAGATTAATTTGACTTGGTATATTAATACATATTATTAAATTGATTTCATTGAAACCTTTTTTTTTCACAACAGATCTTGGGCATTATCGCTGGATGCTTGCTGCAAGACCATGATGAGCACGGAACTAACTTCCAACAGCTGCCATATCACCGGCTTTTGTTGATCCTATTCCTTGACATGAACATGGCTGAACCCGTCTTGGAGTCAATGAATTTCCAGGTATGTCTGCTGTACATGGATTGTATATCTACTTGTGCTACAATATTTAAATACTGTTAATTTAATATATTTATGTCTTGTTAGGTCCTCACTGCGTTCTGTCATACATTGCGGATCATCAGACCCAGCGTCGTCCCTGGCTTCTGCTACGCTTGGCTCGAAATGGTCGCTCATCGCGCCTTTATCAACAGAGTTTTGGCTGTAACTCCACAGCAAAAGGTAATAGTAATTTCGTAAACTCATTACAGTTCATGTTTTTGTAGTTCGTCTTATACAATATATGTAATTCCTTGTTGCAGGGTTGGGGAATGTATTCAACACTGCTGATAGACCTGTTTAAATTCTTGGATCCGTTCCTGCGCAACACCGAATTGGCAGCGCCAGTCATGATGCTCTACAAGGGCACCTTAAAAGTCCTTCTTGTGCTACTCCACGATTTCCCAGAATTCCTCTGCGATTACCATTATGGATTCTGCGATGAAATACCACCAAATTGCATACAAATGAGAAACTTGATCCTCTCTGCCTTTCCCCGAAATATGAGATTGCCTGATCCGTTTACTCCAAATCTGAAAGTGGATCTCCTCGCTGAGATCACGCTGCCTCCCCGCGCAGTTATCAACTACGCCACTATGATACCGTCATCGCAATTCAAGAAGGATTTGGATGCGTATTTGAAAGCTCGGGCGCCTGTCACTTTTCTATCTGAATTGAGAGGCAACATGCAGGTAAGGGTTTTATTTCGAAATCTTATAATATATGTTCAGATATGGTGGATCTGATTGACTAAACTGATCTTCTGTCAGGTGGTGAATGAACCAGGTCGCCGCTACAACAGCCAGCTGATGAACGCTGTCGTGTTGTACGTCGGCACGCAAGCTATTGCGCACATCCGCTCCAAGGGTCAGACTCCGAATATGTCTACGATTGCGCACTCTGCGCATATGGATATCTTCCAAAACTTCACGGTTGACTTCGATTATGAGGGGAAGTAAGTGAATGAAACAATTAATCACATCCATGTTAATTTCATTCAGAACTTCCTTTGGTACCGTTTCGTAGCCAATTTTCGTAGCTGGCACAAATGGGTACAAAATGGGAATTTGAAATTCCCTGTTTGTAGCTGGCTACGTAATGGGAATCCGAAATTCCCTGTTTGTAGCTACGTAATGGGCCTGCGTAAAAGAAAAGTATTTGTAGACTGCTACAACTATAAGTAGAGGTCAGCATTATTCGAATTCATCAGCAAGCCATTTGTAGGTAATAGCTGAGTACCGTTTAGTAGCCAGTTACATTTTTTTTTCCGTTTCGAAGCTGGTGACCACCCGCGGTTACGAATCGGTAACGGAAAAGTCCCATTTTAAAACCAGTTACGAATTGTTTTTTTTCCCGTTTCGAAGCTGGTTACGAACTTTTAGCTACGATACGGTACCAAAGGCAGAACTGTTAATTAGAATGTACGGTTATATTAATTGATATAAAAAGATAAAAATTATTGAAGAACTAATCAACGAATTAAAGTATTTAAAAATAATAACGTAACATTAACATGATAAAAAAATTGATATTATAATTGTGATATTATTTATTATGCTTCTTTCAGATATCTGTTTCTCAACGCAATCGCAAATCAACTCCGATATCCGAACAGCCACACGCACTACTTCAGCTGCTGTCTTCTGTACCTATTCGCCGAGGCCAACTCCGAATCTGTACAGGAACAAATTACTCGAATGCTGCTCGAGAGGCTGATAGTCAACCGGCCGCACCCTTGGGGCCTGCTCATCACTTTCATTGAACTAATAAAGAACCCCATCTACAAATTTTGGTCGCACGAGTTTGTACATTGTGCCCCTGAAATTGAAAAGTAAGTCCCGTTTCGCATCCGTTTATTACTATTGATGAATTTTAAGAACTAATCCTATGCTTCTTCTGTTGCAGGCTGTTCGCATCTGTGGCGCGATCGTGTATCGTGGACAAAACGGGCACCGCAGGGGGCGGGCAGGAGATCGCCGAGTAGCCCCGCGCCAATTGGGAGTCTGTCCGGCACAAGCACATCTTGCAAAGCTTGGTCGAGAAAGGTTAGTTCTTTCATGCTGTGTTGCCTTAGCAATTTATATCTGAGTAGTATATTAATTCTAAGGAATTAATTAAAGCAAAGTCTACTCAGATATAAATTGCGAATTAATATATAACAAACAGTCATATTCAAATTTGATAAAAGTTTTATAAACTTGAGGTATCTACTTATTAAAATATAGTACGGGTCCTTAAATTAAAATACGGTCCCATCCTGAAGAAAGCATGAAACTTGGCATGAATGTAGCTGTCATTATATGTGCTTCAATGTCGATATGGAAGCACGTCGAAAAATTATTTTTTCCCCCCATCCCCCCCTTTTTATGCGCCAAATCGTGTTTTTTTATTATTTTTTATGAAAACGGGTGCAGCTATCAGAAAACTGTCAAATATCAATATGTTCCTTATTAAATTAGCTACAAAATGACACTTATTTCATAGTCATAGAGGCATTACTTCTAGACTTACAGCTCACCGATTCTGACTCAAGTACTCTTTTTTTTACCTTTTTACAATACCATCTTTCCGTATGCTGTTCAAGAGCACCGAGTGGTTTTGGGGTCCAGATGATATGCCTAGTAACATAAAAAAATTGATGCTGGTTTCCGGAAGAAAAAATTTTTTTTTCGTAATTTCAGGCGCTACAGCGTCGTCAAGTTTTTGACCATAACTTCGTCATTTTATATCCGAATTTCAAACTTTGAATTGTAATGTAAAGTTTAATAATTTATTTTCATTATCGTAGTACATTATTTTAGTCTGGAGTCTTTAATTTTGATGCAAGAAATAAAAGTCCGAAATATTTTTCCAAGATTATCATTTTTCTATTTGCAGCTCTTAAACGTGAACATTAATGCAATTACGGTTCAGAGCACAAAAATAGTATATGTATTTAACTAGCTTTCATTTGATACCCCACATGTATTCGTGCGTTGCATAAGTTGGGTGTAATTTTATTTTTTCAAAACGCGGTGGCGGCCAAATTGATGACGTCATAACTGGTGACCTTGACACCTGAGAAACTGTCTCCCGGCAGTTTTGGGGTCCAGATGATATGCCTAGTCACATATAAAAATTTGGTGTGCATACAAGGTCAGATTAGACTTACGTGCCGGCACTTATTAAAAGTTTGCTTTTTAATAAAACTTTTAAGTAACATGTACATATTTTGTAAACTATAAGTTCTATCAACATACGTCCAAAGACAATATTGTAGCTAATTTAATAAGGAACATATTGATATTTGACAGTTTTCTGATAGCTGTACCCGTTTTCATAAAAAATAATAAAAAACACGATTTGGCACATAAAAAGGGGGGGATGGGGGGAAAAAATAATTTCTCGACATGCTTCCATATCGACATTGAAGCACATACATGACAGCTACATTCATGCTAAGTTTCATGCTTTCTTCAGGATGGGACCATAAAACTGATTTTTGTTAGGACATGGAGAGGTACTAATACACGTTATTTACTTAATTAATTTAATAATAACTGGCCGGTTTTCACGACTCGTTTCAGTTTTTTTATCTCGTTTCACACTGACCTGGGAAATAGTTCGATTTAATTGCAACGAGCAACATTATTTTTGACAGACAAAATTTTATTCTATTACTAAACTCGTCACAAAATAAAAGGCCTTCGTATCGTTGTATGTAGTGACATAATTATCACACTTATACATCTTACTGTGACCTTAGAGCGATCAGTACTTTCTAAGCCCTTAAAGCTATAATATGGTTGTTTGCTGAACGCAGGCTTCCAGACTGCGGCACCCCAGGGCGCGCAGCCCCAACCGCAGCCGACTACTTCAACTCTGCCCAAACACTGCATGCAGTGGAACAAACTCTTCAAGAAGTGAACACAAGATGCAGACCATACCTACAGGCCACTAACAATACCGGACACTATTCCATAATGCATATTTTGTTGTTTGCTAGATATATACACTATGTAAATTAACGAAAACCAAACCTTCTAACCCCTTAACGGCCAAGTCTAGTGTAATACAGCAGTTCCTGTTAAAAAAATATATTTTTAAAATTAGTTACATATAGGATAATAACAAAATTCTTTTATGATTATGAGCGACTTACGGATAAAGTGCGTAAAAAATCAATAACAACAATAATAATAAACTGTTATTGTGTGTTATAATTAATAACAAACTGTTGTGTAGTAGTAATCTCGACTTGGCTGTTAACGGGTTTAAATGTATGGTTTTAGTTAGTTTACTTACTGTATTTGTAGCAATATGTACTTTTTTTATCTTATTGGAAAGCTGTTTACAAAGAAGCGGTGATCGTAAAGAGTGAGATTACCATCAAGACAGGATAATCGTCTTAATAAGCCAACAATTTTAAGATCGCCTTTTTGTGGGCACTTGACGGTTTGCATGATTCTTTTAACTATGATTACGACCAGGGAGCGTAACTTTGGTGCCGATGACAGGCATATGACGTCAGGCTACATGCAGAGTGTTTTTAATTGATAGTTATTGTTAAAGAAGAGAAGATCTTATATGTGAATTTACGTCATAATGACGTCATCCGCACCAAAGTTACGCTCACTGATTATGACGTATAGTTTTAAATAATCGTTTCGTTTCGATTTTTGGTCTCTGCTTCTTTAGGTCTTTTGAGGTACCTACAAGTTTTTCATAATGATCGTGCATATTATGATATAGAAATATTTGTTTAACTTTTTAGATATGTTGCAATATAAATGAAAAATGACATAAATCAGTGTTTTCCAAAAAAAAAGTCCACATGAACTTTTTCCAGAATTTGAATATTTTGGGTTTTTCTTACTCAGAATCGTTTACCCTATCGATTATCATACAAGAAACAATGTGTCCCAAATTTTACTTTGGATTCTTTTCTTGTTCGTCACGTTCCATACATACCTATATTCATATAAGTGACGAACTGGAATGGAAAGTGTGGGATACATTTTTTCTTGTATGAGGATCGATAGTAGATTCTGAGTAAGAAAAACCCAAAATAGTTAAATTCTGAAAAAAATGTTCATATGGACATTTTTTGGAAAACGTTCAAGTACTGTATGTAGCTCGACTGGCGAATATCATTAAAATGTTATTGAAGCATGATATAATTATCGCGTTAAGCATCTGTACTGATAGACCTGACATGCATATGCCTCAATAGAACAATTAGATTTATAGCTTTGACAGACAGGTCCAAATACTTTGTCAAATAGTTATGACTTGTGATGAGCGAGGGCCACCGTGCTAAGACTTGGCGCTAGATAAGAGTGAAGCGTCACACTCTTTCAGTTAACGAGATAAAAGCTTTTATTTAGCTTGACCTGTTACTTTATTGTTAAGGTCAAATCTTGCAAGTCAAATTTGACTAATTTCTAGTGGTCGAATTGCTTTGAAATTTGGTCACCTATAGAATGGATGACAATGCAAGTCAACAAAAAGTACCAAGTCAGCAAAAAAAAAAGCTTGGATGAAAAGGTTTTTTTTTATCAAAAACTTACTTTCCGATGAGTGTGAGTGGTCGCTTGTGGTCAGCAAGAGTTTCACGCGTCACTTCCAGTAGCGCCGCCCCGGCGGCTTGTCTCGAGCGCGATGCGAGCCCTCGTAATATAACACTTCTCATATTCTCCCGGTCGCAGTACTAAGTTGCATAGTGTACAAGTGCGTATCATAGAGACAGAGGTCCGATACCTCTGCTATCCTCGCTGCCGATGGGGATGACGTCTTAAATTAAGTTTCTCGATTCTATTTAAAAATACATTCATAAATGTGTAAAATTTGTCGACGCTTCTGAACTTACTTGGTCATGTTCATGCATGTCAAAATATACATATAATATATTATAATCTATTCAATTGTATACCATTGCTGATAGCAAATAAATAGTCAAACAGATAGATTTAGTAAGATTCCATGTAATTGTTTATATTGCACATCATTTGCATTATATCTAGATATAGAAATAAAAGTTTGTATGTATGTATATTATGTTCTCTACTTTACTTAAATATTTTAAATTGTTTTTGTGTCGAATATATTTCCTTCGAAAAATGTCTTCAACCCCTACCACAATTTGCTTCAAATAAAATATGCGCGTAATAATAGTGTTACGAGATACGCTGGTGTTTAGGGTTCCGCCTCAATGGAAGCGCAGCCTAACGCTCCGCTGCAAAATGAATTCTTTACGACAGTGTCTTTGTTGGGTTTTATTAAGTAGTTGTACTTTGCGGTCTAGTGAGATCCTATCAATTTATATGTACACATTATTTTCATTGCCTAAGTTATTGTCTTTTTTGATCATGGAGAAATGTCTTTCAATGTAGATTAGTATGAACATTTACAACAGTTTATCATTGGTGTGAACTTTACGCAGTACGATGAAGATATTTGTTTTGGCCCATTCAGCGTTCACATTTCGCCATATTCGTCGTGAGCTGATTATTGCTGCGAAGTGGGCGGAGGATGGGGGCCTCTAATCTATCAAGCGGGTCGCAGTGTAGAGTTAGCTGCATTTTTCATTACATTTTGACCCGAATGATAGATACGAAGCCGCTTATTGTACAATTTAATAATAAGGTTGTACATTTAGCGATAATAAATAAGTTCGTCGAAATAGATTACGAAATCGACTGATTAAAGTAACCTAATCTTGTGTATGCGGGGTGACAATTGCGCGCTGCCTCGTGCTACGTCTCCTAGTTGTGAAAGGGTCGTTTCGTGACACTAGCGTTAACAATCGATTGACATTAGCAGTTTGTAATATACCTACCTAGTAACTTAATAACATGATCTATAAATTAAGTTTTGAAATGCAATGCGTGTTACTGTTGCAATTTTTCTAGATGTGATTTTTCTAATGTAATTTAGGTACGTTTAGTGTTAATGTTTATGCTACAATCTCTTAATAAGCGATGTAATCCCATTTTCTAAACAGTTTGTGTTGTAATAAAATATTTTTTCATCATACTTTGTTTTTATTCGATTTTATGAAACTTAAATGGCTTTTTACCTGTGGTGTCCCTCTCGTAGTCCCTTGAAGGGACCACGGGGAAATAGAAATCCCCGTGGTCCCTTCGAGCAATATTATGCTGTCGAATCACGAGGTTAGGTTAATTAGGTATCTTCAGTTGCCCAAAGGGCAAAATACCCAGAAAAAGGAGCCCTGCCCGTGGGCGGAGCTCAATCCAAAACCAGTTGGACTGGCTAGTTGAACCACAGGTCGGGCGGAAGTGTAAGTAAATATATTTCAAAAAATAAAAGTTGTTAAACTACGAGCTACTCATTTTCCATGCGGAAAAAATTATGAATCACTGGTTATTAATTTAATACAAGAATAGGTAGTTTAGGTTAGGTATCTTCATTTGTCCGAAGGGAAAAATACCTAGAAATTTGAGCGTATACGCAGTGACGTGTCGTATTCGTCACGTTTTCTCATACATTTTGTTGCGATTCCGTAGGTAACGTCACCGTTTTTTAAGCGGCGGTGTGGTCGCACCCTATCCACTCGGCGGCCACGACGTATAAAATCCGCGTTCTGAAATGAACACAGGCACGACGTCGTCTGTACACGCGTCAATGTGTGCGTAAGATACACAGGGCTGTCTATCGCAAAAACCTAGTACTATAAGTACTACCAATGACATAAATATACTAAAGATATGGCTTAGATGTGTGCAAATAAATGTACTTAATCGTTATCTATTTATTTAAACTTACTTAAAATGTGTCTATCTGTGTATTTAAGCATTATTATTTTCAATTACAATAGATGTACGACAACAAACTTAAGCGAATGATTCTGTAGTTATTTCATGTATTAATCGCGATAATTTCAGAAAGCATTAATTTTCTAATGTTTTATAAAATGAAGTAGGTAGGATAGGTTCCCGAACTTGTGACGTGCGGCCGACATACATCGCGTCGCGAGCCCTACTAGTTGCCAGCAGCTTTCCGGCAGACTGCGCTTGAGGGGTGGGGTAACTCGAATAGGTGCGGGGCGGAGCGTGGCCATTCTGTACGTTAGTACTATTATATATTCTGTGCCCTATCTACAACTACAATCATAGACGCTTCGGAAAGGGAGTGGTAAGGGTAACTACTATCAAGCATTCCCTCAAGAGAATGATAAATAGCTGTCACAGGCGGATTGTAGTGATCCCCCTTATTCATAAACGCACTATAGGCCTCTGTTAACTTAATAATCGTTTGTCCTTATCTGTCACTTTGACATTTACCTTTCACAGATAAGGACAAACGATTACTAACTTAGCAGAGGCCTATAGTGCGTTTATGAATAAGGGGGATAGCCTTTTTGGTCGTTTTGCAATGCGGCGGTTCAGCGATTAGCAAACGATTAGCAATGAGAAAGACGGAGGACCACGACCACCAAATGCTATCAGATCAGAGTTTAGATAACACAAAGGAATAAAAAGCTAGACCCTGATGTGTTTTTCTGATTCGGTAGGGGATTTACTCGAGCATCGCGGGAACCTATTAGAATTAGTAGATTAGATGATCTATATATACATATAATAAAATTGTAACAGGTCGATGTCTGTACATAGGAGATATTAAAGAAAAAATAAACTAACTGGGCTCTATAAGCGCCATAGAAGCCAAAAATACAATTTTTAGAATGTTTGTCTGTCTGTCTGTCTGTCTGTATGTTTGTTACCGCGCTACGCAAAAACTACTGCACCAAACTAAATGCGGTTTTTTTATTGTATTGCTGGAGGTCTAACTTAAACTCCCATGCCGCGTTTTTTTCGAAATTCCACCTAGAAGTCGAGATATAAAACAAAAAGGGTATAAAATTTTTTTGATACATTATTTATTGGGATACCAAACGAAAGAGGAAGAAGTCCTGAGTTCAAAAATGTAGTACATGTAATATGTTAAAATAATACTAAGCAACAGAATAGTAATCAAGTTTACTATGGGTTAATTAGTTCCGCTATTCGTTAATAGATGTCGCTACGCTATATGAATGAAATTATTAATCGTATACTTAGTTGTCCGTCTGTTCGTCCGTCCTTCTGTCTGCCAAGTTCCTTTTCCTCGGGAACGCGTAGGTATAGTTATAAAGTTGAAATTAATAAGCGATACTTAGATCTGCGGTCCCTTGGAGATCTGAAAAGATCAACCCTCAAATCTATGCAATCACAAGGAACAGTAATTAGAAAGGGTGTTTCCATACAAATCGCCGTGCTCTCAAAAAATATTGGGTAGGTAGGTACTTCCAGTTGTCTTAGAAATTTGAAATTTTGTATGATGGTGATACACAAATTAAATTAAATAAAAAAAAAAAAATGTCTGCCTGTGTAAGATTGCAATATAAAATGACTTCACACTGCACACATTTTGCTTAAGAGCAGGCTAACGCTGGATATCGTATTCACTTGCCGAATTTATACGGAACCCTCGGTGCGCGAGTCCGACTCGCAATTAACCGGTTTTTACAAAAAAAAGTTTTATAACAATCCCTATCTCTACTAATATTATCAATGCGAAAGTAAATTAGTTTTTCTGTCTGTCTGTTACGCTTTCATGCCTAAACCACTGAACCGATTTTATGAAATTTGGTACAAAGATAAAATTGACCTTGAGAAACAAAGGAACTTTATTTTTAGATTAGATTAGATTAGATTCATTTATTTCGATTTGTAAATTACATTACATTTTTATGTCAAAACATAAGAAAGTCACAAAAAGATCGTCAATTGTAAATAAAATAAAAACAATAAAAAAAACAAAATAGAAATCAGAGATCCAATAATACTTACAACCATAAAATGTCACACATTAAAAATAAATAAAAATGAAAAACAATATGGTACAAAGTACAAATGAACATTGACAGACGTTTGATTAGACACAAAATTAAATAAGTAATATGTGTTTCAGCGGTTTAAAGAAGACTGTGGAGGGGGTAAAATTGGGTTGACAATTAATATGGTAGGTAGTACCTAACGTTTGAAGGAACCTTTTTTGTCATATCTTTAGGGCATGAAATGGCGTTAAAGTCACTTAGAAAACAAACAAATCTTAAAAATAACTAGGTACTTACTTGATGTATGTTTTTTTTATACCTATTAGCACAGAATATATAATAGTACTAACGTACAGAATGGCCACGCTCCGCCCCGCACCTATTTGAGTTACCCCACCCCTCAAGCGCAGTCTGCCGGAAAGCTGCTGGCAACTAGTAGGGCTCGCGACGCGATGTATGTCGGCCGCACGTCACAAGTTCGGGAACCTATCCTACCTAGTACTTCATTTTATAAAACATTAGAAAATTAATGCTTTCTGAAATTATCGCGATTAATACATGAAATAACTACAGAATCATTCGCTTAAGTTTGTTGTCGTACATCTATTGTAATTGAAAATAATAATGCTTAAATACACAGATAGACACATTTTAAGTAAGTTTAAATAAATAGATAACGATTAAGTACATTTATTTGCACACATCTAAGCCATATCTTTAGTATATTTATGTCATTGGTAGTACTTATAGTACTAGGTTTTTGCGATAGACAGCCCTGTGTATCTTACGCACACATTGACGCGTGTACAGACGACGTCGTGCCTGTGTTCATTTCAGAACGCGGATTTTATACGTCGTGGCCGCCGTGTGCTATTAGTCTAATTGAGTGTCCCACTGCTGGGCAAAGGTCTCCCCGTATGTAAAAGTGCTTCTGTCTTTTGCCTTCTTCGCGCTCAAGCCGATGAACCGACTTAAGGCGCTGTCAACAGCAAATGACCTTAAGCAGCGCCACTCTTCACACATACGGTTCGCGTGCCTGTGAGTGAAAGAGAAGAAACTATTCCGGGAGCTTGGCGCGCGTCTAAAATCTTGCAAATAAGACACAAATAAGAAGAAATAAAAAAAGTATGGATTATTTGTGAAATATGAGTCGTTAGCCGTGTAGGTATGAATATGTTGACTTCATGTTTTTAATTGCAGACCCATACGTCGAAAAAATATAGACATAGAACCGTTTAATGATGATTTTAAGACCAATCTTTGCAATTATTTTCTATCGAGCCGATTTTGTTCAATTATGTATCGAGTCCGTCTAGCGTGTTTGAAATATGATGAAAATTATCATTATATATTTTTTTTGTATTTTTTTCGTGTGTAGTTTTTCTGTAAAAAGTCCTTAAATAACATCAATTTCAACAAAATTAGGTGTTGTCAGCCTCTTAAATGAAATTTGGGATGGATATTGTTATAGTCCCGGGGAAGGGAATAGAATAGTTTTTAATTGCAGAAATTGTCAAAGATGTGAATAGGGGAGTGAAATTTACTACGAAGATGCAATACCCTTAATTTGTGCTCTAATTGAATGTTTGCCTACCACTAAGAATAAGCTACCCAAAATACTAATTCTAAGCAGACGAAGTCGCGGGCAAAAGCTGGTAGGAAGAATAAAATGGTCCTTAATGTTTCCACTTTTAGCGGTGGGAGAAGGATCTACAGATTTTCAAAATTGTTAAAAAAAAAGGACATGAAAATACTGAAGCGCGTTAGATATTGATACTTTTCATCCTCCAGCGTCTTTATAAATAAAATATACCTAGTAGCCGGATGACTTATTTTTTTTTTGGTATGTTTTCTAAAAATGAAACCTGGCTAAATCGATTTCTCGCCCCCAAAATCATGGAAATCGTTGGAGCCGTTTCCGAGATTCAGGATATAGGTAATATTGTTCCGTTTTTACGCCTTAACTAGTGGACCGATTGCGACGAAATTTTGCATAGGTACTTACATCATTATTAGAAGTTCGGGATAGGATATCTGTCATCTCGGTAGGTAGTTATCCCGCGAGCGCGCGTTAAATGTTCATAGTATACTCTCAGCAGACCAAGTTTCTGGCAAAAGCTATTTAAAAATGACTTAGAAATACCTATAACTAATGCAAAGTTAAGTAAATATGTGTTCTTTTTTGCTGACTACTTTTTGCTGCCTGTAGCTACTTGCATTATCATCCGTTCTACTTAATACGCTCCAAATTTCAAGTCAATCGGACCAACTATTGAAGAGTACCCTACGCGGAGACGGTTCTGGCCGGGCCACCAGAATTCTACCTACTACTTACGATTGTTGTATTGTCATCCGACTTATACAAGTAATGCATTCAGCTCAACTTGTACAATTAAAGTAAATTCGGACCCTTGTGTAAGGTGCCCATCATGCATCCAGCATTCTCGTGCTGTACCTACTTATTACTATTTCAAGTCTTTGGGCAAGAAAGCTGCGTGCGCGAACGCGAAGATCGTCTGTTGCTCTCTCAGACGCTTGCTTAGGGCTCCATGCAGCTCAAGTGGGCCCTTGCCGCAGGGCGGGCGTCCGCCGCCGCGTCGGCATGTCTGCTCATCAAGGCTCATCACCATAGAGGTAGGACACAAAACAATTAAGCCAAGGTCATTTAACGTCTCGATTAAGTACCTAGCTACCTACTATGAGTAAATTGACAGCACCATTATCGGAATGAAATGGCAAAGAACATTCTCGTAGTATTTGACATGTAGGTAGGTACCTAACACAAACGCGGTAGAGACGTATTTTTTGACCGAATACCTACTTACACTGAGCATAGCTTACCTACTGATAGTACTGAAATACATGTAGATAAGTAAGTATTCGGTAACTACATACTTACATAAAATTGTTTGTACCTATATTTATAGTAGGTAATTAGGTAGATAGGTAGTAAGTACCAATTTTGGGATGGTAGGTAGTTTTCATTTTCGGGGGACACAGAATTCCGTATTCAACTGCATGAAGTCATCTCGAAAGTGAAGAGCAAAACCATGTATGTACCTACTCAATATTGTTTTTATGAACGTTTTAAATGTAAACTTGGTTTTAAGTAAGTTCTTAATAATGATTTACCTATAGTTTCAAAATAAAATTAAATATTCGATAAGAATATTCCGTACATACTGGGTGTGGCTGCAGTAGATGTAAGTACATTAAGAATTTGGTCAGCGTGAGTACGCAGGTGTATTACCTACTAAGCGCCGAGCGGCGGGACGTCTACGTCTGGGTCTGGTCCGAGGCGGCGACGGCGCGCGGCGCGGGCGCAGCGTCCCGGAGTTGCGCAGGGTCGCCGTGGCGCGCCGCGGCGCTGCGGAGCCGCCCGACGCCGGATTATATTCCGTTATGATTCAAGGCCCAGCGCCGACGCCTACGCACGTTTCAAAACGTTTATACCCCTTCAAGTGAATACTGAATGGTGTCGTGACTAACAGTGCTCGTGGATTGTCAACAAGGTTAGTTTTACGTGCAAGTCTTAGGTGACGGGCAAGTTGATACTTCAGCATGTTTTTAAGTGTTTTACTCGTAGTGTACATTTCGTGCATGCTGCAGTGAGTACTAGTGTTGCCACTATAACGTCGCGCGCAGTGTAAGCGGTATATTTGTTATCTGAGCATGTGACAGGAGCAATTTGACATTTCGAAACACATAAGTACCTAACTACCTATTGGCCGTCAGACATGACATGAATATATTATCTAGGGTAAGGATGTAAAATATTTATGTCAGTAATATTTATTGTGCTATGGCCACTTGCTAGACAAAATAAAATTAAATAGGTATTTACCTAGTCATTGTTCATCTTGACTGCTTCGTTAAACTTAATTGTAGGTATCTATACGAGTAAGAAGAGAAGTAATAGTACGGGCTATTTTTCGAAATCCAATGAAACAGTTTATCTAAATGTTGCCCTACTTAATAAGTATTTAAGTACTTACCTGGAATAATAACCTACATGGGTAGGTACATAATTGCATGTTTTATTCTTCTTGAAAAAATTAATCAATTGTCGATCTGCAATGATATCGAAAGTCGTAGGTATACGAAGTAATATACCTATATATGTGTATAGTATGTATATATATATATCTATGCCAATATGCAAGTAATGTAAAATCAACAAAATTTGAGTTAGGTAGGTAGTTATCGGTATTTGGCTGTTCACCACTCAATTAAATGTTCTTTAATTTAAAGTCTTGCCAGAAATTTACAAAGGCTCAATAGGTCGGTGTTTACGTTTAAAAAAGCAGGCAGTTTGTCTGAAGTGGAACGTAGGGTGTTGCAGTTAAGGTTGTGGTTCGGGTGGAGGCGTGGGTAGCCTTGAGCGAAAGGGACGCGGACGCCGCCGGGCGCCGCCGCGCCGCCTCCCTGGCCCAGGTAGGTCGGTCGTCGCGGGGAAGAGCGCGCGCGTAGACGCGATAACGTAATACTAAAACACTATATTGTACCTACGTCGGTATTTTATAATGACAGCATCTGAGAGCATACTAAAAACCTTGAAAAACCATTTGTAAAATTAGAGTAACTTGTAATTACTTACAAACATTTTATTGGAATAAACATAAGATTAAGTAAAAACAAATAAACGACCAAACTACAAGTAGTTAATCTTAAAATAAAACGATTAAAAAAGGAGAGACCCGTGGCATAGTGGCGGCAGACGCAGGCAGTATTTTCCCCTTTGGACCAATTGCAAATTGATAAATCATTTACATACCTAAGGTAACACGTACACACATAAATCACGTCTATCCCTTACGTACCTAACTGCTTTTGAAAGTACCCACCATGTAATGTCGAAGTTTAAAAAAATAAGCTTATTTTATGCATAAATAAATGCGTCTAATTAAAATCATGCAACTCATTGTTATTCATAACTCTAACTAGGTACCTACCTGATTATGCCATAGACAGTTGAATATAGCTATCTACTAACTAACTGAATCTCCCGAAACAGTTGGCACCTCTACACTGGCGTAACTTTACTGATCTATGGCGATGCAATACACTACACGAGACCATAGTAAATATAAGCGTATATGGGCAGGTTCAAGGTTCTGTATGTAGGTACATAACCAGTGGCTGGATATTACTGACGGCACAGGAATAGGTACTAGTTACTATAAGTACAGGACTTAAAACAGGAACAAAAACTTCTACCTACGTACGTTTCACCTGCGGCACAAAATATAAAATTCCCATTGTGATAGTCAAATTATTCACACTTTTTAAATCTGAGGTAGACATACCTATGTATTTTAAAATCGTAAACCACTAATCATAAACACGTAAGTATTGTGTTTTTGATACCTAATTGAGATTGACGATCTAAAAAAATGATAGTAAAGACTGTTAGCAGGTTTTGTATTGTTTACCTGGATACGTTTTTGAGTGCCCTCTCGCGAATTTAACCCTGATTATTTTGTAGCACGGGCTGTAACTAGCGAACACGAGTGGGTCCAGCATCGCCATCTCGATGAAAGGATTTGCTATAGGATGGATTGCAGCTCACCTTGTCTGTCGGCTTTCCAAACGCTGCCCTTGTTATGCAATAGATGGCGCTACGAACTCCATTATTAAAACTAGAGCAGGACTAGGCCTGACTATAGTCTATTTATTTTAGCTAGATACTTATTTATTAGTGTAAGAATATTTTAGTGTATGTAAATTATTTTAGTGTAAGAGCACCAAGTTAGCGATGTAACAAAAACAGACGATTTTAGCATAGGTATAAATGTACTTTTAGATTTTCTGTCAAATATATAGGTACCAAAACCATCGGTTATGATATGATTATTTTTAAACAAAACAATGTAAAACAATGTAGGTAGGTATGTAGGTAAAATTGTTTTGTTAGCGCAGGCATGATTCCTAAGTTTGTTTATAATTTATGGAACTGTTGGTTTTTATAAAATTACTAGCTGTTGCCCGCGTCTCCGTCTGCGATGAATTCGCTTATCGCTATCCCGCGGGAACTATTCGACATTCCGGGATAAAAACTATCCTATATCCTTCCCCGGGACTGTAACTATCTCTGTACAAAATTTCAATAAAATCGGTTTAGCCGTTTTGCCATGAAAGAGCAACAAACATCCAAACATCTAAATATCCAAACTTACAAACTTTTGCCTTTATAATAATAGTACGAAGAGGACAAGATACGTTACCTATACCTATATTATTAAACTTTTACCGTTTGTTTCCTTCATAAATTGAAAAAATATATGAATAATGTTATTGTTAACGCCACTCACACCTGTTAGATTTGATGTCGTAACTCTTGTCAGTGATTTTGAAAAATGTAATGTAGGTTATACCTTCCTTAAGAAAATTAGAAATTTAATATCACAGCCTCAAAATACACTACAGTCAAATTATGACCGTTACCTGTTCCAGAGATAATAATTTAATCACACCCATGAAAATAGGTACCACTCGAAAATGCTACCTACAAAATAACCGGCTGATACAAGATAAGAGACAGTGGCTCAAAAAAGTAATAAGTAGTGACTTAAAGGTCTGCAAACTTGAATAGAATAAAACAAAAACCTTTGGTACTTAATGTAGCTTGGTCACGACGATAACAATCTGACTAAGTACCTGCTTGCCGTCATTTTCCAAACAGTCTATGTAAAACTTTAATACAACGATTATATCATAACATAATTAATTACGAAACGACTGTACTCGGCCAAGTCATGGATTATTTTGTCTTCTTTATTATTCTCAAACCTAGTCCATATTTGCAATGCTGTAAAATCTTTACGTAATAAAGTTGCAAATGATCGGTCTGTTTATTCTGCCCTCCTAATTAAAAAGGACGTATATGTGTGTCATATGAAACGCATATACGTCCTTTTTAATTAGGACGACAGTATTATGACATGGGATAATTTTTATTCCGAAAATTGCTTAGATGCCGTGGGTTGCCATAAACATTTTTTCGTAGACAAAGTCACGGGCAACCGCTCAATAAAAGCTTTGAGTCTCATCCCTGGTAGTTAGTTACTGGGCCATAAATACATTGAAAAGGTATCAAATCGATCATTATTCTCCTCGCCAACTATTGTATTTAATGTTCGCAACAATATATTAATGTTTAGCGAGTATTCGTCCTTAATACGATAAAAATTACACGTTGTGGGTCTGCACGTTCTTTTATACAATAAATAAATTCCAACTGACGGGGAAATTATATTTTATGTTTATAAATACTAAAGTTTAATGACAGGCTGTGGGGAGGCCGAGTTGGGTCGGCCCGAGCAGCCGGGATATGGATGGCAGACCGCACCGCCGGTCCACTAGTGGCGGCACAATTGCCAACACACCTAAAGCTAAAGCCGTACATGCCCTATATTTATCGCGTATAATAAATCGACATTATCAGCGGAATGACACCTTTATACTGTGTCCCGTAACAACAACAACTATCACCACCATTAACTTAAGCCAACTGGTGATGAGAGGTCTAACATCAAGGCAGCACTTTTCGGTGCGTGATTATAGCTCGAGAACGTTCCTTTAATTTCCTTTAATAACTCTATCTGGGGGCACGGTAGCGCCCCCGCCAAGTCGGGGAAAAAAGCGGCACGGCCGTACCATCCTTTTTTCTCTAAACAGCAGTTCAGGCTATTTTCGACCTCCTATAACTTCGGTGTGGATAAAAGTCGAAGGCTGATTATAGGCCGACCGCTTAACTGAGTCCTCGCCAGCGCGGCACAGGGGGCGCGGGGTAGGCGACAAAAGGAGCCGATAGAGGTGCGGGCGGCAGGCGCACTACCCTTCCATACCGCTCTCGGATCCCTTTATCGTCCTACCCTGTGCCCCATGTACCCGCGCGGATCAATATATTTATTTCAAACATTTAATAATTATTTGTTATACAAGGGGGGAAAGTTGTATTTTACCTGTGAGTGTTTCAACACACGAGGCGTAAAATAACTTTTCACCCGTGTATAACACAAAACTTTTCACCTCACTACAGCGAGGGAAATAAGAAAAAGGGTTTGTACTATTACTCATTTTTAATTACAAAATAACTAGAAAAACATGCGAATATTTAACGTTGACGGCTTAATTGAATAGTTTTGACTTACATTTTTTTAATTATTTGAAAGAAAGAAAACATTTATTCGTGATATAAATTATAGAAAAAAAAGGAGTAACAACATATACAATCACGAAATGGTTCCACCTCAGCATAATGCTGGCCTTACAGCCAGCGCTGGTCTTCCGTTGGGACCATCAAGTGCTACTGTCAGCACAAACAGTGAACCGGCATTACAATCTTTAATATGGCTGAATGGACAATAATTCCTTTACCTCTCTTACAAGGGATGAATTTTATAAAAAAAAATATTTCGGATGCGTTTTGTTCGCATATTGACTTACTTGGACTGTCAGAACATTTTATCCATTTTTACAACAAGAATGAAGGTTAATGTTGAATGCTGATACTTATGAATTAAAATAAAGTTGTAAGACTGTATTTAGTGTTTTTTACTCGATGCAATTCATTAATTGTGATATTAAAAATTCAGCACTTTTAACGTTTTACGTTTTATTAGCTGTCAAAAATCACGTAAGCTTCCTTCAAATGTCTAAACCCTGTACTAAATCTTTCTAATCTGTGGTCAAAACTCTTTCTCCACATGTGGATAAAAAGCGATTTTCTCAATAGCTGTCAAACAAACAAAAAGTGCTTTCCGAGCTAGTGAGGTGAAAAAGATTTTTAAAATTGATATGGTCATTATAAGATGCTGTTACGTTAGCTAATTACGTAATAACTTAAGAAAGAAGGTCACTTAAGTAAGGTTTGAAAAAATTAACCAACTTGGTATTATTTACATGGTTCTCACAACTTTTTACGGTAGAAGAACTGAATTGCGAGACTTGTTTTTTTTTTACAAGTTTAAACTTGATCCTGAACACCAGAAAATAATCCACTTAACTAATAGATAAATATGTACCCGCCCATTTTAGACTTTGCCTTACTCTGGCATTTCTCAGGATTTTATTAATGTCGAAGAAACCTGGAAAAAGCAACCTAACCTACAAGTATAGCTTGCCCATGAAGTGTAGAAATTAAAAAGTGGCAATACAGTAGTGTCGTCCCGTTTTCTTATTTGATAGAAAGGGACGTCACTACAGTATTGCCACTTTTTAATTTCTACTCTTTTTGGGCAAGCTGTAGACGTGTGGTAATCCTGTACGGATGCTTACAGAACTGCGACTCAATTTTGAAGCAAATATCTTCAACCGATTGAGCTGCAATTTTGCATACTTATGTATGTAAGTCGGATTACAATACAATAATCTGGTAGTGGAGTAGAAATTTGGTACACACACATTAACCCCCTTATTCATAAACGCACTATAGGCCTCAGCTAAGATAGTAATCGTTTGTCCTTATCTGTGAAAGGTAAATGTCAAAGTGACAGATAAGGACAAACGATTACTAAGTTAACAGAGGCCTATAGTGCGTTTATGAATAAGGGGGTAAGACAATGACAATGCAAGTACAGTCAGGAAGAAAAACTTGTATTAAAGAATGTCATTTTTAAATATTTTATTGAATCAGGCGTTACTTTGCGGAGGTCCATTTCAATGAACACAAAATATTTACCTTGCTACTCCGCTACTTTAATGTCATTTTTGACCGAAACTTACTGATCCCAAGTTCGATATAATGGACGATGAATTTAATGTTATTTGTTCTGGTGGCATAAAGACTACGAGTATTCTAATGTGTAATTTTTGTGCCTAATCGACTCAAATCACTTGATTTGTTGCGGTATGCCTCAGGGAATAGTGGAGATATACTTACCTTGTAAAATATTCTTTCAAATGCAATGAAAACGCAGCTCTGCTTGGTGCGTGGGAGTGTTTAAAATGCACTATTGCTGATCGCCTGTCACAGCCGGGCAATAATAGCCGACGCTCAGGCGCATAATATCTTCAACAACAATTTATTTATAACACCATAATTTGAGTCTATTTATCTTACATGAAATATTTATTAGTTTAATGTAGTTAGACTAGCACTTACATGAGCGGAGTCACGTCGGAGTTTATCCATAACTTAGTTTTAGTTTAGCAAACCAATTGCTTTGTATTGGTCAACCCAAGGCCCATCTGTTACATTTTATAATCTGTAGGCTTATTGTCTAACTCGCTCGCAATCACCATCGCGTTCATTTTGACAATTCATGTATGGGCTGACAATTGGCATCGGAATCAGCTAGCTGTCACATTCATACTAGAACTGTCAAAACGAACACGATGGTGATCGCGAGCGAGTTAGACAATAAGCCTACTGGTCAGAATTGTTGCCTATTTATTTATGTTGTATTTAGGGCCTGTTTCACCACTTTCAGACCTATTTTAAGTGTCTATGATGTCGTCTCTGTCTTTTCCGTAGTAATAAATAGAGAGGGAATCATAGATAACTGACACTTAAGATATCAGGAACTTAATAGATTGTGGACCTTTAATCTAATTAGTATAATCTAAGATTTCGTGCGCGAAAAAAAACACGTTTAGCGCAAAGCATGCAAGCGACAATGACAGCTGTGGTAGGGCCGCTTATGCGTATAGGTACGTGTAGGTAACTGTTATAGTGATGTGTAATCATTCTATAGTACAAAGTGACGGAGTACAGACAAAAGTTCCTTAGCTATTATATATATACCTAGTACCTACCTAATTTAAGTGCCACTGTTGGGCACAGGGCTGTATTACAAAATACTCATGTTATCGTATATTTGGCGGGACACATAAAATCAAACCTCAGCCTTAAAGAATTTTTAACGCATTGGCTACCGACTGTCAAACTCAAGACTTCACCTAGGGTGAAAGTCATGAATACATGTATATGCGTTACTGGCAACAAACGCGTTAAACGCGTAAATCGATTAATAATTATACCTATTAAGTCAGGACACTCATACAAAAAGTTAATTTAAGTAATTATTTTTGCTTAATTCCATTAGATTTTTGTCCGGAACTTCGTTTGTGTTTCGCGAAAACTTTTCCTTAGTTAAAAGTACTTTATGTTAATCAACATTCATACTTTTTTACAAATAAAGCATTTTTGGTGTTGGTTCAGTTGCTCGAGAGAGTATCCCTCTAGATCCCTACATACTTACAAATAAAAAAAATTACCTCTTTAATATTATTAGTTACCTAAGCACATAAAGTTTCATGCTATAGAATCCAATGTTGCAAGAAGAAGGTACGGAGTCGAAGGGAGAGTGTAGGTAGGTATAATAAAGCTGAGTGCGCCGTTTCCTTCAAGTTCTTGGCATCAATCAGAACGCGATTTGCACTCGAATATGTATTATTTGTGGGTGAAATTTATGAGATAGAATTATACGGTCCGAGCTGGAATCGTAACGTGTTGCCCGCTCGCTACAACAACTTTTAACATGTTTATGAATTTAACATGCATGATTATGATTTGATAAACGTTCAAAAACAAAAATAAGTATGGTGATATCCAAATATTTAGGGCTACCGCTCAATGCTGTAGGTTCAAATTCCCAATACGTTTGTGAGTTTAGAATTTAGCCAAAGATAATTCCACTTTCCAGTGGTCCAATACTTACATATCTTAAAATCTTAACATGAATTGAACATCCGTACTTGGACACCTCGAGTTTGGAGTACACCCTTTCCTCGCAAGCCTCGTTTCACTTTTTTGCCACTACAAACGATTTTTTTTTAGGTCTTAGTATCTTCGGTCCGATTTATGTGTATCGCTTGACTCTCCAAATCATCCGATATATCAGACAGTATTCACGCCTCTCATTTTACTACTACGAAAAACTTACTGGGGAAAATTTTCAACGTCATATTTTTATATTCCATGCCAATTCGGTTTCGGACTTCTTAGCTGCAATTCAGTTTCTCGTGTTATAAAATCTAGTATATGTAGCCCAGGGGCGTAGCTACCGCCGTATCAGCCGTATCAATGATAAGAGCCCCCGGGCTACGGAGGCGCCTAACGTGTGTAAGCAAAAATTAGTAAAATGTTATCCACAATGTCATATCACATCATTTGGGCACCCCAACTAATTTTGATACACGGTCTCTCCAAGGCACGCTACGCCACTAGTAACCATCCAAGTTCAATCTTCTTAGTTTGAAAATAAGTGAATAAGATTTGACCGACTAGGTCGTATGCGGCTAAGAACTAGATTAACAAAGTCGGTCAAATGATTTGGCGATAAAGCTGCTACTGCACAGTCGATTTCGAAAAGGCTTCATAATAATGTTAGGGAAATAAATCTTATTTTGTAATAGTTATTTTAAAGATACTCGAACCCACGTGTTGCAACAAGTTTAAAGAGGGTGCTAGAGTTCAATCCGCCTTCAAACCATCAGATTGAATTTGTATGTGCACAATGTCGCGGCGCCCTGCCGGGTCGCGTTATGCGGAGCCCTCTCACAGACCACAGGGCGTTCTCTGCGGGCTTCTAATGTGTTATTAAAGGGTTTTTAAATTGTATAAAACAACTCGCGAGTCGCCCGCGGTGATCAAATCCACTTCGTAGCTAAAATCAATTTGCTGAAACTAATAGAGACGATTATTGTTTCGATATTGGTTGCAGGTCGAAACGGTGGAAGCTGTTCGCTTGACTGTGGCATTCGGTAAGTCTTTTATCGTCATACATCACCAAATACCAAAGTTAGGTACTTGTGAAGAGAGAGAGAGAGAAGTTTACAAAAATGGTAAGTTTAATGAGTTATACTAACGAGCAAAAGTAACGGCTCACTATTTATACAGTATGCTTAGTGTAAGTTTTCGGTCACAAAATACGTCTCGAACGCGATCGCATTGAAATGTCAAATACCTACTATGAGAACATTTTGTTGCCGTTTCGATCCGCAAGTGGCGCTGCTAATTATTCCATAGTAATTGAGACGTTTACGTGAATGCGTTCGAGTCGTTTTTATACGGGAAAACTTACACTAGAGGCTCAGGTTGTATGAAAACTAACCCGTTGTTGTTGCTCGTCGTTATAGTTCGAGGAGAACTCGAACTCTTGCGTCAAGGTCAAGGTGCCGACCGAGCACTAGAGTATAACGTGAAGTCCAGCTAAAATTAACAAGGTACCCGGCTAACAGTTCATTTAGTTCCTCAGTTTTTTTTCCTCGAATCAAAATTAATTTAGGACACCTTCATAACTTAGCTTATCACACAGTCAATAACTGTTCGTAGACCTCAGAAAATCGTGATTGCTAAATTGGTCCCTTCACTGCAAGAACTCGGGTGTAAAAACGCTTTACCGGAGCAGTTCCATCAATAATAATAAATACAAATGCTACTGTTTACTAGCTGGTTAAACATCCATCCAATCAGATTATCGACCGTCGCTACCGTGGAGCGCGGATAGGTGGTAATTAAATGACTTCCCCGCGGCCGCTGCCGCTCCCGCGCCGACGGAGCCGTGAACCAAACGTCAATCACAAATTACAATAAAATATTTGCCATCCGTTAATGCCGTAGTGTTCGCAGTGAGTTCTCCCGCCCATTGTCAGTGTTAATTGTTAATAGTCAGTTGTTTGCAATACGGGACAAGAGCGATTAATAATTCTAGCTAAATATGCTGTCAACCATGGCATCCACGAGCCATGCCGTATATTTAAAAGACCTAAGTAATTGTATAAATACTTGCGATAAACAATTTATTTGGCACAGAGAAGAAAATGCCGACAAATAGTTAATTAAGTAAATTGTTCAATTATTTACATTGTTCGCTCCGTAGGTGCTAGCCCTTTGCGTTATAATTAGGCTCTGCTTCTGGACATAGATAACATGTTTAAATTATTGCAGAACTGGATTAAGCACTCTGCCTAGATAGTGCCACCTGTAGGTACCTATGCGAGTAAGATCACGCTTGAATTGACAACAGTGCCCTGGAGCCTATTACAAAATCTGCTCGAAAACAATTGCACACGGCTGCTGCAAAGCCCAAAACGATGTTTTTGTTTTCACTGTTGTGTAGTTACTACTTATGTTAACTAGTATGTCTAGTTCTATGTTCCTTACTACAGCACAAACGGTTTGGTGGATTTTGATAAATAAGTATCATTGGCTTCATCTTTATAGCGCAAGTGACATTTGCATTTCGTTTTTAATATTGCTGTTTTAAGGGTTCCGTACCTCTAAAGGAAAAAAAGAACCCTTATAAGATCACTTTGTTATCCGTTTGTCAGTCCGTCTGTCTGTCTGTTTGTCCGTCCGTCAAGACCCTTTTTCACAGGAACGCGTAGATATAAAATTGAAATTGATACCAAATATTGAAGTCTGCGGTTCCTTAGAGGCTGTGAGAAAATTAACCCTCTGAGTTAACTTCATCAAAAAGATACAATCATTAGAAAAGGTTTTTCTATACAAATTGCCAACCTCGAAAAACCTATGGGGTATTTCGAGTTGTCTTAGAAATATGAAAGTAGCTCTTATAGCACGACTAATGAAATAAGTCTAAAAATCTGATTTTTTAATGGTTGTCTGTCTGTCTATGTTAATAAGTACCTAACCGATATAATATGACCTCACACTGCTTTCCCTTAAGAGCAGGGCTCTGCTAACACTGGATTATATAATAACTTGGCGAATTTGTATGGTACCCTCGGTGCGCGAGTCCGTCTCGCTTTTGGCCGAATTTTTGTTGTTTTCCTGTTATACATCCACACTGATATTTTAAATACGAAATAAACCTTGTCTCTCTGCAAACGTTGTGGTAAACAAAAACAAAATACATATCTCCTTAACAAAATATAAAAAAAAACACACTAGGTACTTATAACAACATAAGCTGCAAAATTGCGCCGATATTATCACCGAAGGCGCGCCAATTTACTATACTTAATTAAAATTTCATTTTGAATTCTGTTAAACTTAGGACGATCCCTAGTGGAGAACCAATTTATTACATTTTTATTGCATGTGTTATTCTTTGTTTTTGTGCTATTTTGTATACTTTTTTACTTATCTTTCATCTTCGTGGTGGTCTGGGAGTAAAGAAATACATAGAATGTTGCTTCTCTTCCCGCGCTATCGAGGGAATGGGAAAAAATATTGAGAGTCATGTTATATATATATGGCGATGCGGCTAGCAACCCATCACTATTTTGATTCCCCTTTCCACCTATATGTCCACAATCATGCTTAACCTGGCCAGGTTTTGCTTCTTTAGGCTCTGTCTACCCCGTAAGGGATAAAGACGTTACGTGATTCATGTATGTTCATTTTTTGACAACTTCAATATATAATTACAACACAACGGATAACTCACGTATAAAAGCCGAAGAATTTCTCCGACAATTGTTTCGGACTATTTCGAAGCCCTTCATCAGGGAGCGCTCGCCCCGGCGGCAGCGAAACGAACAATGCGCGCTAACGCTCTTCGGCAATTCTTCGGCTTTTATACGTGAGTTATCCGTTGTGTTGTAATTATGTGTGAGTCTCACGGTAGTTTCATGTTGAACCTTCAATATAAATTATCTTTACTAGACATTTTATGTCAACTAACGTTTATTTTTTAACTGAATCAATAATAAAGTAAACTGAACTAGCCAAAAATAGGTCCATCATTTTCAGTATAGTACCTATCAACTTTGCACTTCTTTACGCGAGTCGAGTTGGGCGATACGATTCAAAGGAATCTGTTTCGGCCGCACCACAGAGGCCGTCTTTCACGAATTACCAAACAACCACCACCCGCACTACCCCTCGGCGCCGCGCTCGCGTCCGTGTCCGCGTGCAAAAGTAATGCCCCGCACATTTCATCAAAAACAATGTCAACAATGTAATGCAAAGCCGTACCGGGCCGGCGGTTCATCCGTTAACGGGCCCCCGAGTGAGGTAATACATGCAAATCGTCTACATATAATGTATCTAATTCATGCAGTTTCAAACAAAAAGCTGCCTTAATTTTAAGTCGAGCCGAGCTACCGACTTGCGAGTCCCTCATTACCCTCCACAATCAAATTGTAAGTAATTTCAATAAATATGGCCGTTGCGCACGCTGCCTATAGTTAGCCGATCCTTTATATTGCCAACTAATAAACAGTTGGGGCATCACGAGAAAGCTGATCGATCGCCAAATTGATATGTTTATTATTACTTTCTCACGATCTTACCATAGATCGGTTTTTATAATTTTGAACGTCTCTTAAGCTAAGGTTTCCTCCAATAGTGGCGCCGACATTTAGCGGGCTCTGTAATACAGGATGACATCACTGAAAAGTTCTCGACACAGTCTCGACACGTTACAGTGCTAAAATGCTCTCTAGTAAGTGACCGATTACAAGTAGGTAATGGCTACAATAATACTACCTAAGAAACAAAATGCTAGTCATATCTGGCCACCACATTGTATCTTGTGGCTTTATTTCTGCATTTATTTTAACTTGTAGCAATAACCGGTTTGGCGAGTTTCATTTTGATATACACACTTAAGTAATTAATATATGTAGGTATACAAAGATCGCATTCATAAAATTCGAAACGTGTCGTTTTGTCTAATTAACGGGATAAGTCCGCCTTTGTGGATGTATCTCAGTGTTTTTCAATTGTATTTTTTCAATATTTTTTTGCACAATAAAGAGTTTACATACATACATATTTTTTTAACAGCTCAAGTTCTATTACTATGTATAGTCTTAAAACCACGGGAATACTACCATACCTACTATTAAATAACATTTTAGTACGTTACAGGAACGTAGTCCACACTCAGAATTCAAAAATGCGTAAGCGGCCACTGTTCCTACTTGAATTTTCATAATTCTTAATTCTTATATAGCCCGTTGAAAGGCAAACATGCCGCAGTACAAGTCATAATTAATCACTCAGATAAACTGCACCAATGAAGGAAGGAAGTCGGCTACATTTATATTTTGTGTGACAAAATACCTAGCGGTTTGATCCGGACATAAAAACTCGAACAGCCCGCTTGCGTAGTGCTGGGCTTCTTTCCTCTAGTTAAGTAGCTAATATGATGTCGATGCCACACACACATTATTTTTTAAATTGTTTTTGCGGCTCAATACCAAAAAAATATGAAGTACAGAATAAGTACTATTTGTAGCCTATTCTATCTACTTCTTTGAACATTTCCTAAAAGATTAACAACAAAAATAACTCATTTTACTGTCTTTAACGCAACAGATACTTGTATAAACGTGATAACGTTATTTGTAAACTTAAGCTACATATTTTTATGATGTGATGATTTAAGGAAAAGTTGCGAACGTCATCGACACGGGCGAACGCGCGTGGCGCGGCCCTAGCGTTTCACATTCGAGCCTTTGCGCCGCCGCTTATCGGTAGCGTTTTACATTTTTATTGCTAGCGGATACGGCCCGCGCTGCGCCGACATTATTATTTCTCCCTCGCAATTATTGTTTAGAGAAGTCCCGCGGACGACCAGCACGACTCGACTACTCCACGCTGAAGTTTGCACGCTTTCTGATTGTTGGAAAATGAAATGAAAATTACCCGTAGTTGTTGGGCGTCTTTATATAAAAAAACCTGTACAACAATAGTTACCTATCTAGAAAATCTTTATTATTCTATGAATCTTAGAATTTTATTGGCTTAGATTAGCTGGCGCCTTAGACGGCTTCGTTCCCTTTTCAGACCACCTACTTAATCCTGTGGATTTAAAAAAAAATCTTTCATGCTACGCATTTACATTTGGAACAAAATAAATCATTAGCCCAAATTTCAGCCTTATAGATTTGTTATACGTTGCTTTCTTTATAAGTAGATTGTCTGTACGTTGGTGATCAAAGAGTCAGGACAAACAATTTTTAAGGATAGAAGATAAATGGAACGGACACTTAACTAATCGTCGAAAGATCCGCGTTGTCATGTATGGTTAGCTAACATTCCATTACGACAATGTGATTAGTAATTAGAACATTCGGAGCATTGACAATTAGCGCAAAAGGCTATATTGCCGGCGACCCCGCGCCGGCCCGCTGCCGACGAGTACGTCTGATTAGAGTGATTACAGGCAACATTCGGTAAACCGTCTGTAATTCTCGTGCCGGCCAAACACTGGCCATAGCGCAATATCCATTGGGATATTAAACTATGTGCAAATTGAAGCACGTTCCCAAGTCGGAATGATTCGCCGAGAGCGTGTATTTTCACGCAAATCGTTAGCGTAGCTGTGCAAACGCACGGGCGGTCGTCGCTGCCTTCCCGGCCTCTACTCCGGAGGCCGCCCGTTGTTCTTTCATTTGTTGTATTGAATAAGTAGTAGCGCATCATCACTACATAGTATGTATAAAACAAAGTCGCTTTCTCTGTCCCTATGTCCCTATGCGATGATTGATGCGGTTTTTTTTAACAGATAGAGTGAAACAAGAGGAAGGTTTATAATGTATAATACATGCATAATATACCGTGCGAAGCCGGGGCGGGTCGCTAGTAAGATTATAATAATCTTATGCGCTACTATTCAATACAACAAATTGACAATTCACTTATGAAAATCAAAGTTTGCGGGTGGTAGGGCCTTGTGCAAGGTCCGTCCGGATCGCTACCACCATCTTACTCGCTAATCCTGCCGCTAAGCAGCAGTGCTTGCACTGCTGTGTTCCGGTGTGGAGAGTAAGACAGCCGGGGAAATTACGGGCAGAAGAGGCATTTCATCTTAGCCCTCTAGGTTGGCAATGGCAACGCATCTGCAATCCCTCCGGGGTTGCGGGTGTCTATGGGCAGTGGTGATCGCTTACCATCAGGTGACCCACTTGCTCGTTTGCCTTCCTATTCGCATAAAAAAAAAAACGTGGAAAACAGGCTGTACTAAAATGATTAATTAATTCATGCAAATAATTAATTTGTCATTTTAATGTGTAAGAGTACCTACGTGTATTTAGCGGCTATTGATAAGACGGTCGGTAGATACTTATCTGAGTTTTATTTGCGATACATTGATTTTATTGAGATAAACGTTTTAGAATCCATGAGTCCACGACGGATGGTATACTAAGCTTCTGTCACATAGCGAGCTTCGTTAGGTATTAAGTAGTTCAGTACACTGTGGCCATAGATATTTCTTTAAAACTAATAATAAAACACATTAATTTTACAGGTAATGAGACAAATAGAATAAAATAAACTTATCCCTGAAAGGGATCTCTTCCAGTTAACCTTCGAACGATTGACAGGACCACAGAAACCAAAGTATAGAGAGTAGACATACTAGAAAGCCAGAAGAGCAATGACCCTAATTTAAACCTAAACTAATAAAGCATTAGACTAATAATAATAATACACCTACACCACAATACTGGTACACCCTAACACATAAAAAATGAATAAATATAGGTACGAAAAAAATAATACTAATAGCTTACTTGATAATTTTAAGCAACAATACAATTAGTATAAGCTTTAAAACAAGCTGTTCTAATAACGTCTTTATCTTCAAATATTGTTTATTTCAGTAAGTATCTAGATCTACTATTATCACTCTTTGGTACTAAATTACGTCATCGTGTAACATTTGTTCTCTCATCGTGTAAATAACATAATTGATTATCAAAAATACCTAGGTAAACCAAACAATACCTTCCTTAACTCCTAGACGCCTATGAAATAAATGTGGCGAAAGGTGTCGTGGCGCGGTGTGCGAAGGCGGCGCCCGCCTGCAATATCCGTGCGGAACCGCCGTAGCCGCCCGCCCTAGCTCTACCTAGGTACACGACGACTCAATATCTGACGCTCATTAACGCTTCACAAATACACTCAACAAGTTTCTAGTTAAAAATGACTACAAATTGAGTTTAGTCTAAAAATAACATTGGCTAATTAGATCAAACATAGGTACCCTGGTTGGAATTAGATTGGAATCGCATTGTACGTTACGCAATTATGGCGCGGTAATCAAGTTTTACGTATTGAAAGTGTCATAGGAAAATAGAAAATACATGGAAAATTTGTCGCGTCTTACCTACATGCGTTTTGCACCCTCCAATATCTATTTATTAACGTATCAGATGAAGGAAAATTAAATCACGTTCCCTCGTAAAATAAATTGCGATAACGCGACAACCTCCGTGCGGTGAGGTGACAATATTTAAATTATATCAAGTTATCAACCAATGGGGAGGCTGAACGCAACCGAGCGAGATGTAAACCGCCAATGGCTTAAGGGAATTCAAAGTTGAAATTTTACGCTTCTGTGTCGATCGTCTTGGTGAACGAACGCTGCGCAGCCTGGAGGCAAACGCTAGGTGTCTGTTTGTCTTGCAGGTTAGAAGCACATATAGTTGTCTTATTCGTACAGTGATTGCTCATTTTGTACACTATGGTAGTTCGTGCCTCTCACTTTTTCCATGGCAAATCAAACAGAGTCACAGGCTACAATCTAAAACACCTGTGTGTGTGTGTTTGTGTTCTTCTGGTAATTATGATAGGTTCAATATGTCAACGTTATGAATTTATGCGAAGAAATTGACGAAATAAGTTAAATTTATCCTTATTTGTGTAATAGCAATATAAATTAAAAACAAAACATAGCCACGCTGCAGTGTTGCAAGCCAAGAAAAAGGATCTCACGATGCAGCAGTTGTGTTTATATTTTGATACACGAACCATTTTCGTTCAAAATGTATTAAACAATGTATTTTATCACTGGCAAGATTTAACTTTGCTATTTTTTAAAAGCAACACAATTTTTTAGAAGAGTAAGATACGTTGACCTTCTATCATATAAATAGGAAACTGATTTAAACGTTAATAATTTGCACTCATTTTAATATTAATCCCCATCATGTAATGTAAAAAGTGTTCACCATTAAGACTCAATTATTTAAAACTAGCTTCTGCCAGCGAACTTCTGCGTAGAATTATACATATAAACCTTCCTCTCGAATCACTAAAACCGCATTTAAATCAGTTGCACAGTTTTAAAGATTGTTTTAAAAAACCGGCCAAGTGCGAGTCGGACTCTCGTACCGAAGGTTCCGTAAAAATTCGGCAAGTTATATTATATCCAGCGCTAGCAGAGCCCTGCTCCTATAGACAGACATAGAAAAATGTATTTTTTAGTTTGATTTGATTTTAGCTATGCTATGTTATAAGAGCAACCTTCACAAACTGAACAAACGGAATCCCAGTAGGTAACAAAACAAAGTCTGGACTTCTGAAGACGTTTATTGACTCCAGTAAAGTTGCAGAAACAAAGACAACAATTATTGAAATTGTAATAGCATTGTAGATAAAAATAGGTTCCTTGTTTATTAAATTGGATTATACTCATACTCATAGTCATTTATTCGTAATAATTATTGTTATTAAGTACATGTCATATTACTAATAATAATAATTGTAATTGTAATTGTAATAATTGTAATTATTGTTATGTATATTACTCGAAGAGTAGGTACATTTACTTGAGCCAGATAGCATCCTTCGAAAACAGGCAGTCTAGAGAAATCGATAGGCGCATCGAAAATGCCTGGAAGACCTTCTGGTCCATGAAGACGCAACCACAAACCACTGCAAACGCATGAAGGGTAACCTTCCTCTGTCACTGAAGCATTAACTCGTCGACATGTGTATTCTTCCCATCCTAACCTACGGCGTTCAAATATGGTGAAACTGATGCATCCATAGTAAAACTTTATTATTCTCTTGTTGCTTTATTATTATTGTAACATAATACTACATTTATACTTTATATTTTTTCACTTTTTTTTATATTGTACTACATTTTTGAAGTCAGGACTTCTCTTTCAACTTTTTCTCTATCATTTGGTAATACAGGAAAAAATATTTTTGGTGGACCCCCTTTTTCTTTTTTATACCTCGACTTCTAGGTGGAATTTTGAAAAAAAAAACGAATGTCAACATGACATTTTGAATTAGATCTCCAGCAATACAATAAAAAAAACGCATCCGTTTGGTGCAGTAGTTTTTGCGTAGCGCGGTAACAAACATACAGACAGACATATATACAAAAATTCTAAAAATGGTCCTTTTATTCTTCTATGGCGCTTATAGGGGCCCCTTGGTTTATTTTTTATTTAATATCTCCTATACAGACAATACACAGACACACAGACAGACAGACATGTACAGACATCGACCTGTTACAATTTTATTATAATAATAGAGAATAGAAATAAATAGATAGATAGATGTATACCTATACATGTATACATAGATAGATTAATTTGCGTACTTTTCTATTTTTGTATTTATAAGGATTATCTACAAATTGGCACCCATTTAGACCTCAATCCTTTTGTTGGTGAAGTCTACTATCACGCATATTCTGATTAATAAACTTGACTTCAATTTTCACCTTCATGTTGTTGATGGGCTTAGATATAATTACCTACTCACAGACGAACCAATCTACCATAGATATAGTTGTTCTTAAACTAACTTCGTTTTTAAATGAAAGTTATAGTCCGTTACATTATGGAACTTTGCTATTATTTTTAGTAAAACAAAGAAGCACTACACTTGAAAGCTGCGACTCTGCGACTGAGGACTGTCTAAAATACAACATTACAACGCAGAAGTCAAAATAAAAATATATATAATCTTGACAGAGCTGCGTATAAGTGAAGCTGGAGCCAATAATTACGAAATGATTACCTTTTACCATGCAGGTAGGATAATTTGATAAAAAAACCAATTTGCTCGATGACGCCCCCTTGCGATGGCTGGCTGCGCTACCGTTTTGGTGCTCGGCGCTAGAAGATATTCAACGGAATCTTTTTTTTATACAGTTGTTAAAAATACAGCATAGCTATAGAAATATTGTTACATTGACTCATCTGAAATATTAAATTAAAAATATTGACAAAGGGCTGTACCTACATCTCTATACACAGACACACACTTAAATGTAATTGGTTGACAGTACGTTTAGCATGGAGTAAGTATTTAAATATGTATAAATCGAAACCAAATAATCGGTAAGCGATGTACCTAGTTTGGCTCTACGATGACCGACGTGTAGTTATCGTAAGTCAAATCACTTGAAATACGTTGTAACTCGACACGGACAGACGACATCACATTGCAGGGAAAGTAAATAATCGTAAAGCCCGCGCGTCGCACCGGCCCCAAGCCAATGTTTAACAATGCCTAATGATTATTGAGGGCGTCGGTATAATAAAGTAATAGTTTATTGGTTGTATGTTTGTTTGTACGTCCATGCGTCATAGGCGCGCCCGACGCCGGTTTCGGTATCGTGATATTTCTGCTCATTTAAATTAGAACGCTATCAAATTTTCATGGTTCCAGAGTACAAAGGACAAGTTCGCATTTTTTGTTCTTTCGTTAGGGCTCCGTACCTTAAAAGAAAAAAAAAAACACAAAATTCTTATTGGAGTCGGTGAACACTTCACTATAATCGTAGTCTTAGGTACGGGTAGACATTTCAGGTCGCAATACTTAGGGCTATAGTTTCGCGAAGGTGTAAAAAAACTGTTAATTACTCGTAAGTTACCAGAGATGCAACTTTTAAAGACTAATTTCTTACAAAAATTATAAATAGTATAATAATAATAATAATAAAAAAATCTGCTTATATCAAGACTATAAAGAGGTAGGGTGATGATTCCACAATGTAAGTAAAGAAAAATGCCACTACTTTCTATTTCTAATACCTTAGAATAACGTATCACCTTAATATTTTATTTCACCAAGCTCATAAGTAAGTTATCATCTGCCGTAGGCCTTCTTGCAAAGTGAGCCAAATAGTATACAGCATACGTGAGGAAAAGTATACATACATACCCAAGGAGGGAATAGAAAAAAAAATAAACACCCGTAATTACAACTGATCTGTGTATATCCGGCTTTTCAGTTTCCGAACAGATCATAATAACAGGCAGAAATGCTCAATTCAACCCTCGAGACAAGCACAACAAAGAAAGAGGCACCTAAATTCCCTTTTGTGCGCGTTACCTTACCTTGTTAACTTGAGACTTCTGAGGCCACACGAGGTTCGATTTCATTACGAACTATTGAATGACCGCGTATTTTAAAATTTGATTCATGTCGTGTGTTCTGTGGGCTTTCCTTTCTTCGGTAACAATACTAGGGTACGCTGCAGTGTAAGATCGCACAAAGCCTGAAATTGTCGGGTGGCCGTCGCTCAGTTCAATTACGTAGAATATTATACGCACCGCACGGCATCGAACCTGCCCCGATGCAATATTAACTGGCTTGCTTCTCGCTCTGGTCTCGGATGCATTACATCTTTAATGATAGTAAACTTCCTAGAGCTATACATATAGGTGTTATGTACACAAGATGCATGTACTAAATCCTCGTAAAGTCGTACAAATATATTTTTTAAAGAGTTACTCCATCCACACAAATATTTTCCGAATTCAACAAAACAAACGAACCATCATTGCTTACTAAAACTTACACATACAAAATGGAAATAAACCCCATATTGAACCGTATTTGGAAAGCTAAAGTATTTTATTATGTACTTTATTTTTAAATTACTTAATCCACTTCATACTTTGGAAATTAGACATTTTCACTGGAGCTACATAAAGCACCAGATTTATATATGGATAATGTAAACGGTAATTTGCGTTTCGCCTAAACAGATCGTGAATATCATGATTCCCATGCACATGCCAGTCAAATTGTTCATAGATTTGCAACGAATATTCGGCTATTATTCAGTATTCAGCCTACCTATTTAGTTACTTTATATTCGACAGAATACCAAGGACTTAGTTATTTAAGGTTTTGATGTAGGCACAAATTTTATAAAAATATTGATATAATTGACAACATTTCATATTTCTGAGCCTATAGTTTTAATGGTTCTCTGTATCTTGTTTGAAAAGATGAACATGCTGGAAGTTTAATTTTTTTGCTAGGGTTTGTATTTAATTTTTAATTAATTTATTAATTTTTGCTTATTCTAAAAGGGCGTAACTCCGAAACTATCACAGAATAGACACTTATCCTTTTGTCTTTTCTGTATAGAAAAAAAACCGACGTCAATTTCAAATTGACAATGTCAGGCCTTATTCTCCGATATTCGATTTTCGATATTCGCTTCGTGCTGTTCCGCTCATACTAATATAGTCATTAACTTGAGAGTGAGAGAGAAGGTATGCAACGAACTTCAAAAATAGAATTACAGAGTTGCCCCCCTTGTACTTTGAAGTTGTCAAATACAAAATTATGGTCGCTTACTTTTTCTCGTGAAAAAGGCAAAGGCATTTCACCCATCCTGTGGTAGTTTTGGTAAAATTAGGACATATTTTTAATTAATTTTTATTTTTTATAATAAGCGATATTAAAATTGTAAAAACATATTGCAGTGATCAGGAGGCAAAATGCTTTCGAACCATATATACATTTTCAGGTGTTATAAAAATGAAATGTTGTCAATTTTATATTTAACGTATTTTCGTGTTTTAATCGTTAAAGTACCTAGTCACAGGTAGGTAGGTAGGTACATACATATTAGGTAAGTAAGTACGCTAAAATTACTGCAGTGAAAATTATAAACTAATAAATTTTACTTTTTGAGCAGTATAATGAGCCTGATATGATTCCCAAATAAAGCGTCCTTTAAAAAGCAAAATACAAAATAAGTCTGAATTGTCTGAATGTAAATTTTTATTAAAAATTAAACAAAAATTACATCAAATCTGTACAAAAAATAATAAAAAAAATGTTTTAAATATTGACCAGACGGTGAGTGTGAGCGAACCTTTACAAAGTGACGTGATCAGTGTTGTGTGCTGCCCTACTTTGGACTATAATAAAAATGACGATTAAAATGAGGGTAGTTGTGCGCCGATGTCAGCTGCGCCGAGTAGCCGCGCGAGCAGAGCGTTGGCGCGCAGTGTTCGTTTCGCTGCCGCCGGGGCGACCGCTCTCTGATGAAGGACTACGGATTAGTCCGAAACAATTTTCGGAGCATTCTTTCGGTTTTTATACGTGAGTTATCCGTTTTTGTTATAATTATGTTTGAGTCTCACGGTAGTTTCATGTTAAAAATAAAAATAAAACTTAATAACTATTGATTTTAGTGCTTAATTACTACAGTCTACAACACAAACATTCAACTACGAAAAAGCGTAAATCGACGCGAGCGTAGACTCCAGGCTCTTTACGTATGATTCAACTGCCGCCGTTCCATTGTCCTGCTCAATCCGCCCCGCGCTCGCGTCCACGCACGCTACCTACTACGTAACGTAACACTGTAGCGCACTGCTACAATGGGTTTACCAAAGCCCCGTCAACTCTATAAAACTAATCCTTAACATGCTAGAGTTAAAGAGGATCGGACTAGCAAAATTAAAATGTGAAGTAAAGACTGACAGACAAGACAGGTTGTAGTGTAGGCTACCCGACCCCGTACACGATCAGATTCGGACTCACGAGCGCGAATCGTGGAGCGCTGCACGATTATCAACGTGTCGGGAATGACAATGGGGTGAGTCTTTTTTACGGTTGCGTGTGTATTGTTTAATACGGTTTCATCGGTCAGTAGCTTATTCGTCATATTTTAATATAAATCATTACTTCGCTTCTTGACATTTTTCATCAACGCAGCATCCCTGTTTTGGTAAATCGTGATTTTGAACAATGTCAGAATCAAAAGGTCTATATTTAGTTCAGACTCACAATTGCTGTCAGGCTACCTATTAAATGACAATGACAATGATAAAGAGTTATTGTATTGTATTGTATTGTATTGTAAATGACTTTACGAACACTATCAGCTTGTACTTTAATCAGTACTTATACCTATGTATCATAAATTCACTCTTTTAATTGGCAAACCAAAAGCATAATTGTCAATGGTACAATCAAAAGCAAAAGAAACTGATAAATTACAGTCCCAAAATAATGTATACAATAAATTTACTAAAATGTTACTACGTAAGTACTGATTATTATTAGAAGTACCTAAATGAACTCGTGACGAACTTTTGACGCTTCGGTGGCAGTTCTAGTAACAGTCATAATTATGACAATGTGTATTATTATTATTTCGATTTGAAATATTGGTTTGTCACTTCGTTTCTGTGTCTCAATGTTGTTATGTTATGATCATTTTCTTTTGACTTATATAAAAATCAGTTAAACCTGACACTTTCACACTTCTGTCATGCTAGAAGATGTTTTGGAATATGAATAACAAATAAAATGAGAAACACTTTAGTCTTATAAATCGCATATTTTCTGCTAAATGTAAAACTTTACTATTCTGCGTTCCGAGTGCACGCCAATAAGTAGATATTTGTCTTGCAAGGGAGCCTCTCGGAATAACTAAGTAACTATGAAGATGATAGGGAATAAGCGATACGATGGTTAGGTACGTATTTTTCTGTTTTGGTTTCTTTTTATTGACGAACCATGGAAGTTGTCATTTGAAATCCCAGTTAAGTGGTTTAATCTAAAACCACGATAGATTACCAAGTATGAAATTTAGTCAGCGTCATATATTTAGTATGAAAAATTCAAAGTGACCAAAAAGATCGAATGCCATACTATTTCTATGGTCTACAAACTATTTGGTCGACTTGGAAGGTTCAAGTTCAAACTATATGACGCTGACTGTATGTGTCGTCATTCTGGTGCAGTAAAGTGCAAAAAATTTAGGTGCTATTCAACGCCTGTACCTACTGCAGCATTATAAGGTCGCTGTACATATTTTTCAGTCATTAGTATACTTAGATAAATAGATAAATATTTTTACACTTGACTGTAACAAGTTTATGGCGAGGGTCAATTGATATCTGAACGTGATAGTACTCGTAGGTATAGGTATATGTATGTGCCCCCTTGCTTGTCATAATTCAATTTATGGACCTGATAGTATCCATTAGGGTCTGGGTTCCTAACCTGGGGGTAATTACCCCCTCAAGGGTAAAATTGGTTTTTCACGGGGGCCATGAGCTGGTTGGCTGGATTATTTACCTGAAGAATGAATAAATTCGTCCGTGAGGGGTATAATCCGTGACCCTAGTTAGATCATAAGGGTAACGGAACTGAAAAGGTTAGAATCCACTGCATTAGGAACATTACAAGAGTAGTATGGTCATAATTTAAAAATTAATTGTAAAATTACAAGAGTATTTCTGCTTTTATACAGTACTTTTACAACAATTACACTCCGTGAATGACCTTATGCAAAAATTACTTCTAAACAAATCAAAATATCGAAATATTATAAAATCTTATGAGGTTAATCTTATTCTCACAAGGTGCATAATAGTTGGAATATTTTCTAATTCCAAAACTATTTTTAAATTATGTCTGTTATTATTAGATAATCAATATCATTCTTATGGCATTAGAAAGTGTTTAATACAAATTGGGTTGCAATTGAATGCGTAAAAATTGGAAATACTTGTAGATAGGAACCAACACCATAATTGTTGGTGTCAGCGATTAGTTAATTATTCATACTACTTATTTTGTTATTTTCTAAACTAGCCCTGTAATCAATTATGCATAAATCCCTAGCTTTACATTTTGATTGTACAGTGATTGTGACCGGGTACTCTAGATCGATAGATGTAGGGCTCTTGTGCCTCCCCCCGTGAGGGCTGAGGTCCCTAAGTAGGCCACAGCATGGGGTGCAGAGGGAATTGATAAAATTATGCAGTAACACAGTCGAGCACAGACATTATTGTGTAGGCATTGTCTGCGGTCCGCTCGGTCCGCAGCATCGGAATCAATGGAAGGCGAGGATAGGCGCATTTTCTTATCAATGTTTTAGTTCCTGCTGATGAATGGAAGCTACTAAATAAGTTTTAGTTTAAAAACATATTAAACATTCCGTTCTTCTTATTTTATCTGTTCGTACCAATAGTAGAGATACATATGTATTTAGAGGTATTCTTAAAATGTGTCACAGTCATAGATTTATTTTTGAACCAATATTAATTATTATAGATTTTTACGGACACAAATAGATTAGCGGTGCCTTCTATTGATTCTGGACGGCACTAGACATTCGGCGGCGCCTTGTCGGTTGTCCGAGGCATCCATCCGCCGTCGTCTTGCGTCCGTCTACACGGCAATTCGATTAGGCGCGCAATAATTGCGGTGTCTGTGTGTCCGGCTCACCTAGTCACTACAAACTGGGGGAAAAGCGCTCGCTACCGAATCGTTTAATTTATTGCTCTTTATATGTATTCTTAAGAACATTTGCGTAGTAAACGGAATGATGTAAACATGTACCTATGTAATAATCGCTTTAAACTGTACAACAGTAATGTTCTTTACTGTTAGGTACTCAGTTAACCTTACATTTTTCTTTTTACTGAAATTATTGATTGATGCGAGCGATTGATATTACGTAATTAATACCCCCCTTTCAAACTAGTTACCGTGTAGTGTGTGCTTGTAATATAATAATAGAGATTAAATATAATCAGTTTTAACTCTACAAGCGACTTGGTAAATGTGCCAAAGGATTTTTTAACTGTGGTTGACGAATTTTTCCTTAAATTGGTCGATGTAGGTATAAAGTTTACGGCGTCATAGGGGTGCCTTACTTTTGAATTCCAAATTACAATCAGAAACCTTTGCAAGAGTATTCAAATAAACTAACCTCAACAGCTCCTGAAATATTCCTGATCAATTTCAAGACACCTAGTATAGATAGAGCAAGTAAAGGAAGTAAAGGAGAAAAAAAAGATAAGAAACAAGTCGTCTACTATCAATCACCACCATAGCTTCTGGTCTAAATGAAATAATTATTTTCATACTTGACTGGTAACGTCAAGGATGGCAACAATTAGGTTTTAAAAAAATAAGACATAGGTAATAAAATTCCGCTTGTCCTCTTAGGTGGCGCGATTCGCAGATAAAACGACGGAGTAGCGAAAACTTCCAGTGGGTTCGAGGTTTTTACGGCGGAGCTTCGAGGATCGGCAGTGCAGCGTCGAGGTCGAGAATCTACGGCGCCGTGTCGAGGATTGGTGGCGCAGCGTCGAGGCAGCAGGCACGGGCAGGGAGGCGCCGGGAGCCAGCAACTGCGCCTGCGACGTCGATCGGACATTGGACATCAACAGTTTTCGCTGCTCATACACAATTTAGAAGTCTCGTTAGGTGAGTTAATCAAAATTATACATTTCAAACATACCTACCTGTACCTACTCACGAGCAAAAATAACGGGACGCTTTTCATAGAACTTTGTAAGTTAAGTAATTTTGATGGGCTATTTTTGATCCCGTACGTAAATTAGAGTGTGTAAAGAAGACTTTGAAAATTTACTAGTAGGTAATCGCCAACTATTACGAACATTTGCCGCCATACTCACAGTCAGTACCTACTATAGTTATAAAAGACAAACGTTTAGTATTAATTATAATAACAAAAAAAGCCGTGGTAGCCTAGTGGTTTGACCTGTGGCCTCTCAAGCAGAGCGTCGAGGGTTCAATCCCGGGCTCGCACCTCTGAGTTTTTCGGAATTTATGTGCGAAAATTATATTTGTAATTTGCCATGAGCTTTTCGGTGAAGGAAAACATCGTGAGGAAACCTGCACACATCTGCGAAGAAATTCAATGGTGTGTATTAAGTTCCCAATCCGCACTGGGCGCGCGTGGGAACTATAGCCCAAACCCTCCAATACACGGAGGAGGCCTATGCCATGTGGCACGCCGAATTACGCGACAATTTAATAAATAAACGACAATAACATCAACAACAACATGTACTTATTGAAATTGTAGCGGATTCGGAATAAAAAAAAGGCTTATAAATAAATAAAATAATATCAACGTTATAGCAACTAACAATAGAGTGCCACGGAAGATATTAGTTTATGCAACTGATAGACCTTACACAATTTAGGATAGAGCTCTTTGAATTTCTTACCAGGAAAGCATACTATTCCATCCAGGAATATCTGACAGACTCCTTTCAATATTTTGGTTTATTAAGTAATTATTGTAATCAGTTTTTTGTGTACTATTATTTAATGCATGCTGCATGTGAATCTGCAAGCTATTTGTATGCCACTGGGGCGAGACATAGTGATACCAACTCATTACTTACTGTAACATCTATTGTGACCTATGTTTGACAAATAAATGATTTATGATTATGATTATGAATAGTGTGGCTTTATGAAAGAGCCTCTGCGAGTTTCATAATAAGACCACAGGAGCATTGTGAGTCGTTACTAAATACAATGCATACAATATTTTATCTACGCACATTTTGTCAGCAGTAAGGGGACGATATGTACTCTAAGATGGGTTCGGAAGTGGAAAAATCTTAAACTTCATAATGATATCGATTTCAGCATTGTTACGACGCTATTAACTCACGCGAGTTCACGGGCTCGCGGGGTCATGGTGGATGCAAGCCGCTTCCAACCAATTCAACTGGAGATCTATAGCTTAGGCCTATGTCCAACAGTTGGACGTCCTACGGCAGATATGATGATAACTCTACTGGTCATTACGTGCGGTTTCTGTACGTATTATAAAGGACTTATACTAAGAGAATTTAGAGAAAGAATTCAGGAAACCTTTTCGTATCGCCAACTCTTCAAAATAATAAAAGCAAGAAGCAACTACAGCCCGCTAGTAATGATTGGCTTTCACTCAAGTATAGGCTTATTTATGTGTTACAAACGTTAGGCAATTCAATTCTAAAAATAATGTTTTATCGATTACCTACTTGAATGCGATTAGAAAATTACTATTCGCAAATCAATGTGTTGCACTAGAACTGAGTATAAGCGGTTGCACGTGGGAAACCCCAAGTGTCTTAAAACGGAGGCTCATACGGAATTGATGCGTGGCGGGCATGCACTTTGATGCAACTGCCGTCGTATTATTTATAACGTGTCAGTCTCCTTTGGGACGGTACGGTACACTTTCCTGCGTGCAAAACTTCCTATCTGATCTCAATAGGTAAGCGTCATTATTAAGGCAATGTTCAGTTACAACAAGGTTTTTTATACCAACATGTAAATATATTAGGTACAATAAGATTTTTCTTGAAAATTAACTTTAATTGGCAGGGTGTTGTAGGTACTTTAGTAGTAGTTTTATATAATATAGGTAACAGAACTGTAAAAAGTACGAACGAAACTTACCTACTCTTCGTGAAAACACTGGGCAAAAAATAGTGCGATCAACACTATGTGTACCACATTTTTTTATTGTAAAAAATATATATGCTGAATCAACCAATCACGTTATGACATTACAGCATTGAGCAGGGCGGGATGTGGATTTAACTAAATTCGATTGATCGATTCTGCCCGTCTCCATCACTTCAATCGGAGTGCACCCTAAGATATGCCACGACTAAAAAAAAGGATAAGCCAAAGTATCTAATGTATTAACCATAGGTTTATTTCCGCATTTGGGTGAAAAACCGACGTCTATGATTAATGGAATAAATTTTATTTAAAAATGTATAGGTAGGTTTTACATCTTAACTAACTTTCACTCACGGATTTGTATGTGTATACTAGGGATCAGAAATGCGGGATTACCCATGCGGGATCCCGCACGCTTGCGGGATTGAAAAAAAACTATGTAAGAAAAGAAAAATAAACAAATCGAATAAACGATCTGATTTATTTATTAGACACCCCAGCACGACTCATTAATAAGTGAATTAACAACTTTCCCATAGAACTCGTGACTTTTATATATAACTAGCTGACCCGGCGAACTTCGTACTGTACCGCCTAACAGTCGATTAATTATAATTCTGATTCAGTTTTTAACTTACAAATAAATAAGTTTTAAATTCCTATTTTGTGTCGTGTGAACCCTGTATCGGAACGGAATGTAATCAATGTCAGTACTCTATGACTAGGGATGACTAGGGACCGTAGGGTGCACGGGGATTTATTTACTTTCGCGTGCGATCAAGTGCCAAAGAAGGTTATTGCGTCATTTGTAATAAATAATAATAATAAATACTTATTTCTTTCTTTTAATTACATAAAACAAAAATAATAATAAATTAAATCAATCCCGCAAATCCCGCGGCATCCGCGGGATTGATGATGATGACCTTAACCCCGCAGACTTGCGGGATCGCGATTTTGATGCGAGATTGGATTCCCTAGTGTATACCTATGTATGAATCATTGTTGTCTGTTCGGTGTTTACAAAATTCCGCGAGAATACTCAAAAATCTCATTGCGGTCTTCATTTTTTTGTTTCATGAGGAACGGCCGTGCAAAATTTCAGATATTTCGTATATAGCCGGTGAGTTATTGAGATTTTGCATGCGTAATACCACGACGCACGAGAATAAAAGTAGTCTAGTGTTATTCCAGAGATCCAACTGTCTACATACTTACACTTACCAAATTTCATATACATCCGACCAGCTGTTTTAGCACGAAAGACATACATCAGACAGACAGACATACATTTACTCATAAACTTTCGCTCACCCTCCAGTTCGATCTTTCTAGTTAGTGTGAGTTCAAACTTCCTGCCTGGTCCGAAACAATATTGTTCGATCATTCAAATAATTATGTGACTCATAAATATTTCATCGTGGTGGGTGATTTGCAAATCGTATGTTTCTTACATGAGGCCAGCTAGAAGGCTCGTGCGCGCCGTACGCGATAATTCCTGATTGATGCAAGCGGTTGATTGAGCAAATATTACACGGCGAGCACCGGCCGGCAGTCATTATTAATTCTAACTGGGCTAGCCTGCTCGCCCCCGCATATGAATGAGAGATTTCAGATGCTCCGTCAATCATGTTTTCTGATTGAATTAATTGAACCACCACATAGTAATTATTATGGGGCGTAATGAGATTTTGGGAACGTCCGTATATAATGTTACACCGAATTATCAATAATTAATGTTCGATTTTATGTTTCGTTACCTACCTAACCTATATCTACGTACCTACTTGCCTTTGAGTGCAGTTAGGTATATAATTTAAACTGAAGCAAGAAAGGCTAATCTATGTTAATGCAGATGTTAAACTACCTGCTTTTAAGTGTCGCATTTCCAATCATAAATCTTGATACTCCTGGAGCTAAGGTAATCCTGTGAGGAGCCCCAGGGAAAACTGACTTAGTTTATCCGAAAGTATCGCGAATTTTTGCCCAACACAACTTCTGAAGGTTCCACTTAGTTTTGTTTCACTTAATTTGGTTTGAAATACAAGTAAAATTGATGACAGAGTTTATTTTTAAATGCATTTATTTAACTGAGTACTTGTAATTTCTCATCAAATTATAGCAATCATCACTGCCCAATGTTAGGTAAGGATAGGCAATAGCTGTAACTTCGTTTGGCGTAACTCTACTTGTCCATTAGTATATGCATAATATAGTGGGTTAACGGAAAACTATAAACAGTAATCGCTGTCACATAAAGCAAGTAGCAAACCAGAGACAATGTCCGGCCATGATGACAAACACAATGCTAAAGAGGAATTACAATCTGAGCTGCCATAACTACGTGTTAACTTTAATTAGTGTGTCCACCGTTATTAATAATAACCAGCGTGTGGTTTGTACGCCCGCGTACAAAACATACCACCTCGGTCTAGTATTCTGATTCTGTGGTCTTGCTTTGAACGGGAAAAATAGGGAAAAGTTCTTTGAAAAATTCACCGTCAATCTAGCCCCAGCAGTACTTTGTTCACACAAACATAAAAGAATGAAGAATTTTAGAAAATCTAAGTATAGTTGCGTTGCGGCTCGAACTTAACTGACAAGCTTTAGCTTGGGCCTCGGCCTCGGCTTTTGTACTGCATCGCGAACTGCACGGTGCTATTTTTGGCCGCTTGAAATACTTTCATCTTTTTAATTCCGTTCACTGCCTAACTCCAGAGTTCTGATTAATGAATTGTGATTGGTTTTCATATCAGAACGAGATCGTTAAGTCACTAACATCTGTTTCGTTTATTAAAAACTAGCGAGGTGCGAACCGGACTCGATCAACATTTAAATTTACAATATTTAAAATAAGTCAAGTCGTCAATTATGCAAGTACCAAAGGTTGGTTGGGTCTTCGTGGTTGGATAAGTTGGACTGAGTGACAAATCTAACTTTCTTCTGAAATAATGTGACCCCTTTGATAGTTTTCAAACTGCATATGACATGTATTATTAGGTACCTACCTAGTACCTACTTGTACTGCGTGTTGGTAAATTTGAATCAATAGTTTTAAATATCATTTAAAATCAAAAGAGGACGTTTTGAAACGGCTACCGTTATCGTGGCAGCGCGGTAAGCACCGTGCATCGCGACTGTCCTATTTAGAGTACTTATTAGTGGGAACATATGCAACTGTATGCTGCTGTGCACATCGCGAATAACTACACAAAAATTATATATGTAGGTACAATAGAATTATAAGCCCCTTTCATGTCAACGTAATTGTAACTTCGTCCCGGTGTTTTCTGCACATTAATTACGGTTAATCACTTTATCATGTCAAGTTGCAGCTACTTATAAAAATATACCACAAACATTTCCCATGGCAAGTTGAAGATAATGAATTCACATGTGTGTCTTATCGCAGTATATTAAAAATTGTCCGTTTCAATCGATTACAAGAGGTTGGGTATACTACTTGAAATTTATGTAGAGCTCTGGAGAGAATGTAATTATCTAGTACATTCAGTTAGATAAAAGCACGTTTAAACCTTTTTAACGGTTTTTATTTAGCAGGTAAACATATCACAGTTTTCGAAGTGTGTTGTGTTTCTGGTCAGTTAATACAAGGACGCGGGCACCTAGTGCACGCCTGGACCCCAAAAGTATTTCTGTTGTATATTTTAAGTTCAAAAAATAGGGCAAGTACACGAGTATTGTTATATACGCGGTATGGCCAACATTTTTTGGGATCCAACCGAATGTCCTATTTTAGTAGCCGCGTCTGTATCACACGACTGTTTTAAGCCAGTCTCTAGAGTCAAGTCACACAAATAAATCTCGAACGCGTTCACGTAAACGTCTCAATACAATGCAATGGACAGATTGCTGGGGCCATGCGATGCGCCATGTGATTCAATTCAGATTCAATTTTATATTTTAGCTATAATTTTTGACACTTTTAGTCTTCTAGTAGGTATGTATTTGACAGCGAGCGATCCAACTTTGGTTCCGAATTGAATCGCATTAAGACGTAATGGTAAGGCCCAAGATCGAAACCGCGACAAACTGTTGTAATAAGTAATAACATTGTCATTTTTAACGTAAGCGCGTTCGAGACGTATTTCGTGACTGAAAACTTACACTGAGCATACAGTATGACTCAATCTGTCCCTCCATTCATCAAATTTTACAAAATTACGAAAATAAACCCAAGCCCATCAAGCTCGCCTTTCATCAAGCAACTGCATTTTTGTGATTTCCATTTGTACTTTGGTGAATATAATTTGCAAGTTTTTCAACTTTTGTTTCTCGAATGGCTGAAACAAAAGGGAATTGTTATGAACGACATCTAAATTTAGCAAACTCAACGCAGAGTTATGCCTCCGAATCAGGGTTGCGGTGACTGACAGCCGCAACCTCGCCCGTTCGCTCGAACGCATGGTACGGTGTCTTGAGTCTCGATGTTGGCCATTGTCAACGTCAATTCTCTAGATGTGTGACCCTTGCGAAAATCATATGCAACACTTAATACCGTCGTCATGAGACTCAATCATAGTTACATACACAAACGGATATCTCACGTATAGAAGTCGAGTGATGCTCGTCATGTTTCGGACTAGTTCGTGGTAGTAGTTTTAAACGTGAGTTATCCGTTTGTAAATATGCAATACTTAGTGTCTGAAACTAGATTCCGTAATTTTTTTACTAACAACATTCAATCGTGTCTACTCGAAAGTCTCGAATCACAGACGGTCTAGCATGTAGATATTTTCAATTTAAATGTGTCGTTATTCGTTAACGTATTCAGAAATAGACACGCTCGGTTCTCATACAGTTCGCAGTACTTGCATCGTCCATTTCAATGTATGTGTATGTGTACGTATAATATACTAATTTATTGTTACGGTTTAATTTAAAAAATCAGTTCTAAAAGGCGTTAAGTATATACGTAGTATACAGTTGATAAACAGTTGTAGAGCTCAAAATGATCTACAACTATCAGAAGTTTTTGAGCTCTAGACTCTAGGGTGCGACCACACCGCCGCTTAAGGCTTGTACACGCGCTAAAGTCCTTGAGCGTATGGGCGGAGCTTGGGCGGAGCTTCAGCCTCTCGCCCCCGCGACTCGCTCCATTAATACGAGAGCGCGAAACAGTCTTACAGAGCAAAATTACAGACGCGTCATCGCGCCGCGCATCGTTACCAATGCAAGGGTGGAAGTAGACGGGTCGCATCGCATGATTATCGTTGTCATAAAGTGATATTTATCATTAAGTATATTATTGAAACGTGATATCCCTACTTAATATTATACATGCGAAAGTAACGCTCTGTCTGTCTATCAGTCTGTTACGCTTTCATGCCTAAACCACTGAACCGATATTAATGAAATTTGGTAAGGTGGTAGTTTTAGTCCCGACCCGAGGAAGGACAGGATAGTTTTTATCCCGGAAAATCTCATAGTTCCCGCGGGATAGCAGCGCAGACGGAGTCGCGGGCTACAGCTATTTGTCATAATTGATTAAGTTTAAAAATGATATTCCCAATATACCATTACCTACTTTTGAAAATATTTATATTTCTACACATAGCAAAATCGATATCTAAGGGTCCGAGTGGTCCTCAAGCAAGAATCCGTTGTCAAAAGTTTAAAAAGTAGCCGCCATTTTGAAAATTTTAGTTTTTCGACCGATTGCGTTCAAAATCGATACCTGAGGATCCGAGTGATCCCCAAGCATGAATCCGTTGTTAAAATTTGAAAAAATGGCAGCCATTTTGAAATCTTCAGTTTGTGGGCAGATTGTTTTCAAAATCGATATCTGATCGCCCGAGTGGTCCCCAAGCATGAATCCGTTTTCAAAAATTGAAAAAGTGGCCGCCATTTTGAAATCTTTAGGTTGTGGACCGATTGTTTTCTAAATCGATATCTGAGGATCCGAAAGGTCCCCAAGCATGAATCCATTATCAAAAATTAAAAAAGTGGCCGCCATCTTGAAATCTTTAGTTTTTGGGCAGATTGTTTTCAAAATCGATATCTGATGGCCCGAGTGGTCCCCAAGCATGAATCCGTTGTCAAAAATTGAAAAAGTGGCCGCCATTTTGAAATCTTTAGTTTGTGGACTGATTGTCTTCAAAATCGATATCTGAGGGTCCGAGTGGTCCCCAAACACGAAACCGTTATTAAAAATGGTAAAAGTGACCGCCATTTTGAAATCGTTAGTTTTTGGACTGATTATCTTCAAAATCGATATCTGGGGGTCCGAGTGGTCCCCAAACACGAATCCGTTGTCAAAAATGGAAATAGCGGCCACAATTTTTAAATGTTTAGTTTTTCGACCGAGTGCTTTTAAAATCGATATCTGAGTAGTCTCCAAAGTTGAATTTGTTGTCAGAATATGATAAAATAGGCGTAAACTAGAGAATTTTCAATTACGAGAGAGTAGAGAACGCCTAATTACACTTGACCGTTTTAGTAGAATCATATTTGGCATACCTACACACAACAGCTTACAAAAATTTCATCGCTATCGAGTCTATAGTAGTACCTACCTAACAGGAATTAGACATTTTAACATTTAAATCCGACTCACGCTTGACGCTTTTTTGACAACTTTCTCAGCATACACACAGCCAGCTCACAATAATCTTCATTTATATTTCGGACAGACGCTTTCCCCTCTCTCTACTTAGTGTTTAGTGTGCGATAGACATATATCGTTAGTAACTTAGATTATGACTTTTGTCGAACGTCCCGAGACGCACACGTTTTTTTATTAATGCACATTTCATAGAAAATATTTTTGCAATATGAACTTTTTAACGATAATCTTACTAATATTATAAATGCGAAAGTATGGATGGATGGATGGATGGATGGATGGATGTTTGTTTTTTACTCGATCACGCCAGAACGGCCCAACGGATCTGGATGAAATTCGGCACATAGATAGAGAAAAGTCTGGAATAGCACATAGGCTACTTTTCATCCCGGAAAATTGCTTAATTTCCGCGGGATAGCGATAAACGAATTCTTTGCAGACGAAGTCGCTGGCAACAGCTAGTCTTACTAATATTATCCACTCACTATTCTATCACACCACATGCAACAAGCAAGTCTAGCATTTTTCTCCTGTAGTTGACAGAGTCTTGACTCTTGACATTAACTATAATCAGGAACCCCTATTTTTTCACTTGTAACCATTTTACTGCTCCATTTTCCATCAGAAAAAGATTACATTTTATAATCTTCGTCATAAAATAATGAGCAATAACTTTATTTTCTTACTTACTTAAATTTCTTAAAAAATTAGCTCGTTTTTAGTAATATTCCGGACGAGTTCCTAACGCTCCCCATTTTCGTCCATACAGTCAGTGGGTCAGTGCGGGACGAGGCGCGTTGCATGACGGACCTCTGTCAATTTTTCGCGGCGACCAAATAAAACTCCGTTTTTAAACATTTGTTGAATAATTTTGTAGCATAGAGTGGACAATCTGTTTCGTGATTTGTAAAGTAGTTACCCAATAAACATTTACGTATAGTTTAGTTTTTGTGTGTATGCTAAATATTATTATTATTCTAATAAAACGGTCAAGTGTGATAAGCGTTCACTTTGCTAGATCTTCAGATGTCCATTTTGAAATCAATCTGCCCAAAAACCAAAGATTTTAAGATGGCGGCCACTCTTTAGGTATATTTTTGACAACGGATTCAGCTTGGGGACCAGTCGGATTCTCAGATATCGATTTTGAAAACAATCGGCCCAAAAACTAAAGATTTCAAAATGACGCCCACTTTTTCAATTTTTGACAAGGGATTCAAACTTGGGGACCACTCGGGCCATCAGATATCGATTTTGAAAACAATCTGCCCAATAACAAAATATTTCAAGATGGCGGCTATTTTTTCAATTTTTGATAACAGATTCATGCTTGGGGACCACTCAGATCCTCAGATATCGATTTTGACAACAATCGGCCCACAAACTAAAGATTTCAAAATGGCGGCCACTTTTTGAATTTTTGACAACGGATTCATGCTTGGGGAATACTTGGGCCATCAGATATCGATTTTAAAAACAATCTGCCCAAAACTAAAGATTTCAAGATGGTGGCCACTTTTTCAATTTTTGATAACGGATTCATGCTTGGGGACCACTCGGATCGCCAGATATCGTTTTTGAAATCAATCGGTCGATAAACTAAAAATTTCAAAATGGCGGCCACTTTTTGAATTTTTGACAACGGGTTCATGCTTGGGGACCACTCGGGCGATCAGATATCGATTTTGAAAACAATCGGTCCACAACCTAAAGATTTCAAAATGGCGGCCATTTTTTCAATTTTTAACAACAGATTCATGTTTGGGGACCACTCGGATCCTCAGATATCGATTTTGAAAGCAATCGGTTGAAAAACTAAAATTTTCAAAATGGCGGCCACTTTTTAAACTTTTGACAACGGATTCATGCTTGAAGACCACTCGGACCCTTAGATATCGATTTTGAAGACAAACGATCGAAAAACAATTATTCTGTACCTACCTTTTACGCAAAAAGAAGAAGAGAGAAAGCAAAGGTTAACTTTCACACTCAGAAACGCCAATTAACATAATTAAAGCACTATTTATTCCTTTGTATCTTTGGTTACGCAGTTATGATAAATTAAAACTTGAACTTGATCCGTTAACACGGTAAAACAGTGTTGAACTTCCACCGTCAGTCAATACAACCGAGAGGACAATTACAGTTAAGTTTCACACTCAGAGACGACAATTAAGTTCTAACTAATCATAATTATTAACTGACGTCTCTGAGAACGGCACACGTTCAAGTTCTGCAACAATTTATAAATACGTTGCAACTCTAGGCAGCTACGACCTTTAACATGTTTATCGCTATCCCGCGGGAACTATGCAATTTTCCGGGATAAAAAGTAGCCTTTGTTTTAATCTAGGGTACCAGCTATCTTCGTTCCAAATTTTATCCAAATCCGTCCAGTCGTTTGAGCGTGAAGAAGGAACAAACATACACACTCACTCATATCCTCACAAACTACCTACTTTACGAATCACGAAACGGATTGTCCACTCTGCGCAACAAAATTATTCCACAAATATTTAAAAACGGAGTTTTGTTTGGTCGCAGCGCAAATTGACACAGGTCCGTCATGCATCGCGCCTTGTCCCGCACTGACCGTATGGACGAAAATGGGGAGCGGTAGGAACTTGGGAGGGAATATTTGAGAAAACGAGGTAAATTTTTAAGAAATTTGACAAAGTAGGAAAATAAAGTTATTGTTCATTATTTTATGAAGCAGATTATAAAATTTCATCTCTTTCTGATAAAAAATGGAGCAGTAAAATGGTTACAAGTGAAAAAATAGGGGTGACTTTAGATTGCTTTTTCTCTGCTTTCTTTCACTAAAATGGATTTCTACCAAAACTATGTTACTTCTCATATCTTCCAGATTAGGATATATTTTTTCCGACGTATAAATTGTTACGTTATAATGTATAAAATGGTTACAACACAACTCATTTTCACGAAAATTTCAAAGGTCGAGCCTTAAAAAACGGTGACGTTACGGAATCGCAACAAAATGTATGAAGAAACGGTGAGAAAACATGACGGATACGACACGTCACTGCGTATACGCGGCGGTTTGGTCGCACCCTTAATAAATTTCAAAAATGTTCGGTGACGGTTTTACGGAGAGACCCATACCTAGTATTTTATACCTACGCACCTAACCATCTTGCTAAAAATAGGTATTTGGTTTTATGGATAGAGTATGTTATTTTTATTTAATAGGTAGGTATTTTCTTAAATAACAATCACAAGAACAAGTATAGGCAAGGATCTTAACTTCTAAGTGAGTATTTCTACGGATGCAATGTGTGAAATTATCAATATCTGACAATATCTTTAACGCCAATAAAAACGGAATTATAATTAAAAGTTAATTTCACGCCTCTCATGATGCTGTAGTATTACAATTAACAATAAAGTTGGTCATAAAATTTCATTTCAGTAAAATTATTTGATAATATGGAATCAATATTGTTGTCTTTATTGTGCTTGTTGTTGTTTTGCTTGGATATTAAACGCGTGTTAGTGTGTCGGCTGGCAGGCTCTTAAAATGCGCAGCCGTAGAAAGCGACTGCTTCGCGACGAGCAAATAGATTCACAGTATTCGCACAGATTGAATCAGGGTGTAGGTGATTTAATAATACTTTATAACAGAATACAACGGATTCTTCATTAAGTGGCAGGAATTAAAAATTAAGTTATTACTTTGCGGTTACGATAACTCAATGTATTAGATGTATGGTGTTTTTTTTCTGTTTTGATTGTTATATGTGGTGTTCAATAAAGAGTAATTGTATTATATTGTATTGTAGATGGGAATTTACTACGGTTATCGCAATATTACATACTAAACCGTAATAATTATTCGAATAAATCTAATACTGGAATTAATACTCAAAAATCTTCATTATGTTAAGTGCTAGTAAGACACGTCCTTGCTAGTAGAAGGCTATTGTCCAATTTGTCAGACATTTAAACATTAGAAATATCATAAAAATTAAATCACGACAAAGTTAGGCAAGGCGATAAAACGAGTTGCGATTTAAATCGGACCCGTATTACTGCTCTTTAGAGTCCTCGATAAAAAAAACATCACCCCGTTTTTTAAACTATCAAGAATTTAGCAAAAAGTTGTAGTCAGCCGAATTGTAAAACGTTTATTAACAGAAAAATAAATTACACAGCACAGTTTCGCGCACTTATTGCGATGTGAAAGCGGAGCAATAGTGGTAGGTGGCGCCCTCAGCGATTTATTGTTTTTAATAATAACGTGAACCCGTCACAAAGGGAACAAAAGTCGTCGGTGGAGAGCGCGCGCCTCGGAGCCATGCGGCGGGGATGCGCCGGCACTGGCGATGCCCAGTAATATCTGACTGAATAAAGTCTTGACAAGGAACAAATCTGATTTATGCAATACGTCTTGAAATATCGTAATTTTACCACTAGATCTCAACCCGACAATTTATTTAAATGCTATGCCGATGAATAAATTGCAACATGTTTTAGATAAGTACAGGCGACTGGGGTAATGTTCTCCGGGTTTCTTTTATCACTAGCTAAGTGATATTAAAGTGTTGGTAATACCTATTTGTACAATTCTCTATTCTTAGTTTGAATATCCATTTTTAACATTCGACAACAGTGACTTACTTGCGACTCAAGAATTCATAATATCATCAGACAAGCAAGTCTCAAAGTAAACTTTTATCAAATAATTAGTTCCTGCGTTAGGTATTGATAAAATACCTTTAATTTCTCAATCAACCTGGTAACTATTGGCTACAGTCATGAGTAACAATTATAAGACGCAGAGTGCGTGAGAAAACTAATTGTCATATTTAATTTCTAATGATTATACTGATCATGATGTGGGTTAGATTCACCATTGTAATGAAGAGTTAGGTAAAGCTGAATTGGTCAACACATTTTCCTTTGTCATTTTTTATTTACTTCACATATATATCAACACTTGTTAGTTTTTTTAAGACATCCCAATTCAGATGAGCAATAATACTTATTTTTTAAAATACTGAAAAATTTACCAACACAAACTTGCAACGAGGCAACACAAAAACAAAAGGCAACGAGGTTCTTCACCATTTCTATAAAATATGTAAGGGAAGTACTTTGACACATTCTATCGGACATGAAAAGCCAATTTACAGCCGGTCAGGATACATACACATACAGTATACATATTTATTGAAGTCGGTAAAAAACGTATAAAGCCGCAATCAAAGTGCCGCATCAAAATAGTCGCAGCCCCGCGGCGGGCGCAGTCCCGCTGGAGCGGCGGTCGCGGTCACGTTATTAACATTCGTACATTTCATCACACCGCTCTCTTTCGATTGTTTCGTAACTTCCCGATGTCTCTGTCTACCTTTTAGTACAATAAATATTGAAAATCAAACATAATAAATATTTTCTTTTGTTGTCTAAAAATTAGGAAGTCAAGAAAATGGTAGTGTATTACGTGACAAGAAAATACATTAAAAATATTGAAATAAAATATAAATATCACTGTGATGCGAAAGTATGGATGGATGGATGTATGGATGGATGGATGGATGGATGGATGGATGGATGTTTGTTTGTTACTCAATCACGCCAGAACGGCCTAACGGATCCGAATGAAATTCGGCACATAGATAGAGAAAAGTCTGGAAAGGCACATAGGCTACTTTTTATCCCGGAAAATTGCGTAGTTCCCGCGGGATAGCGTATACGAATTCTTTGCAGACGAAGTCGCTGGCAACAGCTAGTAAAATATAAATATCACTGTGATAAATGTACCTATTTCTAGTACCTAGTTATCTTGTATGAAATTGACTATATACTGTAGCTCTACTAAGTACAAAAATAATGCTTTTGCCGCAATATTTTAAACATCGTGTTGATTCAGTTGGGAATCTGAACGTAGTCTTCAAAATATCAACCAAAATCACTTAAGCCTAAACGTTTCGTGTTGGCAAAATTGTAAGAATTGAAACTCGATTAACGTAATAATAATCCACCACATTGGTCCATACATTGACAAGGAACCTGAGCCCTGTAGAACTCGAGTTACAAATTTAACGGTATGCATTAAAGCCTTAATGAATATTCCTGTGTTGCGTATAAATAAGAGCGCAGTCTGGCTAAGTTGTCCAACTGCAAACAATAACTACCTACCTACTCAACCCATTTAGCAAATGACTCGTTGCAATTTTATTACATTTTTTCTCCTTGAAGGCGACATTGTTTTCTTTTTAAGAAACAAAAGGACGGTAAGAAAAATGCGATTTGTGGCGTTGCTGTGGCGATCCAGTAATTGAATTATTTCATCGATTTTCCATTAAAATGGTTTATGGAATGAAATGTAAAAGTCTGGGAGGGGCGACTGCTCCTCTTTCTTGTGCTTAAGGTGGCTGTACACTAAATGAATTTACTGCCTATTACCGCCTCAATATTATTTCGATAATAAGTAATTAATTTACCTAATTCTAAATAACATATTACAACAAGTTTTCTAGCAATACATTTTTCTAAAAACATTTATTTATCATACGTGTAAGCAACGAAAGAAAGAAAGAAGACATTTATTCTCTTTTGAAAGACACACAAATAGAGCATACACACAATTGTACAAAAATGAAACATAAAACACAGACATGAAAATAGATGAGAATAGAAGCGGTCGCTGGCTCAGCATTACACTGAGGTGTTAGACACCTGCAGCACTGATTTTCAGCCAGAACCGTCTGTGACTCACGGAACGATACACAGATATATATATACATATCTAATATTATAGTTCATACACTAATAACCTATATGTAACTAAATTAATAAATATAATAAATGGAACCGATATTATTATATGAGTAACTAAAAGTAGATAAATTAAATAGCTAATTTACGATAAGCAAAAATAAAAAGAAGGGAAATCGAAACTGTTTAAAAACAACAGGCTGGCATACCAATGTACAAGTTAGTGCTGGACTGTTGCAAGGATTTTTGGAGCGTCAATAAGTGATCCTTCAGCTTGCGCGTGAAGGTGTAACTACTTTAAATCCTTGGATAGGGGGAGGAATAACATTCGAGCACTTGGACGCCGCAAACCTGAAACTGCCTCGGAATGCCGCAGTCCGGTGCTTAGGCACGAGAACCATTGCGCTTCTGCGCTCACTCCTCGACCAAACCATCTTGTTAAAGAGGTATGATGGGGTCTCGTGACGTTTCACACCGAACAGCAAAGTGGCGAGGTGCATGCGCCTGCGCGCAGGCATGTTCAGCAAGTTGGCGGCATTCAGGTATGGGGGAGCGGGGAGGGACGCGGAAACAAAAACGAGCACTTGCGTATTGCACTCGCTGTAAAAACCTCTTAGATCGACCGAGAATGCAACCGTCATAAACAATATCACAATAGTTTAATCTGGACAATATAAGCGATTCACAAAGGTCAACACGCAAATCGACACTAAGGTAATCGCGTATATTGTACAGAACTTTGAGGCGGTAGTAACAGTTACTCACAACTTTCAAAATGTGGTTTTCAAAGTTCAGCTTGTCGTCCATTAGGAGGCCAAGGTTATTGGATTCTTCCACCCGCTCTATTGGGTCACCCATGACGGCAACATTCCCGGTAGCCAGAGCAGTATTCCGTTCAGTATTCCGAATTTGATACCTCCATCCAAAAACGATATACTTCGACTTGCCGGGATTGAGAACCAAACAGTTCTCCTCCGACCAAGCCGAAATACGATCCAGATCTGCATCTATTGCGTCCCCAGCTAAAGACGTCTCTGACGGCGCGCAGGAGACATACAATTGCAGATCGTCCGCCTAAAGATGGTATCCACTGCTCTTTATACCGTTGATAATGTCGGAACTATACAATATAAAAAGCAGAGGTCCAAGTATCGAACCCTGCGGCACTCCCCGTGTCACAGGGCAAAGAGAGAACCGCAAAGCACTACCATCCACCCCACGCAAAACGACTGTCTGCGCCCGGTCAGTCAAATAGCTAATGCTAAACCATTTAATCGCCGCGGCATCAAATCCGTAATAAGACATCTTAGATAATAGCAAGGGAATGCTAATACAATCAAAAGCCCTGGAGAAATCTAAAAGCACTAATATGGTACTTTTACCATCATCCCGAGCCTGCAAAATATTATCGACTACATCGAGTAAAGCAGTAACTGTCGATCGACCCTTGCGAAAACCCGATTGCAGTTCAGGTAGGATGTCGTATTTCTCCAGGTATTCCGACAGCTGTTCGCAAACCACCCTTTCTATTATCTTTGATGCACAGGGAAGGATACTAATAGGACGGAGTTCGGACAGGTTAACAGGATTTGTTGTTTTTGGTAACGGGGTCACTTGAGCGATTTTCCAGTCAGTCGGGAAAGTCATACAGCCTTATTCATAAAAAATCCTTAATTGAGGTTTGATCAGTCGATTAGTTAACAGACTGATTAAGCTTATTTGACAGTTGTTAAAAAGTATGATTCATAAACGCTTGCTAGCAGTCTGCTAGCTAATGAGCTGCTGATGGATGGATTAGACGCGTTATGTTGTCACCTTGACAAATCATAGACCAAAAGTGGCCTTTTCGTGAATTAAAAAAAATTGACAGCAGTGGCAGCGAATTAACGGGAAACCGAAAACATGGCTTCAGCCTAACACGACAGACGAGGCAGTGTGGATCTAGTTTCCTTTACCTTTCCCGGAGGGGATAAACTTAAAACAAAAAAAACTGTCTTGCGTATGGTTTTGCTCTTGCCAAAATCAGCTGTTCACATTTCTGGCGGCCATTTTGTGAGTTAGCAGAGAGATAAAGTAGGGTCTACGGTCCGCTAACTTTCGGAAGACTTAACAGACCCTTGATGGACTGATTAGCGCTAATTGACGTTTATGAATCATGTTTTTTTGCATCGGTCCTATAGCGAGCTTATAGCGAGCTTCTAACTTTTTATGAATAAGGCTGATAGTCTGAATACTCCTATTGATGATGAATGTCAGTATCTTAGAAGTCACCGGAAGAGTCATAAGTAACATGTCAATAACGATCGAGCCATGTCCCTTTGCAGTCGTTATAATAGAGTTTATAATTTTGGTAACAGTTTCAGACGTTGTTGGTGAAATAGTAAAAGTTTTGTCACTATGCCTATCAAATTCATACCGTGGCAGATGAGCTATAGATACGGCTGGATTAGCAGGTATGTTTAAAAAATGGCGGTTTATTAAGACGGGGTCGTTAAAGTGTGTCGTAACGACTGAAACCAGCTTAACTTTCATTGAAATTTAGAGACAAAAGTTTAAAAGCTAGTGCTAAAATAGTAACCTAAACAGGTTATTCTATTAAAACTGGTGCATGCTGTTATCATACCCATTTTTGAAATGTTGTTTTAAATAGGTACGGCTGTACACGGTGAGCCGAAGCCAAAGGTGATTAACATTAACGCGATGATTAATTAACTGAATATTCTTCACTTTGTAAACAGAGCACAAATAATATATAATATACTATATCTAATTTTTACACCTGTTACCATTTTAAGTACTTCTATTTGTTTATATATTTCTAATTCATTTAGGTAGATATTCTTTTTGACTAAACGTTTTATGTTATCGCACAACTAAGGGAGTTACAATTAACGGCTTGTACGAATGGGCGAAAAAAATAAAAATAAATGTAAATTTGTTGAACAAAACGGAGGTTTTCGTGTCCGGATATATCACGACATCGTCAGGCTGTCGCCCTTTCCAATTAACCGCATGTCATGTTGACACTTGCACAAATCCGGAAAGTATGAAAAACTGAGTTGTGTTGCCCGCAGGTGGCCTGCCGCCTGCCGCAGCCGCGCCGAGTGTCAATATGCGACATGCGGCATGCAGCATACTCATTACAATAATTAATAACGACTTGTTGCTGCTTCGTACAATACTCTTCTAGCCAGAAAACATTAGTGTTAAAACCCAATTTAGACTGGCTATATCAACAATAAGTAGTATTGATAAACAATTAATCTCACCCATTACTGAAAAAATATCATGGAATTCAAAGTAATATGGAGCTTACGTACCTAAATAATAAGATACGTTAGTTAAGTACCTGGTGTAAAAAAATAGTAATCAGTCTATATAATGAATCAGCGTGCATGGAATAATTAAACCATTATTTATTTGAAAAGTGCCATCAACTCTGTAACATGACTCATTTGTACACAATAAAACTTTATCTGTCCGTGTATCTTTAATTTATTATGGGGTCCAACTTGTTCTGTTGCGTTTCTCCATTAGCGATTGTATGTTCCACGTGTTTCAGTTAATAATTCGCTTAGCATATTGTTGCTCGATTACTTCGATAAAGTTGTTGTAGAACTTTGGCACAATTTCCACTGTTGATATGTTCTATTTATTTCTGCTGTTGTCTGTTGGGTTTGGTCGATCAAAGTGTTTGATTATAGTAGTAAGTTTGTGTAGTGGTTACATCGACACACCTATTGCAAGCAAGCATGTTGTCTGTGATATCATGACAAATGTTTTGTCTGGTAAATTAATAAATTGCGTTTTCGGTGTCGTAGACGAAACGGCAGAGGTATAAGAAATATTTGCGGTGGACGGCTCACTTGGAGTTGAGTCACATAGCGCTGTAGACTAAAACACGGAATGGTTAATAGCACTCCAACAAGAGCGCTCTTCGCTTATATATTGCCCTTTGCCGTGTTTTGCCTGAATGGATTTCAAATTTAATTGCACTGCCACATCATTCACAACTGGGACGATTTTTGTTTCGAAGCAAAGCATTGTTTTAGTGATCAAAGCTAAACAACTCTTACTTAATTTTGTATTTACTAGATTCTGCCCGCGACATCGTTTGCGTATTTCATATATAAACCACTCGAATCACTCTTTCTGTTAAAAAACTGCATCAAAATCCGTTGCGTAGTTTTAAAGATCTAAGCATACATAGCGACACTAACAGCGGAAAGCGACTTTGTTTTATACAATGTAGTGAGGTTTTGTCTCGGCGACTATTTGGATTATTTAAACATACCTAGTCATTCATTGTAGGACGATCAACTAAATTCATTAGCACTTTTTAAAATAAATATCGTAATTATTTTCCGTCATAAAAGTAAGCATTAGTGACAGCTCTAAAAATTACGGCAATTTTCTATTTAGCAGTCTGTAGTCCAAGTTGGCTTGTACTCATATATAAAACTATTTAGCTGTCGGTCCCATTTGTATAGAATTCGTGGAAATCTTAAAACTAACGACAAAGACAATTAAACTTGTCTTTATAAATACACAAGACAAATATTTAACTTTCCGAGTAGTGTTTGGTGTGAATAAAATGACCCAACACTTGCGTCAAGAGATTATTGGACGCGGGCACAAAGTTTTTATAAAATATACCTACCTACATAATTAAATTTGTATACCTACTTAATGTTATTGTTTTACAAAAACATCGATTAATTTAAATTTCACGTAGGTACCAATTTCGGCGTTGTGTAGGTAGAACTTGGTGTCATCACCTTTGTTGCGTGTCCATTTTGATGAATAGAAAAATTGTATTGTTAAATACATAACCCTCTTTGTTTTTGCTGTAGTCGGGAATTTTATGAAGGTAGTTGTTGATGGAAAATAAAAATTATAAATAAGAGGGTAGTTTGGAAATATACGAATGTGGGTACATTTAGTTTGTTTATTGGTTTACAGATTAGTACGACGTTGGTTCGCATGTACTTCGGTTGTGCTCTAACTTTGATAATGATCCCGTAGAGGGATCGAAACGCGCGTCAGTGTTTGTGTGGTGATAGGATTAATTAAGTTTGTGGGATTTGTGTGCGTTTTGTGTGGTAGTAGTGGTGGGAGGGCTTGCATGCAAAACGTATATATTTCGCACAAGCTTGGTTATCTTGCACGTAAGTAGCGGAGTAGCAAGGTAAATATTTTGTGTTCATTGTTGTGTAGGTACTCTACAGTATTCTTCTATACTAATATTATAAAGAGGAAAGATTTGATTGTTTGTTTGTTTGAATTGTATAGGCTCCGAAACTACTGGACCGATTTGAAAAATTCTTTCACCGTTAGAATTCTAAATTTTCCCTAATGAACATTGGCTACATTTTTTTAATTCGGCGCGGACGAAGTCCCGGGCAAGAGCTAGCATTATTTATAATATATACATAATAATCTATGCATATAAAATGCTTTGTCCTGAATGACTGACTGACTGACTAACTGAAGGGAAGGATCAACGCACAGCCTAAACCGCTGATTGGAGAGACTTTAAACTAGGAGGAAGTGTTAGGTATTTGTATGACGTAGGCATCCGATAAGAAAAGATTTTCCGAAATTCTATCCCTAAGGGGGGGCAAAATTTGTATGGAACAACGTTCTTGAAATTCATCCCCTAACGGGGTAGAATAGAAAGTTGTTCTAGGGTTGATTTGCTACGAAGTTGATATCAATTCAATACTCCTCAGTGTAGTGCTTTAGATTTAAATTACATTTTATTTTGACACAGTCATGTTTGAAAACTCAATCCTATTTTATTCAAAAAAGGTTGAACTCACTTCAATGCTTGGTACAAGACAATTACTCTTTAAAGTTGGAATGTCTCGTAGTCGTATTATATTAGTATCGCATTTTGAAGGTTTGGTTCAACAAGAGAACATTGAATCAAAATATATATATATAGCTAGGAAAGCCATAGTGTATTAATTACTCGCGTTCACGTAGACTCGTAGGTACGGTTGTAGCCACTAAGAAAAAAGCGGTTGCTCTTTTATTTATAGAAAACGGAGAACTTATTTACTCATTCAAATGCGTTCCATTATCAATTTTACATCACCTGGCTTCGTAGCGCGGGAAAAATACTATAGTACCGGGTGTGGCCGTGACCGGTCACATCACAAGTCGTTCGAACAAATAGGCGTACCTTTGGCTAAACTAACGTAAACCAACTCTAATGTGAAACATTCAAACAGTCGCATACAAGCTTTTAACTAACAGTCACGACACCCAGTGGGCACTTAGTGTTCAGTGGCCGCGGGAAGGCCTGTAATGAGGGTGTTAAATATTTAATTACCATTGCGGCCTAGGAACTATTTTTTTGCGACAGTTACTTCGTAACGGAGGTCATTCCATTAGTCCGGTCCTTAAAAGGAATTAGTCAGCTGAGCAGTGTGACCACGATGACAAGGCTCTACCAAAATTTTAGAAATATAGATCAGGATTCCGATTTTTATTAGCTTGATTGTCATATTATGATGCTATAATTTTATTTGTCATGTCATTTAGTGATAGTGACTTTTAGAGCAATGCTGCTCAAATAGTTTTTGGTAGCTCTACTTGTTTGTCTAATCAGACAAGGCTGTAAAGTTACCGAAATTATCCTTAAATAGAAACGTTGATATTGTTACCTTATTGTTACTGTATACCATTTTTCTGTTTTGATTGTTATATGTAGTGTTCAATAAAGAGTTATTGTATTGTATTGTTGATTGGAGTACCTGTTTCGGTCGGGCCAAGTGTTAAATAAAACACATAAAGGTGTTTAACAGGAGTTTGGTTGTCGACACGCTGCCTCGGACTGTACCCCGGATCCCCGCTGCGTAGTCACCCCCGACGAGGCATCCGTCCACACGCCACGTTCCACACCGGCACCTATAATTTTATTGGTCTATAAATATGTAAATTTGGCTATGACTTTTTTATAACTTAATTAATAAGCGCCTAGACTAGCAGGCACTACTGCGAGTTATGATTTAGATCATTTTATGCGCTACAATTTAAGTGATGTTCGCGTGACCTGAACACCGGCTGCGTTGTCGTCACATACTTTTATGAGTGATGTAAAATAATGAAAAAGTATCAGATAGCTTCTTTTATGCGCGCCATTTGATTTAGGACTTTCCGTGTTTTATGTCCAGTTGATGTATGTACATTACTATAAAATGTAAGCAACACTAATGAATTGGACATTAGAGCGCTGGATAGAGCGTGTCTGCAACGTTTTGTACAGTGCTGCCTTTACAATGGCTTTCAAAGAACTATAAAGAGCCCAAGTATTTCCTAATTATCTAGCCTAATGACCATTTAGTGTTATTATTTGCATTAAATCAATTAATTTTCTTACAAAGTGATTGTTTTAATTTGTCACGACACGACGCATTTTTAAACGTGGGATCATTTCAGGGTTTGTGCTGGAGATCTACAAATTGTATTATTTTGATGAAGTATTTAGGTGAAGATTTGAGATTGTCATGTCAATAAAATTGTAATTTGTTGCCATATGGTTGGTATACCAGTATTCTAACTACGTTCTTTAATTATGATTGATATTGCCACAGCATTTTATTCCTTAAAAATAGTAACGCCGTTTCAAGTGTGTTCTAGCTCTAGCCCTAACAGTGTCTGCTACTGCACTATGCAGAGAAGCTATTTTGTCACGATTAGATATTCCAAAATGAAATGTCGTTTTCTTCAATTTTCTGTTTATCAATACCTTTACGAAACAGTTAAGACTTGCGTAATGCCTCTTTTAATGTCTTGTCTAACCCTACTTCTCTTCCGTACCTATTAATAAGGTTAAGCTACATGGCCTCTGGAAGCGGGCACCGTTCGCGTTCGAGCTCCAATCTTACACGTACTTGCTTTACCGTCTAACAAGGCATGTTCGTATACTGAATCTTTCACTATCTACACCGTTAAGCTAAGTAACGAAATTACATTTGTTCCTTAAAAAGTCCGCGTCCTCCTTCAGGAACAAGTTGAAAAAATTGTGGCTGGCAATGAATGATTCATGATTTACTATTCCTTACTAAGTATGTGTTACTGTATGTAAATATAGAAAAAGCTTTTCTGATGTTTTCCCAATAAACATATATGGCTTGAAATATAGTTGAATGAATTCTGTGAATCGAATGTCAAAGCATTTGAGTTACCGAAAAAACCTTTTAATAATAAAACCTGAAAAACTGAAGTTTGTACGATGTAAATAGTGGCGTTTTATTTCGAATGGATTCGAAAAATGCGTAACATTCTATCAATTCCTAGCTCATTTTTCATGACAATGAGTAATTCATTTTTAAAGGTGTAAAAAGTTGCCAGGCGCTCGTATTAATTAACAATGATAGTATGGCATACTAACAAGAGGGATTTCGTTGCTCTATAAATTCTATAGGTACCTATTTCGGTAGCTAGGTCTTAGACTAGTTGTTAGTCATATCATAGGTTGCTCATTAAGGCCCCTGTTTATGAAATGTAACAAATCAATTCTAATTTCTCGTTTCCAACTAACACTTAACCGAACTAATTAATACTATAGGTTCTAACTTCTATCTAAGATATTATTTTTATCACACTTTTAATTAACTGTTAATTGAAATCGCTGCTGTACCTATTTAATTAGCAACAGGAATGGTTTTCAATCATTTTTGTTACTGTTAGAACATTAGTTCATACAATTACAGTATCTTCTTTACTGACGCTTCATCGGATATGACAATGTAAGTAAAATCGAGAAAACAGACGAAGTAATAAGCCAAGACGAAGTATTGCGAATTGTAAAGTGAGGCCACTTTAAATTACGTCTCGCCGGGTTTGCATGGCAGCTACAATACAAACCCTCTCAAGCAGTGGGACATATATAACTAGGCCGGAGATGAATCTATTCGTATTTTTCGTTCTCTAAAACATTATCTTCAACTGGAATGTTAATAGATGTTGTATTTATTTTCGTTAATCAGGGGCCTCCTCGCTTTAAGTTTACTGTTTCTAGCTAAACACGTCCTCACAACTGGGTTCGTGGAACAACTTTATGTTACAACCTATTTCTTTAACTGTAGTCATAACAAGAAAGCATTGCTGACAACAAAAGTGTGGCGCGATATTTTAGGAAGATAGTTTGTTTTTATAAATTCTGTTTTGTGGTTTAGCGTAGAAATTTGTTCTACGTAATACATGGCTAGTGGCCATTTTTGTATTAATCAGAACTTTTAATAAAAAGGACGCTAAATGCTTACATTGGGACTTGTGTTTCTGAACGAATAAATAAACGCTGCTCTTATTACACGATGTAGGTAGGTACATATCACGAAAACTTAGTAGGCATTTTAACACCATAATGGAGCTTAGATTATCATTGATAGAAGCCGATCTATACAATAATTGGTACGATATTGTGTGACATGACATCTTGCTCACGGCAAACTTCGTTTTAGAATCATTGTTCGTCATATCATCAGATATGGCGTTGCATAGGTACGAATTTTTTTTTTTCGAAAATGTTCATATTTTTTGTTAGGTAGGTTAATTATTTTGCTATTCAGGATGGAGACAAATGTATGTAACAAACAAATAAACATCATAAATATCGGTGCAGCAATTATGGAATTATAAATAACCCAATTTCTTATGTAAGGTTTACATAGAAAACAGATAAAGATAAGATACACGAACTGGGGCCTTACCATACCATGATGTCCTAATTCCGACTCAGTTCAAGTTTTAGCTGTCACTTTTAGTATGAATCTGACAGCGAGCGAACCTAAACTGAATCGCATTAGAACGTCATGGTAAGGCCCCAGCTCTTTGTTTATTTTTAAATCTGTGTCAATTGTGCAGTATTCTCCTATTGATAATTGATGTATAGGTAGAGTCGCCATATAGGTAACTTCGTGATTTTAACATGTTCCTGCAGATAGGACTGTTCGGTACGTTTTCTAACAATTATACCTAGCTAGATCGATTTATCGCCACGGAAACCCCCTGCATACCAAATTTCCGATTCCGACACCGAGATTCAGATTATATACGAACATATACAACTGCTCGTTTAAAGGTATTAAATATATATATATATATATATATATATATATATATATCAGATAGCTACCTAAAGAACTTTTAAATGATTTATGTTAGGTACCTATCGGTGTTTTTTTATGTTTAATTGAGGCCAGAATTTTTTCACTATCCTATTTATTTACCTTGAATAGGTATGGCATAGAACCTTTGCTAAATTACCGCACGATAGAGAAAAAAAAAAAAGAAAAAAAAAAGAGAAAGAAAAGAAAAGAAAAGAAAAAAAAGAAAAAAAAGAAAAAAAGAAAAAAAAGAAGAGATTACTATGTTACACATACGTGCTCTGTATCGACGTCAGTGTATTGACTATTAACCTTTTAGGGTGCGACCAAACCGCCGCGTATACGCAGTGACGTGTCGTAGGCGTCACGTTTTCTCACCGTTTCTTCATACATTTTGTTGCGATTCCGTAACGTCACCGTTTTTTAAGCGGCGGTGTGGTCGCACCCTTAAACGCCAACGACGCATACAACATTTGCCACACACAAGCCACGTAATCATGATGTCAACCGCGAATTTGAGCTTAAAAAGCATACCCACTGACTAGCAAAAATAACAGGTTGCATTCCATACAAAGTGTTATGAAAAGTGAAGCATTACTTTTGCTCATCAGTGTATACACACATATGCATGTATGCGCTATTGCAGTCAAGTACAGACGACTTAGTTTACCTAATGGGTCGGTGGGCGCCTTAGGCACGGCAGCTCATCACAACTATGGGCGTCATTGGCAGCCTAAGATTACGTTCCATCGCTTAGAAAGTATAATTACCTAACTAGCTTTTGCCCGCGACTTCGTCCGCATAGACTCATTTATTGACAAATAGCTTTTGCCCGTGGCTTTGCTCGCGTGTACCAGGAGTATTTCAATCCCGTTTTTCCCCGTTCCCATAAGAATTTCGTGAAATGCTCTCTTTAATGTTCCTCTGCACTCTTCAAGCAACCTACATGCCGAATTTCAGCTTTCTACAACCAGTAAAACGAAAAGCCCCTTTTTCCCGTTCCCGTGGGAATTTTGTGAAATTATCTCTTATAGCTTCCCTACACTCTTCAAGCAACCTACATGCCAAATTTCAGCTTTCTACGACCAATGTATAACAAAAAATCCCGTTTTTCCCGTTTGTTTCCGCCAGAAATTCGGGAAATCCTTTTGTAGTGCTCCCCTATACTCCCCAAGGAACCTGAAGGCTAAATTTCAGTTTTCTACGACCAGTAAAACGAAAAATCGATCCCGCAGGATTGAGTATAAATTCCCTTTTTTTCTTATCCCGTGGGAATTTCCTAAAATCCTTAAAACCGTTTTTATAATTATAGTTCATAGGATTTCGTTGAACTGTATACTTATATAAATCCCTTTTGTTCCTTATCCCGTAGGAATTTCCGAAAATCCTGAAATTACTTTTTTAACGTTGTAATCACCTACTTGTGTACGAAATTTGAAGAGTCTAGTTATTATAGTTAGTACTGAGATAGGGTCACTCGAAATCGAATAAGTACTTACATAAATCCCGTTTTTTCCCGTTCCCGTGGAAATTTGTGTGTGTGTGTGTGTGTGTGTGTCAGGTAGGTATGTGTGTTGTTGTTTTCGTAATCAGCGACCCGATAAACCGTACAAACAATACTACCCACTAATAATAATAATATAATACCCACGTTGATTTTCAGATTTTGTCACCACATATCCCCCTTTTAGGGGTTGAATTTTCAAAAAACCTGAAGCAGGTGTTTACTTATTTATCGTTAGGAATACTCCTGTGAAGTTTCGAATAAAATAGTCTTACTAATCTTGTTTCCCTATACAAACTTTGGACCCCCATTTAACCCCTTTAGGGGTCGAATTTCCAAAAATCCTTCCTTAGTGGATGCCTGCGTTGTATAAGGTATCTGTGTGCAAAATTTCAAGTCTCTAGGTCCAGTGGTTTGGGCTGTGCGTTGATATATCAACAGTCAGTCAGTCAGTCAGTTTAGAATTTTATATATATAGATAAGGTGTGCAATTTTTAGCATTAATTTTTATAATAATAAATACGTTTAACGGACAAAGTTGCAGTACACGAACATATATTTGATTATTTATGCTCTCGAGTATAAATGATCGAAGATACTTATTTGCCTACAAATTTGGTGCTCCACGCGAAACTGCGCTGAAAACAGCTCTCAAAGCAATTTTGAGGATTGGTTTGCAGGCACGCGGTTACATCTGGAGTAGGTACAAAGGATCGATGATAAATACAGGCAGGTAGTCTTAAGTATTTTTTAAATAGGTACCTTGCAAAGTTTTAAGTCTCTAGCTAATCGGAAAGTTAGTTTAAAATTGACAGGCAATGGATACATTTTTTGCAAATTAATAAATTAGCAAGTACCTATGTAATTATTATTCAAGAAAAAAACACGGTTTACGTACTTTTAACGTTTTTGTACCTTACCTTACCTTGGTAAAGCTATGGCTTATACAATACATGTTCAGTCATGAATAATAATTAGATTAGTGAAAGATAGAGAAAAATGCAAATATGTATCAGAGGTTAAAAGTAAAAGTTTGTTTCTCCTGTGTTGTTTTACTGTTTTAACTAAGCTGGGCATTAATATGCCTTTGTTTACGCTGTTTTACGAAGCGATAGATCTATGAATGTGATATGAGGTAGGTAGTTTAATTCGATGTGTGGAACATGTAAGTAAGTACGTAAGTAAGTAAGTAGGTACGTAGGTAAGTAAATATTATTTGTACTAGTAGGTAAGGTAGGTACGTAGTGGCGAGTAGGTATGTAGTGGTAACAGTGGCGTGGCGTCAAGTATATCAGAAGGCAAGCCGAAAGGAACTTAACTAGCCTTTTCCTCTAATTCTGCACAATAAATTGCCCAACTGCCTTAAAATAGGCAAGCCGGTGGGAATCCAGTTCTATGGACGCCACGCCACTGAGTGGTAATCTGTACGTTGCCTACGTGTAAGTAAATGACTGGGCATATTGGTAGATGTTTGAAAAAATGAATAAATAGATAAATTACCCGCGTAAAAACTGTTGTCGCACTATACATGTATATGTTTAGGGGTATCCCCTTATTCCCACAATATGTGCTGACTTTTTGTAATTTGTTATGTTGCTATTTTTCATTATTCAGTCTTTTTTGTTTTATGTCTTTGCACTAAAACTTACTTAGGTAGGTTGGTATAGGTACTGACACTTAGAAACTTGATAACGCAATAGACATTTTTCAAACACAGGACAGCGGGCTAAACACGTGTGAAAGCGCGGGGAACAGGGAACAGCGGATTGGGGGGGGGGGGGCTTTGTTGGGGCTACCTTCCTAAGTGATAATATATCGTACGAAGGATTATCGCTTCAATTAGACCTTGTATAGGTACCTACATAATTATTATGTACCAAGGTAGCATAGTAATATGTATGGGTGGTAGCAGTAGCTAGGTAGGTAACCTTAGTTGCACTGTTGTACCACTAGAAGCCCAATTTTGTATCTTCAGTTTGCTCACTCTTTCATAGTGTATGTCTAATGTAAGTTAGGTGAGAAGTATAATACCTATGAAATCTATCTAGTACTCGTGACTAGTTAGGTCCAACTGCACTCAAAATTTGAGTTCTTTAGATTACAGGTTTAAGTGCTAAGTAGTACCTACCTATTGCACCTACTTACTTATTTGCATTAAAAAAAATAAGAATAAATTGTCATGCCTTAAATGCATAACTTTTATGTTTCCGAATTTATTATCAACATATTTTTCAATATAACAATAGGAATTTTATCTTTTCGTAGGTATCGTTGGAAACCACTCTATGTGAATTATCAACAATAGAATACCTACCAATCATTTAATACCGTTATCAATATGTAGTTACTTCATTGCAAACTTATGTTTTTTGCCACTCAGGCACAATAATTATTGATTGCATGCAATGGCTAGGTTGCAATAGAGTCGCATGAACCGATCAGTGCAACGTGCGCGGGCGCCAGTGACACTGGCGATCGATGGGGGTCGCGGGGGTGCGGAGCGGGGGCGTGGCGGTGGAGGCGGCGCGCGCCCGCCATTGGCCGCGCGCCGCCGAGCGCTCCGCCTCCACAACGCGAGCGCCCGCTTGACCCGCTCAGTGCCTCGCGTGTCGTCGCATGTTGCGCACGTATCGCGCGCTCTAATTCCGCGTAACATTGCAGATGCGAACCCGCCGCTGAAAAAAAATGCCCGCCGAGGACGAACCCGGGGCGGCGATGGAAGGCCGCGACACCGCCGATGGGTCTCCCCAGCAGTTTTGTTTGAGATGGAACAACTACCAGAGCAATCTCGCCAACTGTTTCGATCAACTGCTGCAGACGGAGTCCTTCGTGGACGTCACCCTGGCCTGTGAGGGCCAGAGCCTGAAAGCGCACAAGGTGGTGCTCTCCGCCTGCAGTCCCTACTTTCAGACCTTGTTCATGGACAATCCGTGCCGGCACCCGATCATAATAATGCGCGACATCAAGTATTGCGATCTGAAGGCGGTCGTGGACTTCATGTACCGCGGCGAGATCAACGTGTCGCAAGACCAGATCACGGCGCTGCTTAAAGTGGCGGAGACGCTAAAGATCAGGGGGCTGACGGACGTGAGCGGGGAGCACGCCGTGCTGCGGCCCGGGGCCGCGGAGCGCGCGCCTAAGCGGCCCGTGAGCCGCGAGCCGGAGTCCCCGGCCAAGGCCCGCCGGCGCGGCTCGGCCGAGCGCAGCCCGGGGCCCAGCCCGCGCCGCTCGCCCAGCACGCCGGCCGAGCCCGAGCCCGCGCCCGCGCCCGCGCCGCCGCTGCTCGCCGACGACGTCGACATCCGCCCCGGCATCGCCGAGATGATCCGCGAGGAGGAAAGGGTGAGTCCAACTATGCCGGTTCTCCCACAGGTACCTACCGAGCCGCCCTCCACGTGCACAGGTACCTACAAATTATCTTTGCCCACCCTATATTCAATATCACTAAATAAAATTGATGAGTATAAACTGGGTAAACATTGCATAATAATATGTACCTACTTCCCATATACCTAACTCTATCTAGAGATAGAGATCTTCCGTATCTGGAGAATAAAAACTTTAAAATAAAGTTTAGTCGAGGTACGGAATAAAATAAACTTTTTTAATAAAAGGTCAACTGTGACAATAACACATTTTAAAATGTAACTACTATTTCAAAAGCGATAAAAAATATTTATACGACTCAGCAAAACACTTTTTATTAGAAATACTTAAGTACTGATACTGAGGTATATACCTATACATTCCAGTACTTAACAACTTAAAGAGTACTTTAAACTGCAATTACTTCCTTAAAAAAGTCCGATACGGTTCAGAATTCTACTTGTAAAGCAGAGGAAAATGTTTCGTTCGTACCAGAAAGGGTAAGTACCTATAGTAATTCTAATTCGGCGGGTGACAGCGGACGCCGCGCGGGTCGCCGCTCGCGCGTCAGCCGCCCGCCAGGTGCGCGGTAAATGCCACCAAGAATGCCTGTAAAAAGAGTTGACTTGTAACGGATAAACTTAATTAGGGTTGAATTAAACAGTCGCTACACTGTTGCAACTCGCAGTCGTCTAGAAGAGAATATACCTATAAAAGGTTTCACCTTTAAGCGCTACATCTTTAATTAATAAAATATATTTTTTTACCTATTTCATTGTTGATCGGTTACGGTTTAGCTGGACGCTACAGTTCGCAAGATGTAAGCATAACAGTCATTTCTAGCAGTGGTTGCAGCGGATGTGTTCCGAATTCATTAACGGTTTTCTAGGTGGGGGTGGGCAAAGCGCCGTTGCCGACGCTCATTGAATTTTGCGCCACGGTACAGAATCTTTGTTAAGTATGGAGATAAATATGTAGGTATTAATACCGAAAAGGGCGTGGGCGGTACATATTAAATTTATTTTACAAAAAACCTTGACATAATCCTAATTATTGAATAATTTAATTTCATTGAAAGCAAAAGAACTAAGTGTACACCACTAATAAATATACCTAAACTGAAACTATTTTAATGTCTTCATCAATTTCCTATTATTTTAAAACTAATCTAAATCCCTCTCACGTTCATGGCAAGCTACATTATTGGTTAAATCAAAATTCATTGTGTAGTAGGTAGTAGGTAGTAGGTGCGGTGTTGTATTTATGAATAAATAAATAAATCATCATACCTATTCACCTAGTTTTCAAGTATTCTTACCAAACATAGGTGTCTTGTAGCAAGAATATTAACAATCTTTTCTAAGTAAATCTTTAGAACTTCTCTGTACGGTAGGTACTTATAAATATATATATTTTTTAATTCCAAATAGAAATTTTAAAGTTGCATCACGATAATACTGCACCGAGCACCTACTAGGTATTCAGGTAAGTACAACGCTTAGCCACTCGCCTTGGATTGTAAATTAGTTAAAATAAATATTATACAAATTGTTTATGTTGGATTGTACGCTCTCGCCTGGTGCGTGGGCTGAGCGAGCGCGTGGCGCCGGGGTCCCGCGAGTTTTTGCTGCGAAGGGGTTGCGGGGGCGCTCGTAAACTTTTTCCGCCGCCCCCACCCCACCCGGCTCGCAAAACTTTCCGTTCCGTATCGCATTACGTAATTAATTTTATTTTAGACTTCACTACTTTGTTGCTGCTAAATGTGAAAGTTCTAATACATTAGCCTAGAAGCGAGTACTTTTTGAGACGACAGATAGGGTTAACCACTAGACTGTCACCAAATAATTTTACCTGCAAAAAAACTAACTTAACACCTACTTACTCAAAAAATGTAATAATGCTAGGAGGTAGATTGAACAGGTATTTTTGTACACCAAAGTTGATGACTGTGTTTAGTTACAAGTAGGTAGTAAAGCTCCGATAAGGCGGGCAAAAACTTATAAACGTATACGAGTAAATATAAATAAATATAAAGTATAAGTACCTATAAAGAAATAAAAATATGAATGAAATATAATAAAATGTGAAAGGACGTAGTTCGCACACATTCGTATTTTAATAAGTGTAACATAACAATAACACACTCACACATACATACATAAATCACGCCTTTATCCCTTACGGGGTAGACAGAGCCTAAGGTAACAAGCCCCACAGGCCACGATCAGCAAGATTGTGAGCGTATAGGTGGAATATGGAATCAAAACAGTGATGGGTTGCTAGCCGCATCGCCTATAACATGATTCCTATGATTTTCGCTCAGGAAACACGATAGGTACCTACATAAAATTATCTTGTCTATTAATCATGACAACATTGCCTACTTTTAATTATTATATATACAGGGTAAAGTTTAGACTATATACATACCTAATTTTTTATAAGTAGTTTTTGGATTGTTCCGGTGCTAGAAAATAATAATTATCCAAGAAAGGAAAATAAAAGTATAATGGGAGAACATTCATATTTATTTAAAAAAATCTCTTAAGATATCATTGAACGCAAGTAGCGTTCGAAGCTTTTGGTACCTATGAAATAAACCGCTAGAATCCCGTTAGAAAATATAGTATATTGACAGTTCCAGCAGTAGGTAATAATGCTTTCTGTGATATTGCGATGAAAATATTGATAAAATATCAATGAATCAGCACGTCCCACCCCATTGTAGGGCACGGACTCTCAAACAAGTTACTTAGGTATATGTTATTATAGGTGATTTTTGAACAATTTGATCATTCTGTATACCTACGTTAGTTCATTACAGTTGATATAGTTGCGTACCTATTAGGGTCAAAGAGAGTTTTAAGATACATCTTTTATTTTCCTTACCTATTCGTTTCTGCACAACATAAAATTCCTTGTTAAGTTACATAAATAAAGTCAATTAAGTATTACTCGTAAGTATTGCGTAAACAAAGCAAATAGTGGCAGGTTTAGCTGAGCAAATGGAGCAGGCGCATGCGCTACCGTGCTGTGTACAGAGTTAAATCTGGAAGATTATGAAAACTTTCATATAAAATATACCTAACTTGGTAGAAACACCAGCTATTGTTAACAGAGCATTGTATAATTTTGTGTTTTGAGACCAAAACTAGGTCTTTCTGTTAACAAAAGGATATTGTTTCAGTACAATTAGCGACGAAATCAACATAGATAAGTGAATGTTTGCATTATTCACGCGCTACATAACTACGTGAGCTATGGTAATGGGTTTTTAACGATTTTTACGTGTAGGCACTGAACCTGGCCCATCGTTTTTATAGACTGTTCTGCCAGCTCCGCCGTGATGACGCGCGTATACAGCCTGCACTGGCACCACCGACACTCATACATAACCTAATCGTAGTCTTGTAGTTAGGGTGGGTACTACGAAGCTGGAAGTCCCGGGTACAATCTCGGGGGCAGATAAAATGTATGATAAATGCAATATTTGACGACCGGATAGCCTAGTGTGGTTAGTGACACTGACTATGAAGCTATAGGTCCCGGGTTCGAAAAAGTCCATTTTTTTATAAGACAAACGAACGTTAAGTTAAGATGACATAGCTTAAGAAGCGCTTGTGAATAATGTGGGTAGATGATATAGTGGTCAATCGCTGGTCAGTTTACTTAAAAAAAAGTATTTGCGTTAATTAATGCGAGGAAACTCTAACAACAGATTTTATTTTTCAGTTGCTCCAGGCCTAATTATTTTTATCTTTTTATAATACCTTTAATCACGCCGTCCAAAATTAGAAGATAAATTTATTTTTCATTATAAATGTAAAATGACAATCCGTATACACTATATAAATATAACGAAAACATTCTCGTTAAAAAAAAATAGTTCATAGGATGATAACTAAATTCTGTCATGAGATTCCTCCGAGGTTAAGAGCGACTTTTTTTTTATTTGAATAGGAAGGCAAGCAAGCAAGTGGGTCACCTGATGGTAAGCGATCACCACTGCCCATAGACACCCGTAACCCCGGAGGGATTGCAGATGCGTTGCCAACCTAGAGGACTTAGATGAAATGCCTATTGTGCCCGTAATTTCCCCGGCTGTCTTACTCTCCACACCGGAACACAGCAGCGCAAGCACTGCTGCTTAGCGGCGCACTTACGGATAAAGTGCGTAAAAAATCAATAATTTAAATTATAAAATCAAACTGTTGTGTAGTAGGTACTAATCTCGACTTGGCCGTTAAGGAGTTTGAAGGTTTGGTTTTCGTTAGTTTACATACTGTATTTTCGCTGCAAAGTAGGCGTACCCGTGCATTTATATCACAGACTTTCATTTTAAAGTCATAGGATTACGATAATAAGTGTGCAAATATACACGTGCCGCGCATATTTCAATTAACGTGCGTAATTAAAAAAGTACGTCGAAAAAAAATATGTATTAGCCTCAAGATTAATTTATGCCGAACGATAAGACTATTTATTGTAGTCGCTGTTCGATTAATTCTGTTAAGTTAATATGGTCGAAGGAATCGAGATAAGGCCGTGTTTTTATTGCGTTATTTAGTGCGGTTTCAGTGTGTGCAATCAAGACTCGAAATATTTTTAAAAAGTTATCTTTGTTTGTAATTTCCCATCGACTGATATTTTGGCAACACGTTGATATAAAATATGCTAACCTTTCCATTAAAAGTAAGATTCTGATCACACTGAAAAAATTTAAACTGGTAGGGTAAATCGTCGGAAAGTGGCTGCCCCCGAATAACTGGCTACATCAAACCGAAAAGGATGAACTAAGATTTCTCTTTATATTCACACAAAATCAAAGTTACTTTTATAGATAACAGCAGTTCAATATTTCAAGTTTTAGTCAAGTATATTGTATTCACCGATAAACTTCAAAGTTTATATTAATACAAGGTTTACTTGCACAATCCGTTTAACTGGACAGTTAAAAGTAAGTACTTACCTACTTCTTTTTCAGTTAGTGTGTATTTGAAAATAAGAACTTCTATTATAAATTTCACTTTTTACGTCATGGAAGAGATAAATGTGATCGCTAGAGCTAAGAGAATAAAGATTTATCGATTAAGATAAATAGTTACCTTTACCTTGTTCACTTAGAATGTTTATTGTGGCCCCTGTAAAATGATACTACCCATAATTATTATTCAACGCATGCATTTAATATTGAAAATAATGGACATGTGTATTATTATTGAAGACGACATTATTTATTTAATTAGTCACATAATTGTTTTACTGACTTTAAACTTAGTTACTTTACTAGCTAGCGTTTTCAATAAATACTACCTATTTTTCTGATAACTTTGTGGTAATTTAATTCCGTATCTGAAAAAAAAAAACAGGTATCTTTTGAAAGTCAGTGTAATTAATGTTACGGTATAAATAATCAAATAATTTTAGATCCCCTTAATGATAAATACGTAATTTATGTATGTATGTAATTTTAGATGCAAAACAGGCGTTATCATAGCAAAAGTTTCTCTATGTAAAAAAGAATGAACAAACTCTATATGAGTAAGTCCTCGCTACCAAATGACTGAATAAGTAAGAAATATGACATATACATATTATATGTCCAGTCACCAGTATATTTCTTCATAAAACAGGGGGACACTTTCTTAATACAAGTTTTGCCCCATCGCAGACCAAGAAGCTCATTCATATTTCTGTTAATATTCATTTACAACATTTTGCACAAGCTTGGCTGTCTTGCATGTGAGTAGCGGAGTAGCAAGGTAAGGTTTTTAGTTCGTTAATATTGATTTCACAAATTTCACATTTTGACTCTTTTGTATTCATTCATTCTAATCTTTCGACAGTTTATATCTCAGCATAGTCAATGCTCAAGGTAGTAATTTCAGTAACTGGTATCTCTCTCTCTCTCCAGCCTATAATACGTCCCACTGCTGGGCACAGGCCTCCTCTCAGAATGAGAGGGCTTGGGCTATAGTTCCCACGCGGGCCCAGTGCGGATTGGGAACTTCACACACACCATTGAATTTCTTCGCAGTTGTGTGTAGGTTTCCTCTCGATGTTTTCCTTCACCGAAAAGCTCATGGTAAATTTCAAATGAGTGTAACTGTGTCTGTAACTGTAACTGGTATACCTATGTGGCTAATTTTTAAAATAACGTCGATAGAAATTACGGAAAGTAGTCATCAAAATAAGTTAAATACAAAACAAAACAATTTTGTACCGGAAATGGATTTATGGGTTTTCTGAGGCTTACATGCTGGTAACTAGGACATTTATAAGAATATTCCCCACAGCACCTAGAAGCTTAACGAGTGTGTTAAATAAAAAATATTAACTGCATACAAAGCTGTCATATGATCGCAACTTAAAAGTATAATTTATAAAGTCATTTTTGTATGCAATAGTATGAACAAATTATGAGTGAACTTAAACTTTTGACCGGTAGTGTATTCGTGATTATAAAGGAATGTGATTATCAAACTGATTCTATGATATTATCTACTACCTACTTAGAGTGAGGGTTCAACTGCTCAATGCTGTTATGGCAGTAGTTACTAAGTCATGACAATACTTAAAATAGTAATAAAAAATAATTGAAGTTTGTTTTTAATTAAATTATGGTATAATGGTCATTATGAAATGTTTTTGGGTTAACGAGTATGCTGTTATAAAATTGACGTTAAATTATTTGGTCATAATTTCAGATTTAAATAATTAGAATTAAAAATGTTGTGATCCTTTATATCATTTTTGACACCATAAACTAATTTATAGATGATATTTTGCTACGGTATTGGAAAAATTAACCCTCAATTCAATTGAAAAGCACGTAATTTTAATAAGTACCTGGTAGAGCTTTTATTCGCGGATCATTTTAATCAAAGGGCAAATTTAACCTTTATGGATATCAGTTTTGTTCAGCTGCAGTCATATCATAATTGTCTGTTACTGGTTTATACAAAGTAATACTTAATGAACATTCTATACCACACATTTAAATTATTGATTCGTAAAATGCAAAAAAACATTGACATTTAGGTAATTATATTATTTAGGACTCTAAAATGTTAGGTAAATTATTTTCTTCTATGTAATTCTCTTTTAATAAATAACTTTACTTATATAATTTTCTTTTCTCAAGATTAAAACTACTTATACGGAAACATTTGCCAATTAATGGTAACTAGTTTCTGGAGAAAACAAGAATATCCATAGGTGGTGGTAGTTGAATTATCTTGAACATGCATGCTTCTTAAGCTTTACATCTATTCATGTGGATTTATAGTGAGGATGTGCGTAATGAAAAAAGGAATACGATACGTGATACGCGTTTGTTTTAAAACCAGGCAGTTAGGGATCAGACCTGTGCCCTAATTACACTTACCTTAATACTTAACTAAGTACAGGGCAAGACCTAAAATAAAATACAGAACGTTGGTGAAACAATCGTTGTTCATTGGTCGTAAAGATAACGATAATTATGTTTGTTATGGCATGATTCACTGGCGGTCCATTTTGCTTTATTCTCGCGGCTATTTCGTGAATAAGCCTCTATGACCTAACCTTTTAATGGTGGTGACGAAATATTCGCAGTTCTTTGTTTCACTTAATATATTTAACTGCTCGCATTTGCTCATAATGAAAATATTTTTTTTATGTGTAACATTTTATGTTTCGCTAAACAGTTTTCCTCCTGTATCTCATCTATGTAGGTATATCTACCATGTATAATTTACGGCACTGACGCTTTTTAAAAAATAACCCTCGGTGTGTGCTTAGATAACTTAGATTTTAGGCGGCGTATCAGACAATATCAGATACAAGGCAATATCAGATTTCGAGTTAGACCCACAACAATATAACTACTGTTCAAATTCGTGCAGTAAAGTACAGAATGGTGTTCTAAAACCATTTTGGTCGCATCTAGTTATTACTAGTTGCGCGTAATTCGCTTACATACCTTTAAATAGGTACTTACTGACCAAAAGCAGACCGACTGCTTTATGATCATTTATTAATGCGATAGAATATTTTGAATCATCAGTTACTTTTGTATTAAGAATTTGCTAAAACTTTGAATTGAGTCTTCCTATTAGACGAAATGCTAATTTATTTTATTTATAGGTCAGCCATAAAAGTTTTTAATTAATACTTTATTTGTGCGTGAAATTAAAAATATTTATACGTTATAAAATTCACGGTGCTTGCAATACTTAATTTATATTGAAGATTAATATTTACTAGGACGTAACGTGTTTGCGTTTCATTATTTTTGTGTTTTATGCGATTATTCACTATATCGCCAAGTTCTTATATAATCTGTTGTTTCTCTATCTAGACAAAGCACGCTTACATTTCCACTGCGTACTTATCCTGTCCCTGAGTACTTAGTTAAATCCAAATATCTATACTTCTCTAAACAATTCCTCTTTCCAGTTATACGCCCACAATCACTCGACACGTGGCTTTTAGGTCATGTCACCCAGGCTCTGTCTACCCCGTAAGGGATAAAGACCTGACTTATGTTTGTATATACGCAATCAAAAATACAATAAAAAAATCTACACACTGGCAGTATTGTCACAATAGTCATCGGGTTATATCTGCAAATTTTCAGGTCAATCCGACCACGGAAAGTAGGTTAAAATCCACTTCCAAGGTTTGGTTACATTGTTACATTGTTTTTGTAAGTAACAAGTGAAGCGTGGAAGAAGAAAACAAACTCTGTGAAAGAATTGTACGAGATTGAAGGCTTTACTTCTGCTTCTCACACAATTGAGATCTTTGTTTTCACCATGTCTTGTACTTAGCATTCTGGCGAATTCTAACTCATAATTCCGTTCAGTAGCATTGCTTGTGTAAGTCCGTATTGTCGTCTACGTGGATTACGACAACAGCTTTGATGAGTTTGTTGGCAATTATTTTAAGCTTTTGATGTGCGACACATTAATTACATCTCGACACAGGACAAACATAAAGTCTTCTCAAAAACAACTACTTATTCCATTTTGGAAATGCTGCACATTTTGCTTGGGAATCGTTTTATTTATTTAAAACAGTTGGCTGTCCATTATGAGAGTGTCAAGTCGCACTCAACTGCATGAATGAATGATCAGCCTTCCTACGAGTACTAGTCTTAACTTTGTGTTCGTGTCATTTGCGGTCGACGAACCACTGCCAGTAGTCACTTGACTGCTGTGTTCAGTTTTCAGCGCAGCGATAACTACTTCCATACACGTCGGAGAACTAACAGAATTATTTGCTCTAACAGAACTATGAATCAAACTGTTTACTTCTATTTGCTAATCAGAATCATTCATCGCTGATTTTCTTGTCGGTCACCATTGAGTGGCATGTGAATATTGGATATATTTACACGGAATGTTGGCTTGTTTCATTTGCTAGGTTCCCGTGAGTGGTCATGGTCGAGATCTTTTTAGCATTGGCGTACTCGTGTTACAGGGTTAGTTGGCATTGTAATTTATTTAAATATTCAATAAAACTTTGAGTTGCTAGTCCAACATCCTTCCCCCCCTTCGCCTATGCTTCTTAGCCTAGTTCGGTGTCCCACTGCCTGGATGTAAAGGTTTTTGGTGATTTTATGAATAAATGAATATGAATATGAATGTTTTGCAATCCGTATGCCTACGTATAATTGAGTAGGTGATTAAACTTTGTGACACCTTGCTGCGTGTCGCGTATGAGGTGATCCGAGCGAAGAGCTTTGACCGTTTCGGCTCGAACGCACGCCAAGTTTCAGTGCGTAATCAAATTAGTTTGCTAAATCTCGTGCACCTATTTCCATTTAAACACGTTTTTAAATCGCTCTTTAATAAGCTCTACCTTACGAAATAGCAACGAAACATCTAATTGTGTTATCTATACGGTCTTTCACAATTTGTCTAACGTAAACGTCGGCTATTCTCTTTCCACGCTTATAATTAAGCCTGAGTACACAGCGGTTATCTTCTTTATAGTTTTAATTTAAAACAACACAGATAACATGCCCAAAGTGCTATTTCATACGAATTAAGGCTAGGTTTGTGTTTACATGTCGATTCTTGTGACCGTTGTTGTGTCAACAGCTTATAATGAAATGTACATTTGTGTTTTCATTGTATTAACAAGTATAAGGCAAATGCGTCTCTATAATGTCAGTATTAAGACTTACATTGGTTTAAGAGCAATCCTATAGGAATAGATAGATACAATGTACTTGACCATTCCAGATTCTATGAAGTTGTTTAGTCCTAAAGCTTCGCCTGTACCTTTTCACCCTTCTGTGGCTTTTGTGGTCAATCGCCTCAGTGAAAACAACTACTGCTATGAAGAGGCGCACTGCAATTAAGAATAAACCGTTTCGTAAAGCATTAATTATTCTTGAAAAAAACGTAGTGACTTGGATTATAAAGAAAAAACATAGAACGTACCAGTTGCATCTGTTCCCGCGCAGATGGTAAAATCCCATCGAGGGAATGGGTGAAAAGGAAAGCTCTGTCTACCCCGTAAGGGATAAATACATGATTTATGTATGTATCTTGCTATTTGTTATTTTTCCGGACTCTGTTTTAGAGATTACCACCTAAAGTTGACATACCTTTTTCGTTTCATCCACATTGATATCTCTTGATTCGTACATACTCGTCGGTTTAGGGTACTCTTGATCTTACCTTTTGTCAAAACGTCGCCAATTTGGTCACTGAACATCCGTCTAGGCCTTATTGATAGGTACCTCGAGATTTTGGACGAAAATTAACACGGAGATAGATTATAGCCAAAGCACGAGACTACTTTTTGCGTATATATATTTTACTCAGCTCCGAGGCTCTATATTTGCCACGGGCTGTCTTTATAGATTTCCAGAACATCTTTATATTAGTCTGGAAGTCACAAGAAAGCCTCCTATCGAAATCATCTCTCCGTCAAAACCCGCCTTTATTAATCCTTCCACTATTTTGTATTCATCTTTCGCTTTATGTACTTCTACATTCGTCACCTTTTGCATTCTTCGATTAGCCTTTTTTGCTAACCAATCCAACCATGCCTTCTTTCTTGCTCAACCTACCTGTTGTCTTCAGCATCCATCCATTCTTTCTCCCTTTTCCTCTTTTGCACACCCCACACACCTCACAAGCAACATTGACACCTTCCTTAATTGCCGTCCACACCTTTTCTATCTCACATACCTCATATACATCACGAAATCGATCCTTTAATCTATCCTTGTATTTTTCTCTTACGTTCTCGTCTTGCAGATTCTCCACTTTTATTCGCTGTAGGACACTAGTGGGCTCTTTGATCCGGTGCCGCCATCGTTAAAACAAACCACTAATTCGGCATATCACCAGGCAGTGGTATGGATGCGGTATGCGCGAGTGTCTCTAAGCTGACTTTAATTCTCAATCTTTCATCCACAATTACAAAATCAATCATACTCTTCGCATTTCCTTCTTCCCTTACATTTGGATCTGTTTATGTGCAAACATTGTGTTTGTCACACGAAAATTCCACTCCAAACACACCTCAAGCATACTTTTCCCGTTTTCATTCACTCATTCATCACTAAACGCACCAAGCACGCTTTTTACCTACCCATCCGTCAAAAACACCTAGCATGATAATCCTCTCATTCTCCTTGCACACACACTATCCCAAAACTTGTCTTGTTCAGCTTTGTCTTTTAAAGACCCACTCGCTCCTACATCCGTCGGTGCATACACACCGAGAATGATGTCGATTTAAATATTAGAATGAAAAGCCTTGTCTATGAATATGACTTCTGAATAGTAATGATCTGCTGCAGCTGATTGGCTGAGTATTTCTATAAGAGGCTAAATGTAGTTTTTGGATGCACGTACTCGTACACTGTTGCGATTGCGACCATGATTTATTTACCATTTACCCCCTTATTCATAAGAAGTTACGGCCCCCTTATAAATAGTTAACAAAATGTATTATGTCGTTGTATCTGTCTGCAAAGGTAAAATGTTAAAGTGGACAGATTAAAGAAAAACGAGTGTTAAATTAACGAAAACTTAACTGGGGTTTATGAATTCGCAGGCCCCTCTTCTCCACTGGGCACTATGGGCACGTGCCCAGGGCCCCGCGATCGAATGGGGCCCCCTAGTTCCTGCCAGATTACCAAATGATAACCGATATTTAGGTCATAGGGGCCCCATGATCCTAATGTGCCCAGGGCCTCAAATAGTTTAAAGACGGCCCTGTGAATTCGCTCACCCTAACATACGGGTGTTATATCGCCATAGACATATTTTCTAAGGGATAAATAACTGTTCGATGAAAAATCACCAAAATGACTATTATTTACAAATGCTTACCAAAACCTTTGGTTTTGGTCAGGTTAAGCTTTATTAAAAATCGACGACGAAACTAATACGAGTACTGTACTAACTTTCGCTCTTTTTATAAAATAATTTAAAATTTGTCGATCACCTATCGCTTTTCTTTTATTTCATTCCAATTTCACTCCTTTGAATCTTTGCAAATAACTTTCATGTAAGTATAACCCCGCGAGGTATATCTCTGAATAAACATAGATGCGTTTAAGCCTTTAATCTTATCGCAATAGGCCGACCTTATAATTCCGCCTCGACACGATGACCAAAAAATTTAGAGCATAAAGATAATGTATTTGACAGGGAAAAATGTATAACTACCCATAGACACCTACGATAATACCTTGGAAAATCAGAGCTCGTTTTTCATGCAAACACTCAAGTAAAGTCGCCAAGCGACTTGTGGTGTCGAGTCGGCAAGATAAAATTTTAATACGAATAACTCTATTGTCAAAGGTGTTACTAGTGTGATCGGTTATTTTTGATCAACTTCACAGTCTCGGAATACTCGATGATGACGGTATGTATGTGGATTAACGAAAGACATATTATATTTACTGAAGAATCAGTCGTCAATCGTCTATTTGCTTTTAGATCATCTTGAAGTAATCTTTGAAGATACTCGCTTATCTAAATTGTTCGTGCTAATAAAACTCGTTTTTTTTGTAATCGATTTAGATTATTATTGAAGCCTACGATATATGTACACTGCTTCTTCCTTTACTCATGTTCAACAACTGACGGAAACGTTAAAGTCATATAATAAAAAAGAGTATAAAAAACATTAACAATATAAATTAATAAAAATGAAAAGAGTTCGCAACTATTATACACTATTTTTACTAAGAGTTCCTTAATGTCACGTCACTATTGTTTCGCCAAGGCAAATGGAATTGAAAGTAGTACTTTTAATTAAAAGTTGCACTAATGAAGTCGTTGATTACATTTCTTAGACATTTTTAGACACCCGTATTCTACATGTTGTACCTACCTCGACCACGTACCTAATGCCTACACTATTTATGCGTTGAAATAGGTATGCGAGTTTTATCTAAGTACACACTAATGAAAAGGACTAAATTTCTTATTTTTATTAAATAAACAAACAACAATCATCATGATATAAAAAATACCTATAATCTAAGTAAAAGAAAGAAAGAAAACATACTAAACTATTTACAAAACTTATACTAGATAAAAAATATTCTCCAGGCTGCTGCCTTGGGGGGCCGTTCCTAAAAGGCTGGCAGCATTACCTCTCTGGATGGCAAGGCTAATGCACTTGACGGACTAAAGGACTAAATTCAATATTGTTTTTTATTGCGACGAAGATTTCTTCAAGTCTTTTTGTTTAGGTTAGGTATAGATAGTCGTAAAGAATTAGGATTAGATACTCGTAAAGTGGTTTGGTTTGTAATCAAGAATCGAGTGCTTGTCATTTGAAAAATCTTCTAAGACTGTAACGTAGTCAGTTTTAGTTAGGTTAGAGCGCTAATTGCATTTGCTCCGGACGGCGAATAAAGGGGTCGACGTGTTTTTGGGAACAATGGGATCGGAAGGAACTCGGCAGTCCAAGTCTCCGGACCACGTGACTTCAGTTGTCACCCCACCACCCTACTCGTTTCCGAAGGTACAGCCAAAACATTCCCCTCTCTGGCTCTACTGTCATTATAGGCGAGGTACCTTTTCACGAGCTAGCCCATAATACAAAATGTAGGCTGACAAATTGTTTCAGTGTTGGTAAGTATATTTATATAGATAGTGGCAGTGGCGGCACTATTTCTGCAACTTAGTAACTATTATTAAATAAAAGCAAGATTCGCAAACGTAACATTTACATTTCTCTAGCATTTTTGCTTTAATATTTAGACTGAAATAAAGATTTATTATTTTATTTTTATTATATTATTTATATACTATTCGGCATTATTTGTAGTCAGCGAATAGTCGGCGTCTATTCCTCTAAAAATGACGACTAGTCTGTTGTAATTTTTTGTAAAAAGGGCGCATTAATGAAACCACGGAGACTAAATCAAAATGTCTTCTGAAGCAATTATTGTAAGCAAGGTAAAAAATCAAACATGATAAGTTGAAATCAAATGTAGCAAAATAAGTTACATTTGACCCACAAGTATGCGCGAGTGCTGTGAATTAGCCGAAGGCGGACAATTTGATCGGAACGGCTGCAGAAATAAAGCGAATTGACGAGCGCACACAATGATCGGCAATGCCGAATAGTCGGGTAGTCGGCAAAAACCGTAGTCGGCCCATCACTAGTTCCAAGATAATGTTTGCTCTATTATATTGTTAATGATGTAAAAACATAATCTGCTCGACTAAATGTTAAGTCCACCGAAGAAAAAGTGATGAGTTAAGAGCAAAAACAATTTCTTTATGTCAGCGCAACAAGCGACTCTAAGTAATTGTAAATACTTTCCACATTTGCTAAAGGGTGCATGGATAATGTAATATGAGCTGCAATGGAAAAAAATAAATACACTTATTAATTGATTCTACTTTATCGTACACATTGACACTTTCCCAGTTTATTGCTACCTACGATGTGGCGTTCATCGTTCGTTGACCATTTCATCGATGCGTCGCCGGGCATCAGCTATTATCCCTAGAAATGGTTAGTTTGTGGGGAAAGTAATTTACGAACGCGCTATTATTACAGTTGCTTACTAATTACTCGGGCTAAATGGTCGATGCGCAAGCAATCAGCTCGGTTGGTGCTTTCTAAACTGCCGGGTAGGAAGGGCCGGAGTAGATAATCGAAAATGTAGCGCTTGATCTATCGTTCCATATGTCTGTCAACATCTTTGAGCGTCGGCTAAGCGTAAGTTTAGGAGTACGTGGACATTGCTCCTTGGGCCAGTAGACTCCGTCCGAGGACTCGCACACCAAGGGTTCTGTACCATTGTACAATTTACATTATAAAAATTGATCCAAAACGCCGATATAAACACATTGTATGCAGTTCTACTTAACACATTATTTTTATTTTTGTTATAGCAGCAAGATTAATACCTACTCTGAAAATTTCAAGTGAATACCTGCTTGTAGAAAGATATAATCCTCTGGCTGACGGACGGACAAACAGACTGATGCAGGTATACACCGTGGAAATACGTAACCCGACAAACCATTTATACCTGATGCTTTCAAATGTTATATGAACTTGAACATGTATAAAAATATCGCAATGGGTTACTTGTGATGGATTCAAATTCAAATTGATTAAATATTTCTTTCATTTACTTAAATAAAAATTCAAAACGTAACAAATATTGTCTTCAATTTAATTGATGATAAGCGCAGTTATCAATTCTAGGTATAAACTAATTGTTAGGTCCTTGCACTTCAACAGTCTCGAAAGATGAGTCTCAGAGCCTGAATTGAATCCGCGTCGCATAATTATGGCCTCGGGTCGGTTTCGATTGATCCCTATGGAGATACGACCGGATTAAATAACTCGTACTTATGCAGTTGAAATTATAATTAAAATATCCCTTATGAATATTTTTATCATTATCGGAATCGCACGGCGCAAACATTTTACGTATTTTACGTCGTTGACAACAAATTTACATTTAAAATATGAACAGTTCGATGAGGCTCGGGGTAGTTTTATCATGTATTGATGAGCCGTGATGACGTTCTTGTCCGTATGCCATAGATTAAGGCTTTAAACAAATTAACTCAAAATCCACTGAAAAAGAAATAGGAACATGATTGTTATGGTTTCAACTTCAATACTCTATGAAAACATATGAAAACATACAGTTTTCGGTCTCAGATGAGAATTTATTAGCCGCGCCCCCGTAAGAAAATTTCCACTATGTCACAAGTGATAGCGCTGACTGGGGTCGGTGTGAGCGTGTCCGAGTGTACAGTGAATGGTGACAGGCTTTAACTGCACGCTAACATGTGTTCGGAGGCGGGAGCAGAACACATGCGATTCTATCTTTGCGATACTAACACGGTATCTTTTAGTAGTTAAACGATCCCGGAACTTATAAGGTACTTAAATTAGGGCAGGAACGCCATAACAAGTGAAACTGTATTGAGAGTTAATATAATGATAGTTCAGATTAGGACTAAACAATTCGTTATTCGTCGTACTATTGTTTAGGTAATTACAAAGCTCAAGTCGGAGTATAGTGCAAACACTGCAGTGCTTTGGAGATATACATATTATCATAGTATCCTTCATTACCTAAGTCTAGTCTCTTGGGTTTTGATTCGGATAATATGCACCTAACACACTTTGGAGGTGCTGTAATTCTGACAGCTTGAGTATTTGTGAATTATGTAATAAATACTATATACTCACCACTACACACGCATGTGACGTACTCGTACGTCTTTTATAATATTGTAACTGAAGTGTATCTTCATAAATGATTGAACTTTTTTAGGACGCACGGGCTATTTCCACAACCATTATTTAGAAAAATAACTCATTGTTAAAAAAAAAAATCATTTTCTTAAACTGATACAAGTTCTTTTGGCTGACTGTACCTGTAAGTAGGATGGTTGACACTGTGATATGACCAAAGCCCTTACCATGAAGTTTTAATGCGATTCAATTCTGACTCAGTTCAGGTTTTAGCTGTCATTTTTAGTATGAATCTGACAGCGAGCGAACCTAACCTGAATCGGAACTGAATCCCATTAAGACGTCATGGTAAGGCCCCAGTAAGTAGAAGTCGGTCAAATTTGACTTCCACGATTAGACCCACAGACCCACACCAACACCTTCAGTTACGTACAGGGTGTATTAGACACCCCCTAACAATAATCCACTGGGGTATATAACCATAGCTATAGAAGCTAAAAACAATATTTAAAAATTACTCCAATTTTTTAAAATATATTTTTTAGCTTCTATAGCTATGGTTATATACCCCAGTGGATTATTGTTAGGGGGTGTCTGATACACCCTGTATACACAGCACACTAACAGGGGCCTTACCATGACGTCCTAATTCCGACGCAGTTCAAGTTTTAGTTGTCACTTTTAGTATGAATCTGACAGCGAGCGGACCTAAACTGAATCGCATTAAGACGTCATGGTAAGGCCCCAGGCCTAGTTAAATAATGCTGGTGAAAATGTGTTGACACGACGCGGAGATCGATTTAAAATAAAGAATAACGTTTTCTACCCTGATTGTTTTCGATTACGAGTAATGTTATGGATCACATCAATACTTCAGTCGTATCGTATTTTTATTCAAATACCTACCCATCAAGCATCCCATTCGCATTGATACAGTTTATTTGCATTTAAATCACAATATTGCATACAGAAGTTGTGGTTGATATCTACGCCATCGCCAGTAGGATTCCCCATTGAGACTTGAGGTTTCATTTAATTATATCGTATTGCTCGATACCAGCGTGCTAAATTTGAAGATATATTTATTTATATGTACAGCTTTTCACTTTATTAAGTGACACTGCAACAGGGTATTGTTTTGACCTTGTCTATTGTGTTATGAGGATGACAACATTAATCGACAAGGGCGATATGTCAAGATGACTCGGGAGACAAGATGTATCGGTGTTGTGATTATAATATAACTAGCTTTTGCCCGCGACTTCGTCCGCGTAGAATTAGCAATTGACATGTTTATCGCTATCCCGCGCGACATATGCAATTTTCCAGGATAAAAAGTAGCCTATGTTTTAATCTAGGGTACCAGCTATCTTCGTTCCAAATTTTATCCAAATCCGTCCAGTCGTTTTAGCGTGAAGAAGGAACAAACATACACACGCATCGTCACATCGTCACTAACAAACTTTCGCATTTATAATATTAGTAGGATTGTAAACGTTAATGGATCTTATTATTATTGATATAAGTACTTAATACACTGACCAACACATATTGTATGATTGTATGTATGTATGTATGTATGTATAACTCTGATTGTGTTGTGTTGTACGGCTAAGATACCTAACATAAATACATATAGCCAAATTAAGTCAGATCTTATACATATTCCCATTTTCGAAATAATTCGAACTTAAAACCGTGCTGTCTTCCTCACACTACTAGTGTTTTATATAAGAGTGAGATGGTGGCACGACACGAAGTGCAAATTTCGGATTTAGGAGGAGACCCGGAGTTCTTCTCTTTTAACCTTCATCCCAAGTCCCTGTCTTTACTTGTAAGGTTGTCCCGTTTACTGTAGTATATGATATGACTGACGCAGGAGTGAAATTGGTACCGGCGATTTAATTAAAGGTGCGCGTCCACCGCTGCCCGGTCAGCGGTAGCAGAGCGCGACGCGCACAAAGCCGCGATGGCTTCGACGCTAACCGAGTCGGCAATGACAATCAACGATAGATTATATGTTTGCGACTTTAGCTTCCGACGGGTTAATAACCGTGGTACAGTCATGTAAAAATTATCGTCATGTTTATAATTGGCCTACACGTAAAAATATGCTTCCACCAGCGTAAAACAGCGGTGTCATCAGTGCAAGATAAGGTTTTTGTAAAAAAAATGTTTAAAAAATCATTTATTGTTTTTAAAACAAGCTATTTTTGCTTGATTTAGGTACTCGCATTGCCATGTTATCCTACATATTATGTCATGTGCACCAAATTTCAAAGCACGAGAAGTAGATCAAATTTGAATTTCAAGATTTGACCCAAAAAATATCGGCAGGCCAAGATATGTAAAAGATTGTAAAAATGTTTTACCTGAACAGAAAAGGCTACTTAGCCCTACTACCAGGTAAAGATCTAATTTCTACCTAAATTTTGTACTTAAATAATCATCATCATCAAGTACATTTATCACATGGTGTTTTCGGACCATTTATTGCGTGATCTCAAAGAACGGTAAAGTTAGATAAGTTTATTGTGTATTGTTATTTTATTCTAATTGCAGGTATTTAAATAATTTGCATTTAATTTTGTTCTATGACTTTAACTACTTAAATGGTGTCAATGGAAATTTTTACTGACATTATCTTTATTTGAAATCCTATTGTTATTTTTTTAATGTAAGTACATAATCAAATGATATTTTAATTTTATTTGTAAAGAATTCACGGCTAAGATCTCATTATCAGTTGGAAACATTGAGCTCACAATTTATTGGGTAGACAAGAATTTCAGAACTGCATTAATTATTATTTGTTGTACAAGTTGGTATCTCAGCGCATTGGAGACTTTTGGTTTTAGCGCGCTCTCTATTTCTGTGTTTCTTAAATTTAGAGGGTTGTTTTGACTTCTTTATGTAACAATCAAACTTCGAAATATATATTTAAAAGAAAAACGGGAACATTAGTAGAATACTTTCGTGACTATCTTTCTAAGTATAAATACTCAAATAAATTATACTGTATATACTAGATTAGTAGCACAAAGTTTAAACACATCTACCATTAAGTCCGAATATGACTACTTTGCATGGCGTCTACTCAACTTGTTCTCATTCGAACAGGTTTGTTGGAACGTAACTACTGCAATTATTCTACATCTATGTAATATAATTACGATATTGCAGAATTAAACAAAGTAAATAAGTTCATACAACATTTGTACCATCTAGCTGCACGAGAATGTCTAAATACAAGTACCTATAGATCTGCTTAGTAGGTATTTGGGAACTAAGTAAATAGACACAGGTTTTCGGTGGAAAGAAAAGTATAATCAGTCATCTTAAAAAGCCGGCCAAGTGCGAAAAAATATTCTCTGAAGATCAAACCCCATCTCGCAAACCCCATTTTGATGTTTCGATTTTATAAACGTTACACGTGTTCGTAACGGCAATGTATCTATTGAACATTTTAGTTACTTTAGTGCTCAAAACTCGAACGGCATTAAGATGCTCGGATCGCTTTAGGTGTGACTTTGAACATATATGTGTAGGTACGGACAGTTAAACGCATATAATAAAAAAAGTCAATAAGTAACACGTTGAAAGTTGAACAGCTACTGTGATGATGCTGTGCTTACTGAAACTATGGGTTCAGTGCTAGCGGAAACTGTCCTTGGCGCGAGGTACTTTAATACCGTCCTTTTAAAGATGATTTTTTCGACATCATAATTTTCTGTCAAAACAAAATCCATTTGGCGTTAGAACTGGGGCCTTACCATGAGGTCTTAATTCCGACTCAGATCAGGTTTTAGCTGTCATTTTTAGTATGGATCTGACAGCGGACGAACCTAAACTGTATCGCATTAAGACGTCATGGTAACCCCTTGGTCATATTTGAACCACTGAAACATTAAAGACATCTAAAGACGTTTGAAATCACCAACTTCATAATTTGTCGATGTCAAAGTTTATACCAGAGGAATCAATGTGGAATAAAACACGTGTTGTGGAGAGTTTTGTCGTGCATGGATATCTCCTGGTCTTATACATTAAGTATTATTAAATAGAAATGTCATACCATCGTGCCGTCCCACTCACGCTAGCAGTATTTAATAGGAGAGTGAGAGTGACGATATGGCACGAAACGAACTTTGAATTTAGGATTCCGTAGTGTACCCCTGATGTGGGCTGAAGAACATTGCTGTCGAGTAGGCAGGCAAACAAAAATCCTGGACACGATGTTCAATTTAATTTGGGATTGTAAGTATAGTGCCTACCCCTGTGGGAAAGAGGCGTGACGGTATGTATGTATTAAGGTGTTTTATAAAGTTATCATGCTCGAAGGATTTTCTTGCATAGTGCTCAGAAAGGGACATATTCGTTTATATCCGCGAGCTCCGCGACAAATCTTAGCGTGGTAGACCCCATGAGTAGACAACGCGCGCGTTGTTCCGCCGCCACTGCGCCCGCGCCCGCGATGATTCACGATTGAAAGCGGCCCGTCCGCTCGTAATGTGCGTTAATTTCATCTAAAAATAACACCCATTCTTTTGTTTGTTAAATTTTTACGAAATCTGCCAGTGTTTATTAAATGTGTTCTATAGTGCTGGTAGTTTTCCGTTACTTCTATGCTTTGTGGCTGTGAACTCGTCAATCGGAAATATATTTAGTAATAATTTGTTTTTTAAATGGTGATCTTTACAACCGAAAGGAGAAAGCTAGTTACTTTTATATTTGGTACCTACCTTCCGCATGTTCACAATATCCTGGTATTGACGTACTTACTGGATGGCACATATTTCTTGAACACCATGATAAAGCAGTCTTTGCATTCACTTGCTCGGAGTCCATTACAATCCTCGTGCATTCAAATGACTGATAATATTAGCCCAAAGATCCAAGCGAAAATATGATAAACTATAAAACTAAACTAATATACACTGACGAGCAAAAATAAAGGGTCACTTTCCATACACAGTTGTACGAAAAGCTACCAGCTATTTTAGCTCGTCAGTATACCTATTATCAAAATTATTAAAGACAGTTGACGATTTCCATAAATTTCAAACCAATTGGCAGAAAATACGCCTAGTGTTAGTTTGTAAAAAAATTAAACCACGCCTAGCGGATACTTAATAAATAGCAGATGAAAAAGTGAACAAAAAATAAGTCTGCTATAGCCAATTGGTTGAAAAAACGCAGGTGTTTATTAGCAATCGCCTTCGTCTAGACTCGGAAAAAGAAATTACACATTTGCATTACCATTAATCATTCTATATGCTCAGGGGTAATCAACATTTAGTACTGTTCATTTGGATTTAAGGACCTTTTAAATTTAGTCGGTTGAAAGTTGGATTATTATTCAAGTGGAAACTTTAAACGTATCTATTATGTATGAGCCCATGGTTAATGTACTGTATTCAATCGGTTTACTATCCCATTGCCCAGTTAGTTACGATTGAGACTGTTACTGCAGTCAAAAACTCTTCAGAATCCATTTGAGACTGTAAGTGTAGAGTCTCGTTGAAATACATCGCTGCTGGGTACAAAAGTGGTAATATTTAGCTTAGTGGTAGTTCCATTCAGTGTTTTTATTTTTATTTGTGTGGTGCTAAATATTATTTTATCTTTATTAGACGAGCGCAGTAGCAAGCCGAGCTGCCCCGGCGCATCATGCAGTGGCCTACGAGCGGCTCGCGTTTGTTTCCAACTGCGACGTTGTATCTAACTACCAGTTTCCTATTTAACTTTTTCGTCTCTTTGTATCCACTTAAAGAATTTAACAATACCACTTTACCTATTTGTAGTTACTAAGGTTTATTTTGACACATTTTTTAAGTCTGTAATATTGTTTGTTTTACAATCTACAGGTTGATTGGTAAATCATTGTGCCTCCTATTATGGTTGAGTAAACTGTCTGTGTGCTGGTCATCTTAAAGCCAAATTACTATTCTCAAATGAATTAACATCTAAAAAGAGTTACTGTAATCTTACACAGTGTTCATTTATACTTATTAAAAGAATATATTTAAAATTTAAATTATTAATTACGCTGTCGCGGGGCTTCTATTTCTTTACCCTTCTGCCTGAGTAAGTTTTGTGGGGTAGTAAAGGTGGGATTATATCTCTAATACATTAATATCAAAAATTGTTATGCTAACTGTACTTTATATGAAATTAACTTTATAACATAAGTAAATTATAGAAATGCATTAGGTACACTTAATGTGTGTTTAATGAAATGTTATTAAATTAAATGATCGTTACAGAAAATAATAATCATATTAAATTTAAATATGATGAATGTTGTTGTATGATTCAATAATAATATCAAAAGAGCGTTATAGCGACTAATATTATAGCAAATATTTTTATACCCATCGTTACGCACCCGTTTTAGTTGTCATTTTTATGACACCAATCTGAAATATTTTTAAATACAGAAAACATCTTTTTAGGCCTCTAGGCTGGCAACGCATTTGCAATCCTGTAGTGTTTTGGGTGTCTATGTGTGGTGATGCTCACTTATCACCAGGTGACCTCCCATTTGCTCGTTCGCCTTTCTTGTTGTATAAGTAAAAAGATTCTCAAGTTGGTTTATAAACGACCGAGTTCTGAGATGCTTAGTTAACAGAATAATACAACCGGATAACCTCTTATTTTTTTAACTCAGTTAAAAATAATAATAATCGTAATTATTTTTAGTCAACCGTAAAACAGTTCATTCGAAAGAAAGTTGTTGAATTCTCAACTCTTACTAAATACTTTAATAGACTCAACAACTTTTATGACTTTATTTACTCTTGAGTGCTCTCCTTTACTCTTGAGTTGGGGAGAGGCCTTTGCTCAGCAGTGTGACACAATAGGCTCATAATAATAATAACAATTTACTCTTGACGTTTAATTTTTTTTTACCAACAAATGTTCGCCGTTTTACACCGTATCATAGATCTTAGAAAGCTCTTCAGGTTAAGCCGGCTAGCATCGGGCATGTGACGAATAGTCACCATATCACAAAGTCGGAAGAAGACGACTATAAAATTTGTCCACAAAAAGTTCTCAGTACAAATAGACGCATACCGCATATATATTTAAACCTTTAAAGTTATTTTAAAGTGTAGGAATTCAGAACAAACATTTTGTCCTCGTATTATACGCGTTGTTTGCACAGTTTGATGTTTGAACTGTCTGCGGACAACTCGCGGGGGGCGTGGCTTTATTCAGTGCCTACAATTAATACAAAACTGATGTACAGTCAACAGCAACAAATATACATTGACCAAGATCTGTACACGACTCTATTGTCCCATAATTCCAAGTCTGACAGCCAGTTTATGTTTCTTTATTAGAATAAGTGTCTGGAAATGTGTACCTGAACAAGTTGCTGCAATCACTAAATATGTGTACCCGACGGGGCACAGGCTCCCTGGTATAGAGCGGACGCTTGTTGATCAACTCCGTGATACAAACGAGTTCCGTACACCGGGTAGAGTTTGTCCCTGCCACGAAAATTGAGAGTTCGACGCCTCGGTTCTAATTGCCCCCCACGTCAACACCGGTTCCTTTGACCAATAGATTAGGTGTATCACAACCCATGGCGTTGAGCGTAAGTAGCTATTTATCTGGCGCTTGCCTTTTATGCGACGGTCAATGTAATGCTATTACAAACACGGCGCTCACGACCTGTGTTTAGGGGTCCGTGTCGGAGGATAGGCGTTTGTTATAGCTATATTTTATGACGTATCGCTGCTTTCCATTCCCGATTAATAATTAAGGCATTATTATGTTCATAAATACTTAACATTGCTTTAAATTATGGATTTGGATGTTACGTAATTTTAAAACGCCTTATTGCTATTTGCAACTTAAAATCTCGCCCAATAGGTAGATAAACAAGAAATCCAACGATCACAAAGATCCAACAATTACGACAATCTGTACCTAACTAAGCCCACACTTGAATTATTTTAACTCTGTGTTGCTGGCGTTGTGTATTTTTTATTAGTCGCCAAACATAACATAGGCTACTAAGAAAGGACAGCTCTCATAAATTATTACTAGCGTTCAAATATTGAAGTCAGTGAGCTTGTTTATTTTTTAAAGCCGGACGCATCCAACCTACAGTATAGTGTTTAAATGTATTCTCAAACAAAGGGCCAGCTCAGGGCAGTGTGAAAGGAGTTGTGCCGCCTCTATTACTGTGTATTGTGCATTTGTGCCTAATTGAAACACCATTAGCACTGACTCAAATAATTTGATACTGGCTATTAATACCGCAGGAAAATATGTAAAACAAGGTTTACAGTGATTCGCGGTGACAGAGGCTTGGGCAGAAGGGTAATCGACGAATCGTGCTTTAGAAACGAAGTAACACAATTCACTAGGTAGATAAGCACCAATTCTGCTTTTGTACCAGTTTTATATTTTTCCTGACACGTTAAATGAATAAATATTCATGTGTAGCAAAAACAAAATTCATTTTCGTATTCTGCTCTAGAATATTCATAATAGGGTAGTCGTTATATTATAATATCAAGACTGGTTGGGTGGCGTACCAGGACAACGGGCAGACAGCCTTAAGTTTACTTATAATATTAAGATAAATATTTCACAGGCCCATGTGAAACCTTTATGGTTTGAGAATATCACTTTAAAAACGTGCTGTGTTCGAGCCCCGAATGTTTTTATAGCAATTAGATACGTTTTACCCACCCCTATTGTATCGGGCACAAGCTTGTGTTAACGGCAAGTCAATAGTGGACGAGCTACAGTAACCTTCGTACATGGGCTGTGTTTTCGGGTTTGTCTGTTAAAATATACGTAGACTACTTTAATTCTTGGGCGCAAATAGACTACCACAGGTCGGGAGTTAAAAGGAAATACTAACATTGCCTGGTAAGTGGTCGCGGTAGGTGCCGCGAGGTGGTCGCATGACCACACGTTCTCTGTTTACGCATTAAGTATTGTCCGCTCAAAACTATCATCGGACACTACGAGCTATCCGATATCAAAAAATAGCACATAGATACCTATTATATCTACTTCAAAATAAGATACGACCTTCAGTTCATTCATACCAAATCATTCGTTAATCAATAAATTTTCTAAATGTAATGAAAACCATAATTGACGATAACATTAATTCAACAGTTTCTTGAATCGGTGGCGGTGGTCTAGTCTATTTGAATGTACAGTAGTGTACAAACATAATACGGGCTAAAGCTGCGAGGGCAGAAGGCGCCGCATCGCTATTACCAATTTCGGAGTGGAGAACGTTACACAACAGCTACTGATATTATAATACTCGCGCAACTTTTCTCATTTTAATGTTGTTTCCTCGCAAAGTTTAAATATAAAATGTAATGACGGCGTACGCATTAGTGAGTCATTGAGTGCGTGCGTGCTGCCGTACAACTTTCGCCCCTCATATAGAAACAATAGAAGTTAAAACAAATGAAAAATAAACTTTTCAAATAAAATAAAAATAACCCTCTTGGTGGTGAGGGTGGCGGGCGGCCCTCTCCAATAAAAAATATAATAACTTTTCTCTTTATTCGGCGTAATGGCAACGATTGTTCCTTTCTAATAATGCTGCCGTCCCGTTTTCGCAGATTATTATAATGGGGTGACGTGGACACTGAACCCGCGCTGCACTCAGTTGGGTTTGAACGCGACTTTTCGTCAGGATTAACTTCTTTGTTTAGTAATACTTATAAAAAAAGAGTTTACAGATAACTGTTAGCTTGTTTCTTGTCTGATATAGCAATCGATGATCTGAACAGTGGCGTGCAAATATATAATATAGATTAGTTGACAATGCTATTAAGTAGTCGGTTTAATTAATCTCGTGCGGAAAAAAACGGCTATTCTCAATTACAGTACGTATTATGAACAGATGCATCCACGGCTTATAAAACGGTTTTATTGTGATGGAAAGCGAAACGAAGTCGACATCTACACTGATCCTTGCATGTTACAACCTTTACTTTTTCTGGTACCTAAGTACTTGATGATATGACGTAACCGTAACAAATGCTCGAGTATAACATCACTCGAACTTCGCGACAAATATTTTCATACAAATTTAATAGTTGCTTATAAATTTGCCATGCAAATAAATATCCTATTTTGAATGTTTTACGATACTGTTCATTTAAACAGCTATTACAGGCGCAACGGAGCAACCACGCTTTCGTCTCTGATGCAAATAACCACTCACATGCTCATTATAATATTATAATAATAATCTATTGTTCTCGACACAATAATAACATTGCAATCGTGTTTTGAATTCTGTACCTATCTACAGGTTAGTAATTATAATAATTGTTATTTGTAAAGCGACATTTTGTAATTTTATATTTCCACTAGCAACAACTACAATTCAATGTATTTTATCAGTGAGTCTTGTTTTATGATAAACCCAACTAGATTTGGGCGAAGACAGTTTAGAAAAAATGCAAGTTAAGGGTGTAAGGGGGTTAGTAAATGTACCCCCAGTCATTAATAGAAAAGAATATTGCTAAATAAATTAGGATATTGACATCTTCTATATACCCTGTTCGGACGTATATTATGAATAAAATTCTAAATGATCTAAAAATGTTTAAAATTTGAAAAATAACGAGTTTTGTTTGGCATTTAGATAATTGTCCGTTTATCTCAATGCATTTTTGAATCTTGAATTGATTATATGACATCAAGAGATTTAATTTCAATTGACATTCATCTGCGACTGAGGGATTGAATTGTTTACTGATGATATGACCATTAATGCCACCCAATTTTTTTTATTTTTACATTATTATCGACATTAGTCTGGCAGGTAGACGGACTGGCGACGGGTCGGGTAAGCTCAGCGCCACATTTATATGCATCCTTCCTTTAAAATCACGAATATACCGTTATTTTGATGAGATCTTTCATTGTTTTTGGTATTGGATAGGTATTACAATAATGAGTATCTGCAGTAATGAGATTAATTACATTAAATTAATTATTGTTTCTTGGCAGCGACTCACAAATTATAAAATACCTTGCTCAGGAAAATAATATAAACTGTCACGATGTAACCAGTAGTTGTTAAATACCTAGATGTTGTTGTGACAAATGGATGTGTAATTAGATTAATCATTTGTTTAAATAATAAAATAAGTGGTAGATAATAGAGAACGCTCGCTTAGTCCGCCACTGGCCCTACACAGACGGCGCGACAGAATTGCGGGTGAGGACAAAAATCTGTTCACAAAAACATCGCATGTTTGGTCTGTCTACTTGTTTGTTTAGTTGGCCGAAACTAAAAAATCTACGAACATTGTCTGGACCGTATTTACACAAGATACAGGGTGTCATTTATAATGAAATGTTTGCTACACAGCTAAATGAAGAGAAATTATATTTTTCTAACTACTCGTAGTAAGTGAGTGTGGCATCTTCAGTTATCTTTACATACTCGTACGCTGACCAATGAAATTCTAATGCAGCTATTAATTAGGAATTGTAAGTAGTACGTTTATCCTCCACGTAATAAAATAAAAAAAGGCTTAAATAGCTATAGACTTTTTTTTGGGTATAATGAGCCTACCTTTTTTACCATTTCAATTAAAACAAACATGATAAAGTCTTTATTAATGACACGGGTAAGAAAAAAATACTACCAATTCGCTAGCAGCAAGTGGATGACGAAAACCGGTGCATAGATTTGAGCAGACTCTTCCATGGTGACTTTATTTTGTATTTGGAATTAGATTTGAACAATTCTCATTTGTTCTCGGTCTCCCCTTTTTATAAACAAAATCATCCGTAATCCTATTACTCTCTTATGTCCTTATAAAAAACATTTATTTATTCGAGAACGTATAAGTAAAGCAACCATCGTCTAACCCATTTTTGTTTGTTCAACCTGCCATGCTTTGTTTTCTTTATCCACAATTCGGGGTCACTATTTACTTTTTGCTCCTCGATTTCTAAAATAAATTCCGTTGGAGATATTAAATCAGCTCTAGATTAAATTGTATTAACTATACGGTAAAGGTTTCTTAACAAGATTTGTATAGTGCACTCTTGCAAAAAATTCTTGACCTGCACTGTATTCGAGTTCTCGAGGTTCGGCCAATGAATCTCCGAAACTCACGTGAAAACGGTATCGTGCGTCTTTTTCTATTTCGAGAATATGCGAACACCGGCCACGGAGCGAAGACCCATGATGAAGGAGGAAGCGCGAGATGTCTGATGAGGTCCACGAGTAGAGTGACTGTGGCGTGGGTGTCTAATTATATGCAGTATTCATCTCAAGTCTGAGTGGGTATATTCAAGCATAACTGTGTGGTTCATATGCCTGTAATATTCTAATAATAGAAAAAATATATACGGTAATTATTGTTGGCCTTGAGTAAGAAACGAGCGTTTCTAGGTAGGAATAATATGTAAGATTATCAAATATGCATTTACAACGTAGTTTTATAATGATAATATGTAATATGTTAAAAACGTATCACACACCTACCTTATGGAGTATCTTAGATTGAAATTCTTCACAAAGAATTGAAAGTGTAAAATAAATATAATGTCGAATAATGAACATTGGTTCATAATATAGGAGCTTCGTTCTGAATGCGGATGGTTTGGCAATAGTACACTTGAAACGCGAGTGGTGCCATACTCGGCGCGCTAGACAGGGTCTGAGGTTGTTGCGCGGGAAAACGATTGTCATTTGTCAGTATAAAAAGAAATAGACGCGCAGACAGTGACCTCGGGAACTGTCCCGCGTTTCTTAATTGATAACTAGGCTTTTCTTTACTACAGTTAGGTACTGTGGATTATTGTCATAGTGACGGTACTAAAGTTGCAGTGGAAGTTTTTAATACTGTTTCGGTGTTGAGTTTGCTACAATAGTAGTCTTCAGATATTTTTCCAAAACAGTAATAATCGAAATAAAATAGTAATATCCGAATTCCCTTTTTGTCCACGTTAAACATACGATTTAGTCGGGTCTTGGACCCTTTACATTCTCTCTTCGATATATAAATCTTTACAAAACAAGAAGTTGTAAAATGATAAATTGCTTTAGATGTACGCAATATTCAAACAATCATATTTGCTTACTTTTTGTTTAAAAGTCTTGCCAACACGATATACATTTCAATTAAAACGGAATAATCGTCTTGATGAACCGCGCCACGCAAATAAAACTCGGGCGTCGCGCAACACACATTTAATTGTTGTGTCGGCTGATTTCGATCATTGAATACTTCCGTGAGCCAGAGTCGCGGTCGCCGGTCTTAAGAAAAAGGATGATGTGATAAAATATCCCGCCGACCAACTTTTATTGCCATAATTGGTCCCGTTATTATCACGTTACCTACGCCGCGAGATGCTCCTGTGTGCGTCGGAGGGAAGTGCAGCTCCGGGCGACTACCAACCCTAATCGAAAACATAACAATATATTTGTATCATGCCAAATGGCGTCAGCATGGTATTTATTTACCCTTGCCGATATTCCGAACCGGCATCGAACCAAAACCCACCGAAGCGAACCACGAAATACTGTAATTACGTCCAATATAAGCCGCTCACAGTATTATTAACATTTTGTGGAGTCACGAATAATAAAAAATGATAAGTTTAATAACAATGAAACGTATCATTGTCATGCATTATGTTATGATTATTCGAGTTTTATAGTTTAAGTCGACATTAAATACAGACCTACATATTTCGATGGCTACACAAAAACAAAGTATAATTATAACTAAGATACTTACCTAATGGGCACTGCTCTATTGCTACATCTTTATTATTATTCATTTCGTTCCCTGTCCGTTGGAATATTATGATGTTTCTATCGTCCGTTGCTTTTTAAAATATTTGACTCAATTATTAGGTGAAGTTCCTATTTTGCTTCTTAGACTGCCAATGGTTTATTAAATTTTACAGAATTGAACTTTCGAAACCGTGACGTGATGAAAATACGTTTCGTAACATATTATACCCGTAACATATTATTACTCCCGGCCATAGCTTTACTTTTCGGATTTTTCTATGTGTTCTAATTTTCAACGTCGTTTAGATATTGTATTATACCCCTTCAAAGACGAAATTGTGTCAAAAAATTTCCGGCTAAATATGAACACTACTACGCTAAATTTTATAGTCTGAGCTATACTTTTTGCTCTGGACATTCGACAATGACACGACAAGTCGCTTGATCAATCAGGCATCCCGTGTAAATAGAAGACATTAATAAACAGAACAGCATGTATTTTTTTTTATTCTCCTTAAAGTATTAGATTCGTACTAGCATTTAGCTAACCGCAAGAAATTAAATATTGTTTACATTGAGCATTAAAGAAAAACATTCATACAAGCCGAATGCACCAGCACAAGTACAATGTTGTGAAGTTAATAACATCTATTTTATTCGTTTTCGTGCCCGCCTGCCTGTCCAATGGCCCTCTGCGTAATATTATACATGAATCAATTTATACGAGCGCAGCGCGCGAGCGGCTGCATATTTTTCAATTACGTCAATTTAAAATAATACTTAATTCGCTATTGTGACTCATTGAGAGCATTATTGTGTCAGTCGTCTCGTTCGTCGGTCAAATAAAGCCAGTATTAAATTGTTCGACAGCCGCATATGTCGCGGGCGGCGACGTGTCTGATCCTGCGCTTGCGATTTTCAATAGACACATGGACATCATTTAACCGCTGTTAGACAATTCCCTATCTAATGAAGAGAGGCAATGATAAGCGGTCACATTGCGGGCCGTGGGGATCAATAGATATGTTACTACCGCGCCCGAGTTGAAGATTAAAAAATGACCCAATTGTCTCATGTCGCAATCAGTTTACCTCAAACAAGCCACAGTATGAGTAGTCCGTGACAGTCAATGTGACAGAGGGACCGTTTTTCAAACGCAATTTACTAGGAACGTAACATATGTGGGGATGCTCAGATAACAAAATCTAGCCAAAAGGAGTTGTCTCGTGCGCGTGCTTTATACGAATAGAATATGAAATAAATTTGTTATTGCAAAGTAACGAATGCAAATGTAAAAAAATACACTGGGTCGCAAGGCTTCAAGTAAAATGTCGTAGGGACCCTATCTCCTTATTCATAAACGCTCGTTTATAGTTCACGTTATTTTATCATTCGTTCATCTTTATCTCCCATTTTGACATCTGCCTTTGCCAAACAAAGAGGAAATATACATTAAGCTACAGTAGGTTTTTTAATTTTTATAAAAACGTATGTCTCTTGCCTACGATACTACGTTTGAAATACCTATGTTGCAATTTGCGATGACAGACTTTGTTTTATATAGGCTATCGACAAACTTGTGATAATGAAAAGTAGAAGTTCGCAAAGGAATAGTTTATATGTAGTTATATCTTATCAAATTTACGTTATATGAAATATAGTACAGACTACGAGTTAAGTAATTAATTAAATGCAGGGATGTCTGTTCCACACATATTCCACAGGCGCACTTATACTTGCAGATGCTTTGTAATAATATCTCATTTAAATATGCAAACACGTAGGAACGGGCGTATTTTACGTATAAAGTTATACAAAGTAAGCGTGTAAAAATACCTGACCGGGACATTTGCTTACATAAAGTACTCTTCCTGGCCTTTTAAAGTTCATTCAGAAGATAACAATGACGACTGGCTTTTAGTTCGCAACAATACAAATCCAGTACAAATCCATCCGTCTGAAAAATACCAGACTAGGTACTAGAAGTTATAATGTACAATCTATTGATCTGCATGCTGTTATTTAAAAGTTTAGTTTACCAAATACATAAAAGAGATTGCACGATAAACGTTTAAAGATCTGCACTGACTACGCTATCATTCGACCAAACGTTACAGCTGCCTTCCGAAATCTGCTTGACCATGACGAATACACACACTGATTTACTTACACGTGGAAACCATTCATTCGGATCAATCCATACGGGAGCACGGAGCAGTGCGACTGCGAATGACCGCGCCATTAGTGGCGGGCGACCTTAGAGATACCTACCCATTTCGTGATTGATGAAGTCGTATTTTTCTGCATTTACATTTATCAAGATCTGTATAATTGTTTTATAATAGAAGAAAGGCTGTTTTCAGGTGTATAAATAACAAGTCCTGGAACGTAAAATATTTATAGCGCTAAGCAAGGGAACTAGTTGTGTTTAGGCTTCCGTAGCCAAATGATGCCAATACTCTATCACTTTGGTTCCGGTGTTTGTCCATCAGTTTGTCACAGAGCTGTACCGTTTACGCTATAACGGATAGAATTGATATTTTCACTGAGTGTTTATTACTATTATAAAAAAATATATAAACAGCTTCCTGTAAAAACGTGTATTATAGGTTTATCGGAGTTATTTGCTCGATCTTATCAATAGTACTGTGGTGCAGAAACAAAAGCTTTCGTGTGTGAGCCAGATTTGAATTTGTCCCGTTTCAATCTCAAAATTGTTTTTCAACACTTTCAACTGCAGTCGTTTGCTCAAATATAGATATTAGAGAGTTACAGAAATAGTATAAAAAATGTAATGGTCTCTTTAGAACTAACAATTGCCTCAGAGTTGTAGTTACATATTTCCGACACTGATATTATAGGATTGGTCTTTTTTACGTTTTTTAGTCGATGCGTGCAAACTTGCGTTTGTTCTCCTAACAGTAAGTAATGAAGAAGCTTTCCAAATAATACACAGAGTTTTGCGTGACCACTCCCGCGTTGCAGACTGACTACTGACCTCTAACGCCAGAGACCGTCTCTAAACTTAGGTGTAATTCTCAATTCTTCATGTAGAGTTAGCTCTTCCGATCATTTCCCAAGCATGGTTCATGAAAAAAAACCACAAAACTGCTCGCGCTCGCAACTAATACTTAAATAAGGTTCTGTATTCGTTAATAAGTACTCGAAGCTGTGTAAAAATAGCTTTTTGAGGTGAAGTAATACCAAGGCCACACGACCAGACCACGACAGACCACGTGTTCGTCCGTCTGTCATATAGTTGTATCTCCTGATGTTAAAATGTGTACGTGTACGTACATACTTAAACTAAATATTATAAACGAGTTCAACTTCACTCTTTTGCAATTCTGTGGCGGTAGATTACAATAGAATAAATTAATTAAGTTTTCTCACCTATCGTATATTGCCTTGATAGTAGGTACTCCTGAACCAATGTGTCGAATATAGGTAAAATGTTGCATCTATCAATGCTGGAATTCGTTATTAAATTGCAGTATTACGTGGGTATTGCGGTTCTTTCTTGCATTTAGATCGATGTAAAACATTTTACATACATTTTAGTACGTTGAACCGTTATAGTATAAATAAAATATCTACTTCATTATAAATATCTATAGAGTGTTACAATGTAGTCGACCGACTCTGTATTTGGTTAATATTCCTACCGTTTAACTTTAATTAGGCGATTTATATTCAAGTTGCACTGAAGAGTGGCTCTATATTATTTATTGCGTGAATTAAGGCTCTGAATGTTATGTCCTGTTGTACTTTGTTGTACACGTTCCGATGTGATATAACTGCGCGTTCCGTCTGTTTAGGTTAATAAGACGAATAAGGAACTATTGAGTTCTTACCCCTGTATTTAAAAATGGTTTCATTCGTTTATATTTAATTCGAAATATAATTAGTTTTTTTGGCTACCAAGTCACAAAAAAACGCGTAAGTTTGAAAATATAAAACGTGTTCCTCCACGGTTTTAAAATACGCAAGTCGGTGGAAATTGAGTTCCATGGACAGCCTCTGGTACTGAACTGACTAACATAAACGACTTGGTTTAACAGTACATCTTTTTTTGTAATACAAGACCTGTGCTGCGAGACTTGCATCTCTTTACATATTAAGTTTTTGATGTACCTACTACTTATCATTTTGCCGTAACTAACAGGTTTGTAATTTAAAAATAAATGGGGTTGATTTGAAAATATTTTTTTGCTTGCTATGTCCAGCAAACGTAAGAAAAACTTTACATTAGTAGTAACCATACGTGCGTAATTGAAAAACGTATCTAGACTCGCTAGATAAGATGAAGATATGCGCAAGTGATTTTTGAAAACTCCTATGGGACAGCTTCAATGAGCTTTGATCTGTAAATAAAAAGACATTGAATATTTTCGCTTATTCATTTTTGATTACTGCCTAAGTGTAATTGTTTAAAAGAAATTATCCTTCAAAAGGTGTGGCATGAAGTGACAGCAACGCATCAGTAGCGGTGGGTGTTCGCGAGCTATTTTTGTACGTGGTCGGGGCTGGACCAGCTACACTGAACACTGATCTCTGTTAATTTAATTGGCGTTCTGCGAGATGGAATCGCACGTATTTTAATAATGGACAGTACGAATGAAAATATGCATAATTGTTGATAATTAAACGTCTACTGATGAAGTTTGTAATGAAGTGCAGTAAATTATCGAATGGGCACAGTGATTTTAAAATGTTTACTCGTTCAATTGTACTATTGCTACGCTCAAAAAGGGCATCATTTATGTACACATTTCTGTAAAGAATGTTGCAATTAAATAAATGAATACTGAATACTCTGTTGTAAGGTTTATAGGTGAATCGCGCAAAGTAATGATTTACCGTGAGATGAAATATAATAGGTACCTACTTTGATTAGGTATAGCTTCTGCCCACGATTTCGTCCGCGTAGGATTTGTTGGTAATAATTTGTTGTTAGTCGAGCGCTAACAGCTATGCAGATAAAATAGACACGTTATCCCAAGTAAACTTTTCGACACTTTTTCACCATAATGATCAACGTCGGTTAAATCGTCTGAAATTAGAGCAAACAAACGCACAGACAAACAAACAAAATAATCTTTAGGTTTCTATTGCGTTAATAAACACCTTTAATATTAGTTTTTCTTAGATATTTTCTATGAACAGACACTTGCTCACATACAAATTTATTACGGTTAGATTCGATTTTAGTATACGGTAGTTGCTCGTAGTTAAGTGCTAGACTCGATTCGGTAACTAGGTACCTACCTCTAGTTAGTGCGTTGGCTGATTTTAACAACGACCTAGTATACCACACACCATACGAAGTAGGAACCTACTTGTTATTAATTGATCCGCGCAGTAGACGAACGTATTCACAGGTATAGTTTTTCACTGTCAATTACGAGAAATCTCACACGTGACGCCTATTCCGTGAACAACAACATTGTTCGATATACTTGTACGAGCGCTTAATCACCGCTATCGCGATATATTTATATACAACCGACTACGTAAGAACGTAATTTTTTGCATCAAGCATTGTTTTCACCGCATTTATGTTACTTTTGTTTTAAACTATTATTCGTTACACGGATTCGTTCATTATATTTTATTACAAACATGACACTGTAAAACCTAAAGATATAACTACTGGCGATCAATATCATACATTTTTATGGAAAGAAAGTGTATATATTTAAAAACGTAAATATTGCCTTAAGTGAATATAAAACCTGTCATATAAAGGGACTGAGAATTTATTATCTGATGTAATAAAAAGACAAATAGTGATAACTTGCCATTTATCACGATACTCGTATGTGCTAAATATATTCATTTTACCTACCTACTAAACAGAGCAGTAACTGACTGACTAACAACGCACAGCTTAAACCATTTAAGTTAGATACTTGAAATTTGGTAGAGAATGTAAAGCTTGAGTATCAAGGTGTAGTAAGATTTTTTAGAAGTTCCCACGGGGTAGCTCTTTTTCAATTCTTCCACTGGAGTGAAGATGCGGGTGTAAGTTAGAAAAATATAAAAACTTATTTACAAGAACGCTTCATCTTTTATGTTGCGGACTGCTAAGGAATGGAATGCGCTTCCGTCGTCTGTCTTTCCGGATAAGTATAACCTTGGACTATTCAAATCCAGAGTGAACAGGCTGTTACTGAACCAGTGAGCTACATCTTCGGCCTCATCTGCACTTACCATCAGGTGAGATATAGGTCAATCGCTGGTCAGTTCATAATGATAAAAAAATTAAAAAAAAACACACAGTGCATAATTATTTCAAGTTTTATAAATTATGATTCGTTTGCATTGAAAGTATGAATATAGTTGTGTTTATAATATATCAAACTGACGTTACATTTTTATAATATATAGTCATTTATGATAATAGATAGTAGATATGGATGTGTGTACGTGCATGTGCCTGTGAGCCGAGGCAGTGGAACACAATAAACTGCGCTCACGCTACGCGGAGCATCATATTAATAAATTTACTTTTTATCAATACAGTATAAATAGTTGCATGCGAACAGACAACAAGGTAAGTAAATTCTTAAGGGGAATAACTCACTTCTTGTTGCTGGTGTTTTCAATAACTATAATACAAACCTACCTCTTATTACAATGAAAATGCTGGTTATTAAGTAATCACTGGTAATTAAAACTAATCATTTTTGTCATTACTTTCTGAAAAAGTTGAAAAACACTCTCGCTGCTAAGTTTTGTTTTGTCTCGAGAAATAAATGGAGTGCCTAGGTACTTTAAAAATGTACTCGTACACTTCCTCCCTACTTTAACAATTTAATCGATACTATTCAAGTAAAGGTTGACTGGAAGAGATCCCTTAAAGGGATATGTCCGCCTTTGTGCATGTATCTCAGTGTTTGTCTTATTTTACTATCCATTTAAAGGGAAACCTGATAAGGGGATCCTAACTTAATATTATGTGATTTTCCAGTGTAAGAAATTATGTAGTTCCAATGAAATTCCGCAACATTGCGCATGGTCATATTATTAATTAATGGTTTATCTTAACGTTTAATGCCGAGACTCTTACAAGCTGAATCGAACATTAGGAGCTTGTTTTTATGAAAGCCTCACTCTGCGTTGTTTTAAATAGCATCTCCGACAACCCCATATGATCTTTCGCGAAGTTAGTAACAGCGAATGCACATAAAGGTAATCCAAACCAGGAACAGCACACGTCCAACCTTACCACTTATACGGGGTTTCGCAACTGGCAGCTTTTAAAATAGAGCTTTGAAACTAATTCCAAAAACGACTTTAATGACTTTAAAATTGTTTCCTGGTGCGATCGTATTTCAGTACATACCTACCTATTTTAAAAGTTATGAGCCCTATGGGCAAATATTTTCATCTAGGTAGGTATCTATTTTTTTATCAAAATTACTTGAATATAGATATAAGTATTTATCTTAGCTCTAATACTTCGTTAAAAAGGTGTATTGTAGGATAACACAATTTGATTGTATTAGGTATTTTGATTCACATAATCAGCATAATAATCATTTGCTGAAGTATGTGCGAGTACGACGACGTCACTATCAATGGATAGTAATTATTACATGGCCTTAAATGTAATTGTAATACTAACCGCATTGAATCAAAACTTTATGAATCGGAACACTTGTTAATTTTATTTAATCCCGAGTTGAAACGTCTACTTAAGACTTACGCGGAAATTCGCTATATTGCTACCAATAAGTGTAATTATAATTTACACGTTGAATTCATTATACGCGGTCGGCTGCGGGCCACTTACCGTATTTATTATCTATACATTTGCTCGGTTTTAATCGAAAAACTTGGTAACTTTCTACAATGTTTGTTTATTGTCATTAAAAACCAAATTTAAACGACAAAAAATAGTGGGGTCCGTTTCGTCTAGTAATTAACAGATAACCTATTTAAAACTAATCTGACTGAAAACTAAATACTTGAAAACCTGTTTTTATTACCCCAAACAAGATTATATAAGTGTACAATGAAAATAAAACAATCAGGGAAACCAACTGTATTATCAGACTATCACACACTGATGTGGCAAATCGAAAACCGGCCAAGTGCGAGTCAGAGTCGCAAACGAATATATCCGTACCTCCTTACCGAATAAGCACTTCCCTTGTATGGGACCGCTTCAATTTTCAACTTTTATTTAACGGTGTAGAAAAACAGCTCTCTGAGAGCCTAACGGACAGTGGAGGCTGAGTAATAAGATTCCGTTTTCACATTTCGATCACGGAACCCTAAAACAAATGTTCCAAAAATGTTTAGTCATGTCATAATAAGTCGATAGGTTTTTCCTGTTGCGCTCTTCGAAAAATACTTCCTAACCGATCCACTCTATTAATTTAAAAAGTAAAGGCATTAAAACTGGTTCGATTAAAGGCTGATAAGGCAATTATTTTATAATGTAGAAGTAAGTTACGACATTGTTGCATGACATTTTCAGGCGTAAGTTATTAACATCGCATTCGGCGTATCTACCAGTATTTACAATTTAAGCACGCAATACGCCTACGAATGGATTATTGAAATAATAAGAACGTATTTATTTACTACTTATTATCTTATTATTATAAATAACAACTGATTAGCATTTTTAATCGATGCTGGCTAAATGTAGCGTAGTTGGATATAAAGTGGGAGCAAATAAATGTCTGGTTGCTACACCACGGAGGCAAAAAAAGAGTTACTTAGCGTTTCGTCGTTTCACGAAGAAGCGCTAGGTCGGTAAATATTTTCATGCTGTTTATTGTTTGAGGATATTTGGATAAGTAATAAAAAGTTGGCTAAGTGCAACTTCCAGGAATTCAAGACAACTTATAACACGACTCATTAAGTATGTAATTGTTTAAAAGGTAAACGGTAACACTTGTACGTAGTTTCGGTTTTTTTTATTGAAATTACGTTTGTTTTCACTTGTGGTTATTTTTATATTACAAAATGTCTATAATGTGTTAGCTTTTCTAGCCTTAAACATGATATTAACTAGTTCAGACACTTAAGTTACATATGTATGTTGTTAGAATGTTAGTATAAATTAGCTTGTCTCGTTTGCTTAGTTAGGGAATGGGTCAATTGGTGTAACTTGTCCCATGATATTTATTTAATAGATAGATACATCATTGTGTGTAAGTATATTTAAACGTAGTTTGATAAATAAAGTAAAATTTATCTCATGTAATGGTATGATATGTAAATATAGTATGCGTAACTATGCGTAACTAAAAGTGTTTAATTTCCATAAAGTTCATTAAAAAAAAATTCAGATCGTAAGTAGGTACTTAGGTCTTTTGATAACACTGTATGTGTTAATATGTATACTTACAATCATTTGCAGCCATTGGTATCTCGTAGAAAGTACCTACCGATGCATGGCAACTCATATTGTACGATAAAAATCCATTTTCTCACGATCTTTGATTATATTACAACTGCGGTATTAAATTTAACTTTTCAAGCTACGTATTTTCTATAGTAAGTAGATAAATTTGTCAGTGAAATTTGCTTACCTTTGAAAACAAAGTGCTCTCGAAAGAAGAACGAGACATACTAAAATAAACTTAACAATGAAACGTAAATTGAACAGAATTTCTTATCGGCCACGTTGTAACTTTATTCTTGTGGAACAAACTTGTGACTTCTCGGTAGACTTTTTACAATTGGGTACGCTACTAAGAATGTGGATGACTAAAAGCGTTTTTACCACGACAACTTGGTGTTCGCTTTAGGTACAACCCTTAGCTTGTAGAATCTAGCTCATCTTTCCCTTTTCTGTCTGTCTGTCCGCGGCTTAGCTCAGAGATTCCTAGTACTAGAGAGCTGTAATTTGACATGGGTGTACGTATTGACTACGCCGACAAAATTTTCCCTACACGTAAAGTGGGGATGATTTTTTTTCTCGTTTTTTCCCATACTGTGGGGTGTTGTTGGAAAGGTCGTTCAAAAATATTGTGCAGAAAATTTTGGGGGATTTTTCGATTGAATAAGAATCCTAATATTAAGCTTTAAAGTTTTAATTATTGTTAGAATTAAGTATCTTCCCCTTGCCAGCTAAACGGTTGTATTTGGATAGGTGAAAAAATATATAACGAAGTTTAAAGGAAAACTATAATAAGCTTGGTTGGTTTTACAATTTTTCTACTCCAGTACTATTTATCTGTGATTTATGTTATCACGAGCAACATTATAAGAACACTCATAATAAGACTTTGGATATTTCTGTATTGTCTATTCCCTTCTAAAAGCAATTTTGTCGTTTGTCGTTTTCATGTTTCCTGCTCTTGTCTATCTTGTTTGATTGAAATAGTTTTATCAAAGTTTTGTAACGTGTCTTAAAAAACCATGGATGAAAACGAAATGAAATCAACACCGGAAGAAATATCCGCGGCGGCCCAGGAAGTGATGGAAAATTTGTTGCCTAGAAAATCTCGGCAATGATAAAGCCTAAATACGAGAATTTCATGACGTGGAGACTGGACACTAGACTTCTTCATTTTTGGAGAACGTATTACTTTCATTTAGTAAGTACCTACTTAGTCGTAGAAAAAGTACCTACTTATTGTATGCAACGTTGTATAAGCAAGTCAACCCACACCACTCGTCTTTTTTGACCCCTCTAATACAACTGTTGCATAAAATACCTACTATAACGAGTAATAGTCGACCAACTTTTTTAAATGTACTTCAAACCATGGACTATGTTCATAGTATCGAATAAAAATGAAGAATAATAATTGTGATCATATTTAATATCCGCCTATTGTGACAGGAAACTACGGAACCCTACACTGCGCGTGGCTCGACACGCTCTTGGCCGGTTTTTTCCACATTTACAATTGCATTATGTTTGACATTGTTTAAAAAGAGTATAATAATTGAATTAATGTACTCGAATTGCTGCTTACTCGAACGGATAAGACCTTGCTGAGATTATGTTTTGATGTTTATTGCAAGGTGATTAGTGAACTGTAGTTTAGTAAAATCCGCGATTCCAGGTAAAGAATCGGATTTTTCTTAGTGCCCGCCTCCGTTCCCTACTCATTGATTATACGATTAAATGTAAGCGACTGCTTCCATTACGTGGCGAAGGTCGATTTCATTTGCGATCCCGTATTTGAACATGTTATTGCCTTATATTAATGTGCACTCACACTAATGCAAACTTCAGTCTTTGTGGGGTCCGGTGTAGAGCCTGTCTGTGTGGGTGCTATTAGACGTTTGAGACACCGAGGTCGATGACTTATTCTGTTCATTGTAATTTACAATTTATTTAAATGTTGTGATTTGATATACGAGCGAAGATTTTGCAATGCTTTGTATCAAGAACAATAAATAAATGTAGATATCTATAGATTTAGACGTTATTTTAAATTGTAACTTATAAACGACAGTGCCGTTTGGTTTTTTGTTACGGTAATTACTTTTTTACATTAAGTATCTTTTATTGTCTTTAATGATAGCTCCATTTCATTTTGCTCCATTATTTCATTATTATGATTAGAAATCGTACCTAGTAATTATAATGATCTCATCACGCTTGTTTATTTTTTATCGTAAAACGTATTAAGCCGCACAAGAAGTGGAAGTCGAAATCAGGTTATAAACAAATCTACATGCATTATGGAGCAGCTTCATGAACCCACTTACATACATATTTGCAATACATACTAGGTAGATATGTAGATAATAATATTATTTATCATTGTTGCTGAAACACAATAGATCGTATCATTTGAATAATTTTATCTGATATAAGTCTACGTATTATACTCGCCTTGTGAAAGTACAGTTACGGAAGCAAGTCCTTACTGTTTCTATAGCGAGTACTGCGCCGTGTGAAAACAAGGCAGAAACACGACTGCTTCGCTCCAGTCTCGACACGCCGGCTTGCAAGGCGATCCGCAATACTTATTTAATTGTTACAAACTGTTCGGAACCCGGTAATCAATCGCCACTTCTTTTTATTGATTTTATTCACGACTGTAATAGCGCTACGTTATAAAACTGCATAACTACATTACTTAAAACAGCTGCAGCATGCACTACACTTAGTTCACTACTGAACGGATTACTTTAATTAAGTGTGACACGATTAAAAAAAAGCATGGGAATCTATGTCAGTAGACACCAAGTCTTTTTATTACACTACTCTATTTTCTAACATAAATAAGTAGTTAGGTACCTACATGAATAAACAGTAGCACTTTTGTATCCGATTACACAGTGATTTGTAATATAAGAGCTTGAATACATTTTGCAGGTTGCCGCACAAAAAGCAGTTTTAATGAAACGAGTTAAGGGTCCCAATAACTTTGGCACACATAAATTTTGTTCTGCTATGAATATTAGGTATATGGAGACTGTGAAACAATTTGACTACAAAATAATACTTTTAATAAAGATAGATGTTAGTAATAGTAGATCCATCTCTACTATTACTAACATCCGTAAAGACTTACTGAAATAAATAAGGAAATTACCACGCAGCCAATAAAAAATAATGGGGATCAAGTAAATACTAATGCCGTAACACGACTCGTTCAGTTTGTGTCTAATTGAGTGTTACTTATATGTTTACTATTAATTTTATTATTGACATTTAAAATTTAGTCTCTTTAACACTCGACGATGAGGGTTGTAAAAATCTCCAATTTCCAAAATCAGACAACACGGTATTCCTATTTGTTTACAACCCATCGCTACTTTCGATTTGTCGATAGAGAGAGAGAGAGAGAGAAATATTTATTTGCTTTATTTACACACAATATTCGATACACGTAGATTGCACATCAGTCTGTTGTGTATTAATAGATAGACCATTCACTTTCGTGGCAGAACTTATATTCATAATTGGTTTGGAAACTGCACTGACGAGTAAAAGTAACTGGTCACTATTAGTAAAATTTCGTAGTTTTGCTAGTCAATAGGTACAGTTTGTACCTACCTCTAAAAAGTATTCAATCTGAAACCTTCCACTTATAAATAAACATGCATCGTCATGATTTTTCTATGTGAATTTCCGATCCGATAAACGGAAGTCAAAAACCATTTTGGAAGTACAATCAAATTTCTTAAAATAAAGTAGGATTTTACCTGTGTGAACTTAAAAATGTCGTGAAAAAACGTTCGCCCTTCATCAGATCTTGCGTACAGTTGGAGTTGATTTTAATTCATTTGATGTAATGTGCGGCGGCGGGCGCATGCGCCGGGCTCCGCAACGGGAACATTTCTGGATGCCGTTTTATGTGTTTATGTATTCTAATTTTATTGTTTTCTTTATTTGCGTCCCACTTTTGTTTGGTTCGGAGCGCGGCATTGTTCGCCATCGTAAACGCCGATTTAGATGATAAATAAAATGTTGTATAAAATTTCTGTATGAAATTTTATGTAGTAAACGTAATTTTTATGCGTTGCTCCGTCTGTCTTCGTAAATTTTCAATGTTTTTGTTATGAAAAACGTTGCGGCGACGTAATAAATAGGATTTTTATCGACGTAGATAAATAAAACTAGGTAGGTATATGGACCTAAGCTGTAATGATGATCATCATTGATAATAGTGGGTCAAACAAACAGCAGAATTAAAACTTTGTTTTCAGAAACAGTATCAACCGAACTGATAAAACTTTGTCCCTGCGGAGAAATTAACAGAGGGCTTGTGGGTAAAACTACTAAAACAATAAAAAAAAAATTATAGTTAGTTTTAGAATTAGTGCATCTGTAAAAAAAATTCTGAATGTTATCGAATAAAAAAACTGCCAAGGGTGTGTTGGACCACGCATATTGAATGGTTATGCGGTTGACACGAATCTTCAAAGTTTGTCACAATGATCTGAAAGTTGGTAACTCAAAAGAACAATTCTTCGTAAGAAAACCGAGTCAGTTAAGTCGTTTTGTGTTACAAGCATCGGTTTTTTGGTGCTAGGTACTCTGAAACTGTAAGACTTGCGTTGAGAAATCAATTCCCGTTAAAAGCCATTTACGCACCTGGATTTTTTCCATATTTTTTGGTTGCCACAATTCAATATATCTCGACGATTATTTAGTCTTAAGCTCCTTAAATACCTACTCAATTTATCGGAAAGCATCTGAAGCATTTTTTTAATCCTATCTAATGATGTATCGTATAATATGTTCGTGCCTACGCAGAGAACATTTTTAACTGTAGTAATACGAGTATGTAGCAGTTTGCCTTCGAAATGTTATTCATATAGCCCTTCTAGTTATGGAGTTAAATACCAGTGACATGCAGATGAAAGGAAGTCTGTCTGTTGTTTGACAGAGAGAATGAAATAATAAGGGTTCAGTTTTTGATATTTTTGCTAAGAAGTCTTAAAACTGATTGGTGCGGGTGGTGCTACTGCTATCTTACTCTCCAATGTCACTGCTTAGCAGCAATGCTGGCACTGCTGTGTTCTGGCGCGGAAAGTAACATAGCCGGAGATAATGGGACACGAGACAATCGAACTTAGCTGTAGCAATCATCAAATATACAATGGAAAAGTTTAATCATTAGGAATTAAAATAGAGTGGCATGAATTCAGCAGCGCTCTGAGCACGGTGGCGGCCACGCCACTGCCGCTGCGATGGGATCGAGAATAAACCTGTTTTTATTGCGAATTAATATTAATAATGAATACTTGAAACGGGCGCGATTGTGAGTTGTATAGTTGTAATTAAGCGCGATTATAGCGGCACCAGTAATTACCGACAATGTCTGCGGCTTGCACTGGCATTATGCTGCGCCGACCGGCCGCGCTGGCGCGCCTCTAGGAGCCTCCACCGTGCTTCTTTATAATGGAAATAGAACCTGCGCTGTGTTCTCAAACAAAATAAATAACGGAATTGATTTTTTTTCTATAAATAATTTTATAAATGCAAGGTTTTTGAAAAGGTTATTTCATTAATAATTGCAGACACATTAGCGCTTTGACTCTGCCATAGTTAATATGTGTGAATTTAGCTCTCGCACTTCCGCCGTTTACTCACCCTCCATTTTTGTCATGTCTACTTAGAAATAATGTATGTACCTACAGAATATAATTAATATTTAATACTCACTTGGAATCCATCCCTACCGTAAAGTGCGAAGTCTCGGGACTGTCACGCGACTGCCGTGATGTCATCGCGGCAGCACCGTTGCCTTTCGTGGTTACTTAATAGACACGAATTGTTAAGCTGCTGCTACCCTAAGCTGCTAATGCCGTCACAACCTAAACTCAGCCGCGCTCGCCCGGATCGATGCGGGCAACATTTTACGTTCTATTTCCGAAGAAACGCGAAACCGGCATCGGGCATCAGCCATAATAAATTTCTTGTCTTATAAAAATAAAACTTTTCTTTTTGCCCGCGCTGCGAGGGGGCAGAGTGGGGGGTGGAGGCCAGGGGGAGCCTCCCGGCCCCGGCAAACTTGTGAATTGGCCACGCACACAGCTCCGCGCAACATTATCGTGATTCATATCGTTTATAATTTTATATTATGTTAAAGCTGGCGTCGGAGCAGGGGGCGATATTAAAAATACAAGAGGAGACCGTAGGAAGTACTTTTTGTCGGGTACCGTCTGGATGGGAAACTTTGTTTGCGTTCAAACTATTGATCGCCTTAAACTGAAAGCCGCCTTGCAACTTTACTTAAGCAGCTAGGGTCTATTGCACACTTTTATATTCAATCAGCAGTGAGCAGCATAATTATAAGAATAATAATTTATTTCGGACAACATGGTTCCATATTAAATACAAAGACTAATACTACAATAATGTGTTAGTTAATACTTATTCCTGTGACTTATTCTAAGTTAGTGTTATTATGCGTTCCAGGAACAGACTATATGCTCGCCACCAACAACTATTACATAATAATAATTAATGGCAAACATGTAGGCCGTTCCAGTGCCTGACAAAGGGACAATTCAACCTACTGGCTATCATATAAACTCACGAAAGATTATTTCGAACTTATAGTATCTATACGTCCACATCATGGTAAAGGAGTAAAACTTACAAAATCTATTTTTTATTTTTATTTAATTTGATTAGGCACCTATGCTTTTGCACTATACCACTGCAGAAGCTCAGCCAATGTTTTAAACTAGGTAGCTGTTGCCCGAAATATCGTTAGGGTCCGGCTGGAACTCACGGAATGAAAAGTAGTCCAATGTTAATCAAGGGTAGACAGTATTACTATATTAGCATTAGCAGGAAGAATATTCACAAATGGTTCAGTAGTTCTAGATATAACCCCTAACTAAATACATAAGTACAAACAAAAAAAGTTGAACCTTTTTATTATTTTAACAAACACTCATCAAAAATGTCTAAGTACAGATATTTTTTATCCCTAGACAGTTTTAAACTTTTCAATATAGGCATATTACTACAGAGTCAAAACGTCAAATTTTTCTATGGATAATGATTATCCCAAGGCTTTTTTTAATGTGTTTAATACATTAAATGGAATAGGCAGACACGATCTCAATATTTAGCCCACATGTTTGTAATTTCTTGTATCCTTGCACTTTTTGTTATTACATTGTAACACCACACCAGTTACATTTGCAAGAATCAATATTCACATGGGTATTGTCCCTTTTGCTTTTTCACTTCGGCAACATTGTCACTGATCAGGTACATTAAACGAGGATGATATTTTATTTATAATTACAATTATTATAGTTGAAAGACAGGTCGTAGTAGTTGGCAACAAACTTGTACTCGTAACGAGTGGTCAGCCACGCCGCAACCACAAATGGACATGTGTCCAATTAAACGGGAATATTATAATATAAAAAATATAAGTTACGCACCGGCCGCGTGAAATATAAATAAGTCGGTGGTTAGCATGCAATTTTGTATTACGAGAAAAGAATGTGCCTCTTAAGGCGGCGGCCGCGCCGCGTGCACTGCCGACTGAGCCACTACTGTACACTTGTCGCGTTTTGTATGCATTAATTGATAGGAGTGTAGGTAGCCTATGCGTACAAAGATACTTACCTATATCGTACATGTTTCATTTATCTAAAATAATTATTTTTCAATATAAATATAAATATCAGGGAACTATTCACACAAATTGACCTAGTCCCAAAGTAAGCGCTAGTAAGGCTTGTGTTATGGGTACTAGACAACGATATACATACTTGTATAGAGAAATACATACTTAAATAGATAGAAACATCCGTGACTCAGGAACAAATATTCGTGCTCATCACACAAATGTATGCTCATACCAGGATTCGAACCCGGGACGCTTGCTTCACAGGCAGGGTCACTACCAACTAGGCCAACTGCGTCGTCAAATAATGATAATTTTGACCACGAATTAACTATAACTTTTCTTTAAAGCATTCAGGTGGTAGCCGCAAGTAGGTCGCCTAATTCTCTCTCTAAGTACAACTAAAATGTGATTTTAATAATCGAGGAAATTTAGTATTTTTCTACTGTACTGACACACTGAACGCTGTTACAAGTACGTAGGTAGTAATTCTTCTGGTCTTATGCCAAGTTAAGTAGAAAATGACAATACATGCTTTGCTAAAAAGTTTTGACGTGATATAATATCTTATAAATCGATGAACGCCGGCTGCACTCACGAAAAAGCATGACTCATTGTCACGTTCCGCGTGACGTCAGATTGTGCATGCGAGAGCGCGGAACAAGTGATAGAGAGGCACTAGCACTATCTTCTCGCGTGACGTCAGAGCTAGCAGTTCGAATATGTTTCTTTACGACGTTATCACGTAAAACTATCGTCCGTAAACCGACTTTATAGACCATCGGTTTTTTGTGAAAAGGGTGATTTCTGATTAGTCGGCCCCGGCAGCACTGACCTGAAGCATGATCGGTTGGGACTGCCGCTAAGCCCTGCCGCCAGAAAACCGCTGCGATGCGGCTGCCCCGCAATGAGGAAGCATCCCCAGTAAATTAAAAGCGTCGCACTATTAAACGGTCCGTCGAACCGAGAAACGCGTAATAAGCGTATATTTATATGCAATACAATTTCATTATTAGATGCCTATTTGTGACTCGTTATTTCTATTGTCGCTTTTCTATTTATTATCCATCACAATATGTGATTATAATGTGGACTGTAACAAATGAGGTATGTGGGAGTCAGATCGTTCCGCGCGGGTGACTCTGCGAGCGCGTTAAATTTTTGTATGTCATTACGGGAACATACGGTTTTGTGAACGTTTTATTATTTGTTTGGTTTAATTTATTGGTTTATCCTATTATATTGCATTTCTAGTATATTTGAGTTACGGTTACAAATATATCGCTTCAATTGTAAAGTCTGATAAAATAACGACTGACAATAGGTACAATTTTTTAGAGGACTAAGTAGAGTAAGAAGGAGGGCACATTTTTAATGCCACTTGAAAATAATGTGGCATGAATGGGTGTCGTGAATCTGAAGTAAGTAATCAGGGTTTAGATTAAAATAACATTGACCAATGACTTTCTTAAAAACAAAATTAACCCACGAAGGTTATGTTCTTTAATGATTACAATTAGGTATTCAACAATGCAATCGAGCCTTCTGATTAGAAGTAATAGTGAATGCGATAGCAATAAGAACTGGAAGATACCTTGCTGTCTAACCATACGCACTTCCTATTGCAATCGCATTCACTATTAGGTACTTTGTCTATAAGGTGCAAGATGGCGATAGAAAGAGAAGGTGAGTGCTATTATGACGGCGCACGCGACTATAAAGCCTCTAGTTCCGGAAAATCCGAAACCGTTAGCTCGCGTGTGATCCAATAATGAAATCTCATCCTGCGCAGGCGACGTGCACTGACTGCCGATGCCCTTGACTCTGAGTTGACGCTCATTGACTTTGATATGCAGCTTGCGGGGCCCGAGTACCATTTAAATTGTACATAAATATTTCCGATGATTAACTTAATATCAACTGAATAAAATACGTTGAACCAATATTGTATGGGAATTAAGGAAAAAACCAACAAGCGGAATATTGCAATGCTGTTACTTATAGCAGTGCTTACATAGAAATACTTATAGCATGAGAAACGTACATACATTCATTATTCGATCTCAAATGAGAAAAGAATCACACACGCGGTTGGTTGGTTTCTTTGTAACTGCATTCTTAATATTTATTAGCAAGAAGTTTTGACGCCCGGATAGCCTAGTGGTTAAATAGCTTGACTATCAAGATAAAAAGTTGCGGATTCGACTTCCGCGAAGGGCGGCATTTGTATGAAGAATATGAATGGTTGTAAGTACTAAAAACGTGTAGGAACTATGCATTGGAAAATTTATTGCTGATCGTGGAACTTTTTCACAGTAAATATTATAGTCACGTTGCATTAAATTTACAAGGAAAAGCTATTTGACATTTACTGTGAGTGTGCCATTTGTGATAACAAAAATCCTTACTGACTGACGCCCAGTCTCAGGCGGACAAAAGCTAGTCCTAATTAATAATAAAATTATAACTAAAGCTTCTGTTAACGTCTGTCTTAGTCTGTAACTTTTGCTCACACTTTTTACTTCAAAAAAATTATTATCTTAAAAAGTTTAAAATCAATGTCACTCCACAATAGCATCAGATAATAGCAACGACGTCGCGAAGGTTCCGGCAAAAATTAACGTCGAGGCAAACAATACATTTTTATATTAGTAGATGACTCGCACACAGGCACAGTAACAATGTAGCGGGCGTCAGGAAGGTCGCGGGGCTATTAATAAAATGGAATAAAAATAAAATGTAATTATAATTATTTGCCCGCATTCGTGCCGTGCCGGCGCGGGCGGCACGTATCGATAGCGCGGTGTAATAGTGAGGGGAACAATAAAATATACTTTAATTAGAGTCGATGTAGTGCCACCGTTTCGCCAGGACATCGACCCCGCACGCGCCGCCCCGGCCACTTGATCATTTCTTGTTTTAAGATTTCTTGTTATCGATGATTATTAATTTACAACAGGTAATTGAAAACATTAGCGTGCATAATCTTAACGTTTTGTGAAGTTGCAAAGCTAATTTTTGCAATTATGTCAAATTTGTAGTGTAGATCAACCTATTGTCGTCAGTCTGCAGATACCCTTAGCGTTTTGCACGTTGGAGGCACTAACTGTGTAAAAAACGAAGTATTTTCTAAAACCCAAACATTAATTTACGAGCAGTACACGTATTAAAAAACTCGTTTACCACGGCCAGCCCTCAACATTTTGCAACTGGGCGCGTCAGCATGATTCCCTAAGCTATTTGGATCCATAATATTGAAAAAGAGTTACTTCACTCGTCGTTACTTTAGTCTCATACATGTGCCACCGGCAAGTTAAAGTTAATCATCGTGGACGGAGGTAGGATTCTATCATTAGTATTGGCTATTATGAAGCTATTCATTTTATTACTTTTACAGCTTTACATTTAATATTATAACTTCAAGCCGAACTAACTCTTAAACTATTCCAAACAAGAATGTCAGGTACTTCAAACATCGAAGTGTTTATTGATAAACGTGGGCTCACATACAGCCATCGTTAGTAGTAAGCGATATTAAGTATTCAGCGTGCGCCAATGCGATATCGCTGCACATCACAAGCGAGATTAAATGTCACTTTTAAGGGCAAGCTTGGGCACAAACGAGTTAAAATCTAATTATTATCTAATTATCATTAAATGTTTCGGGCGCAAGTAGTGAGAACTTCAAAATGAGACTTAATTTGAAGTGCTCACTTTGAAATAGGTACAGTCTTTTCATTCTTAACTGTTCTATTTGGTAAACAAAATTCTAACCTCAAAACATCTCATTTTTGTTATTTTTTAACTATTTCATCGTAAATAAAGGAACTGGAGATAAAATATTAGCAAAATTATGTACAAAACATTGCCTCGGGTTTATTTGATAACATAATACACCTTATTCTTTACAAACAATTGTAGATTGACATTAGAATTTTGTTTACCAAATAGGACAGTTAAGAATGAACAGGCCTTAGAATCATCCGTTCTCACCTCTTTTCCAGCGTACCTACTAAGTTATTTTAAAAATGCGACTCATTAATTTGTAATGTTGTACCTTCTGGTGATTACGTGCTACAACCATGTATGTACTAACGATTCGTACCCTGTTATAATTTCCTTTTTTCTTGAATGCCAGTACGTCCATTTTAATCTACGCCAAGTTATATATCTCATCGCTTTTGCGAACAATAGACTAATTAAGGCTGTTCAATGTACCATGTAAAATGTTACTTTTAACTATAAGCGTCTGAATTACTTTAAGTAAAGTATGGTGAGTAAAATAGATATGGTATTGATGAGTACCTACCTATTGTAAAAATCGATTAATTGTTAGCTAGTTTGCACTGTTCATTTAATATTTAATATCCATGCTAAGCTTGTAAAATGGAGTGTACCCGCACTCAGATGCTTCAATTGACATACCTACCTACTTAATAACGAATATTTTAATGTGACACAAGTATCAATGCAACCGTTACTAAAAAGTATTATTGTCTCATTATCGTTAACAACTAGATTTTTAGATCAAATAATAATCCGTGCTACTGTTCGCACGCGATTGATCCACAAACAAACGAACCAACTGACAAACTTAATAGGATTAGATACATATGCCTGGCATGGTCACATTTTACTAATACCTACCCGCGTGTTCAAAACAGACGGAGTGATTTTGCTAATCGCCGACTTAATGTAAGATAAAAAAAGTTTAACTGTGGATTAAGTAATTCCTTCGTAACTAGAGTTAGGTTTCTCTTTTTTCGATAATAATGAACTATATATACTGCTCTGTGAATGAATAAGAAACTGTTAATTGTGTGTTTTTTTATTTGAGGTTGACTGATAAATTGAACGGGGTTTGAATAAAGTATCAAAAATCGAACTTCACTCCACTCTCCACTGAACCTATTAATTTATTTTTTATATGAGCTAACCATATAAATCATTTGGAGACGGGCCGCCACACCACTTATAATGTTTTATTTATAAGCGGTGCTGTCATCTTGGTTAGCGGAAAAAATTAAAATATAGTGCATTTATCACGAACTCGTCCGTCCGACGTGGAATGCAATATAAAAATATTCACAAATGAACATTCATTATTTTTGTTGAAAGTTACTTTGTTGAGAGAGTAAGTAGGCCTAATGATTGTAAATAAATATGTCAATTATTGTTGGAAACCAAGAATTAATATTTTCACGCGGTCGTAAGTTATTAATGGATACAATAGTTACTTGTATTAATTAAACAATAAATTGAAGGCAATCTTTCTCTGATCGTAATAGTATTATTTTTGATAATCGTGTTTCTATCAAAATCTGTTTTCTATGTCATTATAATTAATATTTAGTCAGAAATGGGTTTTGATGTAGGTAGAGCAGAATAAAAAACAAAAATGTGATTATAATAATATTGATGTTTTTATTTTGTCTACAAAGTCGGTGCAGCAACACGTCAGTCCTGTTGTCGGGCTGTCTTGTAATCGGCCAAGCGTTGCGCTTTAATAATAAGATCCCACTTTGTAAATACTATTGACCGTAGTATCACTATGTAAAGAAGTAAGGTGAGTGCCTCGTGCGACGGTCGCTTGCACGCAGCGCTTTCCTGCTCAGCTGTTTGTTCGTGTTTGATCTTTCATGGTTAGGTACTTCTTATTGTAAAATGAATGACAAATATTTGAAACAGTACCCATTCACATTACCTACTATCAAGTTTCATTTTACTATTATCATATTACTTTAATGCAAAGATACACATGTAGGTTACATTTTACTTGTTAACCTAATCGCTTTAGAAAAAGAGTGGGTAAGTAGTTAATTTGTACGCGCAAGTAGGATATTGTCGGGCGTGTGTGGGGTGCCCAAACGCCAGCTGTCTCGCTACCATAAAGACGAAATAAAACTTTTTGCCGGCTTCCGCCTCGAGGGTCGGTGTAAAAGAGAACGTTTTTATGAATACTTAAACTAATAATTAACGCTGCACTTAGTCGCGCTTAGAACTATGTTTATGTGTCGACGATTTTCTTGGTATTGTTTGTTTTTCATTTGTGTCCATTTTACGTTGCGGTCCATTTTCCCCGCAGCTCATTATGCCGTATCGAACCAGTGAGTGAGCTACCGCTGCCGCCGTTTATTTTAATGAATTATTTTATTTTTTCCCTAATTAAACTGCATAGTTGCAGCGTCTGCATTGCAACACAAATAGAACGTATTAAGACTGTGACGGGTGAAGCCCTGATATTTTTTACTGTCGTTGCTCTAACATACCTCTTATAATCATTAAAGATAATTATTATGCTATATTTTATAAAAAGCCTATTTTATCAGTTATTGTTGTTTAGCCATAATCTCATTAATGAGATTTAGTGTATTGTCCGAATAAAGAAATTGCACCATCTGCTCTGATCTGTTCTTTTCTCCAGTCCATTATGGTTGCCTGGTAGAGATCGCTCTGTTGAGTCCACAGTAGAGGTCGCCTATTATTGCCTAATTACTTGTGTATACCTTTTTTTCTGTTTTGATTATTATTATGTGGTGTTCAATTAAGAGTTATTGTATTGTATTGTAAAGACATTTTTGTGGCAGAGCGAATATTAATACCTGTACGGCTTTACCATTATTTTGGATATAAAAAGGCCACATTTGTTGGTGTTACATTGACCTAATGGATAAGTAGGTAGGTACACCCTGTTTCGGGCGCACCACTACAGGTGCAATTCGCGTAATAAAAACAATTAAAACGAGCGAACGTAAATTAAAAATAATAACATAGTGGTGAAAGGACGGGGAGTGAAAAATGAGGCGGTTGAGCAGGGGGTGAGGTCAACTACGCTAGCGGCTCGCGAGCCGCGCGCCTTACCGCACCCAACAGGAATTGTCTTGAGGAATGTCCACAACCTATATAGGTAACATCGCCATAGGTGTTATTATTTATTCTAAATAGAATAAGTAATGTAATAAGTAACGTTGAAAAATTGCGTCAGAAAAACACATTTTATCCGACATTATTTTTAAATATCTCACTACCTACGTTGTTCCCACCCCACGTTGATCTCACGTTGTTTACCGTCTCATAAAACTGCAACGAATTTTGTTATTCTATTTTCACATAGGTTCCTCCGTTTTAAATTAGGTACCTACCTACCTAGCATAGTTTCCTAAACAAGTAAAGTTATTTTCTCTACATTACAACATCATGTCCTTGGTGCGTTAAGAATTCATTCGTGAAGCCACATAGATAGTCACATAATAGACCGTTTCATTGTAATGACTATAATTTAATAGAATAATAAATGTTAACTTCCGTATTAAGAGAACTAACAGGGCATCGTATTGTATTGTGGCAACAATGAACTCGGCGAGGATAAAAGTCAGTGTTATTTTACCGTACATTCAGTAGTAGAAGTGTTCGGGATTTGTTAGCTGGAATATTAAACAGCAGTCTTCGGAAAATGATAAATTAGCAATCTTAAGCGGTACTTCGGTAGAATATCGTAAAATGTTAATTACAATATTTTATTTAAAATATCTGAACAATTTTACCGAATAATCTGAGAGAAATACTTTTCCACTCGACAGTCTTTATACGACAGATTCGTTCCGACGTCGGACAATTAATATTAATTAAGATTTAAATTGGTCTAATTACATAGAGCCCGGTCCATCTCCAACGGGCAAGAATACTTTGGGTGGACAAAAAACTTAATGTATAATTTTACATTTAATACATTTAAGTAATTTAATTTTGGGATGCAGAATGACCGATGTGTTAGTTACTCTTCGTAATTATTCCTTTTAGAGGAATCAGCGCTTTTTTGAATGGTGAATACCACCTTAGTAATTTTTTTTTTCTTTTCAGGTAAGTCTTCAAAGATGTTCAATAAACAGTCACTTGTTTGCAGTATGGTAAGAATAAATTAAAAATATATATCGTTATCGTGAATCATATGACCACCTTGTTCAGCTGCAAGGACGCAGAGGCATTGCACATAAGGTAGAGGCATAAGAAAGCCGAAAGCCATAAGGATGGGGTCAAGAGAACACGCCGGCACGGGACCGGCTGGCTGGTCTGTGGTGTTTAGTGGGGTCTTAACGACCGCTGGCATAGCTACCGGTACCACACCGTTGTGTACACTCGGGCAAACTTTAAAACTTGAGGGCCTCGTCTGCTTCGCTGACGTAGGCAACTGTACCTCCTGCCTGAGGCACCAGAGAATAAATAAAAAAATATATTGATATTAAACTTTAGGTAAATACCTATATTGAGATACACATTCTGAATAGGTATCGAATGACATAGTTAAACTGCTTTGTAGTTATATAAAGTCTTAAGTGAAAAATGTTGAAATCATTAGTCTCCTTTGACGGCGCGCTCGGCGTCCCTTGCCGGCGCGCGGCGGCGTCGAGTGGCATTGTGCGGGACCGGGCAGCGTCTGCGGCGCGCGTCTCGCTTGCGGCCTCCACAAATACAGCACACACTCCGCCACCGCAGCTATAATATGTTAAACGCCTTTTAGATTGTTTCTAGACTTTAGCGCCAACAGCTTCTTTTAGTTTCAGCTAGCTTTTTGTGAACGTTGCCACAATTACCCCTTTCATATCTCCGTGTATGCGAATGCAGCCTATTTTATCCACAACAGTCTGCTCTACGTTTATATTTATGTTTTGCATATCTTTTAATAACAGAGTAGAGGCGTCGCGTGTAACCGCTTTTATCTGTGCGTTGGTTTTTGTCGCTTACTTTCCGCGAGCAAAAAAATTATACGCTTCTGTATGCGCGGTGTGAATTGTCTCTTAATTTGTGGTTTCAGGACGCGTTGAAACGTCTGCGTTGCGCGTTAGTGGATCATTGCGGCGGCAAAGCTTTGGGTTAGCGGCAAAGTGCGAGTTCCGCGCGATAATGGCGCGGTAAAAATGTTTGTCATGTGCCGCATCTCTTACAACTGCTGATGAGTGGGAATCCGTTTACCAAACGAGCGATGCGCCTCGCTTTTTGTTTCCAACTATGAGTGGCTCGGCATAATTAAAATGCACCAAATGTAAAAAGAGCCTCACTAACGAGTTCAGACTTATACCTACCTACCTACCACATGTTGTTAATGATATTAGACTTTTCATCTCTAAGAACATGGTTTTCTGAAGTTTGTATTGTAGCGTACAAGTAAAGTGTACTAATTATGAATTTCGAATGTTAAATCCAGTTAATGTATGTGGAGCCAACAGGCTCTGAACTCAGACCCTCTCATTAAATTAGTCCGGCGGTTGGCGCACTATGATATACTTAAGCTACGCACTGATTGACGTAAGTGCGAAACTTACACTCAGCTTTATGAAATAGAGAAACACAGCCTCAATGCCTTCTACAGGGGTAATAAACGCGGATGGGATTTTTGTTAGAGGCTATTTGAATTGCAAGGAAAGCTGTAAAAAGTAATTAAACCAAGTCGAGTCGACTACAAAGTGTTGAACACAGTCAGTTGTCAATGAAAGCGACAATCGAAAGCTGTCACACAATATCAGTCCACTAAATAGACATTCTTAATAGTTATTATTTAGAGGGAGTGCTAGTCGTCGGTTATTCCACTTATAGTGTCGGACACTCATATTATTTACATTACCTACCAGTTGAATAGTCGCACAATTTTCTACGTCGGTAGTCTGCGGCAGTCCACCCCTTAGAATGTGTTTGTTACGCTTCATTTATTATTTAAGTGTTATTCCGAATGCTTGTTTAATATTTCATTTGTTTTAGTAATTATTTACCGGCTTATTAGACACAATTTTACGTAGTTTCCCTCATTAGAGCAAATTAATAACAAGTTTAATTTGTTAGAAACTTTGTTAGGTACTCCCTACGAATGGGAGGTATGTAATGTACTTGGTGGTGAACTTGAGGTAAATAAGAGCATATTGATGATCCAGCAAATTGAAAATTCTTTTTACATGATTCGACGGTTTATCATAATAAAGTAAAATAACACAAAGCAATTATAAAACAATTTCAGTAGTCGGGCGGACTTAAAAGGTAGAAAAGGTACGCAGAGGTGCACGTAAGGTCAATGATAACGCAATAATAAAGTAGATACAGGCAGCAACTATAGCTATACTTAATAGCTAAACTTGCAATGAAAATTGTTTTAGGTACCTATGCTTGTTCGGGGCAAATTAATTATTAGGTAAAAATTAACTAATTTGTCAGTATTTTACCTATCTAAGTACCTGTCTATTATTTATAAATAAACAATAATCTACAACTACAAGACTGATACAGAAAGCTAAAATTTTAAGCTCTTGAAACTAAATTTTAATTTGAAAATATTGACAACAATTTTCGTATAAAAAAACGCACGTATAACTAAAAGCAGTTTTCAGACATAATACTCTGCTGAATATTTTGCATACAATTATATAGGGTGTCAATAAATACTGAGGGTGCGGAATTAATGAAAAATGTTAGCATAAGAAGGGCGCTTAGCTCGCCGCGGCCATTGGAAAGAGCCGCGTGCGCAGTAGTTAAAAACGCGCGCACTGCGCAGGCGGCGAGCTGTCAGCCTGCAGGGAATGCCACGGCTCGATTGATTCAAGTACTTACCCCATTGTAAGTACCCAAATGATAAACGTATCGGGGGTCAAGGAACCTTTGCCCAACCGCAAGTAGAATAAAAAGGTTCTAACTTTTTTATTGGAGTGTGATGTCGCCAACTAGGATAATTCAGATATGCGTCACACCGAGTCTGATAAAATCAAAGACACAGGAAAGATCAAAGACGTTTAATAATATTCCATTACATGACATCGAAGTAAAGGTACTGAGAAAATTGATGAAAATTAAAATTAGTTTCAAATGACACAAAATTAAAAAAAGAGCCATATTCTGTACTAGCTTTTGCCCGCGACTTCGTCCGCGTAGAATTAGACTTAAGAACTGATGTTTATAGTATACTAGCTGTTGCCAGCGACTTCGTCTGCAAAGAATTCGTTTATCGCTATCCCGCGGGAACTACCTACGCAATTTTCCGGGATAAAAAGTAGCCTATGTGCTATTCCAGACTTTACTCTATCTATGTGCCGAATTTCATCCAGATCCGTTGTGCCGTTCTGGCGTGATTGAGTAACAAACAAACATCCATCCATCCATCCATCCATCTATCCATCCATCTATACTTTCGCATTTATAATATTAGTTAGATTCTGCAATAATTATTAACGTCGCGACTCTAGGCAGCTGTGACCTTTGATATGTTTATCGATATACTGCGAGAACTATGCTATATTCCGGGATAAAAAGTAGCCTATGTGTTAATCTAGAGTAGGTACCTACCAGCTATCTCCGTTCCAAGTTTTATCCAAAACCGTCCAGTCGTTTCAGCGTGAAGAAGGAACAAACATACACACTCACATCGTCACATCCATCCATCTATCATCACAAACTTTCGCATTTCCAATATTATTAGGATAGAAGTATTGTGTGACCTTTATAGTCTGTAACCAATATAGAAAATCAGACTCATGCACTTTTGTCAGACAGATTACTGGAATAAAAAGTAGCCTGCCTCTTCCCCTCCACACTTTTCCATTCTGTCAATCTTTTGTACTAACGTCTTACCCTTAAACGTTGTACGTACATTATCATTATATCTACATTTTCTTTGTAGCTGCATACTTGAAAATTATAGTGAATTCAATGATAGATTAGTATCAAAGAAATTGCTAAATTGCTGGTAAAAATTAGTCGATTCTTTATTATTTTTCATTTTCCAATGACTTACTATGTTACGTAATTACTACTAAGTCGTCCATTTTAAATGACGCAGTCGTACAAATTATGGCCTATTCTAGATCGCGGGATCGGCCTACTCGATTACATTACAATATGTTTCATATTCGCTTCTGAATAACTGTTATTATCAACCTGTTAGGTATGGAAAATCCACTTGACATTCGTCAGTAATTGAAAGTATAGAAAATAAAAGAAATATCCTGCCAAAAATTAATTAGGTGAGTATCTACTTAATTATTTTTTCTTAAGTCTATCTAGACTACCTTATCCCGATTTGGTTTATATAAATATGTTACTGACTAGATGTCATTACATGTGTGATCAAGTTCTGGTTGACCACAAGCCATACTGACTTGCAACTTTTAATTTACTTATATATAGTCTATCAACTTGCATTATATACAGGCTGATCAATCCAAATGGGTCAGTATGGAGAAGTTGGAAACTATGAGAGATAGCGAAATCTGTTCTTAGGACATGGCGTCGATTTTAGTGACAAGAAAAAATGGATACGTAGATTAAAAAAAAGAAAACTTGTAGTTAGTTCGGGAATCGAACCCGGTTGTATTGAGAAATGAAATTTTAACATTACTCTTATTTGGATATCCATTATTTTAGATATCACGTTTCATAGTAATATTTACTGCTTATGGCCTACACAATCGCGTTTGATCCCGAACTAAACCAAAAGTTTATTTTTTAAATTCATGTGTGCAGCTTTTCTTGTCACTAAAATCGACGCCATGGCTCCTAAGAATAGATTTCGCTATCTTTCATAGTTTCTGACTTCACCATTCTGACCCATTTGGATTGATCACCCACCCTGTATATTCTATGAACCAATGTTACAATTTTTCTTCAATTACTAAGTTTCACAGAGTCTTAGGTTAATTTTAAATCCTGATATTGTTCTTTGATTCGTAACAAGCGCGTATGGCGGTCGCATGCACGATTATCATTTTTAAATTACCCCTAATGGCGACTCGGTTTTACCCATCCAAGTTTACGACTGGACTCACCATTTATAAGGTATTAAAGAAAATAATCTCGAGCAACATTGTTCACTGAATTATTTATTGGTAAATGCGATTTGCTTCACGTGAGCCGCTTGACATTTACCGTGCCCCTTACAAAGTCGTCACTAAAAGCTGACTGCGTTTCTGACTTTCTGTTGTTAGTTTACTTCACGAACAAATCCTGTCCTCTCGTGGTTCTGCATCTTCTGTGCTTGTTGGACAAAGTTTAGTTCTTGATTGTGTAGTGCTTATTCTTATACCTACACAAGCTTCAATTTACATTGATTAATATTGGGAAGATTACTTAAACACACAATGCCTTTAAAATATGTAAAGACGACTTTGAAGATTGTTCACTACTGTTAGGAACTATTTAATTAAAAAATTTGGCTATCTTTAGGTAAATACTTACGCTCCGTTCAAAATAAGATGAATGTAAAAATTATTTCGACACGTAAAGTAGTTTAGTTTAGGTGCTTTGCGCCTTGACGCACCTGTAACCTTACCCATCAAAATATAATCCCATAATTGCAACACAGCCTTATTCAGCAAACATACCTACAAGCATTATTTAGCAATTATACTGCTTTGTTTACGTACATAGTAGTAGTAAATAGTGTATTATTTTATTCGCTTACATTAGGTGCTCAGAAATTTGGTCTTGAATTGTCTTATAATATTATGATCATGACCAAAAGCATAATATTTTTTTTGTATACACAATATGTTGCAGACTCCTTGCACCGCTCTCATTTTGCCTTATGTTTTTCTTGTTGATTTTTGACATGCTGTTGTCACGCGATTATACGAATGAACCTAGATAAAGAAATACGTTTTTTACTTATTATTTCAACGGAAATAAAATCCCGTGTCCGCGTAGCGGACATACTGGTCCTTCGAGCCGGATATTCTAGATCTGCTGACCGCCCGACATACCCGAAACGAACCTGAACCATGTCGCGGCCAGAGACCCGGAGCCGGACCCGAAATCGAAACGAACCTGAACCGAACCCTTTGCCAAGAGAAGAACCAAAACAGGAATCAAACACAAGTACAGTGAGCCATAATAAAAATTCGAACCACAAAAGTACAGTCAGCTCGAAAAATACGTGTCATAGCATAATACTTCTCCGAAAACGAGAAGCCGAGTTAGCGGCTGCGAAGCGATTGTTGCAGCTGGAGAGAACGATCGTTGAGAAAGAGCTGCAAGTCGAATTGGCACGTTTAAGTGCACAAGGTACCCGACTGTCTGTCTCCGATAGACCAAGCCGAAGCCGAGTACAGGAATGGTTGACGTCTGAACTGGATAATAATTATCAAGAAGAACCCCTAGAACCATCGATCCCCGACGAACACACTCAGACCTGTCAACCAGAACGGAATGATACAGCGGGAACTGGGCTAGCAGAATTGACCGATATTCAACTGCTGGCTCGAGAAATTTCGAAACTCCGAAAACCCACTGAAGGTAATGAGTTACCATTTTACAACGGAAGTGTACATGAATGGCTGTCGTTCAAAGCCGCCTACGTTGAAATAAGCTCCACCCTGACCTGCACCGAGCTTGTTTCCAGGCTACGACGCTGCCTGAAAGGAGAAGCTAGAGAAACCATCGCTGCCCTACTGTACTCTCAAGTTCCAGCAAGCGAAATTATGGAAGCGTTGGGGTTACGCTTCGGTCGCCCAGAGCTGATACTGCTGGAAGAAGTGAGAGCGCTTAAGGATCTGCCGAAGCTCAGCGACAGTACCGAGCAGTTGAGCAAGTTCGCGTGCAAGGTACGAAACTGCGTAGCTACCATAAAAGCGCTGAATAGACCCGAACATCTCCACAATATTGAACTCGTTCAAACTCTTAAACTAAAAATGCCACATCTCAAGAGTCGTTGGATTACTTACGCTATCGAACATGAACATGAAGACGAACCAGAACTCATCAAGTTATCGAACTTCCTGAAGAAAGAAGCACAATCCGTCTCTAAATATTGGACACACGAACCCTTGCGACTTCCGACCCATTCCAATAGAGCCCACTACACGGAGAAGGAAGAATATGATGAAGACACAGATCATTGTTATGCCACATGCCAGCGTCCATTTATTGAACTTGCTGAGACTCCCTGTCCTTACTGTAAGTCTACAAACCACAGTTTTTTAAAAGATTGCGACAAGTTCATCCCACTATCGATTGATGACCGCTGGAAATGGGCTAAAGAAGCCAAAGTATGCTTCAAATGTTTGAAGCCGAGACACCGAAGAGAAACCTGCAGAGCTAAGTCTTGCGGCGTTGACGGATGTCGTATGACGCATAGTTGCTTACTCCATTCTCCGATTGTGCAACCAGCTGTAAAAACCGAGCCTCCAACAGCACTTGAACCGCAAGTCGAGAAGTTAGAACCGAAAAGTATAACTATAGCATGCTGCAAGACCACCCCGAATGCCCAAGTACTACTAAAGATCATACCTGTTGACATACACGGGCCACTCTCATCCAAACGAACCTACGCACTCTTGGATGAAGGAAGTACATCGACTCTTCTCAAACAAGAGCTTGCACGAAGTATTGGTCTAACAGGAGAAATTGAACCACTGACCCTAGTTGGAGTGAACTCTACTTCAGCAGAGCTGAACTCGGAACGTGTCGATCTCAAGATTACAGGACCCTCGTACACGCCAATTGAATTATTCGGCGCCAGAACTGTACAGAACCTGCCACTCTCGCCTCAGACCATTGGTAACGTAAGACAGTACAGCTATCTACGAGACCTACCTGAAGCTGAAATCTGCTACAATGACGCCTTACCTGAGCTGTTGATCGGCCAAGACAATTGGCACGCTATTGTAGGCCGAGAGATCCGTCACGGGCTGAGAAACGAACCCGTAGCCTCGCTGACGGCACTAGGATGGGTAATACATGGCTGTTATCGCACAAGCGTAGTCTCTGATAACCATGTGTTAAATACTAGAGAACTAGATGGAACGAAAATAAGCAAAATAAATAAACAAAAGAAAATGTATACGCAGAACTTGCCTGATATTGTAAATACACATACGACAGAAAACAAAAGAGTGATAAAGAACACGGAACAGACTAAGAATACCATTAAAAAGGAGAAAATATTGAAAACAAAGAAATTAAAGCACCAACATCAAACCGGTCCTCCGAATTACTATACTTCTGGTTGCAACGAAACTAAAAAGAACGGATTCGATGGATCTTGCAAATCAAAACGACCGCCTAAGAAGTGGTATCTGCCATACTTTGGCGTACAGACTGGAGACCCTTACAGCAGCACTACGATGAACGTCCAGAAGAGTTGGCAAACTATAGAATCCTGATGCTGATCTGAATGCACCTGGTGCATTGCCGGGGAGAATATGTTGCAGACTCCTTGCACCGCTCTCATTTTGCCTTATGTTTTTCTTGTTGATTTTTGACATGCTGTTGTCACGCGATTATACGAATGAACCTAGATAAAGAAATACGTTTTTTACTTATTATTTCAACGGAAATAAAATCCCGTGTCCGCGTAGCGGACACAATGTTTATTGTGATGATAATTAATAAAACGATGTATGGTTTAAAATTGACTTACATACACAGCACGGTGACCTTGACACAATAGATGGTCTACTTCAATAGCTGGAATGAAGGGTCAATTTGCTCGATTTACGTGTGTCGTGACAGGATCTAGTCGCGGAAGTCGTCGTTAAGGCGATTATTTAATATTTCAAAATAAAGGTGGCGGAACTGGCCCACACGCCGCTCGTTACGCCGTTACACGTAATGGCTCGCTTTTTGCCGCGCTTCCCGTTGCCGCGCTGCCGGCGACTTGCCGTGACTCACGTGAATCAGTCCCATTGCCACTAATTACTTGATGCGCCGGATTTACAGTGATCCGTCCGATAGTGCGCGAAATGCGCGTACTTGTACCGCTTAACGCATCCCTTGTTTTGTTGTTTTATTGCTCGACGCACTATTCGTTTCAATTTGGATCCTTTTCCCACAAATGTCATGTGCACCTTGTATTTATTCACAACACTTTTGAACCAAAATTCATACCATCATTCATCATTATATACAGGCCTTCTCTTGCTATCCGAAAACGAAATATGCGCTGATGCATTAGCTACCTTTCAAGGCAAAAAGTTAGACTTTTGTAGCGTCATGTTTCGCGCCGAACCAAAACTCCATAACGCGGGCTTTCCATTAGATAGAAATCACAGTCACCCAGACACGTGCCACGTAGACTCGCCAAAAAGCTCGCCCCAATCCGACAAATAGAACAAGTCGCCTCTGCCGGTATTGATTTAATACTGGCACATGCAGTCACCCAATGCCGGTGTTAGGGACGGGGGCGAAACAAAAAATAAAATTAAAAAATATGCATAATAAAAATTTGGTCGATAACGATGAGTCCCCCGCCCGAGAACAGACGCCATTAATGTGGAGGGTGGGGGATCGATTATTTTAAAAATATCATGTACGGCAGCGTTACCCTCGCAGCTGAGAGCATTCAAACTTTATACTTATTAAGAATGGCCCATACCGTTAATTGTAAATGTATTTTAGCAAATAAAACACCGTTGCAATGGCGGGCATCACACCCGAAACGGTTAAGCGTGAAAAATACAGTTGCATTACCAACACAAGTAATATTTTAAAACCAAGAAAATACAGTAAAGGAATCTGTGCTCCAAGGTTTACTTTTCCCAAAAATATTCGACAAATACGCCACAATTTGTTTAAAAAAACAAGTGAACAACTGTTTCTGACCACAAACATGCAAAACCTTTGTTACCTTCGGCTCTGTCTACCCCGTGAGGGATAAAGACGTGAATTATGTAAGTATGTTTCTGACCACGTTTTATTTTTAACTGTATGGTAAAAGTAAATTGACGGATCGTGAAAGCGTGCATGAAAGACCAACAGACATCCATAAACACGAGTAATGTGAGTAAGCGGTCTTTAATGTGGAGTTCCTGGGTGCATATCCTATTATCAAATCAATGGATACTATATACACAAACTGAATATTTAAAATTAAGTTGTATTTGTATTACGTATACCAAATACCAAACCAAAGAGTTAAAGGCGAAAACAAAACTGTCTTATCGGACAGAAAATTAACAAGTCCATTAATTTTTAATTTCATTATTTATTTAAAGCTATCATTTTACATTTAGACTTCCACACAAAACTAATCTAGTCAATTGCTAAAGGATCATAAATAATTACTTACTGTGACACATTTTATACAATTTCATTAACGCGAATGTGTCGGTGATTCCACTGCTCTGCCGCCGCGGTTCGCGCGACGCCCAAATACGGTAGATAATATCATCTGCAATAATTGCCCATGTGATTGTCGTCAAACCCATTCACACTAGCTGATATTTTAATTGAATCCTCCGCGCGTGTGTTATGCGTCGATCACCGACTTTTACAGAGAATTTAATTCATCATTTCCGGACTAAACTGACATATTGATGGACTGTTGACGGGAGCATTTAAATTGGTGTGATTGCTGCTTTGTGCGAGTGGTTTTTGCTCAGTAATTGCCTTTAAATTGTTTATTCGCGGCGGTTGGACATGGAATTTTTTTAAGGACTTGATTTTGAATCTTTATGATGAAGGTTTGAGGTTTGCGGAACTTCATTTCACGTACACTTTTATCCAGGTTCTGGCTGATCCTGGTAATCACAATTAAGAGTTAGGTTGCTGACAAGTGTACAAATACTTGACAGCGGTAGCACGCTTGCCTACTACATATGAGTAGAGACATCTGCTCCTGTTAATAATAAACTTAATATCATTACCATTAGTAATGGTACTCGTAGATAAATGGACGGGACCTGAAGGTTGTTACAATGACACTAAAAACTGCATACTTACGTTCAATTACTATTTTGTACGCTGACACAATTAAGTTCAATGACTGTACATACATTCATTAGATGCTTAAGATAAATCAAATCATATAAAATACTAAGGGCCTGTTTCACCACTCAGTTAAGTTCTGGTTAATCTTAAGTGCCGGTTATCTATGCTGTCGTCTCTGTCTGTTTCATAGTAAGAAATAGAGAGGGATAACTGACACTTGTGATAACCGGAACTTAACATAGAGTGGTGAGACAGGCCCTACGTAAGGTAAAATAAAATACATAACGAAGAATTTAATAAATAGTAAAATTAAATAACAAAATAATTGCTCAGAAATTAGTATAAATTGCAATTATGAATATAAGAGTTCTGAACTCAAAGGTTGACTGGAAGAGATCCCTTAAAGGAATAAGTCCGCCTTTGTGCATGTATCTCAGTGTTTGTCAATTGTATTTGTCTTGTTTATTTTGCACAATAAAGAGTTTACATACATACATACATACATAAGAGTAAGGACGTCTCCATGTTTCTATCGTTACCAACCCTTTAATTTTTTTTTCACCTCACTAGCTCGGAAAGCCCTTTTTGTTTGTTTGACATCTATTGAGAAAATCGCTTTTTATCCACATGTGAAGAAAGAGTTTTGACATTTGAAGGCGGCTTAATGTGGTTTTTTTCAATTCTTTCCTCTAGGGAAAAGGCAAAGGTATAGAACCATACAGCCAAGTCTTCGTTATCATTATTTTTAGTACAGTCAACTGGGGTGACTTTAAAAAGTAGTTTTAATAACAAAACCATTATTTTTTATTTGCGTTTACTGCTTCCAATCAATGTCTTCGTCGATCGCCTTTGCGTCTACATGCTAAACATTCACCGGATATGGATAATATCGATTTTATAGCAATTTTAAAAAGATCAAAGTAGCCCCAAAATTACCAAAGTCACCCCAGTTGACGTATTGGTAGTTTTAAAAAGGCCAATAAAGGTTAAGTGATATTTGACAGCTAACAAAACGTAAAACGTTAAACGTGCTGAATTTTTAACATCACAATTAAAGAATTGCATCGAGTAAAAAACACTAAATACAGTCTTACAACTTTATTTTAATTCATAAATATCAGCATTCAACAGTAACCTTCATTCTTGTTGTAAAAACGGATAAAACGTAGTCCAAGTTAGTCGATGTGCGAACAAATAGCATCCGAAATAATAAAAAAAAACTTAAGTCAAAAGGGGAGTAGTTCCATAAAGACTTGTTAGGCTATTTTGCATAATTTTTGATTTTACCAATATTTCTATACTTCAAAATTATTGTACTGACAAAGAGGTATATAAATAATAACTGATAGTACCAAACCCTTTTTCTTATTTTTCTCGCTGTAATGAGGTGAAAAGTTTTGTGTTATACACGGGTGAAAAGTAATTTTACGTCTCGTGTGTTAAAACACTCGCAGGTAAAATACAACTTTCCCCCCTTGTATAACAAATAACTATTTCTAAGTAAGGTAATTTAAACTTCACACGATATCAAATTACAGCATAGGTTCGGCTTATCCAGTTATGTGCTTAGTACCTTCTAAGTACCTACCTACCACAGGTAGCCAACGCTAGTCTCCGAAAAAGTCAACTAGCTACCTGCCCCGCGGCCGCAGTGTACACAGTCGCGTTTACGGCGGACATCATTCCGCGCCGCGCTATCCCGCCGCCGAATGTACGGTCCCGGAAAAACATATGTGTACAGTTTTTACCCTATCGCAATGGAATATGGTGCAAAAATGTATACGTACCTTTGTCACCGACTGTACGCACGCGTAAAAACCGCTTAATTGGCTCCAGTACCCGCGGTGCGGATCATTCGCAATCACGTCGGCTCAAAGTTCATTCGATCTATAGTGATGGGAACCAACTTTTGTGATTTCAGACACATAAAGTTTTTTCACGAGCGATGTTGCGATGCCCGAAATTCTATATGTACGGGCTCAAGTATCTTGTTACATTGTAAACTGATTATTATATACTTAATGTGAAATGAAGCAAAGAACAAAGCAGAAATATGAACATTGTTAAAATGATCAACAATTTTTTATCCACATCTTCTAATTATATACTTTCCACCTACACGCCCTTAAAAGCCTTAAGGTTTTGATACCTTAGGCTCTGTCTACCCCGTAAAGGATAAAGACGTGATATATAATATATATATGTATGTAGTTATGTATGTACTAATTAAATATTTCACACTGACACAAAGTACGACTGAAATGATTCATAAGTTTGAAATCACCTTAATTCCTAAACATAATCCACGTGCTCAGAATTATTAAAAATAACACTTAGGAATATAAGAGTAAGGACGTTTTTATGTTTCTATCGTTTATAAAGCAATACGTCCAAAAAGGAAATAAACAGGTACTAAGTAGTTACAACTACACGTGCAAGAAGACTTCAATGTTTTTCAAAGTTAACGGTACCTATTAATATGTAATAAATATAAAATCAATGTTTAAATCCGAAACATACGGTTAGACTAATCGTGTATGATGAAAAAAAATATTAATAAAAAGTTTAGAATTTCTTTAATGGTGAGGAGTGTTACGGCGAGACATCGATTTAGGGTCTCTAAAGTATTAACTCTAAAGCGAACTACTGCGTGGAATGCACGATTAGTTTTAATCTCACTGAATTACGTAATGTCAAATTTAGAACGAACTTGTTGCTAAACGGTAACGCGGATTAAGTATGTGACGGGACACGGGACAGCCTATATTACCCTGATTGTGACCGCCGCCGAGGTCAAGTTCACGCGTAGGGAGATTGCGAAGGGGTGGCGGCTGCCGAAACTAGACAAGTGTATGGGGAGCTATGCGCCGGCCGTCGTCCTTCTGACAATCGCTTCAGCTTATCAGTTTGACGTACACCCCTATTGATAGTATCATCTACTCGATACTCGAGCATGTGCCGAAGCGTGTCAAATAGTTCTACATACATGTATCTATTAGTTCTTATCTAAGTGCTCATGTAGTTTCTTCCAAATTTATATAAAATTTTAAAAATTAGTAAGTATGTTCTCTACGCATTGTACCCTAGATATTTTCAACAAAATTCAGCATACTTACTAGGCTTCAATGTTAAGTGCTTACAAATATTAGAGCCTCAATTTAGTTCAAACGGTAACGTAGTTCGTACCTTGTGCATGGCAAATAAATCCACTGACCCGCTTTCTTAACTGATAATTAAGTACGGAACTGAGAGGTCCTATTCATGTATAGTCGAAGGGTATTTCTAAAACTGACAATTTATTTCATCTCCGCTTGTGTTGTTTACTGTTTTCATCTAACTACGAGTCATCGAGTCACTAAGACGTCAATCACTTTTACGTGTGAGTTAGTTAGGTAGGTAATGTAAGGTAGTTGATAGGTAATTAAAAATTTTGGTAGTGTATTTTTTAACTTTGTCTATATATTATTAATAGTTAATTTTCGTAGTTCCACTTTATTGAATAAATATTTATTATAAAGAAATCATAAACAAAAGCATTTTGCTTACGCCTGGTAAAAATGTTCAGTTTCAGTTTCTTTATTTGCAATAAATTGTATGTGATACATGAGAGTGTTACAAAAGTCTCAACACAATTTTACCATTACGGCGTAGCAATTTAAGATATAAAACATAAACTTAAAACTACTCATGCAATATTTTACACAAGAACATTGTATTATACAAAATATTCATTGAGGTCGTATGGACACAGATCAATGAGGTACTTCTTTAGAGAAACCAAGAATTTAGTATCCTGTCCTATCATGTTATGTCTAAGTCAACCTATTCACCCCTTTAAAGATTCCATTGTTTTTTTTTTAACTAAAAACTCTGGAATTCACACAAAAAAAAACTATTCTCTTCCTCCGTGAACATTCGACCACAAGCTGTTCTAAAAGACATAATATATGTAGTAACAAATCGGATTGGCCAATTCCTTTATGAATGCTATTTACTATAAGCGACGTGTTCTAAGACGTTTAATAGCGTTTCAGTAAAATAGCATCGCATGTCGACAAGCGATAATGCAATGTTTTATATAATATTATTATTCTAAGAACGCAAATAATTACCTTGGCTATAGGAAAAGGAACATGCTAACATAATGCATGTAACAAAACTTACGTATAGCTTATCGTATTACGAGTACCTATAACTTACTGATTTCCCGTTTTTGTCGGTGAAAATTGACAATAACTACATGAGATTTTAAACCGTTTTCACGTTTTTTCACTTTCCCGTAAAGTTAGAAATGAGAAAAGCTGTTTATAATCAGCTGACTAGTCGTTCCATAAACATGATAATTGACAGACATGTGCCTTGAGGATCTTAGAGGTGCGATAAAAAGGGTTTTTAGAAATTCTTCATTCTAATTCAGGACTTATTTTTATCATTTCTGTGGATGTCAGTGTACAGATATGCAAATAATTTACAGTAAAGACTTCAAATAGCTATACATGTAATAAAGCTGAAGAGGGCCGAAAATCTGTAAGTACATGGACAATAATATAAATAATATAAACTTGTGTACTTATTGTTAATTTGATTTGTTATGTAATCTTTGTTTCTTTGTGTACCCGGTCACTGGCAATAAAGATTTTTATTTATTTATTTATTAATATAAAAAAAAATTCGCTGGGGATACTTAGAATCGATAACACCACTTACCAATAGTTTTTAGAATTTTTAGCTGTTTAAATATCTGTTTGTCTGTATATTTGCGAGTGCATCACGTGAAAACGGTTGAACGGATTTTGATGCAAACTTTACTAATCTGTTGGAAAAATCACCGGCCAGGTTATAGGCTACTTTTTATCCCGGAAAATTGCATAGTTCCCGCGGGATAGCGATAAACATGTCAAAGGTCGCAGCTGCCTAGAGTCGCGACGTAAATAAATATTACTTGAGTATTAAGTATCATAGAGATCCACTAATGAGGGATTTTTCAAAATTCCTATAGGATAGGGAATCAATGGGGTTTGTACAAGTCCACTGAAACGGGAACGTCATATTGCCTATAACCAGCGGACAACCAAGACGCTTCTAACGATACCTCATTTGTCCAGTTCTGATAAATAGTTTAGGAGCTATGAGGGAACAGATGAACATACATACAAAGCCTGTCACAATCATAACCCTCTTTTGGCTTTGCCGTAATCGGATAATAAAAATACCCCTTCGGTCTTGTAAGGTATTTACCGTATTTGACTCACAATATTGTACTTCTATCAGTCCCTGCTAGCGGCTTTACTCGCATAACTAGATGTATGTATTTTTCTTTTATAAATAAAAACTAGCCAACGTCAACAACATATCAGACCACGCACAAAGAAGGGTTCAGTTGTCGACACATTTCTACACAGAGCGTGTCTAATAAGACCATCATGGCGATTACGTCCTTTTGTGTAAGGGTGGCAGTTTTTCGTCGATATCTCCCAGAAAGTAAAAACATGCATCTTACCGCTATGATCTGGATATTTTTGGATGTCGCGTTTTAAAGAGTAGAGGTTGGGGCGGGGCATGCCTTAACGACTTTTCTAGCTCGTAGTTCTCCAAATATTAACTTAAACCTAAAAAGTTTCTAAAAACATTAGCATACGCGTAGAACAATAGTTTCTCTGTTGCACATATGGAGTGCCCTCTCTCTTTTTTAACTGCAGAGATTTAACGTCACTTGCGAGTAGAATGCCAGTGACGGTTCAATTATTACCATTTTGGCTGGGAGACGTAACTAAAATCATGATAAATTCTTATCATTTCTCAAGTCTCCCGGAGCGCGGAAAGCGTTTACCCTGAAGCCGTGGCAAACCTGCGAACTTAATTCCGCAATTACACTATAAGTGTAGGTTGGCTTTCCAGGAAAAATATGCACAACAGGTGTGTGCGATGGGTCACATCACTGGCCCGCGCGCGGGACACGTAAAAATAGTGCGAAACCTGGCAACCTGTTAGCTGTGCTGACCGATGACAGAGTGGCGCGACACCGCGGTCGCGCCCGCGACCCGCGTTTTGTACAACCGCGTACACCTATGAGCTTATACGCACGTAATGAAGGATACGCGCTTCCAAGTATTTTGGCACCTCTTTACCGATCTACATATCGCTATAAATAGATTAAGAGGAAATCGTCTGGCCATACAAACGCTTGTTGTGTTTTTCTTTTCCAATACTAATTATTTTAAAAGTAGACAATTTAAAAACCCTAAAAATTGCCGAATTTCGATGCCACATATGTATATATATTTTCGTCTCAATTGATTGGATGACCCCATCGGGTTTGTAATAGTAGGTATGCCTTAATTTTATATACCTACCTATTTATGTTTAATTAGTTTTGTCAATTTGATTAATATGCGCAGAATTAGCATAGCATAACTCTCACTATTGAAATAAATGTAACATATTTATTTAAGACGTTCGTATCGAACATTTTCCGCTCCTTTTCCCGCTTAAATGTGTCAATCTAGCGTCTTGCTTTAATAACCTTTCATTATATGAAGCATAAGCAGTCAGAACGTACACAGTTAACCTTATCGACGGCATCGATTATTAAAATTGTAAAGTAATTCACGGAAAGAACCATAAAATGGTAGTACTGCAACTCGCTACAAAAGGTAAATAATTCATTTATAAATTCAGAAACATCATATAAGGGTACGACCAAACCGCCGCGTTTACGCAGTGACGTGTCGTATGCGTCACGTTTTTTCACCGTTTCTTCATACATTTTAAAGCGATTCCGTAACGTAACCGTTTTTTAAGCGGCGGTGTGGTCGCACTCTAAAAAGATAAATATTGTGATTCCGTACTGTTAAGCAATCCAACTTTTATTAAAAAATAACATTATTTTATTACGCTTAATTGATTTATGAACATGTCTAATAGGTATATTATATTTTTTTATATATTAAAACGTTTTAATAAGTAATTAAATAATGTTACGTATGTACGCCAATATTAACATTGGTTTCCGAAGCGTTCTGAAATTGCTATCTGAACTCACGCCGAAACAGATGTCCGGAGAACGTGCCCCGAGAAACTCGATTACGACCGATGGCCATGTCAATGACTTGAATTTCAATTAGAACAAATTATCAAGGGATACGCCGCAGCAAACTTGATTTGTTAACACAAGCGCACTACTGCAGTGCACCGGAGCTTCGAGCCACGAATTAGCCTCGCTTGATTTTGGACATGTAGCCAATCATTCCATTAGGCGTAGAAGCACCTACCCCACTTAATCTTACTTGAATTTTAGGATTACATCTAAAATGTTGGTCCATGTCTGTATATATACTTTAAAACGTTAAATTATAAAAAAATGCGTATTAGTGTCATGAGATTAAATGCGTAGAGGTACTGTGGTAATTACACCATAAACGGAACTTAGTTGCTTTCGAATAGTAGTCACCCTTCCGTAAGTGCCGTTTCTACTACAGCGGTTGATCACTAATCATGTCACACTACACCGAAGAAGAGAACCAAGAAGAGATGGCTATGGCTACCGTTTAATGAAATAAATAAAGCTGAACAACAAATCGCACTATTCATTGGCATTATAAAAGTTTATTACATCCAAATAATGATAATAGCGGTTTTTTGATACAAACCGTAACTCCTCTTTCCCACAGGGGTAGGCAGAGACTACTTTGTCCCACTTGCTACGATCCTGACATACCTCTTTCGACTCATCCACATTCACCAATCTCTTCGTACATGGTCGACCATGTACGGGACGTCTTGGAAAAAGGTCAGCCTTTTTCCAAGACGTCCCCAATTTGATTGTTTTGTTCTAAGAAACTACATAGATAATAATTAAAAATCCTTTTTAATTTTCAGGTAACTTTTAATCAGTCAGCCAGGTCACTTCTAAAAGTTCATGAAAGATTCGTAACTTGAAATTGCACACTGTGTAAGCAGTAGGAGAGGAGAACTACATACGAATCTGAATTGCAAAATGAACCACCATATTTGCGCAAAATACATACACAATACCGACTTGTTAGCGCGACTAAGGGTGACAGACAGTAGGTACATTAGTTTTCGACGGCCGTCTTTAGTAAAATCATTCACAATAAAAAAAAGCAAAGTTCACTGGTTAATTGAATGGGCATTTACTAGGCTTCATCTTGGGCCACATCTTCATTACCATCGGGCGTGATTGTGGTCAAACACAAGCAAGTATTTTGACGCTACAGACGTCTCGAAGGCGTCTGCGCTAAAGCGTCAAATATTACTTATGAGAAAAGTTTGTTGCCGTTACGTGCCGCTAATGGCGTTGAAAATTGTCCCCATAGTCGCGTTCGAAACGCTTTATTTTGTCGAAACTTACACTAGAGGTCCTGGCATAGACTTGAGGATTCGACAAATGGTGACTAACCGTCTGTTTTGCCTCAAACATAGCTTAAATGTACAGCTAGACCATTAAATAACAAAAGACTTACAGATTAACAACGGCGTTTCGTTTCTAATAATCGAAATAAATAAGATAATTCATTAATTATTAGACACATTGGAATAAAGGCAGAATTCACGTCTTAGCGCGCCACAATAAGTTCTTCCGTTGCCAAACCGTGACTGTGGTCTACGCTCGCAATCGGAAAATGGAACAGCCTCCCATTCCACGGCGCGTCGGCAATGAATCAGATTGTTGGCTGACCATTTAACGGTGAGATCTGACTAAGTCCTGTTCGACGCCACGCTACGAGGCTAGTGAATGATACAACACATTTTATTAACCTCTAAACCCTGGTAGAGATAAAGACGTGATTAACATGTTTATACCCATTATTATGTTTAAATATACCAAAAATGTTACGTAGCTATCTGCCAACATTCGGGTACATAAATAAATAAAATAAATAAATATCTTGGGACAATTGACACCAATTGACCTAGCTCCAAACTAAGCAAAGCTTGTAATATGGGCACTAGACAACGGATAAACATACGTATATAGATAAATACATATTAAACATCCAAGACTCGAGAACAAACATTCGTATTTTCATACAAATATCTGCCCCGACCGGGGATCGAACCCGGGACCTCAAGCTTCATAGTCAGGTTCTCTAACCACTAGGCCATTCGGTCGTCAAAGGTACATACATAGGTACATAGGTACTCATTACTTTCACTTTTGTTTTATTTCTATTAATTGTTTAATATTTTACTTACTTTTAAATATGATTTTTATACTCCGTAGTTTACAGTCAACAATAAATAGATAAAATAGAACAGAATAAACAAAGTTAAAGTATTGCAACATTTTTTTTATCTTGTCCTTAAAATTAGACACAGATCCAACAAAAGTTTCATTATTTTTTGTTACTTTATGTAATTTAATATTTATGATAAATAGTTAGGGTATTACGAGTATTATTTAGTGTTAGACAGTCACCAAAACTAAAAATATCTTGAAATATTCTTAATATCTATGAGTTGAGTCTTTAATGTTTCAGCATGACATTATTTATTTTAAAAATGTACCTACCTGCCTTTTTGGCACTGCAGAGCAGTAGGTACAGTGTAAGCCTAAGAAAACGGCCAAGAGCAAAATCTGTTTATCTTTTCAACTCTCGCCATCAAAATAAATAAAATTACCTACTTGTAACTTCTGATGCGCTAACCTACAATATCCAACTCGCGTCGAATTACCCTACATAAATCCGGTGGTAAATTGTTAGAACACCATGTTAATGCTCAACGAATAATTTGATTTTCTAATAACAACGCCGACTGAACACTAATCGGATTGTACTGCTTGTCATGTGGTCTAGCTGAATGATATACTTGAATTATTCGCATCGCAGCATTCTATAATGAACCTATGCGACATGGTTTCCATATAACGTAACGCGCTCTAATGTTTTTATTCGTTCATTCATCTAGTTCGCAACAGTTCAAAATTCTTCGATACTTTGGTTTCGTGATCGTGTAGCGTAACTTGTAAAAGTTTGAATTGAAAACCCTTGGTCGAAATGAGGTCAATAATAATGTAATTAATGGAGATGAAATAAGAATTAATATCACTTTGACATGAGCGTGTTGGTCCTTATTCAAACAAAAACTTTAAACAATAAAAACACTGTACATTGTGTACAATCAACAACTCTCCCATTTTATATGAAACTTTCATAACTCGACAATGTTATGGTTACTTTTAGAAAGTTGAATAAATACAACAAGTCTTTCATTCCGTTCGTAACTTGAATAAAGGAAAACCCGCAAATTTAAAGGTCAGTTAAGTCCATTGCTACGTTTCTATTGTGTGGGGGAATAATGGTGTTGGAATCGCACGGGGAGACGGCGGCGCATGGCGGGCGACAGAGCACCCGACCGCATTCGCATCTCAAACGTGATTAGCCATCAACGCCTTTTCAACGCGAAGAATGAGATTCTATTTACAAATCGGGGAAAAACGGTTAAAACGGTGAACTCACACCAATGGAAATAGATATCCTTTTAGAGTGGGCACTTCATTGGACAGAAACATCAGTAGACGCATTGTTGTCGCTTGTGCTGTTTATGCGGAGTTTCCATTGTCGTTCTATGTGTAAAGTTTGAGCTATCGACAAGCCGATAGCGAATGACGGGACCGATTGTTCAAAAGACCTCTCTGATGGCCAGTGAATTAATCGGAGTAATGTTTCCGAGCTCCATTCTTTTTCTTTTGATAAAAATACAAAGCAACTTAATAGTGAGACAATAAGCTAGTGATTGTTCTAAACTTGTTATTACTCATTCAATCATCATCATCATGGTAGTTCACCTGTAATTAACTGGTAGGATGTGTTCATTAGTCGTATACAGCGTGGATACGGAGTAAGGCGAAAAACAAACACACAAAATTATTCAGCACGCAATCAATAAACAATGCAGTTAAGATAATAAGTTTGACATTTGACTTAGAATGTGACAACCGAAATAAATTTGCGATACATTGCTGCTCGACAGCATCTTTAAAAATTAATTACATCGAGTTAGAGAAAATTAAAAAAATATGCTTGAATGTCGTTTGTACTGCTAAAGCCTACCTATATATTATCTAGAGTTAAAGGTTTCGCCCGTATTCCAAATCCACGCTGTATATAATTTTTCAGAGGTACATACATACATACATATCGTCACGCCTCTTTCCCACAGGGGTAGGCAGAGACTACTTTGTTCCACTCTTTGACCCTTTGACTCTTTCACTCTTTGACTCTTTGTTGTTGTTGTTGTTGTTGTTTGTTTGTTTGTTGTTGTTTGTTCCTACTGTTCTGTTGTGTGTTTGTTGTTTGTTCTGTTGTTGTTGTTCTTTGTTTCAGAGGTAGAATCTTGAAAAATCACGATACATCACGGAGACGGAGGGGAATGATTACGACATGTCATGTGTATTTTTTGGGACTTTTTAAAATTCATGTACAGATTTTGCAAAAATGCTCAGGTAATTTTGCCGTGATTGAGCGAAAAATATTTCAGAATATCAGCAGTCCGTGAGGAAGTAGAATTAAAAATGACAAAAAACCGTATTGTAATATATGGACGTTCTCTAACATATTCAGGTAAATAAATTTAAATAGACGAATGCGTGGAATGAGTGAACTGCTTTTTCTGGTAGGTTTTTAAATGCGACATGTACCTTTGTTGTTCTAAGCGACAAATAGTAGACATTTCAATCAAATAAAAAATTGAGAAACTAAAAAATTCATTAAGTACCTCCTCGTTAACAAACTATTTACGTCATACGTACCTACTACCTACTTATCACCTAAACATTGCAGAAACTTTACCTAACATTGCAGAGAACTTTACAAAAGTATTTTTTTATTGCTTAATGAGTAACTCTCTTAATACGCATAATTTAGTCCTTAATCCGATCAAAAATGAGGCAATGTCTTGAAAGTTACATCAAACAGGTGTGCCGATGCAGTGGACTCACGTACAATGACGCAATAAATATATTATACGGTTACCGTCCGTTCTCTCATACAATATGAATAGCTTACCGTATTAGTACTCCCTTTAGATTAACAGCCGAATAGAAGCGCACTGTTGACATAACTTATGTATGACTGTTTGTCTGTCGGACGAAGGCGGTCCCTCGCGCGCCCCACCTGAAACCATGTTAATCATTAATGAAAATTGCAATACATATAACGCCCGTGTTTAAATATTTAAACGCGTAGTTTTCCTCCTAAGATACCCAGCTCCGACAACGTAATGGCGGATCTGAATTATTTATACAGGTTTTATGTTTCGTCTCGCACCCCTCTTTTGATTTCATCTCCCAATGTTCCTTAGAGAAACGGATCGTGTAAGTTGTATGGTTTAAAGTAATGTATTAAAATCTCACTCCATCAGCGCCAGATGCAGCACAGCAATTAAATACGAGTGAAAAGTTAAGAAAATGTAGTTATGATGTTTATTAATTGTGATAATTAACAACTCAAGGCCATGGTAAAGCCATGGCGTAAATATACAATAGAAAGTGGATCTCTAAACAAAAAGCAGGACCCGTTAATTATCTGCATCATCGGAAGCGTGCAGTGGGAGGCGCCCGCCGCGGGAGGGGGTGAGTGCCGGGGTTTGTCGAACAAATGCGCCTGATTAGCCCCGCTTTGTCTTCTAGTCCCCGACACAGCTCTATCGATAGTGATTCGAGTAGCGATTTTATCGAGTCTGGAAGCTGATGCGGGGCTACAAACACACAAAGCTTGTTAAATTTGAAGAAATGATGCCGTTGCAGTATTATGCAAACAAAACCTAAGAATCAAACTGATTCTAAATGAATAAGTTTACCATTGATTATGGACTGCGAGTGCGAGTACCTATACATACCTATTACAAATATCTTTTTCTTTTCTTTTAAATTTGTGACAAAGTACAGTGGGGTTCTGTGTCGATTAATAGTGGTTTTTCGTACTTAACGCAACATAACGGCAAAATTTAATATTTACTTGATGTATCTTCTGAGTACCTATCTAGTCTCGTCTCGTTATTTTAACTGTATAGTGCGAGAAATAAGTAGTGATCGAACGGTTGTGAGCTAGAGCAGAGGTGGCACCTGACTTGTTCCTAATTCACTCCCAGCCCGCGCCCCCCCGCTCCCCCTGACTCAACCGCGACAATGCTAAAATAAGTAGTGATCGAACGGTTGTGAGCTAGAGCAGAGGTGGCACCTGACTTGTTCCTAATTCACTCCCAGCCCGCGCCCCCCCGCTCCCCCTGACTCAACCGCGACAATGCTAAAATAAGTAGTGATCGAACGGTTGTGAGCTAGAGCAGAGGTGGCACCTGACTTGTTCCTAATTCACTCCCAGCCCGCGCCCCCCCGCTCCCCCTGACTCAACCGCGACAATGCTAAAATAAGTAGTGATCGAACGGTTGTGAGCTAGAGCAGAGGTGGCACCTGACTTGTTCCTAATTCACTCCCAGCCCGCGCCCCCCCGCTCCCCCTGACTCAACCGCGACAGTGCTAAAATAAGTAGTGATCGAACGGTTGTGAGCTAGAGCAGAGGTGGCACCTGACTTGTTCCTAATTCACTCCCAGCCCGCGCCCTCCCGCTCCCCCTGACTCAACCGCGACAATGCTAAAATCTAACCCACGGCCCGCATCAGTCCAGTTAAGACAGAAGCAGAGAAGATATAAATATTCTCATATACGAATTTGCAGTTAGCGTATAAGTATAAACGGGCTTGCTATACCTTTGATTTTTAAGTCTTATTGGGCTCCTAATTCGGCTATGAAAATAGCTATAAAAAAAAATGTACTTAATTATTCATTTCTCGTTTCATAATATCAAAAGTTATGAAGTAATTTTTACCAATCCATACGTTTCTAGGTGCGAAAAGTAATTCATTTTTATATATTAATCATCAAATAGCGCAGGCAAACTTATGTGTCGAGTTTATATATTATAAATTTCGATACTTGAAATTTATTATCATTTCATATTTAATTACGTTGAATTTTCGATAAGTGTGGTTAGCTGATAATAAACGGAAACAGTGTACTGCGTCGATAAATTTGATACAGATAATGCCAGCTTTAGGGGCAGGCGCAGGCTTTCGCTCGGAGCAAGCGGCGCGGCCGTCGCCACTAAGTGCACACGCGTTGGCCCGATATTGCTGAATAAGTCCCTTGCATCCTTGCATCTCACTTAATCGCCCTACTGTCATCCATTTATTACTTAAATTAAAGTATCTCTATTGCAAAACGGTGATTTCCCTTCGTCCATTAAACCGACATGCGTTTATATAACCAAGTCGCCTATCGTACTAGCCGTATTATTAACGGAAACGATCTGACTTGGCGGTTTTTGCTGCATTTATCATGTGCCAGTGATCCGTAATGATCTTTTATATGAACACACTTAATTGTGTTGCCCAAACGCAATATGAATAATCAAATTATTGATATTTATTCAGTAGTTTATGTTAGAGACGAGGGCAGAGTAGACGCAGTAGACCAGCGTTAGATTGCACAAGAACAATAATAAATACCAGTAAATTGAGATCTTTTATAATAAACGAAAAACATTCAACACAGGTGTCAAGTAATAAGTGAAGTAAGTATCAATAACATGTCATTACAAAATCAGCCAGCAAAAACTCTGCGTTTGAACCTCAACAGTTTAGCATATAGTAAAAATTTCTAAGTACTTTCATTAAAAATCCAATTTGTTTCCAACGCTACACAGACCGTCCAGTTTGTAATAACCTTTTTTATCCTTTGAGTGACAAAATCAAAAGCAACCGCATAGCGATAGCGTAAATACTCGTAGAGGGACATTCATCAAACAGCAAATACGAGTACGAATCAAAAAATAAAAACTGTAGTTTCCAATCAGTTACAGAAATACATTTTATTTATTTTGTACTATTCCTGTTTCATAAAAACTTTGGTGTTTATTACTTTTCCGATATATTCGAAATTGCACCGTAGTTCGTAGCTCCGTAGCCGCGCTACGAGCCTTGTAGAGGGTTGCTTGTACAACAGGCTCGCAGACAATTTCGATCATGTACCGGGTGTCGGCTGATATTGTGACGTCGTTGAAGTTTCTAACTGTAGAATAAGTTGTCCGATGATTTGCCTATTGCAAAGTAGCATATAGCAATAAAGAAAAAAAACTATTATGTATACGGACATGGACAATAAAGGCTTTTTAAATAAATAGGTACTGAATAGTAGAAAAGTAGTCGAGCAAGTGCGTCACCTGTAGATAATCACCGCTACGCACAGACACTTCCAATATCAGAAAGATTGCAGATGCATTGCCAACAATTTAGAGGGCTTAGATCAGCCATACTCAAAGTGTGTTCCGCGGAACCCTAGGGTTCCACGAAGCCCTCGTAGGGGTTCCACGAAGTCGTCGTGAGAGCTCCGCAATCATTTCGAAATAATTCAAAACACCTCTCATTCTGATTTTAGGGTTCCGTAAAGTATTTCGCTTTCTAAAAGGGTTCCGTCACCGAAAAAGTTTGAGAACCGCTGGCTTAGATGAAATGCCTCTTGGACTCACAATTACCCCCGACTGTCTTTTCTCTTCGCACTCGAATACAACAGCGTAACCTCTGCTGTCTAACGGCAGAAGATGGTGGTAGCGATCAGGATGGATTCCGTACAAAAGTTTTACCACCTACCAATCACCAATTATAATTATTATTGTGTAAAAATAATAATTATTGGTACAACGTAGGAGTAGGCACATGTCAGATTGAGTGATTTCTAGTGAAACACGACAAATTACACGCAGAGCATGCTCAATTACCTATTTATTAAAAGCTCTCTGCGGCGCGCCACAGACGTAGGCGCACCAAATAGGATGCGAGTTTGAGATATTGGAATGGATCGATAATATCCCGTAGGTAATTGGGGCATATCCGCACAGCGTAGACCACGGCAATTGTATTAATTAACGAATTGCTTTTCAATTGCTTATGGAGGCATTAGCGTAGCGTCGACGTGAATCACTCGGCATAAAGTTTCCACATCGTGGCTGGCACATGCATTCGAACGTCGGCGTACTCACAGTTACTTATTTAATAACATGAAATAACAACACATTTATTTCATATTTGTAATCTATCTATATTAATACCTTTAAACGAGCAATTCTTGTTTATATATATAATCTGAATCTCGGAAACGGCTCCATCGATTTTCATGAAATTTGGTATGCAGGGGGTTTCGGAGGGGATAAATCGATCTAGCTAGGTTTCATTTTTAGAAAATGTACCAAAAAACCATCCAGGTACCTGGATTGGATGGACTTAGTATTAAGTAACAGATATTTGAAAACGTATGTTGATTTTGATTCTGTAGTAAATTATACGAGGACGGAGACGATTAGACGAGAACCCGGGTTCGATTCCCGGCCATAGCTTTACTTTTCGGATTTTTCTATGTGTTCTAATTTTCAGTGTCGTTTAGAAATTTAATTATAATTATATTAGATTTTTTACTTGAAAGTCTATGCTTATGCCAGTTAAACCGGTTTTATTTTTTAATCTGTCACTATGTCGGAACAAACCGTGATTCAGACAAAGATGTTGCTATTAATATTGTTTATATATGAAAAGAGCTATAGTAAATACACTGTCGATTGTAATAAATTGATTAAATTATAAACAGCATAGGTTTTATCTGTCAGGTAGATGCAAACTTATTGTGACAATAAACAATTACCGAAGCGATGCATGCGTTATCTAACTAAAATGTGGACATACATTAACTAGGTATCATTCTAATCACGTTCGTAGTCATACATTTGGATACGTCGCTCGCCACCCGCCCGCCTCACGCCAGGGTTCACAAGCGCTTTAAATATATCCCATAGTTTTATTTACATACATTCCTGAACTCATAATTATATAATTTATTAACAAAAAGATGACAACGTGTACTGAAATTGTAGCGAATTCGGAATAAAAAGGCTATATTATTATTATATATTTAGCAATATAGTATATGTATGTTTGTATTGTATTTTATCATGTGTATAAAATAAAACATCGTTAATTATACTTACGTCCTTTCATGCCCACGTTTTTACGTCGTAATCATAAATAATGTTTTTTTATAATTATAAAACTAATTGTGGCCGTCACGAACGAAACTAATGGTACTCAATTAGAAGTGATCTAAGATGTCGAAACAAATCTCTGCACGCTATTAATATCCTCGATTCCTCGCCTTGTCTAATGAAACCACGGTATAAAAAAAGTGGTTTAACAGTCTGACAGATTTTCCATTATTATAATTACGAAGATGTTTTTGATAAAATCTGACTGACGAGACATTGAGGAGAAAAACGCTTTGAACGGGCTAAGAAATTCCTTTAACCCCGCATCGAGTAGTTCATTTGGGTAAGAAAAGGATACTATAAGATAAGTTTAGGATACTACCATGACGTATCCTTTAGACACTACTAGACTTGTCTAACTGACAACTGACTGCCGCTTTGAGTAACAGACAACCTGACACTTTAGTTAAAAATTAATGTAAGGTTTATTTCAAATAATTGATCTAATAGCTAAAACATAACTAATTGCGTTGACCGGCGTGATTCGTAGGAAAATAGAAAAAAATATAAGTCAAACCGTAACAATTATTATTTTACTATGTGACCAGCAATTTTTGAGTACATACTTTTTACCCAGTTAATACGTCTCTAATTAACGTGTCACGTTTATATATTAAACTTGTGTAAACGTATAATAAACATTATTGCTTATATTATATTGTTCTTAAGTCATTGTCTTTTTAGTTTTTTTTTTTATTTACGTCCATGCACACAATTCTTCTGTACACTCTTACAAGCAGGGTACTGATGCAAATTTAGCAACTCCTATTAACAAAGTGAAACCAGTCGAACGCCCTTCGCAATCAGCCTGTTAGTTGCATTTACAATCAACGCGTTTTATTAATATTGCGTTTTAATAATTCAGGTTTCCTTCGTTATATTCTGCAACTATTGAATAAAGTGTCAGAATATCCACAGAAATTCTAAATTACTGGCAGCTGATCGAGTACTCGGTAATTGCAACATTATTACTTGATTTCGTAAACAATAAGCTGGTCGTGTTACTTTGCGCGTTTACAACAACACAATGAGAACAAAGACAGTTTACGCTTTATCAGAATATGCCTTTACTTAAACAAAGAGTTTTGAAGTTTTATGCAACAAACAAAACACAATGATCAGTTGCTGTGAATTTAAAAAGTTTTCTAAATAATGTGGTTTATGCAACATCAGAACAATCGCAAGAATGTTGTTGATGCCAGGCGGCTTTCTAGGAACATTAATTCAAGTACTTTCAATATGTTAGGGTACTCCATTGAGTTTCAGCATAATACTTCTCATGAACAAACTGGTTATTTATAGGTGTACTTGTCAAACTTTAGGATAAAATGTAACTGACAAGAGTGTGTCAACTTAGTTCTTAGGTACTTATCTTGAAACGGTCTGATTCGGAATACGAAAGTAAAATATTGAAGACTGATATTTCTGGTTCTATTTTAGAATAAATCTAGCGAGCACTGTTGTTTAATAGTCTAATATAAATATTTAACAACAATGTATGATGATGGTTGTGTTAGTTACGTTACGAGCTCGAAATATAATAATTGTTTGTTCATTTAGAAGTAAAGGCAATAGACTGACAGAGGGGTTAGCACAAATAGCATTAATATAAACTAGAATCGAACGTTGCGCGCTATCGATTAGGAGTTGGCGTTCACAACAATTAATGACCTGCATGTCCCTAGCCGGACAAAGCTATGGCAAAACAAATAGACGGCCGACGCACCTCCCCGATTCACAGTGGGATTTTAAAGTGGAAAGTGCGCTTTTAGGGTAACCTTTTATAACATCTAGATACTATGAACAATTAATGTCCTTTTTCAATGTAGGTATGTGTGTGTCTTTCACATATTTGCTGTATTGATTTCAGCGAAATAAGTACCTCGAATTCTTTTCATCAATAAATGAGGAGCAATTGTGACATCATGTCTTATATAATTACGCCTACGAAACTACTTTAAAAAAAAACTAAATTTGAATCACAAAGTAAATTGAACTGCAAATTGATCTGGAGTATATATTTGCTATATTTATATTTTCTATTTTGAGATATAACTTTTGGAAACTAGGGACAATTAGTTGGCTCACATGAGCCCTTTTTTGTAAGTATCATAAATTTGGATACAGTTTTCACTGTCGTTTGCCAAGTCCATTTGGCAAGAAGGGCCAGCATTTTTTTGTGTACTGCGTTGTGCTTGGTTAGGTACTTTATTTAAATAATTCACTAAAACCGCTTGCCACGCCTACAAAGATTATGTTTAAGATTATATATAATCTTGGTAGGTGTAGCCAGCGGTTTTCAAAGTATTTCGTCATATTGTGATTTGTAATATGGGTTTTACGGATTTTTCTGAATTAATATCGTTGTTAGGCCACCATGAATCATGCTGTGCATGCACGCGTCCTCGGTGTATGTGCATTAGAATAGGGATGTGTGTGTCTGCTGCGCTAGTATGCTGTGTTTTGGGCAATGGGGTGGTGTGCTTAGACAATTTTCATATCGAATAACGTAGACGTACCTATATCTATATAGTAACCCCGTTACGTTAACAATAATAGGCTCATTAGCTTGTATAGATGGTACAGGTTAATTTGTTTGTTTTCTATAGATAAGTATTATGAATTGAGATTAAAAAAAGTGTAGAACGATAATTATGAAATAATCATGGGGTAAATTTTTCCTAGAGTCAGGCTAACGTCACGCTTTCGTTACCTGGATTTTTTTATAAGTTTTAATACATATTATTATTAAGTTATAAAATTATTAAGCTGTCAATAATATTGAATCTTATTGGCTAAAAGGGCTGATCATTATTTATGATATTTTGAACAAATTTGTATATAATATACGACAGATATGTTTTTTTATGAAATAGGATCACTACTATCACATGGATAACCAAGTGGTCAGTGACCACCACCTGCCATGAGCGACCGCAACACCAGCTCGGCCAGCACGACAGCGCACAAGAGTCGCGTCGCGCGCGAGATAGATTATCCGTCCCTTTCTAGAAAGAACAGGTAGATAAAGACGGACAATCTATCTCGAGCGCGACGCGACTCTTGTGCGCTGTCGTGCTACACGTGCAGTTAATAATCAATAATCATGAAGGTATTCAAGCAGTAGGTATCTACGAGAAATAATTTCATTTTTTCAACAAAAATCTGGAGAGCACCTCTGCTGTAGAAAGTTTAGAAACGAAAACTGCCTTAAACCGATTAATATGTGAACAACCCAATGCACTGATGGCACGTTCGCATTGGCGAGCTAGACAAATTCTACTTGTGCCAAAGCATTCGAAATTGAAAATAGATTGGTGCGGTCGAGAGGGTCGTTTGCACACGCGCTTGCACTTATATGTTGTGCGGTCTGCATCGCATATCTCGAGGCTCATATCGCCTGAACGTTATATTGACCGCAAAGTTCATTCACTGCCAAAATTTAATAAGCACTCCAGGATATACATTATGCTGTCTACATTGGACTCGCAACATGCTCAATTAATTTTGCAATATTAACACACGGTAATGAGCTTGTTATTTCGCTCATGTAAGAATAACGATGGATTTTGGACACTTCACGCAATTATCTTATTTTCGTTTTAGTAATTAATTAACATTTGTTTTTTTTTTTGCAAATCCAAACACGTCTTGCGATTTCTTCAATACGGCTAAATTTGTATACTAGATTCGAATCGAGATTTTTAAACCGCTTGCCGCGTTTTCAACAATGTAATCCTCAGATCAGGTTCGCCAATGCAAACTAACAGCGCTTTTAGTAAAAAAGGTCTGTCCCATGCCTTTACTATACGCGCTTTAGCACTACGGTGCTTGAATTTTTCCAGCTAGCAGCGAACGCGTTCGTTTTGGCAGGAGGTTTCGCCTTCGCTGCTAATGACTGGGACACTGCTAGCTTTGTCCGCCCGTGTCGGACCTGACTAGCTATTATATGCGAATCGTCATGTAAAGATGGTGACAGACGTGTCATTTCCGCGCGTATCTACACCACAGCCACGTCAGCCAGTTTGTAAAGATACTACTACTGAGGAAACAATGAGCCAGCTAAAATCATTTCAAACTGAATGTGTTCGCTCAATAGCGGTTTTGCGACAGAGCTATTTTTGCTATTTTGTATATGAGCTAGTTTCGAAACCATCACTTTTATGGTCGAACTTGCATTATAAGTCATGTGACGGACACACGAGATTTTTTACCCATTGACTAGTTTGTATTTTACCAAAGGCGTCCAAATAAATATATTTAAGGGCCAGAACCAGCAATTCCCAATCAATTATCATGAAATTAATGATTACCCCGACGTACCTACCAATCGTCGAGGAATCTTCATCGCTTACGGTCACTATAAGGTCTAGTTATCTAATATTTATTAGAATTGTTCCTGAGGTTTTATCGATACAAATTCATAACAAATATACCCACATAAGTACCTATTAGAGAATGTCATCCTATTACTGAGTCAGTTAAATAATAGTCTAATTAATGTAGACTTGATATTATAAATTAGCGTCTGTTTAGGCTTTATGCAGCCACTATTTGCGAAGGTAATAAACATAATAACAGCAAATTACGTGTTGTACACAATGAGGCAGGGGAGACTGGGGCTAAAAGTAACAGAACTGGGAGAAGTAACATTATTGACCACTGTTCAAATCAGAGGCTTTGCTATAACTCTAGCAGTTACCGTGGTATTTTTCTTTTAGCTTTGCAGCTTTTCCATTCGGAGTTTGTAATTTTGAAGTAAAAGTGTTAGCCTATTTATTCGTTAATATTGTGTTATTTGTTTTTTACATGTACTTCGTAGTTTAACCGGCATCATCTTGTTTTTAATCAGGTTCGACAGTATTTTTTGTCTTATAAAATATCCATATTTTCCTTAAAATTTTTAATTTTTATATTTCGGCCTCAAAATAAAGATTTAAATAAGTTTTTTTTTCTCGGTGCTGGAAAAAGATTCTAATTATTTATATTATACATATAAAGCTTGCTTTGATTTTACTGCTTAACTTGTACCTAATGTATTTAGTTATCCTTATCAAAACATTTACAGAAGAATTAAAAAAAACAGTTACGATTCACCCCAGTCCCCTACGATGTGTGTACGATCACGCATCTAATAATAAATGACGGCGTATTTCCTGTCATTATTAATATTATAGCCATCATTAAATAATTTCGCATAATTTAACGCATAGCCAAACATTAGATATAAAATGTCATTATTCATTAATAGGTACCTTCTCTACTTTTATTAGGGTTCCGTACCTCACAAGGAAAACGGAACCCTTATAGGATCACTTTGTTGTCCGTCCGTCTGTCAAGACCATTTTTCTCAAGAACGCGTGGAGGTATCAAGCTGAAATTTATATCAAATTCTCAGGTCTACTGCCCCTTGGAGCTGTGAAAAAATCAAACTTTTAAGCCAAGACAATCAAAAGAAAAAGGCGTTTATGCCACAAATTTTTGAAACTCGCAAGGGAATCAAAACCTACAGGGTACTTCCGGTTAACTCAGAATCTTGAAATTCGGCGTGAAGGTAGGTCTCATAAGCACAGATTAAGGAATAATTGCGAAAACCGTAAATATGTATGTATGTCTGTATATATCAGTGACCAATATAAAGTGACCCCACATTGCGTACATTTTGCTTCGGAGCAGGGCTCTGCCTACACTGGTTTATAGAAAATGATACGGAACCCTCGGTGCGCGAGTCGGACTCGCAGTTGGCCGGTTTTTTGTTTGGGACCTACTTGATACTCATTTTGTTTTATGAATTTAATTATATTCTTACAATGGTTGCCCGCGGCTCCGTCGGCGCAGAATTCGCTTATCGCTATCCCGCTATGCTATTTTCCGGGATAAAAAGTATACTTGCTATGTTCTTCCCCGGGACTGAAATTATCCCTTTACCTACCCAATTTCATTAAAACGGTTCAGTGGTTTAGCCATACAAACTTAACAGATAGACAGACAGTTACTTTCGCATTTATAATGTTAAGTAGGGATTTGTATTTATTGCTTTATGTACGAATCAGACGCCAGCAACTGCTTAAAAACGTATTCTTGCACGGGGTGGAATAGTACTTCTTTCAAACGCAAGTCTTCACATCAATCATTATTGAAATTCGGTGTTAGACAACCGTATCTATTCTGAATTCTAATTGCAACCGGTTGTCCGGCGGGATTCTTAACAAGGCCTGGGGCAGTTCGGTGCCTGAAAATCTCGAAAATCCCACCGCAGATCGCACGAGAATCGGAATATGCGATTAGGCATTTAGCAAAATGTCGGGTTTCTGCTCTCCTATGCTCCGCTGGCTTGAGCTTGCAGCATTCCTTCTCGTATCGAGCCCAACCAGTTTTTGGAAGCTCGACAAAACGATTCTGATTTGACTTGTCCGTAAGAAAATGATTTATTTTTAATTGTACCTATTATTAAATTTATTGAATAAAATCACACGAAAATTTAGCAAGTTTCGGCCTCGAAAAAGCTTATACATGATTTATTATGCTTATGGTTATTTTATGTATCAGAAATTGTTTAAGGCTTTCTGATTAAAAAACCAGATCTTTGTGCATTGCCTGAATGCAAATTAAAACTACTGAAAACAAATCTCGCCGTCCAATGATATTCAGTCGTTTGATATGTGAACCGTTTACGTTAAAGTGAACCAGACGGATCCAGAATAAAAATAAAATAGTTTATTAAAAGAAGAAATGTTTACAAAAAGAGCTTACTGACGGTACGAATACTTTTACATTTGCAAAGTTATTTTTTATTTATCTGTAAATTCGTTTGTAAAATTTACTTTTTGATTTCCATATCTGCGCAATTAATAATAAAAAAAGTCACCTTTTTTAAACGTGATAGTATTGCACGCATCAATACTAATGCATTTGCTTCCTCGATGTGTGCGTTAGTGTACGAACATAATATATAAGTTATAAATACAAAAATCTAAATTTTTAATAAAACTATTTTTATTTTGCTGTTCAACGATTCCCGTTCTCATATCGGTTTACCTCGACTATGTTCGCTCGTTTGTTTGTAAATAGCCCTCTGTTTCGCTCAATAACTACCGATTGTTTTATTCGCTTTCTGTTATTAATGACGTTAAACTCTTTTTCTATTTTCAGGTAAGTCGGCCATAATGAAATTGGGGCTGTTTTGCCGTACATTCCGAAGCTGAGCAGTAAGTATACAAATAAAGATCGCAATATTTAAATTAACCCCAACAAATTTTAGGATATTATTTTACTTCCGTTATTTTGATCACTTTAAGTCGGAATTACATGGAAGCAGGAAACGACTGAATATACTAGGTACACTGAATAGGGGGCGGCAGGTCAGTCTTAAGTCAAAAACGTAGTTTTAAATTAAAGGGAGGGTAAAATTTTAGTGGTCATTGATAGTTTTGGTAAAGTATCAACCTGTGTTACGCAATTTATAGCAAAAAAATATGTGTATATGAATAAAATAATCATTAGTGGTTTGAAAACTGCATGGCTAAGGAGCCATCCATAAAGTACGTCACACCAATTTCATCATTTTTAGAGTCCCCCCCCCCCCCCCCCCCCCCTGTCACAGGGTTTACTATGAAGACTACAATTATTTTGTTCGTATGTCACAAATTTCCAGAAAAACCGTGTGACGTACTTTATGGATGGCCCTTAAGATTGTCGGGACACGATTGTGCAAGCAGCTAGCCTATTACGTAACTCACTCGCAATCGCCATCGTGTTCATTTTGACAGTTCTTGTATCTTCTTCTTCTTTTAATAATATGGCCCCATCGATCGATGCGATGATTTCGCCAATGTCAAAGTAAAAAATACAGTATTCAAAAATCTTGTGACATAAAAATGTCGGCAACGTTGTACGGTAGAACACGGTCAAACGACCCCCTCCCCCCCTGTCGGGCTCTTAGCCAACGGACAATGATATCCCACGGAGACCGCCAGGAAATCATTAACCGAAGCCCAGGGTGCACCGGACCAAGCACTGCTCTTCCCTTCGGACGGATCCAAAAACGAACCGCAGCTCTTGACCACACGCGAAGGTAACCCGACTCGCACCCCTATTTCTTGTATAAATGTGACAGCTAGCTGATTGCGATGCCAATTGTCAGCCCATACATGAACTGTCAAAATGAAGACGATGGTAATCGCGAGCGAGTTACGTAATAAGTATGCTGTTTTTTATCGTAAAAAAAAAGTTTCACCCGTAAACAGGTCGCTAATTGTTCTACGATTACTCAATCCGCAGTTTGGATTAGGCCGTAAAATGATTAAGTACAAACACACGCTGGCTGAATAAAACATTCTCGTAACGCAATTCTGATCAGACAGCGTTGGAAGATGGAATTACTTCATTTTAAGCGCGGATCTTATTGCTATATTTTGTCCGACGCCTCGAAAATTGTATGTATGTATAACTCTTTATTGTACATAAAACACATGAAAAAGATAAACACATGAATTGTTTATGTAAAATAGGCACAGTCAACTATTTAAACGATTATAATGAATTGAAGCCGATCTCACGAAAACTAGGATGCACCTACGCAGTACGCATAATAATTATTCTACAGAGTGGTCTTATTTTGAAGATTCTTTTTTTATTGGAAATAATTTCAAAGACAGTGCAATTTTAATTAAAAAAGTAAACCAAAGAGTCGTAATTTAAATAATATTTCTGGCCGCCATGATTTATTTGAAGAGTTTAATGATATAATTATTTTATTATTATCTCTGACATCAGATATTCCGCTGTCCGACAACACTTGTTCAGACCAAGCTAAGTGCGTTTGAGTTTGAGTGAGAGTACCTTTGTAATAATGATAAAGTATGGTACCTAGTAATAATGATAATACTACTTCTCAAATCCCTGTAAAATTATAAATGTTCCTACACCTGTTTAGACGTATTTTCGAACAAATAAGCCAGCGCGCGCTATCAAACACACTCTGCAACTTTTAAAACGCCAACACACGGGTAATACTTATTATTGTATGGAGAGCCAGCTTTTTTGTAACCTGCAACTTTGACGTAGCAACTTTACAGTCGACATCTGGAACTAGGCGTTGCTGTTGAATAACTTTTATTTTTTATTGCTCCGAAATGGATTTAACTCTCCGTTCGAGTTTACTGACGAGGTAAAATAGAATTAGTGCGCAGTGGTCGTGGCCGTTTCGCAAAAATTGCTTAGTGGGAAAAAAAAAACAGATATAAACACAATTACAAAAACATAATCTAATCGAAGTCGAGTATCGAAAATAAAAAAATTGTATGCTATCAATTGAACACAAATACTGGGTTCCTATTAAAAGGCCGTTGTTGCCTTCATTGTTAGCAAGTAAGATCGGCTTCAATTCATTCTAATCCTTTAAATAGTTGACTGTAGCAGCGAAGGAATATAACTTGCCGATAATATAATATTATTATTTAAGTCATATAAGTATAAGAACTAAAGGTTTATATAATTCATGTCATTTATGTTATACCGTTGAGGCGGGTGTCGCGGAGGAGGAGTGGGAGTTAAAATAAAGAGAAGCGCAATTGAATTTTTAATATTTCATGAGGAGGGGCGCGCTTGAAGCAGTTTTAATGGGGTTACGTATCACGGCGAGCCGCTACCGCCTCCGCGTCCGCGCCGCCCGTGTCGCTGCACGCTGCAGCGCGACCTAACCAGGCTTAACATGTCCATTCTTTTCGCCGCCTCATTAAAAACACAAAGTAGATGGAAACGGGTTTTTTATTTATTTATTTTATTATATTACCTACTAGCGACCCGCCCCGGCTTCGCACGGTATATTATGCATGTATTATACATATAAACCTTCCTCTTGATTCACTCTATCTATTAAAAAAAACCGCATTTAAATCCGTTGCGTAGTTTTAAAGATTTAAGCATACAAAGGGACATAGGGACATAGGGATATAGGGACAGAGAAAGCGACTTTGTTTTATACTATGTAGGGATATCATGATGAATGCTAGCCTAGTCTATAGTTCGATCCAATAAAGCTCTAAGACTTTTTAATTTTGAATGACAACAGGCTGCAAACAGTCCACTTAATTAATTTTCCAGTAGCAGGTATTCGTGCTTGCAAAAAATGACACCCTGGGCGATGTTGAATCAATTTTACTACAGAATACGATCACCTCTAAGAGGCGTCGGCTACATCTGAATGTAAAAGTTCCATAAAAAAGTGTTTGCTTCCTTAATTACCCACCACCTCGTTCGTCACGTATCACAAAGATCGCAAATTCTATTTTAAAGCTCTATAATCGGTCACATGGAATCTAGTGTTAGGCACTCTTCTTGTCAAAAAAACATCATTGACTAACCTTTGTAACTGGATTTGATACAAGTGAATATGTCGAGAGTCCTTAATAAGCTAACTAAATTACTTCTTTCAATGAAAATTGGAACTGGATTTTGAAGGTTCTGTCGAAAATTAGTTTTTTATCGACACGAAACAAAAATAAGCATAATAATAGAATCCAGGTTAATTTGCAAAGTATCACCGAGGTTACTTAATGCTCTTTATTGTACGGTTTCCAGTAAAAAGAGAACACAATATAATGCGATTCAGGATATTATGATCGCGTATCAAAACTATTAGTAGTGAATGGGTCATTTGAGCCGCGACACAAGCGGCAATGTGACACTAATTCGCACCTCGCCGGATGTGCATTGATGCGATGTATCGTCTTGGCTTTCTTGAATTGGTTATTTATGTATATTTATTAACTCATTCTTCTTGCCGGAACCATAATTTGATCAAACTTTAACAATCATAACAACGATAACATTGGAAAAGTGGTTGCGTGCGTGTTGCAGTAATCGTTACTTTTTATCTAAAACCCGCTCAAGGTAATGGCAGCCAAGCCGCCAAAAGAGCATCAATATGACCAGTACAGGAAGAGCCACAGTGCACGCGGCGAAGAAGGCCAAGGCAGGCGTGTGGACTCGTTCCTCTGACCCATATCGTCACAATACTCTTCCGCCTAGCGCCACGCAATTAAGCGCAACAGCAGACATAAAAAATTACCGAAACAAAAGCTTACCGGGGTGGGCCCCCACCCCACTGCCCGCCGCAGTTACAATTTATCATAGCAAATAAAAATACGCCGAATTAAAAAGAAAAGGACGAAGAAAGTAGACAGAGAGGGAGCGACATTCGCTCTGTTCCCGAACGTCCAAAATATAATGCTGTTTATTTTTATGGCCGCCCAGGGTTGAAAGCAGAGGGGTGTTCAACAAAATCGATACTATGGACGTGACCAATTAAAAAAACGAAGCGTTAGTCCGATTAATGTTTGATATTTGTAAATTATTAAGTTATGTCCATTAAGCTCTACGAAACGGCGACATAAATTTTAACACGGACTAGGGGTTAGTAATTACCGCATAATAACGTTATCAACAAATTGTCAGGCTTTTGACAATTACTAGGCCCGAAACAAATTATACATTTGTTGGTCTAAATTCTTAGTCAAAGGCATTTACCTTAACCATTAAACATTTATCAAGATCAAGATGGATTAAATGCAACACTATGAAAGTTTGATAGAGCTTACGTTATTTTATTGAATTCTTGTGTCCGCATGTGCGCCCAACCTGATGACTGGCCAATTACTAGCTCGCGTGGTAGCTAATTATTATAATTGACATTTGAAGCTGTACTTTTTAATCTGTGCGAAATTTTAAATTAAAATCCGTCCACTTAGTTTATTACTCTCTTACAAACAGCTGCGGTGTGGTTTCTCACGGGAGGGAACGGAACTCAAGGGCCATTGATAAACAAGCCATATCGAGCAACAAACGGAAGTCTCCAACACTAATTCAATATGTTTTTTTTTCTACTTGAAAACTCCTGTCTGAATGGAAACCTTCTAATTAATCCGCACAGGTCCTCTTGATCGAATCCTTATTTTTGAATTGGTAATCATTTCGTATCAAAGAGTAGTCGGTGTATATTCGCCTTCGAGTTGGGCTAGAATTCACTTAGCTTTCATTTAATATTGATCCAGTCTCGTCTGCTACCAATTAGTTTAGTTACATAAAAGGTGCACTTCGCTTAACCTTTGCAATGCCATTGAAAGTTTTCGCAAAATTCATTGCGGAGTGGAAACCTGCTTAATATGGCCATCGATAGACACTACAGAGCCAGAGCAGCTTTTGATTAATAAAGTAATGCTCGTAGTATTGCGGATTATGGGTCCAGAAAAAATGACTTTGCGCATCAACTTTTATTTCTGTTGGAATCAAATAGACCATGGCCTGACGGAAGCGGTTTTGTGCGTTGCTCGAGATTATTGAACTTTTTATAAAGTGGAGTGTGTGCGACACTTGCGGTGTGGTGCGAAGTGCACTGTGAGGATGAGGAGGCAAGTAATTGCCTCTAATGAGAACAATGCGTTGTTATAACAATGAGGATGTCGCGCTATTACGCGACGTTCTCGACGAAGAATAAGTCACATTATCAGTTTAAATCTCGATACTATTACTATTGTTTTGGTCATATTATTATATTATATAGTGAAGAGAAAAAATTTACTAATCCCTTCCATTACAAACTTGCGCGTAATGTGACGTGTTATTTCTGTTTCCCAGTACACTCTCGGATAGAAAAGTATTTTTTTTTGTTTTTTTATTTGAATAGGAAGGCAAACGAGCAAGTGGGTCACCTGATGGTAAGCGATCACCACTGCCCATAGACACCCGCAACCCCGGAGGGATTGCAGATGCGTTGCCAACCCAGAGGACTTCTTAGATGAAATGCCTCTTGTGCCCGTAATTTCCCCGGCTGTCTTACTCTCCACACCGGAACACAGCAGTGCAAGCACTGCTGCTTAGCGGCAGGATTAGCGAGTAAGATGGTGGTAGCGATCCGGACGGACCTTGCACAAGGCCCTACCACCCGCACATACATTATAGTTATTTATCAGTCATCGAATATTCATTAAGCCTAAATTTTGAAACAAGCATTGTTTTGAACTTAATGTGTAACTTTATCATAAGAATATAAGTGAAAACCAGCGTACAGAAAAGCCAACTGCACCTTTGATCTTTGCACACTGCAAGCCTCTCAGAGGCTACTACTGCCTCCATTACTGTATGCAGATTTATACTTTGTGTCATTTTTGTGCCAACGCCAAGCCGCCCCCATCCCGCTGCTCCCCTGGATTATTCCCTTTTGAGCTTCCATTTTATATTCCTATCTGGTTTTAACCCTTTGATTTTTAATTCCTATCTTAGATATTAATAACAATATAAATATAAATTCCTTTTATTTTTTTATATCAAAAAAAAATTCATCCAATCCGACAGTTTATGCCATTAACTTTTTATTTATTTTAGTAATGCTTTGTGTTCTGACTTACTTTTTAAATTGATAAGCATAAATCTCGAAATAATTTTATAATGTGCTAATAAGTCACTTAGCGATACATGTTTTTGAGGAGTTCGTGTTCGACGGCAGCGCGCGGCTCGGAGGTGACAAGAGGAACACTCCGCCACTCCTCCGCCCCCGGCGCCTCCGCTCCCCCTCCCGAGTCCCGACACCTCGTGGGGAGCGCTACTTAGCTGATGACTTATTAAGAGTGCATTCTTCAGAGGTGTCTGCCTGTCGCGGTGGGTTTAATGATGTGGGTGCCGAGCTTTTCGATGCTGTGATTCGAGAAGTTTTCTCTCACTCTGGCCCACTTTCTAAACACTAAAAATTCAGGTGTCACTGCTGCTTTGCTTCTGCAGAATTAGAATCCCTCCCCATGTCATGGCCACCTCGGAATTTATTTCGTGTTTTCAAAGTTCCTGCTGTCAAACTAAATGATAAAAGCCATCAACGACTGACAATCGCGGAGAACGAACAGGGCTCGCTCTATTTGCTCGCTTGCCACCACGCACGCGACTACGCTTTGTTTTTTTTTTCTAAAGAATGTTACGAGAAAGCTCTAAAAACAAGTTTGTACGAACGTTTCAAAAACGCGCTTAATAATACGAAACTTGAATCGAACCATTAACCTTTTCAAAGCCCGTGTAAAAAGGAAATAAAGGGGAAAAAATAGTATGATGAATGCAGCGTAACGGCGACTTTAATAGGTTCGTACGTGTTTTCTTGTTCGCTAAATTACCCTTTATTTGTGCTAAAGCTGTAGATAAAAGCAAATAGAGGACATTTCTTGCATTGTGGGTAAATTACTGCTGGATTGATGTTTGAATGATAAACGACTAGACTATGTAACGATGTACTTTTTAACGACTTAATTAATCAAAATACTAATGTATTTGCATCGCTATTACCTAGGTACTGAACTGAGGTCTTACTAACTTCTGTATGTATACAGTTTAATTCTGCTGATTGAAGAAGCGATGGCACAAAATGTTAAGAACGCGGTTTGAAAACCATTTAACGCAGTTAATAGTTTGAAAAGGCAATAACGTTGTCCTTTAATAAAAGGATCGCGTGTGAACGTGAGTGTGAAAAGGGAAGTTAGCCGCTGCCGAAGTACGGTTTTTTTATTTCACTTAGCAGGTTGTCGCGGCGCTTTGATAAACGTCAATTGTTGACGTTCGCTGTAACGAGCCCCCGTGCTAATGCGTATTGCGTAGTTGTTTCGGGGATGTTACTACGAGTATGGCCGCCGCGCCTATGTGCCGATGCACCACACGTAACGACCGAGGGTCAACTTGAATTCATTTAACTCATTAAAATTCGCAAGCATATAGCACTACCACCAACTTTTTAATTAAGCATTGTTACTGTTTCGCTCCCTTTAATTCAGCTTTTATTTTCATAAACACGTATCGGCCGATGCGAGACTCAAATCATATTTTTTTCTCTATTCATGTCGACATTACAGTAATTATATCAGAAGTGATATTTTGTGAGCAGCGGTGGCTCGATTATGAATCGATACTTTTTTATTACAACCATATTGTAGCTACCCATTGTTTTCGCAGTCCGGTCTCCAGTGGCTGCCGAGTTTATAGCTTTAATAAAGTGATTAAATACCATAGCGTAACGCCGGGCTTGCAGCATGAGCTAATTTTGAAAACAGGAATGCGTTCCTTTTTGGTCACAGGACTAAGTACTGAAATGACGGAGGGTCGTTAACCTTCAAGTACTTGGTTTAACCAACTTGAACCTTGCTTTAACTACGGTGAATCTATGCACTTACTTACTAATTAAGATTGTTTTTATTAAATCTTAGACTTTCTACTCTACCGAAATATTATAAACGGGGTATGAACCGCGATTACCTTTAAAAAAAAGGTAAAGGTAATAGCGGTTCATATCCCGTTTATAATATTTCGAATGAACTTAACCGTGAATCATTGAAAACTCTTTTATTTATCTCTACTATTAAAATAATCAATCGATTTTTAGGGCCCAGCTGATACTTTAGAAGGCTGACGACAGGTAGGTACCTCTGATCGGTGGGCATCAAAGCCGATGGTGTATGAGCAGTTGACGCGTCGGCTGCGGCAGCCGGCAGCGCGCCGGGGCCGCGGCCACGCGGAGGTGACAATAGCCAGCGCCGCCGTGCTCGGCGGGCGCAGGTCCCTCGCCGTCTCTACTCTTACATCAACCCCACACCGACGCCGCTTTTATTTTTGTTGCCTTACTTTTTTCTATATGAAGGTCCACTCACTTATTCATGCGAGCGGGATTGTAGTTTTTTCTACTTTTTGCATGCGCCGTATAGATATTTTGGCCGCCTCCTATTTTTTCCTGACTATAAAACTCGGGTGGTGTACTTTTTTCGTGGTTCCGCGACTGGGGCGAAAAGGGGGCGGCAGGGTGCTCACAGTTAGAGAATTATTCATTGCCTACCCACGCCGAACGGGCTTTCCGTTATTTCTGTTTGTTATGAATTATGTCCAAAATGACTTTTCCGACGCCCGTTTCTTTCGCTTTCACTAATTGCTTTTTGTACAGAAACTATAAATCTTACGTGCGTATTTGTCATGTTTTAGTAGCCGGTTGACATAATGGCGCGGTAATGAGATGCGACGCGTACAGTCGGCCGCGTTTCGAACGCCGGTGCGGTGACCGAACGGGAACTGGATACATTTGGTTGAGATAAAACATTGTTTTCCAGTGCAAACTGACGTTCTAAATGCTAACAAAAGATTCAAATTCACACTCCGCTGCCTACTAAAATATGTAGAAGAGCTCGCTCCCGACCCGCTACAAATTTGAATTTCATATGTATGTTTCGCCTATTACGGATGCACTCATTAATATCTTAAGTGATGTGTGGAGGAAGGCCGTTTGCAATTATGGACTGTAACGTGGTGACCCGTGGGTCGCGAGTCGCGCGGCGGTGGCCGCGCCGCTTATACAGAGCACGCGTTAAGATTATGTCGAATGAAAAAACCTGCAAATTGTATGACCCCCATGAAAAAACATTATCGTTACCGACACAACCAGGGTCTATCGTTTTACTTGCAAATCTAAAGAGGGCATGCTTAACATTCTTCTGTTTTAGCCCCAGACTAACCCATACTCTACATTCTATGTTATCACTATTATCATCATCGTGTTCACCTCAAAGAATTTAATTTTTTTGTTTACAAGTTCTATCCAATTCGCCTAAATCAACCAACAAAACTTCGTAAAAAAAATACATCGTAGGAACGAAAGAACCTTGCCATAAACCTAAATGTTACGTGTTAAAATAATAGCTGGTTCTTACCATATTTAACTTGATTACTAACAAAGGAAAGTATTTTTTTAAATCGGCTTATACCATTATGCATTTAAAACATATTTTGTCAATCGATGTAATTATTTACTCAGAAATTAATTAGTACTACCACGACTAGAAGAGCTAGGATTTCAGCTAGTGCTCTGGTAAATTATTGTGTCGAGAGTCTTAACCAAACGTCGCAATGTGACGTGCTTTGATGAAAAAGGACCTTAGTTCTATGTTCCCATTCATTCATATAGAACATAGGGAAACTGAGGAAAATCGTTTCCCGAGCGTGGTCCCTCACAGGGACGTATTTGGAGGGGCACGTTGTACGTTGTAATACTTTCATCTTTCGATTCGAAAAAATACGGTTGATAAAGCTTTGTTGATCATTTAAGATGTTGGTCGTGTTACTACGAAAACTTAGACAACCATTGAACATTGTGTTAAATTAATGTTAAGTTCCTGAAAACTATCACGCCAGTTAGTACGTTTGTGATGTGTTAAATTTTCTTGAGTAGGGCCAAAACTATCTAATACAAAAACGGGGTGAGAGTTTGTTTTAAGTAATGAATTAAATGTGATGTGATATTAGGTTAGCAAAACAGATAGCTGTGTACAGGACTTAATAAAAACGTTTGTTTTTATGATCAAACTCCACACTCCTCGCGCTCTCCGTTCTTGGACGGCAGCTTCTTTTTAAAGTCCATGCAAACCGAAATAAATGGCAATAGCACCGAGTTCATAAGTCCTTTCCTCTTTTTAAATTCCTTTACTCTTTTACTGGTATCTTTGCGTCTGAATATTTTTCCACGATTTTGTCTCATCCTACTAATATTATAAATGCGAAAGTTTGTGAGTGACGATGTGACGATGTGAGTGTGTTAAACATGTCAATTGCTATTTTTACGCGGACGAAGTCGCGGGCAGAAGCTAGTTATTAATAATTCTAAAATCGAGTTTTTGTAAGGACTTGCTATACTGATTTAATCATTCCAAGTAACTTCACATGCTTGTCATTGTTAATGTATGTCTCGAATAGGTAAGTAATGCATGCAGTAAGAGGATGTTGAATAGACGAAACATTTAAACAGACAATTTAAGGAGTAATGGAAACACTATTCGCAGTCTAAAATAGATCGTTCATTTTGGTAGTGGCTATTAATTCCTTTAGCTGGGCAGGTTTAAACAGTAGCAGCTAGTGGAGGTGCTAATTATTAATTACTAGTCTGGATGCGGCCCTGCCTACGTCTTGGAGGCAGCCCTCACATTAATAGAGGTATGGTGCGAGCTCCTCTGATGTTCTGACAAAGGGTAGCGCGAGACGCCTATTTTTATTAAAACCTACAGCAAAGGCACACTTTTTTTAATAACTTATGTAGGTGTACGTAGGTGCGGGTCGAGTCATTTGAATTGCACTTCGGGCGCAGTTCGCGCTCCGGCCACGTTTTTTTTTTTGAGAAAATTGTGAAGTGCGTCCTTTGTACGTTGAGGTTTTACCGCCTTCTGCCGCGCGTTGTTTGTAATGTTTTCCTTTTACCCTATCTCGCCACCTATGTAAAATATTAGCCCAAAATGACAACAAATGCTAAGTTAATTTGTTAACTCGTTGAGGGAGACAATGTCCTTATTCTTGCCATTTTGTAGTTATCATAGTTATAAAAAGTGAATAAATTAAGCCTCATCTACATTAAACATGCAGCACCTATTTCAGCCATTCGAGTTTCGGGTTGCTAGATTTACAGCTTCAAATGAATGGAACAAGTTTTCCGTGTGAGTAGCAATATAATTAAAGAGAAGCGTAGAAAATTACCATGATATTATTATTGTACATTTTTGCGCGAATCAAAATTACATAAATAATTTTAATTAAATGCATTAAATTCACCGTTCAACTCATTCTTAATGTAAGTGTCGGGTAAGTATGCTGTTCCTAGTTTTACATGCTCCAGAAATATCTTTAAATATTGATAAGTGCCGAGTCGACTGTACGTCGTCTGAACTTTGTCATCTTGAGACGATCCTCGGGCATGCGCATTGCGTCGCCTAATGTAATATTCAATGCGGCGACGATTAAGGTACGAGTGCATGTTGTGAGCCCACCAACGCGACGAGGGCGCACGAGATTAAACGGGTGTTGGAATTAGCAGGTGTAATTGAAACGGGAACCTCGCTGACCGATCAAACTGCTTACCCCCGATATGCCGATACACCCCAAAACACCGCTATACATTGTATAGTTGTGGCTGAAAATGCTTGCACCTCGCCCTAAATCAGATTGACCGCAGATTTTTCATTTACATGGCCAGTTAGAAGTTAGAACCGGCGCCTACGCTACTGCACGAAATATAAAGGGCTCAAGAGTCCGGAAATTATATAAAAAGAAACTTCTTTTAACATATTTATCTTTCCTAAGCCAATTCCTAGCCTCCATTGCGATTTAATGAATTAATAATAAAATATTACGTAATTAAAACTAAAAAGTAGATATATTAACTTTTAACCCACTTCCAATAGTCCGACTGTAAGAAGCTCCGATCATCCGATGACAATTGAATTATCTAGTTCCTACAGTGAGCAAAATAAAGTGCATTGAAGATGTTTTGTTTTATTTCATAAAGTGTAATTATTATATTCAGTTCACGGTAGTACTTGCGCTAAGCATTATAAGAGTAGTTCAGTTTATTAGACTTGTAGAGTTCACCCATTGCGCAGATAAATAAACAAAACTAATATAAATTTAGGCGTTACTAACATAATCGAATAGAATCATAATGCCTAAGGCTTAATATATCCTATACGCCGAACACAAATTTGCATCTGAATACTAAAACGATTATTCGTGCTCATGCATGCCACCCCTACAATTAATCGAAATCGAGTCTATCGTCCGAAAACGGTACAGCGACGGAGTGGAGCTAAATGAAACGCCGACATGAAGCGTTTTCGTATACGAAAGTCGTCTGGAATTAAAAGGAATCAAATATGAATAGCGTATGCATGATACATGTATAACCCGGGCCGCTCTTGGCGGCCGGGCGCGCCGCTGCTCTCCGACAACTAAAACTGTTACATTAATAATGCGTTTGCTTACAATGCGCTTTAAATGTAGATCCAGAGGCTGTCTCCCTCGCTCTCGCCTCTCTCTCGAACTCACCGTCGGCGCACACGGCGCGGCGGTCATGGAAAATGTAGGGGAGCGAGACTACGTTTCCTACTTTCCTCTTAAGATAATGCTGGCGGGTGCCCCGGCTTAGCTGCCAGCCGCCTACAACCTCGTGTTACGGGTTACTCGCCACTGACAGTCCAGCAGCAGCTTCTTAAACGAGATTTTATAACCGTTAAATCCACTATTTAACTAGTAACCTTTTAAAAATGTTTTACGGTTACTTTATACGTTATATTGAGTCTGTGTTTAATATAGCAAATGACACATTATGCATTTTAGATACAAAATACTTACATTCATAATACGTGCCACTTTAAACACCTTAGTACCCTATTTTTGGACAGGTACCTGTCTACGTTGTTTTATATGCATTATGTAGGTAGAGTCAATATCGCGCTCCAAGACTAGGAAATGTGAGCTTGAATAATTTATTATCCACGGCGCGTTTCACTAAAATATGCAATAGTTTTGTGTAAGTTGGACGCCTCGCGCGGGCGGCGCGGGCCGCTCGCTAAGTAGGGGCCGATATTTTATTTAATAAACTTGTCGTAATAACCGCGTTGCTCAACGTACTTTGTTTTCCCGCTATTTGTGTAGTACGGTATTAGCTCGGATAAATTTTAATGACTATGACAATGTGTTCACTTCGCGTTATACAGAGTTTCCATTCTACCTTTGTGGCTTAATTTAACTATGACAGTAAATTGCAGGTACTATAAAACTATTTTTGATTGTTTTATTTGAGGTTGAGACGTGATCAATCTGTGAATGTCAGCGTGACAAATAGCAGTGAACACAAGTTAGAATAAGGTGATATTTTTGCATTTACGAGAACACAAAACGAAAAATGTATGCCTTCAGTCATCTCATCTTTTAAAGAAATGTACTCTCGAACAGAAATTGATCGTGTCTTTTCTGATGTAGTCATTTGTGGGCTATTTCTAAGCAAGGAAATGAAAAAAAAATTAAAATCAAATAATGATAAAATTACATAAAAACGTGTACCTACTTAAAAAAATACTATAAGTAATAAAACAATGTAAATAACACATATTAATAAATATTTCGTTTTGTTAATTTTCACTAATATAAAAGTTAGTGTCGTGGAAACACGCTTCAGCGTCCTGTTATGTATTCCTATCATTTTTAATTCAATAACCGACTATGTAGGTTAAGCTAAGGACTTTTAATACAACGAACGTAGTTTAACGTGTCTAACTTATCGCACTCAGGGACGTCAGTTAAAACGGTAAACTCGTTGCACATATTTTATTAAATCTAGATGGAAATAAAAGTAAATGCCTACTAATTTAAGTCTCTGGGTAAGGGTACTTCAGTTTCGAGTAAAATCATAATATTTCGGTAAACTAATCCTGTCTGTAACAGGGCTCCGACAAAAGCTCTCCAAAATGTCTTTAAAATAGACCAAATTTTTCAATGTCGAATAAAACGGCAAACCGAAATCCACGGCAGGACGCCGCGGCGCGTGACCTTTGTTTTTTGGAGTGACCCTGCGAGGACGAGAGCGACATTCGCGGCATTTGCTTTACTGACTTTTACCCTAATGTCGAGCCCAAACAATGAAATATAGCTCTTGTCAGCTATTAACTAAAATGGCGGTCTTTCCTTTTACTTTCCATGTTAATTTCTATAAGTCTTCGAAATTTTTCTATAAGTAGCTGAACAATCGGGATTTTAACCAGTTTGTTTCGACGCTCTTCTCCTGATTCTAATTCCATGGCAGTTGCGTTTATATTCTGCTTCGGAAAAGGGAGCGGTGTCCATAAAATATAACGTAAAATCACAAAAGTAGTAATTTAAGTTTCCTCAGATTATTATGTGATTTAATGTTGGCGACAAAGGAGTAATATATATTTATTATAAAAAGCTTCTAAAACACTATAACGTACATTTAACTTAAACTATTAAAAAGTAAAACTAATAAATTAATTACTACGAAAAAGTTGTCAAGTCAGCCTGTCAGTCAAATTTTTTTTTTTTGGAATAACTGTCAGTTAAAGTGTGGTAGTGGCAGGGCACCATCATCAAAGCCAAACAGCTTCGCTGCTGGCTTCCATTCGTGGCGGGTGCCTCGAATGCACAGTGATTTAATGTTTCAACAATCAATAATAAATTACAGTAACTCTACCTTTATTTGGCCCCAGTCGAGACTTGTATACAGTAAAACAGATAATACGAAAGAATCACGTAGCAAGCGATTGAATCTTGTATACATCGGGATCCAATCAAGGTGTCGGATCCGCTTTTGAAATTGGAATCATATCGACGACGACGTAACAAGTTTCTTTCAATTCACACGACAAAACTCATCCATAACGAACTTCCGTAGCTTTTAATTCCTCACACAGTACGTACATAAGTACGTATACAGCGGGGCCGGTTTTAATTGATCTTAGTCGTTTCCTATTCGTACCGCGATAGACGAATATCGGATTTTTACTACCTGACGTGGAGTAGTGGATTTACTGATCATTCTTTGTACTAGGTTATGAATATTTAGTTATAACAATAATCTTAGCGCTGGCTTTTCTTAGAAAATTTCATAAGTTTCCTTTGCATTCAAACATTGAAATTGTTAAATTAATTTGTGAGCTCACTCACGCTCTCACTTATAATTACTTATAGTCGTTCTTTATACATTTTTGTTTCGCTACATGTTTGTTTTAAAGAAGTAATATTTTTCAGTTTTCAGTGTTGCAATTATTTATTATTTGACCCACGATGTGTGCCCACTATAAAATGCTTATTAGATTTTAAATTAGCTTTTTTAAACATTGCTTATTTATTTGTTGCAGGCGATGCAGCTAGCAACCCATCCCTGTTTTTGAATACACTTTCTTTTATATGCCCACAATCATGCTAATCGTGGCCTTTAGGTCTAGTTACCTTCGGCTCTGTCTACCCCATAAAGGGTGAAGACGAGATTCATGTATGTATGTTATTTAAACATGCTAATCCTTAAAACATCATTCAGCAAAATTTCGCCATAATTACATGTAAAAACTTCGTAAACGTCGTTCATGTAGAATAATTACCAAATTTTAATAAGACTAAAAATGAGATGTTTTGACTTCTGTTCAGCTTAGTTTTAACTATAAATTGGGCACAACATTAAAATTTATGATAAAAATAAGTTTTGTCTGTTTCGTAATGCACAGCATGCACTTTCTCCATATTATATTTACGTATATGTGTATGTATCTACGGAAAACTGATGTCAATCGCCATTGACTATGACTTTGTGTATTAATTATACGTGTAAACTAATAAATAAGATTTATTTATTTATTACTGTTTATTCTCTTTAGTGATCATCGACTAAATAATACTAGGTAGGTTAGGTAGGTACTTTAAAAAAATTTGCTCTTGTAGGTACAAACTAAGGAACGCTATCCTAAATAATACTGAAATAAAGGCATGCTCTTCCTTCCCAGCGTTAGCAGTAGATAGCAAAGGAATCCCGCAGCGGGATCGAGTTATTGGATTTGAAATTCGTTATTCCAATTCGTTGTGGCTTTTTCACTTTAGCGGTGCGAGATTTTTTCCGTGGTCGACACAATTGCAACTATATTGCTCTCTGTATATTGCTTTTTCCAGTTGACAGTCGTCATTGGGCCGGTGTCGGGTGCCGGGCAAAATGTTTTATGGGCTCTGTAATAACGATCGTTGATGCCATTGTGGACGCGACCTACGAGTCCGATGCAGGCATAAAGCACCTCTGTTCGATGCTGCTTAAGTGATAAAGCGGCGCACAAATCGGGTGTGTTTACCCTAACGTGTTATTACAAATGTGTTAGAAACCTAGCTGGCTCACTGATTGTAATGCCACTTAAAACGACATAATTGCACTGAATTGCATTCAACCATTTCTTTCAAACAGCATAAGATGAGGGTAGAAAAAGACGGTGAATGCGGTTAGAAGCCCCCGGGTGTTAGACACGATCCTCTGGAACAGCAAGATTGTCAATTGTCTACGATCATTTGGTCTAGGTCTCCTACTTCATAAACGTGACAAGCAACGGTTACACTGACATTTTGGTATACATTTCGTAGTCGAGTTGATATCAGTATGAGAACAGATTGTTGCCGTTTCAATCCGCAAGAGGCGCTGCCAATTTTTCCATAGTAATTGAGACGGTTACGTGAAGGCGTTCGAGACGTTTTTTTATGCGAAACCTTACACTAGAGGCTCAGAGCGTTTAGTGTAAGTTTCAGACACGAAAATCGTGTCGAACGCGTTCGCGTTAAACGTCTCAATTACTATAGGAAATTCGACAGCGCTGCTAGCAGAACAAAACGACCACAAACAGTCTCTTCGTATTTGACAGTTTAACGCAAGCGTGATCGAGACTATTTTGCTATCGAATGTATGTAGTAACATGCCTGTAGCGTTTAAAAAATAGGGACCTGATAGCTTCCTATAGAGAAAACCGTCTCTTGCTGATAACTGTATGCCTGTTTAGTACTAAATACAACAAAATATAAGTCGTTTTCGGCCAGTTTAAACAATATTTTCCCAATTACAGATTTGATTTGAATCAAACCTAATACTCGTATCAGTCGTATTTCACAGCGATTGGTCTACTGCCAGAAATAGAACAGAATTATATCGACGTGTCATGCAAGATTGAGATGTCGTGCTCGGACGTTTACCGGTCGTAAGTTATACGGGGCGCTAAAGCACAACGCGTCTAGTTCGTTCATTGGATGATCGGGGCACTGTGCATTAACATACATAAAAAAATAATATTAGGTACGACTGCATATCGCAGCCGCCTCGAAAAATTAATTATTAACAAATACAAAAACGACTTCTCCAATTAGTGAATCCAGTTTTTATCCACTTCAGTGTTTAACGTTTAGTGCGATTTGTTGAACCCTAAAAAGAATAAACATGTAAATGAGAAGTAATGTAAAAGATGAAGGGAAGTGAAGTAAGGTAAACTGCAAGTGCAAAATATCACACGAGAATGCAGTGGCTCCAGTGAAAAGGGGAATAACTCAAAATCGCTACTTTTCTTTCCTTCCGTCATTTTTGGGTCTTTATCGTTTAATATTAGATTTTTTTATGATTTCAAGCTTTAGGTATAGGTTATAGCTTTCGTTTAATGGGTAATGTTTTAATATTTAGTTATTCTGTACATTACCTTTCAAAGATTTTTTGAATTATGCTCTTTGTCATGAAAGCATCATGGTACATGAATTGTGAGTGTGAAATTCTGTGGTACCTTAAGACCAGACGGCATTCCCTTAACTACAACTCTTCTATGGTTATAATAATACTTATTCTACTCCTCTTATCCCTTTCTGTACATCGTGCTATAAGGAAATAGTCACTTTTAGTTCTATTTACGTCCACATTGTTACGGACCAACACAAGTTGTGTCTTTTTGTAAAGAAAATAACTGCAAACGTTTCATGTTTTTTTCAAGTTAAAAGCACTTGTTACCTTTAGACTGACAAAAAATTGCAGATAAGTAGAAATATGCCTCTAGAAACGGTGAGTTATGTCCATAGCGTTAACATAAAAACTAGGTTAGGGGATAGCTCGAGAGAATAGGTATATCCTTTTGTCACCATACTTAACCGAACACGCTGAATCCAATTCTGTAATAAAAACTTAAGGGCGTAACTGGACTTATTCCCCTTTTCACTGGAGGCAGTGTGATAGGTAGTCGTCACTTAACGACGAAATGCACTTTGATTGATATTATCATAAATTTGCAGTCTCCCGGCAACTTGATTAGACACGGCTTGTTAATTGGGACACTTGCAAGTCAGTGTATTGATCAATGAAGCACTTGTTACATCTACACAATCATTTAGCTGTCACATACACCTTTCTGCAGCCTCAAACAACTAACCAACCCCTTCATATCAAACAACCAGACTTTATAAATATCATGTTTACTTGAAATATGGGTAACTATAAGCGAATCTTTTAAATCAATCAATAAATAGTTTTTAAAATTAAAAGCGGCGTCGGATATCAATAAAAGTTGCATGCTACGGCTTGCCGGTTTTTTAATACGCGAATGCGAATATTGTTTACGGGAAATTCGAAAAACAATATCGCAGCAATCGGCGAGCGATGTCCCAATAAAATAATGTTAATACATCAACTGGAGCGGCGGCCGGCCGGATTGGTGATCCAATTAATTTTTTCTCGCTGCCAAACTAATTTGTGAACTAAACCGTTCGCTATTTGGTCCCTGTTCGGATAATGCTTAAACTCATTTTATGTGAGAATGTTTTTCAGTGGAAAATGTAACGTGTTGAGTCGAGGTCAATATTTGATCCCGAATGGTATTTAAAAGCGGCGGAGTTCAAGCCACTTTTGGCCGTGCGAATTATTGAAATTTGATTTCAGCGTCTGTTTCTTTTTGATAAAACATCATTTACTTAGTTCCCAGAATTGGTCCTATAAAGTAAACAATTGGATCGAGTTGCTCTGTTTGGCCTGTTGTTGAATGTTGTACAGAACATTGACAAAAGTGGTGACTAACGGGTCATCAAAAACAGTTGACAGAATTCCATGACACTAGCAGTGCGGCCGCGGCTTCGGGAGCTGCTCGGTGAAATACGGCAGCAATCAACCCGATGTGTCGCTGTACACATTTCCACAACAACGAATAGATTTCATTTTATTACTCGCCTCGTTAAGTGCGGTGATGCAATGAATTCTGATAGTTTAAATAGTTTTCCACTCACCGTTTACGATGTTACTGTTAGTGATATCGCTGTACAATTAATTTCTTGTCTGAATATTATCATTCGTCTTGTTTGATACTAGACGTCTGTCTGCGGCTGTAAGGTTTCTTGACTAAGGCTTAAGACTTTAGTTCTTTTTAGGGTTCCGTAAACATAAAATATAAAAACGGGACCCTATTACTAAGACTTTGCTGTCCGTCCGTCCGTCTGTCACCAGGCTGTATCTCAAGAACTCTGATGGCTAGACAGTTGAAATTTTTACAGATTATGTACTTTTGTTGTGGCTACAACAACAAAAACTAAAATCAAAATAATAATAATAATTAAGGGGGGCTCCCATACAACAGAGTAGTTGTTGGCGTTTTAACAGAGTAACGTTAACAGAGTTGTGGTTAGTCTTTTTTCTGGTACGGAACCCTTCGTGCGCGAGTCCGACTCGCACTTGGCCGATTTTTTAAACGTTTTTATTAACAAAATACATTCTTCGTTTATTTATTTACTTCCAACAGGTATCGCAGCTAAGTTTTGACCCGCTTAGCTTACTGTAGTTGAATTTAACTGAAATCTGGCACAAAGACAGATCTGTTACTACTTATTAATATTTTTACTTTTATAAGTGTACGAAGCTATAAATTTAATCCTGCAGGTATCTGTATATTTACAGCTTATACTCAATAATGCATAAGTATTTCAAAATTCTACGTGTCATTATTCTTTAACATTTTCAGCACTTACCGAACGACGAACTGGAGAATGACTTTTATCGCTTTAACAATATCCAGTTGGTTAATGAATCAAACGGCGCGCCTGAAAACAATTCAGTCCGCGCTACGCTGATAATGCGAATTTATTATATCATTTAAATGTCGAAACGTTAACAAAATGACGATCGTTATGCTGCATGCATGCTCAACACTACCATACTCGTACCTATACGAGAAGATGCCGCAGCTACTTCTGTCGATAGCATAGGTACCTTAAGGCTTAAGTCGCTCGCTACTGTGTAATGGTTAATCAATATCTCTTTGTAACAATAGGAAGAAAGCTTGTTACTGAAATAGCATACACAAACATAATAATTATAACTTTTTTGCAGGGATACGAGTAGGTACTAAGTGTGTAATACGAAACTAAACAATCGTGTATAGAAAGTGACCTATAATTTTGAACGTCAGTGTATTTTCAGTTTGGTGTCACGTGTTAGCATCCGGTATCACAAAAAAACAGCATTAGAATGGATCCGAATAAAATCGCCAGAATAATGGTCCGATTCGTTTATCAGCCGGGGATCGGGTGATATTCGCAATCAACCCGCAGGTGCCGATCGCGGTTAAAAACTCGCACGAATTAACCCATCGCGTCGATCGGTGGTCGCGGCGGGCGACCGCGACAGTGTTAATCGTCCTGCCCAATTATTCCTAACCTGTATCACTGTTAGTTTACGGTAGTGAAACACAGGGGGTGCCACTATTAGTCAGCCACTGAAAAAAGTGTCTGTATTCAATACTCCATTCAGGATAGGATAAGACAGTAAAAAATGGTTTTTAGCCAAAAAGTAACATTTCTGAAGTTTGGACACTCAAACCCAGCAAATAAAATATCGATGATTAAAACTTTCCGATCCTTTTACCGATATATCAACCAATCATTTTATGCCGATTCTCAATATATGAATATTTTCATAATTTGAATATGAATAACACTACAAAAACTTTTATTTTATAATAAATAAAGATATTTTCCGTATAAAACACTTAAAGAACCAGACATAAATAGCAGGTTGGTTGTTAGCAATGGAACGTTTAACTCCGTTCGATAACAGGAGGTGTAATTACTTTCACTATGTACAATACGGATTTGGAGGATTTGGAGCTGCAAAAAAAACTTCAAATTGAGCGACATCAAAGTTATGTTCTTTAAATTAGATCACAGCTGAAAAATGGCAAGAGTGTCAAAATTCAAAATTAATTTTTGCAAATTGGCCACCAAGGGCTCTTTTACATGTATTGTTTGAAACTACCAGCGCATTCGGAAAGACCATCATTGCCAAGAACAATGCGATGCAAGAAACTTGGCAGAAAGTCATTATTTCAAAATGAAATACATTCAGCTACCACAATTCTACTTGATTTAAATCTAACTAATATTATAAATGCGAAAGTATGGATGGACGGATAGATGGATGGATGGATGGATGTTTGTTTGTTACTCAATCACGCCAGAACGGCCTAACTGATCTGGATGAAATTTGGCACATAGATAGAGAAAAGTCTGGAATAGCATATAGGCTACTTTTTATCCCGGAAAAATGCGTAGTTCCCGCGGGATAGTGATAAACGAATTATTCGCAGACGAAGTCGCTGGCAACAGCTTAGTACATTTATAAGATTGATGTATATGGTTCCCAAGCCTTAAATTATGTTAATCTAATAGTAGAGATGCATTAGGCGCAGGTGGTAGGCAGTGCTAGACTGTAAAAAAATCCAAATAAAAATCTTATCTAATTTCTAATTATTATTATTATTATAATGTTATAAATGCGAAAGTATGGATGGATAGATGGATGGATGGATGGATGGATGGATGGATGGATGTTTGTTTGTTACTCAATCACGCTAGAACGGCCCAACGGATCTGGATGAAATTCGGCATACAGATAGAGAAAAGTCTGGAATAGCACATAGGCTACCTACTTTTTATCCCGGAAAATTGCGTAGTTCCCGCGGGATAGCGATAAACGAACGCGGCGAAGCGGACGAAGTCGCTGGCAACAGCTAGTAATATTATAAATTCACGAAAAAAAAGTCTAATGTTATACAGAATGGAGTGTAATAATAATGTAACATACTTAATTATTTACATATACTTTTTTTTTCTGATACTAAATGACTTCTTAATCAATCAATCCTGGCAGTTCAACTGTGAGCCACCGTGTGGCATAGTGACTTTTTAAGTAGCTTGTAGGCAAAGAGTTACGTCATCGTTTACCAGTACTGTTTTAGTTAGGTCATTGATTGAACGGTAAATACATTTTGAAGCCGACTACCGAAAACGTGGCCTGAAATATTGTAAAGTTTTAAATAATTATGGCTATATTACTAAGCTTCACATTACACGTAAAATAATCTTGATTCTCGTTGGCTGAATAATATTTAAGATATTTATGAATAATTAATATAAATATGATTACGAGGTGATGATACATTTTCTTGTGTTTATAAAATTTTTTGAAGATATTTAAGGAGTTTGTAAATTAAAAATGTTAATTTATAGAAAATGAGAAACTTCGTTACCACGCCGTAATTAGGGGTGTGCGGGTGTGGTGCGTACGTCGAGTGAAATCGGACACTTAAAATTCGTATTGTTGATAAATGGTTTAATTGTTTCAGCAATTAACCGCCGCGAGGTCCGGGGGCAAACACGCCGAAAACGGAAGCGGCTTTGTAATTTGTGCGGGTTGACAACCGCCGTTTATCCGCGCCTAGCTCTTATCCAGGCGAATACTTAGCTCACTAAAAGGCTAGATATTACGACACCCTATAGTACCATCCACAACCAGTATCACTACAAAACAAAGTCGCTTTCTCTGTCCCTATGTCCCTATGTATGCTTAAATCTTTAAAACTACGCAACGGATTTTGATGCGATTTTTTTTAATAGATAGAGTGAATCAAGAGGAAGGTTTATATGTATAATACATGTATAATATACCGTGCGAAGCCGGGGCGGGTCGCTATTATATCATAAAATCGTCGTAGCGACAACTCGTGCTTAAAAACGAGGATTTTTGCCACTATTTTTTTTTTTCGGAATTTGGATAATATACCTCATCGTATGGACCAAACCACAGTATTGATTTTTATCATACATTTGATTCATAGCATCTTACGAGTACGTCGTTTAAGTACTGTTATTGAGATGTGCGTGGGTTACGGCTTTTACAGCCCGTGAAACAACTCTCACGCTGTCCTAACGCTAACGAACGCTTTGAATCCATAATAGGTATAAGCAATTCGTCGGTATGACTTCAAGCATTGTGGAAGCAGTCAATTTTGGTGGCTTTTATATCCTGGGTATTGAATATCACAGCATGAAAGTACGATCGATTATTAGCTTTATCTAAAACAAATTATAATATACCTATGTATTCTTAAATTCGTCTCATTCAAAATGCGATGATGACGAAGCGGTGTAACATCCTGCGGATCGTTATTCATGGGTATTTGGAAATGCATGAATAAGACATGAAAATGATAATGTGTATTTGCTATCTTTTCTTCGCCTGGAATCCAGGTCGATGACCCTCACGAAACACTCCCATAATAAATATGAACGATTAGCTACTCTATTTAAGTGAATATATGTTTGTGCTTCCGCTAACACTTATTTATTATCGATACCTATCGTACAATACATAATAATATTATAATGTATTCAATTAGGTGAAAATCTTAGATATCGTGTTATAGGCGATGCGGCTACCAACCCATCACTGTTTTGATCACCCTTTCCACCTATTCGCCCACAATCATGCAAACGTGGCTTTTAGGTCTCGTTACCTTGGGGTCTGTCTATTCCGTAAGGTATAAAGACGTGATGTTAGTGTAGGTATGTATTTAATTGGCCAATTAGAGTAGTGATTGCTAGTAAATCCTAAATCGCAAAGAAAAGCTGTCATAGTGACTTGTTAACAGCGTTAACAGCTCCATCTAGCGGCGTCGACGCATAACTTAACTATATGGCAGCTTCTCTGAGAAATATTTAAAATCGAAGTTTACTTTGGATTAATATCGCAAAACCACCGGCTTATGTGAATAATACGGTACGTCTCACCCCCGGGAATAAGAATAATCAAAACAACGACTTTGACGACACGTCTCCGGCGTTATGCATTTTATTCAAATTTCATTTACGTGATGTTTTTCACCGAGGTTAGTGAGCAATTGAATAAGGACTTTTCTTTTAAATTAGAGCGAGAAGAAGAAAAACATATTATAGTGGTTAAAGATGAAACCATTATCTCCGCAGATGGTGGTGCCGCTGTCATAAAATTATCATCTTTATATCAGACCTGTAAAAATATCCCGAAAACTATTACATTTCATTTTCGTTACTTTTGCCGTTTCATGCCAAAAGTAACTATGTGACAAAACATGGAAATCATTTTTAAAATCAGTTATTTTAAAAAACGTCAATTGACAACTGTTCTTTCATTAAAAAATTACCTAACCTAGTACATTTTGGTAGCAGTTCGTTGCTGTTGGAGTCGCAGTTTTTACCTAATAATCTACTCTTGGCAGCAATTAATTTCTGTTGGACTCGGAAGTTCTAACCTAACCTATGGGTTCTTCACTGGTAGCATTTATTTTGTTAAGTTTAAAATTAGCGATAGGTAAATCATAAACTTCAATGTGATTGATTTGATCACCATGATGATTTATTAAACAAATTGTTATTGTACATTTTGTTGTTATTGCCAAGAATAATAAATTCTTGAATAATTTGCCGAATGATATTTTTTAGTATGATTTTTTTCAACTAAATATTTAGCTACATGAATTATGTTTAAATGTAAAACAGTATTTTATGCAACGTCTAATTTGTTTGTTTGTAACAATTATATTTATGAAATGATGTTTAGCGAGTGATTGGATACCGATCAATCGCATACTTGTCTCACGGATTTCCCACGGAGCTGTGGCCGTGACATCGCAGACCTAATTTACCACTTTTCAAATAACTTTCACATAGCCTTAACGAAGCTAAGTCATACATACGAGTATGTATTTGTTTTATTTGTATCCAACAGCAATTTCTTCTGTGCTGATATTCATAAAGGCAAACGTGCCCGTTTGTTTCGAAAGTTTCCACATTCCTTTAACAAAAAAAAATCGTACGTATGCTATTTATCCGTGGATTTCGAATTCCCACGGTAAAGCAATTTTGAAACTTTTGTACACGTTTGTTACTGGTCATCATCGATTAGAATGATAACTGTTACAGTAGGAAACTAATTATTGATTTGTTTGGTACCCTAGTATACATAATTATATTTTGTAGTATCGATGACAATGCAAGTACAGTAAACCTTTTACACATACACTAGTGCGTCACTTTCGTGCATGAGTTTTCCCAGTTATCGGGTACCTGCTGCCTGCTGGTATTACTGGCCAAGCGTGTTCGCCGCAACCACGCATCGGCACTTTTCACGCCTAACAAATAAACTGGAAACCAACATCCATTAATTCTTTTCTATATTGAATTCATTAAATTCAAATTGCGATTATAGAAGATAATAAGCATAGCGGAATAGGTAGACATGCAATTTAATAGTTCTAGAGAAGCATTGTCTGGCCACGCAACGTGCACAGTTTTTTGTCGAATTTAATTAATTTATAGTGAATTAATGCTAAAGCCGACGTTAATTATAATTAGAGAAGGCAGACAGTTGCAAGTTGCAACAATGTAATGATTTTAACAACCTGTTGCAGGCTATAATGTTGCATTTGTGACGGATTTATTGCAAGGATGCATTGTGGCCGGCTTTTTTTGTGTTAAGTAATAGCTTATTCAATAATTATAAGTTAATTGGTGAATAATAACTGTAAATAACCCAATGGAAAAAAACTTAAATTAATACAATGGAATAAAAATAGTATTTGATTATAGTGATTACATTGAAAAATAACGAGAATCCACGTCATTGAACAGATTCCTCAGATTGACCAGTTACAAAATCATCTAGAAATTACAACCAAAACATCGTTGTTTTATTTCTGTAATTTACAAAAGACATTTTCTTCTGCAGGTAAGCTACATTTTCCATGCGACCAACCTACGTAAGTTACTTTCCGGTCTGCTTATTGTCTTCGTTCTAATAAAATTTAATTTAGTAGGTATTCTAAGGTACAAGAAAAATATCCGGCCAAGTGCGAGTCGGACTCACGCACCGAGGGTCCCGTACAAATTCGCCAAGTTTTTATAAAATTCAATGTTAGCAGAGCCCTGCCTCTAAGCAAAATGTAGGCAGTGTGAGGTAATTTTATATTGGTTACTTACATAGACAGACAGACATTAAAAAAACAGTTTTTTAACCTTAGTTTCAATGGATGTGCTATAAGAACTACTTTCATAACAAATTTCAAATGACTAGGACAACTGGAAGGATCCCATAGGTTTTCGGATGGAAACACCTTTTCTAATGACTGTATCTTTCGATGAAGTTAACTTAGAGGGTTAATTTTTTCACAGCTTCAAGGGACCGCAGACTTCAGTATTTGGTACCATTTTCAATTTTATATTCCAACGGATTCCTGAGAAAAGGGGTCTTGACGGACATACAGACATGTTTTCCTTTACAGGAACGGAACCCTAAAAAGGGGTCAATGGGGTCAACAGGTTGTTATATTTTGATCATATAAATATACGCGGTACACTAACCGTGTAAAAAAGGAAATCCGTTAAAATCTAGCATGTGGCTTTTAATGATTACTTATCAAAATGACTTTCTGTTGCGTGTCTATCTACCCTTTGTCGTAGGAGTAGTTAACAAGGTTTCAGGGCTATTCATTATTGAACCTTAATTAAAACTGCATTACAGATATGGTCAGCCGAAAATATCTCGCCAATTGGTGTAGCGTCCTTCTTCTTTTTAATTGAACGTTCCAGAACGAACCCCAATTAGCCCGCCACGTGTGAAGTAGCCTACTGCAGGACGGACAGATAAAAACTCACTCCTTTGCCGAAACGATCGATCGTCGACACAAAAAGAACAATTCGAAGTGCATCGCCTTTTTTCGAAGTCGGGTGGGGGGTGGGCTGAGGGTGGCGCCCCCATGACGCGCCGCCTCGAGTGCTTGACGCGCGCGGGAAGTGCTTTTCGGGCCGGCTGACGGGAAGGCGTCAGCGGCACCATCGGCAACCCTTGAAGGAATTAGCTTTGAGAGGTACGCAGAATGTTCCGACTCAACTTTAAGGGTGTCAGATTGGATTGGTTTTACCTGTTAACTACGAGCTCCAGATAATACATTAGATTTATCAAAATAATTAATGGATGTAGACTAGGTAGTCTATTATTATAGGTCAAGTATAGTATGAGTATTGTGTTTTGTTTTGTTTGTTAACATGTCTCGTTTCAAATAATAAATCACATTTATTTACTTTTAATTGTGACAACAGCTATTAAAAATCTTGTTATAAGTCCGATAATTTAAAAGCATTTGGTATTTAAGTAGGTAGGTATAATTTGAAGTCATTAGATACAGAGTAAACGCGCAAGTAAGGATTAATTGGAAATTTCAAACATTTATTAGTTCTGACACGCAACTGTTTGCAGCTATTGTTATTCAACTGTTATTAAGCCCCTCCATTCTTTATTGTAAACAAAAGTACAACATATGTAATTTATCACATTAATATTTATAAAATCGGCAAGATTCAGAAGTGAGCAACGTTTTCTAAAGTTAACAAACGAAACTGGATCTTGATGTGCGCCCCGGACTAGGTGCATGCGGCTACGGCGTTCGTTGCCAATCAACCGTTGTGCAGCGAACTTCTCGGCCGCACAATTAGCAGAGAATAGCGCACACCCGTAGTTACGATTCCAATATTTTGTATATTTCATTTGAATAGAACTTACGAGGTATGTACACCCAAAAATAATTCTATCTGATCAAAATATCGAAGATGAAGAATCAGTCGAAATATTATAAAAGGGATGTGAACCGCGATTACCTTTATTGAGCACCCCTCCCCGTCTACCCGTGATCATGATGCATGCAACTGTATCGAAATATCGGGTGCTCAATAAAGGTAATCGCGGTTCACATCCCGTATATAATATTTCGAATGAACTTAACCGTGAATCATTAAAAACTCTTATGAAGAATCAGGTTATAATGATACTATTATTATTATTTCCAACAATTTTATTATACTCAAATAATCAAATAAAATATAATTACAGGATATAAACATATAAACAACTGTATGCTTTATACATATGTTTCATTAATAAACGATTCTGATTCTGATTATTGTTCGTAATGTACCTAAACCTAATAGCAAGCACAGCAAATGCACCAGCAAATGCAAGTCATCTTTTGTTTACTAAAGCGTTAACTTTTTATTTCAATTGAGGTAGGCAATAGTACTAAATATACCTACTACCTGTAATACTGTCCGATAGTTACATTTTTTGTACGTACCTCGAAAGGTCAATAACTCAAAATGTTAAAGTGAGTTGGGATGTAGGTACAGTTGAGAACTAAGACATTTAAGACACCAATTTGGTATAGAATGGAGGGTAAACAAGTTTACACACATGTATCCTCAAAGTTGTATGTTAATTTCGTGAGCTTAAGACACGCGACAGCACAGCTGAGTTGGTCCCAACGGCGTAAGTAATTGGTTTATTCCAACGCAATACGTCGGCGCCTTAAAACTAGACCAAACCTGAAAGTTATTTACGCACTTGTTAATAAAATTGACACTGTTGTACGTGTATATCCCATCTTTAAAGCTTTCAGTTAAGCATGATGAATTTCATTTACACTAAGTACATTTATGCAGATTCCTTTTTTTTATCTTTAGAACCCAACGGGTACAGTATATGGATGATGTCAATTCAAATTAGGTCTTAATGTTTTTGTACAAATTATGGCCGTCTTTTAAGTATGTACTTACACATAAAGCAGTTTTTGATGATATATAGTAGGGGCTAAACGGCAGAGACGGATTTGTAGGCACATGTATGTATGTTTGTATAGTGTTGTCTGCAGCAGGTCAAGGTCTGTCTGTATCGGGCCGGCCCAAACGTTGCACTAAGACTACTTTAGTTTCTTTCTCCATTTTCAACGGCCGTTCGTCACAGCAAATATTTTATGTAATAGGAGAGAACGCTTTTTTTTTACTTTAAATTCATTTACTGAAGCAACGTTTCTTCGTTTCGTTCTAATTGGAACGACTCTGTAAATTAACTTGCACAGTGCAGTATCTCGGCGTAGCTATTTGAAGGTCGTAGTCGCTTCCGCGCCCGCTGCCGCTAGTCCCTCGCACGTCTCAAGGTGAACGGCCGGAGTCTACTTGAAGCCGCCCGCCCGACCACGTGACGGCGTGACCCGCCCAACACTTGAGCTAGGTCACGGTCGCCGCGACACTGCGCCGACTTACGGAGAACCCTCGCCGCTCATTTCCCGCCCCCGCCCCGGGCTCAACCCTCGGTGGCCGCATCTTGCCTTCCCGTCGGCGAGTCACCCGATTTTTCCGTTCGAATAGTTTCTGATACGTCTGATGGGTCAGGTTTAGTTGACCTTCTTATGTGAGGTCAGGGACGAAGCTTATGCAGGATATGATATTATTAATAAATGTACCTACCGATGTACCAATGCACATCGGACGTTCTCTAAAAAGACGTTCGCGAGGATTTAGATGTCCAAGTTGTTGTTTGGATAGGTAAGCAAATTGATTAAATGATATCCCAGTATTATGTAGGTACCTAAAATAAATCTTGGGCCTGGGCCAAGCGTTTTCTTTACCTACCCAAATTATAAGGTGTAATCTTCTTATATCAGAAAAAACATCACTAGAAGATGATTTATTCATAAACTTATGTAGAGCTAAATTTAAACGAAGAGTAAGAGATCATTGTGTACTTTTGTCTGCGTAGAAATCGGTTTTCGATATCAAGTCAATATCCTATATTCCTTCAGAATAAAAAGGTAGCATAGCTTACTTTCAACCTCTTTAAGCAACGCATTATGTAAAAAATCGTGACAAACCATAGTTCAGCTTCAAATACACGAAAAAAAATAGTCTCACATTATACACAGGTCTGCAGCACATAATTGTTACTGTGTTATTTTATTTAATAGTACCTACCTACCTAAGTAGCTCATTAGAAGAGTATAAACAAGTTTTTTAAAAAGTCGAACTTAGTATTTTTTCATTGACTTTTGCCTTTTTGCATATTAATCAAAACTCTAAATAACCCTATCTCGCAGAAACACTGCATTTGTACGACTTTGATGCAAGAAATTCCTACGTATACACAAATATTACGAGATAGTTGTTCAAAATACCGGCCAAGTGCGAGTCGGACTCGCGCACTGAGGGTTCCGTACAAATTCGCCATTCGCCAAGTTATTACCTATAAAAATCCAGTCTTAGCAGAGCCCTGCTCTTAAGCAAAATGCAGTGTGAGGTCATTTTATATTGGTTACTTATATATTGGTTTTATATTGGTTATAGACAGACAAATATTAAATAAAAAAAAACTACTGACTAGATCTCGTTCAAACCAATTTTGGGTGGAAGTTTGCATGGTAATGTACATTATATATATTTTTTTATTTTATCATTCTCTTATTTTAGAAGTTACGGGGGGGGGACACATTTTACCACTTTGGAAGTGTCTCTCGCGTAAACTATTCAGTTTAGAAAAAAATGATATTAGAAATCATCATTTTTGAAGACCTATCCATAGATACCACACACGTATGGGTTTGATGAAAACAAAAATTTGAGTTTCAGTTCTAAGTATGGGGAACCCCAAAATTATTTGTTTTTTTTTCTATTTTTGTATAAAAATCTTAATGCGGTTCACAGAATACATCTACTTACCAAATTTCAACAGTATAGCTCTTATAGTTTCGGAAAAAAGTGGCTGTGACATACGGACGGACAGACAAACAGACAGACAGACATGACGAATCTATAAGGGTTCCTTTTTTGCCATTTGGCTACGGAATCCTAAAAAGAAAATAATTGAAGAGCGTTTTGCAATTCCTTTGTTACTCACAACCACTTTTCCCCGAGCAATGTAGGCAATACGTTAATAGTGAAAGACTTTAATCACAATTGATTTGTAGGTTTCGTTTCCATCCTTTCATTTTTAGTCTATTCAATTGAGTACAGTTAAACGTTTATTCTTTGAATAAAAGTTCAGTTGATTGACTTTTTTTATCAATATATCATATGTTTCAAGACAGCATGATTTATAGGCTTGCAAATCAAAGCTAATCAGTACTTGCGGTATGAAATGAAATGATTCCCTGACGGCTTGTAATTGTATGTGCGCTTGAAAAAACAGTCTCACATTATTTTTATTTGGCTAAACGATATTACAATTTTATCATAACGCTACGTTATTTTTCCTCGAATCCTCGTTATAAGTAAATAGGTAGGTAAGATACCTAATATGTTCAGACAATTAGATTTCATTTGAATTCGCGTTTTGTCAATGAAAACCCAAAGAAAATTAACCTAATTACTATAGAAACGCCGGCTTCGTTCACATACATACACGATTGGCGAAATATTATAATTTTATTATTAATTTAAATATCGCGTATGATCCTACGGAGTGTGCCGTAGCAATTTCATTATTATTTCAATCAACTGAATGTAAATTTATTCAACAATCTCGCAAGGTAATTGCGATGTAGTGTTCTCGCTTCATCCCGCGTCTTCTCTTTCTATCACATTACAATATTCGCTAGTCCCCACATTCTTATGCGTTCAATCAAACCTAAACATGGCTGTATTACATTGTGGCTCTCTCTGCCAACATAGCGCATTGTTTTATTGGTGTTCCGTATCAAAATATGAAATGCGGATTCCAAGTAGGTACTACTGGTGTAGTCGCCTTCGAATTTGACTTTCTAAAATAGACTTATCATAATAATCTGAAATCCTTTATCATGGCTGCTCTTAGCAACAACTTCAAGAAATGTAGGGCAAATGTAATATCATTGTAGGAAGGACAATAATTAGTAAACTTTCTATTTATAATCTGTATCTTTAATTTAAGGTCTCAAATTCGAAAACACGTAGTCAAGCCTTTAATCATATTTGAAAAAGTGCGTAAGTAGCGATAATTAAGGAAGGGTTTGTTTTTTCCAAGGGATAGTAAGTACTCCACCTCCTTTAGTATTTCTATGTTCTCCATTGAGGTGAAGCCTAGAACGCAAACTTGCATCTCAAAAAGAGATGTAACAGAACGTGCAAAGTATCTATCTATAGAGATGATTTTTATCCATAAAAAGTAGCGAAATCTCATGAACAACGTACCTAGTCCAGCATAGGTAAAACGAGAAATTTTCTTTGTGCTCATTATATTTCTTCCCTTAAAAAATCGAATAACAACCAGCTGAGGGAGACACGACATTAGAATGCAATGCTCGCACGTTGTTATTTCATCAAATTATACCATTTTCTTCAATGTACTCTTATTTTTTAACGTTTAAAAACAGAGTATTGAATATAAAATTATGAAATATTAGCAATTTAAATCGTTTTGTTTGTGGGACACGCTGTATTGTTTCACTGTCTTCCGGTTATTAACGATAATACACTTCTTTAATTTAGCACTCGTAGTGCAAGCGTTCGGTGTAACATTTTATCGTATGAATTGTTTAACGGAGTAGCTCATACTTTATGAGCCAGTTTCCGGCAAAAACAAGCCGTATTGCAATTTAAATACAAACGTTAATATTACAAAATTTATTGCAAACACGCTTATCCACAGCTGCTTTACTCGTTAAAAATTCAACATTAAGTCGCTTATGGGTACGCGTTACGTGTTAACCGTATAGCTAATAGCGTTCCTATCTACATTTTGTAAAAACTGTTAAGTTTCAGACATAAAATTAATCAGACTTAAAAAACTAACATCGTGGTCTAAGAAAGAAATTAAATTCATGTGGTAATTTCATGTCATTTTCCTGATCAAATGGACTTATCATATTACAGATCTTTAAGTTATACTTATCATATTATAGGTTAATTAGGAACAGAATATTATGACCATCTTGTTGGCAATAAGCGATAGAATAGTTGTCTCTGCTGCCATTTTACAACTTTTAACGGCGTGGCAAGACTTGTCTTTTTTATAGATATATTTATTTTCTAATTTTAATAAAATCTCATCTCTTTTTGTTCTCATTTCTAGTCCATTTTTCTCACGCTTTATTTGAACTGATACTCGTCCCGCTACTGACCACATGCTTCCTCACAGAATAAGAGCGGCTGGGCTGTGGTTCCCTCATGGGCCCAGTCCGCGCTGGAAACTTCACACACATCGTTAAACTGCTTCACATCACAGTACGCAGCTTTCCTCGTGGTGTGTAACATCCATCAAGTAAGGATGCGACCAAACCGCCGCGTATACGCAGTGACGTGTCGTATGCGTCACGTTTTCTCAACGTTTCTTCATACATTTTAACGTCACCGTTTTTTAAGCGGCGGTGTGGTCGCACCCTAATAGTATGTATTATCAAGTAGCAAGACGTATTTCTCATCTAACGATTTTATTTAACAGCAGAAAATGACCTTGCGGTAGAGTGGTATCGTCGTCTAAAATTATCAGTCGCTTTTGAAACACTCTCCCATCGACATCTCCTATTCCTATGCCTTAGACTTAATAGCTCAGAAATAATGGGGCTTCAAGATAAATAATCCAAAACTGGGTCATCGGTTGTTATTCCTTAATACGTTACATCCAAAAGTTAGTTTGTGGGTTCTATATAAATACCTTACAAATAAATTGATAGGTGAGTGTGACTCTAACGGCAACTTGTAAACTATACTCACGAGCAAAAATAACGGGTGACTTTTCATATAACTTTCTTTGGGAAGTGACCCGTTATTTTTGCTGGTCAGTGTATTAGGCAGAAATTATACAAAATTTAAGGATGTAGATAGTTACAGCATGTTCTCGCAGTCACTGAAAATTCAAGCTTTTGGCTTTATGCACAACGAAGTTACACGGGAGTCGAAAGTGCTCTGAATGACTTTGGGAAAGGGTGGTACACGGCTTCGGCCTTTTTTGCTCAACTTGGCCCTGCGCTACCCTCAAATAGTCATTACTTAAAACTGCTTTTAATTTCTCACTAATGGAAAGTTATGTGTGTCAACTATAGATCCAGGTGGTCGTTAACGTATCACTGCGAGGTTTACTCGACATAAGTTTATATAGAACTAGAAGCAATTTAAGGCAAGCCACTGTGACAGAATTTGGCTTCATCGTTAGCAGCTAAATCTTCTGTTTGTCCAAAACTGTTGCAATTGAATGCATTTCGGTATGGAATATTGAAACCTCAAAGTGGGTGATGCGGGTATTTCTCATCTGTGTACGCATGGGGGTGAGGGTGTGCACAAAGCGAGGGCGACCTGCCGCCGACAACGCCACCCCGCGCCTGCTTTCTAAACCTCCACGCAAATAGTACACGTTTGCTTGGCAACATTTCATGCTTAGTGTATACAAATAATGTGCGGTACGGCTACAAACTGTGCAAAGGGAATACTAATGTACCTAAGCAACAAATGCCAACCTAAAGTTGAATGAAACATTTGCCAATAATCATGCATACTCTAAGGGGTGTGCGATCTGGCAGGAATGCAATTGTCCGGAGGTTGTAACTTCATCCCGCGAGGCCTGCGAGCTTCTGCAAAATAAACCATAATGCCTGCCCTATTTAGTAGGCACACTGAACGTTTTCTGATCATCTATTCTGACATTTATTGCTTCGAAAATGTCGTTTGCCAAACCTGTCTTTAAGTCGGTTTTAAACTTATTAACTTTTAGATTGCAATATACAACTCATTCGATATATGTCAGTCATTGTCTTGACAAGATTATACTGATCTGCTTAAAACTCCTCGAGTGGTAAATCTGATTCTTGTTGAATGTCGTTTACTAATCTTTTAAATTTTAAATCGTCCCATTCTCGTTGCTGACCCCATTGTCTGCTGTCGGTACTCACAAACATGAATGAAACCGAAAGCGACTTAAGTCATGCATCTAGAAACACTTTCAGCGTTGGACATAACGCAGCTTTATTGTGAATGTGAGCGAACATTAGCGTTGCGACCGGAGTGCTGCGGTGGCGTATCCCCACGAGTACAAACGATTCAGCAAAAGGCCGGTTCCACAATCTGCTGGCGACGTCGGCGCATAAACACGGCCACTCCCCAGGGTCGCCTCTAGCACAAAGACCGTCAGATTCGCAATGCAAAACGCATCGGCCGCCTATCTAATATTGCCTGATGTATTTTGAATAATTGCTGAGTGCACCACCGCCGGCTGATTGCATGCCGTACAAAGAGACACACAGTTGACGGAAAATGTCTTGCTTGGGATTTGGGTACATCATCGGACCCGGACAGAGCTTATGACTCGCGCGCGCACTGATGCTTTCAAACCGGCTATGCTCTGTGTTGATTTGCGGACAATTTTGTACAAGGGATATGCTTCATATGGAAGTTGTTTATGTGTTTAGGTATGATGAAGTTTATTAGAAACAAAGACATACTATTTCAGTACCACAACTACAAATGAACCAATAAAATTGGAGCTGTAGAACTATGATTTAAAGGTATTTGAAAACCATTTAGTAAAAAAAAAAGTTTGACCCTTTTCTTCGCAGTGTTGTTTTTTTTTTTTTTGGTAGTTTAACAGAAACCTTAATGTGGCTTTGAATTGAGTACACTTGATCCGACTTGCGAAATAAAGGGTTAATCAATGGACGTAAATTCATCAATAATAGGAAATAACAATAAAACACTAGCAACATTTAATTGCACTGCAGTGATAGGATACCTACGTTAGATAGTTACAAAAAACCTGTTGCATTTTCAAATGTTAAATTATTTATTAGGTACGTAACTTTTACAAGGTAATGGTGTAACAAATTATGTAGGTACGTTCACGATCTTGGACAAGTTTTTCATGGTTGGTTGTTGTCTCCACTAGATTTTTTTTTTCGTCTTGTAAGTGCGGTGCTTAATAGTGTATTCACTGCCGATTTTTTAAATGTCATCTGTGATAAATTTATATTGAATTTTAAATACGAGTGGTATTATAAATTTACCGCTCCTAGTTACTTATTCGTTTTTTGAAGTACCTACCTAATTGAAAATTTACTTCGGGTGGTAATTTAATAATAATACGCAAATTCACCATTTTTGAACGGTATTATGGGTTTGATTTCAATAATCAGCCCCCTGAGCCTCTAGTGTAAGTTTTAGACACGAAAATCGTCTCGAACGTTTCGCGTTCACAACTTAATAACTATGGGCAAATTAGCAGCGCCACAAGCAGAAAGAAATGGCAAAAAAAATCTCGAAACGTATTTTGCTACCGAAAACTTGCACTAGTTAAGCATACATACATCGTCAGCATTTCACACTGGTCAAGCGTAAGCGGAAGTCCAACCAAAGTTTGTCTTCGACGTGGTGAGAACGTATGGCTGACTTTGTATCGATAGTGTTTAGATCACTATATATACATATGTGCATTGGATTTATACCCGATTAAGTTATTATTAGGATGGCCAGTTCCAGAATAATATGATACTACGTAGGTATGCACAATAGCTTGTACGCATAGTATGAACGTTGACAATACTGGTGCGGTGGTAGATGAAGGGCCTGTTGCACCACTCTCTGTTAAATACCAGCTATCTTAAGTGTCAGTTATCTATGATTCTGTCTCTATTTATTACTAGGTACGTAACAGACAGAGACGTCATCATCTGGAAAGTTCCGGTGGTGGCTCAACCACTCATTGTATACTGTAACTGTAACTACCCCACCTGGCAAAGAACTACCTAACTTCCAAAAAATTGGTTCTGGTAAATTATTGAGTAATGAATATAGTGAATACTTACTAATGATTTAATCCAATTTCATAGATTGAATCAGAATAATTAGTAGGTATGGCACTTTTATTAATGAACCAATTTTTTTGAAAGATAGGCAATTTTTTGCAGTGTTAGTGCGTGCAAAGTAAACGAGTGTAGGTATGTATTAAAGCACCAATTCATTCATTTTCATATTGTGCGTAAGCCAATTGTGAAAAGTATGTATACATACATACATATATAAATCACGTCTTTATCCCTTACGGGGTAGAAGTAAATAACTGAAAAGTATCATGATAAATATCTTTGAACATACATCCTAATGATGCAGTTGACTAAACCATGTCAGGTGTTTCAACGTCTGTGCTGTGCCCTGTGCCCACCAAACGCACTACCGAGCACCGACATCATGCGGGCAGACTGGCTTAATCCAACACGCATAAGTGATCTAAACATTATTACCAAATCAGCCATCCTAACAATAGTTCAGTCAATCCGTTAGTGTGTTCTGTGTGGTACTTTACGGTATTGTGCGCAGTTACCTGTAGCTTCCGAGGCCGAAACTTGATAGAATCGGTGAGCATAGGGTGCTAGACTAAGCGGAATTAATGTGTCACCTGGAAAAATGTTAAATATCTTGGTGACTGTTGTAATAACGTGGCATTGTTGGCTTGATTAAACATTATTAACAAGTACCGTAACAATGGGGTGAAGGACTTTGATTATACATAATTTGGTTTACTTTTACAGTTTTCAAATTTCTATAAAATCGATGTATTGTCCATAAATAAGATGTGGGTTTTGACATGTAGATGACTGAAAATTCCAAACGCGAAAAAAATCCGTAAATTTGATTTTAATCTACTTTTAAAGTCTCATCGCAGTTCATAGCTCTGCCCATTTTACGGTAAGTATGTACTTCTTCTTACATTGGTACTATTGCGCCTTCTGTAGACGGACTTCAAATCTCAAAGATGAATGTCTAAGTTATTGATAATGTATTATGAAAATGTTATTAAATTACAAGATTTACGGATGAAAAACAAGAATATAATGGGTGCAAATATTTGGTCGACTCCTTGCGCCGAGTGGATCGGGGTCAAGGTCAGGATTCGACGCAGGCGACCGACTTCGACGGTTAATGGCCCAAAACGTAATGATTTAGAATTGGACTGGTCAAAATATAAAGTGATAGCCATTTTTCCTATTTACAATATTAGTTCAGAAATACTACGAGTGTTAATTTGGTGCTTACCAAGTTAGAAATTGTAAGTCTAAGCTTAAGAACGAATTTTGATTAAATGACGGTACATATTTCGATCAACCCCACTAGCTGTACTTATAATCAAAGTACGGATATTCGACAGTTAAAACACGAGGTACGTTAAGTTAGAGTTGTGAAATAGGCACTAATTGTAAATCTTTGAAGCGTTATGCCTTATTTTTATTTAGATAGTGCGCCGAGTACCTGCCGCACTTACTTACTTTTTTGTAATATTGTGCCCCCGTTTTCGTTTAACAAGTTGCATACGAAACGCGGATTCTAATTACCAGAGATAGGAATCGATCTAACTGCGGTACCCCCTTCCCCCTATTTCGCTCCCCACCCATCGACAGTGCATGCCAAACCGTGCTCTACTACACTCTTAAGTATGCTAAGTCATTGTTTGATATTCAGAGATGAATTTTTTCTTTCTTGTAAATACCTCGCGCTCTAAGTTATTATTGTACTCGTAGATACTCGTATCGTAGGTGTGCGTTTGTCCAGCATAATTATTAGAACAGTACAAGATAATCCACTATTGGAATCATAGGTAGAACAGAATGTAAGTGAAGCATCGCGGCTGTTTAGGGCAATAAAGTGTTTTAAACCTATTAAGTATTAACTTTTTTTAACCTATTAAGTGCAATGGAGCAATGTCATAAAGTGTGCATTTTTACTATTCTCATAATGAAGGTTGAGATTGAGGCATTTAGACATAGTGGTGTCTTTGATTCAATTAGGTACAGAAATTTAATCGTAAGCATTCTTAATGTGATAAAATGTTCCTATTAAATAAAACTTTTATTTTATAAGTTCTATGAATATCTAAATATATATATGTACCTACTTTAAAAATATTTGAAAAAACTGTGCCGGGGTATTAGTGACGATGTGGTAATATAACTATTTCAATAGTTTTTAGAGTTTCAGTCTGTCCGCCTGTTTATTCACGCTAATCAAGTTGGGTTTAAGTGTAAATGGATTTTCATGGCGTTTTAATTGCGTTTTCACAGGTAGATTTAGCTTGGCCTAGCTTGGTTTTGTTTTAGATGTAGAGAAAGAAACGATATTGTAATTAAAAGTTTAAAACCATTCCAAATCACAAAATTAAAGTCCACGCAAACGAAGTCACGGGCGCCAGCTAGCAGCTATAATGAGTGCTGTTATAGAAGTGACATAATACCGCACCATGTAGTTAAATCGTTGTCGCTAAGCCGTCTGTGCTGTCTCCGTCCAAACGTTCTAATCTTGAAATACTCTGTTGTAGTTCGATCATTAACATTCAGATCAATTCAAAAGTAAAACGATATTAATTAAAATAACGATCAATAATGCCATTCGTTTTTGTCTTTAGTGGGATGGTCACGATTGTGAAGTTAGCTGATTTAAACTGTGATATTCCTTAATGGATGACAACACAATTTTTACGCTTACAGTTTCTTGTGTTTTTTAGGATAGCAGGATTGTGTTCAAAAATTCATACAACGATCAAAACGAATACTTAAATTACGTAACGTTTTATAGTTGACTTTGTGTTGTCATGGCAATATCATCTGCCAGGCCGTATTTACTCGTACATTTACAAGTCAATAATTTCTTGCAAAATTTGAATCTTACATTTGATAATGAATAAATGAAAAGCAATTTTATTAAATACAACATGTATATATAAACCAAGTACATAATTCTTAGTGGTGGGTGACTAACCGAGAATGTCTCTGAAAAATATGATATTGTGAGAAACAAGTTCTTTGATAAAGTAAACTTTATCTAGGTTTTCTAACGTTCCATTAATAATGCCATTGAAATATCACGGTTTACCATCATTTGATGAACAACTTTTCACAAATGCATCAACCTAATGTGAGCCACGCCTAAAGGTTTTCGATAAAAAAAAAAAATACGGTTTATCAGATATTAAAGGGTTGTCAAATGATGAGTTTGTGAAATGATGCATATGTGAAAAATTTTGTAGCAGATGATGAGATCCCAAATATCACCTACATACTCGTAGATGCAAACTACCTAAGTGTGCGTCAGAATAAAACGAGACGTAAAATAGGTACTATCACAATTCAGTTAAATACAGTAAATACGTTGGTAATATCGGGATGACTTTTACTTTTATCGTAGTAATAACAGTATTTCCAACACCCGTTTTGCCTCACAGAAGCACGTGACGGCGGCGTGCGCGCGTCAAACATTTTTTTCAGCGACCCATTTGACTCTGCAAAAAGCGTCGCCCGAACAATAAGAAAAGGCAAAAGTGCCGGCTCGCGTTTACCCCTTCCGAGCGACTTCACACTGGGCTTTGTTCAAACTAACATACGATACGATAGCGGCAAAGAAAAGTGTACTCGTATTGGGGAACAGTGACATAAAGTTCATTAAAGGCGCGCAGAGCGTGTTAGAGTGGATGCTGGCTGGCGCGGCGCGAGGGCACAGTCGCCACCGCCTCCCCCTCCCGACACCCTCAGCACCTACACCGCCAACCCCCTCGCCTAATATTTTCTATATGAATATTAACGTCAGCGGCGACACAACAAGCAATGACACACTCGCTCTCGTATGTATCGAGCCCCGAAAGCGTTAAAAAATAATCACACTGGTTGTATACAAATACTGTTCCACGGTTTCATTCTAATCAGTGTGTAGTGAGCAAATTGTATAACTCGCACGGTGATGGGGGCCGAATTAGCAATTAGGCGAGTCACAGACTAGACTATCGTAAATCACACAATGTAATGTATAGCCAACTCATGTTACAGATTTCTTATATTTGTTATGTTTATGTTATTGAAATTAGTAGTTGTATTACACAATATCTGGTGACGGCTGCTGAGGTGAACTGAATAGATTTTTCGATAAGACTTGTGTGAGGAAAAAAACGTTTTATTCAACTATGAACCAATCCATACAATTTGGTGTAATCAATCAGATAATCAATTTCACGTATTTATTTACAAGTAAGAGTGTTTATATGGTGACCGGCCGAAATTTATTCTTTTAACTTTATTTTATTCGTGAAAAATTAACGGGCCTATTAGCAGGAAAAATAGCCTGAATAATGAAGATGAGTATAACATTTTACTCAAAGGACCCTAGATAAAGTTAAATATAATGAATACCTACCTCATTTATATAAATTTGTAAAAAACTACACACTAAATCGTGATTTTATTTTCGTTAATTGGAATGGTGTATTGTGTAAATACCAGGCAAGTGAATTTTCAAAAATCCATTCCGAATCCGAATGCTTTTTTTAATTAAATGTACCTAGTCTCTTTTGTCAAAATTTGTTAAGTATTTAAATCAATTCCAGGATCTGTTAAATTTTTCCACTCAGTAAATATTAAGTAGATACATTCGGCATTTCGGTTACAAGGACGAAGGCTTTTCATGTGCCCACGTGCCCACGCTCGAACGCTTTGGACAATGGAATCGTATTTGTCTGACTCCGATATTATATATGATGGGGATTAATCCATAGGGACTAGGTCTAGGTACTTATTTAGGTAACAGTACATTCATCAAATTGGAATATTTAAGTACCCTTACTGTGATTCGATCCTGCAAGTCCTGCAACATCCCTCTCCATGGCCGGATTCACCGACCACTAGGCTATTCGGAGTAGCTGATTGTCGAAATGTATAAGCAGGTCGGCAGCAACGCTAGTTTGTCTTATAAGGGTTGATGTAATAAAGGCACAGAGAGAGCGAGGACCCATAGCTCAAAACTTGTAATAGCTTGCGGTGGCACGTTAATGGATAGCCTGACGCACTTAGCAAAGATTTTCCACTGATATTCGCTTCACTTCCACACCAGTCTTGGAAGCGCGCCTTTTGTAAGCGTTAACCTTTACTTTTACCGACTTCAAAAAAGTGAAAGCTCTCAATTTAATTGTAGGTACAATATGTACTTAATTGTAGAGCACGTACTAAGTATCCTGATAGTTATCTTTACTTTGACTAGGCTATGGCTGATCTATGGAATGGAGTATGGACATAGTACTTACGTAAATTTAAAAAGTGTAATGTTTATCGTGCTTAATATGTAAGTCTATGCTTACCTGTTTAAGTATATTTAATATTGAATGTCACAGAAGTGCCAATTTGCTATGAAATGTACGTAATTTACGAGTACATACAATATTAATGATAAGTGTTGAATAGCCACTTATTTTTAAATTACAACTTTGAAATATAAAAGTTTAAAAAATCGCAGCAATGCCTTTAATACTGCCAGCGCCAGTGGCTTTTCACGCCTATGCTGAACTAAACAGTTTATAGGTAAATTTGAGTTCTGCCACGAATCCAGCAGGCAATTTGAAATCCACTTAAAGACAACCGCAGACTGCTAATCGAAAACTTTGCTGAGCGAACTTTGTATCCAACGGGAACCTTTAATTGCCTGTATTAAAATAACTGAGGGATGTCAAACATCTAGGGCGTAGTGAACCTTGGTGCCTGGTACGAAGCTTCACATGTTAATAATCATTATGATAGCATCAAGTGTGCGATAGCCGGGTCTATCCCCTTCCCCAAACCCACAGTTGCCTCCCGAGCGCCCCTTTCGGCCGCGAACAAACGAGGAAGGTAATGTTTTGTTACCTACTATTGAAATTACTTGCGTTTACCTCGTTCAATGTTACCTTCGGCGGGAGATCCCCAGCACCTGAATTTATTTTAAGGGTGCATTGAACTTCTGAGTTAGCAATTCAGTGTGGATACTTAAGTTATGCCCGTGTTCGCCTTTGGTTGTCGTGATACAATACATGCAGTAAAGTAATGATGTTTTTATTGTATGCAACAATAATGAGTAGTGCACCTTGAATTATTATTATTAACAACCTTTTACCTTCAATGGATTCAAACTAGTAATTTAGATAAATTATACAATATTAGTTTATTTCATATTATATTGAATCAGGTTATACTCGATTATGTAACCATGATCGATTATATAATTATTTGAGTATCGTGTCGTTGTCACTTCAAATACTCGCTTCAGAGATTTAGTCGTATTTTTTTTGAATTATCTGTTTGTCTGTGTGTTTGTTCATGCTAATCGTAGAAACTGCTTAACTGATGTCAATGCAGTTTTCACTAAAATGTTTTGTGTTTGTTTCGGTTCGTTTTTTGTAGGATTGATTTAATTGGTATCCATCAATATCCAACTTGCCAACTTGTCAGATACCACGTCACTGTGTCACAGGAGAACATGGTCAATTTGTTGCATTTCTAATCATTTTCTGATGGACGGTACAAAATAGATGTATATTCGTATTTATTCTTATACATCCTTGATGTTAAATTTCAAGGCGATCCCAGTTTTCGATGATTGAGTCAGTACTTATCAAAATAACTCGTTTTGCATTGAAGTCATACATTGGGTTCGTCTGTAAAAAAATCCGGTTCCTAGTTGTACGAACCAAAAAATTACTGGCGAGTAAACAGCGCTCGACTGCCACAGCAGTGTCACTCGAAATTTTCTTTTAATTTGACCGATCAACCTCCAAAACTCATTTATCTAAGAAGAGGTTAAGATACTCGTATTGACCACTCTTTTAAACAGTAAAAAAATAAAAGTAGTCAAGCATGAGTTTAAAAAATATATTCTTGTTCTCATTTTACAAGTCTGCTTAATTTATCTGGCTCATCTCCGCCTGCACCGATACTCCACCGTGCCATTTACCATAGCGTCCAATGGCGCAATTTCCGCATCGATTTGTCTCTCGATTATTTCCCGACCGTTTTTCCGACTGAGAGCCGCCTGCTAACTCGATTAGTTGATATTTTATGATAAAGTTTCTTCATGCTCTCAGTTTTATTAATACCCCATTTATTATAATAAATTAAATCTTCTTCTACCCTTATTTTTATGCACAAAAATTAAGTATCCTCTGCAACTGTTAAGTCAAAGTTTAAAGTACGAGTAAAGTTAGTAAATTCCTTACTTGTAGAAAAAACATATCTAGCATGGCCTATACGACTGTAGTACGTAATCATAAGCCAGATATACAAACGTGGCTGGATGCTAGACCAGCCTGCACGCATGCATGCAGAGCCTTTCCACCACTTAAAAATCGCAATCACAATGCGACTGGTTTTAACCACAAGGCATTTGGATGTTGTGAACAGGCTACTGTTTAAACTGATCACAGATCTAGCCTATCTACGCGATTTGGGCTAATCACGAGTCAATAACCATAGGTGGCGAGATCCCAAAGTGATTTTTGGAGTCAAAAGGTTCGATTATGCATGCGTCTCAATCATGCAGTTGTGTTTGTAGCCGGCTTAAGTTGGGGCACGGGACGGCGCGGAGGCCGGCTCCGCGGGGCCACATGCACGGAGCTCAACCAGTTTTTCACGTTCGGCCGCCAGCTGAGGCAGGATATTAGTGAATTTCCTCGGCGCGCGGCGCGTGATTAGTTCGCTAATGCGATTAGCTGCCTCCTCCTGTGGGGCGGTCGCTATTGTTTCAGGCACAGATGATGTTACTAGCTCCGAGGTGTCATCAAACACATACCTACTGTGGGTACCTACATGTCTAACGCTTCAATTATTTACTTGTAATTATTACGCTAAAATAATTACCCTGCCCGTATGAGATTTTCGAAGATACAATAATATTTTGGTTTAGATAAAAACAAAAACCCATTCAATGAACCATACTAATTGATTGATTAAACTTGACTAACAATATATATACATGCATACGAAGCACAAGATGACATAATAATAATATAATAATAATAATAACTTTACTTCAGACATATCCATACATAGAGGAAGCGCAATTTTCGTTCAATCGCAGAAATGCTTTCAAGTTTCATTTCACGATAGAAGTGCAGAAAACGGTTTGCTTTGTGGCGTTGTGAAATGCCCAATTAACCGACGTACAAAGGAACTGGAGTGCTTATAGATTTTTTCGAGGTAGGTGTAGGTGTGCATTTCGTTTCGGTAGGGTTTTTATGGCCCTCCCATGAAGGCAGCAAGCCGAGCGGAGAGATATAAATCAACTTCATATTGTGATTTAGCAAGTCTCGTTACTATAACAATACCCCCTATTTACATATAAAACATTATTTTCGAGCCTTTATTTATCGTTTGTTGTAATCCAATATGTTTCGTTTCGTTTTACGCGGCTAATACGCATGCTCCGGTTGCTCGGTAACTATTCATTTTTGTATAACGGAGTTCGCTCATTGTTTTTGTTTTACTGTTTGCGGCGGCTTCCTGTGAAAGGTGTTCGGATTTTGTATATCGTCGTGTTCTTACGACACCATTTTGTCTTTTGTTACAACTAAAACGCGATTGCTTTTTTTGTAATTATCGGGGAACTCCGGACACCTGTTCCTCGAAACCAATAATTGTAATTCTTTTACTTATTTAAGTAGTAGCAATTGAAATGTCTCATGGATCAAGTTATATTTAAACAAAAGTAATTAAGTGTGTCTATTTGTTAATGCATAAGAAAATAATAACTGTATTGTCAAACTAATTAAACAGTGGTGTTTTAAATGGAAGGGTCTAATCTAGGGGGTGTCATCGAAACGAAAAGTAATTTTAAGCATGTAATACAACAACAGAACAGATGTTAACTTAGGTACTCACAGTCACAAAATCACGCCGGAAGAACTTCTTGCTATTATTTTATAAAATAATCTAAATCTTTAAACCAAGTTTAAACGAACCTTAGCTAAGCAGGATCGTGACCCCAATTTTACTCGCTATTCAAATTTTTAACCGACTTAAAAAAAAAGGAGGAGGTTCTCAATTCGGTTGTATTTTTTTTATAAGGGCAGTACTAAACTTTAGTTAATACATATCTTTCATTATTAATTTTCTGGTTGCCATCGTGTTCAAAACCTTTTAATTTAATACCTACACGCTAACAAAAACGAAACTACGAAGATTGTCAATGGCTTTCGGTAAAACTGTAGAAAGTTCTGTACTTTTATTTAACGATTGATGTTGCAATCAAATTATATAGTATGACATTCAAATTGTTAGTGATACGTATGTTCATGTTATTAAGTGTCGTTAAGTAGCGATGGGCGGCATTGATCGTCGTCACATCTGGTTGTAGTTTGCAGATTTTCCTGCCGGATGATTGTACCCTTCCTGAACCACCTCACCTTTTAAGGTTTCACAAATTCAAATAGTTGACAGCGATGTCGACAACTTGTCGAAATCGAAGACATTATAATTGGCAGTCTGTAACTCTACTTTCGTATCTCGCGTCTACCGTAGGCTTCCTGGGCCTTTCCTTATTATTTCGCCGTTGCATGATACTCACGACACGCGACCTCTGTCCTCAGTATAAACAATCGTTGCAATTCGATGTGTGCGTGCGCGATTTGTGTGCGTTTACAATGCACGGATCACAGGCGGGCGAAACAATACGAGCTGCAACGGCGTGCGCCCACGACGCGATATGGCGAGCTAGCGCTAGCGCCCTGCACTTCATTTTTTAGACGAATATTCCACAGCTTCCGAGACCCTGAATCACTATTTATAAATCAGGACATCATTTTCCTCCACACATTTGAAATGTTAAACATCGCGGGATGAACGTCAATGCATCAATTGCATGTGTTATACGAGCTGTATAAAATTCAAATTGACGCCATAAATTTCAATAATGTCTTCATATAAATGAATTCTAAAGTAACGTTATAAACTGTACATTGAATTATTTATACGAACGATCGGTTATGCATCGGCTGCTAAATATACATTTAGGAGTGCTCGTTCGCATTTCTTTACATAATATGGTAACGTTGCATTTCGCTACACGCGTGGGTGATATTATTTGTTATTTGTCTCATATTCACCATCTGAAAATATAGCTCATGTCAATCCAGAGCATTGATGTATCCATCGCGCTTGGTGGAGCACAGCTTGAAACATTAAATTGCATGAAATATGCTCTGATTTGAAACAATGGCAAAATATACATATAATAACATCAATGAATAACAATGGAGTATAAATTATCATTTAAACTGTTGTATATTTTATAAAATATAGCCCTTGTGTTTTGAACAAAACATAACACACGCACACGATTTGTTGCAACGTGTGTTAGTGGTCGGCGGGCGGCGGCGCGGGCGCAGCTGGACGCGACGCGGCTGCCCGCCGCCGCCGCGCGCCGGTTACGCTAGCTGCCGTTTGACGAGGACGGTGTCAGCGTACTAAAAATGCACTTAACTATTAAAAATTTATTAGGTATTTTAACCATTTGTTTCATAACAGTTATAAATAAAATCCTTTTTTTGCAATAGCAACAACGTTCGATTTGACCTGAAGTGCCTACTTAGATTGCCATAAGTAGAGCAAAATTCTATCATGTCTTTCTTATTACGAAGGAATAAAGGCGCTAACGAGATTATTTTCGATATGCTGATATTTATGAATTTTTAACAGTGCATTGGCACATTATTGTGATCTGTTGGAAGCGGATCTAGCACTAAAACGAGAGGTACTGGTGCTATCGGCGTTTCGACTAGGTGTTGATTTAGTCAAGTGAGGAGTGGGCATCTCGAGCTGTCGCCGGCGAGTGACAGGCTCGTAAAACACGAGCGGCCTGTCGGCGCGAGCGTGCCAATAAAATGAAATGGAGTCCCAACCCGCCCTGATCCTCGACACGACTACCGTATTCGCTCGTGAAGCGCCCGAGCACGACTGTCTTGTAGATGATTTTTTCGTGATCAAACCATTCATTGTTCGGTAGCATTTATTGGATTGAAACTGTTTGCGGGCCGCAATGAATTTTACTCACGTCATTCGTGGCTTATATTACATTCGATCAAGGGTTCCTTCCTTGAATTTGATTTATCGTTTTAGCATATTGATATTGGAGTGCGACTTTGTTTATAGCGATACAGATACATTTTTATCAATCAGCCATGATCCCACTGCAAGGTGAAAATAGTAAGTACCTACTGAATTACATTTATTTTTCACCTCACTAGCATGGATGGCTTTCTTTATCGTAAGACATCTACGCGCACATGCGCTTAATCCGTCAGCGTGGAAAGTGTTTTAGGTACAAATTCTAACTTGACGATAATCTAGTGCAGGTGCCTAACAATTTTTTCGATTAAGTAAGCGTGATGTCATTGAATAAATTTAAATGTATAAACATTATTGCAACTATTTGTTCCATCTACCACTTTCCTCTGAGTTGGAAGTTCGTGTCTTATTTGCTCGGCAGTAAATTTGTTTCCCATCCCAGCCCCCACCCAAATTACAATATTAAAATCAGAAAAACCTAGAACTTTATTTTGTTAGTAGTTCGCAAAGGGCTGGAAGAATCCGCTAAGGTTGCTTACTAAATAACCTAAATAAACACCTAAAGATGACAGTGACTATATGTATACATAGCTGCGCCCCCTCTAAGTTCAGGAGTTTGTTTTGTAAATTTAGAATTAAAATGTCAACACCGATAATACAATGAAAACAAGATCTAGGTATCTACATAGACATAGTCATCCAAAGTCAAAAAACGCCATTTGAAAAACTTTTAATTCTTTTAAGACCTACCGACTGATTTCAGCTTCTTTCATTTCATGCTAATATATGAATATTCGAGCGAGTAGTATTTTTTTCACTAACCGTAAATGCACGTTGGTAAGAGAAAACGTGATCATTCAGTGCCACTAAGTATTGAATAGTGAAATTTTATTACAGTTTTTTAGATTTGACTTTAAAGGATATTTATGTAGCCTATTTTACAATTTTTTAATAAAAACCTGTGAGCCCCCAATATATTTTGGCATTATCTACTTCCATACACAATGTGGCCCCCTAATTCATTAAAAAGATACCGGTGATTGGGTAAAATAAATTTCATAATTTGTTATTACATATCTTTAACAGAAAAGTTCGTCATTATTTTAGTTTATTTATTCTTTTATTTTACCATACAGAAGCTTTAGTTATGTTATGTTAATACCAGTTTTAATTGTCGGGTATTTAAATAAACTTAGATATTGGCTAGTTATTGGAAAATATGGCTAGTAGGAAACTTACGTAGAAAAAAATAAAAATAAAATCAAGAACTAAAAATTCTTGATTAATTTGATAATACTTACCTAACTTACATAGGTGTACGTTAAAATTAATATCCATTAAAACAATTATTGCACATATTAAGAACATTATTGACATCTTCTTTAGTAAACATGCTCATTATTTTCAATATTAACTACTTCTCTTGAAAACAGGGTTACGGGTGGTATTTCATTACAAGTGGCCACTATAAATATTATAAGTACCTAGGTAATCAAGGTAGTAAAGTGGCTAATTACTAACTATTTACCGTACCTCTGTAAATAATGTAATTATGATTAATATCTAGATAAAAAGCATTTTTTATTAACATCACTACCTGTACCTATTATTAATTCAGTTTAAAAGTGATGTGAAAGCTTTTATTCCTTGTATACATTCAGAGATTTTTTTATCACGTTTTTTATGGCACTTACGCTCGGCGACTGTACTTACCTACGTGCCACAGCAATCGTTTCCCCGTTCCTACTAATGCATTTATGCAAACTACTGCAAATATCTCGCTTGCTCCGTCTATTTGTTGGTCTTTTTAGATGTTTTTCCCTTTCAACGATGTAAATTATTGTTACGTTTCAATAGAATGTTCCCAACGGATTAGTTACACATTTCTTTTGTAAGACTAAAGTCGGTGCATGTGAAGAAATGAATGGTATTTTCCGTCTTAAAGTTATCGCACACATAACAGTGCGGCAACGGGTCGGATTTACCTAAAGTCGAGCCCCCAGTATTCTTTGTAGGAGTAAACTGCTAGTGATGGGTGTTTGTATCGTTGACGCTTAGTTGACGACGAGTCCATGAAGCAATCAGGCAAGACAATGCCTATCCGATGCCATGCAGATATACGACAACCATTACACACAATTTTATGCAAGGAAATGGATATGGTTCTGTTCAGTTCCATACTATACCTATTAGGTGCCTATTTTAGAATAGCTACTCGTGACTTGATTATTAATATATGTTTCATTAATTAAGACAAGGCGATTTAGTTAAGTGATGACTATAATTGTACCTAAATAAGAAAGGATGGAAGACAAATGCTACTACGGCTTTCTTCTATCAATATTCTCTGAAACGATAAGCAATCGATTCCAATAGCGTAGATACTTAAGTCCTGATAAGTAAACGTGTCTTCTGATATTTCCACAATTTTCGCTGTTCTCTCGGCAATTTTCCGGCCGGTTGGGCGCACTTAGTGCGCTCTGCAAGCGCTGCGCGCTCACCCGAACGCCAGGAAGACCCTCGCCGTTTCTCCAATTACATCACACGTCACGCGTGTCCTAATTTGAATAAACGCCCGGATAATTTCACAGACAACCGCCTCGCTTTATAAAACCTCAAATCGGATTCCGCGGTCGACGCCGACGCCCTTAGACCTCCGTCAGAGATCGCTCTCATAAAACATACATGATTATGTTCAGTACAATCAGGCTTTTACCCTCTTTAGCGCCGACGACGAAGCGGTCATTTCCTATTCAGATTTTGATCAATCTTTGGACAGATTGGAAACACCGGGATTACAGAATTAGATCGGGCTCTCATTCGCACAGTGAACACGTAGTGTCGTGGAGGACGGCTGCTGACTTATAAATAAGGCTAATATCGGAATCAGTGTTCATTTCTTAACATCACGTAGAATGCCACCACCACTGCAAACCTCAAACCTCAAAAATTTAAATTGAAATCATAGCGTTGTTTGAAAAAAGAAATCTATAAATCTATTATGAATTAAATCTAACATTATTGCATAGAAATGGAATGCAAACGTGTATACTCGTATTATTTAATAGTAGATTTGTTCGACGATAGAGGAAAAGCACCAATTTCACACGAGATGTATTAGCACGCGAACATAGTGGTCGGGCTGATATTTCGAGTTTAGAATTGGTGTTTTGCCCAGGTTTACGCTTTTCATTTGATATATGGGGAAAAGAAAGTACCTATCAATTGTTATTGAAAAATTATAAAATAATAATGTGTGTGTGTTAGAATAAGTGATGGATAAGATTAGCCTTACTTTTCGATTTCGAGTAGGTATGAGAGATGAAAAAATTCTGCTGTCCGATTTTAGCCCTTAAAAGACGGCTCCGTAGTTGCCTGTCACAATATTTGGATATTATGAACATTAATTATAATTTTTCATTTTATTCGATACTACTATGACCATAGTTCACGGTTTCAAATATATTTTAGATGTTGGTGACTATAACTCATTAAATTGTAAAGCTAACTTAGCTTAGTTTTCACCTATCCAAGTAGGTACAACCGCTTAGCTGGAAAGGGGACACTTAACTCTAGCGACAATTAGAACTTTAAAGCGTAATATTTCGCAAATGGATCCCTAAATCGAAAAATCCTTTTCCCACACCCGCAATATTTTTGAACGAACTTTCCAACGACACTCCACATTATAGGGAAAAACGAGAAAAAAAACATCCCCGCTTTACGTGTTGCCGAGGTACCCTAAAATAAATATTCAAGATTTTATTTTACGTCTTTGTCGGCGTAGTTATTATGTACCTACTGTTCGTGTTCATGCCAAATTACATCTTTGTAGTAGTACTGATAAACTCTGAACTAAGCTGCGGACAGACCAACAGACAGACGGACCGACATAGCGAAACTATAAGGGTTCCTTGTTTACTACGGAATCCTAAAAAGATGACAGGCCTTTACCAGCTTTTGATCTTCACTACACTGGCCCTAAATAAGAAAAGTTTGGCGTGTGTGCGTGTTTCGCATCGCAATAGTGTGACTGTTTGATTTTGATATAAGTTTGCAGTAACGTGGCATGACCACAGGACTGGAGTGTAGACATGTGCTATGCGCACTCGTATAGGTACCTCACCCCCGCAAACACTGGCGCAAACATGTAGGTATGGTAACGTCAAGCTAAATGCTAATCTCGTCATAAGTGCTCTGTGATTTTACCTGACGACGTGACGACTCAAGTATGTACACAGAAATTGCACGTTTTCCATAAAGGGGCACATAATGCTAGATTAGATACTTGACAGGTCTCCTTCGCTGCGGGCGAGCTAGTTCAGTACCTTTGATTATTATAGCGATCCACACTGTAATTTCTTTCTCTGTTCTGATTATTTAAAGCACCGTCAATGGCGCGAGTTCAAAAGCTATGGCACAATCATTTATTCAGATTATATTGCAATTGATGACGTTTTCCAAGTAAAAACCGGCAATCGTGCAAGGATTTTTGTGCTCTGTCATTTACTCGTATATGCATTTTGTCGAATATTACGCAACGCGCAGGGCACGACTACCGTAAGAAACAGTCAACAGTCAGGAGCAGAACTAAATAGGCACGGGAGTGCGAGAAGAAAGGTATAATGGGTAATAGCGCATTTTATGTTTGTGAGTAGTATTGAGATAATGCGCGGGCGGGCCTCGCCGGCGCCTCGCACTTTAATGTCCGCTAATAATAAATTTTGTTTAACATATACTGTGCATGCACAACAAAAGCGAGAACAAGTTGCCGTTTCAGAATGCGTTCTTTGATATTTAGTTTGTGATTTACAATTTAACGTATAAAAAACAGACAGCTGGATAGCGTTAGCTAGTATTTAGTGGGTAGCAAACTTGACTAGGGATCGTGATTTCGAATCCCCTCTGAGACGGTAATTTTTGTGGTTAATATAAACAGTAGGTATTTTGTATTCAAGTTCACAAAATTGACATAATTATTTAAGACTAGCTGTTGCCCGCGACTTCGTCTGCAAATAATTTCGCTATCCCGCAGGAACTACGCAATTTTCCAGGATAAAAAGTAGCCTATGTGTTATTCCAGACCAAAATCTATCTTCTTTCCAAATTCCATCCAGATCTATTAAGCCGTGCTGGCGTGAAAGAGTAAAAAACAAACACCCTTACTCACAAACTTTCGCATTAATAATATTGTAGGATCTATTTCTAGACTCTACATAGTTCCATAACAACGGTAAATATCGGCAAAAACAACGTCCCACACAAAGTTGTACGAAAAGTAACCCGAAAGGGTTGTAAACACTAACTTTATTTATACTTTTTTTGAACGTACAGTCAGCGTCATATTGCTACGGTTAAGGTGTCCAAATTTATCGGTATACACCCGTATGTCAAGGGAGTATGAACGAGTTCTGATATACGTGACCACTTAGACCGTAACGATATATATGACGCTGACTGTACCTACGAGTTTTTATAATCTTTAATAACGACAGAAGGTATATTGTCAATGCTAAGACATTCCTATTCGTTAAAACGTTTTAAGTTTACGAAAGAAAGTTGATAGAAGATATTGACGGTCCGCCAGCTGGCGACCGGCCGCGGCGGGATCTTCCTCGCATCGCAGCGTACAATAGCGTACAAATACAACAACACGATGCAATGGCAATGCGATGGCGCGAGGAGAGTCTCGCGAGATCAAAGCCCGGCGACGCGACGCCGCGCCTCGCTTTGTTTACGGCAGCGCCGACGAACCATCGACTAATCAACCGACTGATTAATTTAATTAAACATTACGAGAAAGTTCTGTTTATTTTACGTTTCCTCGGGCCCACATGCGAGTTCAAAGGAATAAGCCGGGAATATAAACAAGGCTATATTGTTGAGACGACACGACCGTACCTTTATAGTACGAGTAGACGCTCGCGAGCCGCGGCGCGACAGCCACTTGCCGCGCGCGGCCGCGCTCCGGCACCGCCGACGTCGCCGCGGCGCCGCAGCGGCCCACATCACACCTGTCAAACGCATATGTCGTTAAAAGCTGATAATTACAGTGTTATTCACTTTTACCTTTTTTCATTAGATAATAGTATTTATGAGGTTTTCAGAATTGACTACATGTCAAACTGGTTAAAACGCCGTGGCTGTGAAACGAACAACTCACTCATGAACGGATTTGAAAATAGAACATTATGCGTTAAAACAAACGAAGGTCCTTAACCCTCATTAACTGGACGAAAGGGAAAGCGCGCGAAAAAGAAGGAGTTTTAATGCGGGAAAGCCAGTTCCCCCACGCTGAAGTGAAGCTTTCTCGTTTTGTTTTTTAATTAGTTGCCGCTTAACTTTTGCACGTTTGTGTTGTTCATTTTTATTTTATTTGTTTAATTTCACTGCCGCGCCATTATATTTGAAAGACAGTTGGAATTAAATGTCGGCAATTTATTTAACGCGCAAAAATAATTGATATAACGTCATCATGTAGACATTATGATGTGGAAGTGCTCGGGGCAAGGGCTTTATTACAAAACCGACATACCTACAAAACAACGGGCCCTCGCGATGATGATGAAAAACAGAAGATGATATTATAAATTACGTTCACATCTCATTAGCCCGACGCGATGGATCTGGAATGGAATACCGAGACGGCGTAATTCGTTTGCTAAGGAAAATAGGAGTACGATTTAAACATAACAGGGAGTGAACAGGGCGCTCTCGCGAACAATATGGAAACACAACACAATAGACAGTGAGTCGTACATACGCGTGCTACTAATGTTCTAAATTAATTATAAACATGCGCAGGCGGAAAATTTCTCCGTTAGCGTTGTACGGCCGATTAGTAATTGTGTTAACGTTCAATTTGAGCCATTAGTTGCTGGCCGCCTTGGGCCCGCTCACGCCGCGGCTCCACGCTCTTCGCATTCGCTCAAAGTTGCCAAATTAGCCACATTTTTACGAGTCACTTTCTCGTCACGTCTAAAATTTCTTTACTAAGTAAATTATCAAATGCCATATCCTTCAACTTCTGAAAGTGAAAAAAAAATATTCTAAACCAGCATTAACAAGAATCATCCATTAGATTACTTTTGCACACAAGATAAATATGCAGAGCGTGTTATTTTTTTAACAAACCTTATCTTCAACAATGAAGGAGAACAACCAGCTTACTGGTTATTTATGTACCCTTCGAAACCATTAAGTATCCTATGATTATTTTATCAGCGTCTTTTTGAATACTTACCTGTATTCACCCACATTTGATTTCGGTCACTGGACTAAGTAGCGCCGGAGCCGCCGCGTAGCGGTAGCCATTTCACACACTTGCCCGCTTTACTGCCAACGCGGCCCTCCCATCTCTGCTAGCTCATTGTACCCTATTATTGTAATCCACTTGAGCACAATGTGTCTCAGTCATATCAATACCTACATATCGTGTTATATCTAATCTAATCTAACTAATATTATAAATGCGAAAGTATGGATGGATGGATGTTTGTTTGTTACTCAATCACGACAGAATGGCCCAACGGATCTGGATGAAATTCGGCACATAGATAGAGAAGACTGGAATAGCACATAGGCTACTTTTTATCCCGGAAAATTGCGTAGTTCCCACGGGATGGCGATAAACAAATTCTTTGCAGACGAAGTCGCTAGCAACAGCTAGTTATTTTATAATTCATTAATCAATATTCGGGACTCTTCCAAAAGGTTAATAGAACCTTAACATTTTTCCGCGTTCCTAGTTTATTTGGTGCCATCTACGATGACGCTGACCGTGGTTCTTATTACCATGTCATTAAAACTTTGATTAATTCACACATCTTCGTGGATGCCTATCTATACAATTTGAAATGGAAGAACATTTTAATAGCGTCATGCCTGTAGTACTGAGTAATTATTAGTTGATACTGGACTTATTAATTACACCATACGTTTCAGCATCTGAATAATTTATAACACTAATAATTTCATAGACTATTCCGTTTACGAGCAAATTCTCGTAAGTGATGTTGGGCCAAGCTATACAATTTTATTTTTGTCACCCACACAAGTAAATACAGTGATTTAGTATTTTCCTAAGAATGTGAAAGTCGAGTGATCTGTACAAGTTGCATTCATGTTGTTAATTTCGATATAGAGCTCTTAAAATAATCAGGATGCGTTATAAAATCAACGAAGGTTCTCTGAATCAAAACATTTTTTAAATAACGTTATTCTCTGTTTGTATTGAATAATTCAGTAATTTCACCTTTCTCCGGCCGAACTTGTAGTAATCGGGTGGGCTGGGGGAGGTCGGTGGGGAGGGGGCTGGGGAACGAAACTCGAGGGTGAAAATTAACATGTTTGTCTTGCTTACATCGTCGCTAACACCGAAACTACGCCGAAGTCAAATAAATTCCGAGTCGTTTTGCATAAGTACGCGTTACTAATGTTTGACTTTAATATTGTCACGGCGGCTGCTTCTCAGCAATTAACGCTAAGATTTGAAACAAACTTAACCCGTTCTCTTCGTACGCGTTTTAAATTAACAAAAACTTTATTTAATTAAGTAAGTATACGCAACACAATATACCTACAATGTCACCATAATACAAAGGCGTACAAATATTCTTATCGTAGTGGATGGTAGGTTTTAAATGAATCGATTACCCTTTTTGCATTGCTCTAAGACGATCTGTCTCTGCAACAGTAAGTTGCGACTAACCCACGTTAATTTATTTATACGCCACTACCGACTGGAAAATGATACATTATTCACACACCGTAATTACTATTAAAATGCAAGAGAGCTATATTTTTCAAGTAAAACGCTTACTTATTGTCTCATTTCGAATATAGACGTCTTTTTGAACCGAAATTATTTAATAACATATCCGATGGATCAAACCATAGTGTATTACAGTATGAATAGCGGAAAATTATACACGTCCCCTATAAACAAAGGACAAAGTGATGTACTCAAATATGAATGTTCACATTTTTAAATAAAGTGTAGTTGTAGTATTGGACTGGACACGAAGTGGCGCGGACGAGGCGCGGGGCGGGCGCGCCGTGTAGGTAAAGCTCGCGCTGCGCATTTACCCTTACCAACTTTAATAACACATGGCCACATTAGGCAATGCTGATTTCCACGAAGCATTCCGTTGCTTCCTCATTTCAAAGCATGCAAATTAAGTAACGATGTAAAGAAATTCTTGCTGAAAAAATACGAACGAAATGGAGCGGAAACCGTCTAGTACCTATTTAAATACCGATCTAAGAACAAAAGCAAATCCCTCGGACTATGAACAATAGGAAAAACGTGTAATAGAGATGCAAAGTGGCTATCGTGCCTTCAGACTCTGTAAACATATAAAATGAAGGCAGTTATTGTTCTTCAGAAACAATAAGAGCAACATTTTTCCACAATTGACTGAAGCCATTTCAAGTGAAAGCTCTATGGAAAAATAACGACCAGTGGATACCACATCGACGCACGTTTAAACAATCAAACGGAGAACAAAAAGACAGTAATGTGGAAATGGATAATGCAGAAGCGGCGGGATGGGGTGCGAACACACGGCTGTGCGCGGAGGGCTAGCTGCTGAGCGGCAGCGGAAGCGAAAACGAGCTCTCTTGTCCAATCCATTACTTTGTAATAACAACATTATCATAATGTTTAGTATTAAATTCTTTTATGTAATTATTATACGACTTTTTAACGTGATAACGTCGTATAAATCGAACGCCGGGATACGCCGGGCGCACTCACGAAAAAGCATGACTCATTGTGTAACGTTACGTCAGAATGTGTGTCGCAAATAGTGACATCTGTTGCTTGATGTCTCAACCACTTTGCGTACCTCACTTTGAGGGTAGATAGATTTATTTGATAGATAAAAAGCTATTTAACCAAGTGCCGATAGATGGCGTTACTTAAAAAGCCAAAAGCGACCATTTATCATTATCACGTAAAACTATCGTCCGTAAACCGACTTTAAAGACAACTAAATTAATAATTATTAATAAGTAGTGTTTAATTAATTGGTAATGTTGATTCTAGATTTTATAAAAATGCGAATACAATAATATAAAAAACTGCCAGGATTGAGCTAACGGTTTTTAGTCTATTGTGTGCTTTCTTTAAGTTGTTAGTTTCGTCGGATTCCGCTACCGACGTGTCTCTGGCACCGTGTCCGTGCCCTTCCCGGCGGAGAGGATGTGTGATTAGTTTTATCCTTCACCCCTGAGCGCCGCCCGCCCGCGCCCCTCGCGCATCTCGAACTGTCTCGTCTGCACAAATAAAATTCTATTATTTTGAAAACCATCCCAAATGCTAATTTTAAAACTAAAAAAAGGAATTCGGGTGTTTAGTTGATTTTCAAAATGGGTGTAAAATATAAATACGTAGTAGTATTGGTGATATAGGTGAACATTCAATTGTAAAATTGCATCGCTGCTTTAGCACGTAGTTAAAAAGTAGGTAACATCAAAGGTGGGTTGTTGGGACCAGCAATTTTTCACAGGTAGATATAAATCTATTATGATAAACTTTCATAAACTTGAAATAAAGAACAATGAAACAATCACCGTTAGTAATTAATCTCCACTTAAGGAAATTTAAAATATATGTCAAATACTTACATATTTCCTCACAACTACTAAGCCGACTAAGTACCTACAATTCAAAACGGCGTTGTTAAATACTCTGTTCTCGCAATGTTTCATCTCGTTTTGTTCGACTGTAAAATTATTATTTGAATAATAAATAATTTGATTAGCAAGCTAGCCAACATTAAGTTGAAGTTATTGCGCACATTTCCACGTAATTGCGGTCCAATGCGGAAGTTTATTGCGTTTCATGCGCAGGATAGTTTCGATTAGAGGCCGCAGCGGCGGAATAAGATAAATAATGACCGAACTCGCGGATTGCACTCATTTACTTTGAGGAAGTTGCTCGCTCGGTGCACTTTCACACTTGGGCTCTTGGCTCTTCATTCTGCTGTAATACCCGGCTGATGGAGCCTCGGACCCGCATTACGCTGTCTAATGAACTCCCGCCATTATGCTGAAGGGCCGTCGTATCTTACTTATCCGTTGATTTGCAATCACGTAGGTATGTATGTGGGTCGGAGGGCTTAGAAGTAAAACATTCACTACACGAATAATAGTTTATTTCGAGAAAACACAAAATAGTACAACGTATCGTCCGCCATTCGTACAAGAGAGAGAGCCATAGATAATAATAGTGTTACCACATCAAAGTAATAAATCCTACAGCTCGGCCATCCTAACAGTAGTTTGACCACAAACTACGTCCTTTATTAAAAAGAAAACAAACCAAAACTTCAAATTACTTCTCAACATAAAATCTGTCTCAATAACAAAATGCAATCTCCAATAACACTCTCAATAATCATTTAAATAGGCAACAAAACAATCTAAATAAACAGCCTTAAATTCTTAAAAACAGTCTTTCTATGAGATCCTCCTTTTTTTTTTTATTATTTTTACATAATATTAGTTAATAATCTTAATTATTACAGTCTTCACATAATCAACATTTTCTATTTATTATTGTTAGGTCTTAGTCCAGGTAAGTCTTAGTCAAGTCTAGTATAGGTCTTAGTCCAAGTCTGAGTCTGAGTCTGTCCCCGCCCATTGCTTCATGTAGTCTGCAGATGAATATGTTATCTTGGGGCCTTCAGAACTATCAGATAGCTTCTCCACTTTGTACCTATCATTTCTGCCCACTGAGATCACTTTGTAGGGTCCAAGATATTTTGCTCTTAACTTCATTGCATTTCCGAACTGGGTCCTTTTAATAGCAACTAGGTCGCCTTCGGCATACTTTGTGCTAGCTTTTCTCTTCTTGTCATAGCCTTTCTTGTTTTCCTCCTGAATTTTTAGTATCTGTTTCCTTGCTTTTTCTCTCCTATCATCTCTCTCCTCCATGAAATTTCTCTTCCTTTCCTCATCCAGTAATTTTGTCAATTCCAGGTCTTCTTTCTGCTTCAACTTCACTCCTAATAACAGTTCACATGGTGTAGTATTCACACTCCTGTGGTAAGTGCTGTTAAGCGCCCTTTGTAGCTTACTTGTATGTTTATACCAATGTGATGGCTCCTCCAAACACAGCTTAGTCAGTACTGATATAATGCTCCTGTGAACAATCTCCACTTGTCCGTTTCCTCTTGGTACTCCTGTTGTAATTTTATAGTGATCAATTCCCTCCTGGGTACAGAATTCTTCAAAATTTTTGCTTGTAAAGGCTGCTCCTCTGTCACTAATAATTCTTGTGGGATTTCCAAATGTCTGCTGAAAAATCATTAACTTGTCCAATGTTTCTTTTGCTGTCACCGTCTTCACTGGGAAAATCCAGGTAAATTTTGTAAATGCATCTACTAGTGTTAATATATAATTGTACATCTTTTTTGTTTCCGCTAATGGTCCAATGTGGTCTATGTGTATTGTATGCAGTGGTTGACTCTCCTTCACTATTGGGTTTAAAAATCCCTCCTGCTTTCCTCCCTTTCTAGATGCTAAAATGCATGGAACACAATTTGAAATAAATTTCTCAACTTTGTTCTTCACCTCCTTGATGTAATAATTTTCCTTCAATAGTTCTTCTGTTTTCTTTATTCCAAAATGTCCATTTCCGTGAGCTCTTCCTATTATTTCATTTTCCAGTCCTTTAGGTATTATCAGCTTGTTTTGTCCTCGGTATAGTAATCCATTTTCCATGTAATAGTCATCATATTGTTTCTCTTACAGTACTTTAGTAATAGCTCTTAATCCGTCATCAAACTGCTGTGCCTTTTGTATCTTGTAATGTAGTTCAGTCTTCAGAAACAAGGTGTAGGGATTCCGGCTAAGTGAATCTGTGTGCTTCATTTTTTCTCCCGCTCTATGTTCAACTGTATAGTCATAGTCTTGCAATATGAGTACCCATCTGGCAATTCTGGTGCACAAATGTTTTTTTTTCAACGTCATTTCAAATGCAGAACAATCTGTCACTATCTTGAACTTTATTCCAAATAAATATTTGCGAAACTTTTTCACTCCTTCCACAATGGCTAAAGCCTCCAACTCGTAGCTGCTGTACTTTCTTTCTGCATCTGTTGTTTTCCTGCTCATATAGTGAATGGGATGTAAATTCCCATCTTCTCCACTTCGTTGCAACAAGATTGCAGCATAGCCATCTATAGATGCATCTGTGTGCATTTCTGTTTCAAGTTCCGGATCATAAATCTTGAGAACAGGTTCGCTACATAATGCAGTCTTCAACATTATGAAAGCTCTTTTTTGGTCTTCATCAAACTGAAATTCTTTTCCCTTCCGAAGAAGATCAGTTAGCGGCTTTGCAATCAATGAAAAATTCTTTATAAACTTACGGAAGTAAGAAGTAAGCCCGATAAAACTCTGTACTTGCTTCAAACTAGTCGGTTCTGGAAACTTCGTGACGGCCTCCGTTTTTTCACTCGATGGTCTCACCTTCCCGTCTTCAATAATGTGTCCTAAATACTCCACTTTGGTACACATCAGTTGACACTTTTTCCAGTTGATCTCTAGACCAAAATCTGACGCCACCTCTAGGACCTCTTTTAGACTGGACATTGCATCTTCCTCATTTCTTCCTGGTACTATCAGGTCGTCTATGAAGATCAAGACCTTGCCCTGTCTCATTAAGTCTCTGTAAATCATGCTGACAAATCGCATGAAATACTTAGGGCAATTGGACAGTCCAAATGGTGCCCTAAGGAACTCGTACTGGTCATCTTCAGTCACAAATGCTGTATACTTAATTGACTCTTCCTCAACTGCCAGGTGGAAAAATCCGTTCTTGAGATCGAGGGTGCTAAAAACTTTAGCCTTGCTTAGCCGGTCTAGCTGGTCGTCAATAATTGGTAAAGGAAACTCATCCTTAACCATCTTCTGATTGATCTTCCTGTAGTCCACGCACAATCTTGTGGAGAGGTCTTTTTTCTTGACAAGAACTAGTGGACTGCAGTACTCTGAATAACTGGGTCTTATAATTTCCTTGTCCAACCACTCATTAATCTGCCTTCTCACTTCTTCACGCTCTTTATAGGATAATCGTCGCGGCCTATGTACTACAGGTAAGTCATCTTTCAATATTATTTTCAACTTTAATGGGGCTTCTTTTATCTTCTTAGGTACATACTCTTGAACTAACTGCTCAACCTCTTCTCTGATTTTAGGATCCCTGCAATAGCTAACAGACACATCTGCAAAACTACACTGAAAGCTGTTCGCTACCCAGCTGTCATCATCAGTCGTCATGTTATTCATAAAAGTTATCTGTCCGTTATTTATAAGAATTGTAGCTTTTGACATCAACTCCTGACCTATAATAACATTATGAGGTATAGTACCGCTTGGCATGATATGAAACACAGTATGAAACAATCTATCATCAATAGTTACAGTCATAAACAGCTTACCAAGAGTCACGACACTTTTCTGTCCCAAACCTGACACACACACATTGTCCTTTTCCCACAACGAAATACCGTTCTCGATCACAAAATCACTTGTTATTAAGTTCAACTCACTACCGGTATCCACTAAACTCGGTATTTTACGATCACCATAACCGATTAACTTAACCGCACAAAATACGCGCTCGCGCTCATTTTGACTTTGACGTGTGACACTGACATTAGCGATTGACAGTTCGCGGGTGCGTTCCGTTTCGCTCTGCTGACGTCGTCCTTGCATCGCTTCTTGTCGACTGTTGCGTTCCACTTTGCACTCCAGTGCAATGTGCCCAAAGTTGTTACACTTAAAACATTTTACTCCCTTATTCTTGTCCGGGCATTCGTTTGCTATGTGGTTCTTCCCTCCACAAGCAAAACAATGCTTTGTTCTAGTCATTTTCTTCTCCACAGCCTGCTCAGTTGTGCGAGGCACCGTCTTGAAAGTTCTTCGCTCAGCGGCAGCACTCTTAGCCAAATTAGTTTTTAATTGCTCATACAACTTCAGCTGCTCCTTCAATTTACTATATGTAGTCACTCCATACAGCATGGTCTTGTGAGCTTCATCTTCAACTATGCCTTGTACTATGTATTGTATAGTAACATAGTCTGCTAAACTTCCCCGCTTGCCTATTTCCTTCATAATAAGCATGTACTCATAGTATGTCTCTTCCGGCTTTTTCTTTCTGGTACTTAGTAGCTCATGTACATCTTTGGTCGTCATCACATCTGGGAACTCCTTACAAAGCGCAGTCTTCAACTCTTTGTAGGTTTTAAATGTTTTTTCTGTCTTAAGCCATAGCGCAGCAGTTCCTACAAGTGACCTTCTGGCTAGTAACAGCGTTTGGAGCGGCGTCCACCCAAATATTTCTGCGTTTTCTTCGACTTCCTGCACCCATGCAGCCGCCGTCAAATTCTTGTTGTTACCACTGAACTTTGGTATCACGTCTTCCGACATCTTTAGAAGATGGGTGCCCGGCTCCGGCTGCCCGGCCTCATCTTTCACTTCTTTCTCCTTATCCGTCATTCTTCTTACTCGTCTTAACTTCTTTCGCCTTTAAAACAAACAGCACCTTCCGTCTTTAACACGCGGCCACCTCCGGCCGGCGTATTTTTAGGTTAAATCGACTTCTTTACTTATACACTTGTTTTTCTTCTTCGCCACCGATCCCGGCTCACGAGCCCCCATTTGTGGGTCGGAGGGCTTAGAAGTAAAACATTCACTACACGAATAATAGTTTATTTCGAGAAAACACAAAATAGTACAACGTATCGTCCGCCATTCGTACAAGAGAGAGAGCCATAGATAATAATAGTGTTACCACATCAAAGTAATAAATCCTACATGTATGACTTTAAACGTATACGTAAACGTAAATGGGGATCATTGACCAAAAATTAACAAATACGTGACAGAATAATTTCATACCTATTAAAAGTAAGTAGCCGAGTCCAGTTCAATGCGGACATTGTTGTTTGCTGATATGATTTTTTTATTTAGTTGACTTACGGACGTCGCCAGGAGCCTCCCCTAGCCTCCCCTTTATTAATAACTCAAGCTCTTGCTAAGGACGAGTAATACTTACTTCTGTCCCGCACGTTGTTATAGCATATAGTAAATAAAGTAAGAAATTAAAATTGAAAGCTTAAATTAGGTACCTTTAAATATGCACAGATCAAAGACCAATTATAATATTTTGACGAGACTGATACGAGAAACGATTTGAAATTGCGCTTCTATTTCATTTCAGTTAACTTTCCCCGAAGTTATTTTATTTTTATTATTCCATTATGTGAAGTATTTTAACATTTTTTACTATTTTTATAGAGCTAGTATTATTTCATTTAACTACTTTTAACATAAACTAAAGAATTGTACCAAATATTTTTTTTTGCTGTCATTTAATTTTATTCTTACTATCTAATGCTTAAATGGCTTATAAGTGGGTAATTATCATATTTATTATAATTAACATAATTAAGAACCATTGATACTAATATAATAAGATAAATTACTCTTTATTTATCTTTATAATAAAACCAACAACTCAAATAAATTATATACATATTAAAACAATTAATTTCCCAGTCCCGTACATAAATTAGTTGCCGGAGTATTGTTTCAGTTTTTATTGACGCAGGCGAGTGTACCTAATATTATCGGCAAGGCGGTCGCAGCTCGCGCCGCGCGTAATAAATCTATTTTATCGTACTCGAACAATAAATTTTATTTCGGGATCTTTAATTCTTTGTTATTGAATTGGATTTTAGTGTTTTATTCGGGTAAACAAACAATTCATCGCAGTGTTCCAACCGGTACTTAGGGCACGTGCACGTTTCGTAAACACGCGAGACCGGCGCGCGCGTCGCCGCCCAACTTAATAAAACGGCCATCTCCAGCTCGGACTGCATTATAACTGCTATTTTACTGCCGTCCTTTGTCTGCGTTCACAATTAAAACTTCGATAAAGTTTAGTTGTAACGCTGAGCACAAAGAAATGCCGCTCTTTGCTCTAACAATTACCTCCGAGCTAAACGTAAATAAACTTGCGCGCACGCAGCGCCGGTCCATTCGGCGCGTGAAATACAGTAGCAATCGATAAAATACGCAATCGTAAACTTCCTGTATAGAATGGGGAGATGTAAATTAACTGACGAATTGTTCTTTTTCATCTGACCGTTATAATTAATGTATATAGGCGGCACAACTGGCAACACGAACGCTCTGTGGCAACGATTCAATGTGGTCAAATGTTGTCGGAGCACAACACGTCTGAGTGATTGATCTAGCCGCGAAGACGTAACTGTAACACAATGCTAAAATTTTAATTTCTGAGTTACAAATATATTTACATACCATCCTGTATATTTATATATTTTCAACTCGTGGGTGGCAAAAATAAAATTAATTTTCATTTCTTAAGTATTACACAAAGGATTATTATATTTTATTGATATATATTATAGGCAGTATGAAGTAGTTTATTGACTGATAGATTTTATTAGTTTATATTATTAGATTATATTCGGTAAAGTTATGTATTGTATTGTGGCTCTCAATGTTCGCCATTTTTAAACTCACTCGTCCATCCCTATAATACTCCTTTCATCCACTCAATGGTTGACTGGAAGAGATCCCTTAAAGGGATAAGTCCGCCTTTGTGCGTGTATCTCAGTATTTGTCAATTGTATTTGTCTTGTTTATTTGCAAAATAAAGAGTTTACATACATACATACATACAACTACACTAATTTTGGTACTTAATTAACCCGAGTTCCTGAAATACTAGACGGGTACCAGCAACTGTAAGCCGATTAAGTCTAGTTAAGTAACTGAATTGGGTCGTATATAAAAATAAAACTGTTCCACAACAAAATAACCTGCCGTCAGCCGCGGCGACGTCGCTGACAGCCGCCGCCAGATGTCGTTGAAACGGAACTTTTTGTCACTCGTTTGCACAAGCGTATTTAAAAATGGCTGCGGTTTTCGGTTGCATTGAATTGTTTTAACGTAAAAGCACATAAGGGCACGACTGGGGCGACGCCTTAGAATTAGAACCTTTTACCGCAGAAACCTTATTATAGTTTTTATTTTGACAAATTAAAGCCATGTTCGCTGTTATCGCTATAACATTGTTAACTAAGTTTTTTATTATATAAAATTCAGTTTTGCTGATAAACAATTTTAGCTTTAACCGATTTCCAAAAAAGGAGTGGGTTCTTTATAATCCCGTTGCATGTTTTTTTTTTGTCACCTTGACTCCGCTACCATTTATTAATTAGTGATATAAGTACAAAATTAGTATCGCTCTCGGATCGAATAATCACGACGGAATAAATAACAAGCCCGAACTCGTTCACTCGCCGCCACACGTTTCCACCCGGACCGGATGTAAGACAGGGTTCCTGTTAAAATATATACCTACTTGTCTGTTGATGAGAAATTAAAATTGTGAAGACCATTACGTCCACACTTATTCATATTTGTTTCACGAGTACCTTTTTAAATAGTTTTTAAATAATGTTAGCATAGAGGTTCAATTTATTAATGTCATTACTTATGACCTTTTTGTTTGTCCACAGGCTAAATTGCTGGAAAGCTCCCACGCTTGGCTCGGAGCATCGACATCTTCTATTGCAGGTCAGTTAATATCCTTTGTAATCATTGGCCGTAGTCGTATTCAGCTCGCACAAAACAGTAGCCGCTAATTATAGTGTGGATGTATTTATGTCAAACAAAATAACTAAAGTAGCCAGTTTCTTATATTTACATATTTTAAATAATTAGTCGCACATTTATTTTTGTGCGTACTCAGATTTAAATTGAAATGCGTCTATATTAGTATAGGTATTTAATTTAGTTGTTTGGTAATTATTTGCATGCATGTGTCTTGGACTATATAATCCGTACCAAGAATGATGCCATACTTTGTATTCAAACTCGATAAGTGTAGTACTTTGCGTTTGTTATGATTGTATTGCCGTAACAGCGTGGGAAAAATACCGTGAGCAGGGAAACTCGAATATACTTCTTTGGAACAACTTGCATGTACATAGTTAAGATATAGTTCTTACTCTAAGGTAATAGCGCGAATTTGGGTGCAGTTAAACCAAGATTTCACTAATATTTATGCATTATAATAAAAAAGTCTCAGTATTATTGGCATTGTAGTCAGGTATGGATTATAAGCTAAGAACGTTACGTTAGTTTGGTTGCTTTATCTGTCGATCAGAGTTCCACGGTCATACAGTGAAGTTGAAAGCGCCGACGTGGTCGCAGGCGCAGCTGCAAGAAGCGATGCAAGCCGTCGTCACTCAGAAGATGCGCTTCACTCAAGCCGCCACGCATTATGGCATACCAAAAGGAACTCTATATGATAATATATTAGGAAAGTCTAAACGAATGGCCGTCCTCGACGAAGCTGGCTTGTGGGCCAGCGAGGAAAGAACAATCTTAGATTTTTGTTGTGAAACCAGTGTCTCTCCCTACAACAGAAGAACCAAAAAGTCGTTAGCAGATGTATTGGCATTTGTAGAAAAACTGAAGAAAAGCAGAGATCCTGGTTTTTCTTTTATTGGACTTACAGGGTTCAGATGGTGGTGGGCTTTCTGTAAGAAACATTCCATTGTATCTCTGTATTATGAAGGATCTAATACAACTAAGAATGTCAAGTTCAAATCTCACCACGGTACTGATGACGAATCTTAAATATAATGTTCAGTTAAGGTCACCGATGCACGCGCCGTAAAGTCACAAAAACATTGTATACATACCTATATTGTCGTAGCGATAAGTGCGAGTAGTGAAAGAAACTGATTCGCATTCCACTATAGAACCTTTTCACTGCAAATGTTATAACGACTTACCTTACCCCTGCCAAATAAATTATTGTGAAATTGTGTGACAAACGATTCCACAGAGGTACGTGGTTTAGTTTCTTCAACCGCATACTATATACGTATACTTATTTTTGCATCTTTGCGCGTATTTATATTTTTGATCCTGACCGTAGGTACTTGCTCAACACGTTGGCTGTAAGACTGATTTACTTATGTATGTTCCTTATTCTGGTGCGTTGATAGGTCCAAATATAACCCTAACGTGCCACTTGTACTACCATGCACGCTATATATACCAAGAAAATTTATACCAAGCTATCTACAGTGCTTCCATTTTCTTAATGTCTCTTGGCAAACTTCGATTTTCACGATAATTATGACTGACGTCCGAACTGCAGAAAATGAACCTTGCCGAGTGACATTAAGAAAATAGAAGCGCTGTACATCTAATAAGCAATATGATTCTGGCTTCGCCCTGGTCTTGGAATTTTAGAAAAAATGGTATTGGACCTTTCGCCGCACTGAGGCCTTATTATGACGTCTTAATGCATTCAATTCCGATTCTTTAGCTGGCATTTTTGACACATCTAGTATGGATCTGACAGCGATCGATCCAACTTTGGTTCGGAATTGAATGGGATTAAGATGTCATTTTAAGGCCCCTGAATTAACCAATTAAGCTTTATTAGGGCTGAGAAATAAATAGAATACTACCTATATTGTCGAGTGAGTATATTTTTGCCCAAACAAGATACAACCACCTTTGAGCAAACATATTCTCACTCACGCAAACGTGTTCTCATCCGACGAAAATAGAAAATAAAACTGTCTAAATTGTTGTATTTTTCTTAGAAAGCTTACATTAAAACGTTGCAAACATAATTGTTGATTAAATTACGAACATCGTATCTATTTCTTATTTTTTCATTTTTGTTATTTGCGTCCTTACAAGGAGAGAGGGTTTTCCTAATTTTATCGTTGCACCACTCTTCTAAACAAACAAGAGCAAACAAGCAATACATATTGTATCTTGTCACAGTCAAGTTTAATGCCTGAAGTGTAACGTTATACGTTAGTAATTAATCTATTTATGTTACGACAGGGTTCGAAAGTGATCAACTTCCTTGTAACCGAATCATGCTACATACAGTCAAGGTCACCAATAAGTATAAACTACAAAGTGTCATAAATATATAAACAGTCTTTAGTACTGCAGAAATGTACTCATACATATTTTAAACCTCTGTGCGGACGCAAAATTTTGGCCTTGACTGTACTATAAATTCTCGGCCGAATGTAAACCATAGAGGAATTAAATTAAATTACCTCTACAGATAATCCGCACTATCAAATGATTATGTCACTTATACCGTAGGTAGATACTAACATTTTTCGCGGTATTTATTCGTTTATCAGCAGATCAAGAACAAGAGATGCACATGGAACCATTTAAGTTATTAAAATTACGATTACCTAAAGGTATATATTTTTTTTCGTATAAAACATGTGGGTATGCCACACAACGATCGGATCGGTCATAATAATATGTACTTGCCAACTCTACCTGTAGAATCCTGCCTGCTTAGCTACGGGCTGGCCCAGCATGGTTCGTCGTTTGTATTTTTAAACAATGTAACATGACCGAATGCTTAAATCTTATTCCTTAATTCCTCTGTGATATTAATGTTCACGTAAAATAAGTTCGCCATATCTGAGCGAACGTTTTATATTCGTAAATTTTAAAAGACAGTGGCTAAAGTGACTAAATACCTATTTATAATTATGTACTATACCATTATAATTAAAAATACTGTTATGCAATAAGTTAGTGATAAAATGCAAATAAATAAACATTATTTTGCATTTTGATAAACTTTTCCATTTCTAGCCATTGTCATTGAAGAAACAATTAAAGTTAGTCGGGAAACGAAGACTGCCGAGATAAATTAATATTAATTTTCTCGTTTTTGAAACGACCATTAGCACTAGCGTACAATGGTATGTTTAGTTAAGAATAAGCAATTGTCTAGCGCTCTACTATTTATAGGGAGAGTCAAAAATATTAGGTATCATTTATGTACTGACGAGAAAATATAATGGGTCAATTTGTGTGGTCTTTTAGGAAATGAGAACCGTTGTATATGCTCCTTGGTGTATTCAATTTGGAATATAAGATTGACCCTTGATGTTCCAAAAAATATTTGAAAACATTTTATTTTCTCACTTAACCTTTTGAGATTTGAGTGACAATGCTTATCGATAGTAGAATCAAAATGACATATTGAATGAATTAACGTGATATTTTTATGCTTAAGTAGGTACAAGTAATTCAACGGTGTCTGTTTATTTTCATGAAATGAATACGATTTACTGAAGAATTAAGCCATTTAGCTATAATCGTTAGATTTAGAAACGCTCTGAGTACTATGTAAGTAGGTTTGTAATGTAGCCGTCCAAGTTAATTGAGATAAACTGTTTGTTTGTACTTAAATTTAACCAATCTTTTCGGATTATATGAAATGGTTACATATTAACATCGTTTTATTTTAATCCATACCTACTTAATGAACATACTTTAATTTTCATTTTTCCACAGATTTCTCCTTGAGGTCAGTATTTAGGATTTTTATGCATATTTTGTTGTTTTTAGTGCTTTTTTATGGAAAAGTTAGGCAAACGAGCATGAGGGCTACCTGGTGGTAAGCGATCACTGCCCCCATGGGAACCAAGAAACCCTAGGAGAATTGCCGGTCCGTTGCCGGCCTTTAAGGGAACAGTAAACTCTTTTTTTTGGTCTCATGCAAACCAGAAAAAATAATATTTATAGAAACACGTGTTACGAGTATCTTTATCTTTTGAAGGTGTATGCACACAAACCTCAGAAATATTCGATACCTACTTTAACCCTTAAATGCATCGTGTAAGATGGTATGGTGATAACCAAAATATGGTTAGTGTTTGAAAACTAGACACATTTATTATGTCCTTAAGAGTGATTTTGCAAGGAAAACTAACGTATTTTCACATATATTACTGATTTATTAGCAAAATTGTGTTAAAAAAAAGTTATATGTAAATGTTTATAAGTAAAATGGCGGCAATTTAGAAAATGTTAAATATTGAAGGTTTTCGTTGAGTGTTTTTGGCGGCTTTTAACGAAGAAAGTAATTATTTTTTATTATAATCATGTAACTCATGGTTGTTATGTTTACTAAATTTAATAAAGTTCTCAGTCTGAAAGTAAACAATATTTGCATATTTGATCATGTACGATCTAGCTTACATTATGCACTCCCAGCACTTTTACAATACTTGAGCAGTATTGAAATTATTCTTGGTAAATAATTTAACTCGTACATGATTTTGATTTTATTAGTTGTTTTTTTTTCATATTTCTTATTAATTAGATAAAGAAATAATAATGTTATAATAAAAGAAAAAACTGTTTTGTAGATTATCATTTTTAATATAAATTAATTAACATGATGGACATGTGTTTCTTTACTAGTGTGTGGTATGTATTTACCAGGGTGTTACCCTTTTCCTAAGGGAAACGGCGTGATATTATCTTATACCACATAATTGCAATAAACTATATGACTGTACTAGCATATATTTCAGAAAATGTTTAATTCATACCTACCTATAAAACATTTTAGATTTCAGATCTGCCATATGTCGTGTATGGGGCTATTTTATTTAGCGGGGAATGCATAATGTAAGCTGTATCGACATTTTCATTAGTAGGACAAATTTCACCCAAAAAAAAAAACATAGATTATTTTTTATATTTTTCTCGTGTTTATTACGCCATTCACATTTCACATTTTACACACACACACACATTTAATTTCATTTTATTCACATTTTATTTTAGGAACGAAAAAAAAAATCATGCATTTAAGGGTTTTTAGGTAGTTCCCGTCGACATAGAGTATCTATTGAAATTTGGCAAGAGGCTAGGCCTCACAACTCCAGAGAAAGACAAAAGTCCGAAACTTACAAATCTGTAAAAATAAATATTTTTATAGAAGCACTATGAGCTACATATGTAAAATTGTACGGAACCCTTAGACCGTAGATCTGATGTTTGCTATGGTCCGACGTCCTGAACGACAATTAGCAGTTTGAAATAATACTTTGTTAATACATAACATTAAACGTCGTGTACCTACCTATGTTACGGGATATACTTAGATCGCGATCACTTTTGAGGACTCGTTTATCATAACGATACAGTTTTCAGTTTTTGTTTCTCAAATCTATTATGAATATGTATGCAAACTACGGAAGTATCAATAAGTTAGCTGTATTGCTTATGACTATGGGTGGCCCGACCGACATGCACTAGCAGTTATTTTCTATTTATTGTAACAATGTATGATTCGTTACCTATTCATTGCAATGTTTTTTAATGGCATTAATAATGCTTATTATGCTATAATTATGCCGGAGAATAAATAACCAGTGTCGTCGGCATTTTCCGAGGCGTGGGAAAAGGCGGAGTAAAATAGCGGTCGGTCGCGCACTCTGGTAACAAAATGGTGGTTATTTTATATTTGCTTGACAATATTTATTGCCTAATTAACGAAATAAGACTCATTACAAACTAGTTATCGTCATAAATAGCTTAAGAGAAGCGTAATGTAACCTCATGAACCTATAGGTACCAATACCTCGTAAACAATGACCTTACACTGGCCCTTTGTTTTTCCAGCAGACAGCTACCAATACCAACTTCAGTCAATGTGGCAGAAGTGCTGGAACACGAACCAAAGCCTGGTGCACAATCTGCGGTTCCGCGAGCGCGGCCCGCTGAAGTCCTGGCGGCCAGAAACCATGGCCGAGGCAATTTTCTCGGTGCTGAAGGAGGGCCTGTCGCTGTCGCAGGCTGCGCGAAAGTACGACATTCCCTACCCGACCTTCGTGCTGTACGCCAACCGCGTCCACAACATGCTCGGCCCGAGTGCTGACGGGGGCGCAGGTCAGTCTACCACACAATCCGACTTTGCACGGCCACTTCTTGCAGCGTAAAGCGGAAAACAACCGCCTTTGTTGCGGTCCATTGCGTATTTGAGAAACCCACTTTTACATCGCTGTAAAAAGTCGCCGTCGCCTAACCGTTTTTCATTAGGTAGTCTTACTTACTGGATACATTTCTTATACCAACTGATATTGAGCAACAGGCTTTTGCTGTAGACATTTATGGTAATAAATATTGTTGAATTGGTCGGACTCGGAATGTAGATTATTTAAAATTCCTTTTACAAATAAATTAACATAACCACAGCGGCGTTGAATGTAAAGGAGGCACTCGAATATACTTTGACACTGGAAAACTGCAACACTCATAACGACACCAACAGCTGTAAAGTCTATTCGACTACTTTCACCTTAATTTAACTCTACGAATACAAGCGACAGTGGCTCGTTTGGTAGAAAATATCGTATTATTATAGAACATGACGTATTGTATGTAACAATGTGTGCTAATTATCGCGCAAGACACCTGCATTCGACGCCAGGTTTTTTTACTTTCATATACTTGTTTCCACTCTCCATTTAAATAAAACATTGTCTTGTATTGCTATAAAAGTCATAGCATGTAATAATAAAAGCCTGTTGTTCAAAAATTTAATAATTAAAGTTAAAATGTTACGGAATCGTTGCCGTGTAGCGTCTAGCGAATTATTTAATTTTTGCTTTGCGAACTAGCGTGCCAAGCGAAACTGTTTATATTATTATTCCATTTTATAAATAGTATATTCTCACCAAGACATAAAATTTTGCCTAGGTACTATTTAGTTTGAACACCATTGTTCCTTAAGGTAAAATTTTACGTTTTTTTCGTGTTATTGATTTTCTGGTTTTTTATATGTGGTAAATATATAAATATTATCTTTATTTAACATAAAAAATAAATGCAACGACAAGGTAGAGAAATGTTTTTTCTTCGTAAGTCAGAGCAAGTTTCAGAACGCTATACAGGGGCCTTACCATGACGTCCTAATTCCGACTCAGTTCAAGTTTTAGCTGTCACTTTTAGTATGAATCTGACAGCGAGCGAACCTAAACTGAATCGCGTTAAGACGTCATGGTAAGGCCCCAGGTTTCATTCTTGCCAGATGTCGAGAACACTGTTTGTCTACTTACTGTCGCTCAATAAAGTATATTAAAATATAAAAAAACATGACAAATGATAATACCTATGTATGAATCTTAATTTTATATTTCTAGGTATAAATTGGGCGCCTTATACTACATAAAAGACATTCAATTGACATCATCTCCTTTAATTCTATACTTAACGAAAAGGAACATTTTCACAGTGTACTTAATAGCTTGGTCAATTAAATGTCACACATTGAGAATATGAATTATTGGTTTACTAGAATTGTCAAATTACTTTTAATTAACATTCAAAAATTGTAATATCTTAATTTTTTCTCCTGTTAAGCTTAATAATAAACTTTACAGCAAGGATTCTGGTACTGATTCGATACGTACCATCTTTATAAACAATGCATCAATCATTATAATTGCAACACGGGATGACCTTTTCAAAGGTCTCATCCATTAATAGGTAATACAGTTACTGTAACAATAGACTCTTTCTTGCTCAGGCAATCAAAACAAAGTTATTATAATAACTTAATAAAACAATATGGAGTATCAATATTAACTATTTTTCGAACAACCTTAGTTTACCGGTGCGGAAGCACCGAATCGATTATGAGAGGAGGCCCGTGCCCAGCAGTAGGACGTATAGGCTGGAGATTACAATCATTGATATACCTACTTCAAAGTAACTTGGCTTCAAAAGAACCAATGGATCATATTACTTTTACTGCGTATCCACTATTGTCAACATACTATTTTGGGGTGGGATCGAAAAGCGCAAATGATAATGCTTAATCTGTTCACCTTTTACTATTGGGTGCCGTTGCAGATTTGAGGCCTAAGGGGCGCGGCCGGCCGCAGCGCATCCTGCTGGGCGTGTGGCCCGACGAGCACATCCGCGGCGTCATCCGCGCCGTCGTCTTCCGCGACACGCATGCCCACACCACCCACCACATCAAAGAAGAAGCTTTGCCCGTCTATCCAGCTATCACGGTCAGTATCGTGAACTGCGATCTAAATGTTTCCTGCTTCCCTACCCTTGATGCCAGGCGAATATGCTGTTGCGATGTTCTGACTGTAACACCAAAAATAACTCAGCGTGTGCGAATTTATTCTGTTATAATTTAATTAGGACTACGAACATGTTTCCAAGTAGTCTTAGATATGTAAAAATTCCACTGCGATTTTATTAACTGGGCTGAATTGAACAAAATGTTACAGCGTTGACATATGTGCGTTACAGGATGGAATGTCGGTGCCGAACGCTTACGGCCCCGTGGCATGCGGTAACGGGCGTGAGGGCGGCGTGTCGCCCAACGCAGCCGCTGCCGCCGCGGTCGCCGCCGTGGCTCACGGCCTCCGACGGCAGATGTGCAACATGGTAGTAGCTGCGCAGCGGCCGCCTGACCACCCGCCGCACCTCGGCCTACCGCCGCTCCCTCTGCAGTCGCCGCGGCTGCCGTCCCCGCTCTCGGCCGGGCTAGAGTCGCCACTGTGCTCTCCTCCGCCGCCCGGTCATGCGTTGGAACCTCCGAAACCTTCCGATCCATTCCGACCTTTCGCCTCACCGAGGCCCGACAGTCGCTACGACCGCGATGTCGCAGAGATTACTGAGATGGGTCCTCCTAAAACACCCGTATCGATCGCGAAGAACGGCAAAGAGCTGTCGTCGCCGGTGCCAGTGAAGATGGAGCCGCCTCCCGCGGACACGCGCGCGGAGAGCATCTGAAGCGAGGCGGCGGGCACGGCCCCGCAGGCGCTGCCGGCCGCCCAGCTCGGCGCGCCACCGCCGCTGCCCGCTTACCCTTACTTTGTTCCCAATCGTAACTCCGTCGGCTACTTCTAGACGCGAGTGAATGTCTTGTACGCACATAACGCTCGATCGCGCCTCACAACCACGATGCAGCCGGCTGACAACTACGGGATTATTTGATTCATATTTATTTTAAAGTGGACTCGCTGTGCAATATAATGCTTGTTGTTTAGTTATTCAATTTTGTATTATTGTGAAAAAATATTTTTAGTTTAATCATATTTTTGTTTACTTTGTCGTTACTATGTAGTAATCATCCTAGTGACATTGTTGGTGAAGTCCTGTCGACAAACGGCGACGTGGGTTGCGGGAGTGAGGCTCCGCGCGAGCCTTCGGCGCGCCGCTCCGCGCCTCCCTGAGCACCGAGCACCGCGGCGTCGGCTGCAACTCACCTCGCTGACACGTTGTTGACTCCTCATAAATAGAATGTCAAACTTATTGTGTAAGCTTAAATTAACTTACTAATTATCAATACAACCTAGACCCAATCATGAATGTAGGGAGAGCAAAATTAAATAATTTGGCCCGATTCAAAAAAGACTGTTCGGTATACCTATTCATCAAAATAGTTTAATCAAGATAGTTAGTCTTAGAAATAAAGGTAAATAAAGTCTAGATGTATGTTTTCGTCGTCAAATCGATGTCAATTTATGATCTAGCAGTCGTAGCGATGTGTTGTTGCTTGCCGCGGCGGCGCGCGTACCTACTACGCCCTGCGCGCCGCCTCCCCCGCTGCGCCAACGCAGGCTCCTTGCACTGGAGTGGACTACACGATCATTTTCACAAGATAGGTATAACCAAAGACTAAATAAACTGATACTGGTATCATAATTAATTGGATTTCAATGTAACTTCTAAAGGAATCCGAGACGACAGATTACCATTGTTCACGCTCAACATTTTGGAATATTAAGTAGCTTCAAGTCTCATACTACATCTTTAATTATCTACCTATGCATAACTTGAAAGTTTGACTTTGTCCATGTGCTCACATTGAAATCGATTTCCTAGATAACTAATTATTTCTTCATAACCCTATGCTGTCCTTATCAATCCCATATCCAAAAGAGATGTGACGACACAACGCACACTTAAATTTATCTCCAGTGATTTTACTATACCTACAAAGGTAAGATACCTACAGTACTTAGATATTGTTTTAGACCCGTTATTTTATTCCATCTAAATTCTAATCCTGCTTCTTATTCTGCCCTAAAAATCGATTATATCTTCGTAGCAAACCCATATCCTAATGACCGATTAAAGGCAATATAAAAAAAAAATACTAACGATATCGTGTTAAATATTTCATAGGTCAATAAAACACAGACGCTCACATAATATTATGTACCTATTAATACAACATCATACTAGGTGACATATTGTAAGAAAAGTATCAGAGTTTTAGGAATATGTGAAGCTGTTTGTTTGCGAAGACGCCGTGCATGGTGAGCCAGCGGCAACTGCTAAGTGCGAGGAGGCTGCGGCTGTCGCGGCCCGTGAGCATCACGAGTAGACTTAGTGATCGCCAAATGTAATATAGATGTATGATTAGCGTGTAGTGACGTTCCAAATGTTAGGCTAACTTAGACCTGCAGGGCCCGACGGACCTCTTCACATTAACAACCCTTCAGGGCAATGCTGTATTTATTATTATTATCCATTTGACATTTAGCGAAACGTCTAACACTCGTTTTTCCTATGATTTGCGGCCGTCAATGTGCGGAGGAAGCCGCAGGCCCGCTTAGTTGTAAGAAGAGCACACATCGCCAAGCATTGAATGTACGACCACTCGAGCGTCTGCTGACCTATGTGTAGCTAGATTATACATTAAAATTTTCTTAGATTAGCTTAATGTACGTGACTATTTGTAGCGATCAGTCAATATAATGAAGCTGACGATATGTTTAGCTTACAACCTTTAATTCGTCAGCCGAGTCGGGCCTCTGGTAACTCCAGGGCGACTTCGACATCTCATAAGGTATATATGTACAAATTTGTTTTATTGAGAACTTCTTGGACGCAAAGTTACTTTGTTTCATAGTTTTGGAAGGAAATTATTAGTATACGGACCTTCTTGCCGCAAGGGTATACCATTTAGCATTGTTGGCGAATCGTTGGCGCTCGCCTCGGGCTCGCTCGGGGCATGTAAAATAAGTCTCCAAGTGGCCTTGATACTTCACGTTTATTTGGGATTTGGAATATCGATTCGGTTCAAGTTTGGAATTAGTGTATAAAAAAGACCAAATTATTAAAAAGTACATTTGCGATTCAGATCTAGTGTTGAAACTATTTGGCTATCCTTTTGGAAATAACGTTTAAATATAGGAAAAAGATTAAAGTTATATAATGGCCTATACGTTTCGGATGAATTGCGTAAATTTTGGTAAATGTTACTACGCATATTTTCTATTGTCTAAGTCTAGGCTAATGTGTTCAAAAAGTAATTTAAAATTTTTGAAAAAAGTAGAAAGTGCCTTCCAAATTTTTGACCACAGTAAGTGTTGGGATGGGTGCGGCGACGCACGGACAGAAGCGGGCGACGCCGGCGCACCGCTCGACTCGAGGGTGCGCGCGCCGCCGCCCGCGCCCGCGCTGTCACCGCAACTATAAAAACGTTAGACTAATGAAAATTCAAAATTATTATATAAAATTAAATACATATGACTATTATTATAGAAAAAAATATAAATAAAATTATATATTTGGCCGATGTGGTTATACCCTGACAGGCAAGCGTTAGCTGAATATTCGGCGTCAAAATTAATTATATATTTTGTTTCTGTAAAATGTTCAATAAATTTCATTAAGAAACAATGCCGACATAGCATAGTGCCATTCGTTTGAACTGAATGTTTGAAGGTTCATTTTGTATCATGATGTGGAATCTGTAGTTATAATTAAACTTTAATTAATTTATTGTACTGGTAAAAAGTATACCTATACATTTCAAATACTTACACAAACAAGTAACTATGTTATTTTCGTGATAGATAAGTAAAAAAATATTTGTAGTAGGTATTATTGTACACAGTTACAAAAGCAATGAATGTAAATTGACATGGAAGCCACACTTGACCAGATTATGTTTGAGGACTCGAACGCATAGCGTTTTTCAAGGACTCTACTTACTTTTACTTAAGGTTTTTTACTGTTACTTTTTCATACGGTAACTGGGCGATTTTTTGTCACCACATAATATATAGAACTCATTTTTATCGTAGCTGGATGGATTTTGCCTCGGTGCAGAAATTCGAATCTGCTATAATATGTACCTTTTCTTGTGAGGTAGCAATGATGTCATCTAAAGAGAGCAATTTCAGATGCCAAGACGAATGTATATAAGCTTCTTTTTTAGAGTCATGTTATTAATATTTGGAGGCGCTGAAGCCCTAAGCCGACGCCGGCGCAAGTAACCTTCCATGCTTGTTTACGTTCACTGCACAAAAGGTGGTTTTGGTTAGTGTATGTAAATCTATACATATTAGACATTAATTTATGTTTTTTTCCTATTTACAACATACATTAGGTACCAGCGGGTGGTCTGGTACCGCGTGTAAGGTACTGCATGACATCAGATATAATATCTCCTCTATCTTATTTGTGATATAATAAAACTATAATATTTTAATGTAAAGAACAATTATTATGTTTCGCAAAATGTTCACTTTATAGAGGACTGTTGCTAAGTTTAATTGTACATCACAATTTATTATTTATTTGTTTAGTTTAAACGGACATTGTTTCAAAGCCAGTGTGGGCTCAAAGGATACATTCTCACTGAAGTTGAAACTTAAATACCTTTGTCGCAAGACAGAAGGTGATTGACTAAATAACTTAAATAGTATCTACTACGCAGGTAATTAATTGACCGCCTTCATTTCGCGTTCTACACAATTGACTGCTTACTTTAAGTTAGAAGTGTTGATGGGTATGAAAACCATTCTAAAACCTTCATATTCTGTAGATACTTAGTAGGTACCAGCCTATTACGAGTACCCTTGATTTCGGTTCAACAGAAGATTTTAGATTGCATATCATTAAGAATAACTTATGAGTTCTCCTACGACGTAATAATTTTGAAAAGAAAAATAAATAATAAATGTTCACTGTAAATCTCGGACTGTAAATCTGTACCTAATGCTGACATTGGTTGACGTAACCTAAAAGTTTCTAAAGGAAAGAATCTCTAAGTAAATCGGTGATCAATTTCGCGCTGGCAATTATATTAGTTTCGTCATTCACGCGATGCCTAAACATATGCGAGCAACTATTTGACGAATAATACTATGAAGTAAGTAAATAATATTGGCAATATTCGAACTATATTATGTTGAAAACATGAGAAGACAAAAACAGCATGGCTTACAAGAAAAACTAAAGCCGGTATCATAATGTTTCATTCTCTCGCTCACTTACTGACGATTATATACCTACGTTTAATACAGGTAGTTACATTTATTAGGTGTGTAACCAAAAAGGTGTCAATAAGCCAATACAATTAAAAAAGTGATCGAATTATAATATTGTGTATGCCACCGATGAAGCTTCATAGTTCTCCTATTAGCTCCAATAGCTCCAATGTATTTCGGAGGTTATAGGATATTTTAAATTGTATCCATGTCAGTGCAAGCACGCGTTAAACCTAAGTCTGAAACAAGCACTAAAAGTCGTAGGAGTATCCGTCAGCCGACAGACCGATGATTTATTGACGGTTAATCCACTTTTCAGAACCAAATAGGTACGCCGTATTTCAGTTTATGTATTAAGTGAATATAGAAGATGAAATAGGTCGCTGTAATTATTGTCGTTATGAAAGTTACGTTACGAATTCAATTAATCGTTGTTAAGATTTTTTTTCTTATTTCAACATCTGTGTTCCTTATTAATTCGTTGGCTACTTGAGTTTATTACGAAACATCACTTTATTTTAAAGGCTTAGTTACTATCGGTAAGTAAGAAATCACATGTTATATCAATCGATAAGTTATTGTGCCACCCGAACGAACAATAACTTCTTTATTCTTACTCGTAAGTAGGTATTCCTTGTCGGCTGGGGGGCTACTCCGAAATTCGATTTTCGAAGTTCGTATCACACTGTCCCTCTCACTCTCAAATTAATAACTATTAGTGAGAGCGGAACGGCACAAAACGAACTTCGAAAATCGGATTTCGGAGTATAAGGCCTGGGCTTCTTAATTCGGTCGGCCGTCAACGAACGGCGTTCGGCATACGGTATTCTTGAACCACCGCTTGGACTCCAATTGTGACTCGGATTCATTCATTACCGACATTACACTGCTTATGCACTAAACCAGTACATATAACAGTAGTTATTATCAAAATGTGTAAGGAGCAATGCTTTTCTATTATTGATGCTGCAGATACTCGTAGTTCGTTCGGAGCACGCATCACAATCATGCCATTTTATTTTCAATGTCTATGTCAAGTACAATTATCCTTAAATTATAATTGGTGTATAACAAGTTAAAAGATAGTAAATCACAATTATTGCCGTGTAACATGATTATTTTAGTGACCAATTCATAATTGTATTGTATACATGCCTATCTAATTTTCTCAACCAATTATTTTTAGTGATGTAAAATGTTTAAGTTCGTTATTGTCACCGTGTACCGTTGTCTGAATGAATACATAAAATAGAGCAAAGCAATGTAGTTTCATTTATTACTTGTGGTAAGTACCTAGATAACCTTCATCTTTTGTAAATATTTGTCAAATAGACGTGTAGGTGTATGTGATAACCATAAATTAAAAATTTAAAACCCCCCACACAGAAAAGCTGAACCGTTTTTTACCAAACATGGCTTTCGAATGAAAAAAAAACTCATCGAAATTGGTCCATCAGCTTCAGTACTACGATGTCACAGACATATGCACACACACACACCCGCACACACATCGACGTCTAAGTTATAACACCCGTCTTTTTGTGTCGGGGGTTTAATAACGGTAAGTAGTAGACGAAAATTACAGCTGAATTAATCCCGTCAACTAGCCGAAATACCTAGTTATTTGTTATACTAGGGGGGAAAGTTGTATTTACTTAAGCTGCCTTCAAATGTCAAATTATCTCTATAGTCTGTGGTCAAAACTCTTTCTTCACATTTCACATGTGGATAAAAAGCGATTTTCTCAATAGATGAATTGACATCTATTGAGAAAATCGTTTTTTATCCACATGTGAAGAAAGAGTTTTGACATTTGAAGGCGGCTTAATGTTGTTTTTTCAATTCTTTCCTCTAGGGAAAAGACAAAGGTAAACCATAAAGCAAAGTCTTCGTTAGGTATCATTATTTTTAGTATCTGTTGGTAGTTTTAAAAAGGCCAATAAAGGCTAACTGATATTTGACAGCTAACAAAACGTTAAACGTGCTGAGTTTTTAAGATCACAAATAATGAATTACATCGAGTAAAAAACACTAAATATAGTCTTACAACTTTATTTTAAATCATATTGTTGTGAAAACGGATAAAATGTTCTGACAGTTCAAGTAAGTCGATGTGCGAACAAAACGCATCAGAAATAATTAAAAATAACTTAAGTCAAAAGGGGAGTAGTTCCATAAAGACTTGTTATGCTTAGGCTATTTTGCATTATTTTTGATTTTACCAATATTTCTATACTTCAAAAATATTGTATTGACAAAGAGGTAAATAAATAATAATTGATAGTGCAAACCCTTTTTCTTATTTTCCTCGCTGTAGCGAGGTGAAAAGTTTTGTGTTTTACACGGGTGAAAAGTTATTTTACGTTTCGTGTGGTGAAACACTCGCTTCATAATTCATTTATTGCACTTCGCTCAGGATTCTATTTTTGAACCACTCGCTTCGCTCGTGGTCAATCATAGGATCCTTTCGCTAGGTCGTGTTTCAAATGAACACTCGCAGGTAAAATACAACTTTTGTCTTTACTGCTCAGGCAAAATAATAGTACATATACCACACCGACCGTTATAGCATAGCAGAGACCGAGAAATAGCTAATCGTGGATGACTTATACGGATCCACGAATCGCCGTTTCTGCAGAGGCATTATATGATCAACCCAAATAGGTCAGTAGAGAGAAGTCAAAAATTAAAAGAGATAGGGAGATTTTTTTTTTAATCATATATAACCGGGAATCGAACCGGTCAGAATAATAACATTTACTAGGTACTTACTTAAGTAGTTTTTCTTTTAATTATTTTACAAGATTCCATTAAGAATGTGTTTCTTGTGACAGAATAATAAGTAACACCAACAACAATAACAACGGAAAACTTGCACAACCAATTTATGACATTGTTCGCAGACATATATTATGAAAAAAAATGTAGGTATGAAAAAAATGCCATTGCCCATTCCGATTGATCACCTGTTAGTATAGTGCTTTTCTCAGAGTAAGCGAGGAAAATATTGTTGATAGCAAAATGACAGCTCTGAAAATAGTACATTACTGCAAAGGCCGGGAAGTAGGTAAGGGGTTGCCGGCCGAGTAAGTTTGACGGCCGAGTGGTACACGAGGCCGGCATGATACGAGAGCCGGCAACCCCTGTTCCGGCCGAGGCTTGTATAGTGCTTTTCTCAAACATGCAATGAAATAAATAAAAAAACTCAAAAAAACCCTTAGAATGTTGCCGCTAGCGCGTGCATTAGGCAGCGGACAGCAGCAGCAGGTGCATATCCTCCACGTGCGTGTCCTCCAGCAGCGCGCCCCGCGCACGACGACGACCGCCACAAAACAAAACACGATCGCTTTGCAGGCCAAGGCCTGCCATTTTGTATGAAAATCCATTACATACCACTTGTCCAACCGCGCCCGCAACGTGATACGTCCCGGCCTATTATTTGGAACGTAAGGTTAACATTTTATTGCATCTTTGTGAAATAGTACATTACCTACTGCAGAGGCCGGGAAATTGCAATTCGTGGATGAGTATATAGTTTGGCGGACGACGCGTAGCGGAGTCCGTTAATAAATACGAATCCACGAATTGCCGTTTCCGCCGAGGCATGTATAGTGCTTTTCCCCAATAATGCGAGGAAATAAAATAAAAGGTTAAAATATTCCACTGACTTGCATGCAATTGAACAACTGTCGCATTGTTCTACTCCCGCAACAGTACGTATGTAGGTACTTGTAATTTCCCATTTTTCTTCTGATAACGCCATTTCATTCGAAAGTATTTTTCCGTTTACTATAAAATTGTAATAAATCAACTAAAAGTGCAAATTTAAATGTTATAAAGCTATTTTAAATTACATTGGATAAAAAAATCAGACATTTTTAATTACCTACTTTTTTCCAGAGATTCTGATCTTTAAGTAAAAAAAAATAGTACATTACTGCCGAGGCCGGGAAATTGCAATTCGTGGATGAGTACCTATATAGTTTGACGGACGACGCGTAGCGGAGTCCGTTAATAAATACGAATCCACGAATTGCCGTTTCCGCCGAGGCATGTATAGTGCTTTTCTCTAATAATGCGAGAAAATAAAATAAAATGTTAAGATATTCCACTGAAATTGAACAAAATTGTCGCAATGTTTCTACTCCCGCAACAGTACGTAGATACTTGTAATTTCCCATTTTTCTTCTGATAGCGCCATTTCATTCGAAAGTATATAGGTATTTCCTTTTACTATAAAATTGTAATAAATCAACTAAAAGTGCAAATTGAAATGTTAATAAGGCATATATCAGGTGCACCACATGCCCGTTTGTCGGTTTTAATATAAAAAAAAAGTAAATAAAGCTATTTTAAATTACATTGCATTAAAAAAATCAGACTACTTTTACTTTTTTTCCACAGAATCTGATCTTTAGTTAGGAAAAAATAGTACATTACTGCAGAGGCCGTGAAGTAAGGGATTGCAGGACGAGATTGGGGTACACGGCCGAGTCGTAGACGAGGCCGGATAAAGCGAGTCCTGCAATTCCTGTTTCCGGCCGAGGATTGTATAGTGCTTTTCTCAAGCAATGCGAGGAAATCAAGTAAAAATTGTTTAAATATCCGCTTTTTCAATTTTTGAAACATGCCATTTGAACAAACTATTGCTCGCGCCATGTTCCCCGCGCACCCGCCCCGCGCCGCCGCGCCGCGCCGACCGCACCGCCGACCGCACCACCACATTACTTCTTGGCCTAGGCCGTAAATGTGAAACTTCTTGGCTTCATTTCGCGACATTAACGCGTACATTTCCGAGCATGCTTGAGAAAAAACTATTTAAGACACTTTTAAACGCGCTGGTTCCATATGATTATACGAGCATTTGGCTGTCTGTGGTGAATGATCTTAGTCATAACATATTAAAAAGTTAAATAGTTGTGAAGTAATGAAAATTTCCCGGCCGCTTCCACTATTTCCCGGCCGCTACAGCTATGTTTTTTTTTCTCACGTTGCGCCAGTAACGGAGACCTTCCTTACCTTACGTTCCATCCAGGTTAACATTTCATTGCATCTTTGAGAAAAATATTTTTCTCAAACATGCAATGAAATGTCAACCTTACGTTCCAAATAATAGGCCGGGACGTATCACGTTGCGGGCGCGGTTAGACAAGTGGTATGTAATGGATTTTCATACAAAATGGCAGGCCTTGGCCTGCAAAGCGATCGTGTTTTGTTTTGTGGTGGTCGTCGTCGTGCGCGGGGCGCGCTGCTGGAGGACACGCACGTGGAGGATATGCGCCTGCTGCTGCTCGTCCGATGCCTAATGCACGCGCTAGCGGCAACATTCTAAGGGTTTTTTTTATTTATTTCATTGCATGTTTGAGAAAAGCACTATACAAGCTTCGGCGTGAAAGAACTTGCAGGCTTCGCCTCGCAAAGCTCGGCCGTCTAGATGCGTTACTCAGGCACTTGTCCCACCGCCAGCGAGTAGCGAGAAGCGAGTGTTTTTAGTATGGAACTTTTGTCGCCCGGCGACAAAAGCTACAAAATTTCCATACTAAAAAACGCTCGCTTCTCGCTACTCGCCGGCGGTGGGACAAGTGCCTCAGCCTGCAAGCCTTTCTTTCCCGGCCTCTGCAGTAATATACTATTGTTGTCTACCTAAGGTATTTTCATTCTTACCTGTCCTATTTGGCAAACAAAATTCTAACCTCAATGTGCAGTTTTGTAAAGAATAAGGTGTATAATGTTTTCAAATAAACCTGACGCAATGTTTTGTACATTATTTTGCTGATATTTTATCTCCAGTTGCTTTATTTACGATAAAATTGATAAAAAATAACAAAAATGAGACGTTTTGAGGTTAGAATTTTGTTTACCAAATAGGACAGGTACGGATGAAAATACCTTACCTATAGTCTGGCAGATAAACCACTGCAGCCTGATGACACTTTCAGTGTTGTCAGTTTTTGGCAAATATTAAATAGTGATGTGACTTAGTGAGTGAATGAAAGAATGAACGATGTAATGAAATTAATTTGCGTCATAAATGAGAATTTTCAAAGCGTATTTTAATAAAATGGTTTGTTCAATAAGGTTTTTTTGGATGTTTTCTAGTTAGTAGTGTAAGAGCGCGATTTGGAAATGTGCGGAAGCATGTCAAATCAGGTACCAGTTTTCAACTCATTCTTCATTTTCCCATAAATAAAACAACAATTATCACATTAATATTTTTTTCTACCTTTGTACTTTTACCTAAGAACTTAAATTATTCCGAATCAGTTTCACTGCTGCTGTCACTATTTACGTGTATTACAAAGTCATCGCACATTTTATCTACTATGTTAATAGGAACCTTGAATGCCTCAAAAGTATCGCGCTTATTTTGAAATATACTAAAGTACGAATGTGACATTCATAAAATATTTCGTTCGTTCAATAATCAAATCATTCATTACGTGACCTTAGTCGAGCACTAGTGAAATAAATGTGGTATCATTATTTCGTAAAATGACATTTGGAAGTGTCATCTGGCTGCAGTGGTTTAGCTGCCAGACTATAGGTACATTTTGTAGTCTCTTGTCGATTTAGTGCTGTTAGTGCTGCCACCTGCATGTTTCCTTTCTATAATATTTAATTAGTTACACAAACTGGTGAAGTACAGGTGGCGGCACGTAAGTCTAACGTGGAGTACGCCCGCCCGCGTCCCCTGCACTCCCCCGTGATACCTTATTTTCGACTACTGCGCAAGTGCGCATCACTCACTCATCGCTAGACTTACGTTACGTGCTGGCACTTGTAACAAATACATATTCCATATTCAGCGCCATCTTTCGACGTCGTCGTACTTTACCTATACAAAGAACGTGCTATACAACACAACACAATACGGTTAGACGGTGCCTAGGGCGAAGGAGGGCGCCACCGTCGTTACAATGTACCATGGATGATAGAGGTAATAATTTACCCAAAAACAGTAATCGGGGCATGTCAGACTAATCCGAAAAACTCGCTTTTATGATTATGAGTAAATTAATGCAATGAACATAAATAATTATGAACCATAATCGAACAAACAAACAATAAGCATGGCCTTACACAACCGGAATCTGAATTCATATTATATTAATTTTAAGAAAGCTCGGAATTACCTACCATAGCTACAATGTAGGTACCTATTCTCCACACACGTTCTGATTTTTTCAGATTATGATTTTCTCTGATCTATCTTTACTTAAGAATGATACTGAGGAGCATCTATAACCTAAATATATAGATAGATTGGTTTAGGTTAAGTTTATAACAATTCTGTTTATTTGCAGTTTTCTGAGAAAATTGCATTTAAGTATTTTAACTTTGTTTTTTAATACGTACTCCATGAGACACAGCCTGGTGACGGACGGACAGACGGACAGCGAAGTCTTAGTAATAGGATCCCGTTTTTGCCCTTTGGGTACGGAACCCTAAAAATATCAAGGGTAACAAGCACAGACATCATTATAAACTAACTAACAACAAGCAAAACAAAATTAGGTATGAGACTTTCTCCCCTTTAGCACTCCATTCACTAAATGTTCAAATTCCAAACTCCATTCTGAAAATAATCTGATATAATTTTCCCCCAGGAAATAATACGAAACGTTGAAAACAATTGGAATTTTATTTAATAATCATACAATAAAAGCTAAGTAGTGAAGACAAAGGAAATATAACAACGCGATAATATCGCTGTCGTACGCAGCTAACAATAATTAATAGTCCAAATGAATAATTTTGATCGTAAACAAAGAATGACAAAGTAATTAAAGAAATTCAATTCTTAAAAATATATGTGAAAGCATTTCATATTGTTTGCCATGTAGTAAATAATGTTGACTGAAGTATTTGGAAAAGAAGCAGTTTAAAATCCGTAACATTAATTTGGCAAATAGATCGACACAGTAAGCTAGCAGGCGCGCCGTAGCGGCCGCGCCCGCGCAACATCACTTGTGCTGAACTACTGTTAGTACAGTTACAGGAGACCTGGTGGCGATAAAGGTCCATCGCTCAAATAATTTTGAATAGGCTATGGCGTAGTACCTGGGCTGAGAAGTGATACAATAGAAATTAAACCTAAATTACATAATAACTACATGAAAATTTCGAACATTAAATGAAGTAACGGAGTCATGGCCCCGTGACAGCTAAACAACATATAACATAATAATAAACATACAATTTTATTCAAAACTAAATCGAAACGTGTCTGAACAAAACGATGACGAGAGTCAACAAAGGTATACCCAGTGTGATGATCGGTAGTACATAGGAGTAACTACATTAATACTTTAAATATTACGCTATACCTATGCTTCAGTCTTTGTTTAATTATTAATTAAATCAGCCATCATAGAACAGAGGCGTTGATGTCGCGCTCCAATGATCACATCACTATACGATTATAATTATATACACAACAATGACGGGAGCCTGCCCCTGCGCCCGGGCGCGGGGGGCGCGGGTCGCGGGTCGCAGGGCGCGCAGCGCGTCTTCTGCTGCCACCCTACTATTCAAATGTTTACACTTTAATTCGGTATTATTACGAGTCGGAAATGTTTATTAATTATGGATTATAATTAGACATATATTTATTACTTTATCTTACCAGACTATGATTAATAATTAAAATTATAAAATTGCTGGCCATCAATTACATGCGAAATAATATTTGACACATTGTAATAGCATTAAACTCACAAAATTACTAGTTCTTCGATTGAAACATAAACATTAAAGGATAAATTATTGAAAACATATAAACTCAAACACATGCATGTCATTATTCTTAAAAGGTCATTTAACATAAAATTATAAGTCATCATTTTCAAAAATTTGAAGGATACAAACACCTTTAAATACGGGAATTATTATGTCAAAATTTAAAAATTTGTATGACAATGTTTAAAATAAACAATAAACCAAAAACAACACAAGGAAATAGTAGTTAAATTAAATAACTTAAGCTGGCCTGTAATCCATTATACAGATCGACGACTTTCTCCTCAAACATAACAGATTACAAGGCTCTGGCCTCAGCAAATAAAATGCAGCAAATGGCAACCGTCACCAACAAACTTCCAACACGGCGCAACTCTAATGATGACCGCTGTAAAACTAAGATCATGTTATGTTGCAGCTTAACTGCGATCAGACATATCATTTCTGCATAATAATTAAACTTAAGTCTTAAGACCTAAACCAATGTTTTCACAATTCTTTGGGATAATGAAGCATACATTTGAAATTTGGCTAAAGTGATGGTAAATAAGCTTGTTGATCGAGTGAACAAACCATATAAACATGAATATTTATATTAAGGACTATACTTGTTACATAATGTAATAATGTTCAATAAGGTTACCTGCTGAGTACATGGATACTTGAGTTACACAAACTGTCTTTGAAGTCCAGACGCTACACTTAATTATTCACTCGTACACAGAGCTGTGCGGTGGGTAGACTTTGTATGAAATATTCATCATCCACTACGTATGACGACAAGTCGTTACCAGTGTTTGTTGGTCGGTATGACTGCACGTGACACTAACCCTTGCGGCGCGCGTGCTTTCGATCCGGCGGCGGCTAACGCACACAAAACTACATGTTCTATGTAGATGATGGAATAGCAAAAACTAGACGGTGTACTGAGGAAGAGAGCTACGTTATAATGCCCACGTAAAACATGGGGGGAAAATACAACGGCGATAAAATTACAATCTTAACTGTTTGATGACTGAATCCCAACCCCAACCAAACAAATAATTACAGCTGTTACTGTTGATCATACGTATATTTTTACTGTGTGACACGAGTCACAATATATATTAAATTTTGCAAAATTATATCCTATTCGGTTGGAGCCTGATTTATATTTAGGATTGCAATAGAGTATTAATATTGGCCAAAATACCACAGCAGTAAGCATCACTCCAGCTGAGAGAAAAGGCACAATTATATCCTGTCGCAGCGACTTATTGTTTTATCCACTTGAGGGTTATTCCATTTTTAAACAAGAGATTAAGATTAGATATATTATCCAATCCGACATCCCGAGAACCTCCTCATTCTTTTGGAGTCGGTTAATAAGTATCATACTCTGAAAAAAATATATATATATACGCGTCGAATTGAGAACCTCCTTCGTTTTTTTAGTCGGTTAAAAATCTTTTTCATTTTTCTAACAGAGCACAATTCTTGCAGTTAAAATTAGATTGGTTGGTTTTTTTCTGTTATTATTTTCGGAACTTCGTAAGAGACAAATCGGTGGTTTGAATCTTAACCCTTTGAACGCCTACGACACCAAAAGTGGACCCATGATCGTCTGAACTTAAACGTACAAGCAACTTACGTGCCTGACTATAGCTTAAATTCGCTTTTTGCATTAGGAGTACAACCTTTAGGGACAACCTTTAAAGTGTTTGTAGCGTTCAAATGATTAATCAAACACCAAACATAAATATCAACATAAAGCCGTATTTAAAACAGCCCGAAGCTAGACAAAGAAGTCAAGTCGCCGCCGGCCGTGTTCACAGCTCTACCAGCGTTTGCTATTCCATGCGGTACAACAGTTGAAGTTAGGCGCTCGTAGCCGGGCGTGGTATCACTTAGCAGTTCCACGGCGCGTAAAGGTTAACGTAGCGACGCATTAAGCGTCGGTTGAGTCGATGCTATTCGTCGCATTTGCGGCAGGCGCCGGGCACGTCGAAGTCGAGCACGAGCAGCTTGGTTTCTTCGGTGCCGTTGCGCGAGCCAACGGCGCAGATGAGTTTGGTGGCGGAGGCGCGGATGCGCCACACGACGCCGCCCGACCCGCCCGAGCTCAGCTCCACCAGGTTGCGAATGAATTCGCCCGTGCGGACGTCCCACAGCTTCACCGTGCCGTCGTCCGACGACGTAATTACAAACCGGTTGCTCGACTGCAGGCAGGTCACCGCTGATTGATGTTTGTTAGGACCTGGAACACATTCGCTAACATTATTATAATGTCGCCTGTTCAGCGTGACTCAGCAGCATCGGCAGCTCTACCCAGGGGCCCAGGGGTGCAAGTAAATCCGCTTCCGACGCCGAGTGGGCAAGACTGAATGATCGGCGAGTTGTCAAGGTAAAAATATTGATAGAATTAAAATAGAATAAAAAGGCCATCTTGCACAAACAAGACTAGTTTTGCTTTTAAGCTAAGTTTAGTAGAGTTAACATGTACGAAACTGTCGAACTCTTAAACCAGATTTTTTACCAGTGGCCCTTTAGATCTGTGGATTTCCCTTACCTGACAATGTATGAAGGCAGTGCCCGGTGGTGATGTCCCAGACTTTAACGGTGGAGTCAGCATTGCCAGAGACGAGGATGTTGGAGTGCAGTTCCATGCCGGACGTGAGCGACTGGTGGCCAGTAAGCGTGTGCCTCAACTGGCCAGACTCCACGTCCCACACGCGGATCGACGTGTCCAGCGAACCGCTAACCACGTGAATGCCGTCGAACTGGATAAATTAAAGAATTGACAAAAAACTTAATATGAGAGATAATAGCGAGTGAACGAGCGAACGAATGTAGCTTGAAAGTACGTCAAAATATTTCGACAAGAGCTACAAGTGATAGTTTATCCGATAAAAACATTAGCAGTCCGAAATAGGGTTTATGACACATGCTGTCTTATTTCGTCACCAAGCTTGTATGACACGAAAGAAGTCTAATGAGGTCAATGTATGCCGTTTGCGGAAAAATATGGCGAGCAGTAAACAAGCTTCACCGCTTCATATGAATTACATGAGCAGCTGGTGCTGACATATATCCGCGTTTACTTTTGTGACATGTTTTTGACTTTCCGATTCTTTTTATTTTTTCGATAACAACTGTCCCGTTTTCATGTTGTTACTGGAAGATGCACCCATTCTAGGACATTGGAAACGAATATTAGCAATAAAGCATAAGCCAAACAATTGCATCGCGATTCTCCGTGGCATATCTATACATATAATAAAATTCTCAATAATAAACATGGTGACCATTTTCCTTGTCAGTCAAAAGGGATAAATTAATATTATCTCGTTTAATAAAAAAAAAGTCCATCACGATCAATTATTGCATTAGACACATTAATACACTAAAAACGAAGTGCATTACAGACGCACATTTGAAACTTTCATTCGATTTCTGTGAAATAATCGTAAAAAATCACCAAAAATGCGACGTTGCCAGCTCAGTAGAAATAAACGCTCTTAAGATGATGGTAGCAATCTGGAAGAACCATAAAAGCGATTCTACCACCCACACTCATTGCTGTATGAGCTCATGGATGGTAAGGTAGTGATTGCTGACCATCATCTATTTGCTCGTATATAAAAAATGCGTACCTGAAGACTGTAGACACGGTTTGTGTGTCCGGCGAGCGTGTGCAGACACTCGCCGGTGTCGGGGTTCCAGACTTTGACGAAGTAGTCGTATGCGCCCGAGACGACCACTTTCCCGTCGTACTGTACGCAGCGCACGGCGGCCAGGTGGCCCACCAGCACCCGCAGGCAACGGCCCTCGGGGATCGACCACACGCGCAGCGTAGCGTCGCGTGAACCAGACACCACCCTGCAGGCAATCGCGCAATTTGTTATTTTTTAATTTTTGGCTTGGGTCTACAATGCTGTTTCAGTCTGCATTATATTATTACCAGCTGTTGCCAGCGACTTCGTCTGCAAAGAATTCGTTTATCGCTATCCCGCGGAAACTGCGCAATTTTCCGGGATAAAAAGTAGCCTATGTGCTATTCCAGACCTTTCTCTATCTATGTGCCGAATTTCATCCAGATCCGTTGGGCCGTTCTGGCGTGATTGAGTAACAAACATGCCGGGTTGGGAACTGAGAGTTGATCTTTTGGCAGGGCATAAATGCCCTCGTGGTGATTCAGTGAGCAAACAGACATACATAATAACAAAGCATGTATGACAGGAACACGGTAAAAGAAACTCGCATGTGCACACTTTGATTCATTGCTTTTATTTTAACATAATTTTATTATTGTTAGCTTCAATTATAAGATTATAACTCAGCACAAGTAATGTTTTCTTTTGATGCGTCGAAAATGCGGTAGTTATTCGGTATTCGGCACAACTTTTATTCCGCTTAATCGTTCGGCTGATTTACTGGATATTTACAGGACAATGAACTTTAGAAATTTTGTGTGGCAGCCATGAATAATATTAAAGTCATGCAATATTGTTCAAGCGTGTAAATGAGTTACATTTATACGCAATACGATAAACGACACATGAAACAAAAAAATGCAAGCTGCAGGCATGGTCTTTTCTCTTAGTTTACATTGCACGACCAATTTTGGTACCTATTTAGTCAAAAAATAGCAGAAGGTAATAAATACTAAGTAGGCTGAAAAGCCGTGGTAGCCTAGTGGTTTGACCTGTAGCCTCTCAAGCAGAGGGTCGCGGGTTCGAATCCCGGGCTTCGCACCTCTGAGTTTTTCGGAATTTATGTGCGATATCTCATTTGAAATTTACCATGAGCTTTTCGGTGAAGGAAAACATCGTGAGGAAACCTGCACACAACTGCGAAGCAATTCAATGGTGTGTGTGAAGTTCCCAATCCGCACAGGGCCCGCGTGGGAACTATAGCCCAAGCCCTCTCATTCTGAGAGGAGGCCTGTGCCCAGCAGTGGGACGTATATAGGCTGGAGAGAGAGAGAGGCTGAAACGCACGTCACGACCCTGTCTCAGACCAGCTGTTAATGCATTGAGGGCATCCCGTTAAACTGAATAATTCGACAGATCATTTGATTTGCAATAAAGCAAAAGCGAACGTACAGTCCAATGTTCTGTATGAATAAATGTGAAATTCGATCCACCTCTAATTTGCATCCACTTTCAACGACTCCATTGACTTGATTTGGTATTCGTCTAAATCCCATGACAATTTATTTAAACACGAAGAAATAAGTTCCAAAAGTAGCAAGATGTATGGAAACCGACGGAAAAGGTGGTTATAACGTATGAAAGACAAAAAAAAATCGTTGACATTGTCTCAAACTAGCAATATTTGTCGATTAAATGGCTAAGTTGGAAAACTGAGTCCGTGTGAAGCTGCTTCAATATCCTATCCTATTACTTCAAAATCACACAGAATTGGCGCGTCGTAGAAAGCAGACGATAGGTATACATACATACATGCACAAACTAGATGTGAAAATGATAATACCTTTGATGAAAGTGACATAGCTGAAGCCAGATAGATGGCAACAGGCCAATGACCTTTGCGCCACGTCATTAAGCCACCGATACCGTTATCTAATTTTAAATAGTATGACTTAGCCAAAATCAGACTGTCATTAGGATGTCAAAATAGCGCGATTGAGATATTTTTAACCCCCAACGCAAAAAGAGGGATGTTATAAGTTTGACGTGTCTCAGACAGCAGGCTTATTGTCTAACTCGTTCGCAATCGCCATCGTGTTCATTTTGACAGTTCACGTATGGGCTGACAATCGACATCGGAATCAGCTAGATGTCACATTCATACAAGAACTGTCAAAATGAACACGATGGCGATTGCGAGCGAGTTAGACAATAAGCCTACGGATTGGACGATGTGATGCGCTTTATTTCATTCGAAAGCCAGTTTCCTTGCGATGGTTCTTAGCCTTTTGATCTCTAGCTTATGTTAGATAAAAATAGGTCCAGCAGATTGAAAACTATCAGCTCCTTGCCAAAATGATATATTACACGATTAATGCGTGGGGGGTTTTTAAATATTTACGTGTAATTTTATTTGTTGCATAAATATTTTTCACGTTAATACATCATTATGTTTTTTATTATATTAGCCTATTAGTCTATCATTGCTGGGCAAAGACCTTAAGAATTTCCGCTACACGAGCAAAAATAACGGGTCGCCTCCCAAGAAAATTGTATGATAATAAGTGACCCGTTATTTTTGCTCGTCAATGTAGTACATCCACATTAGTCAAATAAACTGTCAAAAATGATTTCGCAATGCATTCTGAAATTACTTATACATATTTAAACAATAATAAGTAATATTTAGTGTCATTTTTATTAAACAAATAGTGTAAAATTTTCACTTATTAGTCTTTTCTATTTTCGAAAGAAGTTTCATCATAAAATATAAACTTCAGCTAAAATCCCAAAAAATAAAATAATGTGTTTCGCATTATTTTGAGTGCCCCAACGGTCCAAACGGTAAAAATAGAGCTTTTATAGTTTCATCCTGCCCAGCTGTCTGTCTGCCCGTATGTCACAGACGTTTTACTTGGAAACTATAAGGGCTAAATATGTCTAGTCACTCGACTAGTGTAAAGAAGGTACGAGTCTTTATGAACCATTTGTGTTTTTTTTCAAGTTTCAGGTAAGTAGGTCACAAGCGCCATCTATCTATACATATATAATATAATACAGCTAAGGGTCGAAAGTTGGAAAATATAAAAAAAATTGGCTGGGGATACTTAGAATCGATAACAGAATATGTTCCAAGTTTTTAGAATGACATGGCATCACGTGAAGACGGCAGAACGAATTTTGATGCAAACTTTACTAATCTGTTAAGAAAATCACTGGCCAGGTTATAGGCTACTTTTTATCCCGGAAAATTGCATAGTTCCCGCGGGATAGCGATAAACATGTCAAAGGTCGCAGCAGCCTAGTCGCAATAAAAATAAATATTGCTTCAGTATCATAGAGGTGCACTAAAGAGGGATTTTTTAAATATTCCCACGGGATAAGGAATAAATGGGGTTTGTAAGTCTCAAAAGGGAGCCTATCTCCATAACTATAATTACTAGAGTCTTGATTTGGCACACAAGTAGGGAATCATAACAGCTGAAAATTAATTTCAAGACATTTCGACATTCCCGCGGGATAGAGAGAAAATAGTGATTTATATTATTACTTTAATCTTCTTATCTCCGTAACTACGTACTAGAATCTTTAAATTCGGCATAGTAGTAGGTAATTGTGGTATCTGAAAACAGATTTCAGGATTTCGCGAAATTCCCGTGGGATAAGAAAAAAAGAGTAACTTTCTTTATTCAATCAATATACATATTTACAAAAAACAAATGAAACTATGAATAAATTAAAAACAAAACTTTAACTAACTATAAAAAGTTATAAGTTAAAAAAGGACATCCCGTCTAAAGAGTAACTGACTTGCTAATATAGTTTCTTGGTATTTGGCAGACATATTTCTTGATGATCAAAGAGGTGCCCTACAAAGGGATTTTCCAATTTTTCCACTGGATAAAAGGCCGGTTTAGAAAATATAGACTTTGTATTTAGTACAAATGTTTTTTGAAGATCACGTTGCCGTCGTAGGAAGGTATTTTTCGAATTTCCCACAAAAGAAAAGGATGGGATAAAAAATAACGGCACTTCCATGAAAGGAACGGGTTTATTTCGTTGAGGTACTAGGTAGGTAGTACGAATCCTTCGTGCTAAAGTACGACTTGCATTTGGCTGGTTTTGTATATTTTCGACACGAGTGAGGAAGAAAAACGCAAATTTTTATTCTGCGCGGACGAAGTCGTGGGCAAAAGCTAGTTTATTAATATTATAGGTATTTATTTTGATTGCTTGTGTCGTATGGTAAAACCTAGGATACACCAACATATCGAGAAAAGAACGATTATATTCTAATTTCATAATATTAAGCATTAAGGTATTTTCATTCTTACCTGTCCTATTTGGTAAGCAAAATTCTTACTTCAAAACGTCTCATTTTTGTTATTTTTTAACTATTTCATCTACACTAATATTATAAAGAGGAAAGATTTGTACCTATTTTTGTATGTTTGTAATGAATAGGCTCAAAAAGTACTGGGCCGATTTAAAAAATTCTGTCACCAATAGAATGCTACATTCTTCCAATTTGACAAAGGCTACATTTCATTTTGAAAAAAAATTAGGGATCCTTGGTAAAATTTGAACAATGTAACCGAAGGTGTAGAAAAATGAGTCTTAAAATGTCTTCCGTCGAATGCGCTGCCGAAACTATTAGCGATAGAACAAAATAATGTACAACAATATTGAAGAACATCATAATGTCTACAAAAAACTTTTTTTAATACAAATAAAAATATTTGTGAAAAAAAGTGTTTTATATCCAAATTTCCAAAAATAAATAATTGTCTACCCCGTGCGAAGCCGGGACGGGCTGCTAGTCGTAAATAAAGGAACTGGAGATAAAATATCAGCAAAATTATGTACAAAATATTGCCTCAGGTTTATTTGATAACATAATACACCTTATTCTTTACAAAAATTTGCACATTGAGGTTAGAATTTTGTTTACCAAATAGGACAGGTAAGAATGAAAATACCTTACACAGTATACCATACGTGAAAAACAATTAAGGTTAACTACCGTAATCACCTTTCGAATTTAGAAATATCTTACCTATTGTTATAAAGATGCATACACCGTACAGTAGAAGTGTGTCCAGCAAGGACCTTCTGGCAATGCCCAGTCTTGGCGTTCCACACCCGAAGAGTGCGGTCCGTGGAGCCACTGATCACCAGGTCACCCACCATCTGGGAGGACCACACGCCGCCTGAATGACCCACCAGAGTTCGCAGGCACTGCAATCACAAAACTTGTATTGGATTACTTTTAATTTCTAAACGACACTGAAAATTAGAACACATAGAAAAATCCGAAAAGTAAAGCTATGGCCGGGAATCGAACCCGGGTCCTCGTCATTCCGTGACGCGTGCTATACCCCTACACCACCCATAGCAGGTGGATGACTTACTTTTGTTTAACTTGCACTAACTGTTGGCCGCAACTTGGCACTATTTCAACTCCAAAAGCATTTTTAGTGAAAGAAGTTCTAGAACCAGTCTGGTATTTTATTAACGACGTCCAATAAACAGTTTATCCTACATAAGTATAAATATAAATTTCCAATTATTATTACTGTTTTTATACCGAAAACCGGTAAAAGTTAACCAGAGTGCAGCAATTATAGGTACCTATGCAACATTATCAATAAATAAGTTAATTCGTTATATTTCATATTAATAAAATAGTTGCGTGGTAGATGAAAAATAAATCTTACCTTGCCAGTAATGGCTGACCAGACTTTCAGTGTAGTGTCATCACTGCCACTGAGAATGCGGTTTCCGTAGAACTGCAGGCAGGTGATCACGTGGTCGTCATGACCTCTCATCATGATAGGATTGTTGACCGGTTTGTGAAGCCAGTTGTTTTCTATAAGGTACTGCCGCATGTACGCCGCCTTCCAAGGACTAACACAGCGCGGGAGCGAGCGCGGCATTTTCTTGAGCGTAGTAATGCCTATGCGCCGGCACTGCTCTTTCCACAGAAGATTGTCATCGGCAAGAAACCTGCGATCGATCATTCAAATATTAACAAATTGATGAAATATTTTCCAAACAAAAAAATTTGATGCATGTAACAGTGGCATACCTCCAATATCGGCAAGTTTGAGCTGCTCGCAGCAGATCTTTGGGCTGCAGGTACCCGAGCACAGTAAGAGCCAGCTCTTTCGGCAACAGCGAGATAAAATCTCTTTGGAACAAAGGCTCGATGGCTTTCATCATGTGACGCACATGGCTCGCAGCACAACGACCAATAAGAGCGTCTATAGCTTGAATTTTCTCCGCGTTAGACCAAGCTTGAAATCTGTAAACAAACAGTTTTATTATTTAGTTTACTTTGTAATCGCCAGTAAAACGGAAAATTACCTTTAATATTAAGTAAACTTGACTTTCACCTAATATTACTAATATACTTTTCGCTAGCAAAACAGCGTCTATCGCCGAAATAAAACTATCCAAATCAAAATTATTCCGGTTCATTCCAACCAAATATCATAATGGCCTTTCCATATTTTACTAAATCTCAAATTGTCTTAGTTCTAAAATACCTAAATTCCCAAATTGACTTATTTTCAATACAATAAAATGTCGTAATAAAATTTACACATTACATCCGATATCCAAAATGTATAGTTGGTAAAATGAACAATAACTTCAAATACCGAATTAATATTAAGACTGAAAGTGATAATGCATTAGTTTCATAATTACCAAAATTCAAAAATGCCTTTTGTTGACAGGCCCAAAGATCAAAATGACACTGTCTCATCTCATAATACCTAAGAATTTAACCACGCTGTATTTTAGTGTTACGTATTTATAAATGTGAATGTTCAGTCTATCAGAATATCTGGGGCCTCACCATGACGTCCCAATGCGATTCAGTTTAGGTTCGCTCGCTGTCAGATTCATACTAAAAGTGACAGCTAAAACTAGAACTGAGTGGGAATTAGGACGTCATGGTAAGGCCCCAGTAACTACTCGTACCTCCAAGCAGTCGTACAGATTAAATTTAATTAGTAATTGCTTAAAAACTGTAAACTTCAACATAATTTAATTTCAGATATTTTGACAATGTAACGTTTTTGTATCTAGTTAATTTGAGTTTTAGACATTTTGGAAAATGGTATAATTGAAAATTCATCAAAACATGATCAAGTCAAGTTTTAGACATTTTGGGAAATAGTAGAATTGAAAAATTATCCAAACACGATAGTCTAAATGAATTATAGTCAAATTAAGAATACGGTAATTTAAGAAATAGGCGTGAGTCATTTCGAGCTTTAGACATTATGAGAATAATCTGTTTTGACATTTTGATATTCTAGGAACACGTTATTATGATATTTGGTTGGAATGAACCGGAATCATCAAAATAATATTAGAAATCACGTGTTTAATTTCTAGTTGAATTTTGTCTTATTAAAAGTAGGACTAACGAAAAATTCAAGTTGAGGGACGTTTTTAGTAACCAACAATAAGTTTAAGGTTGCATTATTTTTACAACAAAACCCAGGCAAAATATAAGCATATAACCAAAAACATATCTTCCGTCAAAAATTCATTAAGCAGGATCAGTTAAGCAACGAATTTTATACGCGTTTGATCCTTAGAGCTTGTTTCGAGCAGTATTATTTCAATAATCCTACTAATCTAACTAATATTATAAATGCCCGCGGGATAGCGATAAACGAATTCTTTGCAGACGAAGTCACGGGCAACAGCTAGTATTATAAATGCGAAAGTTTGTGACGATGTGAGTTCCCGTTCCTTCCTCACGCTAAAACCACTGGACCGATTTGGTTCAAATTTGGAACGGAGATATCTGGTACTCTAGAATAAAACATAGGCTACTTTTTATTCCATAAAATTGCATTTACAGTGCCCTCAGGATAGCGATAAACATGTGGAAGGGCGTAGCTGCCTAGAGTATTGCAGAATATACTATCCACAATCAGTTTCTAAGTCTAATTCTACGCGGACGAAGTCGCGGGCAGAAGCTAGTAGTGACATAAATCTTTCGTAGGTATACACTGCCATTGCCAATATTATTGTAGTAAACAGCTGTCCCTGTAGGTACGCCGTCGGACCATACTATCGTTTAATATCACTATTAGAATTTCGTTCTAAGACATAAAGAATGTTTTTTAGCAAGGTTATTTTTTCTCATCTCTTCGTACCCACAAGTAATAAAAACTCGAGCCGTGCAGCACTCAATCTTCATCATAGCTTTAAATTCATGAAATCACAAGGTCGCCGTTTCATTATTGACACTTGACACTGACTTTGTAGGCAATTTAGTCCGTTCTAACACGGAACTCCTCAAGCCAGCGCACGGTCACTTGTCGCCATTAGTTATGAAATAAATGCAAACTTTCAATTTTCCACACATTTTCATAATAACTTTACCTAGACTTACACTGAGTTATTGTGCATTGAACCAGTATTGTATCCTGAATCCTACAATAATAATAAAAAGTATTCATTTTCTCCACCACAGTAAAAATTAACACATTTCTTAAATTTAACACTAAATACACTACTATTCGATAATTTACAAAAATCAAATTATAATTTTATTAGTTACCTCTCCGTTTCTGATGTTGTAACGGTTGCAGTTTAGAGCAGACTGAAATGAAGGGTGTTACTGAGCTTTAGTAGCTCGAGTCGCAACTACCCACACTTAATTTGTTTATTTAATAAATTACACAATTCAAAATAAATACCTTTAAACCGTACAATCAACAATTATTACAACCTGTTATGTATTTACCTCTCTCTTAAAGTGTTTTATACGGAAGCTTTCTTTAGTAGGTTTTTGTATAATAATTATGTATACAAACTATGATATGAGTCTGTAAAATGGTTGGTTGACAAATATGGGAAAGTATTTTAATATTAGATACTTTATTTTGCACTGGGTTTGGAGACTAAAACTCAGAAATGTCACTTATTAAATGACATTGTAAAATTATATTATAAAGAATCATTTCTCTTTCTGTCTAAATAATCTTTAATCATCACTACATAGTATAAAACAAAGTCGCTTTCTCTGTCCCTATAAATGCTTAAATCTTCAAAACTACGCAACGGATTTTGATGCGGTTTTTTTGTAATAGATTAAGTGAATCAAGAGGAAGTTTTATATGCATAATACATGCATAATATACCGGGCGAAGCCGGGGCGGGTCGCTAGTAGAACATAAATAGTAGTAATTTGCCATTTAGTGTGAGTTGCACCAAGTTACTTTAACTATAGATAATATTAACCCTAACCAACAATGTTGACACACATTTCATAGGATTTCTTTAAAAATCGTCAGTTACAGTGAATTAATATTGTTAAAGTAATATGGTGCAACTCACACTTAAAAGAAAAAAAGACTACATACCTGTTGAGCCAATTCTTCATCTCGGGCGACCCCTGTAAAGCGGTGGCCATGCTAGAGCCCGGAAGACTCGGCAACCAGATGCTATCCGGAGAACTTGACATCTGGGATCCGTCAGGGCAAAACTTTTTTGTATATTGAGGAGGTGAAGGTTCATAACGTCTCTTCCGCTGTAAGAAAATATAAAATCATTTTCATTTACTAAGTTATCTACTTTTACATATTTTGGTAGTTTAGCTTCTGTTTCTCGCTGTGGCTGTGAGAGAACTAAAATGCAATGGGATACATCACTGAGGGGGCCAGGTTTTGTCTAGTCTCTTTAAATTACAAATGTGTTGAAATAGTGACCAGACACCGCATAAAATTGAATTTTATATTAGCATTGTAAAGCTTGTTTTTTCACGACTAACAGTCAGTGTAAACATGCTAGAATTAGAAGAAATGTATTGAACAAGTCTATTGTTTTTCTCAATTTCTCATGTAATATTTATAACCAATCAATCTGTGTCAAAGGTAATTTTATTCTATCCATGACTACATCTAACCAATGAATAACATCTAGAAAATTCTTATACTTGTAAAAACCACTTCAATGTGCGAGGGACTTAGTTTGAATATGCTCTATGATTATGATTAACTAAACTTTTACATAGAAAATATTATCGCTCACCCAAAGTCTTTCATCTATTTCCGGTTCTTCATCGTCTTCATCATCCTGGAAATTCAAAAATGAATTATTGATAACTATGATAACGATAGCATAGTAAATTTAAAATATCCCCCACGAAACATAATCATATGTAAATAAGAATATAATTTTATGCCATAAATGCCTTACATCATTTTGGAAAAGAGCTGATACTCTTCAAACTGCTCAACCACTTTTTACCAAACATGGCTAAGAACCACCGCAATGAGACTGGCTTTCGAATGAAAGAAAACCGAATCGAAATCGGTCCAACCGTTTGAGAGCTACGATACACACACACATCGACGTCAAACTTATAACCCCCCATGTGTCATTTCATTAGATCATTACGCGTTACCTTATACCTAACCTAATAACGGTTGTTTTAGCTTAAAATGTGCTTACCTCATGAGATGACAGACAGGTACACCACGTCTCTTCAATAACATCTTCATCAGATTCATCATCCCCATCACAAAATTGCTGCATATAAGTCTAAAACCAAACAACATATCTTCTAAATTATACTAAAACAAGAACACTTATGTCACAAAAGTAAGCCGGGTCTGAGAATCTAACCCAGTTAAAGTACAGTTGAAGTATAGCCCCCTTATTCATAAACGCTCTGTAGGCTTCTGCTAACTTAGCAATTGTTTGTCCTTATCTGTCACTTTAGCATTTGCTATTTACAGATAAGGACAAACGATCGCTAAGTTAGCAGAAGCCTATAGGGCGTTTATGAATAAGGGGGTAAATGTTTTAGGAGACACAGAATGATTACGAAACCTATTATTCGGTACACGCAAAAAACCAGTTAAACAATATCAACATTAAGTAATATTCCATTAAACTTACTGATGATTTTGAACTGCCCGGTTCATTTTTTTTACTATCATCTAGGCCAAGCAGCTTCTCTGCATTAGAGGTTGATGGAACTGTGAATTCTTTAGTACTGTCTGAACTGGTACTACCAATACTGGAGGCATTAGAGCTAGTTCTCCCTGATGGGCCGCCCATAGCATCTAATTCACAAACATCAGGTGTGTGATTCTCGCACGAATTTTCACCCATCTGATCCCCTTTATACAACTTTCCTTTAGGAAAGTCTTTCTTTTCTTGAATGCCACTATTAAGCAGTTTTTGCATAAAGTCTGGTTTGTAGACTTCTTTCCTTGAGGCATCCTCAACAGTGTATACAGGTTTTCTAGAATGTATCATATTTTTAATTGTCGCATTGCTGTCATCACAATGTTCTGATTTACTGCAACCAGGTAAGCTGTAGTCATTGGAAATCATATTTGAAAAGGATGATATGGTCTCCGAGCTAGATGCGAGACTAGAGCTCGCGCTTGATAAATTGCCTGAGTAGTGTGAACCTGTAGCTATTTTAGCGTCGACGATCATGCCAGAACAGCTATTTATTATTCTATTCTCCTCATCAAAGTCCTGGCGCTCAAGATCATCTATTTTCTGCTTTGAATTGCTTTGAGTTGTGGCGTCATTATCACCCATACAGGCTTCACTATCAGTCTTATTGTCGGCGTCGAAGGAAACAGCGTTTCCTTCATATATCTCGAAGTTGGAATGAGAACATGATGGATCCATTCTAGAGTATTATGCGTGCTCTGCAAAAATATAAAATAAGTCGATTAACTCTCATAAACTTTATAACCTTATTAATTTTTTTCTAAATAATTTTTATTGTGTTTACTTATTATTACTTGATATTTGATTAAGTATTGTTATTTCTTTATTTTTGTGACATTAGTATTCTTTTTTATTAATTTTTTGAAGACTTCAATATGAATTTAACTTTGCTTTACTTTTTATGTAAACCAATGTATTTTTATATTGAACGAATAATAAACTAAACTATATGTATTTAGAAAATAATTAATTATTTTGAATTTTCTTCTTAGCATTACAACAAATTTGGCTGAACAGTAGTCCTTTGTAGCACCAAAATACATTATAGGACAAAACCTCACATGAATGTCTCAACCTCAACAATAACGTTTAGATAACAAACACACCAGGCATTTTTGCAAAAAAAAACGTTTAATAAGTGTGTGGAACTAAGTTAGCACAGTTAATTTAAGGATAACCGTCAATGACATGGCTGTTACTTGCAATTACATGGCATGACACTGGTATAGCGTGGTAGATTTGGTTTAGGCACCATAAATGAATGCTAATTACAAAAAATTATAGCTCCAACTCAGTTCCATTGTAAGTTAATAATAATGTTTTAATTTGTATACTTAATCTAGGTTAAACTTGTTTTTATAACTAAAAATATATGATATCTGGCAGCTAATGAGTTATTTTGTAAGTTCTTTTTTTAATTGTTATAAAACAATATGGTGAAATATGGAACCACACCTGATATACCTATATTCATGCCATCAAGAGCAAAGGTAGAAATTTAAATCAATCTGTAAAAACTTACATGGTTTTAGATAATCATTCAGCACATGAGAAGGGTCACCTGTAACAATTAAAACCCAGTAAAGTGGTAAAATTAACGTTAAAGAAATCTCGCTTCAGGATACAAGGATGGTACAGTTTCTGACATTACAACATCGTAATGATATAAATAAATTCTTTTGGATAACTTATTTGGAATAGCATTAGTACATAAATGCTACACAATTTCATACAAGATGATCCTTTTTTGTCTTTTGAAATGTATGACTACTTGACAAGAGCTGAATCTAGTAGTGCGTTAGATGACTTAGCAATCTATATATATAAAAGGCAATGCACAATAAATATGTCTATGAATCTTTATTTCTGGGTTAGCAAACACATTCAATTTATTGCTGACATCCAATGAATAAAGCAGACACATATATACCTGGTAGTTATTGTGGGTTATACATATAAAAAAATAACTAAACAGAAGTTTCCAAATAATTATGTTTTTTTCTCAATATCAGTTCTAGAAAAAATAAAAACACATAGGTTGCTAGGACACTTTTTAGGTGTGTAAAAAATGTTGACATGTAATTCGAAAAGTACATACTTAATAAATTAAGGCCAATTTACTGATCAAGGTCTTTGTATTTATGAGATAACGACTTTTTTGCAATGGTTCGTGAAAAGCATTCTATATATATACAGCGGCAAAAATAATGGACTTTTGGAACATCCACCCTTATTCCTTTGTTACAAATTTCATTTAAATGACTCAACTCCAATGAGTGATTTGAGAATTGAATTTGTTAGTTTTCTGAAATGCTACACTATGAAACAATTATTAATTTCGTATTATACAGACAGTTGAATACAATCTAAAAAAGGAAAACACCTTATCCTTATCCAAAATTATGAGGAAAACCAGGTAAAATTAATTAACAACTGACAAACCCATTTATTAAAACAAAACGTGGTAGCCTAGTGGTTTGACCTGTGGCCTCTCAAGCAGAGGGTCGCGGGTTCGAATCCCGGGCTCGCACCTCTGAGTTTTCGGAATTTACATTTGAAATTTACCATCTTTTCGGTGAAGGAAAACATCGTGAGGAAACCGGACCAATCCCAATAAGGCTTAGTTACCCTTCTGCGCGTCAAGCACGATAGCGCACAAGAGTCGCGTCGCGCGCGAGATAGATTGCCCGTCTTTTTCTTACTGTTCGTTCTAGAAAGAGACGGGTAATCTATCTCGCGCGCGACGCGACTCTTGTGCGCTGTCGTGCTAGCCGGGCTGGGTTGGAAGGTCAGATGGCAGTAGCTTCTGTAAAAACTAGTGCCTACGCCAAATCTTGGGATTAGGTTGTCAAAGCGGACCTTAGGCTCACTGAGCCGTGGCAAATGCCGGGAAAAACGCTAGGAAGATGATGAACTGACAAGCACATTATTGATGACCTGGCCTATCAAATTTGTTTCCTGTGAGAAGCAGAAATGTGTATGAGAAATCCTTGTATTTGTAGTTTGTATTTAGAACATAAGAATGTGCTCTCACAGTCCTGCTCAGTTTTATTTATACTTATCAGCATAAGAAGTTACTGTGTCTCTTCTTAATTGTATTTTTCAAGTAAATTTACTTTCATCTTTTTGTAAAAAGTAGAATCACATTTTCCAACTAGATTTTCCTTCATATTGGATTTTAGTGTTTTTACTTTATTGTGTTGTACCTTGTCAGAATCGACATCATTTTTAGATTAGTTTTACAAACAAGTAACAGATTCAACAGAGTCAAATCTTCCACTTTTGGCCCTTTAGATATGAATTTGAAATAGTCAAACCTTGGGGTATGCCAATATAGGAATAAGTATAGGAATATGATAGAATAGATGAACTGCAATGACAAATAGAACTAAGGCATGGTCACACTATCAAAGCTCCCATATATGCCCAGGACTATGTCTTAAACAGAAATTTCGAATCGGAAGGCATATACAAAACCAATTAATTACGGTCATATTATGACATTGATCGTTTTCGAGTCAAGGAGCATATGTGGGCATTTGTAGCATTTGAAGAAGACACAGACATACCACTTAGCAGTAATTAGTACTCATTTTATTTAGCTTTTAGGTAGTCCAAAGTTGAGGATAACATATTATGAATATGAACATTACAAATGTATACATGTAGGTACAGGTCGAGGGCATAAATATTGATCCAGCCATCATGTCAAATATGACCTTATCGTTTGTGGCATTCAGTATTCACTATTTATTTAATTGCAACATTCTTCACAAAAATTTGTACAAAATAATGGCCCTTTTAGGGTGTAGCCATTTATAATTATAATTTACACATAATTTGGCAATGCATGAAGGTGTATAGATGTTTTTGACGTCTTTGTAACATACATAATATTAACACCCTTGACCGTACTTGTGATAACAGTCAATGAACAGCTGACACTGACAGAGAGAATGCATAGGAGACATACATGTAACAAATTGATAGGTTACGACAGTTCAAGATGCACAGCTGATTTAAAATAAATAGGTAGATGATTGAAATCAAATTCTTTTACCTTAGTAGGGTCAATGAGTCTAGAGTAAACATAATATAACCAATAGTTTGAAAATCTGTTTAGAATCCACAACAATGAATTAGGAATCTGCAAAAAACATTACAGGTTATGAAACAAAACTTTAAATATACCTACTTAGTAAACTCAGGTTCCATTGAAATACCTATTGACTAATATTGACTTTAAAAAGTAATACAAATATGTAACAATTATTACTTATACTCATAGTAGTATATTGACATGTGGGTAGTTATGAAGATCTGCGGGTACCCTCAGTTCGGTTCCATTGAGCAAGCCAGCACGCGTACGTAACATTCTGGCGACAGGAATAAATTCGGGAATAGGCTAAAAGTGCGTTAAACATAGTGATTGAATGTTTAAAAGTGCGGTTAGTGTAGTGAAATAAAAAATGTCGGTAAAATTTTGTGAATTTCACTTGGACAAAGACATTTGGAGAAATTACGTGGATAGGTTCGACTATTGTTTACTCGCGAACGTATTCAAACGGACGAGGTAAAAAAAGCTAATTTTTTTGCGGTTTGTGGTTGGGATTTTATATAAAATTAAATGTAAAGGCCGCGTTAGACGATCATTTTAATCCGAAACAAAATGAAATAGTACAATCATATAAGTTTCATATGAGATGTCAATCGGGTAGTGAAAATATTAAAGAGTATGTGGCTAGTGTGCGTAAATTGGTTATAGAGTGCAATTTTACCGATTTGGATCGCACGTTGCGCGACCGGCTAGTGTGTGGCATTCGTGACAAAGGTATTCAAAAGCAGTTGCTGCAACAGGCAACATTAACGTTTGATCAAGCGGTAAAATTGGCATTAACGGCTGAAACAGCGTATGCTAGGGTGATCGTCATGGCGATGCCAGCGACGGCAGCGACCTCTGGTGTGGCGCCGTACAGTGCAAGTAGTGAAGAGCCAATGGAAGTGAATAAAACCAAAGAGAAACCATTGGAAACAGGCAAGGACAAGGATTGTTGGCGGTGTGGCAAAAACATGGAATTTTCTGTAGGTTCAGATATAGTAGGTGTTATTCATGTAAGAAGATTGGCCATATTGCAGAGGTATGTTCGAATGCACGAGACAGAAATAAGGTGAATGAAGTAAGTTGATTTAATGGGTTGTATGAAGACTACTTTTGTAATTTTGTGTCAAACAAGGTGACATTATGTAGACGTGACATTAAATGGTCGGCTTGTAAGTTTGGAAGTCGACTCAGGTGCTGCATTTAACATAGATAGAGATAGTACAGCACATAACATAAGTTATAAAGAAATTAGAAGATATATATTTTTTTATTAATGATTGGTTTGTTTGTACATATCTTTTGCTCTTTTCATTGAACTTTAGTAAATAATTTGCTTAAATTGATTGTTTGTTTGTTTTTAGCTAAACACATCCATAAGATAAAAAAACATAACCTTAAAATTTTAACTTCAATGTGTGTTTGATACTTTTAAAGTTCAGTGACCATAAGGTCACAATGCACAACAATTATTTAAGAGATTTATTCTCTAATTGAGATAGCAACTAAACTAAAAAATTGTACTGCTGAAAATATCCAAACCAATCATACTACCACTAATGCAATTAAAAGTTAATAAGGAATTTATAATGTACAATAATTAAACTTTCATTAGATATCTTATGTGGTAAGAGCTCACAGTCCTTGCTAAGACATGTTTCAGCTCCACACAAGAAAAAAAGATAATACATTGCAAGGCCATTTACTAATAAGCAGGACCAACAGACTGTTTCAACTTTAGGCTCAATGTCACCACAAAGGCTAATCCAATCATATGTTTGAGCAAAACTATAATCAAAACAAAACATTTAAACAACAAAATCTAAAACAAAAGTAAATTCAGATTATAATATAAAATGCAGTCTATGCAAATTTAATTGCGTTTACATTAGCACATAATATATCAATACGTGACTGTCACTTCGTTTAAAATCGCTGCACATTGGAACGACAAGAATACAGGAAATAAATCACGTTTCACTGTTCAACCGAAAAACGGCTGCATCATAAAGGACTCGATTCCGACCGTGAGACTTTTTTTTTCATACAGATCGCAGGATTCACGTGCACAGGGGCTCTTAAAAAGCGTGTGCACAATTCCTTATAACACCAATTTCAATTATCTGAACTTAGCATGATATTTTAACGATACAGCCGCTCCCGAATGCTGAATTATGTTACATATATATCGGGATAAGTTGCATGCGCAGAAACGCATCGCAAGCTAAATATCTGTCTGGGATTTTGATACGTTAATGGTGAAAAACATAAAAAGTGGGTTGAGAAACTGCACTATTAACCTCACGTCTGCATTATAAAATGCTGAATCTTACCTGAATACACTGCCGATAGTTTCACAGATGTTACTCCATTTTGCTATTAAAACATATTTGTATGATTTTACTCAACTAAAAAATATACGCAATGTGCACCAATTTATTTCGTCGACTTCAAACACTGGGTCGGCCATCGACCATAGTCAATAAACTACTATCATAGACTATATAGAAAATAGTAAAAACAACTCAAAGCTTTTAGCCTCGGCGCACATGAGCAGTTTTTCTATCAGAAATAAAGCGAATTCTTTGCGCATTCAGAATGTTAAAAAGTTTGTTAATTTGTAATAATTTTATTTAGTGTAAAAAAGATAACAAAACTTTAAGTACAGGTGGCGGCAACGCAAGTAAAACGTGGAGGGGATATGCGCAGTATGAAAAACAACATCATTTTCATACTGCGCATATCCCCTCTACGTTTTACTTACGTGCCGCCACCCGTATCTAGTGGCTGCGGCCTTAGCACGCTAAAATGTAGACAAATATATGTCTGTGGATAAAATATATTGTCACGACATATTTTATCGCGGGCCCTAACATGCTATGGACGAAACATAAAATTAACCCTAGGTTTAAATTTTATCACACGACATAAAGCAGTGTTGCCAACGATTTAAAAAAATGCATTTCGGTCATTGTATTCGTTCAAACGCTCAGTGTAATTGAGTCTTATTTTAACATTCTACCTATTAAAGATGTCAAAGAATCTTAGCGGCTGACTCGTAAATAGTGTTTATCGTGATTTGGTCGGATTATCGCATTTGTCGTGATTGGCGGCTTGGTTTAGGCATGTCACATATGAGTGATGGTGGTTCATTTTTTTTAATGTTTGCCGGATAAGTAGGTTAGATGGTCTACTTACGGCTTAGTTAGTTTCCAGCCTCTACAGTAATGTATTATTGATTACAATAGCACAATAATTGAACATAACATAAAATTAAAATCATTTCACACAGTTCATTCAAATCAAAACAATTCGTTATTTAATTCTAGTTTATCATGTTATTTCTTTTGTAACTGTATATGCGTCGGAAATCACTGAGCCCACCGCAGCACGTTTGGGCACAAACAGAGGTTGCGATTCTCGCCTTTTGTATGATTAATATCGACATAACTGCCTCTTTTTAAATTTATAATTATCATTGGCCATAGTATTAAATTTGTCGCAGTCCTCAAGCCACCTACATAAATTTATCCCAACTAACTGTCAAAAGGGTATTAATTATGTCTACATTTGGATTACCGTGTTAGAGCAACAGACAAATTGTCTACTCAGTCGTCAAGTGTGGATAAAATACCGCGACATAATTTAGCGTGCTAGTCACCGCGACAAAATATCGTTTGTCGCTCATTTGTAGACAAAATGGGTAGATAAACGTTACCGTGCTAGCCAGGCTGGCTCTGGGCTGGCTCGATGTCAAAGACTAGAGTATCTTCAATAATGACGCTCCTCCACATTGTGTTTCAAATATCACAACCAAGAGCACAAAGTAATATGCGTTACTTACTTACACCATTTATAAATCAAGAACAGCAGCACTGATTTTTTATGATCGTTAATTTGTTGGATTTTTGTCTCCACCCGAATATAACATACATACATACCGTCATGCCTCTTTCCCACAGGGGTAGGCAGAGACTACTTTGTTCCACTTGCTACGATCCTGCTAGTTTATTACGTAACTCGCTCGCAATCGCCATCGTGTTCATTTTGACAGTTCTTGTATGAATGTGACAGCTAGCTGATTCCGATGCCAATTGTCAGCCCATACATGAACTGTCAAAATGAAGACGATGGTGATCGCGAGCGAGTTACGTAATAAGCATACTGATATACCTCTTTCGCTTCATCCTCATTCATCAATCTCTTCATACATGCTCGTCGGTTTCGGTTACTCTTGATCTATCATGTTCTTTGGTCCGGAATATAAAATATATCGAAAAAACCGATCGTCTGTAGTTTTACGTAAAAGTTTATGGTTTTTATGTAGTATATTAATTTATTTTAACTTTATATCGTTTCTTGAGTTACAGACGATTCTGTTCTGGCTGAAAATCAGAGCTGCAGGTGTCTAACACAATACAGTATTGCCACTTTTTAATTTCACGACTTTATAGACAAACTGTAGTTGAGCCTTTTTTGTGTGTGAAAACTTGATAATAACTGGCTTAATGTGCGGGGAACACGCAGGGAAGTGTATACGGTGCGAGAGGAAAAATTTACCAATGCGAAAGCAGCACTGAGGATGGCTAGAAAAACTATGTTATCCAATTGGTATTTTGTTTCTCGCACAACGCTCTGTTTCCTCATTCCTCACACATGAAATCTGTGGTGGACCCTTAAATTTCTCTGCGTAGGGTAAACGGGGGAGTATTTCCGATAGAAATTTCTGATAATGTGCGCAGAGCCTAAAGGATACCCAAAACTCATAGTTCGGGCCGTTTTAATGCAAAAAATTAAATTATAGGCGCCGCGGCTGCGGCCCGCGGGCGTCAGACCGCTGACGGCGTTGACCGGGAATCATGAGAATTAAATCACAATTTAATATTCACCAAAAACTGACATGGCATCAATGATATTACATATAAACAGGGAGTAGATAATAATATGTTACTACCGCGCCCGAGTTATGAAATTATCATTGCATGGCATGGACTGAAATGACTGACCGAAACCCTGACATGACATGACTGCCAGTGCACTGGCAGGCACAGGCACAGGCAGCTGTGCTGTGCTGTATTGTATTATTATTTTTTTCTTTTCGTATGGCGTATTGTAATTATCAGTATCACTGTCACTGAGGATATGACAGTTTGACAGTTTCAGTGTTGTCAGTTTTTGGTGAATATTAAATAGTGATATAATTCAGTTAATGGATAAAATAATGGATAAGAATAATGTAATGAAATTAATATGGGTCATTTATGTTTAAATAGAGAATTTTAAACTTTTATACAACGATTTGTTTAATAAGGTTTTTTCGTACGTATTGGCTACAAAGTTAAAATAATTTGAGTACTGCGTATCCTGTCCTCGCTCCTCGCTGTCCTGTCTCGGCACAGAATAAAATAATAGTAGTTATGGTCTCGGAAAAAATGATGGTATGGTATTTTTTTTGACTGGCCTGTTTGGATCAGTGCTACGGCCACATTAGCGGGATTCGGCGAAGGTTTGCCCCTGTGCGCCCTATCGCGGCATGTGGGGACAGACAGAGGCCTTACCATGACGTCTTAATGCGGTTCAGTTTAGGTTCGCTCGCTGTCAGATTCATACTAAAAGTGACAGCTAAAACTTGAACTGAGTCGGAATTAGGACGTCATGGTAAGGCCCCTGTTCGCTTTATCGCGAATCATTCGGCGAACTCGGACTGTGTTCGTGCTCCTGTCGGTACCTAGCGGAGATCTAAGGATTTTATCGCGACAGAGTTCGTGTTCGTGCTTCAAGTCTGCAAGTGTCTACACTTCGTACTTTGAAATTTCTTAAATGTACGTCAATTTTGACAAGTGACATTTCAATAATTATTTACAGACATACAATACAAAGTAAACGCTTCTTCTATTTTTTTGTTTCTTTGCGCTCTTGGTTCATTTTCCCGCCAAATTCAGAGTTGCGCGAAATAGTTTGCCCGAAGTTTTTATCGCGATAATTTGGTCTAATGTGGCCACGTAGTTCGTGGTTACACGAACTCGAACTTTTTATCGCGACAACGCGACACGAACCTTCGCCCGCTATTGTGGCCCGGGGGTAAAAGACTGTGCGAGACTACAGACATCAAGTTACTTTTCTGACTTTAGATGCCAAAAATCACTTCAATTTCGTCCCTCCAGAGTAGACCACCCTTTTATAAAATACAAAAAAGCAATGCTTGACAAAAACTCCTTTAATAAGATTTTTACAAGATTTACTTTAATAAAAAGTAAAAAACTTCGAGACTCATATCAAACAGATGTTTGAAGAAAAAAATTACAGTTACAAGACAATTTCACGATTTTATAAGTTTAATATTAACTACAACCGGTAGTACCATGGATAGGTAAGAAGGAATTTTCAATTCACCATTGCGATAGCAAATCAAAATCCGTTAAGCGTTGCATCGTAAAACCTCGTTTCTTCTTCTTTTTGCTGTCTTTATCCTTGTCATCACTTGTCTCTGCTTCTTTTGCCTTTGCCGCTTTTTTTGCTGGTTTTTTATCTGATTCTTTCATTTTTTGAACTTCGCATTCCATATCGAAGGGACACTCATCGGCAGGGTATATTGGCATCATTATAACAGGAACATAATTCGATTGCCCCGTTTCGAGCTACAAAATAATTCAGACACGGTTCATGAATCAAAATCACTCACTATAGTGTACGTGTAGGTACCGATAGAGTTACAAGTTTTATTAACATATGGCACGAAGGAGAACTTTGTACCTACCTAATTAGTACTTTTAACTAGCGACTAGCCCCGTCTTCGCACGTACCTATGTAGTTAATGTAGATACTAATACGGCGCTGCAATAATTATCCTCATATTTCAACCAGTTTATCTCAAAAAGACAGATAGCCAGACGCGGCGGAGGACTTTTAAAATATGTAGTGATAAGTGATATCTAAGTATTCAGTAAGTATTACCTTATTTTCAGCTGCGCATTGGCAGCAATAACTTTGAGCCGCTGACAACGCCTTCGAGTTGACCAAGTGTGCGACTACAGCTTTTAACCGTTCTTCATCCAAACCGTCAGGTTTCGTGTTTTCCCATTTGCCATCTGGGTTCATTTGTACTAAAACTGGTGCCGTCATGTTCAATGCATCGAAGCCAGGCTTTGCTAATGGGCTAAGCAAAAACATTGATCAGAATGCGCGGGGAAACGGAGTAGGAGTTTTTAGATTTTTACAAAATGTCTATATACCTACCTAACCTACTAACTATAAGGATATTCGTTGAGTACTTTGTCCACTTCCACTAGGCTCGCCAAGGCAAATCGAATCCAATCACGATCATTCGCCTTCTATACACCTCTCCTTGAATGAATCTTCGATTCAAATAGGTACCTAGCAGCGAGCCGATGCCCTTTGTTAAGCGACGCAGTGTCATAGTAATGCAAAGATGACGGGTATATCCCAGAAGTTGTATATTTTCTAGTTTAATTTCCATATGGATCTACCGGGATGTTCAATCTTTATGATCAGCCTGAGCATGACTGCATCGTTACCATTGACGATCTGTGCTTCAATATTTTTACCTATTGAACGTTCCGAATTTATTGAACAGTCACTGCTCTTATATTGATGATAATATATTGAGTGTTCTGATGTTATTAACCTATTATTATCTAGTGTAACGAATTTATTGAAATTTAATTTAATGCCGCTCCAAAATATTGGAGGACCTCGCCCGCTTCGATATATCTGATGGCGACTGTACTTAAACGAAATGGATTAATAAATTGTGTATGATAATTCCTAGGAAAACAATGTTTTGTTTTTGTTTAATATGTGCAGCGGCAAAATACACATCCCAATCCCAAATAGGCAATATTAAGCTAATACGTTCGTTGATGGAACTGGAATTATAATTAGGTATATAGGTACTTACACATTAGCTAGTTTTGCTAATAAATCTTTTTCACCCATTGTATTTAACAATTTTACTTTGTGGTCATAAAGTAAGTAACGGTAAGTACTTTTTTTTTGTTATTTTCACTGTTTATTAATTTTTTTAATGTTTTTGAAATAAGTTACTTAATACTAAATGCAAAGTTTATCTAAAATTTTGAAATTATTGTTCTTGTGTTTAAATAAATAATGTCAAAAGTGAATGTGACATAAATAATGACAGAATTTTTAAAACAATACGACGACAAATTCAGGTCCCGTTGTCATTCAATTGCAAATCTACTGGCCAGTGACGAGCAAAGCCTGTAGCACATTAACAAAATGTAGGTAACTTCTTATCTCTTTTTTAACAGATTTTAAAAGTTTTTTTGTCCAATTTACACATTTGTCAATAAAATTAACCCTCAGACATCGGCTTGGATTTGACCACCCGCATAGCCACCCGGAAAAAATGCTGCAGTTATTTTAAATTACTTACTATAACAAAAAAAAATATATTTTGTATTTATAGTCACTAGATTGTAAATACAAAAATATGAAAGTTTCAAATGTGCGTCTGGAGTGCACTTCGTATTAATAATACGATTTTGGTACCTATTTCACATTAGGTACCTACTCGTTGGTGCTTTCGATAATCTGTTAGGTAGGTACTTAATAGGTACAAAACCACAAAAAAAGAAGTTCACAGATTGGGTTTATTGACAATATTCTTTCACAAATGACTACCATTGGGAGAGTAAATCGAAGTCTGTATGTCTGCTTAGTAACCAAGGCTTCGGTTTGTTCAATGGTCCACCACCTTGCTTCAACTCTCCTCCTTTTCCTTTTTTCGTTTTCTTGCAAGAATGCCATATGAACCTGAAATAAATTTATAAGTATATTTTATACAGAAACAAGTACTTATTTACAATACCTATTTATTTATAAATTGATAGGGCTACACGAAAAAGCTAAAAACGATTATTTCATAAAAATATACGACTCCTGATCATCAAAAAAGTCATGTATGGAGTAATAACACTTTATCTAGAAGCCACCCCGTTAGTAGGTACTTTGCTAAATTGCTTTCATTGGCACTCTCGTATAGAGATATAGATAAATTATTATAAATTATAATTTATAATAGTTTTATTAATATTAGTTTAATATCATCATCACTACATAGTACAAAACAAAGCCGCTTTCTCTGTCCCTATATCCCTATGTATGCTTAAGTCTTTAAAACTACGCAACGGATTTTGATGCGGTTTTTTTAATAAGAGGAAGGTTTATAATGTATAATATACATGCATAATATACCGTGCGAAGCCGGAGCGGGTCGCTAGTTGTTAATAATTATTTAATTATAATATTAGCAGTTCCCTTTATGCCAGTATCGAATTGAAGTTGCTATCTGTATGCTAGAATGTCACGACAGATTTAGACAGCAATATTTGTTTGCCTCAACTTTATAGTATGGAATGTGCAAGAAACTTGCATAATGTAAATGGGCTTTAACAGGGTTTGATCTTGTATCCTGGGTATCTTGTATCAAAGCTAATAAAATGTCTTGTCTTGGAAAAATTAAACTTGACAAACAACGTTTTGCAAAATAATAGGTATGATAAGTCACGGAAGTGTGCGGGGCGACTTCGTTTTTTACTTTTATTGATTCTGAGTAGATCCATGCAAAAAAAAGTAAGTATTGTACCCTATTTCTGAAAGTCCCCCTAACATTAATTAAAAATTTTTAGAAACCACGCGCAAAAAATTCGGTTTTATGCCAAAAAATCATCATTTTAGAAAATATCTCTTTAAAACTACTGTTCCGATTTTAGCCAAACTTGGCTAAGAACCACCGCAAGGAAACTGGCTCGACTGAAATCGGTCCATTCCTTTGAGAGCTACGATGCCACAGAAAGACACACACACACACTCAAACAGACAACGACGTCAAACTTATAACACCCCTCTTTTTGCGCGGGGGTTAATAAGATGTAAAACAACACTAACTTGGTCCTATCACGTCCCACTGCGGTAGGTTGGTTAACTTCTACTTCTACGAGTATGACACAAAATACTCGGATATTAATAAAGCAATGGCACTACTAGATGGCGTTCATTCATCACCTTTACGTTACGCGCGAACTATGGAGTAGCTACGCACTAGATGGCATTACTGGTTATTTTCTTGTCTCTCGTATAGTTGCCAGCAAACATCTTGGGCAAGAACGACGTGGAAGTGGTAAGTTCGCGCATGTACTTTTATACCAAAGAGACGCTAAATTCACTTCTGCGCCTTCAAGGTCATGCTCAAGATGTTTGCCGGCAAGTATAATGGCCTGTTTCACCACTCCTTAACTGTGAGTTATCTATGATTCCGTCTCTATTTATTACTACGAAACAGACAGAGACGTCATCATAGATAGCTGACTGAAGAAGTGGTGAAACAGGCCCTAATTGTTCCGGAATATTTCAGCAGGAGTTTCACTGAACACCCAGGGGTATTTCAGGATTTTTTAAATTGTACATACGTATTTATTTACATATACATATGTCTTTATCCTACACGGGGTAGACAGAGCAAACAACAAAACCTTGAGACCACATTTAACATGATTAAGGGCGTGGGTGCTGGTTTTTAATTGTGCTTGACAAATATTTCCATACATTTTGTCGGTATCTAAACGACACTGAAAATTAGAACACATAGAAAAATCCGAAAAGTAAAGCTATGGCCGGGAATCGAACGCGGGTCCTCGTCATTCCGTGACGCGTGCTATACCCCTACACCACCCATAGCAGGTGAGTAAGCCTTCGAATTTTTCTATTTGTTACCAACTGTCACGTGACCTTGTTACTATGCGAATATTTGTCGCTAAGCGTCCTCTGTTTGAATGATGTGTCTGTGTGTGTGATGTGTGTGCTTGATTTTGTCGGTATTCTATAGACCGACCGCTTAGCTGAGTCCTCGCCCACACGGCACTGGCGCGCGGGGTGGGCAACAAAGGGGCCGTGAGAGGTGCGGGGGGCAGGCGTACTACCCGCCCGCACCGCACTCGGTTCCCTTTGTCGTCTTACCCTGCGCCCCTGTACCCGCGCTGGTGAGGACACAGTTAAGCGTTTGATCAGCGTTTGACCTGAACAGCGTCAAGGTGGTTACTCTTACCTACTATTATACTACCTAGTACTACATAACTAGTCTAGGTTACAGGAATAAATAGGTGAATGTGGTCCGGTCGGTAGGACGAAGTGGAATTACAATCACTGTAGTCCTATTAATCGAACCAACAGGAAAAAATTACTTCATGTTGTCCGAAGAGGAATTACAATTCCTTGTACTCCTATTAATCGAACCCACCGGAAAAAAAGTTAATGTGGGCCGATCGGTAGGACAAAGGCAGCCATTTTGAAATAAGAGCTGATAATCTTTGAGCTGCTGGACCTATTTTTAGCAAACATGGCTAAGAACCACCGCACGGAAACTGGCTTTCGAAAGAGAAAAAACCGCATCAAAATCGGTCCATCTACTGGAGAGCTGCGATGCCCACAGACACACACACACACTTTTTTGCAGCCCGTTTAGCACTAGCAGATTTTATATTGATCCGGAAAATCCATGTAGGTAGGTACGTCTTATATAAGTAGGTATATCTTATATATTTTTTTACCGAAAGACATTGAGAAAGAAGCACAAAAGTAAAAGTAAGTAATTTTTTTGCAGCTTTCAATACCTTACCTATCGCCGTCTCCGTGCGTATTAATATAAAAGTATTAAATCTAACCTCGGTGTTTTAATAGTTTGATTATGAACTGGGCAGTTGTATTCCCAATCTGGCAGCTGCAGAATGTAAATGATTTCTTCGTCTTCTTCAGTTTCTTTCCTTTTTTCGGCTTCTGTCTTCGCATAGGGCTAAAGAAAATAATGAGATTTGGTCAAACATATTTTAACATTACGTATACATCGTCTTGTCGGGTAGGTATGTTAGTAAGTAACTCGAATCATTAGTCACAGAGGTAGACCAAACACGTCATGTTGGTATGTAAGTAGTCTGACGCTGAACTAACACCAACCATATTCGCGTGGTCGTACCTATTACAGCTACCCGTTTGGAAAATGTTCATAGTTATATTTCATTAAAATGCAATAATAATGCACGTTTAAGACCACTGAAAACCATACGTCGCGCTCAAGGAGGCATATTGCGGGCACGTAAGGTGGTAAGAGCTACGAAAAAAATATCAATTCAAAAATACCAAGCAAAAAATACCAGTTACATTACATTATCGAATTGTCGACTTGTCGCCTGTCCACTATCACTATCAAATGGTCAATCCGAGATCTTTGTTACTGTTTCACGCAAAGACTACTAAACTAATTTTTAATGAAACTACAGTAATAGGTATCTTACGATACATCAGCATACCTACAGTCATCGCTCGCTCAGTTACTAAGGTTTATAATTATAAACAAATCAACTAATTTTAGAGTTGCCAGAAGGTATATATACTTTAGTATTGTATACCCGGTATTTTTGAATTGATAATTTTTGTAGCTCTTACCAACCGACGTGCCCGCATTATGGCTCCTTCACTGCGATGTATGCTTAAAACGCATCCAAATACAAGCAGTTAAACAAAACAGCAAGATTATGAATAAGTATTGGCAAGATGTCCCACGACAGTTCTGCAGTTATGAATTCTACATTAAATGAGCTGAGATTAAAGGTACTTAATCAGTTTTCTGGATTCTATCACTGTACTTTCCTAATACCTAAGATCTGTTGAAAATTTGTTGCACATTTGATCTCGATTTTCAATCCACAATGCGAGCATAGCGATTTTATTAAACAATACTTACAAATACGCTCGGTGCTGATATCGCTTCACTGGCATCGAGGGTCCCGTCCAAAATTTGCTGGTTAATCTTATACTTGCGGGCCAAGTTGAAGTTTTGAACGTCTTCTTGGGTCATAGGGAAGGTGATAAGAGGCCGCCTAAATTAAAAAAAAACACTTAAGCATCTTATGTTTTGTGGTTTATCAATTAGAGTAGAATTTATTGCAATTCGTCTTCGTCTTTAGGTTTTCTAACCTCAATGGGAAAACAAATTATTATAATGGTATTGTTAAATAGATACGGAATTTCTGTACGTGAATCCAATTCGCACTTAGCCAGTTTTCTTTGCACAAGAGCGATAAAAATATTATACCTACGGGCAGAAAGATTTCATGGACTGTGATCTTATTTCGAAAAGTTTGTTGCACGTATTACAGGTTAGGTACCTAAAGGGATCAAGGTAGAGCGGCCTTTGGGGTAGTTTGAAGTGTTTCTTGATGTAGTCTTCGTCAAGGAGTTGGAAGTCGCTTTGGGCGGAGATGCCGGCGGAGGCCGGGCGTGGCTTTTTGGCGCCTCCTTGGTCGGCCAGCCGCGCGTCGTCGCGGGGCACCAGGCAGATGAGTGGCAGGCTGGCCTTCGCGCTACCACCTTGGCCATGGCCATGGCCCGGGCCGGAACAGGTACAACAGCTAATAGACAAGCCTGAGGTCAGAGCCCTTGAAGTTTTTTTGATACAGTAAACGCCAGAAAGGCATCAGCGAAAATTTTATCAATTATGAACCATGGCGAAATACAGCGGACCTCTCGTTTACATTAATCTATAGCAATTATAGCCATTCAAATACTGTCATTAGCACAACTAAAGATAATTTAAGAATTGGAACTAAAAATATCGCTTAGTTCGCGCCAGTAGTGTGGCTAAAAGTCCAAAAAAAACTCTACAAATTAACAATCCGTAGCAGCGTGTGTTAGGTAAATAGGTACCAAAAGTAATTAAATATTACACATTGACAACGTTTTGTGTGTGGGTCTCAACAATTAAATACAGTCAAAGAAACTGAACACGCACCTTTGTAAAATCTTTTCTCATACAATTTCGCAATAATTTCTTTAGCAGGTCTATGGTAAGCCATTATGATATTTCCAGTGAAAAGGTTCCACAGTGGTACGTGATTCAGTTTCTATCACTGTACGTATAGACAATTTATTATGACAATCAAATCAATAAGGTGCTCAAAAAACGAAAAGCAAGATTACGCCAATTACCTAATACAGACAAACGGAAACAAAGTGAAAAGATTTAAAAATACCATACCTTGTCATGTTCGTGGGATTTGTTTTCGTGGAAGTAAAATATTAATGTTTATGGATTTACTGGGAGCTTTTCATCTTTTTTTGGATCTATTGTGGACCTTTTTGTGCTGTGCTTATTTGTTTTATTTCATTTTGATAACTTAAAATCCCAATAGGGCCAATTTGTGAGAAAAGGCTTCGCAGCCCATTATACCTATGATTTTGTTTTTAATAATTGTCTTTACTAAGTCAATCATCAGTTCTTTATGGAAGTAAGTTTTATATATGGCCAGTGTAGGACATCAACATGACAACCAAAAAGTTTTCTTATGGTTGATTATGGTCTGTTTCAATAAAGGTACGACCACACCGCCGCTTAAAAAACGGTGACGTTACGGAATCGCAACAAAATGTATGAAGAAACGGTGAGAAAACATGACGCCTACGACACGTCACTGCGTATACGCGGCGGTGTGGTCGCACCCTAAGGAAGGGTTGTATGTGACATTAACATTGACAAATCTAGAGGTGAGGCTTCTTTGTGACACCTTTCGCATGAAACGATTATCGATTATATCTTAGTACGAATAACAATCGATTCCATAAAAATAACAACGACATGTTAATTAATTAAATAAAGGCTATTTCGATATACTCAAGTCAATCTCCTAAGATGTAATAATTATAATTCATATTTTACGCTTTTTGCCAAGTTGTGTTTTTTCAACAAAATAGGTTGCATAAAATATTATTTAACTTCATTGTGTAATTGAAGTTCTAATGAATCTATTTATTAGGTACTAATAACATATTGGTATTGTGTAGTGAGTGTGAAAGAATGTAAAATACTCACTTCATATTTTTGTAGGTTGTCTTTGGACTTTCGATTATACGCGATTTTAACCGATTACCCAATTATACATAGACACCTCTCTAGTTTTAATGACCATAGAACGTAACCTAGCAACGTCTCGTCAATTGTGACATATTGAAAATTTGTAGGTACGTGAAAATTATGTAAACGCAAAAAACATCGCCGTGTTTATTTTTAGAACATCTTTCTGTCACAACTTTCGTGAACGCTAACAGTTACATTCTATGGATCTGTCACACAACCCTTCCTTATTGAAACAGACCGTAGGGTGCCACAAAGAACCCTTATAGGAAGGTTCGCCACATCTGTTCAGCTCAGAGATCTTTTAGTAGGTACGCAGCCAAGTCCTCAAATCTGTTATTTAAAATGGTCATGAACATAAATCTTCTTCTCTTATATCTATTATTATTACCTACCTATATAAAAATGAAATGAGTTTGTTAGTCGCGCATAAACTCGAGAACCGCTGGGCCGATTTAGCTGATTTTAGTTTTGTAACGTTTGTCGCTGTCCAGGGAAGGTTTATATTACAGTGAGAAAAATGAGAAAATATCAATAAAAAAATAATGGGGCGAAGCCACGGGCAACAGCTAGTAGGTATATTTATATAAAAATGGATTGCTGTTCCTTTGTCTCACTAAAGCTCGAGAATGGCTGAACCGATTTGGCTAATATTGGTTTTGAAATATTTGTAGAAGTGAAGGTTCCAAACGATGAGAAATTACAAAAAATCAGAAGAAATAAACTAGAATGAGGGTGAAGCCGCAGGCAGCAGCTAGTATTAAATAAATTCATTTACAAAAGTAACAAAATAAAATGATTGTTTAATGGAATGTGGAATGGGGATGATGATGCTGTGGGAGTCGTTGGTGAAAACTGTTTATCGTTCCAGGTATTTTTATGGTGCTATTTTTTTTTACTGTAACCTCCCGCCAATCTACAGACCGTAAAATTGAGTGGTTCAACCCGACACGCACTTGGTTATAACCTAACATGTTCGCGTTATGTACCTACCTACTACACCTTTTCTCATTCGACCAATTTTGTTTAAGTAGTATAAAATGTAAACATCCAGCCAAACAATCAATGTTACTTAGATATTCTTATACGAATACATATATGTACAAATATATGAAAATGGACTTCTAAGGGACTCTCGGTAAATAGAAGGGGGAAACTTTTCTACCTTACGGTGTAAAAATTAAGTGTCAGTATATTTGTTAACATTTGCAAGTCGGTGCCATGGCGACACGTGGACGGCGCGTGCCAGTATTAAATGCGCATTGCAGAGTTAAACGTTGGATTGAAGCTACCTACCCATCCTTTTTTATTTTTAACCCTTAAATGTATACCGAACTCGTATTTCAACCGATGTTGTTTATTTTCTAAAATCAGTAAGTATTTAATGTAGGTTTCATACCTACGGACTATTCCCATTGCTATATATGTATAGTTCTACATATAAATCATTTCACTGGTTTTGATGACACAAAAGTATCTAAGTAGGTACCTACCTAAAGACACAAATTGTTGCGTAATCATTTTATTTTAATGAATTCGCCGTAAACAAACATCATAATCAGTAGCAATCAATTAACTATTGTTTTTTTTATATATTGGTGTTATTTACACATAAATACATCAGTCTTAAGTATATCTACATATAGGCCAGAGGCCTATCTAATTGTCTAACTTGACTATTTCAACGATTTCATTAGTGAAGAGCGCCGCTTGGCTACGACGTAACTAGGTCAATAGGTTGAAACGGCAGCAAACTTAAGCGGCTAGACAAGTAAGGGATACTGTAGACTTCAAAGGTAGCACAGGCAGACAAGACAAACCCCAATCACAGACGAATCGACTGGTTGCAGTTACATTAGTGTACAGAGGCGTCTCTAGCCCTTGTGGCGCCCGTGTGCAACCAGTACCCTGGCGCCATAACACGGGCGCAGGGTCTTTGAGAGCGCCAGCGCCGCGAGCGACGCATCTTTGGAGGTGTCGCATTCGAAGGCCCTCGGCGCCCCCTTAGACCCGGCGCCCGTGTGCGCCGCACACCCTGCACCATAGGTAAAGACGCCTCTGCTAGTGTAGGTCCTATCACAAGTGTTCGAACTTAAATAACACTAATTCTAATTCCCATATAACATGATGTTAATCACTAGATAGTATGTATAAAACAAAGTCGCTTTCCGTTGTCTGACTGTCTATCTGTCCGTCCCTATGTATGCTTAGATCTTTAAAACTACGCAACGTTATGCGGTTTTTTTATTAGGTAGAGTGATTCAAGAGGATGATTTATAAATGTGTATATTCTACGAAGACGAAGTCGCGGTCAGAAGGTAGTCACTATTATAATAGAGTGATAAATCCGAGAATCTACTGACATAAGGAAATGTGTCTACCTGTAGATTTGCACGCAAATCCAGCTAGTCCAACATTATGTGACGCTTATCCCCGCCGCCCACGCCTGGAGAATTAGCCTTTCGATTTATCGTGTTTGCTTAGTGACGTTTCACCGACGACAAATAAAACGATTCCCGATGCCCCAGGGTACGTTTTATTGCTCCCTCTGAATAATGACTTCAAATACTGAATACATCGTAGCAACGTGATTTAAGTGGATCTTTGATTATGTGAGCATAACCCTGTAAAGAAATATAGGCACACGCTTAAAAACGATTGAAGTAGGTACGTAAACCGTGATTGTTCGCTCAATTGAATAAAATTGCTTCTTTCGAGGCGTTCCAATTTTAATATTGCAGTGTGGCATCTCTGTTGTTCCCCGTTTCTGTTTACAAGCGGAAATTGAATGAATTTTATCGAGCAAGGTGCAAACATAGAAAACTTTTTCAAGTATCTTCTTTGCGTAAGCCATAGAGGGTTTCTGCTGGAAGCGGTCTTGTAAATAAATATCTAAATATATATTAGCGTATTAGCGTTCCCTTATAGTTTCGTCCTGTCCGCATGTCAATTATAATAATAAATGGGCAACTTGGTTATGTGAATGAAATTGTGAAGTTAGGTATCCCTTTTTAATTGCTACATCTTTTTGTTCGATATGTGATATAGACTCCATAGTTTTGGAGACATTTCTAAGAAACCGTCATTCGTACACAAAAAGATGCAACTGCCATAATTTTCCTGTAATATATAGATTCGAAACAATTTCGCTTCATTCGGACTACGGAACCCTTGTTTATGGGTAGCCCGACACGCTCTTGATCGGTTTTCTTCAGTAGCTGTAACTAAGTACTTAGCATACTCGTATTGATTTGTGGTGTTCAATAAAGAGTAATTGTATTGTATTGTATTGTATGGATAAATATGTCCTTCCAGCACTCTGTGTTACTGTAAAGTCACGTAAAGTAATCTTGAGAATTTGTTTACAAACCGTTGAATGTCGTGACACCTGTTGGAGGCACTGTTTGAACATCGATCAAACAAAAGTCTTTTTAAGGCAGAAATACCTACATAAGTATGAATACTAAAATTAATAACTCACCAATACCGTTATCAAATTATAACATTATAAATATTGGGTTGTTTGAGTTTCTATGATTTTAAATTGAATTTAATGTTGGACGCTATTTTACTCGTCTTTCTTAAAATAGTTTTCATCAGAGAGCGCTGCACTCATTCACATTCACACTTTTTTCTCATTCACATAGAAATTCATACCTATCAGAACAGGACTTCTACTACCTACAAGACGCTTAGGGTTGGATAAAGATGGTTGGCCGATAGATTTAGAAAAGGAGATTTGGAAGTATTTTGTTAATTTAGTTTCTTTACTTTTTAATTTTACTTACCAAGACATTCCAGTAAGTACTTCTGGTATTAGTCTAATTTTAGAAGCTGACGACATGTCAAATGACTCCTCCGTTGCCCGAATGTTTATTCACGGGAGCTTATTGGAGTCCAATAACTCTTTCGTCGGTGTCGTTACTGTTTGCATTACGGGCTGAAACTTTTATTAACTCCATAGAACATTTTCCCAAAAATTGTGCTTTAAATCGCCATTACACCTGAACGCACCGATTTTGAATTCGGAATAAAAATTGACCAGCAGCAGGTACGACACAAATCCCACAACATGCATTGTATTTTGAGCTTAGAACTACTTATCATGGACCGACTAATTTATGCTTAACACCGTTTAATATAAATGTACATGACATTACAATCTAATAAATAAATAAATATTTAATTGATCGTAGATTTTGTAGTATTTTTGGAGTGGGCTAGGGTCGACAGTAGTGGCAGATATTAAATTGTTTGTACCAAGAATCAAAATGATTTAGAACAATACAATAAATATTATAGAGATGTTTCGTAATAAAATAACAATTTCACCAAAAAAAACCGATTCAAGTCTCGTCTTGAAAACCGCTTGTTGCCTATAGTCTGGCAGATAAACCACTGCAGCCAGATGACACTTTCAGTGTTGTCAGTTTTTGGCAAATATTAAATAGTGATGTGACTTAGTGAGTGAATGAAAGAATGAACGATGTAATTAAATTAATTTGCGTCATAAATGAGAATTTTCAAAGCGTATTTTAATAAAATGATTTGTTCAATAAAGTTTTTTTGGATGTTTTCTAGTTAGTAGTGTAAGAGCGCGATTTGGAAATGTGCGGAAGCATGTCAAATCAGTTACCAGTTTTCAACTCATTCCCCATTTTTCCATAAATAAAACAACAATTATCACATTAATATTTTTTTCTACCTTTGTACTTTTACCTAAAAACTTAAATTATTCCGAATCAGTTTCACTGCTGCTGTCACTATTTACGTGTATTACAAAGTCATCGCACATTTTATCTACTATGTTAATATGAACCTTGAATGCCTCAAAATTATCGCGCTTATTTAGAAATATACTAAACTACGAATGTGACATTCATAAAATATTTCGTTCGTTCAATAATCAAATCATTCATTACGTGAGCTTAGTCGAGCACTAGTGAAATAAATGTGGTATCATTATTTCGTAAAATGACATTTGGAAGTGTCATCTGGCTGCAGTGGTTTAGCTGCCAGACTATACCTCTACTTTTTCTTACTATGTACCTTTTTTTGAGGCGTCCAGGAAGACAACTACATATATGTATTGTATTGTTTGTTTATACTGGCTGTTGCTGTTCAGCAGGGCAATCAAAATTTTTACGAAAATTATTCGAAGAATTTGAAGAATTTTGGGTTCCGTAATAGATAGTACCTACGAGTACTTATACAAAATCATTAAAACTAATTAATTAAAAAGTGTATTGTTTTATTTTGAACTACAACATAATAATAGCTAAATTATGTAAAGTAGTTTTTAGGACTTCCATTGTTTTGGAACATAAATTAAATATAAATGAAATTGAGAGAGTTGCAAATTCATTCAATTTTAGAAATTGTACTACAATTGTAATCAACACAGCATTTCTTTATTACTTTGGTGTTACGATTATCTTTTTGATAGGTAAGTATTTTTTTTAATAAAATTGAGCGGGAAATTCTTTCGTTTACGCTCGTCCATAGAAATCCTCGCCTTTGACTCGGATTTCAATTCGTACTCGTCTAGTAGTTTACTGGTCTCTTCGTAACGTAGGTTCTATTGCTCCGTACTTTGGATTTTGCAGCAGACACCGAAGTATGTATACCTGTCTAAGCGATGTACCTATTTATTTTATGCTAGCCTAGCTGTTGCCCGCGAATTAGTTTATATCGCTGTCCCTTCATCTGTCATTCACCATGCCGTAGATGTAGTCAGTCGTCAATGCTTATTTGTATGAGACCTCGTCATTGAGGCGATTTATGGTTTAGATACTACGAGAGTCAAGAGCACGGCATAACCAAACCACCTTTATATCTTTTGCAGGTGGCTCTTTCCAAAACAAAATTCTAAAATGAAATTAAAAAAAAAAACATTTATAGATCTAATTTTGATAAATAGTGGAAGACCTTTCGTTATCGGATACTATCGAAAAAAAAAGGACTTATTGTAAAATTTTACTGAATACCTACTGAAATAACCTATCAGACGTAAATGAATGTCATTCATAAGCCATTTCAAATTAGTCCAAAATTTTCATCAAGGTTGCTAAACGCAAATGTTTCCCAGGAGAACCTGTAAAAAACAACGTCGGTTTGGCTTAGTCGGTCACGTGGAAAGCTTGATTTCGTCGGAAAAATCAATTGGACCGATTTTATCGCGATCAACTTTGGAGTACTAGCGATAAAGGACGATAAACGTGCCGTTATCGAGTTTTGTTAACTATTGATAACGGGATATATCGCTCTTATTGCGTTTATTGACACTATTATTCATTTAAAGTACCAAAAAAAATTGCCAGTGGTGCCCGTGAAGCCTTTAAACATTTATTTTCTGCCTAACTCTTTCTCCTTCAATTTTGTATAAAAATCATCGCCCTGGTCCGCTTAAGACAAACCCTAAAATCGCATTTCTATTATTTCAGTGGAATATTTCATATCATGTGTACACTGTGTACAGTACACGGCACAATATTCAGGCTGTCTACAGACTGCTGCTCCACAGGGTGTGCTCGTCCCGATTAAAACCCATTGAATCGAAGAGAATTCCATGGCATCCCTCTACTGAGAAATATGTTTTGTGTTGCGGATGCCCCAATACTTTGCGAGTATTCTGTGAGGGAGAGGACCATGACGTCATGGCACAATAGCTGACTGAATTTACGAGTTAGCATTTAGTAGGGAGGAACACGTGCGTTTTTGTAGGGCAACAACGGTTTAGATGAAAATTTAATTAATAGTTTGCCTTCTGATTTATGGAGGAAAAGCATCTCGATGACAGCGGAACGTTGGATTATATTATCTTTTTGAACCATTTGCGAACTAAAAAATAAAGTTAGGTAGTGTGATTGACCCTCTATGCTAGAGTTTAATAGAGCCAACGACTGTAAATCGCTTACACACACATGAATAAGTTGTGGATTTGAACATGATTTGAATATATAAAGAGGAGATTTTTAATTCGTATTTTCAGTGCATCAGCGAGATCTATTTACGTAAAATGTAAATTGCTGGAGATGGAATCCATAAGAATATTGTTATGCAATGCATTGTGGTGCAAAAATCTTCGCCAGAACATGCGAAATTGGATGGAAAAATCACGCATTTAAGCGTGAACACGACGTCGGCCGCAACCATGGACGTAAACGCACCTCACTGCATCGAGCGCGCTTGCGCGTCGCAAATCGCCTGTCAACCCGTGACATTGCGTATAATACGTCACGCCTAGTTACCACCCCCCACCCTCGCTCCCCCGTGACTGATCGCCCTTGACTAATTGAGGAGTCCCTGAAGGTACACATAATAAAAACAAAATGTGACACACTATTCAAAGGTGACGTGACGTCACAGTGTTATAGGATAACTTGATGTGTAAAATTAGCGGAACTTTGTTTTTCTTTTTTATGCCGGCAAATACGTGTATGAAAGTCACGGTACAGTTAGTAACAGAAGTAGATTATGTACGCAGTTTTAGAGTTCAAATTGTTCTACACAAGACTATCGTTAATGTGTGCGCATCTTTAGGAGCTTTTCACCGTTTTTTATTCTAATTCTGCCTCTGACTGTTCAAAAATGTCATGTCATTTCGTGTTGAATATAAAACGTACCCCTTGAATTATCTGAATGGAAGGCCCAAATTTTTGAAGCAATGTCACTCGAAAGTGGTAAAATCTGTGTAATGCTACGAAATTACAGCTCAAATTAAAAACGAATAGTTGACTAGATTGATTAGAGCTATAATTTTCTTCTAATCTAGTCGTAGGTACCTAATTTTACTATATTACCTACATGGCACAATTTTTCACCACTTTCGAGAAGTACTTTATGCATATAAGTATAGTGCTTTCAAAAATTGGACCCTTGGCCAAACAATCAGGGTGGCTTTGAGATAGAACAATTATAGCAAATAAAGTATCTCAGATCTATTGCCGCCCTAATTCAAAAGGACGCATGTCTAAAAAAACAGATTCTTTTTTTTACATTTTTGGACAGAACAAAATCGCCTATAACATGATTTCTATTATTTTCGCCTATTCCCTCGATGGGCTTTTTACCATTTGCGCTAGAAGAGAAGCAACTGGAACATTCTATGTTTTTTCTTTGCTCCCGCACCAGCATGGAAGCACCTACCTAGTAGTTATTATCTCCTGATAAGATTTTTTTTATTATTTGAGTTACTTATATTTTTGAGCATTAAATAAGTACTTACTTACTTAATTCCTTTATCGGCTTCATCGCTATCACTACCACATGTTTCTAGCATCGCAATGTCTGATTCAGGAGATCAGTCTTAAAATCAAGTTCCGAATACATTTAAGCAAATAAGTAAGTAAGAAAATGTTTTAAATTTCGCAGTATTAAACATCAAATCAGTTAAGAATTTGGTAATAAAACCGAGCAAGGTTGAATTATTATATCGTACGTTGCAATATGTCGCTTAGGGGTGTATTTAGGTTATTGTTATGCACCCTACACCGCTTGCACCCTATGGTGTGGGCTGTAAGGTTACGGATGCATTCCTAGGCACACGTGTGGCCAGCACATGCGGCATGCCTTCGTTGCACTTACATAATTGCGAGCAGTATATGCATAATTGGTATCGGAGACATATATTTAAGCGATGGTCTTTTGCGTGAGTTAGGCCAATACATCCTTTGAAACTTACACCAAATAAAAAGTCTTGTTTAATTAACCTTTTAAGTGTGAGCTTTGAGGATACGAAAAATAACAACCTGATTCAATTATTATTATACTGGGACAATACTAGTATTGATCGCAAATCATGCTCACAGATAACGAAAAGGTAAGTCATAAATAAATACGGCTAGGGGCCTGATTTTTGAAAGCACATGCGTGAAAATACCACTCGAAAGTGGTGAAAAATTGTGCTGAATTTGAAATACGAGTAGCTTCGAAGGAACATACGGCTACCATTAATCATGTGGACTAGTCAAAAATTTGATAAGAGCCGTAGTTTTGAAGATATAAACAGATTTATACCACTTTCGAGTGGTACTTTCGCGTGATGTGCTTTCAAAAATCGCCCCCCAGGTCGAGAGCTTGACTGCTCAAAACACGCTCAAAAGAGGACCTGTTATGTCTACGTAGCCCATCAATCAGTGTATTATTCCTTTCTATATCGTTCTCTTTTGTATTGTCTACTAGTAATATGAATTCAATGGAGAAGTGGCGCTTTCTATCGGTTTCGCAAAACTTGTTGCTTTGTAATACGCTTGTGACATCACATTATTTTATTACCTACATATTTAAACACATTTGTATTAGAAAAAAAAAATTAACGGAACCAACATGTAATGAACGCCTACAGATTCTACAGAGAAGTAGAGTACTATACTCTCTATATTATCCTATCGTAGTTCAATTTGCTAATAAAACGAATCGAAAATTACGCATTCCATTACATGATAAAACTTGTTAGATTGAAGCACATCCCATCCGCTTGAAGACGCTTGGCGGCGAAGATTCTTAAATTTGAGAAGGACACTTTAAATCTGAAGCTTAGGTTGTGATTAAAGTGAGTATACGCCCACCTGACGCTCGGGTGATTTTCGGGTCCACTTTGGTCCCGGTCGGGTCGGAGGAGGGGGGGAGGGGCCGTATTTCACAATTAAATTTTTCTGGCGCGATCTCACCGAGTGTGTACGCCAAGCTACGCCGCTACGCGAGCTGGGGGTGGAAGCCGGTGGCGCTCAAAGTTTTCGGCTGTACTGTTTTTTCCATCTTAATCGTACTTAGTAATTTATTATAGTTTAAGTATGAATTTTATATCACGTCAAAATAAATGCCATTCATTGAATAGTTTCTAATATAAAATAACACTTTTGATACCTACGTCTAAGCTTGTCATAAATAAACTTTTTTCTTTCTTTCTTTCTTTTAAAGACATAGTCGGACAAAAAATATATTTTATTAAACATTATTAATCATTAAACTCATGAACTATACGCATGTACCTACATACACACATCACAAAATACTCTTACCTACGAGTATATTACATTCCAACACCTCCTACCTTGTGCACAAAGCCATCCCGACTATTTATTGCACAGTTTGAGCTTCCCAGGCACCTAGTTTAATATCGCAGCGGCGACGACACGGGCGTCACGTGCTGGCAAAGATACGCAGACACTGACGCGGGCGCACACAGACGCGCCCGTGTACGCGTGCGTGTGACCTGGACGCCTTGCGCTGAAATCTTGGAATTCCCGTCCCAGTCTCTAATGTTTTTCTCGCCTTTTGTTTACTTATGTTTATTAAAAGTCAATATACATTATCTTACTAGTTAGACCTTGAAGCTAATGCTAATATTATTAGTTTAAAAATTAAAAAGGGAGGAAATGGCTTAGCTCGCACGAAGCGCTTTTTTTGCAAGTCCTAACGCTAAAACGCTGTAAAATAAGTTAGGATTGCTCCAAATCTCTAAGTCAACACAGTAAACGTCCACAAATCCATGGCCACGGGAATGGAACTCAACACTAACTTAAGCATTAACTTAAACTGAATCTCTCTTTCACATATCGGTTAAAAAATGCGATCCGTAACTACAACTCATCCCCAAACATTAGGGGTAATCAGTCCCGGCCAGCATTACGGCACCTGTTACAACGCCCCTAGGAATAACCCCTATTGGCTTTACACTTTATTATTTTACAATGTAGAGCCAAAATGTATCTTATGCCAACACGATACCTAACCAAATTAAGTTTTTAATTTTTTATTTGTTTACTTTTCTGAAATCCGGCTAATAAGATTTAAACGCGAATTATAAAGGTACGTAAGTAGTACATGTGTTGAACAAATACGAACAACGCGTGATCTTAACGACAATAAATGTGGAATTAAAGTATATTATAGTTTTTGATACTGTACAAGTTGTACTAGAAAAGTTATGTTTGCTAAATGTGGGAAAAAGAGTTTTCTATTAAAAAAAGCTCATTCCCAGCTCTCATTCATTAGTAGATCTGTACTAAGCTTTTCTTCTTCTTCTTCCCATTAATGGCGGCCTTAAGGCTTGGTTGGGCCAATGTCAGTATAATAAAAAATTTCAAAAATCTTGTGTTTTTAGAGACGGTATTTTCCTGCTGTCTTCACTTACCTAAAGTCTGTCAAAAAAGAGATGAAATTAAAAAGTGGCAATACTGTAGTGTCGTCCCTTCCTAATCTATAAGTATAAGAAAACGGGACGACACTACAGCCACTTTTTAATTTCTTCTCTTTTTTGACAGACTATATAATTATGGTGCGTTATCCAGCTCGCAAAAGTATGCATACATTCACTTAAGTAAGTACCACCATACGTACTCGTAACATGTCAGCGGTGTTGGTGGAATGGCTTATAAATTTTGCACTAGAAAACTTACTGAAAGTTAAAATTAACTGCCCTGAAGAACACAGAACACACAGCTCGATGTGGATGTACATACCTACATCAAAATTATGAATCAACCTGTCTGCTGTTCCGAAATCGGATCCCGTGGCACAATAACGTTCAGGAATCCCGACGTCACTCAAGCGCTCACGATTGTAATAAGGCACGGTTAGCGCCAAGTGTGACGGGACATTAATAATCAACCCTTGTAGTTGCAGTTGCTGAGCAAGTGCACCGAACGTGCCTCTGAATGCGAGCGCTGTCATCAATTACACTGATACGAATTACTGTCACGCCGCATTGTCTCGCCACCCTACATCGTGACCTGGTTCACGTCGAGTAACCAGCTTATTTAAAACTAGCTCTTGCCCGCAACTTTTCTGTTTCCCGAAGCCATGTGGCTTATACAGTGAAACCTGGATAACTGGGACTTCAAGGGACCAGCAAATTAGTCTCACTTAAAGAGGTATTCCACTTACGCAGTGTCTCAGATAGCCAGGTATAAATAAATATCTGTCTCAATTACGGAGGCTCCCATTAATAGACGTGAATATAAAGGTTATTTTCAGTTATAGAGGCGCGATTATGAAATAAAATAACGTATTATACATAGGTACCTATTAGTAATTAAAGGGTGGATTTTTGACGTAATTTGTGTGCCATGCTAAACGTATTGCACACAAATTACAACGTCAAAAATCCACCCTAAAAGAAGGAATAAACAAAAATAGGTAGTCAAAGTACGTTTTTAAAAAAACGCAAGTAAAGATTTAAACTTTAATTTCGACATTTAACAAATAGACGCCGATAATAGCAAAACAAAACTAAAACGGGAGGACATTGAGGCACAAAATTAGCCAAGTACCGAATTAGCGGGTAAATTTAGTAAATAAAACGAAAATTTAAATACGTACTTAGTGCCAATTACATAAATTTGTCTCAGTTACAGAGGTCATTGGTAGTGAAAATCGAAGGAAACAATTAAGATAAATTGTTCTTTAAAATATAATTTCAGTAAAAGAGGTAAAATACAGGACGAATCCCAGATATAGAGGTCAGTGTTGTCTCACTAATAGAGGTAGGTAATTCAGTGCCAAGGTGCCGGGACCACAGCATGAGTTCCAGCTATGGAGTTTTCTCACTTATCCAGGTCCCACTTGAACCAGGTTTCACTGTAGCTACTTATCAGTATAAGAACTGTTAGAATTCGTGCTATAGATTCGGATATTATCCTCTACATGGTAGCATAAACAAACGTATGTACTTATACTTCTTTAATTTATCAACATAGGGTAATCGAGCTTAGCTAGCTGTTAGCACAGTGAGATAAAACGCGTTTTCCCAGAGGTTACACCTAAGTAAATTGATTTTTCGCTCAATAAAACTGCTCATGTACAGCAAATTAGGTAAGTACATCAAAACTGCTTAAATGTCGTTTTCGAAGTATAACATTTGAGTCGCTCGAAATTTAAAACCTGCCAAGTGCGAGTCGGACTCGCGCACGAAGGGTTCCGTACCAGAAATACTCTGTTGTATGGGAGCCCCCTTAATTATTATTATTATTTTGATTTTAGTATTTGTTGTTGTTGCCACAATAAAAATACATAATCTGTGCAAATTTCAACTGTCTAGCTATTACGGTTCTTGAGATATAGCTCGGCGAGTGGTAGCCATGAAAAAGGGCCAAAATATCACGTTTTTTGTATGGGAGCCCCCCTTAATTATTATTATTATTTTGTTTTTAGTATTTGTTGTTATAGCGGCAACAGAAATACACAATCTGTGAAAATTTCAACTGTAGCTATTACGGTTCTTGAGATACAGCCTGGTGACAGACGGACGGAAAGCGAAGTCTTAGTAATAGGGTCCCGTTTTTACCCTTTGGGTACGGAACCCTAATAAAAATGGAATAGGTACCTTAGGTGCCAGTAATTTCACCAGTTGTCTTACTCTCCATGCCGGAACGCAGTAGCGCAAGCCCTGCTGCTTGCCATGTGACGGTGATAGCAATCTGGACGGACCTTGCACGAGGTCTTACCTACCACCCACAAAAATTGTCTGCCTATGTGAGCTCAATCTTTCGAGGCTTAAAATCTAGTTTTAACTCCCTTTTCCAAATTGTTCACGTTCGGTTCTACTACGGTCCCCTCATGGTATACAAGTGCTGCAGTGGCATTACATAAGTTCCCACGGATTTGACTGCGAGCGACTAACCGCTAAACCCCTGGATAACGCGGCATACATCACTATCGCGGCTAAGGCCGGGATAAGCCCGGTATTAACGCGTGGATATGCACGGTTATGTAGCTTTATTTTATAGTTATGGCTATATTAATATCAAGCAATAAGATTTACTAGGGAATCAAATAAATATCTGGGCGGCAATTTGAGGGCGAAAAATGAAGGAAGACTATATACTTAGTCATCGTTTAGTACGAGGGCGAAAAATGGAGCTAGACTATTATTTAGTCATCGTTTAGTACCTATTTTAAAATATGTTACCTGCCTACAATTAACTCTACATACATTTATAATTGATTTCATTATAAAATTAAATCGACGCGTTACGAATTATTGATTCAGTTTTACTCTATAAGAGTGCCGAAACGAAAGGTTCAAATTGTCATTTGAGTTTTTTATGAATATTACATTAATTAACGCTACGGCTGCTAAAGCGAGTGGTGGATTACCATTTTATTAATCCCAGGAGTTAATTTATTGAAATAAATGAAATGGCTTTGTTTTAATGAGACGCGCCAGCCATCTTTAGAACTGTGAAGAAGTTTTTTTTTGAATAAAAACGGTTGTCTAAAGACAAAATTAACACTCTAACGCTAAATGAAGTGAACAGATTCTGTATTAACTTTGTTGGGTCATTGAATGGTTTTGTATCTAAAGTTGACTTTAAAGTCATTATTTTGTGAGGGTGCAGTATCTACACGTCAGTGAAAATGAGTTCGGAAGTCACGAAATGATTATTTTGATGCGTCGAGCACAGATGCTGCTATAATAGGATTAGCACTGCACGCCAGACTGTGATTTTTGACTGGGCATTGAAACAGAGACACCCCAATCAAGCTTGCATGGAACTGCACAGCTTGATATATATATATAAGGGGTTCTAGCTATCTGTCAAAAACTAACACAATCGTGCTTAACGCTAAGTTATCTTAAAATCAAGGTACTGATAGTAACCTAGTAAACTAAGATTAGTTTCAAAAATTGTTTTGACCGATAGAAACAGTAATTTCTAGATTTTTATTAATCTTAGTACATACCTGTGATACCTATTACTATTATGAAAAGTGTTTTTGCGTAACAAGTGCCAAAACTAAGAATATTTTCAGCTACCATTATTAGATAAAGATGATTTCATTTTATCTCAGGTATAAACGAGTATTATTGTAAATTTAAGCACGTGTTCCGGGAGAACAAGTTTACGGGTTCCCTTCATGTTCCAAAATTCGTACTGCACATTGCTACGAGACAGGAAATTCGATCTCCGAGGAGCAAAAACATGACTGAACTTCCGAAATCGCAAACTTTCCTTGAAGTATGTGGCAAATAAAAAAATTAGGGGGAGTTTTTTTTGCCTCCGGGCGCTTTTCAGAGTTTTACGTACGAACGTAAATGCAAAATGTAAGTTTAAACACAGAACTGTTTGTTTAGATACATGAAGAGCCTACGAATGGACCTAACGAAGTAGATGAATTTCGTGAAAATTTCCGATCTACCTAACGCAAATAATTTGTTTGTAGTTTCATGCATTGGAGCAGTGCAAAGAAAACGCAAATTAACCAACGAAAATGTTGCCTTTGGATTGGATAAAAACTACTTAAGAAGAGGAATATCAAGCTGTAAACTAAGCGGTTAACGAAATATGTATCTTCATTAAAGGTTAGTTAGTATACGCTACCTGGAAAGTTCAAGCAGCATCAGAAACTCCGTCATAGTTTTGTAAGTTTTCTTACCAATAATTTCGTATGCCAAAGTTTCGATAGTTTCAACGCTGCTGAAATGAGTTACTGCGGAGTCAGTCGATCCTAAGCCTTCTAAACAACGCGGACAAAACCAGTTTTAGTATAAGTTAAGTACCATCAGCCAAATATGTGGTCTACCACCCTAAGGTTAATTGACAATATTTCAATTTTTTTTATATTCATAAATCAAAAATCATTTCGAGAGAAACACTTGTAGAACACAAAAAAAATATTTTTGTATTTTTCGGTACAGTATTTTTTGGAAAAATTAGCAAAATATGTAAAACGGGAAATAACGTCCAGCGGCCGGTCCAATACTGCCATTATAAAAAACATTGTCTTCCGGGTTTCCCTTTGACATTTACAACTTTCACAACACAACACTACTGATAGCTGACGGTTAATTGATTCGCACACCACTCGATTTTTTGTCATCGGGAACATTAGATAACTGTTTGCCGGGCAATAATGATAATGTTTTTGCAAGTTTTCATTTAAAATTATATTTTTTGTGTTCTGTTTGAGTTTGTCAGCTCGTTTTGACGTTCATCGACATTGACAACTACATTCACTGTCATACTATTTAAGCACAGGTTTTATCGGTCAATTAATGTAATTATTTCAACGTTTTTTTAAGTGTACAAAACAAAGCATTGACGTCATTTCGCTAATACTTGACGTTTGTTACTTACGTCCTTTCTGCTTGAGCAACGATTGAAATGGATTATTCTACGAAAATACAAGATTTTCACAAATATAAAAAATATGTGTGTCTTAAAATTGTGCGCTCTTTCCAGTCAGACAATAAAAAGTAGCACTTAAAAATTGAAATATTGTAAATTCCTTTGCCAGTCACAATATAATGTCGACAGGCTGTCAACTTTAAAGTTCGACTTTACCGACATTTTCATTTAATAGGAAGTTGGGATGAAAAGTGGTAGACCAAATAAGTATTTGGGCGACCGTACCTACATACCTAACGGAGGGCTTTCAAAAAAGGCACATTTAAATTGAATTATGTGTACAAAATGAGACTCCCACAGAATCGTCATAATTCTGTGATAAATAATTCATATAGCATTGACAACGTAAGCCTCGGCGCTGGCAGATACTATTTAATTTGCGGCGCGTGCGACCTCTCCCTCCGATAATGACGTCTCGTGGTAACTGTTTCCAAATTAATAGGGCACGTTTGGTTGTATTCTTGTACATTGTACAACCATTTCATATTAACTACTAAATTCTTGGGGAATTTTATATTAATTGAATTCATACACAAATACAGTGCTTCTATTTCAGCATTCAGGAGCCTCTTGACTCGGAAAACTTCGTGTTTCTTCAGTTCAGACGCCAGTCATATGAACATTGAATTAAAAATTTAAAACCCCCCAACCTTAATTTCTTTTTCCAAAAATGCTGTACATCACTTTGGAAAAGAGAACACACGAGAGACATCGACGTCAAACTTATAACACCCCCTTTTTGCGTCAGGGGTTAAAAACGAAGTTGCCGAGAGGCATTAAAAAAATAGAAGCACTGACTTTGTGTATTTCAGGACGTTTTGTAGTAGTTTACTAAAATGAGAATCCCGGCTGGTCTGTTGTGGTTGTTTACTATGTTTTTGTGTGCGTGTAGTTTATGTCCATCAAAGTTGAAATGTCAAAGAAGAATTTACCGACGTCACTCCTTGTATGCTAATGAATTGCATTGCACTAGCTACAAAGCTATATTACGAATTCCTCAGTTTATCGTTCAGAGCCGTTTTAAACCGGCACTATGATTTTATACGACAATTATAAACAATTTTATTAAATTTTCTGTCAGTGCGATTTTTTTCTTTATGGAGTAGAATATAGAGATTAAAGTTGGGATTCAATTTAGGTGGGGAGTGACGGCGCTGCGATGCCTGGGGCGCTGCGTTGTAGGGCGACCATACTTACGTCTCTTAAAATCTAAATAAATAAAAATGAATGGCTAAAGAAATGTGCTACTAGAAAGCATATTTACAATTCGAGAACAACTCACCGAATTAGATCTTCATCACAAATGTTATTTCTACACAGTTCAAGTCGCGGACAAAAGCTAATTGAGTACAATTTTACACGTAGGTCCCTGCAATTATTTGTTTACAAATAAATAACATTAGTTATCTAATTTGGTATTGGATTTGTTTTAAATTATTCTTCTTCATGTAGGTACGCAATACTTCTGAAAATGTTGAAATAAATTAATACTTAGTTACTTAATAAATGTGCCACAATGCATTGAGTGTATATTAGGTACTGACTGCTCCAAACTATGCCACTATAGCACAATTAATTATTTTGCTTTTCTCATTTTCAGTCTCAATTTTGTTACTGTGTCAGATCACATTTCGTAAACTTCCTTAACATACCTTCCCGGCAGGTTAATTTTAGCCAATGAAGAACGAAAAGTAGTATTAAATAACTCCGTAGGATGGAGCGTCGTGCGGCGCGTGGCACGAGGCGGCGCACGCGCGCCTAAGCCCGCGCAGCCGTCGCCCGCGCCACTAAACGTCAAATCGAGCGATTGATAAGCCGGCCCGCGCCCGCCCGTGTTTGCCCACCGGCCTCCGGCACGTTTATTGCCGCCCGTGGGATGTTAACTTATTGTTGCCATCACAATCAATTCACTATATCATGTCGCGAACCTCGGACCATGGGAACGATAATATTATTGTTTCGACTTCGTGATTTTTGTTTTTGTAATTTCACTATTCGAAAATCTTTTGTGGTTCCAAATTCGCACAATACCTAAAGAGTAAATGTTATGATGTTATGTGTAGACAAAAGCTACGGCAAATTGAAAAAAATGGAGGTAAAGCGCAAAATGAAATTGGCCGTAGTCTGGAGCCAGCGTTTTTACTATGCTTGGACATTTATTTTTTGATAAAAATGCACACTTCAAACAAAGGTCTGTTTATCGAATAGTACCCGGATGGCCGAACGTTGCTCGTTTTTTTGGTATGTTTTCTAAAAATGAATTGCTTTTTTAAAGAAATTAGATAGATAAATTTAACATACCTATTCGGCTTCGGCCCCAACTGAGATTGATGTCGAGGAATCGGTTTCAGACCTAATTTCATCAGACACTAGTTACTGTGTTATTCGTAGAAATAGAATAGAATGCCTTTATTTTCTCCAATCAGTGTTTCTATAACACCTGTATCAATAATCAGAATGTTTTCTATTTGCTCGTGCGCTATCTTCCGCCCCAGGGTAAACAACCCACGCAATTTCGCGCCACATTCGACATTGCATGTTAAACACAGTTGATAACGATTCTACATTAGGTACAATTTATTAACAAATGTCTGGTTCCCATTGCATGTATGCATAGTCAACATACTCAACATAAAGAGAAAAAGCAGGACGTGGCAGGACACAGTCGCGTAAAGAGAACAATTAGGTAAGCGTATGGATAAGTAAATGAAAATATTTTTATAATTATAAACAATATTAAATTATTTGCTTCTAAATCTTAACTTAACTGTATGTCTGTGAATCATCTGTTGAATTAGGCACAGTGTTTCTAGTTTCGATCGTCTACCTAGTCATAATGAAAAACGAAGATTAGGTACTGAGAGACAATCAGAAAATGGAAGCAGTACCTATGTAACAAATAAGACCAGTATTTAAACACAGCACCTACATTAAAAAAACGTGGAAAACTTACCCACGTAATGCAGACTGACACATAAAAGAGATTAATCTGTCAAACGTTTTAAAATAGCTGTCGGCGCGTGTTAATATTCAAGTTTTCATCTCATCGACCCCAGTGAAGAGCGTTCGACTTTCCGACCGGATCGCTATCAACAAAGCGGCACAAGTGCCAATATAGATGTTATCTGTGCCGTGGGATGCGCCGGCGCACGCTCCCACGCGTGCCGGGCGGTGCGGCCGCCGGGGGCGCGCCCGCTACCTGTCCAGACTAAGCTTTAACGGGGCAGACTGTCAACACGGCTATTTTAAAGCTGCGCTGTTATTTTACGTAGGTATTTCTAAATTATAATTACGCATTTAGCTGAAATCCAACAGTACTTACTTAGTACCTTACTTTACGGTTCCTTAGTGATTTACCATTTTTCCTGTACTATTAGATTAACTTTAAAATTTGCGTTTTAATTTTTATAATTCTTGACTAACAATAATGCCGGTAAAAAGGGATAAGGGGGTTCTTCAGTTTTTGTAGAAATCCTTTGTTTTTTTTCCATCAAAACCAGCATCGTATGTACTTCAAACTTTCTAATTTCATAAACATTATGTATAGGTACTCAGTAAAATAAACATTTTATTCTTCCCTGTATTTTAAACAAATAAGTTCGATAATGTTTGTCGCTTCTGCTCACAGGCTGTGTACTCTGAAGAAATGACACCCCATTTTCAAATGCGAAATCTATCACAATTAATCTCCGCTTGGGAAAGTTGCCCATTTGTAATCGCAACACTTTTACAAACAAGTTGTATCCAGTTTAGCCAAAATCAAATAAAGACTAAAAATTAACCTTAAAAAACCGGCCAAGTGCGAGTCGGGCTCGCGCACGTAGAGTTTCGTACCATTATTTATAAATATCCATAAACCAGTGTAAGCAGAGCCCTGCTCGAAAGCAAAATGTACCGTGTGGGGTCACTTTAAATGGTCACTGATATGTACAGACATACATACCTACATAAGAGTTAAGAGTATTTCGAATGTACATACCTACATATTTTCGATTTTCGCAATTTTCCCTTTACCTGTGTTATGAGATGTTGCTTCGTACCAAATTTCATGATTCTGAGTTCACGGGAAGTACCCTGTAGGTTTTGATTCACTTGAGAGTTTCGAAAATTTGCGGCATAAATGGCTGTATCTTTTGATTGGGTTGGTTTATTGTCGGTTTGTTGATTGACCTGAGTATTTGATATAAATTTCAGCTTGATAAAATGATACCTCCTCGCGTTCCTGAGAAAAAGGGTCTTGACGGACGGACGGACAACAAAGTGATCCTATAAGGGTTCCGTTTTTTCCTTTTGAGGTACGGAGCCCTAAGAACCGGTCAAGTGCGAGTCGCACTCGCGCACCGATGGCTCCGTGTAAATTTGCTAAGTTAGTATAAAATCCAGTTGTAGTAGAGCCCAGCTAAGCAAAATGAATGCAGTGTAAGCTTTATTGTTTATCAAAGAGTGTAAGGTATTTATTTATATTGGTTACTTACGCATTAGACAGACAGACATCGCAAAATCTATTTTTTTGATTTATTTCATTAGTTGTGCTTTAAGAGCTACCTTCATACCAAATTTCGAAGACATCTGGAAGTACCCCGTAGGTTATTTGTATGGAAATAACATTTCTAACGAATGTATCTTTTGATTAACTGAACTCACAGGGTTTATATTAATTAACAAGTTTTCAAAATAACTATATACATTTTGTCCATTTCTGAATGGTATCTTCGAATCTAATAGAACGGTAGCTGTAAAAATCAGGATGTTACTAATTTTATTGCTGTTACATATTAGCAATAAGTAATATCGTTGCACAATTCATTTTCTTATCCTCGTTGTCTTGATCGTGTAAATTGCTTTTCGCGATATACCTGATGGCGAATAGACAAGATAAACTCTAAGTATAAATTAAATATCAAATACAAATAAGTAAGTGGAAGCAGAACGATAAAGTTGAGCGGGGGCGCTCGCCGGTGCAAGTGTGGCGAAAACTTTATGGTTAACACGGCATCCACGCCAGCTTTTTGCATTTAAAGATAAATTTTACCTGAAAATGAATATTGTTGTGGAATTAAAATAAACATGCGATGTTCAAATGCAACTGAGCTTGCAATATTAATTTTTGTTTGATACAGTCACTAAAACTTGTAGGTTAGGTAGTTTCATTACGTAGGTACTGAAATTGTTATAAGGGGGTAAGGTTCACGTTTGGCTATTAAAAAGTATTGGCGACTCTACATATTAAAAGATTACGTGATTTAAAAAATCGATCTTCTGTTCATCTCAGAAAGATTATTAAAAGATCTGTAGAGAGCGAAGGTAAATAAAAACAACGATTGGATGACAATTAATTGGTAAAAGTCTATAAAGAGAGTGTTCAAAATAGTGCAAATGTGATAAAAGTTTGTAAAAAATTGTTTAAACATAATGGAATAAAAGAGAGATCCAATTCACTTTTTGATCGCTGTTATGACTATTTTGACGATCGATGTTTGAAAAGCTGTTGTGTCCGACAGAATGGTATTGACCACTTGTGGTAGTCAATCACGCCAGCTGGTCAATTTTTGTGCGCTTCAGGGGGGCTCTCGACGCGTCTTCTCGACATTATCGTTCGAAACCTCGACTTCAAGTGTCCTGCAAATGTGAATATTGCATGCTCTGATGCGATACGGTGAATGTCATATACTTATTCACTTTTTCATCCCATTCCTTAATAAACGCAATAAAGTGAAACCAAGCATAGCTCTACGCTACAGACTGACTCTAGTCAGATTAGTAAGTATTTAATTGTAAAATGCTATGAAAATGTTAAAGTTAATTTGAACTTGCTTATGAACGTTGTTATAGTCTATGCGTTTTGCAATTTCATGTTATTGTAGAAACTTGATATTCGCAAATGTGTTTTGCCCCGTGTGTGGTTGTACATTCGAACAATAAAAAAACAGTAACTAACTGTTTCCTTGTAATATGATATCTACTTTACTACAAATAGTAAAGTCTTAAAACATCGTGTCCTACAGTTGTCATCAATACAACGGGACCGACTTTAATATTTTTACTATCTGAAATGATCTGTAACACAAACAAACTGAATCCCACTTCGCAGCTTAGTGAGTAGGCATTAAGTATAGCAGCACACATCCATAGATAAGTTTGCTCAAACAGGTACCGTCCGGGGGATTTTATTATTAGGGCATTAAAGGATAACCCCCGCGGTGTGTATTGCCACCCTCTGTTAGCGTTCAAACTATATTATTAAACGTACATAGACTAGTCTCGTCTCGGTTTTTCATGATTTATTGCAGTAATTAAATTAATGAACCTTTTGTATAACATATTTTATTTTTATTATATCTTACATCCGATCACTGCTCAATTAAACGGCTATAGAGAGATCCTGACAGCTATTATTTTCGGGTTCTATACATATTTAGACGACACTACTAACTAAAGTCGCTGTCAATTGAAATTGCGAACTATGTAAATAAACCATTTAACGTAATATCCATATTTTAGCACTTGTTTATTGTTTTAATGGTTTAGGATAATGTTGTGGTAAGTATTTCTTAAATAACACTGGGATTTAAAACAAAAAAATAAATAAAAATAAAAACATTTACTTCAGACCATAGATCCATAATAATATAATGTTGGTAGTACAATCTTACATTTTTTTATTTTTTATTTAGCAGTATTTGATGAGGGAAAATGGAAATAAAAGACATTTTAAATATAAGGTTTGTTTAGGTACATTGCTCGCAATTTCAATTGACTGACAGTTTAGGTCCAAATATCATCTACAATATTTCCAAAGATTTTACAAAATTGAATAGGTTTGTTATCCAATGTCAGATACTTTATTTGGTAAGTAACTCAAACGATTATTGACCTGCCTAAAAGGCGGGAGTATAAACCTAAATCTACATGAAATTGCGTAACGCTTCGAAACAAAAACCATTATTCGCGACTTTCTACGCCATAAAGCCGAATGAAACAGATCAAAACCCATTCCAGTAAAAAATAAACACGACGTTGATAGCAAAACAAACGTAAAAGCCGATGACGCTATAAAACGTCTGTCCAAAAAAATACCTGTGAATCGCTTCCCGCTAACCTCAATATCGGTCGTCTGGCAATACAAGTTGACTTTCCGATATTGTCAGGGAAGAATAAAACATTTTCCCCTTAACCGTTTTAATAAAGGCGCGCTCTGTTCCGCCCTCGCCGTCGCAGTCAAACCCGAGACCCGAGGCACTCGGAGGCCCGCCGATTGCGGTCGCCGGATACGTACATCTATAATCCGACGAGCTAATCTGTGTTCTTTCCCTAGGATGTTTAAATATTCGATTTAATTTTAAGAACTTTTCACATATTATTTTAATGTCTCTAATACATTACGTACAGTCAACAACTTTAATTGTTGAGCATACATGGAACGTTGTCATAGTGATATAATTACTTGTTAGTGTTTAAAACACCTTGCTAAAATTTGGCATGCCAATATGACAGCATTCCATAGTGGCTCAACAATTAAAGTTGTTGACCGTACATACCTATTTTGTTATATTAATATTATTATGGACTCAGCAACTTTGCTAAGTTTGTTGTATAAAATCAACTAAAGTTTTACACAGAATTACTGTCGTTAAATTATAGTATCAATCATTACGAGCATCAAGAAAAAAATCTAACTAAACTAAACCATAACATTCATCAAAACATGATTTGTAGAACACATTACTCGATGGGGAATAAAATTAATAGTGACTGGACGGGAAGCGTTGGCGACCAACACCGATAGCAAAAGAGTGTTCACAACAATAAAATAATGGGCGCGGATGCTGCAAATATGCTACACGTCCCTTGGATACGGATCGTTTAGGGGAGCCGGGGGACTGACGACGGCTCGCAACAAACGGTTGCCACACAGATATACGTATACACTTATTTTATCATTTTCTTTGGAAAATAAAGTTATAAATAGTAACCATTATTCATCAACCGCTGAAAGCGGGTGAAATTCATATTGCTTTCCATGATTTGAACCGAATAACTTAAATTTTGGCTGAAATCAACTTACAAAATTCCGCAAAAATTTGTATTGTTCAAAACTATGTAACACTAAGCAATGGGGACTATCGTTTTTTTGCTCACCAGTTAGCGCCACTGTTGACTAAGGTCACAGTACTAAGGTCCAGAGGTAAAGCTGTCAAAGGCGACTCATAAGATCGTCGCCGAAACAAAGTTTTAAATAAGGAATCTCATTAATTTAATTAATTAAGTATAACTAACTATCATCATATCGAGTAGATAGCTATGCCACAATGTTGTGCAGTTCAGTTTTGTCCGGAAAAAAAATCCGCTTTCAAAACGTTCACATTCATCGCCGAATAACCCATATTTGCGATAATTTTACGAAGGAGATCACTTTTCAACAGGTAAATGAAAGAAATTTATGTCACGAAACCCGCCAAAACCAGTGAGTGAAAAGTGAATGTTATTGGAGCTCACGCGACACTAGCGCCTCTAGTGACAAATTCACACGCGATAGCCCCCCTTAAATCCTCGTTTGCTCACCTAGTTTTCTAACGCGATTTCTGTGAATAATTTCTATGAATGAACCTCTACGTTAATGTTAAGGTTCCGTAGTCCAAATGGCAAAAACAACTTTTAAACGTTCGCCATATCCGTCGGTCCGGCTTTGTTCAGAAACTCTTAGTTCTAAAAAGCTGCAGCGGCGTGGGTGTAGTAGGTACTTACCTGCATAATAATCACGCCGACTTTTGTGTTACTACCTATTTCGGTAGTATCAAATATTTTTTAGGGTAGATCCACATTCACGTAAGATGTGAATGTTTTTCTCGTCTACCTCATGGTGTGGGGCGTTGTTGGATAGGTGTTGTAAAATGCTAAAACCATTTTTTAACCCCCACCCCAAAAAGAGGGGTGTTATAAGTTTGACGTCGATGTCTGTGTGTGTGTGTATCTCTATGTGGCATCGTAGCGCTCAAAAAAATGGACCGATTTGGATGCGGTGTTTTTCATTCGAAACCCAGTCCTTGCGGTAGTTCTTTTATAGTCATGTTTGGTTAAAATTGGCCCAGTTTGACGAGCAATTCGATTTTTTCCAAAATGATGTTTAAGGCATTTTTAGCATAAATTAGAATTATTTTTTTTATAGCTTCTGCCCGCGACTTCGTCTGCGTAGAATTGACAACATTTCATATTTCTGAGCCTATAGTTTTAATGGTTCTCTGTATTTTGTTTGAAAAGATGAACATGCTGGAAGTTTAATTTTTTTGCTAGGGTTTGTATTTAATTTATAATTAATTTATTAATTTTTGCTTATTCTAAAAGGGCGTAACTCCGAAACTATCACAGAATAGACACTTATCCTTTTGTCTTTTCTGTATAGAAAAAAAACCGACGTCAATTTCAAATTGACAATGTCAGGCCTTATTCTCCGATATTCGATTTTCGATATTCGCTTCGTGCTGTTCCGCTCATACTAATATAGTCATTAACTTGAGAGTGAGAGAGAAGGTATGCAACGAACTTCAAAAATAGAATTACAGAGTTGCCCCCCTTGTACTTTGAAGTTGTCAAATACAAAATTATGATCGCTTACTTTTTCTCGTGAAAAAGGCAAAGGCATTTCACCCATCCTGTGGTAGTTTTGGTAAAATTAGGACATATTTTTAATTAATTTTTATTTTTTATAATAAGCGATATTAAAATTATATAAACATATTTCAGTGATCAGGAGGCAAAATGCTTTCGAACCATATATACATTTTCAGGTGTTATAAAAATGAAATGTTGTCAATTAGACTTACATTAGGCAGCTACGGCTTTTGATATGTTTATCGCTATCCCGCGGGAACTATGCAATTTTCCGGGGTAAAAAGTAGCCTATGTTTTAATCTAGGGTACCAGCTATCTTCGTTCCAAATTTTATCCAAATCCGTCTAGTCGTTTTATCGTGAAGAAGGAACAAACATACACACTAACTCACTCACATCGTAAACATCGTCACATCGCCACAAACTTTCACATTTATAATATTAGTAGGATTAATGCGTGGAGGATTAACTTTTTTTTTTAATTATCGTATCAGGGATTCGTTTAAGAAATAATATTAAGTTTATAAAGTCAAAATTTTATTACTGCAAAATGTTCTCTTCCCTTACAGTTTAAGTTTTTTTGGATACCAACATACGTAAATACATACCTACAGTCGTCGCAAAATAAAAGGCCCGTTTTGACATTTGTCTTCCCGACGTAACTAGTGATGTAAACCATACGACTCGATCGATTTAAATATGTATTGTAAAGTGGCATTGGATTAAAGTTCTGATTAGAAAGTGAATCTTCAGTCAATCATTTTCATCAGATGATGAAGACGAGCCATTCTATTGAAATCAGTGTTGCCATTGTTTACGGCTTTGAGCTCCAAGGTCATAATTTTCAGTAAAGATCACTACACAGCTGGTGAAATGCAGTAATTAATTGTCTAAATAAAATAAATAAAACCGGCGAAGTACGAGTCAGCCTTAAAAAAAAAATATCTAGATCGATTTATTTTTTCCTTAACTGATTATTAATAGTCTGTGGACAATATGAAAAAATCGTTATGCACAGCACTTAGCTGAGTGAGCGATACCCATCAATGAAAAATGCAATTACCTTCAGAACATTTCGATCGGTAAAAATAGAGAACTTCATGGGCGTGAACTGTCAAAACGGGCCTTTTAAATTGTGACGACTTTACCAGTGGCGTGGCGTCCATAGAACTCGATTCCCACCGGCTTGCCTATTTTAAGGCAGTTGGGCAATTTACTGTGCAGAATTAGAGGAAAAGGCTAGTTAAGTTCCCTTCGGCTTGCTTTCTGATATATTTGACGCCACGCCACTGATACCTACCTACATAAATCACGTCTTTATCCCTTATGGGGTAGGTAGACAGAGTCTAAGGTAAGAAAACCTAAAGGACACGTATTTTTTGAATACCTTCTTAAAAAAAAACATCGCTACTGACTAATACAACAAACAGAATTTAAACAGAAAATTTCCGCCATGTATACCTATAGGGTTTCAGCTAACGAGTACCTACTTAATAATCGACCTTGTCGTATTTTAGTGCGGAATTCTATACTTTCCGTGCCCCAACAGGCACTAAGCCGGTTTTCTACTGTATAGCTATGCCAGTATCACAGGCCGTATTGTCGGCTGAGTGAGACTTGGGTCGGCAAGGCGTTACTAGGCAACCACTCGGGCAAAGTGTAGATATAATTATATACACTAGCTTTTGCCCACGATTTAAGTCAAATAAGTCATTATTTCCTATTCCGTCTTTTTATCTCATGAGAAATTTCCAAAATCCCTTCTAAATGCTCCTTTCTGATACTTAAGTAACATGCCGGCCAAATACCAAGGATCTAAATCATATAAGTATATTATGATTCATTAAATTTCTTAACGCAAATGATTTTTTGCAAAAAACAGAAATCAATTTTCTGATATCAAAATTACTTCATGGTACCTATGCCAAGTGATAGCTATTGAATGGACTGTATGAATGAAAAGGCTTAAATGTTACTAGAAACACGGGTTTTCTATGTAATTCACAATAAGACGATTAGACAGCATCAGCACTACTTGACAACTGACAATTAAAACGTAATTAAACATGTAGAAGAAGAAACGTGACAAATAGATTATAAAAAGGCCGCGCTGCAGCCAGTCGCCAACACCAAGTTTAAAGATTCTAGTAATAATAGTTACGGAGATAGGACCATTTCAAAGTAAGAATATAAATCCCTTTTACGCCCTAACCCGCGGGAATTTCGGAAAGTCCTAAAATTCATTTTTAGCAGTTTATGATCCAGTGCTTGTGGTCAAATTTCATTATAGTTACGGAGATAGGGCGCGCCTTTGCAGCGGACTTTTAAACCCCACTTATTCCCTATCCCGAGGGAATTTCTAAAAATCGCATGAAAACTTTAAAATGCGGTAATAATACATACATACTTTATTTGAACATACTTGATTTTGTTTTAATTTCATACATATTCGGCAAATATTTTAGCGTTGAAACATATCGAAGAGACGAACATAAAATCATCATGGATTCAGTAAAGGTACCTACATGTTTTATTAAACAAAATCAATGAACTACTTACTGCTTGGATATCGACGAAGCTCGAGTCAGAGTTGTTCCGCTCACTTACCACCAAAGATGATGAAATTGAATTAAATCTGCATTTTACCTATCAAGTATAAACTTAGCATCTAATAGACAAGGTTTGTGTATTCTTCATGTTTTTCATCTTATTATTTGTTTCGCAGAAGCTCCTTTTGAATATTTCTTATAAGCATAACTCTACTAGGTATCTATACCATAAAGTAGATAGTAATTAATTGCATTTGTACTTTTCCGCAATATTATGATCTTAGATGTTTCTGGGTGACAAAAAAAAGTTTAAGCCACCAATTTTCCAAAAAAAAACTTTAACAAAAGGAGTCTTTTATTTGTTTTAAAAAGTTGACAAATCATAGATCAATTGATATGGTTTTATATAGTTACCTTTTATACACATTTAGCTTAATATGTAAGTTATATTATTGACTATTTGCAGAAAAAAATCAATTTAGTTGCTACCTAAATCTGAAATAAAGATTGACAGTTCCATATATTTCGAAACGAATAAATACTTTAATCAATTTTTTCGAGAATCGGGATTTTCTACACTATTTCCAGTAAAACGGTTTTTTTTTTAATTTGAAACGAAACAAAAGAGAGCTTCAGTACGAAAGGCGTGAAAAACGTAGCGCGGCCTTCGACATGGATCCTCTGTTCGTTAGCTAATCTACAAGAAAATACGATCCTCTGTTTACGTTGGGGAAAGCGGGTCCCTATTCGCATAAGATTCTAGTTTCTGTAGAGCAAACCAAACCTTCTTGCTATGCGTATGGTCTCATATTTGAGTGTCGTGGAAGAAACGACCGGAATTTTCCGTATCGGTGGCACGTGTGGTGCAGGCCTTTATTGACGGCGAACTTGCCCCTCCCACGGAGGGGGCAAATGAAATTCCACCTGCTCTAAATACGTACCCCTCTTTATTGGTATGCAAAAACATTGTCTGTCAGCTGAACTGTGTGTATAAAAATTTCTAATATACCTACCTACTATCCTCGTGGTTCGTAGGCACGGATTGTATCAAAATAGCTGTGGCCGCTGAAAGATTGCAAAGCCTGCCATCCTGGTGATAGAGCGGGGTCACGGGATGTTCTCAGATCACGTACCTAGGTACGGTCAGCCAAATAAGTGGTCTATAATTTTCCTAATAAATGGAAATGTCGCTAAAGTCGAACTTTCAAGTTGACAGCCACGCCAGCATCTTATCGACATCTCTCTGTTTTTATCTTTGCAAAGACAGAGAGATCCCACTGCCGCCGTGACAAAATGTTTCCCGCGCGCGCCTAATCTTCTAAATAGAACACGTGTGCCATCAATTCCGTTAAAGAATGTTTATGCAAAATTTCAAATAGACCGGACCAAAGAATAACGTCGTCCCATACAAACTTTGCCCCCCATTTTCACCCCCTTAGAAGTAGAATTTCGGAAAATCCATTCTTATCGGGTAAATAGACGCAACACGCATTACTTCATTACTTCTACATTTAGTGTTGCTAATATTACACACACGATGCGATACTGTACGTATGTTGAAAATGAAAAATGAAAAATATTATTTCGTTATCACATAGGTGTAGGTAGCAAAGGATAGTGCCTCTCTTTAAATTAAGTAGAAACCTGTGTTGAGAGACACCGCTCTTCCTAGTTAGTAAGTATCTTAAAAATCTTAGTGTAAACTTAAATGATACTTAGTGCATGTTAAACATTTTATTGCCATAAATTAAATATACAAAATAACACAACAACCAACAGCAAGAAGTACAAAGGCGAACTTATCCCTAAAAAGGGATCTCTTTCAGCTAACCAACTTGCGAAAGGACACGTTACAAAAATAGACAAGCAATCAAAAACGTGAACTTATTAAACAATATTATATACCGTTATAATATAAATTTATTATTCTTCTATGACGTTGAAGGGTAGAGGTACTAATCGAACACAGGGTCATCGACCGACACTCGTGCTAGAAAGATCTGTAGGGTACTCTATGCTTGGTCTTACAGGTCAAATTAACAGTTTTCCAATGTTTTTAGGATTAGATTAAGCTTATTTCGGGTTACAGAATCTTTATTTATCTCAAAAGAAATTTTACATTTTATTTACAAGGATTAACAATGTAACATTATTTAAGGTTTTTCCTTATTTACTTCCTACGTTAATAACTTTTTAATATCGGTTTTGTTTAAATAAATAATCTGGTATGCATGAAGCTACAGTTTTCTTGGGGGTTTTAAACCGAAAAATGATAATTACTGCACAAATAAAACAGTTCAAGCTAGTTATATGTGAATTGTAGACTTAAGTTTTAACCTTTGTTTTTCAAAACTATTCATGATTTTGTACCTACTAACTAAGTTATAACTATATCAAGAAGATCTAATCACTACATGTTACCTATAAAACAAAGTCGCTTTCCGTTGTCTGTCTAGCTCTATTATGTATGCTTAGATCTGTAAAACTACGCAAAGGATTTTGATGCGGTTTTTTTAAGAGATAAGAGTGATTCAAGAGGAAGGTTTATATATACATATACATATAATTCTACGCAGACAAAGTCGCGGGCAAAGACTAGTAGGTAAGCATACCTATAAAAGCAGTTCGTTATCATTCATTGATGCCTGCCAGAATGGAAGAAAAACAGGCCTCTTTTTTCTTAAGACCTGCAAGTTGTAGAGATTTGTCGTAGTCTTAGGCATGCCTAAAATTAGATACTTACAGTTTTCTGAGATGACGTAATAATCGTGTTTAACGTATCATACTAAGTATATCACGATTACATATTTAATTCATATGAATAGAATTAGACGCACTTAGGTAGGTACCTAATTAATTAAGCCCAGTAAAATAATCCGACTTGATTTTGCTATGTTTCTGATCTGTAAAAAAACCCTTATAATCCATCTTTTTTTCAAAAAGTAGGTAGTCGAGCCAAAATACAATAAAATTGTTTAGATCATTAAAAACTCAAATGCGTTACGGCCCTCCGAGTTCTAATAGAAATTACGATTGTATAACCAACACTATTGTAGCCGCATTAGCTCGGCTGATTCAAGCATATTTCCTCTACGGACGAAACTCTCCAATGGCAGTAACCCGTCAACGTTTGGCATTTTTCGTGATCACCGCAGCGTTCGACTTCAAGTGGCCGAGCCGAGTACAATGAGGCAAAAAAACGCACGCAGTGCCATTCATGCGCATGGGCAATGAAAACACAATAATAATTCCACGCTAACTAAAAGGATCGAGCTTTTTGGACGCGGCAACTAGACTGATATTCCTTGGAGCTTAATGCGATTAAAACGAGTTATGGAAAACTGGCCCAGAATTTGCGGAACTCGCTCATGAAAGAATTTCATAAATATGTATAGCTACAAATCTTGTATCACGTATTTTCGTATTGTTCCTACTGTAATAATTTAAAGTAGGAACTATACGAAACGTATTCGTGAGATAAGTCCGTTACGTTAATGATAATTAAAACGTATTAAGTTTGTAACTGTTCACCCTCCTGTGAACCAATTTGAAGTAGAGATTGAGATTGCTCAGATCGAACGCAAATATACTGACGAGCAAAATTAACGGGTCACTTATCATACAACTTTGTATGGGAAGTGACTCTTGATTCTTGCTCGTCAGTGTATTTGCAAAGTAAGTATGTAAGACCTAACTATTAACATTTTTTCAACATCTGTTAATGAGGTCTAGAAGAAGACTGCTGAGTACCTTCACGCGGAAATCAATAGAAAAAGTAATATTAATATTTAAGATAGGAGACTACTAAATATAGACGAAATGTTACCCTGTAGATATATACCGTATCCATGGGTGTGCTCAGCGGCGGCAAGGATCAAGTCTGTTTACATGGCGGATGGCGCAAGTAAGGGTTCAATGGGAGAATTGGCCCACTTGAACCACAAAAGCTCCTCCATAGAACTCCGACTGAGATAGCTCTCGATCCATGCCAGTACGCTGGTTTACGCTTTTAATACACTTGGTACGAGTAACAGGGAGTGTGTTTTATAAGTAAAACTGAAGGTTCTAATGCGCTGGTTCAGACAAGATCGTTGTGAGAATACTGTACTTGTACTGTAATTTGGCTAGTAGTTGCAGAAGAATAGTCACACAGAAAAGGTTTCGTTGCATCTTTAAAAAGGTACTTACTTCTATAATTGTTTGTTTTAATGCAAGAAAACACAACATGGCTTTCCATAATGAACACAGATTATTTATTTGTGGGTGAATACAAATTACATTTTATTGTTTCAAAATAACTTTTGTTTTGCAAATAGGCCGCCAATTTACATGTCTTTGCCATACTTACCTGAAAGTTATCTAAAATGTGGGTAAATATATAGGTAACACTTAAATGGAAATTACTGGTTTCCTATTTTTTGTCTTAACTTGTCTATAAAGTCTAAGCTACTTGCAAAATTTCATAATTCAAAGTCGACAGAAAGTACCTCATAGGTTTTGATTTTCATGGTTTTTGTGTGAAAATAAACTTTCAAAAAGATAGTGATGAAATTCTGAAAGAAAGAAAGAAAGAAGACATTTATTCCTTTTTGTGTTAGTCTCCGCTCCGCTTTGCCTCAATTGAAGCACACTTTTACAGATTATAGTCAGTTCCTAATATCGAAAAACCCTTTTAATTTACATATATATATATATATAAATAAAATACCTACCGAGACAATGTTTAGTCCAGTTAAGTACAACGGTCTGATTGTATTTTTTGACGTTATTTAGTATTATATTAGACCCAGTAATTAAGTACACCCACCGAGACACCCACCTACATTTACTAAAGAAATGTTTCGCAAACGTCAAAATTAAAAATGTGTAATGCTCCTGTGACAAATCAGATTTAGATACCTAATTTGTGAGGAAATAACACAATAAGTATTGTTCGAAACCAAACTAAGTAAGTACTTACCGAACTTAGTTTGGTTTAGAACAATACTTATCATTGTGTTATTTCCTCTCAAATTAGGTATCTAAATTAATTTCTTCCTGCTATCTTATTGAGATAGGTATAGCTATGCTAGAATACAACGAGATTGACAGTAAAACTAAAGAAAATAGGACGATATCAGCCGAGATCGTCGATTTTCCAGCCACCATTCTTCGTCTAACGACAACGGAATGCGTTTTTACTTCAGAGGGCGCGGCGCGGTTTATGTAAGTCTACCTATACGTAGTAGATACTACAAAATTTATACTATTTGGGAAAATGTACTCTAGTGGTCATCAGGTTACCATTCAACCATGACGGTGAATTTGAATGATGATAATATCAAATATTCCACGAAGCTACCTCATCACGGGTCGTCTGCTACGACAGACGTAGGCTTTTTTCAAAGGAATAAATACAATTTGTTGGTGCCGTTTCAGCCAAGCGGCAAATATCATAGCTTTGATCTGTATTGGGTAGGTTGGGTTTCGGATGATAAAGGCGGAGTTATCTAGAAAGGGGCCCTGCTGATTGGTCGGAGGGGATGAAGGGGACAGAGAGTGCCGTGTTGGCCTGGGTCGAAGATGGTTCGGCGCGCCATTGTTGGTTTGGCCGGCGCGGCGTGAGCGTCCCGGGCGTGCTAGTGACTCGTGACAGACTGTATGGACAAAATGTTGGAGTTTTACACTAACATGAACGCGGGATTGATGCAGGACGGGATACAGCCGCCGCTCTCTTGCTCCGGCAGAGCTGGTCAGTGACAACTTTTTCTACAATTATACACTACAACAACTCTGCTTGCTAAAATGCTCAAATTGTGTATTATTATCGTGTATTTTAAAACGATGTTTATTAACTGCTTTGGAATTACATCTTAACCTGACTTGTTTAAGTTGAAATACGCAGACAAAAATGTTACTTTGTATTCACAGGTTAAAATGTGTATTTTATGACATGGTGGGTTACATGTGTGTGCTTAAATTCATGCAATTAATACATACTTACAAGTTTTTATGTGTCTTTAATTTGGTACAAAATTTGGAACATAGTTGAATCTTGAAATCAATCGTTTTAAATCACCAAAATTGCGAAAGATATTCTGGAAGGAAATATAAAGCGCTATTACTTGGTAACATTACACGACGGAACTACTTGGAGTCACTAACACTAACCTTAAAAAAATATGAATATTTATTCCACAGATGTAGAGGTAAAATTGAAACTTATTAGTCAGGATGTAAACACGCTATGAAGCGATATACTTTAATTATAAACCAATATTTGTCAGCTTCAATAAAATTAATTCTGAAAACAATTTTATTTACATGGTGTTCAGAAAATTATTTTACCATCTGCTGAAATATTCTGAATTTTACAAACACGGTGTATAAATTTACCAGCCTCGAGCTACGCGACCGTAGCGGCGCTACACGCGCATGCCGCCGCCGGCCGTAGCGCGTAGCAGCAAGAAATTATCAAACATTGTGCACTGCACAATAAGTGGAAATTTAAAACGCCTTGTCGCGATTTTCCCTATTTTATAATATAACTTCATAATATTAAACTACTTACTATTTATTTCTTTAAAAGAACTGCCGTTTATTAGTACCTATAAGGTTGGAGTTCAAAAGGTTATCCATACCTACTGACGACTGATTTGAAAAAGTTCCATATCATGACACAGATTGGAACCATACAATTATACTTTTTATTTGTTGTATGTCGTACAGCTGATTTGCATGAGCAGGAGTATAATTATTCTTCCTTTTCGGAAGCCTATAGCCAGCCACACATCCCTTTTTGAAGTGAAAACTTCTTACCGGCGTTAAGCACTTTTTGGGATGGGTAAAAAATGTTAAACTCGCGTCAGGCGTAAGAGGGAGGGAGAGTTTAAGTACCTGGATATCACATCCTCTAAGAGCTTATTTTGAAATACGAATGAATCGCGTTCGATTTTTGAAGTGTGTTTTTGTTGAGTCGTGGAGCAAAAAGTAGTAGGGCATCAACACATTGAGATCTATTCAATAAAGATAATACGTACGTTTTTTTTGTAAGCGGCCAGTACGGTACGTGACAACGCGACTTGAGCGTCATGGAGGTTACAACATTAAAATCTAATCTAAGCTGCTGTTTCCACTTCTGCTGGCACTACCGGAGTGCTGCTATCCGTCGCTTTTTTGTTTTTGTTTTGCTTGAGTACTACAAAACAATAATACAAATAATAAAGACTTACCAGAGAAATACCTAAATAAATCAATATCTCCTGCTTGAAATGCAATTTTTCACTATCTGTTGATTTTGTAACACATATGTTTGTAAAGGCAATAAATAGTAATCAATACGTAATATTTTAGGTAGGTTTATCGATGTTTAGCAAATAAAGCCTTCAGCCTTTTCTTGGAAGTAAAAGTAGATGCGCATAAAACTTATAGCAATAACGGGTATTGTGAATATAGATATCAGTTTTCAGGTAATCTCTGGTCGCGGCAGATATTTGTTTGAAATATACGAATGTTTGTTCTCGAGTCTTGGTTGTTTACTATGTATTTAAGTATGCATCTATCTATATAAGTATGTTTATCCGTTGTCTGATGCCCATATTACAAGCTTTGCTTAGTTTGGGACTAAGTCAATTGGTGTCAATTGTCCTAAGATTTTTATTTTTAATCATAATTAATAATAGTTACGATGATACGATCATTTCAAAGTAAGAATATAATAGTTATTTGTTATACAAGGGGGGAAAGTTGTATTTTACCTGCGAGTGTTCATTTGAAACACGAGCTAGCGAAAGGATCCTATGATTGACCACGAGCGAAGCGAGTGGTTCAAAAATAGAATCCTGAGCGTAGCGAGTGTTTCAACACACGAGGCGTAAAATAACTTTTCACCCGTATATGTATAACACAAAACTTTTCACCTCACTACATCGAGGAAAATAAGAAAAAGGGTTTGTGCTATCACTCATTTTTAATAACAAAATAACTAGAAAAACATGCGAATATTTAACGTTGACGGCTTCATTTAACAGTTTTGGCTTAATTTTTTTTTAATTATTTGAAAGAAAGAAAACATTTATTCGTGATATAAATTACTTACAGAAAAAAAAGAAAGAACAGCATATACAATCACGAAATGGTTCCATCTCAGCATAATGCTGGCCTTACAGCCAGCACTGGTCTTCCATTGGGACCATCAAGTGCTACTGTCAGCACAAACAGTGAAGCGGCATTACAATCTTTAATGGACAATGAATGGACAATAATTCCTTTACCTATCCCACAAGGGATGAATTTTATAAAAAAGATTATTTCGGATGCGTTTTGTTCGATATACAACAAGAATGAAGGTTAATGTTTAATGCTGATATTTATGAATTCAATTTTTTAATTTATTTTTGAAAACAAATAACGAACAAGCATTTCTAACTGGTGGTGGAAGATTAGTCCAGCAACGCGTGGCAGCGTACCGGAAACTGCCACGGAACCTAACCGACTTGTGTCGCAGACAGATGACATTTGACAGAAATTGTGAAAGTTTCAAATGTGCGTCTGTACATACAGTGCACTTCGTTTTTAGTGTATCAATGTGTCCAATGCAATGATAAAGCGTTATTATTATATTATGCTCCTGCCACTCAACTTGATATGCGTCCAAGTCATCCCGCCATCTTCTTCTGGGTCTGCCAAAGCTTCGATGGTCATCTCGCGGAACCCAACGGGTTGCGATTAAGGCCCATCGCTCTAGATTCGTACGGCAAACATGACCAGCCCAGTCCCATTTCATCAGCTTAGCGAATTCATTTCGAATATGAGGAAATTAAAAGAAGGTATTATGACAAATTTCACTAACGTCGCACGGTCGCACTTAATATTTTTTACGTTTGTCATTCTCTTCCCGCTCTTTTTTCTTTTACACGATTTACGCGCATTGCGCATTTCTTCTGCGCTCCTAATGGCTGCCGGCTAGTTTTTTTTTAAACTTGCAGACACGGAGGTCGCTATCAATTAATTTGTCGACTTAAATATTTCCGAACGTAATAATTTCTACTAATTCTCAATTAAATTGCAAAACGTAGAATCCTTCGCTACATTCTGGATTCAATGTAGCGCCCTCGCCGTAAATACAAGATTTTGTTCCCTTGTGACACAAATAACTATTTTTTTTTCAACTAGTCTAACATTTCATTCCGTTATCAAGAAATCAAGAGCGTTTATCCCTACTGAGCTGAAAACGTCACATTTTTGGTGTTTTTTTACGATTATTTCACGGAAATTGAATGTAAGTTTCAAATGCACGTCTGTAGTGCACTTTTACTGTATTAATGAGTCTAATGCAATACCTAATTAATCGTAATGGACTTTAATTTTCTTATTAAACGAGATATATTATTTTATACCTTTAATACGAAAATAAAAGTCCATCACGCGATTAATCTGATCACATCAGAAACGCGGACCTGCGCTCGAATACCCGAGTCATGGATGAGGGGGCAAAGACCGCTAAGCTGATGAAATGGGACTGGGCTGGTCATGTTTGCCGTACGAATCTAGAGCGATGGGCCTTAATCGCAACCCGTTGGGTTCCGCGAGATGACCATCGAAGCGTTGGCAGACCCAGAAGAAGATGGCGGGATGACTTGGACGCATATCAAGTTGAGTGGCAGGAGCATGCCCTCGATCGGAACGAGTGGCGGAAAAAAGGGGAGGCCTTTGCCCAGCAGTGGGACACTCAATTAGGCTAATATAATTATAACGCTTTATCATTGCATTGGACACATTGATACACTAAAAACGAAGTGCACTGTATGTACAGACGCACATTTGAAAGTTTCACAATTTCTGTCAAATGTCATCTGTCCGCGACACAAGTCGGTTAGGTTCCGTGGCAGTTTCCGGTACGCTGCCACGTGTTGCTGGACTAATCTTCCACCACCAGTTAGAAATGCTTGTTCGTTATTTGTTTTCAAAAATAAATGAAAACTACAGCTTTGCCATGAACAGCTTTCTTCTGGCTAGCCTGGCCGACTTGGTCTAAATTCACTGGGTGTATAGTATATGCGACTGGCAATGACTGGATGTTCATTTGCTGATCTGTTTTTATTTTCCATTTTTTAATATTTTATTTTCTATTATATGTCCCTGTTTGGCATTAAGTATTGCCTGAAAATATTTTTACTCACTCCACATTTTGTAATGTCACGTTTCTTTTAGATTTCATTTTTTATGTTATTTTTAGTCCTAGTTTATTTGTGGGCTCACTGAAAATTAGTGTCGTGGCACTTCCGTGCCGTGACAAACGGCTGAGTGGAGTCCTAAAGTCCTTTTTACGACGCACGAGTAGCCAGCGCCAGTTCTAATGACAGCTCTAGTGACAGCTGTCACATCGTTCTACATCCCGCTAACGAAGTTTCTCAACACGGATGCATAAATACAACCTCCAACTCTCTTCCTTTGGACTTCGGTCCCCAGGCATAACATCTGCTTGGAGAGAGAACTCTCTATTGTGGCACTCCCCATGGTGACCCCGACGTGATAGCGTAGTGGCTGGCTGCTGCGTCGACCAGGAGAGAAGTACGTCTCTGCTTGCTGACCGGCCGAAGTGCAGTGTGCTGTGCCAAGGTCAACGACAAGACTGTGGGTGATGACCAGGAATGCGCGTCCGCTGCATGCTGGTGGTCAGGATTTCAGAATACCCGTAGTACCCGTAGTACCCGTAGTAGCCGTGGATGCTGGTTGGCTGTATGACTTGCTGCTCGAAAGCTTGAGGAAGTGATGATGACGTCACGATGACTTAGCTTTCTGCGAAGGTTGCGCTGACTTTCATGCTCGGGGTCACCAGTTTGGGGATAGACCACAATAGAGAGATCTCTCTCCAGGCAGATGTTACCTGGGGACCGAAGTCCGAAGGAAGAGAATTGGAAGTTGTATTTATGCATCCTTGTTGAGAAACTTCGTTAGCGGGATGTAGAACGATGTGACAGCTGTCACTAGAGCTGTAATTAGAACTGGCGCTGGCTACTCCAGGGATGTCAGACTGCCACTCAGAAATCCTTGTGCCGAGCTGGCTGAAAGCTGGTACTAAGAACGAAAAACTAGTACCGCTATGCTCCGCTGCGTCGCTGCTACAAACTGTGTCGGAAATTGCATCCTATCCTAGTGAAAAAATTTAATAATTTCACGTTTATTGCGTTGAAAAAAAAAAAAACCTTTACCTTGTGGGATAGGACCCTTAGAACGTAAGCGTTGCACGTTACCACCGCGCCACCTAGCATCTCGTAAGTCAATTCACGAAAAATGGTAAGCATTTATCGAGACTGCTGCTATAATAAAGTTTTATATCATAAAGGAAATCTGATTGGAATATTTTTTTTTTATTTGCATCTGAAATTTGTCGGTTTTCTGTATTATCGGTGTATTTTTGTCGGTCAACGGCCAATCTTGGTATTTTTGCATACAAGGACCGAGTAATCTTGGTACATGGTACGTGACACTAAAAACTGGTATGTTTACCAAGAAGTTGGTACGTCTGACATCCCTGGGCTACTCGTGCGTCGTAGTAGTTATGTAGCGGCCAACTAGGTGTCGCTACACTATTTTTTACATTGTTATCTAATTCATGTTTTAGTTGTAGTTGTTCAAAAAAAAATGTTCTATTCTATTCTAAATAATCGTAAAAAAATCACCAAAAATGCGACGTTGCCAGCTCAGTAGGAATGCACCCTCTTAATTAACCCACTGCATACGTCGAACACCGAACAAACGTATTTTGTAGAGCTGTTCATTAAGCGTTTTAAAAATACGCGCTTCGAACGAAGAGCAGAATTTTCTGCAGATCTTATAGAAGTATAACCTACCTATATGTAAGCACAAAAAACGTTTCGAACGTCTCACCATCTGAGGTCTCACCTCAATCACTACGGGAAAATCGACAGCGCCACTGCCGGCTATCTATCTAAGTATACAATACATATAATAGTACAGTAATAGTACATTGTGTATTAAAGGCGGTAAGTAAGTAAGTGAGGAATTACGAACGAGGCGCTAGTAGAAGCCCGAAGTCGAAGACTGAGGGCTTTTTGAGTTGAGGTTCGTAATTCCCGTACCGCCCGTAAAACATACAATGTTTTTCATCACATTTGCGAGTAAATAAATATAATAAGGTGCTAAATAGCTCAACAACAAGTCAACACCACAATTTTACAAAGTTCGGAACTGTTTTTTTTTTCAAGCGGATGGAGCGCTTTCACCCACAGATAATACAAATGTTGCGTTCAGGAACGTTAAAAGCCAAGACGTTTACAACCATGGCGTATGATGATTTTTTTTTAACGTTTTATACAAATAATATTCAAATTTTTATCATAAATATTAGTATTGTCACAGAATAAGTAATAGTACTGTATTCTAAATCCAACGAGATTTCAATTAAATTCCTGTTTAGATAACTTTTTTTAGATAAGTTACGTGCTAACGTGCGTTTCGAGCTAATGCACCTCTTTGGTTGTACTGCGCGGTTGAGTGCTGCCGCGGTTTTGCGCGGAGAAATAATATCTGCCGCCATCTTTCACAGATTTTGTTGATTCATTGACTGAATTACGAGTTTAAGTAATATTAAAGAAATGTAGTCCTTCGCTGGAAATACTTAAATATGTTCGGACAGTTATATCAGTAAGAAATCCAAGGTGATAAACAAGTACGTAATTACCAAATGACAAAGTAAAGTTCTAAAGCAGCTGCTCCAGTTTCAATGTCTGGTAACCAAGGTAAAATAAAGATCTTTTAAGTTATGTGCAAAGATTAGACTGAATTTCATTTATTTTTCCTCGCAAATGTGTTGAAAACGGCGTATAAAACGCGTGTGCATTGATCATTGGGTACTCACGCTCGGCGTTCTTAACGCGCTCGCTACCGCTCGCGCGTACAATAGTAACCATCATGGCCCACTTGTATCATAATGTACGTACTACTAAAGTTGGGATGTCTCGTAAGTCACCGTATTATATTAGTACCTACCGCTTACTTTGAAGGCTTCTGAACTTTAGAGAAGTCATGCGATTTTTTGAAATTTCCGCGGGATAGGGAATAAATGGGGTTTATAAGTCCGCTGCAAAGACGCCCTGTCTCCGTAACTATAATTACTAGTCTTGAAATTTGACACACAAGTAAGGAATCATAACTGGTAAAAATTAATTTTAGGACTTTCAAAAATTCCTGCGGGTTAAGGAGTAATAGTGATTTGTGTCACAAGGGAGCAAAATGATGTATTTACGACGAGGGCGCTATATTGAATCCAGAGCGTGATGAGAATGAGGGATAGGGATACAAGTGTTAACTTAACACCCAAGATGAAATAGTTATTGTCACCTCACTAGCTTGGAAAGCACTTTTTGTTTGTTTGACACCTATTGAGAAAATTGCTTTTTATCCACATGTGGAGAAAGAGTTTTGACCACAGATTAGAAAGATATAGTACAGGGTTTTAAAATTTGAAGGAAGCTTGACAGCTAACAAAACGTAAACGTTACAAGTGCTGAATTTTTAATATCACAACTAATTAATGAATTGCATTGAGTAAAAAACACTAAATACAATCTTACAACTTTATTTTAATTCATAAATATCAGCATTCAACATTAACCTTCATTCTTGTTGTAAAAACGGATAAAATGTTCTGACAGTCCAAGAAAGTCAATATGCGAACAAAACGCATCCGAAATATTTTTTTTATAAAATTCATCCCTTGTGGGATAGGTAAAGGAATTATTGTCCATTCAGCCATATTAAAGAATGTAATGCCGGTTCACTGTTTGTGCTGACAATAGCACTTGATGGTCCCAACGGAAGACCAGCGCTGGCTGTAAGGCCAGCATTATGCTGAGGTGGAACCATTTCGTGATTGCATATACTTTCTGTAAGTAATTTATATCACGAATAAATGTTTTCTTTCTTTCAAATAATTAAAAAAAAAATTAAGTCAAAACTATTTAATTAAGCCGTCAACGTTAAATATGCACATGTTTTTCTAGTTATTTTGTTATTAAAAATGAGTGATAGTACGAACCCTTCTTCTTATTTTCCTCGCTGCAGTGTGGTGAAAATTTTTGTGTTGTACACGGGTGAAAAGTTATTTTACGCCTCGTGTTTCAAATGAACACTCGCATTTGAAACACGAGCTAGCGAAAGGATTATATGATTGAACCATATAATCCATTTGCTAGCTCATACAACTTTTCACACCGAACATTAAAAAAACTTGAAAAAAAATCTAAATATAACTAAAGAGCTACCAGCATAGAAAATGGTGTGGTTTTCCAATGATCAACTTCAAAAAATTGCATTTGCAAAAAAACACTTAGAAAAGCCTTGAACAGAAAAGTTGGGCTTGGATCCCTCTCAACAGGGAGCAAAGCTTACTTTTCTGAATGGGAGGTGTGAAAAAGGGATTTTCCAAGGTTTTTAAAACTGTCAGCGTGATTAATATGTTCACCCGTGAAAATCCCAATTTTCTTGTACTTACTATTAGCTACCTAAATCCCGGCCGGTCGACTAAGCAAGCCCCTGACAGACTGACAGACGAACGGACATGGTAAAATTGAAAAGGTTGATTAACGAGTCCTAAAAATCATGTATAGGCAAAGTAAAATCGTCTTTTAAGTATAGTTTTATTGAGTTTGTACTGAAAATGATAGATAGCGTCAAAAGAACGGCTGTTTTGCGCCGGCATTTTGTTCCCCGGGTTGGCGCCGCGGCCCGGGTGACCCGGACACGCCCTTCCCGGCGCGCCCCCTCCCACCCCTAGCAGGGCTCAGCGCCTGTGCTTTATATTTTGTTCCCGAAGCTCCGCTATTCCTCCTTCGACTTACGTTATTGCAGGTTACCTATCTCTCTATAGACACCTAAGTACAAATGTCGTCAATTCGGGAGAGCTGAATTATTATTACAAAGCATTTTCAGCTAAGGGAATAGGTAAGTCTTTGTTAGAATAAATGGAATATGTACCTAACTGTATGGGATTTTCAATTCGTTGGAAAACTTATGGGTTATACCATATGTTAAACAAATAGCGAGGTTTGTCGCTATATCAGAGCCTATATCAGAGCTTGTTTCTTCACACACAGTTAAAATAGGTAAGGCAGCGGGGTATTTATTTCATTTGGTGTAAATCGGCTGTCCGCGACAATATCACCATCCAAATGATGATGGATGTTTACCGTGTGTAAAAGTATCTTGTAATAAGGAATGATTTCTAACGGCCGCCTCTTTTAAATTTTTGATATATAAAGTAATGTGAAAGTTATTTCGTTCAAAAGGGCCAAAATGTCATTACCAAGGTGTGTCCGCTTTCCAATTTGCGGTAAAACTTCTGCAAAAAGTTCCATTTAACTGGCGTTTACGGCTGAAGCTACTATTTCCCTAAAAAGTTTCATAGTTATATCATACAATATTGATTGCACAAATTAAAACGCATCATATAAAACGGAACAGTAACATCGTACATTTGGGTTCCTGTTTAACTCGTCATCACCGTGGCACAACGTAACGCGACATATAGCTCTGCACTGAACAGCTCTGCACAACCCCCGCCGCTCCCCCCGCGTGCCTCCTGTCACCATTCAGAAGGCAGAGTGAGCCCACATCGCGCAAAGCAAAATTAAGAATTTATTTATTTTTTACAAAGTCGTACCGTGGTTTTTGTCACAATAATATTGACATTCCCGTTGGTCTCATTCCTCGGTAAGTACATGAATTATTTATATTTATCATATTTTATCGTATAGCCTAACCGATTGATTATGACGTAATCAGTAAAACATTTTGGAATATCTAATATGGTACATGCTAAACCGAAAATAGCTGCATTTTGTCATTACCAAGGTGGTCATTACCACTGATTACCGTGGACTTTTTACCCACGGAAAGGACGATTATTCCATGGTAATGACTTTCTGCACTTAATTCTGTAAAGACCTTGGCTTTTATATATTTTTCCATTTTATATCCGTCCACTTTTTCTGTTAATTCATTTGATTCTGTATTTTTGCAAATATTTATCACGTTTTTATCTGTTTCAGTGGAAGAAGTAAATAAATATGCCAAGTAAAAAAGGAGATAGTAAACAAGAATTGCTAATAAAAAAAACGGAAAAGTAGCTAAAAAAAGACGCGAAAAAATTAAATCTAACACTGAGCTGTATACCTAGAAAAGGAAAAAAAACGTTATGCTCAAAGAAAAGAGGCATGAAAAAACTTCTATCAATAAATGAATTAAAAAAATCCAACGTCTGCTAGCTAAGCAAGAATAAAAAATTTAAAAGATGTCTTGCAATAACAATGTGTTCCTTTATATTGTGTTATTATTATTTAAGTGATTTGTTAGAAAATATAATGGTGTGCGGAATAATTTTCCTTTGTGAATAATTATTGTACTTAGACACATTAAGTAATAATGACGGTCTTTCCGAATGTGCCGGTACATTCAAAAAAAGACATGTAAAAGAGCCCTTGGTGGCCTATTTGCAAAATAAACTTTTGACTTTTGAAGAGAAAGAAAACAATTTTTTTGAAAAAAGATCATTTTCTACTTCAAAGAATTTCAAATGTGTGAGCAAAACTATATGAAGCTACTAAAAAAATCATTATGTTACTCATATTTGGTATTTTATTATTTATTTGTTTAATATTTACAATCTTTTATTTAATAACCAAATTGATTAAATACTTCGGTACTTTGAAATACGTCAAAATCTGTTTAAATTAATTAGAGATAGGAACATTTATCATTAACATGTGCTATCGTCATTACCAAGCATGCAAAATGTCATTACCATGACGCTTAAAACATTGCGGGTCCATATCTTCAATTTTTGGGCTCCTAAAAGATGGCCTTTATTTTTTTTATAACCCATGTATCACAAACTGTCAATTAAGATTAAGTTTGTGATTGAAAACAATTTTATTTTTATTTTTTTATCAAAGTGCCCAATTTACACCAAATGAAATAAATACCCAGCGGTAGGCACAGCAAAGTAGAAATTGTTGGCCGCATTTCAAATAATAGTAACCAAAAACCCAAGGACGGCAATATGAAGAACCCTTCTACGCTGTTTACTTATTGTATTTACTAATTACTTCCTTAGCATTATCTAACCACGGAATAGAAAACCTGTTCCTTGGTACCTAATATTACTTGACTGAAAACTCTTCTGTTTCTAAAATATTGTTTGAATAAGAATTTGTTGATATTTATGTAATTAATTGATAAAGAATCATAAGTTTATAAGTTTTACCAGTGGAGAAACTATAATTATTATGGGGTCGTGAAATTCATTCGCGTACATTGACTGCACCTCTTTGGTAATCCTTCAACGGCGTGGCATAGGTAAATCCACATACTGCTAACAGGGTATTTCCTTTTCTCAGAACTCAGCGCCAGCATCAAACGCGAGAAAATTGTTGAAATCTGCGAAGGATGCGGACAGAAGATCCAAGACAGATACCTGATGAGAGTCGGCGAGCTGTCCTGGCATGAGCACTGTCTCAGCTGCTGCGTGTGCGGATGCCCGCTTGCACACACTTGCTTCACTCGCAACGCCAAACTGTACTGCAAGGCCGATTATGATAGGTAACTATAGCATCATATTCTCACTCAGAACCGAAACCCCACTTAGGTAATATAATATTCACATGTTAGTAATGTATGTCATTGCGAAGTGCTAGCGAATTATTTAAGCCAGGCGACTTCTATGCGATTGTACATGTAAAATACTGTATCAATTTAGTTTTTAAGCTGCATTCAAGCTGTTCAACCGTATCACTTCATATTTTGTCCTATAGATTGTTTGGAGTTAAATGCACGAGATGCGGTGATCGCCTACTCCCTCAAGAAATGGTTATGAGAGCTCAACAGTATGTGTTCCACATACAATGCTTCGTGTGCGTCATGTGCTGCCAGCCGTTGCAGAAAGGCGAGCAATACGTTATACGAGCGGGTCAAATATTTTGTCGCCAAGACTTTGAAAAAGAGATGTACTTGATGCAGCATGCGGAAGACGACATGATAATCGACGACTCCGAACGACCCCGAGACGGGCGCCGGGGGCCGAAGCGACCTCGCACCATCCTGACATCAGCTCAAAGAAGACAGTTTAAAGCTTCGTTTGAAGTTAGTCCAAAACCATGTCGCAAAGTACGAGAAGCACTCGCAAAGGACACGGGCCTGAGCGTTCGAGTAGTGCAGGTCTGGTTTCAAAACCAGCGCGCTAAAATGAAAAAGATCCAAAGGAAAGCGAAACAGGAAGGTGACAAAAATAATGACAAGGATAAAGACAAAGATGAGAAAAGTATTAAACAAGAATCTCCGTCAAGTGAGCACGGAAATTATTTAGGACTAGACGGGTCTTATTCCGCGTCTAGCCAACCCTTGAACCCTAACCTGCCATACTCTCCTGATGGTAAGTTCCAACAGCGACGACAAATCATGCTGAAAATATTGTTCTCCGAACTTACTCTTTCGTTCTTTTTCTCGATCATATTAAAGTTTTGCAATAGAAATTAGATACCTATCTACATATTTACCTATTTTTTAAATAGATTATTGCACGTGAAGAATGGGTACCTATAAAGTAGATATTTAATTCGTTTTGTGATTATTTTTCTTGTTTATAAACGTGTATTTAATTTAAATTTAATCAAGCTAAGCAAGCTGGAATACAAGTTAACATGACCAAATAGCTAATTTACAAGTGTACATACTTATCAAAAAAAGTTTTTAGCTACCTACATCAATTCCTTTTTTTTTCCAGATTACCCAGCACATTCCGGGGACAGTTTCTGCAGTTCCGACATATCGCTGGACGGCAGCAACTTCGATCAGCTCGATGAGGGTGCATCGGACACCATGAGTTTGCAAAATTTAGAAGTACATCATTCACACCAGCACAGTGGGCACGCGGCCCACGAGCCGCTTAATCTGGGCACGGGGGCCGTTGTGAACCCCATAGACAAGCTGTACCTAATGCAGAACTCTTACTTCAGTACTGAGCACTGATTCGCGCGCGGCGCGGGCCGGGACACGCCGCGGCGCCGGCGTCCGCGAAGCTTGCCCGCTCCGGCCGCGCTCGGCGCCTCTTCTTCTAGTCACACTGTAGACTCCAGTGCAAATTTGAATTCTATATGGGATTCATTAGTACGCTTGAGGACCTATAACATAGATAAATATTGAATTGATAAATTGATTAAAACAACAGTCTTATCGACGTGTTGGTAAATGGACAATCTATGAGCACTCAGCCCGTGCACAGAATGTAAAAATAGTTTTAAATATCTAGTAAAAGTGCTACCCTTATAGAATATTTAAATTTTGTTTATATTGGGTATTGACATTTGATACTCTTTTATACGACTTTGTTTTCGGGTTAAGCTACTCTAAATCTATTTATTTATAAGGATTATCTTATACCTAACACCCGTAGGTACCTACCGTAACTATCATTGTTTGCCTCTGTAGAACCTAAGTAGTCTTTCTATTCAAATCCAGGTACTTAACACAAATAACACGAAGATCGCTTGCAGGTGTTAATAATGCACTGTTTAATGTGCTTGCTAGATAATTGAACATTTAGATCATTCGTTATTTCCTCAAACCAAAACGTTCAAAACAATCAGATAACGCCAGACTCGTAGTTAGGTAATGCGAAGAATAACTACGTAATACCTAAGTACCTTTAAAGTTACTGTTTTTAGAACTTTTATTATATTATTAAGTGCCTATAGCTCCGATGTGACAAATCTATTTCCCTTCTTTCCCCCAGATATAAAAAATATGTTTAGGTGTCCAGCAGGTGCATACCAGTGTCCATGAAAACTAAAGTCCGTAATATTAACAAGCGACAACTGATTAGGTACTTAAATATCAGATCAGCAAATAGGTACCTAAGTCTAAAAGTCAGAATTCTAGTCAAACTAACCCAATCACTGCTGTATTATTCCGGAATAATTTTAAGACCTTGTAAATTAGATACGGATCGAAAAATTTACTTTCAGGACCTCGCAATGTTTGAAAGATGTTCCCAACTATAGGTACTCATTACCGTAAACACAAAAATAGTTCATTGTTAGCCAAGGCTGCAAAGTTTTTGTTTGGCGCGTGTGCCTGTATTGAAACCCGAGCAAGTGAAAGACTCTATGATTGAACTTTATGGCTCAAAAGAGCGTCGCGAATGTCGCGATAGGGTTTCAAGCACGTTTCAAGGCACGAGACACTAAACAACTTTACTGTCGAGCGAAACACAATTTTTCACCTCAATACAGCGAGACAAATGGTGGATGGGATGGAAGAAAAACAGTTGAACTAATAGTATACGTGCCGGCACGTAAGTCTAGCGATGACGAGTCACATGAAGGGGATCTGCGCACCCACGGATACCGTATTTTATACTTCTGCGCATACAAGGTCATCGCTAGACTTACGTGCCGGCACTTATAAATCAGTTTTTTACCTATTTAGCAACGAACGATAGCAAATCTTTAAAAAAAAACTCAGAAATTTTATATTATTGCAGTGGAACCTATTAAGAGTTGGATGATTCTAAATATTTGAATGACCTAAGTTTATTTTTTGAATACCTACCTATCTATTACATATTGCTAGAGATTTATAAATATATCACAAGATACGACAAATTGCGCTAAAAGATTGTTTATCAATGTAATACCAAAATAGTAGGAACACGTAAACTAAAATAAAATAGAAAATGTAAAAATGTACAGAATCATTTTGAGACTCGAAATGACATAGATATACCTTATTCTAGTCAGATGGTTACTACTAAGGTGCGTATTCACTAAGGGGGAGTACGTAGAACGAACGTACAGAATCCAATGACATCCCGCTATTCCTGTTGTCCATCACAACAAGTACTTCATGTTTTTTGTAATTAAAACAATGGGATCTGGGGCCCGATTTTTGAAAGCACATGTGTGAAAATACCACTCGAAAGTGGTGCAAAGTTGTGCTGAATTTGAAATACGAGTTAGCTTAAAAGATACTTACGGCTCTCATTAATTATGTGGCCTACTCAAGAATTCGATTAGAGCTGTAGTTTTGAAGATATAAACAGATTTATACCGCTTTCGAGTGATACCTATGCTTTTAAAAATCGGGGCCCAGTAGGTATATTTTGTTCTTCTCATTGTGATGATTAATGGCGGCGCATCCTCACAGTCGGTAAACTGATTGCGATCTATGCTCAAATGGGTTAGTGTTTTTTTTTCTAATGTCTCGACAACCTTCCTGTATCGCATAGGTACTTAACTAAAAGCACTAAAAGTCACTGACAATTGAAATGAAATGCAAACAATGTACCTAAACAAACCTTGTATTTCAAAATGTCTTTAATTTCCATTTTCCCCTCATAAAATACTGCTCTAAATCAGTGTATTATTTAATCAATACTTACCACAACATTATCCTAAACCATTAAAACAATAAACAAGTGCTAGCATATGGTTATTTCATTAAATGGTTTATTTACATTGTTCGCAATTTCCATTGACAGCGACTTCACTGACGTCTGTACTTAAGAAACACGAAGTTGTCCGAGAGTCACTTACAAAATAGAAACGCTGGGGACAATTATTTTAAATCACAAATACTCATGTGAAAATGCTACTCAAATCTGGTAAAAATTGTACTAAATTTGTAATACAAGTAGATCACAAGTAGATTACCTACAGCTCTAATTAATCTAGTCAACCAGTCGAAAATTTAATTTGAGCATTAGTTTTGTAGTAATAAGTAATAATGTACGTTACCGAAAAGTCAATAACATAGCCATATATGCCATAAACAATAAGCCAGATGACACAATATTATTTGACATGATGGCTGTATCGATATTTATGCCCTCAACTGTACTTTCAAAAGTTGCCCCCCTATACTAATGTAAATATAGTAGGTACGGACATGTAGTAAGTAGTCCGTGAATAATTAGAGTCAAAAGAAATTACCAAAGCACGAAAAACGTCAAACTACCGACTACAATAAAAATATGCACCTAAAATAGACCCCTTCATGTATAATTCACATTCAGAACTATACTTTCCCTATAGGTAGGTATTTCCCTAGGTATTTCAAATAAATAAATTGAGTCCAACATTTAGGGAAGTCAGGTAACGTTATAAGTTATAAGAAACCCGTATTGCAGTCAGTCTCAAAATTATATCAGTGACGCACATCCATTGAAACTAAGTCAAAGGGTTGTGGCACATTATTTATTTCGTTGTCAATGTGAAATATTGGTATTAAAAAAGTTTTTGCTAGTATTATTTTTACAGGTATAACAAAATGACAATACCTGATACACCTTATGGCTAAGTATTATTGATGAAAAACTACAGAGCAACGATGTGTTGACGTTACAATAGGACCGGGGCACCATACCACTGACCAAAGTTGCCAAAGTGGCCAGTTGTGACAGACGGTGATAGTTCCACTTTTGGCCATATTCACGCACGGATTAAATAATTGAACTCGTATGTTATTCCTACAAGACAGTAGGCAAGAACGAAATAAAGAAATGTCTGGTCTTTAACGGTACTTTCCATTCCATTGTGATGATGATGAAGAACGGTTACTAAGTTACTGGTTTTTAAGAACCGAAGCAACATACTTTGTAGGTAATAAATAAGGACTCAAAGCTGAATTTAACAATGGTTTAATCCAAGATAAAAGTTAATTAAACATTAAAATATTTTCTAGTCAACACAATGATTGATTCCCGAAATGTACCTAGCTAGCTATTGATGTAACTGAAGAATAGTTATTATTGAGACTTGTACAATAATTTTACTTGTATACTTAGAAAACACGTAATTTTATAAATGGATGTAAAATAAAATATAAATATTCACACAATGTTTAACTAACCCTCATCGCCTGAATAAATCCTAGTTCCGCCAAAATTTCTATGATACTAATAATACGATACGATAACACTAATCTATTACTATTAGAACTAATTCAGTCGTGACCACAAAGCCTTTTGACAATAAATGTTAAAATGAGACATCAGTAGCGTCACAGTGCTTGACACGCAATGCAATATCAAACAAAGCTACTAACGATAACCAACGATCTTAACATATATCATAGGTTTTCTGTCAAAAAACGTTAGTTAATGGTTAACATCATTGCTAAAGTAAATTGGTGCTACTCGCGCTAAGAAATTTACTGTTACATAGGTAGGTCACGAATCAAATGGTTCAACTCAAGATTTAACAGTACATACTCACATTCTTAAGTAATTTATGTTAGCTATACTTCATTTAATTTAGAATGAGAAACCACAATAACAGTATATTGCGTCTGGTCAACTATTTCTTACCTAGCAAATAGTACAGCACAATAGTTTGGCAGCCGCAAAATAAAATTGTTTTAATGTCACTTTATTTGCATGTCGTCATTTGTTACTCTAGTACAAATTGCAAAGAGATTACAGTTCACGAGCCGCAATATAATGTTGTTGTGGTTTCTCATCCTAAATTAAATGAAGTATAGGTTCAGTAGGCATGAAATCTATTGCAGAACCAAATTACTTAAGACTAAACAAACTCTTTTCTCTAAAGTTTCGCATGCCTTCTGAAATGTTAGGTATGGGTCGGTCCGACTCATTAACTTGGAATTAATTGATCGCAAAGTAATAGTCTGTCCGAATACTCAATCACATTAATTATACCGCCTACATTAATTACTGCAATGCAGTGTTATTCTCTAAACAAATCTCGCCCGCGGATGCAGCGCTACATACGCTTGATCCCTTTAGCGCGTAGCGTAGAATGTCATAATAATATGTGTTATCGTAGAATTCGAGATACCAGACTCCGTATTACCTACGAGTAAAAGGGTTAAGGACGGTTCAAACACAGCGTTAGACACAGCGTTAGACACAGCGCTAAATCCGCGGAAGTACATAATTTATTTAAAGAATAACATCACTCCTTACTTAATAATTAAATTATGAAATAGTTTATGAAATAGTACTTGCCTACCTATCTATATACAACCATGAAACATGCGAATATATCATATATTATAACAAAAACGGATCGTATTATAGTTTCTGTATTAAAATATTTCTACTTGGGACACTTTGTGCAATTAAACACAGAAAACAAGTTTGGCATAAAATTCGAAATTAGTGGTCTCAAACCGATCAATTGAACTTGGGCAGGTTAGATAAGCTTCAATTCCACATAAATCTATCAGAGGTCTCCGTAGCGCTAACAAAAACTAATAATCAGGAGCAAGGTGTCATAAGGTGAGTAGATACGCTCTATATACAGCCGACGTGAAAGCTAGGAATCTTTATTTAGGGCCTTGTCGTTGCACTTTCATATGAAGTTGTCAAAGTGCTTGGAGCGACAAGGCATTGACGTCGACTGTACGCTTTTATTTGTGAACAGTTTATCATTACATGCATTGGAAACCATGCGTACCACAAATAAGTTTGAACATAGACGCGATGATTGTGTGAGAAGGTATCCAGATATTATAATGTATCTACATATAATATTCAATGGTGAAGTAACAATTCACATTGAGGCTTTCCATGAATTGATTTATTTATACACAACTAGATATTAATATAGACTCCGACAATAAAGAGTAGAAATTAAATAAAGGCGCCGCTTCCTTCGTAACTTAACTGTCATATTTCAGACGCAACGTGCGGAAATATTGTATGAAATTTCTTAATTCTTTTTTCATCCGTTTTCTACTCTTTGCTTTCGATCACTAACAGTTGTTAACATTAATAACGCAGCACCTCACTTCGTGTTGGTTTTTGTACGAAGTGAAGTACGGCCTTTTACATGCGACAAGTTTAGTCATTAGCATTACAATTACATGATTTCTTAACCATGCTATACATTTATATTTATATGCGTAACACTTCTTGCTTACTCCAAATTAAAAATACTTGTACAACCAGTAGCTTATTTCTAATATTTTTACAATTTCATCTTACCCCAACCACAAGGTTCAATACATACATATCCCTTATGGGGTAGACAGAGCCTAAGGTAAAAACATTACGATATGAAAAGACGCTCATCACTACATAGTATAAAACAAAGTCGCTTTCCGCTGTCTGTCTGTCCCTATGGATGCTTAAATCTTTAAAACTACGCAACGAATTTTGATGCGGGTTTTTTAGTGGATAAAGTGATTCAAGAGGAAGGTATAATTCTAAGCAGACGAAGTCGCGGGCAGAAGCTAGTTATACATAAAACCATAACAGAAGAATAACTACTAAAATGTGTAAGTTCAAATTACAATGACAGAAGACACCTACACAGTCTTACATACAGTCTTTGAGATATGTGAAGCTTCAATATTAACAACTATAACATTACGTTACATTATTTCAATGACGATTAAAGCAACAGCACTTAATTCGCTGTTAAATACACAATAATATTTATGTATATGCCAGAAGTCCAAATTTCAGTTATTTTTGGTTGCTAACCAAATGCGACACGAGTACCTACACCTACTTTCCACGCGCGAGCTCCGAGGAATCTGAGGCTGGGGAAGCAGGTTTCTAGTGCGCTCTATTTACTCAATTTATATAATTTAATTACCTACCTAATATTAGTTTTTATTATCAATTATTATAATAATAAGATTCAAACAAATCTCATCAGAGTTCGCGGGCGAAGAGTAAGTATTACGACCCAGCGGGTTGTCGCGACAAAGGTGGAACAGCGAGTGATTTTGTAATACATTTCTTATGTTTGGCATGTTACAGATATGCGGTGAGCGTCTCAACGGTGCAATGAACAGAGAAACCGCTTGCCATTCCGCCAGTCGCGCAAAGTCCGACAGTTAACATGAAAACGTATATACTTAATTAAAATCGCAAACATAACTTTAAGCACTGTATTTATTTTTACATTATTTATCATTTTCAAAAACATACGTCATAATTTAAAATTAAAGGAATCAGAACTACGGAATAGAGAGTTGATTCATAAAGACATGCCCACAAAATATTACCTTTAAATTATTTAACTAAACAGAAATATAAACTCAACAGAAATATGGCTCATAGGTACGTCACGCCAAAATGAAAGACTTCACTGTAAATACACTTCAGATTTCACTGTAAACTGTTTGTTACAAACTTAAGGTATATTTTCCACATATATGTTCAGATCTTTATGATCAGCCTGACTGCGTCGATACATTTGACGATATGTGCTTCCCGATATTTTTACCTCATTGAACGTTCCTAATATATTAAAAGTCGCTGCTCTTATATTTATGACGAATTGCGTGTATTGATGTTATTAACCTTATCTAGTGTAACAAATTTATTGAAATTTACAACAGCTCCGAAATATTTGAGGACCTCTCCGCCCGCAACGATATATCTGATGGCGACTGTACCAAGCTTTTATGTGAGTTCAACCTTTTTTGAATAAAATCGGATTGTGTTTTCAAACATGACTTTGTCAAAATAAAATGTAGTTTAAATAAAAAGCACAAAGAAAAGAAGTATTGACATCAACTTCGAAGCAAATCACCCCCAAAACGAGTTTCTACCCCTTTTTAACACCGTTAGGGGATTCTTCCATCAATTCTGTTAAAGAATGTTTATGCAAAATTTGAAGTAGATCGGGCGACAGAATCACGTCGTCCCATACAAACTTAGCCCCCCTTTTTCACCCCATTAGAGGTAGAATTTCGGAAAATCCTTTCTTATCGGATGCCTAAGTCATACAAAGAACACACCCTCCAAGTTTCAAGTCTCTATGATGAGCGGTTTAGGCTGTGCGTTAATCCGTCAGTCAGTCATTCAGTACAAATTTATATGTATGTATATATATATATATATATATATATATATATATATAGATAGATAGATAGGTTAGATATAAGCTACAAAAATAATTTTCTTAAGATAAAACTGTCATTTAGATTCTACATGTCACAATAACCAAGAAATTTTGTTTATGAGTGATAACTGATAATCTGCATATGTACTTACTTTTTTAACCAGTCATAAACAATTATTACTCACCGAAACAATTTATAAACTAAATATTGTAATCTATATACACGCGATATTTAACACTAGCACTAACACTGAAGCAGTCCATTGGTTTCTCAAGCGTTTCCCGTTGATTTATCGTAATGAGTTTTTCTTATGAACCTACACCTTATAGATGTGGCTTTGTAGATTACCAAACTTCCATCGCATTTTGTGTGTACATTGAATATGACATGGCACCCCATAAAAGTTAAATGTAATTTTGAAATCTCTCTTAGATTTGGGATGTTGCAATTTGCTCGTGATGTGAAGCAAAAACGTTAACCTGTAGAGTAAGTGTACTTAGTACAGTTACCGGCTGATATTGGATATAATAAAGCACTCAAAATCATCTGATCCGCTTGTACGGCTATGCATATATACATAACTACTTACTAAACTAACTAATGGATTATTATAGATATCTAATTAAAGAATTATTGTTATTATTTTATTATATGAATAGAGTTACGTTAGATGTTTTTGAGCGTTTTGTTACATACAATATTGTGGCTGGTGACAGAATACCGTCTATTTCTTAACTGTTAATTTTGTAAACCGTATCTCACAATAAAGGTTCACGGTTAGCTGTTTGGAAACATTTAGGGTCATTTTATAACTAGGTAACTGGTTTAGATGTAGTTGGCTGTGACTGAATAAATAATAAAAACAGATTTCTGCGAACTACTACTTGCTAGCGCTACATGATTTGTTCGACCCCCAGGCGTGTAAATGTTAATTTATTGTTCGAAAAGTGACCGGTAAAATTTTAATTTGCAGCAAATAAACATGTAAATTATTAAATAATTATTATTTCCCCCTCTAAGTGTGAGTTGCATTTATTGACGCATATAAGACGGAAACCCTATGAAATATATGCCAAAATCGTCAGTTAAATTTGACTTTACCTATTATTAAAGTAACTTGGTGCAACTCACATTAAGATTAACAATGTAAAATGTCAAATCAAAACTTACAGCCCTCAACAGTGTAGACGAATTATTTATAATTCGTCTACACTGTTGACGACTACTGTTGATATCGTCTGTGGGATATGTGTATACCACAGTATTTATATGAAAGTAACTTTATTTTATTATGTTTTTAAGTAACTTTAACCAGCCCTGGCCTCAATTCGTGTAGTTCAATGCGTAGCTCAACTGGTGCGGTTTCTGTTGTTTGGTTGAACATGTACAAATGTTTACATTGTAACTGTATGTACAGGGCGAGCTGTCGTTTTCAGGCCTCAATTTGTTGTTCGCAGAATTCTGTCTTTATTTTTTTATTATAACTCAGGTTGTAGACATATTCTTGCGGCGGCTGAATTGTGTTAAATTTCAGTAGTTGCAGCTATGATCACGGGTGATAGTGACAGTCACATTCAATATAGATGTTGATCAAACGGGCGCTAGCAGCGAAACTACCTGCTTAATAGTATGAAAAGCTGAATAAATTTCAGGTGGCCACCTCCTCGTTGCTCGCTTCGAACTCCAACTTGACATCACCACCGAGCTCCTCCACATCGACCTCGTTCTCCGAAGCATTGAGCATATTGAGCGTCACCTGATAAGAACAATAACAATATTAATGAAAGATAATTACTTTCGGCTACAAGTGAAAAAGGAAAAGTGCAGTCAGCGTCAATCAGTATTCTGATAGTGAGGCTGACGTGTTTTGATGTATCCGCCTACATAATGCCTTGAGAGCACATGGTTGTTCTAGCTAGGAGAATGCATCTTTCCCGTTAACTGTGCAAACGTACCAACATGTTTTTTGTCTCCTTCAGATATGTCATGTACAGAAGTGATGTAGGTGATCAAAAACAAGTGAACACAACCGCAACCTTATAATACGCGCCTACTAGGTATAACTTATATTTTTTAGCACCAACACCATTTTAGTAAGGAATGTTGGTTCTACAGGTTGATAAGATAGTTGTAATTAATAAATTTAAATTAATTAAATTATCATCTTCATGGACACTTAAGGCTTATACATTAGAACTACTTATCAATTGTGTATGGTTCTGTGTTCGCGGAGAGAGGTACCAAAAGCCTTACCATAGCGCTATTAGTAAAGAATATCAAACGAAAAAAATAACTATTACCCTATAGAAGTGACAAGACTCAAAAATGTAATAGTTGAATACCTCTTTTAGTCCATTATTTAAGCTAATTATTTTCAGTTACTGCACTTCTATGTAATAATATTTATTAGTCCGTTTTACTACTCCTTATTTTACATACGATCCTGACGACAATAATTATCTACACGGATTAATAAAACTTAAAGTACACCAAACGCAGGGCAGACATGAGCGTTAATGCTTCGGGCAAAACTGAATTAATGGCAACTAAGTCAGCTGTCAAAAAGTAAAAAATAAATGTCAAAAAGTAAAAATATTCAAATGTCAATTCTAAAAGGCGTTGAAAACATTAAGTCCAAGGCCCTTCTGTTGGATTAACTATTCAGTTTGTGGCTTACCTATACCCGCACTACGGCTGCGTTGGATGTATTTAACTTTCTCTATACCTACATTTAGTGGTATGATATTAGAATAGGTACAATTTTAAAAAATTACGGCTAACATGGCTACGAATCAAGTTAGTAACTACTAACATACAATACTACTAGACTAACTACATTGCTAATAAATACAAAATGAAATAAATATGTATAATTATGTATGTGTGTATGATATAATATAAAAATAAACATTCTTGCACTACTAAGAAAACTTAAAAGAAAAAAAATACATTTTCTTTTTGCTGGCAATACTTGTTTGCTAAAAGCGTTGACGTTGATACGTACTAAAGGAATTCTTTAAATTTTCTTAAACATGAAGATTTTGTTTACTTATCAGAATTAGGTATGTGACATCTGTGACAAAAAAAAACCGGCCAAGTGCGAGTCGGACTCGCGCACAGAGTGTTCCGTACAAATTTACCAAGTTAATAAAATCCAGTGTTAGCAGAGCCCTGCTCCTAAGCAAAATGCAGTGTGAGAATAGATTATTTCATATGTATAGACAGAAATAAAAAAAAATGAATTTTTATTAATTAGTTGTGCTATAAGAGCTACCTATAAACCAAATTTATAATGTCTAGGACAACTGGAAGTACCCTATAGGTTATTCAAGCTCGGCAATTTGTATAGAACACCTTTTATAATGACTGTTATCTTTTGGTTAAGTTGACTTAGAGGGTTCATTTTTTCACAGCTTCAAGAGACCGCAGACCTCAGGATCCTACTAATCCTACTAATATTATAAATGCGAAAGTTTGTGACGATGTGATGATGTGACGATGTGAGTGAGTGAGTGTGTATGTTTGTTCCTTCTTCACGCTAAAACCACTGGACGGATTTAGATAAAATTTGATACGAAAATAGCTGGTACCGTAGATTAAAACATAAGCTACTTTTTATCCCGGAAAATTGTACAGTTCCCGCGGAATAGCGATAAACATATCAATTGCTAATTCTACGCGGACGAAGTCGCGGGCAGAAGCTAGTATTATAAATGCGAAAGTTTGTGAGGATGGATGTGACGATCTGAGTGTGTATGTTTGTTCCTTCTTCACGCTGAAACGACTGGACGGATTTGGATTAAATTTTGAACGAAGATAGCTGCTACCCTAGTTTAACACATAGGCTAATTTTTATCCCCGAAAATTGCATAGTTCCCGTGGGATAGCGATAAACATGTCAAAGGTTGCCTAATGTAAGTCTGATTGAACGCGGACGAAGTCGCGGGCAGAAGCTAGTATGGTATAATTTTCAATTTTATATCGCTACGCGTTCCTGAGAAAAAGAATCCTGACGGGACAGACGGACAGACAGACAAGCAGGCGGACAACGAAGTGATCTTATAAGGGTCCCTTTTTTCCTTTATAGTTACGGAACCCTAAAAGTTAACTACTGCACAAAAATGTACAGGGCTCATCAAAAATTTTGAAGAGTTAAAGTTGAAGCTTTTTCCGCTCTCGAACCTTCGAAATATTAGAGTACTTATAATTATGTGTGTAGACAAATATTATATGCAAATGTACACAATTAGGCCTCACACTACTCGAGTGATCTTTTATGAAACTAGCCAAGGCTCGTTACATAAAGCCACATTCGTGTTTTAAGTAGCCTTAACATCAACATGTAAATATATTCGCGAAACACGATCTTGCGCAATCAATTTCAAATTTGGCAATTAAGTGACAGCCCTTGCATATCACGTATGAGTATGACAGCGTAAGTACTTGCTCGCTACTGCTTGCTTGTCCGGGCGGCGGCATCGCCTTACGTCAAAAAAGTTAAGCCACTACAGGGAAATAGTTGTAATCTATATGAAATATGACCATAGCGGAAAGGTAGTAATAAACTGATAATGCTTATTAAAATACTACTGACAGATCAAATCCGACATAAAAACTAATTGTTAATTAAATATAGCGCATGCAATCAACAGCCGAGTGGGAGGCAAAGATTCAAAATTAAAAAAGTAGGTAAATAAAAATAAAAAAATAATTCAAACTTCACTAACCAAAAATAAAAAGACAAACACAACAACTGAAACCATGTGACAATTTTCTGCATTAAGTAGTTAGTGAAGATTTGAACCTCTGCATTTTTTCCTAACACCGTCTGTTGGCTGAGAGCTCTGAGTGGAGAAGCTACCTGAGGTGGCTGTGGTTGGCTGTGGCTGGTCACCGTACTGCTTACCTGTCTGACAGGTATACCTGCATCTTCAAACGCTTTCTTCTTAAGTGTTGTACGGATTTGTGTCCTGAAATTGCAAATATGAACATTTAATTTCATTTTTAAGAAACCAAACAATGGGCAAAGACCATCTTGGTCTTTAGCAAGTTAATGAGTCAGAAGCTGAATGCATACAAAGATTAAATAAATCTGGAGAAAATGATAGCTCTACTGACAATGCTATGCTATAATGGAACACTTTTTGAATTCAATATAAAGTTGTGTATACTTACACGGTCCTGTTCTTGATGTGCAAGCTTAGCTTGTTAAGGTCCACAGCAAAGCGATGTACGCAAGACCTTAACATTTCTATTTCTTCATCTGTCCATTTGCCTCTAATAAATTCAATAGTTAATATGAGTTAAAATCTAAAATGTTCACCACTTATAGCAGACATTTAACTGTGTGAGTGATTCACCATAACACATTTTTTGTCTCCATTGACACATTCACAGCTGACCATGCTGATTAGTGTTTGATAATAATAAAATTGTATAAAAGGCTTTTGTCCAATCAGCCAATTAATGTATAAATTAGTTGCACAGGGTGTTACGAGTCAAAAGCTTCTCCCTCCCTTAAAGAGAAGGGGAACCATAACAACTCAAGCACATTAACAACTTGCACCCATTATTGCATTAGGCACCCATTAGCTTTTCCATGTTTTGGTGAGTGGTGCTACATTTGTGGCATCTTAAGTCTTTTCAGTATTTTCAGCATTTAGACTGCCAGTAGTGAATGTGTTTACTTTGACATACTTTCTTTGCTTGGTACACTCAAAGAAACCAACCTCCGCCTCATTTTACCAAAATTTTAAAATCTGATACCATGTCAATACTGTTTGAATTTATATGTTGATTATCTTTGATGCGCGACAATACTAGAAATTAAGTATACAACGGGATAATGGGATAGGTAGGGGATGTACAAGTGGGTTTTAGAAAGGGAATGGGATGCATGGATCAAGTCTTCTCCTTGCAGTGTACAACCAAAAAGTATAAAACATACTGCTTATTCATTGACTTGGAGAAGGCTTATGACAGGGTGATGAGGAATGAGTTGTGGTCAGTATTATCCATGCATGGGGTGACAGTGAAAGAAGATAATAATATAGTGACTAGGATAGAAAGAAGTATGCTTAGTTGGTTTGGTCATGTAGAGAGGATGGATGAAAGAAGACTAAAAAAAACAGATCTATATGGGTAGTGTGAATGGTTGCGTTGGGAGGGGAAGGCCTAGACGGACATTCCTGGACCAAATAGAAGACATTTTGAAAAAAGGCAGGTCAGGATTACCTGGAACTGACGAGCATGTATGAATTGATGAATGTGGATGAAGCGAAAGAGGTATGTCAAAATCGTAGCAAGTGGAACAAAGTTGTCTCTTCCTACCCCTATGGGAAAGAGGCATGACTGTATGTATGTATGTAAGTATACAATTAATTAAATTAAGTATAAATTATGTATTAGACCTGAATTAGCTTTTATAGCTAACAGAAATAAAAATACATGGTGTACTAAGGTACTACACTGTACCTCATTCATTATTAAATATATATTTTTTTATTTTAGAATACCCATTTTAGAATGTCATGTGTAATGAGATGATTGTAGACCTGAAGTTAAAATATTCAGCTTATTTTTTAAGTACTTGATAGCTAAAATTGGTTGCCATTAATATTATCTAATTTTTACATTGTTATCTAATTTATGTTTTAGTTTAAGTTGTTTAAAATAAATATTTTCTATTCTATTCTATTATAGAAGTATAGTCCAAATATTGGGTACATGTGCCGGCACATAAGTCTAACAATGACGAGTCACGTGGAGGGGATCTGCGCACCCGCAGATACCGTATTTTATACTTCTGCGCATACAAGGTCCGATTAGACTTACGTGCCAGCATTTATATTTATTAACTAGCAGAACTTACTTCCTATATAAAGTCCTATAAAGTCACAATTTGCAATGGAAAGTTTGGATTTTATAATAAAAGTTGTATAGTAGTGAAATCATCCTGTAATATTGCTTAATTTCAGTGATGGAAAAAAAGTCCTATTATTTAGACATGTGCAGGTAAGTAGCAACTGCTTTATATAAGGAAAAGCGAGAGGAAAATCATGATGTTAGGCTAGCCACACACTAAAAATTAGATAAGATTCATTAAGTATTTAGGTTTTTATGAACTGATAGGTATAGCTGAGTAATGCTCAATTAGCTTCAGAATTCACATGAAATTCAATGTACGAATGATGGCCAATCAATGCAATCCTGGATTCCTGGACCAAAATAATCAGTTTATTACTATGGTGTCTCCGAGGCAAGCCTTTATACCCTACTCAGTGTACTTATTTCAACACATAACCAAAGATTACTCTCTGAAAGAGACTAAAGCATACCCAGGCTGCGAGTCGCCAACTGGATGTAAAAGCATTGTCATCTCCGAAAGTTTGTTAAATGCATTGCCGGCCTCCCGAAATATCTCGCCTACCTGCCAAATTTAACATTGTAATGTATTATGCCATTAATTTACTTCAGAAGTTATAACTAGCAAGCTAAAATACAAACCTTTGCAGCCGTGTTATTCATCTTTCTTTGGTTTTATTTATATTGCAGTTTACTTTGACGAAAGTCAGAAAGTTAGTAATTATTATAGCAATCACTATTTTCTGTTTCGATTAACTTTAACTGACAGGTTATTTTAGATAAGCGCATACAGATTACAGATATTACAGATCAGACTACAGAGATCCTTCCTCCCCACCCAAAGATTCGGAGTATTTTTATTACTCTATGCTCCTTTCTCAAGGCTCGTACAGACTAGGCTAGTATGTTAGTCTAGTAGCGAGTAATTTAGTAGACAAATGTCTCTTCGGCAGCAAAAACGATTTTTAGGCAGCACAGCAGCATGGACGTAAAACAATAAACGGGACTGAGCTCTCCCAGCTGAAAAACGAGCAGAGCGAGATAGTTCGTAGGGAGGAGTGTGTCCCTTTCTGACATGGTGACAATAAGAGTTTTGCTATGTGGGACAAAATTCGATCTGAATAAAAAAAAAATTTGCACCTCTTCCAAAAACTTTACACTGAAGTTTTTCATTGGCTATGGAAATAAATCCTACTAGTCTTAATCCTACTCCTACTAATCCAATTAACATATCATAAATTTAACAAAAAGGTAAAACAAACTAAAACATAATGTACCTACAACAGTAAGGACACAACAGGTATATGTATAAGAATTCATGGTCAACATAGTTGTTAAAAGGGTTACCATTAGAAATAAAAAAACAGACTAGACAAAAATATATCTTTTATTATTTATTTAATACAACGAAATTAATGAATTTATAGTTACGCTAACTTAAAACTGTTAAAATAACATGAAAATAGTATTTTAATGGTTTTTCAACAGTTTTTTTAAAACAAACTTTTTGATTAAAAGCATTTTTTTAGGCTGGCAAGATGAAAGAATGAGACACACTCCTCCCTGGTCGCTATCCCTCTCGGCGCAGATTAGCCTCTGTGCAGGGCACAACACAAAAAGATACTTTCTCCCCTTGTAATATGGTTCATTTTCGTAAATACAATATTCAGAGTACTCAGTCCTGTTTATTGTATTACGTCCATGGGCAGCAGCGAATACAAAATTACTCGCTACTAGACTAAAATACTTGCCTAGTCTGAGCGAGCCTTGAGTCGGACCAAAGACAAGTTAATTTTTTTTTATTGTATTTATTTATTGGAACGGTAATGGCATTCAGCGGATACAGTCATAATTACTAAATTACTTGGAACTAGGACTAGGTCAATTTGTGTGAATAGTTCCCTAATATTTATTTATTTAAATGAAGAACAAAACTACTCTTAAAAAGCTTGACGATCAGTTTTAATTTAAGGCGCCACTATTGAATTTTTTACATTACTCGTAAATATTTTTTATCTCAATGCTATCCACAGCAAGCGAGATATTTTCAAAAACCAGCTTTTATGACTTCTGATTCTGACCTTTGAATATCTTAAGATGCGAACACTATATAGATTATATCATTCTTTTTCATAGCTTTTAGAAGCCGAAGTGAAAGTACATATTTTATAACTTAAAAACTTTAATTCCGATGTGAATCTTATCTAATTTCAGCATAACTTCTTGTCATAGTCATTTTTAGGAAAATCATAACTGTCTTACTAATGTCATACTTTGGACGCCAATCCCTACTAATAATATAAATGTGAAAGTAACTCTGTCTGTCTGTCTGTCAGTTTGTCGGTCCGTCTGTCTATCTGTCTGTCTGTTATGATATCACGCCTAAACCACTGAACCGATTTTAATCAAATTTGGAACTGAAACAGTTTTAGTCCCGGGGAAGAATATAGAATAGTTTTTATCCCGGAAAATTGCATAGGTCCCTCGGGATAGCGATAAGCGAGTTCTGAGCAGACGGAGTCACGGGCAAACGCTAGTAAGTATTAAAGGTACCTCTTACCCTACTGATTTCAAAGCTGATTAATTATACATTTCTTAAAAAGGGACGCAGGAAGTTAGTTATTCGAAAGTCTTTTTCGGCACGCGCTATTTTTGGTGACAGTGAGACTATGCTATGCTTACCTGTGTGGTGGAATGGTAATGGTAGTCTGTGGTAATGTGGTTACCTACGATTGAAGTGTAGCTTCATTATATTTCTTTAAACAATTACATCAAAAAAACTGAAGCATATGATTTATTTTGGTGTTGTTATATTGTTCCAAATATTCATCGAAACATGATTATTTCATGCTGTTGTATGCATTTGTCTTTGTTTGACGCCACGCCTCATTGGCAGCTGTGTTGACTTTTTGAAATGTATTTGTACTTAATAGAGCCACTGTACCTTATTTCTAAAAACCCAGTAATAAACGTAACTAGTATTCCTGTAGATTAGACAGTACAGAATGCGCTAAACATAACAATCCTATTGTTCATATCTTTTGAGTTTAGAAATGGAACTTCTTCTTATTTTATCTTTTGTTCCTTTGGGATTGGCATACGATAAAGGTAAGATACTTCTATTATCTTTACTATTGTTGCATTTTATTATTGCAAGCTAAATATAAAAAGACAATTTAGACATAATCAAGATTGAACTTTTGGAGAATAGATATAATTATAGATCATGGCACATCATAATTTTTAAAAGCAATCATAATAATTGAGAATAATATTACTTTCAGCATCGTTTTATGGGGCCAGCTACATAACTTATCCACTGCAGGAAGCAAAGGGTGTAACAGACATCAGTTTTAGGTTTAGGACTCATTTGTCTGATGCTTTACTATTACTGGCTGCTGGGAAAACAGATTATTGCATGGTGAGTGTCTTAGAAGTAAATTTATAGCCAAAATATATGACTTGTTTGTTTATACAGGCTCTTAAAAAATACCCCTAAAGCCAAAAAGGGGTTAAATGGTTCATAAACTAATTATAATAGTAGTTTGATATCTCTATATATGTGCCGGCACGTAAGTCTAGCAATGACAAGTCACATGGAGGGGATCTACGCACCCACGGATACCGTATTTTAAACTTCTGCGCATACAAGGTCATCGCTAGACATGTGCCGGCACTTATACTACCAATAATAACATATTGGTAGACGAAATTGCTGGAGTGGCAGGCAGAACATGTTCAAGAGTGGCCACATGCGAGAGAGAGTGGAGACATATGGGGAGGCCTTTGCCAGAAGGCACACAGATGCATAAACTTTTTAATTTTACTGCCATTGAAATATATGAATTATAATCATCCGAATTGTAAGGCTAAATAAATAAATAAAAAAATAACATATCATTAAAAACATTTAGTGTTGACCTCTTTTATAAAAAGTAAAAATTAAACAGCATGAAAAGTTTATTTATATTCTTACATCATGTAGTCAGAGTGACAAATGCTAGCCTTCTGTTAAAATACTTAATCCTCCTGCCACACCTTTTTTTTAAACTGTAACTTGTAAAAAGGTCTTAAGGTTATGAAAATTTTGACTACAGAACCCTGGGCGACAGGAGCTTAAGACAATTTAAAGTTGACTGATTATGACAGCCTACTAGGGTTGACAGTATTTTTTGCTTTGATGAAGAATATTTATATAGGGTAGTCTTGTAACATTGCTTAGGAACTAATTATTTGTTTTCTGTAAGGTTACAGATATTGATAGTTCTAATGTGCAGCTACAGTATCAACTAACATAGGCATTGTAACTAACTAACTATATTTTGGAATTTGTGCTAAGCAAAGTATTCTTTATAACTCAGGAAAATGCTATTTTCCTCAGTACACAAACAAAGTCATGGCTAACAATAGCAATGTGTGTTTGTTAGTAGGTACTTATATTTTGTTAAATTAAAATTATAATTTGTTACAGATAAGGTTAGAGGGAGGAAGAATGAAATTGCATATAAACCTAGGAGCAGGCGAAACTGAACTCTCTTCACTTAAAGGAATATTCTTAAATGATACACAATGGCACCATGTTAGTATTGTACGGAGGGAAGCAAATCTTACTATGAAGGTAACTAAGTAACTTCTATAACCATTTTAACAAATCAGTAATTTTCCTATCATTTTGAAGTTACCCACAATCGACAACTATGGAAGGCCTCATACATACAAACCCTGATGTAACCAACAAAACAAGAGTTGAAGAATACATAGAATTGACATTGCAAAATATTGCCAATTTTGGTTGTAGCTCAGTAGCTCATAGTTGCTATTTTGATGTATTACATATTAAAAGGAATTGGTCTGGAGATAAGTAAAATATGCAATGCTCATATGTACGCAAAATAGATAATTTTGTATGGAGACTGGGCAAAATTTTGTGCTGTTGAGTGTATTCTTAAGTGGACCAAACCCCTGCATTTAAATTTTATTACAGGTTGATGAAGCTGTTGTAAAAAAACGATTGCCAGGAAGATTCTTTGAGCTGAACATACATTTTGGAGTGTTTTTGGGAGGTCAAGGCGACTTCTCAGAACTGTTTCTAGGACACATGGAAAACTTTCGAGGGTGTATGGAAGATGTGAGTTGCTAGCTAAACTGAGTAATGTTTTCTTGTTAATGATAATATCATCCAGACATAATGTTTGTACCTGAGACATAGAGCAGTTAATTTTAATGTTTCTAAAATACTTTTTCATCAGGTATTCTATAACGGAGTGAAGATAATCGAAAAAGCTAGAAGCCGTAGTGCGTCTGTGCGTGTAGAAGGTGTCACATGGAACTGTGCCCCAGAATTTGATGCTGACCTTAATTCGGATATCAGTTTTATTGATGAAGGAGCCTACCTCATACTGCCAAAGATCAGCTCCAGAGCTGGTGGAAGGTGTGTTTAGTTATAACATTTTTTCATTATGTATTGCTGTATTGGAAATGTGTAATCAGTTATCTTAATAACCCAAGTGCCTAAAAGAAGGATTATGTTTTTCATTGTTTTATATGTTTGTATTTGTAGGTATGTCCAGTACTATGTTCTGCTCTATGGCAAAAATGGAATGGTTGATTTTGCCAAATGATTTACCATTAGATTCGACCTGACAGCAAGAGTGATGTAGGCTATTTTGTTTTCAATCCAACATGACGTCTACTTACGCATATTATTTTGACACGCTCTGCAGCCTAAACTATGAGATAACAGATACCAGATATGCCCGCGCGTGACCGCGCATCTGGTCCTAGCATCTATCACATAGTTTCATACATTACAACTGGTGCGTGTGCGTGCGTTTGGCACGCATTTGGTGTGCGCCGGCCTTTAATCGCAATACAAATTAGGAGGGGTTCACACTCAAATTGAAATTTGTAGTGATAATTTAGACTAGGGCAGTTAATGTATCTACATGAGCTAAAATACGCAAATAAATAGCAATATCCTATGTAATTAGCCTAAGTAACAATAAATGGAAACTGTAGTAAAGGGAATCCCACAGGGGTCCCACTAGGTGGAGACGACATCGTGAAAGTTGCGGGAAACCGATGGATGCAGGTGGCGAGATGTCGTTCATTATGGTGTGCTAAGGGCTTTTGTTTAACAGTGGTTGTCTTCAGGCTGATGATGATGATGATGATGGACTTAAAGCGAGGTTCGGGAACCGAATGCAGTAGCAAAACAATGCAAAAAAAGGATAACTTGAAATAGAGTTCATGGAGGCGAAGCGACAATACTGACATACAGATACAAATAGAGATAGTTAATATTGTCAATTAGTAAAAACCTCATGTCTCCATCACCTATTGTATTGTATTTTAATATTTTTAATTTTCTTTTCTTGTCTATAGATGGCAGATAGAATTTAAAACAATAACACCCAATGCTATTATTTTGTACAACCCTGGTGGAGGTCGGGGGATGGATTTTCTTGCTGTTGAAATACTAGAAGGGGTGGTGAGGGTGAAGATGGCCCGTGGACAGATTGTTCACACAGTAAGAGTCAATGATGGACAGTGGCATAAGATGCATTTGTTATTCAACCCTTCTTTGATAGAGGTATGATATTTAATAGTTATCTTACTCATATATTAAATGCGAAAGTTTGTGATGATGTGAGTTAGTGAGTGTGTATGCTTGTTCCTTCATGCTGAAACGATTGGACGGATTTGGATCAAATTTGGAATGGACATAACTGGTACCCTAGATTAAAACAGGCTACTTTTTATCCCGGAAAATTTCAAAGTTCCCGCGGGATAGCTATAAACGGGTCTCTATCGTTTGCCCGAATTTCATATGCCATAAATGTATTGTTTGCCATAATGATCATTTGCCATAACCCTTTTTTCTCTTTATTTGTTAATTATTCAGAATTGTTATGAAACAAACCTAACCTAACCTATAGAGTTCTACAGGATTGCCATTACAATGCGCCTGAAAAAATTACAGTTTCAGAGAAAAAAAGGGTTATGGCAAATGATCATTATGGCAAACATTACATTATGGCATTTGAAATTCGGGCAAAAGAGGGGCTCCGGCTATAAACATGTCAATTGCTAATTCTACGCGGACGAAGTCGCGGGCAGAAGCTAGTCTGAAGTATTTTCTGCATTGCAAATAAAGACTGACCGTGATTATGATTAAATAAATACCTACGTGAGGTTAAAGCCATGTTGCGGAATTTCATGAGACTATTTTCTGACACTTCTGCATTTAGAAATATAAGTATAGGGTCTTATATTTACAATAAGCCAAAGTTGACTGCCCAAACAAATTAGTGTATTATTTTTATATCGTCCTTTTGCTTGATAAAATGTAAAATTTGTAAAGAAAAGTCGTTTTTAAGTTTTGTTTCTGAATTTCGTATCATTATAATGATCGTACGTATCGTAACAATAATGTGAAAAATTGCATTGCGTTTGTATAATCATAGCCATAATTGGTTATAATTTGAATATAACGCTTTGCGAATGCATTTAGCGCTGCGCTTTTTTTGATTTTTTTTAAACCGCTACTGCTGACCACAATTGCCAAGTGTAGTCTGAACTTTACTGCTCAGAGTGAATAAAATTAAACGAACAATATAGAAAAGGGTTTTTGTTTTTGTGCGGTGTACAGTCACCAGCATAAATAAGTGATCACTTTTGTACCTTGTCACTTTAAAGTCATGTTTGAAAAACCATACGAAGTCATGTAACGACTGAAAGCGACAAGGTACAAAAATGATCACTTATTTATGCTGGTGACTGTACATTATGGATTTATTTTACGTCATTTAAAAGTAATTATCCTTACAGTGAATTATTATCTATTGGCCTTTATGTAATTGTTTAAGCTTTGCGTGCTTCCGCTCTATTCCTTTTTTACAAGCTTTATACCTATTAACTTGCAACATAATATGTTACATATTATGTAAGTTGGTTGTTCCGGGTGGAATCTGGCGACTCAATTTTGAAGCAAATACCTTCAAGCGATTGAGCTGAAATTTTGCATATTTATGTAAGTCAGATGAAAATACAATAATCAGTTGGTGGAGTTCTGGTGACCCAGCCGGGACCGTCTCCGCAGGAGGGAACTCTTCAACGGTTGGTCCGATTGACTTGAAATTTGGTACACATTATGTAGGACGGATGACAATGCAAGTAGAGTCAGCAAAAAAGCTTGTATTAAAATATGAAATTTTTGACAGAAACTATTTTTTTTTTGGATTTTGCTCAGCAGTTGTCATTGCAAACTCTATTGATAAAATGGGTTAGTCTAATAACTAAAAATTTAGCGGCTCAACTCACGATTACAAGTAGGAAACTATTGGATAAGTTTCGGTCCTTTCAGAACTCCGCTGTTCCGAAATTCGATTTTCAAAGTTCGTATCACACCGTCCCTCTCACTCTCAAATTAATAACTATTTGTGAGAGCGGAACGGCACGAAACGAACTTCGAAAATCGAATTTCGGAGTATAAGGCCTGGTATGCGTTGCGTACCTCACTCCGCATACGCTTGTAAGTTGAGCCGTTTTATGTTTGGTTTTAATAAAATAATAAATCAGAGCTTAATTAATACGATTAGTCAAATGTTACATAAAAATTAAGCATAATGGATTAATCATGAAAACACTGTACAGTGTTTGAAGTTTAGATTGTTGCCGCTATTTTTGAACGAAATAGAACTATTAAAAACAGGTAATATTACAGCTTTCAGTGGACAACATAGCGATGAGTACAAGAATCGAAAGTGGCGGAACGCGATATTTAGATCTTTCCGATTCTTTCTATCTTGGCGGTATTGAAATCGATAAAAGACAACGTGCATTCGCGAAAGGCATCAAAGCTGCAGACAGCAGTATAATGGTTAGTTACCAGCATCATATTTATATTGCATTGTTCCTGCGCGGTAGACGAGTTCTAGTACAAAGTGGGGTAAAAGCAAGTAATTCTATATTTTGAAACTCCACTGTATTTTCACTTGTATTAACTATTAACACTCTACTAATTCAACATTATAGGGCTGTATAAGACCGGTAGAAGTAGATGACAAAATATTTGGACTACCCAACTCCGTGGTCACCTATGGCGTGAGTCCCAAATGCATTTGGCGATATCCATGCCACACCAGCCCTGGGAACCCGCCTTGTGTGCCACAGGCTGTCTGCGAACAGCACGGGGTTGACCACTTTACGTGTAAATGTGATTCCGACCTGTGCATCAACCCGGACTATGCTGAGAAGTACAAGGTGATATTATTTGTATAATCTAACTAATATTATAAATGCGAAAGTATGGATGGATGGATGGATGGATGTTTGTTTGTTACTCAATCACGCTAGAACGGCCCAACGGATCTGGATGAAATTTGGCACATAGATAGACAAAAGTCTGGAATAGCACATAGGCTACTTTTTATCCCGGAAAATTGCGTGGTTCCCGCGGGATAGCGATAAACGAATTCTTTGCAGACGAAGTCGCTGGCAACAGCTAGTAAAATTAATAATTATAGTAATTAATAAACACTGCATGAGCCATCTGGCGATTGTTTATGTTTATGTTTATGTTTATTTGATCATTCAATATAAAATTACATCATCACTTAAAATTAAATGTCAAAGAATTCATATAGATTGCCCTTCACAATAAAATACTATGAGAACTGCTTGTTGCCGTTTCGTTCCACTAGCGGCGCTGTCAATTATTCCATACTAATTGAGACGTATTACGCGAATGCGTTCGAAACGTTTTTGTGTCAAAAACTTACATTAGAGGCTCTGAGGCATTGTCGGCTGTTGGGAATGCAAATGCAAAATAAAACGTACTAAAATGTTGGTGAATGCATGAGCATATTTTATGATTGACTGAACCGTTAGCAATGAATACTACTCGCTTAACCTTTCGTTTGTACTTACAGGTTTTCTCAAAATCAAGCAGCGAATTGGAGTTGGTATCTCTTTATCCACTGACGGTGTTGGAAGGAGGGGTGGCGGTGATCACGACCCAGAACATTGACGTGGTGTTAGACCATCACAAGTACGGCGTGCGGCCGTCAGGGGTTCTGCTGCATTTGGCGCAGTCCCCACAACACGGCAGGATCGCCATCGACCTCTCACCACAAAGGAACTCGCCACAGTACTCGAACTATCTCGAGGGTGACGGGAAAATGAAGCAATACTTCACGCTCATGAATCTGTCTAGAGATAAGGTGTGGCCTATGTCTTTTTATAACATCGAGCCATCCATTGCATTAACACAATTCCCATTGTCAAAAGGCAACATTAATCGCAACATTTCACATACATATATTCCATTTTAAACATTTTTATTTAAGCCTGTGGTAAAACAAAATAACCATTACTAAATTAATAATTCGCAGGTAAAATACGTCCACGATGGGTCGGAAAATCATCAGGATGCAATCGTACTTGACATGGAGCTTATTCCCGAAACAAAATTTACGCTGCCAAGCTACTTACAGGGCAGGAACACATTTGTACTACACGTTAACGTCACCCCGGTCAATGACCCCCCTGTTCTCAATTTACTGCCCGCAAAAGTACTAAGGCTGACTCAGGTAGTCTTCAAATGTTATTTCACACAAATTAATAACAGTAGTTAGGTAGCAAAGTTGCTAAGTAATGTTTTTGTTTTTTATTTAATTCCTAGTATTTGGAGAGTTAACTAAGTGAAAGCCGATACATTTATTTCGCTTTGTGTGTTTGTAATTTATAATGTAAGTAACGTAATCTAACTAGTAGTAACCAATGTAGAAATGGTTCTTACTTTGTTATCTCTCCTTGTGTAGCTAAATTAACGCGCATGGATTATGCCTAGTTTAAGCGTATTTTTAGCTTGTATCGTTTAACTGTGACTTAGAAACAGTGTCGGTTAGATTCTTGATTTTATAGTAATTTCTAGTCAATTGCATACTCACGTTTTAATACAGCCGTTTAAGTGTTTGCCTTATAGTGGGATTAGTTAATCTAAAACTGACAATCTGTAAAAACCTTCACAAATCTATGAAGGATCATATTTCATTGCTATTATTATATTCTAGGTAAGGTTTGTTTTAGTTTTGATGACTTTTAATAACTTTACTTATTATTCAACATTTTATTTTATATTTTGTTGTTTTCAGAGTGCGGCTGATGCTTCGATGTTCTGTTCTAATTATAATATTTTAATTGCATTCGTTTTTATTTTGAATTTTCGGAATGCATTTGGATTTTATTCATTTAACCCAAGAGCAATGATAATTTTGTTTCAATAATTTGCATTGCGTAGTTGCATGACCTGTCGCGCACAGATGCTAGACCTGCCGAAAGCACGTGACATTAACAATGCAGAGTGAGTATTAGCAGGACCTCTCATCTCATACTATAAATATTAAGTTTTCACAAACTCAAATGGACTGAAAAAATAATGTTTTACCAAGGGTTCCATAAAACCAACGAAAAAGCTAGCGGCAAAATACGATTTTAATCTATTGATTTTGGAATAGTTTAACACTTCATTTGTTGTTGTGTCTTTTCATTCTTAACTGTCTTATTTGGTAAACAGAATTCTAACCTCAAAACTTTTTAACTATTTCATCGTAAATAAATGAACTGGAGATAAAATATCAGCAAAATGATGTACAAAATATTGCCTCAGGTTCATTTGATAACATAATACACCTTATTCTTTACAAAAATTTGTACATTGAGGTTAGAATTTTGAGTTTGGTTAGAGTTAAGAATGAAAATACCTTAATATCACATTCAGGTTGTGGAATAGTCTTTAATTATAAAAATTCTAAACTTACAACGAGAGCGCGTTACTTTGCGTAGGTTCATAACTTTACTATGGACTGCCACCAACTTGATTTGCTACTCCGCATCCGCAGTTGCAGAACAGCTGTCTGTGCGACAATTTGTATTCATGCAAAAACCCGCCCTCCTCGGCTTACACTTAAAATAAATTCATAATCCTTCATGTTCTACAGACAGACCGACCGAGTGAGCGAGTTTCAGACTATGTACGCGTTAATTTTAATAACAAAAACTGGAAATAATGCCGCAATACTATGTTCACCAGCAACGACGTCATTGTCATTACCGGATCACATAAGTTTGTAGCATAACCCCCTTTCCATTTGCAGTTTAGCAAAACAGATCATGCCCAATTTAGCGCACTCGCATATCGATGTATGAGATGAGGCATCTGAACTATGATATTATTATTATTATCTATATATCTTTTTATGCACGCATTTTTACTAAACGAAAGTAAAGAAACTAAGATCCTAACATGCTTTTTATAATCATCAATCATGGCCGTCTTTAGCAAAGCCGGGCCATGGGGTACATATATTATGTAATTTGAAGCCCTATTTGAAAATAATAAGTTTTTAATAAAAACTTTTGCTGCCTGTATTGTCATCCGTCGAAGCAAATTTCAAGTCAGTCACACCAACAGTTGAAGATTTCCCTCCTGCGGAGACGGTCCTGACTGGGCCACCAAAATTCTACTACCAGATTATTGTGTTGTCATCTGACTTACACAAGTATGCAAAATTTCAATTCAATCGGTGAAGATCTACTTCAAAATTGTGTTGCAAGATTCAACCTCGACAAAGATACAGACAAGGGCATAAGTATCGATACAGTAATCATGTCAAATATATGTGTCATCGCCGTCATCGGTATTACTTTTTATGGCATAAAGGTGTATATATTTTTGACGTCTTGGTAACGTACTTATATTTATGCCCTTGACGGTGCATACATTGCAAGTTAATAAATAAATAAAATAAAAATAAGTGAATGACAAAAAAACAGGTATCATTTTCGATTTACCAGGCTTTCTTGGTCCACGTACCTAAGGCCGGCTTCCCTGGGCACGCCACTAGTACCAATACATAATAAACTAAAGACAAATGTGCCTAGCCGTAAAATAATCGGTGCTTTAAAACCGCAAACGTACCTAACTACTAACTAAACTTTACTGCAGGACTATCAACGTGAAGTTTTTTCTTAGATACCTCAAAAAGGAGGTTCTTAATTCAACAATATGTTTTATTTTTGTTTGTCTCTTCGCCTTTTGCTTACCGATTTCGATGGTACTTCTTTTATTCGATTACTCGTATTCGTGGTTTGTCCGATAAAATCTTTATTAAAATCAGTTCACTTATTTTAATTTTGTTTTCATTTAAAGTTGGTTCATGTTTCTGATTTAAGAATAAAAAACCCATACTTATTTCTTTTCATACTAAGTCATATTGCGTTTCAAATATTTTAAAGGCTTATCGTTACAGGGTACACGAAAAGTTATAACTTCGGACATACTAAAAGCCGTAGATCCTGATACTCCACCTGAAGATTTATTGTACACTGTATTGCATGGAAAAAATGAAATACAGAGGTATATACAAAATCACTATAAAGCACCTAACATTGTTTTTTTTTTTGCAAATTTCTACTTTTAAATAATTGTTTCTATTTTAGTGGTCACATTGAAATGTCTGGTCAACCAGTAGACTCTTTCACGCAGCAGGACATCGATACGGGAGTTATATCTTATGTTCATGGCTCGAACAGTGACAAACAGCTAAACAAAACATCGTTGAAGTTGACTCTACAGGTAACCTTAATAGGAAGATGAAGTATACTTATTTAGTGACGTTAACTAAGCGTTAACTACGTTATAAAATAAATAAATTATTAACACTGTATCTTTGTCTAATATTGTCAATGTAAGTAAAACTGCGTCTTATTTAACAAAACCAAAAATATGACGTCAATATTATCAACTGAATGTTTAAGGTATAGTAATTTGAATTAGTCGAAACTTTTATTCGGCAGGTGTCGGATGGCATAGAGACAAGTGGCCCGGCTGTTCTGCGGATAACAATAGTGCCTCTGCAAGTGCGGCTAATTAACAACACAGGGCTCCAACTGGTGCACAACTCTTATGCGATCATCACCGCTGACAACCTCACATTCGCCACAAACGCAGATGAAACTAACGTACAAGTCAAGTATGTATACGCTATTTGCTTAAGTAGGTATTCACTTCGATTCGGGAACCGAAAATTCCTGATTAACATTTATACACACTTGATAATGTACCTACATTGTTATTTGCGTTTTCATTTGTGCGTAATTCGAACGTTTACGTTTTAACAGGTATGATATTGTGAAACCGCCTCACTTTGGCGTTATAGAACGTCTCAGGGTTCTGGACGGAACCTGGCAGACAGTGGACTCTTTCACGAGTGAGATGGTAACATTCAGACGCGTCCGGTATATGCACTTGGTAGGCAACCCACTGCACGATGAATTTAAGGTAAAATACTCCTTTCCTAAAGTTTGCTTACAAACGAACTGATATTCTATGCTATAATTCTTTTATATCTTAAAATAATTCAGTAACCAACTGATGTATACTTATTTTATTTACAGTTTAAAGCGTCGGTTGGTACCATACGAACGAACACATTGTATGATTTTCGACTTACTTTCATCAAACTCGAACTTTATCAATCAACTAACGAAGAGCTGGTGCTAAATAACACGAGAGAAGCCTTTATTTCTGCTCAGCATTTACGATTCAAAACGAAACCGATAGGATTACCTAGCGATCGAATTCAGTACACCATAATCAAAACTCCTAAGTATGGAATTCTTCACTTGTCTTCCGGGAAGTATCACTTGCAAGCGCACAATACATTCACGCAGCAAAACATAGACACCGACCAGTTATGGTACCGGTTGCACAGGCGAGCCTATTCTCACATCCAAGATGAATTCTCGTTCGTGGTGGGTGCTACTGAATGCGAAAACATTACTGGAGTAATGACGATTAGACACACGCCAGCGTATTCGTCGTCGGATCACTCCCCGGGACGGGTGCATACTACTTTGGAAAGATTACAAGTAATGGAAGGTTCTAGAATGGTCATACCTACCACACATTTAAACTTTCGGATGGATGTCGTTACGAACCTTGTTTTTAATATTACCCATTTACCGAGGCATGGGAAGATAGAAGTCATCAGCGAGAGTTTAAAAATAGTTAGAGATAATACTACCTACTTTACTCTTAAAGAGTTGAATTCGGATAGAGTATACTACTCGCACGACGATTCAGAGAGCAGACACGATTCGTTCCATTTCATGGCGTTGAGTCCCGAGCCTGAAGACTTTCAGTATGTAGGTGTCTTTCACATCGACATAATATTAAAGAATGACAATAGCCCGGTAAGAGCCAATGAGAAAATATTCCATATAGTTCACGGCGGTGCCCGGCTTATCACGTCTAGAGACTTGAGTTATGTAGATGCGGACTTGGACACGAAGCCTTCCGATATTATATATACAATTCAACGGTACACCAAAGATTCACCTAATGGAGGAATTTACAGGGCTGATAACCCAACGGAACAAATCGCTCAATTCACACAAGACGATATTAACAAAAACTTGGTTCTTTTTAAACACCAAGGTAAAGAGTACGGGAAGATGGCGTTTTGGATATCTGATGGTCTGTTCGACGTGAACGGTAATCTTGAGATACAGGCTTCGCCGCCTTTTATTAGAATGTACAGTACAAATGGTTCAATCGTAGAAAATGGCAAAGCAGCTGTTATAACAACGAGAGATATGCAGGTCGATACGAACATGAATTGCTTGGAAGAAGATATTCGGTACGAGGTGATGCAGGAGCCGAAACACGGCACTATCGAGGTGGGGGAAGGCCAGGGCGCTTTTACCTTTACGCAGCTGGATGTGGCTGCAGGCAGAGTCGCTTACAGGCACCGCGAGCCGAAGACTCCGTCCGACCAATTCAGGTAGCGTCCCCAAAATACATTTTGTAATACCAGAATTTCTTATGCATATATCAGGATCAGGTGTTTTTATACAATAAGCCTCTGCCCGCGACTTCGTCTGCGTACTCTATCTATTAAAAAAAACGCATCGAAATCCTTTGCATACATAGGGACAGACATACAGACAGACTGACAGCGGAAAGCGACTTTGTTTTATATATACTATGTAGTGATTATGTTAATTTGCTTACAGATTCAAAGTGATGTGTTTGGAAGCATGGGGTGAAGGGGTTTATCCTATCAAAATATTCCCCTCTAGTTACTGGGAACCACTTAAAGTAACTACTAATAGACCACTTGCTGTGGAAGAATCTACAAGCGTGAACATCACGAGAGACGTTTTGGAGGTAAATTAATCTTTGGTTACGTACATTATTTGATAAAAAATAATAACATAATTTCGCGCAACAGCTTTAGTTTGGTGTGGTTTTAATATTTTACGTCGCCCCGGGTCGTAAGTAGCAATTTACCACCCGCTACGCGAGCGGAAATTTCCACTTTCTGGCCAGGGGAAGACGTAAAATTGTGTACATACCTCGGGCGGTGATAAAGAAAGCCTCAGGTCACATGTTTATCGCCCTCGCCTTTGGTTCGTGCGACAAGTTCCTGATATCTGTGACATTCTTTATTTCACCGCCCTCGTGGTGTAATGTACTGTACTGTTTTCATGTTTCAACAGGTCATGCATCCGCAAATTGAACCTTCGAATATAGTGTTCAAAGTAACTGAGGGTCCTTACCATGGTTGGCTAGAAATAACATCTACGCCTGGTACTATAGAAGTAGAAAATTTCAATGAAGAGCCAGAACATGCTAAAGTTTTCGACCAGTCTATCATAAATGTTAATCGCCTCGTCTACATGCAATCGGGAGTCAACAGAACCAGGGATAAAATAGTTATGGATGTCACTAATGGTATTGTGTGGTTGAGGAATGTTGAATTTCATATTATTATTATTCCGGAGCACTTTTACGTCACTGTCTCGAATTTGACTGTGGTAGAAGGGGAAGCCGTGAGCGTGAAACCAGATATGTTCCGAACTGTAACAGAATACTATAGGGGTAAAGTGGTGGCTTATAAAGTGGTTGAGAAACCCAAAAATGGAAAGATTGTTATGGGCGACCAGGAATTGAGTCTGTTGCCAGTTCTGAAACTGAATTCCGGCAATATTCAGGTAACTATAGTATTTCCAATCATTTATTTTCTCGATGACAGCTCCCGTAGAATGTAACTGCGTTTAGTTACGCAAAAATTAACTTTTAAATGCGAGGTATCAAAATACGAATATAAATAATAAACGTTTTAATAAAGTTACATTCTATGGCAATACACATAGTGATGTTATGATTGAAATATCGATATTGTATCGGTATTATGTATATTGAACTAGATGTGTTCCCACGACTTGGTACGCGTTGTAATTTTTTTCCCGGGATAACAAATAGACTATGTTGCTCAGTAATAATGTAGCGTTCTAATGGTGAAATAATTTGTATTTGTCCAGTACTTCTTAGTTCATTCATTACAAACATACAAATCTGTCCTCTTTATAATATAAGTAATATAAGTATAGGTAGGTAATCAACAATGAAATGTCTACATGTCTACTAAATAGGTATATACATACAATGAAATGAAATAATTATAATAACAGGTAATTTTTAGGGTTCCATACCTCAAAAGGAAAAAAACGGAACCTTTATAGGATCACTTTGTTGTCCGTCCGTCCGTCCGTCCGTCCGTCCGTCCGTCCGTCTGTCTGTCAAGACCCTTTTTCTCAGGAACGCGTGGAGGTATCAAGTTAAAATTTATATCAAATACTCAGGTCCACTGCCCCTTGGAGCTGTGAAAAAATCAAACTTCTAAGCCAACGCAATCAAAAGATACAGCCGTTTATGCCGCAAATTTCCGCAACTCTCAAGGGAATCAAAACCTATAGGGTACTTCCCGTGAACGCAGAATCTTGAAATTTGGTATGAAGGTAGCTCTTATAGCACAGATAAAGGAATAATTGCGAAAACTGTAAATATGTATGTATATCTGTATATATCAGGGACCAATATAAAGTGACCCCACACTGCGCACATTTTGCTTTGGAGCAGGGCTCTGCTTACACTGGTTTATAGATATTTATATATACGGAACCCTCGGTGCGCGAGTCCGACTCGCACTTGGCCGGTTTTTTTAATTGGATCGGTATCGTATCTACTGATCACAACACTATAACTATGAAATAGATCTGTCATCGAGAAATAAATGGTTTTAACTACTGGCATCTTATGAATGGTAACTCAAATGAAATTGTGCATTTCACAGTATGTAAATGATGGGTCCGAGGAGTCATCGGACTTCTTCAAATTGATTGCTGTAACGGAGAGCAGCAAAGAAAGCGAGCCCTTCCTGGTCCGGGTGAATATAGTGCCGGTTAACGATGAGACGCCGATCGTGGCCGCGAACACGGGCCTGTGTGTGTGGGAAGGCGGTACCTTTACCTTCACTAGAAACGAATTATGTAAGCAATCAAACACACTCAATCTCTACCGATATCGTGAAACTATGGACTGCCAGATAAGCAAATCACCAACAAAAAATGCACAATTCATACACCGCAAAAGCAAAGTATACGTCTGCAAATGAAATATACAATAAATATGCAATAAAATATATATGTCGAATCAGGGGCACAGAGCGGGCATTTTCAGATAAATTTTCCATCCTTCGGTAGCCGTGGCGGTAGCAAAAAACAAATGAAAGTCTGTTTGCATCCAACGCTATATTACAATTTGAAATAACTAAATCACAACACTTTGTCAACAATTGTCACTAACACTAAGCTTGACTTTAACAATACTGTTAATTGAGCAAACCGGTAGGTTCAGTCCACAAAATCTTGTCATTTGCGCTTTTCATTTCAAGTCAATCAAATAAAACTCACTTAACCTCAAAAAAACTAAATCTCCTTCCCGCTCAAGTTCTACGGACAGACCTCCAGTCTCTTACTCAGACTGCTTTAGCCACCGAGCGCCGCCATGACAGTCTGCTTTACCGACTCTACCCAGGCGTAACGCCCGCGTTTACTCAACAACAGTTTAGAATTTGTCCGACAGATGGCGTTTAAGCTACAAGCTACAACTTATTGAACAGATAGTATTAATTGTAACGTCAATACAATAAAATTATCCCTGCTTCAATTAATCTCCGACACGGCCAGAACTGACATATTACACGTCCTCGTGTATGCTTGTAGACAATCAAAATGAAAAAATACTGAGGCATAATTGCATATAGCTCGGCCTACCTGACATTACACAAAAAAACCGATCAAACTAAACCAGTGTATTAAAATTATGAGACGTTCCCATTGTCTAAGACAAAAATGAATAACGACACAGCGCAGCGCCCTGACCAACAGCAAATAAACTGAACACAAAACGTCTCTGCAGCTTGCCACTTTGACCCAGCCACTCCATGTGGATTGCCAAACGTGACCAAGCCATTCCTCATCAACCTGCCACTTTGACCCAGCCACTCCATGTGGATTGCCAAACGTGACCAAGCCATTCCTCATCAACCTGCCACTTTGACCCAGCCACTCCATGTGGATTGCCAAACGTGACCAGGTTAATCGCCATCACATAATCAGCCCTCCATCGCCCCCTGCACAACACCAAGTTGCCAGTTACGACTAAAACCGATTCATGTGAAGCATCAAGCCTCTACACTACACCAGTCCATTTATTTACAGTTCAGTCAAAGGGCCCACACCAGCGTTATAATTATCGTCATTCGACGCTACGGGATCACATTTAGGCATTTTCCTTAATTATCAAAATTCTAACTCAATATCGATAACCTAGCCTAGTTTTTGAAACGAAATACAATATCAACTCTACATGATATTTCTTTCGTGTACTAGATATTACAATATCAAGGCAGGTAATAGAACTGGATAACAATAATTCATCAAAATTAGCTAGAGCAACGTATGCTTGTAAGAGATGTCAACAAAATCTGCCAAATCATTATGACATCCACGAAGATCTAAACTTCAAGAAACTCTGTTTCCCACACGGCCTCTCCTGACCATGCATCGTCCTCGACTGCATCTTGTTCAAGTTTTCGTTCCGCTCTGCGCTCGCCAACACGAGCCGTATACCAGCTGGGTAGAGCTATCTGATACTGCAGCAGACTTGGAGCCAGTAGCACCACCATGAGCATAGTTCACCAACACATGTAAGAAAAAAAATCATGTCAGAGCCTAATACCGTAAGTGGACACCAGAAACATAAGATTTCTGTGCGGTAATACCAGCACTAACGAGTGCTCACAAATTACTAAAAGACATGTACACTCTTTGGTTGTTTTATTTTTTATTTTTTTCTTTATTTTTCTCTTTTGCCCTTTGTCAGTTTGTTTTCAGTTGACAGTTGTGTACGTAAGTGTTTTCTCTTTCAATTAATTTCCTTTTGCCATAAAATCATCTTCTAACCATATTAAAACAAAAAAATCAGTCATCATACCGTACGCTTTAGACCAGGACAGAATAAGCCTAAAACATTATTAAGACATTACTTACACAACTTTAGATATCTGAACGATACTGAAAACTAGATCACATAGAAATAAAAAAACAAACGAAAAAGTAAAGCCGCCGCGAATCGAACCCGGATCCTCATCATTCCGTGATGCGTGCTTTTACCTCTACGCCACCCATAGCAGATCATATTACACAGCTTGTTAAATTGCAAAGGTATAGTTTATTTTAATAAGTTGCTGACGCCATCACTAAGCAGAGGTATTGCATTCGCATGCATTTAAAAGATAGGCGATACCAGGTCGACTACCACTTTTCATGAAGACACATTCATTACACTGATGATCTATTTTCGTGTCTGTGTTTTGTTTTAGGGTTGAGTACCCAAGGGTAAAACGGGGCCCTATTACTAAGACTCCACTGTCCGTCTGTCTGTCTGTCACCAGTCGGTATTCTCATGAACCGTGATAGTCAGACAATTGAAATTTTACAGATAATGTAGGCACCTATTTCTGTTGCCGCTAAAACAACAAATTCTAAAATCCGAATACTTTTACGTCTGTTTGTCTATGTAAGCAACTTAACAATAAACGAGCTCACACCGCTTACCGTAGAAGAAAGAGAAAAGTTGAAGTGGCATGTGAACGAGACACGCGTGCCACCTTTATGCGCAAATAGCACGTACGAACGTCAGTTGCGCCTCAGTCTTGTTGCGACCTCATAACAGAGTGGTACCATAAAATTCATCAATGTCATCAGTTAGATTTTCAATCACGTAAACCTAAATCCCATTCAGCAGAGTCCATTCTGCAATGCAGTTATTTCAACGACATCGGTTGTGCAATCGCAAACAATTTATTTAGACATTTTCAAATTATAATACCGATTCAGAAGATATTACATTTTTATAATAGAAAAGCTACGACCAATAATTGTCAAAATTTCAAGGTAGGAGTAAACAGACTAAACTGTCGATATGCTAGTTTGGCGACACCGGTTTTCCTAGCAAAATAACGAATTTATAGCACTTCTATTTTCTCTTTGTTCTGGGCCGCCTACAGCTTGCCAAGAAGGCAGGGCTCTCCTAACACTGGATTCCACACTCACTCGCCGAACCTGCACGGGAACCCTCGGTGCGCGAGTCCGACTCGCACTTGTCTTGTATTTGTCTTCTTTATTTTATTTTATTTTCTTTCTTATGTATACCTAACGCAATTATATAGGGTCAACTAACATTGACAAAATAAGTTAAGTACCTGTTTAGCACAGTGAATCGAAGACAACACACAACAACAAACACAAACAACAACAACACACAAACAACAAACAACAAGTTACATTATTAACGTCACGTCGCAACATGTCACATCACAGGATAAGGAGCGACTACTGTTGTAACTAAATCAAATTTGTTTCGTCATTAGGAGCGACTAGTTTTACTACTTTAAGCAGATTTACTTCGTCATGACCAGCCCTGATTACACATCGCCCACAACTGCAGTGTCTGCAGTTTCTTCTACAGCTGTCCGCGGCAGAGTTTGTTATCCAGGGACCAAAGACGGTTGAACTTCTGACCGCACCTTGACGCACACACTCACTCATTCACATGATTGCGCGAATGCGTCGTGTTGTCTCGCGCCTTGTGCCGACTCAATATCATTTAGCAGTAGAGCACTAGAACTTAGACATACAAGGCAAAATGCACCCTCGAAAAGACTACATTCAAAGACTTGGTCCACGAGTAGGTATTTACGAGTACGCGTCCCAAACCCAACGAGTAAAATACGTACATTCCGTACTTAAATGTCTTGCGAGTTTTGTATTGTATCACGCCGTAGGCATCACTAAATACTCGTACGCTAAAAGACGCCCGGACGTGAACGCGTACTTAACACGTCCACGATGAAACCTATTCCAGTAAATACGTCTCAACTCTACAGAGCACCGCGACATACCTACACCGAATCAGCTTCAAAGTGAGCGCACGCTCTTGTCGGTCTCTATCACCTATTATCGGTCATTGCTAGAATCAAAACGTCTGTTTATTAATTTTACTTTAGTAATTCAATTTTGTCTAATTTTGTGGGAACTTAATGGAAAGTTTTTTTTTTTTTTTTTTTAAACACTGATCGTCATCACCATCACCATAATCATGACAACATCATAACAATCATCATATCGGCATGTTTACGTAGCCGTCCTTAGTAAATTTTGCAATCTTGCTAACGCAATTTAAATGAAAACTATTTCACGCCCAAATTAAAACAAAATGAAAACGACTCACAGGCAAAATGCATTCGTCCAATGCAGCACGGATCCATACGACGCCAGCAACGCACTAGGACCGCAGATAGACGCATAAGGATATTCATTTGCGAAGTGGCCCAACAGTTAAGCCAAGACCTGAAAAATACAAAACTCATCGCGTTTGATTGCTGTATGGTTTTAAAATACGATCTTTGAAAATGGAACAAGCACATGACCTTTTAGAATCCTGGGATCGGTAGTCGGTACTTCAATGTCTTATCTTTCCACACAAGAAGCCACGTACACCATGGCTCGCTTGCAGAGTCAATTCCATAATAGCAGCAGGCTCGCCCGGTTTGCTTCGGTCACACACATCATTTACTTTCAATTGTTTTATTTTCTCCATACAAAAAAAATTTGGTACTTCACCAAAACATGTTACTATACTGCGTTTTCTTCATGTAGGACGTGCAGTAAGAAACCCAACTTCTGATGTCGAATCAGGGGCACAGAGCGGGCATTTTCAGATACATTTTCCATCCTTCGGTAGCCGTGGCGGTAGCAAAAAACAAATGAAAGTCTGTTTGCATCCAACGCTATATTACAATTTGAAATAACTAAATCACAACACTTTGTCAACAATTGTCACTAACACTAAGCTTGACTTTAACAATACTGTTAATTGAGCAAACCGGTAGGTTCAGTCCACAAAATCTTGTCATTTGCGCTTTTCATTTCAAGTCAATCAAATAAAACTCACTTAACCTCAAAAAAACTAAATCTCCTTCCCGCTCAAGTTCTACGGACAGCCCTCCAGTCTCTTACTCAGACTGCTTTAACCACCGAGCGCCGCCATGACAGTCTGCTTTACCGACTCTACCCAGGCGTAACGCCCGCGTTTACTCAACAACAGTTTAGAATTTGTCCGACAGATGGCGTTTAAGCTACAAGCTACAACTTATTGAACAGATAGTATTAATTGTAACGTCAATACAATAAAATTATCCCTGCTTCAATTAATCTCCGACATATATATAATAAATTTAAAATGTAATGAATAATTTTATGTTGTTTCATTTTTAGATGTCAATGATATAGATACGCCACTAGAAAACGTAACAATAAGCGTTGTCGATATAGTATCTGGTCATATTTCTATGAAAAGTGACCCTGAAGTTCCTGTCACTCGTTTTACCCAAGCAGACATTGATAATGGAAATGTTATTTTTGTACATAAAGGTAAGTAACATATTTGGGCATTTCATAGGATGCTGTAATACGAGTGAACGGAAGCATAATGATATGTATACTTTTTGTGTTTCAGATGGCTCCAAAGGCAAAATGATATTTAACGTTACCGATGGCCTACATGAACTTTCCAAAATAACGTTCCTTATAACAACAAAGTCTGTATCTTTGAAGCTTATTCGAAAACAGAACCTTCGAGTGTTCCCTTTGATGAGAGAACCGTTGAATAACTATTTCCTCATGGCAAAGTGTTCTGACTACACCAGAACTATCATCTATAAAATTGACAGAGCGCCAGCGCTCGGCAGACTGATTATGCTAAGCGAAGATAGTCATCACCGATCTATTAAGCAGTTCACACAGGAAGACGTTAACAATACTCTGGTTTACTATGAACATACGCATCCTTTCTCCGATCTCTACACGAATGACTCTTTTACATTTACTGTGGAAGCGGCGTTAGCTAAACCAATCCCAGATCAAATTTTCAACATCGATATCTCGGTGTCGTCGGGTGGCCTGGCTAAATATGTTCATATTCCTCACATTAAAGTTCAAGAAGGTGACAAAGTTCCTATTAAAGTGAATGTGACTAACGTTATTGCTTATTTAGAGACGCAGGCGGGGCTGAGGCAGCCGCAGGTGGAGGCGCAGTGGTCGCAGCCCACGCACGGCGAGCTGCAGCCGTCAGTGTCGTCGCTGACACAGACTCAGCTTGAAAGCGGAGTCGTCAACTACCAACACGATGACTCTGACACTATCATTGACAAAATCGACATGGCGCTTTATCTTCTGCCTGATTATGTTCTACTCTGCAATGTCACTATTACCATTAGCATTATTCCAGTAAATGACCAACCTTTCAGGCTGTTGACAGATTCGCCTCAAATACAAGTAGTACAAGGAGAGAACTATACCATAACCAAAAAAGATTTGATCACCGAAGACGCGGACACGAGCCCGTCTGGGATCCTCTACGATATTATTAGCGGCCCCACTCAAGGAAGAATAGTCATGATGGATAAAAATCTTAGCATCGACGATGCGCAATCGATCAATAAATTTACTCAAGACGATGTAAACAATGGACGCGTCATTTATGAACATTCCGGAATGCTTCAAACGGCTACATTCTATTTCAGAGTATGGGATGGACAATTTAAACCTACGTATACTATATTTACTATCGATGTTTTGCCGGTATCATTAAACGCTTCTTCTATGCATCCTGTGAACCTCCAACAAGGTTCTAATGTGGCTACAGTAACCACAGAACAAATATATATCGAGAGCAACGCCAAAAAGAACAAAGTATGGTACAATATTACTCGACAACCGGTGCACGGTATGATATATGTTGGCAGAAATCCAGTGACCTACTTTTCGCACAGAGATTTGATGGACAAGGTTGTTATTTACATGCAGAACGATATGACAGCAGCCAATGATAGTTTTGACCTTATTGCTTACGTCCATAACAGCAATTCCACACATCCTTTCACCATAGACGTCTTTGTACAGCCTCTAATGGTTTTAGAAGATTTAAGAGTTGAAGGTGACAAGTCGAAAATAACTCTAAGGCACATGGACGCGACTGGTCTAGCAAAGTTGACAGGTAGCAACCCCATGTACAAGATATTGCGTAAACCGAGATTTGGGTCTATTAAGAATATCATAAGAAGTTCAGGAGGAAAAACCAGTGTGAGAGACAGAGAAGTGCTTTACTTCACTCACGAAGATGTGAAAGCTGGAGTTATTTATTACGTTACTCAGAAGAGCTCTACTGAACTAAACGGATTGGAGGACGGCTTTAAATTTTTGCTAGCGGCGTCAATATTTCAACCTGCTGTTGGAGATGTTAGGATTCTTATAGGAAACAAGTCTAAGAAGAATTTACCAGGCCCTAATGATCCTGAAAGCCATGAGGGAGTACCTGTAAGTGTAGTTAAAATTTATTGGCACAAATCCCAAATATTGTCACATTTTTTATTAAATACTTTATACATGAACATTATTGACATACATCGATTCTTTCAGGTCGCCAATGGTGACACTACATCATATTACCTCACCATTTTAATGGCCTTATCGGGTATAGTCCTGGCCATAATCGTTATACTCGGCCTAGTGAAATGTCGGCGTTGCCTGGCCCACGACCGGAATGCTCTGGTGAAGATCCATGGGCAGAGTCAGGGCGCTGTAGCTCCTATTCCGCTGCCGCGGCCGCCGGACCACCTCATGCCTTCACCGGCGCAGCCCACCCCCCCAATCAAAAGGTAGCGTACCTTAAATTTATAATAAAATGAGCTTTAAGTTTACCGACTCCCTGTATTTGGCCCAAAAGTTCCACTTGCACCAAGTACTAAGGTGTGAGACATGACAGTGCTCACCTTCTCGTTGAAACACATACAAACGTACGTACAGACATCACGTCATTATCCCTTACGGGGTAGACAGACCCTAAGGTAACGAGACAAGGCCACGTTTAGCATGATTGGACATATAGGTGGAAAGGGGAATCGTTGAAACGTCCAGTTTCATCTAGCTTTTCTTGGTATTTTCATAAAGAGACTAGCCACCGTATGGACGATGAAAAGGCGATCACTTTGAAGGCTCTTCCAACTGTCAAAAGAAGGCTCCAATTCGACTAGGTGACTCCTTTAGGAACGTCGGTGTTTTTAATATTGCGAGCTTTTTACCGGCCATTAGTAGCTCAAAACCAATCAGGAATAAATATGAGAACACAAAATTGTGACTAAGAATACCTACTTTTAAATGACACGGCGCACGACCAGTTATGTAATATGAATTTTTGTTTAGATACGTGTCGTCGGACCAGTCGGTGCATACGGGTGCTAGCACGCCTTTGCCGTCGGGCGGCAGCGTGGCCTGCAAGGTGACGCCGCTAGCGGACGCAGGGCTGCCGGATCTCAACGCTAGATACCCTTACGGCACTGACGATCACACCGACGTAAGACTAACATTAACTTAGACCGAGGCCGAACCAGTCTCTTAAATAATCCTTCATTACTTTTGGTTGCCGCAGTGTGTTACGTTACGAGAGGTTTATTTCAGGAAATCGCCGTCACCAAATCTGGGCTAAAGAGACCGACGATCGGATGATTTTCGCCTAAGGAACGAAAGTCTGGGCATTTGAAAGCCTGCATTGATCAATAATATGATTAAGAGTCACTACGTTCAGAATTTGGTGTAAAAAATAACTATTTGTTAGATAAAACTAAGTCAATCAGCAAAATATAGTTATTCTGTATTGAGATATAATTTACAATATATTTTACAAAAATACTTGGTTCTTTTGTTTACAGGCGGAAGACTGGAGTAGTTACGAAGCCAGTGAGACCGCGTACCCGATACGGGCGCCCGGTGTTGCGCCTTCGAACCCCATGCTCAGGCGCAACCAGTACTGGGTCTGACCCACGCACACTTTCACTTTGCCGAGGCAACCGCGACCAGGTATTTGTTATTGAGGCTTAACCATTAAGTACCTGAAGTCCTTAGAGAATCTTACGAGTACAATAATTTATTTAGTTGTCGTATAGACTAGTTTCGTGTAGAAGGGATTAGTGTACTATTCAATTTATTGTGGTTCTACATAATGCACGTATTTAAACAAATTTGTTTATTGTGTTATAGTTACGCTCGCTGCACATCAAGAGAGATGTGTGACGTTAAACCGGCGCCTGCCCCGGCGACGCTGTGTGGACTTGGTTCCAACGCCTTTCCTACTTAGCAACTATCGGGTCACCAACAAGCACGAAAATTGTGAGATAACTCTGTGAACAACTCTAACCATTCTCATCCACACAGTTCGAATACTTTGCAACTGCTGTTGTGCTGAAATATATCGGACACTGCAATAATATTGTTCCTAGGTAAATCTACATTTATAAGAATAAGCAGTCCGTATAGTTTTGGTATAAATTTTTTGTTGTTCAATAGAATTGCACTCACACAGTTTAACTGCGCCGATCGTGATAAAGTTGGTATTACTTACTGCGCTGTTACTACGTTGGTTCAAGTTCGTGTTAGCTAAACATCCATAATTTTTATGGATAACTGTAGCCGCAGGACACTATATTTTAAAGCGGTTATATAACGTAAATTATTTTCTATACTCTATTCGCGTTTGCAACATAATTGATGCTTTATAACCGCAATAAACGTTAGTGTGCTAGGACCTTTGGTGCGAATTGGGTTTTAGGTAATAATGTAGCATCAAAATTAAGGTTGTTGTACAAGAGCTCATTGTAATGCATTTTGGGGTATAAATATAATAGTAAAATCCTATTATTTCAATTGGCACTACATTCGTTCAGAAATCCAATAATTTAAGTGAAACATGCATACAATAATCAATCAGTTGGTTAAGTTTTTGTGTATGCACATCTGAAACTGTATTATTCCTTATTTAATGTTATAATATTTTCCGTGACTCGAATTGCAGAGACTGAAATTCACTATATAGCGTTTTAATTTTCCAGAGAAGTAGTGAGGATAGGTGTGTTTTCCAATGAGTGTCGTCTTTCGTTTAGTTTTAGAACAAGATGGCAAGGTCGAACTAAGATTTTGTCCTAGTTGATTGTTTGTGCGTATCTTATAAATAATGAACCGATTTGTATGTCGGTTGTTTTTGTTTAATTTTTATGCTGTGTTAATAGGTACTCTAAAACTGGGGACAGGTAATTAGACAGTTTTCAATTAAATTGGACGCTACTAAAGGAAGAGCAAAGCCTTGTAGTAGACAGTGGTGTAGAGTTATAATAGTTGAATGAAGAAATAATCTGTAATTTGGGTAATTATCTGTACTCGGTCTTTATGAATTGTACTCGCTGGCATGATACCGTCCTTGTGATATATCCGGCAGACGCTTGTGTTTTCTCGATTGATGGCTAAAACAAACGCAGAATGTTGCCTTTTTGATCGATGACCTCAAGACAAACATAATTATTATTACATAAAATATGGTTGACAGTTAGGTTATAATTAATATCTTATTTATTATCATTAAGCGCTGCTCTGTAGGTAACGCGTGTAACATTATTTAAGCCAAATTATACTTGTGTATTGCAATTACTTTGTAGGAGCCAAATACAGTGCCAAATTTATTAATACCTTTATACTATACACAGGTTATAATATAATTTAAGGTTTATTTGTTAGCTACTTTAGAATATAATTTAAGTTTCTGACCTAATTAAAATTATATGTTTAAACTTACAAGCAACGTGTTTAGTAAGGATGTGAAAGTCGCAGATTTATTGTAAGTTGTAATATTGAAAGTAATATGAAAGTAACTGTTACTGTAGAAGATATATTTTGTCTAAATAGCAGGTGGTAATTTTATGTCAATTAATGACTACGCCAATTTTGTTTCACTGTTTTACGTATTGTTATACGACATAGCAAATTGAATGATAGTCAAACATTAAAAAGTTTGTATAGCTACTCAAATGCTGTACGAGTAGTTATGTTTCTACTATGTCTTCTAGAGTTATATTATAGTACGACACAGTTACTAGGGTGCAACAACGTATACCTATTCAATGTACACTCGCATGTCAGCATTGGGAATACCTATTTTAGAAATGTATCGTGATTTAGTTGACGTAGTATGGCTATTTCCAGCCCGCTTCCCTAATTCCCGATTCCGGAGCACGCAAACGAAGTATATAGTATATTTATATGTGTCGTATATTTACGACGTGCCTTAATTACTATGTCGTACTATACGTTAATGGAATTGTAAAATTTAAACGGTTTATATCGCGGGTATTGTATCTAATACGAAATCCAATGTGCTAAGCGCTCTTCACTAAAGCCGGGTACTCACCTGCGAGCTGTAACCGTACTGTTGCATGTAAAATATCCTAGTGTGGACGTGGCATTCTGTACGCGGTAGGCTCGCGAGCCACCCCGTAACTGGGCTTCACCGTAACTGTTGCCGCTAAATTGCCATTGCAAGTTTTGTCTACCGGGTCAGATAAGTTTGTGAAACTAAACGTTGTGTTATGGGTTATGGACGATGGGTACAGCCTTAAACAGCTGCAAGTGCTGTAACATGCCGAGTTGTAAATAACTTTCATAGATACGCGATATAAATATTCTAAGTAGTTTTATTCCAATGTCTGCAAGTCGTGAAAATATAAGACTATTATAAATAAAGTCTGCGAGTGAAATTCCAAATATTGCAATGGAATTGAACAGCACCGCCCGTACCTATGTGCCAAAAGGTAGAATCCCCGTTAGCGTCCGCCATCCCTACCCAAATGACAGGTTAGTGGGGACGGATGATTCAAAACAAGTAGTATAATTATATTTTTAGATAGATTTCATATAATTTATAGATTTCTAATGTACGTTGTTTACTTAGTGACTGCATTTTTATAACGTGCCAAGAAATGACAAGTGTCGATCATGAGCTGCTCACTATTTATTGTAGTCGAGAATAGCAATAAGTTTAAGAAAGTTTTACTTAGTTCAGCGTGAACTTGGTCATGATGCGCTGTATTTTTTACTAATACGCCTTGCTACATAGTTTTTGTAAAATAAACTGTGTCGGAGATAGGGTTTTCTGTAGACAATAGCAAACTCATTTACATTCAGCCACACATTTTCGTACTTAATCGTGTGATTTTTCAACAGTTGCCAATAGGGTAATTGACATTATCAACCAAGATACAACTCTAATAAAAAAGTAGCTTTGAAATCCAGACTGTTTTTCAATTAACTGTAACATTATCGATTTTAAAATGCTTTGAAATTGCCGTACAAAATCTATGGGATATTGCGTTTTGACAGCTCCTATAAAGGACGTCCATTGATTGGTGGTGTCAAATATCCTGTTGTCGCATAGCTCGTAAACTATTACTACTATTAGTATAAACGCAGCAGTCTCCGATTTCCGTTTTGTGGTTGTTCTTACTTACTTTTATTTATAATTTAATATGATTAAGAATGCCAGAAAACAATAATAATTTAAGGCAATTACAGTGTATAATTTAACGTTTATTCTCGAATGGCAGTTTTGAATTTTGTTGGTGTGGCCTGCGGGTGTATACATAGTGTAAAAAACAAAAACTTTTTTTTTTTAAATTAAATCTTCACTCTATTATTTTGCTTTTGCAAGAAATCAAAATACTCTGAAAATATTATGTTAAAATATGTTTGCACCATCAGGAATGCGAATAAATTTTTATGAAATAGATAGTTTACGGATTTTTAATAAATAACGTAATTAAGTAAAAATGCAGTTTTGATTTACTTTATTTTAATTAGTTTACTGTCAATATACTAAGCTCAACACATATACAGAAACAAATGCATAAAACTAATCTATCCTATCGTATAAGTAGTAGGCAAAACATAGCGGCTAAGTAATATCATCGAGTAATGTTCACTGGGGAAGTACCTAAATCGCTTAGGATTTGTACTCATCTTAGGATTTACTATGTACAAAACTAAACAATTGAAGATTGTTTTCGCTAATTTCAGTCGGGTTTGTCTTATGTTATATCAGTCGACTTCGAGTTTCCTGAAGTTGCCGGTGAGGCCGCGCATAGCATCGCCGACGGCGTCTGCGCTGGCGCAGGTGTTGGCGCCGCTGCGCAGCGCGGAGATGGCGCCCTCGCGCGCCGCTTCGCTGTAAAGCTCGAGCCGAACCGCCATTTTATCGTTCATTAGTAGGGTGTCGCGTTTAGCCGCCAGTTCCTCCTTCCACAATTCTGTAATTAAAAAAATGTATGCGTCGTATTAGATTAGTGTCCAAGTGACTTCATAAATCACATCGTTACGTGAACTTACCTATCATCTGCTTCATGGGCATCTCACCGCCGTATTCCTGCGGCAGCAGCTTCTTGTCTATTTCGACTTCATCGGGCGAAGTATAAAGTTTCACTCGCTTCCTTATTTTTTCTGATATTAAACCCATGCCGAAGTCTAGGGCGAATTTGATGGTGGTATGCACATTGACGCCGTAAATCTCCTTGTGCCGCATCGGGATAGTTCTCTGGAACAAAATTTCAAATTAGGTTCTGAACTTTACCTAGGCCTTAGTGCTACTGTTTATAGCTATTCTGTTAAGAGTTGGTTGCATCGAGACAATGACAAAGCAATGAGCTTGTTGCCTACCTCTCCGTTCTTGACAATTCGCACAGCTTCTTTCGGTGTGAAGAGGGTGAGGTGGGGAAAGCTGACGCCGCCGCCGTCTGCGTAGTGCACTAGTCCGCGAACCTGGGTCTCTTCATCTTCCATTAAAGTCTCGTAGCAGATACCCATCACTCGGCACATGTCCTGGTTTGTGTACTTATAGGGATCGAACACACCTGCGAAGGATAACGGACTCAAGATTTAAGGTAAGTGTTAAATGAACAAGTTCTCTCATGTTCTACTTAACGTACATTTCAAATATAACGTGCTGACATGAAATGTGAATAATTATAGCTACTAAGCAGATGATATTAGTTAGGTATTCATATATAAATATCACCTTCTATTTATAAGGAAATGGTTATTCTGCATATATTTTATAATTCCAATTGTTTTTTGACGACCGGATGGCCTAGTGGTTAGAGAACCTGACTATGAAGCTTGAGGTCCCTGGTTTGATCCCCGGTCGGGGCAGATATTAGTATGAAAAATACGAATGTTTGGTCTCGAGTCTTGGATGTTTAATATTTATTTAAGTATGTAATTATCTATATAAGTATGTAAATCCGTTGTTTAGTGCCCATATAAGCTATGCTTAGTTTGGGACTAGGTCAATTGGTGTCAATTGTCCCAAGATATTTATTTATTTATTTATTATTTAAATTTTGAATAAATAAAAATATATGAAAGAACATCACACCATGGGTGCTTAATACTTTTCGCCTAGGGCCTATTCTTTAGATTCTCGATACAAAATATTTTGTCACACTGTAGACAAATAACTCTGTTCAGACTGGTCGTTCGTGAACGGAATATTTAGTTATACATTACATTAGAAGATGAAAAACGCACGAAGCTGTGCCTGTTTTTTTGCATTTTTCACATCTGTGGGTATACAGTCAGCGCCATATAGTAGGTATGAGACATCCAAGGTGATCAAAAAGATCTAAGCGCCGCACCATATTTGTTAGTGTACCGAACTATTTGGTCGACTTAGAATCTTCAAACTATAGCTATGATGTCGTACAACCGCCATCAGATACATTGGAGCTTTCTAGGTGTTTAAAAATATCTGCACATACGCATATACGCGCCGTTAATAATACGGGCGTGTTCAGATATTCGTGAGGAGTTCCGATGTATCTGAGAGCGATTATAAATATGTAATATTAGCGATATTGACCTCAGCGGATAAAAAATAAATAACATTACTAAATATCATACCTACTAATTTAAATATACGTATCATAGGTACCACAGTGGAGAAGTTACTAAATAGCAGTGGTGTGGCTTCCATAGAACTCGATTCCCACTGGCACTGGCTTGCCTATTTTAAGGCAGTTTGGCAATATATTGTGCAGAATTAGAGGAAAAGGCTAGTTAAGTTCCTTTCGGCTTGCCTTCTGATATACTTCACGCCACGCCACTGCTAAATACGTATATCAGAACAAGATACTCACGCCCCTTAGTTTTTAGAATAGGTACTTGTAAGTATAATACTTATTTTTAGGCACCTTTTCCACTAAGATATCACTCGGGAGTAATAATATATCTTGTATACCTATATCAAATTCTAACAGTAGTAAAATAGGTACAATATAAACAAATAAAATGTTTGCAATAAGTGTGATGGAAAATAGAGATATACTACGTGAATTACATAACTGGTGATATAAGGATAGTTTTAGGTATATCTACCAGGCCTGTATATGACAACACGACGACCGCCCTTATCTTTGAAAGGGCTCACAAAAATGTACCTGAAACATTGAAAGTGTTAAAAAAAATACATGCATTATATAATTAACTAATAACTTTTAAAAGTAAACGCGGTAGCGTGTCAAGCCAAAGTTCAAGCTAACAGAACTGGCGAGCAGCAGGAACCATTTGCAGCCATAAAAAATAACTTGGTGCAATGCAACTCATTCTTACGTGCGCATAGCCGCAACCGCACTCACCATTTCTTTATCTGTCAAACGGTATTAACGGTATAAGATGGCAGATGAAGGAGACTGTGAATGAGATTGTGATTGTGAGCGCGTTTTACAATATGGCCACTGAACACACTAAATCTCAAAACAGTTTTGATTTTGACCGAACTCAAGTTGTTTATCTTTATCATAATTCCAATACGTAGGTACAGGTAGATAAATGGACACGATTAAATTTAACTTTTCAACCACATTCAGTTGTGTAGGTACCTACTCTTCCCAATACGTGCCTACCCGTACCCAACGAGAACAAATTGAGGTGATGATTTTTGTGGGTAATTTAAATGATCTTACCCCAGATCAATAAGCTCCAACATAACAGGGAGTTTGTAGTCGAGCTGGTTGAAGGCGATACCCCACGACTGACGAAGCAAAATGTAGCGCTCGATGGCTTCCTGTGCCATGGGCACACTGAACTTCTTCGTGCGCAAAAAGCGAAGGAGATAGTTCGCATCTGGAAATATAAAGACATCGGAATCAGTTCAGCTAGTTTCTTTGGTTTGTAGGTAACAAGTGCATCATTAGACTTGGAACAATTAAAATTTAATACCTAGGCGTAGACAATAGCCACCTTAATTTTTAGGCAGTCGAAATTTTAAAACAATTTATTTAGTAGAAGCCGGAGTTTTCACATTCAGAACGCAAAATGTAAACACCACAAGCGAGGTCCTTTGACTCGAATCAGTGCTCCCGACGCCTTTTCAAGAGAGTAGATGGGGATGGGGGGAAATATCACATTAGTATAACAGCAAATAAACGTACCCATCCTAATGACCATGAACTTGGGGTTCTGTTCGATCCAGCTTCGTAGCGAGTCGAGGGCCTGGGAGCGGGAGCTCTCGGTCTCGCGCAGCTGTTCAGCGGCTATAGCCTGCGTCTCCGCCGAGAGCTGGCACACATAGTCGTCCGCCGGCATCAGGTAACGTTTCGTCAGTCTCCGCGACATGTCGGTTTTTCTGAGAAAACAAAATACATTATGAAATTACAACTCATCTTCATAGCGACGGACAGAGGCTTAAGTATCAACCATGTAAATCGGCTATAAATTATATTTCGGAGACAAAACGACATTTACCGACAGCTAATAGTCACAATAATGAAGAATTAAAGTGGAATCATAATGACTCACATTCTTCTCCCACGAATGATAGTACTTTAGGCTGTCATGTTCGTCTCCGGGACAGCAGATTTTTAGGAGGTTGAAAAACGCATGGTACCTACTTACAACTTGGAATGTAAAGCATTTTAAGCATTATAATACTTAATGTAGAAAGATCTACTTATTTTTGCGTAGCGTGTGTACACATGCACAAGGTGTCGAGTTCTTTAGGTCAGGTATGTATAGTACCAACCCATGTTGCGAGAAAACGTCACTTGCTTGTCTACGCCGGCGCAGCGACGTGACATCCTCACCCGAGTCGCCTTTCACAATCAGTCCAACGCAGTAAGGTAATATTTACGCATGCATCCGCGAGTTGAGAAACAAAATATTGAACGACCTTCTGTATCTTGAAAGTCCGATCTATGGATATTATAGTTAGTTACAACGCACTCCCAGCCGGGAACGTGATGTCATTAGTCATTTGAGCGCACGTGTGCGTGTTTGTGACTTGAAGTCTGGTCGGGAAACCAGCAGCGGCGATTGCTTTAACTACCAAAAAATAATGAAGAGCAAGTGGACGTAAGAGGCAACTTTGATGTGGACACCCTAATTATAAATTGAAAGTTAGGTAGGTAGTTAAATAAAATGCCGAAGTTAACGGAAGTAATGAAGTCGTAAGTGACGGTTGCTCTGCCTGACCGTGGTAGATTGCCATTGCCCCTGTAGGAATGGGAAGGGGGAGAAGATTCCAACATATTCATGCATTTTCTAGAAAAATAAATGTTATTGATTGGCACTAATGATTTGTCACGACGGAACGAGTTAAATATTAGCCCAGCAACAGAGCAAATGTAACATGTTAAACAGGTGATACTCAACTATTAAGTTTACCAAATGAGGAAGTAACTAACAGTAAACGTGTTACTCGTACTTACCAAAAATAACAGCAACTGGTTTAATATTTATGAAAAGAAAATTTAAATGGTGTGGTCCCACTACGAAGCTGAGAGTAATCGAGCTGCTTGATCTCCCACCAGAGCCGTCTCGCCCGAGCCAGCGTTGAGTAACAAGATACTGGGTCGAGTAGCTTTTGCAACGTTATAATTTTTAACGTTATGTAAGAATTAACATTCGGACCTTGCGCCATATTACGAAGTATTACAGTTGATTACAGAGCAGCCAACATTGTAGGTGTATTTTGGTTCTTGCTTGAATGACATTTTATTGTTAGATATTAGGAAATAATTGGGATGAAATATGTTATGTAACAATACATTGTAGTTACTTTAATTTTATACCTAATGATGATTGTCTATAATATGTACTTACCTATTTTTAACTCTAGACCAATTTAAAGTAAAAACACTTTAGCTTCGTCAGCTTAAGATATAGGATAATTATTATATTATTACGTTTCTCCTTATCGTAACTTAAGACACACTTCACTGTGTCAGTTTTCATTCATTAAATAGGTTTTCGTAACTACACCGACTATTGTTATGGTTTATGTTACAAACGTTTTTAATTATATATGTTTTTAAAGACAACTATGACCAGGAAGGCGAACGAGCAAGTGGGTCACCAGATGGAACGTGAGCACCACCAGTCATATACAACTGCACTGCAACAAGAGGGTTGCAGATGCGTTGCCAGCATAAAGGGCTAAGATAGAATACCCAATGAACCAGTAATGTCACCGACTGTCTTACTCTCCACGCCGGAACACAGCAGCGCAAACACTGCTGCTTGACGGCAGAAATAGCGAGTAAGATGGTAGTAGCAATTCGGACAGACATTGCACAAGATCCTTCCACCCGCAAATTTTTACCTCCAATACGTATATTTCGTGTTAAATAGTTATGCCTATCGTAAGTTTGATATTGGACAATGTTTAGTTTGAGTATATAAAACCAGCCAATCTCAAGCGCGGTTTTCACATTTGACGGTTATTACTTCGACATTGTTATTATGGTGAATTATATAAACCTAAATAATATTTTATTGAATCAGGCGTTACTTTGCGGAGGTCCATTTCAATGAACACAAAATATTTACCTTGCTACTCCGCTACTTACGTGCAAGATAACCAAGCTTGTGCGAAATATATACGTTTTGCATGCAAGCCCTCCCACCACTTATTGCCACACAAAACGCACACAAATCCCACAAACTTAATTAATCCTATCACCACACAAACACTGACGCGCCTTTCGATCCCTCTACGGGATCATTCTCAAAGTCAGAGCACAACCGATGCACATGCGAACCAACGTCGTACTAATTTGTAAATCTATAAATAAACTAAATGTACCCACATTTGTAACCTAAATAAATCAAATCCTGCGAAAAGCAATGAAAGTGAAATAGGTTGCCAAAACTCGGAAGTTCGTAAACTTTTCACTGCTCAAGGGTAACGATAACAGGCTATCGAGCCAAGCCTCACACTCTACAAGTCCTTACTCTACAAACTCTTGGTCAAAAAGTATGTTTTGCATGTTTCATAAAACTAGTATGACACAACACTAATGATAGTAACTCAACTTCTCACGAAATCACGAAGCCAAGCCATGTTTTTGGACCAAGATGTAGGAGTTTAGTTACTCCTTCTAGGGTTAATGGCTACGTTCTTCATAAGATCATTTTTTAACAGCTTTATGAATTTGTGTTTTTAGTGAGGTTTTATTCCTTTTAAAAGATTTCCCTTGTATTTTTAAGTCTTAACGCTATTCTTGAATAGTTTTAGATATCTATCGTATTCAGAAGGAAGGAAGATAACGTTTGTTTTGAGAGATTTTGTAATATTTTAGATGTTTGTGTGCAAATTCTAGAAATAAAACCAAATTTCGAATTTTTAGAACTCCAGGAATCATCACAGTTTTACTAAGTACCTTAGTTCTATTTATAGTCCTGCATCCGAAGTAGCACCTCTCTCGGACTGGGTGAAGTATACTCTAGAAGTTTTGATAAGCGAATGACCAAATGGTAAAGTTCAAAATCTTAGTTATTCTACAATCTAAAGAATGAAACATATAGAGTGTTACATAAGTTTGCTAAGTATATCTTATTCTGAGAACTTGTGCGCTCAAGTACTATTCAGGCCGAAGCCATGAGGGTTGAAAAGACGACGAACTGCTTCGAAAGAAGGTAGTGTAAGAAGTAGAGTTTGTACGTACAAAAGTTTGTATTTACAAACTAACTAACAGGCAGGTGATGCTATTAATATTAGTTTGAGTTCAGAATTTAAGATGAATCGGAAAAAACAAGTGTTTCCTTGTGGAATTACTTGACCAGCCGCCTATGAGCGCTGTCATCTTGATAGATTATAAATTACAAATCCAGAACCTTTTTAAAAAATATTTATCAAATACAGTTATTTTTTAATTAATGAATACGCGATCACAGCACTAAGTTTTAGTTGTGGTAGTACTCAACAACCTCTCTACACCCTAATAACCTTATTTTATTATTAAGATATTTACACGTTCAGCTATTATTATATCCCACTCTACTTAGGTCATTTATTTCGATAGAAGTCCGTGATAAAGAATATCGGATAATTGTTTCAACACATTGATTTAGTACATAATAGGCTTGAGCTTCTTTATAAGTATGTATGTCTAAATAAAAGGATACGGTAGGTATGGTAGTTGAGCTTGTGTTGCAAAGTTGCCATTACGAAAAGTTCATGAAAAAACTCATTGTCACAAATGGATAATGATTAATAGTTAATAATAAATAGGTTAAGAATTTGCATGCCAAATTTTGGCAGAGCATACATCCTCTGGCAAGTCTAGAATTTTATAAAATAATACCTGTGTATGTTCTTGCGAATTAAATAATTTCATTTCATTTCATTGTCATTCTTCAATTTTATTGTCAGAATCTAATGAACTAACGTGCTACTGCTACGGATACTTGACAACTATTGAACATTGTGTTTAACACAGTAAATATTAAGGCATCCTTAGTGTTACCTATTAACACTTTTCAGTATTTTGAAAGTAATTTTGATATTATAGAGTTTCAACTGATCGGGAAATATCTTATCCAAATAGCCATTCGTGCTCTTTGGCGGTGCCGGTAAATACTAACCATGAAATAATTTGTGTAAATATAGACAAGGCAACACGAACATACAAAACAAAATGACCGACAAAAATATTCAGCAAACAGTTTATGTCTCGAAAAAGTGTTGTTTGTTGTTATGGGTAATTCTGGATAATCTTCAATACAGGTGTTAACTTTATGAAACTAAATTTAAATCTACTAGCTTTATGTCTAAGTGCATTGTTCAGTATAATTTTATTTTCCAAGATAGATTCCCGGTCACTCAGAGAAATTAAGGGCTGATATAAATTATGAATTTTAGATTTATATATAAATTTTAGGTTTATATATTAATTAAATGTAGGTTAATAAGAATCTAAAGTTATATATATGTGTTATTGGGTATGTCAGAATAATCAATATTTAAATTTTTAAACAAAAATAATATAATTGTTGACCTTGTCCCAAATATTACAATAGGACGTACAGATGCTGGCATAACATAGATCTATACATTAAATACATATTTTAAATAGGTACACATAAAAAATTATCATGAAAAAAAAAACTATAAAGGTGCCCGTCAAAGTATGATCATAAAGTATGAGTATACAACCATTGAAAACGCATTTATTTAATTGTTATTTGTGTTGACTTTTTGAGTAAATTATGAAAACGATATTTGACTTCTAGTTTTTCTATAGCTATGGTTGAGAATGTATACACACACGTACACACATACACAGATCACGTCTATATCCCTTATGGGGTAGACAGAGCCTATGGTAACAAGACCTAAAGGCCACGTTTAGCATAATTGTGGGCGTATCGGTGGAAAAGGGAATCATAATAGTGATGGGTTACTAGTCACATCGCGTATAACATGATTCCTAAGATTTTCGCCCAATTTCCTCGATGTGCTTTTACCATCTGCGCGGGCAGAAAAGCAGCTGGTACATTCCATGTTATTTCTTTGCTCCCAGACAAGTCTGGAAGTATATACACCGGATCGTAATTTTTAACCAAAACATGAAGAAAAGCTCGGAAAACTTCGGCACATTTAATATTCACTCATTTAACTTTGTCAGATAAAACTGTTTTTTAATTAATATGTAAATTGTTTTCATACTTACAAGCCATATTGTATTATTTTGAAAACTTTTAATTTAGCACACCAACTAATATAATTTTCGGAGCTTTTCGGTAGATCACGGGTTCAATAAACTCATGCACTATCGCATCGCACTCTATTCGCACAGCAGTTTTTTCGTTAAATCGGGAGTGTTCCGTACTAATCCTGTTCCACTTGAGTTCGTTGCACTTTACAAACTTTTCAAAATATACTTACGTGTGGGGTAGTCCTGTCAAAGTGAGGAGCTCGGACTCGAGAGAGCGCGTTCGATCTACTCTGCGCTCCGTCTGACACTGACGCCGATCCACAGAAGCACTGTATTTTGCTAAAGTTGCGTTCTGGACTTGTGGACACAGTGATGGTATTTTAGCGAACGATACAGGGGTACGCAACCTTTTCCTACTACTAAAATATCAAGTCGAATATACCGAAGAATTTCTGACTGGGCTGAAAATAATGAAAACTCCCATTTCAAAAATGAAAGAGTTCAAAGAAATTTAAATAAATATATACGTCTCTCGTCGGGAGAGTAAAACTTTGGCCAGATTTTTTAATCTCAGATGTTTCTATAATATATGCTGCTCAAGTTCTATCCGATTTATAGTAAAAATAAACATGATCGGTTTTGTCGAAGATTTTGTGAGTTGTCGAGCTTATCCAATATCTTCACATTTGTGGATCAAAGTAATATTTTTCCATCTGTTACCACTTCGAGACTATTAACAACATATGGTTTAGGCACAGTCTTTAATTGTAGCTTAATTGGTAGTGTTTGTGTTGCAATATAGTTCCGAAGTGCTGTAAGAAAAGGTAAATTATAATTGACGTTTGATACGTTATTTACGTGTATTCCACGTCGTTATCAGCTTTTCGCTATGTAACAAGTTTTTAGAGCATCACGAATACGCAGTTGTAACACGGAGCAGCATGGTTTAGATAAACGACGACAAATTACTGGCTGTTTTTCATGTTAGTTGTAAGAAAATTTATGGTTGATAGCCACTGGTAAATCAGTATTACAGGCGTTAGATAAGCACTGAGACATTGCGCGGATGATTAAGGTCGGCCGTGATTTGGTGGACGAAAATTGGTGGGAAATTGTATCAGACATAAGTGTTGCAAAAGTGTAGGTAATTGCTACCAACCCTTTGTTTGCATCATACTGACGCACAAAGGAATAAACCAATAGAATGAAAATAACATACTACTGGGTGGATTTTTGACGTTGTAATTTGTGTGCCATGCTAAACGTATTGCACACAAATTACAACGTCAAAAATCCACCCTACTGATTTCCTATTCGCCAAACTACTGCGGTGATTGCTGCGTCTTATGTGCCGGCCCATGGGCAAGTAGGGGGGTTATCACAATCACTTAATGCGTGCTAATTTCTTTTCAGCGTAAGGGACACAATTATGCAGCTATATAGCTCTGTCCCTTACGCTGAATAGAACTTGGCACACATTTAGACACTGTGGTAATCCTCCATGGACGGGCAGCATAAATGTTTCTTTAGCCATTGCGTGGCCGAGTGTATAATCGTCTCTTGTTTTAATTGAAATAGCTCAGTTCCAGACAAATAAATAAATATTGCGGAACACTCGTGCCAGTTCAGTATATTTAAGTAAAAAATCATTAATGTGTTGCAGTGTTAGACGGGCCGTATAATTACTACTCTATTGGTACATTCCTCTACGTACTGTCGTCACAAAAATGTTTTATATAATATCATATAATTTTTTTTTATATGAATAGGAAGGCAAACGAGCAAGTGGGTCACCTGATGGTAAGCGATCACCACTGGCCATAGACACCCGCAACCCCGGAGAGATGCGTTGCCAACCTAGAGGGCTAAGATGAAATGCCTCTTGTGCTCGTAATTTCCCCGTCTGTCTTACTCTCCACACCGGAACACAGCAGTGCAAGCACTGCTGCTTAGCGGTAGGATTAGCGAGTAAGATGGATAATGTAGTAATCATTCATAAAATAAATATTCAGGTCTCCAATCTCTTAAAAGTTTATTCCTAAAATATCGCCTAAATACTAAAATTGTTCCTCTTGCAATCCTTTCGTAAAATACTAAAGGATGATTCATTTTAAAAATACTCTTTATTTACCCGATGTGTATGTACAGCATTAGTTGATAAATATAATTTAACAGAGTAGCTTTGATCAAATGGTACTAATGTATATCATGTACTCATCCAAACTCAAACTATATACTGCGTATAAATATTGTTACAGAGATCTTACATTGCATTACATGCAGTTGCAAACATTTACCCTGCAAGCAATTATTTATAAAATAATCTTAAAACTGATTGTTATTTCAGTAATAATATTAGTATGGCACTGCACTTATAAGCCAACTAGATGTACCTACTACAAGCAACAATAACTTATATGTTGCAGAAACATGTATATGTATGTAAACATCTAAACATGTATGTAAAATAAATTGTATGAAAGTGCCCCGAATCCAGTTGCCACGTGACAGGCCTAGCCTAGTGTGGAACCATCAGTAAGCTCTTTTTGTAAACAATTCTTTTTTTGAATAAACTATATTTTTTTACATGTTCAAGCATTTCCGCATACTGAAGTGCAGCATGGTAAGTTTTCCTCCAAATAGATTTTGTGGTAAATACTTGAAATCGTGGGAACTTTCGCACATAAATTTTACAATCTTTTTGATTCGGCATGTAAAATAGTTTCGTGTTGGTCAAGTCTTTTAAGTCTAATTATTTTAACTCAGTGCTCGGATTGACTTGAAAATTGGTATAAGCACCTAAGTAATAGGGACGAGTAGGTATAACAACTAGGTAAGATAGATTATATATATAAGTCAAGTAAAGTCAACTAAAACTACATCCAGCAAAAAAACATTAGAGAAACATCATCATCATGTTCTCTGATGAAGGACTACGGAATAGTCCGAAACAATTGTCGGAGCATTCCTTCGGCTTTTATGCGTGAGTTATCCGGTTTGTTGTAATTAAAACTTATTGACTTTAATATTAGGTAAGAATTGATTTCTTAATTATTGACGGATAGGTAGGTAACATAATCCTAACAAGTCAAGTATTTACGATTAACACTGTTTATACAAATAGGGGGAGCATGTGTGCGAGGAATGTGTTGCGAGGGATGTGTTGCGAGGGATGTGTTGCGAGGGATGTGTTGCGAGGGATATGTTGCTAGGGATGTGATACGAGGGATTGTGTTGCTAGGGATGTGATACGAGAGATGTGTTGCGAGATTGGTTGCGAGGGATTGTTTGCGATGAATTTTGCTCCGCTCCCGCCTCAACGCACCCCGCTCGCTTGCTTGGTTCGCACCTCTAAGACAGCCTCGCAGTGATTGTGACAAATTAGGATTTTTTATAGGTAAGTACCTACACAATTATACCTCACAAAATATCAATCATGTCTAAATCAGGAGAAATATCGGATTTACAGCAGACTTGTATATCGATTGACCCCTATCAAACTGATCTTAAGCGAGATTAGAGGATTGCAAATACGCTGCCAGCCTAGAGGGCTAGGATAGAATACCTCTTGTGCCAGTAATTGCACCGGCTGTCTTACTCTCCATGCCGAAACACAGCAGTGCATGCACTGCTGCTAGGCGGCAGGATTAGCGAGTAAGACGGTGGTAGCGATCCAGACGGACCATGCACTAGGTCCTACCACCCGAAAAAAGGTTTACTTCCGTAAAATCTGGATCTTCTTTCTGTCAAATGTTTGTTTCTATTCTCGTTCTTCATAATTCCTATCTCAGTGGATAATAAAGGATAGGTATGTACAGTAGATGGCTCTGTTCTGTTTGAATCGTGAACATCAGTAGGTATACCGTACAAAAATGCCCTGAGTATTATTAATTTCAAGTAAGTATCTAGGTTAGGTAGCTTAATTTCAGAAGTGAAGGAAAGAAACAACAAAAACATTCACTGTGAATATGATTTTTGACCTGTTTTTCTCGATGATCCCAATACCTATATCTTTACAGTAATATTTGTGAATAGATACTTAATTAATTTAATAAAACAAGCATTACTTTGGGGAGGTCAAATTTAGTTTTAGTTCATTTACTTGATTATTTCCATCAATACAATAGAATAAAACAAAGTCGCTTTCCGCTGTCTATCTGTCTGTCCCTATGTATGCTTAGATCTTTAAAACTACGTTACGGATTTTGATGCGGTTTTTTAATAGATAGAGTGATTCAACAGGAAGGTTTATGTGTATATTTCTACGCAGACGAAGTCTCGGGCAGAAGCTAGTTATACATAAACCTCATTTCGATTCAAAAATCAATTTAGGACTCTTATCGGGGTCTAGGTAAAAAAGCCGTGGTAGCCTAGTGGTTTGACCTGTGGCCTCTCAAGCAGAGCGTCGTGGGTTCAAATCCCGGGCTCGCACCTCTGAGTTTTTCGGAATTTATGTGCGAAAATTACATTTGTAATTTGCCATGAGCTTTTCGGTGAAGGAAAACATCGTGAGGAAACCTGCACACATCTGCGAAGAAATTCAATGGTGTGTGTTAAGTTCCCAATCCGCACTGGGCGCGCGTGGGAACTATAGCCCAAACCCTCCAATACACGGAGGAGGCCTATGCCATGAGGCACGCCGAATTACGCGACAATTTAATAAATAAACGACAATGACAACAACATGTACTTACTGAAATTATAGCGAATTCGGGATAAAAAAGGCTTATAAATAAATAAATAAATCGGGGTCTAGGTTAGGCGTTAACGCCCCGTCCGTCGCGTCGCGTTAACTAAAATCCATTAACTACCTAAACAAAAGAAGAGTTCACTAACGTCATTAAACAAATGCACAAAACCAAATGACTTCTCAAAATCATGAATATTCTTCAAAACAATACAACTTGCAAAACGTGTTACAAGATGTGAGACAGTAAAGCGAAAAACTGATGAGATGGAATGAGATAGCGCAGCCACCGTTGCTTAGTAGCGTTACATCATAATTATATTATGCCATAGGCGGTACGCGGTTGAAGCAAGCCACTGACCTACTAAACCTTGAAAAGAAAAGAAATAGGTGTTATTATTTTTCTATAAAGTGGCAGTGTTGCTTTGTAAAGGTACTTGATCGCGAATATGACGTAAAACCGCCATGTCAATTGTTTTATGTTCCTTAGCAGTTGATTATTGCAAATAAGCGCAGCTATTAGGGTGTCTATATCAAAAATGTTGTTGCAAACTGTGCTGCGTGGTTTGCGTGTAGTTACCTATCTTTTATCTTTTTCATCACATAGAACATTACACAGATCTATACAGTTATTTCACTGTAAAAATGGCGATTTTTAGGGTCCGGCAGCCACAATGACACAAATTGAAGTTCCGTCGTCTCTGTCTGTGTCTGTATGTCCCAGGCAGAAAACTAAAGGAAACGAATGACAATTTGATAATCGGAATCACTATCGGATTCATCATTTCTTTCTATCATACGGTGTGGTATGAGGGTGAATGGAAGTCTTGAGCCTCAAGCGTGTTTTCACAAAAAAAAACCGTTTCGAACGCGTTCACCTAAACGTCTTAGTTACCTACTATGGAAAAATTGGTAGCGTCACTTGCGGATCGAAACGGCAACAAACTGTTTTCATAGTAGGTACCTATTTGACATTATGACGCAAACGCACTCGAGGCGTATTTTGTGATTTTGTGGCAGAAAGCTCATTTGGGGAGTGCGATCAAGAGCGCCCGGGCGACAGATAGACGCAGTCTTCCGTGAACGTGACTTTCGTAGCTATTTTAATTACGTGTTTTTTTCCTGTGGCACACTATGCGCAAACGCAAATGAAGGAGATTTTATTTACGCATTCATACAGAAAATTGTTTTCATAGTACTTGTGATAGGTACTTTAATTTTTATAGTCGTAGTTCAAGTACCTATACTAAGAGTATAAGGCACTACATAGAAGGCTCAGTAACCATTTTTTCCGTTTACGGAACCCTTTGTTTTGCGTAGTCTGTCACGAACTTGGCTGAGTACTAACTCAACTTTAGCACGAACGGCTTCGCACCCACTGAACTTTAGTTATATAATCCGTCTACAAGTATCGCAATTGTTAAATGGCATACAAATTTCACAATATTGTTACTGCTGCAATTTTCACAAAGTTTTACGTGGCCTAAGCCGTCCAATTATTTTGCAGAATTACAATGGTCAGCGAATTAATGTATGTCGGTGTGTAATTAAAAATATCATCTCAAATGATTGTGTAGGGATCTAATCACTCTCGAGTTGAAATGGGTCTGATTCCTTAGACAGGGTGACCCTACCATATTCAGGTGATATCCAGTAAAGGGTAAGCTACTATTTCATATCGCAGTATTAGAGATTAACGTTATTTTTTTAAGTGGATGGTCACTGCAACTATAATGAGGAGGCAAACTAGAAGCTTGAGGCAGATGTCGCCACAAGCGACTGTACCTTGTTTACGTTTCATGTCAAATGTCTGGTTGCGATTTTCTGAGTTATTTCTGCGATTTAACTGGCAAAATGTACTCAGTTATGACTGTGCGTGAACTTCAAGCTGAGCTTTGAAGGAGACATGCATCGATGGCTGGTAAAAAGGCTGATTTGATAAAAAAGTAACCACGTCAAATATTTAAGGTTATGTTCCGTATTTCTATTTTAATTTGAATTCTGGAGGCTTATGTGCAGTTCTTTCTATAAGGTTAGAGGCGTATGATCGGAACCAAAACTTAGGTGCTAACTTAGATGTCCAAGACGACCGTTCATATAATTGTCCACACTCGGATTCTTTCAAAGACGTGAACGCCGATTCTCCTATTCCAAACATCAGCAAACAAGAAATACAAGAATCGTCTTTGAAATGCAGTGAATACAAACGTGCTGTATCACTTGCTTGAAAGTTTTTAATACGTAAAGCATTTTCTCATTGTTTTCTGCGCTTTGGGTCATTAGGAAATAGATAAACTCCCCTGTTTTTACAGTTTAGCGGGCTACATTGAGGTATCTTTGAATAAAATGCAAAAGTTTAAAACTATTCATAAAAAATGTACTGGATTTGACAGTTCTTATGTCGTAACAAGGTACAGTCGCTTATGCGCCATCTGACGGGATAAAAAGGCAGTTTTCCTCCCAATTACTTAAGTCAACTAGCGATAGACTTTGCTTTAAACCTCTTTAAACAGTGACGTTACGAAAATAACTTAATTTTACTTTATTCATAATCAAGGTTCCGTCATAACTCTTAATACATAAAGAGGTTTTATTTTCATAAATTGGTTGGTGGCTATTATTGTTGGAAATTAAATTCTGACTAAAACTGACCTTCATTGCGAATTTAAAAAACTACTAGTCATTGTCCGCGACTTTGTTCGTGTTCCCGGTCCTGCAATCTGGATGCCAAATTTCATCAAAGTTCGTGAAGCCGTTTTGATTTGACAGAGTAAAAAACTTACACACAGACCCACAGACCCATCGACACACAAAGTTACTGCTTTAATGTTGCTAGTACGCTTATGGATACTTCACCTCTTCGAGTTGATACAAAAGATTGTGAAATAGTTTCAAAACCACATTTATATAAAACCCGTAGGTATGTTTTGAAACGTTTCAAAACAAGTGGTAAAACTTTTTTCGAAAGTGCCATTGTTCCTATTTTCATGAAGGTCAAGTTTATGTAGTACAGCAAATTTCAACCTATACAAAGGTTCTAAGTACCTATAAGTGGTTTCAAGTAAGTATCAAAATTAAAGATTCAAGTAGGTATCAAATCCATGAGAGTGAGTGGGACAGCAAGACAGACCCGAAGGTTTCTTTAAATACTATGGAATAATTCTTAGTGCGCGACTCCGACTCACCTCTGGTAGAAGAAATAATTTTTACAGAGATATGAACCATAAACCTAAAAAGCTAAAAAAAACATACTACCGAATTGAGAACCTCCTCCTTTTTTTGAAGTCGGTTAAAAAGTGGAACAGTTTGCTTTTACGAAACCATTGATAGTACAAAAGCCATTCGTAATGGTTCAGATACGAATCATACTTTTTGCAGCGTCGCAAGCGCACGTTTTGTGAATGAGGGATTTGATGAAACTCCAGTTTGGGCTATATAGCCCTACAAACACCAATTGACAACATTTCATATTTCTAAGCCTATAATTTTATTGGTTCTCTGTATTTTGTTTGAAAAGATGAACATGCTGACAGTTTAATTTTTTCGCTAGGGCTTGTATTTAAATTATAATTAATTTATTAATTTGTGCTTATTCTAAAAGGGCGTAACTCCGGTACTATCACAGAATACACACTTATCCATTTGTCTTTTCTCTATATAAAAAACACTGACGTTAATTTCAAATTGTCAATGTCAGGTCCTATTCTCCAATATTCTATTTTCGAGGTTCGCTTCGTGCTGTTCCGCTCATACTAATTAAATAGTCATAATCTTCAGAGTGAGAGAGAAGGTATGCAACGAATTCGAAAATAGAATTTCAGAGTTGCCCCCCTTGTACTTTGAAGAAGAAGTTAGAAAAATACGAAATTATGATCGCTTATTTTTTCTCGTGAAAAAGGCAAAGGTGTTTCACCTATCCTGTGGTAGTATTGGTAAAATTAGGACATATTTTTAATTATTTTTTATTTTTTATAATAAGCGATATTAAAATTATATAAATATATTGCAGTGATCAGGAGGCAAAATGCTTTCGAACCATATATACATTTTCAGGTGTTATAAAAATGAAATGTTGTCAATTCAAAATGTATCGTACTTCTAGAGTAAAAGTTCAATTAAGTTCTGTGCAATTACAGTAGGGCTACTTATGTTTATATATGTATTGTTCTTCGTAACTGTACTGAACTGATGTTATGATTATCTAATAACTAAAAGGGAGAAAAAGAGAGATGAAGTCCTGATTTAATATTTTAGGTTCATCTCTCATCGATTCTCTTCCAGCTCCATAGAAAGGCTCCCACAAATTTTCTTTGCGTTCTCAGTGGTTGGGTAAAACGTACACGATTACCAATTACTTGTACCGAGTACCTACCAACAGTACCAACGAGTAATAGGCACCGCGCCGCGCTCTCCACGGCGACTCGGCAATCATTTAATGAGAAATGACTCAACGCGGATGAAAGGCGGCTATTGGAATGGGCCAAGGATATGTATGCTAATAACTATGTAACACTTTAAGCAACTTTTTTCATTATCAATAATATTATAAATTAAGTTTATGAATCACCCGACTACAGTACACAGGGCAGGTAACAGAGGCTCTTGCCTGTAGGCTTAAGCTTAGAACTTGCCGTAGAGACACGTTTGAGATTTGTTGTAACATCATTTTTATAGGGTTCTGTACCTCTAAAAGAAAAAAGGAACCCTTATAAGATCACTTCGTTGTCCATTTGTCTGTCTGTCTGTCTGACCCTCTGTCAGTCTGTCAAGGCCCTTTTTCCCAGGAACGCCTAGAGATATAAAATTCAAATTGATACCATGATCTAAATCTTCCACCAAAACAGTGAGTAGGTATACCCATAAAATCCCCACAGACATGACGTAAAAAAAAATCTCAAATATTCACCCAAAACTGTTGACGATGCTAAATTTCACGTTAGAAAAAGTTGGGATCTCTCCCAACACAACACAGTCATACAATAATTAGTCTCAAACCTTTGTGCTTATCTCTCTGAAATATTTTATTTATGAATCAAAATCAAAAGACGTCAGAAATTCAACAGATTTTGAAGCTGAGGGTTAGGTACGGCGAAAAGAAAAGTTATGAAGCATGTTATCATATTAAGTTCTCAATGCACCTTTACAGAAATTTACTGTACCTTTAAATTGTTTAGTCTGTAGATACCTAACTAAAGTTAATTGTGTTAGTGCTTGCAACACGTGGACTTGGGTCGTTTGATGCAACCGCATTTTTGATTGCCTAGTATATACCGGTACTTACCTTATATATATTCTATCACTCTATCAGTCTATAAACATGACAATAATCCAGGCAAATCGTCAACGTCCTCAACATCAAAATAATCTGAATGTGGTTTTAAAACTAAGAAAACGTAATGAATAATGTTTTTATAATGCATAATATTTAGGTAGGTTATGCGTTTCACCACAATCACGCCTGTTAGTAAGCAAAGATGTGGTGTAAAATGGAGCAAGCTTGTATAACAAATATGCTCATTTATTCTAGATTTGTACACGGTCAGATTGTAGTGTCAGTAATCAAGACATAGTCAAGGGACATCACTCCTCAGCTGTCCGGATAATAGGTAAAGGACGATCTAAAAGGCTTCTAGCTAATATTGGGCAAAGCCGTCCCAAACATGGTCGTAATACTCCATGAAGTATCGTCTAACCTTGCAAAGGATACCAAGATTTTTAAAGCGGTCTTCGCTATTAACTCGCTGTAACTCCTAAAGTTTAGTAGTTAATTGATAAGTCCAATCCAAACCAAGGAGCTGAAAGTGGCCGGCTGACGGTACCTACAAGCTCGTTCTGGAGAGTCGCGAAAATGACGCTGTGATGTGAAAAATTTACACGCCTGAGTATTTGAAGAATAAAGCCGATAATTATTAGCTTAAGAAACTATTGAAGAAAGTTTAGTTAAATTAAATTAAATTATCAACTTTTACTTATGATGGTGGATAAATTTAGATTTTACTCGAGTAGATGCATTGAGCACATCACACTCTGGTAGGTACGAATAGTGGCACGTGGCAAAATGAACTTCATATGTGATGCCGGACGATGTTTTGTAGCCATTAGAATTATACATTTATAAATCTTCCTCTTGAATCACTCTATCTATTAAAAAAATGAATCGGAAGCCGTTGCGGAGTTTTAAAGATCTAAGCATACATAGGGACTGACAGAGAAAGCGACTTTGTTTTATACTATTTAGTGATAAAAAGATGAGGAGGGGGTGGTGGTGGAAAAGTGACAATGTTATGTATTTTCAATAACCACTCCCACATATTAAGTGACTTCAGGTGGCATGTGAAGTGAGTATGAAAACCGTAGTAGAACACCAACAATTTTGACTAGGTTGCATTTACGGCTTTATGTAACTATAATGCGGTTGTTTGTTAAATAAACGTCTCATAATGTAAACCTCCTCATATGTTATAATTTCCTAGTAGAAATAGACGAAAATGCAGTTTTTGTGCTTCCAGATCACTAGGAATGCATGAAGCACTAGGAGGCGCGATACAATAGAAAATCTACTCTTCCGATTAAGTTATTAAGTTCAAATCGTTTACGAAAATATTTTGACATACGCCGATTTAATATTGAGTATAACGACAGCTCTACCACGATAACTCGCCCTAATCTCTTACCATCGTCTCTCGTCCGTCGCTCGTCTAATCTAACGGACTGAAAATAAGTGAAAATCTGTAGTAAAGTCAGTAATAGTTGAATGCAGTTTTCGAGCTTGCAAATCACTAGGAAAACATAAACCATTGGAAGGTATGTTACGATAGAAAATCAATAAAGAATGAAATTACTACAGGTAAACTCAAGTAGGTAGGTAAGTTGTTTTATTAATAAAATCGTAGGTTCCTCTTCTAAAAATGTTCGAAATCCTCTTGTTTCATCTATACATCTATACATATAAAATGCTTTGTCCTGAATGACTGACTGACGGATCAACGCACAGCCTAAATTGCTGATCGTAGAGACCTGAAACTTAGAGGGTGTGTTCTTTATGTGACGTAGGCACCCGATAAGAAAAGGATTTTCCGACATTCTACCTCTAAGAGGGTGAAAAAGGGGGGCAAAGTTTGTATGAGACGACGTGATTAAGGAATCAAGGAAGGACCAAGGGGTCCGATCTACTTCAAATTTTGCATAAACATTCTTTAACAGAATTGATGGAACGGGGTTTAAAAGGGGTAGAAAGTTATTTTGGGGATGATTTGCTTCGATTCATATCAATACTTCTTAGTGCTTTTGATTAAAATTACATTTTAGTTTGACACAGTCATGTTTGACAACTCAATCCGTTTTTATTCAAAAAAGGTTGAACTCACATAAAAGTTTGTTGCAATGCAAATAGCCGATTGTAAAGAGGCCCTACCTACTCCGTAACTATAATTACTAGTCTTGAAATTGGTGTGGGTACACAGGTAGGGAATAAATATAACTGCGTAAAATCAATTTCAGGACTTTTCGGTATTCCCGCGGGACAGGGAGTTAATATTATTATACTTTGAAAGGTTCTTATCTCCGTAACTATCATTACTAGAATCTTTAAATTTGGCTTACATAATTATGTCAACTGAAAACTGATTTTCAATTTTCCTACGGGATAAAAGGACAGAATAGGAAATATAGACTTAGTATTTAGTAGACATGTTCTTTGAGAATCACTTAGGTACGTACTATAAGAATGGATTTTTAAAATTTCCGACAGAACAAAACGGACGGGTTAAAAATAATGGAAGTTGACACCAATGCGACAAACGAAGAAACACAAACAACAAGAAACGCGTTTATTTCAGTCAGGTAGTAACCTACCATAGTACGAGTACCTACGAATCTCTTCGCACTAAAGTATGACTTGCCTTTGGCCGGTTTTTTTACCTTTTCGATGGAAGAGAAGAAGTTTTACCGCAATATTTGATTCTGCGCGGACGAAGTTGCGGGCAAAAGCTATTCTATACACATGTAAAATGCTTTGTCCTGAATGACTGACTGACGTATCAACGCACAGCCTAAACCGCTGATTGTAGAGACCTGAAACTTAAAGGGTGTGTTTTTTATGTGACGTACAGGCACCCAATAAGGAAGGATTTTCCGAATTTCTACCTCTAAGGGGGTGAAAAAGGGGGGCAAAATCAATTTTACGACGTGATTCCTTGGTCCGATTTACTTCAAATTTTGCATAAACATTCTTTAACACAATTATATATTTTTTTAATTTATTAAAAGGTAAGTACAGTAGGCGGCAAATAAGTAAAACGTGGAGGGGATAAGCGCAGTATGAAAATGATGTTTTTTTCAATACTGCGCTTGTCCCCTCCACGTTTTACTTATTTGCCGCCTATTATAAACATGATTGGGGTTATTATGCCACTATTGAAAAACCTTCTGGGGTCTGGAAATTAAACATGTGTTTCGTATTTTCTTGAAATTCATCCCCTAACGGGGTTTAAAGGGGGTAGAAAGTTGGTTCGGGGTGATTTTCTTCAAAATTGATATGAATAGTACTTAGTGCTTTTGATTAAGAGGCTGACAACACCTAATTTTGTTGAAATTGATGTTATTTAAACACTTTTTTAAGAAAAACTGCAGACAAAAAAAATACAAAAAAAATATAATGTTAATTTTCATCATATTTCAAACACGCTAGACGGGCTCGATACATAATTGAACAAAATCGGCTCGATAGAAAATAATTGCAAAGATTGGTCTTAAAATCACCATTAAACGGTTCTATGTCTTTATTTTTTCGACGTATGGGTCTGCAATTAAAAACATAAAGTCAACATATTCACACCTACACGGCTAACGAGTCATATTTCACAAATAATCCATACTTTTGTTTATTTCTTATGATTTGTGTCTTATTTGCAAGATTATAGACGCGCGCCAAGCTGCCGGAATAGTTTCTTCTCTTTCACTAACAGGCACGTGAACCGTATGTGTGAAGAGTGGCGCTGCTCCAGGTCATTTGCTGTTGACAGCGCCTTAAAATAACATTTTTAGTATGACCTTAGTATGACACAGCCATGTTTGACAACTCAATCCAATTTTATTCAAAAAAGGTTGAACTCACATAAAAGTTTGGTGCAATGCCAATAGCCCGTTGAAAAGGGGCCCTACCTACTCCGTAACTATAATTACTAGTCTTGAAATTGGTGTAGGTACACAGGTAGGGAATAATTATAGCTGCGTAAAATCAATTTCAGGACTTTTCGAAATTCCCGCGGGATAGGGAGAAAAAAGGGATTTATATTATTTTTAGGTTTTTGTAGATTTTCGACGGGAGACAGGAAGAAGTTTTAGCGCAAATTTTGATCCTGCGTGAACAAAGTCGCGGGCAGAAGCAAGTTTTTAAGTAATTAAGTACCGCTGCACCCGTTACTGAAGTTATGTTTTATAATATTTTTCTGAAAATTTCAAAGCAACATACAGTCTCATTGATAGATAAACAAAAATATCTGCCAAACACGGTTGGGTCCATCCGCTTGAGAGCTACGATGCCACAGATAGATACACACACACAGACATCCACGTCAAACTTATTTAAAAATTTTATCTTTAAATTTTAACTTATATTTTTGACATTAATTTCTATGCTGCGTGTTTCCATCAAAAAGTTTGTATAAATCAATTTATGTTTTTATAAAACTGACAGACTTGAATGTAAGTTTATACAAAAGTGTTGGAGTTCGAAATAGTTATTTGTTATACGAGGGGGGAAAGTTGTATTTTACCTGCGAGTGTTCATTTGAAAAACGAGCTAGCGAAAGGAGTATATGATTGACCACGAGCGAAGCGAGTGGTTCAAAAATAGAATCCTGAGCGTAGCGAGTGTTTCAACACACGAGACGTAAAATAACTTTTCACCCGTGTATAACACAAAACTTTTCACCTCACTACACCGAGGAAAATAAGAAAAAGGGTTTGTACTATTAAATATTATTTATTTACCTCTTTGTCAACACAGTAATTTTGAAGTACCTAGAAATATTGGTAAAATCAAAAATAATGCAAAATAGCCTAAACATATCCAGTCTTTATTAAACTACTCCCTTTTTGACTTTTTTTAATTATTTCGGATGCGTTTTGTTCGCACATAGAGTGTTACTTGGACTGTAAGAACATTTTTATCCGTTTTTACAACAAGAATGAAGGTTAATGTTGAATGCTGATATTTATGAATAAAATAAAGTTGTAAGACTGTATTTAGTGTTTTTTACTCGATGCAATTCATTAATTGTGATGTTAAAAATTCAGCACTTTTAACGATTTACGTTTTGTTAGCTGTCAAATATTACTTAAGCTGCCTCCAAATTTCAAAACTCTTTCTTCACAAGTGGATAAAAAGCGATTTTCCCAATAGATGTCAAACAAACAAAAAGGGTTTTCCGAGCTAGTGAGGTGAAAAAGTTGGTTTCATAGTCATGTCATGAGTTCACGTAGTAGCGTGTGTGGGTGTGCAACGCGTTGCAACAGGGAGGTTGGGTGAAACCTAGGAAGGGGTATAGGGAAGTATTGCTAAAGTGGGAGGGCTATAATGATGTCCACTCAAGATAGAAAGGAACAGAACGAGGACCAGGATGCACTAAGTGCAATAAGATTCGAAGAGGTCATTTTAATAGTGCTACCCGGGCGAGCAAGTCGCAAAAAAAATTATGGACAATCATTACTGCAAACTAGTATCTACAACAATGTGGTTTGTTCAGTGAGTACAGGTAGCGGCACTTAAGTAAAATGTGGAGGGGAGATGCGCAGTATGAAAAACAACATCATTTTCATACTGCGCATCTTACCTCCTCGTTTTACTTACGTGCCGCCACCTGTATAATAACATCCGAAAGGTTGTGATCCGACTTGGAAAAACTTTTTTATCAATAGAAAGGAAAGTGTAATCGTTATTTACAAAAATAAAAAAAATATTAATCATCTATTCAGTAATATTTTCAATCAAATTTCAACTCTGTTAATGTTACTGTTTCAAGATAAAATAAGACTCGAGTCTTACAAGCGCCTAAAGATATTGATGCCAAAATGACGCCACTGTTATAAGACAATCATTCACACATTTGTTTGTTTCGTGGCATCAGGCTCCAGGTCCAGCCTCTAGTCCAGACTCTTGTGCATTTAAATGAAGAGGTTTAGGGCTACTTTTTAAAATTTAAACCAAAATTTACGTTACTTCTTCACTTTAGGGTAACACAAACAAATCTCTAAATTGCTTTACCTTCAATCATTGCTTATTGAAATTTAATAAAAAGAATAATAAGTGTAATAATAATAAAATAACTTTAATAGATATTTTTAAATACATCGATTTTGCAGTGTAGATATGAAGAGAGTAACAGTGCATCGTGTCATCGGTCTTGCAACGTTGCATGCTAGCTGCAGTCGACACCAGGCGAACAGAACTCCACGAAGTATGATAGTCCAAATTGAACACAGATAAACGTATAAAAGACTCGCTGATTGTAGTATCTTCTGAGTTTTTGCTAGTGTTCTCGATATCTTTAGGCAAAACAATGATTGACCTTATGACCTTGTTGCGATAAGCTTACGTATTGATAGGTGCTTATGTGGACAGTAGCTTGAATCATAAGCGATTATGTGTTCCTAGTTTAAATTATCGCTTAATGTGAGTTGCACCAAGTTACTATACCGATAACTTTAACCATAACCGACGATTTGTGGTATAAATGATGGAACATGTGTGAAATATTGTCAAAACGTCGGTTCAGCATGTTGTTGTTAAAGGAAAATAATCGAAATTATATAATAATAGATCCTCTGACTGTTTTTGTGCCCTTGCAGTGTACCAGTAACTTATCTGTAAAACAATCCTTGTCTGTAATGTGATATGCAATAATTTCTATTCTATTCTGAAAAAAACTACTTAACTTGGTGCAACTCACTCTTAGTGCATTGACTGATGTGATTTCACGTAGGTAGTAGGAATAATCGATTAATTTCAAATTGTCAGATAAGGACCCGTTATATAAAGCATTCTTTCAAGCATGTTCACATTGAGCACTTGCTTTTACCTGGAGTCCTGATCAAAGTATATTATAGGAGCGGTGTCTCCCGACACAAGCATTACTTTTGCTTAATGGGATGGGAGGCTCCAACCTCGTCTGTTTACATCATGTGAAAAAAAAACCAATAAACTTTTTCATTTTCATTTTCATAAAAACTACAATATGACATATGAATATGAATGATTATTTTTATTTTACAATTAACATGAAAAACCTCTACTACGATTGAAAGTGTTTAAGTGCTTTATGGGCTTTGTCGCAATAAAAACGAGCACGGTGATACCCATACATGGTAGTAAACACCTAACCTAGCCGATTGTATTGTCTTAGCGTGGGGCGGTAGAAGAGAAGAACCGCGCGCGAGCGCTGCTTAAACTCAGCAAACCTTAGAATAAAAAGAAATTATGGTATGAATTCTTAATAGTTTGAATATAGTCTCACTGTTAATGCGGGAGTCATATTTTGATTATGGCTTAAGTACAAAACTATATTTGATGGCAACGTTAAAAAATAGAAATCTGAAATGAAAATGATAATTTTAACTTCAATTATGGCTACACCACTTACGCCACTTGATTTTCATAATTCTGCTTCTTAATTTATTATTGGTGAATAAATCCAGACGAAATGATGCGGCAGGCCTGCGTCAACAGGATCAAAATGAATGTGAATACGACGCAAATGAACACTATTTCAACAAGATTGAAATGGCCGTGTGCCACTGATTTTCGGCCAGGGGCACCCATCTTGATTCAATTCTGAAATATTAAATTAAATATATAAAATCATATCACCACCTGCCTATTATCTTTCCCTAGTTGGTTCGGCAGTACCTATATGTATAAAAAATAAACGTTGGGTTGTGCTGGTCAAATCTTTCTTCCATGACAAATTTAATCCACTTCTAAAGGTCGGGTTGACTTCAAATTTGTTAGGCATAAGAAGGATAGATGAAAACGAAATTACACAGTCAACAAAAAATACAGCCAGCCAAAAACATTATACCTACCTATTACTTAAAATAACAAACTGTTACTTTTGTTAAAAAATACTTGCATTTAATTAAGTACACTGATTCTACTCGAAAAATAAAATGTTAAGAACTGGTTAAGTACTTTATTTAGAGTAATAAAAAAGTTAAATTAAATCGGTAACCTATTTTTTCACGTGAAAATAATAAAAACTAAAAAATGTGTAATTTACTCTCCCTAACTGAAATTGGACTTTTACTCTCGAATTTCAAACACTTTAGATACTTACCGATTCACTAAACCTTTTCGATGTCTTTTTTGAGTGATTGTGGCTCGGTTATTTTATTTTTGAATTTTCCATTTTGTACTAATCTCATCCGGATTGTTGGCACGGCACTTCGGCCAAAACAAAGTGTGACATTTAACGAGAAGTTGTCAAAATATCTGTCACAAACCGTAATAAAACTTTTTCCAATGACAAGAAGACCAACCCTCAGATCAATTACTAATTAATTAGTAATTGATCTGAGGACCAACCCATTAAAGCGATACAGCGAGAGACAAAATTGCTTATGGTCATCTATTTTTAGGGGGTAAATTCAGTCAGCCACATGGAACCCTACGCCACTGTAGAACCTTTTCCCAATCAACGTCGGAGTACTTTGACACTGACAGACACAAATATTAACAAATCAATCACTTATTGCGATAAGGTTATACAATGGGCCAGGGTTCCATTTGGTTGACTGAACTTACCGCTAAAAATAAAACACCATAAGCAATGGTGTCTCTCAATGTGCCAGTGGATCACCTGAATCATCTGATTTTAAGTGATTATAATAGATTACCTACATCAGGGGCGGACGTGTCCCGTGAATGTCCAGTGTCAGCTCAGCAGAGCCCTGCTCTTAAGCAAAATGTATGCTGAGGTAATTTTATATTGGTTGATTACATAGACAGACAGGCAACAAAAAATCAGGTTTTTAGATTTTCATTAGTTGTGAGCTACCTTCAAACGGAATTTCAAATTTCTAACCCAACTTGAAAGTAAGTCCACAATAGGTTTTTCGAACTCTGCAATTTGTATGGGAACACCTTTTCTAATGACGTTATCTTTTTATTGAGTTGACTCAGAGGGTTCATTTTTCAAGCTCCTACAAACTGAAGACCAATTCAATCAATTTCAATTTTATATCTCTACGCGTTCCTGAGAAAAAGGGTCTTGACGGACTGACAGACAGACAGACAAATTTCAACGAAATCATTTGCATCGTATCCGAGATCCTGGAAACAAAGAAATAAATAAACAATCCTTTTTCATTCTTGTCTTAAGGTTGACTGATAGAGATCTCTCTGAAGTGATAAGGTCTTCAATTGACTTCCTAGTATTTTTTTCTTTGAATCTGTTTCCTATAATAATATAGTTTTTGATATATGGTGTTCTATAAATAGGCATTGTTGTATGCTATTGTATTGTAAAGTTAACTCAACGATGTTAGCGACATCTATACCATAAAGTATTTTATCACAACGCAAACATCAATTCCTGCCATACCTTGCCATGTAACTATACTTCACTGGTAAACGATGTTTTCGCTTCAAGTAGCTAGATGCCAGTAGATGGCTCTTTATTCCATGAATGATTAAGATTGTAAGAACAATCCCTTTCACCCAAAATTCTCATGATCAAAATGTGAATCAACGAAAACCCTACAAAATATATAAAAATATAACCACTACGTTTTATATTTTATTTGTTCGTGAGAAAGTGTGTGTTGATGACAGTTGACAGGTGGCGGTTAAGGAGAGTGAGAAGCGGCAACAAGGTCTGACGAACGAACGGAACGATCCGCGAGCGCGAGCCGAGTCACAGCCAGTATGAAATGCACCTTAATCGCTGATGGTCGTGTGGAATCATGTGCAGGGTGTGCGCCGTGAAATCGTTATATTCGATTTCTTCAAAACAAACTTTATATTTAAAATGTGCTTTTGAACTATAAATATGTTGTTAAATTAAAATTATGCAAGATGCACATGCAAGACCAAGATTATTTTCCTGCAAATCAGGAAGAGGAGTTTAGTAGACCCGTCGAGTCTATAATGCGATGTGAAGACTTCAAAAGCAATTTTGCTAGGAGGCTTTCTAATCGGTATATCACCAGATCTCCCGGTTCGACCCCGAAGCAAGATCCAGCGCTGAAGTTGCGACCACCTGACACTAGGACTGCAGAAGCGATTCCCGACCATGTAAGCATTTTCACAACATAGTTACGTTACAGTCGGTGAACTACTATGTTCGCACAAAAATAATTGTGCTCCGCGTACCCACGACTGCCCCAGTTAATATAACGTTTACACTTCTGGATGTGACGCGTGAACATAGAGGATACCCGACTCATGGTTTTACCCCAATTATCTAATAGTCGTATATCTACTTATACATATAGGCAACTTCAGCAGATACTCAGGTAAAACAAATTGATTAGTAGCCAATGAGCAATGCGTAGCAAAATATAAATCCATCAGGTATCTAGAGAATACTGCACTGCGATCGATTTTATTACTTAAAAGTTGTTTATTTTGATGTTTGAAATTAATAATAAATATATTATCTTACAATAATTGGATTCCATCTAATGTCTTTGATTATTCCATCAAATGTCATGTTATTGTTAAGAAATTGATACACCTATGTAATTATTATGAAAATCCACTTCATTGTGTTGTTCTTCAATTAACATGGCCATCGTCAATAATGGCCGTTGGTTTGATTTCCAAACCGACGCACATAGCCGCTGGATTGTTCCCAATGTAAGGTACGGTATCTGACGTTTTTTTCCTATTTTAATCGTCGTTACAAACGTATTCAACAATAAGTGAAAGTGCATGTTTTTGTGACACCAACTGGCAAAAGATAGTCAGGTAGATATACCTACCTACCTTCCCTCGTTCACTTTTTTTTTACACTTTTATTTCTAATCACAATCGCCTGTATAAGTTACCAACGCATACCAATTGAGTCTTTGAATTTAAAAAAAATATCGATTTTTTTTATGTTTTTTAAAACTTTATGACATATTATATAATATCTAATTCAAAGAATTCTTAAAATATTTTTTTTTAATTAATTATAAGCAATTCAAAATTGATGAAATTTGAAATATGACCACTTGACCGGGAACGGGCCATGATTGGTCGCCATGGCTGTGACGTCACAATGTTAAAGCAATTTCACGACAGTACTGGGTTAACGGTTGATTCCACTAAAAATATCCGAAATTTAATACAAAAAATATCTGCTGAAGTTTTTTTTATGAAATAAGGTGGCAAACGAGCACGCGTATCACCTTATAGTAAGTAAATTTTTGTTTTAGTCATGTGTAGGTAGGTAATAAAAGCTTAATCCTGATAATGTTTCTGATTTATGTGAACTGGATTGATTTTACTGGACCTGAGATTTCACAATAAAGTACCTAAGTACAGTGAAAGATACTGAATCGCTTACCTACTACTGTGGAATTTTAACATACACCCTGCTAGATATATTATTGCTAAATTGTATCTACCTATTAGGTAGGTTATGTGATTCAGTTTCTTCGACCGTAGTTACGTAAATTTTAATGGCTAGATTTTGTGGTTGATAGGTATTCCTAGTTTTTTATAATCTCGTGGGATTGTATTATACGAGTATATTCAATGGGAATTTTTGCGGGTGTAAGAGCCTAACCTTGTTCTAGGTAGGTACGTCCGGATCGCTAGGTACGGTCAACGTCAAAGATATCTTTACTTTACACTTTAGTGCCTTGTCGTTGTAACTATATGTTTGAAGTTTCATATGAAGTTGTCAAAGTGCTTGGAGCGACAAGGCACTAAAGTGTAAAGATATATCTTTGACGTCGACTGTACCAGCATCTTAGTAATCCTGCCGCCAAGCAGCAATGCTTGCGATGATGTGTTCCGGGTGAAGAGAGTAAAACAGCCCGATTTTGGCATAATTTTTCAAATCCAAGATGGCGGATGACATTTTGACACTATTGACACTTTGACACTAAAATATTGATGGGTGTCGTTTTTGAGTAATTTGGTGCTTCTGAGCCTGATTTTGACATACTTTTTTGGATTCAAGATGGCGGATGACATTTTGACACTAAAAATGTTTATGGGTGTCGTTTTCGAGTAATTTGGTGGCTCTGAGCCCGGTTTTGGCATAATTTTTTGGATCCAAGATGGCGGATGACATTTTGACACTTTGTCACTAAAAATGTTCATGGGTGTCGTTTTCGAGTAATTTGGTGGCTCTGAGCCCGATTTTGGCATATTTTTTTGGATCCAAGATGGTGAATGACATTTTGACACTATTGACACTAAAAATGTTTATGGGGGTCGTTTTCGAGTAACATTTTACACTTTTTTGTGTTTTTTGTGTCAGTAATGTCAAAATGTCATCCGCCATCTTGGATCCAAAAAGTTATGCGAAAACCGGGCTGAGAACCACCAAATTACTCGAAAACGACACCCATAAACATTTTTAGTGTCATAAGTGTCAAAATGTCATCCGCCATCTTGGATCCAAAAAATTATGCCAAAATCGGGCTCAGAGCCACCAAATTACTCGAAAACGACACCCATAAACATTTTTAGTGTCAAAGTGTGAAAATGTCATCCGCCATCTTGGATTCAAAAAAGTATGTCAAAAACTGGCTCAGAGCCACAAAATTACTCGAAAACGACACCCATAAACATTTTTAGTGTTATAGTGTCAAAATGTCATCAGCCATCTTGAATCTAAAAAACTATGTCAAAATCAGGCTCAGAAGCACCAAATTACTCAAAAACGACACCCATCAATATTTTAGTGTCAAAGTGTCAAAATGTCATCCGCCATCTTGAATTTAAAAAAGTATGCCAAAATCGGGCTCAGAGCCACCAAATTACTCAAAAACGACACCTATAAACATTTTTAGTGTCATAGTGTCAAAAGTCATCCGCCATCTTTGTGCTCGTAATTCCGGGTTTTCTTATGAAATTCCCCTGAGATAAAATCAACGGGATTTTCTGCTGAAATCCCACGACTTATTTGTTTATTCATATAAATAGTTATTACCAAAGTGTACTTCATCACTATTCTCATCTAATTTTATGGTCTTAAAAAGAAAGTTGGGATTTTGGGATAGAAGCATGATAGAAGTACGAGTATATGTATATACAGTGCCATCCACAAAGACTCGTAGATGTATTAAAATTAACCTTTAACTACAAATTAATAAGAACCACGGTGGATGGCATAAATTATAAAGTTCGTGTATGCCAAATTTAATCGAAATCTGTTTAGCTGTTTTAGCGTGAAAGAGTCACAAACCAATACGCTCTCACAAACAATAGCATTTTATAATAATAGTAGGATAATAACAGAATAGAGTAGATTAAAGTCAAAAAACGGTATCACCTGCATACTAACTACGAGTGGACACTAACATTGTGACGTCACACGCGGCTCGGCCTTGTTCGGGAACTGTCGGTGTGTTTTCGGTGCGGTACTCGACGATCAATTTTCAAATCGGTATAACTCGTTAATTATAGCGAATAAAAAAAAACTAAAAATACTTTTCTAACAAAACTTATATATGATCTTTCCATTTATGACAAAAAAAAATTTGATTCAAAAACTCAATTAAACATCTAAAATGAACACATTAAGAAATTACGTAAACGTGTAGTAAAATTCAAATTACGATAATGACTAGAATGACACTTGTGAGTGTGTTTACTTTAGCGGTATGTGTAATTACCAATCAATTAAAGAACTTGATAGTTTAAATATGTGTGCATGCCATGCGTGATAAATAAATATTGCTTAGTGCTTAATATCAAAAAGGCAAAACATACGTCGTAACTCTTCCTTCAGACAGTTGCGTTTCCGTTTCATACAACATTTTAGATAACAGCGACAGTGATAAAATTTAGGTACTTACCTACCTACCTATGTACTTATAATAAGTTTACTACCGCCTTTGTAACATTAGGTAGATCTGAAGAATTTAAAAAAACCATGTTAGGCATGTTATTCTCCAAATCGTTTTTTTAGCTCATGTTAAGTTATTTATTTATAAGCCTTTTTATTCCGAATTCGCTACAATTTCAGCAAGTACATGTTGTTGTTGTTGTTATTGTCATTTATTTATTAAATTGTCGCGTAATTCGGCGTGCCTCATGGCATAGGCCTCCTCCGTGTATTGGAGAGGGTTTGGGCTATAGTTCCCACGCGCGCCCAGTGCGGATTGGGAACTTAACACACACCATTGAATTTCTTCGCAGATGTGTGCAGGTTTCCTCACGATGTTTTCCTTCACCGAAAAGCTTATGGCAAATTACAAATGTAATTTTCGCACATAAATTCCGAAAAACTCAGAGGTGCGAGCCCGGTATTTGAACCCACGACGCACTGCTTGAGAGGCCACAGGTCAACCCACTAGGCTACCACGGCCACAGCTCACGTTAATAACATAATTCAAATATTGGCAATATAATCTTAATTTTACTATGCCCAGGAGTACCTACATGTGCTTATGGACTATGGCGTCTTTTATTAATCCGTAACAATAATAGCTTAGCTTAGCTGTAGCTGAGCAATAAACATTGCCTTCAATAATAGTGGAACTGAGATATTACAGTTTTAAATGCTGCAATGGTACTGTCAATTAGCAGTCCTAATTTTTTTTACTACCCTATTTAAGATCTTGCATTCATAAGGAAATTTTGTTATTAATTTAGAGAAACAAAAATTCTAATCGACAACGAAATCACACATACAGTCATACACACAACTGATGCTCGAGATTGACTTAACTTTAAGTCAGTTTTAACATAAATATTTTTTGAAAATTTGTGTAAGTCTAAAATTAATCGCTTTACCCCTACTTCTTCATTGGATAAAGAATTATCAATGAAAAAAGGTTAGAATGAGTTCACATTTTAATGTGTCATAATTTTAATCAACCCATTATTTAAGCGGTCTTTAGGCATATATTAAATTATTATATGTATAGATAATGGGCGAAAATATATAATACCTTTCAAAACAATAACATTTCTAACCATCTGCCCCAATAAATAATAAACAATCATGCATCAATCTGACCTCATCCAAATACCCAGTTATTTAATTACGTCATTTTAGCATTCCGCGACAGCGTTGCACACATGCATAGTTCACCTTATTCCATTCAATTAAAGTAAACATTTCCGTCTAAGTTTATAAATAATTCATTTTTGCAAAGCAAAAATATCCATGGTCTCACCACATTTCGCGTTAAAAATTTCAGTTTCTTTACAAATTAAATAAGTACAGACTTGCTAAAACACACGGAAATTAAATAGAAATACGCTTAAATCTTATCATCATGCAAAATGAGTTTTCAGTGCGGACCTCGGTACGGTTCGAAGTATTGAAAACACTACATATTGAGCAGGTAGATACGTATTTATTCAATGAGAGTATCTTAAAGACTAAACATACAAATGAATACACAACTTATATATTAATCTATCTAGCTAGACATATACCACACAATTCTCATTACAGTTAATGAAGCAGTTAAATTAATGGACATTTCTCTTCCCGCTTTTCTCTCTGATGAAAAATATGACAGGGAATGAGCACATTGAGCACACGAAATATTTAGCTGTGTTTGAATTTCGATTGCAACCAGAGCACAACCATTAAACTTACGGCCTGGAATGCGTGACATAACAATGTATGTATTTCATTTGTATACTGTACACCATTATCAGGGAGTGCATTGGTTGGTGGGTCCAGGTCTGTTCGGATCACTACCACCGTCTTACTCATTAATCTTGGTGCCAAGCAGGAGTGCTTGCGTTGCTTTGCTGTGTTCCAGCGTGGAGAGTAAGACAGCTGGTGAAATGACTGGCACATGAGAAGCAAAATTATGCATCGCAGAAATGAGCTACGGCCCTGCAATGCAATGCAACTTGCACTTTCCCATACCTATGATTACTTATAAAATCGTTTCTCCTGACTGACTGATAATTGACGCATAGCTAAACCTAATTAAATAGTTATTACTATATGTATATATGTCATCTCGCCATCTTGTTTTCGGTTTACCAGCCTCTGCTTCGATGGGCATCCCACGGAACCACAGAATCGCTGTGTATTTCAAAATAGCGAGTACTTTAAAGTACCTCCTAAATTCAACATCAGCTTGAGAATACAGTATAACGTTAATTCCACGGCGGAAGTAGTACAGTACAGCAATACCATTGTGCCTCCAAACGCTCTCGCGATATGAAAGGGAGATAACGAAAAAGCATTGTTTCACTGGCGTCTATCTCCTTGGGGTTTATTGCTGTAAATGTGAGAAAATAGATTTATGATCAGTAAGGGATCAATTGTGACGTAGGCAGGCTTTTCCGCCAGTCGGAAATTGGTAATTAATATGTAGGTAATTTTGTTGTTTCTGATGGGTTTAAAATACATACTGTTATTAAATTTGAAGCTGGATTACGTGCTGTTATTCAAAACTACGGCTTCACGAGGCGGAAATAATTATTCATTAATGCGAGTATCTGAAAGAAACAATCTCACCTGAATCTTGGCTTTTGGTTGAATGTACCTAGTAGGTACCCATTGGATAATCAAACTCAATTATTTGTGTAAAATAACGTTTTGATAACTAGACTAAAGACTAGACTGATTTGAATTCTCTTATTTATGAAAAGCTATGAACCTCTTTTAGAAAAAATGCGTGTTATGTCTGTTTTTGGCAATGGTTTTAGACTGCATGAGAGTGTTGACGATAATATAAGCTTAACTAGCGTTTACACGCATAAATTCTATGCCTATTCACCCATACCCATCGACGAACAAATAAAAAAACACAAATTGCACACAAATATTTCGCTTAGGTATATAGCGTTGGTATATATTTCTTTTCATAAACAGAGAATCAAATTTGTAACCGTATTCGAAAATTAGTACGTATAATATAGTGTGTGAATAGTTCCACACGGTGCATGCACTTATTCTGGTCAATACTGCAAAGTTAGCTGCACCGCTACCAGGGCATCATATCTTCCAAGAGATTAAAGCACTACAGGGCATGCGCGCAAGACCTAGCTTGCATATATGGCTCTACCATCCGAGCATTCATCCATTGCTGTTAGTTCCTTGCAACGCAACACAGAACGTAATTATGTTCGATTTTTGTTCAAAACTACATAAAATGTGCAGTTGTGCAGTGAATGGTAGTGAAATAAATACTGATTCGATTTCATTTTGCGTGCAACACATCAAAAGTCACACCTTAAGTTAAGGTAGGCATTTTGCGTATAAAAGCCTGATCAGGGTTGATAGCAGATAGATAGAATTTTAACGAGTACACCTATAGTCTCATTTATAATACGCGGATCATGTATAGGATAAAAAAACAATGATCTTTCATGTGGAATTAGAATTAGTGACTTAGAGCATACAAACTAACAACGTTTTTTGAATGGGCTAGAACTGGACCTGACGCCATAAATGGCATAAAAACCAGACAAGTGCTGAGCCACCGCTTACAAGTTATTTACGAAAAAGAAAAACCTTCTTCACCCCCACCCATCAGTACTTTTTGTAGTTAAAACGCCATTCCCTACAACTATGCCAAAATTCACTTTTACACAAGTTTTTTCCCCTCATAGGCCGTTTTTGGTCTTCGTTGGGTGGGCTATTTCTGCCGCACTCAGGGTTAGCTGTACAAATTTGAAAACAAGAAGTTCGTATTTCATAGTATTTATAATGAAAAGCATGTTATATCAGTGATTTTCTATTTTTTCTTTACTTGTTCTAAGAGTCTTTACTTCTTGCCAAATTTCCAAATTGCCCTTGGTAATTCAGTAATATACATATTATGCGTTCACGAAAGCTAAGCTGCTGGTAAAAAAAGCCTGCAGGTATAGGGCCTATCACACTATACCTAAGTTTAGAAAATGTTATCGTTTAATGTCATTAAAGGTGAGGCTAGGTAAATGTTATTTGTGTAACTGGTTTGCGAGCAGGTTAACCTATCTGACCATCGCTTGCGCAGGTTAACACTTATGAGGGGAGATCGAGCAGCGTAAATATTACGGTTTATAAAACAGAGTTTTGCCCCGTTTTCATGAATGCTAGTCAAACTTCCGCTAGTTTACACATTCGTTTGTTTTTTTACTCTGCTTTTGACAGATGTAAGACAGAGTTTATTTAAATAGCAACTGAGGCCTTACCATGACGTCTTAATGCGATTCAGTTTAGGTTCGCTCGCTGTCAGATTCATTCTAAAAGTGACAGCTAAAACTTGTACTGAGTCGGAATTAGGACGTCATGGTAAGGCCCCTGGTCTTTAGTTTTTTTATGGGCTGTGCCTGCCTGCGGGTCGGATTACTTTCGCGTGTGATCCAAGAGCTGCGGTTCGTTTTTGGATCCGTCCGTGGGGAAGAGCTGTGCTTGGTCCAGTGCACCCTAGGCATCGGTCAATGATTTTCTCGCAGATTCTGAGGAATATTATAGACCGTTGTATTAGCATCGCACTATGTATTGACACAGGGAAAATCATCCTCCAATGCAATGGACAGATCAATATTTTTATAAAATAATAACTTTTTATGAATAAAGCGGTTTGTTTATAAAAGTCAAAAGATGAACATTTCCCGTTCTTTTGTTGCATGCAAAACTACGAAATCTAGCCTTGAGTAGTAAACTAGTAAGCAGTTTGATTTAGTAGGTAATTAATGTATTTTTCGTAGTTATTCACTTTAAGCAAAAGAAACGAATAATGCAATTAATAATGGAATTTTGGTCCTCAAGTACAACAGAGAAGAGTCGAAAAACCTCTGGAATCTTCAAAGACCATATCGTAAAACTTTTCTTCAACTTTGATGACTCGACTTAGCTAATAACCATTTATTGCTATTAAATTAGCTCTCTATTAATAATAAATCGCGTCTGAATCGGTAGACAATTAGACATACCCACAGTTTGTTCTGGTACACAAAACATTCTATCACCCTTGATTTTGAAATCGTAATTTTTGCGTACTTAAGTATGCGTAAATGGTTTGCAAACTCTACGTCAACCAGAACTCCTTCAGCTCTACAAGCTACAAAAATATACTAAAAGCTAAATTTAAAAAATTGCAGAACTGTCGTGATCGAGAGACCCGCACTGGTTTGGCTAATTACTTGTCTATTCATGCGTAAATTGACTAACGGAATAAGTACCTATTACAAAACGTTTTCTGTAAGGATAAGCTCTTAAGTAGAAAGATAGAACGTCCTTCGCATCTCACTTCACCGGGTTATTGCGTAAACTGTTTAGTTACAGCGAGTATTACCAGATAGTTTCTTTTGTATTTTTTTACTGCTAGGTGTGGTTAAGTAAACACTTGCTAGCAGAAAATGCAACTGCGTTGTGCGATTCCGCAGAAGCTTACGTCAGTCAGAAACAGAATCATCATTTGCATACTTACGTAGCGAACTAAATTCAGCTAGCTTAGGTATAGCCACAATATTTTTTAATAAAAACTATTATCAACAGTTGTGGTTGCTTGCAATGTCAAAATAAATTAAACACGTTTGTTATGTGAATAAACTCATGATTCTTGATATTTTGTTTGAAGTTAGAGTACCGACTTAATTAAAACTTGTGCGCTTTTGGGCAGGGTGTAAGTAAAGTCAAAAGGTGTCCTCATACAAGAACCGTGCTTTTTTTCGGCCGGTTGGCCGATCTATATATTGTTAATTATTATTCATTTAACTAGCTCTTGCCCGAGACTTCGTCCGCGTAGACTTAATATATCGGCAATCAACTAAGCAATTTCTGAGTATTAAAGAAACCAAAGTTTACAATAAAAAGTAATTAGAGATACTTCTCGACATAGTCAGTAATGTTCAGTTTTTTTGATAAATAATCCAGTGATAGTCACTTTGAAGAGAATGTACCGATCTCCGTGGGAAATTAAATGAAAGGTCTCTCAGAGCACCTCTGTGATCCTCAAGAAATATAGATTTCTAGCTTAAGCCCGCGATCTCATCCGCGCAGAATCAAAATATGCGCTAAAACCAAGTCTAAAACATAGATCTTCATATATAAAGTTGCGGAAGTCTTAAAACCACCTTAATCCGGTCCTGTAGCAAAATTACTTCTTAACTTTCGTTTTCTACCTGTAACTTCTTCCTAAATTTCAAGTCTGGTACAAAAAAATCAAAGATCTTCATGATCTTCAAAGTTACAAGAGCTCTTAAACCACCTAAATCCGGCCTTGTCGCAAAATCCATTCTTAGCTGACGTTTTCCTACCTGTAAGCTTCCTGCCAAATTTCATCTTGATTGGTTCAGTAGTTTTCGACATTTCGTGATTGTGATTTCGTGAGTGAGTGACCTTTCGCTTTTATATTTAAATGTACATATATAGGTGTCAATGTTACAGTAGCACGAAATCCTTCGAGTGCAAGTTCGACTTACACATCGTCAGTTTTTAGTACAGCTTTTATTCATCCAACATTCTGAAAACATCCAAATTAAATCACACAGACAGGAGTTTATTTTTGGATGCTTATTTTATTGTTTAATAAATAAGACTGAACGTCTAATAATATACGCAATCGGCCGCGTTTGTTAGTTAAACTATTATTGTCTTTTTATAGCCTGAATTAGTTCCTGTCGTGCATTTATGCATGAGCAAGTTAATTAATCAATCACATTAACATGCTCGATTGATAACACGTTGCGTGTGTACGATCGCTTCCAGGATTTTCTGTAACCCGATCATTTGTGTATAAAGTATTCTGGACAAATCTTAATTTTACGGCCATAGTAACGGCTTTTGCCAAATTGTATAAATGATTATACCCAATACTTGTTTTACACCGTTATAGAGATTAAATTTTCAGGTTCCAAGTCATAATTAAAGCGATTGTTAAACCAATCGGAACGATGTGAGTTATTATTTTGCCTGCGTTGGAATGTGCCTGAGTTATCGTGATCTCATCTTTGCTGTCTACTATCCCAGGTCACTTATGTCTGATACAGTGCCTCGATAAAATTAGGGAGTGGTGGCACTTCAGAAGTAGTCGTTGGCTGATAGTGATAACGCGATAGCACGTCTGTCTGACATGGTACTGACTGTCATGTCACCAAACATGTTGTGTAACTATGACAAGGAATCTGTTGACACCATAAGACGATGGAAAAGCAACGCCGTGGTGGTAAGCTACGCAAAAGTGGCTGATTCTGTTTGAAGTTTCTTCACTCTAAAACCGCGCTGTACCGATATGAATGAAATTTGTGTATGGAGATAGTTTGAGTGAGAAAAGTGTATAGGTCCCGCGGGATAGCGATAAATGAATTTTCGCAACGAAGTCACGTACAACATGTAGCGAAATTATAAAATGAAATGAAATTAAACCGTTGTCATTAAATTTTTAGGAGGTAACACACTCGCAAAATTTTGTTGACATACCTACATATCTATCTGTTAATATTTGTTGCCATCACTTAAAGTCGTGATGGTGATGAGTTAAGTGAGGGGACAAATTATATTTGCATACATGCAATATTCTCACGCCTGGTATCCCTACAATAGGCAGAGCGCGTGAAATTTCAGCGCCACTTCTGGCAATTATAGGGTAAAAGATGGACTAAATGTGGTATTGCGCTGACAGATATTTATATTTGAAACGGAATATTAGCTGGTGCTTCTCTTTTTTTGATTCTCACCGACACACACCTAAATACCTACCTAAGTGCTTTAGCTTTTAAAAATAGGTAATAGGTACAAAATCTGTTTCAAAATACCTACTTACTTACTTCGCAAAAACATTTTGATCAAATATTAATTAAGAAACACTTAAAGTTAAAAAAAATATCAGCACGCACGCGTGGAAATCAACGTTCTCACCAACCGTACGGGCACGCGACCCAGGCGGGAGGCTGCTGGCTCAGATACGAAATCGAGCCTCTGTTAGGTGTCTGTTAGGATACAGACTGTGCTCTTGGTGTGGACGCGACTGAATGTAAATGATCTCATTTTCGATCACACGCCCACTTAGGAACGGGACCGTTCGCCATTGTTTGTAACACGGTACCAAACACTCGACAATTATTATCAATTAAATGTCATACGCCGTTATGTACAGACAGCTCACAATGACTTATTTACTGTACGATCGGTCTTAACTCTGCCCTGATTAAGTGAACCCAAGAAATTAGCGGAATCTCACGTCGAAGAACTTACTAAGTAAATGGCATAGCGGATAATTTAATTACTGACAGTGTTTCTAGATTCTTAAGGTTTCTGGGCAAGTTTCGGGTTTCTTCAGTTTATACCTCACAGTCAAGAAAACAGAAGCACCTCGTCTTATTATTGAGAATTTCATTTACTTCATAATGCCAGCTTACAACATTATTGTAACTTTCGTAATTTTTAGGGTCCTGTAAATCAAAAGGAAAAAGGAACCTTTATAAGATTACTTCCTGCCTGTCTGTCCATCTTCTTCTTCTGGTGCCATCCTCTATCGAAGGTTGGCGATCATTACGGCGACTTGAACCTTCGACACATCAGCTCTGAACAAATATCGGGTGCTTTTATGGTACCACTGTCGTAGATTTTAAGGCCAAGATGTTCTTCTTCTTCCTGGGCTTCGTCTACCTTGGATTGTAAGCTGCAACAACTCCTACTTTGAGCCTCGCATGATATGGGCCAAATACTCCAGCTTTCTCCGTTTTGATGGAGAGGAGAACCTCCACCTTTTTCCCTATTCGCTGCATTGTTCCCTATTCGTCGGTCCATCAAGGCCCTTTTTCTCACGAATGCGTAGAGACATGAAGTTGATATATATTATTAATAACTACCAAATACTGAGGTCTGCGGTCCCTTGAAGCTGTGAGAAAATGAAGCCTCTAAATCAACGCAATCAAAAGAAACAATAATTAGAAAAGGTGTTTTCGTACATACATTTATGGCCAGCTGTTCTTAGAAGTTTGAAATTTAGTATGAAGCTCTTATAACACAATTAACGAAATAAATCCAAAAACGTAATTTTTTTATATCTGTCTACGTAAGTAACCAATATACAATGGCCTCACACTGCCTACGTTTTGCTTAGGAGCAGGATTTTGCAAACACATAATTTAATATTTCACTTGCTGAATTTGTACAGAACCTTTGGTGCGCTAGTCCGACTCGCACGTGGCCGGTTTTTTATTTAAGTGTTCATTTTATTTATTATTGTGCGAAAATAAAATTGGCGGCATGAACGTCTTTTATAAGATATAATGTGGTGACGACGCAAGGATTGAGTAAATGAAAATGTGTGTGATTTGATTGGCAGTAACAGTACCAAATTAAGAACCTACTTTGATGAAGTGGATTTAAAAAGTTCAAAATTAAAAAAGATCGAATTTTAATAAAATTTAGAAGTATGTAGATAGTAAAGTGCCAGCAAATCCAATCCTAATTATTACGTGACTGAAACTCTTAAGTAGGTGCTTACCGAATTTTAGATTTTTATGACAGAAAAAAAGGATCTAAATAGGTAAGAATCCAACGGTACTAATTCTACCCGCCGTTTTTACCTACCCCGGTGAAGTGAAACAAAGAACGACACAGAGGTGTCTAATTTAAAACAAAAATAATGAAAACGTCAACATTAGGGAATCCATATTGTAAAGTCCAGTTAGTACGAGTATTAATATGTATACTCGTACTAACTAATAAGTAATCATAATAATGTATTATGATGACGAACTGACTTTGAAACTATTCTTACTTACATCATTCGGCTAAACAAGATCAAAAGATTAGAAGTATCAGAACGTACTGTAATGGAAAGCAAATTAAAATTACCTTAAACAGTAGGTAGGTACCACAAATCATTAACAATCCTTAAAACCATTACATAACATCACCGACCTTTAGTTATATTAGTTAATCTTAATTATAGCACTATAATCCTTGTTAATAAGTTCATGGAATCGCAGCCGCCCGTATACTCTCGAGAGGACTGCGATTTGTAATCACCATACCATAAAAAAAATAAAAAAATAGGTCTACCTTGTATTCAGTATCTACTTGCTCTCTCTAGACTGTCGGCACTCTTTCCACACCACACCTTCTTATCTTGCATGTTTCCAGTGCCGCCAAGTCGTTCCGCTCTGTCGGTCTGCACCTACTTTTAAATTATCAGGATCCGGGCTGGATGAGTCAGACACACCTGTTATTTTTTCCCATTCAAAAAGACATGGTTCGTTACTTTACCATAAATAAACTTACCTATAGCTACTACATTCTGCTAACTGCTAACGCGTTTATTAGCCTTAGATCGCTTAGGTAATACGTAAAAGGAAACATGTTTAGTGTTATACAACGAACACGCTTGTTAAGAATTTCCAAAGTTAGTTTTTTTGTTAATTTTCTTATATGTATACATACATATAAAGTGAGGTAAGCAATCTGGCCAATGTAACCGCGACACCAATCCGATTAAAAATCAAACGAACTTACCAAGTGAAGTTCGATGTTAATTGTGTGAAGATGTGTTGGTCCAAGACGTCCGATAATTCTTGATTTGTAGTAGACTCATCGTGTCGCCATTTACCACGTCTATTGAAAGCTTAACTTGAAAACGAAACGTTTCTTACGGTATCTGGAACACTCCCGCGCAGAAATGTCATTTATTTAAAGCTTTTATTTCACGACCTGTAACTCAAGGGTACTTAAACAACAGTTTAATGGGCCGGGAGGGAGTGTGGACGTCTTGGACCAACACATCTTCACACAATTAACATCGAACTTCACTTGGTAAGTTCGTTTGATTTTTAATTGTGTTCGAGTGTTGGTCCAAGACGTCCGATAATTCTTGATTTGTAGGATGTTCAAAGAGTCGTGAAATAGAACAAAATGCAAGTTTTATGTAAAAATGTTTGTATGTAGGTAGTTTCAATCACAATTGTCATACATGTTATGAATTATTAATAATTTGAAATAATCAGCTATAACATAATCTCAGTCTTCTTTTTCATTATTATTAATAACATTTTTTAACAAAAACTAGGTTCCTTGGTACCCTAATCACATATTAAAATTAAGAATTGTTTCAGCAAACAAAGAAGGTTTTACAACTGGCCTATTGTAAAACCTTGCAAACACTGAAGAGGTTTCACCCCAACCTGCCGCTTTTCGAATAGTATCTATATTGAGGCCCTTCGCTTTAGCCTTAGATGACGCGGCGTGCCTTGTGCTGTGAGATGTAAACACTTCAGTATCTAAGCCGCTCTTGGTCATCATTTCTTTGATCCAACGGCTAATAGTTTGGGAGCCTATACTCGCGTGAGGTTTTTTGAAACTAATAAATAATTTACCCGAATTATGAGATCGCAGATTTTTTGTAACTTGAATATAGTCTGTTAATGCTTGTGCGGGGCAGACTTCAGGTTTTTCCGAAAAATATGGAATTATTAAGGCAGGTTGAGCTGAACCAGCTTTTGATGTTTTTATGAGATCAGTTATTTTAATTATAATTTTTTCTTTAGAACATACAATATTTTCTAATCTTATTAAACTAAGTGTTTGAACCCTGTGCGCCGTTACTAAGGCTAGGAGTGTTACTAATTTTTTAGTTAACATTTCTAAAGAAATATTTTCATTAGGGTACAGACTACTTAAAAAAACTAACACAGTGCTAGGATCCCATGTAATATCATATTTGGGAGCACTTGGCCTTAATCTAAATACTCCTTTGAAGAATCTTTTTATGAGTTCGTTGGACCCAACCTCTGGTCCGATAATTAATGATATGGCTGAACGGCATGAATTTAAACTGCCATATTTAAAACCATTATTGTACATGATTGTTAAAAATTTTAATATATCTGGAATACTTGCACTGTAACAGTCTATGCTATTATTTATACAGTATGTCCACCATGACTTCAAACATGAGTTATATTGTGACATGGTTTTATCGGCTAAAGAAGCTATCATTACTTCGATGGACACATCAGGAACGCCTTTGGCACTCAGTGCTTTCCTGATAAGACCCCTGCAACCAGGGTAAGCCGCTTGTGAAGCGGGTGAGGCGAGCTGTTGGCAAACGTTAGTAAATGCTTATTTGGATAGAAATAAATAGCTTCAGAACATAACATCTTTTTAAACAAAGGGTACCAAGGTTGGGTTGGCCAGTAGGGTGCAACGACTATACCTGAAGCTTTATCATTCACTATTTTTCTAAGAGTCTTAAGTAACATTGAGAAAGGAGGAAATGCGTAAAAAAAATAATCTGTCCATGGAATGGTAAAGGCGTCTATTGTAAAGGCATCCGGATCGTTTTTCCAAGATATAAACATGTCACATTTCTTATTGGCTCTAGACGCAAAGAGATCTATTTCGGGTTCCCCGAAAGATGATATTATTTGTTGATATGCATACTCAGCCAACTCGAATTCTATGTTTTCCTGGGCCTTTCTAGATTCCGCGTCAGCTATGTAGTTGTCTTTTGACTGGATGTAAGAGGCAAAAATGAAAATGTTTCTCTCCTCACACCATTGCCAAATATCCCTTGCTAGACTGTTAAGATGGACAATTTGTACTCCGCCCATACGATTTATGTAAGATATTGCCGTGGTGTTATCGATTCGGAGGAGTATTTGACAATTGTTGTAGTTGTATGCATAAGTTTTAAGTCCTATGAAAGCAGCTAAAAGCTCTAAGTAATTAATATGGTGTTTTGACTCTTCTAATGACCATGGACCGCCCAGGGAGTTGTCGTTGCACGCTACTCCCCAACCTGTTCGAGAAGAATCAGAGTATATTACTAATTCATAGTGGTCCGATTGAATGTTGTTACATGGTGTTCTAATTTTTTTTAACCACCATTCGAAATCTGTTCTCAGATAGTCTGGCAATCGCATAATTTGATTGTAGTTGTCATTTTTAAGCAAATTTAGGTATTTTAATCTTTCAAAAAGTTTGGTATGAACCCATCCGTATTTAACAGCAGGGCAAACAGATGTGAGAAGGCCTAACAGGTGAGCAAATTCCCTTATTTTACATTGTTTTTTATTGTAAAATGATAATAGTTCCTGTTCAATTTTTGTACATTTTTCAGGTGGTAATTCTATTGTCATATCTATGGAATTTAAAATAAAACCTAAAAATTGGCATCTCTGTGATGGTGTGATAAGACATTTTTTATAATTTATAGTGAAACCTAGTTGTTCTAAAAGGTTAATCACCTTTTTTGTTCCGTCTTTTGCCTCCTTAATGTTGTCAAAGATTAAAAGTATATCGTCAAGATATACAGAACATGTAATGCCCTGAAATCGAATGTGTTCGATGACAGGCTTCATGACCTTAGTGTAGAGGTAAGGTGCTGTGCATAACCCAAAAGGTAAGACATTGAATTCATACAATTTGTTTTTCCATTTAAAGCGGAGGTATTTTCTGTAACTTTTATGAATACACAGAGAAAAATATGCATCCTTGAGATCTAATTTTACCATAAAACAGTTAGCTGTAAGTAGTTTTGTGGCAGTTCGAATATTCTCTAGTTTAAAATGAGATGTTTGCATAAATTTATTGAATTTTTTTAAATTTAAGATAAACCTCTTATCTCCATTTGGTTTTGGTGCCAAAAAAATGTGTGATAGGAATTGATTCTTGGTTGGTTGACATTCAGAAATAGCATTTATTTCCAGAAGGTGTGCAACTGCTTTTTGCATTTCCATAGCTGCATCTCCCTTTAAATCATTATTTGGAAAGGAATCTTGGTATGGCGTGGCTGAGAAAGGCAGTTTATAGCTTTTTACCCAAGACAAAACTGTTTTATCACCAGTTATTTTTGACCAGTTATGGTAGTGGGATGCTAAAAGTTTTACCTTTAAGTTTTCCTGTGTGGTGGTCCGCCCCTCCTTAGGGGGGCTGAGCCTCGCTGGGGGGCTGGCTTGCTGTGGTTTTTCCTGTTGTAGGGGGGCTGCCTGCCCGCGCTCGGTGTGTATTGCTGCGGCTGGGACTTCCGAGGCGGGCCCCGGTAGTTTAAAGTAGCTGGCTTGGGTTGCGTTTGATTATACTTTATTTCCCCTCCAGTTTTGTTGATTGCCTTTCCTGCTTTTAGATCTTCAGCAAGGTTCTCACCGAATATATATTTTCCAACCTTTGTGTTACTCACAATATCCTTTGTGCTTTTATTTAAGGCAAATTTTAATAGATGTCTGCGTGACATTGATTCTGTATCGAACAAATCGCATAAGATGCGTCCCGCATCACTGATGACTTGAGTTGCCTCGGTGCACTCTTTGTTTCTGATACCACTCTTTATTAAAATGTCCACTGCCTTTCCAATACAGGCCGTTGCTTGGCCCAAACAGTTTTGTTGTTGCTCCAGAATTTTGTCTCTTTTTAGGACTTGGTCAGAAATAGCCGCTTTGATTTCTGGATTGAGTTTTGGAGGTTCCAAAAATTGGCAATTCTCTGGCACAGAATACTTTTTAATCAATTCAGACTTCGACTCTTTTTCTAAGCCGTTTGTAACGATGTGGCTCCATCGTGTTGTAATATCTTTGTGTATTTCCTCAGCATACACTTTTTTGTTTGGGTCTTCTCCTAATATTTTTAATATGTCATCATCCAGGGCTGGAATCTGTAGAGACTCTCCTTCTGAAGTCTGAATTGTGGTGGCTAACTCAGATTGAGTTGTTGTCTCCTCAGTAGACTCTTTCTCACTATACTCAGTAGTTGATGCGTGTATTTCATCATTCTCTTCATTATCCTCGTCTAAAATATACATACAATAATATAGTTTAGCAAGCTTAGTTGCAAGTGCAATGCGAGGAAAAAAAAGAAAGAGAAAAGGAGATAAAAAAGGTTAGAGATAAACCACAAGAACAGCACTCTAAGATGCTATCACAGGAGTGAATCCGCAAACCTTATACACGAAATGGTTCGGGGTATGCCACACGAATGGAACTTTCAGTAGATACCACCACACGAGCGTACCCGCCACCCTTTACTTTGTCGGTCGGGATTTACCTCAAGAATAACACTCACGGTGTTATCACACGAGTAAAACCACAAACCTTATTAGTTTTTCATCAAAATTTAAGTCATTTCATTCGTGACTTGGCTTTTTAAGTTTCCGTGCGGTGAAAAGATGATTTCATAACCTTATTTCCGCCATAACAGCAAAGCAACAAACGTGATGCAATAATATGGCCGCATGGTATTATTCGTAAAGAAAAACACAGAAAAAAGACAACAAGACCCAAATATCAAACAGTTTAAGCATTAGTTGCTGGAAATTGTATTTCAATAAGTATTTATTTACCTTCAGAGTCACTTGAACTGTACCGCATTCTCTTGGTGAATTTTTTAAACAATGCATACAGTTTTTCGTCGTCCTCGTCGTATCTTCTTTTTTTCTTGTGTTTCCCCATATTTTATTCTTACAAGACACAATCGCACCCAAACTTATTATTATTTATTAATAAAATTCCGACCGCGGAAGAAAAAACGTGGTAATTTTTCGGCACGAAAAAATCGAATGACATTTCTGCGCGGGAGTGTTCCAGATACCGTAAGAAACGTTTCGTTTTCAAGTTAAGCTTTCAATAGACGTGGTAAATGGCGACACGATGAGTCTACTACAAATCAAGAATTATCGGACGTCTTGGACCAACACTCGAACACAATTGTAGATATGTTGCCAATCTAGAAGGCTAAGATGCAATGCCTCTTGTGCCCGTAACTTTCCTTGCTGTTTTACCTACTCTTTGCACCGGTACACAACACAACAGTGCATACTCAGTTGTTTATCGACACATTATCGATGGTGGTTAGGAATGTCCTACCACGCACAAAATCCATCATTATTAAATTAAGTTTACAGTTATCTAGTTAATAATTAAGAAGTAGGTAGGTACTGCAAGGCTCCGAGGGTTGGAGCCAGGTCTACACTGACTTAATTAAGACTCCTGGGTTTATGTGGAGAGTACGGGTTCTTGCGCTCTGAGCTAAGATCTCTTTAAGCATCAATAAAATATCATAAATATTTTATCCGTATATTAATTCAAACTTATGAACTACGATAAACAAGAAAGACTTTGTTTCTTTTAATTTTAATTAAATTCTAAATCCAAATTATAAATATTTGCATTACCTGCCAGCGAGTAGATTTGTATATACAAACTCAAGTTATCACAGTACTTACTTAAACCACACACCAATTGCATCTTTTCCGCGCGGATAACACTCTTTAGTCTAGACTATCTGTTAGGTACATCGTAAAACTTGTAAATCACAGAAATTCAAATACCCACCTACAAAGATTTTACATTAAAAGCAAATCATTAAATGCACCGCTAGTCTCGTGTGAACTTCTTGAGCGACCACAATGAGAGTCGGTGAACATGTTTTTACCTTATTTTCGTTGTAAGTAATGGGTGTATGAAACCACACGCAGATTCGTCACGCTTGACGATAGTGCAACTTTATTGCAGACATTACCGTCTTCGAACATGACATGTATCGTGACAAATATAATGAGCTTCTTTTGGATTGCCCTTCTTTGGCATGTGTGAGGTCTCTACTTAGTTAGCTAAGATCATTGCTCACTAGCAGCACGGCGCGGCATGGCCAACAAAAGGCCTGGACACCGAACGGGACAAAGTTGATTGCTATTTTTAATTATCTAGATAACTCTTAATTATTACATTACGTGTAAACACATTCCAAGTACTTAGCTAAATTGGGCCAAGTAGTCGATAGGTGCCAATAATGCCTAATGCCTATGCCTATTCATTGGTTAAGTTCCGTCATTTAATACCCACGACTTATTACAAATGCGAATACGATACCGGATCCAGAAACTAGGGGGGGAAGGGGAAACTTGGTGGTTGCATTCAACAATAAGTTTGCGAAATAGTACCTAACAGGCTGCTTGAGTGTAGCGTAGAATAGAATGTGATAATTTGGCGTTGATGTTTATTTACATTGCCATATATGCGCTGAACTTTTACGTGACGGGGTCGCATCAAGTTCAAAAGTCTACAAAGCGTTGGGTATACGTTGTTTATACTGTAATAGTTAAATATATACTCGTATATTTATAGTACCGTTCACACTGCATTAGACACCACAATAGTATACATGTACTTGTAAATTCAAAAGACTATCGCTTTGTTCGAGATAACAGTGACTTGTGATTTTTTGTCGTTTTAATTTTTTTTAATGTTATAGGCTAATAAACCCTTTTTAACTTCGTATAATACCTAATGTATGTCTTGCTAATTACGTAGGTACCTATTTATAAACCTAACCAATCTTAACGTTGCAATTTTGAAGGTAATGAACTCAGTGTATCCTTGATCCCCTGCCCTCCTCAACGCACGTAGAGGACCTGCAGCCAACATGAAATGCGTACGTGTCCTGCATGTGTTGGGCACACAATTCTTGCGTCCATCGGTAGGCCGTAGTCACTGGTAGATAGCAGGTACTTATTGGGTAGTTAATATTTTTTTGGTCCCTACTACCAACTTATACCACAGAATAAGTAATAATACTAAAGCTTATACAATTAGTAGTTCATGAAGATTTGCGGTTTATTACTAAATTGGTTTGCTCCTGTTTAAGCTTTTCATTTTATTACCATATCACCTCGTAGACGTCCTGCTAGACATTGCCTTTGCAAATCTCAAGAATGCACTGATACTTGGTTTTGTGTTATCAGCGGCCAATGGCTACCCGTGAAGACCAAGTTTGCTGCCATCCACCTTTTCAGATGCCTCTAAGACTCCCGTCTTTTGATAAGACAGGTACCTACACGGTCGCCACTCTATTAGAACGTAGGTAATTAGGTCCGCCTATCCGTCGTAACTTATTAACTGGGTCTAGTCGTATAAGTATAACAAATATGTAGGTATTTACTTAATTATAATTTGGTAACTAATCAATGTAGAAAAACTAGACCTCATAATACCCACCACTTGGGGGTGGGGCATGCATAGTTACATGAAGAATGGCTATTGTATTTAAACCTTACAGTTAGTTCCATTCAATTCTGGTCCTTGAAATCATGATGAATACCTCATACACAATTACCGAGTTACAGACTTTGGTCAGACCTACCTTATACCTAGCTACATATAAGTAGGTAGTTAGATAGTGAGAATAAAAAAGTCCGGAGGCAAATGGCAATTTTCACTTTGAAATATTTTCACTTTTGTTTCAGGATTTAGTCATTTTTGGTTAGTTTCCTTAATTAGTATAATTAATACTCTTTTTCTGATTAAAGATAAGGTGTCCTCAATTTTCTATATTTTTTATTTGTTAGTTATGTAGTACCTTACCCATTCTTACAGGTACCTACATTATAATGTCACAGGACAGGACTGACCCCAAAAATGATTCTGTCTAATGAACCCAAAAATTTATAAATTTGAAATAAAAACGATGTCTTATAAAAATGGGTAAGTACCTAAACTTTATAAAAAAAGAGCTCATTTGAAAAAGTCCGGTCCATATCTACCCATAAGTAATGGTTAATTATAATAATAAATTAATGTGTAATTTTGACATTTTATTGTTTTATTTTATTTTATTGTTTCTATTGTTTAATGTTTAAACTGTATTAATTAATATTATATCAGTAAAACGAATTTGTATTTTTCATCTAGATTATTAGTAATAAATGATTATTATAATACATCCATTACTTACTCGATAACCTGGGGCCTTACCATGACGTCTTAATGCGATTCAGTTTATGTTCGCTCGCTGTCAGATTCATACTAAAAGTGACAGCTGAAACCTGAACTGAGTCGCAATTAGGACGTCATGGTAAGGCCCCTGCTATTGGTACCATATACTTAATGCACAATTAAAATAGTGTGCGCTATAAATTCGGTAACCTTATGTATACCTAGACGGGAATACATATTTTGTTACGCATATTTTCCAGCTACCTACTTACGTTTGTTACGAATGCCACTATCTAAAATAATCGGCCTCTTAGGCCTGTGTAATGTACAATATATTTTATAATTAAAATTTTATGTTAAGTACAAATGTTATGTTAATTTATTATTAGTTTTAGGTAAGTACTTAGGTTTAAGTTATTTAAAATTTTATGTTAATTTATTATTAGTTTTAGGTAAGTAGGTTTAAGTTATTTTTAAGTTCCGACTGTTTTTTTGTTATTATTTGTTTTTCTTTGAATAAAGTAGGTACAAATTTAAAATAAGTCTCACCAGTAGGTACGTAGGCTCTAACCTAGTTACAACGCAATGTATTTCAGTGCATCTTTGTGGTCGTAGTGGCTTTTTTAAACAATTATGTAGTCTAACAAAAGCAGTATTTACCTTATATAATTGCTATTCCATGTTAAGAACTCGTTTGTGACAAGTGTTATCAAAATCTATCAATTCAATTTTTAATAGAATCCGAGAACTCGTCATTTCAATAGGGCTAGATTCAAAGTTAAACTACCTATCAGATGGACATACCTAATAATTATTATAGTGTAGCATAATGTGTGCTTGACTGATAGTGCATAGTGGAGGCATAGTGTAATAATCTACATGTTATATAACATTATAGATAGGTGATTGATTAAACCAAAAAATATAAACGCCGTTTGCGGTTTTTGAATATCTACATAATTGGTTAAAATAACATTTTAACTAGGAACTTTTGGCACAAACAACTAACTAATAGGCGACATCATTTGACCGTGTTAATGCATACCTAGGCCAAGCAAAAATATGCTCAGGTAGTTCTGAACGGACGGTCGTCAAATACTATTGAGGTGTGCTGGTGCAACAAATAATTGAAGTAAACAAATATAAACAAACATTTAGTAGCCCCAAGAACACGAACTAAGCACTTAAATACACCACCCGTGCCGTGGAACGTTATTCAAGTACGTGGCATAACTATACAATATCTTTATACCTACTTCATTCTAACTATTCCAAGTTCTTTATTGTTCTTAAAATAATTTTAAACCAAAACACAATGATAATCGATTACGAATGAATATTTTTATTACTTATACGTGTTAGCATTGGTAACCATGACAGCAAAACAAAGGTATCGTGCACTTGTCCGTGCGTCCGGGAATACGGGGAGGGTAGGGCGATCGTTAGGACTTCCGAGGGCCCTAACCGGATGCCGACGTCACGCGTCGCCGACTGAGCATGACGGCTTGCCTCACCACGCTGGTAACCCGAGCTGTTGTAAAAACCTCTCGATACCCAACAGCCGCAACACGACTGTGCGACCTATCCAATTTAAACGTTTAATATATTTTGGGTAAGTGACTCAGACTTTACGTAACCTCGGTGAAAATTATACCGTATGGTCTTCGAACTAGGCAGTCACCTCAATTTCTAATTAGGTAGCGAAGTTTTACTTAAGGTAAAGTTGGTACTTAATGATTTATTTTAACTTTTCTATAGACCTGCTACACAGCAGGGTAAAAAGGCGAAACCAAAAATGTAATTCACCGTTTACATTTGCTTACGCGGTCAACTATAGTAGGTACAGTACACTGCTAACTCAGGTCAAGTGTAAGTAGTGTCAAAATGTATGGGATTTAATTACAACACAACGGATAACTCACGTATAAAAGCCGAAGGATTGCCCCGACAATTGTTTCGGACTATTCCGTAGCCGTAGTTTCATGCTGAAAATGTATGGGATTTTCAACCGATTTAACAATGTTAAACGCACATATTTACTATAGATAATAAGGAACTGCAGGAGCTCAGGAGGAATTGTTCATACCAGCGCGTTATTATATTATCCGCAATGGATAGGTATTATGCAATTATTTCTGGATATGCTAGCATTGTTACAAATGCTAAAAATGGAATACGTTGCTCATTTACGCCAACAACGTAAGACTTCATGCCTTTGTTATTTACGCACAGAGCGCACAACGGTAATGTAATTTCACTATGTAGCTAATTAATTCACAAGTTCATCAAAACTAGGCGGTATAAGTGAGACTTCGCCCAGTGACCTTGATCACGCGTGCTCGGTTCCAGGCTGCTGCTTGAGTGAGACACTTGAGATAGTCGTAGTCGTGCAACCCAGCACCATTCCGCGCAATCCGAGACTTGCATCTAACCAGCTACTTAAGCGGAACAATGCTGCGTACAGCTCCATCTCATTCTTCATAAATTTTTAGGGTTCCGTACCTTTAAAGAAAAAAGGAACCCTTATAAAATCACTTCGTTGTCCATCTGTCTGTTCGTCTGTCTGTTTGTCTGTCCGTCAAGACCCTTTTTCTCAGGAACGCGTGGAGATATAAAATTGAAATTGATTTCAAATATAGAGGTCCGCGGTCTCTTACAGCTGTAAAAAAATGAACCCTCAGAGTTACCTTAGTAAAAAAATACAGTAATTAGAAACGGTGTTTCCATACAAATTGCCGAGCTTGAATAACTTATGGGGTACCTTACCTACTTCCACACTACTAGTTACCTACTTTAACATAATATAGGTTAGCAAATTTATACGCCAAAACGTTTGGTAGTAGGTTTATCTACTACAAATCTAGAACCGTGTCCAGTGGCGTAACTGGCTTGGCCCGGAGCACAGAGGGACGATGATGCACTTCTTTATATTGAGGAAAGTCCCCATCTGATGAATTTGCCACGGGCCCCAGACGTTATAGTTACGCCACTAACCCTGTCGTTGCTTTACATTCACAGAGAGCTGTAAAGAAACTAAATGGTTCGTAGTTTGACACACACACAACCCAATAAAACGGGGTACCTATGTATCTAAGTAATGTATGTTCATTGTGTTGCGATAATTCCACGTGTGATACGACTAAAATTCAGTTGTATATACAATAGCTTTTTGTTGAGTGATGAACTACACCCATTATCTGTTGACTGACGTAACAACCAACTATAGGTACTTAGGGCACGGTCGGGGGAATAAAGTACAATGCATGCCATAGTATCTAATTCATCGTGGTTTACCTTTTAAAGTCAACGACATAGTACCTAATAAAAACCCCAATTCACATTTTAAATCGCTTTCGGAAATATTAAAAGTTATACCTACAGCGCATCGGTACCTACTTGCTCGTTATACCTACAGGTTGCACTTTTCGCAAACAGGTCATAACCAAAGAGAATATAATCACTACCGTTTTAGTCGTAACAATAAATACAATTCCAGAAGCAAAAGCGTGAGACCCGTGTGACGACACCGTTCATTAGCAATAGACTATCGCGTGGTATTCCCAACTTTTTGTGTATGGATGAACCATAATAATGACTAACCGTTATATCTACCCACTGTATCGTGGAATGCATTTAATTGTCACTATTACCATGCGACTTTATAAGAGCTGAAAATTTTATTGTTTAAGTTCATGTAACTTTGAACTCTAGATACTAGTACCTACCTAACGTACAAATAAGGTGTCAAACTTCAGGCTAACGATCGTATCCGAAGGTCAATTGTAGTGAAACTTATTTTCTCATACTTAACTCCAAAAGGTAAATTGGATTCTAATGACACGTTACAGTTAGGTAGCATAGATTTTTTTGGCGATGACCCATAAGCTGATTCAACATAAGTTAAAGCAATTGCTGTTTGTTAACATTGCAGGTTCCAGAAAGAGTTGAGCCTGGTTCTCAACTATCCAAAAATGGAGACATGGAGCTGAACGGCGAGGTGGTGAAGACACCGGACAAATCGACCGCGACCAGTACCGCCATGCAGCACACAGAAGTCACAGCTTTACACATGGAAGTACACACATTGAGGTGGCAACTGGAACAGGTAAATAATTTAATTGTTAATTAAACGCGAAGTAGTTTTTTTGATCACATTTCATGGCTTGCCGGTGTCAGGTCTTGTGTGTTATGATACCATCTTTAGCATGCCTATGTCAGAAAAATGTGTCTATACCAAAAAAATAATACTTATACCTACCAATCAAGCCAAGCCTGCCAACGAGAAGACGAACAAAAAGTTTTGGTTTTAATTCGTACCTATATCATCTAAGTTTTGAGGTATTTTTTTACTACCTAAGTATTATTATGTAAGTGATTGCAACTATGCTGAGCGAATGTCTTGCGTACTTACTTAGCTCATTACAAACATACTATGCGAATTTATATTTACTACAAATGCATTTGTTAACTAAATTAAGTCTTAGTGATAGGTATGTACCTAAGAATAGCAGCAAGAGGAAATGCAGCGGTAACAGTCAATTTTTTGCACGCGCCATCAGAAGACGCGATACGTCTGCTTGTTGTTGTAGTCTTGCAATATGCTTTTCGTTAATTAGCGATTGTACCTGTGTATCTACTTAATAGATTCTGTGACATCCGTCAATTTCTACTAATTTAATTCTCTTATAATTTCAGACCGAAGCAAATCGACAAATGCACATAGCATTACTCAGTCAGATAGTGACTTTCTTAAACAAAGTTAAAGATCATATAGAATGTAAGAAAACTGAAAGTGGATCTAAAAGAGGCATTTCTCAGGAAATACCAAAATTGAGATCGTTTAATTCTGCGGATTTACCACGATCCAGGTCTGTTGTGCACGTCAACAAACATTTGGAATGCTCTTTAAATTCTGCTAAAAGATTTGGAACAAGGAAGATCAGTCAATCAATAAGTGACGTCAATGGCTACAAAGACTGCAGCGGCATGTGGTAAATATGACAATTGAATGACAGATTAGTTTAATTAAGACGAAAATATGATTAATAAAGTTTATTATCCGTTTCAGGAACCAATCCAAAATATCCTTAATTCCAGAATCGGATAACTCCCAAAAAATAACCGAAGAAATGTTGAGGCTGATAACACTTGCCAATACTGTTCTAAGTACCAAGCTACCCGATCTCGCATGTGCGTGTAGTGACTTCGCAAATCTGGCTAATTCGTCGAAGATTTATGCAAGTATTGAGAAAAAAGATGCGCAGGGTATTGCATGCAGCACAACGGATTTAATAGAAGAAGATGTCACGGCAAAGACTTTACTTATTAGAACAAATTGCTATGGTTCTGATTTATACGAAGGCTTACCAAGCACACCCGTAGATACAGATGACCCTAGTCTGGAAGAATTGGTCAAGGTGCCTTCGGCACAGTCTTGCGATTTGGGGAACGATTTTGCGGGAGTTAAGCTAGACGACAAGGAACATATAAGCTCCATTAGTGAAAACAAATCTAACAATAAATCCTCAAGAACTTTTTTGAACAATAGAAGACTGGATTTTAACAATAAGCATATTAATTTTATAGAAGATGAAAGTGGATTTTCATCCATGAGCTCGTTTCAAGAGATTGGCATACCCATAATAAGCATAATACCACCATCACCATGCAAAGAAATGGCCTATGCTGATGAAATCCCCGAAATTATAGACGAAACGGGAAATTGGAAAAATGAGATAGAAGTAAATAAGCAGGCTGTTAAAGTATTTTGGGTCTAGTTTTAATTAAATTGTACAAATCTTTTTAATTTTATTGTTACTAAAACTCGAAAAGGTACTTTGTTTGTTTCTCCAATGTGACTAAATATTGTGATTCAGGAGAAAACTATGCAACCAGTACCAGTTGAACGGCCGGATAACTCACTGACGGTAAATAATCCTCAAATATTGCTTGCCAGCCTTACATATTTACTATCTACTAATAAAAGAGATGGGTAAGTCGTCTAAAAAACCATGAAATTTTTAACTTATATACTATTTTGTAGGTTCACAAGTACCTATAAGGAAATATATGATGCAAATTATTAATTTATAGTTGTAGTAAAGTAATTATTTATTTGTATTGCCTTGAAATGAGCTAACGTATTTTTACTTAACTCTAAGCTAATTACTTGAATTACATAACTTCTGATAATTATCTGAATGAAATAAATATGTCCCGTTCTATTAGTTTTATATTCTTTTTATTCATTACTCTTAGTAACGTCCTGATCACCGGTCATGCAATAGATATACCAACCCATTCTGTTCAATACATAGTTTACCAAATGTACAACACAAGTACATACCAATACCGCCATTTCTTTTGTTAGTTAGGGTTCCGTATCTGTAAAAGAAATAAGGAACCCTTATAAGATCACTTTGTTGTCCTTCTGTCTGTCTGTGTCTGTCCGTCAACCCTTTTTCTCAGGAACGCGTAGGTAGAGATTTAAAATTGTAATTGATACCAATACTGGGGCCGTACCATGACGTCTTAATGCGTTTCAGTTTAGGTCCGCTCGCTGTCAGATTCATACTAAAAGTGACAGCTAAAACTTGAACTGCGTCGGAATTAGGACGTCATGGTAAGGCCCCAGAGCGGCCTTAAGGCTGTGAAAAAATGAACCCTCTTAGTAACTTAATCGAAAGATACAGTCATTAGAAAATGTGTTTTCATACAAATTGCCAAGCTCGAAAAACCTATGGGGTATCTACTTCCAGTTGTTCTAGAAATTTGAAATTTGGTATGAAGGTAGGTAGCTCTTAAAGCACAACTAATAAAATAAGCCTCAAAGTGTCTGTCAGTCTATGTAGTACTCGTAAGGAACCACTATAAGTAAATAAATGACCACACACTGCACACATATTTTGCTTCAGAGCAGGGCTCTGCTGACAATGGATTTTATAATAACTTTGCGAATTTGTACGGAACCCTCGGTGCACGAGTCCGTTTTGAGTGAGTTTTTTTGTTAAGTACCTATTTGGTTTCTGACTGTGATTAAAAACTTCCGGTTTGCTTTTTGTACTCCCAAATTTGTTCTATGTTTGTCACAATTCCGATTATAGAAGACATTTGTTTACTATATTAAGTAATATAATATTTAGTGTCAGGAGCCCGATTATTGAAAGCACATAGTTAATGTGAAAATACCACTCGAAAGTAGTGGAAAATCATACTTAAGTACCTACTTAATTTGAAATAGCTTCGAAGAAAATTACAGCTCTCAATAATCTCGTGAACTGTAGAATTTGATTCGAGCTGTAGTTTTGAAGATACCTACGAGTAGGTATACCTAAACAGGTTTTTACCACTTTCGAGTGATGTGCTTTCAAAATTCGGGCCCTAGGACGTGTAATAAGTAGGTACGAGTACCTACCTATAGGGAATGCAATATTTCGGCGTTACCTATACAATTTCATCATCCTTCTAATTCATTTAACCTTCTAGTTAGTACCGGTACAAACGTTAATGTCGCTGAGAAATTTTAATAGCATCAAGGTTTTAGAAGGAAATCGATGTTTTGCCTAGTTTGGGGCAGTTGTAGGGCTAGGTGTCTGTTAGACACCTTGTGAGTTAATGAAAACTAATAAGAATTTTCAATGATTGAATTGAATTGATTGAGTTTTGAATGGTTTTGTGAATGAAAACTAGTCTTGACCCCATTATAGATTTTCACCTAAATTGTAATGAGCTTGATGATAATTTTTGAAAAAAATTAGTCGTTGACAAAATTGGGTATTTACCTACTTACAACTTTAAGTAATTTTTAAAATTTATAAAAACCCGCACATTTTGATCGAGTATTCATTCGTAAAAAAAAAAAACAATTTTATTTCAAAAATGCCTTACATCATTTTGGAAAAGAGCTGATTCGCTTCAAACTGCTATACCGAATTTTACCAAATTTGGCGTCGCCAAAATTACACTTTGCCGTGTAGGTATTACTGATAAGAATAAGAACGCGATGAGTTCCTTGTAGGTAGGCAGATCGTAGAACGTAGAGGTATACCTAGTCAAGATAGCTCTCAATTTTGACATCAATCCCTACTAATATTATAAATGCGAAAGTACATAACTCTGTTTGTCTGCCTGTTGCGTAAACCACTGAACCAATTTTAATAAGATTTGGTACAGGGATGCTAGACCTTAAGAAATGACATTTATACACCTAGTTATACTCAATCACTTCTGAAGTGTTTTTAGCAATTTTTTTAGCAAGTTTTATACAGCAATCTTTAAAGTTTATTGGCGTTTCTAAGCGGTGCAGTGATTATTATTTCATTTTAAGGTCTAAAAAGTTCTTATTAATAGTCGACCTGTGTGGTAGGTACACCTAACCTTTATTGTTTCATTTGTCGGAATATTATAAAAACAATATAAAAATCATAAAAAATGAATCCTACGTGATTTCAATTTCTAATGTCATAAGTGAAAAATCATACAAAAAAAATAAAACAACACACAAAAATGTAAAATAAACGATTATTTTTATAAATTTACGGTAAAAATTGGATTATTAAAAATTTCGTGCTTACATTAATTTGGTGAATCTAAATTTTACGTGAAAATGGCTACCAACGAAGTAGCAGATGACAAAGCAAGCGGTGACGGCGAGGAAACGAAAGTCGAAGAACCTCTACCTGAGGCTGAGCCACCCAAAGTGCCCGACGTAGAACTTATTGTCGACGGCTTTGGGTTCATGCCAAAGATTACAGAACCTCGATTGAGTAAAACTTCTGCGATATTTAGTAAAAAAGCTGCAAAGGGTGTCAAATCACCACCCAAACCAATTGTGGAAGAACCTGAGCCACCAAAGAGCCCCTGCGCCTCCAGCACTAATATCGATATTGTCCGGAGATACACTTGGAAAACGAAAAATAGAATGATAGTTCAGGTACAACCTTTCAGTATAATAAGATAAAATAAATAATTTAACTTGAAGTCTTTACAAACTCAGAACTCAACAGGCATTCAATTTTATTTCAAGGTTATAACATACGGTGCTACAATTACCACTATCCAAGTTCCCGACAGAAAAGGAAATCCTGACGATGTGATCGCGGGTTTCGATACTCTTGAAGGTTAGTTAGTAGTGGTAGTCTTCTGGTATTAATGATCGTCGATAATGTAAGAAGTATACATGCGTAAGTAAACACAAGCGTTGGCTTTTCCAGAATATTTACAACCGAACAACCCATACTTTGGCGCTACAATAGGGCGTTACGCTAACTACATTCGCGACGGAACTTGCGTGGTACGGCCTTCGGGAAGAATGTACATGCTGTCGACGAATAAGGGTCCCCATCATTACAATGGTGGATACATCGGATTCGATAAGGTGAAGTGAAGTTATTGTTATTTGAACTTATTATGGTCGTTTTATTTTTGGATCGCTTTTATTTAATTGCTGTAATTTTTACAGGTTAATTGGCGGTCTTATGTTGTCGAAAATAAGGTAATAATGAGCCACGTGTCGGATCATTTTAACGAGGGGTACCCCGGAACGGTGATGGCTCAAGTCACCTTCGAAGTCACTTGCGATAATACCATTAAAATAGAGATGAAGTGCACCACGAACCAGCCGACAATCGTGAATCTCAGCCATTCCCCCTTCTTTAATTTAGCGGGACACGTATGTATTTAGACTATTGAACTTAGCCATTTTAGAACACTCTATATCTATTATCTTAATCATAATCTATATGTGACGATTTCAGCATTCCGGTTGCGAAACCATGTTTGATCACATATTTACAATCAACGCTGACAAGTACACTGCTGCCGATGAGGATGGAGTCGCTACAGGTGGGGTTACTTGTATCAAGTCGCTGCTTCTGATTTTGTACTCATAAATATAGCTAAGTCCTATAACAGCATTGTTAAAATCTATAACTTCTAAAGTCCACGGGCTGAACCAAAAATAAAATCAAATAATGTAAGTGTCTACGCCGCAGAATACGTAGGTAAGTATCTAAACTTACGCAACCCGGTTTTTAAGTTTCAATAGACCGACCGCTTAACTGAGTCCTCGCCTGCGCGGGCACAGGGGCGCAGGGTAGGACGACAAAGGGAACTGAGAGCGGTGCGGGCGGGGAGTGCGCCTGCCGCCCGCACCTCTCTCGGCCCCCCTTGTCGCCAACACCGTGCCCCTGCATCCCGCGGGCGAGGACTCAGTTAAGCGGTCAGTCTATGGATATTTGCTTTATTCGCCTGCCTATGCTCACCTATGCGGCCTAATCTTATGCTTAGTGGTCAGATAGGTACAACATTGATAGCCTGTTCCACCAGTCAGACCTCTAGCTCTTTCGTAGTACCTACCTAATAAATAGAGACGGCGACATAATACATCTGATACTTAAAATATCAGGAACTTGACAGAGAGTGGTGACAAAGGCCCTAAATTAAAATTACAGGAGAAAAGAAAGTCGTCGGTGGTACACCTTTTGACTTCAGAGTACCGCGAGTCTTGCGAGTTATGTTGCCAAAGATACCTATGGGTGGCTACGACTTAAACTACTGCATCACACAGGGCACCGAGCAAGACCTTACTTTTCAAGCGAGGTGATTAAAGGGTTTCCCTAAACTATATAAGCGCCTTTGGTTTTAGTAAAGCTGCCAAGTTGGCGTGATTCTTTGCTAGGCAAGTGTTTGTGTTCGATTATTAGTTTGAGCAAAGAAGACTCAAAGTAAGGTACCTACCTATTTGGAATGAAGATAATTTAATTACTTAATAAGATTCGTTTTATACCGGCATACTATGAGCGTAATGCATATCAAGCACATTTCATCGATATCGATTCCCCTTATTACGAAGACTGTGCACTGTGGGAAATTGCGTAGTGCGGCCGGAGGCTACTCTATACGCCTAAAGTACCTACCCTTGTAACAATCGAAAATTATGTAATTCAACAAAAATATGTACATATAAATAAGTATGTAATATTTTCAATAATTTTCAGAGCACTCCACCCAATCACTGGACGAGTTTTAGAAGTTTACAGCAATCAGCCTGGCATGCAATTTTACACAGGCAACTTACTCCCTGACCCAGCAAAAATTGTCGAGGTTAGTTTGCGTATTTATGTACCTACCATCGGAATTCAACTCTTCTTAACATAACTAATTCAACTTAAATAAATAACTACTCGTAAACTGCAAATGACGATAGCTAAAATCTCCTTAGTCGATTACTACCTTATTAATACTTATTATAACCTTTATCTTCATTTCCTCCGTTCAAGTCAGTGTGATTTTCGTGAATTTTAAAGCAAGTACAAAGTGCCTATTGTATGTAGGTATTATTTTTATTTTTTATTTTACGAATAATACTTTCACTGTCATTCTTCTTGACTGAAACATAACCTTTTGCTGACTCACTCACTGGTTGTATTACTTATTAGTTTTCTACTGGTGCCTAATTAACATTACGTTCCGAGGGTGATGACATTAAGAATGTCTCAGATCGCAGGAACTTGTCGCACGAGCCAAAGGCGAGGGCGATAAACTTGCTACCTGAGGCTTTCTTTATCACCGCCCTAGCTGTGTACACAATTTTACGTCTTCCCCTGGCCAGGAGGTGGAAATTTCCGCTCGCGTAGCAGGCGGTAAATTGCTATTTACGGCCCGGGGTGACGTAAATCTTATTACAGCGATTTAGGCAATGACTGCATCAATTCTTTAACCTATATGTACCTACTTAGTCTTGACTTCTACTTGAGTACTAAGGTCTAAGGCTGACATTAAGTGAATAAAGTAACATTTGTAGGAAGTACCGGTGGTGCCAGGAGAGGAAGGCAAGGATGAAGCCGAGGCTGAGAGTGAGGAAGAAAGCGAGGAATCCGGAAGTGAGGAAGGCGAACATGAAGAAGGCACAGAATTGCGAGAAGAAGGAAGCGAGGTGATATTATAATCCTGATTTTGTAAAGTTATGCTTACCTATATATAAGTACCTACCTACCGATCAATTTAGCAACGAATTTCGCAGTGTCTGATAGACTGGTACCTTCACAGTTCAATTGGTTAGAACAAGGAGGTACAGAAGTAAGATACGCAGAGGTTGCTTTGAGTCTCGTTAGACGTGGCGTGGCGAGAAGTGAACAATCTTTGCACTGTCATTGCATTCATCATTTAAACTTAACTCACACACATTATACCGGACCGATCCCCAGGCATAACATCCGCTTGGAGAGAGATCTGTCTATTCTGGTTTCTCTCCACACAATCAATGTGATATAAGACATAACTAAAAGTTAAAAAACAAATTTTTTGAGTCAAAATTCATACATGGTTTACGTTTACCTACTTTATTTATTTACCAATGTGGGAATTTGATGGCATATAATATGGTTTCCAGGGTAAGGTGAGCATCGGGTATGTGCCATTGATGGGCAAGCAAGGGACATACTACAAAAAACACGGACTCTTTTGCCTGATGCCGCAAAATCTACCAGATGCAGCCAATCATGTAAGTATCCGTATACACTATTTATTTTAGCTAGATACTAAAATGACATTACCTGTGTTGCCTGTTTTTCGCAATTCAAAAATAGTGATGTGCCACCACTATCGAAAGTTAACGATAAATTAAATTTAGTATAGATTTTTGTATGTATAAGCTAGTGTAATAAACTAATAAACCTTTAAATTTGCTTGATTATGATACAATCGTATTTTTTCTTAAAATATAACATGACCAAACCTCTTGTATTCAGACCACAAGCATTGTCGATGGTTTCGAGTACACCACTAATCAATAAAAGCTGGTATCATTATTTCACAATTTGACATTTGCAATTGTCAATTTAGTATCTAGCTATAATAAATAGAGTATAGGTAATGCACGAGGCAATATTTTTAACCTTTTCAACACCATCGACCCCTTAAGGCATCTCTGAGTTTTGGGTTAGGAGTAATTTCAATTAGTTAAGATCATGAAAAAATAATAAATTACGTTTTGCGCAACACAGATAAAAATGCCTGAAAAAATGAAAGCGTTCAAAGGGTCCAACTATGACACACATCATTGTGGTAGATGAGAAAAATAAATCATCTACACTTTACGTATAAGGTATAAGAGATACAGTCAAGCGGTTTTCGGAAAGAATCGTTAATGTTAACAACGCTATCAAACGGACTCTGAAAAAAGGCTGAGGTGTTGTTGACAATTTTTTTTTTTTAAATTACCTACACAACTGATTAATATTGTTCTCTTTAGTCATGCTGATGAGTTATTCTCCACTGATAAAATCTTGTCTTTCAAATATGCTATGTATTTTGTACGAAGCCTGTTATCAAATAAAAAAAAATTGCTATGTTATGATTTTTAATTATTATTTTTTAAAGTTATTTTCAAGATTTCAGATTGTAGAACAAATTATCTTAGTGTGACATCCGCTGGAGATTTTGCTTGGTGGTGTTGTTTAACAAAGAAAAAGGACTTTATTTAAAATAAAGTTTTCTTACATCTCACATTTCTTTTTCAGAAACACTTTCCGAGTCCAGTATTAAACCCAGGAGAAGTGTATGTCCATCGAATACAGTATAAGTTCGGTCTGTTACTTGGTAAATATGTCTAATACTATTTAAAATTTTGTGAATGTAATGTAATAAAAGCTAATAAATAAACATTGTAACAGTGGTTTGGAAGTTTTACTTTGTAAACAAAAAATTAATGCCTATATCAGAACGTATACTGACACTAAATAAAAGCAATAACAACAATTAGTGTCACGCGGGAGCAAAATGATGTATTTATGGCCCTCTACACGCATAAGGACCAATATTCACTCGAGGGTGGTACATTGAATCTAGAATTTAGCGAAGGATTCTATAATAGAATCCCGAGCGTAATAATGATAGATTGTGTTGACGTCCAAGATGAAAATAATTTTGCTCCAGAGTGGTTCGTTCAACTTCTGAGCATTAAGAAACTTAAAAAAAACAATTTTAAATACATATAGTTTTACCCTTCTGGCTGCCACACCACATCACCCAATTGAACAAAGGTTGCTTTTGCACAGAATGCTTATAGATTATTATGGGTTGTTTGGCGTCGATAAGGTTAAAGACCAACCTGCTAGCTTATTACGTAACTCGCTCGCAATCGCCATCGGGTTCATTTCGACAGTTCTTGTATGAATGTGACAGCTAGCTGATTCCGACGCCAATTGTCAGCCCATACATGAACTGTCTGAATGAAGACGATGGTGATCGCGAGCGAGTTACGTAATAAGCCTGCTGCATAGAAAATGGCGTGGTTTTAGAATTTATCAACTTCAAAAAATTGCATTTGCAAAAAAAAAAATTTAAAAGCCTTGAACAGAAAAGTTGGGCTTTGATCCTTTGATCACTCTCGTCAGGCACTTTTGACAATTTCATCTCAGATTTAAAGTACTTTGAAATAAAACTACTGTGAACACAATTATTAACTAAATAAAATACTTGAGTTAAGGATATATGGAAATAAACAGGATGTGGTGAAATGTCTGCAATTAATTGATTTAACTTCACAATGAGAACAGATTTTTAAGAAATAAAAACCGCATTTGTTTACAATATTTTATGAAGAAATTTTTCCTCACTTTACAGCCCGTATGGACTGTGGATCTTTTGGCATTCCACAAACATTCGTACATGGGAGGCCTCCTACTTATACTTGCATAAATATTTGTACAGGGGTAATAGAACACTACCACTATCGCTAATAATTAACATTTACTACTATTACTTATTAGCTACTATTACCTGTAAAGTAGTCTCTGCCTACCCCTGTGGGAAAGAGGCGTGACGATATGTATGTATGTACAGTCGCCATCAGATATATCGTAGCGGGCGAGGTCCTCAAATACTTCGGAGCAGCATTAAATTTCAATAAATTCGTTACACTAAATATGGTTAATAACATCGGAACACGCAATCCGTCATAAATATAAGAGCAGCGACTTTTCAATAAATTCGGGACGTTCAATGAGCTAAAAATATCAGGAAGCACATACCGTCAAAGGTATCGACGCAGTCAGGCTGATCATAAATATCGGAACATATGTGGAAAATAAACCTTACGTATATGATAATAGATTAGAATTCCAAACAAAATACTAATGAGGCTCAAACGTCATGCCAAAATGAAAGATATATCACCTATATAGTGTACGCGTCTGCATGCATAATTCACTGCGTTAGTAACATAAAACCTTTTTGTTGTATAAAATGTAAATTGTTACTGGCCACTAAATTGCCATTATACTTTTTTTAAGAATAAAATTTTTCTTCTTCTGCTGTTATAAGTCAAAACATGTAGTTCTATTTTATAAAACTAGTTTTATTATAAACACACTGTAATTTAAACTGTTTGTCACAAAGTTAAGGTATATTTTCCAAAAATGTTCCGATCTTTATGGTCAGCCTGTCTGCATCGATATCTTTGACGATCTGTGACGTCCCGATTTTATTGAAAAGTCGCTGCTATTATATTTATGACTAATTGCGTGTTCTGATGTTATTAACCTTACAGTTGTAATGAATTTATTGAAATTTAAGGTTGCTCCAAAGTATTTGAGGACCTCGCCCGCTACGATATATCTGATGGCGACTGTACCTAATCCCAGAAAATAAAAACAGCCCCTATGTGATGCAGATTGTCATCATCAGCAGGTGACAGCTAGTCCTTTATATTAAAATTTATTATTTCTCTGTATACTGAAGTGTACTGAAGACCTAAGCAGCTGAACTTTTTTTCTGCTTTTAGCTTATTTTTATAGATTAGATTAGATTATTATTATTATAAATATTCATTCAATAAAAATTACATCATAAATTGTACATTGTCAAGTTAGAAGAATTTGAAGTAAATGAAAAATAAAATCAAATTAAATTAAATACCTAATACAGATCAATTGAATACTACAAAAATGACAAAATCAGAGAAAATAATAATAATAAAAAATAATAATAATTGGTAGGTACAATTAAATTAACTACTAGGGATCGTCACTTCTTTTAAACAATAAAATAATAATAATAAGGCAATTAAATAAATAAATCAAAATGTCATATCCAGAAACTCGTTTACAGAATAAAATGCATTTTTCAACAAAAGGACTTTCAGTTGACGCTCAAATGTTTCGTCATTTAGTTCATTATTAAGATCGGAGGGTAGGTGTTCATAATATTTGTGGCCAATAACACGCGGGTATGCCTACCTATTTTACTTTCACATGAATTCACACTTTTTATATATTATGAATATCCTAGGAACTTGATAGGTAATGATTGGCTGCTCATTTCACAGTAAAGTTCTTGAAGAGTTCCATTACTGATGAGTGATGATCAGTGATTGAATCCAGGATGCCATTTCCCAGGATTTAAGTCCGATTTCACTTGAAGATCACTCATCATTTTGGAATGTAGAGGGGTTGTTTGCGCATTTCTTATCATTCTAGCCAACACCAGGGATATCAACTAATTGGTTGTTTAAAAAAGCAGACTGTATGTCAGTTCTACTTATGTCATAAAGAAATGAAAGAATTTTCACACCACCTGCTCGACAATGGCTAATTATATATCATGTAAACCTTACTCAAAGTAACTCATTATAGCCCTTGGCTTTAGCCGGGCAGTAATATTGTACTGAATTTCTAAACATATTATAATAAAATATTACAACCGGACCAATGTCTCAAAATAAATATTTTTTTACTTTTAATTTTGTTTTACTTACTGTTGTTTAAATAATATTCTTTTTCTAGTTGCCTTGGTTTTTATTGTCTCGCAAAAGGTGAGAAAAGCAGAGTATACTCCACGGGGAGAAAACTATGTCTTGGGTGCGCTTAAATTCTTCGCTCCTATCAGGACTCAATCTGCCGGCATTTATACAATACAATACAATAAAGGTACACCTTTACCAAACTTACCTTATATTAGGTACTTTACATAGCTTGGGACTAGGTCAATTGGTGACAATTGTCCCATGATATTTTATTAATTACAAAATTGTAGACCTAGACTAAACTAGATGTATGACATCTTTATTAAACGAAATAAACCTATTATAAAACTGATTTTGTAGCTTAATGTAACGTGACGGGTTGTGATTGCATGTACCTCAATTTGCGAAGCAACAAGTGCCAATGCCATTAGTGATATAAACTGTCCGAAAAGTTTAGTATTGAAAAGAGAACTGTGCTGCGATTAGAATACGTTTACGACGTTTACGTTACGTCCAAAATATCAACAACAGAAGATGCGAAAAATGTAAATGTCAACTGTCACTGTCACTTTCATTTTTTTTAAGTGCGTGCTGTTCCGGTATATTGAATAACAGCTATTAGTAGTGATTTTCTGACCTGATTAACGAGGGATGATTTATTTATCCATTAATGTTAATTTTGTTAATGTCGATCAAATCTCGTATTAATTTTTTTACATTACAAGCTTTATATTATCTTGCAACCTATGTACCTATGTACATACAGTAGCCTGCAAATTTGCACGGATACCTTAAGGACTATTATAACGCTGTGAACACTCGAGTTCGCGTTCGCAAAAATAAACTAGATGGCGTTGTTGACAAAACTCATTGATGTTACAAATTTGTGTAGTGTTGTAAATACAACGAGAACTTATTCTTGTCAAAATGAAACAACGGTTGATACGACGGGTTGAGTCGAATAAGAAATACCTAACTACCGAATAAACGAACGGGTGTAAGATTCAGTAAAAAGCAATCTGATATTTATAAATCTTACCCTAAATAGGTACCTCTCATGTTATAATTCTAAATATTTTTTAAAATTAGTATACAAAACCGCATAAATTGGAACTTGAACTTTGTTGTATCGTAATAAGGTTTTAAAAAAGAAATTGAGTTGTTTATCCCTTTGATTACATGCGTAAACTGTTAATTAGTTTCAACCACTCTGTATAAAAACGTTTGGCCAAGTGGTGCGTGCGATTGCTTATTGATCCAGAGTTCCCATGTTCAAACCCACATTGCTCATGAAGTTTTTGCAAATGTTTAAAAAAGTGGAGTTTTCGAGACGTTCAATCGAACTTCAAAATTAACAACAACCATCGTAATCGGAAATTATAGCCTTCCTTGATCCAAATTAATAATACCGAGAAATAATAATACCAATCTTACAAAGGGTAAAAAAAAATAGAAAAATATAGCCGGGATCAATTCGGCATACAAATATGTCCTCGTTTACAATTTTTTTTTCCAACTTATTAACAGCGCCATCTAGCGAGATCTTATTAAACCAACAAAGTTTAAAGTTGACTGTTTGCCATCGAACGTATAGTTGCACACCTCAGCATTATTTTACTGAACTGGCCATGCAGTTTTGCAGCCGGCCGTACATACATACATGAATCACGTCTTTATCCCTTACAGGGTCGACAGAGCCTAAGATAACAAGACCTAACCCCGGTTACTCACACGTGAGCATAATATTCATACATTGTACAAATGTGTGCACACATGTGACTGGTAACCAAAAATTTATTTTCAAACCCAGTGTGTGCAAATGGGTTCGCATTTGGTTCGCATACTCATATGACCTAACCTATGAGCCTATTTGCGCTTTCCTCCCACACTTTTACGAATACGAGTATGTGACGAATGCCTTCTGTCTTGCTTGAGATTTTATAAAACATGGACAATAAGGATGATTCCATTTGTGCAGTTGTTCTGTTTTACTTGTGATCTTATATTATATCTTAAGTTGGGTTAAAATACAGACTAGTTAAACTTAAAACGTCAAACGCATATCAAACGTCATTCGCACCTGTGTGTAAGTCTACGTAGGTAAAGGTTTGAGGTTCGTGTCCTTTGATGTGCGTCAAGAAACCGACACAGCTTAGAAAAGCGCCAATGCAGCGAAAACTGCAAATATTGTCCCTCACATGTGCGCTGGCGTTACGTGCACATGTGCGTGGCCGGCATAAAGGCCACGTTAAGCATTATTGTGGGCGTATAGGTGGAAAATGGACTCAAAATAGTGATGGGTTGCTATAGACCGACCGCTTAACTGAGTCCTCGCCCGCGCGGCACAGGGGCGCGGGGTAGGACGACGAAGAGGACCGGTAGTACGCCTGCCACCAGCCTCACGCCTAAACCACTGAACCGATTTTAATAATTAAGATTTGATACAGAGATAGAATAAAAAAGCCGTGGTAGCCAAAAAAGCCGTGGTAGCTAAAAAAGCCGTGGTTTGACCTGTGGCCTCTCTAGCAGAGGGTCGTGGGTTCGAATCCCGGGCTCGCACCTCTGAGTTTTTCGGAATTCATGTGCGATATCTCATTTGAAATTTACCATGAGCTTTTCGGTGAAGGAAAACATCGTGAGGAAACCTGCAAACAACTGCGAAGCAATTCAATGGTGTGTGTGAAGTTCCCAATCCGCACTGGGCCCGCGTGGGAACTACAGCCCAAGCCCTCTCATTCTGAGAGGAGGCCTGTGCCCAGCAGTGGGACGTGTATAGGCTGGAGATGATGATGACAGAGATAGAAGAGACGTTGAGAAAGAACGTACTTAACTATATGCTACTTTTCATCAATTTGTTATTTAAATTTAGTACTTATGATCTGACATTCATACATTTGCCAAAATAAATTATACATAAATATATATAGAGCCTCTAGTGTAAGTTTTCTTATATAAAAACGTCTCGAACGCGTTCACGTTAACGTCTCAATTACTATGGAAAAATTGGCAGCGCCGCTTGCGGATCGAAACGGCAACAAACAGAGCCTCTAGTGTAAGTTTTCTTATATAAAAACGTCTCGAACGCGTTCACGTAAACGTCTCAATTACTATGGAAAAATTGGCAGCGCCACTTGCGGATCGAAACGGCAACAAACTGTTGTCATGATATTTGATCGAGACGTATTTTGTGATCGAAAACCTACTTACACTAAGCATACTGAGCCTCTAGTGTAAGTTTTCGCATATAAAAACGTGTCGAACTCGTTCACGTAAACGTCTCAATTATTATGGAAGAATTGGCAGCGCCACTTGCGGATCGAACTGGCAACAAAATGTTCTTATAGTATTTGACATTTTAACGCAAACTCGTTCGAGACGTATTTTGTGAACGAAAACCTACACTAGGCATACTGTATTCTTTACTAGCATTTTAAATACCTCACTTACTGTTGAGATCCAGGCGTCACTTTGCGGAGATCAATGATATTATTATATACTAAGTAAATGAAATGAAATATTAAAATAAAAAGTCGTCGTAGTTTTGCGTGTGTGTTAGGTAATCTCTAAACGACACTGAAAATTAGAACACAGAAAAATCCGAAAAGTAAAGCTACGGCCGGGAAACGAACCTGGGGTCCTCGTCATTCCGTGACGGGTGCTATACTCCTACACCACCCATAGCATAGTTAATGTGACTTTAACTCGCTGCTTTAACTTCATTCCAAGTATTTTTTTCCGTTGATAATCGAGTTAGTTTTGAGGATTTACGTGTTTTATAACATATTCCATCATCATAATTAGGTATGTAGGAGAAATTCATACATAATAGTACAATCAGCGTCTTAGTTTGAAGCATCCAAGTCGGCCAAATAGTTCGGTACCCCATGGATACCTTACCTACAGTATGGCGTGCCGAAATTTTTGGTCACTCTAGCTGTTTCACACTATGTGACGCTGACTGTATACCTTAAAAGTAATTTGGAATTCAGGCTGATGGTTGGCTTAATTTGACGTACAAACACCTCAAGATTAGGGTGCGACCACACCGCCGCTTAAAAAACGGTGACGTTACGGAATCGCAACAAAATGTTTGAAGAAACGGTGAGAAAACGTGACGCATACGACACGTCACTGCGTATACGCGGCGGTTTGGTCGCACCCTCATTCATTTCAATTTTTGATTTACAATTTAGTACCGCTCTTGACGCACATAATTTTGTACCTACAGGGCTATTTAGTTAAACTCACCCACTTGCTGAAATATTTCGCAACAAGAGACTGTGTATAATAACTAGATGGGTGCACAATCTTGTTTCCATGATTAAATAAACGGCGTACCTACTTACCTACATGCATAAATATTATCATCACTACATCTCGTCTGTGTAAGCCTTAGGAGTACGAGTGGAAATCGTGGTAACTACGGATTCATGCTGTCATCCAGTGCGAACGCCTACAGCCATCCCGTGTACAAGCATTGTGGTGGGAAGTGTAAGTACACAGATAGTTGTATAAATATAATTTATCTATAAATATAATTAGGTGTATTTATCTGAATCTCGGAAACGGCTCAAACGATTTTCATGAAATTTGATATGCAAGGGGTTTCGGGGGCGATAAATCGATCTGGCTAGGTTTCATTTTAAGAAAACGTACCAAAAATACTGAGCAAGGCTCGGTCATCCGGGTACTACATATTTAAACATGCAAGACCAAATTTTTTTTTCATACATAATAATCTACCTCAACTGGGGATCGACCTCGGGACCTCAAAGTTCTCTAACAACTAAGCTATACGGTCGTCAATATTATAATAACGGTGATAAATCGGTGGCCTTTTACCTTTTACCTTAGGCTCTGTTTACTCCGTAAGGGATAAAAATGATTTGTGTATGTATGTATGTATGTCAAATCGGTTCGATTGGTGCAGTGCAATGCATGACGAAAAATACGCTTAATAAGTTGTCAACTGATATTGGGTCTCAATTGAAATCTAGCGAATGAATCAGAATCGCTTTGCGTGTTATTTTGGAGACCCTCAAAAGTTTTTACGAACGGTGCTCCGGTACACTTAACTAACTTTCAGATATTATTAAAAATGGAGAAAGAGTTCAAATAGATCAGAGCAGGCTCAAGAGCTTGTTCTGCGGAGCCTTTCATTTGCCCGAATTTCATATGCCATAATGTACGTAATGTTTGCCATAATGATCATTTGCCATAACTCTTTTTTTCTCTGAAACCGTAATTTTTTCAGGAGCATTGAAATGGCACTCCTGTAGAACTCTATAGGTTAGGTTAGGTTTGTTTCATAACAATCCTGAACAATTAACAGTTAAAGAGAAAAAGGAGTTATGGCAAATGATCATTTTGGCAAACAATACATTTATGGCATATGAAATTCGGGCAGACATACATCAAGAATAGACTATCTAGGCATTTAAAAAGAACGTTACCAATTACATAAAATATACCTAATGATAACTAACAGCTGAATCACAATTTTAATAATTCAAAGTTAAATGCATCCTTTTGCATTTTCAATACGGGTCGATTTGTTGACAAGCAGTAAGTGGAGTTACGCCGTTATAATTATTTTAGTATGCCAATGTGATAAGCGCAGGAGAGTGAGGTCATGGAACTTTGCAGGACTGACTGAGCCTCAGGCTTGTGCGCTAGAACGGGACAAAATTTACACCTTTCCGGATGCATACAGGCGGACTATATCACTATTTTTGGAATGATTTAATGGCTGCACTTTGTATGCAAACAAAATAATTTGATTTTTTAGTAAGCTTTTTCACTTGTTTTAAGTTTTATTGTGACATAGCTTAGCAGTTTTGCTAACGATCGAAATTTATGTTAAGATGTAACAAAGCGCATTCCGTTCCAGGCTGCGTAGGCTGGCGAGGCGATGCAAGTTGGTTGAGACCAAAAAGTTATATCGGCGCGAGGACCGTCGTCATTCGCGGTTCGGCACTGGCGCGGCGTAGTCGGTGGCGCGCCGACCGAAACTAAACTTACAACTTAACATCATTCGACTTTTGAAACATTCGGTCTACAATGAGGGCCGGAGGGGTCCTAGTAGCGGCCCTCCTGCTCGTCTTCGCTGCTTTAGTGACTCAGGTAAGTGAACTTAAAAGAAGATTCGATTATAAAGCCGGTCGTTCAACACGCGGCCGCCGCTTGTGAAAAATAAGTTTGCAAAAACTTTTTAATGACTTTTTTGGTTTATTTTATCAATAAGTAACCGCGGGAACAAACACAATAGGGTACCTAGTTTTACTAAATACTGGAAGCAAGTATAAAATTACTATTAGTAACTCCGATGGCATCTTTTTACAGTAACTTAATATCCAACCAAATAAGTAGACGTTACTTAGCTATTTAAGTCTTGTAATTCTAACCCATGCTTTGTTTATAATAAAATCCTCTATTTAAATTGTAATACGAATGTCAATATTGAAACCTTTAGTAAGTGTTACATAGTATAATTATAACTAGGTAGGTAAGCTCTGGACAACGGACTGAAAGATAATCTACGGTAGGTGTCTGTAGATAACCGAGTGTTTAGTTTATTTGGGCCTAACGATAAAGGACAGTTCACCTAAATATTTTTTGATTGGTGTTTATCAAAAACATCAATACTCAAGTACTTACGTAAACCTACCTAAATCATTATTTGGGCAAAATATAATCCTAATTTTAAAAGCAACGGTAGTCGCAAACTAAAATATCCAACGATATCTAGAGTCACAAAATTGGTAGTGTCCTTGGGATGGAGGTGTGAAAGAGGAATAATGTCGTGATAATTGCGATTTGTGTATCTAAGCTGTATATAACCTAAAAACATAAATAAACACAAAATATGCATTAGGTAGGTACCTACGTTTCTCGTAATGTTTGTAGGGTTCCTTAGACGATAGCAAAAAACTGAATTTCATATTGAGTTTCATCTTGCCCGTCCTGTCTATGTATGTCTGTTCGTCTATAACATACAGTTTTTTACTTTACAGTAAGGTGCGGTAGATTGTTAGATAGGTTACAAAAAAACTATTATGAGGTTTCTCAGCAACTTTTTGGATAAAGTGAATAATTAGCGAGTCTAACTACTGAACCACAAAATAATGGAAAAACCTAGATAGTGATGTATAATACGGTACCTAATAAATATTTAGAAAAAAACTGTCCTCATTTTCACATGAAGATACGCACTATTGTTTTAGTGGCTCTGCGATTGTTAAATATAGTAACTATTTCAATTTTATATCGAATGCGAAACGCTTCGTAATGCGTGGTCCGACATGCACTTGGTCAGTATTAAATTACGCATAGGTACATACGCGAATGGAAGTGTATAGTGACAACGTAATAAGGTCCATAACACTTTAATCAACTTCAAAATAAAAGAAGGCTCTGAATTTGATACGATTGTATGTTTTTTTATAAATAATGTGTGAAAGTTACATTGTATTTTCTCAATCTCAACATTAATTAACAGAACTGCGATATCTACTAATATATCTTTAAATTTATTGCGATTTTGCAGCAATTAAGTTAACACTTATGAAGTATTTTTATTCATGTGATGAGTCAAGAAATTTGATACCGTGTATGTGTGCTAACCTACTTAGGCAGTCCCAGGGTAGAACGTCGTTAATACATTTTACTTGCTACTGGTTTTATTATTGTATCATATACGCAGTATGAATAGTAAACGAGTTCACTAGAAAAATAATTATTCGTAATAGGAGGTATGTACATACGTTAAAAATTCACTTTTTCAATTTTATAATAGCTATTTACGTTCACTTGCACTCTTGGGATGTTTATCCTTTAGAAAAGTAAGTAATATAATATTAATTACAATGAGCAGTTTCAATTAAAAACTTGATTCTTCATAGTGTGCGTACTGTATAAATACTAGGTTAGAGGAATAACATCGAAACTAATGCTTCGACCATTGCCGATGTTTAAAGTATCATATTTTACCACACTAATCAAATTTCAATGCAGCCGTTGACAGCTTAATTTAATCAACTCTGATGATGATGAACAGTTTACGCCAAAAATTTACTCTACACGTTTGTATTAGTACCTTGCCGACTAACAGTTTCATTTTAAATGTCCAGGAATATTGTCTCACAGCCAGGGACTAAATATATGCAATAACAAAGTTACAAAAAACAACTTTAAAGCAAAAGTTTTCTTGAGAAATTCTGTAAAATAGTACCTAAGTGTATTTATTGGCTACTTACCTTTTGTCTAGCTAGACGAAATAATAGAAACCCGACAATAACTTTTCAACTTAGTGTGACCAAGTGAAAACGTGTACAGAAAACTTTTTCTTCATAATAAAAGTAAAACATTATTACTTATTTGTACAGTCTTTGATGTTCGTAAAAATCCAAATGTAGGTATAATTTTTACTGCAAAGCGATGGTATCTTTTGTAAGTTGTACTCTAATATCTAAATCAAAACAAACAGTATTTTGTGAGATTTGTTAAGAATAAGTGAATTACGTTCCGATTTCAGTTAAATTGTGCGCCTACCTACTTCTGATCTGATATCATTCTTCATCTCAAGATAAGATTTTCAATTGTTTTCTACATCTAGGAAAAGCTTAAACTGAAAATAATATAACTGTCAAGCTGTAGAGTTGCAAATACACTGTCACTGGTTCTGTATAAATAAGCTGGTAAGTTAGGGTCATTTTCAAATTGATTTATATTCCAAACGGTCGGTTAATAATGTAGGTTAGGTACTATTTTCAAGTTAGGCTGGAGTTAACAGACACTGTTATTGTAATGTTTGTCGAGAGTCATAAATCCAAGAGTTATTAAAATGGTTATTGTTTAGTAAACCTAATGCAAAGCCGACGCGCGTCGCAACTCAGCCTTTATCAAGTTAATGGGAAGCACTCCGGCTTGGCACACAAGCAGTCGGCTAACAAGCACCCTCGCTTACAAAACATGAAGTAACTATTTCGCAAAGTCAGAAAACTATGACACCTTACTGGAACTAATTATACATAGACAGGACATATAATCAGCAACCAGATACTTAATTAAACTAATACTAGATTTTAATTTAATCCTAACATTGCGTATCCGTTAAATGCGAAGCGAATAAAGTATGAATTGCGTAGTAACTGGTGAGGTTATGTGTATGTAAGTTTTAGCTTAAATGTAGGTAACACATGAAAATTGTTGGCAAGCATGTTCTATTACTATTAATTACATTGTTTTTTTTTTTTATAAAAAAATGGCAACTAGGAAGGTGTACATAAATATTTCGTCAGAATTTCACACAACTGCGTTCACCTTTCCATTACAGATACATCGCTTAGCCTACTGAATTCAATTTACCATCTTGACAACACCGTACTTAAAAGCTTTATATTATAAGTAAAAGATGCATCATGTCAGTGCGATAAACTGACATAAATAGGAAATCAGTTCTTGGCATCTGCACTTTGTACTAGGTGTGCTTCGGGCACGGAACTTTATTGTTTCTTATCAAAGTATTATCAAATCTGAATTTAAATATAATATAATAGATTTTAAGGAAAAAAACATTTAAAACTCAGATAATGTAGGTATTTCAGTACAAAATCGTATCCATAGCTTCGTTTGTTGATTTATACTCATAAACGATTGTAATTTCTTTGGAATTTTCATTATACACTTGGTTATGTCTAATTAGCTGTCTATTATTCGATTAGTACAGAGGGCTAACTAATAGAATCATACATAGAAATTAAAATCACAAATGTATCCCTGCAGACAAGCTTTACAGTTCTACGGCCCAATATGTTTTGGATAAGTTAACATACTGTCGACGACGCCTGACAAAATTTCAGTAAATTTAAATAAATCGAAAATTTTACATATTTTACAAGTCATCACCTTTGGCCACGTCATTAAGTAAAGCTTTCACCTTTTTCGTGGTATATAATGTAATTTCAATCTTGAGCTTAATTTTGTGCGCAACTTACGATAAAAAAAAAACACACGTAATCCCCTTAACCGATTTTGTGTGCCTATCTGTTTTTTTCTTAAGAATTGTAATTGTTCAAATTTTGGTCCCTCGTTCGCATAAATCGGTGATAGCTAATTTTGTCAGGGTTATCTATCGTTTCCTGGCAACTCGATATGACATAGTAGGTATCTTAGTGTGAGCATAATTGTGAGTTACATTTTGACTCTACATCGTGTGTTGGCAGCAAGGTGGTAGAGTGAGCGAGACTCATTGCTTCATGTTCCGTGCACAAACTGTGCATACTTTTTTACGTAATCCCAGTTTAACTACGATAAGACTTTTTTGGTGTATGTCAAACTTCCTTATCATATTTTTAAAGAAAAATATGTTTAAGTTTGTGTTAATATTCACTACTTATTTTTAGCTACAAGGATACGATGCAAGTTTTTGGGAATAAAATACTGATAATAACAATATTAGCCTGATTCTACATTGAATTAGTTTACCCATCAGGAAGTCTATAAACAAGATAATAATCATGAAACTGAAACAGTAGGCAGGTTTCTTGTGCCTCTAAAAAGATTAAATTCTTGTTTAAAAAATTAGCTTTGCTCGGGGTTATCCTGCATGTCAATCTTCCAATTTCAGTTTCTCGAAGATGATAATTAAACAAAAATATTAACATTTTCGGGACAGTTATCTCAGCAGTTTATCAAAAGTGACCCAACCCGCAGTGTCGCCTTGCACAATACATACTTATTGTTGATAAGAATGTCAATTTGCTTATTAAGTAGTATGTTACCAACTGAAATTCATATAAATCGTTTCATTCGCAAAATAGCCGATTTTAAAAAACTCAGCTTATTTAAGTATCAGTAAGAGGAAAGAGTTTTTGTTCGTCAATCTAATTGCGTTATTTTGGAGCGCCCAAATTTGAAAATGGGATGTGACGTTAAAAATTCAGATACTCAGTTTGTCGGTATTCCTGCCAACAGGAAAGTAAGGTAGATATTTGACAAACGAGGTATGAAAAATAGGCTCACCTAGATTATAATGTTCGCTAATGCAAGTATCTCCTTTAACACGCCAGGTTATCTGGTTGGTTTCTTACACGGCAAAAGCTAATTGAAGTACTTGGCAAATAAGTCATGAAAGTTTGACCCATCCTGTGACTAGTTAGGGAACTGTGAAACTTACGATAAGAACATGATAATGATAACACAGCCGACCTACATATGGCTTACAAAGTTGCTTAATCTTAATGCAGCGGATGTAGTTATTTATAAGGCGTGCAATCAAGTGCACACATTCAGCTAGGGATCTCATGAATTTGATTTTTTATGCGCGCCTTAAGAAGCTGTCTAAACTCATAATAATACAAATGTCATAGACGAGAACCATTACAAGTTTTATTAGCAAGCGCACACTCAACGCACTACGTGATGCATCACTTAATTACCTAATTGTTTTTACGAATGAAGCTCCACTCCTGTTTATTAGTCCAAATATTATGTGCAGCCACAAATTAAAAATAACCATGTTTGAATATCAAATTGGTTGATAGACGCGAATATTTAGCTGCAATAAAGCTAAAACAGTATGCGGACAGGTTCTATCTGCACTGAAAATAACTAGTTCGTTTCACTATGGTAGCAAAAAAAAGAAATTTGACGCCAACATGTACCTGCAGCGCAAACAAACAATAATGGCAATGTTTTGGAGAATCCAAAAATTATTGCGTTATGCTAGTCTTTTTTCAGACCCTCTACCATACATATTTACACTAACTCTTGATTATCCACAGCGACAGTCAAAACCTAGCGCAATCCCCATCAGTAATTTATTTATCATTATAGAGATAATAATGATGGCATTATGACAAGAGCAATTTAATTTCCATCAATTTGATCGAACTCAAATTGTCAAAAAACATAAATGTGGTTGTATTTATGGTGATTCTGGCACTTGCTTGGTGATTTTGGTACATTTTATTATGTTAAGCGAGTGAAGGTCTATTGATGCTTTAATGTTTAGAAGATATCTAATTATTTTTGTATATTAAACATTTAAAAAATGATCATATAAAGATCATTAATTTTTAAATGAACTCTATCGTCATGTTCAGTCGGACATACAATTTATTGTGATTTTTTTTCCTATCAGGCGCTGCCGATTATTTCTCGGTTCCACTATTGCTGGCTATTTTTAGGGTTCAGTATCTCAGTCAGCAAAAACCCTTTAGGATTGCTTTGTTGCCCCCCCCCCCCCCCCCTTGTCCGTCTGTATTAAATGAGACAGCCGTTACCTACAAAAACGGTGATTCCATACAAATTGCCTAGAATCAAAAACTATGAGGTGTGTACATACTACCAGTTGTTTTCGAAATTTGAAATTTGGTATGAAGGTACTAGTTCTTATAGCACAAGTAATAAGAAAAGTCTAAAAATCTTATTTTTTATGTTCTATGTTCCTTGTCTATGTAAGTGAGTATCTAATATGAAATGAACTCACATTGCTTGCTAAATCGCTTAGGGGTAGAGTTTAGCTAATACAAGAAAATTATATTCCCTTTTTTACTGAACCTTAGGTGTGCGAATCCGACTAAAACTTGGCCGGATGTTTTTTGGTAGCTCTCTGAACTGTTTAGAAGTGTAAGTATGAAGTTACTTTTGAGTTGGCTTGCCCTATGCGTCCAAACATTCGTATAGGTAATAAATTTATGCTTAATATTTGACAATCAAAAATAATGGATCACTTTTCATATCTTCAACTTTGTACGGAAAATGACACATTATTTTTTGATCGTCAGTGATTTATTATTATTATATTTGCGCGCTTTTAAGTGCATTACCTTCAGTAACATTATTATACTCGGGAGCAACGAAACCGTGTCACTGTCACTACCCGTAGAAAGTTGTATGAAAAGTGACCTCTTTGCTCCCGAGTATAGTTATTATGTCAGGTATTTTTTTTCTACAAAATGTGTTGCACATAAGTATGGTTATTTTTATTGGCCGCTCTGCTCCGCTGCAAACTTGTTTACGCTAGCCGGCCGGACTCAAACAGGATTTCTGATCTACCCAAGTAATGAATGATCATTCAGTCTGTGCTTCAATTCGTGTTACCTACCTACTGATATATGTCGAAGTCTGTGTTTTCTCAATTGGGTCGCCTATAGTGAATCAGCATACACATAAATAGGTCTTAAATTTAATAAAAACTCATTGTATTTAAATTGTTATGCATGGATAATATAGCGGTGCTGGTGACACATTTGCGGGCTCAGATCGTGAACGTGCGGAGAATCCCTTGAATAGTAGCTACTATGTTCTAGACTGGACTTCCGCCCACGAAATTGTAATCACTGCATTTGCGTGGCAATTCATGACATAATTTATTTTCCCGTCAAAATACTTACACCTTTATTAAGTTTTAGTGGCAAGAAACAAAATTATTGTAGATTTTTCATGTATGAAATTAACTCATTACATTTGAGGTACATATTTTAAATTTTTAATGCAAGGTACACCTGACACTTTAATGAATTTTCAATTACGAGCCCCTGTCATGCAGTTTTTGTTTAATGAACGCGCGATTTATTTTTATTTATAACGGAACAGACAAGATATCTTGGACAAATTACATTCTCGTATAAGAAGATGCCTAACAGTCAACGTGTACAAAATTTAATTTTGTAAAGAACTTTGACACTTACGTAATATTTTTTTATGTACCAACACGTGCGATCAAAACTGGTGAAGTCACAATCCAAGACCTTGTGTTAAGTAAGTAAACATTTTGTCGCTAGACGCAAGGCATTGACTTGGTTTTGACTTTGAAAATCGGCTGTCTGCTTATCTGTTTGCCAGTACCTCTAAATCGGATGATATTATTTATGTACAGAACACTCATACAAGCTTTCGCGTGGATAAACCTAATAACCAATGAGCGGGAGCGGGCTTGTTTCCTCGTATCTCTTGTGGGATAGAATTGTGGAATAGAACGAATTTAATAAATAAATGATATATTTAATTTGACCTTTATCAAGAGAGTGTCATAATTCTAGGTATAATGACATCATCTTAAATCCTGTACAAGGGGTCTTGCGTGGCGTTGCATTAATTCAGATACTTAGTCTATGCATCTGGTTAAGTAATTAAACCCACAATAGGTATGTGCATCATTTATTAGGTATCGTAAATAGATTGAACCACAACCAGAATTATGAAATAATTCAATAGTCTCTTAACTTGCCCTATTTTTAAAGAACATCACAAAAGCAGAAGGTCCTCAATTTCATTGTTGGTTTTTTATTTTGTCTCAAAATAAGAGTGATGTGATAATGATTACCAGTGGCGTGGCGTCAAGTATATCAAAAGGCAAGCCGAAGGGAACAACTAGCTTTTTCCTCTAATTCTGCACAATAAATTGCCCAACTGCCTTAAAATAGGCAAGCCGGTGGGAATCGAGTTCTATGGACGCCACGCCACTGATGATTACTTCAGTAGGTTTGTTGTAAATAATTTTATCTACGCACATTTCATTAGTGCTCTAAAATGCGTTCAGAAACCGTAGGAAATTATTAAAATTATTACACCCTTAAAAAATCTATACTGTAATAACATTACAGTACAAAAATGTATACTTTAATGATATTATGGTACAAATTTTACATTAACCTTACAAAAATCTATACTATACTGTAAGTACAGATTTTACCTACTACCACAGACAAGAAAGTACTTACATAAATCACGTCTTTATCCGTTACGGAGTAGAAATTACCTAGTATAAGTAGTTGTAATAATGCTGGTCAGTTCCCTACTGCTTCTGAATCCATCTAAGAGTACTTATGATATGTGTGTAGATAAAGTAATGTACCTATGCAATTGTTCATAATTATGCCCTAAAACACTCGTGTGATCTTATTTTGAAACTCGCCAAGGCTCGTTTCAATACACCATACTCATATTTTATGGACCCTCATCATGTAACAGTTCCATAAAATATAGACAGTGTTTATATTTTTACAACTTATTGCTATGAATAAGATAGAACTTTTTTATACGTATCTTTGACGTCGACTGTGCATCAGACGTACAAAGAAAAAAAATGACGATCTCAAGTTTGTCCTTGAATTGATGAAGTATTTAACAAATATATTGAATGTTTAGATTTAGATACTTACTAGTTGTTTGTCTAGGTATCAATTTTAAAACTGGTGGTAACTGGTTGACTCGGCGAAGGCAACTTTTCTAAGCAGTATGAAATAGGAATAATGTTAAATAATATATCTAATAACGGTTATTTATTACAGACTGCAAATTTACCTACTACTTACTTACTTAAATTAGTAAGTATGTTGCGTGAAAATTCACTCAGAGATTTTATAAAATAACGTTTGCGTACATCGCAGAGCATGTTATGATTCAATAACTACACTAGCCTGATGTGCAAGGGCGTCTTCTGCGCGTGACAGAGATCTTTGGTTTCGTAAGCTGGAGGGATCTTCACTGAGTCACGTCACATAAACGATTCTTGAAAAACTGGATTGTTGCTCATCCAGACTTAGCGCGCGTTCACAACATGCCAAGAGGTCAAGCGCAGGACGCGTGCTCTCCTTTGTGTAACGGTAAATCGACCAAATATTCAACTCGGATTATCTCTGGAACTCTGATTAACAATGAGTAAGTACTCATCAAGTAGAAAGGTATTTTTTTGAAGTGTCTTTTAATTTACTTAGGCACTGAAGATTTAAAAAAAATTAAAAACACGAAAATTTCTAGTGTAGGTAATGTAGGTAGGTAATAATTAAAAAGTAGAAGTGTAAAGTTTAAAAGCGGTACCTTCCCAAAACACATTATGCTCGTCACTCTTACGTATGTACTTTAAAGAGCTAAATTGACAATTGAAAATATTTGTTGCCCACAAAATAATTATCTAAATCTCCGTCTATACCTATGCTAAGTCGGAAGACGAGTATTGGTCCTTTGTACCCCAATGACTATTGATTGATAAAACAGAAGAAGTCTTTGGTCTATTTATCATCGTGCTATTTAATTGCCGCCAAGTAAACAGAGCTTTACCGTTTTCGGCTCTTACACAGTATGCAAATTAATACCAAGTTCGAGGGCCAGTTTCGTCATCGTCTGCGCCGGCGCCGCTGTGCAGGCGCATCACGAATCGCGACCCATTTTGAGATTGAATCAACACTTTTAATAGGCCGGACACAATTAATGTCACTATCAATTTAAAGCACAGTGCTGTGGGAACAATAATAGATAAGCGAGTTGTGTTAAAAATATTGGCAACTAGGTAATTGAAGAATATAGGCAAAATAGGCGTGTTTCATTGGCTGGTGTTATTGCAAAATACTAATAGACGTAGTTGTACCTAAGTTTATTTTAGTTTTAGTTAAATTAATTTATCTTGTAATACGTTTATATTTAAGTTTTATTTTAGGAGTTTTGGAAAATAAACGAGTATAAAGTTTAATTATACAAGTACATACAGTTATTAGTGCCAAATAGCTGCAATTATCGTAAAATTTAATAATAGAATATATGACATAACACGAACTATAACAACATCAGTATTAATTAATCAAAATTAAATTGCTGTGATGATGATTTGTCCTTGTTATAATAATACCTACTTTTAATACTTACATTACAATTATTAAGTATTATAAAATATAAAAACGTAAGTGTGTCAATTTCAAACTTAGATATTTAAGTATAACTAAATACATGAATGGCGCGCTGGGCTGTGTCGCGGGTATAATGCGAACATAAGTAAGTACGTTTCTAACCAGAAGACATGCGAAAACGATGGATCACATCAAAAACATTAGGTACTCGTACATGTAGAAAGATGCAAGTCTCGCGACGCAATCGTATACTACAAAAAGTTTTGAGATGATGATGAGATGAGAGTAATGTTAAACCAAATCGGTTATTATATTATAGTCAGCAGTAGGGGGTGTGTCCATATTTAGAACTACATAGATTTACACCGAATTAACAATTTTAAAACATAAGTTAAGAAATTATAAAATGTATTCATCCACGGGTTTAAAATTAGGCATGTAGGAAATAGGAAATTAATATAATTTTGTCCCAGATGTCACTGAAATTTCTAAGTTCTAGCTTAAGCCAGCGCAAAATTACAGGAGGTTGAAAATGACCTGAGTGGCTTCGAGAAAAGCATGTTACGGCCGTGCTTTTAGTTTGCTCGACTTGTCGGGGGCACTCCCGTGCCCCCAAACTCAAGTAGTGCCTGTCTTGGTCCCAGATTTAATGACAATGCAGAAGTACAAAAAACGCCTCAGTCCAAGCTTGCTAACTTTAAATGACTGACTAATTGCGTTTGATTGAGCCTTTATATATCTCGAATAACTCCTTCCAAGACTTTCGGGGAAATATGCTCGATTGCTAATGGTAACTAAAATTCAAAGACATTTTCGTAATATCCTCCTTATTTAGGCGGTTTGAATAGGTAGGTATTAGTGATAATAAAATAATGTTAACAAATTCCGCAAATGCGAAAACATTTTTACATAACCAGCATTGATAATAGTTTGCTGACCTGCCGTGTCTCATGTATGACCTAAAGTTAAACCAAGATAGGTTATTAAACTTTTATCTAACAGCACGTTAAGTTCAATAAAACTCATGCATATTACAACATTTTATAGAACTGAATGTACATGCTTAGGTAAATAAGTATTTTACTCAAAGGTAAAGTAACTATAAAAATATTCAAAATGTTTCTTATTTTATAACGCGATGTAGTAGTGTTGCGCACAATAGCTAGTTACATTTGAATAAAAGGAAATTTAGTTGATTCTGTCATAATAATGGCCGCGTACGTAGACCTTTTGTATCGTTAATTTAATGCAATACATACAATACATGAATTTGAGTCGAACTGGCAAATACCATGAGAATAGTGAGTGTTGCCATAACGTGGCGCAAGAAAAAGCTGCCAATTTGCGCAGAGAAATTAAAGCGTTAAAGCGAACACCTACGCGACGTTTATTATGTTACAATCTATACATATAATATCTTGCACAAAATTATTTGAATTTCCATTGAGCCTCCAAGTTGACCGGCGCACACGTGCACAAGGCGACGCGTACCCAAACTGCCCGCCTCGGTTTGCTGTTCACAGAATTTTGTCTGTACTTTTTTGGTCTAATCTAAGGTAAAGGCTGATTCCTAATTGAAACAACCGATAAAAGAAATTTAAAAATGATATAGAATTGATTTCATTTAATCTTAGGGAATATGATTGAAAAGAAAGCTGAAATTCAGTCAAAGGTAGGTAGGCTCCCTCAATAGTCACAGACAATAATTACCTACTTACCCATCGAGATATGCAGTGCAGTACATAATTATGCAATGTGTGATATCGAAGCTTCAACATCTATCATATTTTAACATCTCTACGCCTCGAAAAGGAAGCAGTGGCAAAGCGAAGCGATTCAAAAATCAATTTGGATCGATAGATGAACGAGTTTTTTTTTTTCGCAAAATGAAACCAAGGGACTTTTTTTGGCACTTCAAGTAGGCTTACTTGCAATGTAAGGTATGTGTTGTAGGTGTTTGCGTTAAAATTAAACAACGTTTTAAAAAGTGAAGCTATGACGTGAGACTTTTGTTAGCATAACTACTTAGCTACGTGGTTGGTTACGCACTGCGGTTGTATACTCAAGCTAGCGCAGTTTGACTGTAAAATAATTTTGAATTGTTACATGTACTTAAGTACCTATAAAAATATTGTAGGTCAGTTAATATAGTTAGAAGTGTGTAGTTACATGTACCTAGGTAATCTTTGTTATAAAAAAACAGTACCGCACTCATGTTAATGTGTTCACTCGGTACTATGCTATGGTTTGACTTTTCATTTTCAGAATTTAACAAGATTTATACAATCAATTAAATTGTGATTTCTGAGTGTTTTGCATTCTGAACGTCGCTGTAATAAATATTCGTTGGCAGACGGATTCAGTTCTTTTCTCAAAGATTGCGTCTGGTCACAACACAACTCACTAATTCAATTGCGCAGGCGACGTCAATCGCCAACAATTCGTTCACTCTGCTTTATTGAACTAATTTATACAACTGTATTTAACTACATCAATAAATCACTTTGCGCATGTAATAGGGTTCATGCATTCTAGATTGTATGAGTTTTTAGTTTCTCGTTAAAATTTATTGCACTACTAAGAACCTATACAATCACTTTGAAATGATTCTGGGCTGTGTTGGCAAGAACTGACTCGAATAATAAACCGAAGAAATAAAATATTTTGAATACTTAAACTACAAATAAAAATGTTATAATTAAAAAAAGTTCTTTCGTTAGGTTCTGGCTGCTTTTACGTAATAAGTATCTTTGTTTGTGAAAGATTACATTTTTATTTATTCTTATGCGAATAAACTTCAAAAATCTAATGTCGTACGTAATATCTGTAATGTAAAATACCATTTAAATTAAAACGAGTTGGTGCTATTTATTTTTGACCTTAATCACAGCTTATCGAAAAAATAAGATGTTGTATCTGAACTGTACTGTCTACTCATATTATATAGGTACGTACCAATACAAACATAATATAAAATAATAAAAGCAAAGTATAATACAAATTATGACAAACGTATTTATGTTATGATTGTTAGCTGAGTAGGTACCACTGTTCCCACTTGCCATTGTGCTGCAAGAACACCGCGCACTTGTTAACGCCCTGCTTAAAAGCTATGCTAATTTAATGGGAATTATTTAACGTGTAGCAATTATCAATAGTAGTAGGTACCTTTACTTTTGTTTTACCTTTCAGTTAGCACGATTGAAGTAATTTCCGTCGAATTATCTTAATACTTACTTTCTAAGTAGAGCAATGGCGTAAATTTCAAATCAAGCGCATCCCCTACAGTTATATTAAAATCAAAGTTTCGCTCACGCGTTATCAAAGGGAGTCTCTTTTCGAGCTACTATATAAGGACGAAAACTTAAAAGTCATTCTATGAGCCGTTAAGAACACGATGTAAGTTATTTCCAGCGAAGAAGTCTCAAAAAGGGCCAAGTTTGGGCTCATTGCGGTAGTTTAATCGGGGGCTTACATGAAAAATATGACGTTAATTTGGTATGCGGCAAAGTGTCGGGGGCCTCATCGTCGGGCCGGGCGAGACAAAACCCGGTCGGATCGGGGGCTAATTGAGCGAAGAATGGTCGGGCTGCCCTCTTAGTATTCTGCGCGAGGCTGACGCTCGAGCCGCGCGGCGGTAACATCAATCTCAATATGGACGGATGACGGGCGGCGGAAAGCGCGCCCATGGACAAGGAACCCCTCTTAACGTCTTGACCGCTGCTTTGTTAACATCAGACGAAGACTATATACACATCCACTGATCCATCAACTCTGACGTGTAGCAAACTGATACGCTTGTCTTAAGCTACGGATGTCGTTTTGAAAGCGCAATGGCGTAGGGTACCCTGCTGAAATGAATTAATGTACAATGTAATGAAATTAATGAAAAGGTTTTATCCAATTAAATATGAAAACCACCAAGTGTACTAAAAACTGTTAGAGAATTTAGGTAATTCGGTCCGAGTCACTATTTAATTAATGTGCAACTTAAAAAATGCCTTTGGAGTAAAATTACGGGAGAGTAGCAGGTACTCATGCATTATTTCTACACACAAAAAATAGAGATAAAAATATCATTTTTGTATTATTGTTCACTTAAAATTCGGTCACCACTGACCCGCCGACCTATAACTTGAATAACAATGGAAGAAGCCCGGTTTTGATTCTAGACGACACAATCTCCCCATTACGGTATGAATTTATGTATGTTCTAGCCAATGGAGCTCGAAATAATATGACGCCTCTCATATTAAAAGCATTTTCTTCCTAACTAGCTTAAAGTCGCTAGTCGCTCTCGAAATGCAGAGTTTTCTAACAAGTTGCACCTGCGGTATAGATTTTGTTCTAACTTTTCTTCTATTTTTCTAGTGTCCTTTGTTAGTTGACAAGAAGTCTTAGAAGTTGTGTTCCGTTAAATATGCCGCTGAGTGTAATTTTCTATAAATATTACGTACTATTACTTTAATTCCTTCATCTTTTCGGTTGGAGGTTATTGTTTTACATTTGTCTTGGGGATCACCCTTTTTCTCATCTCAGATCGCTCGTTTAATCATATTTTAAGAGCTACCAACAATCCCTTTGAAGTAAGAGATACAGTCAAAATGACGCTAAGCAGGCACCTACAGGGTCCCGTGCATCTGCTTGGGAACCCTACAAACACTGTAACGTAACGAGTCTATTACGCGGGCTGACCGCTGCCGCCGAGGGATTAGCAGTCTCGCCGAGAGCTTGTTTTTCCGATCAACCACTTTTCAGCACAGTATACTATCTATAAGGCATTTTGTTTGTTGAATAGTGGAGCAATTGTTTTGAAAAATAGTTACCTACGGACGATCAGAATTTCTCTTCCAGCTAATTCGTTAACTCCATTTTGTAACAACAATTTGATGCCGCTTACCTTGTACATAACCAGTGCGAAGCGGAGTAGCATGGAAATGTATTTTATTCATTAATGTGAACCCCCGCAAAGTAACGCCTGATTCAATCAATTAGTTTTGCGTACAATTTTTTTTCTAAATTTGATCATTGATTTTTACATACTTACAAAGTTTCGTATTCCTGACGAATTCCTGACTTTAAAATACATTGCACTTAATTTTGCGGCATGACTTCCTTGCAAGAAAAGTCACATTTTGTTTTATTTGTAAACCGGGATATCTTTAGGATTGATTTTTACCTATGCCTCAAAAATAAACTCAACCAGCATTTACATACATCTTAAATTTTATAAAAATCGAATAGAACTTTATCCACTAAATACCTAAACGGCTTATAAAGTGCAGCTGGGCCTGGTAGGACGTTGCTGCTGCTACTTCTACTAAGTCAAATTATTCTCATGCGTTAGCAGATTCGATACAACATAAAACACTCCTTACTTTAGCCAACACTCAGCAGTCTGCGTTTTTTTTTAAATTATTGCTTTGGATCGGAACGACAGTTGAAAATATTCGTGACACAACGATAAAACAGGGTCTGTTAAAATGTAATACAAATGGAATCGAATACTTTCCCTAATCCTTAAACCATGGGAGACAATAGGCCCTTGGTAGGTATCATTAAACCATCTCTTCCTCTTTAAGAAATATGTCTTTTATATTTTTTTGGAACACTCAAAAAGGAATTACGGGCATTGACAATGCGCCACAAAGCTGTATAGGTATTTACTTTTTGCCGGTTTCGTTGGAGTGGCAGACATCCCCGTCTTGCTTACATACATTTCATGAGCTATTAAACCCAACCCCAGCTTGAACAGATCTAACTCGTGATCTCTATAGAGCTGAGATATAAAAGTAATAATTGCGACAATTGGATTTGTGGTATTTTATTCTGAGTAGCATAATTTATAATATACTAGCTTTTACCCGCGACTTCGTCCGCGTAGACTTAATTTATTTAAGCAATTTCCGAGTATAAATGTATCCAAATTATATAAAACGTCATTACCTATAATTTCTCGATATTATGTAGTAGGTACCTTTCGGTGAAGGAAAACATCGTGAGGAAACCTGCACACAACTGCGAAGCAATTCAATGGTGTGTGTGAAGTTCCCAATCCGCACTGGGTCCGCGTGGGAACTACAACCCAAGCCCTCTCATTCTAAGAGGAGGCCTGTGCCCAGCAGTGGGACGTATATAGGCTGGAGACAGATAGATAGATAGATAGAAGCAATTACCAGGTTTTTTTATGAGAGTTCTAGTGATAGAGCCACTTTAAAGGAAATGTACCTACCGATCCTTTATTTTCTACCCCGCGAGTTTTTTTTCTCAAAGCACCACTGTGGTCCTCAAGAAATATTATTAGTTTACAAATATTTAGTATTCATGTTTGATCCCGTGAGAAAGTAAAAAATCCATTCTTATAGTGCCCCTCTACTCTGTGATCCTCAAGGAATATTATATCTGTTGAATATCAAGAATCTGTATTAGTAAGTCACTTGGGGAGTTGGGGACCCCGTCGCACGACCCGTTCATAACTGACATTTCCTACACATAAACTTAACTCCTTGCCAAATTTCACGTACTTATCTGGTACAAAAAGCCAAGAACTTTCCCGCAAATTTGCGAAAGTCCCAAAAACCACCTTAATCCAGCCCTGTGACAATTTTTTTTTACTAAAGTAGCCTACCTACAAACTGCCTCTCTGCCTCCGTCCCGAATTTCGGGTCTCTATTGCAACCACATTATTAGAAGGACAATAATGAAAAAAAAAGTATCCTATTACTACCTATTACCGTCTCTTGGGTCTAAGCTACCTCCACACCAATTTTCAGCTAAATCGGTTCAGCCATTCTCGACTTATAAATAGTGTAACTAACACGACTTTCTTTTATATACATATATAGATATAGATGTAATCTAATTATGTGTAAAAATTACAAAAAATATTACGAAAGTAAATGATTAATTATTTTGTTACGTATATTAAATATTTCATTAGGATGAATAACCACCAAATCATCAGCTATAAAAAAAGATAGGATTTGATTATTTATGAAAACCAAGTATATAATGTGTACCTATGTAGATAGAATTTCGTTCATACAATGTCAAATCAAATGAAAGATAATTACCTACATGGAAGTATATTGTGTGAAAAAGAAAAGTTTTTTGTCACACCCCTAAAAGCACCTGTCACACATGAATCCGCGAAGACCTGTTGTACCACAGAAAATCGGGATTAAACGGTGAACTCGTGAAATTAGTCGACTAGCGCTCGACGACTATGGTGTATTTTCAGATAAGTCATGCTATTTTCCATGGCCATTGTGATATCTTCTACGCCAAACGATATTCTTAAAAGCTTGCAGAAGATCTTGGAAGCAGATTGAAGATCGGACTCATTTTTTTCTAGATTATTTTAGGCAACTACAACTCCAGCAAAAGAATAATACCTATTCAGCTTTTTTTAGATACGTGTCTACGAGTAAGCCATACATAAGCAATATCTGAAGTAAAACAAATAATCACTAGCCTTTTAAAGGAAGCCTTGTCTAAATCAAATCGTTTCGAACGGTTTATCTATTTAATAGAAAATTGGAAATGTTCACACAAACAAACAAAGACAAAAAACAAACAGCCTTCCAACCTAACGCAATACTCTCTCTCCCGTTTCGTCGTGGGTAACAACGAATTCGAAAATCAAAAACCAAATAGAATAAAATTAATGTGCATACTGTGCGTTACCATTGTATCACCTCGTCTAGTCACAGGCGCCGACGAGAAAATGATAAGTCCTTCAAGGATCTGCGAGGCATTAGGCATTAAGGATTCACTTACAGAGGATTTGTCGCCGCTGATATGTGCGATCCCTCGCCTCTTTGTGCAGTCACTATTTTGACGCGTAACATTCGAAGCCACTGGTTTTGCTGCTGTAAATGAGCAATTACTGCTATATATATATATTCTGCTTCAAGTCGAGATTAGTTTTTTGACGAAAATGGCTACGGTTCTCCGTAAAAATTCTGAAGGTATATATTTTTATGAGAATTCGACTAAAAAAAGCATTAGCACCTCGATTTGGCCGAAGATATTAAATGATAACGTAAATAAAATAAAAAGCTTCATAAATCATACTGGTCGCAATAATTTTATTTTTTCCAGAATATTTTAATTGCGTTTTTAAAAGTTTAAAATTATATTAATACACACAAAACTTTCAGTGAGTGTGCCTTTTCCAACGAAGTTATTTTTACTAAGTAAATATACGAATATAAAATAATCATTTTACTCCATCTAAAAGGTGGCTTGATCTGTCATGCGAAAATGGAAAAAAAAATTGATGAATAATTTTCACGTCATTAATCACACTGAAGGTGCTTTTAAAGGGTGAAGACCCAGAGGGTCGCATCTCATTTTCAATTATCGCAACACTTAATACCCTATCAAAGTAAGTGTGAACAAGACAATATGAGTACATAATAATATTGTTTTGTTCACACTATCTGTAAATAGTTAATAATTGGTGCTGTTTTCACAGAAATTCTTGTAACAAATGAACACCCAGATATCTTCCACCTCATCATTTTACTCGTATTACCTCATTACGTCATTTTTCCGAAATGATTAATCTTACTTTGATTATTTTTTAAAGTTCCTAACACCAGATTTATGTCTGTACCTGTACTGCACGAAAAAGTGTAGGAGATCGTTAGGTAACAAACAAATGTGAGATTAAGCCTCTAAATAATTCACTGGCTGTCTAAGATTCTGGCTAGTTGATAGTGAAAAATAAAACAGTACAGTTTCGTGAAACAGTCTAATGTTTACAACATACAATAACATCTCGTCTATTTCTAATAATAAGAGCGTTCCACGAAGCGCACGATAAAAAATTAACACATTAATACAAGCTGCAGCCAGCCAAACCTTCGTGTTTCCTATCCAATTAAAAGTGCACAATAGAATTTTATTAAACATGTAATACTAAATGATGCGCTCGTTACTTTTAACTCAATTTCATAATATAAGCCTAAAATTCAAACTCTTGAATAATACAACTGTAAACAGACTGAATGAATATTATATACAGAATGTATATTAACCGTTGACGTTTGTATTTTGAAACCTAATGAATGTACTCGTATCGTTTAACAACAAAAAGCAATTCACCGCTGTAAAGCACTCTAAGATGCTGTACGAATCGTGGCTCGGTTGGAGCGAGGCATATCTCGCGGGGAGGTTCAGTAACAATCGTCCGGGAGGAGGTAAGAGGGTGCAGTGACAAAGGACCCTCATGGTGACGATGTCGCCGGCTGCCTAATGCACCAGGAGTTTTAATCTTGATATACCTACAGAAAAACCGGCCCGGTGCGAGTCGGCCTTGCTCGATGGGGATCCGTACCACCTCCATCAGTTATTTAATTTTCGTAACGAATTTAAAACGGACTTTTACACCAACGCGAAACACAGGGAATAATATTACAGTTTGTTTCTGTGTATGGCATAATATGGATATCCCAAAGAAATACATCGATCCGGACACGGTTTTTAAAATAGAAAGCTAATTGAACGAATCGCAAATGGTTCTAAGTTTCACCGAAATGGGTACAATATTTTTGGTGATATAGGACTTTGTAATGCAAATTAACCAGGACTTTTATCTTAATTGACTTGTACAATAAATTAATTCTTAGCTGTCTTATCATGCACATAAACACTTTTCGAAGACATTGTCAAACTTTTCTCTCGGATTACACAATAACCATCACTTAAAAAGTTAGTTTTATACTTAAATAAACTCACAAACGAGTAAGACAGGTAAGAATGAATTGATTGTAATTTTTATTTTATTCAGCTTATTTTATGTGTAGATTTATGATGATAAGTACTTAATTAAGCGTAGGAGCTCGATTCATGGTTTTTAGAGTTCTCTACTCAAAGGTTCTAAGCGGACTCAATTGTTCGTCTGACCCGAAGCCATTATACCTGATCAAAAAAGAGGAATAAACGGGTTGATTTAAAACGCCGTTTATTGTATAGCAATATACTCAAAAAGAGAGTTTGTAAAAGGTTGAATAAATCCGTCATTTTTAAGGCATGATAGAGGAACTATTAGTACCTATTATTTCTTTTCATTTTAATATACAGTATAATTAAATTTTAGTAAACTCGGGTAATTGCGGACTCCAAGAAAAGCATCAAACGTGATACCATGTTTGAAGCTTTTCGTGGCGTTACATGAACAAATATAATTTATTTAAATGCTACCTTACGACGCAGAAAATAAGATTTGTAGTTTGAAAAAGTCTCATAGCCACGAAAAGCTTCAAACCAGCTTTAAACATGGTATCACTATCACGCATATATCACGGAATTAAGCGAGTTCGTAACTAGGTACCCGAGTTTACCCTATGTAATTAATAAATATAAAATATAATTAAAGCCTAAACTGTACTACAATCTCGTACATTAAAGCCTATTTCCATAATATAGACGGACGTGGAATGCAACTTTGATACAATTATGTACTGATAGAGATAGTAACAGATATAATATAAGGGGATTAATTTGTAATGCCACGCCACGGTTGCCCCGTTGTATAGTGATATTCCTCGAAGTGCGAGCCGTAGGAAATCAGTGCTAGGATCAATGACTCAACACTCGAGTCTGATTTCAGGTAATGTTTTATCATAATTAAAGACGCTGATAGATTATGTTACTACATTTATACATAGGTATAAATAAAATACAATTTAATAAGTAAATAAAAAATAAACGACAATAACAACAACAACATGTAGGTACTTACTGAAATTGTAGCAAATTCGGAATAAAAAGGCTTATAAATAAATAAATAAATAAATAAAATCTAAACGCTCTATCAGCGACTATTGTTGCATTGCTGAAATAGCACGGGGCCTGTTTTCATTATCAATTGCAACATTCTGAGTTGGGTATGCAACTTGGCAATCAATAAAATCTTATGTAGGTATACTCGTATATACGAGTTATATTTTTAACCATTATTTAATAACTTATTAAAGCATGTTGTAAAGATATTCAGCCTTATTCATAAAAAGTTAGAGGCTCGCTATAAGCTCGCTATAGGACCGGTGTAAAAAAACATGATTTATAAACGTCAATTAGCGCTAATCAGTCCATCAAGGGTCTGTTAAGTCTTCTGTAAGTTAGCGGACCGTAGACCCTACTTTATCTCTCTGCTAACTCACAAAATGGCCGCCACAAATGTGAACAGCTGATTTTGGCAATAGCAAAACCATACGCAAGACAGTTTTTTTGTTTTAAGTTTATCCCCTCCGGGAAAGGTAAAGGAAACTAGATCCACACTGCCTCGTCTGTCGTGTTAGGCTGAAGCCATGTTTTCGGTTTCCCGCTAATTCGCTGCCACTGCTGTCAATTTTTTTTTTAATTCACTAAAAGGCCATTTTTGGTCTATGATTTGTCAAGGTGACAACATAACGCGTCTAATCCATCCATCAGCAGCTCATTAGCTAACAGACTGCTAGCAAGCATTTATGAATCACTAGCTTCTGCCCGCGACTTCGTCCGCGTAAAATTAGCAATTGACAAGTTTATCGCTATCCCGCGGGAACTATGCAATTTTCCGGGATAAAAAGCAGCCTATGTTTCAATCTAGGGTACCAGCTACCTCCGTTCTAAATTTTATCCAAATCCTTTCAGTCGTTTCAGCGTGAAGAAGGAACAAACATACACACTCACATCGTCACATCGTCACTCACAAACTTTCGCATTTATAATATTAGTAGGATACTTTTTAACAACTGTCAAATAAGCTTAATCAGTCTGTTAACTAATAGACTGATCAAACCTCAATTAAGGATTTTTTATGAATAAGGCTTGATTATTTTTACTGCAGTTGGGGTCCTAAATTTATGAAATTGATGTGACGTACTGTGTGGACGGCCCCTTATTGCCTCTATCAACCGTAATCTTAAAAGTTTACCAGCTCTGTATTTTACACAGGTAACCTCAACTGGTTCAGGTTTTACAGAATTTTATTTAATCTCACTTCAATTTTAGGGATCAAAATAGCAAAAAACGAAACCCGTATACACAAAGTTTTAAAGTATTTTTTTTGCTAGTTTCAAATAATTGCTTTACTTGTTTATTAAGTTACTTTACACTTTACAAGTTAATTTACTTGTTTATTTAGATTAAAATGTATTAAAAGTTTATTTATAAAGAAAGACGACTATTACATCTATGTCGCCTCTACACCTTAACGCGTGTGAGTCGACCAAAACTCAATATTGTATATATTATTTGCCGCGTAATAGTACGGAACCCTACAATGCACGTGTCTCGACACGCTCTTTGCTGGTTTGTATTTAATTAATTTTGTATCACGTAAAAAATTGCACCCTGTAGGTATTTATTCACTTAATTGTTTGATAGCTTCAAATCTTGCCAGCCAACTTTGACCAACTTACAGTGTTTGGATGACCTTGAAATTTTGTATGTTTAATATTATAGAGCTCCGATAACGATTCGATCGAGTACCGCCAGCTAAAAACAGACAAAATAATATCTTGGATTATATTAAACAATTACTTGAACAAGTAATGTTAAATACCTACACAAAGTGCATTCCTAAGCGCTCAAGTTGCGTTTGGCAGATAGGTAAGTCTGAAATCGCGCGCTTTGACGGAGCAATTTCAACGTTTGCATTTAGAGACCTGAAGCCATTTTGGCTTACGAGCTCACAATTACAATCGCATTCAATTCATCATTTCTTCCTACCTCTATCTTATGCAGTTTGACAGATGAAAATGGTGATTACGATTAGGCATGTCCATGGGCGTTTTTACAGTAATGGCCTCTGGTTCAAAGTTAATAAGTCTCTTCTATCATATTTGAATATAGATCTGACAACTGATAGAACCTAATGCGTCGATAATGATAATCCGCGCCAAGCGCCAGTCGAACTCGCACACGAAGGTTTTCGTACCAACTTATAGTTTGCTTTTACTATTATAAGATCGTACAAATAACGTTTCTGCACAATAATTAAGTTTAAAAAAAAAATAAAGTCCTCGAAATCGTTCAAGTTACATAGCAATTTTTATTTGTGTTAAACTATAAATTACAATCAGTTTACGTTTTTGTAAAAAAGAGTTGACTTTCATGACTTTTTTCCATTAAAAAAAAAACTTAATCCTTTCAGTCAATACCCATATGCTGGAGGAGAGACAGTAAAAGAAACCTACGACAATACGAAACTTTGCAAGGGTATTCATACCGACTAACCTGACGTGTATGTGAAATGTAGTGAATGCTTTTTGTGCATTTTTGTGACACCTATTACATACAAGTATTTGACTTTGGGCCACGAAGATACATAAATAGTGTTTGTTTACATAACTATTAAAGATACGGATACTTATACGAATAATTTATACCGGTTTAGACGCTACGCAGAGCAGACCCTTGTGATTAAGAATGAATAGGTCCTTAATTTTTAGGGTAGATATCAAGGAACCAAAATAGTTAAATACCTACATGATTTTTGGTAATAGGGTTTGTTAAATTTAAGTTTTAATTAATGACTAATATAATTTAGCAAGTTTCAATATAGGTATAAGAACTTCATTTGTACGAATGTGGTCTACAAAACTGGTCAGATGTGGTGATAATGATCCTGTTGTACAATTAACTTCACTCTAAACAATATCTAACAGCATTATGAAATGTGGAGACGCGAACTAGTTTGCGACGCATTGTGCATGCTCCCAAGACATTCCTATTACGTTTAGACACGCTGGTAATGGGATGTCCTGGAGTCTATTTTAACATACGCAGTAACTCATAAGTTCGACGAATAACTTCTTGAATAAATAAACACTCACCGTTTCTTGTAATTTAATGCTCCTATGCGAAATTATTACAATGGCACCTTCGTTTAGTTTATAAAGTTATAACTAACGCGTAAAAAACTTACACTCAGTAACATTAACGTGGTTCCTACAAAGAATACGTTCCTAATAAAGCGTACCATCTTAGGCTAATTAAGTTTTATAGTTCACTATATTTAGCCTACAAAAATATACAATGACAATGACATCACTGTCACTGCCATTTGTAAACATTTTAGCACACAACAATACCGATTCGTAGAAATGTAAGTAGTTGAACAGCTAATCTGTGTGATGAGCAAACAAAACAAAGACCTCCTACAAGCGATTACTCGGCGCACCGCATCGATTGTTGAGAAAGTTTCAAATGATAAGTCTATTCTTAAACTGTCAGTGCGTGCTGCTTAAAGTAAATAGTTATGTGCTTAATATTGATATTTCCAACTGATCTCCCCGCTTCCTGACCATGTATTGAAAAGCACTAATTTTTCCTACTTACTTAATCCATTAAAATATATTTATCGTGTTTACTAAATACAATGACGAGCAGAAATAAAGAGTCACTTTTCATACAAAGTTCTATGAGAAGTGACCCGTTGTTTTTGCTCGTCAGTATATTTATGAAACAATTTACCCCCATATTCATAAACAATTCCAAACTTGTAGTAGCTAAATGTATGGTTTTTCTCCGTTTGACAAAGGTAAATTTCAAAGTGATATATAGATAGATAGGCATAAAATTCGTTACGTTAAACATAAGCGTTTATGAAAAAAAAGAATTTTCCAAATCGGTCCACAACTGACGGAGTTCTGAAGTGACAAACATAAAAAAAAAAAAAAAAATAATAAAAAAAAAATACAACCGATTTGAGAACCTCCTCCTTTTTTTTTGAAGTCGGTTAATAAAAGAGACAGTCTTTGCTTTGCTGCTCTTTTGGCAGGGTCATTTCGGCTAGAATTTAGTATTCAAAGCCTTGCTGGTAGCTAAGCTATTCAACTTTCAATGAGCTATTGGCCTAAAAATCAAATGAACACTGATTATTTTTCTACTTACGGCAACCATTATTTACCGTGGTTTATAATACAGGAGTAAAATTATGGAATATTTTATCCGTCTATTGCCCGTTGTAATGCTTTCGTTTCGATTTGATCATTTTGTGAGCTTGAACGAAATTATACTAATGGTAATGGTAAAGGATATTATTTTTTACACAAAATGAATCTTGTAGTACCTATTGATCGGTGAAACACTTTGACCATGTAATCGTAGTAGAGAACATGAGCATAGGAATGTACATTGATAATTAATTAAGTTAAAATAACTTCAGTAATATCATCGTAGTGTAGGTAGGTACAATCTGCTCAATCTGTTTAGAAATATGTACGGAAAATGGTAATGTTAGATAAAACAGCCTAGGCTAAAACAGTCACGGCAGGCGTACGACTGAAAGCCTTCACCGGCGTTATAAAATTAACATCTAGAGCAAATCACTAAATGAAAGATACCTTTCAGCTAGAACGGCTTTTTCGAGTAGACACTGTAGTCATTGCATTTTATAGTGTCTTCGATCGTGAAAATCTATTTTTACCATCCAGAAAGTCTCATCATTAGCCTCACCCAGAAATTTGAATACGAGATAAAACCCTACAATAACTTGCAAATTCGTAATGCCAATTTTAAAATGCTTAGGCACCTACCTTACCTATTAGTAGCTAATTCATATTTGTAACGTAACTATTTTAATTACAGGCTCCTTTGTTGCGTTAGCATATTTATAAAAGTTTATGATGGTAGAATCTTACAAATAAAATTTGACCCACTTCTAGAGGTCGAACTGAATTGAAATTAAAGTAGGCATTGTCTGAAGAAAAAAAGATAGAATTTTTATATTCATATTGCCGTAAAAGTTTATAAAACATGACATTTCATGTTGAAGCATTAACAAATTCTCAAATATAACTTTTACCACACTCAGTATCTAAAATAATTACTCACCTTGGCTCTAATTTTAATTCGAAGACAGGTATCGTACCGTTCACTAATTGAGCAGACAATTAGAAGCCCCGCCTTCATTAAAGTAGGTGAAACACCATCTTACCGATAACATCCCGGGATCGTGTAACGCACCTACTGCATTCAAGTGTTACGTAACGTTTTTCAACAAACCGTTTTCTTAATTATCAATTAAGGTTATTACAATAGTTTTCGGATTATAGACAAAATTTTGTAAGTATTTATGATACTTAGTTTTCTTTATAGTATGCAAAAATCCTTGCTAGTCCAGCACTAACTTATACATTGGTATGCCAGCCTGTTTTTAAACAATTTCGATTTACATTCTTTTTATTTTTGCTTATCGTAAATTATCTATTTAATTTATCTACTTTTAGTTACTCATATTATAATAATGGTTCCATTTATTATATTTATTAATTTAGTTACATATAGGGTACCTATTAGAGTATGAACTATAATATTAGATATGTATATATATCTGTGTATCGTTCCGTGAGTCACAGACGGTTCTGGCTGAAAATCAGTGCTGCAGGTGTCTAACACCTTAGCGTAATGCTGAGCCAGCGACCGTTTCACTTTTGCGAAGACACACACACATTAATACATTGCTGATCTATTTTCATGTCTGTGTTTTATGTTTCATTTTTGTACAATTGTGTGTATGCTCTATTTCTGTGTCTTTCAAAAGAGAATAAATGTCTTCTTTCTTTCTTTCTTTCTAATACTAACCGAGTTAGACGGCCATTTTTTATTTTGTTGTGGACAAACTTTTTTCTTGAATCTTAAGTTTTTTAAGCTGAAATTGATAAGCACTATCGAATCGATCTTAATAGGAGAAAAAAATTGCGCCATATTTTTCATACATTTTTTGCAGTTCCATTTAGTTAGGTACGTTCATATAGTAGGACACTTTTTTTCACCTATTAAAATCAATAGCACTCCTAATTCTAAGCAGCTTCAGCTTAAAGAAATCAAAATCCAAGAAAAAAATTTTTTTGACAACAAAATATAAAATGTCCCTAGAACGTTATTTGTTCAAGTGGTTGCTTCCCTAGTTTTTTGTGCCAAATGCCTAAAAACACGGTCGCGGTTCTGTTTTAGCTGGCTAAAGCTTTTCCCTTCCGCTATATAAGTACCTAATTATAATTATGCTTCGTGTACGTACTAGTATTATTATTACTATGTAGAATAAAGTAAGTACTTTAAACAGAGCAGATAAACATCTTATTATATGCTGTCGAGCAAATTTAAAAGTTCGCTTTCTATGAAACTCTCCACATAAAGTAACCTTTCATGTAATCAGGGTAATATGTAGTATCTACATATCTAACATTTTAGCTAAAATGTGGGTGGATACGTATAAACAGTTCTTGACCTGAATTTATCTGGAGCTCCTTATTTTTAACAATGAGTGGCTACCATCCTTCATCACGTTAGCACATGATGCCCATAAACTCGTCTACAGTTTATTTATTTTAAATAACTAGACATGGACTGACGCACTGGTGTAACAATTTCATGGTTTTTAAGTAGATTAGTTACTTCAAATTACCATACTGCTGCAGGCTCTTATATTCAAAGAAAAATTATTGTATTCGTTATGAGATGGAATGCGTTTAAGATGGGAAGAATTTTCGAAAATATACAGTATGTTGATTCTATCGCGTTTCTTTAGTATACTTTCGTTATAATTTGCAAAATATGCACGTTGTGTAATTTTCGTGTCAATGTGTGTTGGTGTTTGTTTTTACAAATCTCCTTGCTGCTGTGTATCGTTCTGTCTTACCCACCTTTTGCGGAGTCACTTAAACATTTCCAAGCCATACTCAGAAGCTGGTTTTGATACAAACACATTCATAAATGGCGACAAATAAAGTTCCTGTCAGGAACGCATACCCACCCTGTCTCCGGCCACGGCCAGCTGAATAAGAATTCAAGTGAATAAAGACTTCTGTATTTGTGTATGCTTATTTTAAGATATATAAGGTCACAGCTATTAGTATGATACTTATGACATAATTTATTTTCGCTAGCCAGTTCAGTATGTTTGTCGTAAATCTACGCTTACACAAAGGTCACTAGAGTGTCACATAACACTTAATCAGCACAAACTTTTAGTTGAATGTTTCATAGAAAATGAAATCGTTACCCCCTCCACCAATTAATCGTTCCCCTTTCCTCCTATACGCCCGCAATCATGCTAAACGTGGCCTTTAGGTTTTTTTACCTTAAGCTCGGGGTAGGCAGGGTAATGGATAAAGACGTGATTTAAATATATGTATGTGTTAAATCGTTACTTGAACTAGTTTTTTCCATTCCTTAAATGTTTCGGGGAGTTACGAGTATAAAATATAAAAGTATTCATTTACGCGCAAACTTAAAAGAGAATTTCATTTCAGCGACGCGGGCTTTCGCCTTTTTAGGGTTCCGTAGCCAAATGGCAAAAACGGAACCCTTATAGATTCGTCACGTCTGTCTGTCTGTCTGTCTGTCCGTCCGTATGTCACAGCCTCTTTTTTCCGACACTATAAGAGCTATACTGTTGCAACATGGTAAGTAGATGTATTCTGTGAACCGCATTAAGATTTTCGTATACAAAAATAGAAAAAAACAAATAATTTTGGGGTTCCTTAGAATAGGTACTTAGAACTGAAACTCAATTTTTTTTTTCATCAAACCCATACGTGTGTGGTATATCTATGGATAGCTCTTTAAAAATGATTATTGAGGTTTCTAATATCATTTTTTTCTAAACTGAATAATAGTTTGCGCGAGAGACAATTACAAAGTGGCAAAATGTGTCCCCCCCCCCGTAACTTCTAAAATAAGAGAATGACGAAACTAAAAAAAATATATATCTGTTTCATGATAGTTATAATGTTAGCGACGTTTCTTATGACGTGAGTAGACTGTTTTATTTCAAAATGAAATCCGTCTTATTTAAGAAACAGAAAAACTTTGTAGATATCTGTTTGACTATTACAGCATGCGCAAATCAGTACAATACCTAACAGAATGATCACATCAGGGGTTCACCGAGAAAAAACCAGTCAAGTGCATGTCGGGCCACGCGCATTGTAGGGTTCCGTAGTTGCCTGTCACAATATGCCGATATTATGAACATATATAATTATTTTATTTTTCATTTTTATTTGATACTATGAACATAATACTCACGAGAAAAAAATAAGGGGTCGCTTTTCATAGGAGTTTGTTTGAAAAGTGACCTTTTATTTTTGCTCGTCAGTGTAGTTCACGGTTTCAAGTATATTTTATAAGTTAATCGACTATTACTCGCTGGATTGTAAAGCGAACCTAGCTGTGATAGTTTTCCTATAGTTCGTTATATATACTACTATCATATTTTTTTCACTTATCCGTTTGTAGATATACCGTTTAGCTGGCGGGGACTTGAGTATAACGATCATTAGAACTTTAAAGCTTAATATTTCGCAAACGAATCCCAGAATCGAAAAATGATTTCCCACATCCACAATGTTTTTGAACGACCTTTCCAAGGACACCCCACACTACGGAAATAAACGAGAAAAAAAAAATCGTCCCCACTTTGTTACGTGTAGGGTACCACCTACCATAAGATTTTTTTTTTAATATTTTATTTTACCACTTTGTCGGCGTAGGTAGTTAATATGTACACCCATGCCAAATTACAGCTTTCTAGTATGTACCAGGAATCTCTGAGCTAACCCGGACGGATGGACGGAAATAGCAAAACTATAAGGGTTTTGTTGACTACTGAAACCTAAAATGCTTTTCCAGACCGACAAGTATTTGAAAAATTTTCTTTAACCCTCTTTTTTATACGTAGTCGGGTGCATAAATGTATGTATGCTATAGAATACTAAGATGTCTGCTATATTTTATAGTGATCTAGTAAGAAAGTTGTGAGAAGCCTCACTCGGTACATTAACTTGCAAGGCGCGTGGTACACACCCGTCGCCGGATCATGTCGGACTAGCTAAAATTGCGAAGAAATCCCACTTGCCGCCGCCGGCCCCACACGCTCGCCTAATTGCGGCTTGAGTGTCGATTTATTTGTGAATCATGTTTTTTTTATAAACACTGAATACCCAAGGTTTTTGGGAAAATGTAGTGCATAAGAATTAATTACTTACTCGAGTCTTGGGTGTTTAATATGTATATAAGTATGTATTTATCTATATAAGTATGTTTATCCGTTGTCTAGTGCCCATATTACAAGCTTTGCTTAGTTTGGGGCTAGGTCAATTGATGTCAATTGTCCCAAGATATTTATTTTATTTATTTATTACTTATGTTTGCATATATTTAAGGAAGCGAATGGTTTGTAGTCACCATCAGTATTAAGTTTTAGAAACACGAATGTGTAATGCTGCGATAGTGGATAGCTTTTTCAATCGCGGTACTTTTTGTGTTATCAAAATCTATGAAAATCGACTAACTTGGGAATACGCGTTAGGCGTGTGTGGTCTTCTTTGTAGGAAGGTTGTCGGTAAAGTAAAAGATATGGCCGTGGAAACGCTTTCTATCGCTTTAAACGCTTTAAAACACATAAACACAAACATTTTTCTCTTTGATAAAATAAGCAGCGCGAAACTCGTTGAAGTAGTTTCAGTCTTTTAATAGACATTGATCCAATATACATTTATGTACATCCAATGACACATAGTTACAAGGAATTTATTCTTGTTTGAAAACAATATAATATATGTACCCTGTGTATGTCATCATTTGATTAAATTACGTAGCGTTTTTGTCGTTTCCTCAAAATGACGTAAAAATTGGAATTAGAACAAACAAATAAGAAAGTTTTAGGTGGCTAAAATACGAGTAAAGTTATGGGCCAACTTTACTCATGATTTCTCGACACAATACAGTATAAATATATTTGTGGATCACCGGACAGTACATAAAGATTCCAGAATAAAAGAACTCTAGGTGTACATGTTGTGGATGTGAGCTTAATCATAAAATATTGATTGTACTCGTAAAATAGACAGCTAACTTTCGTCATGTTTTGTTTTACATGATTTTATTAAGTTTTTTTTTCAAATATCTCAGGGTCTCACATATTTTGTGGTGTCATTATTTCGCCCTAGACGTTTGGAGCTTATAAATTAACTACTTTATCATAACATTTGATTATATGTTTATTTACTTAAACTTATTGACAGATATATTAATGAAGACGATGTTAAGTCGGGTCTTATTTTCGTTGCGAGTATCTGCGCCAAAAGAGGCAGCCAAATCGTTATAAGGGCGTGGCGTGTTCGCCGCCTTCGGCCAATCGCCAAACTCTTATTAACAACGTATCTATACATAGTATACAATCTACTAGTACATAAGGATAAGCAACTCTAATTTGACAGATCCGTGTTCCACAAATGTTTAAAAGTGCGATACACTTAGGTGCTTTCAGTAGTGATCTTCATTGACATGCTTTAAAAACGCATGTTTATTTATAATTATGTTACAAATTATCCCCCTTATTTATAAAAAAATACAAATTTGTTGAAAAGTTGAAGTTTGGTTTGCATCTTAAAAAAGGAAAATGTGTAAGTGACAAATAAAGGCAAACAAATATGTACTAAGATATCGGAGGCTATATGTGTTAATTAATATGTTATGTTACGATTATATCAGTATCATAAAGAATCCTTCCAAAACATAAGTACCTACGTCTAAAATCGTTGCAAACCAATTATATCTACATAATATATAACGAAATGAGCACTCCGTGTAAACAACTACCAGTGCCAGTGAAAACAAGTTTCTTTTTGTAATTTGTAAATTTAAGAATTTGTAGAAAACCACAAAAAATTAAATTACATGAGCACCAATGGGTATACTTGCACGGCGAAAAAGCAATTACTCTAAAAATAAAGATTTATAAAATCCTTAATTTATACATAACATTATATTTAGTAAAGTTAAACATTGTATTTTTCATTTTCAGACGTCAGCTGAAGATATTTATTGGGAGGGCGAGGAAGAGGCTTCTAACGAGTTCCTCGAAGTAAAAGAAGACGACAGCAGCCTTACCACGCATCTGAAGCGGATAAAGAGGGGGGCATTTGATTTCTTTGGTAAGTTGCTATTATCAATGTCTATTGAATAACTGGATCTACATAATTGCTTGAAGCTGGCCACTAGGCATTTTACGGCCTTAATCGGAACAAATTAGAAGTAAAAATTGAAAAAGTACAATACAATACAATACAAATACTCTTTATTGAACACCACAAATCAGTACAAAACAATACAGAAACATAGAACAAAGTATACAATAGGCGGTCTTATCGCTTAATAGCGATCTCTACCAGACAACCTTTGAGACAGAGAAATAAGTTGGAGACAGTTTAAGTAGGTGGCGGAAACAAATAGACAGGAGAAACGCAGGGATAATAAAACAATACTTACATAAATATAATACATAGCTAAATAAATAAATAAAATAATACACACATACATACACACATAACATAATTGTATAATAATACTTAAAATAAAATAAATATGAGAATGTAATAACGAAAAGCATAAGAAGGCCATATAACAGAAAAGGAATAGATCAGAAGCAAAAGAAAATAAATGGGACTATAGACAGGAAGTGGATTCAATTAGTGACAAATAGTGAGATTTGAGCTGGTTCTTAAAAATAGGTAAAGTTTTAGCACGCCTTAGGTCTACAGGAAGGGCATTCCATTCCACAGACGGATAGATGTCATAGTAAAGGAGTCATGATAGAACTTGGAGAAAGAAGCAGGAACAGCAAGGAGGAAATTTTGCGCAGACCGGAGAGAAGTCAGGAATTTAAAACGCTCTTGTAGATAACGGGGAGTTGCAGGGTTAAAAAGAATGCCGTACAAAAGAGAAAGAATATGAGAGTTACGGCGAAAACGGATAGGGAGCCACTTGAGATGCGTGCGATAATAGGAGACGTGGTCATATTTCCGCAAACCGAAAATGAACCGGATACAGACGTTTTGAATACGCTCAAGCTTATTCAACTGCTCCTCTGTGAGATCAAGATAAGAAACATCAGCGTAGTCCAAAATAGGAAGAAGAAGTGAATTAGCTAGCGCAATTTTGGTCGCGAGAGGAAGAAAGTTACGAAGCCGCCTCAAGGACCCAACAGCAGCAAACACCTTCCTGCTAACCTCGCCAATCTGCGGAGCCCACGTCAAGGATCGATCCATGATAACTCCCAAGTTCCTCACCTGGAGCGAGAAAGGTATCAGCACGCCATCAAACAATATAGGCGGCAGATCAGTAAAATTAACCCTGCTGTGTTTACATATTAATTATATATATTAGTTTTCACCTTCAAATTCTAAATGATTATTACATAATCATCATTTTGGACCCGAGATTTGAACATTTAAGTAGCTTGCATTGATAATTTAGTTTCAATTTAAACTAACCATGTCAATTTAATGTAAACAATTATCAAAATATAATCATTACCAAAATATTTTAATGTGGCGTTGACTAATATTTGTTAAATGTAAAGCCAACCTACGAGTAGCTGAGTATTTTGCAAACGAATCCCTCTGTAACGAAAAATGGTTTTCCCATGTCCACAATATTTTTGAATGACGTTTCCAAAGACACAACACCCCAAGCCCCATCCCACGTGTAAAAAACATCTCCACTTTACGCGTAGGAGAGGTACCCTAAACAAAATTATTCATGACTAGCTGTTGCCAGCGACTTCGTCTGCAAAGAATTCGTTTATCGCTATCCCGCGGGAACTACGTAATTTTCCGGGATAAAAAGTAGCCTATGTGCTATTCCAGACTTTTCTCTATCTGTGTGCCAAATTTCATGCAGATCCGTTGGGCCGTTCTGGCGTGATTGAGTAACAAACAAACAAACATCCATCCATCCATCCATCCATCCATCCATCCATACTTTCGCATTTATAATATTAGTTAGATTTTATTTTACTACTTTGTAGTCAAAATATACACACATACCATAACAAATTACTAGTACTAAGAATCTCTTAGCTAAGCTGTGGACATAAAGACCGACAGACAAAGTATAAGGATTCCTTGTTGACTACGGAACCCTAAAAAGCAAAGAAAATTATTAAAGACAAGAAAGAGATGGCAGAGGCAAGGGTTGAAAATCACTGGTAAAGTGGGTCTACATTTTGGGCACAGTTTATGCCTACTTTTCAAAATGTCCAAAATAGCATTTAACATTTGAAATGATTATTAATCGTCATACTTACATATTTATGTCGACTTGTTAATTAATATTTATTCTGTTCTCTTTCAGGATCGATCTTTGGTACGACCACGCTGGCTCCGCCTGAGAACTACGAAACCGCGACCAACGTATTGCCTGACGAAGAGATTGTGTAAGCATTCATCAATAATTTTTCCATTTTTATTTAGCGCTTTTGTTTGTTGACAAATTCTTCAATTTAAAAAATAATAAAAAATAGCGGGAATAGTTATCTACATTGAGGTGGAAGGCCTAAGTATGGTGAATTGTTTTGGATTGGTCTTGTATTATTTAATATGACGTGTGAATAAAATTAAACCCCACATTTTCACATAATCACACGGGCACAATATTAATATTATGTGCTTCATGCATAGAAAAAGTAAATAAAAAATCTAGAAAATATGTATAGGTGGAATTCGTGAAACAAAACTCTCGTAGGTGCAGTCTAAAACAGCAAAATACACATACATACACCAAAATTAATGAATTAGGCTAAATAAAAATAATGAATAGTTTTAGTTTATTTTTAAGTTTTGACTGTTTTTTTTTATTTAATGAAGATAAGACATTAAATAGTAGATTGTACAACAAGAGCATAAAACAAGCCATTTTACCCGTGACGTTCATATAGCCACCCGAGCCGGTACGGCGAGGGTGGATAGACACGTCGAGGGGAAAATGGGTTTTATGAACGAGTTATACACTGCTTTTCACTTAGATTGCGAAGAAACAAAACAAAAACATTGCAAAAAAAGATTAATTAAAATTAAATGTGACATTGGAACAATTCGAAATACCTATTTAATGGTTTTTCCTGGCAAATTGACTGTTAGGAGTCAGTGTTATTTCCTCTTCACTTGACGAAATTATTGAATATTAATCATAAAACAGTAACAAATTGCAACATAAATCCTACTAAGAGAAAATAGGACGTTCCCGCCTGAGTTCCCGCCAATTATTATTATTATTTTTTTTTTTAAACGTGATACTGCGGTAAGGTTCGAGTAGGCCAGTGTTGATTTATATTTTAAAAAGTATTATTTTTCATGTACTTATTTGTTTCAATAATAACTTGCCAAATTATTGTTACCTAGTTTTAGGTACTAATTAAACAGTTTAATAGACCGCAGATTATAATAAAAAAAAAAACTTAAAAAAATAAACAAAATATGCTGTCGTAAAGTTTTAGTGATTGTTTGTGGCTGTTGGCACCCGATTGTCTTGGTCTTAGACGAAGATTTTACTTTATGCACAAGAGCATAAAATGCCATTTTATGCAGCCTACATCCAGCATAAAGTCGAACTTTTTGAGCATAAGACGTGAAAAATATTATTATACATACAATATAATAATATAATGAAACGATTATTTTTTCAGAGATGAAAAAGACGACGATGCAGACGCGGACGGGTCAGGCTTGCCGGGTGTCGTGGATGTGGAGCCTAAAGAAAGTAAATATTAATATATATAAATTAATCACATTGTGTCTACACTAATATCATAAACAGAAAATATTTGTTTTTTGTGTGTTTGTAACTTATTAGTATATAAATTCAAAAACTGCTGACCGAGTTTAAAAATTCTCTCATCACTAGAATGCTGGCTTTATCCCTAAATATCACAGCTGGGTAGTTATTAATTAATATTTAGTTGACTAGTAAATATACTTACCTATCTATCTATATACGTATATAAAAGAAAGTCGTGTTAGTTACACTATTTATAACTCGAGAACGGCTGAACCGATTTGGCTGAAAATTGGTGGGGAGGTAACTTAGAACCAGGAATACGTAATAGAATAAGTACTTTTTTATTTTTATTTTTTTCATTATTGTCCTTCTAACAATGTGGCTGCTATAGAGACCCGAAATTAGGGACGGAGGCAGTTCGTAGGTAGGCTACGTTAGTAAATAAAACCAGATACGTAAAATTTGACAGGGAGTTAAGTTTATGAGTAGGAGATGTCAGTTATGAAAGGTTTGTGCGACTGGGTCCCCAACTCCCCAAATGACTTGATAATACAGATTTTTGATATCCAGCAGACCTAATATTCCTTGAGGATCACACAGTAGAGGGGCACTATAAGAATGGATTTTTTAATTTCTTACGGGATCGAACATGAATACCTACTAAATCTTTGTAAACTATATTTCTTGAGGATAACAGTGGTGCTTTGAGAAAAAAAACTCACGGGATAGAAAATAAGAGATTGGTACATTTCCTTTAAAGTGGCTCTATCACTAGAACTCTTATAAAAAAAACCTTTTTATTGCTTACTAACTATGTCGAGAAATATAGCTAATGACTTTTTATATAATTTGGATATTCGGAAATTGCTTAGTTAATTGAAGATAAATTTAGTGTACGCGGACGAATCGCGGGTAAAAGCTAGTTATTACTAAATACCTAGGTGTTGTTAGGACAAACCTTGCAATTTAAATTTAATCCATGGATTGAAAGGAAGATACAATTAGGTAGCTAACAATAAATACAGCAGCATAAGTAACGTACAATCAATCTTTTTTTCATAAAAAAACCGGCCAAGTGCGAGTTGGACTCGCGCACCGAGGGTTCCCCATCATTATCTATAAATATAGGTAACCAGTATAAGCAGAGCCCTGCTCCAAAGCAAAATGTACGCAGTGTGGGGTCACTTTACATTGGTCACTGATATATACAGACATACATACTGTTAAACTGAATAAAAGCACTGGTCACCGGTATTCAAGAATATTTTATTTCCAAGATATTAATACAACGCTATTTCTAATACGACCATCGCAGGAAGAGGCCACGCAGGGAGCACTGTCTGTGTCAAACCACAGACTATAGCATTAGGCTACAAGGCAACGTTCAGGAATCAGTCTAACAATACATATTTACGGTTTTCGCAATTATTCCTTAATCTGTGCTATAAGACCTACCTTCATACCAAATTTCAAGATTCTGCGTTCACGGGAAGTACCCTGTAGGTTTTGATTCCCTTGAGAGTTGCGGAAATTTGCGGCATAAACGGCTGTATCTTTTGATTGCGTTGGCTTAGAAGTTTGATTTTTTCACAGCTTCAAGGGGCAGTGGACTTGAGTATTTGATATAAATTTCAGCTTGGTACCTCCACGCGTTCCTGAGAAAAAGGGTCTTGACAGACGGACGGACAGACGGACGGACAACAAAGTGATCCTAAAGGGATCCGTTTCTTCCTTTTGAGGTACGGAACCCTAAAAACTATTCGGGTATAAGGTAACATTGCGATTTCTGTTTCAGAAACCCTTCGCGTAAGCTTTGTGGTAATGCAACCGTACCAAAAGGAGTACTCCGACCGGGATTCTCAAGAATTCCAGAACTTCTCCAAGTCCCTGGCGAATGCCGTTAATAAACTTTACGAGGGCAATCCTGACATTAGGGGTACTCAGAGGGCCAGTCTGGTCAGAATCCAGTAAGTCATAAATATATATATTTTTTGTTTCATATTATGATACAGTATAACTAATTTCATCTAAATTCATCCAGCAGTTTCGGTGCAAAATAGCAACAAATAGCCTCACCCACAAATTTTTACTTATATCTATAACATTACATACCTACCTAGCAGTGGCGTGGCGTCAAGTATATCAGAAGGCAAGCCGAAGGGAACTCAGCTAGCCTTTTCCTCTAATTCTGCACATAAAATTGCCCAACTGCCTTAAAATAGGCAAGCCGGTGGGAATCGAGTTCTATGGATGCCACGCCACTGCTACCTAGTAGTATTTTGGTAGGTTGGATTGTGACTATGGTTGGAGCTAGCACATTTGGTTAAATGCTGTGTCTATAGCGTCCCAAACATTTGATTATAGGTCCCGCGCCACGGACGATTTCTCATGCAAGGTGACGCTGGACATAGTGACCACCGGCTACGACGATATGGACATGATCAAGAACATCCTGCGCGACCATATCCGCTACAGGCGCGCGCTCGAGAACCTGGCCGTCAGCGACGCCGACTTCAGCGCTAAAGTCATTGACCCAGGTGCTTAACTCTTTTTGGATAACTTGAATAACTTTACACAACTATCTTACGTTTATTATTCTTTGTTTTTTATTGGTTCTTTATTTAAACGGAAATTATAGTTGCTAAGACGCCAAATTCATATACATATTCAAGTTCATGCATGTGTTCAAAAGAAATACAATCGAATTAAAAACCCGTCCTAATTTGGAGTCAGCCAAAAAATATAGTTAGGTAATAAAACTTAAAAAAAAAAACTATTCCAAGCACCAGGCAGAATAAAAGATAGTTTTCACAATAATCGTTTTTGCAATTATCTATGCTCTTATGCCAGAAGCTGCAGTGGCGTGGCACATAGTAGCGTAGGTACAGTCTGTATGTGCCTATAAGCAATGTATGCTACTGATCCGACTGATCCTAAAAGAATTACATATTTTTATGTATAGCTCGCGCGAATGATCTGTGCGCATCTGACGAGATTCGGTGCGAAGATGGGATCTGTGTGCCTAACTCGGCTCGCTGCGACGGCAGACGAGATTGCTCTGATGGCGCTGACGAAATCGGCTGCCCTGGTATTTTTTTTTCTTTAATTTTATTATTTTGTTTTTTTTTGAGCATGCTTTTAATTTTTGTGTTTTTTTTGGTTTTCCTGAAGTTTTTGATAATGGAAACGACAGTCAAACGACGGTGACGACTGAGCCGTCTCGCGATCCACAGGAGAACACGATTCCTTACCAGCCCGAACAACCTGAGCAACCTGGCCAAAATGAAGATGTAACAATGGCCGCAATAGCCCTACCGACGCCGTGGGCACCCACCCCAAGTAAGACCAAGCTGAGTTAAATAAAAATTACGGAAAAATTACAGTAACCCTAATAAGGAAGTAGGTACCTACTTAATGAATGTCATAAATACCCGGCTTATTCATAGTATAGATAATTATGATTGTACACAGCTATAAGCGGCATTTCCAAATACATAATAGGTATATGTTGATAGTAAAAATTAAAAGTTTCTGATTTGTACAAATATTACGCCAAATTATAAGTTGTTGCAGAATTCTCTAATAAATAGTTAACTAATAATGAGATGGACGAGCCTCGCAGTAGTGCTCCAAGTATGAAAATGTGCAACGAGTCCTGTGTCCCTGATGAGGTTAACATGCAGAAAAAGATGATGACAACGATGATCATGAGTTCTCTTTGCAGATTGCCGTACTGACCAAATAAACTGCGACGTAACGCGCTGCGTGGAGGTGTCCCGACGCTGCGACGGCTTCGCGGATTGCGACGACCGCACTGACGAACTCAACTGTGGAAGTAAGTCGACGTAATATTACTGTAGATTATTACAAGACGCGACTGCCAGTGCCTTTCTTCCATTCATCGCTATTCTACTTTTGCAAGATGCCACTTCAAAAGGCGACAAAACAGTCGCGCTAACTCTACCACCGACTCGAATCTAATTTAATTTAATTTCATGAGTACATGTCGCGTATCGTATACACGTAACGTAACGTTCTCGTGTTCATTTCACGCGATCTGAGTATTCTTTCCTTTAACGACCTATAACTTTTAATATTTTTTATTCAACTACACGTTTGGGACAAATCTTAGAAAATCAATTTCCAGAGGTCAAATAGACTTAAAATTTGGTAGGTAACTTATGTAGAATTACGAGTATGTAGATTGAATGACACAATGCAAGTGTAATCAATCAAAAGTACCTGTTTACATGAATTTATTACTACTTACAAGATTTTATTACACTTGCAACCTATTTTAGTTTGGGTCAAATCATGAACGTTAATAATATGAAAGAAGTGACCGTACTTGTACGGTCAACAAAAATATGTACACTCAGCAAAAAAGTTTGTATTAAAAAAAAATAGTTATTTCGGGTTTTCCAGGTTATTTATACTACGTGATTGGGAGTTACCCTCAAGATCTTCAAATACTAGTTTGATTTCTAGGTCAAATTTAGTTTTAGGGGTTGTATGGCGAGCGACCCTTCAGAGGCCATATTGTACAACGCGCGGGTGCTCGCTGTTTCATTTACGTGGTCATTCTTTCTCACTGTTTTGCTTTTGGAAAAAAAATGTGAGTGTGTTTGTGATATTGACTTTGTTGAACAGTAAGTATGGCTTCTTGTTTATTATTTTGAAACCTGATACTATTATCAAGCGTCAGAATAATTATAATTAGGTATTTGTCTTTTTGCTGCCAATCGCACTTAGAATCACAACTAGACTCATACTCGTAATTTCTTTTTGACACGTAGAATAGGATAAGGAAAGATGGATACGATTTTTTTTATTTTTATTAAAATACGATTTAGATATACTAAAGAAATTTTGAAGAGTTGTACTGCAGTGAGCCGTAAGTGGTTCCAGGCAAAAATAAACAGACAAGTGCTACTTAGTCTGATTCATCATCATAGTTTAAAGCTTCCAGGTAAATTCAACATTCGTAGTCTAGGTACCTTACCTACCAACGTATTTAGTACTAAGTGTTAATAAATCTGTAAATAAAAAAGTAACAATAACTACACGGCGAGCAAATGGTTGGATCGGTATAGCTTCTTAAAATATTTCAATGCATACTTACAGACGATTATACAAAGCAGTTTTCTCTAGCTAAGGCAAAAACTTCTGAAATATTATGTAATCATACTGTATACCTATGACTACCTATGCATAACTACACTAAAAACCTAAAAACGGCAGTTAGGTGTAAATGGAAGTATGTAAGTACAAGTACTTAACAATTTGATCATTTATATTTAAGATACACTCATCAGCTTCTCGAAGTGTGTCGATAAAACAATTTTCACAGCGTAGAGTCACACGTGGAGAACCGATGCAAAACGACGTCTCAAAATATTTAAAAGTACGTACTTAATAACTTTTTATTGAGCAAGAGTATATACTTAAGTGATCGAAGATATACATTAACATAGCTCATGCAAGTGCGTCGCAAAAGAATAGTACATTACACCCTCGAGGGTGGTGAAATAAAGAATGTGTCTGATCGCAGCAACTCTGTGACCTGAGGCTTTCTTTATCGCCGCCCGAGGTGTGTACACAATTTTACTTCTTCCCCTGGCCAGGAAGGGGAAATTTCCGTTTGCGTAGCGGGCGGTAAACTGCTACTTACGGCCCGGGGCGACGTGAAAATTATAAGTGCTGTAATGTAATGTAACCAACCACCCGCAACAACTCTTTTGCTGAAGGAAAGCCAATTACATACCTTGGTACTCCGGAGCCACACGTGTTAGTAGCTACGTCTGTATAACATTTATGTTTTCATACAAAATCCTGCTTCCAATATGCCGAATCAAAAACATGATTCTTACATAGACCCGAGCCAGCTATCATCACCAACAAGACACTAACGTGTTCAAATTCTATACCTACTAGTTAATTTTGGAGGCCTAAAAACCAACTTCTTTGTCTCAAAGATTGACTTAACTCTACAAGAAGAACTACATGTAACTGTTTTATTTTCCCTGTACTTATACAGCATGGCTTTGAAACATGCATGTATGGCATTATTTGCGTTTCATTTCTCAAACGAATTTCCTCTAATTCTCAAAATTTGAAAAAAAAAGATTCTGACCATTGATTGAGAACCCGCTCTTTTTTGAAGTTGGAACAAAAAAGTTTAGTATGAAATTATTGTTCAGAATCAGAATCAGAATCATTTATTTGTTAGTATTATACTCTGTGATACAAAAGGTAATTATTAAGATTGAAGAATTGATGTTATGGAACGAGAAATGCTAGCTTTTTAGAATTAAACGTACATGGATACAATCAGGTTGAATTATTGGGCAAAAAACCATTACGAACTTCTCGTTTGCTTAATCTTAAGAAAATTATAAACTCGGTTGTCTTGAATATCGTTTGAAAGAAGAAAAGAAAAAAAATTGAAGCATCGATGTTCATCATTACATCCACATCTTTTTCTGCTTCAAGTGCAACCGTCCTATCATTGCTTTATCTTGTACCGTCAATGTTGTGAAGAGTGTGAGCGAAAATATGGCAGTTTTTAAATTGAAAAGGTAAAAATTCTTCTCCGGTGTGCTTTAAGATTAACGGATTTACGCTTTTTTGCTCAGCCCCGACGCCAGTCAACCAGAATACTGTAGCTGCTCAAGATGAGATGACATTTTGCAATTCCTCGACCCCACCCTTAGCTGCATCTCAAGCTGTTGTGATTATAGAACTAATCGCAGAAATGCGTCTACTTCGGGAAGAAATGAAAGCAGTACGAACTGAACTGAAGGAATCAAGGGATGCTACAATCATAGGTCACACAGCCGCAGTCAGAGCATGCAATCAGAGATTAGACGATCTTTCGACACAAGTGGACAATATAGAATGTCAACATGATAGAATGAAGGAATCCAATACCTCTGTTAAGGAACAAACAATAGTAAACAAGTCGAATATCAGCGACAGCAAAAAATACAAGCAGGATAATCCTGTAGTCAACGCGATATTGAGGGGGGCTCTACCATGAACCATGATTACTTTCTAATATTAATAGAACGGTGGACAAGAGCCAACTTGAAGCTATGTGCTTGCTTGCGTACCGTTTTGTTAATCATTTACGTTTGCTGTCGATACAGTGTTTTTTCTTATCGTAAACGTATATTTCTGTGCCATATTTATTATCATGTTTATTGTCCTTCTTTGAAAGAGGATTATGTTTGTTTGTCGATTTTAAGTAAAATTATAATTTAATCGCACCTACTTTGTTACTCATATAGGTTTGATATTTTTGAATATGTATCCGTGTATCTATGTACATTATATTTTTTATTACTTATTATGTTGTTCAATCTAGTTTATAATACTCTGAAGTGAGTAAATTCACTTTTCATTCAGGAATGGTTTTCATTTCAATTGCTTATTGTTACTTTATATTATTATTGAATTAGATTGTTGGAGTTACGTGCCGCTAGTGCCGCTTTTCCTATAGGTTGTAACGTTTATACGAGAGCGATCAAGACGTTTCTTGTGTAAAAATCTCACTAGTGACGCTCAGAAAACGCAAGTCGCTCCGCCGGTCACGCAGACGGGGTTGGGCCATTACAGTGGAATAAAGAAATTCATAAATTAATACATATACAAACACCAGTGAGATTGTTATGAAATTGATTGTTTAAGTTATGAATTATTTACACTTTATCATTGTAAGTAAATTATCCACTTGAAGTTAATTTATATAAAGATATGAATGGTTTTTCAACACGTGCTTATAAGTTAGATCATCATACCAAACGGTAGGGAACTTGCATAACTTTTATTAGGTACTTATAGGTAAGTATGTACTCGTATTATATACCTAAAATTGGTAGGTAAAGATCACACAAAAAAAATTGTTTCTGTATTTTTACTACTAGCCATATAATAACGAAGATATCCAGAAACGGTCTATCTAGCAGCAGCTCGTATGTGTTCTTCATGACGTCATAGGGGTATTAATTACTAACCAAGATTATTTTAGCAGATTTTCGTCTGAGTGTGCTTTGCAATGGAAGTATCATTATTAAAATTACCGCCAAGTGCATGTTGTCGTTTGACGTATAACAGAGGGTTCCAAAGCCTAGTTGAAGTTAAAACAGTCTTATTACGATTACTATGCAGGAATATCTGATAGTTCGGCTATTCATTAAGAGATGGTGGCATTAAATATTGGTTTTACAAGTAATATTTTTGATAAAAGCGAAATAGATTTGCAACATAAGTATTAATCAGTGAAAGTTATTATAGCAAAATACCAAACTCTAACAAGAACAAAATATTTACGTTGAAAGACGACATGTATTTTAAATAGAAAACTACTATTTGAGTGAGACTTATCATATCAATGTAAACAACGGATTCCTCTAGCGTGTCAATTTTTTAATAAGAATATAAGAATCGCTCAACATAATTATTTCGAACGAACACGGGGCTGACTGGTTGGTTTGGTCTTCACTCGACTTCAACACAAGAGTACTTATCCAATTGAATTGTTTTTAAACTGTTGATGTGATCATGAACGGACAAATTATCACGATAAATATCAAAATTTATTTTTACTGCTAGACTAGACTAAGGTATCGCTATTTTTTAACTTCAATGCATTCCAAAAAAGTGTTTTAAGTTTGAAGCGTTTGTCTGTCTGTTGCGCAGTTCCAAAGTTTTTTCTTTCTTTAGTTTCTCCGTTTATACTAGTTTAGGTATCATATATATATATATATGTTATAATGGAGTTGAGCTTCTGCTTCTTTATAAGAATTACGACATTAAAGCCGAGTTGGAATGTTGAGTGCGGTCTGTGGGCGGACATATGATCCTCAAGTGTTTTAATCATATCAATCCCGAGCTCGTATTTAACTGTTTATGCTTGCCGCCCTGCTTTATTATGTCATGGTTGGTAACGATGTTGCTATACGATTCATCATCATGCCATACCTCTTAAAATGAATAGTAAACCGTTAAGCTATTGTTACTTGTAAAACATAAACCAATACAATCGGGCTAAATATGAAAAACTATACTTTTTTGACCTAAAACAAAACTGCTTTGAAAATCGTTTTGTATCCTTTCTAGGTTTTTTTTATATAGTTTTGTAGAATATTACTGAATACATCCATATTTTTATTGAATCGTACGTTTTACATCATTTTACCTCAAACGGACGCACTCTTCCCACCCGTTATTGCTTGAACATCTCATCGCATTATTATGATGACTTTAACATTCTTCACATACAGTTCGGAAGCTATCTTCATAAGTACCTACTCACTCGAACGTTGCGTAAGACTTAATAATATCGTTACTAAAGTCATTGCTCGATTTAAACTTCATTAAAATACCAGGTTTACTAAATAAATAGACACGCTCAATACTTGATAATGCGTTTATGACATTATTATGCTGAGAAACATACAGTTAGTAAGACAGGAACAAAATCAAGTGAAGGTAGTTTATTACATATTTTATGCAAATAAATTAGTGTTAGTTAAATATATATTTGCTTGTAAGTAGTGCAACTTTTTGACGTTATTTCTATTAAAAGATTCATGTTAAGTAATAGCTGTAATCGTAATACCTATATCAATTATTCTCGTTAACAAGTCGCTGACAACACTGCTGATTACAACGAATTGGTTTGCCGCTGACCCTGACGCATTCCTGAGAGTTTATTTTAATTGTCCGGAGCCCGTTGTGATTTAAAACAATCTAAGGGAGTGCCCTTAGTCATTAGGATTGCTTTCACTTGCATTACTAATGAAACTCACAATACGTCACTAACATATTATTATTCTTAAATGAACGGCACAAAAACACTGGGTGAAAATAATAAAAATAGTATAGGTACCTACTTATATATACCTATTATTGCATTTGGAGTTTTATTAAAGTAATCTAAATAAGCTAAAATTATTATTTTTAATCATCAAGTGAAAGCAAAACGTTTGAAATAGAAACAGTCGCTGCTGTAAAATGTAGTAGTCAAGATCTACATAAAGCTCGGCGTAGCGTATGCAAAAGCGTTCCAGTAATTACTGCAAAGACGTTTTATAGTTGGCCACTCCTGAAGTCACCCGCTTGTACTCTACCTTATTGCAGTTCACTCGTTTTGTTATATGTACTTAAGTAATATGCGTAACGTGACAGTGCAGTCGCCATCAGGCACATCGGAGCGGTCTGGGTGTTCGGAAATGTATACGAACACAACCGTATTGTCAAGCACGTAAGTCTAGATGTATCTAAAAGTGAATGTGCCATGATAATTTTATATTTTCTATATATTTATAAATACATTGTAAGTACTAGAGGTGTCCAAAATACCTATTAGAATGTTTTTCTTCCGTGTAAATTAGAATCGTAATTAGGTCTCGTAAAATCGTTGGTAAATTTATAATAACAGGGTCATGTATGTCAAAATATATTATGTTCAAAGACCTTTCTCAAAACACAATACTTATTCAACAGATTCTGAAATGACATAAGTTTACCCTGATTATATTTTACCAGACTTCGTAAAATTTTCACAAGTAGATACCTATATTAAAGGTACCAAAAATACAATACAATACAAATACTCTAAAAAAACCTAGAAAATACCTAGATTAACTAGCTATACATATCTACGCTGACTTTTTGCCAAGTTTCTTGCGGCGCATTCTTCTTGGCAATGATGGTCTTTCCGAATGCGCTGGTAAATAAAAAAAAAGACATGTAAAAGAGCCCTTGGCGGCCTATTTGCAAAATAAACTTTTGACTTTGACTTTGACTACATAACTTTTTGATTGTGTGAGAAATTAAAAATAGTGTCGAAACGAGGTCAAGAAGCGCACTGAGTGCTTGCATCGGAGCCTGCGTGAAGTCGCGCAAGTGCCGATGCGGCAAAATTAAATTCTCTTGAACACGAAATTTTTCATAAATCACATCTTCTTACTTAGGTACTCCATCTTAGTCTCTTGCAAAATCGAAGACTCTTTAGCGTTACAGCTTCTATCTCTCTAATATTGCGAGTGTTGAACACCAACAATCTCATAATTTAATCATTAAGTTAACTAGTCAATGTTTCGTTTCTCATTAAAAAAGTAGGTATCCTTATAAATACGTAAAACAGTTCATAGTTCTTAGTTAATAAAATTCATGCACTTTAGACTGCAGAAAGGTATATCTACTTCGTTAAAATGTGAATGAAAATGCAACAAAGCTTCCATAAAACGATAGCAAAGCACGATTCACCTGTTTCAAATGACAAATTACCAAAAGTTTTATATAAAAGATATGAACCTAATTTTCATAATAAGACAATTGAAAACTTGATGCATCGCTTACCGTAAGTTTTTTAGTGCAGCGCGCAATCGGTATCTGTAAATTTATCGATTTTTGAAAGTAAAATAAAATAAAAGGAACAATAAGGAGTTTGAGAAAATGTCGGTGCAATATAGTTTTACAGACTCATAATTATGAGCACATATTTCTAGATACCTAATGAACTTATATTAAAGTTAAAGTTAAATTGCTTGTTGCCTGTTGGGTATTAAACAACTTTATGCTGTTATTTATTTATTTGTTTAAAATAAGATAACAAAGGTCAAAATGGTTGTGTTGTCAAAGTTACCGATATGTTTACACCACAAAGTGACAAAAAAATTGTAGATTTGCATAGGTACCGCATAGATAGATGATAAGGTTTATGTTCAGTCAAGAGCAAAAGTACTAAGTGATCACCTTTTGCCTTGTCACAATGGAATAGGGTCTACAATGGAATGAAAATGATCACTTACTTTTGCTGTTGACTATAACTACGATCTATCTATCTATACATACATAATAAAGCTGAAGAGGGTCGAAAGTCTGTACATGGAAGATATAAAAAAAAATAAGCTGGGGATAGGTACTTAGAATCGATAACAGAATACGTTCCAACAGTTTTTAGAATTTTTGTCTGTTTATCTGTTTGTCTGTAAACTGTTTATCCGTTTGTCTATATATTTGTGCGCGCATCACGTGAAAACGGCTGAACGGATTTTGTTGGAAACTTTACTAATCACCGGCCAGGTTATAGGCTACTTTTTATCCCGGAAAATTGCATAATTCCCGCGGGGTAGCGATGAACATGTCAAAAATCGCAGCTGCCTAGAGTCGGAACGTATATAAATATTGATTCAGTATCATAGTGCACTAAGGAGGGATTTTCAAAATTCCCACGGGTTTAATATCGCTTATTACAAAAAAAATTACCAATTAAATGTCAGAATAGGGGTGTTAAGTGCCTGTTCAAATAGGCATTTTTTTTTATAAGCCTTTTTATTCCGAATTCGCTACAATTACAGTAAGTACATGTTGTTGTTGTTGTTATAGTCGTTTTTTTTTTGTTTATTAATTTGTCGCGTTATTCGGCGTGCCTCATGGCATAGGCCTCCTCCGTGTATTGGAGAGGGTTTGGGCTATAGTTCCCACGCGCGCCCAGTGCGGATTGGGAACTTAACACACACCATTGAATTTCTTCGCAGATGTGTGCAGGTTTCCTCACGATGTTTTCCTTCACCGAAAAGCTCATGGCAACCAATATGTGACTTTTGTCAATAAATGAAGTCTACGCGGTCGAAGTCGCGGGCAAAAGCTAGTATTTACATAATTTCACAACTATATTTTTGACCTAATAATAATTTCATACGATAATTGGATAGTAGGTACTTGTTTAATTGAATTGTTAGATCAGGTTTTTCTGTTAATGAGGAAGGTTATTCCTATCAATAAAAAGGATTCAAGCATTTTTTAAATAGTCACCCATTCCCCATTTTCTCCGTTAATTATGTAGGTACTTACTTGACAGATAAAACAAGGATTTCAAACAGATCGGCTTGATTAAGACAAAAAAGTGAAAATATAAAAAAACACGCAATTAATTAATTAGTTATTATAAATATTATGATGTCGATTCAAAATTTGCAAAAATTTATCATTTTTTTGTTATAAAGTATTAACATCTATAATATCGACTATTGCACCTCACTGCTCCATCAGTTCGCGTGTTGTCATCAATCGATACTCGGTATTCATTATAATTGCATGTCGTTACTGTGCTTAAAAATTATTCCTAGCTTAGCTATTACGCGATGCGCCATGCCTTATCTGCACGTACATCTCGGTACGGTGACATCGCGGCCACTTTGCTAGGCCCGGGTATGCTAGTGGTCATTTTTAATCTTTTCACTATAGATATTAAGAAAATTGACCTTTAAAGAGATCAATTTTGATAATGGCAATAAAACATGTTTAGGTAAACGGACAAAAACACTAGTCTCTTGCCTTTGATCAAACTGTAGTTACTATAGGTACTTTTGAGTTCATTATAATGATGTTTTCCCTAAATGAGCTTAAATTTGGTGAGACACCGTGTACGTAGATATTAGATATAGACTTACTCTACTTAAAAATATTTCCTTTAATCAGTTATGTTTATCAATTGGCATTGTTCATTTTTTTTAGTATGCTCCAATTCGAAAACCATTTGGAGGAAAACCATCAAATAACCGATTTATCTTGTTCGATTTCAAAAATACTTTACGATTGCAAATATTTTTGTAAAAGTACTTTTGACCTTTGTTTGATCTAACAACCGGGTTTTGCGTAAGAATCGGGCATTAAATGTTTGCCACAAAAATGAAAAAAAAAAGTTTAGCTACGGTATCTGTCATGCTGTCACTGTCACATCTACATCATAACATTACATTCTGACTTAACCTACAAACATTAGAAATAAAAGCAAATTCAAAGTATAAAACAGTTACAAACAATGGATATTTATAAAAAAATGTTTTCTGCCGGGATGCAACAATGCCTCTAACTAGCCCCCGAATAGCCCCAACAAAATTATTGTGAAAATCAGAGAAGGTTTGCGGAACGAATAGTGTACGCAAGCTAATGTGGAATATTTCAAAGTTTACACGATGTATTGTTGCGAAGACCATTTTAATGTAAGTAGGAGTCAGGAAAGATGTGCAGAAGTGAAACGAAAAAGCAAAAACAGCACAGGAAACAATAACAACACCAACGAACGGAAAGATTTCGAACACGCGAACATTTGTTGACATTAAACGTGAGTTTGACGTTAAATTCACACACACATTCACAGATCTATGACGTTGACATATAGACAAAACCATAGACAAAACCGTTTTTTTATATTTTTGTATGAAGGCGATTGGGATCCTACCGAAATTAACAAATTATCAAACAGCGAAAAAATATTTATTATTAATAAACAAAGCTACGTAGAAGCATAATATTCAAATTAGTTCCTTGAAATAGTCCATTCTATCAAATAAAGGTGTTAAAACCACCGCTTAAAAAAAATGAACAATGCCAATTTCACATGAAAGGCGTAAACTTCAATCAGTTCATTATCCGTTTATACCAATGCATTACGCACTATCCACAATCCGTTTATACCTTGTCGAATCAAATTAATACTTAAATGTAAATAATCTTTACTGTGGAAAACGATACAATAATGTACACTCGTGAAATCCATTTAACAGATCTGATGGCCCTTTGGCCTTTGTCAACTAGGGTAAAATTGCATTTCAATTAAATGTAGAGGTAATTTGTTGTTTGAAACTAGAGACAGCTGCAGGATACATGGTGTTACTACCGATGGCTATCAATTATAAATCCTCTTTGAAGTGAAAAATTAACGGCTGTAAGTATTTTTTAACCCAACATTACATTTTTTATTCTTGACTATTCTTGATATTGCTATTAAATTTATTATATTTGTCGAATAAAGAAAAATGTTGCTCACGTTTCTTTATCGACGCTACTTTTTTAACTGTAAGTACCTACTTGCATCATCCTATCTAAACAACTACCTACCAAATTTCAAGTCAATCCAACCACTGGAGGAAGTGGATGAAATACAACTGCGTGCTCAACTGCGTGTGTTTGGTTAGTTTGTAACCAAATAACAAACTAACAAATATTAAATGAAAACTTGTAAAAAAACGCAAGTTACCTTTCCAGACGTACGGTCTTGGCGTCAACCGGGCTGGGACGAACTAATTGGTAAATAGGATAATCTTTTGACGTCAGACCCTAAATCAACGACTACTTTTACAGTCTCGACTTGCGTTTGTTAATAATCCCGAACGTCTATTGGAACTGCCAGTAGCTGCAATACAGATAAAAAAAAACACTGATAGAAAAGACCTTGATTGTTTATCCGCTAGTTTCGCAAACAGATACATTCTTTCATTTTCTTTATATTTGTTTACGGCGCAAGTTTGACCGTAAAGTGCATATAGAACCTAAAAATTTTACATGGCGGGGTCAAGCCGTCAGCTGCGCGGGAGCACGTCATTAACTATTAACATTCACGTTAGCCTGTCTGTCACTTAAACTTCTATAATGCTGTAAGTGATCGTTCCTCCGCCTTTCGTGAGCAAACGGCCCCGTTGACGTAAAATAAGTTTCTCTATGAAATTGAATACGGGGCGCGTCGCGTGCCGGTATTCATTTCCCGAGTTACCCACAACCAATGTCTCTCTTAGCAATAATGGGGTAACTAATAAATTGGCCGTATTGGTTGCTTTAAGTGCCGATAAGTGCGCCCGGTCAATGTTTAGGCGATCCCAGATAACCCACGTTTAGAGGCCGAATATTCTTGTGTATAAATTGATAGTGTGACATGATTTTAACGCATGTGACTTGACCTACTATGGATTACACAAGTAATGATACATCTTTTTAATAGTAAGATAAAATAGCAAGTTATCTAAGAGAACTTGTTATATTTAGGAACACAATCAACGTCAAACATGTTAAAATTATCTTGTAACTAAGCGTGTCTATACTAACTACTAGCTTTTGCCCGCGACTTCGTCCGCGTAGAATTAGATTAAAAACTGATGTTGATAGTTATTTCGGCAATAATTATTTACGTTATAACTCTAGGCAGCTATGACCTTTCACATGTTTATCGCTGTCCTGCGGGAACTGTTCAATTATTCGGAATAAAAAGTAGCCCATGTGTTAATCTAGGGTGAAAGCTATCTCCGTTCCAAATTTTATTCAAATCTGTCCGACCATTTTCGCGTGAAAAAGTAACAAACATACACACACACACTCACAAACTTTCGCCTAATATTAGGGTGATAGCTTTTTCGATTCCGTTTTTTTCCCGTTCCCGTAAGAATTTCGGGAAATGCTCTTTTAATGCTCCCATACACTCCCCAAGGAACCCACTTGCCAAATTTCACTTTTTATAATCACCTACTTCCATGATAAATTTGAAGAGTCTAGTAATTATAGTTCATAGGATTTCGTTGAACTTAATGTATATATCCCATTTTTTCCTTATCCCGTGGGAATATCCAAAAATCCTGAAATTAGTTTCTTAGTTTTGTAATCACCTACTTGTGTATCAAATTTGAAGAGTCTAGTTATTATAGTTACTGAGATAGGGTCACTCGGAATTGAATATATAAATCCCGTTTTTTCCTTATCCCGTGGGAATTTTCAAAAATCCTTTCTTAGTGGATGCTTACATTGTATAAGGTATCTATGTGCAAAATTTCAAGTCTCTAAGTCCAGTGGTTTGGGCTGTGCGTTGATATATAGTTAAGTCAGTCAGTCAGTCAGTCAGGACTTTGGATTTTATATATATAGATTACGTGTATAATACACTACCGTGAAAAAATAACGGGTCCCTTTCCATTCAAAGCTGTATGAAAAGTGATCTGTTATTTGTACTCGTCAGTATACGAATAGACGAAATCAGTAAACTGGCCAGCGTAGCTCTCACAGGAAGATTATTTCTTGATCATGTGAATGTATGTGCACCAAAATTTAAGCTAATTTGACCACAAACACCATTGGGTAAAATTTAAAATCAAAATAAAAGATTGTGAAAGTGCTATACAAAGATTTTTTTGTTATTTGACGGTCTGAACCTAATTGAGCAAGCTTAATAAAAATATAAAGTCATGAAAAAAATTACAATCAATAGGACTTAGGGTCTTCTTTTTTATTTTCATCACTGCCTCGAATCACTTAAAAAAGTTTAACTCCATCCTGCTCTACTCAAGGTCGCTTTACTCTTGTATTTTTTTAATTTTGGTTTGGGCCATAAACAACGTCCTTAGCCCGTCCTCTAATTTGCAACCTTTCCAATGATATTTGAAAACAAAAATCTTGGCCTTTAAATTACTTTACTTTCCAGTTTTTATCTAATAGTCTGATCACATTTGTACCGTTTACTGGTTTTGTAATTATTTTGTCCTTGGAATCCTATATCCTGGGAGACAAAAACAGTTTACGATATACACAGTTTTGTGATAATTAGCTAGATATTAGTCTCATCATAGTATAAGAGCGCGCGGCGCAGAAAGGTAGGCAGGTTGCGATAGGTGGCCCGGTCGCGGACGCACCGCGATGTCGCTTCCGTCGCCGTCCGAGACGGAACGCGCGACATTCGGATCGGCGACGTTATCAGACTCTTGTCGCCCGCACACCTGATTTATACCGCCGGCGGAGCATTCGTGAACTTTGCACTGTCTGCTGTTAACGTTTGCCAGTTAGGTACGAATGCACAGATTAGAACCATTAATGCTCAAAAAATTATAATTAGATATTGTACTGGACGTCGTGTACTTTACGTCGAACGATATTGGATGCAATAGTCGGATCAACATTAAATTTGGTATTTAGATTTAATAATTGATTCAGTTATAAGACGTTAATTAACGTTATTGACGTATTATACTAAAAAGTTTACAGTCGTTACATGATATGATAAGGTTTTCTTAGTTCCCTGTTGCTAGTTTTCCGCGTTTAGACTACGAGGCTAGCCGAGGTTTTAGGATTAATTTATAATTTAATTATACATATTAATAAAATCTCGTCCTTTTTGCTATACCTATAATTCTTCTCCATATGCAATATATTTTTTATCTTTTGTGTGCGATATCTTTTAATGTCTCAATTTAAAACCTTTGTTCACCACACTTAAGGCAAATAAACATTTCATTTCATTTCATTTTATAAAAAATATATGTATACGCCTTCTTGAACGACTGGATACTTACCGCAGCAGACCGAGAGCAGTGGAAGAGTTGGGGAGAGGCCTTTGCTCAGCAGTGGGACACAATAGGCTGATAATAATAATAATAATAAATAATATGTATAGGTACCTACTAGATATAACCGATAAATGTTTTCTGGTCCGTGACATAAAAAAATATAAACTTTACTCGGTACGTACGCGATTTTTGACGTTTCTCTTCTCACGTGCAATGAATTTAATATGATTTCTGAGCTATAACTATACCCATCATAGAATTGTTTATTGCTCTCAGAATTTGATCATTGCCATTTAAAGAACATTTTGCGACTTCACAATTCCATTGCCCGCAACAATTGACCTCTATGAAGAATATGACGGTGTAAATATGTACCTACCTAAGTTAAACACTTGCTGGACATGATGTGCGTTAACGTTATTAAAAGCTGGCATGGCTATGATGGCATGAAACGATGAAATCATTGTCTTTATGATTCCTGTTGAGTCAATTATATTTCTACGCCAACAAGAACAAATTTAACTGTGTTGTCACTAAGAACTTACCTACTGTGATGTTATATTGAAATCGCTTGTTTCCTTTCAGCATTATATTAAAATGTAAAATCGTTTTGCAAAGCTACGTATAAATAGTCTTAATTTATTTTTGTTCGCACGACTGATTGCGAAAAACTAGTTCAATTAAAAAATTCCGTGAAAATGGGTATAGGATATTGTCTAATAAACTGCAATAAAGTAAACAAACGCGTTTTGCGAAGTTAGTGTCAGTATTTTTAGATGGTACGTGGTCGCGGTCGCGCGCCGGCTAGGCCTGGGCCTGCGCGTTGCGTGCGCCGCCCTCGTTTAACACAATTTTATGACATAGTTCCGACTCAGTATTTCACTTTTTGTTTAAACTATGTCTGTCAGGGCATGTGCCAGCAATCATGTCTCCTTTTGTTACATGCAAGAAGTATTTAATATTATGATTCGGTACCAGCGACCAAGCTTTGCTGGATGTTTACAAAATTAATGTTTTCCTAAAGGTCAGGCATTATTGCAGTTTTGAGATCGCCCGATACATAGCCCGAGCCCTCTTATTCTGAGAGGAGTAGCTGTGGGACGTATAAAGCTGAAGATGATGGATCATACATACCTACTTGTACGTGTATTACTAAACGGACAAGACAACGTACCTATTTAGTTGTATTGGAAAATACTGTATTATCAGATACTGTCAACCTCGAAGTATGTTACTTACGAGTATATTACCAAGTGGATATCATTCAATATTCTAATTGAAGCTACTACACCCGGACGACACAAAAAAAATCATTAATCTTTCGTTGAGAGCACTTATATTTTAGAGCCGTTAGAGACATTCCTAAGTATTTACTGGGAAAAGATAGATCTTCGTAAGCTGTTTCAAATATTGAAATGGATATATATTTTAAACGGCCCAGAATGGTGAATACGAACTAGGTACGCATCGTTTTAATCATAGCAGATGAAGTAAAAACATTGTTCACATTTTTGGTCAGCTTGATGACACCAAAATAAACAATATCTATCTTATCCTGCGAGTAGAAGGTAGGTTTGTTTAGCCGAGAATTTGGCGAGTGTGCGCTGCAGTCAGAATTATCGCAAAAATGACGTCAAGTGCTTTAGAGCTGGCTCGAATGGTTATTATCCATGTCCTCGTGTAATGTAGGTTCTCATTTCTTAAATAACTAACCTACTTGGAAAACTTGAAGCTGGCACTGCTTTTCGTAGGAATAGAAAAAAAAAATCGTGGGCCCAATCTCATCAATTATCGGCTATAGTTAAATTTAATAGACTATTGCTATCTATCTTTTGTATATACATGTGTGACAAAAACATCATCACCGGAGAACGGATTAAACGATTATGCCAATTGTATTTTTGTTGTTTCGTATAATTATAGGTATTCGTACCTACTTAATTCGTTTTAAGGTAAGGTTTATGGGACAGAAAATTTTAGGGGATATAAAACTGTACCTAACAGGTCGAGACAACAAATTAACAACAAGGCAGTTATATAGTTACTTTAATTATTATTATATCAATTAACCGTGCCTATTCATAAATACATATTATATACATGCTATGATTCAGATTCTGACTAATAGGCAGTTTATAAAGTTAGTTTATAACGGTGTATAAAAATTAGTGAATTAAACGTGTGCAATAAAATTATATATAAAATAATAGTTATTCATAGATCATCATTACATATGTTGTTTCTGCATAATGAATGGTCAATGGACCGCAGAGTAACTATATCGTTCCAAGCAGTTGTCGGTCGCGCGCCGGTTTTCGCAACGCGCTTCCAGAAAGTCCTCTTAAACAAAGCCGGTCACCGCGTTTATTTAACGCGTGTCCTGGATCGTAAGAGGCTACGAGAAATAATTTACAGAAGACATCGTAAACCAGACTAAGATTAAACTGCCGGGTCACTCGTTACTGCGCTGAATCAGCTAAATTAGGGTCTTCACAGGCGCTACGCTTCGTGGTCATGAGTAGGCACTTCACTGTTCCAGGAGACGCCCCAGGACATTCCAGTTATCATGGTTCACTCTTTGTTAAACAATTGTTTCGTTAGTAGCAGGACTGAACAAAGCTGCGGAGTTTTTGTCACATAATTTAATATAGGCAGATGCCACGTATGACACTTGCTTGACTAAAGCTGATTTTCTCAATTTATTAGTGTTAAAGAATGAATTTTCACTGTTGATATTTCTGGCGCCGCGCGCGGGTGGTGATTATCACTGAATGAGCTTTTGATCGGGCTATATTTTAGAAACGAATCGCTTTTACACTTTAATAGAGATTGTGATCAAATCACATGACGTCCTTCGTTTTAATTGTTCAATGAAAGTGGTGGCGACATTTTGCGCATATTTGCCAGTTGTTTAGTTTAAAAAGGGACACCATTTTTACTATTAAAAAAAAAAGACTTAAGTAACAAGTGTAAAAACCCAACCAAACTGACCTTAAACTGTAAGTTATGAGGAATCACTTGAAGTGTATTTTGGTTTCCCTGAATTTGATGTTTTAAAACCGGCCAACTCGTAACTAGTTCCGTATTATGAATTACCGCTGTCTAAATGAAGTTCAAATGCTTACGATAATGATCGTTAAGTTGTTGACATAAAAAAGTGTGTCTTGATAGAAATATAATGGCGATTAAGTTTGTTTGTGTAAGAATTGGCTGCTTTATATCGATATCTCGGAACTAATAAGACCTAGTACAGGTACACACACTACTAATCTGACCAATTTATTTAAAGTATTTATTACACACTTTTTATAATTTAACGACTAAAGACGATTGTAGCTCTACAAATATTCACTTTACCTAAAAGTTTCTAAAACAAAACGTCTTTAACTAGATATTTATCCCTTTTGAAGACCAATCCAATGATGTCTCACACATCCACAACTCGAATAAGACGATGAGAAAATAAGAGTTTCTTTTTTTGCTATTTTGGCTAGAGAACCTTAAAAACAGAACAGTAAGACAAATATTATCTGCTTGTACACCTATCTCTTTTGGCCTGAGCCCTGCAACCTCGTTATGTTTTAAACGTGTTACCAAATAATGCGCGTCGCCGCCTAAGTTGATTGACCATTGTGTTCACATTGTTTATAATGAAATAGCAATGAAATGTGCATATTTCATGTGATGATTATGCTTTACTTAATAAAAGTATTGAAAGCTAGTGCAATGTTGTTAGATTATAATAAATGGTGGCTCTATTTAGAGCAGGTCTAAGTAACCTAAGAACGAAATGATGAATTCCAATCCACCTATTTAACACTGGAAGTTAGAGTTTAACGTGGTTTATGGTGAGTCCTTAGTCGACTGGATTTTACTATGTGATGAGGAAACACCAAGAACATCGCTGGTCGCAGACTTGGATCTTACAGGTAGATCGTAAATGACACGTTAAACTATTTTTCTTGGGGACCCTGACGGTTGCGAACCCCTCTGCGACGTCATTGGCCTAACAAATCTGTTGCCGGGTAACGGTACCAGGGGCCTTACCATGACGTCTTAATTCCGACTCAGTTCAAGTTTTAGCTGTCACTTTTAGAATGAATCTGACAGCGAGCGAACCTAAACTGAATCGCATTAAGACGTCATGGTAATGCCTCTGGTATTTTTATAAATTAAATTCCACAGTTTAATGCCGTCTAAATAATGTCAAACCAACATCAATAGCGCATGAATCGATGCATAGTATAATCCGTGTCCTTTGAGTTAAAAAAATATTAAATTGCCTTTTTCAATTTCACCAGAAAACGAAGTCTGAGAAAAAGAAAAGTATAATGTATCTATTTTGATCATTTATTTATGCACTTTCATTTGTTGAAGATAATTAGGGTGAACAGGCAATAAAAAATAAACGGGCTCGCACACGTACCTTTTTAGCGTGGGTCAAAATCACGCAGCTACGAGTATAAAATGAATAATAATTTACTGGTCAGGTAAGTCAATAACTATTTTTCGGAGCACTTCGAATAGGTAGGTATATTAAATTCGTAATTGTTGTAAAGTTCGCATAGTATGCCCGTTGCAGGAAAAATAGGAATATTGAGAACGGTACACGTTTTTAATATCAAGCCTGCAATCTCGGATTGTATTTAGCCGATATACACTTCAATGCTTTTATTATCATTTTCTTACTGCACACACCTCCGATCTTCAATTTTACTTTAAAACACTTATATCAGCAAAGATCAAAATTACCTGTACGCGTTTTGATGAGATACATCATTTTGCTTCGGTGGCAGTGGACGGATGAGCACGAAGAAACCCGATTAATGTTACTTAGAGTGATCCTTGAGGTGTCTTTTCTCAGATAGGGTACACACTTTCTTACTTAGATGCCTATGTTTCAAGAAAGACAAAAACAAATTTAGTTTTGTTTCCGAACAACATTTACGTTTTAATTTTTAACGTCTGTCATAAATAAAGCGCACTCGCTGTTTTTTAAATCACAATTTAACTGAACTGGGTTTTTTCAAATAAATCACGCTATTGTACTCGTAACAAAAAATTAAAATATTGCATTTAACGGCTTGTTGGCTGTTACTCCTTGGCCGACATGTCCCCTGAGGATCAAAAAAGACCATTTAAAAGAGATTTTGCAAATTTGTCACGAGATAAAAGGACAGGATAGGAAATAATGACTTAATATTTGAGGAAATGATTGGATGAAGGGCGTATACCACTTTGACGTTACCTGCGCGGTCAAAGTCGCAGGCAAAACCTAGTATACAATAATTGCTGATAAGCGAAGGCTCCTAGTATTGAAATCATAACTCAGCTTTAATTTTGTATAAGATTTTTCGAATATGTACAGCAATGTTTTTTGTGACAGTGTGAATTTTTGTTTTAAACCTATCTGAATTTCTCTATGAATTTATACGCAAAACGCAAACGATTACACTAAAACAAATATTGTTTACTTGTTTTTCATTTAACAGAAAACAAATCCTAATAACTTACATGAATTTATCAAATTCAGTATAACTGCAAGTGGATGCTTCTAATGAAGTAATTAAACCTTTTATTTCAGGCCGAACAAAGGCCGGATGTTTTGAATACCAACGAACAGCTCCCCCTTAACAAAGTCGAGCACCTGTAGTCCAGTTTCATTACACCTTTCGTACACTTGTGAGAGTGACCGTCTAAGTAATCTGCCCAAGTGTCGTTTGAAACTCCAGAAGTGCGACCGCGATGCGATGCCCAAGCCGGTGATGTCGGGCGCCTTGTAAAATCGAGCGCTAGAAAACTTTGACGGTATCGAAAGCGTGTGAACGACGGGTACTTAAAATTTTCCACCTACGTTCACGTATCGGTTACAATCTTAAAATGTAATCAGTACCTATTTATGAAACTAAAATTATGAATTAGGCACTACAAAAGTTTTCACGGCATGTATTGCTTCATTAAAATTGGACACTCTTAGCCCTGACCCATTAGTGCCCTGTTTATCTTTAGTTATGAAACTTATTAAGAAAAACACAATTTTATTTTGAATTCTGTTGAACTTTGTTTTATAAGTTTGATTACATGCACTTGATAAGGAAGTAGGTTAGAGCGTTTCTGCATTTATTTTGAGATGAGATATCGGAAGAGATAATAACTTTAATTTGATAAACTTAGAGGAGCTTTGAACCCGTTGAGTCCAGGTCGCCTTGCACGTAGGATGGCGGACGTCGGTCGAAGACTGGTCTGAGTCCTCCGACTTGATTCCCGCGTCGCGATGATGCCATTATGCCCGTGCCAGTCAGTTTCCGAACCAGCGGCTGAACGCACGCTCGCTCACGCGCGGTGCCACGCTTTCCACCCGTAAGTTTAGTGACAACTCTTCCAAAGTTAACACTCCGCACACAATTCTTCTCTGATCAAATTATTCAATGGTCGATTGTTCAATAACAACTCTGCATTGGGTTATATAAACATTTGTTTTTTTTTTTAATTGAACTTCAATTTAGCAAAATTAATGTCATGCTTTGGCGAAAGAATATTTATAGCACCAGTAAAATTCGAACTTATTGGTCACTGGCCAAGGAATTAACCATATTTCTAGGAAAAACTCTATAAAGTTCTAAGCCAAATTTTGCGACTTCGAATTTATTTTGAAATTGGTTCGAATAGGTTCTAGTTTGTCATTAATTAATGTAAACACCAACTAATGCTATACCTAATACTATTTTCATATAAAATTACATAAACATGTCTTTAAGTACGTGAGTGCGTATGCATTTTGCATAAAACAATAGAAAATTGGACAAATCTGATTATTTTATTTAACATTTTGATGCCCGGAGTTGTGATTATGTTTATGTCCATAACTATTTATTTTTTACATGAAAATGTTTCAAATAATAAAAAGGACAGATGGAGCTATTTTACCTAACTTTAATTATGCCATTTAGTCGCGTCAAACATTTCTGCTAAATTTGAATATGAAAATGCTTTACAACCATAATATTCAGATTTTTAGTGTAAGTACCTACATCTTGTAAGCTTAACTTTTTCAAATTTCAATCCCTTCTACACTCTATATGAACCAATTGAAGTATTGCATTTATTAAAGGTGAAGCGAAAACAGTTATTTGCTGGAAACATGATGCATTATCCCCTAGTAATCTACTAGAAGCCTAGTTAACGGACATTTTTAGAGCCTGCTAGATATCACTTATCAGAGCAAACATTAGTCAGATCACATTGATAATTTTTCTCGTCATGAAGTAAGAATTTATGTAAGTTGGTACCTACGTACTTAAATGTATTTACGTCATAATGTGCCTACTTTTGTTAAATATGTCTAACATGTTCTGTAAAATTTAGTGTGAGAATTTGTATAAAAAAACAAAATTAGGAAAATATCAATTTTGACAGCCACTTTTCTTCGCAATGTGTATAATGTAGTATACTGTATACTTTAAGATCGCATTTTTGTTTTTGTTTTTTTAATTATTTTTGTTAGTATTACTAGAACCTAATGAGGCTTGAATTGATTAAGTACACTTGTTTCGACTTGTGAAGAAAGGGATATTTATCAAACGCAAATTGAGAATGTTTGTTACGGCTTTTAAGGACAACAGGATAGCGGCACGAACAATTCTTTATGAGACCGACATACCTACCTCCTTTCATAAGGATAACCATACAGTATGAACATACGTAAAAAAAAATACATACAGTCGAATACTTATCTCCTCCTTTTTTTGAAGTCGGTTAAAAATAAACTGAATCGTGTACCACTGTAGAACCTTTTCACTGATAATGTCATAATGACTTACCTACTATATACATCTGCCAAATACTTAAATTATTGCAAAATTTTATGAGAAAAGGTTCTACAAAGGTTATTAAGTACTATGTAGTAATTATATGACCAGTAAAACTGTATTTTCTTCGACGTTTCGAATATGCAGTAAAACTATTTCGCAACATTTCAAAAGTGATAAAGTATTTAAATATCATAACTCATTTCTGTAAACAGGTAGGTAACAAACAATCGAACAAAATAGAATCACTAAGTTCACTTTTCTTTGTATACGAGTACAGTATCGGTATTTAAAATAAACAAAAGAAACATCAGGCAGTCAAATGGGTATATTTTTAAGCCAAGTCGGGCGTACCCATATTACCGTGCGCACTTATGTGCACTCCTTACATTAGGGTCGCACTGTGAGCCAGGATGACACATTATGGTGTGTCTACGGAGAGCGTTATGAAATATATTTACGTTTTTCAAGGCTTGATAACCTATTTAACTAATGGTGACTAAGTTGACTACTAAGCGAGATTTAAATCCCCATTATAAAATTATCTATGATGTCTTACCAAATATATTAGAACTTCTTTTAAGCCATGGCAAAACAAAAACCTTAATAGGTGTACTGAAATACAAATTAGAAATGAATGTCAATTCCACTTGTTTCTACGGAAACATTCTGAATCTGTTAAAAAATAAATAAAAATTTATAATTCTTCCGAGTGTGGTAACTGTTTAACAATACTGCTCATTATACCAATCGTCGACATTGTTGTGCGTTGCTGGTGTAACAGAATAATAGTTGCGAACTGATTAATCGATTTTTATTGTTAAACTTAGCGCCTACTCTATGCATAAGTACTTTTTCGTATATTGTGCAAAATATAAACATTACAGTATCTAAAAAAGTCGACTTCTTAGTTTTAAACGACTTCAAAAAAGGAGAATAGGTTTCTAATTCGCTGGAATATATATTTTTTTGTATATCCACTCGATTATTCGAAGACGCCTGAACTGATTTGGAAAATTCTTTTTTCGTTTCAAAAGGTATTTTTCTTTCCTAGCCCTATTTAAACTTTATTGAAATTGATCTAGCAGTTTGTAAAGTAGTACCAAAGGAACTCTTCTACAGTTAACGTCCTTAAATCGAGAAAAGTAATATTTTGTCAAAGGTGATAGGTAAGCAATTGACATTAGGCTATATTGTAAGCTGGATAAATTACAAAACGTCTCACTAAACAACGAGATAAAACAATTTGAACATAAAAATAAAACCACCTTTAGATTAACCACCATAAAATTAAAAATAGCCATAAAAATTTCAAATCAAAATATACTTCGGTGTTAACTACCTATATTAACTGTGCTACTGATATGCCGTGTCACGCGTACTAACGTATCTCCAAAAACAACGATTTGAGAAAAGTGCAATTAAAGTTTTTGCTCAATCGCATCCCATTGCTTCGTTACTAATAGAATTAATCATTTGAAATTGGCACAGTAGGTTAAAAATATTATTGTAACTATGTAGTTTTCATTTTAACACATTGCTACAACTGAATTTGAAATAGGACGTTTTTTTAATTTGCAGGACCTTAATTTTCATATAAAGTTCTGTAACGCAAAGTTGCGTATCTATAGATACGTTAGTTTAGCGTGACCATGCTCTTTTTACCACTGAAAACCGTGTAATGGCTATGTCCTGTATCTTTACATATAGCAGATGAACTCTAAAATATTTTACTTTTGTAACCAAGAAACTGAAACTGTGGTTAAACCCACAGCGTGAAGTTATTTATAAATTATTATTGTCTATCGATATTTTTTTTGGATATAACGGTTGATTTACGGTTGTTTTTTTAGAAGTTATAGAAACAGACATTCACTATTTTCGATATATCTAAAAAAAACAGTATTGTGCTAGCTAGAAATTAAACGTAAATATTTAAGAAATACCGCGGTTAGGCAACCTTCGAAGGTCAATTTTGCGCGTGGATCCGGTTGGCCTATCTACGTAACTGAATTACCTGATATATCCGTTACAAGTTTACACGAGATTTGAGATACGTTAGATCGGCTTCTGGTGTTTTCATTAAATTAAGGCGTAAAAAGTAAAACTCCGATATGTATCAGATTATGCATTGACGATTTAGCTCAGTATCTCAATTTACGTTATATAGGCGTGACAAGGCAGTGATCTGATTGAAGTCGGTGCCTCAGCTCAGCGCAAGCGCCCGCCCACGTTAACAACTTACTTTGGCTTGGCACTATTAGAGCAGTCGGTGCCTCAGCGCAAGCCCTCACCCACGTTACCAACTTACTTAATCTAGGCACTATTAGAGGTGCTGACGCACCGACTTCGATCAGATCTTCTGATCTGTGGTAGCGCACACTGAAATTAATTTTTCACCTCACTAGCTCGGAAAGCCCTTTTTGTTTGTTTGACATAATATCTATAGAGAAAATCGCTTTTTATCCACATGTGAAGAAAGAGTTTTGACATTTGAAGGCAGCTTAATGTTGTTTTTTCAATTCTTTCCTCTAGGAAAAAGGCAAAGGTATAAAACCATACAGCCAAGTCTTCGTTATCATTATTTTTAGTATTGGTAGTTTAAAAAAGGCAATAAAGGCTAAGTGATATTTGACAGCTAGTAACAAAACGTACAACGTTAAAAGTGCTGAATTTTTAACATCATTATTAATTAATTGCATCGAGTAAAAATACTTAATACAGTCTTGCAACTTTATTTTAATTCATAAAATTAAATATCAGCATTCAACATTAACCTTCATTCTTGTTGTAAAAACGGATAAAATGTTCTATCAGTCCAAGTAAGTCGATGTGCGAACAAAACGCATCCGAAATAATTAAAAAAACTTAAGTCATAAGGGGAGTAATTCCATAAAGACTGTATACGCTTAGGCTGTTTTGCATTATTTTTGATTTTGCCAATATTTCTATACAAAGAGGTAAATAAATAATAATTAATAGTACAAACCCGTTTTCTTATTTTCCTCGCTGTAGTGAGGTGAAAAGTTTTGTGTTATACACGGGTGAAAAGTTATTTTACGTCTCGTGTGTTGAAACACTCGCTACGCTCAGGATTCTATTTTTGAACCACTCGCTTCGCTCGTGGCCAATCATAGAATCCTTTCGCTAGCTCGTGTTTCAACTTAACACTCGCAGGTAAAATATAATTTTCCCCCCTTGTATAACAAATAACTATTGACATGAAATTTCTATGGTTATTTTTCACTTTTTGGTAGTTAACGAAATAAAATGGTTTATTAACTTTTAACCGACTATTTTACAATCTCACCTGATCTAAAACAATACTAGGTGTCTTAAAATGATTTTGGAATATTTCAGTAATTGGTTTGATACATTAATTCAATGTAGGTTTTTCATTGTATTTCTTTATACAAAATTAAGTCACCCGTTGTTCACTTGAACATCGTACATTGTCTAGAATCATTTTGTCAGCCACATTAAAAAAACTTCAAAAACATTTACAGTGGTGCTCTGTCAAACAAACCCAACCGCCTGCTTAAGTATTCAATATTAATTTGAATTAATTTAGGGTAAAGATTGATAGTAAAAGTAAGAGTAAGCCTGTAAAAATACTAGCCAATAAAATGTATGTCCTCGTCCGGTTTTTGAAGTAACTGATACGTAAATTCGCCGGCCTAATAGAATAAAGCCTTGCAGCCTGCGGCGTGCAAAAAGTAAATTTTACAGGAAAACGAAATCTAAAAACCGAAATCGATCCATAATTTCAAAATTATAAACTGTAGGACTTTCATTTTAGTTTAACATTCTAAAGCCACTATTTTTTTTCAGCAGTTTTTATTAATGTGTTGAATAAAGTTGGCATCGTTTTAAAGTTGTTGATAAAAAACTATCTTACAAAACTATTCTCGTTTCCTTGTATTGGTAACACTACTTTAGTTTTTGTATTCTATCGTTACTACCTTTATGTTACTTGTATTTTTATCCATGCAGTTGTAATGTTAATACACTATTATTGTTTTGTTCTGGTCCGTTTATAAAACTTTTGAAAAAGTAACAGGTGACTAAAGTATTTTTCAGGAGTATACAGCGTTTTAGTTGGGCGTTACAAAATACCAGGGGGAGCACAAGTAAAAATTAATAAAGGTGTAAAAAAAAATGTTAGTGAGGAAACATAGTTTTGATAGCTTTAAATAATCAATCCGTGGAGTGTCCGAATATGAATAGCACTCCTCTGTTTCATTGCGTTGGATGTCAGATGAGATGATTAAAGGAAATCTAGAAGACTGGCAGCAGCGTCGTCTACGTACATCATCAGCTGTGCTGCGAGCCTCAAGCTACCTGACAAGCGTAGATGTCATGTCAAACGTCTCCCATTTCATAATGACAGACACAACCGTCTATCTCCGGTGGCTTTTCTACCTTTGGCCTTGGTAGCGGTTCAGGTAACGGAGGAGCAGGGGATGCTAAGAGTCCCCGGATAATTCCCCGCTGCCATACTCTCCATACATTGGCACTAGCATACGCAACGTACGCACGCTTCCAACCAATGAAAAGATAGTAGAGCTGGATTCTTATTGAGTAAATCGCGTCGGGTCATTATGGGTTTATCTGAAATCTGACGAGAGAAGGGCTTTGTATCTGTATATTAATTAAGTCTGTATATTACACAGACTTTATTTCAAAGTGCTTGAAAAAGAATGGTTCTTACAAAATATAATTTTTTAGTCGTTAAACCTGTTCATTACAAACAATACAAACTATCCCTTTGATACAAAAGTGCATTTTTCACCAAGTCGTTTTACTGAAATTCGAGGCGTGTTTTATTTTTTTTTAACTTTTATAATGTATTGTTGAAATGTTTCGTATTGATAGGAACTTTTATTTCAATTGTTAGCATTTTTGGAAACGTATAGTCGCTTTGAGTAAGCAGTCAATGGTGCACGGTTTCACGAGACTAGGTTTATAAATGGTCATGTATTTAAAGCAATATGTGTCGTGCCAACTTCTTTACCAAATTCGTTTGGCAATTTCTGTGTTTTGGCATTCATCCTTTTTCTAGACGGAATGAGTTAAACAATAATAGGTAAATCTTGAAATGCTTATTAGTCAGGATTGCAAATTATAGGAACCCGCGGGTCACTGTAATGAATAAAAATAAGACAAAATGGTAATTACAGTCTTCCAATAATCGAAACACGAATCAGGGACTAAATTTTTTAAATTAATTATACAAAAATAAAGATTCAGAGTCAAAAAATGCTTTGTACAACATACATAGGTACAAGGTGAAGTAGGTAGGTTAGGTACCTTATTTACCTTAAGTGGTGGACAATTGTACTGAATTAGAAATATTTACTACTACTGGACGATTTCAGTTCAGCTGTAGTTTTGTAGCAAACAGGTTTTATTACTTTTTAAATGTATTTTCGGGTGATGTGGTTTCAATATTCGCTCCCCAGGTACCTTTCATGGTGTCATGTGGTGTGCTACCGCTGCCCATATTCCAGTTCCTACAAAAGTAGAACTTGAGTTAGTGTCTTAAACATTGAGTAATAATTTGTTTCAATAGATAACAACTGGTAATAAACATTTAAGTAACTTGGCAGTCTAATTAGAAATTGTAACTAGCATTCATTTACGACGCTACTCTCATAATATTACGTTCTTAGAAGTGCATAAGCTCAAAGAGACGTTTGTATTTTGCGCGTGCGCTTGAGTTGAGATAGCCAACGGGTGCTTAACGGTATTCCGGTTTGGGTTAACAACCCTATTCGACTCTACATATGTATAGTTAGGTAGGTACCTAAATGTTAGTGCTACACAAAAGGAATTCTTAGTTTCTGGATTCTTATTACCAATGTCTCGTATTCCGATTTTTAAATGAAAAAATACCGTTTTGGTTGAATTGACCTTCAGTATGTCTTTTAGATGCCTCGAAATAGTCATAATAGGTTGTTATTGGCGGTGAATTATGCAACTGTTAGAAATTGTAATTAAATTCATCATTTACAAAAAAACCCGAATCTTATGGAATAAGTTTTTTATCCATCCATCAGTCTACTCCATTTTTCTCGTGAACGGATAGGAAGTATCAAGTATGTACTTAAAAAATATGTTTTAAAAGTCTCTCAGATTCATAGTAAGTAGTAGATAGTATGATATAGTATGGTAGTAGTAGTTCTATGACAGTAGTAGACTTAGTGTACGTTTTTGGCCTCGGGAAGTTAGCGGTGTTTATTATTGTAGTTCTTAAAAAAATTGTTTTGAAATTGAGAAAACAAAATGTAATTGTTAAGCAAATTCGATTCCGATAAATTTACTATTCTTGTGAGTTTTACTACCGGTTTTACTACGACTGACTGACTGACTGGTATGTCTGGTGCCTGGCTAGATTATTCATACTTTAATAACGCGTAAAAATACAGTTTTTCCCTCGAATATCTCATAATTTAGGTTCTCCTTGAGGTATAGGTATATGACATAAATAAATAAAAAATGACTAAAGGAAACAAAAATCCATTTATGTCTAGGGTTAGGTACTATTCGTCCGGATTTATCCAGACATTTATTTTATTCGGACGTCGGATTAACCCCATATTCTTAAAGTGTGAAAATAGTTATGTACTTTCGTAAGTATATTTAATATTTATACTTTACCTTATTTTTTATACATAATTTAAAACTAGAAAAAGGACACGTCTTGTCATTGATATTAAAATATACGTGTTAGTACAAGTGCCCGCGTCTCGTCACGGGCGCACAAAGGGACCCAAGTTTGTTTAAACGAAACAATGTCTTAAGCCCTGTTGAGAAAACCATAAACTGTTGTTTTGATACCACCCACATTTAAATAAACTTTGATGTGTGAATAAGGTGTTTGTAATAGATACGATCCATCTACTAAAGAACACTCGAGATGTAAATTTCTGTTTGTGATCCGTTAGCTACCCATGCATTTCCAAAAGATGTTATTTGTGTTTGCCGAAAGATAAGAGTTAATTTGTAAACCAATTTCCAAGTAAATACCGAAATAATGTTCATTTAAGACAAAAATAATTTTTGACCTGTGAAAAAAAACCACTAAGTATGATGAGATGAAGGTAGATATAGGATTGTGGCCAATCTAGAAGTTGGCGTAGATACCCTATAATCACTTTATGCATTTAAATCTTAACGTCATTATAAAATTACTAAACTTACTGTGTACCTACAAACTAGTGTGCTCGTGAGATAGCTAATAACCAAAGCTCAAGCTAATCTAGAATTATACACTGGCAAGCAACAATCATGAATCACTTTGTGTGCATACCAGGCCATCCTTTATTATTGCTCGCCAGTGTATTTAATTTAGTCATTTAGCTTCAAGTTGAGTCTATTGTTGCCTTTGTCCCGAGTCCAGTTCCCTGACACACTTAATTATCTATCAAACGCGTGGCCCTTACCCTGGAGTCAGATAAGTGCATTTGCTACTTATTATTGTTGTATTTGTAAAATGCTATAAGTACATTTAACTTTACTCTACATTAGAAACAGGACAAAATCAAGGTAGAAATACATATAATCATATTCTTGTACCATTTGGTTTTAAATTTAGCAGGCCAGCAGTTAAGTTGGAAATAGGCAAAAAATTGGTTTTCCAAATTTTTTTGATTTTTTTACTAAAAACTAACCAATATACATCGCGTTAAAAAAATAAAGAACTTTCGTTTGTAAAGCTGTTACAATTACAAATATATTTTAAGCGAACAAGACAAGTGATACTTAAGTAGTACATACTGCATTATAATCATTTTAATTTATCACAAATGTCATGCTTTACCTTAATTCATTTCTAAGGCCAGCTATGGCTACCCTACAGCTGAACAAATAACATAATTTTCTAATTACCACCTACTTATTTAATTAAGCCAGTTTTTGATACCTAACTCTGATCCGCGCAGGACTATTTAATGCGTTTAAATCGACTCAACGTTTTTGTACTCGTTATTTATTTGTTATAAATTTTATACACAGCAAGAAAACAATTGCAGTACTATGCGGTTAACTTTATTGCATTAAGTAAGTTCAACAAGTATGAAGTCTAGTTTGCACTGGTATTATTTTGAACGGATTCACTCGCGTCTTGAGCACTGCAAACTGTAAGCTACCAACTTACACTTGCCACACATCTCGTCAATTGATGCCGACTATGAATGGGATGAGGAAACAATAGATAGGTGTTTGTATCAATTTAATTAACCTCGATTGTCTACAGTTAAGTAGTTCTGCTGTTTATTTATTTTTGTGAGTTTCTTAATAAAATACATGGGAGTATTTTGTGGTCCTTGTTTACTGTAGGTACGGTGTACATTATTGTTATTTTATTTATTTTATATTATTATGGTTCCTTGTTTACAATGATAGAGCAGTCAACTTCAAAAGTAGGTTATCACTTTTGAACCTTTATCGTAATAAGCACGGCCATAAATAAATAAGAAACACGTAAATATACATAATTAATTGTTTATTATATTCAGCTTCATTTTTATATTTAATTGACAATAGATATAAACTAAATAACATGTAAACTATCATAATCATGTTAAATATGTTTGATTTTTTTTAATTGACAACATTTCATATTTCTGAGCCTATAATTTTAATGGTTCTCTGTATTTTGTTTGAAAAGATGAACATGCTGACAGTTTAATTTTTTCGCTAGGGCTTGTATTTAATTTATAATTAATTTATTAAATTGTGCTTATTCTAAAAGGGCGTAACTCCGATACTATCACAGAATACACCCTTATCCCTTTGTATTTTCTCTATAGAAAAAAAAACTGACGTTGATTTCTAATTGTCAATGTCAGGCCCTATTCTCCAACATTCGTTTTTCGAGGTTCGCTTCATGCTGTTCCGCTCATACTAATAGTCATTATCTTGAGAGTGAGAGATAAGGTATGCAACGAACTTCGAAAATAGAATTTCAGAGTTGCCCCCCTTGTACTTTGAAGTTGTCAAAAATACAAAATTATGATTGCTTATTTTTTCTGGTGAAAAAAGCAAAGGCGTTTCACCTATTCTGTGGTAGTTTTGGTAAAATTAGGACATATTTTTAATTATTTTTTATTTTTTATAATAAGCGATATTAAAATTATATAAAAATATTGCAGTGATCAGGAGGCAAAATGCTTTCGAACCATGTATACATTTTCAGATGTTATAAAAATGAATTGTTGTCAATTGCCCGCAATTAAGTAGATAATAAATTATATCTACGGAAATCTCAGTGCGCGTATTCAATTCGCACTTGGCCAATTATTAGAGTACCTAAGGAAAGCCAGTTTGCTATTTGCTATCAATTAACACATTTGCGGAACACTTGGCCAAAGTTGTGAGCAATTCCAGAGTGTATTACCGTACTGGAGCGGCAGCGGGAGCTAAGCGACGACCGATGTTTGCATTCGACGTTCCTGCCTTTTGCGTGTAGGTTGGTGAAAAAGGCGCGCTTTTAATTATTTACCACTAATTTTTAAAAAGGCTGTTCATATTTACTTGGATATATCATATGGTAGGTACACAAATCACGTTAGAAAATCTTCGACACCATGTTTAAATTGCCATAGCTAAGCGCCAAATAATAAAAAAAGTTTATGTCGAGGAGGTTCTTTTTTTATAAAAATCCTTTTGGCTTACATCAAGTATGTGACGACTTCGAAGTAATTCTTGAAAAAATGTTAGGTAATTCAAAGTGCCGCTCTCTCCTGGCGATGATTACAGCGAGCTTTCTTGTCAGCCAGAGTCGAAATGAAAAGGAATGACATACTTTTGCTTGACGCATACTCCTCTATCCTCATTTCTACTATTTAGAACAACATCACAATGTGCCCCACCACAAGACTCACTTTAGAGAAATCGATGTATTGTTGCAAGGTTGGTTCGAGAAGTAAATAAACGTACATTAATGTAATGAATGACATGTTATCATAATTTGATTATTCTTTAGATTACATCATTATTTGACCACAAAATATGTTTAAGTGTGATTTTAATCGGACGTTGAATCAAATTGATGCAAGCGTAGGTATACTTACTTCGCTTGACTTAGTTATAGTTTTATCTATCTGAAAACTTTTTTGATATCGTGAGGGCGGTGTCCTGATGTTTTACTCATTGGCTCTAAACTATATCTAAGGTGTTGTAATTATTATAATTAATTATAAACATAAAATGTATATTGATAACATGTCTCCGGTATGACATCCTTACACGAAATCAGTTTTTTTTTTCAGTTAGTATGGAAGCATCTTTGACGACCGGATAGCCTAGTGATTAGTGACCATGACTAAATATGAAGCTAGGGGTCCCGGGTTCGAATCCCGGTAGGGGCAGACAGTTGTATGATGAATACGAATGTTTGTGCCCGAGTCATGGATGTTGTATGTATTTATCTACTTTACCTATATAAGCATGTTTATCCGTTGCCTAGTACCCATAGTACACGCTTTGCTTAGTTTGGGACTGGGTCAATTGGTGTAATTTGTCCCATGATATTTATTTATTGTCTAAACAACTAATTATTTCAAACGTTTACCTAATATGTACTAGCGATATAAATCTGCTCATATTTTGCGATTGTATCAGTATACGAGTATCTATATAATCGACGTAGGTATTTATGTATAATATCTTTTTTTCTACCTTCAATGTAGTATAGATACTAGCAAAATTGACATAATGGACGGACAGACACACTGACGAAGATGACAAAGTAACGAGCCATTTTATGCCATTGTGCTACCAGATTTTGAACCAAAAAAAGTTTATTTCGTTTTTCATCATTCTCACACATGATTACTAAGCCAGATACGAGTTAGCGTGAGAACGTATGCCCATGACGTCTTGTCTTTGATATAACATTTTAATGCAATGTGAAAACCAGATGCTCACACTTTCAAGGGCTTTGCCTTGCCTTTAAAAATAATTCCACCCACTTGATGCTTCTTATGTCTTGAGTTAATTGCGGGAATGATGTCTAGGTACCTACAAACCGTATTATTTTCTTTTATTTCAAATCCGTTTTTTTTTAATTAGCATACTTAATGCTTTTTAGTCTTAGTGAGATATTTCAACTCTGTATCAGAATGTACCTTGAAGTAGGTTGTTCTAATCGAATTGCAACTGGTACATAATTGCGAGCTAATTCATTTCGTGTTGTTTGGCTGACTAGTGATACATAAAAAACTAAATTAAACTGATAACGTTAAATCCTTGTCAACCTTGCCTGTGTGAGCACGCCACAAAGATACCTACTAACTTATCACTCTTAAGATGATGACGTTGATTCTCGGAAGAGGAGGACGAAAGATTAATTCAGTTTCTCTGAAGTAGAGCTGTTATGAAAATAAAAGTGCAAAAATTCATTGCAAACCGTTGTCTAGGGTTACAGTCTAGGTCGTGTCATATACGTTTCCTGTGTCACGACAAAATATAATAGGTATACCACCTGTTGCTCGCGGCTTATCAGTTTGTTCTTCGGTTTTTGAATTTTGTTTTATGAGAACCTTCTCCTGACAATAACTAACAAAACAAAAAAGTTATTAGTAAAATCGGTCCAGCCGTTTACGCGTGATGCCGTGACCAAGGAAAATAGGGATTCATTTTTATATAGGTAATATAAATATATGATACAGGGTGTCTCATTGAAATCGGTCAGTATGGGAAATTCTGAAACTAGGTATAAGACATACGAAGATCTGTTCTTAGGAACCATGTCATCGATTTTAATAACAAGAAAAACTGCATTCATACATTTAAAAAAAAAACCTGTACTCAGCTCGGGAATCGAACCCGGTTGTTTTGAAAAAAAAATAAACTTACACTATTTCTATTTAAATATCGATTGTGTAAGTCTTAAGCAGTAAATGGCTCTATGAAACATTATGTCTAAAATGAATAAAATGCATTGTTTTCACATACTTTAATTTATTTTAGTTCGATTCCCGAGTTGAGTACAGGTTTTTTTAAATATACGAATGCAGTTTTTCTTGTTATTAAAATGGATGATATGGTTCCTAAGAACAGATCTATCTTTGTATGTCTTATAGTTTCAGAATGAGACATCCTGTATAAATATAATAGATTAAACATACATACATACATACATATCGTAACGCCTCTTTCCCACAGGGGCATAGATTAAAGGCTAGTAATAATAATGTATTTCTCAACTTTTTCTGATTTTGGACCGGCTGACCGGCGTAGGTACATGTATGCATACTTTATAGAGAGATGATTCAATTTCACTGTCTGATTGACGCTCTGTGTACCTATATTTGACAAAAGACTGATGATGAAACGCGCCCGCGACGAATGTCCCATAAAATCAAAGTGATTTAGTGCCACCGTATGGTTGACATGCTCATGTAGGTGTAGCGCCTCGAAATTTAATGATGAAGTTAACGGGTTCCAATAAAGTTTTGTTTTTATTTCGTTGTGTCAAGCAGGGCATTCGTAGGTAGTTGTCCTACCGCCGACGTTAAAAGCTACAATCTCCGCAGCAGTGCATCGTAGCTCTCAAAGGCAGCGTGAACAGTTTGCAAACAAACTATAATTACATTTCTCTTGTATTGACACGGAATCAAAATCCATTTTGCGTATGATGACAAGAACACAATAATCAAGGTTTATTTAAACGTCGTTTTTTAAAACTACCAGCGCTTTCAGAAAGATTGCTAAGAATAATCCGCCGCAAGAAACTTATTAAACTTATTAACTCAATGAAATTCTTTTAGGGATAAGTTCGCTTCTGTATGTCTGCTTACCTTATAACTTGTAAAATTATCCTGTTTTTGTCCAATAAAGATTTATACGTACTTACTACATAAATACAAAATCTACTTAACTATTAATCAATTTATCATAAACTGAATTAAAATAAATGTTTTTTTCTGGGGCGTAAATACATGAGCGAGAAGGTAGCGGATATCTAGTCGTTTCTTCGTAGGCGGTGGGACAGCTGCCTTTAGGAGAATGTTACAAATATTTTTGATGAATCTATTATAAAATAAGGAATATTATATATTGCCAATGAACTATTGTTTTCGAATTAAATAATTATTTTATACATATAAATTTAGAATTAAATGAGAATCTCGTGTAGGTTTGGTGAACTAAGTAACTATTGTATAAAAATCAAAGTTTTGTTGAGCGGTGACAGATCCATCATAGCAGATGTGCCGAGTACACAGGGCTACAGAGTCACCAGGGGTTCGTTTAATAGACGACAGTTGACAAAGATGAACGACCGGTCAATCTGTATCGAAACTCCATCACTAGTACACTCGGAAAATAAAGACCCTTAATTAGCATCAATATGATTGATTCGTTCATATGTTTGTATGTAAGTTAAATGGTTACAAACCTGAGTTACAAACGGTCCACAATTTCAGACAATGGTTTTAGCTTTTTGGTATGATAGGTCCCTAACACGATTAATATTTTACTAGCATTCTTCATTTAGTTTGCCAAACTTTCTACTTTTCGATTAACAAAAATAATTTCCAGGTACCTACGCTTCCTAACAAATGAAATAGAACGTAAAATATATAAATACATCACTTACTTAAAGAATTGGTGCGGAGTGTAACAGTGATTTCTCGAAGTTTTTTTTTTTTTTTTAACTGTGGAGTTTTTCGTCATAGACAACATAGAAGACACGGCTGACGAAAAATCAAGGCTAAATGCAACTTTGCAGCAACTGTTGATATGAAAACCTTCCTGGGGGCGGTCCTGCCCCTTATTATATTATCTTCTGCTGTACAGGCGCAGATCATAAGACGTAAGTACAAAATTGAGGATCATTTTTCAATTTTCTAGTTAAGGAATCCAGAACTGAGACCTGATTTGACGTGTTCCTACTCAAAGAACATACGTACCTAAGTATTCATACCTAAATGAAGCGGAAACTCTATAAAATTCAAACAAGGGTTTTTTTATCAATAGGAAAACAAATAAGCGAGAATGTCGCCATAAACAAATCATAAACAACGCCGCTCAAGGGGTCCGTAACACCAGGCCTTGTACTGCAAAGATCGTAGTTCGTTTTATGCCGCCTTGCTTACACTAAATTGCCATTAATGAATTAATTAATGAATAAATTAATGAATGATTAGAATGAGAGGGACGATATGATATGAACTTTGAATTTCGATGTAGCAATTTTACTCATACCTACAACATTACACTGCAATATAATCTATTAAAATATTACACACATCGCCCTAGACTCCAAGATAACCTATTTCTTTTATGGAAGAGATTTAAGAGTTAATAAACATTGGCACAAGCTGCCAATCTGCATAAAGCCGAAAAGAATGAAAAAAATCTATAGCTAACTCTAAAGAAAAACGATGACAGCACTGCACTATAATTGGAATGTCTATCACAATATCCTCAATGTTATTTTGGGAATTGTTTGCACCAAAAGCTTTTGTATATGTCTGACTTGCGTAGAAACACACAATGGCAACAGTTAAATTGTCACAGTTAAAAACATGACTAACTAGTTTGGTTGATAGGGTTTCATGGCCAAATTGCAAAAAGGAACCAATAATAAATTCGCCTCCATTGGTCTGTCTTTCCGACTTTCTAATTCACGGGAATGTTATAGAACGGGGCGCAGAAATAAAAAGACTTAATTAAAAATAAAATTAAGGATTGGTCCTGCTTCATGGAATTAAGTTTAGGTTTTTTTCTGACTTTATTGCACAATTCATTAAACATATTATTATGAAATTGGCAAATTAGACTTTCTCTGCCAATATCTATTAAGCTGTAAAACCTTTGAAAGACTTGAGCGATTGCACAAATCTTAAATTAGAAAATGATTCAAAGCGCAGATAGATGGAGTAACGTGTATAATGGAACAGGTCAAGCTCATAAAAAATACAAGACGATAATTTTGTGAAAACTAAACATTATAACCGTTGCTAAATCTGCGGCCGGGATGATGCGCTGACCGAGTCCTCATTATTTTATAATTCCAATTTCCATAGCCCTGGCCGCGATACTACTGTTACCTTTCTTTAAACGAATCACATGTTAATGTTTTTATTTAAACTGAAACTGTATGCCGAATGTTTATGTTCCGGACAGTACTCTTTAGGGGCGTGTTTAATCACACTGTAGCTTCAATTTGACCTCACCCGCCATTGCTCTAAGAATATTTAGAGTGCCCCTAGATAAGTAATATTGTCTTAAATACACTTGTAAACCTAATAAAACTACACGTAAATACGTGGTTTATTATGATCTTTTAACGATTTAAGTCAACAACAAGTATTTTGGATACTATTCAAGCCCTAATTGAGTATTATTTTTTATAAATTATTGTATTATGCTCTGCTACCCTTGTAGACAATTTAAAAAAAATCTACTCGTAATTGCAGGTACCTAATTTATTATATAGGTTAGGGAGGTACTATTCGTAAAAATATTAATTGAACTTGTTGTTGCACTTCTCGCCCGCGACTTCACTTGCATGGAAGGTCTACCGCTAGCCAGTGGGAGTTTCCAATATCCAAACTCTCTTCTAATCTAATTTCGGTTTGCCTGTGAAAAGGTAGCACAAACAGACACACACACACAGAGAAACGCTTTCTACTCGTAATTTGGCATCATTATTATTTGAATTGTGACATTATTTTATTTTTATAAAATTTGTAATAATTGTGGACCACTGTTGTTCTTGAATAAAAATATTATTATTATTATTATAGCAAACAGTTGAAAAATAAGTTGTTTTACAATTTTTTTACTTTATTGTGAAAGTAACAAAGAGCGTTGATTATTATGCATGATTACGCATTAATTAATCTTGAGTACCTAAATATTATAATATGATTATCATGAAAAGTGGAAAAAGCGTAAAACCATTATTACCATTCTGCTTGTTGTTATTTCTACAAATTTATCTAGGGGAGGGGCATAATCAGGCGCTTGCGGTCCACGCTCCAATCTCGCTACAAAACATAATTGTTTTGTTACTGCCGTCGCTGCGAGCGTGGTCACACCCCCGCCGGGCGCGGGCCGTGTCTTTACAGAAACATTACTTCTACAAGATTTGGCATGTAATTTGGCTTCCAACCACTTTTCATCAGTACTATAGTTGGTTTTCTTTAAGGTGCGCTTCAATTACATCAATCCAGTGATATATCACACTACAAGGGGAGCGGTCCGAGATGTGGATTTTAACCAACATGATTGGTCCATTTTGCAGGTGTCCGTCTCAAAAAAAAGCGCAGCCATGTGACATAATTTCTTGATAAATGCAACAATACGGCAACATTATTACTAACATCGAAGACAAAGTGGTGATTTTTTTTTATAATATCGATCAATTTTAATAACTAAGAAACCAACTTAATAGTACAACAGTTCTTTTACTTTAACCTATAAGTATAAGGTTAGAAAAATATGAGCGTTTTGATCTTACATGTAATACAACATTATACATTAATTCATGCCCACAATCACATTCATAATTAATTTAGTCCTTGAGTTATGCACTCCATTCCATTTAGCACTGGACTGGACGGCACCGACAAGAGCCCAACTCCTAAATTACTTACTAGCATATTCGTGTCAAATTTGTCTTATGTTATTATGGGCGGACATGTCATTGTATGTTCATACTATATTTATGCTGCACCTGCCTCTCTTATGCGCCTTATCATCGGTACATAGTTTCGTTTCTCATATTTAAATATTCTTTAAAGATTTATTACCTGCCTGAATGACTGATCTAAGCTCGGTGTTTCTAAAAGTCGTAAAAACTAGAATTCAAAAACCCAAACGTGAGCGAATTTCATTGAAATCGATAGAGCTGTTTGTAGATCTCAAAACATAATATTATTATAGAATTAGATTATAATAGTGGGTACAGTACAGGCTTATTATAATAGTGGGTACAGTACAGGCTTGTTTTGCGTCTATTAGATTATAATAGTGGGTACAGTACAGGCTTATTTTGCGTCTATTAGATTATAATAGTGGGTACAGTACAGGCTTATTTTGCGTCTATTAGGTACTTACTGCCAGTTATTCTGTAAGTTTTAACGTTTGCAGAGTTTAATTGCATTTCTCCCATCTGTGCTGGAGCTAGGTTCAAAATTAGCTCCCCTTAAGTCGCCATCAGTCTTACTTAGCAGCGATCGATGTACTACTGACCAGTATGGGCTGGCGGGTGTAGACATGCAGCTCAGAGTTGGATTCTATAAATCACTCTCATTCAGAAAACTCTTTTCTTAAATTAGAAAGAGAGAGCCAATAATGGTAACCAAAGATTTCAATTATCATTAGAGTACTTATTTACCTACTTATTTTGTAATATTCGGAAAAAAAATTTGATCAGTGTGCAAATTTTTGACATAGGTATTTTATTATGATTTTGTATTAAGTATTAAAAAGTATGTTTGTCTCATTTATAAAATTTTAATGATTTTTAATTTTCAGTTGTTCTTAAAACTTCCTAGATGATTTGTCTTATATATATTATTATTGTTGAAGATTTTTTTTTTAATTTTTTATCCCTATTACAATAGCTTCCGTTGTCTATCATATTCTCATTCCATTCATCTGTAACTTTTGTAAGATTTCCTCAGTTTAACTCCAAAAGCTCCCAATTCAGAGGGTCCAAATTGTCCCTCCATCTCATTTTAGTCGACCGCTGTTCCAGTGCCCACCTTTTGGAACCTATGAGATTTATAAACTAAGTCTTATTGATTTTCATATAATATTCGAACTAAAAACCTCACGACGATTTTAATATCGCTACCTTGGGGCTCAATTGTCGTATAAGCCATTTTGACGAAAATGAGATTTGAATGCAGTCTTGCTCAGTTTTTTTTTCTCTATCGACGTGTATATACTTAAAATTCCCCAAATCAAAAAAAAAATATCAAATACAACCTCAATTTTCTGTTGCTCTAAACAGGAAATTTTAATAAAGCGAGTTATAAAAGCCAGCTACTCAGAGTGTGAAAAATGCAAAGGTATTATTGACCCTAAATCAAAATATATAACTGGCATAAAGGACATTACTTATCAAACTTGACGTATACGACCTTGACGATTTCTAAAAATTGAACAAAGTTTATTTTACAACCTGCAATTAAGTTTTATTTTTAGGAAGTATAAGGCACCACCAAACCAATTTGGTGAATACGATCTGAATTATTTCCAATAACAGAATAAAGTTTGGTGTGCAGCCTGCAGTAGCGTTTCATTTCATGGCAATAAACGCCAACAAAAATTAAATTTGGAGTCAAAAGGACGTTAAATACAGAACTTAAAAAAAAAGATTGATTTAAATTTAAAGAGATTAGAAGTAGTAACAACAGTTGTTTTGGTCGTTTTATGTGATACTTGAACAAATTTTTTAATAATAACAACGATATTTATGCTTTTTTTCGCTGGCATTGATTTCTTACCCTCACCAATATTTTTTTTTCTATACGATTTTTTTGCTACTTAAAAACTCTCAAACGTTGTTAATATTAATGGGCTTTGAAAGTTAAATACGATTTTCAAACTGTTTTGGTTTATCATCATTATCGCATAAAAGTAGTTTGGGGTGTTTATACGTGATTTATTTTTTTACAGTAAAGTACCTAACCAAAAAAAGAAAACCGGTGACTAACACCTTTGGTTTTTTCAATAAATCGTAATAGCTGACGTTTACGCCCTAAGTAGCATGTACAGCAAGTATTATTTCGGTCATAAACGACATGCTGTTTTGGTTTTAAAAAGCGTATAAGCCATCTATTTTCTTTGTTATGGGTTCTATCTTAAATATTATGAATCCATTTGTTCTACTCATAATTTTAAGAACTTTCGTGCTACGAAGCTTCTTTATAACAGTTAAAACAAAAGAGTTAAATTTTTTTTTTTACTTTTCTTTTTGGTTTTTTGGCTCTCCTGAAAAGTCGACTTTTGGCTTATACGACAATTGAGCCCCAAGGTATCGATATTATTATGCATCTCTATACATGAAATATATCTAACCTTTTCCTTATGTGCAATATATCATTTATATAACCAGAATAAATAGTTAAGTATAATAACAAAAAAAACAAGATATTTACGATATTTCATACAAAAATTGGATCTAATATCAAGTAATTTAATATAGATACCGTGGCAACTGTATCAGGATATACATAGCAATGTTGACGTGCAGTATACACCGTAGCAGCAAAAGAATAAAGCGGCACAAGTGTAACGTTGGTCGTGAGGTAATTGATCTTATGAGTTGAGGCGTTTTAATATTCATGGACTCCTTTGTGTAGTGATCGGGCGCGCTACAAAGCGGCTGACTTTTCAATAAGTCGCATCGCGCTTCGGAGGCGTAGTCACCAGACACTACTACTCTTACGACCTCTTCTCGCTACCCTCGCAGTTAAATAAATCGGATTATCTTTTAAAAGTCACTGAACCTTCCAGATTAAATATTTGTTATGTACCTACAGGTAGGTAGTTTACAAATCATTTTTATTTTACTACCTATAGGTATAATGTAACCTGTTAAATACCGCGCTTAGGTTGTAAAGCTAAATATGACGAGCTAATGCTTATATTGTAATGATAATACGAGTGCATTTTAACTCAACCTAATTTTTGTAAACGACCCGACGGGGTTCACGAAAGATTAACCACCGACGTTGGTAATGATATTAACATAATATTATGTCAGCGAACTTCCACGTCTTTGCTCATATTCAACAGCACAAACTTTTAACAATTATTTGTTTGACAATAAAAAATATGTATCAGTGTAAAAATATATACGTACATACTTTAAACAAAAGGAGAAAAATACACTTTCAATTTATAACTTTAATTTTATTGATTTTACACATATTATAACGATTGATAAGTCGGATGTCTACTACCTTTGTTAACGATTACCTTGCAAATACCTTTTTTGTAGTAGCCTACCTGGTGTCCCACTGCTGGGCAAATACCTATCGCAAAATATAACCAAATACTTATTCTTTATTTGCATTTGTTTAGGTAGCTACGTACCATTAAGTAGTAAATAAATCAGTATTTAATGTATATTTTGGTCAAATTAAGCTGTACGCGCTTTCTTTCGAACTGTAACTTAATAGGATTACAAAAAAGACCGCTCCATGCTTGCTTTGCATATTTCATCATTTACCATTGTGTGGCGTATCTTCACTAACGATGTACAAATAAGTAGCTATGGCCGCTGGGGTTATGAAGACCCCTGTCTTCTTTGACGGGCTATGTCGCGGCTTAATAAATTTAAATCGAGCGGCCCGAATACGAAACAACATTAACTGATACATTTTGCTTATTATGTACATTATTATTCAGATTTATCTCGGATAGCAAATTTAAACACAGATCTCTGTAATGTGGTGAATTATAATATCCAGTACCTAGTAACTGGATAATCCTCTACTACTCCCAATTCCCACTCCACTGCGGCATATTTATGTTTACCACCTCCGACTAGTAATTAAAATTTTGTTCAAAATTGTACTGCTGACTTTTTTGTTGACTGTATGTATTGTCATCCAATCTATATGTATAATAATGTCTACCAAATTTCTGGTTAATCCGACTACTGGAAATGCTCTAAAAAATTTGTTGAAATTTCGAAGGCAACTTACATACATATATGAAAATGTGTAATTCATAAATACATTGTAAGTTAAATATACATACACTAGCTGTTGGTCGCGACTTTGTTTGCGCAGAATTCGCTTATCGCTATATCCTGCGGGAACTATGCGACATTCAAGGATAAAAACTATCCTAAGCATGTCTTTTCCCGGAATTGTAACTATCACTATACCAAATTTCAATAAAATCGGTTCAGCTGTTTTGTCATGAAAGAGCATCCAAACTTACAAACTTTCGCCTTTATAATATTAGTAAGATTTAATAGTAAATTTAATTTTGAGTAAATAGTATGTAATTTTCGACATGAAACTAACGTGAGACTCAATCATAATTACACAAAAACGAATAACTCACGTATAAAAGACGAGTGATGCTCGACATGCTTCGGACTAGTTCGTAATCCTTCTTCGTGGAGCGCTCGCCCCGGTGGCAGCGAAACGAACAATGTGTTCATCACTAGACTTTTATAGGTACGTATTTTATACGTGTTACTATCAATATACATATAATATATTTTTTATTGTCAATTATACAAGTTAAATGAATAAGTTAAATAAATGCTTGTAAAAATTAGATCTTTAAAGCAAGTACTTTTACATGAGTCAAAATTAGGTTATTAAGTGATGAATCTCTTGATGACGCAATCTCTTTATTTTATTTTTTACTAAGAATTTCCTAAGATCTCTATTTTGCCGTGCACAATTCCGATTTGGTCACGAAGCCTTTGGAATCCTGTAGGTAGCGCACGATGGCATCGCCGCCGGTAACTTTGCATTGGGTATGCCAACAGTATGCGAAGTCGGACGTAAATCAAGGGGGATTTAAATAGATCGTCGCATGTTTACGTTCATAGAAGGCCGTCAGACGTAGGCACCGAGTCTTCTACGCCACCCGAATACGAACGCCTAAAAAGTAACAATCAAACTTCTGTATGTGACATAGATTTACAGTATTATGTATTTCAACGAAATTACACCGCAATATTTTATCGAATCTTTTTATTATTCACACTTCGTCTTTCGTAAATTCTCCAACTATCTTCTGCTATCGTGGCATAGATAAATAGTTATTATGGTTATGTTATGTGTAATTGTAATGTGTACAGTCAAAAATTGTGTAAGTATATCTTTTAAACATTATGTAAAGTGTAATTACCTACTTATTTGTCTAATCGATCTACCTACTATATAGAAACTAAATATAAAATTTTAAATGGACACCTTAAACTAGCAAAAAACGGTTGGCTATGAACGCCCGTTGCGAGCATGTGGCACTGCAATATACTCGTACTCCATGCTACAATCAATTTTACCAACTTCGGTATCTGCCGTTCTAGTTAGGTTAAGCACTTTTCATGACCGAGTAAAAGAAAGTGGCCTGCTCACGAATCACGTTCGGGGACAATTTGGTAATGAGGGGAAGCCGGTGCCTGGCGCAGGCTCTTCTACTTATTATTACACTGTTTAATTTATTTGTCGAATCCACCTCGTCTGGGACCTATTACGTTAGTGCTCGTCATGTACTAAGCGTCAACGGTAGGATGAGGCATTTTATAGGTACATGAATAGTTTTGTAAAACGATTAATAGACTCGTCATATTTTACAATAAAACAAAAAAAAGCGATATGACCCTCTCTGAAATCATTACATTTTTATATTTTCATATTAAAGAAGTAACGTTAAAAAACCGACATGTACGAAATGGACTGCCAAAGCCGAAAAAATGTAAATATTTTCAATATTTTCACACATTTCGCAAGTAAAATACATATAAAGCTTTATCTTTACTTTGCTCTTTCTGAGGTTAATGTTAAACACATATTATTTAGGTATGTCTACTTGAAAAACGTAGTGTCACACTTAATACGGAGTCCAAGCATCATACCAATTTCCTTCGGTCGGTACTGGTTTGGGTCGGAGACTTTACACCATCAAATTAACATTTTTACCGTACCTACTGAGTGGGGAGTTTAGTTCCTTTGTTTTTTTTGTGGAACAACTTTAAATGCATAATATCAATATCACACACAACCATAAAGTATTGGAGCCCGAATCAAAATTATAAACCGCAGTTTTTCCGTCGGTATCGGTACCAAAATTAAATTTTAATCTGCAACGTTCTTTCAATATGTCTCATCGTTTTAGGGGCTTTACTTTACAGAAATACCATTACAACACACGTGAGCAGTATTGTAAAATGGATCGCTCTTCGAGAAGCGTACCAGACATACCTACGAGTAGGTACTTAAGTATCAATAAAAGCTACGTTGTTTTGTTTGACGATGGTTGTAGATAACATTTATAGTGTTTTTTTTATTATCTGTTGGATAGATAAATTATTTTGCAGAATTAAATAGGTGCCGCATCCAAACTGACAATAACCGAAAAAGCATGTTAACTGACATCGGCGGGGGCTGCGTTCGTGCTTGCCTCGGCTAACCTTGATTATAGTCGCTACACTATGTAGCGGGGTTGTAGTTAGCCGATTAAACTTCTACCAATTTCACATAATCATAATAATTATAATTAATACCTCGATTCTCTTTTCCTAACAACCAATTTACCCTGCCAAGAACAGGTTTCATCTACCTTCTCAACTTAATTGTTGATTTGACTTTATTATTAAATAGTTTGAATATGTCATTATTATTATAGCTACAGATTTGAATGAAAAATGCACCGAAAATCAACGCGTAGTTCTTAGTTTTTTCTAAATGCTTTTGTGAACTTAAAACGTTTTTGATACAGAATGTATAAGTTACAAAGTGAAATTAATCAATATTGTGTTACTACAAACAGAGCACGGAGAGTATACCAATTCACATTTTGTATAAAAATAAGTATGCACAAAATTATTTATATAGCCCAGTTTTAAGTATTGGTTTTGAATAATATGTATTTGCTTATTCACAACTGCACCTACTTCGTTTATAAGTTACAGTTTAATACTTTGCAAAATGCCTCTCTATACTCTGGTTACAGTTGTCCTGTCAATCGTTCGAAGGTTAACTGGAAGAGATCCCTTTGAGGGATAAGTTCGCCTTTGAACATGTGTGTATCTTATTACCTGTAAAATTTATGTGTTTTATGTAAAATAAAGAGTTATACATACATACATGTGGCGACTATAGTCCTCCACGGCTTTCGAACTCTGTCTTGAAACCGGCGGGGCTCTGTTGCGCATACACTGTACAGGGAGCAATATTCGCAACGTTTAACTGGAGGGTAAGGCAATAATTTGTCCTAGCTTATAGTCCCCGATCGTCTATCTTCTACATATGATATTTTTTTTTCTTATTATTCCCATGAAATTTATTTCGGGGAAAATAATAAAGGGAAATTAATCACATCGGAATCTGTACCGAGTTTTTAAAAAATATGTGTGATCCCTGGAATGCCGTTGGTAAGTAATCCACCTAATTGGGACAGAAATTGAGATTGAGATTGGCAGACCTAGATTATTATGTACAAAAACTAGGTATTTGCCCAAGTATAACACATCCGTAACCCCTCTATGTTATAGGATGTCCATAGGCGGGGGTGATTGCTTGTTAACAAGCGACCCGCATGCTCGTAGTTTGCCCCCGTCGCATAAAAAACAATGAGAGAAGAAGACGATGGAGATTAAGGAGACACAAAACCGACAAACTAAAATTGAAACTTCTTAAATAGTTTCTTAAATTAACTTAATTCACGTCATTAGGTGGACCTCAACGAGGTGACGCTAGAGCTCTGTAGCTATATTATTGCAATTTGATAAACATACTCTTCGGAATATACCTATCGGTAATTGTTGGGCATCTATTCCGTTTCTCACCCTTTGTTAATAATAGATTGCCTAGTACTAAACTTGAGATCCATCGACAGTTTAACGATTGAAGTGAAATCGTAAATTGGCCGTACATAACTCAAACTTTCGTTAAACAATTTCATAAGTGGGAGTCGAGGACGCTGTACAATTACCGATGTGTCTTTGTGCAGTCCGCTTCAGAGAAACGTAACCCCCCTTCCCCCCCGTAAATATCTATTAGTAGTTGATACTTATCATAACAAATAACATATCAATCGCACTTGAAGGATCTGCATGAGAAGCTTGTTCGAAGGAAAAACTTGTTTGTAGGTACTTTAGAACTTTTCATAGATATACCTATAAGTACGACGATACGCGATGGTCTCAATTTTTATTGTTATTTTATTGTTTTGCTTATAGACTTTTGTCTAAACAAGAGAATTAAGTTGTACCAACGTATGTAATTTGAAATGATATTTTAAATTATTAAGTACTTTCTACCCGCTCGCTGTTGGTAGAGCACCTACCTAAGTGCCTAGGTACTTAGGTACCTACTACTATAAAACATATGAAATATATAATAGTAAATTTAATTTCGAGTAAATAGTATGTAATTTTCAACATGAAACTACCGCGAGACTCAATCATAATTACACTAATATGAATAACTCGCGTATAAAAGTCGAGTGATGAGCGACATGTTTCGGACTAGTTCGTAGTCCTTCTTCTTGGAGCGCTCGCCCCGGCGGCAGACGAACAATGTGTTCATCACTAGATTTTTATACGTGATTTATTAGTTTTTGGGTAGTTAGTATGTACCTACCTAATTTCTTATATTGCACTAGACTAAAGAATAACAAATATGATTCTTACTTAAATTAATACTTAATTTACTTATACGGCTTACGTTCAAGTTGTCCATTCTAAAATATTTCGATGTAGGTAAATTTTTGTGGAATTTCCTGTCTTACATCTTAGAAGGTACCTATCCAAGAAAGCTTTTAATAAATTTGTACGATGGGGAATCGGAAACCTAATTTACGGGCGTGCTTCGAACCCGCACATATGGGCAAAAGTTAAGTAGGTATGTTTAGGAACTCAGTTCAATTGACAGATCTTTGTTGTATAAGTTTTTATAATTTATAAACATATTTGTCTTAGACACAATCAATCATAATGACATTTGACTTGATAATGACATGACTAGACAGTTTTTTTTTTTTTTTTTTAATTGAAATTGTTTCTCAGTAGAGCGTGAATGTTTTTTTTATCGACTATCTAAATGTCGATACTGCATGTCACAGATAATTTCAAAGAGGTGTCACTAGGTACTACTATTACTTTTGTGTAATAATATGTATAACGCCGGCCTCACCGAATAAAGCCGCAAAGTGCTGTTACCTGCTTTTTAATGTTCACTCATTTTCGACATCTACGTGGCAAAATAGATCACCTCAATTTTTTTTAGCGTTCTATAGCAAGTATTTACGAAGTTACAAAAAAATAATACATTATTCTTTTACAAAAACACAATCTTTAAATTCAGCAATGTATTCTTGCTGAACAGAACTTTAGACGATTTTGTAAAGTATCATACTGTGTTATAGGGAAATAATTGTATTGCAATTGCCTTTACGGTTTTTTTCTGGTGCAGGTTTCATTATCACAATTCAGTAACGTCTATTTGCAGAAAAAATGCTAGATAATTTAATATCATAATGCCCTTTTACTTTTTCGAAGGTTTTAAAAATTCACCAGAACAAAACAGTAATGATGTATTAACATTACAACTGCATGGCTAAAAATACAAGAACATAAAGGTAACGGTACATTACAAAAATCAAATACAGCATTAAAAGAGACGAACAAAACCGTAAAGTAGTATTACCAATACAAGCAAACGCAAATAGTTTTGTAAGATGGTTTTTTATCAATAACTTTAAAACGTTTAAAAAAAAATCTGCTTTAGAATGTTACTAAAATGAAACTCCTACTCTTTTTAATTTTAAAGTTATGGATCGATTTCGGTTTTTATTTTTTCCTGTAAAATTGACTTTTTGCACTTGCGGCTTTATTCGATGAGGCCGGCGAATTAATAATAAACGAAGAAATAAAAGTATAGGGTGTTCGTTAGTTAGGATTTAGCATAGTTTTACCACAATAAACTTTATTCAGCTGTAAATCGTCAGTGTAATATGGGTTATATAGGGATTTTCATAATGACAAACAAAACGTTTTCATTAAAAATTACATTGAGCATAGGCTTAAAAGGCAACAATTCAATTGCATTATATTAAACATCGATATCAAGAAGGTCGATAAAAAAAAAACATCTCTACTGAAAAACATTTTCAACTGTAAAAACAACATTTTAATGCAACATCTTGTCAGTTGTCAGTCAACAGGATGATTATGGTTAGGCATACGAAAATAAAAAAACATATATGAAAAGTATTCTTAATTTCTATTTTTTGTAAATTGTTATGATGTGATTGTGATCGGTGTCAAATTCGTTAGCACCTTATAATTATTTCTATCATCATCATCATCATCATCAGCCTGAAGACGTCCACTGCTGAACAAAGGCCTCCCCCTTAGCACACCATAATGAACGACAAGTCGCCACCTGCATTCACCGTATTATTTCTATACAGTATGTAAATTAACGAAAACCAAACCTTCTAACCCCTTAACGGCCAAGTCGAGTGTAGTACTATACAGCAGTTCTGCAATTCTGTTATGAGCGACTTATGGATAAAGTGCGTAAAAAATCTATAATTAATAATAACAAACATTTGTATAGTACTAATCTCGACTTGGCCGTTAACGGGTTTAAAGGTATGGTTTTAGTTACTTTACATTACTGTAGGTATAATTATGTATTATGTAGATATTACAAAACTCATTTTTTTAACTTTTGACGCATTTTTTTTCTTTCATGCTGATCTGAGAGAAAATGAAAACATAGAATGTACCAGTTGCTTCTCATCTCGCGCAGATGGTAAAAATCCATCGAGGGAAGGGTGAAAATCATATAGGCGATGCGGCTAGCAACCCATCACTAATTTAATTCCTCTTTCCACCTATACGCCCACAATCATGCTATACGTGGCCTTTAGGTCTTGTTACCTACCTATATTTTTTACATAATTTGAACAAAGTGAAAAGAATATCAATGTGGAGGTAGGTATCTATGTGGTTTGTGGTCATCTAACTTGCGGTTCTATCATCGCATCAAGGATTGTATTTCAAGCATCGAATAGATTGAGTGTACACACAGCCGATAAATTTGAATCTATGCATTATTTGAAATGCATTCCGGCCGAGCCTGGCAACATGCCGGCCTAAATTGTTACACGTTTACGTCATTCACCTCGAATGGTTAGTAATCTGTCTTTATATTAATAAAGCCTTAGCAGTAAAATAATAACTATGAAGAGGCGTTTATAATATACTCGTATTATTGCAAACGTACATAGTAAGCGTGTGGTTATGTCGTGAATTCGTGGCATTCTATGGTACTATTTATTTAATGATTGCATCAATGACACCGTGGCTTAGGCATTACGAAGAGACGAAGTGTTTCTACTGAGAATTACGAGTATAATAGCTTCACATATACCTAAAAAATCCTGCGAAGTGTCGACTCAAATCAAAATAATTAAGAAATATTTTATGATATTGTATTACGTTATTTCTAAACTGCATAGAAAAATCTGCACAGGTTTAAAAATTTTAGTTCAAACCTTAAACATAGTCTCGGTAATGACGTGAGATGAATACTCGAGATACTTTAAGATGTTGCCCAAAAAGATAAGCGGTCGAAGTGCGGAGGAGGACTATTAAACACTTCGTGGCGCTGTTGTGAGCAAATAAAGCCGAGACTCCCCAATACGGCCCTGTTACCTTTGCTTGCCTAATGAAGCCTGTTTACAAATTGACAAACGGCTAAATTGTTCTCATACTTTTTGGTTATCGTGTTAAAGTATTAAAAATAGTTTAAAAAACCAAGGCAGACGTAGGTACCTAAGTATGGGTAAAACTCGATAATATATAATACCTACTTAAAGTCGATTTTTGTGGGAAAATCGGTTATATGTACTTTTTTTTCAATACCTACTCGTAGTAGTGTGCTGTGGTTAGCACCTAAACTGAAATCTTTTTCATGCTCAAATATTTACTTGCATGGTTAACCAGTATCTAGTTACTAATAAAATTCCATTTAAATATTATAACGTTGTTTCAACAATATAACTAAATTAAATAGGTTCCTACCGATATGCTCTGAATAAAAGTACTTAAGAAGTTGTTTGTTTGTACCTTTTACTGATCAGTTTTAAGAAAAATAATTCTTCTTAACATGTTTTAAGATATTTAAGACGATGAAATTTTGTAAGCGTTTTATTTGCGAACATTTTGTTTCAGCCCGAAATTCGGTAGTAGACGAAGTCACGAGGATTGTCTTGTTTCGCGCACAGTGCTAAGTATATCACGTACTAGGCTCATCTACGCGGTGGGCTGCGGAATTTTAAATACGAAAAGGTGTTTCTGAAAATGTTTATGCTTGGAAAAAAATGGAGAAAATTTCCCTTGGAACGAGAGCATTTTCTTTTATTGTCGATTTATGTTAAAGCGCATGCAGTGGCTGTAGAAACGTGATCACAATGTTACCATTTGTGTCAAGATATTCGTACAGGTATAAAATTTAATGAGTACATTCATAGTGGTGGAATGCTCTGGCGTAACAATACACCTAAAGCCAAATACATCCGTAGTTCAGACGTCTTTTTACCACTGGGAACTATAGACCTGTAAAAATAATAGTTTTATAAACTAAAACTTTGCTTTACTTCTTTTTTTAACAGTTACAGTCTTTATTCTAAAGTCCCCAGGGCCCCCAATAGATAAAAGATGGCCCTGTTTGAATGTTTTACCCTTAAAATCGCTTCTTACTACTGACAGTTCCATAACTTAACACTAGATTAACATGATTATTGCCAAAAGGTGTTTGAAACTTATAAATATTTTTAACATTGGTCTTTTAAAATGTACCCGCCCTCCTCATAATTTTTGTTTGTTTGAGATAAGTATCCCCCGACTGGCTAGCAAGTAGCCAGTCCGGGGCTAAACGGTTGTTTTTAGATTTGTGTAAAAATTGTAAGGAGGTACTAGTGGTATGAAGTTCAAAGAAAAAGTATCGCAGCTAAGTAGGCTTTACTCGTATGTAACCATCCAGGTACAATATGAAACTCTACACTATAATGTAGTCCAACACCCACTTCACCAGTGTAAAAAAAAAACTAAACGGTATCCTTAAAAATGCAGGTGTACTAGGGCTAACCTTTCTAATTGTCCTCATGATCCTGAACTATTTATAACGTCGATGAAAAAATAATTGCTAACAAGTTTTTACCGCATATTCTTTCTAGGAACGTTTGCATTATTGTCAAGGTCCACCAGTACCTTTGTTGACTTAATAATAAATATATTATGTTCCTACACATTTGATATTCCTAATAAGTATCTTATCTACCTACATCTTACAGTTGCTGACTGTACATGCCCGGTCGGAATAAAATCATCTCATGGTATAGATAGAGATACATAATAATATTATTTGAGATTACTTTTACAGTTTACCGAAAATAACTTGTAAATACCATAGCTTACACTGACACCAACACAACTTTGTTTTGTTTGGAGACACATACTCTACAAACTGACGACCGGGCCCCCGTTTCTCGTAGCTTATTAGACTAATAATTATTAGTGTTTTGTCTCGTAAATTAAACGAAATAATGAAACAAAACACTAATATTATTTATTAATCTAATAAGCTTCGAGAAACGGGGCCCGGATAGCATAGTGGTTAGAGAACCTGACTATAAAGCTTGAGGTCCCGGTTACGAACCGCGGTCGGGGCAGATACCTATTTGTATGATGAATACGAATGTTTGTTCTCAAAATCTTGGGTGCTTAATATGTATATAAGTATGTATTCATGCTTATTGTATGTATGCTTTTAATATGTTTTTGTTTTTTAATTACTGTGATTGTCATAAATAAACTTTTTCTTTCTTTCTTTATTTATCTATATAAGTATGTTTATCCGTTGTCTAGTACCCATTACTATGGGTACTAGAGGCCAGGCTTTGCCTAGTTTGAGACTAGGTTAATTGGTGTCAATTGTCCCACGATATTATTACATTATAAACCCATGTCAAATTACAGGGATTTCATTCTGTTTTACGTAAAGATACGCATTCCAAAAACGCAATTCGGAACTACCCCTTTTTGAGGTCTTTACTTACTCAACCATTGTAGCTTCATGGTATTCTCTTTCTACGTTCATGATAGTCAGAAGAAATTACTCGTTTGTAGCGTCATCTAGGCTACCGAGTTTGAACTATTGTGCTTATAGTAGACATCTAAACATTCTCCTGATCGGCCGAACTGATAGAATACGCGGGAACTCGGGTAAAATTAAAGAACTTCCTGAGAGCTCTTACCATGTCACAGTGGTTGCGTGATGGTTCATGCATTATGCGTAAGATGGCGCTACATTGGAAGCTCAAGAAGTCGGCGGTACGGTCAAAATGATTCACTTGGCTCTACATTTTATGTGGAACGTATATGTTACGCACGAGTTTGTTTGTATTATATCCTGTAATAGGTACAAGTATAAGACCTACGAGCATAACATTTAACGAGCAATACATCGTAAATATACGCACACGTTATACTTAAGTTTTCAACTGTTGAACACGGATTATTTAGATGAAATTTGCTTTTAGGAGTGAAAAATATGTCTTAGGTCATATTTCTTGGAATATAATTATTTAATAGAAAGATAGAGATTGGCATAGAAAAAGGCTGCTATCTCGAATATCGCGTCCGCTCCGCATTTAGCATTTATCCGCAGCTTATTATTTATGTTTACTACTTATATGAACAAAACCGTTTATTCTAGATTATCCTACTAATATTATAAATGCGAAAGTTTGTGACGATGTGATGATGTGACGATGTGACGATGTGAGTGAGTGAGTGTGTATGTTTGTTCCTTCTTCACGCTAAAACGACTGGACGGATTTGGATAAAATTTGTAACGAAGATAGATGGTATCCTAGATTAAAACATAGGCTACTTTTTATCCTGGAAAATAGCATAGTTTCAGGGGGATAGCCATAAACATGTCAATTGCTAATTCTACGCAGACGAAGTGGCGGGCAGAAGTTAGTAAAAATATATACTTTACTTTATAGGTTTATTGTCTACTAAAATTACTATCGTAATTTAGCAATGGACTCTTTACAAAGAACCATTTTACTACAACACACCGGATAACTGATGTATAAAAGCCGAAGGATTGCTCCGACAATTGTTTCGGACTATTCCGTAGCCCTTCATCACCCTTCATTTTTTTATACGTGAGTTATCCGGTGTGTTGTAATTATGTGTGAGTCTCACGGTAGTTTCATGTTAAAACCATTTTACTCCCTTCGACTTTAGGGGCACTTTTGTAACAGCCTGTATTTACATATCTATCTAATACCACCAGTTTCTGTAAATGTGATTTTGTGGCAATAAATTGTTTTTTCTTTCTTTCTTTCTTTCTAATACCTTTAAACGAGCAATTCTTATAAATATAATTATATAATCTGAATCTCGGAAACGGCTCCAACGATTTTCATGAAATTTGGTATGCAGGGGGTTTCGAAGACGATAAATCGATCTGGCTAGGTTTAATTTTTAGAAAACGTACAAAAAAAAAGGGTACTTAAATATTAAACTACAACATCGTATGTGACAGGACCCGAAAGTATTGTTTATGTTATTTTTTAATCGTCTTAGAGACCGATCATTAGTTTGGCATATTTTTGTTTACAGAATCATGCGGCAGAGACGATTTCCGCTGCAACAGTGGCAGATGCATATCGAGAAACCAATTATGCGACAAAATAGCCGACTGTCAGCCCTCCGGTGAAGACGAACAAAACTGTGGTAAGCTACAATGAAAGATTGGTAGATGCAAGCCTTACTCCCTTAAATTTAAACCGTGCTATCACAAAAACTTAGTCAATGGTTGAAACTTGTGTCATTATGGTGTCAATTCATAGAACACTGTCATTTTCCCAAAAAAAAAAAAAACTTTCCTGTGCCTGCCAAATAAATTTATATGTAATGCATATGTCGTAGGTGGATTGTAGTGAGCCGCCGTATTACATTTAGGCTAGCCGTTTTGAATGACAGGTCCGTTTTGCAATGCGGCGGTTCAACGATTAGCCGGATTGTCATTCTTCAATAAGGCGGCCTACGTTTAGTCGCATCGTACTACTATCACTGAATCTAACTAATATTATAAATGCGAAAGTATGGATGTATGGATGTTTGATTGTTACGCAATCACGCCAGAACGGCCCAACGGATCTGGATGAAATTCGGCACATAGATAGGGAAAAGTCTGGAATAGCACATAGGCCACTTTTTATCCCAAAAAATTGCGCAGTTCCCGCGGGATAGCGATACTTAAACGAATTCTTTTCAGACCAAGTCGCTGGCAACAGTTAGTAAGAAATAAAGATGTTTTTTTTTAGTGGATAGGTTAGGTTAGAATTGTGTCAGGGTTTATTATTATTATTACGGCTAGCCGTGTTGAAGAACGTGTGGCGCCGAGTAGGTTACATTCCGGCGTATTTTCATTCAGCCGTATTCGATCCGGCTAATCGTTGAACCGCCACATTGCAAAACGACCGAAACGGCTAGGCGTATTGTAATATGGCGGATTACTACAATCCCCCTGCGTCACATATACAAAGTCAGACAAGAATAAAATGTCTAGGTACTTACCTATGAGGTAGGGCCTGTTTCGCCAATTTCTTAAGTGCCAGATATCTCTGTCTCTGTCTGTTTCGTAGTAATAAATAGAGACGGAATCATAGATAACTGACACTTAGAGAGTGGTAAAACAGGCCCTTAGAATATTTTAAATTAGCTATAGGTACTTACATTTATTTACCTTGTATGTACATTATTGACTATAATTGTCTGTATCGAGCCATAGCAGTGTACAGAATTTCTATAGATTGTTTAAGGGAAAGTAATTAATTGCTACTCAAATAATTTTAGTGAATTTGTGTGTGAGTTATGCTCAGCAGTGGGACGTATACCCATAGACTGAATGGGACGTATATACTGCTAAGCACAGGCCTCCTCTCATAATAGGAGGGCTTGGGCTATAGTTCCCACGCGGGCCCAGTGTGAATTGGGAACTTCACACACATTATTGAAGTGCCTCGCAGGTGTATGCAGGTATTCCCTCGATGTTTTCCTTCACTTTAAGATTTTGCTAGTAAATTCTGAAAAACTCAGAGATGAGAGCCCGGGGTTCGAACCCACAAACCTCTGTTTGACAGACCATGAGACCACACAGGTCAAACCAATAGGCTACCTACCACAGCTTTTTGGCACGATGATATAGACAAGTATTTTGTTATTGTACAGAATGCACAGAAGACGAATTCCAATGCTTAGACGACCGATCCTGCATTGAAAGTAGAAAACGATGTGACGGGAACAAAAACTGCAACGACGGGTCCGATGAAAGAGATTGTCCTGCGGGTAAGGGGATGGCAAAAATGTCGTATATATATAACGCTAATACACCTACATTGAACGGTGTTTTATATAAGTTGATAAATCTTCGTTTGCGCATGCTTCTTTTTGGGTTAAAATGGTAAGTATCTCGTATAATGGCTCTATCTGGTCACCACGTATGTCCAAATAGTGGCAAGTTCCGTTGCCGAGATGGAACTTGTATTTCTATTCTACTGCGCTGTGACGGGTACCGAGACTGCGCCCGCGACGGCAGCGACGAGATGGACTGTCGTGAGTATATAAATATTAACATTAATTCGCACAGAAGTCATGATTGGATAAACTAACAGAAACGTTTTCAAAAGCATGTAAACCGGATCAATGGCAGTGCGATTATGGTAACTGTATCAAACGAAGCCAGCGCTGCGACGGGCGCGTGGACTGCCCGACGGACCGATCTGACGAACGGAACTGCGTCGGTAACTAACTCGCCTGCACCGACTTGCACAGATGCACTCGTTTATTTTAAATGTTTTTTCTTTGACCATGTTTTTCAGTATCACCATTTTTTTAAATATAGGTAGTGAGTTCATAACTTGGCTATCAAATTATTTAATTAAAACTTAAAAAATTGTGATAAATATTTAAACGACCTCCATACAAAATATAGTTATTGAAATGAAAAAAGTGCCATAGAATCATGTCTCACGGTGGAAACTTTTCATAGAATATGTCATGGTGACAGGCCACTGTGGACGTGTGAGAACGTTCGACAGTGGGTCATGAAACTGACTGAAATGTACGCTCAGACCAACTGTACGCCAAATTATGAATTGGCTATATATAAATTCTGCTTCTAATAATCACAACCCATTGTTAAAAAACATTAAATGGTCTTGCCATGCATGATGCAACTCATTCCAGATACATGTTCACAATGCACTTGCAATTAAAATAAATGAAATAGATTATATAATTAATACTGCATGGTATTCTCATTCGTATTTATTACGTGATAGAGACCAAGTCTTGAAACATATGATATTAATTTAAATGCAAGTGTCATTAAAAAATAATTATATGCTGTTTTAAATATTAGCTTTGCATGTCTTTACAGCCGTGGGGTACTTTAAGTGCCGAAGTGGATATATTATTCCGAACAGCCTTAGATGCAATAGGCATTATGATTGTCCTCAAGGAGACTATTCTGACGAGAAAAATTGTCGTAAGTTTATTCAGTCAATGAAATACCTTCCTTGTTTGGATGCAACTATTTTTCATTATAATATCTTAATCTTTGTTGAGTAAATCTAGTTTCTTCAACTCTTCTACTGTATACTTATAAACTTCAAACCTTTGGTTTCTTCATCAATAAAATTTCTATCTTCATTAGAAGCAATAAATCTCTTTGTTATTCTTCGGTGTTAACTACTCGATCTTGGAAGACCAGTTTAGACCTTACTTTTATATTCACTATTTTTCAGCTATTCAACTCCGAACTGAGTTCCTTGAATTCTTAAATACAATAAAGTACTTTGTAACCCCAATAAATCTAATTAATTCTTTTACCGATCAGCATGTGGTGACGGCGACTTCAAATGTGAAAATGGCTACTGCATACCTGCATCTAAGCATTGCGACCGCACGCATGATTGTCAGGACGGTTCTGATGAACGTGATTGCAATTATGGTTTGACTCTTTTCAAAATTATGTTGACGTGCTTAAAAAAGTTCTTTAAATACATAAAGACAAGTGAAGGCTAAATTGGGAAATTTGAAACAGGAAATGAGCAATATTTGCAATTATTGCAGGTTTAATAACTTGACGACCAGCAATATACCGTAGTTGTTAAAAATACAGTAATGAAAATGCAAATAGGTTACTTTGAGAGAATATATCGCACAAAACTTGCCTGTTTTTTTTAAAGTTGGGTTCAGCTGTTGTACTAAGATTTCCCAAGCTAATAAATAAAGCCAGGCGCGTAATTCAAGACGTTACTACACATACTAAAGGCGAATGCCAGGCTGTCGTGATTTATTTAGTTATATGTCTCTACATACTTGGCTTAGTACGTATAAAATCAAAGAAACATTATTTGAACTTTTGAGCACTCGAAACTCAAAAACCGTCCCCTAATGTGCTTGCAAAAGAGCTGCCTCTTTCACTTTCCCGTTGTTAAGTTGAGCCTGCTAAATATTATTTACCTCTAACAAGATTTTTTTTCACTCAGTAATACGAAGTATGTGTACTGAATATGTTAGAATGTGATATTTTTTGTCTGTAGTAGACATCTCGGGCAATCATACTCAATGCACTTGTTAAACCAGTCAAAGTTGCTAGTATTTAGGTAATGAGATGTAAACCGTGTCCTAAAATGTTCAGTACACATAAATCTAGAGCCACCGAAATAATTTAGTGCATTTCCATTTGTCAGAACGATGGCAAATAGTCCAAAGTTCTGATTTATGGCTAAGTTACATGCTTAGCACTGTCGCACTCTGGAATATTTAAGTAGCCATAAATTGTTCCATTGTCAAATTACTTCACAATTAAATTAACTTAATCAACAACACAACAACGTCAACATCACAATCTGTTATAGCGAACAATTTGAGTTTCAATTAACGTCTCAGAGTGCAGCAGTTAATAATTGAAGGTTATGGTTTAAGCTTTATAATTATGGCAGGCACAATATGCATGGCTTATGAATATAAATGCTCGAGCGGGCAGTGCGTGCGCGCAGAGGCGCATTGCAACGGCACCACGGAGTGCCTGGACGGCTCCGACGAGCGCGGCTGCCCTTGCAAAAGGGACGAGTTGCCCTGTCGCGATGGCCCCTGTATAAATATTGCCCTAAGATGTAACGGTCAAAACAACTGTCCCCACGGCGAGGACGAGTTGAACTGCGGTAAGTACACCAACGTTATGCCAATTGAGGGAATTAAAAATGATTTAAACCTCTTTTCTAAAAATACTTTTCGCGAATTGGTAAATTTTGAATGCAATTTGCTCCGAACACAATATTATCTTTGCTATTTGGCCTTCTAAAAGGGAAAAATAATAGGAGAAATATACGTATACAAAATATATTATACTTTAAAATCAGTTTTTTTATTCCGCATTTGCATGCATTCAATTAAGTTACTGTGGAAATTATAACTAATCTAATTATATAAAAATATTATAAAGAATTAGTTTTTATCATCTACCACTTTATGTTCGTATTCTCGATATTATAAAATATGTATTATATTGTATATAAGTTTTTTTCAAACAAGTAATTAAAAAAAAGTTATTGTTGTCGCTAATAGGAACTACTTCTTCAACCTAGCTAGAATTACCTCAGTTTGTTAACTAGTGTAAATATTTGGTCATGTTTTCATTGCACTTAGAATTATATAACAATAATGCAATACACACTAACAGTTGGCATGTGCCTGAATTGCATCACCTCTATGTACTGCACGGAATGCTAAGTAACATAATTATTTTACCAGTAGTTTTTTCCTTTATTATTTAACTTTAAGCTATTGAAATCAAAGGTGTCCGCCAATTAGATCGTATCATACCAGTACCCCGTCTCATCACAGATGCGACTGTTGCAGTCTGCACTCGCGGGTTCATACGCTTGTGCATAGGTTAGGTACCGTTGAGACCTATACGCAAAAGGTTGACGGATTGTGTAGGTATCCTGTTCTAATGGCCATAAAATATTATTTAATAAAATTTGCGTTGTGTGACGTTGTAGGTACTAACGTTAGCACTGCTGCCGCCTGAACGCACCATCTTAGTCCGGATCAGCTTTCAACTCATTACCCGATCTTAGCAAGTATTACACGGAGTCAGCTGACTTGACATTGTTCGATCGTTGAGCTAGGTGCGAAGGGATCAGTTTATGATAGTGTGCACTGTGCAAAGCGTAGTGATGACTTCACGATCGAGTTTCGTTAAGAAAATTACACCCACCTGATGTATGTTTGGCCTGATAATACGTGCTGACCGGTCTATTGGGCTCAAAATTATTAATTAGGAACTACAAAAAAAAAATTATATGTCCGATGAGTAACAATCTTAATAATTATGATACGGTCTGAGGAGGCGGCAGGAAGCCTTAAGTTATTCAAATAAAGAATTACGTCACAAAGCTATATTTAATTAAAAAAAAATATATATAGGTATACCAATAAGATTTTTTTGGAATTAGAGCAGTGCTCCTGTAAACCTATCTTAGTAAATGGTGATCGCTGGGCAACCGACTGTCGGTCATACAAAAATCAGTATCTAAGATCATGTTGTTAACGTGAATCTATTCAAATATAATACGTATAACGTAAATCAGAGTATTTATTGGAAGTAAACTTGAAGTAACAATACAGATGACAGCGGTGTTTGAAAATCTCTAGTTGCTACGTAGACCATAGACAACGGGCTATGTGTACAACCTTCTTAACATCCACTTCTCTTTCTGTTTATGGTGATAAACCAATCTTTTGGGATAGTAATGCCAATCTTGGCTTGAATAGCGGTTTGGTGAGCATATCAGCAAGCTGCTCTTCAGCGGGAACTTGCTTAACTTTCAAAACGCCATTATTAACACACTCTCTTACATAGTAATATCGCAAGCGAATATGTTTCGTGCGGCGGTGGTACTCGTAAGGCGGATTGTGCGCTAGCTTTACTGCTCCTTCATTGTCAACATATAATATTGGAGTTTGTTGTGGCGTGGTCAGCTGTCCAACGAGACGTTTCAACCATACCATTTCTCTGCACGTTTCGCTCGCAGCGACTAGCTCAGCTTCTGTGCTTGATAGTGCTACCGATTTCTGTTTCTTGCTTTCCCAGCTGATTAGAGATCGGTGAAGCAAACAGGCTATTCCACTAGTAGAGTGACCAGTTTCTAAGTCACCTCCGTGATCTGCATCACTATAGGCTTCAAGACCTGTGACCGCACTTTTCTTGTATATAAGGCCTCTGGATTCTGTTCCTTTCAGATACCTTAAAATTCTTTTGACTTTTGTCACATCTTGAGTAGACGGATTTTCTAGTTTCCTAGATACTACGCTTACAGCGAAAGCTATATCGGGACGAGTCGCCACCATCAAATAACTAAGTGCTCCCACTGCTTGTCTGTAAGGAAAATTCGTCTTATCAGAGTTATTACCTTCATCAGAAATATTATCTGGGGATTCTTTTACAGCTGGTGTTGCAACTGGTTTGCAGTCCGTCATTCCGAACTTTTCAAGTATTCGCCTGACGTAAGCTCTCTGGTGTATCAAGATAGCGCCATCATCTTGACGCTCCAATTCTAAGCCAAGGAAATAGGACGCAGGTTTCGTTGTAATTTTAAAACGAGCCTTTAATTCGTGTTCTACGAAGTATTCTGCTTCTGCTTCATCCGTTGATGCAATAAGGCCGTCATCAACATACAGGCCTAGCAACACTTTAGCATTTCCGCGTTGGCGAAAATATAAGCAGGGATCTGCATCGGTTTGCTGAAATCCAGACTCTATTAAAAATTCATGGATACAGATGTTCCAGCAGCGAGGGGCTTGTTTTAAACCGTACAGGCTTCTTTTCAACTTGCATAGCCTTCCTGTGCCATCATTATATCCTTCAGGCTGTTTCATGTACAGTTCCTCTTGTACTGTTCCGTTCAGGAAAGCAGTAGCGACATCAAACTGTCGTAATATTAAACCTTCGTTAGCGGCGATGCTCAACAAAACTCTGATGGTGCTTAACTTGGCTACAGGACTAAAAGTTTTATCGTAGTCTATTCCTTCTCTTTGCGAATAGCCTTTAATCACCAGCCTTGCTTTATAGCGATCAATGCTTCCGTCTGGGTTCATCTTCAGTTTGAATACCCATTTGCAGGGCAACGCTCTGACTTTTCCTTTGGGTTCCACTAGTTTCCACGTTTCATTCTCACGTAGAGAATTCATTTCAGAATCCATAGCCATGCGCCAACCATCACGATCAGGTCCATTAAGAGCCTCTTTGTACGTGCTTGGCTCTTTGTTGTCACTTAAATTAATGTTGTACGAACAATCGAAGTCATCAAACAGAGCAGGAGGTTTAATTCTTGAGCGATCTCTGAGTGTCATTCTCCTCTCCTCTTCCTGTGGGAGTAATTCTTCACCTTCTTCTGTTGGTGTTATTCCCCTTTCTTCAGTCTCAGGGAGTAATGCTTCATCACCATCCGCTTCAGTACCTTCCTCTCTCAATGATACGAACGAATCATCAGTTTGGACATCAGGATCAGGAATTTCAACTTCAACATCTTCCTGAGCTTCATCGTTTAGGTCAGGTTCGCAATTGAAATCCTGTTCCAAGCTGTCTCCATCTAAATTAGTTTCTTCATTCGTATTTGATACTGGTTCTTCTACTGGTATGACAGACATGGGTATGTCAAAAGAAATTGGTTCCATCGCGTTAGGGCTCTTTGGCATTTCAACATGATCACTTGGTCTCAGGGTAGTTTCTTCGAAAATAACGTCCCTCGAACGGACTAACTTGTTAGTTTCTTTTATCCAAACCCTGTATCCTTCGTCATTATCGTATCCAATAAGAATGCCTTTAACCGCCTTCTTATCCAACTTCTTTCTGGTGACCTTGGGAATATGTGCATAGCAAGTACTGCCAATAATACGTAGGTGCCGAATCCTAGGTTTCTTGTTGTACCAGATTTCATAAGGACTTTTATCCATCGGAGTCGGACCTGTTCGATTCAGAATGTAGACTGTAGCATCAACTAATTCAGCCCACAGACCTTGGGGCAGGTCTTTTGCATGCATCATAGCTCTCGCAGCCTCAACAATGGTCCTATTTTCTCGTTCTGCGGAACCATTTTGCTCGGGAGTATGTGGCATTGTAAATCTCTGACGAATGCCATTCTCTTCAAGTATTTTTCTTATTGCCTGATTATCAAATTCGCCTCCGTTATCTGACAAAAGCTCTTTCACTTTATGTCCATTTGCTTTAATTTCAGCCAACATCAGTTTCAGTTTCTGACTTACTTCTGATTTCTGTCTCAGTAAATAAACGTAGCGGAATTTTGATAAATCATCCTTAAAGAGAACAAAATATCTGTATTTAGAAATAGAAAATCTGAAGGGGCCACAAACGTCTGCGTGTATAAGCTCTCCAACTTCAGTTGCTTTTTCTCTTGTTCCGAATTTCATTCTGTGTGATTTTCCGTATATACAACCTTCACATAGCTCACTGTCTTGCTTCAGCTTTATACCAAGCTCTCTTTCCAAAACTTTCTTTACATGAGCCTTATTTTGGTGTCCCAATCTTTCATGATACAGCTGTAGTAAGTTTTTCGAGTCCAGGCAGTTAATTTCTAAAGGCTTGACAGGTATAACATTGGTAAGTTTCAGTTGATATAAACCTCCATGTTTCTTCCTGGTTCCAATCAGTAATATGTTGCCATTGACTGATAAATTACATACTGTAGCCTCTGATGTAAATACGCTGTACAAAAGTTTGTCTTGGGCTGACAGCACAGAGAAAAGGTTCTTCTTTATAGTAGGTACATACCACACATCATTCAGAGTAATCAATTGTTTGTTGCCTTCAACGTCGGCTAGTACCGTTAGCTTGCCTTTGCCGATCGCCCTGACAGCTTCTCCATTAGCAGTTGTTACCGTGTGTGCACCTTCGAAATCTTCGAATGACTCAAATAAATCACACCTGTGGGTAACATGGCTCGTGGCTCCGTTGTCAACAAACCAGTTATCATGATCCAAGCTTGAATTTCTGTTTTCAAATGACATAAGATTCATGTTGACTTTCGCGCTTGAATCACTCTTTGATGTTGACGGTTTCGGTTTCGGCGGACGTCCATCAGTAATCCATTTAGAGCATCCCTTGACTCTATGACCAGTCTCTCCGCAATAGTGACACTTTTCCTTGTCACGTTTGTCAAACTGCTTCTTATTCAAACCGTCAACATCAAAGAGTGATTCAAGCGCGAAAGTCAACATGAATCTTATGTCATTTGAAAACAGAAATTCAAGCTTGGATCATGATAACTGGTTTGTTGACAACGGAGCCACGAGCCAAGAAGAGGTGGAGGCTCTTCACGTACAGAGAACACAGATGAAGTTTAAGAAGAATTTCTTAAACTTCATCTGTGTTCTCTGTACGTGAAGAGCCTCCACCTCTTCTTCGGTTTTTGAAGACAGTGCTCTTTCATGAGAACATAGTTGACTTGTCAAGTTATCTACCGTACGATCAGACTTTGACATTAACAACCAGCTTGATTTGAATGCAAAATATTCATCAGGGAGCGTTTCCAAAATTTTGCAAATAAGAAAAATTTCTGGCAGATCGCACTTTCCCGAATCTTTCTTCTGCAATTCCTGCGTTAGCGAAAACCAAATGTTTTTCATTTTTGACAAATGGGACGCTATGTCATCCTCAGGTTGTTTCTTATAACCAAAGAACTTCATACAGAGGTCATAGGCTCGGTCTTCTGACACTCCATCATATAAGCGGTGCAGTTCCAGCCATACCTCTCTTGACGTAGAGAAACGCATAACTTTCTGTAAGTTATCATCTGACAGATTCGTCGTTATGACTAGCAACGCTGTACTATCGCCTTTAAGATAACTCTTCAATTGCTCATCATATATCGCTCTCTGGTCTGGGGTATCTGACAATTTAGGTCTGGTAACTATTCCTTCTACAATTTCCAGTACTCCTAAACCCCTCAAAGCAATACTTATCTTGTACTTCCATGTCGTCCAGTTCTTATCGTCTAGACAACCAACTTGAAGTTTGGTTGCTTCAAAAAACGATTTGTCCATCTTTTGTTATTTTCCTTAATAACAATTTGGAGAAACTCTCGACATTTAATTTCTTCTGAATATAATTACGTATACCGTCGCTCTGCTACCATGTTAACGTGAATCTATTCAAATATAATACGTATAACGTAAATCAGAGTATTTATTGGAAGTAAACTTGAAGTAACAATACAGATGACAGCGGTGTTTGAAAATCTCTAGTTGCTACGTAGACCATAGACAACGGGCTATGTGTACAACCTTCTTAACACATGTTTCTTCTGTTACCGAAAATCAATATTAAATGCTTGATTCTGATGAGGACTCCATCACATGAAAATGTGATCAAACAGAAGCCGATCTATCTGTGAATACATTATTCAAAAGAACCGTGTGACGTTGCAGGCTGTCCCCGAGACCAGTTCACTTGTAATGCCGGCTCATCAACGCGGTGCGCGCAGCAGTGCAACGGCGTGTCGGAGTGCGACAACCAAGAAGACGAGATCGACTGTCCCGACGACAGTACCGATGGTAAACCCCTTGTGACATTTATTTATTCTATCCAAAATTCAGCATCGTCACTGGTCTTTACAACCAAATGCCCTATCATATCTTTAAACCGGCGCCATCAAAACTGCATTCAACATCTCTTTATACCACCATCTTAAAGTTTAAGAAATGAATGGTGAATTAATGGCGTTAAAGTTCATTTAAAATGGGTTCGGTTTGAACAGTTCTTACATTGCAATTAAAAATTACCTGAAGTGAAGTGAAGTGTCAAAAATATTACGGGTAGGTTTTTTGAACGTTTTTAAGCATAGCTTTCTTGTGCTGAAACTCTAAAAGCACTCTCCAGGAATGAGGAATTCATTGGTAGAGAACAAAAATTAATCCTTGTTCATAAACTAGTTGATGAGTATCTACCTATACATATACATAACTATATATAACTTAAGTGTTAAATTAATGATTGTAATTTCTTGTATTAAATTGGATGGATCTATATATAACTATATATTATAAGTTGACTAATTATGTACTTACCTTTATTATTATCATAATAGTTAAGATTTAAAGTGGTAAGTTTATACATTGGTAAGTTGTGAAAATAATTTATAATGCGAATTGAGTTTAATTTATAACTATTGTGTCCTTGCTGCCTTTGCGAATAAAAATAAAATATTAGTATGCATACTTATACAGGTACTGTTTAAATGCTTCACTGATGATCTACACAAAGCTTATACAGCACAGTTACGCTCACAAAAAATGTTATGCAAAAACTATTATGGGTACAGAAAAATATCATACAAGTTTGTCTGCTGTTTCTGCTTTCTGTAGTTACTGTGTAATGATATGAACACGCTCAGGTGTATTAATTTTTCTTTTTGGTTTTGGTCCCATGTCTATGATTCGCCTACTCTTAAACTACAGTTAAACTGAGTCGTATATTTGTTAAAGAATGCGATCACCAGTGCGACGGAATTTGCTTGGACAGAAACCAAATCTGCGACGGGACACCGGACTGCCAAGACGGCTCCGACGAGTATCAATGCAACAAATGCGACGGGCTCGACGATTTCAGGTCCGTTTACTTCACCTTTCACAGCCTAACCACGGCTATACGCGACCGGCAGCGCGGCGAGCAATTTCGGAATACCTTGCGTGTATTGACAATCAACCACTTCGGTGACCGTCTTGGTCGTAAGATAAAATATAAAACTCGCTTGCCGTGCTACCGATAGCGAATACTCGTTGGGCGTTATACTAAGAAACCTAGCCTGGTAAGCCCAAAGGAGCGAGCAAAGGGACTGCAGGATATAATGTTTTCTCAAAAATGACCGTTAAAGTCGTCATTGTTAACAACATTACTGTAGCGCTAAACTCTCCAGTAATGTTGCGTAGAAATTCCGTTACTGTCTAGTTATTAACTTTTTAAAAATGCAAATCGCCATTATAAAATAAAGGCACAAGACTTAAAACACCAAATTTTAAAAAAAAGCTAGTACGACAACGTGTTTATCTGCATGTGTCTGAAATAGCTATATTATTATTATTATAGTATTTTTCTACCCTACTATCCATACTCTCTTCAAATGCCATTGATGGAAAAAGGCGGCAAAGCAAAAATAATTAATAATTAATAACAATTATATTTACATTTATTTTTGTTGTTGTTTTCTTTTCGATTTTTGAGAAAAGCTCTATACTTGCCTAGCTCGGCCAGAATAGCATTGCTGGCTTCGTATTATTAAACAGACTCGCAAGCTTGTCCGTTCAAACCAATACTCAGCCAGCAATTGCCTAGGTACTTCCTGGCCTAGACAGTAATGTACTAGTAATGATAAAAGGAAATAAGGTAATCGTTGTCTAAAAGTCCGGAGCCGTCTATTTCAGCAGTTACCATCAAATGTAAGCAAACAAAATACTTTCTCAGCTATTAGCTTCAAAGTGTCAGGCGGACTTGTCTTACGTTCCCAATTTCATAGTTCTATGTTTCATAGGTTTTCATTCCCATGTTTCTTGTAAGAAAATATACCTTCAAAAGGCTGTGTGGTTTACGATTGGAAGCAACCATAGCCCTAAGTGTTTCAAATTAATTAAAACTTAATAACTCTTAGGTCTTTACAGACGGACATGGCTAGACTGACTCACAGATGGATGGACAATGAAATTATACTATAAGGGTTTCTTTTTTTAATTTGGGGCGTGGAATTATAAAGATGACATAAATTAATAATAGAGACTAAATAACCTGTTTCACGAATCAACAGTACGAGTACCTACCTAATTGTTAATTATGTAGGTATGTATACCTATAACGTTGTTTGCTTCATTTGATCTAACGCTGATTATTTGCTGGTTTTCATAGACTGTAGGCAGACTCATTGCTCGGTCAAGTCCTTTTTTTTTCGAAATGTTTATCGCTTTTAGTGCCTTATCGCTTTAAAGCTTACCGAATAATGTGCGACCTGCCGGACATGTCGCTCAGCAAGAATACGTTTAACTTATTTTTACTGTCGTGTGTTTTTATATTTATGTGTGTTATTATAAGCGACTTTCAAATGTACCTAAAAGCAACGCAAAATAGTATAGTATGACTGTGATTAGCGAATGCAACTTTGCTCTGGCGAAATGTAAAACTATTTATTTATTAGTATTGCGCAATTTTATGATTTAGGAACCAAAGTAATTAAGATTTGTAATGCACTTACACGGATGAACAAAAAAAAAACAGGTTCTTGCTCGTCAGTGTATAAGATAATTTTATCGATATCCGTATCCTTCGAAGATTTTGTTCAGTTTAAAAGTGTTCGTTGCTTGCTTTTTATGTGATATAAAAATGTAGGAAGATGAAAAAATACCTTCAGTATGAAAATCTATTGTTAATCGAAATGAATCTTTCTCAACCCGCGCACACACAATACACATATACCTACACACGGTAAAAAAATCAATTTTTCCTTTCTGCTATTTCCAGATGTGGAAATGGAGAATGTATCAATGCAGCTCTACGCTGCAACAATTTACCAGATTGCACCGACTCGACTGACGAAGAGAATTGCGACAGATCCATGATATCTACCCGTAAGTTTAGTAAGGTTTAAAATTCCCAGAGGTGACAGGATTAACTAAACTTTAAGGTCTAAATTACCAAACCGCGCACAGCAGCAGTTCAGCAGCAGCAGCCGCGGGCGTCTTCTGCAATGCGAACGTAGACGAAAGTAGGTAAGGTGCGACGACTTCGTTCGCCGTTTACGATGCGATGGTGGCAATTCGACTTCCTTTCGGACGCTATCGGCTGTCGCCGCGTCTGTTCGCATTCTTTCCGATACGATGTGATGTGAGTCGTTTGGTGGAAATTTCACTTCCTTTCGGACGCGATCGGCTGTCGCCGCGTCTGTTCGCTTTCTTTCCGATACGATGTGATGCGATGCGAGCCGTTTGGTGGAAATTCGACTTCCTTTCGGACGCGATCGTTTGTCGCCGCGTCTGTTCTCATTCTTTCCGATACGATGTGATCTGAGTTGTTTGGTGGAAATTTCTCTTCCTTTCAGACGCGATCGGCGGTCGCCGAGTCTGTTCGCATTCTTTCCGATACGATGTGATGCGATGCGAGCCGTTTGGTGGAAATTCGACTTCCTTTCGGACGCGATCGGCTGTCGCCGCGTCTGTTCGTATTCTTTCTGATACGATGCGATACGAGCCGTTTGGTGGAAATCATTCTTTGGTGCTAGTTATGAGGTGGTTTAGTGTCTTTGCAATATTTTTGTGTTGAGGTGAAATATTTAAACCAGTACCCAATTGTTCTATGTTTTGTTGGAAACCTGGTGCTTTCCAATCGAATGTACTTTGGATGCTTGAGTAACATCATCTTTATTAATGGAGATTTCGGGCATTGTGTAACGTGTACTTTCTTCTTCTTCTTCTTTTATTTCCCATGATGTATGTGGATTGTGTTCTATTTGTGTAGACCTCAGTTTTCTCAGTAGTGTTAGATGATTGCGATATAAATATAAGCTGGTTGTGTCATTGTGACGTGGTTTCAATTAAGCTTTCGAACATTCGTGGTTTCAAATTGGTGTTGAATAGATTATGTCAGTTTCATTTTGATTCCTATTTATGTACCGGCGACCGCCGCAATCGTTTTGAGTTGGCTGATAGTTAAAATTTTCTTTTCTAGTTGATACATTATTTCGTATGTGCTTTTATCCCGAATGCATTTTTTTTTCTTTCTGCAAAGTTCCCGTGTAGCACTCTGTTCATGTTCTCTAGTTGTTTCTCTCTTTATGGTTTCTTTTATGTATTCTGTTATGTAATGCTCGATAGTGCCATCCACGAAGACGCGACGATTTATCAAAATTAACTTTTAACAACATAGGAATAAGAATAAGAAGGCGTCATCGTGAAGGGCACCTACTATATCAGCGTGTGGTACATGACTATTACACTATTGAGTATTATGTAGATATATGTATTAAATATCAGAAAACAAGTTCCATAGTTCGTTCGAATGTGCAAGAAAACAGGGAATGAGACCAAGGGTACCTACGAGTACGGTCGAAGAAAATGATTCACGTACCTCTATGAAACCTTTTTTCATACAATTTCACAATAATTTATTTGGCAGGTGTATAGTAAGTCATTGTGACATTTCCTGTGAAAAGGTTCCACAGAGCTACGCCATTCAGTTTCTTTACTGTACATATAAAAAACGCCCGTCTTTTTGAATATACATATAACCCTGTTTCATAAAGTAAAGACTTTAAACACGTCATGCTTAATTTATTACAAAATGTCCCAACGTGATCTGATCTGTAATTCTGTATATACCTTGAACGAACTTTTTTGACTCGTAAATGGGTTCTAAGGTCGTAGTTATGCACTCAAATACATAAGTGAAAAAGGACTATTTTCCGATCCCTGCTTACATTACATCGTTAATCAGTTTACCCTTCATGATTTTACAGGTGACTGCACTGACGAAGAGTTCCCATGTAAAAACAATCGTTGTATTAACAACCAGTTCTTTTGCGACGGCAAAGACGACTGTGATGATAATTCGGACGAGGAAAATTGCCGTAAGTACTTTCACAATTTGAAAACAACACTTCCAGAAAAAAAATTAGGAGTTTATGAGTACCTACCTAATATTGTTAACATGGCTCAGCTAAATGTCAACTATAACTACCTAGGTAATGTTGTAGACTTATAAGAATACAATATTATAATTTTACCAGATTTCTATCACTTACCAGAATAGAGCCTTTACAACATAATGCTAATGTTTCACAAATAAAATCGTATCTTAACGAAGGGTATTTAGTAAAACTATATTCAGCATGGTAAGATAAAAGTATTTTGATAAAGTTTTTGAAAATGCGCTTAAATATCCACTATTCGTGGTACAATAATAGCAAAATAGAATAGGTCAAACGTAGACGGTACATTTTTGAGAATTTTGTTACCTTTAAGCAATTAGAAAAATCTATCTTCATGTGCAAGAAAAGCACAAAGCACTTTCACGCTTGTTAAGCAGTAAAGCACTTATCTTTGGATATTGCACACAATTATTAAAATTATGACACAAATTAATTGGCACAATAATAACTGCACACTTTATTAGACGAATTAATTTTAAGTAATTATCTTCTAGCTTTATTTTAATAGCAGGAACAATGTACATACGTACCGACACAAGATTAGATCAATATATTTCAGTACCTAACAGTAATTATGCAGTACAATTTCAATGCGAATAGACCTCAAATCTTTATTTTTTTTAAAGATTCAATAATAATAATTTTAATTGACAAAAGTTGTATTTTTCGTTAAGCTGTTTAAGATTCTGGACTGAATGGATAAAATTAGAAATGTTCTATTATCGTATGCCTAGGAAGCTAGGATTTAACTCGTATAACTTCGTACATAATAAATATATACTATATATTATGGCAGTTGGTATTGTCGAGTCGGGTGCGGTATATAGAAGGGATTATTTGAAATGTTGGTTTCTTATCGTAAAACTCATAAACACAGGATTCCGACACTTGAAATAATTCCTACTATAGCAACGATGATGCGCAGACTGGGTCGCAGCGCGCCCCTCGCGCTCCCCCGCCCCCGACGCGCCGTGCCACGAATCGCAATTCACATGTTACAATGGACGCTGCATACCACACGTACGGCGGTGTGACAATGTCTATGACTGTTCGGACTTCTCAGATGAACAAAACTGTTACAACTCTGGTATTTTGACCTTATAATGGAATGCTGAATGAGTGTTGAAAGATCCAGATTATTTCGGTACTCCCATGATTGTGATTTTTTTATTTGTAATTAAGTTTATTTGAATTATTAGCTAGCATAATTATTTTACAATGCAGTGACTCTATTGCTGTATCGTTTAAGTAGTTATTAAATAGGTATTCCAGAACACCATGAAATAGCCATTAGGTATTGCTCATTGTTTATGATGTTGCTCCAATGAATAACTACCTACTTGATCTAAGTTTTCATACATCGATGTTTCATGATTATTTCGATGACAAATAGTTTATCCAATTATTAGGTACTTAACTTTTTTTTTAATTTAACAACTTTTTGCGATAGGTAAGTAGTTGATGTCCATACCCCAAACACAACTTTTTGCGATAGGTAAGTAGTTGATGTCCATACCCCAAACACAACTTTTTGCGATAGGTAAGTAGTTGATGTCCATACCCCAAACACAAAATTTCTCAACTTTGCCGTTTTCCTGTTCTTGTTATCTAATCAGGTGTAGATATGGTGACAATTTCTCTCTCTTAGAGTTAAGTTCTCCAGTTAAGTAGGTACTAACCTATACAAACGTCAATATGAGAGGGTAAACAGTATACCCTTACAAATCAAAATAAGAATTAACATGATGTTATTTATGTTACTCCATGCTGGACTGGGAGCAAAGAATAAAACATAGAATGTACCAGTTGCTTCTCTTCCCGCGCAGATAGTACCTACGAGTAAAAGCCCTACGAGGGAATGGACGAAAATCTTAGGAATCATTATTATAGGCGATGTGTTTAGCAACCCATCACTATTTTGATTCCCCTCTCCACCTATAGGCACGCCCTTAATCATGTTAAACGTGGCCTTTAGGTCTTGTTGCCTTAGGGTCTGCGTACTCCGTAAAGGACACAGACGTGATTTATGTATGTTATTTATTTATGGAATATAAAAAGAAGAGCAGCTACAATGAAACAACAATAGTAATTGTTTTCGGTTTTCGCTTCTCAAAAACTTGGATTCATTGGGCCAATATCATAAAAAACCAGCAAAAAAATAATAAATACCATATTATTATCATACATATTATATACGTCTGTTGATTCTTCAGTTATGTCATAAGTAGTTAAATAGGCAATATCATGTAGGTTCATGTATGTAGGTTGCATCTTTCCTAGATATTTTTTAATTGCTTTGCACGTTTGTGGCTTCTTTCTTGTAGATGAGTCAAAGCGAAACAGTTCAAATAACCAATGCTAACTCAGAACCTACAGTGCTTCTAGTTTCTTAATGTCTCTCGACAATCTGCGTTTCTTATATGACTGACGTCAAAGCCTCTAGTGCAAGTTTTCCCGTATAAAAACGACTCGAACGCGTTCACGTAAACGTCTCAATTACTATGGAATAATTAGTAGCGCCTCTTGCGGATCGAAACGGCAACAAAATGTTCTCATCTCGTTCTCATAGTATTTGACATTTTAACGCGATCGCGTTCGAGACGTATTTTGTGACCGAAAACTTACACTAAGCATACTGAGCTAAAGAAATACGAAGTTTTTTAAAGACATTAAGAAACTTATACACTATATATGGTACACTATGGTACACTATGAAACAGTTTTAAAAGAAACTTAATGTGTAATTTATGTAACTATATTTTGAACTGAAGCGCGAAAAGAATTACTAGTAGTTAGAAAATATTATAATGTAGATTTTTTAATAATTCCTTATGTTATGACAGTGAGAAATCCTCAACCTTAAGAGCAAAGGTTGCAAAAAAAAGGATATTACGAAAAAATTAAGAAATTCAACTACAACGATGCTTATTTACTGAGTATTAATTAATCGCCATCATTACAAATGAGCAAATGACCGATTCATAAATTAGCTGTTGAACAAATGTAGTCCTGATACCTAGCTTGATCAAGTTTTTCGACATTTCAAAACACAATATGTATTGTACTTACATGAATCGATACGGGATAAAAAATAATTCCCAATGAGCAATGGGCTGGGGCATTTCTTACCCAACGGATTGGTGTTGCCATAAAGAGAGGCCATGATACCAGCCTATTGTGCCTTGATATTGCCCTCGGAAAACTCTTCCATTTTAGATTTTAGTTCTTTATTTTATTTCTATATCGTACCTTCATTAACTGTGTCCTATGAAAACTCTAGTAGTTATCGAACTCATGACATGACCAACATAACCAACTTTTTTGCATGAATTTTTAAAGTATGTACCTACTTAATGGCACTATAGCCGGGTACTAATCTGTGACAACCGTAACTGTTGCACTTTATCCCTAGTGCGGACGTGGCTCGCGCACTACAGTTTTCGGTTAAGTACTGTAACGTACAACAGTTACGGTTACAGCTCGCAGGTGAGTACCCGGCTTAAGGCGTTTCTTAATGGCGAGAACTCTCGATTGAACTTTCAATTGAAAAATAAATTTCTGCAACGTGTATACGGCTTTAGTTTAATATATTCTAAGCATATTTTATCAGTATAGAGTTAAATTTCGTCTTACTGTTGTTCTAAGCATGACTCGTCTTTTTAGGATGTCAGGAGAACGAATGGCAGTGCCATTCTGGCCTTTGTATCCAGAGTGGAATGGTCTGCGACGGAGTGCCCGACTGTCCCGACAACTCGGACGAATTGAACTGCCTCACGCCGGCGCCCACCTTCCCTCCAGAGGAGTACCCTACGCCCCCGCCGTGGCGCCCGAATCCGGTCTACACTACCACGACCCGCCCTGTGTACACGCAGCCGCCCCGACCGAGGCCGGACGATCGCGATGACTCCAGAGGTAAAATATGGTTTGCATACTTAATCGTTAAGAGAAAGTCATTAAGGTTTTCATGGTAGATTTAGGTACGAAATCATACACTATTGTGTCTGTCTTTTAATCCGTTTGGAACCTATTCCAACCCAAGATATTACTAAGATTTTATTCCCAGTGAAACGGGTAGGTAAAAATGGATGTACTCGTAAGTATGGCAAGATCACACACGATTGAAGAAAAGTGCTGACAGTACCTAGGTGAATACACTCTGTATTTAAAGTTTTGTTATTCACATTTCCTCGTACCATAATATAATGCCTCGCTGTAGGTTGTCCCAGAAACCAATGGCGTTGTGAGAACGACCCCTGCATAGACTTGGCTCGTCGCTGTGACGGTACCATCGACTGTCCCTTAGACGACAGCGACGAACTTGATTGTCCACCCAACAGTAAGAAATTATTTCAAACCAACAAACATCGTCTTACAACGCGACTTACATCTCTAATACCTATTAATACCGAGGAAATAATACATATAACAGCATGAAAACAATATTAAACGCATCTTGTATCCGGTTAAGTATGCTGTACAAAGGAACTGACCTCAACTGACCAAGATTAAAATGTAAAATTAATAAAAATATTTTGAAAATATTAAAATGATATATTTACCTCCTTATTCATAGAAAGTTATAGTTAGTCCATCCAGCTAAATAATTTTTTTCTGCATGTGACGTATGTAGGCTCGAAAGTGTCAATGTGACAAATATATACGAATATTAAAGTAATATAAAATTAATAAGCCTTTATGAATAGGGGGGGTTAACATTTAACACTAATAAAATAAATAGTAAGAATTACTACTACTAAACAGAAAAATCACTGAAATACCTACCCAAATTAATGCAATTATTTCCTATTTAACTGGATCCCCATTTCCTACTTAAACATCTTCTTTACATGTAAATAACTTTCAAGTTTAGTTGCTAATCTAAATTAAGCCTTTGAATAATATAAACTTTTGGGATTATTCTAGAACAGTAATACTTAGGGCCTGTCAGACCACTCTCAGTTAAGTTCCGGTTATCACAAGTGTCAGTTATCTATCATTCCCTCTCTATTTCTTACTATGGAATAGACAGAGACGACAGCATAGATAAACGACACTTAAGATTAACCAGAACTTAACTGAGAGTGGTGAAACAGGCCCTTAGTGTATGTAGGTTTTCGGTTACAAAATAAGTCTCGAACGCGTTTGCGTTAAAACGTCAAATATTATGAGAACAGTTTGTTACCGTTTCGATCCGCAAGTGGCGCTGCTAATTCTTCCACAGTAATTGAGATTTGAGACGTTTACGTGAACGAGTTAGAGACGTTTTTATATGCGAAAACTTCACTAGAGGCTCAGTATGCTTAGTGTAAGTTTTCGATCACAGAACACCGTCTCGAAAGCGTTTGCGTTAAAATGTCAAATATTATGAGAACAGTTTGTTGCCGTTTATATCCGCAAGTGGCGCTGCCTAATTTTCCATAGTAATTGAGACATTTACGTGAACGCGTTCGAGACGTTTGTTCGTGTGAAAACTTACACTAGAGGCTCAGTATGCTTAGTGTAAGTTTTCAGTCACAAAATACGTCTCGACCGTGGTTGCGTTAAAATGTCAAATACTATGAGAAATTTTAGTTGTCGTTTCGTTCCGCTTGTGGCGCTGTTCATTTTCTCATAGTAATTGAAACATGAACGCGAACGTGTTCGAGACGTTCGTCGCGCCTAAAACTTACACTAGAGGCTCAGTATGCTTAGTGTAGGTTTTTAGTCACAAAATTCGACTCGAACGCGTTTGCGTTAAAATGTCAAATATTATGAGAACAGTTTGTTGCCGTTTCGATCTGCAAGTGGCGCTGCTAATTCTTCCACAGTAATTGAGATTTGAGACGTTTACGTGAACGAGTTCGAGATGTTTTTATATGCGAAAACTTACACTAGAGGCTCCGTATGCTTTGTGTACGTTTTTGGTCACAAAATACGTCTCGAACGCGTTTGCGTTAAAATGTCATATATTATGAGAACAGTTTGTTGCCGTTTCGATCCGCTAGTGGCGCTGCCAATTTTTCCATAGTAATTGAGACGTTTACGTAAACGTGTTCGAGACGTTTTTATATAAGTACGAAAACTTACACTAGAGGCTCAGGTGTATGTTACACTTTGAACATAATCTTACCATAGCTTTCAGACATACTCATACCTTTGCTTCGCTGGGTTATCTCTTTAGTTCTTGAGAAGACGGAAATGATGCTGTGGTGAAAAATTCAATGATTTATACACGACATTATGGTATTTTTTTAATTGGTCCGGCTAGCCAGCCACGTTAATTTTGGCAAGTTAGACTATTAGTTGAAGTAAAAAAGTAACATTAGGTAGGTACTTCATGCTCGTGCAGAGAAAAAAAGACGTAACAAAATTTACGTTTAAAGTAGGTTCTACTTACTTGTTAAAGTTGCATATTTCATAGATTACATAGTCGGCCTATGTTGTAAGTGAATTCCGGAAAGAGCATTATCTATACATATACATAAAATGAATGTTGCTTAGCGTAAAACTCTGTAACTGCGGGATCAATTCCACGTTCCACGGAATGTTCTTATGGAGAAAAAGACATGACATACTTAAAAAATAAAAATGGAACGGGGCTAAGGCGCTGTAATAAGTACCTACCTAACAATTATGTAAGGATTTTTTTTTAAGTTAGCATCTCTAGCCTTATTCATTGATTGTAAAACAATTCGATATATAAGTAGGTACAGTTAACTCGAGCTTCGATTCGCCAAGAGCTAAAATAAAGGAGTGCTAATAAGCAACTTGATTTTTTTATTATTTTCTTTAATCTTATTTCACCACTCTTTGAGGTGTTCTCCAGCGTTACAATCATACGACTTATTGTAATGATTGAGATGAGATACCTAATGTTTTTTTCATATAATCCGGAATACTTTCAACAGGTTAATTTGACTGAAAATCTCCTGCCAAAATATTACAGAATAATTCTTCGACACCTTGTGCGTATATATGTATTTATGTATGTAATGTTGTAATGTAGGTAGGCTATATAAGTAAAATTCGAAAAAAAAACATTCTGCTCTATTTACTTTGATTTTATTTCTCTCAAAATGTTTTGGCAGAACTATGAATGTAAATTGTATGTAGCTCCAACATCATATTGATGAAAAAGATTGAAAACCTACGTAAAAATTCTAGGCGATTAGAAGGGATGTGTTGTATTGTTAGCTTTGTACGAAGATATATGACAAAGTGTTATTATTTATTTCAGGTCCCCCTGCTTTATTATTGAAGACTTATCCAGACGCCCAAGTAGTGAGAAATGGTAAGGTTTTAAACAATTCAGTAAAGACTAAACTTTATTGCAATTCTACCCTAATCTAAAGATTACCTACGAACCGAAAGATACCTAATTAAAATTATACACGTCAAAAATAATTGGAATTATATTTGAGAATCTATTTCATTGAATACCTATATAATACATTGTTGTATTTCTAAATAAACGAATCATCTTGATATTTCTATATCCAACATTAAGGCCAGGAGAACAGGTGAGCTTTGTGTAAAGGTAATAAAGTCGATGACTGTGTGACTGAAACATAAGACTGTAAAGCGGTAGAGATAGAGTGTTAATTTTGATATTGATTTTTTTATTTGATGGTAATGATGTTTTCTTTCGCAAAATGTACAGTAGGCGATTCTACCCAGTGTGTTTACTTAGTCTACATTTGATAAACAACGTGTCAGTAAATTGACATATCGCTGCCCCAATATTACAAGGTCGTACGTTACACGAACATCGAACGGAGATAATAAGCTTTATAAATAAGTACAATTACCTACCTATTTAAAATTGGGAAATATAGGTGTTTTTCTTTTGTTTACTCTTGGAAGGACTTCCGAGCAAATTAGGTTGATACAACAATTACATGGTATTTTATACCAGCGCAACAATTGCCTATGTGGTTTAGTATCATTAAAACATAATTATTTTTATAGATTTTTATTCCCTTTTTTATTATTTGGAATTTGGCATCATTTTATATATGAAATTAAATTATTTATCTGGTGAAAATCTTAAAATGTTACAAAAGGTTTGAATGTTACTACAAAATAAATGAAAAATACAAAACACGTACTTTTAACCGTACGTCCTGTTTATAAATACGAGAATGTATTTTGTATGTACGTGTAAAAAAAGATACGACTAACTTGTCAATTGTAGCCTCCGAGATTGTGGCTAATTTTAAAGTTACAAGTTAAATGTTTGATTTTAAATGAAAAGGTTGCAATGCTCAACACTTCCACTGCCCAACTTCACCTGTGAACATTATATGTACATACTACTTACCAACTATGTACTACCCAACCAACAATACGAGGCGACTAGTCTAGTCCTGCGAACTTCAAGAAAATAATATACTTAAGAGCTTTTGTGTTGTATTGCTAGATTTAAAATGTTGATTTATCTGTTTAACATACCGCACCGTCCAATATACTTTTAACAATATTTTAAGCAACTAATATTAACTCCAACAAAAAAAGCTGCATAAGAAATTAAGGTTTAAGGTATAGCACTGATAAATGTAGCATTAAGTGAGCATATAATAATATTATACATGCCTTGCTTTACGGTATCTAATCGATGACCTACTGAAACCCAATCAAGGAGCTGTAATAATTGTGTCTGTTATTTTATTTCATGGTGGTGGAACAGCCAATTATCCTACTGGTGAGTCAGTGTGCCTAATAACTATGGGTATACTAAAGCTAAGCGTGCATTTTTGGGTTTTATATAACAATCACATGACAAAAGTATTAACTGAAAGGATGTTTTGTCTCAAAATATGACTTATTATCCACAGTAATCCACGATAAAGGGAAGACTATTGGACGTGCTTTAGCAAAAAGATAAAGATTTACTCAAGTGGTTTTTCGGATTTTCTTTGTGTGAACCAAATTTTACTATTAAAGTATAATAAACCTTTTTTTAACAGTTTGAATCCTCCAATCGGTATAGTTCGTCCAGTGGACTTCCATCGGTTAAAGTTGACGTCGGTAAATTAACACCACATGAACATATTCTAACTTCTCTCGGCATACTCGTATATAAAATAAAGTAAATCCATTTTAGTATTACAACTTTTTGGCTTTTGCCTTCAAATTGCCTTATTTTCGAATACAAGGAACAGTAAGTAGTACCAGACATTAACTGAGACTAAACTGAAATAAATATACCTTCACGATACTTTTAAGGAGAGTGACAAATACTAAATGTTATTGTTCTTAAACTTTTAATGGCATTGCCTTTTTCCAACATCCGATTTTAACGACACGCAGACAGATAGACAAACATTCTAAAACATAGTATTTTTTCTCAAATATCCTTAAAGTTCCCAATTCAGTCATTTAGCTAACATGTAAAAGGGTTTTAAAATTGCATGAAATATAATTTACCAAAAATATTCATTTAAACGTCATTTTTATAATATAATAATGTGTCACACTTTTATGTATATTTAATGACAATGACATTGAGCATCAAGTTTCATCATGTTAATGGAATGAGGGGTTAAAACGGGAACTTAATAGCATTAGCAACTCACATAAAGCTTGACCAGAGTTATGAAAATCCGTAGCAACGCCACGTCTAGATTCTCACGTTTAGCGGTCAAACCTGAAAGAAATAAGTCACCTACTTATTGCTGTAAGTATTTGAACTAAGTCTGCGAGCAAAAGAGTGTACGGCTTTGGTGTTCCTTGGAAAAGTTTAGATAACTTTTTCATGCATCTTGGGCTTTTAAAACTCTGGAAGAGAGAGAGCTATATAAAATATACGAATTTGTACTAGTTTTACACACCTGAACACATTTTACAGTATCTATTTTTTAAAGTGAAACCATCGATTAGATTAAACCATAACTACAGTGGGTCTCATTTTAAGTACCTGTCTATTTATGTAATGTAAGAGTGATTAACTGCTTTAGTGGTTTGGTTTGAACCTAATAATTAAAAAAATCGCAGCCGCTCTTATATCATGAGTGGAAGCTTTAGACAGGTGGTAGATTATACCTAGATGCATTTAATTTGAATAATCAAGCTCCACATTTTCTATTGCTTGTTATTTACTACGATGCCGTACGTTTCCATACAAAGTGCTGACAGATTAATTCATAGGTACGAGCTACTCTAATTTTGCTACGTGTTAATAATTTCAGTGAACAAGGTAGTGGTAAGTATCTATTAGGTATTGTAGAAGGAAAAAACTAACCAATAATTAATAATATTAAGTTTAATTAGTAGTAGTTACAATGTTCATAGAGTCAAACGTTTTCAATTGTAACGGCAGCACAATACTATTATTGCACTTTTAGATTTTACAAGAATTTACGCGTATATACCTATGCTGGTCTGGGAGCAAAGATATAACATAGAATGTACCAGTTGCTTCTCTTCCCGCGCAGATGGTAAAAGCCCATCGAGGGAATGAGCGAAAATCATAGTAATCATAATTGTGTTATAGGCGATGCGGCTAGCAACTATCACTATCACTATTTTGATACCATTTTCCATCTATACGCCCACAATCTAGCTAAACGTGGCCAGTAATTCTTGTCACCTTAGGCTCTGTCTACCCCGTAAGGGATAAAAACGTGATTTGTGTATGTGTATGTATTTATGAGCGAAAAAAACTGTTTACATTTCAATGCCGAATTAAAAAAACTGCTGGTAACTTAAATTACCTACTGACAAGGGTACATTCGGTAAATACTTGTAAATGAAAGTGAAGTAGGTAAGATGAAGAGACTTTTTTTTTCTTCCAAATTCGTACTTATAAGCATGCCTATGAAAAACCATAAAAATATATCATTTAACTAGCTCAATAACGATAACGCTTTAAAATGAGGGATATCATTGGGTTTTATTGACCTGTCGAACATCGGTAGCTACACGTTTAGATAGTGTATCTATGATCGTTTTAAAGCACCGATGCTCGAAGGTTAAAGCAACGAAGCAGAATTAATTGAGGATACCTTAATGCAGATGGTGACGTGGTGTTTCAATGCCGAGATGAAGGACCGACACGAGCACCAGTCAGGTGGATCAGAGAAGGTGGTAGGCCTTTAAAACCAGGATTCAGTGACAAAAACGGAAGACTCGAAATGAACAAAGTAACGGTAAGTAAATCGTCTCATCTATTAAAAGACTTTTAGAGTTAATTTATTTTTTAAAGATATAAAATTTTAAAAGTGTTCCACTTGCCATGGGCCGGGCTATTGTGCCTATTATTGTTGACATAAGATATTTACATACAATTATTGGGCATAAGTATTAAGATTATTTTATTTAAGTTTACGTTATGCCTGTGGTTTAGTGTCATATTATGAAATATTTGTTTAAATTGTTTAAATACTTCTTAATAAAATAAATACACGATACTTTTCACATAAAAACACATAATTGTTACGACATAAAAATTTACGGTTCACTTTAAATTGGTCTGTTTTTCGTAGGTCGCGGACAGCGGAATTTATATCTGCCAAGCGCCCCGATATCTCGGAATTCCTGGCGCAGAGATAAGAGTTTCGTTGAATGTACAACCACCTAGTAAGTGTATTCAGACAAATGCTTAACATGCCACTATTTTAAATATTTGCAATAAGTAATTCTGATTTTCGTTATTCCAACGTTTAAACGAGCAATTTATGTATATCGTCGGCTGTAGGTCTAATTGGCGTAACTGACAAAATACGCAAAATGAGTTGAGTATACAGTTTTGTTCAGAATTTTCCGCTCTTTCGAATGGTATTATTGAAAAAATTCTAGCTTTAAAAAAATGTCCCTTACTCTAATTTTTTTCAAGGGGTTCTTGTCGGATCAGCCTCACAAAAACAATGTATCTGAAAAAATACTAAATATAGCAACAAAAAATGGTGTATTTACCGCCGCCAACCCACTTTGAATAAGGTAAGGATCTTTTCTATCAACGAATTACCCTTACATGGTTAATTATCTAAGAAAAACATAATAAAACTTGCCTTACACTAATGTCTCAGTTATTAAAAAAAACACGCATCGCTTTTACATCAAACGGACTGCAAGTGTTTCAAAATATTTGTCCCTTACGCCGATTTGCATTCCCATACTTTAAGCAGTGCTAACGTTACACCAATTTGATTCAAATTATATTTGAGTTTATTGTCTGTTACGCTGATTTGATGCGAATTGTATTTAGTTTCGTTTTACGTTAAACCAATTTGATTGTGAAACTAATGAATATTTTATCCGTTACCTTTATTTACAAGCACATCATACTTCATAACACAAGATAAGAGGGGACGTGCTTACATTATTGTTATTCTTTTCTATCCCACAACGTCTTTTGAGTGTGAAAGAGAGGATGCGACACACAGCACACGGGCATCAAAACAAAGCTCCGTAATTCGTTAAGCTCAGTGCACGTTCACCTGTCGTTTGGTTTATTAACTACAACCTACCTTCTTACGACATCATACACGGAAAAAAATTACTTAACGATATCTAAATATTTTTTCTGTGTTCGTTATCGTTAAGACCTTTCTGATGAAATAATAGGTATTAAACAAAATAAAAATAAACAAAACGGGGGCAAAGCCTCGGACAACAGCAAGTCAATATAAGAATGTTACTTGTGTGTACAGATTTATAGTGCAAAAATATCGGTCACCGGAACACTCGATGGATGATCACATTGATAGAATTGTAATTAATGTTAATGAAAGCACTGACGAATCTAACGATAATAATAATATGTCTGACTGTGACTCAGATTATGAAATGGAAAATTTTGAAAATATCGATCCAAATAATCCAGTAGATAAAATAACAATGTAAAGTACCTATAAGTATACTAACGGGCCTAGTATGAAAACCTTCATGTCGTTTGCATCCCTCTCAAATGCATATTTACTTACATACAAATTTTCATAGTAGCCCCATAAGTAGATGTTGTTTTTAAGTAGGCAGGTATTGAGTTTTATTCTTGTAAACATTTCCCAATAAGCTTTATTTTGTTGTATACTTACTTTGTTTTAAAGTGAAGATAAAATGCTTTGATTATAATTTGTTTATAATTATACTTATTATAATTATACTTATGACAATAGAATATTCGCGGGTGGTAGGGCCTTGTGCAAGGTCCGTCCGGATCGCTACCACCATCTTACTCGCTAATCCTGTCGCTAAGCAGCAGTGCTTGCACTACTGTGTTCCAGTGTGGAAAGTAAGACAGCCGGGGAAATTACGGGCACAAGAGGCATTTCATCTAAGTCCTCTAGGTTGGCAATGCATTTGCAATCTCTCCGGGGTTGCGGGTGTCTATGGGCAGTGGTGATCGCTTACCATCAGGTGACCCACTTGCTCGTTTGCCTTCCTATTCGCATAAAAAAAAGTTCGAAGTTACTGAAGGTGTTGTAACATCTCTATATTATACAATAACATTTTTCACTTTGACATCACTTCATCACTACATAGTATAAAACAAAGTCACTTTCTCTGTCCCTATATACCTATGTCCCTATGTCCCTATGTCCCTATGTATGCTTAAATCTTTAAAATTATGCAACGGGTTTTGATGCAGTTTTCTTTAATAGATAGAGTGAATCAAACAGTAAAGTTCCATATTAATGGATATGAAAACGTCACTCATTTAATAAAATCATTGATTGAGAGTTCGGGTGACATCGTATTCCAATTGAGATCAGAGTTTTCTACTTCGCTACATCTCACTACATCCGTATTGTTGATCAATAGATAGTAGGTAAAAAATATTTACCGCCAATGATGCGGTATGGGTAAATTATTTATACATATTTTTTTATTTGATAACAATAAAAATAATAATAAATTGTTCAACTCTTACAATATACAAACAATAATATTGCACGTAAGGGGCAAAAACAACCACACACATACTTCCAATACATTTTTATACGTCTTAAATGGTTTTAAAAAACCAAAAAACAATTTAAAAATCGCTTTACACTAAAAGGGTGTACATCTTTTTTGTTCAGGAATCCCTTTATATTATTTTGTTTTCATGTTATTTTTTTCAACCATCGTCAAACACTACTTTGTATTTCATGCATTTTTTTCATAAACACCTATGCACCATTTTGTATTCAATTGTTTCTTTCCGTCAATCCCTGTACACTATTTTGTATTTCATGCATTTCTCCAACTAGTCCTTTACCCTGTTTTTGTCGTTATTGTTCGTTCCAACGTAGAGGTCAATTCCACGTAAGGGGCAAGACTGCAAAATACTTGGCATGTAAGGGACGTTACTGTCGAAACAAATTGATGTAAGGGAAATCTAATTTCTAAAATAGCCGCAATACTTTAATAAATGTTACACATAAGGATAGAGCACTAAAATCTAAGATTATGTGTGAAATCCGATCTAAAAAAGATTCGTTATAAAAAAAGTTATGAGCCATTTACTCCGAAAAAAAACTTTGATTGGCTCTCCTGAAAAAACGTATTATATCAGTTACGCCAATTAGACCTACAGCCGACGATATATAATCTGAATTTCGGAAACGGCTCCGACAATTTTCATAAAAAATTCTTATGCAGGGGTTTTCGGGGGCGATAAATCGATCTAGCTAGGTTTCATTTTTAGAAAAGTACGAAAAAAATACTGAGCAAAGCTCGGTCATCCAGGTACTTATTGTTTTATGTCCTAAACATTTTGGTTCAGGTATTATAAAAATATACTCATGCGACAATTAACTTTTATCATAATCTACTGTTCGTAAGATATATTAAAAATTTGGTTTCAGACATTACAGATAGACAATTCTCAACTTGCCGGCCTCATGAAGCAACTTGTGGCAATGGACAGTGTATCCCGAAATCAGCTGTTTGTAACGGCAAATTCGATTGCAGTGACCATTCGGATGAAGATACGTGCAGTACGTGTCTTGATTGTTTTGCATTGTTTTGTTTTTTAACACGATATGTATGTACTATTATGTACCTAATTTAAATTGTACAATTTTAGACGTAAACGGGTTATGTGAACCCAACCAGTTCCGATGCAATAACCGTCACTGCGTGCTCAAATCGTGGCTCTGTGACTCCGACGACGATTGTGGAGATGGCTCTGATGAACAGAACTGCGGTGCATCTGCACCTGGAGAATGCTTGCAGACCGAGTTTACTTGCGGTAACAAACAGTGTATACCGAGGAGCTTCCACTGCGATGATCATAGTGACTGCATGGATCGTTCTGACGAAGTAGGTTGCAGTAAGTACCTATTTACCTGACCATTTTAAGGATTACCATTGTACGTAAGATTTATCTTCCATCCCAAGCCTACTTATGCAGCACATGCACTAAATTCAATGATTTTATTATTCAGCTAAACCCTACGTGACCAGACCTCCTCATCCATCATATGTGCAACTGAACCCCGGAGAGACACTCAACCTCGAATGCCAAGCTGTAGGTGTGCCCCCTCCTCTCATAACATGGCGTCTCAACTGGGGTCATGTCCCGCAGAAGTGTGTCTCTAAAAGTGTGGATGGAGTTGGCACCCTATCTTGTCCTGACATGCAGGTACGTTAACATAGTATCTAATTTGAAAAAAGTCTTATACAACCAAGCTTTTTACGAACAGTATTTAATTATTGGATTGTTATTAGGCCTTTATGAACACTGGCCTTTGAAGTTCATTCGCTATTTTATGCCGTAACTATTTTGTCAGCCGGATGACAGCGGTGCGTATTCCTGCGAAGCCCTCAGCGCCAGTTCTACCGCTTTTGCAATCCCAGATGCAATCGTTTACGTCAACAGGACCAACGTCTGCCCTAGCGGATATTTCAACAGGTAGGTACTTAGTTGGGATACGATTAAAATAGACATTTACAACTTTCACAAGCGATTAAAATATTTTAGTAAACATTATGCTAACGTCACTCATTTTATTTATTTTAAGTGAGGCGCGTTCGCCGAGAGAATGTATTCGTTGTTTCTGCTTTGGGGAATCAACGCAATGTAAGAGCGCCGACCTGTTCATATATAACATGCCAACGCCACTCGGCCAGGGCGGCACCAGGCTCGTGGGTGTAAAGCAAACTTACAACAATGATGTGCGGATCGACCCCCAACCCATAGGCGAACAGTATTACTACCAGCCTCTTAGGAATGGTGCTACGGTACGTATAATTTATAATTTACGAAAAATAATAAATTTCATGTGGCAATTGGTAGAATTTTGTGACCGTCGAAATACATTTTCTATTTCAATCTGCAATTTGGCCTTCATAATTTCTCAGTTTTCCATTTTATTTACAGGTAACCAAGGTAGAGAATTACGGATATCCCGTATCGTCCAGCTCTCCTTCCTACCCGTACTTGACATTACCGGAATCTTACAACGGAAATCAACTAACATCATATGGAGGCTACATTAAATATAAGGTCTCACCTCAGTCGTTCAGACCAAGCTCAGGATACGACAACATGCCAGATATCATCATCAAGGTAAGGTATACAGTTTATATGATGATGATGAGCTTAGTGCTCGTTTAATTTCATACTGTACAAACTGCTGTGTTTTTTTGCAGGGCAAGTTTGAAACGCTTGTTTACAAAAGTCAATCAAGAGGTAGTGACCCACGTGAGACTTACATCGAGGTCCGCTTGGTGCAAGATAACTGGCAAAAATCTAAACCAAACGGCCTCGTTCCCGCGACTAGAGAAGACATCATGATGGCGTGAGTGTTATTTATTAATCATCACACTGTCGGAATTTAAATGATCAAAATATGTTCTGTACTTAATCTACATGAATGTATGTTATATTATCTAATATAATATATTAGATAATATAACATATATTATATGTATATAAAAGCGAAAAACCAGAACGGGATAAAAACAACAAGTCTTAGCGAGATGGCGCTCTACCACAACATTTTGACACGTTTTTCCAAAACAACGCATTATATCTCTGGAATTTTAAATCAATTCGATTCTTTGACCTTAGGAATCGCGAAAAACTTGAAAAAATATGATTTTGGGTCCGTAAATGCAAGTTCGAATTTCGAGCCAAACGCCAACGATCTATTATCTATGCCAGTGTTGTCGTTCAATGAAAAAGAAATCCATTCATTATCCTGCATCAAATAATTTCAGGACTTTCCTAAATTCCCACGGGTTACGGAGTAAAAGGGGTTTATATTCTTACTTTGAAATGGTCCTATCTCCGTAACTATTATTACTAGAATCTTTAAACTTGGCATACCAAGAGTGTACGCGGGCAATTAATTATTATAGGTATCTGAAAACTGATGTCTGTGTTTTTCAAAATTTCCCTGGGATAAGAAATAAAAATTATCATTATATGATTTAGATCCTTGGTATTTGGCCGACATGTTTCTTGATTATCACAAAGGAACATTTGAAGGGATTTTGCAAATTACTCACGAGGTAAAAGGTCAGGAAAGGAAATAATGACTTAACATTTGAAGAAATTATTGGATGAAGGTGGTCATGTCACTTTTACGTTACCTGCGCGGACAAAGTCGCGAGCAAAAGCTAGTATAATATATGTCATTAATTGTACAAAGAATTACGGTATCTACCATACTTATTTTGCCTTAGGGTGCGACCAAACCGCAGCGTATACGCAGTGACGTGTCGTATGCGTCACGTTTTCTCACCGTTTCTTCATACATTTTGTTCACCGTTTTTTAAGCGGCGGTGTGGTCGCACCTTTATTCCGCTCGATATTTGCTACACATAGACACACCCATATTGTGCTTATTTTTTATGTTTGTAACGAACTAGAGACCCACCCCTTTACTATATATGTAGAGATGCCCAAGGTTTTCATTAATTTAAAATGTCCCATGGCGTCGTTATTTGAACGTACCTATGTGTTGCTTTGCTGGTGTGTGATACTGGACCAACGAAGAGTATTTTTAACATAATAGGGGGATGAATTTAAATCTACGTTATTGTAATTTTAGATTAGACAACATAGAGTCGATTTTGCTACGAGCCAGTGTGAATGACGCGGGCGTCAATATTACTGACTTTGTAATGGAATCGGCTCAGGACTTCAATGCTTTCCTCGGCACCGCCAACCTCGTCGAAGAGTGCTCGTGCCCGCCTGGATACGAAGGTCTCTCCTGCCAGGTACTGAAATCGATATCCCGCACGCTTCCTCTCCTATCTTCAGTTCCTTATTTAGGCATTAGTAATAGTTAATGAAATACGTTTCTTCGAGTGAAACGCTAAAATTGAAATTTTCATAACATTTCCCTCAAAAATTATCATTTAATTGCAAGTTTTTTTTCTGGCGGTACTTTATTATTGCATTTCAGTTGAACCTACTAACGAAATTTGAAGCCTATATGACCTCTGAAAATGGATCAAAATTTACTAGCAAGATTTAAATAGAGCTTTGTGAGACCTGAAGTTCATAAGTTTAAAAAAATAAACTTGGCTGATGCTGTGACAGCTAGCTAAAAGCATTTCCAAGTTTTTGTAAAAATATGTGTTTTTACTTATAAACGTCTCTAACGAGCGATTTAATGATAAATTAATCTACTTATCATATTTTTGCTATAGTTGCATAATTAATCTTGCATACAACCTGTAGTTGTTTCTAACATAAACAAATGCTTTTGATTCGTTAGAAATGTTCGTCGGGTTACGTCCGCGAGAAGTCTGGGCCGTGGCTCGGCACGTGCGTGCGGGCAGAGCCGGCCCCGTGCCCGGCGGGCTCGTACGGCGACCCCGGCAGCGGCTACGCCTGCCGCCCCTGCCCCTGTCCGCTCACCAACCGCGACAACCAGTTTGCCAGAACCTGCTCTTTGGGACCCCGCGGGAACGTCATCTGCGATTGTGCGCCAGGGTATGACAAACACGACACCTACCTATTTAAATTTGCTTCAAAATTAAAATACTTATAAATAAAACCTAACATTACTTTTAACATATAATGTCATGTGTACTATAAGATGGCACAGTTTTAAGACAAATAAGTACCTAGTTACGCAATGAAAGTACTTCTTCAGAGCAACGGAGGGAATAGGTACGAAGGGAAAAGGATTTGGCGAGTTCATTCCGTTACTCGTAGGCCTAGTAACTTATAATTGCGGATTTATATTATTCAACGCTTTGATGTTTTTTTTTTAAGATATGAGGGTGATAACTGTCAATACTGCGCTCCCGGCTATACCGGTAACCCGCTGGTGCCCGGAGACTCCTGCCAACGCAAGCCTTCGGTCAACTGCAACCCCGCGGGCACTCTGCAAGTTCGCCTTCCCGACAAATGCGAATGCAAGGAAAACGTACAAGGACAATATTGCGATCAGTGCAAAGGCGACACATTCCATCTTTCGCAAGAAAACCGGTAATAATAATTTAAAACCTTCTTAAAATAACAGATTGTTTAACGAGGGAGGATATATAGTCACTAATTTCATACGAAATATTTTGGCACACAAGCATCAAATTGGTACCTACTTGGAATTAAAAATTGATGTAAATTGGGATATTCATTATCCAAGGAGTTAGGCTTGTAAGCTGTTTGCTGGCACGACCGAAGCCATTTTGCTAGTATCATGTCCAGTTGACTTTGTCCAGCGCGCGATTTACTTATTTACGTTTCGGAAGAAAATTAACCCTAATCTAACTAATATTATAAATGCGAAAGTATGGATGGATGGATGGATGGATGGATGGATGTTTGTTTGTTACTCAATCACGCCAGAACGGCCCAACGGATCTGGATGAAATTTGGCACATAGATAGAGAAAAGTCTGGAATAGCACATAGGCTACTTTTTATCCCGGAATATTGCGTAGTTCCCGCGGGATAGCAATAAACGAATTCTTTGCAGACGAAGTCGCTGGCAACAGCTAGTGATATAATAATCATATCGTTAGGGCAGGCAGGTAGGTATACTCGCAAAGTATATGTCATGTCTTTGCAGACGAAGTCGCTGGCAACAGCTAGTGATATAATAATCATATCGTTAGGGCAGGCAGGTAGGTATACTCGCAAAGTATATGTCATGTCTTTTATATTTAATGTTCTAATTTCATTTTCCACTGTGTTACCATTTTCAGACACGGTTGTGCACTTTGCTTCTGTTCTGGAATCACAGACCAATGTACAAGCAGTGACCTACGCCGCAAGACGACAACCGTCACCTACAACATCCCACAAATCGTGGACCAGGTCATTATTTATTAATCCTTAAGTTCTCCATAGATTCATAATTTATAAACATTTGCGATTAACGAAACATGAGTAAGCAAAACGTGTAGTTTGAATCCTTTACTGAATAAATAATATTATTATTTTGGTAAGAATAAGAAAAAAATACTTCTAGTAATCTATTTGAAACTGTGCCATTCGTTTGCTAGGTACTCTATTTTGTGAAAAAATGTAAATCCTGAAAAACTACAACTTATAATTATTATTTTTTTACTATGAACTGACCAGCGATTGTGTTGAATGAACAGGTGAACGTGTACCAGAGCGAGCTGTTCGCAGGCGCGGGCGCCGAACGCTACGACGCGCCTGTGCAGACCCCGAGCCAACTGCAGCTGGTGCGCGGCGAGCTCACGCTCAGCGCCAGCGATCGCTCGCGCAACATCGTCTACTACTGGGGCTTGCCTGGCAGGTAAACCATGAAATCTGTTCAATAATTTTAACATGATTACTTTACTATCAACTACTACACAATCTCAATCTAGTATGTCATTATTTAACTTGAATTGTTTGGCATCCATTTAACCAACACCGATTTGTCATCAGCTTTGCTGGAGATATAGTGAAATCGTATGGCGGTTATCTGCGCTATGTTCTTCGTAATGTCCCCGTGTCCGGTGCCAAGAATAATGCTCCCGATATTCAACTGATCAGCGTAAGTATACGTTAAGTTTTTTTTCGCATGCTCAATTCTTAAAGTTACCTTTTCTAACTATATCCTTATATTCCAGGAAAACCGTCTTACTTTCCACTACTTTGGTAATTTCGAGCCGTCTAACGATGGTATTCTCAATGCTTCTGTTCAATTTCTCGAAGCTGGATGGCAAAGGTAAGCTGTTATAATGTCTTGACTTTATTTGCTTTGTCTTTACAGACACAGTGAATTATGCATAGTAAAACGAGATTAGGCCATCTCGGGCCGCACTACGGCCTATGCTTCAACGTGAAACAACTACATAGTATTATGTTAGCGAGTTATTTTTAATTTTAATTACTGAATGAATGTTTTGCCTTCTGTTTTCCGTCGAGTACCTAGTAGTGGATAAGCCGAGTAAACGTGCCGAGTCAACTCTGCGGCGCTCCCGAAACCGTCTCCCTCGCTAGCGCTAGGCTTCACAGCATCCGCTACGGCTATACACACCCACGACGGGATTCGGCAACAATATACATAAACATTAGAAATACCCTCCGCTGCTGGTATGGGAGCAAAGGAGAAACATAGAATGTACCAGTTGCTTTTCTTCCCGCGCAGATGGTAAAAGTCTATAGAGGGAATCAGTGAAAATCATGGGAATCATTATAGGCGATTCAACTAGCGACCCATCACTTTTTGATTCCCCTTTCCACCTATACTTAAAACAAATCGTTTACTTATACAATCGTGCTAAACATGACCTTAGGTCTTGTTACTTTAGACTCTGTCTCCACAAGGGATAAAGACGTGATTTACGTATACCTATTTTAAATACAGTCTTATGACTGCTGGCCTATTTAATTCAATTAAATGTTCGCCAAAAATATTAAGTCTAAGTATATTAAATTATTTCCAGGGCTGACGGCAAGGAAATTAGTCGCCAACATTTCTTAATGGCTCTTGCTGATGTAAAGGCAATTCTAATAAAGGCCACTTATACGAGCAACTATGAGCTGGCTTCTCTGGTGAGCTCGAGTATCGATTCGGCGGACGAGTATGGCGACGGCCCGCCAGCAGTACACGTGGAGCAATGCGTGTGCCCGCCCGGCTACCTCGGCACCTCCTGCGAAGATTGCAAGGAGGGTTACACTAGGTCAGTCCCCGCTAGTGCATGTTTGCAATTGAGAAGTTAACACCAAAGATATGAAAGTGCATTATTGTAAAAATCGTCTTGTACCACAAGGTCGCAACAAAAGCATCACAATGCGTCTTGGTGCGTTTTTGGACAAACATGGTCTGGGTTGACTTGCCATTTACCCTCGTTTTTCTATTCAGTCCTTGATTTTAAATACTATGTAGGTACCTGCAAAGTTAGCATACGTTGACAATTAACAAGTCCTTTTTAATTGTTTAAGTAAGTACTTAGGAAGAGAAGAGAGAAATTGAAGAAGAACAGATATTAAAATTTAATATGAAAATTAACGCCATTTTAGATCGTTCCACACTGACTAGCAAAAATAATGGGTCACTTTTCATACAAAGTTCTGTGAAAAGCGACCCGTTATTTTTGCTCGTGAGTAGGTATATATTTAAAAAGTGACTAGGTACATTCATAAACTGATGCAGTTATTTATTTACCATGTAAAAAAAAGTTAATCCCGTATTTTGACGGACCCATATGAATAATAACTAGGTAACAGAGTTAACAATTAATTTTAGATTATTTAGAACAATAACTTAAAAAATTAAATTATCGTTTTAGGAGCTCGAGCGGATTGTATTTGAAATCCTGCGAGCCGTGCGAATGCGGAGGACATTCAGATATGTGCGACCCGGAGACTGGCGTTTGCATCGTAAGCTAATTAATAAGTATACAATTTTAATTGAGAAGTATACAGTGCACCCAAGTAGTGACATCTATTAAGCACAATACTTTTTTTCTATACAGTCTTAAAAATAAAGAGTATATAAATTAAATATGGGCGCCAGTTTTCTCTCATAATTGTCGCATTTGTGATGTAAGTACCTAAAGTAGTTGATCGTGTTAACAATTTTTCCTACTCCTGTACTATTATCTGTGATTTATGTTATCACGAGCACCACTATAAGAACACTCATAATAAGACTTTGGCTAAGTCTATATTGTCTATTCCCTCTAAAAGCACTTGTTGGCTTATGGCTCTAAAAGTGCTCCATCGTTACTCTGCCAGCCATAGACTGCCAGACCTAGGTAAAACTTTTACAGGATCAACATTAAATTTACGATGAAAATGCATGGCTACCAACCTAACAAATTATTTCATTCGAATGGTTTTTTATAGAACTAGAACTTTCTGAACGAAATGCGTAGATGCCAACATAACAAACAAGATTTTTTAATAACGTCACTGGCAAGTTGGTAAACGTTTTGGCTAAATGCGCCAAGAATGCAAGGCTATAAAAAAAAAGTTAACGTTAATTAAAAATAAAGTTTACTATAAACAAACTTCCAATTTTTTCGTTAGTCGTTTTCATGTTTCCCGCTCTTGTCTTGTTTATTAAGTATTTGTTATTATTTGATTGCAATAGTTTTAACAAAGTTTTGTAACGTATCATAAAAAAATATGGATGAAAACGAAATTAACTCAACACCGGAAGAAATATCCGCAGCGGCCCAGGAAGTGATGGAAAATTCGTTGCCTAGAAAATCTCGGCAATGATAAAACCTAGGTACGAGAATTTCTGCGTGGAGACTGGAAAACTGGACTTCTTCATTTTTGGAGAAAGTATTACTCTAATTTAGTAAGTGCCTACTTAGTCGTAGAAAAAATATTGTATGCAACGTTGTATTAGCAAGTCAAAAAAAGCTCGTGGCGAATTTCTTACGATGTTCGCTACGCTCACATCGTAACCCACGCCACTCGCCTTTTTTGACCCCTCTAATACAACTGTTGCATAAAATACTATAATATGTAAAGTAAGTGTAAGTTTTAGTTCCTCATGCATTTATTACTAAATAGGTACTACTCTTTGCTGTAGTACTCTAATACAAATGGCAGTGCATCGTGCCCAGTTACAGCCAAAAATCACTGTAGTTCCTGTTATAGGTATATAATTACGTTCTATTCGCTTCAAGCCTTTTTTCAGGTTGACCTGTGGCTTGACCTCTTTATAATCAGGCTTATATAATAGTATTTTATGCAACAGTTGTATTAGAGGGGTCAAAAAAGGTGAGCGGTGTGGGTTACGATGTGAGCGTAGCGAACAACGTAAGAAATACGCCACGAGCTTTTTTTGACTTGCTAATACAACGTTGCATACAATATTTTTTCTACGACTAAGTAGATACCTACTTACTAAATTAAAGTAATACGTTCTCCAAAAATGAAGAAGTTCCTTGCCATGAAATTCTCGAAATCATTGCCGAGATTTTTTAGGCAACAAATTTTCCATCACTTCCTGGGCCGCCGCGAATATTTCTTCCGGTGTTAACTTAATTTCGTTTTCATCGATGCTTTTGTATGATAGGTACGTTACAAAACTTTGTTAAAACTATTGCAATCAAATAACAAACAAGACAAGAGCGGGAAACATGAGAACGACAAATAAATGACTAAATTGGAAGTTTGTTTATAGTAAACTTTGTTTTTAATTAACGTTTACTTTTTTGTAGTCTTGCCTTCTTGGCGCATTTAGCCAAAACGTTTACCAACTTGCCAGTGACGTTATTAAAATATCTTGTTTGTTATGTTGGCAGCTATGCATTTAGTTCAGAAATTTTAGTTCTATAAAAAACCGTAAAAATTAAATAATTTGTTAAGTTGGTAGCCATGCATTTTCATCGTAAATTTAATGTTGATCGTGTAAAAGTTTTACCTAGGTCTGGCAGTCTATGGCTGGCAGAATAACGATGAAGCACTTTTAGAGCCATAAGCCAACAAGTGCTTTTAGAGGGAATAGACAATATAGACTTATCCAAAGTCTTATTATGAGTGTTCTTATAGTGGTGCTCGTGATAACATAAATCACAGATAATAGTACAGGAGTAGGAAAATTAAATTAAAATATTGCATTCATGCTTTCAGAATTGTCTAGACAATACAGCTGGAGACAGTTGCGAAGAGTGTAAACCTGGATATGAACGCGATGCGTATCAAAATTGTGTCCCGTCTCGTACGGGACCGCCGGAAAACTGCAAGTAAGTAAATTCATCATGAACACCTTCTAACCTTGTGTCACTAGCATTTTTTATATGTAGTTTCAGTAACATAAAAAAGTTTTATTTAGTAAGTTAAAATTTAAATTTTTAAACAAACTTTTTGGCTGACCTTCTAAACTGCATACCTACACATACCAAATTTGAAGTTAATCTGATTACTGAAAGTGGACTAAATTTCACTTGCATTACATATTAAGCAACACTTTAATAACCAACAATTTGATCCGATAATGAATTGAAAAAAATACGCATAGGAAGGATAGGAAGTAAATCTATATCGACGACTGTATATTTTAGTCGTAAGACCTATGTTATTAATATTTTTCCGTTGTTCATTAGTTGCGATTCGCGTGGCATAGCGGAACCTTGCGATGCCCAGGGTAACTGTAGGTGCAAACAGAACGTGGAAGGCGAGTCTTGTGACCGGTGCAGACTTGGGACATTTGGACTCGACCAGAACAATCCCAGTGGCTGCACACCTTGCTACTGCTCCGGAGTCACGAGAGATTGCGTCGAAACACCTAACTTCAGCCGGATTCCAATTCCAGCTCCTATAATTGGCGAAACTAATGGCAATTATTCAATAACGGACTTGACTGCTCAAAAAGTTTTGAACAACGATTTTGTGTCTTCTGTTAGCAAAAGCGAGCTTAAATACATATTTGGCTTACCACCAAACGAAGAGCTGTTCTGGTCCATACCTCAATTCACTGGTGTGTATTATTTATTAAACTATATAATTTCATATTATTGTCCAGCCAAAACGCGATTCCACTATTTTGATTCCCCTTTCCAACTATACGCCCACAATCCTACAATTATGCTAAACGTGGCCTTTAGGTCTTCTTGACTTAGGCTCTGTCAACCCCGTAAGGGATAAAGACGTGATTAATGTATGTACGTATGTGTATGTATCTAACTTCTATGGTTAAATTGGTCACGTTGCTCTCATCTATCTATAAAAAATGCTTTGTAATTAATGACTGACTGACTGACGGATCAACGCACAACCTAAACCGCTGATCGTAGAGACCTGTAACTTGGAGGGTGTGTTCTTTGTATGATGTAGGTTAGGTATCCGATAAGAAAGGATTTTCCGAAATTCTACCTCTAAGGGGGTGAAAAAGGGGGCAAAAATTTTATGGGACTACGTGATTCCTTGGTCCGATCTACTTCAAATTTTGCATTTAAACATTCTTTCACAGAATTGATGGAGCACGCGTGTTTCGTATTTTCTTGAAATTCATTTCCTAACGGGGTTTAAAAGGGGTAGAAGGTTGTTTTGGGAGTGATTTGTTTCGAAGAAGTTGATATATATTATAATACGGCGCCATGTCCTAACAAAAATCAGTTTTATGGTCCCATCCTGAAGAAAGCATGAAACTTGGCATGAATGTAGCGCTGTCATATATGTACACACGGCAAAATAATCAGGTAAGCACCTTTCAATGCACGCGCCGCTTCAAACCTGCTTACCGAATAGCTTTGCTGTGTGTACTTCAATGTCGATATGGAAGCACGTCGAAATATTATTTTTACCCCCCATTCCCCCCCTTTTTATGTGCCAAATCGTGTTTTTTTTTTATGAAAACGGGTACAGCTATCAGAAAACTGTCAATGATCAATATGCTCTTTATTAAATTAGCTACAACATTGTCTTTGGACGTATGTTGATAGAACTTATAGTTTACAAAATATGTACATGATACTTAAAAGTTTTATTAAAAATGCCAACTTTTAATAAGTGCCGGCACGTAAGTCTAATCTGACTTGTATGCGAACCAAATTTTTATATGTTACTAGGAATATCATCTGAACCCCAAAACTGCCGGGAGACAGTTTCTGAGGTGTCAATTAAAATTACCCCCAACTTATGCAACGCACGAATACATGTGGGGTATCAAATGAAAGCTAGTTAAATATACTATATTTGAGCTCTGAACCATAATTGCATTTGGAAAAATTTATTTCTTGCACCAAAAGTAAAGACTCCAGACTAAAATAATGTACTACGATAGTAAAAATAAATTATTAAACTTTACATTACAATTCAAAGTTTGATAGTCGGATATAAAATGACGAAGTTATGGTCAAAAACTTGACGATGCTGTAGCGCCTGGAATTACGAAAAAAAAAGAAACTTCCGGAAACCAGCACCAATTTTTTTATGTTACTATGCATATCATCTGGACTCCAAAACCACTCGGTGATCTTGAACAGCATACGGAAAGATGGTATTGTAAAAAGGTAAAAAAAAGAGTACTTGAGTCAGACTCGGTGAGCTGTAACTCTAGAAGTAATGCCTCTACGACTATGAAATAAGTGTCATTTTGTAGCTAATTTAAAAAGGAACATTATTTATTTTTGACAGTTTTCTGATAGCTGTACCCATTTTCATAAAAAATAATAAAAAACACGATTTGGCACATAAAGAAGGGGGGGGGGGGAAATCATTTCTCGACGTGCTTCCATATCGACATTGAAGCACATATATATAACAGCTACATTCATACCAAGTTTCAAGCTTTCTTCAGGGTGGGACCGTATTTTAAGTTAAGGCGGATGCTCGCGTTAGCTCATTGTAAAAGTCCCGTTAGATGGCGCTATAATCAATTTTGTTGGTTTTTTGTAGTTTTTAGAAGATTCTTAATACATTTATAGATTATTTATAGATTTGCGCACACAATTTAATACGGCCGATTTTTTGAGACCACACTCAAATGGTAACAATGCACCAATTCGGAGAATAGCTGCACAAACGCTGGTGTCACTAACGAACTTATACAGATACTAGGTCTTACACACACATGCAAATGGGAGGCGCTAGCTGCTGGTGGAAAAATATTGCAACACCTTGCTAAGCTATTAGCGTAATTTTTCACGTTATATTTACGTTTTTATATCAACTTTACTTTTACCAGAAATTTTACAAATCTATACGTGTACAAAAGTAAGTCGTGTTATTTAACTATTGGTAACTTTGGAATGGCTGCACGGATTTTTATGATTTTTAATTTGTTGGCTTTCTCTCTTCCACGAATAGCCGAATATGTAATCAAATATATGAAAAATGCACTAAAAAACTTTAATTTTTCGTATGCAGCGCCATCTCAGACAAAAACTGACTTTCGAATTTTTATTTGCCAGCTCAGCTAGTTATAAGTATTATATATGAGTCCAGCAAATGCAAATATGTGAATCAATGCCACCTTCAACCCTTTTTGAATACCAGGGAGTCGATTTTTTTGTACTTTGTTAGAATGAGGGCTATCGTATTTGTACTCACTAGTTGGCGCCACTGTAGAGTAAGGTATATCACATTATTCAGGATTTCTTTCAATTAATATTTAATAGCAAGCTATTTATTACCCACAGTGTTGCACAGTCCCATTTATCTTCTAAATTAACTGCCATTTTATTTGCCTGCTTAATTTGGCTCCTAATTTTCAAAGCTCTTCTTTTATCTTTTAATAAACCTGTCGTATGTCTGCGATAATAATCGGAAACAATCTTAATAACACTAAAACTTCGTTATGCAAAGCCGGAATATGTAACTTGTAGGTACTACTAATTTTACGTTTCTGTATAATACCTCACGTTACAATAGCGCCTCTAGCGGCAAATTCATATGCCGTCATTGCTAGTATCTTCAAAAGCTAGTACCTATTAGTATGTAGGAACCTGCGATTCATATTTGATATTCGCTCACACGTAGAGACATCATCATCACCATCGTCTGACATTTTATTAATACTCTTATGCATTATAACTTATAAGCGTTTCGTCTGGGGCATCTAAACAGCTAGCGCCGTAAGGTAGGTATTGTCGTTTCGAGTCAGGCGCGCCTTTCGTAAATAGGTAACTTGAGAATGAGCCTGGTTGCAGCGATGAGACGAAGTCACTCGTGCTAGCCATTCGGATCCTTTCACCAAAATGCATTGCAGTATAGGTTCAGACAAAGGAAATAATTACGCATAGCGGGTAGGGACTACGTCTGAATGCTTCATGGCCTAGGGGTTTAGTTAGGGGTTTGGTTAGATAATTTTGTTCCAGAGTTGTGAGCTGCCTTTTTTAAGTTATGTCCTTATGTCATCATAATTCATATTTATAATAATTCATCGTATAGCGCATAAAAGGAAAAAATAATATTAGATAATTATGATGACTTTGCAATAGGTAGGTACGTCAAATAAAATAATGACAACTCCAAAACAAATCTAATCCATCTGAAGTCGCTTTTACTTACTAATACTTACTTCCACAAAAGTCCAACTTCATCCGTCGATGGTTTTGATTAGCGTTACCTAGAGTGGGATAAAGCAGAGTACTACGGTGTCTAGTCCACACGCGAAAAAATAAAATTGCAGCTCGACGCGTATTATATCAGCGCTTTCCTCATGAGCCTACTCTACATATATGTTGTGCCATTAGGAATTTCGGGTCAGTAAAAATAAGAATTCTCATTTGAGATAGTAAAATTAGGTTAGGTTCATTAGGTATTTTCAAATGCCCGAAGGGCAAACTGAATAGAAATAGGAACCCCGCCGTCGACCTTACGGAGGAGTGAAATTCCTAAAAACACAACTAGTTGTGCATAATATAGAGTAAGGTCCATGAGGAAAGCGTCATAAATTTAGTCAAAAATCGTGTGCATAAAAATGAGATAAAATTTAGCTAGCGTCGTGCAGCTATTGTGCCTGTACTGCGTGTCAACCAGTGAACCAGAACCATATTTTTTTCGATCTTTACCCGTGATCCACCTACAGGTTGTCCACCTGGTTTTTGATGGAGCTCCGCTCTTGGGCGGAGCTCCTTTTTTCTGGGTATTGGAAGCTGGGTATTGGTTTTCCGGGTGGACAAATTAGGTGGGCCACGGGTAAGTCCCTATATTTTTCTAATTGGTATAGTAAGTAGATAATCGACTTTGTGTTTGATATCTAAAGTCGAAAAAACGTGCACGCTGCCATAGTACCTATGGCGTAATGGCTACTACGAACGAAATCATTCGACTCATAAGTAAATGCGCCACGCAATATGTGGTATGCGCACACAAGGGCTAATTTATCAAAGCGCTGGTAGTTAAAAAAAGATATATTTTTCAAATAAAACTTTCAATTTGATTTGAAACCAAATACCAGTGAGATGTCACTTTTGAAATAATTTGTATCACTATTCTATTCAGTATTCATAAACATTTGACACGCTGTAACAAGTATACGAATAGTTTTATCCGTACTATGTACTTATTCCTGGGTAGTGACAAATCAAGTCCTGACACATTGTTGTACTTTTTCACAGCAAATGTCTTAGTGAAGTTTCATTTTGATTGAACTGACAAGAAAATTCACTGTGCTGTTGACCGCGTTGATCGTGAATACGTTCTACTGTAGGTTAGAAATATAGGAACCCGACCCGGAGCAAACTAGGAGTAAAAGCGTTTCCAGTCAAATTTCACGAAATTTTAGTAGATAGATTCAAGTCTCTTGATACCTATTTTTTTCATTTGGGCATAACTCCCTCAGAATTACATGCTTCCAGTAATGATCAAATTTATATTTTTCTATTTCTATTATGTTTTTTAACGCGATAAGTTCTTTGAAGTAACACACACTGACTAGTTATTGATAATTATGCCTAACTAATTATAATTCTGAGAGTTATGCTCCTACAAAAACCATACCAAGATACTGAAAATTCATACTAAAATTTTGTGAGAAGTAACTACCTACTGAAACTACTTTTTCCTCTAGTTTTCCTGCAGGGCTCTTTTATTGATAGTACATACATACATACTTAAATCACGACTTTATCCTTTACGGTGTAGACAAAGCCTAAAGTAACAAGACCTAAAGGCCACGTTTAGTATGATTGTGGGCGTATAGGTGCAAAGGAGAATCAAAATCGAGCGATGGGTTGCTAGCCTGTTGATTGATAGTATATACATATATACCTATGAACAAATGATCAAACTATTGTTAGAAGGTACGAAATGCAACCCGTTGTATAGGCAGTCCCACGTATAGTCAATACCTAGGGAAATAAGACGAAAAATACAAGCATTTCCAAGTACACGAGTCTCTCAATACGAAACTCAAAATATTTAATAATTTATTAAAAGATGTCACGAAATTGTAGTTTGTACAGTCACCAGCATAAATAAGTGATCATTTTTGTACCTTGTCGCTTTCAGTCGTTACATGATTTCGTATGGTTTTTCAAACATGACTTTGAAGTGACAAGGTACAAGTGATCACTTATTTATGCTGGTGACTGTAGATCACGTAACATATTCAATAAATAAAATTTTACACGACAGATCATTTATTCATTCAAGTTTCATAACTGAATTGCATGTAATGGAAATTTGCCACTTATTATTTATTGTTCACAAAATAATATATTTTACATGCATACAAAAAACAATCATAACTTATTTTCCTACTTGGCATTATATAGGCTGACTTTTTTTATCACCGTCGAAAGCAACAACACAACAAATACAAGCATTATTTTTCAGTTTGGTATTAAAATATTGCAAATAGTATCATTAAATGATACCTGTCATCATTATCATCATCATCATCATCATCATCATTATCATCATCATCATATCAGCTGTAGGACGTCCACTTGACTGTTGGCCATAGGCCTCCTTCATACAGCTCCAGTTGCCTCGGTTGGAAGCGGCTTACATCCACCGTGAAACTGCGACTTACCTATACGATTGCGTATGATACCTACGTAAAAAACTACGTAAAAACTTGGACGGTGATATATATATCACCCTGTATCATACAGTTTCCTTTTGCTTTACTGGTCATAGGTAATGAGAACATGAAAGACGGACGAAAAGTCTTCAGAACAGGGTTGACAAAACTCCGCTGTTGGACATCTGGCATTTCACGGTCTTGATATTTTCCCTAGTTATTTTTATCTCATTATGTTATGTTATTACAAATTACGCCAATAAAAATCGACAGAATGTTTTATGTGTTTTTAGAACCAACAATTTTTTTTTAACATCACACCAGCAGTAAACTTTTTGCTCTTCTTGCACAATAGTAGCAAGTAAGATACGCTCGCGTCCAGTGGATGTTTGCTTCACTTATTTCCTGTTACTGGAGACAAAAATTAAGTACCTTCCGAATCCAATGTGAATCTGAAAAATTATTCTACAGTCAGTACTACAAAAGGATACAGATGGATGGGCAGACGAATGGATGAATAATATTTATAATGACAGACAAACAGACAGACAGGTTTACATACAAACAGATGGACAGTGACGAACGGATAGAGGGTCGGACGCACAGACAGACATATGAACGGACGAACGGACGGATGATTGGACGCACAGACAAACAGACAGACAGACGGACGCACGGACAGACGGACAATCAGAAAGACAAACGGACGGACGGACAGTCGGTCAGATGCAAATACAAACAGACAGACAGACAGACGGACGGACGGACGGATGATTAGACGCACAGATTAACAAGCAGATGGTCGGATGGACGGACGGTTGTTCGGATGCACAGACAAACAGACAGCTGGATGGATCGTCGGATGCATAGACAGACAGTCAAACGAACGGATGGACTGCCGGATGGATGGTTGAACAAACAGACAAACGAATAGACAAACAGACAAATGAACAGACAGACAAACAGACATATATACAGACAAACAGATAGACAGACAGGCAGACAGAAAGAAATAAAGAAAAAGTTTATTTATGACAATCACAAAAGTAGTTAAAAAACAAAAGTAAGTACCTATATAAACATACAAAGCTAAAAATAAAAACCTACAGATAAATAAATTGTCACAAAATGGTCCAGAAGAATGGACAGACGGAAAGACAGACAGACAAAATAAGTGCGTCTACAATGGTTCCTTTTTTTCTATTTGTTTATTTTACTTACCTTTCTTATACCTTTCTATAATGTATAGCTACATACGTACGTATAGTTTTTAATTATCATTTTGACGGCAAATTCGGTATTCGGACGCCGGTCGGATACTCTGTAAAATATGTACATATATACACAAATCACGTCTATCCCTTACGAGGTAGACAGAGCCTAAGGTTACAAAACCTTAAGTCCATCAAGAACAAGCATGATTGTGGGCGTATAGGTGGAAAGCGGAATCAAACTAGTGATGGATTGCCGTATCGCCTATAATATGATTCCTAAGATTCTTGCATTTACCATCTGCGCGAGAAGCGAAGCAACTGGTACATTCCAGACCAGCATGAAAATGAGTAAAATATAACTACCTAATATGGGTAAGAAAACTATAAAGTTAGGACAGACGGACAGATAGACAGCCATAGACGGACGAATTTGAATAATGTGGCCATAAAACAAACCATGGTACAGCATGAACTCGGTAATAGATAAGCTCCATTGTGTTCCGAACACCAAACACTGGCCAAGTGTGGGTCGGACTCTCGTACCGAGGGATTCGTACAAATTCGGCAAGTAAATATAAAATCCAGTGTTAGCAGAGCCCTGCCTCCTAACCAAGATGTAGTCTTTATGAGGTAATTTTATATTTGTTATTTACATACTTAGACTCCCAAAAATATTCTGTTTTTAGTATTTGATGTTAGAGCGGCAACAGAGAAACGTAATTTGTGAAAATTTCAACTGTCGCTAGACAATCATGATAGCTGACAGCCATATCACGGTTCATGAGATACAGCTTGGTGACACAGACAGACAAACAGACAGACGGACAGTGGCTTCTAAGCAAAATGTAAGCAGTTTGAGGTTATTTGGGTTGTATGTATTTAAGTATGTATTTACCTACATTATATAAGTATGTTTATCCGTTGCCTGGTACCCATAGTACAAGCCTTGTGCTTAGTCTGGGACTGGGTCAATTGGTGTAATTTGTCCCATGATATTTAATTATTTATTTATTTTACATTGGTTACTTTACTTACATAGACAGATGGACAAAAATATATTGTTTTAGTATTTGTTGTTATAGCTGCCTCAGAAATACATCATCTGTGAAAATTTCATCTATCACGGTTCATGAGATACTATAACAGCCTGGTGACAGACAGACGGTACATACAGACAGACAGATGGACAGTGGAATCTTAGTAGGTAATTATAGTCCCGTTTTCACCCTTTGGGTACGGAACCCTAAAAAACCTGGTCAATAGCAAGTTTGATTCGAGCACTACAGATTCCTCTGAGTTCTAAAAGTTATAATTAGACGTAAACGTAATGCATGGATGGTTGTTACTCTTTCTGTTGATGAGTTTCCAAAAGCGGGAACGATACCAGAATTTCACTTCAAGATTACTGTAGTACTTCTTACAAGTCTGACTTACAAGTACTTATGCCAGATTTCACGTCAATCTGATCAATTAGAAGTGGGTCAAAATTCACTTCCAAGATTTGATTACATGCAGACACCGGGACTGTGCACTTCAATTGCGTTTACAAAATATTTTGTGCCAATCTGACACTAACGTTGAAGTATTGTATCTTAAAAAAATATTATGATTAATTGATAAGTACATACCTGTACGTCCAAATAAATGCCTACGCTGCGTACAATATCGTAGCTCGTAACATCTTTTACTTCCAATTGACTTCAATTTATTTCGAATAAAATGATTATTTTTATTTTGAGACACCACGTTCTGCCAATCATTAGTTTATGACAATTTCATGTCATTGTTTTTTTAATTACCCGTCTAGCCAGGTTTTTGACTCGCATGTTTTTTTTTAATGTTCTATAATTGAAAAAACCTATTTACTTGGCCTATTTTGTATTTAGCACCTGTCGGATTTTAAAATCATTGCCGTGGTGTATGGCTGTGTTTTGATGCAGAGGTTTAGGGTTCGATTCTCGTGAGAAGCATTCGTGTAATTAACTAGAAGAACTTTTTTATTTTAATAGGTGTAATTTCTGTAGTTGAGTACCTTTTCTTAGTACATAAGGCAAAACATGTTATAAGGTGGCAATATGACTGCGAGGCGCCACCATCTATGCCAAAGTAAAAAGCACGTGTGATCCTAATACTAAAGTACTTACTAGGTATGAAAGCTTTGCCAAGTTTAGGTTTGATAATGGGCATAAATTTCCCTAAATCAACCTGCTAAGTTTGTGGCTGTAAAACCACTTAGGTAGTACCTAGCTTCTTTGATTTGGTTTGACAAGAAAAATATTGAATTTCACTTAAAGTTTCCTACATCTCAATGAGATGGTCTTACTCACTTTAAATTTGTAAATTATTAAAAAAAATGTTTAAAAAATATAAAAAAATCAAATGCGGCCTCGGGATTTGAACTTGGTCACTTACTATTCAGTTCTTTGAATCATAACCACTGAGCCACATTAGTGGTCACGTGACAGCTCGAAATAGTCGATTGGTTTTTACAACTATTTTCATTTGACACTAGCTACTCACACTATTGTAAAATGCATCGAAATTTACTGCATCGTACTGCAATTTAGGTATGATAAATGCACACCTTTTTGTAATTTGCGCACACAATTTATCCATATCTAACTATCCTCAAAAAACCGCATTAAAATTAAGCCTGTGGACGAAATGCAGCTGCACGGAAGATTTGTATGGAAGAGCAACCCCCTTAAGGACCCGAGTAATAACTCCTAAGTGCTTTTGATTTAAATTAGGTACATTTTATTTTGACACAGTCATGTTTGAAAACTCAATCCGATTTTATTAAAAAAAGGTTTAACTCACATCTAATCTAACTAATATTATAAATGTGAAAGTATGGATGGATGGATGGAAGGATGGATGTTTGTTTGTTACTCAATCACGCCAGAACGGCCCAACGGATCTGGATGAAATTCGGCACATAGATAGAGAAAAGTCTGAAATAGCACATAGGCTACTTTTTGTCCCGGAAAATTGCGTAGTTCCCGCGGGATAGCGATATACGAATTCTTTGCAGACGAAGTAGACGAATAAATGGGGTTTATAAGTCCGCTACAAAGGCGCCCTATCCCCGTAACTATAATGACTAGTCTTAAAATTTGACACACAAGTAAGGAATCATAACTGCTAAAAAATTATTTCAGAACTTTCCGAAATTCCCGCGAGTTAGGGCATAAAAGGGATTAATACCTATTCTTACTTTAAAATGGTCCTATCTCCGTAACTATTATTACTAGAATCTTTAAACTTGGCATAGGTACCTAGATATAATTACTATACTTATCTGAAAACTGATTACTGTATTTTGCAAATTTCCCCTGGGATAAGAAATAATTATATGATTTAGATCCTTGGTATGTGGCGGACATGTTCCTTGAGGATCAAAAAGGAGCATTTAGAAGGGATTTCGCAAATTTCTCACAACATAAAAGGACGGGATAGGAAAATAATGACTTAATATTTGAACAAGTGATTTGATGAAGGTGGTTGGTACGTCACTTTGAGGTTACTTGCACGGACGAAGTCGCGGGCAAAAGCTAGTAACTATAAGATATAAATAAGTATAATTAATTAACAACCTTTTATAAGCTAATAGTAGTTTTCTATATAACTCTTATTTGCTTCTTTTTAATGAATAGGTAATACCTAGGAATCTAATTAACAATGGTTTCATAGGAAGTTCCATATGAGTGTACGCACCTACCCAAGTATTTTTTTCTTTCAGGAAACCGGTTGTTATCGTATGGTGGTGACCTGGCTCTAACTCAGTGGTTCGACGCTGACCGATACCCAGCGGAAAGTAATCCGGGTACTGACGTTGTATTGTATGGCGATGAAGGCGCAGTTTACTGGACCAACAACCAAGCAATCCGTTCCGGAGATTCTTTGGTGAATATTGCAAAATACTTGATTGAAACAAAACAAAACAAATATATCATCTCAAATTAAATTGCGTTTCTACTTCAGGCTATTTAGTGACATTTTGTATTAGATTCAGTTAAGACTGTAAAATAATTGAGGATTTTTTAATATTGACAGAAGTATGACGCTGATTTGGTTGGTTATTTGCTTCAGACACACAAACATAATGAATTTGTTACAATATTATTGTATTTAGACTTTATTATATTTATTCTATCTCGAATATTTATTATATGTATTCAGACTACCCACTAGACTAGGCAATAGTACGACTTAAACAATAATTAAAACAATAATATTTTCAGAGCTATCGAGTACCTTTAACAGAAAGAGGTTGGTTCCTCCTCAATTCTCGAACACCGGCCAGTCGGAATGACTTCATGGGAGTCTTGAAAAACTTGAAGAGGGTTCTTGTTAGAGCAACACTGGTTCGAAACTTGATATCCACTTCTATTGCGGACGTGTCTATGGATACTGCTGGTGAAACATCAGGACCACCTACGGCTAAAGGCATTGAGGTACAGTTTAAATAGTTTTCATAAGATGAGCGACGGTGGCAATAGTTAGATCTAGCTAGGTTTCATTATACAGACGTAATGTAAGGTGGCAGGATTAGAAACGTTGTGTTAACCTACTTTGCAGAGCTGCAGGTGTCCCCCAGGTTACACCGGCAAGAGTTGCGAGACATGCGCACCCGGTTTCTACAAAAGCAGAGGACGTTGCCAGCAGTGCAACTGTAACGGACACAATTGCCACGAGGGAAGCTATGGTGAAGGTGTTTGCGATTGCCGTGCGCATTATTCGGGAGCAGATTGTTCTATTATCGGTATGTTGCAAAGTAAATTAGATTTTTTGGCATGCAACTAAGTAAAATAGGGTATTTCGGATTAAAAATATTTGACGACGCGATTGGCCTAGTTGGTAGTGACCCTGCCTGCGAAGCAAGCGTCCTGGGTTCTAATCCTGGTAAGGGCATATATTTGTTCCTGAGTTATGGATGTTTCTATCTATATAAGAATGTATTACTCTATATAAGTATGGATATCGTTGTCTAGTACCCATAACACAAGCATTACTAGCGGTTACTTTGGGACTAGGTCAATTTGTGTGAATTAATCCCAAATATTTATTTACTTATTTAAAAAATAAAGAGCACCCAATTTTTAAAATTTTATATTATTCTTTACAACAACACCCACTCTATAGATATTCGATTACATTATATTTATTAAAAGATCTTCACTATGGATGTTCTTAAACTAATTTACATAGGTACCTATATTTTTTGTATTAAGTATGTATTTAACATGATCAGTTTTTATATTTTATGACAAACTTTTACTTATCCATTTCTGTCTAATGAATCGTGGCACTATCGCTTTTTTTCCAAATAGGTACGAACTGTATGGGCTTGGAGCTGTCGTAAAGCTTTTTGAACATGGCATCTCAGTCGAAAATAAATACAACATAATAAACAGTATTACTGATACCTAGTTGGCATCATTATTATTCAGCTTCGTGAAAGTGATTATGATGATGATGGAAGTGATGATTCTTTAACGGATGTTGAATTTCTAGAATCTGACTTTGATTATGACTCGTAAATAGTGCCTGGTAAATCAGGATAACTAGTACCTAATCCTACTACTATTATAAAGGCGAAAGTTTGTAAGTATGGATGTATGGATGTATGGATGTTTGTTACTCTTTCACGCCAGTACGGCTTAACGGATCTGGATAAAATTTGGAACAGACATAGTTTATGATTTGGAATAACACATAAGCTACTTTTTATCCCGGAAAATTGCGTAGTTCCCGCGGGATAGCGATAAACGAATTCTTTGCAGACGAAGTCGCGGGCAACAGCTAGTACATAATAAGGTTGAGATTAAAACTTGCACATTTCTTACTATCTATTGTCATTCATCTTACCAGTTCCCCAACCTCCCATATTTGTCTTGCCCTTCAGCCTCTGGATTTGAACTATTTAATTTTGTTGAACTAACTTCTACACTGTCATAAAATATGATTAAAAAATAATTTAATACCTAGTATAAAATAAAATGCGCAATAATTTATGTGTTACCAGACAGCGTTTTTTTTTAATTTGCCCTTAATTTGCCGCATTTTTGAGTGCCACGATTGACTAGACAGACTCTGGTAATGCATGCATGAAGTACATATTTTTTGTAACACTATTAATAGGAGTTGTAATGGAACTGCACCCCATTATCAGTGAAAACCACGGTGGTCCCAACCATTTGCGGAGAGTCACATTCACTTGCAAATATAGAGCTCCAGAGCCGCTGACAATACAGTTTTATTATGAAGGAAAGAGAATAAACGAATCTAAGCATTACAACACATCAAAGTTATACCCGGATGGCTGGCGGGGAGGACACGAAACGAAACTTATCTGGGATACGAGACATGTTGGAGAAATATTGGAATGTCACACCATTACTTCAAAAGGATTTACTCTCGGAGTGTTGGTCTCCTCCATACCTGAGCCAGGTAGCTCTTAAGTACACAAGAGCTTTACCATTAATGTCCGATGTTGATACCAGTCATGCTTCTAGTAAAATGTTCAGCGCTCTCAGTGTCAATGATGTGATTCTCCAATGACAGAGTCTATCCTATCGTCAAACTTTTCGTGATTATTTTATGTTTAACAATTTCATGCACACCAGGGGCTGAATTTTAGAAAATACGTCGACATTCGATAGTGCTAAAAAATATGTTAAATTAATAATACGAGTACAGAGGAAGGAAATTGCGGCTCTAATAAAATTAAACTTTTTAACTGTGAAGCTGTGGTTTTGTCGCTTACAGTACTTTTACCACTTTCGAATTCAAGTGATGGGATTTCCAAAACTGGTCCCTATGTTCCTTTCAAAACGCTTCTGCTAACAAATCGTCATTTCATTGTACATACTGTTTCAAGTCAAATATTCTATCTTACTTAAGTATTTTAGTTCTTATGAGTTACCCTACTATTATTTTATGTTTTCTTGTATTAAGTGTGTCGCCTGCTATTAAAGAATAGATTTATTATTACCTATATAATAAAACGGGACTTAATCAATTAAACAAAAACAAAAAGTATTTTTGTAAATACCTAGACATTTCGGATGCGACTTTGCATTGCATCCATGGTCCTCTCGAGACCATGGATGCAAAGTCGCGTCCGAAACGTCGAGGTATCTATTTACAAAAATACTTTTTCGAAAATCACGAAAGTTTCAATTGAATAGATTTATTTTTTGGAGTTTTTTAGTACGCAATTTAAAAAGTTGTAAATATTTCCATAGGTACATGTTAATCTACTTATACCTAATGTTTAGACTGCTCGCAAATATTACTATTAATTCATACTTAAGATTAATTTCGTGTAATTTCACTAGGTAATTACCGTTTCGTTTAGGTACTTGAGACTCAAAATTAGGCACATCAGTAATATATTTTTGTTTCCTTTTTCCTTATAAAATCATACGCACTGTATTTATGCTTTGTTCAGAAAAATATAAAAGTAGGATGTTAGAATATCTATTTTATTATACATATAAAATAACTGCCAGAATCACCCTAAGTATATACAATGAGGAAGATACGAGTAGGTACATCATTATATATTATCTTTTTTTTTCTTATAGATGGAGATTCGCAAGTTACCACAACTAACCGACCATCACCGCCACAGTCTACTGTTTCTGTAAAAATTTCGAGCCCAACTATCAAAATTGAAAACGTGGGTGGCCAAGTTAATTTCACTTGTGAGGCCACAAGCCGTTTGACTAAAGGTACCCTCCCTGTGAGCTGGAGCAAGGTTGATGGACACTTGCCTCAAGGAAGGACGTTCGTTAATCGTAACACTGGGGTATTGTTGATCACTCAAGTCCAAGTATCCGATAGTGGAACATACATCTGCCAAACAAGTGATGGCATTTCTACGGAACAGGCTAGGGCATCTCTTACAGTTGGATGTAAGTATCTTAAACCTACTTACTGATTTTGAATAGGTAATATTTTTTCGTACGAAAATGTTAAGCCACTTGCCACGTGACTAATTATGCCATATTGTGTGTATGAAGCTATGCATTACCTAAGTATATTTATCGCTAAATTGTGACCATGTAAGGAGTTCAAGAAAAACTTCTGTTGAATTGATTTCAGTATTTCTGTTGATTTTATCGTTCTTTAGCAAAAACAACGAATTTTCATACTTACGTTTTGTTCTCATTACACGCTTATATTGGATAGTTCTACCTGACTGGATTTTTTACGCAAAAGGTAGGTAGTAAAATAACTACTTTAGCCCTACAATCAGAGACACACAGATGACTACGTTGAAATAAAAGGTCCACGTTACGTTAAGTGTGCGATTGCTAAACCGATATTAAAGCAATATTTTTGTTTTTCAGCAAACCCTATGACAGTCCCCACTGTTTCAATACAACCCTCTGTTAACGAATATTACGAAGGTGAAAGAATCGAATTGGAGTGCGTAACTACTGGAAACCCTACACCTAAGATCATTTGGCAGAGAGCATCCGGTCAACCTTTGCCCTTGGAAGTAGAATATTATAAATCCTATCTTGTAATCGCTAGAGCCAGAGTAGAAGACTCCGGTGAATACAGGTAACAAAACCTACTACTACAACCAGTACTACTACTAGTGCAACCTAGCACAGTTAGTGACAATCAGTGCTCCTTGCTATCAGTGGTTTCACAGAAAAAGATTCACTCCCAAATTAAAATTACTTTTTCAGATGTATCGCAAGGAATACAGCGGGATCTGATGATCGTATCGCTGCAATAACTGTACGCCCTAGGCCGTCAAGGCCGTCGCGTGAGAGACTTACCATTACACCATCTGTACCAAACGTAGTCGAAGGCCAGAGCACCAATATTATTTGCACAGGAACTGCGAATTTACCAGTCGGCTCTATAGGGTGGATCAGGTAAATTAATTAAAAACCTAGCATGAAGTTAAATTACAAAAGCCGGGTACTCATCTGCAAGATGTAAAAAGTAATCGTTGCACGTTATAGTAACCAAACAGTCTGTGAGGACGTGGCGTTCTGCGCGTGGCAGGCTCGTGAGTCACGCCCACGCTGGGTTTTTGGTTTTGGTTACTATGAATTAACCGAGACACTTAAATAGTCTTGTTTATTTTCAGGCAAGACGGTGCTCAACTTGCTTCGAACGTGCGATCTGATAATGGCGTGTTATATATTGATATTGCTCGGCTTGAGAATCAGGGGGTGTACGTCTGCCAGACGACTTCCGAGCAGGCACCCTCTATGCCCGTCCTCTTGACGGTCACCCCTCTGTCTACACCGCCCCCCGGCGAGGCTCCCGCCATCACCGTCAGCGTAGACAGCCTCAAAATACCAACTGGAGAAAGTGGGACTATCGATTGTAACCCTCAGGGATACCCAACGCCGTACATCAAGTGGTCCAAAGTAATTCTCACACTTTCTATATTTTTTTAAAGAGCTATTCTTAGGTTAATAATATACGCCGCGACGAGATCGTAAGTAGCTTTACGTCACCCTTGGCCGTAATTGGGATTTTACGCCCGCTTCGCGGACAGAAAATCTTACTTCCTGGCCCAGGCAAGACGTAAAACTTTATACAAACCACGGGCGGTAATTCGTAAAGCCCCAGATCGCATATTTATGCCCCTCACCTTCGGATCGGGCCACAAACACCTGCGATAGGCTAGGTCTGTAATGTACTATTAAAGATTTAGACGAAAATTTTGGAAAAAATCTATCAGTCAATTTCTTATCGTTAGAAATATTAATTTTAGGTAGGTACCTAGATATTGTGATTACTTTAAATGTATAATGTTTGGTGATACCCTCCTCTGCTAAGTTGCTGACTAAAGAAACCAAACAAACCTTACTCAGATACATAAATGTAATATTACGCAAATATATTAGTGTTCACTTAGAGCATTATTAAGAATACATTTTTTCTTTACAGCATAGTGGTAACTTCGGCCCCGGAACCAGTCAAAGAGGAAATACACTAATTATTTCCAATGCACAAGACGAAGATAAAGGATACTACATGTGCACAGGAACCGTGGATGGAACTCCTGTCGCCAACACCTACGTGATGGTCGAGATTGAAAGTAAATTTGCAATTAGTTCATTTTATACTATGTATACACATTATCATAAGTCCTCTATACTACGTCCTTAGGCAATGTTACCGTGAAATGAAATCAGATATTTTTCCGCTTCTGAACCCATCTTGGGGTGCTATTAATTATGCATCAGTTATGTGTGTGGATAAAATAATGTATGCAACTGTAGGTACGCAGGCTTTACAACACTCGTTTGATCTTATTATGAAACGAGCCTTAGCGAGTTACACTGTGTTTAAGGACCCTCATTATGTATCATTTGCATAAAATAGGTACTACCTACTTATTATTTTCAATGTTGGTGATACAAAAAACTTGATACGTTTATAATTTTTCACAGCGCGTATCCCGCCTAAGGTAGAAATTTGGCCACCAGGGGAACAAGCCGTTCCGCTCGGTGGAGAATTTGAATTACATTGCCAGGTGTTGGGCGGGGTGCCGCCCCCGGAAATACTTTGGTCTAGAAGTCGCGAACGACCGTTGTCACCATCTACTCACTTACAACCACAAGCCGTTTTGAAGTGAGTACCAGTATTAAAAATTTAAAATACTTAGATTTCTCGAATTATTCGGCTACTTAACTCAGTTTTATTATTTTAGGTTTGACAGAATAGAAGTTAACGACGAGGGAGAATACATTTGCACGGCCACCAATTTAGCCGGTCAGGCCAGTGCTAACGCAACTCTCAAAGTGAGATCTGTCCCGGAGATAACATTGACACCAGGATCTTTAGTTGAAGCAAATCCAGGTGAACGTGTAGATGTGCATTGCAGAGCAAATGGTTATCCCGAGCCTTTGGTATCAATTAAATGTAAGTAAAAGTAATATCATGTAGTAGAATAAATACATCTTAGAACTTTCACAGGAGCAACGCATAACGGCCGACGAATTGAATGATCACTTTTTTTTGTAATGTGGATGTGGCAGTGAGGACAGACCTCCGTGAAATCGTCCCGGCGAGCCCTGGGATTGCATCGCTGCACATCGATGCGGCCAGCGAGCGCGACGACGGCGACTACGTCTGCACGGCCGTCTCGGCCGCCGGCACCGTCGAGGAGCAGTTCACCGTCCGCGTCGAACGCGGCGACGGCGGCTTCGGATCATACGGTAACATCCACTTCCAGACAATATTGTTTACGAGCCTCAACTTAGGTACAATACAAAATTAACACGCTAACCTAAAATCTGGAGATGTTTCCTCATACTTCAAATTGAATGTTGCATTAGTCAAACACTCATTTTGAACACTTTTATAAATATGGCATTGTGACATACCTAATGTTCTTGACAGCTCGACAAAGTACTCCTGATTTTACTTCTGTCGATCCTCTGCTGGAGATAAAGCTCCTCTCAGAACGATATTTTCCTTCAGCGAAATAAATAATAACGAATAACTACCTGCCTAAAAATATTATATTGTTGCACGCTATTAAACAACCCGCAACAAATGTAGCTGTAGCTGTGCTTAGTACCAGCGCTTCATTAAGAGCCCAAGAGCTTCATTAAAAACAGCGACCAGCGCTGTCACATGTCATAATTGACGGAACATAGGTATTCTTAAACAAGCGCTAGCTTATAGCTCCCAGCTTATATTTTCCTATTTAGAAGGGTGACTACTAAGTAACGTTTTTTTTTAGATTTTGAAGGTAGCGGAGAAAATGAATTTGCAAATCCTAACATTAGCCCTGACCAAGATCACAGACCTAGAGACTTGGCTGCCATCGAAGGTCAAGACACCAGACTGGGGTAAGATTTTATCATTCTGGAATATGATTGTCATATATTGTATTATCTAAACTAAACGAACTAACCAGTCCCTGTTCGTGTTTTAGATGTGAATTCTCCAATGACTTATACACGGTGCAATGGGGCAGAGTAGGCCAACCGCTGCAACGCAATGCTCAACAGATCGGCAACGAGCTGATTATTCGTAATGTAAGTGGTTTAACACATTATCTTTTGAGATTAACTCAAACTCTGTTTTTTTTGTGATTTGTGTCTTTCTTTATATTTGTACAATAAAGCATTTACTTACTTACTTACTTACTTACTATACCATTTATTTGCTTTGATAGAAGATCGTTTCAAACACTCAAGATAAACTATTGTAACTTTTAACAGTTTACTCTACTTAATACCAAAGTAAATAACTGGCTGTTTTTTTCCTCCGCATAGATCTAAAAATTGTATCCCAAGCAGCTTGCCTTTTCCCGAAACTTCCAACACATTATCGTTATATTTCAACCATTTTATACAAAACGTTGCGAAACATACATAAACCTTTCTCGTCAATTAAGTAAGACAATACAAGTGCCGGCACGTAAGTCTAGCGATGACCGTTGATGCGCAGTAGTCGAAAATAAGGTATCGCGGGGAGTGCAGGGGACGCGGGCGGGCGTACTCCACGTTAGACTTGCGTGCCGCCACCTGTAAAAATGTAAACGATGCCAATCCTGATGTGTCAAGGCGACCAAGAGCGACAGTGGGGAGTACGAGTGCGTGATGGTCGATCGCCGCACGGGCTACTCGATCAAATCGGCATACACGGCGCTGCTGGTGATGGCGCAGCCGCGCATCACGCTGCGCCCGCCCACGCAAACCGTTCGCCCCGGACAGTCACCAACTGTCGAATGCATCGTCGAGGGAGATGACATCACAGAGATATCATGGAAGCCTGTGCAGAGGCCGCTTTCCAGGTATGTTATTATGTACGAAGTTTACACACGGGTATGGTCGAATTTGTACAGGGATTGGCTGTTTTCAGAATTCTGATTGTATGTGCTCGACCTTATAGACATTTAAAGATATACAGATTGACAGACCTACCGACTGACAAACATATAAGCGATATAAGTATCATAAGGGTTTTCTTTCCTTTTGAGATCTAAAACCCTAAACACGTATAAATTACAAGCCTCTATTTAACTTTGAAATCTATATTTTGTTAGTTTCCAATCATGTAAGTAAAGTCCGACACTACCAGTGATTGATTTTTGAAATTCGGTAGATGTATGTATAGGGTTTCGACTAAACAATAATCAGGTATTAGTGTCGCAACGGTTTATGAGCGCTCGGCAAAAGTGGCGAGAGTGTTTGCGCAGGTGTATACTGTCCTTCAGGGACGCGAGACGGTTGAACGGGGCGCATGAGCGGGAAGCGACTGACCGAACCAATAGAATGCATTTGCGCCACGTAGTGCGCTACCTCCCCCCGTTGCGCCTCTGTCCCCCTGCCAAAGAGACCCAAATAATGAATTAAATCAAGGTCACCGCTCATAAACCGTTGCGGCATTTGTACCTTCAATGAAAAAGCCTGTGCGAAAAAATTCATTAACAAAAGCATACTTTTACTTTCATTAGACGCGTGCAGACCCGAGGCCCCACCCTCATTTTCCGACAGATCGAAGTTGAGGATGCCGGAAAATATGAGTGCTTCGCTAAGAACAGAGTAGCCAACGCTTCAGCTGTTGCTCAGGTCATCGTCAGCGGTATGTTACCTATCAATCGTTATCTGTAAGAATTTCTAAATGTGTAAATAAGACATAGTAGTCAAAAAAAAACAAACATTACGTTAATGATAAAAGCACCAAGGCACCTAAAGTATGTATAGAATTATAGTAACATAATATTTACTATGTACCCACATTTTTGGAGCTTCTCTACACCTACGTGTACAGGTTGCACAAATCAAATTACGCATCGTTACATAGAATCACAGGTCGTCGTTTATTTTTTTATTCACATAGACAGCAGACTGCCATCAAACCACCACTAATCCATTTGATCATTTTATGAACACAACTTCTTGCACTCATTCACTACTAAATGTATGCCGGTAATGAGTTCACCTGATCGCATGTCACGACGGCTATTCATATTCCTAGACGAGACCGACCGCGCGGCGGTGGAGTCGCACGATAACGAACAGGTGGCAAAGGAAGGCGCCGTCGTGCGGTTTAGCTGCAACGTGCCGTCGCAGCCGCGCCTGACCGTGCGCTGGACCAAGAACGGAAAGCCGCTGCCGAGATCCGTGCTCCAGCTCGCTGATGGCTCTCTCTACATTAAGCTAGCTAAGAAAAATGACAGTGGTCACTACGTCTGCATTATCAGGGACCAATACGGAGGACAGACTAGCAATTACATCAACCTCCATATCGATGGTCAGTGGCAACACTAGTACTAATCATTCAAAATATTAAATAATTTATTTTTGACTACTTCCGTAGTTTGAGCTTAAATCGCGTTGAATTAAAAAAATATGGCTCTCACTAAAATCGTTTATATGCTTTACCTAAATGCCGTGTAAAATTTTTAGAATAACCCAGGCATGTTTAGAGTATTTCTTTGACTACATAGTTATATTCTTCTTCTTTAATTAATATTTTCTTCATACCTCTTTGACTTAAAGATGCTAACTTACTATCAGCTTCACACTTAACTGACTATTCGTGCATCCTATCAAATCATCTTTAATATGACAATATTATTGTTTAAAAAGATTCACGAATGATCAATTAAGGACGTTGCCGCCCCTATACTTAGAAACATGGCAGGAACTTTCCACCTTAACCGTTTTATTATGACCAAATTTTTTAATGTATTGTGATAATTTATTTATATTTTGTTCCCCGCTAACGAAGATGTTGAGTGCTTGAAACCGAAGTTCCGTTGTGTTGACGGATCCAATTGCATTGACGAGAATCTTCTTTGTGATGGATCCGCGGATTGCATTGATAGTAGCGACGAAGACTGTATACCACCTGAGGAGCACCAGTCAAATTCACTGTCGGATTATCCCATACTTACCGGTAATTAAGGGATGCGGGTGTTTTGGCTTGTTTGTGAATTGCGTCCGCAATGTGGGACCAACTTAATATATTCTTGATATGTGTAAAGTGACTAAATTGTAAAGATATTGTCGAATTTGTTGATTTGTAAGTGAATTTATTATTTACTACTTACTTGTTTTATGACGATGATGATTATAATATTAGTATACGTACGTATTATTATACGTTGTATTATATTATAAGCATTGTGTTGCCGGACCACTTATTTGTGAGGATTGTCATCTATTTAGATGTGGGTTATTTAAGTCTTTCTTTAAAAAAACTGGCAAAGTGCGAGTAGAATTCGTGAATCGAGGGTTCCGTATAAATTCGGGAAAAGTGAATATAAAAATCCGGTGTTAGCAGAATCCTGCTCCTAAGCAAAATATGGGCAGTGTGCGATCATTTTATATTGTTTACTTGCATTGACAGACAAACATAAAAATTGGTTTAAAAAAGACTCGTTGTAATCGTAATTCAAACATAATTCATAGAAATTGAATCTAATTTTTATTTGAACAGTACTTTTATTTTCTTAATGTTTCTCGGCATCAATCTTTATTTTTCATATATGACTGACGTCTGAACTAAAGAACTACGAAGTTTGCCGAGAGATATAAGAAACTTGAAGCACTGTAGTAAATACAAATATCTATCTAGGAACATAATATATATCTGGGTAGATGATGATTCAGAAATATATTGTTAAAATATATGTACGACATAAAGAAACTGTGGCGATGATATATATTTCTGTGACCTCAATGCTGTTACCAAAGTTAATTCCATTCCAATGAAATTCTGGAACATAATAACCTCACATAATAGTGGTCAGGCTTTATATCTATCACTTCAAAATACGAGAAAAATATGATATAAGACCTGCCTTTGTGTTTACAGGAGGCTAATTAATAGTTACGCTATTACGCTATTCTAATATATTTAATAATAATAAAAAATGCCTAAAGGGCGTTATAAAATAACAAGCTGATTATTTTCTTCTATTTGTTTTCTTCTTTCTTTTATGTCTCTTCACTGTTTTAAGTCTCTTGGTATTTTTTATTACAACTCTACTTAGTTCAACAACAATCTTAATGTCCAAAATATAGGTACTGGTACCTACCTATACCTATATTTTACCTAGGTATTTATTAGATTTTATTTGAACATAGAAAAGAGCATGAACCGCGATCAGAATGGAATTTATTTAAATAGGTTTTAATAAGAAAAAGGAAACGCTTGGGTACGCCTTTATTCCGAGCGTGTTATAAAACGCGTTAAAATCTGAACAGCTGTTTTTGTGATAGGCAAGTTCATACACGGTGGCTTTGAATTAGTGTCAAGGAACTAATTTATTTTACTGTCTGGGCAAAATTTAATCTAACTATCCGTGTGTTGATGTAATTAATTAATTGTTGAATATTATTATTGAATTAATATTTAAGTGACAAAACACTATGTAGACTAATTGTGTGGTCACCCTACATAAATTTTTTGAGGTGCAGGTCAGGCTACTGTCAGTTAAGAGTTAAGACTAATAAATAACGTAGTAACCATGCAGGGTGACAATACTTTCGGCTTAAAATTTAATCTTAAATAAAAAAAGGATTCTTAGGGTGCGACCAAACCGCCGCGTCTACGCAGTGACGTGTCGTATGCGTCTCGTTTTCTCACCGTTTCTTCATACATTTTGTTGCGATTCCGTAACGTCACCGTTTTTTAAGCGGCGGTGTGCGCACCCTTAACATCATTTTTGTTTTACGAACTTCTAATTGAAATGTAATTTCCATCGATTACTGAGTAAGAAAAATTGATTCCTGAATACTAATTCAAAGTCAGCGTGTAGTTTAAAACGGTGCATTTACTTATGTTAATTTATTCATCAACATCGTCTCATCTCCAGCCCAATTATGCCCCACTGCTGGGCACAGGAATCCTCTTATGAGAGGGCTTGGGATGTAACTCCTGAGCGGGCCCAGTGTGTATTGCGAACTTCACATATTTTCTTCAACGAAAAGCTCATAGTATATTACGGCAAACGTAGAGTTGCGAGCCTGGAGTCGCACCCTCGACCCTCTGCTTTAAAGGCTCATTAGGTCCAATAACTAGGCTATTCCGGCTTTTTTATAAACGAATTTATTTAAAAGATTATACCTAAGTTTATTAAATATTTCATATCGTGTAATTATTTATTTCCGGTAAGTTTATTCGTTGCCTAGTACCATAGCACGTGTTTTGCTTGGGATTGGTTTAATTGGTATTGAATTTCCATTCTGATCGTATACTAAAAAAAACTGTTATTGATATTAGTAAATGAGAAAAGTATTATACTTATATTCTTTATCTAGATAACTTAAAAAAAGTAAGTATCGCTGACACAATATCACATTTTCCATAGCTTGAAAATAATCATCTTTAAATAGCATCTAAATATGTACCTATATATTACGTTTGAATTACTTAAAAATACATACCATACCGCGGCGTTATAAGGTCCTCTAATATGTATATTATCAAGATGAGTGGTACTTTTTAATAATGGCATTGAATGATACATAAATAAGTAATCCTCTTATCCATAAAAAGTTGCAAAAGTTTGTTAAAGAATAGTACCTAACATTCCGATAGTAATGAAATAAAGAATGTCTCAGATCGCAGGAACTTGTCGCACAAACCAAAGACGAGGGCGATAAACATACGACCTGAGGCTTTTTTTATGACCGCTCGAGTTTGTGTACCCAATTTTACGTCTCCACTGGCCAGGAGGTGGAAATTTCCGCTCGCGTAGCGGGCGGTAAATTGATACTTACGGTTCGGGATGACGTAAAAGTTTTTTCCCAAAGTTTGGCAAAGGCAAATGTAAAAGTGGCAGATAAAGTCAAACAAACGTCAAGTTAGCAAAAACTTTACAAGCTTTATGAATAAGGGGGTAAATGTTTAAAGGGATTTATTAAGGGCTTATGTGCATGTGTTAAATTATATGTTATTGTCGTTAATTTCGTCGTAGAATTTTAGATGTCAACAGAAGTTCTACATAGAGTTTTAACAAATGCAGGTAAGTAGGCATGTTTTTTCGTGGGTTGTATTAAGTTGGGAACTTTGTGTGGGGCGATGAGAGTACCTAATGCTTTTACGAGTGTGCGCATGCTTTTGCTTTTATACCTACATAAAACCATAAAGCTAACCTTATTTTTCAGATTCGTAGAGAGTGGAGTTCTTATACCAGTAATTCACAATTATTTATAAGATAAATTAGAGTAAAGGGGCCTTTACTATTCCAAATTAACTGAAAGAACCTACAGTACCTAAAATATGGAATTTGAGAACGTAGTTAGTTTTTGTGGCTCCCTGCATATACATTTTCTTTAATACCTACTTGAGTAATAGTTGAGTAGTAGTTAGTTGAATAATAGTTTTTGATTTCACAAATTTTAAATTAAAATATCTCCCTGCAAAATATTCATGGTATAATTATTATACTATTATACTCACATAATATATTTGCATACCTAGTCACGTTAATGAAACTACGTGAAAAATTTTGGTCGTCACATCTGACACTTTAATATTTTTATTGTATATGGTTTATATAATATAAGTACGTAACGCATTGACGGAAATCACACTATATTTTCCTATATTTTTTGAAACAAATTGTAGAGCTAAAATGAGATTAAAAGTTACATTTTAGTTATTTTTAAAAATATTAAATATATTATAGGACCCCGCGAACTTGGACCCGCATTGGTAACAATCGATCAGCCGCGACGGCAATTCGTGGTTGGGGACAACGTGGAAGTCGTATGCAGGGCGGCCTCCCGCGACGTCAGCGTTAACTGGGAGAGATTCGGCACCAGGCAACACGTCGCACAACGGGTTAGTACCTGGACCCCGTTTCATAAAGCTACAACTTACAATTTACAAGCGGAAGTCTCTATCTAACACATAAGGTCAGAAAGAAATAGGGCACTGATGCAATGACTTATTACTAAAAGACGCGTTATAGCTGAATAAAACTCCTTTCGGACATGGCAACGTTATTGCCGTTACTTGACATATAAGGACCTCTGCGCGCGCCGACAGCGACTTAACACAAGTCAGGCAATTACCTTACTTTTCGCTTGCCACGGGGAGATCGCCTATGACGTATATCTACCTCAGTTTTATATAGTATATCATAGCACTGATGTACAAAACTGGTAATGACTGGCACTGACCCGCGCAATAAACTGAACCGGCATTTCTAATTACATTTTTACTTGACAGCCCTATGGAGACGGCTCGTTGCTGACACTGGAAAGTGTAGCGGAATCCGATGCTGGGGTTTATCGGTGCACAGGAACGGACTCAACGTCATCTTCTTATGATGATTTCAATCTCGCAATACAACCAGGTAAATATAAAAAATATAATAATCATTTTGGGCAATTCACAACCAATAGAGTTCAAACTATGTGAAAATTCAAATTTGTCATTGAAACGTCTGCCTATAACATGTTTTATGGAGCCCAGAACCTCTACCTTTCGGTAGTAAGTAGGTAGGTAATATTTTTGATGTATTGTATTGACAAAACACTGTTTTAAACTTTAATAATGTATTTATAGGTTCAGGTGGTCCTTCTTATCCGGTGAACAGAAGAGACGAACAATATACAGTTAGACTTGGGGATCGAGTAAACATTCCTTGCCGGCATAACCTTGAACAACCTGTGTCGTACGAATGGAGAAGTGAATTTTCTTCACTTCCGTCAGATGTCAGAAGCAATGAGGTACGCCACGGCAAACAACTTGTACCTACAACTAGACTTGTTCAATCAAGCTCACTTTAAATTTAAACAGTTAACTTATCAGTAAGAATATTAATGGAAAGCGTATATTAACGGAGATACTTATAATATTATGTGTGTATTGCAGCCAAACTTATACCTGCAACAAGTTAGTGAAGCGGACGCTGGAACGTACATTTGCACCGTCAGCAACGGCCGCACGCGGACAGAGTCTCGGGCCGTGCTGCTGGTGACCGGCGTGGTCCCCAAGTTCAACGGAAACAGCTGGCTGACCATGAAAAGACTAGAAGATGCTTACTTGAACTTTGATATTGAAATTTCCTTCAAACCCATCGGTAATTAACAATTCTATAATTATGTATTCATAATCAAATCAAGACATAGGTACTATCTCAACGTTCCTATTCGTATTCTATAATTTAAATCATGATTTATTTCTTTACAGATCCCAATGGTCTTATCTTATACAATAGCCAAAATGATGGACGCAGCGGAGACTTCATTGCGCTGCAACTTGTTGATAGTGTTCCTCAAATGGTCCTCGAACTTAGCGGCAGCACTCTCATTGTGAAAGGAGACCGGCCACTGCGTCTGAATACCTGGCACACCGTGCGTCTTAGCAGGATGTATGCTAAAGGTACGGAGGATACTCTGGTTACAGAATATTATTTGACGGAAGAAACACCAACCAATTGGATCGATTCCTAGTTATTTAGCAATATTTATCAATTAGCATTTAAATGTAAGACACGTTTGTTTGAGATATTAATGTAGGTACTTTAGTGGTGTGACCAATAAACAAGAAAGGCTCGATGTAGACAAACGGTAAATTAATGTTTATTGTAATAGCCTATGATTTTGAAAGTAACTATAACTTTTAACAATTAATTAAAACTTAATTTGCCAGAATAGTACATAAGTTACAAATAAATGCGAAGTCATAGGCAGTCATAGGCTGATGATGTTGTTGATGATGATGGTGATGATGAAATGCGTAGTCCAATTTCATTAAAATTGTATGTTTTTTTCAGTAACGATGAACGTGGATGATGTTGGACCGTTTACGTCCGAATTACCTAATACATTACAAGCAATGGAACTGAAACAGCCTCTTTACATCGGAGGTGTGCCTGATTACAACCAACTGCCAGCGGTACTCTCTCGTCCCACAGGGTAAAAAAGTTTAACATACATAAAAACAAATAATAATAAAACATAATGCTCCTTCTTACCCTAATACTTTAATTCCAGGTTCATTGGCTGCGTGGGAATGCTTATACTAGGAAAACAAGAAAAGGATATTATGATGGACAGTATCATCAGAACTCAAATTGAAGAGTGCGACTCGTGCTCGCCTAATCTTTGTTTGCACGATGGAATATGTCAGGTAAGCATCGGAACCCTTTTTTTTTACCAAATTACGATTTTAAATCACATTGATCAACATTGTGTTATTATATTATCATACATTGCAATTATGATATAATTAATATAAGAAGCATAAAATATTTCTTGTTAATTTTTTTTTATACAAAGCATGCTAAAAAACTTTTGTCGTGGAGCTACGAGATTTAGTATAGACGTATAATACCTGCGTAGATTTTTGCAGCAGACATTAATATTATTATTATTCTAATCTAAAAGGTTCTAATGTATTTAGTCCTAGTCACCGGAGAACCTGCTTTAAGAGCGATATAATATTGTACAAACATTTTTTAATTAACCGCTCCCCTAAACATGAAAAGTATTTGAATCACAACAAAACTTCGTTTTTATACTAGATGCTAGATTCTTACTAAATATATGTTAATGTATATTGATTGTGTGCTAACGATGCGTGTGCGCAGGAGGCGCGCAACGAGCGCGGCTACGTGTGCCTGTGCCCCGCCGGGTTCGCGGGACAGAACTGCGACCACGCCGGTGAAGGTTGCCGCCCGCGCATTTGCGGGCCCGGCAAGTGCACCGAGACCGCAGACAGCTACAAGTGCTCCTGCCCTATCACGTTCACTGGCTCTCGGCAAGTATCATTATGTTTAAGCCTAAGACCCTCGCGCACGAGCGTTTATCGCATACGAAACATACATCCTTAGACAAGCGCGATTACTGGTTGCATGCATAATGGTGTGCGTTATGTTTTTAACCGACTTCAAAAAAGGACGCACAGCAAAATAAACTTTTCTAAAGTTGCGTAGGTAATTAATACAGTTGATGAAATGAAATCTATTTTAGGCTGCATTTGAAGGCGGTTCTTTTTTTTTTAACTTAAACAATAGAAAAACACTTCTCAAGTAATACATTTTTACTTAATCTACATCAAAATTACTGGAGGTGTCAAAGGTGTCGTGAGTGGTTTTCAGCGAAGGATGGCACGACTGAGTAAGACTTGGCGGGGGCACAATCGTGTTTCTCATAAAGTAATTAGCGTGAGGTTGTTCGCGTTTTAAAGAAACTCTCTCTGTGGAAACACAAACTATTTTTTCAGTAACATTTTCTAAAATTAGGCTATTTTTCCCCCAAATTCTTGATGACCAAATTCGACCACAGAACCGACTGTTAAGGACGCACAACGGTTTGACATTTTAATTTTCGATCATTTAATTCGTAAGAGTTCTTGAGGCAGTTTGCTGGAAAAAGGTTTATAGAAAAAGGTTAAAATGAACATCAATAGTAATAGTAATAATAATAGTATCAATAGTAGTAGTAGTTAATAGTAGTAGTAGTAGGTAATGGTAATATTATTTCCAGCTGCAATATTCAGCAGTCTATTGAATACCCGGCCTTTACGGGTAGCGCATACTTGGCTATCAAGACACCGGAGACTGGACGGTCGTTGCACATGTCGATGAAGATTAAGGCCATGAACCCTGTCACTGACGGCATCATCATGTACTGTGCCGAGTCCGAGCACGGGCACGGCGGGTTCACTTCACTGACCGTTCGCAACGGCCGACTTGAATTCCGCTACCAACTTGGAGACGGTGAGTTACTCAAAATAGATCCACTAAATTGCGGTACAGTTAGTAAAAACTATACTGGTGGTTATTTTACTGTTCATGATAGGGAACAAAATTTTACAAAATGTTCATTTTTTTTAACATTCTGCGTGCAGGAAGCAGTCCAGTTATCCTGACTAGTCGTTACCTACTGCCTGCCAACGAATGGACCAAAGTTAACATAACTCGCACTGGGGCTACTGTTCTACTGCTAGTGAACCAAAACTATGACGTTCGTCAAGGCAGATTAGAATATCCAAAGGTAAATTAAATTCATCAACCTAGATAGTTAAAGAATAACCCCCTTATTCATAAACGCACTATAGGCCTCTGTTAACTTAGTGATCGTTTGTCCTTATCTGTCACTTTGACATTTACCTTTCACAGATAAGGACAAACGATTACTAACTTAGCAGAGGCCTATAGTGCGTTTATGAATAAGGGGGTTAAACTATAGTTTAGTATTCGGAACTGTTTAGCTAAACGAATACAAAATGCGCGTGGCATAATTTGTTGCTATCTTCTATATCTCGATAGTTCGTATCGTATGGTACTATATTTAATTAAGGAAGTCCCTTGGAATATCGAAATTTAGATTATAGTTAATCTCGACGGCACAGAAAAACGAAACCAAGGTCAAACTTTAGTCTTTACTAAATAAAAAAGCGCCGTCGCAACAGACCTCTCATAATTGACGCCCGGCTATAGGTACATGGACTATGTCGTTTACAGGAGCTTCGCTTGACTACGCCACTGTACGTCGGTGGTGTCGACGATTCTAATATCATCCTCAACAACAACACAGGTGTGACTGGTGGTTTCAGCGGCTGCATCAAGGACGTAAGCATTATTTTACTTACAGCCATTAAACAGTGAATATAATTACGAATATATAAAAAAGCCGTAGCCTAGTGGTTTGATCTGTGGTCTCTCAAGCAGAGCGTCGCGGGTTCAAATCCCGGGCTCGCACCTCCTGAGTTTTTTCGGAATTTATGTGCGAAAATTACATTTAAAATTTACCATGAGCTTTTCGGTGAAGGAAAAACATCGTGATGAAACCTGCACACATCTGCGAAGAAATTGCAATGGTGTGTGTTAAGTTCCCAATCCGCACTGGGCGCGCGTGGGAACGATAGCCCTAACACACGGAGGAGGCCTAGGTATGCCATGAGGCACGCCGAATTACGCGACAATTTAATAAACAACAACAATAACATGTACACACAGCAAAGCTATTCGGTAAGCACCTTTTCAATACATTTGCTCGAAAAAATCACTTTCAAAGGATGTATACATGGCTCGTAAGTTAATTTTACCGCACTAGTGCGAATTTTTTACAGTTTTTTTTTAATTGTCCATTTTAAAAGTTTACAAGCCAAGAGTATTAAATGACAAAAATAAAAAATATCGACTTATATGCAGAAAAATTTATAAATAGGTATACAAAACTAAGTAATGAATTTGCAAAATTTACTGTAATTAGTATAAACTGTAATTTAATTACCTCAGATTTTAATGATTTTCACCTTTTATTTATTCGAAAAAATCGCAGTGGCTGAACGCGTCGAACCTTTGCCTTATAATTTTAGCTAACCTAATTAAAAACAAAACTTACGCATGCGCATTACGGTACACGGACGCGCCATTTTTGTAAAACTTTGCGTTGTTTTGTGTTATTGATTATAATGTACAAAAACCAAACAAAATGAGTTCGTCAAGTGATGAAGTCGACAATAACATGGAATGGAATTAACTCCGCCCGATATTTTAAGTAAGGCGCAAATCGCGCAAAATAGTCTTTTGCCATCAAAATCTCGGGAAAGGTATTTATTCTTCAATTTTGTGTTATTAATTTCCTATTTTCTCACAAATGTATTGAAAAACGTCGTATGATACACGGTTGGCAAGGTTTTACAAACTCGTGACGATGAAAACCCTCGCTTTGGCGGCTCGGGTTTATCAACTCGTCAACTCATTTGTAAAACCTTACTTACCAACCTTGTATCTTCCTTCTTTAAACCTGCTTACCGAATAGCTTTGCTGTGTGTACCTATTGAAATTGTAGCGAATTCGGAATAAAAAAGGCTATAAAAAATACGAATACTCGTATGACTGGACAAAAAGTTTTAATCCATTTGGAATATAGGTACCTATTTACCGAAAGTTTTCATTATTATTGTCTATTCTACATATAATCCACTTTTTGTTCGTCACAGGTCACTGTACAAGCCGGCCCAGTCAACATCGTAACTGCTTCAATAGAATCAAATAATGTTACGGAGTGTACCAATTACGAACGCGGAGATATTCCTGAGGTAATAATATATTTTTCAATTCATATATAATTGTCTTTTTAACGTGAAACTTGTCACGAATACACTTTCCATCTATACCACACTCAGTCACCATGGACGATAAAAAACAGAAATAAAACCTTAAACATCCTTAAATTACCTTATAATCTAATCCTAAATACAGATATATATACTTCGTTATTATGTTATTACTTATTCTAAACATAACACTGATTATTGTCCTTTGTACATACATTAAACGAACTCGCATATTAAATTCGGGACTTAACACGATATTTTGTTGCCGAAGATGACTACGAAGTAGCCCGAAACATGTCGAGCAATTCTTGACTTAATAATTTTGTGTAAAAAAAAAATCTGAAACGCCATTATTTTGCTGCCTTAGGACAGACCAGGTTTGTCACCACCCGTGACCCGAGCGCCGCTGTCCGCGCGCCGCGGGCAGAGCTACGGCGCCCCGTGCCGTGACCAGCCCTGCAAGCACGGCGGCAGCTGCCGTCCCGACCCATCTTCCCGGTTCAACTATACCTGCGACTGTCCGCTCGGGTTCGCTGGCAGCAATTGCCATATGAGTAAGTGTAAATCTAAAACAAATCACAACTTACATGGTTCAAGAACCCTTTGATGAAAGTTTTAAGTACTTACAATGTTTATACAACCAAATCTATTATTATTAATCAGTGTCTAAACTAAGGAATCCAGTAGGTAATTGACAATATTTACATTTTTCAAGTGCTACGTTTTATTGTCTGGCTGGAAAGAGCGCAACAATTTTAAGACACCCATATTTGTGAAAATCTTGTATTTTCGTGGAAAAATCCATTTAAATCGTTGCTCAAGCAGAAAGGACGTAAGTAACAAACGTCAAGTATTAGCGAAATGACGTCACTGCTGTTTCGTACACTTAAAAAAACGCTGAAATAATTACATTAATTGACCGACAAAACCTGTGCTTAAATAGTTTGACAGCGAATGCAGTTGTCAATGTCGATGAACGTCAAAACGAGCTGACAAACTCAAACAGAATACTTCACAAAAAATATTATTTTAAATGAAAACTTGCAAAAACATTATCATTAGTGCCCGGCAAACAGTTATCTTATGTTCCGGATGGCAACAAAGCTGAGTGGTGTGCGAATAAATTAACGGTCAGCTGTCAGTAGTGTTGTGCTGTGAAAGTTGTAAATGTCAAAGGGAAACCCGGAAGACCAGGTTTTTTATAATGGCAGTTTTGGACCGGCCGCTGGACGTCATTTCCCATTTTACATATTTTGCTCATTTTTCCAAAAAAAATCGACGAAAAAATCCAAAAATATTTTTTTTTGTGTTCTATGTGTTTCTCTCGAAATGGTTTTTGATTTATGAAAATCAAGAAATTTGAAATATTGACAATTAGAGTTTAATTAGACATTTGGCTCTATAAACTAGAAGACTAATAAATGTGTTGGTACATTGAGTAGGTAATATCTGTGGCCCTAGTGAAAAGGGGTACAAGTGAAAATCCCAAGTTTACAGGAGACGCAAAAAACAGTTGACTGATTTGAACTTGTGCTCATTTCATTTGTTTTTATACATATACTGATAAATGCGGTATCCTATAGGAGTAAACGAAATACGCTCTATATCATGGCATTGTTATTTTTGATTTTGATCTTTTAGTTTCTAAAATAACTAGTTGTATCCATAATAAAATTATGATAATAGGTGTAAAAAGGTACAAGTGGTTACATGTACCGTTAGGTACTCACTAAGTTTTCGTAATTTTATGCGAAATGAAAAAGGATACATATAGGAAAAAAACTCAATGATACTTGTATCCAAGAGGAGTAAGAAAAAACACAGTAGAAAAAATGATAAATATTAATTTAAATTACGTTGAAAATAACATAAAACACTCATGCATTTACTACATAGTATAAAATAAAGTCGCTTTCCGCTGTCTGTCTGTCTGTCTGTCCCTATGTACCTATGCTTAGATTTTTAAATATACGCAGCGGATTTTGATGCGGTTTTTTTTAATACATAAAGTAATTCAAGAGGTAGGTTTAGGGTGCGACCACACTGCCGCTTAAAAAACGGTGACGTTACGGAATCGCAATAAAATGTACGAAGAAACGGTGAGAAAACGTGACGGATACGACACGTCACTGCGTATACGCGGCGGTTTGGTCGCACCCTTATTATGTATGATACGCAGACGAAGTCGCGGGCAGAAGCTAGTGTACATATAAATGTTATTTTTTCACATAAGCTTTCTTTCGTGGGTATCAGCGGGTGCATATCAATAGTTTCGTTAATATACTGACTAAATTTTCATAAAATCCCTTAACAGAAGGGTTAATTAGCGGTATGAGGGACATCAAATCCCGTTTTTTTTTCTTTAGAAATGGGCAAGTGTCCGTCATAGCAATGGGATATACTATCTGTTTCAAACACACTGGGAAGGGAAGATTTTCCACGTTTTCGAAGAGGGCATACCGTGTGCCATTGATGATCATCATTAAGTCTTGTAGCCGGACTTAGCGAATTCTGCCTTTTTATAATTGAAAATTGCAGTCTCAGATATATTTAACTTTTGTTTCTCCTCGTTTATTTCTTGTGTTAGAATGGCCCCTTTAGAAAACTCGCAAAGTCTAAAAACAAGTCAAAGCGTGCATTTCAATGACTGTAAAATCATTTTTTTTATTGCAAGTCCTAGCAAATTGATAACAGTCTCTTGGGTGGTGAATTCTCATCTGTTTTCTTCTTTGCCTTCTCAATCTTAGCGTGATCAGCGTCGCAATCCATGACAAAACAAAAACTTTCACATGGTAAACATGTTTATTCTCGCAGTGCGCAATAATCCGAACGTGGAGACAATTACCACAATTTTTTTTGTCCCCGGTCATACTCACATGGATTATGACGCTGATCACGCTTCAATTGAGAAGGCGAAGAAGAAAACAAATGGAAATTCACCACCCAAGAGATATCAACTTGCTAGGACCTGCAAAAAAAAATGATTTGACAGTCATTGAAATGCACGCCGACTTATTTTTAGACTTTGCGAGTTTGCTAAAAGGGCCATTCCAATAAAACTCAAGAAATAAACGAGGAGAAACCAAAGTTTAATATATTAAGATCAGTGACTGCATTTTTCAATTATAAAAAGGCAGAATTCGATAAGTTCGACTACAAGACTTTATGATGATGTGATGATCAATGGCACACGGTATGCCGTCTTCGAAAACGTGGAAAATCTCCCCTTCCCTCCCAGTGTGTTTGACATAGATAGCACTCCCTATTATTGCTATGACGGACCATTGCCATTTCTAAAGAAAACAAAAACGGGATTTGATGTTTCACATACCGCTAATTAACCCTTCTGCTAAGGGATTTTATGAAAATTTAATCAGCAATGACGATATGTATCTGCTGATACGCACGGAAGAAAGCTTACGTTAAAAAAATAACACTTATACATATAATTATGTACATGCATGAGTGTTTATTCTCCCGCACAACTCGACTTAAATCCCTTTGCACGTAATTTTTTTAATATTTAGTCTGTGAAAAAGGTTACACCTCGACTTATTCTTACGTTTTCTTACTTTTTTTTGTGTAAAGGGATTTTATGGTGGGTTGTACCCTTATCCACAAGGAAACTTCGTTATTTTTTGAGATATCTTAGATCCGTTTACACTAATCGATGCGTAATTTTTTTCTGACTTTATTGGTCTAAGTAACTCATTTTGGCCAAAAACGGACTTGTACCCCTTTTCACTAGTAGCCTTTGAGCACTTACAAAGAATCACTTTTTTATAGTTTTATCAGTAAGTTGATGTCGCAGCTGCCAAACGTTTACGTAACTGTCTAACTGCTACTTACAGACTGTATAAATATGATTAAGTAAGTATGAGAGTTAATTATTTTTTCTTAAACCATCAGCCCTGGACTTCCGTACGGAAGTCGGCTTCGACGGGAACGGCTACTTGGAGCTAGAAGCTCGGCACTTGCAATACAATGAAAACCTCGTTGTCATCGCAATTACCATCAACTCTAGAAGCGACGACGGAGTCATCTTGTACCACAGAGAGACGGGAACCCATCCCAGCAATGGAGACTTTATCCTTTTACGAGGTAGGGCTTCAATACGTCTTTTTGGATAACGTACTTACCGTTAAACTTGTACGACTTTGAAGACATTTTTTGTCAGGCCTAGTGAATTATTTAAGTAGCCCATATTCGAAAAAAAAAAAATGTTTCCTATTTGTTCTGTCGACTTTAATATTTTATTAATTACGTAACGTATGTATTCGTCTAAATTTATTTTTGTTATTTCTTGCAGTGGAAAATGGGCACGTTGTCTTTGAATGGGATCAAGGAGGCGGTGCCACGAGACTAGCTGTCGAGAACGTCGATGTCAGCGATGGCATGCGACACAATGTAACATTTAATTTTGATAATATTTACTTTTACTTCAATAGTAACAATGAAATTTTTAAAGTACCTACCTCATTTATTTTTTTATCTCTTGTCTCTTGGTTAACTATTTCATCATATCTCTACAATACAATAATCGTGTCATATTTGTTTTTTTTTCACAGGTCATTGTCAAAATGTTTATAAATAGTAAGGAAGTCGAGTTATCCGTAGACCAAACCACTCAAATCGAGACATACAACGGCCTTGCCAGTGTTATGCATGCAAACTCTAACATATTCCTTGGTGAGTTCAAAATTTTCTAGAGAATATCGCTGTTTGTTCTTGGGGAGAATGAATTAAGGGGTATTAACCCGGAAGATTACTAAATGCTTGTTGTTTTATAGGCGGTATACCGGAGCAGCTGAATGTAAACGGCTACCCTGGCCTGACCGGCTGCATCGTGTCCGTGGAGTTTACGGACATGGCGCGCAGCCTTGACCTCAGCGCGGCCGCGGTCGTCGGACGCAACGTGCAGCGGTGCAAGGAGTAAGTCCCACACAATTCGGTGATCAACTGAAATTAACATTCATTTTATACGTACGCAACTTTGATCACGGATCTGTATTTAAGAGGATGACGTCGTCGATCTATTCTTTATTGTGTGTTGTTAGGTAGTTTAAACCAGTCAGTATCGCATGTTGCCAGAAGTAAAAATAGAATGTGGATATTTTCGGCAAAAAACTTTCGAGGGCGTGTTCAAAAATTGACACGCTATCGGCTCTCATACATTACACCGCACGTAATCGTAAGTAGCTGTCATTTACTTAAATACAAATTCGAGTTCGTATGTAGGTACCTACGATTTTTTTTCTGTGAGCGAATATTAAGTTCTATATATTTTAGTACGATTATTACCTACGTAAATTGACAATATTTAAATTTTTTTAGTGCATTTTTTTGCTGTCTGGCTCGAAAGAGCGCACAATTTGAAGACACCCATTTTTTTTTTATTTGTGAAAATCTTGTATTTTCGTGGAAAATTCCATTTAAATCGTTGCCCGAGCAGGCTTTTTATAGTGGCAGTATTGGACCAGCTATGTGACGCCATTTCCCGTTTTACACTATATTGCTAATTTTCCAAAAAATATTATACATAAAAAATCTAAAAATATTTTTTTTGTGTTCTACAAGCGTTTCTTTCGAAATGAGTTTTTGATTTATAGTTCTTTTTTTAAATATTGTCAATTTTATTGTCACTGTGTTTTTTCCGAGTGAGATTTTTTTTTAAATACGGCATCACTGATAATTCTTTACTACTGTAAGCTAAAGAGGGTTACAAAATTAAATTTAAGCACTTAAAAAGATCCTGTAATAAAATTGTTTTTTGAAAATTACTTCCATCTTTTTAAAAAGGGTTTACTTATGTAGGTTTCAAGCAAGGTATTTCTATAACATTGCTTAAAGTAAGAGTTATTGATAACGTGCGGGTGGTAGGGCCTTGTGCAAGGTCCGTCCGGATCGCTACCACCATCTTACTCGCTAATCTTGCCGCTAAGCAGCAGTGCTTGCACTGCTGTGTTCCGGTGTGGAGAGTAAGACAGCCGGGGAAATTACGGGCACAAGAGGCATTTCATCTAAGTCCTCTAGGTTGGCAACGCATCTGCAATCCCTCCGGGGTTGCGGGTGTCTATGGGCAGTGGTGATCGCTTACCATCAGGTGACCCACTCGTCGTTTGCCTTCCTATTCACATAAAAAACGTACTTATTTGTTTTTGCTTACAAATTCATATACGCTCAAGTAGTTTGCATGGCTGGCCATCATAGAGATGTGTTGCTGCGGCCGTACAAATTAAATGAGCGGACGAAATCGTATACTAACAAATTCTTAACTGCTTATTTTCACGCTGCCTGGATGTATAGTTCGATCTTTCCCGATGTTTATCCTTACTTTGAAGAGGTCGACGTATTCGAGAGCCCACCACCCGAATATTTTTTGAATTCAAAATCTGCTGTTAGTCCCTACTTTATTTTCCATTTGTCCCTTATCCTATCCGTCCTGCACTATCTGCACTCTTGCCTTCGTTTGCAGAATGTTTAGGTAATACAATGACTAAGACCGGTGGGTATGTTCATCCATATCTATTATGTACATAATGTAAAAGGTTTTGTGCGGACTGATTGACTGATTATCACCATCCAGCCCTAATTTCTTAGATTAGAATATCACACTAATATTATAAAATCGAAAGTTTCTGAATGTGTGTGTGTGTTTGTGTATGTTTGTTACTTTTTCACGCGCAAACGGCTGGACGAATTTGAACAAAACTTGTAACGGAGATACCCTAGATTAACACATAGGCTACTTTTTATCTCGTAACATTGCATAGTTCCCGCGGGATAGCCATAAACATATCAAACGTAGTAAGCTGCTTAGAGTCATAATAATAAATAATTATTGCAGAATATAACTATCAATATCAGTTCTTAAATCTAATTCTGCGCGGACGAAGTCGCGGGCAGAAGCAAGTAAATACATTTTGAACAGCCAGTCTTTAATGGGGGTCTTTGTACCACTAAGATTGTTGAAGAAGGCGCTGGAAGTGGGTATGTATAAAGGTTTTTCAAGTCAAAATGAAAAATATAAACACAGGTGTTGAAGCACTTCTCAGAATTCATCTCTATAGTAGTTCCAACCATTTATTTTCTCGATGACAGATTTATTTGATAGTTATAGTGTTGTAACCAAATAAGTGCTCAGTAGATAGTAGATACAATATCGATCCAATTTAAAAAATTACCTGTCATTGTAATTATTTTATTTCATTGTTGATTATGATGATCATACTTATATATAAGTATTACTTGTAATATAAAGAGGAAAGATTTGTATGTTTGTAATGAATAAACTAAAAACTACTGGACAAACAATAGTAGATTGTACACCGTGGGGATAAAGCACTGTATTATGTCACGGGCGCGATATTAAATCCTGAGCGCAGCGAAGGACTCTAAATTTAACTCCCGAGCGAAGCGAGGGCGTTATGAGTTAATTCCTGAGCGTAGCAAGGGAATTAAGATGAGTCCCGAGAGGAGCGAAGAATTTAAGCGCACCCAAGACATAAACTGTTTTATCCCCGAGGAGTATACTCTACTTTTCTCACCTTTTGCGAGACAATAAAAACCAAGGCAACTAGAAAAAGAATTTAATTAAAACAACAGTAAAACAGAATTAAAAGTAAAAAATGATATTTGAGACATTGGTCCAGTTGTGTAATGATAAGTAATATTTTTATTTGGAATCTTAGCAGTTCTAATGCGTACCTAACTATAATTATAGCGTCAGCAAAGACTCGCGGCTTTTGTTTTATTTGAAATTTGTTTCGGTGGTGGTAGTGGTGGTGGTGGCGCTGCGCATGGCAAACTCGATTTTCGGAGCCGTGCGATTCTTACGAAATTAGACTTTAAGTGTATTACTATAAGAACTAAGAGAAGTGAGATTCATATTACTACCCGGCTGAAGCCAAGGGCTATAATGAGTTACTTTGCGTAAGGTTTACATGCTATATAATTAGCCACTGTCGAGCAGGTGGTGTGAAATAGTAGATTGTACAACAAGAGCATAAATAAGCCATTTTACCCGAGACGTTCATATACGGCGAGGGTGGATAGACACGTCGAGGGGAAAATGGGTTTTATGAACGAGTTATACACTGTTTTTCACTTAGATTGCGAAGAAACAAAACAAAAACATTGCAATAAAAAAAATGTGACATTGGAACAATTCGATATAGGTATTTAATGGTTTTTCCTGGCAAATTGACTGTGTTACGAGTCAGCGTTATTTCCTCTTAACTTGACGAAATTATTGAATATTCATCGTAAAATAGTAACATATTGCAACACAAATCCTACTAAGAGAAAATAGGACGTTCCCGCCTGAGTTCCCGCCAATTAACTTTTTTTTTTTCTTTTTTTTAAACGTGATACTGCGGTAAGGTTCGAGTAGACAGGTGTTGATTTATATTTTAAAAAGTTTTATTTTTCATGTACTTATTTGTTTCAATATAATAACTTGTCAAATTATTGTTACCTAGTTTTAGGTACTAATTAAACAGTTTAATAGACCGCAGATTATAATAAAAAAAAAAACTTTAAAAAATAAACAAAATATGCTGTCGTAAAGTTTTAGTGATTGTTTGTGGCTGTTGGCACCCGATTGTCATGGTCTTAGACGAAGATTTTACTTTATGCACAAGAACATAAAATGCCATTTTATGCAGCCTACATCCAGTATAAAGTCGAACTTCTTGAGCATGGGACGTGAAAAAATTATTTCACCATTAGAACGCTACATTATTACTGAGTAACATAGCCTATTTTCTTTTAACCCGGGAAAAAATCACAACACATCGTCGTCGTGGGAACACATCTAGTTCAATATACAGAATACCGAAACAATATCGATATTTCAATCATAACACCACTGTGTTTATTGCCATAGAATGTAACTTTATTAAAACGTTTATCATTTATCGTCCTTAAAAAAAATACTGCATAATATGGACTCAATTCGTCTTTGATGATGAGATTAAGGAAAAAAATTAGGCAGTTGTCGTATTTTTTATATCTCGCATTTAAAAGTTAATTTTTGCGTAACTAAACGCAGTTACATTCTACGGGAGCTGTCATCGAGAAAATAAATGATTGAAAATACCTACTATTAAGTGTGGATGGTTAGCATTTTATTAAACTATGTGGATAAACTGATAAGGTGATAAGGATATAAAAAAGGGGATTTTTCGATTTATATCATTCTGGCCAGCACAAAACTACTACTGTATCGGTATCTTCTGGGAAAAAAAAAATGAATAAAATTTAATGTTTGCTTATTTTTAAAACTCACCCCTTAAGGTAGCCGGCGGCACGACGAGCGTTTTGTAATAGGCACATTTAAACATGTCATGTTACTAGCGCTATTCCTTACTCGGTGAATGGTCGAGCATGACATTTGGAATAGAGAATTTTAGAATTAAGAGTCTACAAACCGTCACTGTAGAATTAAACCATAGTAGAGTTTATTCTTAATTTTCATTTTCTCGCCATTTTGCCCGGCCCTGTGCCATGCTCATGCACAGTTTTCCAGCAGCCGAATACAGAGGGTGGATGTGGGTTGATTAGATAGATAGATATAGATATAAATTATTCGAGAACTTTATTTGTCGTGTTTTATAATTTCATTTCCCGATGATGAAAGTAAGTTTTGTTTATTTACTTCCAGGCAGACGCGCTACTAGGATGTAAGGACTACGAGGGGTTTACACAACTAGACCTTCAATTTTGCATTGTATAATTACAGAGCAAGCTTTTATAATTTTCTTGTCTTACCTAATATGTATGTAGTTATAATTATATGTATAACCAAATGTCAATTGAAATTTTCGAATAAGAAGGTACAAGTTACAAGATGCCTACAAACATCTGCTTTGATCGAATGAAAATATAACAGTAACGAACTTTTACTTAGTATCGGATTTGTTTATTTTATTTATCGCACATAGGTAGGTATTATTATTTCCAAAAGCAATAAGAATTAAGTTCGAAATTATCAAGAAATAAGGAGCAACATTTGAAGTTTTGATATTTTTTTCATTATTTTATTAAAATCAGATGCAACCAAATTTTCTTAAAACTCAGTAAAAAACAGAGACCAAAGTAAAACAAGACTATTGAACATTTTTAAGTACCTCTGTGATATTTTTACGTACTTATGAATGACTTGTTTTATTCAAAAGTATTGCGACTTGTACCTTCCTAATTCTAATGATACAAAATAGTGGGTAAGCTCTTCATAGGTATACTAAAGTAAATCATATATCTGAATTATTATTATGCTTACTGATACAGTGCTGAAAATGTATACTTTGTTTGTTGTTCTATATCAATGCAAAAACTCACGTTTGTTACATACCTACTTAAGTAAATATTGTTGTGTACCTATTTAGAAATAAGAAAATATAACTTTTCAGGACAATACAGCTAGCTTAGTACTTAGATAAACAATGTTAATAATTATTGAAATACTGTCTACTGTGCTTAATCTTAACGATGGTGGAATCTTTCTTGTATACATTATGAGTGCTTGGAGAAGCACGATGTCTTTGGTGCCATAAGATTTTATTAAATCGTGTTTGTAGATAGGAAAATATTCAATATTCTTAAAGTTCAGTTTTTAGCCTATCAGCCAACTTTAATTTATGTTGTAGCGTGTAATAAGAGGCAGAACGCGGGCCACGCAGTCGCCGGCGGGGTGCGGGCTGTTCGCGGGCCTCACACCAACAGACAATTTCATATTACCAGATGTGTTGTATTAAGTTCTCAGTTAGTTTTCAGAAAATTGAAACTCCATTTAAGTTTATATTTTTAAGTTCAAAACATTAAGGCACCTTTCTCAAATTACTTCACTATTGAATAACCGTGGTAAGAGAAGACTGTGCCAAAAGTGATAGCTTTTGTATTTTAATTATTTACCACTGCCATTTTTAGTTGCATTTTTAATTAACTAGCTATATTGATTAAATGGTCACACTTTCTCAACGTTATCTAAAGTAGCGAATATTTTCATATTAGGTACTCGTGGTCAAGATTTGGCTGAATTATAAAGTTAATTTGTTTCATCTGGAGGACTAGCACGCGCGTCGTGTTGTCGTTTTAGCTCAGTGCATTATTTTCTTATTGTAGTACGCAGGAAAGGGACGCATTGAGTGACAAACGAAATGATGACGCACTCGCTAGCCGTTCGCAGCCGTAAAATTACTCTACTCTACACTTTCATTGATAAAAGCAGAATTTGTAGAATAAAGTGCGTCAATGAGTAGTTGTATTAAAGCATGGCTAAAAAGATACGTTAGTATCGTGCCTACTTACAGAAAATATTTAAAGAAATAATATTACATTGTTGGAACTTTTTCTGATGATAATGGATTTCTGTTTATTGATGTTAAGGTAACAAAATGCATCTAACAATTAAACAATTATGAACGAATATGAATTGTTTTATTTATTTAGATATTTACAACGTTGACGTTTAATGTGAGTTACACCAAATAAGGTAGGCCTACTTCAACAATGACATTAAGAATAACCGTCTCTTTCTTTATAATACTTAATTAATATTTCGTTGGTTTTATGTCAAATATAAGTCAAAATTGGCGGTTAAGGTTAATGTTAATGTTAAATTTCTAAACGACACTGAAAATTAGAACACATAGAAAAATCCGAAAAGTAAAGCTATGGCCGGGAATCGAACCCGGGTCCTCGTCATTCCGTGACGCGTGCTATACCCCTACACCACCCATAGCAGGTAAGGTAATGTTAAAGTAAGTCGGTGCAACGCACTTAAAGATTTAAGTGTCTACAGTCCAATTAAGGTACATGACGATCGTTACTTTTTTATTTTAAAGACAAACTATGGATTATATTACAATGGACGAAAATTACAGATTTTGACATACGTATAAGTTATATCAACAGTCATTTGTAAATTCTACCTAGGTACCATATAAATTCAGTCTGGTAGGTAGGTATCATTGATGACTAAGCGACGCAGCTATAGAAAATTTACCAATAGACTGGAAATATCATATACATGTACATTTTTGTGCGAAAAAATTGCCATAGTAGGTACTTAGACCCTGATTAACCGGCCCAATATCAAGCAAGGCGCTATACAGGTAGGCAAGCGGCTCCTTACAAGCTCAAAGAGCGAATTTAGCTAAATTCTTAATTTTTCTTCAAAGACTATGGCGTATGTGTTCATAATGTCAGTAATATTATTAATGTACAAGATAGTTCACTTCTTAAACTACGATACTGCTGTAATCGGCGCTGAATGAGGGTGCGGCGTCAGTCCGCCGTGATATATAGGTGATATTTAAAAATTTATACTGAATTTAATTCAAGACCGATACTAATGTTTTTTTTTTCTGAGTCAAAATAGAGTTGAGCATTGCTAAATAATTATTTTTAGAGCAGAATATCAACACTGTTTTCGAGAATCAAATAAAATGTAACCCTCTTTTTCATCAAAAAACTAGCTAACATTGAGTAGCTATTCTATCTATTAATTAAGATGAATCTTCAAGTTTTTCACGTTGACTTTTTAGTTCAAGATATACTGAATTGAATTGAGTTCACTTTAGGCGAGAATGAGATTCCGTTTCACTTCGAAATTGAGAATGAAACTTCACCTTTTAGAGCAAAATTTTAAAAGCCCTCCCAAGGAAACACCTTTTTTTAGATTTCACGCCAAAAAATCAATAATTTAGCACAGCAGTATCTTAGTTTAAGAAGTGAACTATCTTGTACATTAATAATATTACTGAAATTATGAACACATACGCCATAGTCTTTGAAGAAAAATTAAGAATTTAGCGAAATACGCGCGTTGAGCTTGTAAGGACCCTTAAGCAGATAATTAATGATATTGGGTACTACTGTTTGAAAAACATAGTTAATAAGTACATAGTCAAAAGTAATAAAAAAAACGAATATCGCTTTGTTCCCATGTGGGGTGTGTAGTGCTAGTACAGTACTTATAAATGGAAAAACACTAAGTAATTAATTTATTAATAATGTTTGCAGAATTAGACAGCCCAGGATATTAACTACCACCCTATTGTTAAATTCCTCTATGGTTTCTACACAAGATATTTACCTGTTGGGCTCCTCTCGTTTAACTCTCATTGCAAGCAATCAAGCATTGTTTTTTTGTGAGTATGAATTTCGTATCTTGCTACTTATAAGGTGATCGGACTTTTTGCAATAGGTGAGCTCTAATTCCTTGTATGGAACAGGAATCTAGCCAATTCACGCATGGCTTCTCCACATTATAGTATATACTATTGGGCACAACTGTCACAAAATCATCGACGTTATCAGAATGCATAACTAGGAAATCATGTTTGCCTTTTTGTTGCATGTATGGCCTGTCCAGCAACGCAGACGAATCTACATTAATTCCTTTTAGTTCGTTTTCCTCGCGTAGAGCTTCTACCATGCTTTCCCCCTTCAGCGGTTTGGCGGCAGGACGACTCGTAGTCGCTTCATAAATGCGGAGAATGTTAGCAGAGCCGCCATGTTTCTGTTTATATTTATTTTGTTTTTGTAAATTTTTCATTACAGATTCTAATAAAATTTTCGAACTATCAAAGTCTTTCATTTTTTTAGCAACCCGGCGATCAATGACATGGTCAGATTGCTCTTGGGGCAAAACCCTCAGCGCTAGTGCCACTTGTAGAACAGCAATGCTTCTCACAAATAAAACCTGAAATTTATTTAATTAATGAGTGTTACTATACAATTTCAAGTACCAAGTTTATCTAACGACCTTGACGACCGAATGTCCTAGTGGTTAGAGAACCTGACTATGAAGCTTGAGGTCCCGGGTTCGATCCCCGGTCGGGGCAAATATTTGTATGAAAATACGAATGTTTGTTCTCGAGTCTTGGATGTTTAATATGTATTTAAGTATGTATTTATCTATATAAGTATATTTATCCGTTGTCTAGTGCCCATATTACAAGCTTTGCTTAGTTTGGGGCTAGGTCAATTGGTGTCAATTGTCCCAAGAAAAAAAAAAAAAGAAAAACGCCGTCAGATTATGCTGTCACTTTCTGGAAAAAATAATTAGATTCAGGCGTTAGAACTTGGTTAGACCTTAACTTGCTATGGGTGGTGGTGTATGAGTAAAGCACGCATCACGAATCGGTGAGGATTTGGGTTCGATTCCTGGCCACAGCTTTACTTTTCGAATGTTTCTGTGTTCTGGTTTTCAGTAACATTTTGAAATACAATACTTAACATCTGTTGGCATTACTAAACTTAAGCTTTAAAAAAGGGTAAATAACTAAAATTCGTAGATTCATAAAAAAAAGTACCTACTCTTAATTTTCATTAACCTCTCGTATGCCACGACGTGGATCCGCGATAAATATAAGGCTATCTTAAATTGGTTTCATTTGAAACAAATGAGACAAGAATGCAGTTCTTTTTTTTTATTCCGGAATACAAGAGGTTAGTATCTAATTAAACAAACAAGTCTGGCACCGGCTTCAACCTGTATATATTTTTATTATTATTATTAGTTTGAAAACTCTTACTGTTCCTAATTTTTAGCATATGAATGTATACATAAGTACTAAGTAGTTACCTGTCCTATTTACGAGTATACATATACTAAGGTCGATACTAAAGCACTACCTGCGTACCTATTGAGTTTCATTTTTGAATCATTTTTAGGGTTCCGTACCTCAAAAGTAAAAAAATTGTACCCTTATAGAATCGCGTTGTTGTCTGTTCGTCCGTCCATTCGTCCGTCTGTCAAAACAGTTCATCTCAAAAAATCGCAAAGGTAATTGTAATTAGTTTGAAATTAATATCAAATACTTAGGACTACGTTACGGCCCCTTGTAGCTCTGAAAAAATCAATCCTGTAAGTCAACTCAATCAAATGATTATGGTCATTATAAAAGGTGTTTTCATACAAATTGCCGTGCTCCCAAAAAATAGGAGGGTTCTTCCAGGTTCCTTAGAAACTTGAAATATGAGCCTAAATTTTGAAATGAAAACTTCTTTAGCGACGCTGAGCACTTTTTGGGATGGGTAATTTTTTTTTAACTCGCGTCAGGCGTAAGACGGAGGAAGAATTTAAGTAGCAGGATATCAGGATCCTCTAGCTTATTTTAAAATACGAATGATGCGTTCGATTTTTGAAGTGTTTGTTGAGTCGTGGAGCAAAAAGTACTAGGGCAAATATATTATTAGAGGTCTGTCAATATAGATAATACATATGTTTTTTTGTAAGCGGCCAGTACGGTACGCGTCACGAGTGTCATGGAGGTTACAACATTAAAGTCTAATCTAAGCTGCTGTTTTTACTTCTGCTGGCACTCCCGGAGTGCTACCCGTCGCTTTTTTATTTTTTTATGTCTGTTTGTCTATGTAAAATTATCTTACACTGCTCACCTTATATACTAGACCTTACACTGCTGCTAACACTGCATACCTATATACACAAGTTACGTCTTTATCCCTAAACGGGTAGACAGAGCCTATGGTAACAAGACCTAAAGGCACGTTTAGCAATATTTTGGGCGTTTAGGTGCAAAATGGAATGAAAATTGTGATCGGTTGCTAGCCGCATCACCTATCTATAACATGATTTCTGTGATTTTCGCCCATTCCCTCGGTTGGCTTTTACGATCTGCGCACACGGGATTTTATACTTATTACTTCTTGCGCGAGTCCGACTCGCACTCAGCCCATTTTTTTAATATAATAGCTTCTCGATTTCAGTGATCTTTTTTCTATTTTGAATATCCCTCTCGTAAATTCGAGCCTTAAATGTTTATTAGGTACCTAAATCATATGCTGAAACTTTCCATTAAAGTTTCATAAATCCTATCATTTACGCGGCATATAGCATCCAAAAAGTTTCAGCAGCCAATCCTGGTCTTCATTATCAGTTCGGCTACGCCAAATTATTGTTTGCATGGTGGTTGGTCAAGGGTTCAGGTGAGTGTGTAAGCAATACAATTTTAGTATAAGCATCAGTTGATAAAGGAATAATCGAAAACGGCTAACAAACGCTGAAGATATCGACGGCTAAAAAGGGAAAAGTCCTCAAAAACATTTATCCCAAACTGCAATTATATTTGATGCAATATTTAATAAAACGATACTTACAATTCCCATGTTAACTCATTAAATTAAGAGTAACTAAATAAATTAGGAATAACTCTACTTGTTTATGTTGGCAAAAGAATACTTTGGCAAAACACTGACATAGAACTCAAATGTTTTTTTACAGAACGTGCGATTAATGTTTCGTTCAAGCATGAAATTGACATGTGTGCTTATTAATTTTATTGATTTACTTGCTTATACCCGCGGCTTTAATCTGTTGAATACGTTTGATTTTTTCGTATAATGCAAACCTTGTTCTGACAATTCCAAAACCAATAATAACTAATGAATTAACTGAGCCAAAAAGCCAAATCCGTCGACAATTGATATTTAATCCTAAAATGAGATTATTGAGGTTTCTTTAACACATGTAACAAGTATCTAGTCATTTTTAATTTAGTAAGCGTGAAGCAATTTTGCAAACAACCAAGCAATTAAATATACAATCAAGTATGCAAGCAAGCAAGCAAGCCAGCAAGCCAGCATGAGGTAACTACACATGTACCACCTCATCCCGTAAAAAATGCTATTCAAAAGCATTGTCAGTTACGTTCTTTAGGATCTACATAATAATATACTTGCCAAATATAACAATAACAGTTTTTTAATTAACCCGATTCGACTGTTATTTTATTAGATACAAGTATACATAGGAATAATATAAAGTCAAGCGTGTTAAAAATCTGACTATTTATGTTTAGCACATCCAAACTGATAAACAATATTTTTAAATCATAAAGTAAGAGAGCTTCACCAATCACCACGCAAAAGTTGAGTAGGAGAAAAGATGATCGGGAAGCTAGGCTATCGGGCATCACTTGAGATTCCGTCTCAGCGCACAACGGACGCGCCCCGCGTAACTTTACCGGTCGGTGCTCGTGGAAGTACGCACTTCACTTCTGTGGTTAGACATTGAAAATTTTAAAAAGTGTATTCTGTATCTCTAACCGGCAGCACTAAGTTTTTCAGGTAAGATATGCACTGATTTATGTTTTAAAATTAAAAATTTAAGACGACTCATGGATTCAGACCGGATTAATATCCATTGGTACTTACTAATATAATATACTTATTTAATATAATTATAAATGCGAAAGTAACTCTTTCTGTCTGTCTGCTTAAACCACTGGACCGATTTTAATGTGGTACAGAGATAGACTAGACTTTGAGAAAGGACATGCTTCTTTTTATTGCGAAAAAAGGCTGAAAGGGGTTGAAATAGGGGTTGAAAATTTGTAAAGAAGTTTTGTGATTTTTGAAGTTAAGAAGCTTGAAACTTTATTTTTCGGCTTTTGATTATAATTAATAAACACGTGTTTCAGCGTTTTTTAAAGTGGGAGGGGGGGGGGGGGGGCTTGGTAAAATTGGAGTTGTTGATTGTTAATATGGTAGTTCTTATGCACAGCCAAAACCTATGAACTTAGCAAGCTGAAATTTTGCGCATGGGTTTCTTTTACTCATACTAATAAATATTAAGTATAAATACAAAAGTGAGTCGATTTGTTTGTCTGTCACTTCTTCACGCTTACACTGCTATGAACTGATTAATAAAACGAAATTTGGTGTGAGAATGCGAATACAGAATTTGAGGAGGTAAAAAGGGGATGAAAATCGAAGATGCAATACTTTATACGTGAGTACTTACCTATTTAATTTTTCCTCTACTTGAATGATTGCTATTTTAGGCGTTAAAACTAAGCCGAAATACATACCAAATCTACGCATACGAAGTCGTGGGCAAACGCTAGTATTTTATAAATCTGTAATTTATTTAATATAATATTTATCTTTGGATCAAGGTCCAGTCTCCCAACAAAACTTGAATATTTATGATTCTTTAGAAATATTGTTTAATTAGGTAGGTCGTAAGTAACTTAAGGTTAAGCAGAATTAGATTTATAAAACAACATAAATGAATTTCATATTATTATGTCCTAATTTAAGGTGCTGATTTGGTAGTAGGCACTTGTTTTTCACGAGTTTATTACGGTTTTATAAATGGGTAAGTATAATATTTACACGTAGGTACAAACTTTTCATCGTCATCATCTTCTTAACCAATAACTGCTTTAGGCAAATAGATTATTTATTACACACAGTTGATTTTTCGATTATTTATTTTATTGATTTTGTTTATATACTTCATAGATACCTAATATAAATCGTTAGAAAACGGCATAATATTAATTTACGTGAATTTGATAACTTATTTTATTTCGGTGAAAGACTGATCTAACGATTTGCCTGATGGTTTGACCTTGGTGTCTTGGCAGAGAGGAAAGCGACTAATTTGGGACGCCACCTGCGTCAGCACTTTTGCTGCCTCGCACCTCGGTCGTACCACCGAGACCGCAGGGGCGGCTGCTAAGTGGGCGGCCCACAAAAAACGGGAGAAATATTCGGCCCTGACATGCTATTTATTTGTTATGCTGGCGGTCGAGACGATGGGGTGTCGGTGCACGGAGGCCAAGATATTTTTTAAGGACGTGGGACGCCGGTTGCTAGAGCGTGGCCTGGACTCTCGTTCCGGGTCATTCTTGGCGCAGAGGTTGTCCATCGCCGTTCAACGCGGCAACGCAGCGAGCGTGATGGGTACCTTTGCGCCCGGTTTGATGCGGGGCGGCTGGTTTAGTTAGTCGTAGGTTGTGTAGTTAAGTGACTACCTATTTTATTGAAGCTATAATTTTATGTGTAATTTTTACATTTTATTGTTTTATTTTATTTTGTTGTTTCTATTGTTTAAGATAAATAATTTTAAGTAATCTAACGATAAATAATTGTAGAAAATTTCTTGGTATCTACTCTGTCGATTATTTAAAATACTTTCAAATATACTTTCAGATATACGATAATTTTAATTACTTGTTGAAAAATGTATTGAAAATCATCATTAGTATAAATTAGGAATGAATAGTATATACCTACCTATAACTAGGTCTGACCATTTTATTGCGTTAAAGTTACTAGGTCTTAAAATATTACTAGATTTTAAGACCTAATTATACTAAATGACTTATTTACCTACTAATGACCTAATTGCGGTACTCGACTTTAAAAACCTCTTTTATGAATACCTAACTACTTTGCTATCTCCGCGATATAGTGAAGTTAAGTCGTGTGTGTCGTGTGTAAGTTGTGTATACTGCATTCAAAGATAGGTATTCTAAAAATTACTTGCTTTGTCTGGAAATCGAACCGGCTTAAATATGAAAAGAAAAATTCACTCGCATTGTTACAAAACAATCGAAAGAATGAACAGAAAATAATAGTTCTTCTTAAGTAACATAGTATCTTAAAAGGCTCTGACAAATTGTTCCATTTTAAAATTTAAAAAACAATTTATCCATTTTAAAAAGCTTACAGAGGATGCATACTAAGTTTTATCATTTTATCAAGAATTTATCACCTACAAATAAGGAAAACTGTGCCAGGAAGTCGTTTGTTAAGTGAGTACTTATTGGCAAATAATTTGCTATTCTATCTTATTCTATCGCTATTTTTCGAACGTCGTCGTTGGCAATAAATAAAGTGTATGAACTATAATATTAGATATGTATATATATCTGTGTATCGTTCCGTGAGTCACAGACGGTTCTGGCTGAAAATCAGTGCTGCAGGCGTCTAACACCTCAGCGTAATGCTGAGCCAGCGTCCGTTTCACTTTTGCGAAGACACACACACATTAATACATTGCAGATCTATTTTCATGTCTGTGTTTTGTTTCATTTTTGTACAATTGTGTGTATGCTCTATTTCTGTGTCTTTCAAAAGAGAATAAATGTCTTCTTTCTTCTTTCAAACATTTCACGTTGTTACTTTCTTTTCGATTGGCTTCATAAAATACGGGTGATTTTTTTCACATTTAAGTAGGTTGGATTCCCAGACAAAGAATATCTTTGAATGCAGTGTTACTAACTTTTAAAAATAACATAGGTAGTCTTCTTTCAGCAAAATATCCTATCTCCGATATAATTTAAGGTACTTTCCTTTCGTGTCCCATAGTCTTGAGCCGGCTTGTATAGTCTTAACATAACTAAATACCTAAATATGAATCAAAATTAAGCCTGTGCTAATAATAAAATTCACCTCCTAGCAGTGGCGTGGCGACAAGTATATCAGAAGGCAAGCCGAAGGGAACTTTACTAGCCTTTTCCTCTAATTCAGCACAATAAATTGCTCAACTGCCTTAAAATAGGCAAGCCAGTGGGAATCAAGTCTATGGACGCCACGCCACTGCCTCCTAGCATAATATATAACAGCAAAAAATAATAGTAAAATTTATAATATGTATGGTGGCTAATAATAAGGCAAGGCCCGTTGTATTGATAATGCGTATACGTTTCCGATACCCCTATAGTAATCTGTAGATTGGATCAGCTTATTTTTAGCACTAATAAAAAAATTGCATTGAGTTTTTCAGCCCTAGAAAATCCACAGCAAAGCCGCTAATACCAACTGTCAGCCCACTTTACATTGTACCTTAAAACAACAAAGGTGACCCGCCAGTATGAGTAAGCGAACTACAGATACCTAACAAAGTAAACACTACAGTAGCATGGCGCAAAGGACATTATAAAATTGATTTAAGTCGGGCTAGTTTTTTGTCCGTCATGAGTTCAAAAGAATAATTACCGCACTTGAACTCGATTGTTAAGGATTCCATCCACGCAATCAGGTTATTCAGGAAAATATATCTACAATTACGACTTCATTATTTAATAATTTCTAAGTAAGTTATGAAAATAAATTTATCTCAAGGTATCCGTCATTGAACCGTGCTCGTGATTTGCCGGCTTCATTCGCTTTATTATTAAGATTTTTTGATAAGAAGCTTATTTTGAGACTGTATTTTTTTTACATTGACGATCAAAAATAGCAATATTCTTAATGTGTAACATAAAAATATTTGCGATTGTTACAATTTACCAGTGAATTGTTGTGTTCCATAGGCTAATTACCTATTTATTGAATATTTCATTGGAATAAAAACCAACGCTGTGGAAATCCAACGCCCACCGGCAGACATCTGAGCGATAAAATAAAAAGGTTCGAAATAGGGTTTAAATAAGGTATTAATAATTTTATCTGTTTGTAATTATTAATATAATTTTATTACGTACTTTCTATGATCTAATCCCGACTAGCTAGTCTACAAACTTTAAATATTAGTATTTTCCGGAGGAAACAAACAGTTCAAACCATCAAAACCATCTGTAACTTATTAAGTATCATTTTCGGTGAGTTTTCTACATTTATAAATGGGCGGAATTTGAGTAGTTTTTAGAAGTTTTAGCAACAGCAAAAACTATGCGAGGTTTCCAATCCGCAGTATAGACCCGCAACGAATCCAAAGTCCAAACCCTCTGATCGCGACCGCAATTCGGCGATAGGCATCGCAACTCTATAAATTTTTAGATTAAGGAAAATACCCGGTTCCTATTATTAATTAGATTATTACATACCCACATAAATCACGTCTTTATCCCTTATAGGGCAGACAGATCCAAAATATAACATTAATTAAATACTTCTTTTCAAGTAGGTACACACAGGGGCGTGCACAGACATTTTCGATAGGGTAGGCAAACTCGATTGCCTGTTTACCACCATGAAAAAAAAAACTTACCAGTGTTATTCACCCAATCCAGTCTCGTACTTAGTGTTAGTTTTATATTGGAGTATTGGAAGAGCACCAAAAGCGTTGATGTGATGCAGTTCGACGAAAAGTATATGACCACCACGTCTATCTATCTGAGTGATTGATATTATTTGGACAAGTCACTTAGAAGATATCCGAAGTGGGCTTTAGAAAGACCTTTGTGATATGGATTTATATTTTTTTAGCGACACAGGGTAGATTAAATACATGTAAATATTTATTTCGCAGCGAAAAGTAAACGCTCTATAAAAACATTGAAATTGAATCTGGACGCCTGTCTTTTTTTAAATAGTCATAAAAAGTTGGTGAACGTTTAATGTTAGTTAAAAGCTCTTTTTCTATGAAAATCAGAGAAAGGTCTGTGAGCCTTAATTGACCTTGTGTGTTTCGTAAGTATGTGTGTATAAGTTTCATGCAAGAGAACGACCTTTCCGCGGAGGCGCTACTCGCGGGCGCGGGTACCGTGGTGATAAGTTTTGCTAAACACAAGACTTGAGGAAACACGTTGTGCAGATTATTGCTGTACAAGTTCTGAATGATACGCGTATACGCGTTATTATTTTTGAATTCAGGCGATTTGTAAATGCAACGCAACTCATTTTTTAAGCGATCTATATCAAATTAATTTAATTTAATTAGCATGCATACCTATTAAAAGAATTAAGAAAATGTTTATGGTTAAGATCACATTTACCAGTGTTAGGTGAGTTCTTTAGCATGGAAATATTTAGTAGTTTAGGTTTAAGTTTCACTTTCGTTTGTTCGGTTTGCGGCACACACAGTGCCGACTAGCGTAAAAATTATGTACTTATCTGAAGTTCTTAGTGAGAACTGTTGAGGAGGTAGATGCATGTTTATTAAGAATAGTTAAGTTAAGATCATGAAAGTTATTGTATACATCTATTTCTGTTTGTTCTCCAAAAAAAAACAACAATAAAGCAATAAATTTTCCTTCGTAAGTATTTACGAGATCATTTAGCACACTTTCCGGCATAGAATTCAATTTTTTTTTAATTCTTTAATGTTACTGTAGCGGTGCCGGCACTCGCTCAGAACATTGTCAATAACACCCATTGAACACCCATTTAAAATGCATTTTTGTGTTTTATATGTTCCGCTTTGATTTAGGTGGCCCGGCCACTTCTACTACGTCGTTAAAGTTTGCCTTGAATGTGCTTCTGTATTTTGTCATAAATAATTCGAACTCGCGAATCTTTTTCACACAATAACTAATGTCACTGGTTTTTTTCTGTAGAATGTCGTATAAAATGTCCGATTCCGCGAAAATTTCTGAAAATGTTTTTAAAAAGTTATTGAACTCAAATTCTTTCAAATTAAATAGGAACGCAGTAACCTGCTGTAAAGTGCCCCCATCCCATCTATTATCTTAATTTTCTTGCATCTCCTCAAAAAGAGATACAAGATGATATTTTTCACTTAAAACAACGTTTACTATGCGCGAATGAAACGTCCAGCGCATCTCGGCGACACGAGGTATTTTTTTCATGTCGGCAAACTGATTATAAAAAGCAAAACGCTTAGTCCCACCGTAAAAAAGTTCGCAATCGATTTAATTATGCTGAAAAAGCACCATCATATGTCTGCGCGATAAATTTTGAGAGACAATCGTATTCCTCTATACGATTTAAGCTATAGGATACTTTACTCCTATTACATAGACTACAGAATGTTTATAGGATAACTTTATAGGACTCTTGTTAGACACATAGTCTTTTAAATGCATTTTATAATGCTTTTATTACAGTATGTGATTTTGACCCTATAAGCGCATTTTGTAAGACATTTACTCCTATTAGCATAGTGCTTAATGCTCCAATAGGTGTTGATATAGGATGACTCATTGTAGGATCAATTTGACTTAATCCTTGTTTCTGTAAGATTACTTGCACTATTATAGTGCAATATCAGCAAGCTGAAAGAACTTTATAAGTATGTTTTTGCTTTGAATTGTCTTATGCATTCTGATATAAGAATCTCAGTTGCGCAGTCATCACAGCCATTTTGTATATTCCCATAAAATCACTATCCAAGAGCTTAATATTGATAATAGTTCTGATTAAGTATGTTTTGTAAAAATCATTTATTTAAATAATAAATTACTATAAATATTACAATTAAAATAGGGAGCATGAAAATATATTGTATAAAATCGAGAACATTATCGAGACAATTAATTTACCAAGTTGATTTCTTGTACGTAACTAATAAATGCACATAAAAACACACCTTTGTAAATTTAATGAGTCAAGAGTTACTTACATTTTGCTAATAGTATTTTAATTGTTTCACACCACAAACTAGCATACCATTAATAACACGCGACACTAACAGGAAAAAGGGCACGCGACTCTTAGTAGGGCATTAAATTCATCGCTATAAGATTAAATACTTCTACAGCACCATAACAACAGATCGCTGTAGGACTAAATGAGCTTACAAAATGCATTAGTAGGAGCTATATAGGATTGTTTAATCCTACAAGCACGAGTAGAAATCCCATTGTAAGATTAAAGTGCACTTCATAGGATAATAATAATTAGACTGTAAGACTAAATCCTCCTATAAAGTGCGCCCAAATGTGGTTTTACATTGGTTTATAGGAGTTTTATAAGACATAAATGATCTTAGAAAACCTACAAGAGTAAATTTTGCTACTTGGGTTGTGACCGCGGAAAGGCAATTCTTGCTTGCCCAAAAGCAAACTATAATCAATCCATCTTTGAAATATGTGCCTATTTCGTTCTACTTTTGCGTTATGTCGCTCAATATCGAGTCTCAACTGACTCGTTTAAAAGCGGTTTTGGCCAAAAGTAGCTAGTTTAACGGCAGCCTCCAAATGTTTTTCAGATTGCTCATGCTTTCTAGCTGACTTGTGAAAGTTTCTTAACCCTTAAATTGGCAAGGCACAAAATTTTTAAAAATTAAAGAAATTTTGGAATAAGTGTTTTTAAAGTGGTCCCTGGTGCTACAGAAAAATCTTAAAAAAAATCCAATTTCACTAGTTTTCCGGAAAACCTATGTACCACACGTGGTACGCTGCCGATTTCGTAGCAAACAACATCAACTTTGGTATGTCCCCCGTGAGTCACCTTGCCAAGATCTGAATAAAATAACAATATAGAATGAAATTGAGTATTTATTAAGAAAAAGATCATTTTTGGTGAAATAAACGGAAACAATTCCTTTTATTTTTGTCTGCAACTAGGAAGCAAAGAAACATTTTACATTTAATGCAGTAAACAAAAGTTTTGCCATCTTTGCAATATCTGCAATTGTGATCAAGACGTTCCACTTTCAGGAAAATGACCCACATTATCATATCGAACACTCTCTGCTGGTCTTACTATCACTGGTTTTTGTATTCTTAGTTTTTCTGGAAATTTTTCACCACTTTCTTCTATTTCAGACCTTCCTGCCTTACACAGCCCTTCATAAATATCATACCGGAAATTTTTCAATGCCATTTTATCTTTTTCATCTCCTCTGTAAAGGATCCAAGCGTTATTGATACTCATATCCAGTAATTGAGAAAATATTCCCATGTACTTACCATTTACGGGTTTTGAAAGGCGTTCGATATACTCGTAATTAAATCAACATATCCGCTAAATCACCCCACCCCTGTGCTTGTTGTTCTCTTTTATTACATGTGGACATGGAACATCGACTTTCGCTTTAGAAGTTTTGGAAAATCTTTTAATAAAATTGTTCCCTTCGGATGGGAGTCAACAAACGAACTGATCATAGTAACCACTTTGTTGTCCTGCCACTTAACGATAGTTATTTTATTTTTATTGCACACTACTTGAGCAGAAAATCCTCTGTTTTTCTTCTTCATATCCTTTTCAGAGGGCAGCAAATTTTGACCACCTTTAAGTCGGTTTGTTCTGATGGTTCTTAGGCTAAATATGCCGTATTCATGTCGCAATGTGTAAATGAGATCTGGAGAAGTACAGAGTTATCGGCATATTTTATATCGTGGTTGGCTTTTTTTGTATAGATTTGCACAAAGCAATCACTACATAAGCACCTAAGCCCATAAAGTTTTCGGCTTCAGTAAAACTGCATCCATTAAAAGTATCATCTCCTCCATACATAATGAAATCGTAAATAAATCCTGTGACTCCCGCCCGGACAACATATTTGAAGCCCCATCTGAACATGCATTATACAAAGGAACCAAAGCCAAAATTTTGAGTGATCGCGTTTGTTGCATGCACTGCAAAGAGAAAAAACAACAAAAACATGTTTTAATTAGTATAGAAAAACACCAAAACGGAAATAAAACACGAAATGAAAGTAAAAGTAAATTTGTAGGTAGTTGGCAACATGACTCGTGTGACCCGTTGTCTGTGGCTAGCCATTTTCTTAGTAATTGGCAACGGGTCACCCGAGGTACACACAAGTTTAGCCTATTATAAAATTTCACATACACTGTTTTTAACGTGTATTAGTGTGTATTCTGATAACTTGATATGTCTTGATAATACCTCATCAGTCAAAACTACTTCCTTTATGTATAGATCTAACTAAAAATATTAAAAACTTACCCGAGACCCCAGCAAGTGTTTCCGTTTCAAACTCATTTTGATATTGACGTTTAATTAAAAATGTTTCCAGCCTAATTTATTTTTTTTACTACGCAAAATAAGTAAATTAATAAGTAGTAGCTAAAAAAATACACCAACAATTAATTGTTTTTAGGCAATATTTTTTTAAAGTTGATGTACCACTGGTGACCCAACGTCAATTTAAGGGTTAAATCCACATAACCGGTGTCACTCCAAACACTTGGAGAATTTCCGAATAAAATTCACGGAAAACAAAATAATCTATTTGTGTGTAGTGTAGGTACACAACCAGTCAGCCAGCTAAAAGTTTCGTAATTAATTTAAATGAAATTTACGAGAAACATTTCCACTTATTTGAGCTAGTGACAAGTTAGGCACACGTCTACCTTTCTTAATTACTTTTGCCTTGTCATTTAATGAAAGTTAACTAAATTCGCCGTTTATTAGCCTGTTTATACTTGCTAAAAGAGTTAGAAAGATAATTATCGTTATGAAAAAACTCCAAGTTTGCGCCTCCCCAGATACACTTCGCATTGTATATCACGCACTTTGCCAGTCCATCCTGAGTACGGGGTGGCGGTTTGGGGCAGCGCTGGCAAGAGTTCCCTATTGGGGCTTGAACGCGCACAAAGAGCAGTACTAAAGGTTATGCTTAAGAAACCATCCCGCTATCCCACAGATGCGCTGTATTGTGAAACCAAATTCCTGAGAGTGCGTCAGCTCTTTATTATGAAAGCGTTTACTCGTACTCACAGTAGTATACTCAACTCTTCACACTACGAGTCGATGCTGTGTAAGCGTAACTTTAGATGCAGCCTGCCCCCACTCAGATCTGCTTCGGCTAGGAAATCTCCAGCCTACTCTCACCCCCGCACCTACAACAATATCTGCAGAGTTTGTGATACTAAGCTTCTTTCGGTCCCCAGAGCTAAAGTAATTATAAACTTACATGGAAACGGAAAATCTAGTTAGTAATAAATCGTAATATGTAAACTTCTGTCTTCGGAAATAATTAAGTAATTTGTCATCGTAATTTTTTTATTTGTTCTCTGACCCTACGGGGTGAGCTGGGATTTGGCTTATCTTTATGTTTATGACTATGAATATGAAATTAAATGACAGATAATCATTATTACACTAAAATTCATACCACTGGAACATTGTTTATCTACAAAAACAACTTGCCACATATGAAAATATTTTTTATCGAGGTTTGAACTTCAATTTTGTCCCTACTCACCCTGTTTTACGGTACTAAATGACTCTTTGACTCTCTCAAGATTGAATGCCTTTTAATGAGCGGTTTCCCGTGGGCCTCTTATCGGCAATTCGTTCTAAGAATATTATACATCACTACGTAGTATAAAACAAAGTCGCTTTCCGCTGTCTGTCTGTCTGTCCCTATGTATGCTCAGATCTTTAAAACTACGCGACAGATTATGATGCGGTTTTTTTAAATAGATAGAGTGATTCAAGAGGAAGATTTATATGAATAATTAAATAAGTAAATAAAATGATTCATTGTACAATCAAAAAACAAGCAAGTTACAGTACTTAGGGACTATTAGATGTACCGAGAAGTCAAATGAAGTGTCAAAAATTCCGACCCCCAAAATATAAAGACCTGTGTCTTGGGGGACTGAGTTTGAGTTTCTCCGACTTCGGCGATCTACATTATAAAAGGCGCAGTGGACAATGAATAATACTCGCTCAGCAATACAAACAAATTATACATAAAAACAAAGTAAAATAGTAAAAACAGAAATCGATCATGCAACAAGAGTCAAATATCTGTCCCGTTCAGTCGTTAAAAGAGTGAACACCCAAACGTCCGTATGTTCACACCTTTATAGTATAAATTATAGTTCGATACAGCCTTAAGGATCGACCACAACGCCGCGTAAATGGAGTGACGTGCCTTAGGCGTCACGTTCACGCACCGGTATGTGGCCGGATCTTTAATCGTTGCCCACACTCATAGGAAAGCTAATTGCGAACCTACAGGTTACCTATCTATCTATCTATCTATCTACATATATATATTACCACAAATGATTGACTGACTGACTGACGGATCAATGCACAGACTAGGTAAACCGCTGACCGTAGTGAACTGAAACTTGCAGGGTGTGTTCTTTGTAATGACGTAGGCATCAGAGAAGAAAGGATTTTCCGCAATTATACCTCTAACGGGATGAAAAAGGGGGCTAAGATTGTATGGGACAACGTGATTCATTGGTCCGATCTACTTCAAATTTTGCATAACCTTAATACTTATTTTACATTAGTATTTTTTGTGTTCTTTACATTTAGTACTGTTTTTAATCAATTTAGTTCGAATAAGAATTTCCTTAGAACTCCTTAGGACGACCTTAGTTTAGTTCAAATAAAATTTCCCGCCCGCTTCCTTTGTGATCATTTTTTTTCTGTTTTTTTGAAGTAAGTTCCTAGTTGTTATGCATTTTTGGAGAGCTAAGAAAACGGATATGTTTTTAAAGTAATCTGCCAGCCATGTTCCATAACGTTTTTTTTCGTTTTAAGGCATTTTAGTGAAAACAAAATCTCAAAAAAAAAATGAAAAAATATCGTTTTTTACCTCGCATTTTTTAATTTGGCCCGATAATTGTAAGTAAGTAAGTAAGTAAGTAAATGCTTTATTGTACAAATATAAAGAAACAGACACAAATCACAAAAAAAATATATACATTAGATATTATGCACAAAGGCGAACTTATCCCTATAAGGGATCTCTGCCAGTTAACCTTTGAAAAGGTGAGAGGAGTATTAAGCGAGGGACCGACAAAGAGTGAGTTTAAAATATTAATATGGTGAAAGCCACAATAGAGCGTACATCTCAAAATATAACAAACAAACAATTCATAAATTAACTAATACTAAATATCATTACACACAATTGTGTTTTTAATATTGATAAATAACTAGTGATTAATCGTTTTTATAAATCAGAAGAAAAAATTTATAAATCATTACTTATAGGTATGTGTGAAGTTGGTGCCTCAGCCCGCGCCACCACCCACGTTCCCATCATAACATCCTTATGTTTATGTATGGCATGCGTGGCAGAAGAGGACCTAGTCTATCTGCCTATAATACGTAGTGCCTATTTGGCTTGGAACTATTTGAGTTGAGGCACCGACTTCACACAATATACAAGTAATGATTGTTGAGTAAAATAATATTGTTGTATATAGGTTTATATTTTGAATATTATTGAGGATCGGTGGGGCAGTAGTTTAATGAGCTTGTTTTGTTTAGTAGTAGTCTTTGATTTAATTGGTTATTGGTAGATGAACGAAAAGTTGCGTAAGTATTAAATAATAAAGAATTCCGTTTATTTTTCGCTTTTTATTTTTGATTTTGCTTTTTGATGTGAGTATAGATTGTGCATAGCATAAATATTCTTGATTTGTTCCTAGATTCAATTTGAAATGGGCTTTGTTATGTGACTTTTTGAAGTCGGTTACGTTTTTTTCTTTAAAGATTGTTTAGTTTTCACTTTTTAGTGGTTGTAGCCAAAGTGCATCTCACAGCGTTTCCATTAAGCCCAAATACGGTTTAGTTACATTGTCTTATAACAGAGTTCCATGCCTACCTTCTAGCTTCAGCATCAGATCAGTTCGAAAGAATCGTCAACTTAAAGCTTCTTCTTATTTAGTCACTTATCTATACTAATCGAGATCACTTCTTATAGCCGCGCAAGCATTAGGTACCTACTTGGCTTTGACGAGTTCTGTTGGCCATCAGTGGTCTTTTTCATCAGGTCCGGCCCACCAAATTATACTTTCGGAATGTCAATACTTAATTCGTTGTAAAAAATATCAAAATCGCTATAGGGGCGCTTATACAATTTGACGGAGTAATCGGTGTACATACACAAAAAATTAGGTATACTTTCAGTCGAACATAGAACCTCCTCCTTTTTTGAAGTCGGTTAATAATACAAATGTCCTTAATGTGTGGCATTTTATTAGGAACCTATATTGTTGGTCAGTGCGTAGTAATTGCTAATTAAATTCAAGGTAGAACCTATTCACAGGTTTTATTCTTTAGACACGAAGATTTCGTGTTGAACAGACGATGAACAGACATTCCTCTCTATCACATCAAAACGTTTACAGTAGTAAAAGAAATCGCTTAAAAATAAACACGAGAACGTCATGTTTCTTGTAAGACGACGAGCACTTGTTAAAATAAATAGATCAACTCACGATAAAAGATCACCCGTCGGGTGTCTGAAAAATGCAAAGCGTACAATAACGAAGTATAGTGACTAAGCGCGGTAAGGTTCCGCTGTCCCACGTTTGTTCCTGCAGTGCATCGTCTACAGTAGGTGTCAAGCCTTATACTCGCATTCAGGTGAAAGGGGTAAATTGCGTACTTCTAACTTCCAAGATATGTTAAGTTTTGAGGATAATGGGTTCAGTCTGAACTGCTTTTGTAAAGTCAGTAAATCCAAAGCATATAAGGATACAATAGGTACTTTACTCTATTGTTATCAGATTGCAAATTTCCGAAATTCTCTAATGAACGATAAAATTGAGAGCTATGCTATATACGCTTAAATAGTAAAGTATTTAAATGTTTTAAATGATTCAGGATTGTATTTTATTTGCTGTGTTCTACTAAATTAAAGGATGTCAAAAACCCAATAATTTTCGAAAAGCATGATTATAGCCCGAGGGTTCGCCGCTTCCGCCTTTTCCGCTCGCGAGCCGTCGGTACAAATCCTGTTTAACATTACATACCGACTAACCATTCTTTGAAGTAGTATACAAACCCGTGAGTATAGGTATATGCTCCCACAGAAAGAAACGTAATAACAGGATTGGCCTTTGTTAGTTGAGTATTTTGAAGGTAATCACGCAATCGCTAAGGCAGATTCACATTTTCGTATTGATATGTTTGAACATTAAAACACGACTACCTAAGTAGTAGGTATGTGTGTAAATAGGACAATCTATTTGAAATGTAAACTACACTTTTGTAACTGATATCGCTTTTTAAGACGGTAGGTATTCTTTAATCCACTTCAATCCTTAATTTGGCAAAATCTTAAAAGTTCATGATTATAAGTTCATGAGTTCTGGCTGTTCACAGAGGGGTGCTCGTTCCAACACTAATGTACGGTAGCGAAAGTTGGGTATGGCGAAAGAAGTATGAAAGTAGAATTAATGCAGTAGAAATGAGAGCGTTAAGAAGTATGGAAGGTGTATCACTGAAAGATAGAATAAGGAATAGTGTGATAAGGGAATGTGCTGGTGTGAAAGAAGATATAGTGACTAGGATAGAAAAAAGTATGCTTAGTTGGTTTGGTCACGTAGAGAGGATGGATGAAAGAAGATTAACTAAACAGATTTATATGGGGAGTGTGAATGGGTGCGTTGGGAGGGGAAGGCCTAGGCGGACGTTCCGTGATCAAATTGGGGACGTTTTGGAGAAAGGCCAGGTCAAGAGTACCCGAAACCGACGAGCATGTATGAAGAGATTGATGAATGTGGATGAAGCGAAAGAGATATGTCAGGATCGTAGCAAGTGGAACAAAGTAGTCTCTGCCTACCCCTGTGGGAAAGAGGCGTGACGATATGTATGTATGTATCTATTCATGATTCATGTGCTTAATTTTGAAACCAAAAAAATCCTTAACCTAAAACATAACCTTAAATCATGGTGCTTTCTGTAGTATAGACGCCGAAACCAAATTATGACTAAAAGTACAGTCAAGGGCATAAATATTATTATATGTACGTTACCAAGACGTTAAAACATCTATACAACTTTATGCCACAAACAATAAGGTCGCTGACACATACACCCTATTGCAAAAAAATCGGGCACCTATGGTTTTTCAGATTTTTAGGCATTAAAGCTTAAAAAGTAGGTAACCATTTATGCACATAAAATACAACAAACATGGGTGCCCGTTTTTTTTGCAAGGGGGTATATATTTGACATGATGGTTGTATCGATATTTATGCCCTCGTCTTGTACAACCCACTGTAGGTACTTAGATCAAATTTATTTATTGCTTGCAAGCATTTAATCGTAACTAAATATGAAGTCAAAAGTTGGGATGCAAAGAAATAAGATGAAACTATACAAACTACGTAAGTAGCTAGCTAAATGATGTGAAAAGATACAGCCAAGGCGCCACTATTAATATATTAGAAGATATTCATAATTATGGCATAAAACAAATTGTGAGGCAGACTAGAGGCAGATTAATCTTGAATCCGCTGATAATAAATTAGGTGCGTAAAATCAGACAAAAGCTATTCGGATCGCCACCTACTAATTGTCAGTTTAAACTTAAACTAAAGATAAATTATAAAACATTTTTTAGATTTGTAATAGTAGCGGATGCTTTTGTGATTTTTTCTCTTCGATATCCTAGCTGTATTCTAGGAGTAGTAAGTATTATCCGCGTGTGGCCTTAAGTCATTCACTACTTTAGTTAGTTAACTAAATTTACGAACGTTGTAGGTAATAAAACTTTATATGAATGCTTATGATCCTATTATCATTTCTATGTATAAAAATTAATTGCTGCTCGTTAATAGTTGCAATTTTGCTAATTTTGGTTTTGAAGTATTTGTGGAAGGTTTAAACTAAACGGTGAGAAAATATTGCAAAATAAATGAGGAACGGGGCGAAGTCGCGGGCAACAGCTAGGGAAATATAATAATTTGCACTGAAGAGTTTTTTTTAAAGCAAATGCAGGTATGGTCATTAATTATTTTGTGTGTGACGTATCACAACACCTAAACTAGCCGGATTGACATAGGTTATACTTATTTATTATGTATTTAAACGGGTCCATTGATTGAAATTGATAGATAGGAAACTATTCCTTAACTTCCTCACTCGGTTGGGTAACAAAATTTCAAGTGCGGTCTATTTATACCTACGCTCAGTGATATAAAGCGGTGAACGACAACTTTGTGTATAAGTCCCGTTATCTAATGTACTTACTAAAACTAATAGTAAAATGTGCATTTCATATCATCAAATCGTTTTATTTTATTGAATCAGGCGTTACTTTGCGGAGGTCCATTCGAATGAACAAAACATATTATTTACCTTGCTACTCCGCTATAGGGAATACAATCTCGTTCTAGCGAAATCTCGTTTTCGCGAGATCTCGGCCTTTTTTAGCGAGATTGATCACGGACGAAATATGGGCGAGATCTCGCGAGTTTAACGATATTGTAGTCCACCCAACGAAGGAATCTCAGGGGAAAAACCTCGTAGGTATATTATATTTTTAAGTCTCGTTTTTTTTATATGACAAGAAACAATTATCATATAAAAAATAAATTCAGCATCCTTAAGTTATCCGAAAATGATACCAAACACGATGCAGTTACATACATTATCTACGAAGATATTGAGCTTAGAGTGGAGCGCGGCGGAGCCACATTCCTCCAACCATTAGTACTTTTAGAATGTGGTTTAAAATGCCATTCTCTTCAACTATGCCAAAATTCGCTTGTACACGAGTTTTTTCCCCTGAGAGACTGTTTTTGGTCTTCGTTGGGTGGCCTATTGCACTCGAGCATGAAAACGTCTTATTCGAAGCGCGGCCTTTCATTTGATGGGCATATTTTGATAATTAATCTCTAATTTGTAATAGATCTCTGAGTAGCTAGGTAGGTATAGTTTTCTTCAATTGATAATAATGTCAGTTTAATACTTAACTCAACTTAGTTAACTAGTGAGCTTCATTTTGGTTTTTGACTTCTTGTAGTTTTGTTACACAAGGCCTGCTTTATTATACTTTTGTTTGATATTATATTAGAAAGAAGACTGGTTCTTTATTTCATTTCTTATTTGAATAGACACGTCAAGTTTACTTCATAAAAAATATTTATAAAAATGATACAACATATAGATAGATACGTCAAACAACGTTAAATAGGTACATAAAAAATTATTGAAAAAATCGTAAAAATAAATGTATATTTCATTAATATATGCCTCTAATTCTTATTATTTTTTCCTAATTTATTCAGATTATTGTAATTACTTGAAAAAATAAAAACACAGAACTGCCAATGTTGGTAGGTATTGTTATTCATACATAAACTCCCGGATCTCGCCTGAGCCCCACAATCTCGTGCAATTGCATTCCCTGCTCCGCTACTCATAATCAATCACGTGTTTTTCCAGTGATTGCAAAATGAAATTAAGCCAATTTGTGTTCTCAATTTGCTCGGCTCGCTCCATCGCTAAACGAAATCCGAAATCCGGTATGAAAGACATAAGGCAACCTATAAAATTTAATTGAACTTATAAAAATAGCATGTTTTCAGTTAACGGGCAATTTGTTATGAAAACCCTCAAGAGCGTTTCAATAGGGCATGGCTCATTGTAAACGCAACGCAAAGGGCTTCAGCAGACAGCCATCTGGTACCTCCATCAGCACCCCATCTACCAATACCCAACACTAAACTTCTGACACGATGATGACGTATATAACGTAGATGATGATTATGATGATATATCGTCAAGTTAAACGACATCGGAAAATTTGCAATATTTAATTTTACAAGACCATTTCTTACACTGATTGTCTGTTTTTTTAAATAGTTAAGTACATTATGTTATGTGAGTACCTTACCTACATGTTGTTTTTAACTTTAAAGGGGAAAATGCATTTTAAAATGCTGCTCATATCACAGGATACTTACAATTTTAATTCTTATAAGCAGAAAAGAAACCTATTTCACGATAAGTACAACAGTTACACTTCCTTTATACTACGGAACTCTTCTTTATGCCTGGTCCGACATGCACTGGACGGTTTTTGCTTCAGGTCTAAAGTGAGCTATCTTTAAGTTCCTTGTTGGTTTGTTTTGTTTCAGATTGTCTGTGAACCACAGCACGTAATTGCTTCCAGGCTGCTTGTGCTGGCTTCCAGGCAAACCAACAAAACGGGTTCGACGCTGTCGGCGCCCGGGGACCGCAATGAATTGCATTCACACTACCAGGGGTGCTTGGACAGGCACCAAAATTTCGTTTATCTCCCGGGTAAAGTACTAAATTAGCATTCAGTTCCACTAATAATTATTACCTACCAGATAGAAGGCAACACCTTGAAACCAGAGCACAGGACTGCGACGCGTGGAAATCCCTACATCGAGCCCTTTTGTCCCTGCAATATTACCTGCTGCAACTTATTTCTGGACGTAATTTTATATTAAATATTATTATCTTTTTAGGGTTTCGTGCAACAAAAGGAAAGACGGAATCCTTATTACTTTGTTGTCCGTCCGTCCGTCTGTCAAGACAGTTTTTCTCAAGAACCCGTAAACATATAAAGTTGAAATTAATACCTATCAAATACTTAAGTTTGCGGCCCGTTAAATCTGTGAAAAAATCAACCCTCTAAGTCAACTCATTCAAAAGATACACTGATTAGAAAAGGTGTCTCCTAACAAAAAATAGGGGGTAGTTTCTTCGATTAGTCCTAGATATTTGAAATTTGATGTGAAAGTAGCTGTTATAGCACAACTAATTAAATCAGTCCAAAAATAATTTTTTTAATGTCTGTCTGTCGGTTTTTTTTTGTACGTTTTCTAAAAATGAAACCTAGCTAGTTCGATTTATCGTCACCGAAACCCCCGGCATACCAAATTTCATGAAAATCGTTGGAGCCGTTTTCGAGATCCAGATTATATATAGAATAGAATAGAATAGAATATATTTATTTGCAAAGAATAAGTAGATATAACAATGTCATTGGGTGGCACAGAGACAATAGGTTGCTTATTCTGCTATTTGTACAATTTTATCATACTAGCATGCAAATTTGTTAATTTTTGGGTTGCTTACATTATACAAAGTTATCTTGCAAGAGGAAATCATTTACACTATAGTAGTTTTTTTCTATCAGTATCTGCATTAACCTATTTTTAAATATATTTAGGGGTAGCTCCTTTATGTACTTTGGTAGCTTGTTAAAAATTTTTTAGACACATAGCAGCGCAATGTTTCCTATATAATGCGGTCCTAGGAATACAAACATGAACCAGCCTTTCTGGGTTCCGTCTATTTCTGGTTGAGATATCTCCAGCTGTTTTAAATAAATACATATATCTCTTAACAAATATGCAGATTTCAAAAATATACTGACAAGGCAATATATATATATACCTATATATATATATATATATATATACAAGAATTGCTCGTTTTAAGGTATTAATATATATAGATTAGATATAAAATGGCCTCACAACCTACATTAATTGCTTAGGAGCAGGGCTCGAGTAACGTAGGGTCTTAAACACGCTTTTATTGGGTAGGTTAGGTAGGGCTATGTATCTAATTTTTGAAAATAATTAGAACCTTTATAGTACTCGTAAAAGCTGAAAGTCATCGAACGTCACCAATGTGTAACCAAATAGATAATTATCGACGTATGAAAGGCTATTCCTATTAAGCGACACTTTGGGCGATATTGAGTTATATATATTTCTGCAATCAGCAGATTTCTCTGCGTCGTTTGAGCTAGGTTTGGTAAAGATCTGAGCACTTTTATGGCGCTTAAACCGGTCATATTTTGGAGACTAATTCAGAAAATCAAAGTATGAAGCGCCAGTAAATTTTTCACTTTCAAGTGAGACTTCATTTAAGCTATATAGCTTAGCTTAGCTATATACCTTAGATTGTGGCGGGTTGCCGCTTAAACCGCTCTTGTCTTTCTAATTCTAATAAGCCAAGTCGTTTAAAACGTTTTTCCTACATTTAAATTCACTAGCAACGTCGATTAAAGCATTTAGCTTTCCACAAAAAAACAACTGACATGTCGCTTAATACATTTAGCTTGCATCTAAAATAAATAAAGCATGTCACATAAACTATTTTGCTCTCACCTAATTTTCATACCATGTATCCCTTGAACCATTATTGAACAATGTCAAATTCAAAGAGATATGTTGCTTGAGCATTTTAGACCTCCATTTTTTTTACCGATTCAGTCGTTTTAAGCGTTGAAAATCTTATTAGGTTAGGTTTAAACCCACAGAAATCAACTAGTTGAAAAACACTTTCCGTCGGTGTTATTACGTTTGAGTCGCGCTAGTATCTCCGACCTCCGCTCCTCGCGCGGGCGCATCAGTCGCTCGCAAATAGTGAGAACAGATCATGTTTGCTCTGCGGTGCGTAAAGTGAAAAGTGACGACGGCGCACTAGAGTTGAAACAGTTGGTTGCTTTTATGTTCAAAGTTTTACTTTATTATAAAATGAAGGATTGAAAATAAAAGACAAATACTTTGTTAGTAACGTTTTGTTGTACGGAAGTTGTTTATTTGAATAGTATTATGATTGTTGCTGTTCATAATTACACAAGCGGATAACTCACGTATAAAAATCGAGCATCACTCGACTTTTATATAAGTGCCGATTGTTTCTTCGATATGTTAAAATAATTCTTATTCTAGTTCATTCAAAGTTCCTAAACCAAACCAAAATTTTATAGTTTACACATTTAAGTTTTAAAAAGTACTTACATCCATTTTTTTATTTCAAATTTCTTTTGTTTTATTTCATAAAAACACTTGTCGATTTGACTCCCGTCTCTAAATATTAATATTAGAGCATCAACCGCCCACACCTAAGTAATTCATAGTAAATTTGTGATTTAAAACAATTACGTTAATACTAAGCATGTCTTTTAAATCAATATGAACTTCCCCAATTTTTTAATGCATATGGCGTATAGACTAATTTGCTTTGCACTGTTCGTCTTGTGACATGACGTTTGATTCATTTAGCTTTCTTCTGAAAAATAACAACCAATACACTTCAACCATTTTGCCTGCACCTACTAGCGGGACCTGGTGGCCGTTAAAACATTTTGCCTGACTCTAAAAAGTGGCTACTTTGTATGAAGCGACGTTTATTTTCAGAAATAAAAGTTTTTTTTTTATTAAATTCAAATGTATTATGCACCTTTCAAAATAAAATCCATTGCTGGCAGTTTTGTGGAAAAATAACCATTAGTTTTTTAATGTTTTTTTTTCCAAAAACTAAAACTTTGATTGCTTTTCCTGTAAAGTTCAAAAAATGTCGCTTAATACAAATAGCCTTTCACCCGTCGTTATTATAATTGGCATTGTTAATTTTTTTTAAGCTGTGCTTTTAACACCTTTATTTGATAAAATGGACTATTTCAACGCTTGCAACACAGCGCAATTTAACGCTTTTACGTAGCTTTTTTATTAATAATAAATTTAATATTATTTCACTGTTAGATAATATGTTAATTAGGTACGATCACAATTGCCTTCGTTCAGCAACAATAATAACCTGTTTTGTCTGTGGTTTTGTACATACGTCAAACGGTTCCGCCCGTTGGTGTTGTTATTGTTTTCCGTGCTGTTTTGTTTTTCTTGTTTGACCCCTCACGGCACATCTTTCCCGACTCCTACTTACATTAAAGTATAATAATTTCCCAACAATATATCGTGTAAGCTTTAAAATACTCCACATTCGCTTGCGTAGGTACACCATTTCCTTCCTCTAATCTTCTCTGGTTTTCACAATGATTTTGTTGGGGATATTGTTCGAGTTATTGTTGCATCCCGGAACAAAACATTTTATATAAATGTCCATTGTGTGCTAGTTTTATACTTTGAATTTGCTTTTATTTCTAACGTTTATATATTATTTAAGTAGGAATGTAATGTTACGATGTAGATGTGAGTGACGACAGCTGTCAAATTACTAAATTTCATTTTTCATTTTTGTGGCATACATTTAATGCCTCAATCTGCCAAAAAACCGGGTCGTTAGGTCAAACAAAGGTCAAAAACACTCTTACAAAAATATCTGTAATCGTTAGGTAAGTGTTTTTGAAACCGGGTAAGATAAATCGGATAATTGATTGTTTTCCTCCAAATGGTTTTCGAATTGGAGCATACTTGTTTACTAAAAAAATGAACAATGCCAATTATAAACGATTATTATTTTGAATACAATAAAATTATTACATCAACAAAAGGACGAAGGATTGCATTACATTCCAATAAACAATGTTTTCAAACTGGTCGTGATAGCTTTTATTTAATCAATATACATAATTTACAAGTTCTAAAATTTTTTACCGTCGTTGACATGACCGGTGCTGAACATGATGCTGACATTTTACATGAAGTACTTAGCACTTTATTGCCACATGTAAACTATTTGTAGCGACACTATCTCTGGGCAAAAAGAAAGTTGTTAGGCCTTAAAGTACGCATTGAAACCTAAACAAACATAGGATTTAGTTGATTTTCATGATATTTGCTATGATTTGATATGATTTGCGGGTGGTAGGGCCTTGTGCAAGGTCCGTCCGGATCGCTACCACCATTTTACTCGCTAATCCTGCCGCTAAGCAGTAGTGCTTGCACTGCTGTGTTCCGGTGTGGAGAGTAAGACAGCCGGGGAAATTTCGGGCACAAGAGGCATTTCATCTAAGTCCTCTAGGTTGGCAACGCATTTGCAATCCCTCCGTGTCTATGGGCAGTGGTGATCGCTTACCATCAGGTGACCCACTTGCTCGTTTGCCTTCCTATTAACATAAATATATATATATATATTCAATTTATACCGCTTTTGTGGGTTGGGTGACAACTGGAAACTGATAACGGGCGAGAAGTTAACATTTTTGCGATTTCGCACGGCACGGTCGACCCCGCTACGAGGAGTGGGATGTAAGCCAGCTAGTTTGCACACGTCTTTATTTATCTATTTCTTTTTTATTGGTTTTCCTGTGCTATCAACGGATTCACATATCCGTAGATAGTTCTTTGGCCTATAAGTGAGGAAGAAGTCTCTGTATTGAGGCACGTGGACTGGTGATTGAGCTGGCAGTCCGCAGTTGGTCATCATATCACAAGTTGACTCCAAATCCAACGCTTTATAGGCACAAAGGTCTTTCAAGTATTCTTTCCATTCATTTCGCTTCAACTCAGTTTCACTGTAAAAAGGGCAAAATAATGTACAAACTAACCAGCATAGGCTCCTAATCCATAAATACTAATATTATAAATGTGGAAGTGTGCCTTTCATTCTGTTACCTCTACACTCTTAAACCGCAGAACCGATTTAGTTGAGATTTTGGTATAGGGATACATAGTTTCAGACCCTGGGATTCCTGGGAACGACTTAGAGTAGTTTTTATACTGGAAAATGGCATTATAGCTCCTGCGGGATAGCGGTAAGCGAACTTTACGCAGATGGAGTCGAAGGCAACAGCTAGTACCATCAGCCAAATATGTGGTCTACCACCCTAAGGTTTAAATTCCTTTGCACGTCACAATATATAACGTCGATAAGACAGGCTGTCAACTTGAAAGTTCCACTTTAGCGACATTTTCATTTGATAGGAAGTTGGATGAAAAGTGGTAGACCTCTTATTTAAGCGACCGTACCTAAGTTGATAAAGCAGAAATAGTGGTATGATCAAACACTCAAAAGAATATTAGGTACCTTATCACAGTACGCATGGGATACGTGATGATAAATATTAACGTCCAAACATCTATAAACATAGCTGTAGTTGGGTAAAACTACAAGAAATACCATACACCGTTAGGTTTCATCTGTGGGTTTCATAACGTCCTGACGTGATTGAATTTATCTGAGTTTATTTTTCTTTTTTACCGTCGTATTTTTATAGACATACAAGTGTGTGAACGAACACTGACTGAGCTACGCGATGACGTCACTTCTAGCGAGCGCGGCCGAGGCGCGGTCGGTAGAATCACACGTGGTGCACTTATTTTTAAAATTCCATACCTCTGAATGTATGGGTATCGAAATATTTTTCCACGCATCTCATCAGCATCTCATATCACTACATTCATAGTTTAAAACAAAGTCTCTTTCTCTGTCCCTATATCCCTATGTATGCTTAAATCTTTAAAACTACGCAACGGATTTTGATGCGGTTTTTTTAATAGATAGAGTGATTTAAGAGGAAGGTTTATATGTATAATACATGCGTAATATGCCGTGCGAAGCCGGGGTGGGTCGCTAGTTTTCAATAAAGTAAAGAGGTATAGCCAAAAATCTTAATGACTATTATTATGAATAAATATTCTCACATATTTTCTAGTAGACTAGTGTCTAACCCCACCTAGCTGCACACACTAAATTATTCAAACATATGTTAACTTACCCTAACTTCCACCAAGTTACTCCCGTATCGGTCATGGTGACCTTTCTATCGTCTATGATCTTGCTTTGCCTCATCCAGTAGTCTGAGCAATATAGCGTGATAGTATCTCCGGACCGCTGGTGGTCCAACAGCTTGGCGAACTCTACAAACTGCGAGTCGAGGGTTGCTACTGGTTCTTCTTCATCATCCACCACTTCACTTTTTTTTATTATTGTAGATGCAAACATTCCTTTTTCCTGAATCAAGACCTGTACATTCCTACAAAGTTCGCGATTCGTAAAAAACTACTTTCACCTTAATATTTAGAGTGCTGTGTTTTTATTAAAACTTAATACTTATTCATTGATGTACAACTACCATGAGATAATGACGTATCTGTAGTCAAACGAGCAATTGGGTCACCTGATGGTTCCGAATATGTTAGCTTTACCTAGACTACAAATACGTAAGTGACCGATAAAGACCTTATTTTTATAAAATATGAAGTATTCTCAAAAAAAAGTTTTACTTTAGTTCAGTCTATAATGAAATGCGTGGACATGAGTCCGTTGACGGATCGAGTGACTCTTCATAATGTACCCGGTCGATCCTTCATCATGAAATATTCGCCTTGACCTCATAAAGATGCTCCCGGTGAACACTTTATGAAAATGCAAGGTCTAATGATAATGATCTTGCGATCTCAAACCTTGAGTTTTGAATTTCAAAGTATTATAAGTAATTTATTAATTATTAACAAAGCCCTTAAATCTTCAAATCACTACATACCTAGTTTAAAACAAAAGTCGCTTTCCGCTATCTGTATGTCCCTATGAATGCTTAGATATTTAAAACTACGCAACGGATTTTAATGCGTTTTTTTAATTAGATAGAGTGATTCAAGAGGAAGGTTTATATGTATAAATACATTCTTAAGTCTAATTCTAAGTCGCGGGCAGAAGCTATTTCTATATAAACAAACCCACTCTCTATTTATTACCTTTATAAAATCTTTGTAAAAACTATATCTTCTTAGAAATCACTATCACAAAAGCAGCTTATATCCGTGTCAGGAAAAACCGAAAAAAAATAATGATACCCTAGTCATGTTGTTTAAGTGTTGGGTCATAGGAGTCGTAGGTTCATAGATTTATTGATACAAAACGTCAGTCAGTACTAGTCAGATCTACGTAGGTAGGTACAGTTTGGTGAATAATTAAGATAATGGTACATTTTTTGGCATAAATGATCATTGAGTAAACTTTGTGCATGCAAGAAGGTAAATTGCAGCCTGTATGAACTATCATCACTTGTTTTAAGAACACCTCAATTGCTTTGGCTTGTTAGTGTTTTCACTGATGGGTTTTTTTTTCTCGTCTGTATAAACTACTGCGGCGATTGCTGCAGTCTGATTGGCCGGCCCCAATTCAAGCAGGATACTAAAGTTAGGCCAGCGGACATAATGATCGTTACCGAGAGCAAAGATTTAGATTTTAGACGTTGCATCACATAGTGAATAAAACTCACTTGTTAAAAAATAAAAGATAAGAAGCAGAAGAAGTTAAAAAAGTAAAACGTATAAAATCCTCTTTTTCATAACTTATACCTACGGCTTTTTTCTATACGGTACAAAATAGTACCACAAAAAAAATTCGTCATTAGATCTTAGCTAAGTCCCTAAGGCAGCAAGCAGGCGGGCAGGTTAGCAAGTCTTAGTTACGTCCCTAAGGTGTTGCGAATTGATAGCCCCGTCATTAGAACCATTTATAGATTTTTCAATAATATTGTGGGGTTCAATTCACTCTTCAAAGCGAGGAATATATTCGTAAGCTCTTAAGTGCTGTAAGAAATTTAAAAGGCATAAATAACGAAGTGAATAGGAAAGCCATTACAGATTTTTCGCAGTCATCAAACTTAATTAGGTATGTATTGTCGGTTTGTATTACGTGCGTAGGTTTGTACGTGGGGTGTATATTAAGTCGAATGTACCTACATAGTTCCATGAAACATCAAAATCCAGACAGATCTATACGATTCCAATCATTGAGAATCAAAGCCAAATCAAACGGAGCGTCTTAAAAAAAAGTTACTAAAGGTACCTATACCTACATTAATAATTATCTATAAGTACATTATAATAAAATTGAAACGGGTCAATGTCTGTACATAGAAGATACCTATTAAAGAAAAAATAAACTAAGCCTCTATAAGCGCCATAGAAGCCAAAAATACGATTTTTAGAATTTTTGTCTGTCTGGCTGTATGTTTGCTACCGCGCTACGCAATAACTACTGCACCAAACTAAATGTTTTTGTTTTTTATTGTATTGCAGGAAATTTAACTTAAAATGTCATGGTTCGCTGAGTGAATTGCATAATTTTATATAAAACTGACCTTTATAACCTCAAAACTTTTGAGTTCTTTAAAAAGGTTGGGGCGTAGGGGACTACCGACGCTATTTTCCGGGGTGTAAAGGACACTTAACTTCTAAAATATGCTATTTATACTTAGTTATGGTTACCATTCTACTGCGTAGAGAGAAGAATTCTAAGCACTTTTGTCATATACATCGAAGATATAGGTCCACAAATAAAAAAATACAAAGGTTTTAAAAATAGCATCTCCTTAAAAGTAGCATTTTGTCCTTTACGCCAATTGACCCTAAGGGCACGTCCGCACAGACAGGCGGCTTGCTTAGCGTCAAGAGACTGGCGAGTCACCTAGTGAGTAGCGTAGTAAAACGAACATTCTAGAGTAGTCGCGACCGGCCGCACTGCGCGCTTGGCGCCTAGCTTGTTGCTAAGCGTGTATCGAAGTAAACCAACGCGTTTGTTTTTTGTCACGAGGTGCGAGGCATTTTAGAAGAAAAAATTGATGAAATATTGATTGCATCAGTTTTTAAAAGAGAACCCCTGGAATCCAGCTTATGAACTGCATAAAATTGAAGTTGTTTTAAAGAAACTATGGCAAACAAACTCCCCATGACTCGACCGTACCTTATTTATTTCATAAACCCAACATGACGGGTAAGGCAATGATATACTATATAGTAATATGTCATTGGGGTAAGGCCGTGAAATGGTATATTTTAAAGTTGAATTTTCTGTAAGTAGCACTTTAAGAGCTATTTTTGAAACTGACATCTCGTCAACGTGCCGACAAGCAAATGACTGAGGCGCCTAGCGATCCACCACGCAAACCACTTTCAGTGCGGCCACCTTGTTTCCTAGCAGATAGCCAGAATGCAAGCCATTAGACTCATGACGCTAAGCAAGCCGCCTGTCTGTGCAGAAAACTGCGGACGTAGCCTTAAGGTTTCGTTATTTTGAAATTCGAATGAATCTCGTTCGATTTTTGAAGTGTTTTTTGTTGAGTCGTGGAGCAAAAGTACTAGAGCCATCAGCACATTGTTAGAGGTCTGTCAATAAAGATAATACGTACGTTTTTTTTGTAAGCGGCCAGTACGATACGCGTCTTGAGCGTCGTAGAAGGTTACAACATTAAAATCTAAATCTAAGCTGCTGATTTCGCCTCTGCCGGCACTCCCGTCGCTTTTTTTTTACCTTAGTAACACTGTAAACAAAGCTGTCGCTTTGACAACATCGATTTTTAAGTATGAAATCTACAAAATCACAATAATATATTAGAAGTTAATGAAGCTACTTACGTTTCCCCAAATTAGAATTAAATTGAAATAATATACAATATTCATATTTAATTGCGCCTGAAGGTAACTGTTGTAAAGAAATTGTGTTGATTTTTCCTTTTATTGGGTTAGAAAAACTTTTACGAACTCTTAAAATCACTAACTCAGAAACATATACATTAATATTTGAGTTTACGGTTACGCATTATACGTATTTTTACACGTGCATAAGTAGGTTGTGCAGCTCTGTAGCTGTTAACAATGCACTTGATAATACATGCTGTGCTTAACAGTAAACGCTCACTAAAAATATAACTGTTATTTCTTAGGTTTTAGGAATTTAAAACATGGGAGACGAGGAAGCAGCCACACTAGAAGGGCAGTTTTATGAGTATTCTAGACTTATGGACAATAAGAGAAACGGTCTGACGATCACCCTATACCGATCCGATTATTGGATGCGACAAGCCAAAGTACTGGAAGACAGGAAACTTACTATGACCGAAACTGGTATTCTCTTTTATAAATTCAGGTGCTAACAGCATTTTATAGCCTCGCCCAACCTAGCCTATGTATGTAAACAGTAATCGTGGAGAGACAGGAAAAAGGAGTAAATTGTGCCCAATAACCTCTGCTAGCTAATTTACCTGGGGTTTAATTCTCAAATGAAATTCGTTTGTTTATTGTAAATACTTGACAGATAATCACAACGTGGTGCGTTCCATCGGAAACATTAAAAGACGTCGTGTGTCTGTCGAGTCGTACCACTGGTCAGACAGAATGTCAGAAACACGTAATATTGTGAAATGTCTGCGAGTGAACGGATCAAGTTTAGTGATGATTGTCCCCCGGGCACAGCGATCACTTCCCGGACGAGATTATTTTAGAGAATCACACGACAGACCGTCGGTCCGCCCCGCAGAGGTCCACCAACACTTCGCTTCTGGCATATTTCTACATAAAATGTGCTCGCCCACTGCAAATGAGGGGGATGCAATATGCTGACTCAGCATATTGCATCGTTGCATTGCTGAGCTTATGTCAACAGTTTGTAGGTTTGTAAATATGAGCAAATGTAGAGGACAACTTTTGTGTATTTAGCTATGGACCACGGCTCATGTTTGCTCTTTAGTTCAATTTCCTAGGAAATGCTTCAATATTGAAATCACGGCCGGGTGCATTTCACTCGCTGGATGAACATTCGATATTATTGCATGATATAACATTCAAAGGATGGGCATTACATCAATTATTGATTACGAGTATAATCGTAAATCATGCATTATTCGCGTTGCTTCACTATATTTATTCTAGTTAGGTATACCGGTTTTTCTTAACTGCACCAAATGGCATCTACAAATTTAGTATATCCCTGTAGCAATACATTCCTTGAAATTAGGTAGGTAAACCAAATTAAATCATGTCAATTGAAAACGTATAATATTGTTGAATACCCTTCATTACACACCTGCCCCTGTCCACTCCCACTCAGGTATGTAGATACGAACCACCCAGCAGTTTTTATTATGTTTTATTTTGTTCCACTGCTGGGCGTAGGCCTTCTCTGACACTAAATGGGCTTAACTCTTTCAGTTCTGCTGACGGGTTAACTCGTTTTGTGCAATGATCTCTCAGATTCGGTAGACTAATATACCTACTTGTTTATTTTTTTTTGTCACTACAAGTCATCTTGGATTAGGGCAATCGGCATTCACTTCCACAGCCTGACATAATTATTGCGTCGCCTATTTTTGATCTTCAGTGCAGATTTTTCGTACTTGTATTTATGTAATTGAAAAGATTTTTTTAACAAGTACCTAAGTAACTATATTATGTATATCCGAGAACTCCACAATGTAAATTTCGATTCACGTTTGACCAAGATCATTATGGTAACATTTCCACATTTTAAGAATGCTATCGAGTTGTCTCGTCTACCGTCTCTGAAAAGCGTTTTACTTAGCAAAGTTAAGTCGCCTTTCAGACATAAGAGCACCATCTCAGATAATGAACTCGCCTAAAGGACTGAGGAGCAGATTATATCATTTCGCTGAACCTGTCATGCTGGGTAGATTTTGTGTACGACTTTGCCGGAACGAAATGTTAAGATAGAGTTCTACACGATTGGGACCTTAATACTTCAAATTTTTTGCTGATTATGTGCAGACAACCTCAGAATACCCACTTTAAAAAAAACTATTGCAACCCCCTGTTTGACGGAGCCAGCCCACTCGGTGCTAGTGCAACTCGATCAACAATAGTTTTTTTTTAATTATGTAGAATGTATAAGATTTATTTTTTATTTTTTAGCAAATCAGAGTTAAATTGGGATGAATGGAACGAATTCCTATCAGATTTATGTACATTAAAAGGTTATGACGAAGAACAATTAAAGGAAACCTTGACAAACTGCGGCATACCCGGCCAAACGCCAGTTGTGGTTCCGCAGTACAGAGACTTTTTCCTTACTTACAAGCCAAAGGAGAAAATGCCGTTCTAATTTAAATTATGTTATTTTGCATTATTTGTATTATTGACTGTGAGACACATAGTAGTATCCTAGTATCCCGTAACTATTTTTGTTCATTGAAAATATTGTAGGTACCTATAGCTCGAGAAAATAAACATTTAATATATTTGACATTATTTTATTTTGTACCGCTCCTGAATTTTGCGTTTTCATAGTATAAAGGATGTATTAAATGAAAACTGCAACAGATTGGCAACAGAATAAAAATGAATAGGTAATAGATTATACCAATTTCGTTTTTTCAGGTCTTTTGATTTCAAGTAGATAGGCACTTAAACCTTTTTACTATAGACGCTATAGACACATGAGTTGGTAAATTATTGCTTCCACGCAACGTACGTATTTGTTAGAAGTAAAACATAGAGCAGAAAACCTAATAGGGAGGAAATGCCATATAAATAAAAATGAATCGCCAAAATGAATGTAGGTAAGTACGAGCAAATTAACTTCCGAAAAACTGGATCAAATTGGATATTTTGTTTTGATGTGGTCGTTATAGCCTCAGGTTTAAGTTAGGTATATTATTTTGAAAAAAGTAATTAGAACGGCAGCGTAGCCGCGGGCAACAGCTTAGTTTGAGATAAAATTAAGCCAAGCCGAATTTGGCGATTACTGCATTCTAATTGTTCAGCCGAAGTCCGGGTCACTATAGCTGAGCAAGCAGCTACTTATTATGAATTTATGATCAATATGGATAGTTAATGTTTAGTTTAGACGTTCTGCCGCATACCCAGTGAGTGAAACTCTATTAATACTGATAAAAACCAGAAATTGAATGTGTAGTCACAATTCTAATTAGTTACTCAAATGACTGTTCCGTATTAAAAAATAAAAGAAAACAATCGCGAAAAGTAAGTGTTAGTACGAGTATGGTATATTTATGTTGAAAAGGTTAATGTGTCGCCAAATTGTATACTTAGCCCTTATTACCACTCCAATTGGTTATTTCCTCTATGGAGGTAAAGGAAAGATGTACAAGATTTGATCTCACCATAAACAGGTGAATCTATACCCTTAACGCATTCATTGTCGGTTATCACACCAGAAATATCATCATGTGCTGCAAACGCACCCGTGCGCTCACTGCAAAAGTATAATATATAACAACGGCACTGCATAGGGACGTTCCTGGCAGAAATATTTTTGTATGTAGTCCTACCGACATCCTCTACAAGCTGTCTCCACTTCCATTGTAGTGCACCCTGCTAGTATTTAAGTACAATTTACCACTCTCAGAAAGTGATATTTTCTAAATATTACTTACAGTTCCCGCGTCAGAATATTTTCATACTTAATAAAATCTTTTTGCTTGCTGACCATACTCTGTATTGTCATGCATCCTATAGGTACCTATACTTTATACCTTTGGAATGGATGTACTATGTAGGTAGCAATGGCAGGTGGCATTGCTAGTGCACTAATTGTATAGGTATACAATTTATAAAATGCTCGCGATAAATATACGTAACCGGGACTCGCAACGGGATAATTGCGAATCGCTCCGTTGAAGGGTGTCAATAGCCATTCAATAGTGGACTAGGAACGGACACTCGACCGGTGTCATATTGTACTAGTCCAATCAATAAGGGTATTATATTTGTAAAGAGACCTTGGCATACATCCACCGTTGAGATACGAGTAAAAACTGTAGCTGAAGAGACGATATTGTATGTCGATTGCTGACATCAAATCCAACGTTACTAAAACACCAAATATGCTAAATTCTATAGCCTTAAATTCTCCACCAATATGTATTTTTACTGACTTACCGATCACAATATCTAGAATTGTATTATTAGATATATATACTTACCCTCAAATATGTTTCCACGTATATGTGAGTGTTTAATTGCTTAGCAATCACATGCCTATTGAAACTTTTGCTCATGGCAAAGTATTTCCAATAGTACCTATAGGACAAGACAAAGACAAAGCAACGTTGCTCAGCTGTGGCATTCCACGATGTTGATTACGTGAATAATCTCTGTTTCAGAAACGGTGTATTGCAATGCGACGTTCGATACGTATTTATGTTGGCCGCCCACACCGGCGGGCTCGTCTGCCAGCCAGAATTGCCCTCCAGTGCGACTTAGCGACACGACCCGTAAGAAATTCAATTTAAATTGAAAACGGAACTACTGTTCATTCATTATAAATCCTCAGTTCACGACAATTGGTCATCCTTGTATTTCTGTTTTTATTTTAAACTCGCAGCAAACCACTTACTGTATCTACTCGCAAGCCGTAAGCATGGGCCGCGAACGAACGGCGCACGTGTCGCCGGTGGCACGTGATAGCCTTAAGGGCAAGACAACTCTATTGGGCGGTACATTTCAAACTTAAATCCCGATAAGTTAAAAAAGTGATGCGATTATTTTGAAAGTTTTCCCTAATTGCAAGATGAGGTCGTTCTCTCCTACAGAACCACGATTATACTTTACTTCATTTATCTGAGCAGTTGCCGAAGCTTAAAGGGTCTGGACTGTATTTAACTAATTAGATACAGAGGATGCTTCTTTATTCAGACACGTGATGGGAGGATTTTTATCTCATGTGATGTACATATTTATGCCGTATTAAAGATGCGCTGTGCCATATTTGTAATTATGCCCTTGAGTATATTTTTAGGCATCCCATTTGCAAAATAAATAATTTTGAAACGAATTATCTTTGATATAAAATACTTTTTTAACCGGTGATCAGATTGGTGAAGGTCGCTCTAAAGCGGGATCTTAGACCATACGACCTAAAGTAGGCTTAAAATAATACCAATTAAGTATACGAGATGTAAATTGTTCCAGAATATTTCAACTAGTGGTTGGATAAGTTACAAAAAACACTCGCCAACCTGACGCCGTAGGTCCACTTTGAAAATCGTCCTGCATGAATAAATCATTTTGTCGACTATTCGATTTATTTATTTAAAAATCCTGAAAAACATTTTTACTCGCTCGATGTAATTGATGCTTAAGTGAACATGCCAAAAGGGGTTTACTTGTGCCCAAATTAGATTTTGCGTACCGGCGGTGCGGCGCGAGTGGCCTGTGGCTAGATCGGCGGCCGGGTGAAGCCAGCGCGCTGGGCTGGACCAACTACACCCCCTGTTTCCCGCCGGAGGTGCAAACGCTTTTCATACAAGTTTACGACGACGAACACGATGCGCAGGTAACTCGCTACCTGCACTATCTTCCTATCAAATATGTATACTTTGAAAAATCTTGCGGACAGTTCCCGTCCGATTCTGCTAGAAAACTGTGAACCCTACGGTAAGAACAATTTTCATTTTACAGATAAAATTCGAAATAGCGCAGAGCACCAGGTACATGGAAATAGCTGGGTTTAGTATATCCCTCATCGCGCTAATCGTGTCCCTCATAATTTTTTCGCATTACAGGTAAGTGGAATAAAATTAAGTATTATGTATAATATATTAGGTAATTATTTTGTATTTATATGTACTAGTATTCAAGTGAATGTACTAGATATTTGTGTAAAGAAAAAAAGCGAATGTTGTACGAGATCATTAACTGACGCTCGGCTGTACCTAGTGTCGTCGTCACACAAACTAAGGCATCATTTATTGAGCTTAACAGTAATTGTAATATTGCACTATTGCCCTCGTGAATGAATAGATCTGTACTCAGTACTTATTGTTTCACGAGCTCTTGTAAAAACAATAACATGCTTCCCAATACTTTGCTCGTAGATCCTTACGCAACAACCGCACCAGGATCCACAAGAGCCTGTTCAGTGCGATGGTGCTGCAGGTGTTGATCCGTCTGACCGTGTACATTGACCAGGCACTCGTGCGCAGCTGGCTCGGCGACCGCACCAACTCCGAGAACGTCACTCTCAGAGGCATCGACAATATGGTAAGAACCAGGGGGGCGATTTTTTAAAACATAGTACTTACCAAACGAAAGTGTCAAAAATCTGTGTATTGCTACTAAACTAAGGTTCCAAATCCAAACTTTCGACTTTCGACTTATTGACATACATACATACATACGTACCGTCACGCCTTTTTCCCACAGGTGTAGGCAGAGACTACTTTGTTCCACTTGCGACGATCCTGGTATACTTTTGCTTTATCCGCATACATGATTGTCGGTTTCGCGGGTACTCCTCACTTCACCTTTTTCAAAACGTCTCCCATTTGGTTCCATAACATCCATCCACATTCCCCTTATACATAGCAATTAGCAATTATAATAATTAATTTTTATGTGCAGTAAAGAGTTCACATACATACATAACATACATAGATCTGTTTATTTAATCTACTTTCATCCATCCTCTCAACGTAACTAAACCAACTAAGCACACTTTTTTCTATCCTAGTCACAGTTATCTTATTTCACATGCAGCATGAATTCAGCTTGTTGCCTTATGACACTATTCTTTATTCTGTCTATATTGATTAGCTATTTTTATGGATAAAATTTAACATCTGGGCCCCGTTTCTCGAAGCTTATTAGACTAATAATATTAGTGTTTTGTTTCATTTTTTCGTTTAATTTAAGAGACAAAACACATATTATTGCTCTAATAAGCTTCGAGAAACGGGGCCCTTATGTCGTACTGTAGCCACAGCTGAAGCTATGCCTTAAAATTAAATTATTATGTGTGGTAAAACACGTGATTTTTTTATTGAAAAAGTTTGAAGAGCACTTAGCGAATCAGTGGGTCCTTGCTGAGTTCGTTTTGCCCGTTTCCAGCAACAAGAAGTTGGTCAAGTTCCAAGACCAGCACAACTTGGAGTGGAGACTCACTTGAATGCTGGACTGAACCAATATCCGAAACACCTACTGCGCAGCTATCTGCTCGAGCGACGGCTTTTCGATCACAATAGACGCTGATTCGTCATAACTGTGCCAAAAGCGTAGATAATAATTTGCTTTGGCGACTGTAGTAGCAAAATGTAGAGCTCTTGCGAATTATCCGATTAGAAATCTTTGCGATGTTGTATTTTATAAGCAGAAACTAGTGATTGCATCAATCAATGATTTTTATTATTATTTATTGATTGGAATACAAACTGACGAGCAAGATGCATAATAACGAATCACTACAATCAATACGCAATCAACGCAACTGTATAAAAAGTGACCTGTTACATTTTCTTGTTAGTAGTGGTACCTTGTATAAATATTTTATGAAATGTGTGGAAAAGCGTGACAGTAAAAGTTTTATAGGAATATCGAGGACGACAATAGTACATTGTGTATAATAGGCGGTAAGTAAGGAATTACGATCGAGGCTCTAGTAGAGGCCCGAATTCGAAGGCTTTCTGAGTCGAGGTTCGTAATTCCAGTACCGCCGTGAAACCAAACAACGTTTTTAATCACATTTGCGAATACATAAATAAAATTATAGGACAGAAAAATCGCGTGGCCAGGCGTGGGCCGCGGGGAGCGGAGCCGCGCGGGTGTTGGGGGGGGGGGGGGGGGGGTTGTCGCGGGCGCGGGCGTTTACTTACCGCCCTAATGTTTCATGACAAGAAAAAAGCCAGAGGGTTTTATATGGGGCATTACGGCCAAGTTAACCTGTATGTTTTGTTATAGTGTGATGAAAAATTATGTTTCCATAAATTGGTCTAAGTATACCTATTCAAAGCGTCAAAGTTGTGAATTTGACTTGGATAAAATTTTCCAATGAAAAACGGCTCGCTACCAGTGATCAACTTATGTCCCACTATTATAAAAAATGACGACTTACACTTCACCATAAGGTTGACGGAACTTCGCTTTCGCGGGTTCCTATTTCCACTCGGTTTGCTCTTCGGGCATTTGAAGATACCTAACGAACCTAACCTAATTTTACTATCTCTAGTGAGGATTTTTATAACAGTGGGACATAACGGTAGGACCCTCTATATCTACTGAACTATTTAGTCTAACTTCTGCATCTGCTGAATAAAATAGAATTGATATTGCAACACCTTGTATGAAGCCATGAATCGCCTATTGACTTAAACGTTATTCAGAAGAAAAACTTTATTTTCAGCCCTACCTCTGCGAAAGCTCATACGTGCTCCTGGAATATGCTATCACCGTGATGTTCATGTGGATGTTCATCGAAGGGTTGTATTTGCACAATGTGGTCACAGCAAATGCTTTACGCGAAGGAATCTCTCACGTGGTGTACTACGCCACGGGATGGGGCTTGCCCGTCATTCTTACAGCTTTATGGGCTGTCATGACTGCATTACATTACAGAGCGGAAAGAGTAAAAACGTGAGTTGTGCTCCAATTTTTTATTATACGAGTAGAACATTCATAATCACTTACAAAGTATAAACACAGCTGCTTTCTCTGTCCCTATGTCGCTATGTATGCTTAAATCTTTAAAACTACGCAACGGATTTTGATGCGGTTTTTTTTAATAGATAGATTGAATCAAGAGAAAGGTTTGTATAATACTTACATGCATAATATACCGTGCGAAGCCGGGGCGGGTCGCTAGTTATCAATATAAGGTATCTATGTGCAAAATTTCAAGTCTCTAGGTCCAGTGGTTTGGGATGTGCGTTGATATATATATATAGTTAAGTCAGTCAGTCAGGACTTTGAATTTTATTTTATATAGATAGATAGATGTGAAACTACTGAATTAAAACCCGTCTTAACAATTTTCATGCATACATACTTACATACATAAATCACGTCTTTATACCTTGCGGGGTAAACAAAACCCAAGGTAACAATGCCACGGTTAGCGTAGGTAGGGTGTATAGGTGAAAAGGGGAATCAAAATAGTGATGGATTGCTCATCGCATCGCCTATAACATGACTCCTAAGATTTTTGCCCATTCCCTCGATGGGCTTTTATAATCTGCACGGGAAGAGGAGCAACTGGTACATTCTTTGTTTTTTCTTTGCTCCCAGACAAGCATGGAAGTAACAATTTTAATGAGTCAATAAACCTAAAATCAAGATCAATTTATCCTTAAGTTACAATAATACAATTATGTACTTACCTGACAAGCATAATTGGGTGGATTTTTGACGTTGTAAGTTGTGTACCATGCTAAACGTATTGCACACAAATTACAACGTCAAAAATCCACCCAATTACGATAAATATTACTTTTTGCAACGCAAAAGCAGTAAAAATGTTATTCAGATCTACACCTACGTTATTGGTATTCCTGATAAAAATGTGTGGAAAATTTCTTACACGACACGAACCACACCGGAGGCAGATCTGAAAGGGCAATTCGCCTTTTATATCTTTCAGAAAGATGTTTTTGTTGCATTAGGGAGTGCCTTGTGCGAGACAAATATTTACTTAGTAGTAAATAATATTCTGATTAGTCGTGACGTGACGGAAAAAGTTTTCTCCGACTTATTACTTCAATATAGCTTGATTTTTACAATGAAACAAAAAAAATATTATAATAGTTTTACTTAAAAAATGACGTTACGTACCTTGTACGCTTGAGGGTTAACGCATCCGCTGCCTGATGTAAGACCCAAGACTTTGTCAGATGTCACAAACCCACATGCGAGTTCAAAATGAATCCTAATTATTATAGTAGCTAGCAATGGCTGAACGTCACTAAAACACATATCAAGTCCCCGGCAGATTCACGGCTTTACCTCTGTGTGCATACTATGTACGAAACATACCGACCTACTGAGTGTTACAATTTATCTTACACCCACGCTAAAAGCCACTCTGTTATTGCGACTAGACTAAATAAAAAACTGAAACTTTCCCCAAGTTTTGTATACTAATAATTATTTATTTTTACAGTTGTTGGTATGGCTACAACTTCACGTCGCTTTATTGGATCGTACAGGGACCGAGATTAGGAGTAATATTGGTACGTTAGTTTCGAAATAGGAGGTAAATACAAATTTTAGTAATAGATAATATACTACTCGGGAGCAAGAAGACTTTCTGCGGGAAGTGACTCGGTTTTTTTGCTCTCGATTATAAAGTATTGATAATATTCAGCCTACCTTACCTACCGCTTCCAACGAAATCTACAATTTACGTTATACCTTGAACAACGTTTTCTGGAGTTAATGGCATAGGTACACAATAAATATAATTATGTATTAGTAATTTTATTTCCTTGTTTATTAGTGACGTAGGTCTTAATAACCATATTTTAAGCTGCTGCTATCGATGGCGGACCGTGTAAGCTATTCGGGTCCGGGTTGCATGGTTGCTCGGTGGGGGTCGCGGGCTGCCTGCAACTGACGCGGCCCCGCGGCTGTCTCACCACTTTAAGAGAACACGATGCCGTACCGAGTGCTCAATTGTTCCTTGCCATGGAACCACGCACGTACCTATCATTCCAAAATTCCGTATCTCGAGAACTAATGAAGTGTCGAATATTTTATTATTATTATAAGTAAGTTAATGAACAATAAGGATTATTGCAAGATAATTTTTGACGTTATGCTGGGCGAATCAAAGCGTCATAATACCGTTTGCACTTGGAGATTTCCAACCAGCAATTAGAAAAACTATAAGTAGATCTCTAGATAACGAATACATTTTTTTTTTATCAGTTCTTGTACCTACTGCAAGGTATTGTACTTGAAATAATAATTTAAAATGAATACAAGATCCATTAAGCTCGTCTCTATTGTCGGCTTAGGTGTATTCACTCGAGTCATAAACAGATTAGGAGTAGGTATTGTTTACGCAACAAATTGATGTCCATTCAGATTCCGTAACTTAACAATGTCTTTAGTTTCCATTAATTTTTATTTCATACGGATTAAACGAAACCGACATGAATCTTTCATGCCTGGCAAGCGGCTATTTACCTACCTCTTACTACTTTGCTACCTATAGTGCGTCTATTTTCTTAATGTCTCGCGGCATCATTAGACTCAATTTCAATTGTATTAGAATCCACCCGGGTACCATTAGTATAGTAGGTATATATATAATTACAATTCTACATACAGTGGCAATCGGGAAATTGTGTGGCCATGTTCTTTTATCATGCGGTAGGGTCACTAGCAACTGATCGCAACCCGACAACAGTTGAGACTCGAAGTTTGACAAAGGAGATACATAGATGCACTGCATACATAGATGCACTGCATACGTACAGAATATAATTCAAAATTTTAACCAATAAGATCTACTCTATCTAACTGGCTTATACAGACACATTCCAACCGACACTCATTAGAAAATTCAATTGGACACCTGCATTAACATTTCATTAATATTGTTTGGTTCACTTCTAATTGTTTTGTTTCAGATAAACTTAGTATTTTTACTGAACATAATGAAGGCACTCATTGCAAAATTAAGGCGCACTCAAAGTACGGAGTTAGAAAAAGTCAGGTATGTTCTTTAATAAAAAAAACACTTGCCAATCTGCTTTATCGTAATGTTTAGTGGAAGTGAAAATTCTGAAGGCTTGCATAAGCCTTTTTCAATGTATTAGCATTAGCAAGTTTTAGTAGCTAATAAAAATGAAATAAACTACAAAACCCGTTGTGGTCACCACAGTTAGTGCAGCTGTCGACTGAACGCGTCATGTTCGTGACTGGAATGTGAAGTTTTCAATTCAGTAGGTAGGTACACAAAGCACTTTGCCCTGCGATCCGCTTTTATTAGTCTTCCCTACATTAGGTACCAACCTAATTCATTCTTGACTGACTCCGGATGAAATCACGAGCATTAGGAATATTTTATGGTGCACATTGTCTTTGGTATCTACAGTGGAGGGTTTCTTTTCCATAAACTATACTCACGAGCAAAAATAACGGGTCGCTTTTCATAGAATTTTTGCTCGTCAGTGTAGTTATGCTGTTATAGTGCAGGGTTTACATACTAAACGTTAGCGGATGTGGTGAATAAATATGTATCCTACTAATATTATAAATGCGAAAGTTTGTGACGATGTGCGGATGTGACGATGTGAGTGAGTGAGTGTGTATGTTTGTTCCTTCTTCTCGCTAAAACGACTGGACAGATTTGGATAAAATTTAGGACGAAGATAGCTGGTACCCTAGATTAAAACATAGGCTACTTTTTATCCCTGAAAATTGCATAGTTCCCGCGGGATAACGATAAACATGTTAAATCATTGCTAATTCTATGCGGACGAAGTCGCGGGCAGAAGCTAGTAATTAATATTTCATTCATAATGAATAACCAGGTCGAGATGGGAAGCCTTTGCCTTGCAGTGGGACACAGTTATAGGCTAATATAATAATAATAAATAACCAAACCAAGAGAACTGAGATCACAAACCAGAGGCTGTCTTACGCGCGAAGGTGCCAGCAATCTCATACAACATCTCTTTGTACTTACCTACTCTCATTCGATTACGATTTTGAATCCGACCGCGTTAGACAAACTATTACTCCATGAAGGACTGCTCATAAAGGGCTTAAAAACTGCTAGGTAAGGAAGAATTTTATAAATTGTGTTTATGACGTGCGTAACCAGAACCAGTATTTCTTTCTTGTTGTTTACTCAATGTACCCTGTCTAATTTTCGTAAAGTAACTAAATGGCGAGCACTTACAGAAAAGCCGTGCGAGCTGCACTGGTGTTGCTGCCGCTGCTGGGCATCACCAACGCGTTCAACATGACAGCAGCACCGCTTGACGGCAGCGTCTGGCGCTTCGGCCTCTGGTGCTACGGCACTCACTTTCTGCGCTCATTCCAGGGATTCTTCATCGCGCTCGTCTATTGCTTTATGAATGGAGAGGTAAAGTCTATTTTTAGGGCCAGCGGGAAAAATAACAAAGTGAAAATACTTATTTATTCTGTGAACAGTCCACCAAAGAAGTGCCCTGAGCCACAGAGGTGCTCTGAGAAAGAATTTCCCACGCGGTAGGGAATAAGAGACCGGTACATTCTCTTTAAATTGGCTCTATCACTGGAACTATCAACAAAAAACTGTAAATTACTTACTATATCGAGAAGTATTGCTAATTACTTTTTATAAACTCTGGATACTTTTGTACCTAAGTCAATAAGTTAAGTCTACCCGGACAAAGTCGCGGGCAAAAGCTAGTAATAATAATAATTATTAAGTAGAATTTCCCCTGGTCCTGTGCGTATATTTAGATGAGTGCCTGAGATGAGAGTCAAATTTAAATCTAAATGTCGACTTACCATGCTATACGAAATATGGGTACCTACCTATGTATACTTAATTAATGAAATAAAGCTTTATTATTATTATTATTTTACTTAATGAAACCTATAGCAATAATTGTATTGTTTTGTAAATCAATGAAAAGTTAAATTTCCGCAATTTCGAGTTTATATAGTAAAGCTAAAAATAGGATCAACCGTCGTCATAATGGGTATTGTAACAGTAATTACACCGAATTGAATCTTTTTTGTCATTGTAAACATTGACCTTCGCACGCCTTTTGTCCGCCGACCCCCCGCCTGACTCCATTTTGTTTGAAATCAGGCTGGCTCCTCAAACCTCTCGAGGATCCCTAACGAGTGCTCGCAGGTACCAGTGAGGGCCATCGTCAAAAACTCGGTGTCGCCTTCACTTATCTATTCAAGAAAGCGTGCATGGCATTCTTTTGTAGACTAAATTTGAATATCGCGACACGTTGCAGCAGTTCTCATCTATGACAGCAAGCTTGCGAATAAAATGGCCCGCGGAAATAGGTTAAAACCTTGAGGTACCTAGATTATAGACGATTATTCAATTCAAAGAAGAATTAAGTAGGTAGGTTACATAATAACATAATTATTACTTAACTCCCAGTAAAGCCTTTCCTATAATGTTCTACCTACAATATATGTATTCTACATAACCAGTAGGAATCCATTAAGTACCTACTTAATTTTATGGCGTTCGCAAAAAAATACTTACGTCTTCTCTTGCTTCGTTTAAAAAAATTACGAGATCTCTTAATGATAATATTATATTGTTATTCAAATGGGGTTGTGAATCAGCATATTGATTGATTCGAAACTCTAAAAAAATCGAATTGAAAATAAAAGTCCCCTAACCTACTTTCCCTAACAGGGGCGGCAAGCGAGCTGTTCAAATTTTGCTGCATTCCTTTTCGTAAATATTTTAGGTTTTTGGGAGCGCCATCGTTGAATTTTATAATTTTACTGTCTATTATATATTGTATATTATATATATTATATCACTACATAGTATAAAACAAAGTCGCTTTCCCTATGTCCGTCCTTATGTATGCTTAAAATTTTAAAACTACGCAACGGATTTTCATGCGGTTTTTTTTTAATAGATAAAGATGAAGGTTTATATTATTATGTATAATACATGCATAATATACCGTGCGAAGCCGGGTCAGGTTGCTAGTAATATTATCTAATCTAACTAATATTATAAATGCGAAAGTATGGATGGATGGATGGATGGATGGATGGATGGATGTATGTTTGTTTGTTACTCAATCACGCCAGAACGGCCCAACGGATCTGGATGAAATTTGGCACATAGATAGAGAAAAGTCTGGAATAGCACATAGGCTACTTTTTATCCCGGAAAATCGCGTAGTTCCCGCGGGATAGCAATAAACGATTTTTTTGCGGACGAAGTCGCTGGCAACAGCTAGTAAGTTATAATATTACGTTGTTCTACTTGAGAACCTATTTATTTGTTTATTTCCTTTCGTTATAAAGATGTTTTGCTCATCTCTTGGCAGGTGCGACAGGTCCTAAGGAATCACTACAGGAACTACATGGCAATGCGCGGGCACAACCGCCGCCACCGCGACTCCTTCTTCAATTGGCGCTCCAGCAGCGGCGAGCACAAGCCCGCCAGAGTCCGGTAAAGTCTCGTATTTCCAGAAAAAGTTTTTATTTGATAAAAACAAATTCTCATACTCACTTAACTTGATTTTACGACAAAGAAAGAAAACGAGCAAGTGGGTCACCTGATTGATGGCAAGTGAGCTCCACTATCCATGGACATGCCACACTTGTTTCCTGTTCATTAATATTGACCTCCGCAAAATTGCGCTTGATTCAATCAGTTACTTAGTAATTTAACGTAGTGTCAGTGATGCAGCTGCAAAATGGCTAAGCTAAATAAACCATTTAATGAAATATCCATATTCTAGCACTTGTTTATTGTTTTAATGGTTCAACATAATGTTATGGTAAGTATTGATTACATATCACACGGATTTAGCAGGATTAGATGAAAGAGAATAGAAATTAAAGTCAATTTTTACATTGTTTGGAATTTCAATTGACTGACAGTTTATAACAGGAAATTTGCCCAGAGCGTTTGCACTGCTGAAAAAATCTAGTACTTAGGGTTTTAATATTTTGTAGAGTTATATAATTATCTCTAATTGATTCGTCCGTTCTTCGTCTTTGTTTAGTTACAATTTTAAAATTCTGATAATATTATTTATTTATCCCTATGTGCCAATTCTAAGTGAAATATGCTTTAGATTACGAATCGAAAAATGACTTATGCAGAGTTATCGTGGGACAATTCTAACAAATAACTATTTTCAGCAGAAATAAAAAGAGTGACGACATTGAATGTGCCGAGTCCACACAACCACAGGGAGACACAAACGTAGAACGAACTACTGTGAAGGTGGATTTACATGCTACGTGAGTCAAAATAGATATCTAACATCATTATTCATCGGTAATACTTACACGTCTATTGAACACGATTGGGCACGATTTTTGAAAACACATTAAATTTACTCGAAAATACCACTCGATTGCGGTATAAATCTGGGTGTTGCTGTTGCTACAAAATGCGGTTAAAATTATAATTTTGACTCTTGACAAGGTTAATTAGCAGAGCCTGGAATTTTTGCGGCAAAACAAAACGCCGTCGCAATCTAGCTAATAAAACATTTTTTTATCCCTAGTCAAAATTAGCGACAATGTAGTGTCAAATTAGCGTCAAAAGTGACAGTTCACGTAGTGTTTTTAGGGTTCTGTACCCAAAGGGTAAAAACGGAAACCGTATTCGTTTCGCTCCGCTGTCCGTCCGTCCGGCTGTCACCAGGCTATATCTCATGAACCGTGATAGCTAGACAGTTGAAATTTTCACAGATGATGTATGTATGAAAGTAAAGACGTACTTACGGTCTGTTATTACAGACGTAAGGTTGATTTTCCATAAATGTTCTGATCTTTATGGTCATTCTGACTGCGTCGATACTTTGACGATCTGGGGCCTTACCATGACGTCTTAATGCGATTCAGTTTCTCGCTGCTCGCTGTCAAATTCATACTAAAAGTGACAGCTAAAACTTGAACTGAGTCGGAATTAGGACGTCATGGTAAGGCCCCTGTGCTTCCTAATATTTTTACCTTTTTAAATGTTTCGAATTTATTGAAGTCGCTGCTCTTAATTTATATTTATGACGAATTGCGTGGTCTGATGTTTATTAACTTTATCTAGTGTAAAGAATTTATTGAAATTTAATGCTGTTCCGAAATATTTGAGTACCTCGCCGCTGAGATTATAATTATCTGATGGCGACTGTAACTTGCATTTCAAACTCAACACAATTTACACCATTTTCGAGTGGTGGGTACCTATTCCCATAATAGTATTTTATGCAACAGCTGTTGTATAAGAGGGGTCAAAAAGCCGAGTGGTGTGGGTATTCCACGAGCTTTTTTTGACTTGCTTATAGCCTACAACGCTGCACACAATTGGTATGTATGAAAGTACTTAATGCGTTCTCCGAAAATGAAGAAGCCCGGTGTTCCAGTCTCGAATGTCATGAAATTCTAGTAAGCTTTATCATTTGTCGAGCTTTTCTAGGCAAAAATTTTTCCATCAATTTCTGGGCCGCCGCGGATATTTTTTTCCGGTGTTTTTATGGTGCGTTACAAAACTTTGTTAAATCTATGGCGATCAAACAACAAATAAGTCAAACAAGGCACGAGCTGGAAACATTAAAACGACAAAATTGAAAGTTTGTATGCATGTAAACTCTTTATTATGCAGAATAAACAATATTAAGTAAATAAGTTTGTTTATGATAAACTTTGTTTTTAATTAACGTTTACTTTTTTTATAGTCTTGCTTTCTTGGAGCATTTAGCCATTCAAAACGTTTATAAGCTTGCCAGTAACGTTATTAAAAAAATCTTATTTGTTATGTTGGCTGGCAGCTATGCATTTAGTCGAAAAAGTTTTAGTTTTATAAAAAACCATATATGAATGAAATAATTTGTTAAGTTGGTACCTAGTCATGGATTTTCATCGTAAATTTAATGTTGATTGCAATGCGTAAAAGTTTTACTTAGGTCTGGCAATCGGCTGGCAGAGTAACGATGGAGCACTTTAACAGCAACATAAAACAACAAGTGCTTTTCGAGGGAATAGACAATTATAGACTTAGGTATCCAAAGTTTTAATATTTATATTCTTATAGTGTTCGTGATTATTTAAATCACAGATAAATAGTACAGGAGTAGAAAAATATGTTTTAAAATAATCGGGCCCCAGGCATCATGCTTTTGACTGCAGCAGCAGGACTGAAGGACATTAGTTAACTGTAAAGGTTTCTAAACTTCAACTCTTTTTTATAAGTACCTATAGCATGAAATATGGTCGCTAATAGCGATAGAATATTAATAAATCGTAATAACACATTTAAAAGAATAAATCTCCTAAACTATAAACTATGTGGAATCTACGAAGTACCTAACAACGTGATTTTTTTTGCAGAGATGCTGTATAATGAAGAACTGAAAAGCAAGTTTTTTTAGGAAACTTAACGACGTAATTTTTCTGGGTACCTAGGTAACTTAGTAAGTAAAATGCCGCATGTATGAAATGGGCTAATTTAAAAGAGCGTGATATTGATATGCCATTATCATTGACTCAAAATCCTGTCCTGTCTTTTAATTCCCGGTACCTATTGATTGTAGGTACGTATATTTATATCGTGGATATTGGTTGTAAGTACCTAGCATGGGATCCCAACTCTATGTTTAGCAAGTACTTAAATTTAGTTCATAAATAACCAACATAAGATTAAGAAATTATAAATACGACTAGCTTATTAAGTAGTCAGGTTATACAATAAGGACTTGTTAACTTTCGTTTTTGATAGTGAAACGTGAACAGAGCCTCTAGTGTAAGTTTTTATGACTAAAGACGACTCGTATGTGTTGGCGTAAACGCCTCAATTGCTTGCTATGGCAAAATTTTATTATCAGCTCTACTAGCGGGTCGAAACGTCAATAAACTGTTGTTAAGAGATGCTTTTTGCAACGAAAAACTTACACTAAGCGCTCGAAAGTGTTTAAAAACTTACACTAAGCGCTCGAAAGTGTTTAAAAGCCCACCGTTCCAAATGTTGTCAAGTTTACAAGTAGGAATGTTACTGATTTAAAATTTTTGAAGTACCTACTTAACTACTTACAGGTATAGGCACCTCGAGGTAAGACGTAGCTTCTGTACTGTCAGAATAATGAACTAAAGCTAAGATTTTCTACTAAATCTAAACTATACCCAAAAACCGGCTAAATGTGGCTCGGACCGACTTCGTTTCTGTGTAAAGTATTTAGGATTTAGGATATTTTTACTTGTGCTGTATTGTATGCGAGAATGCGAGTTCTATGCTTTTGTCGTATTTCATGACTATAGGTCAGTAAATAATAAATAAGAAATATCCTTTAAGAAGCGTTGATTTACTTGTGAGTGGGGCAAAACTTTACAGAAGAAGACGGGAAGCCAGGAAGTCTCGGAAACTTATATGTGGGCAAACTCCGAATTTTTCTATGCCATTTTTTTACTTTATTCGTAACTTATACTTTTATTCACTCAGTATCAGTAGGGCCATGCCCATTGGTGTCCTCGGGATATCAATATTTTAGACTACTGGGTTTGAATTAAAAGTATTACATAATAAGTACATTTATTTATATAGCCTTTTTATTCCGAATTGACTACATATTTTTTCTTCGTTACGTCTTTACTTTTTTTTTCAGAATAAGTACATTAACAAGTTGAAATTTAGAAATTATTATTAGTATTTATAGATAAGCTAAAAATAGTAGATTGTACACGGAGGGGATAAAGCAGTGTATTATGTCACGGGCGCGATACTGAATCCTAAGCGCAGCGAAGGAGTCTAGATTTAACTCCCGAGCGTAGCGAGGGTGTTATGAGTTAATTCCTGAGCGTTGCGAGGGAACTAAGATTGTATACTCTACTTTTCTCACCTTTTACGAGACAATAAAGACCAAGGCAACTAGAAAAAGAATTTCATTTAAACATCGGTAAGTAAAACAAAATTAAAAGTAAAAAAATATATTTGGAATTATATTTGGTCCAGTTGTAATATTTTTATTTGGAATCTAAGCAGTTCTAATGCGTAGGTAACTATTTACAGCGCCAGCAAACACTCGCGGATTTTCGGAGCCATGCGATTTTTACGAAATTAGACTTTAAGAGTATAACAATAAGAACTATGAGAAGTGAGATTCATATTACTAACCGGCGGGTTATAATGAAATTCAGTACAATATTACTACCCGGCTAAAGCCAAGGCCTATAATGAGTTACTTTGGGTAAGGTTTACATGATATATAATTAGCAATTGTCGAGCAGGTAGTGTGAAAAAATCAATCCAGTACTTATTTAGTTCAGTTGTCAGTCCCCATAAATTAGCACATTGTGAATTGTACGAAATTCGTGAAAAAAAAAACCGAAGAAGCATTATACTATTTAGTCAATACTTACATAAATGCTTCATTTTAAACTTCGACAGGTACGTATCCTACGTGAAGTTAAATAAATTTAATACATCTGGTGATTATGTAATTGACTGATAATTAACTATAAACTAGCGTACCTACTTATTTACATCGATAGAATTTAAGTAATTTGAGGTCCAGCTCCAAGCGCTCGCGTTATGTACTTACTTAGCAGTTGTTTGAGTCAACAGTGTAACTACTTAGGTCAAGTCATCACTTGGTGTACACAGTTGGTGTGTGCGACAGGGATAAGTTTAGTGCTTAGTTATATCTTCGATAAACCGTAAGGTAAATGTACGACTATTCCGGTATATTAAGGACTGTTTAACTTCGAGGACATGTTACAAAAAACTAAATGTTTCCCAGTAATGGAATTTGGTTTAACATTAATATCAGTCATATATAATTAGTACTAATTAATGTTTTCCCAAAGATCGCGTTTGTTTCTTAATCCGTAATATAATGTACCTACTTAGCTCGCTTACTGAATTCCGGCAATGAAAATCGTTGGAGCCGTTTCCGAGATTCAGGTTATATACATATACACAAGAATTGCTCGTTTAAAGGTATTATCCTATTGTCCGTGATTACGGTCTAGTCTCGGAATCGCGTTCAACTCGGCAAGTACATGTCCCTCATTCCGGCAGTCAATATTTCACTAGTTCAGAACGAAGAAAAAAAACGAAATGGCTTTAAAATAAAATGTATCTTTAGTAAACACTAATTTCAAAAAATACTAATTTGGATGTTACAAACTTCCCTATAAATCAGTAATTGCTTAAGATGTCGCGTAGTTATCTTGTGCCCGCCGACAAGACTTTACATAGGGCCTTACTATGACGTCTTGATGCGATTCAGTTTAAGTTCGCTCGCTGTCAGATTCATACTAAAAGTGACAGCTAAAACTTGAACTGAGTCGGAATTAGGACGTCATGGTAAGGCCCCTGGAGGACAACGCGCGCAACAACAAAATTGAGATTTCAAAACGTCAAAACTAGTATTAAGAGGGTGCCTCCGTGCTGAGCTCGCAACGTCGCATTTTTGGTGATTTTTTGCGATTATTTCACAGAAATTGAATGAAAGTATCAAATATTCGTCTGTAGTGCACTTCGTTTTTAGTGTATTTATGTGTCTAATGCAATAATTGATCGTGATGGACTTTTATTTTCGTATTAAAGGGATAAAATACTATATCTCGTTTAATAAGAAAATAAAAGTCCATCACGATCAATTATTGCATTAGACACATAAATACACTAAAAACGAAGTGCACTACAGACGGATATTTGATACTTTCATTTAATTTCTGTGAAATAATCGCAAAAAATCACCAAAAATGCGACGTTGCGAGCTCAGCAAGGAGGCACCCTCTTAAAAGAATTGGGAATATGTATATTTATATTATGTTTTTCTGGTTACATTTTAGTTCTAGTTTATATGGTATACCTAGTACGATAACTGAATATTACATATTTAAGGTTTTCTTATTATCGAGGTTTAATCAAAAACTTACGGTTTCATTTCATGTACTACCTATGCCGGAATAGTGTACCTCAGTGTGGTAGGGCCTCTCGACGCTTCGCTTCGATGTACTAGTAAAATACTTATTCGTGTGTAACAGTGAAATGTAGCCACTGTCTTACAATACTGTATACGTCCGGCACGTAAGCCTAGCGCTGACCTTGAATGCGCAGAAGTATAAAATAAGGTATCCTTGGGGAGAAAGCGGCGCTCGGGGCGGGTACGTAAGCGCCGATTGGCTCCCCATTCGCTCCCTGCTTCCCGCACCGATACGACGCCCCGCAAACCTCTTACGTCGAGTTCTTTTCGTTAGTTATGTTTTGTGACTAAATTATTAATTCATTTTTTATGGTTATATTAAATTAAACTGTCCACTGAAAGCGCTATACTGAGCCTCAAGCACACCGTCGAATACTACACACGTAGGAAGACTAGAAACGGCAGCGTTGGCGATCAGGGCGAATATGATAGTACACAGATTCAGAAGATGCACTGCGTCAACTAAAATTACATTATTTAGAGCATAATTATTGTACCTCACTTTATGAGTTTAAGCTCGTAAACATGGTCTTAAATATAACGCTCTCAAAAGTGAACTTATGGTATTTAAAGCGGGTACGAAGTGCCCGTCGTATGTGCCCCTCTGTATTTGAACGGTACCATCCTTAAGAGGGTATCGGTGTTAAATATCTGGGGCACTTAGTCACAGAGAACCAGCGAGACGATGCTGACATTGCAATGAACGGGAGCGTAGAGCGTTGGCGATCAGGGCGAATATGATAGCACACAGATTCAGAAGATGCACTGCGTAAACTAAAATTACATTATTTAGAGCATAATTATTGTACCTCACTTAATGACTATGCGTCTGTAGTTTGTGGGCTGATTATACGCAATAATCGATCAGCGCCCTACGTGTACAATATAATAACGGGTCCAGGATGCTGCTGGGGCTGCCGCGCTCGTGCAGTGCATCTGGCATGTTCGTAGATGCGCAGCTTGACAGATTTCATGCCACTTTTCGAAAGCGCGCCGCAGCGATGTGTCAACAGCATCCTGAGCGTGATAGCGGGCCGGTTGGACAGTCGCTATGTACAGCACTGGGCTAATCTGCACCGCTCTTTGATACTCTATGAGCCTAATTAACTAACATAGTGTTTAAGTTGTATTACTAACCCGATATGGATCTCGATGTCCGAAATACTTAAATGATTTTTATTTTATTTTTTTAAATACCTACTTATGCTTAGAAAAAATACTGTTTTGAAAGGCAGGCAAGAAAAATGATTTAAGATATGCATTGTTTCTTTAAAAAATAAGTGCGTTATGATTGAAGTTTTGAAATAAACTATGTGTTAGAGGTACTCCAATAAACAACAAAATAATAACTAATAGTCATTTATGTTTACATATTTTTATTTTAACAGCTGGCTCAAAAATAATTGAATACTTATCGTAAATTTCGTAAAAACATACTGAATGCGTGTGCGACTGTACACGTGCGCAGAATCGCCTACACATTCAACGTCAGTGCTAGACTTTCGTGCCGGGGAGTAGGTTTACATTAAATTTAAAATTTTGACTACCTAACTGATATGATATAATCCTCGTTATACCATTTTCATTCTTACCAGTCCTATTTGGTAAACAAAATTCTAACATCAAAACGTCTCATTTTTATTATTTTTTAATTATTTCATTGTAAATAAAGGAACTAGAGATAAATTATCAGCAAAATTATGTACAAAATATTCCCTCAGGTTTATTTGATAACATAATACACCTTATTCTTTACAAAAATTTGCATATTGAGGTTAGAATTTTGTTTACCAAATAGGAGAGGTAAGAATGAAAATGGTATATGTATACGATTTTTGATCAATTTGAAGATATTGATCAATTCAAATATTAAAAGTATTTCATTAACATTTGATTATAATCAAATGTTTATTACGTGTACATGGTGCTGTGTCCTAATTGTTTTACTTAATGTTAAATACCTATAGATTAATGTTACTAAATAGAGAAATATTGGTACCTACGTACCATTGGTAGATTTTAAAGTTATACTTAATGACCTATACTTACTTACCTACCTATTTTCAGAATTATCTACCACATTACATCTAAAATACTTTAGGCAGGTACTTAATTACCACATAAGTAGCCGTCCACATTGTTTGAGAGCTCTAATGATTTCTGGTTGTAAAGTTCAAAGGTCGTTTTAAAGGACGCCATTAGGAGCATGTGGTCTCATAGGTCTCCCTATCTCAAGAGGCTTTCTTTCACAAAGAATGCTCACGTACATGTACGGTTATATATATGTAGGTACTACGGTTACGGTCATATATTGTTTATTATTTTATTTATTTATTTAAATTCAAGTTTCTATTCGGTTTGCCTTAGGGCTTTTGAAGATAACTAACGAACCTAACCTAAATTCACGGAATCAGACATTCGGAGAGGTAGACATTCGGGGAAATTGACGTATTGGACCTATACCTACCTATTTAAATGCTGAGTTCTGTATACTTACGTAGCTTTTATGTCCAGCTTTTATAAGAATTTCAAAATTGAAACCAATTTTTAATCAACATGGCAGGAACATCAAAATAGACACCGGTATTAATTGTAAGTTTAATGTTCCTAATGAACGGTCAAAGTCACAATAGTTTATTATATTTTTGACCTTGGCTTGTGTACCTAATAGAATAAGCTTGTCTATTAAAGTCTGATCATTATTTTATGATTCGGGGCGCGGCCATGTTGCGGAATTTCATTAGAACCAATTTTGATAGACTGGTCATATTGTACCAACCAGTCGTGTAAATTAGTAATAATGTGCACCAACAATTGTTTTGCCGAAAAAAAAGCAGTGCAATGAAAATAAATTATTTTGCTAAACGATGGCATAAACTGACATGGAGCCGATTCCGAGTTCACTATGTGGTAAATAGAATTCACTTCTTCTATGTAATATCGAAACCGAAATCGGGGCCCAAGTCAAAGTCAAACTAAATAGTTTTATGAGATTACTATATTAATACCTATCGAAAAGAGCGCCCTTATAATATTTTATATTTATAGTTCGGTTACTATTGTCTACTTTTTTATTGACGTAATATTTTAACCTCAATGTAATTAAATCATTCACCATCTTACTAAAGGTGAAAAATAAATTTGTTTTCTTACTTTATGCTCCCCATCTGATTTAAATTACCAAGAGAATCTGAATGAGAATGCTATGTACAATAAATAAAATCAGTAATGTTTTTTTTTTTTCATTTTATTTTACCACTTTGGCAGCGTGACCAAAATGCCAAATTACAGCTTTGTTCGGTTTTTCATACAATGGGAAAAATTTGCTAATCGATTCCCCTTCAATACTAAACAAACACTGAAATTTTCTATGGTTCTATTGACTGCAATGTTAAATTTGTAGAAAATTTTATTGTCAACACGTAATTTACCGTTATTTTTTATTTTTTTTATTAAGTAGGTATTTATTATTATTTATGTTGAGAAATTCTGATATTATTATGTTTTTGCTCTTCTTTACAATTCGAGAAACATGCATCATTAATCGTATCCAAATTAATAGGTACACTGATCATGGAACGCGTCTGAAGTTTATTTCACCATTTTAACTACAAACGGAACTACTACCTATTTGATTCAAATCAAGGACTGGTAAAATAAAAAAGCTAGTATAATAACTTTTTGTTTTATTAATATTCATAGCTTGGAAATGGACTGATCAAGCTAGAACATTGTGTAAAGGTTCGTATAAAATTTCCTATTTTCGTTTTTTTTTCATTACATTCTTGTCTTAAATATTTACTTATAAATAAATGCAAGTCCATGGCAAAAAGGACAGTCGTTTGTCTGATGCTGCTGCAAGTATATAGTTACCTAAACTCTTTTACTGTACAAACAAGAGAAAAATTCAATAGCAGACAGAGTAGAATATTGTACAGATGAACTGGTCTAGCGCGAGGACATCTTTGCAAATACATATCGGCAGGCGATAAATAATGCGCGTGGAAGAAAAAACAATGATGAAAATTAATTAATAATTAAATTGAGAACTAACATAATACGTAATGTACCTAATATACAAACACATATACACATTGCTAACATAAAGTATTAAATTTAAGTAACAAGTTTATAAAATAGTTGTCATTTCTTTCATTGTAAATTGGTCTACAATAATCTCACTAATTATTTTCCAGTTACCTTTTTTGCAGTCTGACTTTTTCCTTTGCTATAGAAGATATCCAGGAACAAACCTGAAATTTAATGTAAAAGAACGACAATTAGTGTTAGCAAGATAATATTTATCAAGTAATAAATAAATAATAATAAATATCATGGGAAAAATTACACCAAACCCACCCAAACCCAGTCCCAAACTAAGCAAAGCTTGTACTATGGGTACTACTACTTATATAGTGTACTTATATAAATACATACAATATCCATGACTCGGGCATAAACATTCGTATTCGTCATACAAATGTCTGTTCCTACCGGGATTCGAACCCGGGACCTCTAGCTTCATAGTCAGGGTCACTAACCACTAGCCTAGTGACTAGGCTATCCGGTCGTCAAGGTACCAAATGCACCAATGATGAGCTAATAATTAGCTGCTAATTAAACACAAAAATACTATAAGACCATTCAAATTTTAGAGGGTTTAACTCTTTCATTTAAACTGCTTTATTGCTTTATTTTATGTTTAAAATAACAAGAATAACGAGAATTTTTCAAAACAAGTGCACAATGATAGCAAAAGTGATCTTATAACAAAATAAATAAACCTACTTCAAAAGAAAGTAAAAAAAATGGGCACTGCAGTAGAATCACAGTTTCGATCTTGTCAGTTTTGTCGAAATTAACTCTGTCTGTCTGCCTGTCTACCTTGTTACCTTTACACGCTTAAAAAGCTGAACCGAATTAGTTGAAATTTGATATACAGATAGTTTCAGTCACGGGAAAGGATATAAGATAGTTTTTATGCCAGAAAATGGCATAGTTAATAATTTAAATGAATAATGTTGCAATAGTAAATTATGAAGGTGAGTTTTAGTAAAATGTTTTTCCAATAAATGCCAATGTGGACTACTAGTTACATCAAATTAAGCCAAACATGGGCAATTCAGGGGAAATAATTCGTGTAGTTTTGAAAATTGGTACAGTTATACCTTGCAGTATCCAGATGAATATACTAAAATTCCTTAATTCTGGGGGGTGTGCTAAGGGTTCGGGGGTTTGAAGGTCATGGAGGTTACAACATTAAAATCTAATCTAAGCTGCTGTTTTCCCTTCTGCCGGCACTCCCGGAGTGCTACCCGTCGCATTTTTTATTTGTATCTCCGCGGAAGGTGTTAAAAAAAATTAAATAAAAATTTGGCATTACTTTTGGTTGCAGAGTTGAGTAGTTAGGTGTTTTTGTTCATAAAATTAAAGCCCGATTCAATCACTTCTTCTACTAATATTTAAAAAAAACCTACTGTGCATTCAATTAAACATGGTGTTTAATTGAGAACCAGAAATCCAAGCTCAAGGTTTGCCGAGCTATGGAGCGCAGTATACTAGGGGTTAAAAGGACCGACCGAATCCGGAACACCACATTGCGCTTTAAAACTCACATCGCCGTTCTTGGGAAAGCGACCACCAGGCTTAAATGGGATTGGGCCGGGCATGTCTGCCGAATGCATCCAGAAACATGGGCACACTTAGTCACATGGTGGGTACCACCCACCGGATAGTGGCGACACAGGCAGGCCGAGGCCGAGATGGAGAGATAATCTGGACGCGGAACTGACCGAGTGGCCGGAAATAGCTCTGGATAGGAAGATATGGAGGTCTGGAGGTCGAGAGGGGAGGCATTTGCCCAGCAGTGGGACACAAATATAGGCTATATATATTAATAAAAATATGTAGGTCCAATACAAATTGAAACATACCACTAAATACGATGACAGCTCCCAGCCACTGCCGCGCAAGCAGAACATTGCCAAATATGATCACAGATGCAAGAACTGTAAAGAATTTCCTGGTTGTGGTCACCACGGAGCATGGGAGGGGACCAAACTCGGACACCTGTAATTGTAATAACAAAACCTTTTATCGTTTCATAATTGGCAAGAAAGAGCCTATTAGTTTAAAATTCTAATTGATCGAAATAACATTAAAATATTTCTGTTTTTTTTTTACAATTGACTAATGAAAATTCTTCGTTTTAAGTGGGTCATCATGTTCTGTTAACTCTTTCAGAACATACATATTCTTATATTTTATGTCTGATGTTTGTCATATCATGAGAACAATAATTTAATTACCTGTTGGTATAATATAAGTTATTAAACATTTAACAACGAAAAGCAATCTCGCTTTGTGTATGAAATTTTTGAGATAACCTTTTCGCCACCATTGAATTCACCAACTTCAAATTTCGAAATAAAGTTGACAGCTGCGAGTGACACCGCTGAGTTGGAGGCGAGAAGGTTACAGGGTTAATAAACTCGAAACTTACCATAAAGAATATGAATAACTGGCCTAGAGCGCCCATCAACGCTAACCCGGCCATATACACTAATACCTCAGGATACAAGGTAACAAAGGAGATAAACCGGAAGATTTCACCGCTCAGCACAACACCAATTGATAAGATGATGGAAGACCTGAAAAATAATATGTATTAATATAGCTGATGTGTAAATGTGTACTGCATGATTTGAAACAGCAACAAAGCATTTGCAAAGATTTTTGGTTTATGTTATCTTAACCTTAGTCTATGATCTGATAGATAATGCCGGTATGTGCCTAGCATGTATTTACACAATGATAAATGCTATTAATATTTAAAACAATTCATACCACCAATTGGTATTCACCATCATAGAGTATGCTGTTGGTGAGGACTCAGTTTTAATCCGCTCCTAAAATTTACAAATTTCATATACAAAAAAGAATTTAATAGTTAAAAACTCTTGAATTAAAGAGATGATTAGCAGTAAAATTGGTCCAAAGTGGGCTTGGTGAAATCAAATGCATAATATGTCACCAGTCTTTGCCTGCAATTTCGTCTGCACAATATTCATATCTTCATAAAATGTAGAGTTGTAAACCCGCACTTCAAAGACAATATTAAGTATATAACATACCTACTAAAGAATTACCAATTATATGTGAAATCCTATATGCCACTGTATGTAGTGTCATTACCATTAACCGGGGTGATTTTTGATAATTTTGGGGCTATATTTGATTGTTTTAAAATTGCTATTAAATCGATCTTGTCCACATGCAGTGAATGTTTGGCATGTAGACGCAACTAAAGGCGTTTGATGAAGACATTTTAATGTCTCCCTGGTTTATGGTTACGGTTACGGATTTTATATTTGATTATGTTAAAGGTATTTGTAGCAAGGCTTTGCCAGTAAACCCCTACACGACACATTTTGATGCGGTTTTTTTTCAATAGAGGGATTCAAGAGGAAGGTTTATATGAATAATTCTACACAGACGAAGTCGTGGGCAGAAGCTAGTTAAGTATAACTATAAAATAAAAATTGAATGACATTTAAAATGTATCAAATGTTAGCTGACCACACTTAGACCATTGAATTTGAAATTGTGCAAAAGTGCACAATTCCCCTTTTCGCCTCATCATCATCATCATCATCAGCCTGAAGACATCCACTGCTGAACAAAGGCCTCCCCCTTAGCACACCATACTGAACGACAAGTCGCCACCTGCATCCACTGGTTTCCCGCAAATTTTACGATGTCGTCAGTCTATTTAGTGGGAGGCCACTCGAGAACTTTTCCTTCCTTCTTGCCTATACACCCGCAATCATGCTAAACATGGTCTTTAGGTCTTGTTACCTTAGGCTCTGTCTACCCCTTAATGGATATAGACGTGATTTGTTGTCTGTATGGGTGCACCAAATATATTCAGGTTAACTGGTTTTAACAAATCATATACAGAGCGCTTTATGATTTTAATTCTAATATTTAATATTTATGATGAAGTGTCATTTACCTGAACAGCTCCTGTAAGTCCATCCATAGTCAGTGAAAGTAACAGTAGAAGCTCACCAATCCCAACACCCGTACTCTCAGCAGTGACCTTATTGCTCTGATCTTTGTACATAAACAGAACCACCCCTGTCACAATAAGAAACACAAACAGGTATTTTCGAAGAGGGTAGACTTTGCGACCAATGAGGACTCCAAGAATCATCACAGGTATAGGCTTAGCTGCCTTACCAACTACCTGTAGAGATAGCATTATATGAAAAAAATTTGAATAATGAAAATAATGGTTAAATAAATCTATTTAATTAATATTGTTGTAGGTAGAGTTCCCAATCATGGGTTCATAGGCTACCAGTCATTTCAAAGGCATTCATGAGACCGAGACCAATATGAAGAGGCCATTGGTACAGTCGAAGTCAAAGATATCATGACACTTTAGTGCCTTGTCGCTCCAAGCACTTCAACAACTTCATATGAAATTTTAACCATGAAGTTACAACTACAAGGCACTAAAGTGTAAAAATTTGAAGTAGACTGTACCAAGTCATATAAACATAAGATGGGCACAACTATGGAGGTCTATCCCTTACTTCAGCTTGGGGGGGGGTGTTAGCAGATAGTCTTCCACAGTTGCCAAACTATTGGATTATTATTAACTGCTTTTGCAACAAGTTAATGTAACTTGCCTGTGTTGGATAATTTATCCACTGCAACGCCAAGTTGGAAGTAACCATACCCAGAAGGTAAGTAAGTGCTGAAGAGAAGTAGTAGACCCTGCGAGTCGTGTCTTTCTCATGCTTCCAAGATAGCTAAAAATCAAAACAAGATTTTTCTAAGTTAAATGTAAGTAACACATAATTACCAATTTTATGATTTTTCGCCAATCAGCCTTCCATACCATCAAAATTTGAGCGAAAATATAGTTCGCCACGCATTGTACCAACACCAACGATAACGTGCAAGTGAACTTGTCGCTGTCCCCATATTTTCCACGTGTTATTTTTTCTTGTAGCATGCCATAAATAAAATAGCATACAAAAATGGAAGCAGCAATGAATATAAATCTAAATTCACTACTAGCTTTTGCCATGGTTGTTTACGTTTACACTGCGGTACCTATTTAGAATCTTGTATTTTGCAATTTATGAGGAGAATACTAAATAATCTGGACCATTAAAAGGCCCTTCAACAGTATTACTGATAATAAAGTAGTGATTTAGACACGTATTACATAGTTGCGGCAAAAAGAAAGTTTTAAAATGCCGCACCAAATGCGAAAACTACACGTAGGTATTAAGCTCGCTAGCAAAGCAATGACGTTGAATGACGTTTAAATGTCAAATATATACTTTTCATTTAAACTTATAAAGCTAAAGGGGCTGATTCCATACAGCCCAATTTGAAGTACACTAGAAAACACATTATAAAATTATTTAATTCCGCATTAAAATGCCGTTCTTATAAACACATACATCTCCCAACGGCTTTATGAGTTAAGATTTAGATTTTCCATCCATTATGCTACGGCCACATTAGCGGGATTCGGCGAAGGTTCGCCCGATCGCGGCATGTGTGGACAGACAGTTCGCTTTATCGCAAATCATTCGGGCGAACTCGGACTATGTTCGTGCTCCAGTCGGTATCTAGCGGAGATCAAAGGATTTTATCGCGACAGAGTTCGTGTTCGTGCAAGTGTCTACACTTCGTACTTTGAAATTTCTTCTGTACGTCAATTTTGACAAGTGAAATTTCAATAATTATTTACAGACATACAATACAAAGCAAACGCTTCCTCTATTTTTTTGTTTCTTTGCGCTCTTGCTTCATTTTCCCGCCAAATTCAGAGTTACGCGACATAGTTTGACCGAAGTTTTTATCGCGATAATTTGGTCTATTATGCTACGGCCACATTAGCGGGATTCGGTGAAGGTTCGCCTTATCGCGGCATGTGTGGACAGACAATTCGCTTTATCGCGAATCATTCGGGCGAACTCGAACTGTGTTCGGGCTCCTGTCGGTATCTAGCGCAGATCAAAGGATTTTATCGCGACAGAGTTCGTGTTCGTGCAAGTGTCTACACTTCGTACTTTGAAATTTCTGAAATGTACGTCAATTTTGACAAGTGACATTTCAATAATTATTTACAGTCATAAAATACAAAGCAAACGCTGCCTCCATTTTTTTGTTTCTTTGCGCTCTTGGTTCATTTTCCCGTCAAATTCAGAGTTGCGCGACATAGTTCGCCCGAAGTTTTTATCGCGATAATTTGGTCTAAGTGTGGCCACATATAGTTCTTGGCTACAAGAACTCAAACTTTTTATCGCGACAACGCGACACGAACCTTCGCCCGCTAATGTGGCCCGGGGGTTAGTGTGGCTACGTATTTCGTGGTTACACGAACTCGAACTTTTTATCGCGACAAAGCAACACGAACCTTCGCCCGCTAATGTATCCCAGGGGTTAGAATAGGTAACTAAATACAATATTTATTTCTGTGATTTCTTTTTAATGAAACGTTTTCGGACACAGATCCTGAGCTGATCGTAATGGTTCGTTACTTATTGTATACGCAACTTAGGTTTAAAAAGTAATAATCAACACGAGCAGTGCATGAGGATTCTAATAATTATGTTCATTAGCAAGTAAAAATCCCCTCTTTTTTGAAGTTGGTATTGGTTAGTAGGTATGTACCTATATAGCAAACACGGTACCAGCTCTGCTTTGATGGTTGTTAGTTAACCAACATTTTTGACTTTTTTTAATGAAATTATTGACGGTAACCAAGCATGACCTATTATTATGACATGTACCTAGGTAGATAATGTAGATACTTCATTTAGTACCTAGTAAGCTTATAAGTACCTACCTATTCCTATCATCTTAAAAAATAGTAGGTACGTACAGAACTTACGTAGGTAGTTCGACCTCAAAAATTACTGACTCATTAAATTGTTTGAGCCATTTTTTCATGTACACTACTACAGGAGACGATTGACGCGAAAGATAATTCGATCGTTAACAGAAGGTCCTCCATGTGTTTAATACCTATGCGCATGCGCTAAAAACATGTAGACAAGTAGGTAGGAGGTAAGTATAGGTCGGCCAATCTAAGTTGGTGCATCGGGCGTTGTCGAGAATACAAGTACACTAAAAATTTTACGCACTTACCTTCATACTGTAGGTACAAAGGTACATTAAATTTTATTGGGAAAGAAGTTAGGTATACTTACCTACGTAATTAAATATTGTCGTGACTAATAAAAAAATAATATAATAATTTATTAAGTACCTACATACCTACATTCATCTAGTTCAAAAATCATTAAGTAGTTGCTTAGCATTTTGTTAAGAATTTAAAAAACCGATCAAGTTATTAGGTAAATAGGTATATGTATATATGCATAACTACTTACTGCCTTGATTTTTTTCTATTTGTACCTTGCACCTATAACTACTTTAAAGTTTAATATTTCGTCAAAATCAACTTACAAAAAAATGAAGTACCTAGGTATCCAACGACACTTCACAAATATGTGGGTACAAGAAATAAAAAGAAAACTCCTAGTTATGTATGGCGACAATATCGCTTTTTTTATGTAGGAACCACCTTGTCAAATTATACTCGTAGCTACCTAGCTAAGTAAGTAAGAGTAAGTTTAACTAAGAATCTCCGAACTAAGTCAGACGTGTAGCTACTTGGCGAAACTATTTATAAGAGTTCCATTCTTGTCACAGTTATATTGACTACGGTCCCCTAAAAACAAATCGAACACTTTAAGATCGCCTCTAATATTTTTGTTTATTACAAGTAGCTAATTTTAGTACTTACATTATTTCAAAGGCTAGTTATACAGTTCCTACTTATTTGTTGATGTAGATGCAGAGGTCGGAGTCATCTCTATACATACCTATGCCTATACCAGCCTTCTAATACCTATTTTATGTCTAAGAAGGTAGGTACTAAGTACTTACCTTCTTAGACCGAAAACAGATTTACTTTACTCTCTATGAAATCAAATTTCTTTTTAGATTTTAAGTTTGCTTACAATCGTTTCTTTCAACCTGTAGAGTCATTAAAAATAAATAAACAGTTAACGTAGATCGGAACGTTTTACCGCGCTCTACCTGCTCTACAATAGCTAAAATCAACTTTATTACATCAGTGCACTAGGTCAATTTGAGTTTACTATGTAACATTATGAAGTATTATGGCCTTCGAACTCGTAAAAAATGTTAGAGCTAAGTATAATGTAGATATGCACGTAAAAGGTTATTTTTATGTTATTATACTCCATGAACAACGTTTGACAGACGATTTCCGTTCTAACTCTTACTTGAATGAAGGTTCTGTTGTTAAGTTCTAAACGAGGTGTACACGTTTTAACCTCTTGATTCCTAAGTTACTTGATTAAGTAACAAGATAAGTTAAGTTTGGTTGATAAAAGTGTAAAGTGATAATGTTATTCTCTTTCGACTTTGTGTTTTGAACGTAAGTTGTATTTAATTACTGCAACAAAACAATTTATTGCGTTTATCTTAGGTCATTAAATTACACTTGCTTACTAATAACTTGATACTCAATTTGTCCATATATTATCGGGGTTCGGAGTTGTCAAGTTCTATTGCTTTTTTATATAAGTATAATGTACATACAGATGACGTAATTAAGTGCGGCAAATTCAACAAGCATAGAGCTCGGAAGGCATGGGGTTACGTGACTCATATCAACTGAACCGAGTGGTAAAATTTGAAACTCTAAACCAAATTAGTTAGGGCAGTTAATTACCGAGTAAACTTTTTATAAAATGTCTCAATATAATTAGAAATTACGTTAATGATTGAGTGAAATAAAGAATAATAAAATTTGACATAGGTATTATTTGAAACAAAAGTACTTAAACTAACTGAAAGATAAAAAATAAACCCGATTGTTATAACTAAATTGTAGTATTTTATCAGCCGCACCTCGAACAAGAGACAAGGTTGTATCTACTCAGTTATTTATCATCGTTACATAGGTATCTACTCGTTTATCAGCAAAACGCAGTGACAACTAAGATGCCTCATTTAAGTCGAATCCTTAAGTTAGTAATAATAATAAGTGAAATGTATGTTTTTAGGAATAGAATAAAATGTTTAAGATTTTTTTCTCTATGTTTATTATCTAGTCACCTCAGGCCCACCCCGGAAGGAATGGAATAAAGACGTGATTAATAATGTATGTGTGTATGTATGTTTCATATCTTGTAAATAATGTGTGTAACATAAGTCATTAAAAATAAATGTTCTTATGTAGCTGTGTACCTAATGTAGAAAAAGCTTAGTACAATTTACCTAAATACAAATAATTACGCTTATTTCGAGAACCAATATTTAAATAAGGAATTAAATGATCGGATTATTTAACTGCAATGAGAAAGTTGTATAATGTTAAGGTACAATATAACTATTTGACTACACCCGGCGTCAAAAATATCGCCCCTCATCGAAAATTAGATTTAAGCTAAACTAGTCTTTATAATATATACTTTACATAATTAACAAAGGTATGATGAAAACACGTATAATAAACTTAAAATAACTTGGACTTCATTATTTTGGATAAAACTCTACGAAGTTTTCAGATCGGAGCGTTAAAAATAAGATTTTATTTCATTTTAAGTGATAACTACCTAACATAAAAATAGCACGCTTGACTTTCATTAAATAGGGTTTAAAGTCGTCTGAATCTATTTTTCTCAAAGGGGCAGTAAATTTGACGCAGTGTATAAGCAATCACTCTAGATTACGAGTATAGGTTATCTCAAAATATTTGAATGAGACTAACTACATTTTCAAGACACTAGTAAAAGATTGCACAGTGTTAATATGTTTATCTGTCTTTGTATGCATAACCCGTAATGTAAATTTTCTCATTTACTCTTAATATAAAACCAAAAATTTATTTTTATACATTTCAGACATTTTTACTGCTAACGAAACATGTCTGATGGCAGCCACAAACGGTCAAACAGCTTTCGCAAATTATTTCCGAGCCTATTTTTTTCAAGCAAGTCTAAAGAAAAGACTCATAAACATTCTAAAATAAAATTAAGGAAATCAAATTTTGAAAACTCTTCGAATAGTAACCAGTACGAAAATCCTAGAATTGTAAAAGATAGTGTTACTGAAACAAACCATGATATTGGGCGCATCTATGAAAATTTAGCAATCGGAGAATTCCATGGAGAATTTAATACATCGAGCAATGATATTTCTTCCAGCAATCATTCATCTAGCAGCACTTTAGTGTCAGAAAGTATTAAAAAAAGTCAAAATGGAAACTTAATCCTGACGTCAATGCATGATGACATGGCAAGGCCGCAAGTGCCACGAAAACCAATCAATGAAATGCCTTCATCACATAACATTGATCGTAATGATATTTCACCTAATAAAAACCAATTTCCGGACGTATATTATCATTCTGTAGAGAAATTAACAGAGAGGATATCACCATTAGATGAAATTAAAATTTACAGAGCTGTAGAGTCCTATGCCACACCAGCTTCTGTTGGTGCTGAAATAAAAAGAGTAAGCACGAAGTTCTTGATATCACCAAAAAAAGAAGCAGACGTTAGGACAATTCAACCAACAAGGGCCAGAAGTTTTTCATTTGAGAATAACAAAAACAAATCAGTACGAAATTCAAATCTAAATAAACAAGACAGTACTTGTAGAGATAATGTAAAGAAATCGTATAACTATTCAGCTCCTACATCTCCTGTACCGACAAATCATAAAATTCCAAATATGCCGAAAACAATTTCACCATATGGCCACGTAAAAAAATCGATGAACGAATCAGAAGAAAAGAGAAACTCTTTAAACCGTACTAGTTTGCAAAAACCATCTCACCGGACAACCACGCCAGTACAAATCAGAGAATCAAGTGACGATAATGTTAGCTGTGAAGATACAGAAACAAAAGAAAAAGCAAGGCAGAAGCTTGAAGCATTTTATTGGCAGAAATTAAGAGAATTGAAACAAAAAGAGGACGACTACTTGTTGAAACAATCGTTTAACAGTTCATTAAAGAGCGCTGCTTCAAACTATGACTCAAGTTTAAATTATAATTACATTTTATCTCCATCATTTAAAACAAATAGTTTGCCGCGAGAAATAAACCCTGTGGTTAAATCTACTTACACATCAAACTCCTTCTTAAGAGGAGTTCCGGAGAGACGAACTGATACTTTCATCCGAAATAAGAGCTCTTACGTTGACGCTGATATTATATACCGACATCCTGAAAAGTTACATTGGACACATAACGTAACTACATCTCCTCGTGAAGAAAGTTCAATGCTAGCTCTTCAAACCAGGTCATTAAAACAAGAACCTCGATCCTTGAGCTTGCATTCTAAACGAGTCAGTTTTGAAGAACAGTGTGCTGATGAAAAGAAGAACACTCCCCAGGTTAAAACTTCCTTTTCAGGTGAAACCCGTAGTGGTAATGTAAATGAAAGATTAAACAGAATACTGATGATTCCGCCGCGCCCTCCAGTTCGAACAACAAGTGTCAGTAAAATTATAAATAATTCCAGAATAATTAATCCAACCAATGCAAGCCACTCGCTATATTCAGAGTCAGAAAGTGGGTCGGACGCCGGCGAAATACAGCGGATATTACATAGCAGCATGCGGAAAAATACTAATGGTAAGCAAATATTATATTTTTAACCGACTTCATGTTTCCAAAATTGGAATTAATTGCGGCTGCATAATTTGTGAAAATTTTAATTTTATTTATTTCTAGCGGAGTAGCTTTTTCATTTGTTCGATTTTCTGTATTATTTCTTGTAACTTAAAAGTATCGATGTACGTGGTAAGGTTCAAAAGTTTCCGGCCTAATAATGAAAATTAACGTTTAGGTTAAAAAATATATTTTTATTTTTCAATGTAGTCTCCTCCTATTGTTATACATTTTTCAGATCGTTTGATTAACATTTCTATGCCTTTAAAATAATATTCGGAAGTTTTGTCTTCGAAATGCTCGAAAACTGCAGCAGCGACCTCATCATCGGACGAAAATTTTCTCCCCCTTAAGTCCGATTTAAGTTTAGAAAATAAAAAATAGTCGCTTGGGGCTAGATCAGGGCTGTAAGGTGGGTGACGGATTGTTTTAAATCCACATTTAGATATAGCCGCCTTTACAACTGCAGCCGTGTGGACAGGCGCATTGTCATGAAGAAGACGGACACCCCTGCTGAGTTTTCCTCGACGTTTAAGCTTTATTGCTTCTCGCAACTGGTCTATAAGGCAAGCATAGTAACTGCCGTTTACTGTCTGATTGCGTTCTTTGATATCTATAAGCAATATCCCTTCGCAATCCCAAAATATTGTGGCCATTATCTTTTTGGTAGATTGGCACACCTTTGCCTTTCGAGGGGGTGCTTCCCCAGAACGACGCCACTCCATCGACTCTCTTTTCGAAAGAGGATCATAGTATAAGACCATAGTTTCGTCTCCGGTAACAATGGACTGGATAAATTCACTCTCACATGACTTGAACTCCTCTAAAAGTTCCTTGGAACACGCCACTCGTTCAGCTCGCTGAGCACTCGAGAGAAGTTTCGGGACCCATCTTGCACTAACCTTATTCATGTTTAGATGGTCGTGTAGAATCCTAAGGACTGTTATTTTCGTAAGTCCCGTTCTTGACGCTATTTCCTTCGTCTTTAGTCTTCTGTCCTTCAGTACCTCTTGTTCGACTAAATCGACGTTATCTTGCGTAAGAACCTCAACAGGGCGGCCTGGTCGGGGTTCGTCATCGATGGACTCACGCCCTAAACGAAACTGCTTACACCAATCCTTAACAGTCGAAAACGAAGGGGAGGAATTCCCGTACACGTTATCTAACCTTTCTTTGATTATAGTTGGACTTATGCCTTCCTTTGTCAGAAATTTTATCACTGATCGATACTCCAATTTGAACATTGTACAAATTACACCGCTTTTTATATTTAAATCAAAGATAATTTTATGAAAACGAAAGTTACAAACCACGAAATTATCCACACAATAGCTGAATAAATGACAAATAAAATGACATTCATTTATTTCTTGTTTTCTTCTTTTAAATATATACGGCCAGGAACTTTTGAACCTTACTGGTAAGAGTATCACTATACATTAGTTTGAAAAGTAAAGTAAGTTGTTGATAAATATATGGTTATGTAGTAAAGTTTAAAATAAATAAGTAATCTAAAACGTGAAAACAATCGAGCAAGCTACAAGGCAATGAAACGATACCCTACTTAATGAACATACGGTGAGTACCTAAATATTTTTTCGCCCTTAATAATTTACCGATGTAAAATCTGTCATAATAATTTTGTTAAACATAATATGTAGATAGCCTTTGTTACCTGGATCACAATTTAATAACGTATCGATTAAACCTCATCAAAATGCTACTAGGCTTGAACATACGTACATATAAACATATTAGCTTTTGCCCGCGACCTCGTTCGCGTAGACTTTGCAATTTCCCTGTTTAAAAGTATCTAAAGCTGACAAAACAATATGCTTATCGACATAGTAAGTAACTTACAAGCTTTTTAAATTAAAGTTACAAAGATAGAGCCACTTTTAAGAGTACATAATGTAAATCTCTTTTTCTCTATCCCGAGGGAAATTTGTAAAATCATTCTCGGCGCCTCTCTATGATCAAGTCAGTTAGAGCTCCATCGCAAAATCAGTCCATAACCTTCGTCTCCTAGTCATAAACTTTCGGGTAAAAAAGAAAACATTATTTGTAGAACCGTTTTTCATAAACTTATTAGGTAGGTAACTGAAACGACGTTATGTGAGCGCTCCTAGTTAATTAAATTCTCATACAACTCAGTTTTGCCTCGGGAGTGCTCGATATTATGTAATCTTTATTATAACAACTTTACCTCACCGTCACCTCCGTCGTTGACGATAATGAGCACTCCTCATCAAATAACATCTCAAGAGGGTTAGTCTGGATTTGCCAAATGTTTATCTTTGACAACGATAGGACTGACGGAAATTTGCGTAAATAAATTCATTGAAACCAGTCTTGCTTCATACATCAATCGCAAGTTTCTGATTTTCTTATATTGCGGATATTAGGTATGATTATGACAATAGATGACTATGTGGTCTGAATCAGTCAGAATATTACGCTGAATCTAGTAGGTACGGTACGCATAAATTTGCTCTACGTTCATGATTCTAATATGCCGCCATAATCTTAAGTATGATACATAATTAATTAAGTATTAAATACAGGTTTAGGTTTATAATTAGGTATACATACATTACATTATGGAGTACATTATGGACGTACATTATGGATGAGCTAGACACCCACAACACAATTTGAACTTAAACTTAAAAATTGTATAAAACAGAATATTTAAAAATAATCTAAGACATAATTATATACTATTTAGAGCGTAATAAAACAACTTCACCAAATTTCGTACAAAAATGTTACGTATAAAGGTCGACTCTGGCCTTAATTTTTAATAGCTTGCCGTCATGACGTAGTCGATTGACCTCAAAATGCATAATGTCAGTTTCATTTACGATGTCATCAAATAACATTAAGTTGCTGGGTCGTGTCTGTGTATCAACCCCCTGTCAAATAAGTACCTACGTAAATAGGTAACGGTCAATTTTTAGGATTCCGTAGTCGACAAGGAACCCTTATAGTTTCGCTATGTCCGTCCGTCTGTCTGTCTGTCCGCGGCTCAGCTCAAAGATTCTTAGTACTAGAAAGCTGTAATTTGGCATGGGTGTACAGGTTAACAGGGTAGGGTACCTCCCCTACAAGTAAAATGGGGATGTTTTTTTTCTCGTTTTTCCCCACAGTGTGTAGTGTCGTTAGAATGGTCTTTCAATAATACTGCAGTGGGTGTGGGAAATCCATTTTTTGATTCGAGGATCCGTTTGAGAAATATTAAGTTTATTAGAAGTTCTAATTACCGTTAGAGTCACAAGTGCCCCCGCCCCCCCCCCCCCTTGCCTGCTAAACGGCTTGCCAGTTAAGCTGAAAAAAATATAGTAGTAATAAGTATAAATAGTATAATATAACGAAGTTTAAAAGAAAACTATTACAGCTAGATTGGCTTAACAATTTAACGAATAATAGTCGATCAACTAATAAAATTTACTTGTAACCGATAGTAGTATCGAATAAAAATGAAAAATAATAAAAATTATCCACGTGTAGTGACAGGCAACTACGGAACCCTACACTGCATGTGGCCCGACGCGTTCTTTGCCGACTTTTTATAATAACTGAAAATTATTACATGTAAACCTAAAGTGAGTGAATTTGATGTAAAAAAAAACATTATTATTTTACTATGCTGCCAGACAGGTAAACAGACTGACAACTGACCGCAATATAAGTAATATAGGTACCTACTAACTACAGGCCTCCGCGAAGATACGACTGCGAGACACCCACGTTAACTCTAAAGAAGCTTTATTTAATCCTTTTTTTTCTGAAAGTTTGACGTAAATACAATTGTGTAAATACAAACTGAATGGAGGAAAAGCGGCTTATTGCGGCGTGGGTGTTAAGTAAACTGGAAGTTTATCAGCAATATAATGGTAAAGTATAATAAATAAAATACAGTCTAAAGTCGCTCCCTTAAAATTGAATCACCAAAAATATAATAAAGTAACAAGTAGGTAGGTAACTACTCCCTACTTTGCAGCAGCTGCTCGGTGAATCGAGGAGAAAGTCGTTAAGGAAGTTAGCAAAACACGCCATAGAGGTACATAATTAAAAGCCTTCACACAGGACGGGACGTGCGCAAGCCAGCACTTGGTATCTAGGGTTACATAGACATTAATTATGTAAACCTACATGCACAGTATACCAACACCTACATGATTCCTATTTTAAAGTTCGCATGCGATGGATCTTCTTATTGTCAATGTATTTTTTTATTTAATTTGCAAGTAACAGGGATATTACCTCTATATAAAACCGGGTCACTTCCCGCAGAAAGTTGCGTGAAAAGTGACCCTGTTTTTTTGCTCCCGAGTATATTTACGAAGTATTAAAAACTAAAGATTTAATTGTGGAACGTGGTTTTGATGCTGAAGATGATCTCCGGGGAGGATTTCTGTGCTTCCAGACAAAAATTTCACGGAACAGAGACAGAGGGAATAACTAGAATAACTAGGGTTGCCACTAGTTTACATGATATGTACTCGTATACTAACATGCACTTTGGATTTACGATGTAAAAACGGGTCCTTAGGAAAAATGCCTACCTAAATAGATTAATGTTTATACCTGTCTTTCGTAAGTTACGTACCTATTATTAAAGCATCAATAAGCTATGTAGGTACTTATTTAAAAAAGGGACTTTAGGCAGTTTAATTAAACTATCTTTCCTTACATCAAGAAAGCTAATTTTTAAAGGTAGGTTCATAAAATTGTTGGGTCTAACTTTTTGGCAGTTAAACATTAATAACTAACCGTGCTAAAATCATTAGTTTCTGGAGAATATTGTTATTCATACAATGCGTTTTTATCTTAAATTAGGTGGTCGAGATATTACTAGATTTTACAAAATACAATAATAAATTATATAAGAGGAAAAAGAGTTTCTTTCAGAAAGAAAAGATTTTGTTTGTCGTTTATTGGCCCCAGTGCAACCATCAGCCCTACTGGCGGGCGGCGTCGGTGTATCCGTCGCGCAAGGTCGACGGCCGCATCGATCGCCGACTACCCTCGCGCCTGTGCGGCACCGCATATACCGCGCAACAGGCCATACCTATCCTTCTGTGTGTATAGTCAAAATACTAGCCGGCTTTAGTCTCAAAGTGGGCGTCCGGAGGCGCAGACGGCGCCGGGGCCGTTGCCACGTGCAGCAAGTGCCACACTAAACAACGCCACGCGATTCCCGCCGGCTCTCTAAACACCTCTAACTGTGATAACAAACACCAAGTAATATTTATGTAGGTCAGCTTCCCCACTGTGAACTCCGCTAAGCCCTAAACACCCCAATTAATGTCCAGGGTGTTGTAGTCGGGAGTATTTTGATGTTTTGTTTGCGGTCGATGGCCATGGGAGTGGTTCAACGGCATTAGTGCGGGCACGCCGACAGATGGCGCTGGGCGTGCGGCCACGTGATCCTTATTACAGCGCTCGCTCTCCTCTCAGGGTACAACGGTGCATCAGTCCGCTTCTGCGCGCTGCATCCGAACCGTAACGCTATGTTCCGGGGGGTGGAGGGATGTATATGGTTCAATAAAACGGCCGTACAAAACTCGACCGTTCCTCTTACAATATAACATCTAGAGTCATATGCTGCGCTGTAATTATCTAGTATTTTATTATTCATGTATTGAACCAACACACTCATAAAGCGTAGGGCATTCGTTTTATTTTTAACCGATGTATTCCGAACTTACCGTAAAATACTGCAACTTTGCATGCAATTTCATGTTTTTGATGAATAATTCTTAAAGTATAGGTTACCTGAGGCCCTCATCGCTTTGTAAGCCAATTGAAACCACAGAGTTTATGGTTCATATTGCCTAAAACGCTCTTATTTTCTACAAGTTGTAGGCAAAATTGTAACCAAAAGATGCAACATCGCCTAGACGATTATCAGTAATTAATAAAATTTCCGGTATTGTTTAAAAGGGTCTGAAATTTAAATTCTTATCCGTTATGTTAACGGTGAGATTAAGTCGGGAACATTAAAAACAATAGCATATATTTTTATCTGTCAGGTAGGTAGGCAAAGTTGAGGAATCTCCCATAGTATTGCAATACTAATTTTTAAACGTAATCAGGGTTGTGCCAAATAGATATTCGCTAAAGAGAAACAATTATGACAAATGATACATAGCGTGTGATATATTACATGACATATTTTAAGAAACAACTAAATACATAGATTATACATCATAATACTTGTATGAATAGCCCAAAAAATCATTTACTTGAGCAAAAAAATTAAAAAAAATTGAATTTGAAATGAACAAAAGGCCCAGTAAAAATAAGTAGCTGTTGATGGCTACTTAATGGAGCAAAAATAAAATAAAAACTCATATGCATTAAGTAGACCAATGATATATAATTTATCTTTTTACTAGTTAAGTAAATGGTGACAACCCTAGCACCAGGCAAACTTAAGGAAGAAATGTTCAAAAACCCTTCGCAACAATGCCCTCGTTTAACTCTTATGATAATTTATATTACAAAACCACTTATAACAAAGAAAAGAACATAATATTTTCTTATCTTATATGTATAAACATTCCAAGGGCCAAAATCTTTGATATTTAACCCACAAAAACAAAAGTTGCTCCACACAAACTTGCACTTTTTTCGTTGACTTTGACAGGGACTAATTCAAAAGTTGTTAGTGTTGCCGAACAAAAAAAATAAAACAGGTTGCCAGATAAATGACAGCATTTCTTTCATTATACGATGAAAAAAATAGACAGCCGTAAATAATCGTACTTATTCAAAACAGGCGAAATTGCATCATATTGGCAATATTGCAGCATTTGGCGGTATTAAAGGAATTGCCTTTACCTTCTTATAATTTACGCATTGTGTTGTAATTTATATACATACATACCGTCACGCCTCTTTACCAAAGGAGTAGGCAGGTTGTAATTTCTCTTGGCTTAAAATCGTATTCGGTAAGCATTTTTTTTTATATAATATATGGGTAGGAAGGCAAACGAGCATCATGCATTTGTTGAAAATCGAATAGCTGCTCGTTTCACCCAGCTGTATTAGCAAAACCTTGACATAGCTAGTTATTATTTATTTTCAATTAATAACACTTAACAACTTGCATAATGCAATGCAATATAGAGGCAGTCCCTTGAGCCAGCCAATTTGAGCCTGAATGTGTTTTCCATTAACTATTCTTGAGATTGCATTAAATTATTAATAACTAGCTTTTGCCCGCGACTTCGTCCGCGTAGACTCATTTATTGACAAATAGCTTTTGCCCGTGGCTTTGCTCGCGTGTACCAGGAGTATTTCAATCCCGTTTTTCCCCGTTAGCGTAATAATTTCGGGAAATGCTCTCTTAATGTTCCTCTACACTCTTCAAGCAACCTACATACCAAATTTCAGCTTTCTACAATCAGTAAAACGAAATGCCCCTTTTTCCCGTTCCCGTGGGAATTTTGGTAAATTATCTCTTATAGCTTCTCTATACTCCCCAAGGAACCAACTTGCCAAATTTCAGCTTTCTACGACCAGTAAAACGAAAAATCCTGTTTTTTCCCGTTCCCGTGGGAAACGCAAAGCCCCTTTTTCCCGTTCCCGTGGGAATTTTGGGAAATTATCTCTTATAGCTTCTCTATACTCCCCAAGGAACCAACTTGCCAAATTTCAGCTTTCTACGACCAGTGAAACGAAAAATCCCGTTTTTTCCCGTTCCCGTGGGAATTTTTTATTAATATTTGAATTTTTCTCGCCATAAAAACCATCTTTGAACTTCAACGAACATTTAAAAAAAAGAATTGGCCAAATTGGTCCAGGCGTTGTTGAGTTATGCGCTTACCAACACATTTCGCGATTCATTTTTATATTATAGATAATTTAATTAAAAGCACAAAAACTTGACTAGCAAGAATAATTATGTAGGTACCTATCTAAATAGATGGAAGCGCGGGGTGCCAAAAAACTGCACCACGTCAGGGCTACGAAATAACATTGACAGGGGAAATTACCGCCTTAGGTACCTATGTGACAAAATACGAATGTTAGTACCTGAGCCACGGATGTTGTACCTATGTATTAAGTAGGTAAGAGTATTCATCAAAATATGTATGTATATTATATATCCGTTGTCTAGTATCTACAGCACAAACTTTGCTTAGTTTGGAACTTATACTCGTAGGTAGGTCTATTGGCGTAAATTGTCCCACGATTACGAAACTCAGGCGTTTCCAACTTAAAAATTTTAGAAAAATACAATTTTTTTTGCTCCAGTTTACTAAACTTGATTTTCTTAGATACGACAGTGCAAAGTGAATAAGTACAACTTTTTTCATATTTCCGTGCATAATACTAAGACAGATTGAAGTTGTGTAGGTACTTAAAATCTATTACTATGTACTCCAATTTCAGAATTGCTACGAGTACCCAAAATGCTTTATGGAAACACATAGGTATCAAAATATAAATAAAACACAAATCTGCTCCGATTAAAACTGCCTGTAAGTAACTGTTGCTTTGCTTGTCCTTGAACCATTTTAATATTTAAAACCTGGCATCTTACGCTGAACCTTTTAGCGGCTCGCGCGGCTTAAGCAGGATTAATTATATCGCCTACCAGCTCCCACCAGAACTTCGGTGAATATCTTTTAGGAGTCGAAATGTTGTTTTAAGAATTTTACGAAATAAACAGCCTGCCATATTGGTAGCTACTGAATTATCTGAGTGGAAAATTCGTACCCGCATAGTATTAAATTTAGATTCTCTAAGTGTTATCGTCGAAGTACCTATCTTTAATTTTCAAAGTAAGGGTGTGCGAATAAGTATTAGGTAACTCACAATCAACTAATTTCGGTTGAATACGGTAATAACCCAGAAGCAAAAAATATATAAGTACCTAGGTAGTATGTTTTTTCTACCGCACTGCAAAATTTTACAAAAAAACTAATATTAAAGCAGATCTTGGATTTTTTCTTGGTAATACTTATAATTATATATTTTTTGTTTTTCCTAAGAACGTTTTCATTCTGTTGCAGTAATTTTCAGGTAGGTATTACCTACTTAGCACCAACAATAAAACCAAAAACCGGAATTGATTAATCAAGTAACGCATTATTTAGTAAGTATCGATAAATTGTCCCCGTGTGGCGCCCCCTCGGGCCCACGGTACACGCGAAAGTGAGGCTGCTGTGCTACAGAAAACGAGTAGGTACAATGAATCGTGTTCCTGAATAGTGAAGTGAAATCGTAAAATATGTTCGTCCCGTATTCAATATTGACAACTTCTTAAAAACAGTTTATAGCAAAATGACTACTTAAAGTTGAGTGCATACGACCCTCAAATGTACGTATTAAAGCAGCTAGGGGTGTGTTATTAAAAATGTTAAGCCGGTGGAAGAGCAAAGACAAGTCTGAGAAGACAAGCAAGTCTTCCAGCTCCAGCGGAAAGAAGAAACGAAAAGGACGGGATAATGGTGAGTGATGTTTAAATGGACCATTTTGCTTACTGATTGTAGTCCTCTTCACATATTGAAGCACAACAGGCAATATTCAATTTCTACAGAAAAAATAGCTAACATAAATGTAATGGATTGTATAACGTAAATGTAATAGGTTGTAACCTTAATAAAAGATTCTTCCAATGAAAAACTAGCCCCGCTTTTGGACCATGCTTGTGTCTGTCTGTCGTTCTATTTGAACCTACTTTCTCCAAACGAAAAAATGATTTTTGTTAAGTGTTACCATATTAGATGGGAAGGGTTTGTCTAAAGATTCCGTTTAAATTAAAAATACTACGCAAATCAGTCACACCCCTTATACCTACTTAACGTCTGAAAATCCAGATCAAAGACTGTACTCATAATAGAATGGTCCCTAACTGTTTAAAGGATTTTGTGAGCACAAACTACGTACCTACCTACCTACATAGGTACTGATACATACAAATTGGTTTCAATATCACCACTATAAATGAAATAGTTTATGAATATCTACCGTGGGACATTAAATACTTATGACTTTTTTTTTAAATCTTATGTTGAACTAACGAACAATATAGGTACCTACATATGCAAATCTTTCATCGTCCCTTTCAATCATTCGATTGACTTGAAGTTTTGCACATGTGCAGAGCTCCGAAGTCAGTGCAATAATCATGTACCTACCTACTTTAACATCAACAATAAAAAACAAACAAACAAACAAACAAACAAACAAACAATGTCACCCTAAACGTATATAGCTTCTTCTGCATTCTGTCTTGGGTAGCTAAAAAGTATATTGAGCACAAAAAAAATCACAACAATAACTTACGAGTATGTACTTACTTTAATGTAGGTAGTAAGTACATAATTGTCTACATTGTCGACCCCTCAAACAATATCAATGTGTAGTTTTTTCTTGTCAAGTAGTGGCACGTGGAATTGAACTTTAGAGAACAAAAAACTAAACTTTACAGCTGGTAAATACCATTATTTATTAGCTGGTATCTAATGTTCTAGTTTTGTTGTAAAGAAATTACTACATAGATTTTAAAAATCACAAGGCGTATTCGGCATCTAACGTCATTTCACCTAAAATAGAACGATAGTTGCGATCCAATGCAAAAGTAAACACATAAGGATGCGACCAAACCGCCGCGTATAGAAGCGTTTTAAAAAAATATTGTTTTTTTATTTTTTTTTATTTCCATTCTTATTGCGTTACCGATGTCAAAACTAAATTGGTCTAGCCACGCAGGCGTGACCATACCAATTTTCAAAGACTAAAAACCACTCATATTATACATTTTTAAAGTAAAGTAAAGTTGGTTAAAAACTTACAACGCCGGGTATTCGACACGGGTATCTCTAAACTGTCCCAAATGTTATTAATTAGGTAGTATTTAATAATACTTGGGTACAATTTGTGTTTAAACATTTTTAACACCTGACCAGTGCCGGATTTATATTTTTTATGAGTGTAGGCCACTTTTTTCCGCCGCCCATGATAAAACCAGTGAACGTGTTTGACTTTTATCGTCTGAAATCGAGTGACCGTCCTCTGAAATCTGCCGCCCCTAGGACGCTGCCGCCCCTAGGCCGCGGCCTATACGGCCTATTTATAAATCCAGGACTGCACCTGACGCAAAAACAGGGGTGTTTAAGTATGACGTCGATGGCTGTGCGTGTGTAATAAGACATTTAGAGGACTTCATTTGTTTCAGAAGATGACTGGCATGGAGATGGATCACGAATCGATGGTGAGTGGCTTCATAGTAGGACAGAACTTTCTCTCTCTCTTACTTACGTAAGTACCTACTTAAGAGCCTCTTATCAGCGGAGATGTCGCCAGCCATAGGATAGAACATGACCTAAGAAATGAAACAAAGAATACTTTTCACTGATAACTTACAAATACGTAACTAAACGTAATTCAAAAATCATATTGACTTAGGGTGCGACCAAACCGCCGCGTATACGCAGTGACGTATCGTATGCCAAGGTCGTATGCGTCACGTTTTCTCATCTCTTATGGGATCACGTAGTGGTATTAAGTTGAAATGGATAGATCTTAGTAGGTCTTGCGGTCCCTTAGAGCCCGTGAAAAGATGAACCTACATAGAGTTAAATAATTTAATCAAAAGATACAGTCATTCGGTGTTTATTATAATACTTGCCGGGCTGCCAAAAAATGTTGTTCACTTCGAGTTGTTCTATAAATTTGAAATGAAACTTGCTCATAATAGCACAATTAAAGAAATAATTCTACAAATATTTTTTATGTAATAATAATAATAACTTTGTTTTTCACCACAGAAGTTACAAATGCATAACATTTTACAAAGCACACATTGTTACATAGACATGGGTAGATGACATTTATGCGGTAAGTGAAACGGCGGCGCTCGCACTAGACTTTGGGTCTGTATCACGAGTGCCAAGGAAACACAAAATACAAGAATAATACAAATAATAAAAGAGAAGAAAAGAAAGTACTGTAGTGTGTGTGTGTGTGTGTGTGTGTGTGTGTGTGTGTGTGTGTTTGTGTGTGTTTGTGTGTGTTTGTGTGTGTTTGTATGTTGTATTTGTGTTGTATGTGTGTATGTCTATGCGTATTTGTTGTAACCCATATAAAATGACCTCATTCTTCCCATACTTTGCTTAAGAGCTAGGCTCTGCTTACACTGGATTTTGGACACTGGAATTTGTTGGTACGGAACCATGGGTACGCGAGTCCGACTCCATCTTGGTCAGTTTATTTTATATGCATTTTATCCAGATGTAATGAACGTTAATCATAGTAATCATTTCAGAATGATATTTTGTTACTTAGTATTAGTAGCTTTTATTATTGAAGCGTAGGTAATTGACAACAATTCAAATGTGCTAAGGTAGTAAAATAAAAATACCATTTGTAGATTTTACACTGCCGATTACAGTAAAATTATTTTTCTCAAAGATGCAATGAAATGTTAACCTTACGTTCCAAATAATAGGCCGGGACGTATCACGTTGCGGGCGCGGATAGACAAGTGGTATGTAATGGATTTTCATACAAAATGGCAGGCCTTGGCCTGCAAAGCGATCGTGTTTTGTTTTGTGGTCGGGCGGGGCGCGCTGCTGGAGGACACGCACGTGGAGGACATGCACCTGCTGCTGCTCGTCCGCCGCCTAATGCACGCGCTAGCGGCAACATTCTAAGGGTTTTTTTGGAGTTTTTTTATTTATTTCATGGCATGTTTGAGAAAAGCACTATACAAGCCTCGGCCGGAACAGAGGTTGCCGGCCCTTATATCATGCCGGCCTCGTGTACCACTCGGCCGTCAAACTTACTCGGCCGGCAACCCCTTACTTCCCGGCCTTTGCAGTAATGTACTATTGGATATTTTTTATGCAGTAGTTTTTTTATATTCAGGAAAAACAGTAAAAAAGTTGGATTGTGAATGTTAAGAATACACTTATAATGCCGTTAGTTCATTTATTACCGTAGGAATTGAAAAAAAATATAGAACTGTCATGATGTCAAGTCAATGTCATGTCCATTACCTATTTTGTTTATCTGTCCGACGGAATACTTTATAGTAACGATTCTAACGACACTCTTTCGATTCTCGTAAATCTCGTAATATTTTTATTGGTTTGATAGACGCTTTAATAACATGAAAGTGGTTGACGGATTTGTAAAAGCGGATAGCCGCAATCTGCTCAAAGTCGACGAATTTACGTTGTTACAGTTCATGTGCTTAAAGTGCTTATCTTTTTCCATTAACGCCGTGGTTTTTGCAACATAGCGCGATACAAATTATTAAAGGATCTTGGTGATACTTTCTTCCGGTCGTCATTATATAGAAATAAACTCAAAGCATGCACAGTGTTGCAAAGCAGCAAACGCAAAATAACAAATTCGGGAACGAACGACAATGAATGGTTGACAAACAAAGCAAGCGTTAGTATCTCTTAGTAGTCTGTGAAAGCAAGTGACATGACATGACAGTTCTGTTTGAAAGTTACTTTTTTTAATTTTATATCATGCTAAGATCACGACATCAGTATTCCTATCTTTGTATATACGGTCATTTTAATAACCATTTCTTTAATAAATTATTAACGACGAATTTAAGTAAAATAAAGAAAACCGAGAAACACGGGTAGTCTAATTTTTAACCAGCTATTATAAACGCGAAAAAAACTAAAATGCTTTTTTTTTAATGTTGTCAATTAATTTTTTGAAGTTTCTTTTAGGAGCAAGGTAACACGTAGGTAAAGTGTTATGACGTTTACTTATGTAGGTACGTTAATTTAATCGACGCATTGTGTGATACCTAAGTACATTGCTTGCTAAATTTATTTAGTAAGAAAAATAAATTTCTACTAACTTTGATGTTACACATGTTTTTACGTTAAATTAGTATTATCACATTAAATCTGGGGGCACGGCAGTTACAAGTACAGTTAGAAAATGTACAGTCAGCAAAAAAAGCTAGTACCTATTAAAAATGAAATTTTTGACAGAAACTTATATAATGGAATAAGAGGTGTAGATGTAGGTGTAGGTGTACCTAGTACCGGAATGGAAAAAAGTAGGACTATCTACAAAAGAAATAAGATCCCATTCAACTTCCTATCAAATGAAAATGTCGCTAATTAATTTTATTTTGTCTTTGTTATGTTTGTTATTTTGTTGTTTTTGTTTGTTTGTTTGATAATACATACTTGACATCAAAGCGACATAAATGCTACCTGACTAGTCGAAATGAAATACGCCTATGTACTTGTCGGTGGGTTCCAAATTCAAATTCTGAAAATACTAATCTAAAATCAAACATGCTGCACTACGTTTTTAACAAAATACAGCTAATAACATACTACTTAGACATACGATTGAGTAGCGCAATATAAAAGTGCTCTAGAGATACCTAAATAAAATCTGGGTCACCAGCGGCATGCTCAATCACACACATGATGCCAAATTCAAATTAATTACCTACTCTCAAAAATATGAACCTATCTGCTTTATCCGACTAATTTCAGAACTTTCAGAATGGGACGGATAGCTTCTGAACTATAAATAAAGTTGAGAGCATCGGTTTGGGTTCTACTGCAATGCAATACACAGTCGCGTGCTTCGTGTGCTCTCGTACGTGCCGCCATGTACCATTTTACCCAGTCGGCACACGCGTAAACCGTCATTTCCCAAACAAATTATGTTTGGATAATTTAAAATAAGAATCAAACCTTCCTTTAATTTTAATATATCTTAGTAAATTTTAAAATATATTTAGTTTTGCTAAAGACATGAACAATACCTAAATATTGTGCAGATACTACGCACTGGCATAAATGATGTGTTGTGCTATATGTGGAAATGTGTATGTTATTTTGAAAGGCCGTGCTGTAAGAGAAATGTGCGTCTATTATGTTGTGATAACTTAAATGTTTTTGGTGAGGGCCCGAGCATTACCAAATCAGTCGGCGCTAGCAGCAACAGGGGGGCGGCGCGCCCCGGCCGCGAGGCACGAGATGCGGCGGCGGCGCACTACTCGTCATGCTTACCGCATTTTCCTACGACTATAACATATTGTCAATTTCATTGTAAGTCGCATGCGGTACCTGTTGAAGATTTTGTATAAGCTAGATACGAAAGTGAACGCGAAGCGAACTGTTAATTTTGGATTATTTTAATATCGACGACGATAACATAATGTAAATTCAAAGTATAAACTTTAAAAAATACAATTAGTATGTACTTACTATCTATGATTTTAATTACTAGCCTATTAGAGTTATTCAATTATAAGTTTTCATTTTTGTACTTACCTGCTTACGTTATATTTAGCAAAAAATAGAGAACGATATATGAATAGTGTTAAAATTAGTGTTCTTAAAAAGTGCTGTCGATACACCATTTCTTTTTCCAAAATGACGAACCTTTGGGGTTTTCTGAATCAGAACTATCAGCATTATGCATTTGTATAAATAATAAAGTGTGTGATTTATATGGGTCGTCTTAAAACTGACACGAAAAAATTGCATGTGAAATTGAGCTAATTTTGTTGGAAAAAAATATGCACCTATTTTTGAAAATTCCCATAATTTTGGTATATTATTATACTTACTAAGATTTATTAAATTATAGACCAACATCATGCGCAGGTTTCCTAAAACAGATTTAAGTAATGTCTGTAGGTACCAACCATAGGGTATAACTTTGTCCTTTAACGCTTTACGCTTTACGCGATTGTTGTACCCTCTTGGTGCATTTTTGCGCAAAGCGAGGAAATACATTTGTATGCAAAACGTGCAGCTCTTATGATTTAGCGTTAACGAAGCGTTATAGGTACCTACTCTTGCAAATTGTAATTTGTCACAATGACTTTAAATTAAAAGGCATTGTTAGTCGAGTTTAATGAGTGAATGATGTCATTGTACAATGTAACACTGACGACTGCACAGACAGACTTCAAGAAACTTTCAAAGAAAAAGAATAGAGGCAAATTAAACTGACCATGATTTGATTTTGAATAATAAAATCGTCAAGACCTCAACTTTTGCCTGATGAATGCACAATATTCGCGGGAGCTGTGTTTGCACAATATTTAGGTACCGGGTCAGTAGATAAGTAGATATTAGATTTTTCAAATAAATATGTACTGAATTCAATCGCATGATAATCTAAAACATACGAACATGACACAACGTTATACCAGTAGGTTAAGTACATAAATTTAATGTTTTCCCAAAACTCAATGGGAGCATGCGTGCTGCGGCCACGAAATGGTCAAGCCATTCTTGAGACAATAAATTTAAGTACACATTAGGTAGGTATATACTTACAAGAAGCGTTGATAGTGAGATTTGATACGACGCTAACAATGCGTCCCAAACTTGTTTTTTTTTTATATACAAGTGGGGGCAAAGGAGCAGACGGGTCACCTGATGCGTAGCGTGCGTGGTGGGTAGCGTTTTTGGTATCACTAGGTAAAATATGTAGGTATGTATATGTAGGAAGTACCTAATGAATATAATTTAGATATCTCAAATTAATTTTAAATTCTCTCTACAAGTGTGTTCTAAATTCTAAAACACTTCTTTAAAGAAATAATCCTTAAATTTTAGCTTGACAACCCCAGTATTAACAGAATTGGTATTTAAACGTGAATTTTCATGCGTCACCTTGAAATACTTAGAATAGAATTTCCCTCACAAAACATTCCACCTCCTCCTTCTCTTAGGGATCGATTTTCCCAAACCCGCTAAAATGAATAAAAGTTTTCCTTTATGAACGAAGCGTTTGTCATTGTGATTATCGAAACGATTATTCATTACACGACTTTAAATGTGAATAGTGAATAGGAAAGAATATCAAAAACTTCTATGTATATAATAATATTTTGCCGTGAAATTGCACAATTTCATCGTCGAGGCTCGAACAATAAATAAATAAATTTAGGAGATTGTGAGAAGTTACTTGTACATACATCGATTTTGAGGGTATTTCGTACCTCAAAAGGAAAGAACAGAACCCTTATAGGGATCACTTTGTTGTCCTTCTGCTTGCCCATCTGCACGGAGTCAGGGTCACTTTCCGCGCGAAGTTCGACTAATTTTTCCTCGTCTACATCATTTAGGCAACCACCATGCAAACTCTCAGCTGTCTAGGACCAAAAGTTTGAGCTGGGCCTATTATATGAGTGAGTTAGACAGCCAATCAGTCTGGATTTATGCGTCATATATAAATACGGTTTATTATAAAATAAATATTCACAAAAAACTCGAAATAATAAGTATTATGTGTTAAGGTACCTCCATCTGCGTCGTAATCTTGTTTCCGCCAATCGCAGCATCGTCCTAATCTGCATGCCTGAGCCAAGGTAGTTGCGAAATAATTGTGCTCGTTTAATTCCTTGCTGTGTCGTTATAACTAAGTCTTTAGTACCGCAATAAATATGTAAGATATTTATTTACCGATTTGTTCTATGAATGACACGTTTTAAAAGATGATTACCTACCTGTATGTAATTTCATACATAGAATCAAAATCCAACATTACCTTAGTCGTATTTTGTAAAGGTCACATGAATCCTTAGTATGGCGTAATTACTCAAGGGAAGACCATCAATTTTTGAATGGTAGCCAATCTACATTATTTCTCTAACATAAGTATATTCTTTACATTTTTTGTGAAGGAATAACCTAACAAAATTGCGCGTTCTGCCCATACCTACCTACAAGTTAGACCTGCCCAATACTGTGTAGCTTCACGATAAAAGCAGTGAATTTCAAAAACAATCTGCTAGGGATAAATACTGCTTTAAATCGCATATTTAAACACACCTAAACCAAATTCAATCAAATTACACAACTCAAAACGTACCTAGTCATTTGGAGGTAAAGGTTGCTGCTGGTAACAAAATGAAACTCCGAAACAAATTTTCATCGCAGGCGGTTTGTCCGACGGCGAAGCAAGCCGCGGGCCAGCGCGCGCGCGCGGTTCGCGGCGCGACGACCCGCGCCGACACACGCTCGCGGGGAACCATCTCTACGTGCATCCTCACCACCCACCGCAGCTCAACTCACACGAAATGGAGGTAAGTACTTACTTAATTCATACTTTTTCTGTTTTCACTTTTTTATCCAAGGGGTGTCTGGAAGGCCAATAGCAAACTAATTGGGTGCGTTCAGTTTTAGAATAGGCGATCTCTATTTATTGCCATCGCGACCAATAACCAATCACACCTATTGCGAAATGTGTATAGGTACGTATACGTACACAGTAGGAACGAAAACAGGTCACGCGTTCATTTCCTATATGATGCGTTTATTGGTTCTATTTCGATAATAGTTCTTCACTAACCGTCACATTCGGAGAAACCAGGATTTTATGTGGATAAAAACACATATAATACATATCAGCGAGGAAACATCAGCATCGCCTCGCCTTTTTAACTCGCCTTCAAGCAAGCACGTAACAGAAGCAGCTGAGAACCGAGGTGTAAAGCACCGCTACCTTTGCACACTGCACCGGGAGAAGTCGCGCTTACGGCGAGTGGCAGCTGATTCAGCGTTGTCATCCTGAGCTCTGAGCGCCTCCGTGCGGCAACAGCGAGCTGTAAGCAAGGCCAATTACTGAACTTGTGTCGAGGCGAGGCAATGCCTTAATGCAATGATTAGTGTGCCTTACGATATGAGGTGCCATACTAAAACTACTAAAAGGCTTGAGTTGAGGTGCCGATCCAGTGCAGGCAATAGGCGTTCGACAACCATGATAATATATACATAATAATATCTATAGTCTGGCAGCTAAACCACTGCAGCCAGATGACACTTCCAAATGTCATTTTACGAAATAATGATACCACATTTATTTCACTAGTGCTAGACTAAGGTCACGTAATGAATGATTTGATTATTGAACGAACGAAATATTTTATGAATGTCACATTCGTAGTTTAGTATATTTCAAAATAAGCGCGATACTTTTGAGGCATTCAAGGTTCATATTAACATAGTAGATAAAATGTGAGATGACTTTGTAATAAACGTAAATAGTGACAGCAGCAGTGAAACTGATTCGGAATAATTTAAGTTTTTAAGTAAAAGTACAAAGGTAGAAAAAAATATTAATGTGATAATTGTTGTTTTATATATGGCAAAATGGGGAATGAGTTGAAAACTAGTAACTGATTTGACATGCTTCCGCACATTTCCAAATCGCGCTCTTACACTACTAACTAGAAAACATCCAAAAAACCTTATTGAACAAACCATTTTATTAAAATACGCTTTGAAAATTCTCATTTATGACGCAAATTAATTTCATTACATCGTTCATTCTTTCATTCACTCACTAAGTCACATTACTATTTAATATTTGCCAAAAACTGACAACACTGAAAGTGTCATCTGGCTGCAGTGGTTTATCTGCCAGACTATAGATAAGCTCCACGACATCAGTGGCTAACTTGCATTCGGTAGCATATTTTTAAAATTAATAATTAAACGGAAGTTTTTCTTGCTAGCTTAAATGTCAATAAGAGTTTTCAATGATTCACGGTTAGGTTCATTCGTAATATTATTATATTAGGTAATGCGGTTCATATCCCGTTTATAATATTTCGAATGACCCCAAATGTTGTTAACACTAAAAAATTTACAAATAAAACTGTGTCTAATTGTAAAATAAGGTAAACATTATTAAAATTACGTTAACTTAACAATTTATCATTTCAAAACGCATACAATAGTATTACCGTACCTCATGTTTTCATCTAGGTTTATTTTTGCTTAATTTAACTACTAGTACTCGATAGATTGATAAAGGTTTTATGTATTTAGCAGTGGTCATCAGTGCAGGGACGGGGTTCAGTTACTGCTGAATACGCCACTGTCGACAAGAATCGTAATCACAAGCAGACACGAATTATAGACCCTCGTACACAGAAGGTACAACAGCTAAACCAAGTTGCTGCATGGTTTTAAAACATCTACTAACATGGTTTTAGCGCACAAATAAAATTAAACAAGATGTAGAGTCTAAAAGGTCTGTGTGCACGTTCGTTTATATTCTGCTATACTGTTTATTATATTCTGAGTAATCTCGTTACATATTTGAAATTACTTTTTACTTTTTCAAATTTTACCATATATGTATACCACAAAATTATATATTTGCCACTTACCTCCTGTATATGGTTTTTACGCGGAAATGAAATTAAATTATGTCAACAGAGGTCGAATGAAATGAACAGGGGCCTTACCATGACGTCCTAATTCCGACTCAGTTCAAGTTTTAGCTGAACATATTATTTAGACGTCATGGTAAGGCCCCAGATTAAATAAATATAAAACTTACCACAATATGCGACATGCCTTCATGCTTTACTTTGCTTTACTAATACTCATCCACGCCCGGATTTCACGCTATTATAATAAATCAATGCCTTATCATTAAATTCATGTTGCATATATTATATATTTGGTAGGTACATGCATTGATCATCACTCAAAACCACCAATTGAAAAAGAAAATGATATGTATTTTATATCCATAACTTAAGCATTTTCTAAAATGGCCATAGTTAGGTTAGTTATACTGTGTTTACAAAAAAAAAATTCAACATGATTGTCCTACTACTGTGAAGTAGCCCCTGTCCAAAAAACTTGCATAGAAGATTCATTTATTTTGGTGACGGGTGTTTGGTCTCATCGACATCGATTATATTGATCCTATACCTATCCCAAATGCTGCGAACTGGGTACGAGCAATGATAAGAAGTAATAAGAACATTTCAATGATCACTCGGCGTGAGTCTGTGGCGCCCGGAGGTACCTATACCCAACATAACTTCCAGCTAGGAGGAAAAAAACAAATATTTACTTTACCGACTTATTTTTTATTTATCTGTCCTAGTGGAAATTAATTTGACAGACAGATGCCAGCAGGAACGCATAGAGGCTAACGAAGTGACCCTGTAAGGTTTTGTTTTCCCCTTTGGCCTAAACGTGAGCAGGCAAGATTAATTATTTGTTTACTTTTACTATTACCCAACTAATTAGACGTTGTTGCTCTTCAGCTATTCACAAATTAAAAATTATAGGTGTTGGGTAGAAAGCGGTCCTCAAATTTTCCACACTTAAATTATTTCGAGCGCCCGCTCTTTAAAGGATATCTGCTTTGGTGGTACGTACGCAAATAGTGTGGACTTATATGCAAAGCCTTCCCAACCCACAATATTATTTTGTGGAAATAAGTTACGCGTTTCCTTTCATGTGGAGTAGGCATAAGATAAAGCGGTTAGGTGCTGCATGTGCTGTCCGTACTAAAACACAGCTCTGTGTTGCGCAGCCGCCGCTGCCACGCGGCTACGCGCCTAGCAGCGCACTGCTGTTCGACGATGACCCGGGCATCATGTCCGAGGTGGAGACGGCTTCCACGGGCTTCCGCCGAGGTGGCAAGCAGCGCTCCTCGCTGCCGGTCGTGAGGACACCCAGCAAGACTCTGGAGCGGCCCCTTGGTAAGCAAACCGGTGTGTTTTTATTCCTGAGGCACATTGACTAGCAACTTCAGTTACCAGTGCTGGCATAATAAAAATGTAACAACAAAACAGAAAGTTAATTTCAGTCACAAAGTTCAAAGTAGAAATGAATCTTAACAAAAGCAAAGAAGTTAAGATTTTATCAAGAATATCACTTCGAGTTGTGTACTGTATTGGGAAATTTAATGATATTTACGTCCCCTGGGTCTGGCAATCATGCCTCCCCTTCTCGCAAGGGCGTTTATCGTTAGTAGCTTTATTATATTATGTGCTATTTTTACATACGTAACTAATGTCAGAATGTGTTTTTTCTAAACTTAAATCTGTTTTTAGGTTTAGTGTTCTTGCAGTACAGAAATGAAACTAAGCGCGCACTTCTGCCCAATGAGATAACTTCGATTGATACTGTAAAGGCGCTGTTCGTGAGGAGCTTCCCAAAGCAGCTCACTATGCAATATATGGATAGCCCCTTGGTGAAAATCTACATTCATGATTCTTCTAAGGACATGTTTTATGAGCTCGAAGATGTTAGGTAAGTAAGGTTTTCTCAGGGTATTTCACCTCAGAGCTTTCTAAACAAAAGCGCGCTGTCTAAATATAATCCATATTGTTACGGTGTCAGATAAAATCTTCGTTGTTTATACTGGACAAAGGACACATAATACTTGTATTTATTTTATTCTACCTTGCTGCTCTACCAGCTCTGCTCTTGCTGACAAGGTTATTTAGAAAGTGCCTTTTGTTAACGTCATGTCCATGCTTTAAATAGATAATTATGTATCTATACCATCTATCTATACATATAATAAAGCTGAAAAGGGTAGAAAGTCTGTACATGGAAGATATTAAAAAAAATTGGCTGAGGATATATTTTAGAATCGATAACAGAACACGTTCCAACAGTTTTTAGAATTTTTGTCTGTTTGTCTGTAAATTTGCGAGCGCATCGCGCGAAAACGGCTAAACGGATTTTGATACACACTTTACTAATCTGTTGACAAAATCACCAGCCAGGTATTAGGCTACTTTTTATCACGGAAAATTGCATAGTTCCCGCGGGATAGCGATAAACATGTCAAAGGTCCCAGCTGCCTAAAGTTGCAACGTACCTATATAAATATTGTTTCAGTATTATAGAGGTGCACCAAGTAGGGATTTTTCAAAATTCCCACGAGATAGAGAATAAATGGGGCTTGGAACTGCACTCAAAAGGGAGGGCCGATTCCTATCTTTATAACTATAATTACTAGTCTTGAAATTTGTATACAAGTAGTTAATCATAACTGCTGAAAATAATTATCAAGGCCTTTCGAAATTCCCGCGAGATAGGGAGAAAAAAGGGATTTATAATTATTACTTTGAAATATTCTTATCGCCGTAACTATTATTACTAGAATCTTTAAATTTGACATACCAGTAGGAAATTGTGATATCTGAAAATTGGTTTCAGGATTTTGCGAAATTCCCTTGGGATAAGAAAAAAGAGTAACTAACTTGCTAATATAGTTTTTTTGGTATTTGGCAGAAATGTGATCCTTGGTGGCTCAAATATGAAAAACATGACGCGATGTTTTGTAAATAAATCCTGTTGGTACTTAACAAGGTGAAAAGAACTGATGCAGAAACGGCTGTAGTCATTATTCGTAATTACAATGTCTCATTACACTTTGGTGAGCATGTTAAATTTCAAGTTGGCTTTTACCATACATGAATATACTATCTTCTGCCCGCAACTTCGTCCGTATCGAATTAGCAATTTGTTTACATTTTATCTATTCTGTTAGGGACGTAGCCTATGCGACAATTAAACTATATTCGACTAAATTAAGATTTTCAACGTCAGCTAGTAGTGTATCGTGAACAACGTTTTCGGCCACTTTTTTCATTTCTGATAACGAATTCATGTTTTGAGACCACTCGGGCCCTCAGATATCGATTTTGAAAGCAATCTGTGGAAAATTTAACTTATTCTGTGCCTATACCTACGGTGGAAAAAAGAAGACAGAAAGCAAAGGTTAATTTCCACTCACGACGCCAATTAAGATAACAACAATCAACAAATTTATTTTTCTGAGCGCGGCAAGCATGACAACTTTAAACGTGAACGCAACCGAGAGAGAAAGCAAAAGTTAACTTTCACACTCAGAAATGCTAATTAACATAACAAAGGACTATTTATTCCTTTGTATCCCTGAATGCGGCAGGGATGATAACTTCAAACTTGAACTTGATTCGTGAACACGGTAAAACAGTTCTGAATTTCGGACCGTCAGTCAATACAAAAATAAAAAAAGGAATCCGTTTCTGTAAATAATGTTGCAATTGACTACCTACCTACATACTGAAATACAACCGACAGAAATGCAATTTAATTTTATTTTGAAATACAATTTTCGAATATCTTCCATGTAGGTGTACAGATTTACGAACCTCTTTAGCTTTATTATAAAGTATAGAAGATGATTTACCTGAAGGTTTATTTAAATTAGTAACAACCCACGTCTTTTCATAGATGATTTAACAGAGCCATGTAATCGTATTGACTGAATCCATAAACAAACTTTTTAATAAATGCAGATGAAGGCTGGTAGAAACAAATAGATAGGAAAAGGACTTAAGTATGTCGTAAAATTAGTTATGAACATAAAACGTTTGAATATGATTTTTTAATGAGCTTTGACCTTTACTTACCTTCCACAGTACAAAAAAAAAGTAATTAATTGTGTTTTACCAAATATTCGAGACCCTCGACCATATGGTATACTTAACATCGAAATAAAATCTAGAAATTATATAGGTAATCTTTTATCCTGAAAATTTTCCCTTGTATAAATATAACTACCTACCTTACATACGTTAAAAAATGAAGTAGACGGCAAATAGTGAGTGCCGCTCGGAGCCGCTCGGGCGCTGTAGGCAGTGCTCGTGGCGGCTGCCACCGGCTATTAACATCAGTATTTTCCCCGACGCTCTCCTATTCAAACGACCCTTACCGAGTTTTCGCTCGTTTCACCAGTGAACCTCCAAATTACTTTGTTATAATGAAAAAGAGTAAAAGTTTCATTCATGAACACGATCATCGTTGCCAGTAAGTATTTCTTTTATGCAAGTGCGTTCTGTATTTTTCAGTTAAGTAATATTTACAATATTTATAAACAGTTTGTCAACACACTTACCGGGGCAGTATAATGGTGATTTTTTATTTATTCATTACAAAAGTGAATATTACTCGTCATCAGTTTTACGCCCTAATGACTTAACAGAAAAAATATTTTTCCGAACGCATTATTCATTCAAAAAATTATTTATTATTATTGAAAGAACCTTTTCAATATTTTACAATACCGACCAAATATTTTAGAATAGGTAACTCATGTAGTTAATAATATACCTACCTCACCATGGTTAATCTTGAGCTCTAGTACCTGCTACTTGGGCCGACTGCGGTTTAGGAACTTCACTAGGAAAGTCACAGTAGAATTTTTGTTACGTCATATTTTATTAATTCAATAATATTTTATTAAATCGCACTTCCATTTTTTTAAATACGTATAAAACGTACACACAACCATCTCTTTGTCCATTTATTGCGTCCATTTCCACGACTAACCAACTTTGATAAACAATCTTAATAAAATTGTACAAGCTTATATCTCGGAATATATATGGGCGGTGCGGGATATCGATAGCAATAATTAAAGCTACCTCAACATTGGCGCTAGGTATGTACACAAAACAGCTAGTTATATTAATTTGACGATAAGGATGACAAGCAGATAGGTTGCTCATTCCTAAGTATTTTAAGAAGCTACTTAAATATCATTATCAATTTACAAGGTAAACGTGAATATTTAGGATTTTAATGCCGTCCCTACATAAAGCTCGGTTCTATAGATAAAATTGATCTTAATGAACACAAAATATTTACCTTGCTACTCTTGCTACTTGGTAAATATTTTGTGTTCATTGAAATGGACCTCCGCAAAGTAACGCCTGATTCAATAAAATTGATCTTACTAAAATACATGTAAAAATTTTTGCAAATAGGCCGCCATGGGCTCTTTTACATATCTTTTTTTTTAAAACTACCAGCTCATTCGGAAAGACCATCATTGCCAAGAAGAATGCGCCGCAAGAAACTTGGCTGAAAGTAATTTTTTCAAAATAAAATAAATTCGCAACAATACTTTTTTTTTTTTTATTTGAATAGGAAGGCAAACGAGCAAGTTAAATTCTACTTAACTTATAATATTTATAAAAGGGATGTATAAGGTCCCCAAGTTAAGTAGGTACCTTAAATTATATTAGTCTATAGTAGAGGTGTAAAAAGTCTCTACTGGTCAAAGTGAAACACAATATGTGAAAATATAAAAAAAAAAAAACTAATAAAAATAATTTAAGTTCAGTGGAGGTGTAAAACGCCTACACCGTCAATTAAATTATGGTTGCCTGGTAGAGATCGCTCTTTATCGATAAGATCGTCTTTAAAAAAAAAAGACGATCTTATCGCTAAAGAGCGATCTCTACCAGGCAACCATAAATAAAATAGGTACCATAAATAAAAATAATTTAAGTTCAGTGGAGGTGTAAAACGCCTACACCGTCAATTAAATTATGGTTGCCTTGTAGAGATCGCTCTTTAGCGATAAGATCGTCTATTGTTACCTTATTACTTCTGTATACCTTTTTTTCAGTTTTGATTGTTATATGTGGTGTTCAATAAAGAGTTATTGTATGGTATTGTAAATTAATTGGAGATATCTCCAATGTCGAAGAGAAAATAATTATAATAATAATAACTATGAAATATACATTTCATGTCAAATAAGTAACTGATACGCTTTAGGATTCCGAATTCAAGCTTACGCCCCCAATGTTGGCTCACACGCACTCATGTCCTGTAGGCTTATTGTCTAACTCGCTCGCAATCGCCATCGTGTTAATTTTGACAGTTTTTGTATGAATGTGACAGCTACCTGATTTCGATGCCAATTGTCAGCCCATACATGAACTGTCAAAATGAACACGATGGCAATTGCGAGCGAGTTAGACAATAAGCCTACTGCTCTGATAGCAGAGCTGTACCGAGGGCATGCATGTACTTATCACTTCCGTTTTAGGAACTTCGACGTTGCTAGCCTGCAATTAAACAGTTTTTTTTCTCATTTTTCTCTGATGATCTGTGAGTGATCACAATGAGCCACCTCTTTGGCAATTACTGATGCTCGTCATCGACCGAGCATCCCATCAGCAGTTATCACTGAACCTGCCTACTAGGACAGCTAAACAGTAAATAAAAAAATAAAAGTACGAAAGAAAACGGTTATCCATATAAGCTTAACAATATACCTACCTAGCTTGTACTAACTAAACTATACCTACCTACTCAGTGAGCAGTTTAAGGCATAGTTAGTTATATTGATATGCGATACGATTCGAGTTATTTTACGTAGTCACATTATTATGCTTTTACTCCACCAACAGCCGGATTTTTTAAAGCACATTACTTAAAGGACCCATTCAAAATTTTTAGAAATCTGTGAAATTTTTCAAGTATGCAGCTATATATTTTCAATTACCTACTTGATTTGAGCTGTTATTTTCTTCTACTCTACTCTTGTTTCAAATTCATCATTCTTAATCATTCATTATTAATTCGGGTATAGAATTGGGTTTAGGTTAGTGTTGACGCGACATACCTAGTTATAGACAGACTCTTTACAGAAAAACTATAGTTATTTGAATTATTTAGTTCAAATCGAGCCGAGTTTGTAATAAAATTACAAGTAGGATGCCCCGAATGCCAAACAGAAACAGACAACTACGTACATACGAGTACAACTATTTTGTGGCGGGTGTCAAGATAAAATGGATTGAAATCGCCCACATGTTTAAGTTTCGAGAGCAAGGGGGACGCAATTAAGCAGAGTTAAATTTAATTTAGTGTAATCACCGCGCTCAGGGACGTCAATAAACTTAAATGAATCCTAACCTCGTTCCATTTTCAAAGTAATCGACTTCTCTACGTGGGGCAGTCCCTTTTACTAAGTGGTGGTTGATTGCACAGGGCCCACCTCCGCGACATCCGCGACCGCTCCGTGCTGCGCCTGTTCGAGGCGACGGACATGGGCGGCGGGGTGTTCCCGGGAGCGGTCGGCGTCGGCTCGCTGGCCATGCCGCCTGGCGCGGCCACCTGCTCTGGCCCGCCTAGCTGGGATCAGGTAACGCTTCTGTTTTAAAGTTCCTTTGATAATAATTAGCACGGCATGCAACGAGATTAATTTTGCTTTGAGTAATTGATGCTACATTAGATTCGCATTTGCGTTTTAACCGGTCTGGTCGGTGTCTTTACATTGAAAAATAAGGAGAAAAACTATAATTTGTTGCATTTATGAATGTAATAAAACCCATATCAATCTTTTATAAATTTATTATCTGCTATTTCTCAGAGACGGCTTAAGCGAACTTGATGCACTGATGCGGTTTGGTTTTCTTAGGGTACATTTTGTGTTAATTTTATCAAAATTGATCACCTTAATCTTAACAATTATAAGTTCGATTAGAAAAATATCACATTAAGCAGTGCTCGGTATTTTAGGGTGGGGGTTGCGAGGGGAGAGAACTTTTGCCTATTTGTAGTTTCTTGGGTTCCGTAGCCTTTATGGTTCCTTCCCATGTTTTTGTCCATCTGTCACAGGCATTTAACTCTGAAACTTCGAGTGCTACTTAATATTTGTATTAAATTTTGACAAGAACAGAGCCCTTATGCCTACTACCATCTGTCTGTTTGTCACGGTTAACTAGGAAACCTTATAGACTATATGAATTAAAATAAAATATGTGTATAAAAAAAAAATACCTAAGTGTTTTATTTTAGTACGCCGCTTAGTAACTGATTTATAAGCCTTTTTATTCCGAATTCGCTACAATTTCAGTAAGTACATGTTGTTGTTGTTATTGCCGTTTTTTTTTTTTTTTTTTTTTATATTAATTTGTCGCGTAATTCGGCGTGCCTCATGGCATAGGCCTCCTCCGTGTATTGGAGGGTTTGGGCTATAGTTCCCACGCGCGCCCAGTGCGGATTGGGAACTTAACACACACCATTGAATTTCTTCGCAGATGTGTGCAGGTTTCCTCACGATGTTTTTCCTTCACCGAAAAGCTCATGGCAAATTACAAATGTAATTTTCGCACATAAATTCCGAAAAACTCAGAGGTGCGAGCCCGGGATTTGAACCCACGACGCTCTGCTTGAGAGGCCACAGGTCAAACCACTAGGCTACCACGGCTTTTAGTAACTGATTTATCTATATCTAAATACAGAGTTTGTATCACAATAGAGTGAAAGAGTGACTCATTTCCAATAAAACCATTTGAATTTGTCTTCCCACATACCTACCGTCACAAAAAATTGATATTTTTTTTAGTTTTTTCGATAAATTTATAAGGCACTTAAGGCATTTTCGAAATATATTTTGTCATGATACTGCGATACATACCTACCTCCTTCTTGATAAAAAGTTACAAACCGTCGTCTTTTGTCTGTGTCTGGCAAAGGCAAATGTCATAGCGATAGGCAGCGTTAACGGTTACATTCTCTTTGGTGATTGATACGAGAGACCGACGAATCTTAAGGTTGGTACAAGCTTAGGGTGCGACCACACCGCCGCTTAAAAAACGGTGACGTTACGGAATCGCAACAAAATGAATGAATAAACGGTGAGAAAACGTGACGCATACGACACGTCACTGCGTGTACGCGGCGGTTTGGTCGCACCCTTAATTAATAACGTATTAGGTATATGTATGACAGTAAAATTTTGTTACTTTTAAAACCAACGATATTATGAGACGGAGTAATGTCCTAATTGTACTCTTTTTGTTTTTAGGACCAGAGCTACTTCAGCGAGCCGGAAATAGACTCCGAATACCACCACCAACACGTGCACAAAACAAAGGTAAGTGACCTTTCCTCGCGCGTCTACTTCTGCGTAGTCGGATATTCTACATTATTGGATCAAGTCACCGAGACTAAGCAAAACTAGCGCAGCCGTCGACCAATTACACCCGTTCAGGGAGATATTATTGCTCCGAATTTAGGTTGCCAGGGAATATCGCTAGGTAAGATATAAATTCAGTAAACAAGCACATCGCTGATTACTTAAGTGGCAAGCGAAAGTTGAGTCATGTCTACAGTACTACCTACTTAGGCATTAACGTATTCGCTGCTGGCTGTCTAACTTGAGACTTTTTCAAGAGTTGAAAACGCACATGTACATTCAAATATGTAAAAAATTGTAACAGCAGCGCTGTGTGAAAGTCACAAAAACGCACGTATATGCGCTGCTGGCAACGAATGTGCTGCCTATATTATACATATGTATTTACCTACCCATCATGTTGGTTTCAACAGATTTTTTAAAATAAGTTTGTTGAATAAAAAACTGCGTAATTATTTTTTAAAATTGTATTATTGTAATAGTAGGTAACAGAGTAAGTAATAGTCCTAAACTAATATCATGCTACGAGTAATATACTTAATTAAGTAACCACTTTATACCTACGGACTTATACTAAAATAAATTAGTCAAAATATGACTTTCAAATGGCTGGCTTCGCCGAAGCAACCATCCGGTTAGGTAAGTACGTCAAATTCTCAATATTTTGTTGCTAAGTCTATACACCCCCAATTGTGCTAAATAGGCGTGCTCTTGTTTCCTTGCATGGGCTCTTTCTACCCCGTAAGGGATAATGACGTGATTTATGTACTTATGTAAAGTCTTAAATCATATATATTACACAGAATAGTAAGGTAAGAAGTGAGCAGCTAGTGCTTCGTAAGTAATTCTAGTTCCACAGTAATAGTATTACGACTTCGAAGCTATTTGTACGTTTAACAACAGAATTTTATATAGAATTTATGTTAAGTTATCATATGAAATACATAGTAGTATTTAAAAAGCTCTGCATATAGGTAATCCCTTATAATAGTGCGCACCGCTGTGTAGTTTCTTAGGTGTAGACCTCCATGACAGCACTAGCGCTTTCTTAAACGGCTCGGAGGAGCAACTGCTGCAGACTTGCATAACTGCCTTCACTTCGGCCTCGGCAGGCTCGCGCTCGTCCACCTGTATTGCCGAATAAAACGACCAAATATTTAATCTCCCGTTATCGATGGAATCCTGGATTTTTAATGTAGAGTGACTATAAAAAATTAAGTCGGTACTCGTGGTCCCACTGTTATAAAAAAATTACGAAGTACACTTCACCATAAGGACGACGGAACCCCGTTCTCGCGGGGTTCCCATTTCTGCCCAGTTTGCTCACAGGGCATTTGAAGATACCAACGAAACTAACTTAGTTTTACTGTCTCTGGTGAGGATTTTTGTAACAGTGTTACATAACGGTGGGTTCACGGGTAAATGCCTTAAAAGATTCTAGCAAAAGTAAACATTTATGGCACTTACGGTTTCCTTTTGTAAATTTTGAACTGGGAGATTCCCTACAACTCCAGCAAGTCCGCTTAATAAGGACTGCTGGAAATATGCGTCGTCATTGTCCTCAGCTAAACTTGGACTTAACAGCGCCTCATCTATGATCGATCCGTCTGACAGGGCTACCAGACCTCGCTTGTCCTTCTTACCTGAAACATTAATCAGAATAAATTTCTGTACAAATTCACTAATCATTTATCGGGCATTTTGTTTCATTGGAAGTGAACAATAACTTTGACATTAATCCACATTTTTGAATACCTACCTGAACTGGTTTCTTCCAATTCTTTTTCTGGGTTATCTCTTTTATCTCGTTTCTTTGAATCGCGCTTGAATAAATTATGTGAAGAAGTGTCGTCGATGTATTGCACATTCGCTGGGTTAAGTAAAGATCCAGATAGAGTTACTGTTGAGAAGACCTTTGAGGGACTCAAAGGTTGTCTGGCTGAAAAACTATGACTCGGAACGGCAGAGGAAGGCAGTTCAGCAAAAGAAATTTGGTGAATCCCGTTGGCAGCTTGTGTTCCAGGATTTTGATGAACGCTGTTGAGAAGCTGTTCTGAAACAATTCTGTTACTCAATTGTCCATTTATATATCCTTGTTGAAGCTGGAGTCCATTGGGAAGTTGGACCGGGATCATTTGCTGTTGTTGCTGGGCACCAGCAATATTCAGGTTTTGGGGGCGCTGCAGCTGGCCACCGATCAAGAAGTTGCCGTTTCCCAACGGAGTGGCCACCGGGGGAGGGGGCTCCGTGACAGCTTCCGTTGAGGCTTCCAATGGGCTCCCGTCGTGTTTGAAGTGGTGAGCGTGGTGGTGTTTGTGGTCTTTGTGGGCCTTGCCCGCAGTCAAAGCCACGTGATATAGTTGGAGCATTGTTACTTCACCCATCAATCCCGATTGCTCTGCAATAAAGAGTCAGAAATTGAAGTGTCAATTGACATCAATGGCCCAAATGCATATTTAGATATTTTTGAATACGACAGCTCCAAATAATTTAAAATACTACCGACGTAGGTACATTAAAAATCCATCATTAACGTCTTACATAAAAGTCTAGAAATATGGTTATTTATATATAGCCTGGTGAGATTATTATTATTATTTTTATTATTATTGCGGATAAATTAAGTTACTAACTAGGTATGTTGGTAAATTCGTAAAAAATACGAGATTAAGGTATATTCTTTTCAGTACTCTTATATATAAATACATGTAATTGATATAATAAAACTGAAGAGGGTCGAAAGTTTGTATACATCGAAGGTATTTAAAAAAATTTGGTTGGGGACTCTTAGAATCGATAACAGAACACGTTCCAACAATTTTTAGAATTTTTGTAAGTTTGTCTGTCTGTTTATCTGTTTATTTGCGAGCGCATCACGTGAAAACGGCTGAACGGATTTTGATGCATATTTCACTAATCTGTTGAGAAAATCACCGGCTAGGTTATTGGCTACTTTTTATCTCGGAATATTGCATAGTTTTCGCGAGCTAGCGATAAACATGTCAAAGGTCGCAGCTGCCTAGAGTCGCAACCTAAATAAATTTTGCTTCAGTATCATAGAGGTGCACTTAGGAGGGATTTTTCTATATTCCCACGAGATTGGGAATAAATGTTTCAGCAGTGGGACGTATATAGGCTGAGATGATGATGATGATAATAATAAGTCCACTGAAAAGGGAGCCTATCTCCATAACTATAATTACGTACCTACTAGTCTTGAAATTTGGCACACAAGTAGGGAATCTGCTACTGAATTAATTTCAAGACTTTCGAAATTCCCGCGGGTTAGGGAGAAAAAAGGGATTTATATTATAAAGTTACTTTGAAATCTTATCTCAGTAACTATTATCACTAGAATCTTTAAATTTGGCATACCAGTATAGGTAATTAATTATAGTACCTACCTATCTGAAAAGTGAAAACTGTTTTCAGGATTTTGCGAAATTCCCGTGGGATAAGAAAAAGAGAGTAGATAACTGACTTGCTAATATAGTTTCTTGGTATTTAGCAGACATATTTCTTGATGATCAAAGAGGTGCACTACAAAGGGAATTTCCCACAAAACAGAAGGATGGCATGGCATGGAAAATAATGGAAGTGGCTGTCCATGTATGTACCTAAGAAAAGCTGTGGCGTAGCTACCTAGGGGCTAGGCGGTGCAGTGCCCCGGGGCCCTCAAACTCAGGGGCCCTCACAGACCACCTACCCCATTAGACTTGTAATACAGGGCGGCACTTTCTGGATCCTATTTGCGCAATTGCGCCTATAACTTCGAACGCAAACGCGCGCTCATTAAGTAGTGACCAGGAAACAGACCCGTAAGCAGCGTGTTACTGTGACCTAAAAACTACAATAGTAAAATACAAAAAAATGCCAGTTTGCACTGTAAGGTGGTGTGAAAGCGACTGTCGCAAAAATAATTACAAGAAGGATAATATTATTATTACGTTTCATCGGTAAGTTCAAAGTATAATAATATAATACCTTAATAACAAAAAATCACGGAGCTCTAATAACACTGGTCGCTAATAAGTACCAAGTCTATGTTTGTCCTTGTTTAGCACGCTTTGCGTCGCATTACATCTCTTTCTTGCATTTCAACGTCATGCGTAAGTAGAGATGCGACCAAACCGTATCGATATTATTCATTCATTCAATTTGATTGTCTTTCAAGTTATATCAAAATCTTGTTTACTAATTACTTTTACAATCATTTCATTAAGTGATTGATTTAATTCACGTAAAACGTATTACTAGACAGTATGAAGTTATTAAAATGATTTCGTTCGTCAATTTGTCTATTTAATAGCTTTTGACACTGAAACTTCGGAACAGATTGTCATGTAATTTTTTTCACTCTTGTTAAGCGACGTGAATCAACTATGATAATAAGACCAATGATAATTAACAGAGTGAAGATATGTTACGTTCCTAGTAAATTGTATTTGAAAATAGTCGCGGTTGGATAGTTGTATGTCACGTCACTGGTGGAGTTGTTTGAACAAAGCGGTTTACCCTCCCAAGTTATCACTTCACCAGCGCTCATTGCTCCCAAAATCTAACCGGCCAGTAACTTATCGATATACAATATCGACATGTCCTCATCTCTTCCGTGACGTCACCCCTGCCGCCCGCTTACGTCGCATTCCGCCAATGTCGGCAGAAGTGTTTGCTTAGAAATTCGTAAAGATGGCATGTCTCTGGGGTAGGTGGTCTGTGGGGGCCCTAGAATCCTTACCAGAAGTAATATTTAATATTTTTACTTGATAAACACTAACCAGTTCAGATAGTAATAAGGCCCCTATTTTCATTTGCACCAAGGCCCTTGGTTACCTAGCTACCCCACACGATGGGTTTATTTCGTTGAGACAGACAGGTACCTAGTACGAAATCCTTCGTGCTAAAGCACGACTCGCATTTGGCTAGTTTTTGTACATTGAAGAAGTTTTAGCGCAAATTTTGATTTTGCGCGAACGAAGTCACGAGCAAAAGCTAGTTATGAATATTTAGTGGGTTGACTACTAACTTGAAGTCGGTTCCAAGGCATCTTTTCTGTACAGTAGGCTCTGTTCTTGACCCGTGACAGCAACGCCGCCTCCTTTGATGACGTGGCCCACCAGCTAAAACCATTCCAGGCTCAATAACAATACGTAGGTACTTACATAAAATTTTGTCGATCGTTTCATCATTTTAGATTCCTCGGAGGATTTATTTGACATTATAAATGGTTATAACACTCAGGACGGTAGTGAGAAACTCAATGTTCCAACGCAAAAGTCGAAATACCGCACCTATTCGTACCTTTAACAGGAGCCAAAACAAATCTAAACTCGCTTATTAAAACAAATTTAATGCATTAATAATTAATAATTGATTAGGTACTAATAAAGGAATTCCCCAATAGAGTGGTAGTTAATAGGTCATACAAGCTGTCGAATTTTGCAACACAATAATGGTTTTGACTTAAATATCTTTTACACTGAACTACTTAATACTAGTTTTTTTTGCGATGGTTTTCTTTTATCCCTACTCAGAACCGATTCATTTTGTTTATTTGCTTATTAAGAATATTATGTAGGCAAAGCTTACTTTTTTCTTAGTAAACTATTTAGCGAGTTTTATAGCAGGCGGCAAATAAGTAAAACGTGGAGGGGATATGCACAGTATGAAAAACAACATCATTTTCATACTGCGCTTATCCCCTCCACGTTTTACTTATTTGCCGCCTACTATATCTAATTATTTCACGCTATGACTACCTACTGAATCATTTGTTATCAATATCTGCTTGCCCAATTGTAGTGCTGCTTGAGTTAAACTGCAGTAGGTATTCGCCGTAACAGTTTGGCGATTTTTTTGTACAAAATATATTATAATTCTTCTTTATTGGTTGATTCGTCTATAGTGAGTACCGACTTAGAAAAATTCACGCGGTTGCTAATATAATTTTAGGTCACTCTAATTGAATCAAAATTTGTTCTGAAATAATGATTAAGTAGGTACAAAATAAGGTTCTGAATTAATTCATAGGAAATCATACCCGGTTGTGGAACCCTCTTCCAACTCGTTCTGCGTCAACCCAAATCTGCCATTCTCCGGTTTTGCCGTTCCATGATTGGCATGAATGGTACCATCTAAAAAAATAAATAAACGTAAAGATTTAAAAAACGGGAAATAAGTTCAAACTTCCATACACCCACTCAATTGTTCAACACTGGCGATTTCTTTTCACGCCTGAGTTTAAAGTCGTTTTTTGACCAACTGTAGACTGTGGCATTATATTTCAAAAGTGGAGGATTAGTTAATAAAAATTTCGCAAAAAGCTCCCGTTTTATGTTATTACTTTCATTAGATATTATGTATCTTAGCTCGCCATACGAATGACGAGATTCACAACACAAGTATTGTGAGTTATGCAATAAAAAGTATTCTGAAAGAAAATTATTACTTTACTTAGTGGATAATAAAAGAACCTATTGGCACACTTACAAAACAACATTGCCTTGAAAGCTGTGACAAATCTTGACACATTGTGAAATTTCATGATTTTGTTACGAGTAACGATCACGTTACTAAAACTATGTGAGCTACTCTGTTAGTCACCTTCGGTGTAACCTTAATGTGAGATAAGTAGTTGTACCAATATGCTTTTGACTAAATGTCAGTCAAAACATAGGAGTGAGGTACAAATTATTTTTCTAATTCGATTCAAGTCCGCTTCAGGTTTTAGCTGTAATTTTCAGTATGGATGGATCTGACAGCGAGCGAACCTAAACTGAATCGGAACTGAATCGCATTAAGACGTCATGGTACGGCCCCAGGGATAAATTGTAATCCTTTAAAATGGCAGTCACACTATTCGCTAAGCCCTCATAACCTTTTAAGTAAGTCCAGTCAACCTTGAATAGTAGATAATCTAAAACGAGGGTATAATGCTTTCTCTTTGACTCAAATATGATATAACAATTTTGGTCATTTATTTTTATATTACATTCCAAATAAAATTTAGTAGTTACTACAATTTCTTATCAGATTAACATGTACGTTACTCAATATTTAAGCAAAGTCAACATGCGTTATTTCTTGCAAACGGTTATCAAGTTAATTGCAATCTAATTAAGCCATCGTACCTAAAGACACATCCTGTCCATGTAATATCGGGCACTTACGTGTTTAATTTTAAAGGATAATTAAGCCTGAAGAACGTCTGTCCGTGGACGGCCATGCTGAAATAACTGGCTTCTGCTGTGTTCGATATCCAAGCTGAAATTTCCTTGGGGCTGTCTCCGACTACAGGGAGAGGTAACAAACAATTATTTATATTATATAAATCAACGACATCAATGATATCTCATTCAATCGAATTAACATAATACCTACTTAAATACTAATAATTTAACAATATTACAATACTGGCTTAAAGGATCAATTTGTTTCTCCATTGTTCATCTATCCTATTTTTGTTTTGAAACATTGTCTCAATTACTTACTACCCAGTATTTTTAAAATTTACATACACATAACTGGGCTGCGTTAATTCATATTACACAATAAGGCGCGGTATGGTTTAGTTTCGTAACGCGTGCGTGACCGTAAGTGGAATAATAGCACCAAGAGGCGCGACGCTTGCTGTAGCCATCGCTGGCTGCGGTCATCACTGTAGGAAGCGCTTCAAGCAATAATAGCACCAAGAGGCGCGACGCTTGCTGTAGCCATCGCTGGCTGCGGTCATCACTGTAGGAAGCGCTTCAAGCAATAATAGCACCAAGAGGCGCGACGCTTGCTGTAGCCATCGCTGGCTGCGGTCATCACTGTAGGAAGCGCTTCAAGCAATAATAGCACCAAGAGGCGCGACGCTTGCTGTAGCCATCGCTGGCTGCGGTCATCACTGTAGGAAGCGCTTCAAGCAATAATAGCACCAAGAGGCGCGACGCTTGCTGTAGCCATCGCTGGCTGCGGTCATCACTGTAGGAAGCGCTTCAAGCAATAATAGCACCAAGAGGCGCGACGCTTGCTGTAGCCATCGCTGGCTGCGGTCATCACTGTAGGAAGCGCTTCAAGCAATAATAGCACCAAGAGGCGCGACGCTTGCTGTAGCCATCGCTGGCTGCGGTCATCACTGTAGGAAGCGCTTCAAGCAATAATAGCACCAAGAGGCGCGACGCTTGCTGTAGCCATCGCTGGCTGCGGTCATCACTGTAGGAAGCGCTTCAAGCAATAATAGCACCAAGAGGCGCGACGCTTGCTGTAGCCATCGCTGGCTGCGGTCATCACTGTAGGAAGCGCTTCAAGCAATAATAGCACCAAGAGGCGCGACGCTTGCTGTAGCCATCGCTGGCTGCGGTCATCACTGTAGGAAGCGCTTCAAGCAATAATAGCACCAAGAGGCGCGACGCTTGCTGTAGCCATCGCTGGCTGCGGTCATCACTGTAGGAAGCGCTTCAAGCAATAATAGCACCAAGAGGCGCGACGCTTGCTGTAGCCATCGCTGGCTGCGGTCATCACTGTAGGAAGCGCTTCAAGCAATAATAGCACCAAGAGGCGCGACGCTTGCTGTAGCCATCGCTGGCTGCGGTCATCACTGTAGGAAGCGCTTCAAGCAATAATAGCACCAAGAGGCGCGACGCTTGCTGTAGCCATCGCTGGCTGCGGTCATCACTGTAGGAAGCGCTTCAAGCAATAATAGCACCAAGAGGCGCGACGCTTGCTGTAGCCATCGCTGGCTGCGGTCATCACTGTAGGAAGCGCTTCAAGCAATAATAGCACCAAGAGGCGCGACGCTTGCTGTAGCCATCGCTGGCTGCGGTCATCACTGTAGGAAGCGCTTCAAGCAATAATAGCACCAAGAGGCGCGACGCTTGCTGTAGCCATCGCTGGCTGCGGTCATCACTGTAGGAAGCGCTTCAAGCAATAATAGCACCAAGAGGCGCGACGCTTGCTGTAGCCATCGCTGGCTGCGGTCATCACTGTAGGAAGCGCTTCAAGCAATAATAGCACCAAGAGGCGCGACGCTTGCTGTAGCCATCGCTGGCTGCGGTCATCACTGTAGGAAGCGCTTCAAGCAGCGATATGCCGCTTACGCAAGTTTAGTGTGCCTGTCAAACATTAGTCAACAGAGACAGCAGTGTACAAGCTTTAGTCCCCTTTGATGCGACGCAAAATCAAACCACCGCACCGTTTACGATTCCTTAACTTCTTTAATTTGTAATACCTAGCACGAATGTAAAAAAATCAAATCAAGTAAATCGATGTTTATTTCACTAGAAATAACTAACACCTTTGTGAAATGTAAGGAACCAAACTGAAATAAAGAAAACAAACCTGAGTAAGAAAATAGGGGATGATCTTCTGAATGGTTGTGGAATTTAGACCATAAACACAACGTAAATTCTTTCAAATCTGGCAAATCCTTTTCATATTCCACATACTGATAGAAGAGTTCTTGGTTCATGGACACTTTGTGGACGCTGCATGTGTCGGAGTCTACCGACGGCGAGCCGTACAGCTTGCTGCTTGTGTACGAGTTATGGCTTGCCGGTCTTCGATTTATTATTTTCAAATGCGAACTGTGGATTTTTTTTTCAAAAACATAATTAAAATACGATTGTTTGTGCCAAAACCACATTTTCACGTACCATTAATAAACCAACTACCACTTTAATTTTAAACTTCTCAGAATACCGTAATATAACAGAATCAACTTTAACCTGGATTCCAAAGATCTCTCCGGCGATTTAACGTAAGTAGAATAGGTATGGGATGATTCAGGCACGATTGGCTGCCAGCCGTCTTCCCTGGCCCAGGCTGTCCCTGCCAGGACACATAGAAATAGGAAGCGCATCATCTGGAACAAAAATTAAAGTAAACACATCAATATATACAGGTGCCTAGTAAAATGTCAAGTCGGGGAGAGAGCGTTGTGTGCCACGAGTACAAGGTGCCACCCCAACAGGCAAGACAGGTGTCGCGACTTAGAGACTCGTCGCCGACACCTAACGAGTTCAATTTCATATTTTGAGCAATCATTGCATTTACTAAAAAGGCGAAAGAGATTTTGAGGTGACTATTTCACTAATTTGTTCCACTAATTTGTTTATTATTCATCAGCAAACGAATCACAACAGATACGGCCTACTCAAAATTCAACTTGTAAAACATGTGGCAATATACATATATAATTATGTATTAAGTACCAACTTTTAGCGATTGATAAATGCTATACCTAAATCGAAGTATCTGAATGCAGCTGTTGCCCGCAATTTGATTTGCATCTCGCGGGTACTTTACATCTTTCCTCTACTAGGTACTTTTGAATTGATTTGAGATTCTAGAAAATCTTTCCAGTATTTCAAATAAATAAACAGGCAAACGTAGTTTACTTCTTCAAAAATGAATCAGTCATGTATGTGGGCATAAATATCCATACAACCATCATGTCAAATATATGTGGCAGCGGCCTTATTGTTTATGGCATAAAGGTGTAAGTATAGATGTTTTTGACGTCTTGGTATATATTTATGCCCTTAACTGTACATACATACATAAATCACATCTTTATCCCTTACGGGGTAGACAGAGCCTAGCGTAACAAGACCTAAAGGCCACGTATAGCATGATTGTGGGTGAATAGAAGTATTATGCGAGAATGCTTACCTATTTTATACAGCATTCATATGTCTCTTAAAATTTGCTATTTATTGGCTGTTTATGATGTAAATAAATAAATCTTGTCATTAAAATACACGCTACATTTCTAAAGACACAAAAGGGGACAGGATCTTTTATAGGTATGGAATAATAATGTCGTGGGACCGGACAGCATAATATACACTGTATACCAACAGCACCCTCATCCGCCTTAAATATTGTACCTGTTTACTTACCTACTTGTATATTTATAACGATTAAGCAGGTAGTAATAAAGACCTATTACGATTCAACAACAGAGTTACTGACACTGACAAAACGTTTTCATAGAGGATATTTTATACGAAACAATAATTATAACCGTAGGAATACCAACTGTGCCAGAAGTGCCAGAATTGTCCGGGACTGTGGCTTTCCTGACGTGTCTGAATATGCCACAATGTCTAGTTACACATTATACTTTGCTTGCTTTTTTTTTCAATTTTCTCCGTTTTTTGTTTCATATCATTTCCCGTAGAAGAATAGAGCATGTAATGTATCACACGCTCTTATTACTCCGCAAAAACAACTTCGTAGAAGATTTACAGTGATCTTCCCGAAGCCGACTCCTAACTAAGTTCGCTGGGGGAGGGGATTACGTATGTTATTATTTTTTGCCTTGAGCGGGAAAGTCTAAAGACTGGTACCGGAAATATTAGGAAGTTATAACGATTTCTCAACGCGGTATGGTAAGCTAAGTCTGTGCTTAATTTAAAAATAATATAAGCCATTGGAAGTATCAGAATCTTATTACATTTATTTTGCTAATGTTTAACCGGTTATTTTATAGGTATTAATCTACATAGGTAGGTACTTATACTAAAGACCCGATTGTTTTTGTTTACTCTCTGAACCGCCTCGCAAAACAGCAGGCTCATATTGTAAACTCCATTATAAATTACCTATATAAAATATACGGTTCCATGAGTACTTACATACATTTTCCCCATAATGTGGAGTGTCGTTGGAAAGATCGTTCAAAAATATTTTGAATAGGTACCTATGAAAAAACTCGAAAGTGGTGAAAAATTGTGCTGAATTTGAAATACGAGTAGCTTACAAGATACTTACGGCTCTCATTAATCTTGTGAACTAGTCAAAAATTTGATTATAGCTTTAGTTTTGAAGATATAAACAGATTTAATCATGTATACAAAGTGAATTTCTAAACGACACTAAAAATTAGAACACATAGAAAAATCCAAAAAGTAAAGCCGTATGGCCGGGAATCGAACCCGGGTCCTCGTCATTCCGTGACGCGTGCTATACCCCTGCACCACCCATAGCAGGTAAGGTAAGGTTTCTTTTCGGATTTTCTAATTTTCAGTGTCGTTTAAAAATTAAATTTCTAACGGTAAAACGTAAAAAGTAAACATTAAAAATCAAGAAGAAAAATTTCTTGATTCATTTGATATTTCCTATCATTTGAAAAACAGCGCCTTCTCCCATCCCTGGTGAGCAGTACATATGTTCCACGGGAGTTTGTAATTGTGTCGTACAGACACATCATTCAAACAGAGGACGCTTAGCCACTCACTTGATTTTGGATTTTAAAAATGGTGGCCTATATTGCTTCGTCATTTGTGAAAATTTCCGCGAAATGCCGTGTTTTATTTAAAAATTCATAACTTGGCTTCTACTGAACCATTTGCTATGTTTTTTATACACAAAAAAGCCAATGAAACAAAGAATTTATTGCTGTTGCTTATTTTATGGGTTACGATATTGAAAATATTTACAATAAATGCGTAAAACAGACACACTGATAAAGTTGAAGACTTCAAGCGGAAATGTATTTTTAGAAAAAAATCTAAAGCGATAACACCCTTTTTGTTTGCATGCAAAAAAAAGTAGATTAGTTGTTCTTTCATTTGAAGCCAAATACTATATAAGTGTTCATATAAAATAATATAGTAAACATCATTTCATTTTTAAATATGTGACGCAAGACTGCGCAAGACGGGGCGAAATTGTTTCTTTGTTTCGTGATTTATTTGTGGCTAATTTTATAACTCCAGAACCGAAATAAAGTTCTAATTAGAACAAGCAACTAATAATCATAAATTAGAATAGATATATTTTGCAATAATCACGTAATTTACGGTTCTATGAGTCAAAATAACAAAAATTATGTACGTACCACCGAAGTTTTGATTTCCAGTTGAACTAAAAACGCTTTAAACCACAATATCACACAAAACAAACACATTATAAATCACAGTCTGTACCTAGCAAACCACAATTACACAAAGAAAATCGTTAATACATAGAATCACACTGATTTTAAGGTAAATAAACAAAGCCGGTACGCAAAAAACAAAACACATGCGACGTTACCATGCCAACTGCCGATTCAAATACAAAATACAACATGGCCGCCCGTTAGGGTCGGAACACAACGGAGCCGCCAGGTCTATGCAGTGTTTTAGAATTAAGCGCATACCTACGCTATTTTAAGTGGTCTATAAATATAGTATAATGTAAAAAACGTAATATTTGCAAATTTTTTACCTACTTTTCATTAACTTATGTTCGAGTCTTTACCTATGTTAGTCGTTATTTATTTAAACCGACTTCAAAAAAATAAGGTGGTTCTAGGTTAGACTGTATTTTGTATGTATATTTAATTAAATGATAAAATAAAGTTCTTACTATGGAGATTAGGCATTTAAAGAGCTTTTTAGCATACTTGCTGTTAGGCAGTGAATAAAAAAACGATCGAATGTGGTTGGAATTGTATTGTATTTTTGCTTGACTAAAATGACCAGACACCAAATTAATGATTATAAAATGTAGTATGTATGTAAACAATGGGGTCGTGGTGTCATCTAAAAAAAAAATGTGGGTCCAGGTGTGGCTGTGAATATCTCATGTCTTCCAGCCATTGGCGAACGTCTTCGGCTAAATTTGGTGGTAATATAGCGACTCTCCGCAAGTGATAACGCCGGGAGTTTGCTTATCATCATCAATATCACCAATATCATCTTCCTCGTCTTCATCACTTTCGGCCTGCATGGTTTGGCACCAGCCCTTGAAGATCTCCTCCGCTCTCGTGGTTCCGTAATCTAAAAATTAAACAAGCTATTTGATTATGTTCATACTTACATACATACCGTCACGCCTCTTTCCCACAGGGGTAGGCAGACTATTTTGTTCCACTTGCTACGATCCTGACATACATCTTAAAATGATTTGATTATGTTCAATAACAAATACAACAATAAATGATAAAAAACAAAACACCGCTATGAACTTCAAATGTGTTTTTACAAATAATCTTATTCCATCATTGTGTCCCAAAATGTTATTTCAAATAAAGTTGAGTATTTTTACCCGCCGGCGGCATATAGGATTTTAGTAAAAGAAATCTAGTATCAGATTGAACATGAATACTTAGTAAGTAGGAACAAATCACAAAAGCACCAATCGCGTTCGCAGCGCGTCGGGTGTGCTCTATGCCTTACAACGTCAAAGCGAGTAGTTGGCTAAACTGATTATGGTAACTACGGCTACCACCCGTACTTACATGGACCGTTACTTGTTTTATTCGCTAATCCTGGGTAAATAAGTCATAGACGTTAATGATTTTATGTTTATTTAAGCAACTAATATTTAAACTGTTTTATTCACTAGAATATTACGAGAAATATTCTTTATTCTTCAAAATGTTGGCCATTTCAATAGCAAGTCACCGAAAAAATATCTGTCTTAACTACTTTGAAGTGAGATTGTATTTCATAATTATTCATTGGTACTGAAATATAGCTATAATCTGATAGTTGGATAAACACTGAATCGTTTAATGTATAACTTTAATAGTAAAATATAAATTTGAATACTTACGGCATTTTCAAAATACTGTCCACTTTTACGCAACTTCACTTTTTCACAACGTTGAGAACGACACAACGACAGCTATTTAAAAATATTTTAGTTCTATCATGTTGCCTGCCAATTTTTTTCTGTGTTGCCATCTTATTTGGGTATGTTTTGGACATAGTTTAAACCGCTTCGAAACTGCCCTTCACAGATTAAAAATCAAAAATTGTACAAAGGTCGTCTGGTAGCTCTGGCTACCAGAATCATTTTGTAGGTTATCAAAGTTGGTAGCTCTAGTTACCGCAATCAAGTGAGTGGTTAGCGACAAATATTCGCATAGTAACAAGGTCACGTGACAGTTGGTAACAGACAGAAAAATTCGAAGGCTTACTCACCTACTATGGGTAGTGTAGGGTATAGCACGCGTCACGTAATGACGAGGACCCGGGTTCGATTCCCGGCCATAGCTTTACTTTCTTTTCGGATTTTTCTATATGTTCTAATTTTCAGTGTCGTTTAGAAATTAAATTTCTAACGGTAAAATGTAAAAAGTAAACATTAAAAATCAAGAAGAAAAATTTCTTGATTCATTTGATATTTCCTATACAGAGTGATCAAATAATACACAATAAGTATAAGAAAAATTCCACAACTATACTGACGAGCATAAATAACCTATATGCTTGTATATCCGGCAAATTGAATTAAAAAATCCGTAATGCGGAACAAGTGAAATGGATACTATCCTAGCATTATCTATTTTGTTTGCATCCGACGATGTTTTGCGGTGAATATAAATGCGAACACTTTCAAAAGAAAGGATTCGCATAAAAGTCACCTACGGGGCATCATAAAATTAAGGTAACATATATTATGAAAACGGCTATTTTGTGCACATTATGTGCTATATGTCAAAAAAAACTGTGGCTATTTTGCGTCAGTAATACCTATTGAATTAAAAGGAAATCCGCATTGGAAACGTTAAGCACAACCAACTTGTTCCATAATGAATGGTGTTATTAGATTCAGTTTGATATACTTTCTTGTCTTGCGTAACCCAAATTACCCCGCATTGAGTTTCAGCCTGATCTAACGATAGCGCTAGTGGGTACGTTTATTAACGACATGCTCCACCTGCTTCTTTTTCCTGGTGAAACAAGAGTCAGTCATTTCACATTACATGCAACACGAGAGTACTGTAAGTCTTTGTGAGGTTTTTTTTTATGAAACAGAGTTTCCAGTGCCTCATTTAATGTTCGTTATTGCAAAATATAAGTTAGCCGAAATCAATTTACGAGAAGCGTGTTAATAACGTTTTAATCAAGCATCATTTCATTCAATCGTTAAATCCTACTTCCTCCAGTATTATAAAATAATGCGAAAGTTTGTGACGATGTGACGATGTGAGTGAGTGAGTGTGTATGTTTGTTTCTTCTTCACGCTAAAACGACTAGACGGATTTGGATAAAATTTGGAACGAAGATAGCTGATTTGATAGGCTAGGTACTTTTTATCCCGGAAAATTGCACAGTTCCCCAGGGATAGCGATAAACATGTCAATTGCTAATTCTACGCAGACGAAGTCGCGGGCAGAAGCTAGTATGACAACATTAACGAGATTAATTAGTTTTCAATGGTATTTGAGCAAAAGCAAAGTTAGTACCTACCTATTTTGTTTAAGATTTGTCATGCAATATACCTGTCACAAATATTTCATGACAGATCGCATTTTCAATGTGCTTTATTATACAGTAAACGTCACAACATGTCCTCATTCACAATAATAAGGTTGTAGCAAAATATAATGTCTTTTTTGTCTCTGGCAAAGGCAAATGTCAAAATTACATGTATGTTAAGCTATTTTAAGGTTAACAAGCTGTGAAGCTATAGAACACATGACGAATAATATCTGCGCTCATAGTAGCCTATCAGCTTCTCTTGAGGAAATTTTAGCTTTAACAGTTCCTTGTGACTACTAAGCCATTAAAGTAATTTTTACGTAAGTAAAAGGTACCAAGAGTAGAGTATACTCTGCAGATATTCAAGACGCTGTTTACACTTTAGAACAGTATACCCACCTAAAAAGAGTGTTATGAATAATTACAATATAAAACATGTGAATGGATTCACCAAAATTTTAAATAAACATTATTAAGATCAAGTTCAAGATGCCAATATTCATTCAGATTATAAACACAACTCTATTTTCAAGAGCCAATGAACTTGTGTAATTTATATACGCCTTTCGTCTTAATGATTAGATACGGCTCGTACGGCTACATTAAAATTATGTAACTAAGCAGGTACCGCATGAAAATAAAATCACAATAAATATTTCATTGAACCCAATCTTCCACGTAATAAGAAAAACGAAGCTTCAGTTTTTCTTTTTAAAAAGATTTCCATCATGACTTTCATTGTTTGATTAATATTATTTGGAAATAATGAGAGTATGACTTGTATTGAATAAAATGTGTATTTGTTATGCGAATCATACGTAGCTACTCGTACTAGTGCAAAGTGTACGAAAGCTAATAGTAGTGAAATGATTCCGGCTACCGGTTACGTAATGCGCTCGCTTCCGGCCCGCGGCGAGCTCGCGGTTTCCTACTGCGGGCACGGTGCCGCGCCGGACCGGTTCGCAGAACGTCTTCCGATTCTAAGTACCACCGTCGAATCGTACGTAAGCTATTAGGACTTATGAAAGCACCTCCTGTGCCACATGCAAAACTATTAGTGTCGCACATTAAATTATGCAACTGATCTTAATTAAGCTGTTCCGTAATAATGTTTATCTAATAATAATATGCTACCTACGTAATTTAAATTTGTACGTCTGTTTTTCTTTTGTCGACTTGAAAAAATAACAAAGGGAACATGTTGATTTAACGTATAATGACAACGAAGAAATAACCTTTAAATAATAAAATACTCAACAACGTAACGGAATTTTTTAAATTGAAAATTGGTATATGTATTGGGCTGGTCTGAAAATATTAAGTTAACTAAATAAAAATTAAGAGGAATATAATAATACATTATTTACAACGTTTTAAATTATTCCTCGGCCGTATCTATATTCACATAAACATTCGACAAAACTAACTTTCAAAATAGGAAAAAAAGCCGTTCTTGTGGAAGGTCGAAAATAAGTCTCCTGAATTCGTCCACTGCTTCATCCACCGTCAAACATTTTCATCCACGCCAATATTATTTTAATGTGTGAGCAGGAGCACTGTCTTAGTGAAAAATGATGCCCGGATTCCACTACTCGGATGACTGACGCTCAGCTCCTGGAAGGCTTGTGGCATTCAAACTTCACTGCACCATTTAATATTAACCATATTCCGATACTCTAGTAGAATTACGACCATAGTCTAAGCCGAAAAAAAAAACACAAACCATTTTTTGTTATGCTTCAGCCCCGATTTAATTTATTGGGTAAATCATTATCTTCAAAGACCAATTCTGTCGATATCCGTTTCGAAAGTGGGTCGTTATATTTGTGTCACAATGCAGATGTTGTTGTGAATTGCCTGCTCTGAATTTACATATATATATTGGCACCAATCGACATCGTCTATCTTTTTGCTCCAGTGCTAAAAAATGTGGTATCCATCGAGACAAAAGTTTTCCAACTGATCATGCAAAATGGTGGACACTACCTGGGTTCCAATCTTCAGGCCATCCCAAATCTATCGCTAGGTAATGTTATGATATTGCTTGATTAGCTACTTCACCCTAATGACGTTTTCTGGAGTCACTGTCATCGGCGGTCACCCCGGTCTAGGGTCATCTTTAAAGTAGCTTCGCACACTCTTGAATTGACGACAACAGTAAAATGATAGTGGCAAGAGGTGGAGCTGAAAATACCTAAAAAGCACTGGTTAAATTTTCACGAAAATCCTGCCTTTGCTTTAGGTCATAAATGTATCATAGGTCGAAATCCTTACGCCGGTTACGTGGTCTGGACTCCCGTTCCGGATCATTCCTGGCGCATAGATTGTCCATCGCCGTTCATTCAACGCGGCAACGCGGCGAGCGTGATGGGCACCTTTGCGCCCGGAATGGTGCGGGCGGGATGTTTAAATAAATAATAATAAATATATATCATACGACAAATTACACCAATTGACCCAGTCCCAAACTAAGCAAAGCTTGTACTATGGGTACCAGGCAACGAATAAACATACATATATAATGTAGATAAATACATACAACATCCATGACTCGGGCACAAACATGCATATTCATCATACAAATGTCTGCCCCTGCCGGGATTCGAACCCGAGACCTCTAGCTTCATAGTCAGGGTCACTATATAACCACTAGGCTATCCAGTCGTCGGTCGTTTAGTTAGTTAGGTAGGTAAAGTAAGTAGTTTATAGTAGTTTATAGTAGTACTCGTAATATAAAATTTTGGTAATGTATTTTTTAAATTTAACTTTTCTATTTATAATTTTGTTTACATAAATCATTACATGCACCTATTTTTTAATTTCCCGTGTTACCTCCATTGTGACAGACATGTTTTTTTTTATAATTCCATAAAAAAATAACTAAAATCTCTGGGTAGTGTACTGAGATTGCACCTAAGAGTTTGTAATAAAATTTGTCTTTAAACTACACTAAAATTATATCAGTAGGATTCATAATACGCCTTTGGCTGACCATTTTCGGACCAGCCTAGGTATAATTGTTTTAAAGAAGAACTTAACAATAAATAGTTGAATCGTAAATGCTAAAGACACACTAAGGTATAGCAGACCATCCAATATGAGATATGAGACACACATTTTAAACGAAATAAAGCCGTGATTTAAGATGAGATGTTTTATCAAAAAGTAAAATTTTAAAATACGCTTTTCTGCTGATGATACCTATAATTATTTATTGCACTATCATTTAACGGGTCATCGAATCTACACTGCCCACCAAACTTGGATTTGATTACATTGTTAGGCAATTAGTCGCAAATAAAGGTCATAAGTGAAGCAAAAATAAAAATGTTTTAAACTGAGATTAAGGCTCAATTCATTTAATAATTATGTTTAGCTTAAGAATTTTAAATGAATCTTTTAAAATCTAAATCATATTTGCCCATTATGCTAGTTATCACAAACAATTAAAGTGACAGCAAACCTGCCTTTCTCCAAACGGAACTTACTCTACCGGGTAACTTAAATTAGCTACATTCCAGGAAACTGAATCAATTTCCTCTGTGGAACCTTTTTCACTGAATCTAATAATAACTTCCTCGAAAGGAAAATTGGTGTGTCAATGTGGTTCTTTATTTTATAAAGGATAATTATATCCAAAGTCCTGTTGATTCAGTTTCTTTCTGAGTATTCTTATAGCAACTAAGGAACTGAAAATCGCCAAGCTAATATCAACTGTTAATAAAGAATAAATCGCAAAGCACCACCATAAAATCAGGCTCTACAATTAAGTTACAGCGGTTTCTTATTTTTAGATATTTGAAACTATGATACGAGCAAGTATAATATTCTAATTTTTAATTAAAACACTTACGCCGTGATCCAAATAATGAATATCCAAAGGCGCGCGTGTTCACTACCACGAGTTATTCACATACTGGTCAAAAGAGTGTTGCTGGAGACTACATCGCGCCCCTCCCTGCAAGCTTTCTTCCAAACCCAATTGACTCCATTCACGACGACAGTCGACGTCACGTGTGTGACACAACGACGCCACGGCAGCTCGCGGCTACATCCCCCACCCTGACAAGTGCACTATACCACAAATTTACTATCATACAACAGAGGCCAGCTTCTCGAAACTATATTTAAGTTACAATTTTACAAGTCACCCAATATTAGTCCAATGCCCAATCAATTGAGTTGTGACCATGTCGCTAGTTTTCAACTCGTAAAGTTGTACCTTCGAGAAATTGGTCTCTTACAGACGTTTAATAGTTGTAAAGTAATAATTTATCTCACAGCTGTTGTTTGAGAATCTAGCTTAGGTCATTCAATAACGTTCATAGCCAGATTGAAGCAAATATTGGCAATTTATTATTTAAAAGCATAAACTTTATTGATGCAGAAACTAAGTAAGTATAGGTATGATAAATCCATGTGACTTGAAATGTTGAGGCCACTTTCAAAAACGAGTCTACTTGCTTACATCATTTTCTTGCCAATTTTTGTCATTTAGTGCTTTGCTGGTGCTGTCATAAATAAATACGTAGTTAGTATGAATAAAAATGGGTTTTTGGAATAGTTATCCAAGGAGTTCCAGTTTATTATCAATTCATTCCATTTTATGGACGTTTGCAACTTGCACCTAAAAGATAAATAAATACTTTGCACAACGTGTAAACTTAGAAAGTATCCGGAGAAAATGAACGTGTGAGAAATAAGAAACAAGCTATATTCTAATCATGAGACATGTGAAATGTTGCGCCGTCAATTTCATCGCACACCGGTGCAATAAAACACTCCCGATTCGAGTTTCCATTTCATAGGTGTAGATCGTGAGATACTTACATATAACACCCAAATTTTTATTGTTAAAAGTTAGCTAAGCTTGGTGGTAGAATGTAGTTAATAGGATGTTCGATCGCACTTACTTGAATGGGTGGCAACTTATGTAAAATTTGTAAATACAGATATTTACCTATTTCATAAATGAACTACAGCAAAACTTCATGTTCCACACATCTAAATTATAATTTGTCTTACAATAAGTACTTCACAGTATTTTTGAAGCAGTGTTGTCATTATGAGATTATTACTGTTGTAATATCGTAACTTCTCTTTAAGTTGAACTTGTTAAGAATAAAAATATATTATACTATTCTTGTTTATTGTTGAACGTGGCAAAATGTTGCCAAATCACAAATTTTATATAAGTAAGTGCGATGGAACAGATCGATTCAGACAGATAATTCACTTCTCGACTGCAACTATTTAGACAGCTCTTTTGTTGGACGTTTGCATTATCAGTAGGTAATGCTTATTTTTTGCTAAAATGGTAATTATTATAGGCTGCTAATAGTGCCTGGTTATTTCACGGCTCGCGAGCGCGTATTAGGTGACGTAACCAAACATCACATTTGTTACTTCATACTTAACAAACAGAGCAGCATAGATAGTAGAACGTAAATCTTCGTTAAGTGGTTTACTAGTAGGCTTTTCTTATTAATATTCAAAAACAGATGGAAAATTAGATAAGCCTTAAATACCTTCGGCTTGCAATTTAAAACTTTCTTGGGTATAATAATAATGAGAAAAAATTGGTAAAATGTTATTTCATCATCAACAACATACCTACGTGTGCACATGAGTTGAACGTCTCGTATAAACTGAATACATTGAAAATCACAAATCACAAATGATGATAGTCGAAAGTAATACCTACCCTAAGTTCATTAATATACTGGTTGAAGGCAAAGAAAACCACGTGACGGAAAGTAAGTTGTTTTGTTAACAATTTACCTTATACTAGATTATTAGTTTAGTAGGTTACAGTGATACGTAACAATGAGATCGTTAGACAGTCAGGCTTCCAAAGTATAAAATTACAACATTATTTTATATCCGCTGAAAAAAATGCAATAGACTGCAGGTTTCGGGGTTGGCTGAGCTTGACCGACACCAAATTATTTTCTGACCGCCCTACATACGCATTCTTAATTTTTTTGGTAAGTATGTCACCCTCTTTTCACTTGACCTAGTCTTTTTACAGGGAATGTCACAGGCAGTAAATACGGGGAAAAAGAGGTTAAATCTAATGCTAGGGGTAACTTAACAGTAAATAATACTCACTAATTTGAATTTTTATTTATTTATGAATGATATGATAATTATTATTATTTTTCTGAGAGGAGGCCTGTGCCCAGCAGTAGGACGTATGGAGACTGGAGATGATGATGATAAGATACGCGCGTAGGTGTAGATTTGCTTAGATTTTGGCGGTAATATCTGGCTCAACGACCATTTTTGGATTCCACCCCATTAAAGTGTTACCCCCTTATTCATAAACGCACTATAGGCCTCTGTTAACTTAGTAATCGTTTGTCCTTATCTGTCACTTTGACATTTACCTTTCACAGATAAGGACAAACGATTACTAACTTAGCAGAGGCCTATAGTGCGTTTATGAATAAGGGGGTTAGAAGTCAGTATTATTTCCTCTTCACTTGACGACTGAAGGTATTGAATATGAATCGTAAAACTTAGGACCCAAAAATAGGACCTTACCGAGTTCCTGCCAATTTACTTTCTTTTTTCTTTTCCTTTATCGTGATACTGGAGTAAAGTTTGCGTAGGTAGGTACATAATGTTGAGTTATATTTTAAAAACTTTTATTTTTCATGTATTTGTTTCAATAAAAACATGTTAAATTGTTATTACCTAGTTTCACTTATTAAGTAGCTTAATAGACCGCAGATTATTACGAAAAAAAAACACATAGACATAAATCGCGTAGTTATCCCTTACGGGGTAGACAGAGCCTAAGGTAACAAGACCTAAAGGCCACGTTTAGCGTGATTGTGGGCATAGGTAATAAGAAATTAAAAAATATGCTTCCGTCCAGTTTTAGTGATTGGTGTTCGCACCCGGTTGTCTTGGTATTAGACGAAGGTTTTACTTTATGCACGAGACCATAAAATGCCATTTTATGCGACCTGCATCCAGCATAAAAGTGAACTTTTTGAGCATGAGAAGTGAAAAAGCCATTTTAGTTGTAAGAATTATGATTAGGTATATTATTATTAATTTAATGAAAAAGTGACTATTATCATGTATTTAAAATGCGAATGACCAAAAATTTACTATCGATATCGAAAGTACATTCGGTCATGTTCAAAATCGACTGTACCTTTTTTTACTATAAACTGACCAGCGATACCCAATACCTAATAGGAGCAGATCTTAATTCTACGTAAAACTTTTTCATACAAGTATAGGTATCTAATTAGCGAGTTTTCGTTGAAGGCTCTTATTTTTTTTTAATTTGGTTCACGGAGAATCTTTTTATTATCATGATGCGCTTTCTTTGTTTATTTCGATAAAACTCGATTTTTAATTAATCACTGGCAACTCTTATTAAAAGCCACGGTGCGATTATGTGTCTATCAACTGTACACAACTGTGTGTATGCATACATCTTCTACTCGTGGGTACACACAGCAAAACTATTCGGTATGCACCCTAGTTGTCCATGTGTGTCATTCTATACACACACATCCGCACTTACTCGCTGCCTTAATTACACACCACTATGTATGCTAATCGTGTTTTCAGACTACCTTCATAGATTTCGAATGTATAATTTGTTCAATGGAAGCATAATTTCGTCTTGTCAGATAGTTAGCGCGGTGGCTTAGTCGTAATAACCTAGGACTATGAATCTAAAGACCTCGGTTCAAATCTTGCTCCTCCGGTTAATATGTTTCTATTTTTTATTTTTTTTTATATAATTTTAAACTTCTTAAAATAAAATCATGTTAACAACAAGAAAAAGAGGAAGTAAAAGAACAAAATAATGCAATCCAATTATTTTTTCAAATTGTTTATTTATGTAACAACAATTTAATCAATTTATTATCACCATTAATTAAATTACCAAAATAAAACTGCATGATTTTCCTTATAACAGAAGAAGAACAACATTTATTCGTAATACAAATTAAGTTAGGTATGACTCTTTAGTGGCCAGTATGACTTTAGGGTAAATTAAAAAGATTTATGTCACAAACATAAATTTTAAAATATTTATCTGGAAAATTGAATACACAACTACAAAAGGGTTTTTTAAGATGTGATTTACTTGAATTAACATGGGTTTTGAAAAGAGTATCACTGCTAAGAAGAAATGCCGAACCACACAGTTACTAATATTATATTCTGATTTATTAAGTTTAAATCTGATAAAGATGAACGAAATATTTTATTTGCGAACAAGTAAGTCAGTGGTGAAATGAATCGACATGTTAAATGACAGCATTTAACAATAGCATCATTGCACACTGAATTAAATCTACACTAATTTGTGGTAGGGGAACGGAATAGGGACTAAAAATAATACTTACACCAATTCATTGTTAATAAAAGGTTTCATAAAATTGTTACGGAATATTTCAGCAGGTTTTTGGGTTAGTTTGACTTACTTAATAGCTCTGTAAATAGTTTTTAAGATTTTTAAATCATAGTTGACAAATGTTTTTATAATTTGATCGCGTTCAAAGTGACTAAATTTTGAATCAAAAAATTAAATGTAAAATCTTGGTAGGGCTGAATACCCTGTCAAACTAACCGAACTACTCTTGCTAAAATATTCCAGGAGAACAATTTTAAAAGACGTTTTGTAATGACGGGTTTACTTACTAGGTTTACATATAGGTATTAATAACGAATTGGTGCTCCATCACTATCTATGACCTGTTGTAGTCTATTTCTCATTCCGCTAACCATATTCCAGCAAAGGTCCGTCCCACGGATTGAATCCCAAGTTGAAGTTACCAAGCTATCTAAATTTGCTTTGGATTTTACATCCGATGGATCCCAGTTGAGAATCATTTGACCCCATAGATTTTCTATGGGGTTTAAGTCGGGACTTTTAGCAGGCCAGTCAATAACAGTCAAGGAATCTTGTTGGGTGCTCAGCCAGTCTTTGACTATGCGACCACGATGCACGGCGCAATTGTCGTGCACGAAATATATGTGCGAGTCTGGGTATGCGGCCCGCACCGTAGGGAGCATCACGTCTCTTAGCACTTCCAAGTATCCTTGACTGTTATTACGACTCCCAACTTCCACTAACTCACCAGGACCCATCGATGACATCCAACCCCAATAGCCTAAAGTAATACGGCCACTCGTTCGGCACGGTAAAATGTTACTATAATTGTAGCGTTCCCCGTTTTTTCTCCACAATATCTTTCTTCCATCTTTATCAGACTTAAATGCTTTTTCGTCACTAAAAATTACTACATTATTACACCAATCAAAGTCAATATATTGACGAGCAAAACGCACTCTATTTCTTCTATGTTGTTCCGTTAATGCAATTTTTTTTGCTGGTCTTCGGCAATGCAATCCTGCAGCATGCAAATGGTTTCGCACAGTTTGCAATGTAACGTTATGTCTCGTTGCTGTAGACCGTGTGCTGAGAAATGGGTCACTAGCGTGTGCGGCAACTATGTCCAAATGACGTGTAGAAGACGCTTCCGCTTTTGGTCCAGGACGTATATTATTAACGTGCCCGGAGTCAGCGTGACGATGAACCCATAATTGCACAGTCTTTCGCTGCAAAATAAATTAATTTTAATTAATAATATTTTTCGTGAAAGAAATTGATTTAAAAACATTACCGATAAAATAAAAAAACATTGTTTTTTAAACCACGAAGAAATTTTATGGAAAATAGGAAGTAATTATTATATCACATACTTATTCTACTTACCGATATCAATAAACGCCTTGCGATTTCCTTTATGGAAATATTTTGTTCGTAAAGAACAACAATTTCTGCTCTTTTCAACAAAGATAAATGATTATCCATGTTTGTAAATCACAAAGTAGATAGGTATTCGAAAGGCAAAATAAACGATTCGGAGGTGTAACACACGAAGGGTTTAAGTATAGCGTAACGAATGGCGGCTGGCATTGAAAGTTGTTCACAAATTCATATTACTAATAAATTGAGGGTAGAATACACTATATTGTTTTAGACAATAACGAACAAAATGCCCATCAGCTAGCAAATTTCAAACTCGAACTAGTAAGAAGAATCATATTATTAGTAAAAATGTTAAAAGAAAACGCAATGCGTTTGTCGTTTTTAACATATATCAATAAGAGTAAAATTAAACATACAGCAAGATTGCAAACAATAAGTTACAGTTATCTTTCCGAGGAAAAAATGTAATTCTAATTTCAACTTTATTTCAAAGCCTATTAAACACTATTTACACATTGCAATGCAGTAGTCAAAAGATTGGACATAATTCATAAATTCACCGATCACCTTAAGTTCCCCGTGGCTCAGCTGTGAAAGGCGGGTCGAGGATTTGATTGTGCTCTAGTGGACCGAGTTCGTATCCGGTGAAAACGGAAAAAAATACAAAAATGTTGTTTTTGATGTTCTTAGAATGGCGATGCTGGTTGTGAGGAATATTGGTTAGATAGATGGAATCCTCAGACTTGTTGAGAAATAAAAATATAACACGGCGGATCAGTGAAATGGCAACTACTTACTACTACGTTAGTAATAATAGTTCAATGCGTCGGATTGTATGAATTTGAAGATTCAGGGTCGAAGGAAGATTCTCTCAGTTACACTTGCGATGACGGTATCCAATGCAAGATAATAATATAGATACCTACCTACTTAAAAAATACTTAGGACAGTGTGTAAATAAAAGTAAGAAAAAACTTGTAGTAGAATTCATTGACACTGGACTGAAGATGTTTCAACCTTTAAGTTAGGCAGGGGATTTTTTTAGTTTAATCTGTAATTCTTTTTAACCTAGTTTATTCTAACTTAACTTATTTTTGACATTTTTTTAATTGTTATTTTATTATTGTTGTTTGATTCAATAAATAATTTACAGCGGCATTACTCATTAATCTTATTGCTTAAACCAATCGGGGCAGTATTTAGTGGGTAGATAGACATACGATCGAACTCACTCACACATTCACACGTGGATTCTACGCAATGTTCGTGTCGGTACTCAACACGTATAGACACACATAGACGACGTTTGTGTGCGTGCCTATGCTTACCGAATTATTTTGCCGTGTGTACATGACATTCGGTTCGAACGTTGTGGGTTTGTTCTCAAAAAAGTACAAAAACTCCTCACTTTCACTTTTGCTCTACCAATGCTTTAAAGGAAATAATAAAATTATAATATTGTACTTACATGTTTTTTATGATTTGCTCCACGTATACATATTTATTCATTTAAACAATAGATTAGATATAGTACAATAGTTAGTGAAAAATTATCATTTAAACTAATTAATACCTACAATTCTAATTATTTTGGCACAGCAATTACATAATTACGTAGGTTCCTACCTGTCAATAACAGTAATTAAACTGTATGCTACGGTTAGGTTATATAAGATAGTATGGTGTCATAATAACAAACTGTCAATATACCCATTGGTGGTAGATCACTATTTTATTATTATAAGTATATAAATAAGTATATAAGTATTATTTTTTGTAAGTTCGTTATAAAAATTTTATACCTAATAAAAAAAACTGAAAAAAGCAAGAAGCGAAAAAAGAAAAACAAAATGTTGGTTTGCCACATTCCTTCGATTTTTACAAGATCTATTATATGTAGTCAGATCCTTTCATTGATACAAAGTGACCCACTGGGTATGCCATCGTTTCGAAAAAATATGTACCTATTTGTTTGAAGGGCTTCAAATAAATACATATTTTTTCGAAATGATTTTTACCAATCTGGCAACATACTCGTATTTCAACGGACGACTGAGAACCTCCACCTTTATTTGAAGTCAGTTAAAAATGTAGGTACTTCGTTAAAATATTTATGCTTGCGTACTACATTTATAATTATGTTCATATAATTATGTTCATATAATAATATTTACATTATCATCATTAGCATGCTGAACAATTTCGCGCATAACGTGTTTTCCATTCCACATTATATAACATTACTAGCTTCTGCCCGCGACATCGTCTGCGTAGAATTATACATTATAAACCTCCCTCTTGAATCACTCTATCTATTAAAAAACCGCATCAAAATCCGATGCGTAGTTTTAAAGATCTAAGCATACATATAGGAACAGATAGACAACGGAAAGCGACTTTGTTATAAACTATGTAGTGAATTGGACCTTCTTCGTTATAAATGGATTACCTACCAGTTCGATGTCTTCACGCTAATTAAAATAGTTTTTAATGCGATGATTGCAAGAAACTTGTCTGATAACTTTTACTTATAATATTTATATGTATGTAGGTAAATGTATAATAAAGCATTCCAATCGGCGTGAAGTTAGTATTTTCAAATGCACAGATTTTGCGGTAGGAACTTAGAACCTAGGTCGCGCTTATAACCAGCCAGTAAAGTTGGTAGTCGGTATGAAATTCGAATACTTTTTCAAATGAACCAAAACAAGTGTAGATAATATGTATGGGTAGATAATGAAATTGAAAAAAAAATTACGCACACTTTTTTCTCACATAATTTGGACGTTTTTTTTTATTTGAACTCAGAATCCACAATCAAATAGTAACGATTCCGGTGCGAAAAAAATGTGTTCTCAAATAAATTTTATAAATTTGAATAGGTATCTACTACTTACATTCTTTTATGGAGGTAGGTAAGAAAACCGACTACGACAATTACTACCTATGTCAAATTCAATGACACTTTTTTGTTGTGAGTGAATCAGTAGGACTTATTTTTAATTCTCAGCAGAAACAACTAATAATAATTTACAAATCTAAGAAATAACGACGACGACGACGTGGTTGGCTTACTTGGTAGTGACCCTGCCTGCGAAGCAAGCGTACTGGGTTCGAATCCTGGTAAGGGCATATATTTTTGTGATGAGCATGGATGTTTCTATCTATTTAAGTACCTATGTATTTCTCTATATAAGTATGTATAACGTTGTCTAGTACCCATAATACAAGCCTTTCTAGCGCTTACTTTGAGACTGGGTCAATTTGTGTTAATTGTTCTCTAATATTTATTAACCGACTTCAAAAAAAAGGAGGAGGTTCTCAATTCGGTTGTATTTTTTTTATTATATTTATTATTATTTTATTAATAATAATAATATTCGTGTTTTCTTAATTTCCCTTACGCGAACTAATGTAGGTACCTACCTAGATCGCAAGGATGTTCTCAAGTTTTCTAACATAATAGCGTTCTAAATAACTCTAGCACGACTAAATTACAGTTTAGCTACTCGCGTTATACGCTACAAAATAGCAGAGAGGAATGTTTTAGCTGATCTAAGCTCGAGCCGTAGCTTAACTGCATTTAGTATGGTTATACGTTGCCACAGAAGCCAATCAGACTGAAGAGTGGAATTGCGAAAATACTAACTTCTCACGCAAGTACGCTTAAATAATTTATTTTTCTTCCTTTACTTAGGTATTGTAAATTAACTTTTACCCACAACTTTGCATACCTACCGCGACATTTTCCCTGGATAAAAATGAATGAATTTAATTGGGGTTTTTTTCGATTCAATGCTTTATGAGATTACTCTTCATCATAGAGAATTAACCTTTTAGCCCTTTAACCTTATACCAACAAACTAATAGATCACATCATTTCACATTTAATTTCACATTTAATGAAAAATAATATATTCTATACATAAACCGAATTAAAATAATTTATATTTTTTTAATATTATATACGACAAGGAAGGCAAACCAAGTGCTCTAGGTATTTACAAAAATATAAGAATAAAGCGTGACATGCCAAAATTGAGAGCTTGAGAAATGAGGCATTTTGATCTAATGTAGCAATGTGTGTAGGTAATGCATAAGCCCATTACTATAACGCATAAACTGATTCTGTAACAAATCTGATTACCGTGGTTGAGAGTACTCAGATATATTTTTACCACCTCAATTTTGACAAGAAACAATTTAAAATAGCCAGCATACAATAAACAATGACACCCAGTTTCTACTTTAACAAATTCGTAAAAGTCGGCGGGCAAAAGCCAGAGTCAATTGATATTTCGAATAGGTACCTAATAAGGAAGTTAAACTGCAGATATAAGGGTTAGGATAAAATAAAAAAAATATTCATGAAGTGTATTCAGATTCTAAGTTGTAAGTTGTAACTTCTAGGCTGTCTTGAGACACTTACGACTTAAATAAATATATTTCGCCTGCCTAAGAAATCGTTATCATCATCATCATAATATCAGCCGGGAGACGTCCACTGCCATACCCTAAAGATCTCCACATGGATCGAATTTATGCTATCCGCAGCCAAGGTCTTCCTTCGATCTTTCCAGAACGTACATCCACTCATTCTCCCAAAGTGTCATGTTTATAGCGCAATGTAAAGTGTTGCCAATGCCTGATCTAGCTTCACAGCTTTGCTGATCAAAGTTACCAATACAATTTTTGTACAATTGTGTGTATGCTCTATTTCTGTGTCTTTCAAAAGAGAATAAATGTCTTCTTTCTTTCTTTCTTTCTTTCTTTCAATAAGCTATGCTCTCTGAAATTAAAATAATTCCATTTCACAATGGCGATTTGTTTCGGATTGACGGAGACGTTAAGTAATTTCGTGTGTAGAATAGGTAGTTGACCTTGAACCGTTCCTTCTAAACCTTATCTTCGGAACTAGATCAATTTAGAACGGTCACATTGGTACGAGGGCATTTACATAGAGAGGCATGGCTACCTACTTTCTTCATAGTAAGATGCCGTTGTACCAGAGTCATGATCGGTTGTAATTATTATGCAACAAGTTAGCCAGAAGGGTATTTCTCATTTATTGTACCTACTGCGGAACACGTTCAAATTTACGTTAGTCACTCCGACAGAATCTTTACTAAAAACGTTATGTTACATATTTGAAATTCCAACATGTTCAAAATCATGGACGTAATATCTAAACGGGACTGAGTACTCGCAGGCGAAAAACGAGCAGACCGAGATTGTTCGTAGGTATCGATTTATTAAGTGATTTGATGCTAAAACCGGAAGGTACCTAAGCAATGAAACTCTGTTAACTTATTCTGTCGTAGTAGTCTGTACTACGAAGTGCAAGATTCGAACTTCGTGTCTTCCCATCTCGCTGACGCTTATATGTATTACTAGCTATTACCCGCGACTTCATCTGCAAAGAATTCGTTTATCGCTATCCCGCGGGAACTACGCAATTTTCCGGGATAAAAAGTACCTAACCTATGTGTTATTTCAGACCATAATCTATTTTTGTTCCAAATTTCATCCAGGTTCGTTAAGCCGTTCTGGCGTGAAAGAGTAACAAACATCCATTCTCACAAACTTTCGCATTTATAATAAATATTAGCAGGATTTAACACGAGTGTGAGAGGGACAGTACGGTACGAACTTCGATTTTCGAATTTTCGTCTTAATGGAATCGTCGTGAGATGTATGTATAGTTTGGCTATAAATCGCTGAAAAGTGAGAAATAAAGATAATTTGTAATAAAAAGAAAACAAACTAGAAAATAATTTACTACCAAGTAAGGACACACAATACACGACTTCGTGTGTCAGAAGGGTTACCATTAGAAATAAAAAAAAGCAGACTAGACAAAAATGTATCTTTTATTATTTATTTAATACAACAAAATTAATGAATTTTTTAGTACGCTAACTTAATAACATGAAAGTAATATTTTCATGGTGTTTCATTCAACAGGGTTTTTTGAGCCAAACTTTTTGATCAAAAGAATCTTTTTAGGCTGACAAGATGAAAGAACGAGACATACCCTTGTCGCTATATCCCTCTCGACGCAGATTAGCCTCTGTGTAAAAATATACTTTTTCACCTTGTAATATGGTTCATTTTCGTAAATATAAATTTTCAGAGTACTCAGTCCTGTTTAGGTATTACGTCCATTGTCAAAATAAAATTTAATTTAAATCAAAAGCTCTAAGGAGTACTGATATCATTTAACCCCGTTAGGGGATTAATTTCAAGAAAATACGAAACACGGCTTCCATCAGATCCGTTTAAAAAATGTATAAACATGTATGTTTTGATTGAGTTGACTTAAGGGGTTGATTTTTTCTCTGCTCTGGGGGGCCGCATACCTAAATAATTGGTATTAATTTCAAATTTATTCCTCTTCGCGTTAATTTGAAAAGGGGTCTTGATGGACAACAAAGTGATCCTATAAAGGTTCCGTCTTTTTCTTTTGAGGAACGAACAACCAAATGGAACCCTGGGCCACTGTATACCTAACCTTATCGTAATAAGTGATCGGCTTGTTATTTGTGTCTGTCAGTGTCAAAGTACTCCGACGTTGATTGTGAAAAGGTTGTACCTATAGTGGCCTAGGGTTGGGTGACGGTACGGAATCCTAAAAAAAGATTTGGACGACGTGGGAGCCTCCTCGTTTCTGAGGAAGTTCAAATTAGAGACGTTGCAGGGAATATATTATTTCTCATGACAGTTAAAAAAATCCTCTCTTGCCCGTGGTCCTACTGGTTTTCGATGGAGCTACGTCCAAGGGCGGAGCTCCTTTCTCTGGGCTTTTTGCCCTTTGGGCAACTGAAAACACCCAACTAACCTAACCTACCTATTATTGTTATAAAAATATTATTGAATGATTCAAAATGATAACAGCATTTTCTCCGAGTAGGACAAATTAGTAGGACCGCGGGCAATACGCTAAAAAATTACGTTAACTTTTTGGCAAACTCTTGCTTTAGCGTACTGGTCTGAAATATTTGCATGCCAATACCAGCTTTTATAGGTGTACAACGGAACCACTCACATTTTTGACAGTCGGGTGTTGGCTGGCTATAAGCATACAATAAAAATAAAACTACTCAATTATTTTTTATTAAATTTGAAGATTCTGCAAACAATTAGAGTTAACATATATTAAAAAAATCCGCACAAGTCTCTGGTTTTTCTAGGATAAGCACCTCCAAACAACTTGACCGGAGTTCTAGTCCAATCTACAAGCAAATAAGGACTCTTTTCAAAGGGTGAGTCGTGCATTGAACATCGCCTATAATTTTGTGAAATGAATTCCACTCCGTTATTTTTCTTTCGAACTGGAGATAAAATGTGTGTCATGTCGATACTTCCATCTTGTTGAATGTACAATACACGATCGTCGGGAGCGGTACTCTTGCAGACTTTTGGTCCTAGAGACGATGGAACATTATCATATTCATTATCCAAATCTGATCGGTACTTATTGATATCTGGTATTTTGTCATCTCCTCCAACGAAACTTTGTATACTTTGTTCCTTTTCTTGACCAATCACATAACGCTCATTTAATGCATTTCCTAATTTAACTTGCTTATTGAAGTGGTCTTTACTGTTCATTTTATCATGTTTCGAAGTGGTTTTAGTAGAAGCACTGATTTTTTTACTTGTTTTCTTCTTTTTCTCATGTCCTGGTAAAAATCCGTGGTTGAACTTCAGTGTAGACATTGATACTTTATTTCCATTAGCTAAGTCAGTCATTTTTTCAGCTAGAGCTCTTCCTTTTGCGATGATGTCGTCGTCCTCATTTGCATGTACTGGCTTACGCCTGTCATGTTTATATTTAATTCTAGGTGAAGGTTGTTTTCTATTAGCTTCAGCAATCTTAACTTCAATATTACTTTTTCCATCTAAATCTAAATCTATTCGCCGTGGTGTGTAATCGTTACTGTAGGATTTAACATTATGCCATTTATTAGCGTTTGCGAAACTTTTCGAATACATTTCATCATCATTAGTTCGTTTCGTTTGATTATTTTGACGGTCGTCAATGAAATATTCTACTGATTTTAAAAATGGAAGAATAGTCATTAGATTACTGCCTCTGTGTCTTTCGAGGTCTGGTAATGCTTTCTGGTTGCTTAAACTGGATGCTGCTGACAAAGGTGGTTCTTTGAATGACTCTTTGGAAACATAAGAAGTTTCTTCTGATTCCAAAGATTCTTTCTCGGAATTTTTGATATATTTTTTTATCACAGCATGCTTGGCTTCTCCTCTGTTGGTCACTTCTACACTTTTAGGTTGTGTTTCAGAGTGTGATTTCAAAATGTCATTTCTAAGATCATTTTCAATTATTTTTAAATTAATTTGTTGTTGATGATTAACGTCTCTTTTTTTAAGTACGCGGCGTTTTTCCACAAAATTTCTTCTATGAAACCTTAGTGGTGGTCTAAGCTTGGAAAGTTTAAATTCTGACTGGTACGGATAAGAGTCACTTATTTTAACAAGAGGAATAGTAGATGGCACTTTCTTTTGCTCCCTATTTTGATTGAAGTTAATACTTTTTAAGTACTTTAAAACATTTCCTACGAATTTTGAACTTGTCCACTGGCCATAAACTTTAGATTTATCTTGGGGGGAGGGAGGTTTTTCTATACCAGATAAAATATCCACATACTGCTTATTGGACATCATGGTTTTACTATTGACCATATCCAGGCCTTCCGGTTTCTCTAACAATCTAACTGAATAATCTCCCTTTGGCGCAGTTGGTAACGGCGGTGTTTCGTATTCAAATACCGTCGGTAAGTTTTGAGTGCTATTTTCAGAAAGCTCTTTTTTTGATTGCACTTTGAATCTGTCATGCTTTGTTACTAGATTCCAAAAACTTACAGCGTCTTTTTCATTTGATCTTAAGTTTTCAGTGACTGGGATATCAAAAATTTCCTTTTCACTCGATGTATTTACATGTTTCGGTTTTCCCGACGTTACTTCAATACCAACATCGTGTTCTATGTAACTATATGGTGTTGTGAAAAGGATATAATTTTTCGTTTTGTTAATTGGAGCTGATGTAGTAGTCCCGTGTAAACTATTCCGTATTTCTTCAACTTGAAGATCACCGAGAACTATGTACTTGTTATCTAGCTCGTTTTCACCCCTGATTCGGTTCCTTCGAAACGTTTTTTGCCCGTAGCGAGGATCCCTTTTTAAAGTTATGTTTCGTTCAATTGTTGACAACAATATCATAGATGCGCCAAATATTTCTCCTTCCAATCCATTTGGAGAACCTGGAATGTTTTAGGTTTTTACTTGCACGATTGTAATCGAGATCAATAGTAAAGAAAATAATTATAGAAAAGTACTCTACCCTTCTCTGACGTCCCATATCCTAGAATCAAACTCCCTCCTCCTGGGACTATGTAACCAAGCAACTGTAAAAATACAATTATTATTATTAACATTTACATTAAAATGGAAATACATACCTATAAGAAAATAAAAGTTACAAGTCGCATCTATCATTTTTTTCTACTACTTGGGTTTTTTTATATACATCAAGTAGGGTAGCAAACGAACAGGTACCGTTAAATAAGATGGACTATGGATGCCAGAAATTTCAAGTTCTTAGGCCCAGTGCTAATAATAATTGGGATTGTCTAAAAAAAATACCTATCCTTTTCATATTTTTTTTTTGATAGAGAAGTCAATTATAAGAAACTACTTTCAATATTTTATCATATAGCTCACTAATTTTTTTTATATTAATTATTGAAAGTATTTTGGTTGACAGTAACAAGATTGTAATTTCATAAGATGAATGAAATGTCAGATTGCGGGTCCAAATTGAACTCCGTAGTATAATCGACGCGCAAATAGTAAAGAATTTGTAAACTTAGCAAATAAAGTACATTTTGGACCGTCTACGTCATTCGTGGGAATGTCAAATGAAGGTCATTGCTTATTTTTCATGTAATAAATTCATTATTGTAAAATATAAATACAGAAAACGATATAAAAAGCATTTATCTCGAAATGGTTTTCGATTTACTACCTACGCATTGTAAAAAAATAGACAATCCCAATTGAGATTTTATGTTGCACTAAAAATTTTGTTAGGTAGGTACTTAATAGTGGTCCAAAAAATCTTGATAAAAGAAACCCCAACCATCAATAGGGCTTACGTTTTTGGAAGATTCGCAAAAGATAAGCTGTGAATCGAGATACAGCGCCCACGCGCCGTAGTCCGACTGGTAGGACAGGCAGACGTGCCGCCACACGTCCGCCGCGAACTCCACGTCCACGCTCGACGTCACCTGCTCGTTAATCGACACCTTCATCTGCTGGCCCCCTGAGTCCAGCCATAGCCGGATGATGCGCGTACTGCCACTCCCTGCACACAAGGCAAACAACTAGTTAAGTAGTTGTGGTAGACAAATTCACTTTTTACTGTCGATAACGCTAAAAGAAAATAATGAAATTGTACAGAATTGACCTAAGCTAACAAAATATCACATTATCTGGCCAATATACACTTAAATCGCATGCCACTCCCACACAGGGTTACAGAGTTAGTTCCAGTTTTCACCACGGGGTCAAATAAATTTGTAGCATTGTGCGATACAATGGTGACTTTTAAATAAAAAAGTTTGGTTGTCGGCAAAGCAAAAGTGTTAGCGTACGTAGAAATACGTATAGTTAAACACTGCCATGCAATAATGTAAATATTTACGACGAAGAAATTATGTTTATTAAACCGTAAAGTTGCTCATAAGTTTATTAATTATTAATGCAGCGTTAATGCCCTAATCGCATGTAATGAGAACGAAAATAGTGGGTTAGTAGCAGCCACTTAAAATTCTGACGCATTAGAAAAATATTTTATTATATTACAAATACCTGCCTTATATGATATAAACTAAGATGAAATTAATGTAAGAAGCAGAAACTTTTGCGTCCGTAGCTTTATTTTATTAGATAGTTTTATGATTAGAACTAGCTGTAAGTTGCCTATGGTACCTAGTATTTAAAAATGTATCTTAAAATTAATCCGAAATACTTTAGCATGGGGTTAGGCATTGACTGGAAACGCTGTGCAGGACCTTTACTGCAATTTAAATGTTTCTATTGACCGATGTTTAAAGAGATCGGCTTCAAAAGGGTCACTTGAAATTTTATAAAAAATGTCGATGACAAACATTAACAGGAGTGAATCAAACTAATCCGAGCATCTGCTGAAATATTCCATAACAATTTTAAGACACCTCGTAGGTATAGATCAATATAAGTATATAGTACAAAAGTGCCTCTAGTTTCTTACCCCTTTATTCATAAACGCTCTATAGGCTACTGCTAACTTAATAATCGTTTGTCCTTGCCTTCTTATTCATAAAAAAGGTAAGTGTCAAAGAAACAGATAAGGACAATCGATTACTAAGTTAGCAGAAGCCTATAGAGCGTTCGTTTGTCTTCAGTTCAGACGTCAGTCTTAAATTCATAATGTAAAACAATGATTGCCGAGAGACATTAAGAAAATAGAAGCACTGTAACTATTTCAATGTGTATTAATAAAATAAAAAATAAAGAAAGCATAAAAAGGACCCCTACCCTGTTAATAACTTGGTGTGCCCTGATTTTGGCAAGTTAAATAAAATTAGGCAATATCGGACCTACACAAAACGAGTCCAGATGAAAGTAGGTCAAATTAATTATTGTGATGCAATATTGTTTGCCCAATACATCGCGTCTGCTAGCCGTTTCAGTTGCGGTTTACTTTATTGATACATTTTTGAAGAGAACACAGAAAGATTATCTTTAAGAGATCTTTGAAATCTTAAGATTTGTTACCAAAAAAAATTCTGGACACCTTTTGGTCAAACAAAAGGTGCACCAAAAATAGAGTGTAAAAATGTTTTGTGGTATATGCCACCTATATTTTAGTCATCACTAAACTTAATACTGTATTATTTGTTATTATTATTAAATATACTGCATTCAAAACCAAATCAATCAAATAGTTGTGTTACATGATCTCCAAATATCAGTGAGTAAATTATAATGCGCGTTGTGTTGCGCTGGATCCTAATTTAGATGTATGTGTTAACGCAAAAAGCTCCTACACTAGGTAGAAAGGAGGAACGACCATGTGTTTGACATCTTAATAATAGAATTGCTATGCGATTAAATATTAAAAATAATTTTTGACCTTCTGTTATATTATTCCATAATATGGTGATCAGTTAATTTAAGTGTAGCCAACTTTTGAACAGTGCGACTGTTACACTTTGACCTTGTGTCCATGTTAAAAAGTCAACGCCTGAAACAGGTTCCCTAAAATAATTGCATAAGGGTTCAACTTTCTGCAGAACAACAATGTTGCGGCACTCACCGACGTATGTGAAAATGCTCTGGTCCCCTGCAAGGTCGTACACGCGGATCCAGACGCAGAGCGTAAACTCTCTCATAGGCGGAGTCTCGACGTCGTATTGTATAAACTATAATCAGACAAGTCCAGCGAACATACTAATCAAATTAAAAATAATTAAAATGCACCAACATTTTTCTCGTACCCGTTTTTGTCTTTAGCCTACTTAACTTAGGAATACAACAATAATTTATATCGAGGAGTGAAAAGAAAAAGTACCTCAAAACATGTCGCCATAGAAAGGAAAATCGTGTGTTATGTTTAAGCGTTTGGTCGCACCTGCACCTACCGAGAGGTACACGATGCCCGGCCCAACTACATCGTTTGTTTATGAAGAGTTGTTTATTTCTGACATATATACGACAACACGTACCTGATTTCACCTTTCGAATGCGACAAAAATTTCAAGTATGACGTGCCAGGTTGACGTTTACACAGAAACAATGAAGACATTTACCTGGGCATATCCTTTTTGATGAAGCATTATCTTGAGCACAGGTCGATTAATGGCGTAGCTCGTTGCTAATAAACTTAAAAACGTCAACGGCATCCATAGCATCGTTCAAGGCTGCGTTTTATCTGGAAAAAGGTAAATGGATGGATAAGCCTAATAAAATATTCTACAGAATAGTCAAAACTTCACAGGTGTCGTAGCTAAACCTAGATTATTATAATAGAGACTTACTAGTAATTAACATGTAGCGATGAAACTCTTCTGCTTAGTGGAGCGGCACGAAGTAAATATTTATTTAAAAAAAAAACTTGCCACTCTAAGATAATCACGATCAGTGTGCTTTCTTCAGAAACTCAAGACGACAACTGGTGACTCTCTATCATTGCTTCAATAATTGTTATTGCTTTGGTTTGTGTTTATGTTTACAAACCGCAAAACAATCTCTGACAATACATTGTTGTCTTCTGACTGTACGCAAAATAGGTACAAGAAATTAATAGTTCATCGTTATAACTTCTCTCCGCATGCTGAGCTAAACAGCTAACACAAAATAGTTTATCTGTTGCAAATATTTATTAAATTTGTCCACAAGCAGCAGATGATCTGACTGAAATTAAGCGTGTTAAAGAGAGAACTATAAGTTAGTGACTCAGAGCACTAATCTTATATTTTTTTGTGCACAAAGTTTTGACTTAATCATATCGTCAATGGAAAGAAAGAACTGCTAAAACGCCAAAACGGTACTTTTGTGAAATGAATTTTAAAGTTTTTTTTTTTGTAAAAATAATCATACCTTTTTCAATGTTAATGTTAGGTAGTTTATTTTATATGAATAGAAAGGAAAACAAGCAAGTGGGTAACCTGATGGTAAGTGATCACCACTGCTCATAGACACCCGCAACCCCGGAGGGATCGCAGATGCGTTGCCATCCTAGAGGGCTAAGATGAAATGCCTCTTGTGCTCGTTGTGTTGTGGTAGTTCGTTTAAAGAAAGAAAACATTGTATTATTATTTTTCTTAATTTACAGAGTATCTGTGGGTTTCTAGGTCTTTTGGAAAGGGAAATAAGTGTCGCTTTAGCAAAAGTATTCTGATTAATGCGAAAAAGTTAGGAAAAAATACTAATCTACATAAATTTTATGAATCCAATTCAACAAAACATGCTAATATGTGACAATGATAGGTAATATATGTTTTCCAGTAAACAAAAAATGCTAAGTTACTTCAAAATGTGTAAATATCATACAGAAGAAACTGCTAACAAGTCTCCTCTATCTACTACTACCTACCAAAAAAATACTAACAGTCCCAGTATTGACCCTTTTTTACATACAAACTTATGGAAAATAATGCTTATTCACCCTAATAACAAAAATTAAAGACGTTGTAAAATGCTAACGTGGTAGGTATAAAACTGTAAAACCACGGCTAGTGCTGAAATTACTGGCGTATGAGGTATTCTATCATAGCCCTCTAAGCTGGCAACGCATCTGCAATTCTTTAGTGTAGCGGTAGTCAATAGGTGGCGGTGAAAAGAAATCATCATCATCAGTCGGAAGACGTCCAGTATTAAAAACCTCCCCCTTAGAACACCCATTATGAACGATATCCGACCCCTGCGTTCACCGATTTCCCATAACTTTGCGAATTGGAGAATTTCCATATTCTGGATTTTATCGCGCAAAAAATATTCCATACTTAGATTATTCCGTGACTCTGAGCCTCTCTTAAAGGTCAGCAGTCAAGAACCATGTCCCAGAGCCATAACTATAAGAAATCACTGGCAACTCACAACAACTTGCCTATGTTCATTTCAAAAACCACTTATTCAAAACAACACAGGTCACTTAGAATAGTAAATACTGAGGCCCACCAACGATTCCACTATGATGACTATTGGTGATGTGCTCGTTAATCTTGATGTCTAACCAGTTCCAGTCCAAGAGATTGAAAATGTACTCCAACGCAGTCGTTAAATAAAGATACAATGTCTCTTTGACTCACACCTTACTGCAATTGGTTTTGTCATCTTGTTCTGCAACAGGATCAGTATGGTAGTGTTACTGTTTCAACACTTCGTTATACGAACAGTCAATATAACAACGCTGAACTACAGTGCAGCCCAAGTTTGTGTTGTTCCTAGAGGCTGGAAATCATGAATCCTATGTTCGAGAAGGTGCGTGAAACGGGCCTAAAATTCGTCAATAAGAAGTTGTAGCCTTCCTCTTCATTGGGCTTCTACGAAATGCGCGGGAACAGGAGCAACTTGTACATTCTGTTTTTTCTTAGCTCCCAGACTAGCATGAAAATTTCGAGAATTACAGAATTAAATAACCTCTGTAGAACTACAAGTACCGGTTTTCTACCTACTTTCAGAAGATTTGTCATGATTCCGTCTTCATCCGGCGCTTTGTTGCTCTTAAGCGGTTTGAGGGCCACTCTAATCAGATCATACAGATAGATGTCTGGAATATCTCCGGTTTAAAATGTAAGGTCAGTTTGTAGACACCAGGTATTGAATATGTATGAGGGGCTTTCGTGTCGAGGTGTTTAACAGTTCGCACAATCACTCGAGCTCTCTCAATATCTCTGATTATGTTGAGACGATACTGCCTGCCGTCCTTGATCTTCTACTTCGACATTTGGCTTTTCCCAGCAGCCAGAAGCTTTTTTTGGTTCCCAGCAGACCAATTATTTGAAAACACTGAGTCCTGATTGCGCTCAATTGCGTTCCTAATTGGGAACGGAAATAAAATAATTTTCTTTCTTTCTAATACGTGCAGTACTGATAGAATCTATTGAATCGGCCATAACCTCATTTTGGTTTCCCAATTAGTTAATTTTAGTATTGGAGTGTTTTTGATGTCTATTCCGGCGCGGAGTCTTAAAAAATTGGGAACCCGCGGCTTGGACAGTTTCCGTGACAATTTTTTTCTAATACAAATTTTAACACGAAATCAGAATAATGTTATTTTTACTAATGTCTTACCACAGAATAAATCAAATAGTAAAAATGGTAAATGACAAATTGCTAAAGTGTTATCTGTTATAACATTTTGTGTTAGATAGTTTTGATAAAGCACAAAACGATTTGAAACTATACAGTAGGTAACAAACGTTTGCTAACTGACAGGCAAGATATAAAATTCGATAAGCATAAACTGCTAAAGCAACAATGCCTCTCAAATCGACATTAAGGAAATTTGCTTAAGGGAGCGGTAATATAAATTATGTGTTAAAAAAAGTTCTAAACCGACTTGGGCTTACAAACGGGCAAAAAGGCGTTGCTTTAGTAGCAGTAAAATCCAGATTTTTATCAAAATCCTCATATTTTCAGAATGCTAAAGCGCCAAAAAAGTGCTCAGACTGCTACTAAACCCACATAGATCAACGCCGAAAAAAAATCCAATCAAACTGTATATAAAACTCATTTTGACCAAAATGGCGCTGTAGCAGTTTCTCCTTTCCACTGACGATATTATAATTCATTCAATATGTTGGAATTAGTCTACATAATTATTACTTACAATTGACTGATTAAACTACCGGACTAACCTTCTCTAATTTCAGAAAATTCATCTATTTATTGACGAAAGATTACCACTGCAGTGCATAAAATTAAACTAAATGCCTTGCGTTTAGTTGTTTAAATTAGCGTGCGGCTAGGAAGGTACATCTGGCTGTTACATTATGTACCTAATACTTATTGCAGTCAATTTCTAACGGACGCAAATCTTCAATACATAAATACTTCAATAAGGACTCGCACAAATACTTGTGATGGTTATGTCTAATTAGGTACTTACTAAAAAAAAATTTTGGTAGGTGAAGGCACCCGCTTACTACATGGGCACTCCTGCGCCCAGTACCCTGCCACGCGGCGGCTCATTGCTGCGCGCCTTCTCGCCCGCCGCGCCGCCTGCGCCCGCCGACCGCACCAGCACGCTCCCAGGCGCCGGTATGTTTCTCACTTTCGCACTGGTCAGCCACCTCGGCACTGGTCAGCATCAACGTCCAACATAATACAGGGATGATTTTATTTGAAGGGTCACAATGTTATTAAGCGGAACTTAGTTCAAGGCCTCTATCAAACAAGGTATAGATGGCGTGTGTGCGTAGGTCCGGCCACTCCCGCCAAGCCCGTGCGCACGTACTTGGCGGGCAGCGGGTCAGAGCGCGTCTGCGCGCGCGCCGCTTCCGCCACCCGGGGAGTTGAACAGCTCTACACTATCCCGGGTACGACGACTTAGCCATTTCGATAATGTGTCGCTTGAATCACTTAATTTGCTTGGCGCTTGCTGTCTACATGAATACCGTACCAACTACATAAATGTCTAAAGCATAAGTAAAATTTATAGTACTCGCGGGCTATTTTTATGAGTGGTGCAAATATTATACCTATTTATGTAAAGTATTATTTTCAATATAAAAATAGCTAAATATTTTACTACATAAATATCGTAACACAATATGTTTAGAAACCCTCTTTGACATTAAAGTTTTTCGTGATTTTATTAGGCATTGATTGACTAATCGTTTAAACTGAATAGTTTTCGATCAGCCGATAGGTCAAGAGGTTTTTTAAAATCCAGAAATACGAATATGACTGCGCGGCGCAGCTGTACATTAGGTACATACTCATCGCCCGTTTGCTTGAACAACGTGATATTTCGACATTGTTTCATAGTGAAATAAATATGAATGTTGCGACACAATCTTCATAATTTAAAAGTTTGTATGAGATAATTTTCATAACTAGAATTTTAAATTCATTGTTATAAATCTGTTAAAAAAAAAACTGTTAAATAAAAAAAAACTGTTTTCTACGGATTCGTCAAAAAATCGAATAAACAGTACAAGCGGGAAACAAAGCCACATAAAAAAAACCCATGTTGCTTAGGGCTGGGGAGGCGAATGAAAAATATGACAAATACAGTAGTAAGTACTACTCTCACTATTGTCGGCAATACAAATTAAAAAAAACCCCTACGCATTAAACGAATAATCAAACCGTAAATTAGAAAAAAAAAACCTATTTTTTGCCAAAAATTCCTTACATCACTTTGGAAGAGCTGATAGGTATTCTTCAAACTGCTGGACTGATTTTTACCAAACATGGCTAAGAACCACCACCGCAAGGAAACTGGCTTTTGAATGAAAAAACCGCATTGAAATCAGTCCATCGGCTTGAGAGCTATGATGCCACAGACAGACAGTCACACAAACACATAGACATCGACGTCAAATTTATAAACACCCCCCCCTTTTTTCGTCGGGGGTTAAAAAGAGAAACGATGTGGTGCAAAGGGCAGTTCACGGGTAAAAGGAAAAGGACAATGCAGGAGTGGACAATTAGAAAGTGAACATCTTTGGACTTCCAAAGCTACCACTTGGTCGAGATAGTGAGTGGATAAACTTTTATACAGCAAAATAACGTAATGTAAGGGAAATAATAATTATGGTAAGTAAGTTGTAAGTGAAGTAAGTAAGTCCTGGGCCCCCCAAAAACAAAAACAAAATTCAACCAAAGTATTGATATTTCTTCTATGACTTATTAAGTAACAAAACCGCATAGTAAATGATAAAAAGAGCGTATGATCAATATGATCATCAAAAATTGTACATTTTTTGGTCTAGCGTATCGTTTGGTCGAATGATCGTTTAGTCTAAAACTAGTCCAGGGATAATTTAAAATATTTTACATAGGCTATGAAGAATAGGTTAGGTTAGGTTCATTTATAATTTTCTTGAATAGCCGATTCAATAGTTTTATTTTGTATAAATTCAGTTTAGACCAAGCGATCATTCGACCAAATATATTTTTTATAGATCAAAATTTTGTGCCTTCAAGTTATTGTAAGTATATTAAATTATTTAACGATGGACAATTTATAAATCTATTTAAAAACTGCACTTCACGTTTTATCTTCGATACCGGTCGTATTATTAATTTAACCTGCTATATTTTACTGATGTTTTGTAATGAGAATATTGGCATCTGTAATGATCGTTAATAACTATGGAGCGCGTGCGATTGCGTGTGCAGGGCACGCAGGCGAAGGCTACATGTCGTCGCCGGAGCGCGGCTCCGCGCGCGCGCCGTACGAGGACCCCTACTACACGCAATTCCTGGGGCCCGCCCCTGGCCGGCCCAACATCACCCCCGTCATCGACGAAGAGTCCAGGTATGCTTTGACCATTCAGAATGCTACACAAATGTTATTACTCGCATTCTCATTGTTATATTAAACTCGGTCGTGTTTGTTTTAAGTGAGGGCGTCATAATTGACGAGGCGTACCAAATGTACAGCGTGGCGCCCATCGGCGGCGCGCCGCGGCCCATGCCGCGCCCGCCCTACGACGCCAGGTAACACGGGCTGTGACTACTCTTAGCGCTTAAATATTTAAATTCTCTTACTCGTTTTCAAATTGTGTTCTGTCTACTTTAACTAAGAATGAAAAAAAATTCAAACTCATCACAATAACTACGCCATTCAGAATACAATTAGGTAATAATAAATTTCTTGCTGAGCGATATTGTGGCCACAATACCTAGGTTATTTTCATTTAAGTTATTAGTTATAAAGCATGGCGATATGAAAGCTGCAGCGAATAAAATTTGAATTTCGTGGTTATAAATAAAAGATACTACGCTCAAATCGTGGCTTTCCAGACTTAACCCCCAAGTGGAAGATATACAACGTCTTAGAGTTGAAAAAATGGAGCGCCAGCTGGCCAACTTGACCGGACTAGTGCAGAAGGCGCTGCAGGTGCCAGGCGCGGCGGGCGCGGGCGCCGGGCCCGCCTCGCCCGCGCCCGCCGCGCCCGCCGCCGCGCCGCGCCAGCAGTTCCACACCTACCAGGCCAGGAATGCCACCCAAGGTAAACTTTGTGACACCCCATGAAAACATAAGCTTAACATGTACCTACTCGTCTGTGTGTTTGGTGGTAACCATACAAAAAATACAACTTTTCAATGTATACATAACCGTGTTACCTGCAACAATTATGACGAAGAGACCAATTTCTAGTAAGATAAAATATTATTTGCTACTCAAAAAAAGTTCGGAGGTTAGTTGGTTAATGTGGCTTGCGTTTTCCTGCACTCAGATGCCGCGCGATTTCCCAGCAACGACAGACCTCCCAAATTAGGGAGGGACAAATTTCGTAAGTGTGACCTGTCGCGGCCCCGATCAATAAGCAGAACGCTAATGTATTGTTAATGTCAACATGTACAACATTTTCTTAAAATATGTACTCATAGCTGCAGTCAGTTCAACAGTTCATCTTTCAACACAATAACCATTAATAAGTACATAATATTATTTAAATTGAGTACCTAATATTTATGGAAAATTATTATGACACATTTATGGTTTAATTTCTCTGAGCATTTAAATTATGCAAATTTATGCCTTTCATTGTTTTTGACGGTGATCACGAAGATCCGTCCATCTCGTTTTGTAACGTAATTACTCCTCGCCGATGTAAGATGTAATAATGGCAACCACAAAGTTGTGGTTGTACATTCTACTTCCTAGCGAGTAAGTTAATGAAAAACTGTTGGTGATGAGCTTCCGTGCAGCGGTTCACGCGACCAGGAAGCATCGCTTTCTTAGTTAAGTGTGTACGAGTCTACGAGTACCTACTTAAACGAGATAAAATTGTAAGGTTCGACCATATATGGGCATTTAAATGTTTACGGCACAAAGATGTATTTCTGCATATGAGTAAATAAAACTTTACACAATAAATCATAACAACATCGCTCAAAACGCAAAAGTTAAATTAAATATATATATTATGTACCTACTTTCTGTGACGTGACATTAGCAATTCATTTTGCATTTGCAGTTATACCATTCATTATCACGCCGAACGCTTGCTTGCTCAGTCGTGTGTTTTTTTCTTATTTTCAACTTACTTTTGGTAAACTATTGTATTGGGTTTTTATTCATCCATTTTGTCGATGAATGTGCACTTACACTTCAATGTTCATAATTTTACACTCACCTAATACAATCGTTTCGTCATAATTAAAAAGTTATCATTGTGGTAAGTTCAAAAGCTTGTTTGAGCTGCGTTTACGATGCCCTACTGCACAGGACAGGGAAGCTTTCAATATGTAGTTGGTAATGAGGATTTCCTAGGAATCAAAATAATTATAATACTAATACCTAGATAGTATTAGTGTCAGTTCAGTTTGGCTTTTGACACTGATGTTATCGAGAGACAGACAACTCTCAGAAAACCCTCATTGCTGAGTCACGTGGAACATTTAAGTAGCATCGCGCAGTAATACGTTGTTAGTCGAATATTGATGTTCAATTTAGATTATCAATTCACTGCTATGCCGTACTAGAATTGTATAGATAGATGATGAATACCTGCAAAATACAGGGAAACAATTCATTTTATTTGGGTTGCTTTGTCTGAATTAATATCTTAGCAACAAGCATTTCTATAACGACGTTGCATTTAAGTACATTACGAGAGAGAGTTTTTTTACGGTCAGTTTGCAATCAAAAAGCCATTAATATTGGACTAGTTAGTATTAGTGACAATAATTGAGAAAATAAAATTAATTCTACATTTTATTATTGGCTACTAATGAACTTATCTGTGACATAAATATACCTGTCAAGTAAATTTTCAACTACTTTTTTTTGGATACTACACCTATTAGACCTAGATTAAGAGTGTGTTGGAATTGTACTGAAAATTATTTCAAAATTTGAATTTAAATGCCACTTTTTTATTGATTCTGTCACCTAAATACTTGCATTATGCTAATTTTCAAAAACTGTTCACAAATTACGTACCAAAAGTAAACATGACATTGAGCACCAACCTCTATATTACACTCATGCAAATTATATTTTATTTAGAGAAAGTTCACTTAATGAACTATCATGGCACATATCTCTTTATAGTTTTAACTAATTCAACACCACTAGATGCGTAGGATAACTAGACTTGAACATTCTGAATAAACTTTTGAACTTTTAAAATAAAGAATGCATAAACGTCCTGTGGCTTGTTGCTCATTGATTCAAGTTTAGAGAGCTTATCGAAAGAGCGCAAGTATTTGAATTGTAAGTATCTGCTTCTCCCATTATTGAAAAATAACTGAAAAGAAAATAATTTGTGGTTTCAGAAAAATCAGTGTCATTTGAGAAATCGGTATCCTTTAGCGATGACCCACCAGATATGAACTCACCCATTCAACACTCGCCCCAACATTCAGGTATGCATATAAATTATAATTTTATGGTAGGTTACCCAAGTAGTACTTATTGGGTTCATAGATTTGGGTTATTTGTAGTGTTGAACACTATTGATACAGAATGACATAATTAAAATCGGTATTCACTGGTGGCGGTTCTTAAATCTATCTAGAACCCTATCCTACTTGATCAGCATGTAGCAAGCGTAGACCCGTGGGACAACTCGGACGTTATAACAAAAACCTATAGACTTGAGAACTCGAGCTGTCCGCAACTCTACCTTTAAATTTTCCTAATTGATCAAGGACACTAACTTAAATCCCTTTTCTGGCATAATATCGCGGTCCTTTACGATATTCCCGTCTATTTTATATTTTTTAAGCTAAACTAAATACTTATACATTCTGAAAATACCGTCCACATTGGGTTACAATTATTGATATATAATGAAAACAAGTATAATCTATCATCTTTTTTACAAACCAGTAAAATACCTCTTAATAACAACCCAAAGCAATATAATAGAAGAGATAATTAACATTCAACTATCATTGTTTAGTGTTCCCCAATTGTGATTATAAATTATCATGAGTCATTGTCATATGTATTTCTTTTAGTACCTAGCTCTTATGTTTAGTTATCATGAAGTTATGTTTGTAATGATTGCCCTGACTAAAGTGAATTGAATATATTCACCTTGTATAACATTATTATCCACTTTACTTTTGGTTTAGGACCGACCTCCTGTGCTGTAATTCTGTCTCTCTTGTCACTCATAGATAAGATCATAACCATGTTCATAATTCTTGTATTTGATTTCTTTCCGCTTACTTCTTTGCCATAACAAGCTGATACAAAGCCAACAAAACCGGCAATCAAGTCGTCGACATTGCCGAGGACCTCGTCACAAGGTAATTTTATGAAGTATGTTTTATTTAGGAGGAATTAAAAGCGGTTTTTTTTTTACTTAAAATATTAATTTTAAACATAGAGATCGTGTTAGTCTGAACCAAATAATAGAAGCGGACTAACCAGCTTTTATTTTATATTACGTTGCAATATATATTATGTACTATTGAGATAAAAGAGACACAAAGAAATTACTTGTAAAATTATTTTATTCATACCTAATTTATTCGAGTAAGGTCAGTCAGGGTAAGCCCGACACTATGGGCGACTGGTTTCAAACTAATCTTAAGATAACACAAATGCACTATTGTATATTGCCTGTATTAAAAAAATAACTACCTACCTAAGCAAAAAGCTTCTAATACGTTTTAGAGTAAACATGGTCCTTTGCAATAATATTTAGAATTAATTCAATATGAGCAACGTTAGCTTGAAAAATATATACAGCTCGGACCCTGACTGGTCTTACTGTTTAATTGGCCTAAAATCGCTGTACATAGTAGAAATGCTACATTTTGGAATGGGTTATTAACTGAGTTGGTCTGAACAAAAGGTAATTTTAATGTATTCTCATTAAAAACTTGCAGAGCGCGACCGCTTGAAGCCAGCGCCGCCGCCGAAGCCAGCCGGGCTGGTAGGCCAGCAGCTGACGTTGGTCAACCAGAAGATATACACCATCAACGTCACGCCCGACTTCTTCAACGACATGCGCGTGCTTCAGAAGCAAAGCCGTGATCTACGGATTGAGGTCAGTGAAATGATACATTTTAATACTCTATGCGAAATATTTATTGTATGTATGCTACGATCGACTTTGCACATTCAAAATCTGCTCTGGCGAATAACAAAAACCATATTTTGCTTTATTGCGAGTACATTTACCTTCAATGCCTATCGCATTAGCCGCTATCCATTTGCTTTTCAGACACGAAATTTGCGTCGTTCGACGCTGTCCCACGCCATCCAGATGCGGCAACTTATGGCTGATACAATCGTGAAGATCGGCGCGCTCGCCGCCAGCTTCTACGAGCGAGACCCTGAATCGGTACACGATCCAATATTGCATTATTTTATGTTGGTTTGAATATATATAAGAGTATTACTTCGTTATCCGTCCGCCAGTTTGTCTGTCGGCTCATTTCTCCGGAACTCATCAAGTATGTACAAATTTGCATGATATACTGTGAAAAAAGTAAGATTCTAAATTCACGTGAACAAAAGACATAAGAGGGTTAAGATTTTGGTGGCATTTTTGAACTAAGATTGCAGTGGTGTCGTCATTATATTATACTTTTATGATTGAATGAGCATTGCGATGCGGTTAAATAGTAGAGGTTCTATCGCTATCAGAGTTCAAGCTTTATTTTGGCAATGTAAATTTGAGAAATAAGTTGAATTTCATTTAAGATTGCTATGAAATTTTACCAGAGTTAATAAAACAATTAGAGTGTACACATATTTCAACCCATGAATCATTCCCGATAACTGTCATTGTAAGAAGTACACTGAACTCACATGGAACTGAAACTGTACCTATAAAATAAGTTTGAATAACAATGTGTATTAATAGAAGTCCAGACTTCGACGAAGTGAGATACAGGGTTGATTTTGGAAAACATACATACCCAAATTCTGAATACAAATACAAATACAAATACAAATAACTTTATTTCGCTTGAAACATGGTACAGAAGATGGAACACAGATAAAATTAGAGAGCTCACACATGCATGCTACGTTAACATCGGTGGATGTAGAGAGATCATTTTCCACACATAAATGGATTTTTCACAAATTGAGAAACCGTATAACTCCAGCTAATATGGAACAGATTGCTATAGCATATGCTTTTCATAATCATAAATTAACATTAGATGAAGATAATATGCAAGATTTTGAATCTTTGATTTCAATTGCAATTTATTCTCAAGCTCTTGAACACATGAAAATTTTAGGAGTACAATATGTTTTTATTTCATTTTATGAATCAGTCATTCATTCAATCATTCATTCATTTATTCAATCAAAAAATATTCACAATAACGACTCCACTGCTCTTTGTTCACCCCATTGCCACCTAGATTAGATTAGATAACTAAAAGAAGATAAAACTATTTCATGCAAATGACGTATGTATCAAAACCTATAGGGTATGATACCTACCTATTGACCTAGAAATATGAATTTGGGGATTAGTCCTGAAACCTCCCAACAAAGGGAAAAGTTTGAAAACAACAAATCCCCAAAAAAGAATGTTTCAAAACTTTCGCGGTTTTCATTAAGGTTTGATATTTAACAACTTCCATACTCCCGAAACTTTAATAAAATTCCGGGAATTTGATAGCAAAAAATAACTTTGATTTTCCCACACGCACTTGGCTGGTTTTTTTATGATTTTCAACATTCTAATCGCATCATTAAAAAGTTGTTTATAGGCTGTTACGGCTATCATTATACAAATTGTAATGTATAAAACAAATACTTACCAAATTAAATATAAGTACCCACCCGTCGTTACTTAACTGGTCTGAACATAACAAATCTATCAAATACTTTTATAATTGATTCACATTTCCAGCAACTAACTCGCGAGGAAGAAATCTATCGACAAGACATGTTATTGCTGGAAAATGATTTGTATGAGCTGGAGGCTACCGTGGAGCGCCTGCGGGGTCAAGCTGCTAACAGGTAGGTGCACGTTGACAAGTCTAGCTTATAGGCAGGCCTGTATTATATTACCTCTGAGGGTACCTAATCATCCTGTAACTGGTCACTGCTTATACTAAATGTACATGAAAAGTGGCAAAGATTCTTGTGATAATAACTTCAGCTGATCTTATTTTGCTATCAACTGACAATGTTTCGCCAGGATGTGAATTTTAAATAATTAAAGCTGTAAAGAAGAAGTTTTTAGTACATAGAGCTATGTCGTTTCTGCAGAGAGACGCGCGTGAACATGGCTGACATCGAGCGAATCGCCATGGTGCTGTCCAAGAGCAGCAAAACCGTCGCCGACTGGAAACTCAAGTTCCCGATACTGCAAGACACCATTAAAGTTAAATTAGCATCGGAAATGGAAAAGGTATGCCTTTGAAACACTCTTGCAAAAGTACATTTACGTGTCAATCAATCGCGCATAATATCTGGCTTTGTACAGTCTCTTGGCTGAACATATTTAACACTGACTTTCGCCATTACTCTAACTGGTAGAGACTCAAACGACGGGATCACTCTTTAAAAAAAATATCATGTTAACATTACAGGTCGTCCGCAAAGAAAAAATGCTGGAAGATGAACCAGAACGACTTGAGCTCGCACTACGTCGTTGCAAAAAACTCACAGGCACTTTAGTGACGCTTAAAAGGTACATAGTTTTCAAGTTTATTCAATACTAGCTTCTGCCCGCGACTTTGTCCGCGTAGACTTAGATTCTGTTACATGGGCCTATACGACACAATTAAACTATATTCAACTATACTAAAATTTTCCACGTAAATTTTTGTAATGCACTCTTATCGTGAATAATGTTACATCTACTTCATTTTCGTGGTCTGGTTATGTGTATGCTGAGCGGATTTATGTTTAGAGACCAATTGGACCCTCAGATATCGATTTTAAAAGCAATCAGTCGGGAAACTAAAAAATTCAATATAGCGGCCTCTTTTTCCATTTTTGATAACGGATTCATGTTTGAGGTCCACTTGAACTTTCAGATATTGATTTCGAAAGCAATCGGTGGAAAAACTATACTTATTCTGTGCCTATACCGCAGAAAGAAGAAGAGAGAAAGGAAAGGTTAACTTACACACTCAGAGACGCCTATTAAGATAACAACCATCTACAAATTTATTATTCTGAGCGCGGCAAGGATGACAACTTTAAACATGAACGCAATGCAACCGAGAGAGAAAGGAAAAGTTAATTTTCACACTCAGGGCCGTCTTTAAACTATTTGAGGCCCTGGGCACATTAGGATCATGGGGCCCCTATGACCTAAATATCGGTTATCATTTGGTAATCTGGCAGGAACTAGGGGGCCCCATTCGATCGCGGGGCCCTGGGCACGTGCCCATAGTACCCAGTGGAGAAGAAGGGCCTGTTCACACTCAGAAACGCCAAATAACATAATAAAGGACTATTTTTTATTCCTTTATATCTATGAGTGCGGCAGGGATGATAACTTCAAACTTGAACTTGATCCATGAACACGGTACAACAGTTCTGAATTTCCTCCGTCAGTCAACACAATCGACAGAGCAATTAAAGTTAACTTTCACACTCAGAGACGTCGCTTGGGTTTTAATAATCACAATTTTAACTGACGTCTCTGAGAACGGCACACGTTCAAGTTGGCCGGTGATTTTCTCAACAGATAATAAAGTTTGCATAAAAATCCGTTCAACCGTTTTCACGTGAAACGCTCGCAAATATACAGACAAATAGACAAACATACAAGAATTCTAAAACCTGTTGAAACTTATTCTGTTATAGATTCTATGTAAGTATCCCCAGCCAATTTTTTTTTATATATCTTCCATGTCCAGACTTTTGACACGCTTCAGCTTTATTATATTTATAGATTTAGCACTAATTTCGAAAGTAGGTACTTAACCTACTTTTCCCGTTATTGCTATTAAACCTAATTAATTCGAATGTCTATTCAAAAAGGAGTTTATTAATGTTTCAGGCTAGCATGCGTGCAGGAACAGCGCCTGCCGGCGGCGGACGGGCGCGCGTCGCCGGGCTCCTCGCAGAGCTCGTGCGCCGCCGCCTCCTCCGAGGAGGGCGTTTCCGACGCCTGCGTCGCTGCTCCACCCTCCAACAAGGTATCAGTCGCAGCGCCATTCCTTACTCACCATACCAACCAAAACGCTCCTTCCACCTATGGCAAAAATAATTTTCACTTCTCATAAGCTTAAATGTAGCGAATCGATAGAAACTTATTTCGTGCCATATCATAAACCACTAGGTACCTAGTTATATTAAAAGCGCCTATTACACTTAACCCGCCAATAATTAAATACGATCTTGTTTACAGGTTTCTGTTTGAAAGGGCTCCTTTATTTTAGAAATATTCATATTTTCAGACGCTATATCTCGTATAGTAAAAGTACGCTTAACAATTGCAGGTTTGCCAAAAGTTAAAATTTGCATTTTTTTCCAGTCTTCGGATAATTTAGTTAAACGATATTCTGTTTCATTTGCTCCCCATATCACCTTTAGCCAATTATTGGGTAGTATCTATTAAGTAGATTCTGCTTTGTGAGCAAGTAGATAGGTACGCATGCGCCCCATACCTTAGCACCCTTACTACTGCGGCGCGCCGCGGCGCTAGTGCCGGCGCAGGTGTTGCCGCCACAGCTAAACACAACGCTCCAGCCTGTCTGACTTTATTTATGTAGTGACATTGATATCCATAACTTAATGAACTTACAAAAATAAAACTTACGTTAAGTCAATTACAACGTTACATATTACACCTAATACTTAACCTTGATTTTTCGTAAACTTTCTCAATAATATTTTATTCATATTTGAGAAGTTTGGGCATTATTATTCTTCCAGTTCCTCTGTATTGACAAATACAAAACGGGGCATCTCTTTCTTGACAAACATGTTAATATACAGTACATTATTTTAAGGTAAGCTATTCGAATTCAAGACATAGTAAGAATGGAAAATTTCGCTGCAATAGCCGGTATAAGTAAGCAGTAGTCCAGTCTTAGGACTTATTCCAGCTGGAGACGAAGGACTGAGTGAACATTGAAATAAGTAGAGTGTTAGCAGTATTGGCTGCGCCGCCGGCCGCAGTGCGCCGACGCAGTTACGCTTCTCCCCAAATGCATGTATTTTTGTCATATTGTGAAGTAGCTTTAGATAAATCTCTATTTAAAAGGAACGCTTTATGACCGAATCACTTATAAACTGTTGCTTTTTAAAATATTTCATTTAAATGACTATTTTTGCCTACCTGCTAACGTTATGTTGATCCACAGAGCTGTGGATGACTAGGTACGCATTGTGCTATGATCGTTTGTAAGTTTGTTTTCTTGTATGTATTCTGGGTATTATCGAGACGATTGGTTATTCAAAAATTTTAGATGTATGCAGTTCAGTGATCAAGACGCAAATTACACTATTAATGTAATTAAAAAAAATCAAAATTGGCATAACAAAATTCACACTACCCGTAATTGTAAGGAATATAATTATGCACTTGCGTCAGGCTCTGTCTTCAGAAGGTTTAGTTACAATTATTTTGTCACAACTTGAGCTCTAAAAGTACTTTCTTGTAGCCTCATGAAGCGGAAATAAGTAAAACGCATCGATCGTTTTATAGTCTAGTTATAACATCCGCCGCTTGTAACAATTCTCAAAGTCGCTTTGAGAGATGTTTTCAACTCAATATTATTGAATTCATGTATACTACCAACCATGAATTATGGATTCTAGACATGGGCATTAACTGCTCAAAAATACGAAATAATTATAAATAATATCAGAACAACCTGGAAAAGAGTATTGCAAAGGTACTAATTCAAGCGAAGGGATAAAGTTAAATTAAAAGGTATCAAAAGAAAAACAAAAATCGCGAACATATTATACACAATTAAAACACTGAGATGAAAATAATAATAATATAATAAAAAATAATTTACTTCGGACATAATCTATAAGTAGTGGAAATGAATTGAAATAGGCTAAATTAGTTAGGAATGGTATCCCAGAGAGGGAAAAAGGAAGAGGGCACGACCTTTTTGAAGATGCGACTATGACCCTAACGCGATCGCAGGAACGATGTGGGTAAGGAAATGTCATGATCGGAAACCATCGACAGATTTGGGGGAGGCCTTTGCTAAGGTAAAACAATCTGTATCGATGTCTCCAGAATGAAATAAATAAAGATGTAATATGTATATTCTAAACTGTTACTAAAGGTTACAATTTTAAGTACTTGATGCCTAAAAACCATGACAAAACCGTGACTGACATAATTGGTATTTCCTTCAATGACAGAGTGTGACGAAAACTTAAACAGAATACAGTTCAATTTAAGCAATTATTTTGCACTTATCCTGCAACCAATGCACATTCCGTAAACGTTGCGTTCTTTGATTCTCGCTTCAGGAAAACAATGCCAATTTTAATACAATTTTAAAACATTAAATTATGATAACAAAAAATAGCAGTAGATGGACCTGCCATTTCATGTCACTACAGCATCTAAATCTGTTAGCTATCTTTTTTAATTTAAAGCAAAATTTTTTGATAATAAAAGTTTCAAGTAAAGCAAGTTTTATGAAGAAAGTTACTAAAATGAAACTTTTAAACATGGCTATCTTAAAACTTTTCTTTCAAACAGTGTGCAGGGTGCTAAGCATGCGTCGACGTAGCTGCCGTCTATTATTTATAATAATGGACTATTTTACCCAATTAGCGTTACACACAAGGGAGTAATGCATTATACCTAGATTTTCATACCCTACGGAAACAAATTAGTAGCATTATATTTAATTTTTCTTAAAAGTGTTTAAAACGAAGTGATAAGAATTTTTCAGAAGTAAGTAGGGGTTTTCCAAACGTAAGTTTTTCAGTTTTCAATTTGAGTCAAATTTAGGGTCGGATATGCCCTAAAGGTCAAAAAATCAAGTATATAGATAAATACTTCTTTGGGTCTCTCTGACTTAGGTAGGTAAAATCAAACGTATCAAAGACAACTTTTACTGAATACTGTATGTACCAACTAAATAAAATTGTTCGTAGGTATTTAATAGTACTTTTCTACCTGCTGATATGGTCGGTGGCCTCTAGGCAACGCAACGCTGCTGTTGCATAAAGGTACGCCATTATGGAAAATCCGGCCCTAGTCTGGTGATATTGAGTACACTCAGCAATGTTGTGTATAATTCTTACAAAATTATAAAAGTTTACTAAAACCAATTTACTTACGAGTACGTACATAACATTGAAAACAATAGATTAATACGTAAATTTTATATATAATATATCTAATTACAGTGCAACTTCATATTGATAATAAAATTCTGCCATGTATTTTCCTGTTATCGAAACAGAAACACCTTTTTCCACACCTAAACGTAAGCTTTACATTAAGAGTCCAATATATCTATTTCTCTGCTTCTGACGCTACCGCTAAGTAGAAATGATATTTACAGCGGTTATATTGTAATATTTCGCTGTAAAAATAGTAGGAGTACACATAAGGGTAACAAAATACCTATACTTTACTTACAGCACAAATAACAAAACCATTTTTACTTAACTCTACCCTATCTTATATGTCAGCCATTGTACTTACGATTTCAATTTGTACTAAGATCATGTAAGACTAGTTTTTGAATTCTATTTTCTAGTTTAAATGAATATTATACGTGTCAATTTGTCAAGTGGTTTTAACATTGGATTTCGTGGTCTTTTTTCTGTGATGGTACTCGTCAGTTCGCGTGGAAAGACAGCCGATACTTCAGAGAAGCGATAGTTATTAACGAGTAATGATTCTCTTCGTAATAATTATACCTATTACTATTATTAATTTACTTAATACGTATTAACTTTTTGATTCATTTTTTTACTCCACGTTATTATGTTCAATTTTTAATGTTTATTATTTAAAGTATCGCTGATTTTGCTATTGTGATGTAGGCATGTTGGTGCACCTAATGGCAACACTGCGCTTTAGCTAAATTTACCCTAAGATCGCTTCTCGAAAAGAAAATCGAGTCAATTAATATTCTCATCTTCTTACAGTTCAGACCGTTTTGAATGAAGCGGTATGCATGGAAATTTAGTATTTTGCAATAAATCATTTTATTTAATTGTAAATAATGAACTTAATCAATCAAATGGCTGTTTGAAAACGATGCTGTAAAGGCAACAAGTCCTTAGTCCTTAGCGGCTATAAACATTCCGTTGGTCCGATCTAGCACAACAAGCGCGTTTTCTTAGAGTCATTACCGAGCGCTCACTTGGAAGACTTCGGCGTCACAATGGCGCAGTGGGCCGCTCGTTGATTTTATATATTATTACATTTTAATACTGTGGTATAAATGTGTAGAAATGGATGATTAACATGCATTATCAATGGACTTAATTAAAATGAAATCTACGAAAGCATACTTTCTTGTATCGTTACACTATGGCAAAAAGTAAATAAGTATTATTATAATGGATAACATTAAAACACACTGAAGTCCAATGAGTGAATGTACCGATAGCTTTCTTAACAACTTCATAATTCCAGTGTGATTCTGTATTTTCTATTGCGATGGGTACTTTTTCCCGATGTATAATGATGCACAAAGCATTTCATTTTACTTTTAAGTCTTTACCTTTTAATATTATTATACTTACTTACTATATTCGAGTACTCGTAGGTTCATTGATCCTCCATCGCTACATTTCGCATGAATAGGTATGTTTTGGGGGTGATTTCTTTGGAGCAATAACTTATCACTCACAAGATTTTCAAGGACTCTTTTGCTATCCTTTTTAGCCCCAGGCGGACGTCAGTCGCTAAATGTACCTAAGTAAGCTTAAATACCTACATATATAACTTCTTAAGTCAAAACAAAATATTTTAGACCTTCGTTGTATTAAGTATGTCATTGTATATCCATGTTGAAGTCCGCCTAAGACTAAAGAGACTTAGGATAATTATGCACATCACGCGATTAGTAACACAAATAACTAGAGCATTAATATAAAATTGTATGTAATTATTCAGTAACTTTTGTGAGGATCACAACTTTTACAGTCAAAAGCACTTACGTAGTGTTTAAGTGTATTTATTGGATAAAATAATTGACTATTTAATCCTGAAACATCGAAATCAGGAAAAGCCTTTAATCATTTATTCAATAAGTATTTAAAAGTGAGGCTTTTATTACTAAACTTTAAGTGTGTCCAATACATTTTGGAAGAGAAAAAATACCGAATGTGTGGTGGTACAAATTAAGAAAGTTTCTATTGGTAATTTAGACCATTCTTATTTTTTTTTTGTTTCTGCCTACAAGTATACAATACATGTATGTATATATCTCCTGATAGATGGAATTCTAAGCGAAATAACGTTACTTACAATGTTTGTTACACACTGGCAAATTGGCCTAAAATTGAGAATTAAATTGTTTCATTCAATTTAAATGTTTTTGTTGCTATCGTACTTTGCATAAATATCTTAAGTTCCGTTTAAGACCGCCTTGCAGCAAGCATAAACCGACAACAGTATCAAAATGTTAAAACTGTCAAACATAAACCAAGATTATCGATTCAAATTTGGTTTAGTTAATTGTTTGCTGCAAGTGGCCCTAACAATAAAAACTATTGTCATCTTTACGTTGTTTTACTTTAAAAATATGTACTGACATTAGGTATGTATTCGGAGGAAAAAGACTGTATTTAAATAATCTAAACTTGAACTTTTTTCGATAATAGAAAAACACGTGAAGGTGGCCAGTTTTGTACTATTTCGGTATTTGATCGAAACGCGGCGAACCGGAGTATTGCGCATGTCCTTAGCCCTAGTGCTTCATGACAATTAGTGCATCCCGCTGTTTTGTTTTTGTTGCAGCGTGCACTCGATAGCAGGAGCAGCTCGCAACCTAGTTCTTCGGGATTAGAATTCTTTTAAACCACTTTTTCAACTTACTGTGGAAACCTCCTTTTACTACTAACTTAATTTTAGTCATTATAATCAGTCCGTTCCTCCTTTGTTTTGCATTCTTATCACCTTTCACCTTGGTATAAAGATGTATCAGGCACCATCACACAAGTTCTAATTGGCTATTAATTTGATTATTATATCAAAAAGTGATACTGTAATGGATCACTGGAAACAGCAGCACAGGTAATTTTATACATTTATATATCCGCTTTTATGTAGATTTTGTTATTATAGTTCAAAAACCTTATCACGTAAATTTTGCACTTGACCTACTTGCAAAAATCTTATTTTTTTATTTAAAGTAACTAGTTGAAGCAGTTCACTTAAGCTTAGCATTAGATAGTTCGTTCAGTAGCAATGTCACTTTGACATTCGCTTTCTCAGTATTTAGATACCTACCTACTTAAACTGTAATAAGTTACTAGTCGACACAATTTTTTGACTAATGGCAAAATCACCACAATTGTTAAGAGTGAAACCATTTTTACATTAAAATATCACTTTTATGCATCTAATAATCACAAAATTTAACGTTTTTTTATTTTAGTACTTACTATCTATTTCTTGTAGGTATGTCACATTTGAAATATATACTTATTTGAATCGTAAAAGTATCGTCTTCGCCTACCAGCCCTCCCCGAGCTAACTGCCACGTTTTGGTTTTTATTACCTCATTATGGCCTCTGGACTACTTTTTGCTTTTTGTTGCAGACTAATGATTTATAAAAATACTACTAAAGTTTAATGTCATCACATCACATCAATGATAAAATTTATTATAAGTACGAATTAAAAAATATTTACATTATTCAGCAACAAAAAGTCCTTTTATTTCTATTTTATTCTACCCGGGTATGAATGTATAAAAACTAATTTTAGTTTTACCATTTATGTGTCTTTAAGTACTGATTTTTGTTTTCAATGTGAATGTTTTGATGGAATTGGTGTTATAAATTTACATAATTACTTTAAGAGTGTGGTTGCACTTGTTTAACAAAATCCTGACATTCACGGTATAGTTACCTACTGTTTACCAGAAACATAATGGAATGTTATTTGCAACCTCGCTTTTATAATGTCTGTTGGAGATTGCGGGACACAGCTAGAAGTGCGTGGAATGGTGCGCAGGGCACCAGCAGCGGGCGAGTCGCCGCGCCCCGGGGAGCAGCGGACGTGCGGCCAGAGAACGCCCTCGACGCGTTACTAGACGAACTGCAGACGTTCGCCAAGCCGGGCACGCGCGGCGCGGGCGCGGCCGCCGAGCCGCCGCTCCGCCGCCTGCACTCGTACCCCAGCGGCAGCGACACGGACGCGTCCCCGCCCGTGCGCGCGCGCGGCCAGCACCCGCCCAAGCCGCCCATTCCCGAGCGGCACCCTGAGCTGCTGGCGTTGGCCGCGCGCCGTGCGCCACCTCCGCCGCCTCCGCGTACCACCTCGCGCTCGCCGCTTGCATCGCCGACCTCTCCTTCCTCGCCACCACGCGCCGACTCCTCACCTCCTGATCCTAGCCTCAATGACGACAAAACCGCTCTTCGGCAATCTCTTTTGGAACAACGGCATCAGGAACTATTGAAGAAACAGAAAGCATTGCAAGAACAGTACGCGCGATTGCAAATGATTCAACGCAGCGGATCCACCCTACCACCGACGGCACAACCGGATTTGAAGAAAACTGGAAGTGAATCTAATCTACTTACTAAAATGAATCTGAACTTAGCCACTGCAGCCATTTCTGGCAGCATGACACACCTGGCGTGCGAGAGCGACCGCGCTGGAAGTTCAGAGGCGGCGTCGGCACCGGCCGCGGAGCCGCCAGCCGGCGACGCCGTACCCACCACTAACAAAGTTTACGAGACTGACATTCTGTGACCTTGCAGCCGTTGTTTTATATCCGTATAATTAGCTTATTGTAGAATATTTAGTGCTTCCTGAATATACCTACCTAAATTAATTTATATTTGTGTTGGTAAATTAAGAGGAAATACTAAAAAATTCATAAGCTTTAATGACGAACGAAACTTTTCGAAATAAGTTCCTATCTGTCAAATTTTTCTACATTTTTGCTATAATTTGTGAAAGGGTTGATTTGTATATAACTATCGCAAACAATGAAATTTATTGGAATTCATTCCAGTCCCATATCAAGACTAAAAGATTTAAATTTAAAACCAACAATGTTGGAAAATGAGGCATTTTTGTTTCATATTAATTGATTAAAAATGAAATTAGGTACCTACATGAATTTATTAGGCATTTTATTCTTACTGTTACATTACGTTACATTATATTACAATCATGGAGTGAGTTCTGTCTGGTACATAGTGTGGGAAATAGGAGGACTGTACATACAACGGAGCCTACCTAACCTACTCACCGTCGCCTAGCTATTACTTGAATAAACTATTATTTCGATTTCAAATGTAACCCGTATAAAATTAAAAGAAACGATTAGCCCATGTTGCGACTTCTAATTATATAAGATTGTATATCGACCGTATACAGACTACACAAGGCAATGCAAAATATGAACCTACACGCCTACGTCCTGAAAAGACTGCGGTTTTGACGTCAAAACAAAAATTGGTTCGTTTACCTTCCTAATTTATTAGAATATTTTATTGCTAGGAACTGATAACGATTTCCAATTTTGTTGGTATTTTTTTTTTTTAAATATTCATAACGGTAACAATACCAGTAATTTTTCATAACGATATTATGTCCGTATTTACTATTTTATGTCATTAACATATAAACTTAATTTTATCATTATTTAATCATAACAATTTAGTTACCCATTTATTGCCTTCTTAGAATGAGTTCCGTCCATTGCGTAGGTAGTACAGCTATAATATGTTGATTGTTCATTTATTTATATTTTTAAATAATATTTTTTGTCTAATACAACTACCGACAGATCTCCTGACCGATCGACTAACTCATATAGTAGGGATAAATCGCTGACGAATTAGAACTTAATTACCCTGACTAATTCATTAAACATGGAGATTTCTAATTTAGAATAATTACCTAATGTCATTTGAATATGATGAAGGTGAAGGAAAACATCGTGAGGAAACCTGCACACACCTGCGAAGCAGTTCAATGGTGTGTGTGAAGTTCCCAATCCGCACTGGGCCTGTGTGGGAACTATAGCCCAAGTCCTCTCATTGTGAGAGGAGGCCTGTGCGCAGCAGTGGGACGTATGGTAGGCTGGAGATGATGATGATGAATATGATGAAAATCTGTGTTGTTATAATTGAAATTTGAGTAGGAACTTAGTAAAAACACCGTTCAAGTCATTTTGTAGTACCTAAGCGTACCATATTGTAGCAATGTATGGATTAAAATCTTAAAAAATGGGATTTTTATGCGCTGTATCTTAAAAATCAACACTCAGATTATAAAGAAATAAAAAGAACATAGATATTTGATATCGCGCCTAATTTACCTATATCATGATTATGCCTTACCTAAATATGTTTATAAAATAAATTGTTAAATTTATTGCGAACGTTTAACACGCAGTGCAATATAGGTAATTTAGCAAACATCAAGACGTTACCTAGCATTTTACTCTAACAAACTGTTTTACATTCCCGTTAAAATTAACTTTTATCAGACTAATATTTAATAATTTCCTATTAAATTTTGTCTATGTATGTAACGTGGGTTGCATCCAAGGTGTGGCAGTCATGTCTCTTAAATGAAATACATGCATAGAGGAGAGTAATTTTGAAATGTTGGCAATAATTGCACAATGATACATTTTGTTCTGTATGTACGAGTATAGGTACTTTCCTACTTTATAGTCCTTGTCGTAAAGTTGATTAGAAATTACTTATATACATCACACGATCCCACGTTATGTAGGATGAATCTGGAAACAGATTTTGTGCCACATTCTTACCGCGAATCACTTACACTTCCAAATGTTTTAAAAGTGGATCTATTTGCTCCCAAAAACCCGCAGTGTTATTAAAATACACTGACGAGCAATAACGGGTCACACTCCATACAAATTTGTATGAAAAGCGACCCATTATTTTTGTTCATGAGTATATAATATCAGAACATTTCTATTGTAAGATAATTTTGACAGTGTATGTGCCAATTTGATTTATTGTAGGTATATATCATGAATGCGAAACACAAAATCTATTAACTATATAAGTATCTAGAATCTTAATAAACACCAATCCGTAAATACTTACGAACTAGTATTAACGTGCCTCCTAGGATAAAAAAAAAATTAATTACATACATTTTGAAAAGCATGCATCAATATCTGTGTGAATTTAACTATAGTGTAAAACGACACATACCTTCGGTGTACCTAATAATAATGATGTGCAACGATCGCCCGCCGTACTCTGTGGAGGGTGCTCGGGAGCAGCTAGCAGGCCTAATGTTCCCCGTGCGTGGGTTTAGTCGTCTAGTCTCTGATTAAAATTACATCTAACAATACACTTGGTCAGCCTCAATTTTTTATGCAATAAAGTATTTGTTCCTCTGCAGCTTTTATTATGTATATAAGTTTCGTAAATTTTGGTTCTTTTCATTGACTGGACTGTGTTTTAAGGTAGGTGCCTACCTAATAGCGTACTTTTTAACTGGTCATTCTTAAACGATACGACGTTAACACGGTGCACGAATGACTAGTTCAGATTGTTGCCGGTCTTAAAATAGCAAATAAATTATATTTTATTCGACTGACGAGCGTACATTCTATCTTGCTGGGTCAGTACGAAAAAGTATGCGCGCTAGATCCCTTATTAGTTATCCTACCAGCCGACTACTGAATTATTTTATTGTCGACAGTTCTAGTACACCTACAGACCTAATTGTAATCCCTGTAACGTCGTGTTGTTAAAGACACCGACAGTCATCTTGAAGCGAAGGGTTACTATGGATACCTAACTAAACTATTGCTGATCTATATCTATGTACAGATGTAGTGAATAAAGCTTCCCACGACATTTTGTTGCATTCTATCCGGTTTCAACTTTAATAAATAACATAAGTTGTGTATACAATGCAGTTGCTTAGATATAATTGTTTTTATAAAACCTTATTTCAATGTTGCTAAAGTTGAAAACCGCATGGGATTCAACGAAATGTCATGGGAAAGCTTTATTCACTACACACACTTAGTAGGTACAAATATTATTATTAAAGGAGTGGTAAACTTTGTTTTTTTTGTGTCTTTATATGTACCTATGTATATAAAGCGTAATTTCTGGAACTGCTGAATGAATACAAAGCTCATTTTATCCAGGGTATTGTAACTTAATTAATGAAGTCGGATCAGATTGTGTAGCATTTTACCATTCCATACAAAGAGACCCATAATTTTTGCTTGCCAGTGTAAAGCGCTAAGTGATACAGAAACCCAACTTTTCTTGCAAAAGTTTATTCCATAGCAGCTAAATTATTAAGGTGGGTAAGGTACAAATAGTAGGAAAAAATACTTATTATTTACGGCTTCACAGCAGTAATTACTTATCCGTTAATAATTTATTAAAGGACGTTGATTAAATTCGGATTCCCTTTTTTATATGAAATCTTTGAGGCACAAGTAGGTATTGGAGCATAGATAAAAGAAGTTTATTGTTGCGGTACTTTTTCAACAGATTGATGAAAAGGTGTATAATCCTGTGAAAGATAATAATTATAAGGTCCCGCAACCAGTAAAATGTGCCAAAAAAGGCAAATTCCTTAAGACGTTAAGAAACTGATTATAAATTAGGTTATTAAAAAAAACTCGAATACTTACTTAATTTTTTGTGTAAACAACAAAGAGCAGAAAACGTTTTGAAATTGTCTTAGTACTTAACGAGCACTAAGCAGAACCTTGACTGGGTGGGACTCCAAGAGCAGGACATTTAAATAATAAATTGGATTGTTTGGAACATAATATATCCCAAATTATAACAATTACACTTAGGTGTACAAATAAGCCAATGACACCCTAATCAACTGTATCAACTGTTTGGAAATTAAAACCATTATAATTTGTTGTATTTTGATCGTAATTGTATTTTTTAATTAATTAGATTAGAGAGTTTTTTTGATTTCATTGCATTAATGAACAGTAAATTTAACTTATTGATTATTAGTTGGGTGGGTGAACATTCATCTACATAGCCCCAACGACGTACCTACTAACATTGGTTTACTTGTTGCACTTTAATTGTATGTGCCACATTCTTTTCTGCTTCCGCATAATTTAAAGAATGTCATATTCGTTATGAAAGAATTAAAATACGTGATATAGTTATAAATAAAAGAATATGAATTCAAATATCCTTATTTTTAGACTCGAAATATATCTGCATTAGTAAAATATAGAGTCTAGATGTCTAGAAAATAAAGATAGCAGTAAGTGACTAGGTATAAAAATGCTTGTCGAAATTTTATTCCAACTCACAAAAAATAATACCTACTTAACGCATTTTATTATACGTATGCACAAAATGTTTGCGCACGCCACCTATTTTATGAGCACGCGTTATGACTTAAGTACTAATTAATACTTAACCGGGGTTCAAGCCATCACCCCGGGTTTCGTTTAGACACCTTTATAATACCCGTATTCGTAAGTTTAAACTGCTTTTACGCTGAGCAGAGTCGTTAACGGCAAAAAACATCTTTAAATTACCTAAATAGTTAACTTTAAAACCACACAACTTAAAATGGTTTTAAATACTATACATACATTTGGTGAAAAAATTACTTTATATACCTACATGTATTTAATTTACCTTTTGCTGTCATCAGGACTGGCACTAAAACTTATATTCGTACCCTTGGTATTGACACTAGGTTTGCCCGCAGACTTAGCTTTTGTCTTACATACCTACTGTTTTAAGGAATTGTGCTTATTAATATAACATTTTACGGAGATTTCATTAGTTTAATTTTTTTGGTTGTAGGTTATGAAATACCTGCGTATTAAATAAAATATATATTAAATATGATGTAAGTATCTTTGAGAGCGATCAAAGTGTTCACTGATTAGTTCGTGCTTCTGTATCAAGTATTGACTTTTCCCGCACATATTATTTTGAACCGGCTACGGTATCTCCTTTGTTGATCACATCCATTGTGATAGGTTAATTATTATTAAATGAACTGTGGTGGTATAATTAACTTGTGCATAGTATCCGCGATCCTTACGAGTGAGATATGACACAACATCGAAAGCAATACCTACTATTAATGGTACTTTATAATTGATAAGTAATAGCCTCCTTTAAACATGCAAAAATGGTCGAAATAAACTGTTCACAACCTCAATTTTGAAAGGGACGGCTTAAAACGTTCGAATAGATAGTTCTCAAAAATATAGCATGTACTATTACCAGATGAGTAGGTGAGAACCGTGGTCCGTAAGCAACTGCTACACAAACCCGAATAGACCTTCGATACATTGCCCATAAATGTCATAAAACATATATCACTTTTCACATGTCCAGGAACGAATATAATATTATTTTAATTATTATACGTGGCACGTGCACAAGTTATGTTTATGTATATAATATGGACTCGTTAATTTTCTGATAAATTGATTAAAGTTTGCACTTTTGTTGGAGTACTCAATGAAATAAAACCAACTGAATATACGTAGTGTATAAATATGAACGCTATTTTGCCCATAGCCTTGATTAAAGGAACTTTGTGCCAAAACACTTTTATCGACTTTCTTTGTATTCTTTCATAATTTTATAAATTTATACCTACCTATAAGATTAATTTACTTATGGTAAGTAAATATGTCATGATTAAATTATTATGAAATAATAATTTAATGGATCGTACGATCTTTGCCTGTAATAATTTTTAGCTTAAAGCTTGCTAATTATTATGTTTTGTTAAATATTGTTTAATATTATTGTACTTTTCTTCATTACTTATATGTATACCTACCAATTGTACGTTTTGTTTAGATATATTATGTGTTAATTAAAAAAAGCATAGCACGAAAATTTTTACTGTGGTATGAATAAAATAATATACATGTCAAGTTAAGATGTTCTTTCAATGAATCCTCGCAAAGCACATATTATAAATACATTATTCACGCACCAAAACTCAGACCAAAACAAAGTCGTCTCATAAAAGCGAACTGCATTTAAACTAAGTGTTACACCACCCTCTGAGAACTTGGAACAGTTTGTTCCGAATCAAGCCTACAATCAACATTATAATTATTTTAATGGAGTTTGTTTTTTTTAATTGCCTTTTGTTAATGTGGCCAACCTAAATGATACAAAATGTACCTAAATGCAACACTTAACACACTAATTAAAATACCTACTGACAATATGTATACATAATATTATTATCAGTGTCTGAGTTTTCAATACTCAGTGTAACACGTTGTATACATTTAATATAACCATAATTATAACTACATATATCAATGCGACCATAGCCTGTCATATTTTTGTCATAAAAGGAAGTGCTTAATACGTTCGTTACGTATACGTTAAGTCTGCCATTAATGCTTTATTAACATAAAGGATTAACATGCAATGCAATATGTAATACATAGTACAATGTGTTACGAAACTGCCAAAAAAACATTAAAGCCAAGAATAGTGTCTAAGCTACAATGTCAGTCTTTCATCGGCATAGAGTATTTTAACAGAAGGGTAGTACGAGTACCTATTTCAATTGTTCTGCCCCCGTTAGGAAAAAAGACATGCGTGACATTTTTACCAAAAATGAGTTAATTCAGTATATTGCGGTAAGCAATGGGGCATCTGCTGAGTACCTATTTCATATATTCTTTAATAACTTAGAACCGAAGTTACCGTAAAAAAATAAGGCGTTAGTATGTACACATTCTTATTAAAACTAAATTAAAAGGACACTTTCCGGAACATGCGGGATAGAACTTAATTGAAAAGCCGTAAGTACCTACCTAACGGTCTATCTCTCTTTGTATCAAATTTCCAAAAAGTAAATAAAAGAAGAGACGCAAGTCACAAATTACCATTTTGTAGATAAAGTCTGGCAAAAAAGAGTAGAAATTAAAAAGTGGGTATTCTGTAGAGTCGTCCCTTTCTAATATACAGGTATATGAAAACGGGACGACACTACTGTATACCTACTTTTTATTGTCTACTCTTTTTTGCCAGACTACTGAGTGGTAAAGGCGCAACTATCTAACCAGATGAAAGGGAAAAAAATCAATATTTACCTAATTAGTTAAATAAGCATTAACAATAATGGCATTAAATGTTGTTGTCATTCCGGAGATATAAATTAAGAATATAATAATAGTACATTACTGCAGAGGCCGGGAAGGAATAGCCGAATAGTTATAGACGACCAAGCGTAGCGAGGCCGGATGGGAGTATGAGGCTGGCTAACCCTTTTCACGCCGAAGTATGTATGTTTAGGTATTTTTTCAAACATGCAATGAAATTAATAAAAAAAAAGGGGGCTTTGTTAACAGGCCCTGCCTCCTAAGCGAAATGTAGGCAGGTTGAGGTAATTTTATTTTGGTTTTTTACATAGACACACATAATGATATTCTGTTAGTATTTGTTAACACAGTGGCCACAAATACATTATTCTGTCATTACGGTTCATGAGTTACTACCTGGTGACAGACAGACAGACGGACAGTGGAGTCTTAGTAACAGGGCTCCGTTTTTACCCTTTGGGTACTTATGGAACCCAAACAAAAACAATCCTCTCTCTCCGGTTCCAAGGAACGGACGAATCAGACCTATTCTCCATTTCGATCCCGTTTATATATAAAATCATAAAAAAACGTTACTGTAGGTATGGGGTCCAACTTTTGCATTATAGTCCACGTGTTATCGTATTTGTCAAAAAATCCATATAAGTATATTATGTGTTTTATAGTAGTCACTAAACTTTTGACAGCTAGTCCCTACATTACTAGATATTATAAAACAAAATCGCTTTCCTATCTGTCTGTTCCTATGTAAGCTTAGATTTTGATGTTTTTTTTTTTTTAAAGTGATTCAAGAGGAAGGTATTTGTTTAATTCTACGCAGACGAAGTCGCAGGCAGAAGCTAGTTGATAGTAAAACAAAAGTTCTTAAAATAATGTTATTGTAAAATGGAGTATTATTTTGCCTGCGTCTTTTCAGAATAGCTAAAATCTCGCATGATAAAGTCACACTACGTATGTTACTTAATTACTTAATTTGTGAGTTTATTCTTATTTTTATAACTTTGGTTGGTCATTCTTCACTCACGCTTCCGCCATGTACACCTGTAATAACAAAATATCTTAATTAGAAGGCAGGCAGGCATTTTGGCCAATATTTCAGTGACTGGTCAAGGTAGTAGTAAAATATATAATTTCATTCATATACATATGTCATTTTTCTTCTTAAGTATGATATAATTTACGTAGGTACCTTCCGTTTTAATTGTATTTTATTGCTCTCCATGTAGGTCTGTAGGGCACGGTATATAAACCTATACTGTGCCTTGTTTTGCACCATGCCGCTTCTCTGCGCTCTTAGAATTTTTACCGTATTATATACGTCTATAGTACAACTTAAACCTGCAGAATAAATTTACTTGTATTTACTATTGATATTTACTGAAACTATGTAGAAAATAGAAATAAAAATAATTTTCTTACCCGAGAGCTTAATTTTATCTAGAAGTATGTCCAAGGCAATGAACGTGCCGGTTCGCCCGACTCCTGCCGAGCAATGGACACACAGGATATTCTGTGGACATGTTAAAATATTACAATTAGAGATCTATAGACAACATGAACTTCACTTAAAACAGGACAAGCAGCAAGAAATAAATAATGTAAAGTTAAAGAAACGAAGCTTTTCGGTATGTATTTAGATATAGGTACATTAACGGCACAGCCACTTACTGGTGGTAAATAAATCACGATTTCATTGCTTAATGTTACACTCAATTTAATAGTGTCACATTGTACGGATTTGATAAGGTAAAATTAGATTTAACAACGGAGTGTGAGTTGCACCAAGATACTTTAACAATAACATTAACCATAACCGATGATTTTGAGATAGGTACTTACATTTGTCAAAAAACCTATGAAATATAAATTGAAATACCAGTGACTAGGGGCCCAGTACGAGATGGTCACATTTAGCATTGAGACACTGGGGTCGTGGGGCCAGCGTGCACGTGGGCTCCACAGAGCCATGAGCAGACGCTTGAGGGAGGCAGCAGACGACCCTCACGCAGGCAGCTTTCTGGCGAAGACTTGCATTATGGCGCGGCATTTAAATTTTTAGCGCAGGTTCTATTTTTGTTTAAGGTTAATTCATTCCCTATGAAATATATGTCAAAATCGGTTATAGTTAATGTTATCATTAAAATAACTTGGTGCAACTTACGATACGTCTATATTTTTTTCAGTAGCTGTGTGGCCGTAAGTGCAGCAACGCGGTGAAAATTTCAACACTAAGTTTCTTTTTAAAATAGCGCAAACTACGATACATCATCGTTATTTTTGTATGTCGTTACCTGTTCCGGTGGATTTTTGTCTTCTATGAGTTGGAACATTCGCTGATTGACTTCTTCCACAAATGAGAGCACTCCATCAGGCTCCGAGGGAGTGCCGTGATCTGCCCAAGTCTAAAATGGATAAAAAAATGCAAATTCAGTTCATCTTCAATTCATTTTGGCATTTATAAAACGTGCTATCATTACTTAAACTTAATTAATCTATACCTACGTATTACGAGTAGGAATGTATATTATACATATAAGGTAAATAACATATTTGCAAAATTTCTTACCGTGAACTGATATTGGAAGATGGTTTTAGAGTTATCCTTGTCATCGCAGACATCAAACTCCCTTACAACATAGTTTTCCTGGCATGTTTCGGATATGGACTTGACAACTATATCCCCATAGCGTTCTCGTTGACCAGACAAAGGCCAGTAACGCTCACATTTTTTCTGAAAAATATATAAATAATAATATAATAAATAAAACTAAAAGAAAAGCTTCCATTATGCGTCGCGGCAAATTATTATTATAATTATGTACCTATATTACATACAAGAATCAAAAGAAAATATTTGTAGTTGCCCTGACCGGAGATTGAACTCGGGACCTCAATGTTCGTAGAAAATTAAGTTCTCTAACCACTATCCACTTCGGTCGTCAAATAAATTAAATAGAACCAACCTTTAGAAACTTGAAATTCTAAGCAAAGATTCTAAAAGTTACTTAGTACCTAGTATTCACAGGTTTTTGATCAAGGTTTTAAGTTAAATTTTGTCCCTACTCACCCTGTTTTACGGTACCTAGGCAACACTCAGAAGCAGAAGTGGGTAACCGGTTGCGAAACTGTAAAATACGCACCCTCTTATTAGATATTTTGGTAGTAGAGACGGGTGTCAGTTTAACGGTCACGACACGACTAAACCATTTCTGCCGCTGACTTTACCTATTAACTTACTATCACCAGTACAACAATTAAAACCTTAATTTAGATAATATTATATGTGGGTTTAGGATAAAGAAATTGCCTACCTTTCCTTTTTCAACTTCGCTTGTGATCATAGCTATAATTCTTACATCGTCTTGCCAAATCATTTGCCAGAAATCATCTTTAGTATTAGACAGGCAACCTTGGGTGGCAATATAGAACTTGTCTTTGACTGAAAAATATGAATACCAGGATTTAAGTAAGTGTACGTTTACACACGTCCTCCACGGCAAATTCGTCGACGCCTCTTCTTTTATACGGAGCTAGCTTTTGCCTGCGACTCCGTCTGCGTGGATTTAGCATTTAGGATTGTTTTTTTTAACGCCTATAAAAAAGGTAGTAGCAGACATTGAATTAGAACACAAATTATATTACCTACTATATATATATAGTATCGCATCTTCGCAGTATATTTCACCCCCGTTTTCGCCTCCTCAACATAAAATAATGATTCCCGTAGTAAAAACTATTCGATGTTTTTCCCCTAGGCTAGACCATAACCAAATATCTATACATATAATAAAACTTTACAGGTCAATGTCAATACAATGGGAGATATTAAAGGAAAAATAAATTAATTAGCCAAAAATACCATTTTTAGAATTTCCCATAAAACTGGCATTTGGCTGGTTTTTGTACATTTTCGACGGGAGAGAGGAAGAAGTTTTAGCGCAAAATTTGATTCTTCGCGGACGAAGTCGCAGGCAAAAGCTAGTAGGTAAGCAATAAAACAATTATGATTAAGTACCTGCGTCACGACATAAATTGCCATTGATTAGGTCCAATTTGATGCTGCATTTGTCTTCAGTGAGCGCTTCATCTGACAGAGACTTCGACATCGAGGGGTTTTTTATCAGTTCTTCTCCCAAAATGAAAGCTAAAAGAGGAAACGACAAAAATAATTAAAACAGTAAGGCTAACGATCTATGTGATATCAATAATATATGTAAGATTGTACAGAGCCACTTTTGCATTACACTTTAGGGGCATCTGTTACATTATAAATTATGGTTCCCAGTGCATGGTCAGGCACGGTTTCGTTGTAAACAGCTAAATTATAAAACCGACCAAAATGGCTTGCGACTGAGGAGTGCGGTAATATTCGTGTACATTGACTTACATTGGACGCTGTTTAGACTTTCGATGGACGACTGTACAGAGCTGTTCAAGTCGGCAAGGCGCACGGCGCGCACGTAGTTGGCGTTGATGTAGCCAGCGCCGCTGCGCCGACGCAGCACCACACGGGTCTGATCATCTGCGTATGAAATTGTTAAGTACCGATTGTGTAAGTACCAGTTGTACCTACTTGGTGGTGAAGAAAGTCAATTATGATGATGATTATTATTATTATTAACTTGGAATCGAATATAACAAGTGTTGTAAATAGTTGCTAAATATTTCACTTACATGGGACTATGTTTCTGTATCTATTCTTAGTGGCATTTTCCAGCCGGTTTCCTTCGATTGTTGTAAATACATGTCGTTCTTCGATCATTTTCATAGACAGAAATTCTCTATCACATTCATACTTGAGTTCTGGTTTTTGTGAGTCTTCACTGCCCTGAAAAATAATATATTTGATTAATTGATATGCAGACAGTATGATAATGAACCTAAATATTCATCATCATTGTACCTACTCTATAAAAACGCCTAGAAGGAAGAAATTAAAATCATATGTCGAGAGATTCGGACCCCGTCTGTCACCCAAGCTGGTCGTGGGCGAGGAATAACCTGTGGAAGCGGTACTTGTGTGTAGAGTGAACACTAACCTGCGTCTCGGTGACCTTGCGTGGTAGTATGTGGCGCGCACGCAGGCCGCCGGCAACCGGCTGCAGCAGACGCAGCACGTCGCCCGAGCTGGCCGTCAGGGGGAACGCGCGCGCGTGTTCGATCAACCCCGCCAGCTCGTCAAACTGTTCACCGCTGCCGATGTCGTACTTGTTGTGCTGCAATGTGTTCCTAATGTTATTAATCTAAATTACCTATAAGTGCAGGTTAAATTATGCTCATTAAAAACCGGCCATGGCGAACTTTAACACGAAGGGTTGTTATCAAACTTCAAAAGCAGGTTATTTCCACTTTATAAATAAGATATTGTTGTTCTGTCTACCGGTCATCTATGAAAATTTCTAGAGTGCTTCTAGTTTCTTAATGTATTTGACAGTTACCGTGTTCTGAATAAACAAGAATGAAAAATAATATCGTTAAGATCGAGAGCAAATGCAACAGCTGCATCGAGCACCACTCTGTCGAACTATACTTGCTCGCATCCCAACAATAATATACTTTTTCATTCATGTTTTCGAAACACGGCAACTGTCGAGAACACTTTAAGAAACTAGGAGCACTGGCTATTACGGTTCAAAAAATATAGTGTGACAGATGGATAGACAGCGGAGGCTTAGTAATAGGATCCCGTCACCCTAGGGTGTGGACTTTCACGAGGAAGTCTACATGAGCTAGGTACTCGGAGTACTTTCTGTTACCAGAGTTGAACGAGTTTTGATGATCATTTTAAACATATTCACTACGAAAGAACATTCCATGTAGGCAATACATAGAAGAACTCATTTCGAGAGTTTACATACTTAGTAAGCAAAGTAGTGTTTCTCAACAAAATTAGTTCCTATTTGAGAACTATTAATTCAAATAACATTATAAACAGACAAAGTTAAATTAAAAAAATACAGAACCAATATTTTAAATTACCTATCAACTATCTACCTAACTAACTAAACATCCCGCCCGCATCATTCCGGGCGCAAAGGTGCCCATCACGCTCGCCGCGTGAACGGCGTTGGACAATCTCTGCGCCAGGAATGATTCTATTTTATTTTTATCGAGTAATGCAACTTTACTATCTGTTCATAACCTACCTTCAAAATGGTACGGAGACTGACTGACTGATTGACTGAACGACTTTTAGAAATTCCGACGGGATAGGGAACTAGCCTAGATATTGTTATTGTCTATGGTTGACATTTTTGTTGTCAAGAAAACAAGAACGGTGTTTAAACTGTCACAATAAAGAAAAACCTAAAAGCTTAAAAAACGCATATCTTTTCGTTCATATTCATATTTAATCACAATTCTATAATAGGTTATGGGTTTTAAGTGTGATTAGAAATGGAATCCGTAAGTGCACGAATCGTAGTCGGCGCGCTAGAAGGAAAGCACAATTGGGAAACATGGCGATACAAAATTTCCATCATGTTACGAGGCACTCTGGGTGCAATGGAAGTGACAATGGGAGGCTACAGCAAGCCCGTGTTGCAAGAGGGTGCAGGTGACGCTCAAGTATCTGCATATGATTTAGCGCTAGCGAAATATATGAAGGCAGAAAGCAGCGCTCTGCTCATCCTCACCACGAACATGTGCGATGAAGTCTTAAAGAAAATAATGCGATTCGATACCGCTCATAAAGTATGGGAAGAACTGCATAGATTATTTGATGGTCAGTGGGAAGATAGAGCATATAATTTATGTGCCGAATTCTTTGGTTTTAAACATATGAAAGAAGATGATGTGTCAACCCATATGTCAAAATTGAAAAATATATGGAACGACTTGAACATAGAACTCATGAAGAAAGATGAAACCACGAAACTTCCGGACCTATTCCTAATTTGCAAAATCCTAGATACATTAGATGAACGATTTTTTGCTTTTAAGTCAAGCTGGCTACTACTGAGTCAAAACGAGAGAACAGTTGAAAACTTAACAAGCCACCTTTGTGCCTTTGAGCGGGCACTGCTGAGTAATGACGTCGTACAACAGCACCAAGAAGCTCTAGTGACAAACCCAAGTTCAACGTCTTATGAGAAGAAGAAAGATAAAAAGATGAAGTGCAATTACTGTCAAGCTATCGGTCATCGCGTTAGAAATTGTCAGAAATGGATTCGAGATGGCAAGCCTCCGAAAAGCAGCAATGCAACGCCTTCTACTTCAAAGTCAGTGAATATGGTTTTAATGTCAATTGAAAACAGTGAAGTTTACGCGCTCGAACGAGACACCGAGAGTTGGTATGTGGATAATGGCGCGACCAGCCACGTTACCAACCGAGCTGATCTATTCCAAAATTTCGAATACTTTGACCAAATCCGAACTGTAACAACGGCTAATGGCAATGCGATCAGTGCTAAAGGCAAAGGTTCAGTTATGATTGAAGCAAACGTGGAAGGTAAACGACAACGCGTTACCCTGCGAGACGTCTGGTATGTACCTGCCATCAGCAAGAATTTGTTCTCGGTGCTTGCGCTTCACGATAAAGTTCCAAATAGCTTCTTCTCATCGTCGACGAAAGAATGCACCGTCTTCGTCAACGGAGGAAAATGCTTAGTTGGAAAACGTCGACATCAAGGAGGTCTATATAGACTCGACGTCATAAACATACATCCCGAAAAAGGACTTGAAGTCTATGCGACGACAGCGACTATGCAACTCTATCACGAGAGACTCGCTCACCAGAACAAGAGACATGTTAAAGCGACAGTTAAACGCGAACTGGACCTAGATCTTCCTCTTGACAAGGAGACATGCGAGGGCTGCATATATGGGAAAGCTCATAGACTGAAATTTGGCACGCGTACACGAGCTTCAGCACCAGGCGAACTCGTACACACAGATGTTTGTGGACCATTCCAACCCAGCTTTTCGAAACTCCAATACTACGTTTTGTTCAAGGACGATTACACAGGATATCGTATGGTATACTTCCTGCGACGCAAGTCCGAGGTCAAAGATAAACTCGCTTTGATGCTTGCGCAGACAAAAGCAGTGGGGTACACCGTAAAATGCCTCCTGAGTGATGGCGGTGGCGAATTCGATAATAAGTCCGTTCGAGACATTTTGAACTCTCATGGAATTCAACAGAGACTTGTAGCACCGTTTACACCGGAACAGAATGGCTCAAGTGAGCGAGAAAATAGAACGCTAGTGGAAACAGCGAGATCCATGATGTATGCACACGAAGCTATGCCTCAAGAAATTTGGGCTGAACTTATAAACACAGCTGCATACATTCTGAACAGAACGGGTCCCACAAACTCCGATAAATCCCCGTATGAACTTTGGCATGGAAAAACACACGGAATAAAGCATCTCAGAATCATAGGTTGCACTGCATACGTCCATATACCGAAGCAAAAGCGAAAGAAGTTTGATAAGAAAGCTATCAAAGGCAGACTCGTTGGTTATGACGAAGATTGCTATCGGATCTGGATTACTGACGGAAAGAGAAATTCGCTCATTCGTTCGCGAGATGTGATTTTTGATGAAAAACCACTCGCTATCAACGATAGTGTTCCTACAGCTGAAAAAACCGTCACAAACACGAGGGAGCATATTTTGCAAATACCGTTGCAAAACAACGAACCGGCTGCATCAGAAATATGCGAAGATCCTGTAACAACCGAACCCGCAATTCATGATGAATATTCCAACGATGTTGAACAAAGTCTCGAGGGAGAATTACCAGAACAAGTTCAAGTGGAAGACAATGTCCAACCTCAAGAATATCACGACGATCTTGAAGAGGAAGAATTTCATGACGCTGACCAGTCATTGCCTCAGCCACTACCACCTCGTTACAATTTGCGCGACCGTAGCCAAATTAAACGTCCAGAAAGATTTGATGATTATGTTTATGTTACAGAAACTTACCCTTCAAACTTTTCAGATGCGATGAAGCGAGACGATTGTGAAGCATGGCAGAAAGCAATGAACAGTGAAATGAATTCCCTAAAAGAACTGAAAGTCTTTACGCCTTGTACCCTACCAGAAGGGAGGAAAGCTCTCCCTTGCAAATGGGTTCTACGTATCAAAAGGAATCCAGATGGCTCCATAGACAAGTATAAAGCCCGTCTTGTCGTGAAAGGCTTTAAGCAAAGAAAAGGGCTAGACTTTGATCAAACTTTCAGCCCGGTTGCCCGCCTTGCAACAATAAGAGCTGTATTGAGTGTCAGCGCACAAGAAAACTTACATCTTGTTCAATTTGATGTTTGTACTGCGTTCCTAAACGGAAATTTGAAAGAGGAAATCTATGTACAACAGCCTGAAGGATACAGCGATGGATCATCGAACGTATGGAAGCTCAACCGAAGCCTATATGGCTTAAAGCAAGCTCCAAGATGTTGGAATTCATGCTTCGAACGAATTCTACTAGATATGGACTTCAAACAGTGTGAAGCTGACTGTTGTCTATATACTAAGCATGTCAATGGCAAGAAGCTACTCATCACGCTGTATGTGGATGACGGATTGGTAGCTGCCACTGATGAGGACCTCGCCAATACCTTCCTTAGTGACTTACAGCATAGACTGCAGATTACTACGAAGCCTGCATCTAATTACTTGGGATTACAAATAGTAAGAGAAGAAGACGGCTCAATAGTAATAAATCAAGAAGCCTACGCTAAAAGAATTTTGGAACGTTTTGGAATGGCCAACTGTAACCCTGTTACTACACCGATGGAGAAAGAATCTTCACATTCAGGGAAAGCTGAAACTGAGGAAATGGTAGACTTTCCATATCGAGAAGCTGTTGGCGCTCTAGCTTACCTCATGGTCGGAACACGTCCAGACATAGCTTACGCTGTGGGAGTTGCGTCTAGAAAATTAGAATCCCCATCCAAGGAGGATTGGCTTAGAGTGAAACGTATTCTACGTTATGTCAAGGCCACATTTTCTCTTGGAATAAAATATAAACCACGATACTTACCTGGAGTACTAGAAGGGTTTAGCGATGCAGACCATGGTGGAGATCAAGACACCGCTCGATCCACTACTGGAGTAGTCTGTCGTTATTCCGGTGGTATTATTTCTTGGATCAGTCAGCGACAATCGACGGTTGCTATTTCTACAACTGAAGCTGAACTCGTAGCAGCAAGCGAAGCAGCTAGAGAGCTCGTTTGGCTTACGAGGATCATGCAAGATTTAACTACGCTTACAGAAACACCGACACTTAATGTGGACAACGAAGCAGCCGTGCGACTTGCCCACAACCCAGAGTTTCACAAGCGAACCAAGCATATCCGTATTCGACACTTCTATGTAAGAGAGCTAGTTGCTGAAGGCACAATAGAAGTAGAGAGAATCGGTACTGCGTTCCAAGTGGCAGATATTCTTACAAAGGCGCTGCCTCGTCCGACATTCTCCCCCTTATGTCACGCACTGGGTCTAGTGGCTACAAAGTAGTTCTAATCAATGTAACTATTTAGAGTGAACATTGAACAGTGTAGGTATGAAACTTTTTTATTTTTCCTATTGTGAGGGAAAGTGTTATTGTCTATGGTTGACATTTTTGTTGTCAAGAAAACAAGAACGGTGTTTAAACTGTCACAATAAAGAAAAACCTAAAAGCTTAAAAAACGCATATCTTTTCGTTCATATTCATATTTAATCACAATTCTATAATAGATATTTCTTATTCTTCAACAGGAAAAAATCGCGGCTATGAAAAATAATTATTTCGATAGTTAAATAATCCATGGTTACCTAAGTTCAGTTTACCTAACATCAAGACTTGCACACGCTTGACTACCTATTGCGATTTTGTGTTAACGACATCATTCTAAGCTAAGTAAGTGGTTAGTGTTTTTTCCTTATTATATTAAATTGAACTGATTATCTAAACCCCTTACGTGCTCCATGCCCAAGGTCGACACTATCATGACAATAGTCACGTAGGTACTAAATTTCAAGAGTCCTTTTTGACGTTATTTCCTTAACGGTTACGTACGTCTTATTCTTTTGTCAACACTACCACGGCACTACCAATCAGATTTAAATTCCCATCACGTAACAATAATGACAAGTTCACTTTTTTACCATAGGAAAACATTACATTAGTATGCAGTTTTAATGCAAGTACAATTCACATTGTATTGATGGCAAGGTAGCAATATTCATTCAGGTATTATTGTAGTTGACGTTTGATAGGATATTCCATTCTTACTTTTCACTTAAAGAACTTCGAGTTACTTTACTTTCACAATACTAACAATTACAACATGGGTTCTGCATACACTAGATGATTCACTAGGCCAGAGTAGGTAATTACTATTTTAGTTAGTATGAGGTTAATTAAAGCTTAGGCAAAGTATCAATCACTAGTTAGGTACCTAGCGTAGGATTTCATGGTTTAATTTGATACTAAGTTAACCGACAGTAGAGGTAAGGATAGATATAGTTAAGGGTTAAGGGGGGTACCAGTACACTCAGCGGATTGAATCAGCCGAGCTCCGTCACGCGACGCGACGCAGCAAACGCAAGTCATTTACATTTTCCCAGAGATCAGTCGTCATCAATTGTCAGTATTATGTTCATCTCAATTCTTCTATGGAATCTAACACGCTTTTGAAAAACACTCATGCCAAAGTCAAACAAATGAATTTACTTACTTGGGTTATTAAGCGACCCATATTTTGCCTAAAATTCTATAGAGTAGGTACAATACTAGGTAAGTATATTAAGTATATCGAGAGGTAGGTAAACTCCAAAAAAATTATGAGAACAAATGAGATCATTAATTATAATTATTATTACAAGCTTTTTATTAACTTGCAATGTATATATATTATACATATGTATGTATGTAAGTAGGTATGTTTTTCCGGGTGGAATCTTGCAACTCAATTTTGAAGCAGATATCTTCAACCGATTGAGCTGAAATTTTGCATACTTACCTAATTGAGTAAGTACTTATACCTACCGAAATCGGATAATACAATAGCACAAAAGTCACCGTTTATTCGAAAAAAAAGTAATATTACAGACAAGTACTTATGTAGTCGTAAGTAAACTAGATACTAAATATGGTTATCTGACTCCAGGCAACGTGGAATCTTAGAAAATTTTGAATCTCACGTTGATCCGTCAATATGACTCGAAAATTCAAATTCAAGTTCATTATATTCGTACTTAGTCCGAGATAACTATGTAGTTCCGTCCTTTCTTGCTACTTGAACGCGACGTATAAAGACACCATAAACAAAAAACAGCACCTGTCAATACTAATCACATATGTCATCTGTCACTTCGCGCTCGAGCGCAATGGACACAAAAGATGTTTTTTCTTTCGGGAAAAATACTTTTTATTGTATCAGTTATCGAAAATATTATATTGCACCATGCCAAAAAGAGAAATACTGCAATTAGAGAAAAGGCTGGATAGAGATAGGAAAAAGTACGACGCAATTTCTACAGAACATCGGCTTCTCCAAAGGGTAAGTGATTAGGAATAATATAATACAGGGGGTTTAGGCAAAGAAATATACATCTCTCTTCCTTATAATTATAATTTCTTTGCAACACGGGAAAGCTTTTCCCAAAAAATAGTTACGAAGAGATGAGAACGTACGTACATTCCGTGGGAATGCTATGTACCTACACGTCTCACTGTATGGAGACTTGAGTATAATTAACTCTGTTTAAAAGCATTATCGTGTGACGATTTTGCTATCTATCCGTTGGATAGTATTGGGTCAAACCTTGACATGTTTGTCACGATCCTAACCTAAATTGTTTGGGATAAACAAATAACACAAATATCAGAATTTCAATCTCGAAATATTGAGATCATACAAAAACAATATACATTTAAACAAATTGCCGAATTTCTCAAATCATAATATCAATTTGCATAAAATAATAATAATAATAATAATTAATTAATAATCATAACGGGTCCCCATGGGCCCGTGATCGGAAACCCGTACCAACAATAATAATAATAATAATAATAATGAAAGAATAATAATAATAATAATAATAAAAATAATAAAAATAATAATAATGATAATTAAAAAAAAAAAAAAAAAAAAAAAAAAAAAAACTAACATTGAAGGCTAAGGCGGAAGCTACGCTACGCTTCGCTCCCGCCTTAGCCTTCTGAACCTAACCTATCCAAGTCGCTTCTGCTCCGAACCGTCTTGCTCGCTCGCTTCGCTCGCTCGCACAATGCAAATGTTTTATGCATTCGGCACCAGCCAAATTTAAATATGCGACAAGAGATAGTTCGCTTACTTATTAAACATATTTTGCATAATGTTATACCCTCTAATCATTGTTCTAAATGTCGTTATGGATTTTAACTATTATATTGAATAATCGAATATTCAAATGAATTTATTGCAATCGTTGTTATGACTAATGAATGTTATATTGCTTGAAGTTTATGCTCGGTAATAATATTATGATTTTTGAAAATAGTAAAATGAAATTATGCTAATGAAACTAAACTAGTATGATGATTGAACGGCACCCAATAATATCTAATGGTTTTGTGTATACAATAAATTTTGAAGCAGCAAAATTTAGGGCTTTGGAATGGTTGTGGGTAATTATGATAACATTATTACCATTGGCCAGAAGGCCAAAGAAGATCTCACATGGTGGAAGAATAATATTAGGACTAGGCCACATAAAGCAATATAATTTTGCTTTAGAGATTTTCCCAGATGCATCTTTAGTTGTTGGGGTACAGTATCTAATGGAAAGAGTGCTAAGGGAAGTTGGCCAATAGAAGAAAATAAAAATTACATTAATTATCTAGAGTTATTAGCGTTATATTTTGCTTTATGATGCCTTGCAGATGAGATTTTATTACGAATTGACAATACTACTGCCATTTCCTATATAAATAGGATGGGTTCTATTCAATTTCCACTGTTAAATAACCTTGCAAGACAAATTTGGAAAGGATGCGAAGCAAGACATCTATGGATTCTTGCATCATATATTAATTCTAAAGATAACTCTCTGAGACAGATTATGAATCTCAGAGTTCAAATCAGGATATAAAATGGGAATTATCACAAGAAGTCTTTCAAACAATAGTTGACTCAATAGGGTATCTATCTATTGATCTGTTTGCTTCTCGTTTTAATGAAAAATGTGTTAAATACATTTCCTAGCACAGGGATCCATTTGCATGGAACATTGACGCCTTTACAGTCGAATGGAGGAGGTTATTTTAAACATTCCCTCCATTCTCGTTAATCTTAAAAGGATTGCGTAAAATTAAGACCGATAGAACAACAGGAATATTAGTATTTCCAGTATGGCCCAATCAAGCCTGGTATCCATTGTTAAAATTTCTCATAGGCTCAGAAGTATGGTCACCACATCCCTTACATCTTCAACTTACCCTGGGGGCCTGTATATTATCAGGGAATCAATGAAGAGAAGAATGATACCTAATAGTATCTCTAGCCAAGAATAGCTTTAAGCAATATGATTCACGTTTAAGACAGTGGTGGCAATTCTGTAAAACTCATAATGAAGATGTAGTAAGCGTTGTTGTACCCAAGATTATATCATATTTAATGTTAGTATTTCAAAAAGAAGCCAAACTTTGAATTGCTAACGGTTAACTTGGTCTTTAATTTTAGATAGCCATAATTATAGATCTGATAATGACGATAGAATAAAACGCTGGTGTAGGGGAGTTTATAAACTACTCCCAGGTATAGGTACCTAATACTCAAGTAATCATAATCAAGTACCTGGGACCCAGCCACTGTTCTGTCTTACCTCAAATACTGGTATCTGTAGATTGCAAACTGTTGAATAAATATCTTTTATTATTATTATTATTATCCTTTAGAAACTTTAAATTTAAAAGAGCTCACTTTAAAGTCTATTGTTATTAGTTTTGACTACAGGACAGAGGGTCTAAATGCGGTCGCTAATTAATTACAGTAGATTAAATTAAATTATGAAGAAGGCGTCGACATATTTTTATCAGATATCCAAAAAACCTCAGCTTCAAGACGGTTTATGAATAAATTATCTCTACCATGTTTCAGTAATAATCCAGACTTTTGCCCGGTATAGACCCTGTTAGAATATTTGAAAAAGAACTAATGACTTAAGACAGATAGTGACTGCATTAAATTATTTCTGACTGTAAAACTTCACAAACCAGCTTCAACACAAACAATAAGTAGATGGCTCAAATTAGTGATGAAAGACAGTAGTATAGATGTCAATAAGTTTTCTTCACATTCAATTAGGCACGCAGCATCGTCGCCAGCATACCGTACAGGTCTCACAACAGACAGTTTTTTAAAAGCTGTTGGGTGGTCTAGCAGGTGGTCTACCTTTGCGAGACATTATAACAGACCTCTAATCATTGAGTGTAATGCACAAAATGTATTTGCCCAATCTGTGGCATTGCCTAATTATTCATTAAAATAATGTTAAGATTTTAAATTTAAATGTAGAATGTAAATTACCAAAGGCTGATTTTCTTAGGATTTCCTGTGGTTTTAAAATTATAAGAAGTAATGTTACTGATTTTTGTTGTTTTAAATAATTATGTTCATTTTGATTTATTATTAAGAAAATAAATACCTATCGAAATTTAATTTGGATGTTTATAAATATGTTTATTTTTGCTCTAAACATCTACATAGTTATCTCGGACTAAGTACGAATATAATGATAGGATTAAACGAACTTACCTGAAGTGAAGTTCGATCCTGATTATATGAAGTACTTAGTCCGAGATAAGGGAGCCTCCCGCCCTCCTCACGGATAGTCACTTTCTTACTATCCCCCTAGGCCTTATTATGACGACTCTAAACGTAATGACATATGTGATTAGTATTGACAGGTGCTGTTTTTTGTTTATGGTGTCTTTATACGTCGCGTTCAAGTAGCAAGAAAGGACGGAACTACATAGTTATCTCGGACTAAGTACTTCATATAATCAGGATCGAACTTCACTTCAGGTAAGTTCGTTTAATCCTATCATTATATTCATATTAACACGAACATAAAATTTGTAGTCTTCGTTAAATAATTGAATTTAAATAAACAATAATAGCCAAACATTGACTATCAAATTTTTTTAAAGAACTGAAACATATGTTTTTATTATTTATTCATTAATCACGAAAGGGATCATAAAACTAAACGCATCAATTTCAGCCAAATAAAAAAGTATTAATAGGTATTTTATAAGTTAGTGACCAACACGAGCAAGGCTTTGTTAACGATTTCGACCTTTCCGGCGGCAGATTCTGACCTTCGGTGGGAACCAAGACGATTGAATGCTAAATGATCGACAACAGGTTAACGTTCACCCATGGAAAACCTGATTATTTATAATGAAATATTTAAACAAAATTTATTAATATCTTTAAAAATGCATACGCTTCTAAAGTTTACACTAAGTAGTTACCTATACATTCCGTTTTAGCGATATTGCTAAACTCATTGTGTAGCCAAGTTCAGATGCATTTGAGCCTACAGTATTTTATCGAGACCGAACTATTATTTACTACCTACTAGCGTCCCGCTCTGGCTTTGCACAGGCTATTAAACTATAGCTACGTATAAACCCTCCTCTTGAATCATTTTATCTTGAGATAAAAACTACTAGGTACTACATTGAAGTCCGTTGCGTTGTGTAGGTAGTTTAAAAGATTCAAGATACATAAATATATACATAAGTACATACAACATTATATATTGTGGAACGGGTTTGTTTTATACTGTGTATCTAAATGGAATTATGTAGAATAATAAATTAATACCAACTAAGTAGTCCACATAAAGGTAGGTACTTATTAAATTTACAACGATAACGCAAATAAGAGACTTCTTCTAAGATTTTTGATTATTGAATTTGAATGTTGAATTTTATTTGTTTCCATCCTTTCTGACCCCACTCATTCACATTTGCCTTTGAACTAAAATTCATACCACTAAATCATTTTTATTTGTAAAAATCAAATTGCAACATATGATATATTTTTATCGAGGTTTGAACTTCAATTTTGTCCCTACTCACTCCGTTTTACGGTACATAATAGTATAGTTTATACTCAAGATCAGCTACTTGAAAGTGTGCCGGTGAAACAATTCTCAAAGTCACTTTGAGAACTGTTTTCAGCGCAGTTGCGCGTGGACAATTGATGCGAAACTATGTATGTACATCTTAAAAAACACTGTAAAACCACACAATAAATTTAATGGTTAAACCATTAAAGGGTCTTACAAATAAAAAAATAAATCAGACAATCTTTAATCTGTTTAATTAAAACAGATCATATTTTATGCCCTTACCAGACAAGTTTACAAATCTTGCGTAACTCTAATACAAAAATAGCATTTAGTATATATGTGATGTATAAATAAATAAGAATTAGGTAGGTATGTTACAAACGACGCGATAGATGTGTAATGCGCAGTATGTTGTCGCCAGTGCCTATAAGGTTAGGTTGTAAACAGCGGCGCAAGATTAGCAATCCTACGCACGTCAGTAGTTCTTATTGGAAACACCTATGATCGAACTATCTATTTGTTGAACCTTTTTAGCATATATTTACATCATAGATCATCCTGGCCATAAGCAAATGATTCAAATTAACTACATTGTTCTACTGTCTCGATTGACTTTGTCACTCTCAATAATAAAACCCATGAGTATACAAGTTCCTGCTTTCACTTACTGATTTCTATAAAAGTAATAATAGGTTATGGCCCAGTAATTAAAATACGTGCTATGGAGACGAACGGAAATCCGTCACCATCGGCGACCTCTACGGCACCGGCACAGAACATTTTTCAGAGCATTGAAAAACTTGAAGGAACAAAAAATTATTCCTCGTGGAGCTTCGCAATGAAGAATGTGCTCATTGTATGCGATCTTTGGGACTGCGTGAGTAATCCTACACAATATAAAGTAGTAGTAGGAGATGAAAACTTCAAGCGTCTAGATGCCAAAGCTAAGGCAAAAATCTGCCTTGCTCTTACTCCTCGAGTATATCCTACCGTGATGAGCGCCACGACGGCAGAAGGGACGTGGAAGAAGCTACAAGCTGCATACGCAGACAGCGGCTTACTGCGGCGACTTAATCTTTTACGCAGATTATTCAACTTCAAACTGTCCTCGTTTAAGACGATGGAAGCTTATGTGAGCGAGATACGAGCCACACAGCAACAGCTCATTGAAGCGAACGAACCAGTAGATGACGAATTTATAGGACTCATAATGCTGACAGGACTGACCGATAAGTATAATCCCATGGTCATGGCTATCGAAAATTCGGGAACAAAACTAACTTCGGAGTCCGTAGCTACAATCCTACTGAAAGAAGACCTACGCCATTCGCCATCAAAAGAACCAGATGCTGCGTTGATCATGAATTCTACCAAGAACTCAAGCCCTCGCCCACCAGTTTGCACATACTGCAAGAAGAAAGGACACGTCGTCTCTGAATGCCGCAAGAGGAAGTTTAAGAAGATTGCTGTGACCAACTTAATTTCTAATATTAATGATGTTACACTTTTATCATCTTTTACTACACCTCCATTTCAGCTTCCCTTATCCACCACATTCTGGTATCTAGATTCTGGCGCCACTGCTCACATGTGTAACGACATACGCCTGTTCAGCGACCTTACACACAGCTCAAGCTATGTCACTGCAGCCAACAATGAAAAAATGGTATGCAAAGGTACGGGTACAATTCAATTAAATGTAAATGACTACGTTCATTCCATTTCTAACGTTCTCTTTGTACCTAAACTAGCTGCTAATTTATTATCGGTAAGTAGCCTAGTCCAAAAAGGCTTTGTTGTTGTATTTTCACCTAAAGGCGCTACTATTCTTCTAAGACAAGAATGCAAAGTTTCTGGTACTACAGTTGCTACCGCGTCAAACGAAAATGGCATGTATAAACTTGACGTATCCGAAACTCAAGCTCAGCTGATTACTGACAAGAAGCTATCAGCGATGTTGTGGCATAGACGTCTTGGCCATGTAAATGTCAAAAGCCTAAACGTTTTAAAAAATAAAAAAGTAGGCATAGACTACATAGGAAATCTAAACGAAACCTGCATCCCTTGTTTACAAGGCAAACTTTCAAAAAGACCGTTTCCGAAATCTATTAGTAAGACGAGTTGCGTATTGCAACTTATTCATTCGGACCTTTGTGGTCCAATGAGTACGCACTCGTGGGGCGGAGCTCTGTACTTACTTACTTTTACTGACGACTTCAGTCGAAAAACTTTTGGATACTTTCTAAAAACAAAAGATGAAGCTTTCAGTAAATTTGTAGAATTTAAATATTTAGCGGAAAACCAAACGGGTCACAAAATAAAGGTGTTTCGTTCAGATAACGGCCGGGAATATGTCAACCACAGGTTTTCAACTTTTTTCAAGGAAAACGGGATTGTTCATCAAACCACAATTCCGTTCACACCTCAACAGAATGGGATCTCAGAACGAGCTAACCGCTCCATTATTGAAAAAGCAAGGACCATGCTTCATGACTCCAAGCTACCAAAAGCTTACTGGGGCGAAGCAGTTAATACGGCTATCTATTTAAAAAATGTAACGCCAACCCAAGCTTTAAATAATAAAATACCTGACGAAGTTTGGTATGGAAAACCGATAGATCTATCGCATCTTCGTGTTTTTGGTTGCGAAGCGCATGCTCTAATTCCTAAGGAAAAGCGCTCAAAGTTAGACTCTAAAACAAAGACTTGTATCTTTGTTGGTTATTCAAGTGAGAGTAAAGGCTACCGCCTTATAGATCCTCGTAACCCGAGAGCGATCATCGTCGCACGCGATGTAGTCTTCATCGAAGACAAAGTGGCAAACCCTGCTCTAGCAGCGGAATCCACAACGCCTGACGACACTACCCTCACTGACGACCAAATTCTTGTAGAGATAGAGTCACACACTTCACAGCCGCAACCCATTACTGAACAACCAGTAACTCCATCAACATCGTCATTGTTACCAACCTCCACCCCAGATACTCAAACGGAATCAGAACCTCCGACACCAGAAGTAATTGCACATATTGATAACCTGCCTGAAATTTCAGAAACGTCACAGGACTCACAGGAGTACTTCACTGCAGATACTGAATCCAGTGAATCAGCACCAACGTCTCCTGAACCAGACAGCGCGATCAATGAACCCCGATATCCGCAACGACAACGACGACCGCCTGAGAGATACAGCCCGTCGATGTTTATGGTGTCAGACTACGAGCCGGAAACATATAAACAAGCCGTAGAAGATGTTCACAGTTCCGAATGGCAAAAAGCTATGAAAAATGAGTACGACTGTTTAATGAAACACGGAACATGGGAATTAGTGGAGAGACCCACAGATAGAAAAATTATCAAAAATAAATGGGTGTATAAAATTAAAAAGAATACTAACGGCGAAGTTGTAAAATTTAAAGCAAGGCTTGTAGCAAAAGGCTTCACTCAGGTACATGGTATCGATTACGGAGAGACCTTTTCTCCTGTAGCTCGACTCTCGTCAGTCAGACTACTTCTTGCGTTTGCCGTACAACTTAACGTCCAACTAGACCACCTCGATGTAGAAACCGCTTTTCTTAATGGCGATTTAGAAGAAGAAATTTTTATGGAACAACCGCCAGGCTTTGAAAACAACCGAAAAGGAAAAGTTTGTTTACTTAAAAAATCACTTTATGGTCTAAAGCAATCTCCTCGCCAGTGGAATATAAAAGTGTGTGAAGCTATGACTAGCCTATCGATGAAGCAAGCAGCAAACGAGCATTGTATTTATTACAGACGAGACGGCAATAACATACTTGTAATTGCGGTATTCGTGGACGATTTTTTCATCCTCTGTAATAATGAATGTATGAAAGAGACCTTCAAAACCTCACTTAAAAAACTTTTTATTGTGAAAGATCTTGGTACTTTAAAAGACTGCTTAGGCATGCGAGTCATTCAAGACACTGAAAATATTACACTCGATCAAACTAAGTACATCGAAAGAATAATTGAAAAGTTTGGAATGACAGATGCAATTCCAATCACCACACCAATGGAAGCTGGTGTAAAACTCACTATTCCTGCCAAGGATGACGAGAGACCTGATCTACCGTACCAACAGCTTATCGGATCTCTAATGTATGTTGCAATCGGAACAAGGCCTGACATATCACACACAGTGTCCTATCTGAGCCAGTTCAACGTACATTACGGGGAGGTGCATTGGAAAGCTGCCAAACGAGTACTCAGGTATCTCAAGGCAACGAAGGACTTGAAACTCTGTTTTCAAAAGGGACAAAGTTATCCAGTCGGTTATGTTGACGCTGACTACGGCAGCAATGTCGTAGACAGAAGATCATATACAGGGTACGCCTTCAAAATGAGTGGTGCGTGCATATCTTGGGAGTCGCGTAAGCAGCGCACGCCTGCACTCTCCACCACCGAGGCTGAATATATGGCACTTACAGAAGCCTGTAAGGAAGCGATTTACTTGAGATCACTCATTAATGAAGTTTTCGACGTCATTCAGCCCATCACCATTTACTCAGATAATCAAAGTTCCATCAAACTCACTAGAAATGATACTTTTCATAGTCGCACCAAACACATCGACATAAGACATCATTTCATTAGGGAACTTTCACAGTCAGATTTCAATTTACATTACATTCCGACAAATGAAATGCTAGCTGACATACTCACCAAACCTCTCACAAAAATCAAACATTCCAGATTCACCAATTCATTAGGTTTAGTTTCAAAGTGAGTACTGAGTAGCTAGTAAAGTCTATTATACTTTTTATATGTCAACAAATGTATATACAGGATGTTGTTTTTGTACCGACTTATATTGTACTTTTCCTTATTGTATATACATGTTGCTATTTTTTTTTGTGTTGATATATTCGTTATACAGGATGCTCTATTACGGGGAGGTGTTGAACCTTTTTAGCATATATTTACATCATAGATCATCCTGGCCATAAGCAAATGATTCAAATTAACTACATTGTTCTACTGTCTCGATTGACTTTGTCACTCTCAATAATAAAACCCATGAGTATACAAGTTCCTGCTTTCACTTACTGATTTCTATAAAAGTAATAATACTATTAAACCCCCGCCCCTTCATAAGTGTGAATCCTGGAACGGTTAGCCAGCATTTGTGTACCTATGCGTATTTAACCCCTGGCAAATTATTTTGCATGTCGAATGTTGCCAAATCGTGCACTTACTACTCATTTAAATTTACTTGAGGTTCTCCCAAAGAACGTAATACTGAACTGATTTAGGTAAGTACCTACTTTACCCAAACTGGGGCCTTACCATGACGTCCTAATTCCGACTCAGTTCAAGTTTCAGCTGTCACTTTTAGTATGAATCTGACAGCGAGCGAACCTAAACTGAATCGCATTAAGGCGTCATGGTAAGGCCCCTGATCTCAAGTCAAACGCTTGCCTGAATTAATTGCGATTATGGTTTAGTTAGTTAGTTGGAATAAGTACATAGTAGGTAAATTAAAAATGTTGGCTTCTACAAAGTTTTCGGAACCGTGTAATACATTAACATTAATAGATTTGCCTCCGTTGCAGAATTTCCCACCTCAAGGAAATGCAACATCCGTCCTTATTATTCCTTGTGTAGGGACCTACGTTAATTTAGATTAAGACATAATTAGGTACTACGTAATATGCTTCGAGCTTTTGTTACTTATTGTATTCCAATATTGACATCACGTGAATACACTGCGAATTTGTTTGTACCTAATTACAACGAAACGTGTGACTTTTGGAAGTCGCTATTGTAATTAGAATCTACTTTAAATATAAGTAGGCCTACCAAGGTATAACACAAGCGTCTAAAATGTATTCACGATTTCTCAAACTAAGGTACCTTAAATAATGTAGGAAGATCTAAACTAAATAAGAACATTTTAAATGCAGAAATTTAAATACAGCATCATTTATTAAAAAATAGTACCTAGAATTATATTATAATGTCTAAGTAAAGATAATACTTTGATGATAGTGATAGGTAAAAGTTTAGATGGTGTTGAAGTTGAAGTGCTTTTACGTTACGCATCAATATTATACGTATACCTACCTACATATTTAGTGTAAGAGCCTAAAATCCAATGACCCTGATTAAAAAAGGCTGCCCAAGGCAACAGAGATGAGACAATTTTGAGTGATATGAATTGAGCGTAGGAGGACCTCGATATATCATAATAAAAGAAGATTACATGTAACAAGCAAAAAACTGTCTTCAAGCAGAGGATTGAGATCTCGTTGTCATTAATTATAAATCAGAGTTTTTGTTCGTTATTATAACGAATGTGTATACGAGACAATCACGTTGTCTCCAAATAAGGCTTGATCTCCTTCGCGTCCCACTAAATCAATGTGTCATCAAGTTCACGACCTAAGCTATAATAATAATAAATAATAATAATAATCCGTGATGCGTGCTATACCGCTAAACCACCCATAGCAGTTAAAGGAATGATGAGGATCCGGGTTCGATTCCCGGCCATAGCTATACTTTCAGGATTTTTCTGTGTTCTAATTTTTTTATTTATTCATTGTCATCATATTGTTTATATTATATTGTTTCATTGTTGTCATTTATTTGTTGTTATTGTGTGTACTTTCAGTGTCGTTTAGAAATTTAATATCTAACAGGTAAAACCGTTAAAAAATCAATAAGTAAAATTCTTGATTCATTTCATAGTCACACACACTAAAATTGACATTTAGTTTATCGATTTAAACTTTCGTGATTTTTACACATTGTCATTATTATTTTAAGTGATTAAGGCCCGTTTTTCTTATAATAATGACATTCAGTTGTTAGGTACTTAATGGTCAAACATCGCTTCGCTATAAATTCCGGTCCAAATTAGGTAAGTTTCTTTTACCGAAAATGACATATACGGTTGGATTACAATATAATTGTACATTTCGGCTACCTACGTGAGTTTATTTCTCTGAGTCATGGGATTTTTAATACCAATTATCTGCAATAACCTTTTGAGAGCCCGTTACGAAATCTCGTTTCAAATTACATAGGTATTACTTTTACCTGCGTCTTGGAAGACAGACAAGAAATTCCGGAGCTGGAAATTCCAAGCATCGGAGAGTCTACGTACTTACGTATATAACTACCAATAAATTTACAGTATATGTTGTCGGCATGCTGGATTCTTTGTAATATTAGTAAGTCGTCAATACCAAGTGTTTGTCATAAAATAATGCATATTATCGCGCCATAAAACGTTTTTAGAAATCCCAACAGTTTTCAGAGTATTGAAAACAACACCATATTTATAGCTTTCTATTGAATTTCACAAAGCAATTGGCAGACCATTCTGGCCGAATAAGAATGCACAAGTAAGTGCTGTACCATTGTTAATGACAATCCCTACATAAGAAAAAGAACAATAAATTAAGCTGATTGTGACATTCACTATTGTAAGAGAAAATAGTATTTCATGTTTTAAGCCGTACTAATAAAAATTAAAGGCGAATTCCTTAGTCGACTACGTACAGCGTACACCACACTACAATTGATTTATTTACTTGTAGCTTCAGTGCTCTATAGGGGCACGCGACATATTTTAAGTAGTTTCTTAGTTTTATAATAATACCTTCATAATTTTTTCAAAAGACTATTTTTTTTGCAATACTGCCATTATAGAAAAATCGAACTGAAATGTAAAAGATACCTCAAAAGAAAAGTGTCAGTGGGACTTACCTGTCGGCGTATCATGACGTGCGAGACACGGTCGCGCACGCGCACGGACAGCACAAACTCGCCGGGGTGCGCCTGCGACTCCCGCACCAGGTACGATCCGTTCTTGCCCTTCTCCATTAACAGTAGCTCTGCTGCCTTAGCCGACATCATGCCGTGAAACCACCTGCAATATTTAATAACATGAATGAATAAGATTGAAGACGATGTATGAATATGAATATGAATATGAATATGATTGAACGAACTGTTACTACTGAACTTAGTAGTTATTTAGTGACCCTCTGACTATTATTTAGAGGTAGCATAATTACATTCCAGTTACTTTGCCTACCCCTGTGGGAAAGAGGCATGACGGTATGTATGTATGTATGTGGTATACTGAGCATATTGGGATCATATGTAGCAAACGATGAGTCTCCTGTTGTTTACTGGATTATTTCCCATATAGGGTTTTGCACGACTCCTGTTTTTTTTTTCATTTTACATGAGAGTCAGCCATGACATGGAATAATCATGCCAAAGTTGCACCCAGAAATGTCAAGCAAGCCACAGCACACTTATGCACATCAATTTATGTTTTGATAAAATGGGTTTTTGACCATAATTTCTTTCCACTTTCCGTTTTCATTAATGATAGAGATAGGTATAGAGCCTGGTTAATGAAAGTTGAGAATGGAATCGCACGGCAAGTATAACATTTTTATGTATTGTGACTTATAGATTTGTGCGCAAATACTGCGGTGATACATTATATGATCTTTTCACAACTCCAAGGGACCGCAGATCTAAGTATCGGGTATTAATTTCAACTTTATACCTATACGCGTTCTGAGGAAAAGGAACTTGACAGACAGAGGGACGGACGGACGGACGAATAACTAAGTGATCCTGAGTTCCTTTTTTCGTTTACGGAATCTTGAAAATAGATATGTAGTTACTTCCTATTATTAAAGAAAATAATATAGGAAAGATTTCACTCATATATATGTATGTATAGATATAGACAAACGGCTGGGATACTGGCATCCCATGAACTAACTTCTTCGGAACATTCGTGGAGTTTTTTTTTACCCAAATATTCAAAAGAGCTGGTGTTAAAACGCAGAGCACTCCACTGGCCTGACATGAACTCGCTAAAACCGGACTCACATCTTGTTTTAACTCCTTTCAGACTCAGATATTCCAGATGGCATAGACACTCCTGACATAGTGAATTAAAAATTATCCGAATAGGCTAACTTTTGGTGACAAAATAATATCATGTTTTATGCCATCTACATAATATTAAAAATTCTTAGCAGATATAAGATAAAAACCGGCCAAGAGCGTTCCGTAGTTGCCTGTTACAATATGTGGATAAATATTATTTTTCATTTTTATTTGATACTACGTTACTCAAGTGCATTTTATTAGTTGGTCGACTATTACTAGTTAAATTGTAAAGCCAACCTAGCTGCGATAGTTTTCTTTTAAACTTTATTATATATACTACTACCATAATTTTTTTTAATTTATAGGTACAAACAAATACAACATTTAGCTAGCAAGGGGGGAAACTTGAACTTTAAAAGTTACTATTTCGCAAACGGATCCCAGAATCAAAAAATGGTTTTCTCACACCCACTATATTTTTGAAGGACCTTTCCAACGACACCCCACACTATGAAGAAAAACGAGAACAAAACATCCCCACCTTGCGTGTGGTCAGGTACCCTAAAAACAAATTTTATTCAAGATATGTATAGATTATATTTTAGGTAGGTACCACTTTGGTGGCGTAGGTAGTTAATATGTACCTACACCCATGCAAAATTACAGCTTTCTAGTAGGTATATTAAGAATCTCTGAGTTATGCCTTGGACAGACTGACGGACGGACGGACGGTCATAGCGAAACTACTCAGCGGAAAATTTAGTGGAACACAAAAAAAGTGTATTATTACCTTGTTTTTTTTCTGGTCAAGCATTAAGTAGGTGTATGCGTTTTGTTTACTTTTTGTGTTCCGCTAAATATGCCGCTGAGTATATACTCGTATAAGAGTTCCTTGTTGACTACGGAATCTTAGAAAGATTTTGGTAACATAATAACCAAAATGGCTGAACTAGGTATTTTTAGGGTTCCGTGCCTCAAAAGGAAAAAACGTCCGTCCGTCAAGACCCTTTTTCTCAGGAAGGCGTGGAGGTATCAAGCTGAAATTTATATCAAATGCTTAGGTTCACTGCCCCTTGGAGCTGTGAAAAAATCAAACTTCTAAGCCCACGCAATCAAAAGATACAGCAGCAACAAAAGGGGCCCGTGAACGCAGAATCTTGAAATTTGGTATGAAGGTAGGTCTTATAGCACCGTAAATATGTATTTATGTCTGTATATATCAGTGACCAATATAAATTTTGCTTTGGAGCAGGGCTCTGCTTACACTGGTTTATAGATATTTATAGATAATGATACGGAACCCTCGGTGAGCGAGTCCGACTCGCACTTGGCTGGTTTTTAAATAATGTACCTATTCAGACGTTACTTTGCGAAGGTCTATGTTACAATAAAGGGATATCTTTACTACTCCGCCATATAATATAGTGAGAAGTCCACAGAGAACATGTAGTTCTTATGGTGGAGTAGCAAAGTAAAGTTATCCATTAATTTTGACTTATTTTTTATTGATTTGTAGTGACGTAAAAAAACATCAGTGCCTACCTCAATGGCTACTTCCTAATAGGGCGGAGGTGGGCAGCGCCGAAAACATCTCAAACATTGAGACCGAGGCCGACGCAGTCACGGTCACGGCGTTTCCCACTTCCACCATCTGATCTGATCTCGGCTATTGATACGTAATAGTAATAAAATTTTGTTTGTATTTTCTCAATAATCTCTCTCTCTATTTCTCTTTCCCTACATGCGAGCACTAAGATATCTAGGCTCAAAATTAGTAACGAGTTAGTTAGTTAGTTAATATCTGTGCGTACCTACGAGTATTACCTACGTACCTACTGTTTACTATCGCGAAATTGTAAGTACATATTTAGTTCTGATTCTGACTGAATATACGCACTACAATGTACTACAATAGATTTTTCACACCACCTGCTCGACAATGGCTAATTATATATCATGTAAACCTTACTCAAAGTAACTCATTATAGCCCTTGGCTTTAGCCGGGTAGTAATATTGTACTGAATTTCATTATAACCCGCCGGTTAGTAATATGAATCTCACTTCTCATAGTTCTTATTATTATACCCTTAAAGTCTAATTTCGTAAAAATCACACGGCTCCGAAAATCGGGATGGCCATGCCATGGCATGCGGCGGCGTTCGATTTTCAAACGAATGAAACAAATGTCAAATAAAACAAATGCCGCGAGTGTTTGCTGGCGCTGTGATATAGTTACGCATTAGAACTTCTAAGATTCCAAATAAAAATATTACAACTGGACCAATGTTGGAAATATAATTTTTAGGGTTCCGTACCCAAAGGGTAAAAACGGGACCCTATTACTAAGACTTCGCTGTCCGTCCGTCCATCCGTCCGTCTGTCACTAGGCTGTCTCTCAAGAACCGTAATAGCTAGACAGTTGAAATTTTCACAGATTGTGTACTTCTGATGCCGCTATAACAAAAAATACTAAAAACAAAATAATAATAATAATTAAGGGGGCTCCCATACAAAAAACGTGATATTTTAGCCCATTTTCATGGCTACCACTCGCCGAGCTAGATCTCAAGAACCGTAATAGCTAGACAGTTGAAATTTGCACGGATTATGTATTTTTATTGTGGCTACACCAACAAATACTAAAATCAAAATAATAATAATAATTAAGGGGGGCTCCCATACAACAGAGTAGTTGTTGGCGTTTTAACAGAGTAGTTGTTAGCCTTTTTTCTGGTACGGAACCCTTCGTGCGCTTGTCCGACTCGCACTTGGCCAGTTTTTTACTTTTAATTTTGTTTTACTTACTGTTGTTTAAATGAAATTCTTTTTCTAGTTGCCTTAGTTTTTATTGTCTCGCAAAAGGTGAGAAAAGTAGAGTATACTCCTCGGAGATAAATCTGTTTATGTCTTGGGTGCGTTTAAATTCTTCGCTCCTCTCAGGACTCAATCTTAATTCCCTCGCTACGCTCAGGAGTTAACTCGTAACACCCTCGCTGCGCTCGGGAGTTAAATCTAGAGTCCTTCGGTACGCTCAGGATTCAATTTCGCGCCCGTGACATAATACAGTGCTTTATCACCTCGGTGTACAATCTACTATTATGTATCTAATCTACCCTATGCTGTATCGTTAAGAGAGCCTCTTATTAAATCGTTTACCTACTGGTTTTTTTCCCAAAACACTATTACCTACCTAACACAACTAAATTTAAAAAGCATTGTTTTTATCTTGGTTTTTGGTATTTTAAGCGGAAAAAGAAACTCGTATCTTTCGCTGATACGGATATGAGTAAAGCTGGCTAACGAAAGCTACCACTGAAATCGAGCGGCAAATTTATAAAAATCTGTGTGTGTAATAGTTCACAAATACCTAATGTATTGATCGTTCATACTGTTCTCAATACCAATATCTAGCATGTGTAATGTATCAATACAGTATTTGCGCACAACACACTTAGCCGCGCGATTCTAGTCTCAACTATCGTTAGCCAGAATCTAGTCCTTTCGAGTTTTGTTATTGTTTATGTGCCTGTCTACTTATGTTCACCGTGTTGTAATATTCAATGTCTAACGCTTAACAGGCTATGCTACGCAAGAAAACTGTTTTTATTTTTATTGCATCATTGTTAGCGTCGCGAAGATGTAAATCAACAACAAATTTGTGCGGTGTCTTTAATTTGCAGTGCTATGGCTCATTGTTGTCGACGGAAGTCTGATTTATTTAGTTTGTTAACTCATTAGTACGTACGTATCCAAATACAAACCTATAGGTCGCTAGCCAAAAATTTAATACAATTATTAATTAAATGAGTTTTATGCCAATCTAATGTCGCTTCATACATATTATTTTTTCTCGATATGCGATGTAATTGCAAGAATTACGGAGTTGGAGTTTTTAATTTCTCACGGGATCGAACATGAATACTTACTAAATATTTGTAAACTATATTTGAGCTTTGAGAAAAAAAAACTTACGGGGTAGAAAATAAGATATCGGTAAATTTCCTATAAAGTGGCTCTATCACTAGAACTCTTAAAAGAAACCTGTTATTGGATACATTTATACTCGAAAATTACTTAGTTAATTGAAGATAAATTAAGTCTACGCAGACGAAATCGCGGGTAAAAGCTAGTCATACATAAAAGCCATTTAGTAGTCAGTAGGTACGCCACGATACCCAGTGTCTTTATTTAATTTTAGCTTCTGTCCTGTCATTCTGCCTAAGTGAAATGTAAGTACTATGTCATAGGGATCAAAATGGTGCTAAATAAAAGTTTGTGTTCAATGCAGCGTTGACAAGAGTGTGTGTGTACGTCGGATCTGAGCCTCTAGTGTAAGTTTTCGCATATAAAAACGTCTCGAACGCGTTCACGTAAACGCCTCAATTACTATGGAATAATTGGCAGCGCCACTTGCGGTGCGGATCGAAACGGCAACAAACTGTTCTCATAGTATTTGACATTTTAACGCGAACGCGTTCCAGACGTATTTTGTGACCGAAAACCTACACTAAGCATACTGTAGGTATTTCGGCGTAAAATAACATTCGCAAAGCAAATTAAAAAAATGATTTAGAAAATAATTTATTATACTTTACTGCTTTAATTAATACAAGCTATAATTTTTCAAAATAAAATACTTCTTTAGAAAATGTCTTAATATAAATAACGAATCAAAATCGTCACCCACATTATAATAGTTATGGAATATTAAATAGGTACCTATGTATTATGTTTAATTAAAATTTTGTAGAGCACCCGAAATGAATTAAGTTACAAAATAAACACAAAAAGAATAAAGAAGCAGATAGGTACCAAAAGTGAGCCATGTTCCTGCATAAATACTTACCTTTTGAGCATGAAGGCCTTGCTAAGTTCCTTGAGGAGAGTCGAGACGATGGCACCGGCCGCCGGCACAGCTAGCACCGAGGCGCCCATGGTCGCCGACAACGCCGCCGGCGCTAGCACGCCCAGCCTGCCTAACCTCGCCGTATCCTTTGACATTATTTTACTCTAGATCTAAAATCTACTAGCTGAATAAGATCGCGTTTTATCTGTGATAAAGCGCGCGACCGTAACCACAGTGCGGTCCGCTTCGCACGCTGAGTGGAACCCGAATGCTGCGCGCACGCAATGTTCGGCTGGTGCTCAGTCGACAACACCGTTGACGTGACATTGATTCTTATTCATTTTTGAGTGCACGTAACATGTACTTACTTAGTAAGAATTGTTTTAATGAAACCTGATGTTACGAGTAATGTGTCTAAGGATATATTTTATTTTTTAACTGTACATGGTAACTTCGACTGCATACATGTATAAATACCTACCTAGTCTTTTGCTATTTTATTTATGTACTTAAATAACTTGTAACTAACAAATTATAACGAATCTACTCCGTTTAAACTGTCTAAAATACTACGTAAGTACTTTAAATTGAGAAATTTTCTCCTTAAAACAGCTAGATATGTAACAGAGCTGTTTTAAGGAGAAAATCAGAGCTCACTAAACTCTATACTGGTATGGTAGTATAAATACTAGTACCTAGATGACCTAGCTTTGCTCGGCATTTTTTTTTAATACGTTTTCTAAAAATGAAACCAAGCTAGATTGATTTATCGCTCCCGAAACCCCCCGCATACCTACTAAGATTAATGAAAATCGTTGGAGCCGTTTCTGAGATTCAGATTATTATATAATATAAGTATACAAGAATTATTTATACAATATTAGATTAGATAGAAAAATCATCCAAAAATATTTGTTTCTTTATCGTATTGTTTGATTCCATTAAGAGGCTGACAACACCTAATTTTGTTGAAATTGATGTTATTTAAACACTTATTTAAGAAAAACTGCACAAAAAATTACAAAAAATATATAATGTTAATTTTCATCATATTTCAAACACGCTAGACGGGCTCGATACATAATTGAACAAAATCGGCTCGATAGAAAATAATTGCAAAGATTGGTCTTAAAATCATCATTAAACGGTTCTATGTCTTTATTTTTTCGACGTATGGGTCTGCAATTAAAAACATAAAGTCAATATATTCATACCTACACGGCTAACGAGTCATATTTCACAAATAATCCATACTTTTGTTTATTTCTTATGATTTGTGTCTTATTTACAAGATTTTAGACGCGCGCCAAGCTGCCGGAATAGTTTCTTCTCTTTCACTAACAGGCACGTGAACCGTATGTGTGAAGAGTGGCGCTGCTCCAGGTCATTTGCTGTTGACAGCGCCTTAAAGAATAGATACTTACATTTCAATAAGATAAATTCGTAACAATGTAATATATGAAGACAGTGCATTCAGAAAAATGTACTTAATTATAATACATATAAAACTACATATTTTACAGAAAATCTATGAAATACATGTCAAAATCGTCGGTTATAGTTAGTGTTACTGCTAAAGTAACTTGGTACAACTCACACGCTAACTGAAGTTTAATCGTTGAGTAGGTACCTATATTTTATAAGTATTTGAAGATCATAATTCATATTACCTATATGTATAAAATTGTACACACAGGTAACAAAACAATAGAGTTCAATGGATAAGTGATTCTTTTCGCTGTTTCGGACATGCCGTGACGATGCGCCAGTGTGACGGGAATAAATAATGGCCCTATCTTGCTCCAACAAAGGATAGGTGCTGTATAAGGCTGTGCGGAGTCATCTTCCTAAAGGAAGGTCAATAAACAAGCGCAACAGGCGAGCATACATTGCTGCACTGTTATTAAAAATGATAGATGGGACTTGCCACGAGTTTTGTAGGAAAATTTACGTTTTCAAAAAATAGGCTTTACAGAGATCGTTTTTTAAGGAAGTTAGTAGGTACCTATTCATTTAAATGTTAGGTACCTACAAAGTTTCTCAGATAGGTAGGTAGGTAAACATTCAATTATCTCGCTTCTGTGTTCCCGGCTACACTTAGTTACGTATACAAATGACGAAATCGTTCTTTATAAATTGGTTAAAAATGACTTACTTACTAACTTTTATAGATACAACAGTAGGTAATTAACTTGATGCATTACAGCAGTACGAGATTTTTGGAGAGTGGAAGATAGGTTAAGATATGCCATAGTTATTAAACTAACATAAACGTACAGTCTAACAAAGTAATTGAAACTCTCTCTCTCTTTCTCTCTCGCTCTCTCTTTACACACCAATGTTTCAAGAAAATAAATCTTACAATTATAACAACAAATATATTGTTATGAAACAAAGTTTGTATTTTGACTATTACTTTATTTGAGAACTTCAGTCTTTTTAGTTTTACTAACTATGTCTATAATTTCGTAGTCTGAATCTTGTATTGATCCTGACATCTCTGGCGGGGTGATGTAGTTACTACTTGTTACTGAGTTTTTATTTCTGATGCAACTTTTCAAGTCTGTTACAACTTTGTGCTCCACGGGATTCTCCAATGACTTAGAACGCGTCTTACCAGTTGATATATGGAATATTTGAGCTAAATATTCTTTTCTACGTCCCGTGTACAACCAGTCATCGGAATTAGATCGTTTTTTGTCAGCAGAAAATTGTACAACAGATTTATTAATTGTGTTAATTTCCTGAGGTATGTTCGGGAAGCTCGTGCCTCCCGACATCTGTCCGAGCTGGCGCCTGTTGTATCTGGATGGCAAGTTGCCTCTGCCGACCTCTTCTCGTCGTGCTAACCAATAATAATGAGTTATTGGATCGCGAGGACCCCAGTGCCTTGATGGCTGAAATGATGTTTTCACCTTCTGAAAAACAAATTATTTGTTTCATTGACAAGGCTAACATTTTAATTATTAAATTATTATACAGATATAGTCAATGATGAATTGGACAATTCAGCGATTACTACAGTTTTTTTTGGGAATTATTCAAAATGTCGTCATCGTATATCAAATTTATGTATGTATTAATGTTTTAGCGTTCTAGGTAAGTACATATGCATTTTAGAAAAACTGATTCACGTGCCTTAAACCTTTCAATGACAAACATGCGTAACACGTCAGGCAAGGTTAAATCCTTCTTGTATACGATAAGACGGAACTAACTTAAGGGAAAAGTCCCTACTAGTTTCTCGTGATAAGAATCACTTATTGGCTACGTATTACGGACGTGTACAGGTGGCGGCAAATAAGTAAACCGTGGAGGGGATAGGCGCAGTATGAAAATGATGTTGTTTTTCATACTGCGCATATCCCCTCCACGTTTTACTTATTTGCCGCCACCTGTAGTCCGTAACGTAACGTAATAAAGTAATAAGCAAAGAAGATAAAATTGGTAATAGGTCATTTTGGCACAATATAGTATTTTAAAATGTACCATCTTGGCCATTTATCTTCTGTTCGTATTTTCTGTGATATAATTAGGCTTTTGGGTTTTTTTTTGGCATACCCATCATCTCTCTTATTCAATATTAATATGTTTACATTACATGCTTTTTGACCGCTACGATAGTGAGGCATTTCGAAACATTGTGTATTAGACATTTGTAACAAAATGACCTGTTATCAAAAAAAATATGAATGTCTGCAGTAGATACTTTACTTACCAGCGTTAGTAACATAACAGTCAATGCGGTTTGTCTCAAGTTTACTTAAGCTTTGTGGATAAATTACAATCAGACCGACTGGGTAGATATTGAGATCTTTGATTGTTTATCAACTTCGCTTGCTGACTGTACAATAAGATAGGTACAGCCAGGTAAGTATTAATATGCCTATCCAAATAGCTATTACCAGTGAAAATTTTAATAATTACGAAAAATAACACGAAATCTTACCCCCAAACAGTCGTATTGAACTTGTTTTATAACTGATGCAGTGGCAAATGCGAAAAAGATAACAAAGGCTGATGTTGCCACAGTAGCCACAGTGATCGCGTCCCAAGGAGGCTCTGTCCAATCCGTGGTGTTGCGGAACAGCACCACAAGCCACCACACAGTGAAAGGTAGAATAATTCCTGGGGCAGCACACCAACCCATCACCCAGTATTTTACGAGTTCACGTCCTGTCAAGAACTCCACATCCTCGACTAATGGTTTCCAACCTGCAGTACGAAATGAAGGAATACTTAAACATTGTAGGTATAGACCAGTAGTTCCCAAAGTGGTCCAGGTGGACCCCCAGGGGTCCACGGAAGACTCGACGGGGGTCTACGTTGGGCGTGACCAAAAATGGGCGTCCACAATCGCAAGCGGGGGTGCATGAAAATTGAATAAAATTTGTGAGAATTGATTGGTTCTTGTGCTGTGAGTCATTGTAGATTTCAAGAAAGTAAAGTAGGATGGAGTCACTCGCAGCACAAAAGTATAATTTAATAGAAAATTTGTTTAGTCGACTTTATTTTCAAATAAATAACCCTATCAAGCAATCAATTCTAACCAATTTTTTCGAAAACTGTTAATTTATCGTTGAAACTCAGCAACAACGCAAGTTTCCATAGATTATAGAGCTAATCTTCATTTTTTTTTCGAGATTTAGTTTAGAAATTAGTGGTAATGTAGCTGCAGGGGGTTCACCGGATCCAGCAAAATTTTGAAAGTGGTCTATGGAACTAAAGAGTTTGGGAACCTCTGGTATAGACCATGCTGATTTCATTAGAGATCTTTAGGTTAAGCGAATTCTAGTAAATTTGGTTCTTATTATTTAGCTGGCAAAAATCATGCTTACCATAAATAAATACAAAGGCGACAATCTCCAAAACAGTAGCAATACTAATAAGAAGGGGAACAGCGGTGTCCTCCAGAAGCGCCAAAGCTGGCAGCCTTCCAACCAGGACGCCCAGGGCGGCTGCAGCGCCAATTAACGAACTCGAAAACGCTATCAACCTCCATCCATGCCCGCCGGCCCGACGGAAACGGTCGTACATAGGATACAGCAACGTCAACTGAAAAATAATATATACATAATTATGAATTCAATAAGTGAGGATTCAGTATGAAGCTGCAACTTAAAAAATCGGCCAAGTTTGGTTTCCTTACAAACTCAGCATGTGAATATAAAATCCAGCGTTAGCAGAACCCGCTCGTAAGCAAAATGTGGGCAGTGTGAAGTCGTTTTGTATTGGGTACTTAGAGGACGGAAAAATATAAAAAATGTTGACTGATTTCATTATTTGTACCTACCAAATGTCCAACTTCTAGGACGACCGGTACTTACCCTTTATTTTTTGGGAGCACAACAATTAGTTAGTATAGAATCAACTTTTTCACAGCTCTGAAACGGCCGTAGACACCTAAGTTTTTGCTATTAATTTTAACTTTATGCCTAAGCGTTCCTGACAAAAGGGACGGACGGTCCGACGGAGGACAACAAAATGTTCCTATAAGGTAAGGGTTCCATTTTTCCTTTTGAGGTACGGAACCCTAAAGACAAGGAGGATATTACCATGGTAATAATTCCGGAGAAAAAAAGGGCAGCAAATACTAGCAGTGGCCACGTAACGTTCAATTCTTGATATTCAGCGGCTTTGAACATCTGTGCTAGCACGGCCACGACGGACACGTCCCGCTCGTCACTGCCGGCCACAGCGAACCAAAAAAGCATGCCGAACCAGCTCATTATTATATTTGTTGCAATTATCGCTAATGATGACCTGAGGAAATAAATGATATTTATTTGTCAAGAATTCGAGTATAATTTATTTCCAGGATGCGTACATACGTAGGCATGTCTATTTGGCAATCAGTCTAAAGAATGAATCAGTTGCATACTTACCACTGAACATTAGTGCTGAAATATATCGTGTCACCGGACGATATAAGGAAGCCTCCCGCTATTTGTGATGACCATAAGGCTTGAGTCACAGCGCTATGCCAGATGTTAGAGTCCATATAATTACGCCATTCAAATTGTTTTTGTATAGTGGCAAAATTGTCAGAGCGGCCGATACAAAAAGATAGGACCAACAAAAGTAGGAACACCAAAGGCCCCAAAACGTATAAAATCCGTTTCATCAATTTTACGGGATTGTAAAGTCTGAAATCAAACTTAAATCTTGAGTAAAGAATTAGTAGTTAATACTAATTAGTTAAAAATCATTTTATTTCTGGATAGCAGATTTTACTCACATAAAAGGAAAAACTATCCACAAGACTATTATAATTAAAGATAAAGCTATATAATATTCCGGCTGCTCTTTAAGTGGCCCCAGAAAAGTTGAACTGAAATAATAAAGAATGAATAAGGTACAGATACAGAAAAAATACAACCGAATACTCTGCAATCTGCAAGTGGACTAGTGTCACACACATAATAAGTACAAGTAGGGTGCGACCACACCGCCGCTTAAAAAATGGTGACGGTACGGAATCGCAACAAAATGTATGAAGAAACTGTGAGAAAACGTGACGCATACGACACGTCACTGCGTATACGCGACGGTTTGGTCGCACCCTTACAAACTTTTCTTTAACTTGCAACATTGTACCTATATGTGTGCAGGTATGTTTATCCGGGTGGAATCTTGCGACTCAATTTTGAAGCAGATTATCTTCAACCGATTGAGTTGAAATTTTTTATACAATCCTACAGGGATAGGCAGAGACTAGGTATACTTTGTTCCACTTGCTACGATGCTGACACACCATTTTCGCTTCATCCATATTCATCAATCTCTTTATCCACGCTCGTCAGTTTTGGGGCCTCTTGATCTTTTTACAAAACGTCCCCAATTTGATCAAAACGTCCGTCTAGGCATTCTTCTCCCAACACACACTCACACTCCCCATATAAATCTGTTTAGTTAACCTTCTTTCATCCATCCTCTCTACGTGACCAAACCAACTAAGCATCCTTTTTTCTATCCTAGTCTCTATAATCTTCTTTTACACCAGCACGTTTCATTTTAAATGAGTAGGTATCTAAATGTTTTAGTCTTACTTCAGACATGTAGATTCGTTGTAACTATCTTCAAACCCTTCCTGAAATCAAAAATATGCATACACACTGTAAGTATAGGTGAAAATATTTAGTCAATAATCTGTTTAAGTAGATTACCAATGATTTTGGAATATTGGTTTCGGTAAACTTACTGGTATCATACCAAACGGAGTGCATTCCCAAACTGGAATAGAATTCCCCATCGCATAAAGAAAGTAGGTTGTTGTCATTGCAACATAAATAATTGAGTATATACTGGCCAGGTACGAAACAAGCAGCCTCATGTAGCCGACTCCTGGAACAAATAGGTCACATTATTTTTGTGCGGCTTGCGCCTGACTATTTCTTAAACATTTTAAGTAGGTACTTAATCGCTTTGATTCTCGTAAACTTCCATTTGGCAACAGGAGTACCTAACGCATGGCATTATCATCTTCAGCCTATATACGTCCCACTGCTGGGCACAGGCCTCATCTCAGAACGCTTGGCATGTTACTGTTAAAACGTAAACCGTAGTAAGTAAGTAGGTAAGGTGTACTTAGACAAGTAAACACTTACTTACCCTTAAAAAAAGGTACGGCTCTCCAAACGCCTACCGCATCTTGCTGACTGAGCTGTCCTATAGCTAGCTGCAGCAGAGTACCCGGTAGAGCGATGGTAATCATAGCGACGGTCAGTACCAGTAAGTACGACACGCCGCCGTACCGAAACGCTTCCCGCGGAACGCGCCAAGTGCTATTGAAGCCGACTGCCGCGGCCAAAGTGCAAAGATGTGCTCGGATGAGTGGCCATCTCAGCCAACCCTGTAATATGATATAAATTAATAGGTACTAACCCGTGTTAAGGAATCGATGTTTACTTTACAACTGTCAGTAAATACCTACTTAAGAAGGTTCATAAAAAGTTACCAGCATGTTACCAGCTGTTGTGTGTTTTCTCTGCTCCTAGCAAAGGCGAACGTCAAAGTAACAGAAACAAAGACCTTAAGGGCCGCACTGACCACTAGTGGCCGCCACAAATAGCAAATTAGCGTTTCACTAGACATTTTATATGGACTTGACGCCAGTGACCGCCACTCGCTCGCTATACAAGTAGGTCGGTGGTGGCGTACATCTGCGAGCTGTTACCGTAACTGTTGCACGTTACGGTAACCAAAAACCCGTACACTTACTAACATACACATTTCAACGTTATTTTTTAAATAACCACTGATTTATTATCTAGGTATTAAATGGGCATAAACTCTTCTGAGCCGTATCTTCGCGCCCAGACTGATTTTGAGACTTAAATTAATCCGGAGTTTTCACACTTGCTTTTATTAACTATTACCCCAATAAACACCTAAACAGTACCTACCTTTAACTTGTAGGAATCAATCATCTTGGTTTCTATCTCTCACTTCACACTTCTGAATAAAATTAAATACTATAGGTACCTATAAGACATCACTTGCTGACGTGTTGGAGGAACAGCACATGCAATTTTAAGTGAGACACTGCACCAGAAAATCTTTTCGAGAAGCGATTGGGCAACATGTTGCAGATAAACTCGAGATAAACGGATAATGTCAGTTACCTACGGTTCTAAATTGTATCGATCTCGCAATATAGTTATCAACGTGACACGTTGACGCTCAAGTGGAACACGATGTTTGTCTACAGATACCGGGACTGAGCTGGTTAGTTAGAGCCGTGTTGTTGAGTTGGCGGTATGGACACACTGAATGGCATGCCACACAGTTGATTCAGAACAGTAATTTCACAAATATGCAGTGATTGTTTATTTATTGTGATAATAGTATAGTAGTTCCACTTATTTACAAATAATTAGGTACCTACATATTCATTGCGCTTGTGTGTTCTTACAATAAAGTCATCAGCTTTCTGGTTCACATATTTAGGTACACCATAAATAGGTACAAGAAGAAAGCACTAAGTGAAGTGTCGAGAGGTACCTATCCCATTATTATTTCATATAAGCCCCGTCATAAAAGCCAAGAACTCGGTACTTAGATAGTTAGGTATCATTTTGTTGTAAGTAAACGTATTGTAGGTACGTTGCATAACTGTATACTTAAGTAGGTATCTAAGCATTGCAAGCGTTTTTAACCTGAGGTTTATTATACACTAGCTTCTGTCTTAGGAATTATTTTACAATTTATCTATTCTGTTACGTGGGCCTATGCGACAATTAAACTAAATTCAACTAAACTAAAATTATCTACGTACCTAAGTTAGTAATCTAGGTATCGTGAATAACATTAATTTAGTTACTTCATTTTTGTGAGCTGGTTGTGCATGCTGAGAAAGTTTTTGTAAAAAAAATGTCAAGCGTGAATCGGATTTAAGTGTTGAAATGTTTTTGTAAGCTGTTGTGTGTATGAAAAGTATGATTCTAATAGAACGGTCAAGTGTGAAAAACAGAAGATTTCAATATAGTGGCCACTTTGTCCATTTTTTAAAACTGATTAAATGTTTGGGGACTCGGACCCTCAGCTAGGTATCGATTTTGAAAACATTCGGCCCAAACACTAAAGATTTCAAAATGGCGGCCACTTTTTCCACTTTTGATAACGGATAGGTGTTTGGGGACCACTTGGATCCTCAGATAAGTAGGTATATCGATTTTGAAAGCAATCGGTCCAAAAAGTAGATTTCAAAATGGTGGCCAGTTTTTTTCATTTTTGATAACGGATTCATATTTTTTGACAACTCGGACCCCAGAAATCGATTTTGAAAGCAAGTAAAACTAAAAATTTCAAAATGGCGGCCACAAATCCATTTGTGATAACGGATTCATATTTGGGGAATACTCGGATCCTCAGATATCGATTTTGAAAGTAATCGGTCCAAAAACCAGAGGATTCAAAATGGCGGCCACTTTTCCATTTTTGATAATGTTTGGGGAAAACTCGGATCCTCAGATAGTGACTGCAATAATTATTTACGTTGCGTGCGACTCTAGGCTGCTACGACCTTTGACGTGTTTATCGCTATCCCGCGGAAAGCGGTAGCCTATGTTTTAATCTTGGGTACCAGTTATCTTCGTTCCAAATTTTATCTAAATCTATCTATCCAAGTCGTTTTAGCATGAAGAAGGAACAAACATACATACTTACTCACATCGTATCTTTGTTCTGTGATCGTCACTCAAGTCATCACTCACATTGTCCGTCACAAACTTTCGCATTTATTAAGTAGGAAGTATTAGTGATTAGTAGGATAGGTGCTCATCTTAATAAATATAACCCCATAGTTGTGCCTGATGTGCTGCTGAACGGTGTAGCTTTGAAAATAGTAGATAGGTTCAAGTACCTCGGTCACATTGTTACACAGGATTTAATGGATGACATGGATATAGTCTTTAAGGTGGATCATCCCAACCAGTTATATAAAAAATTACAAAATCAGATTTATTTTTAAGCTTTATTGTTTATTGTAAATAAAATATCTTTACACTAATATACATTATATTTAATTACATTTAGGGGATCTAGGTGCATTAAATTTACATTTACATAAATAAGACACTAAATATAAAACACAAAAAGCTTTCTTTGGTAACATTCAATTACAAATTTACTAAATAATTGCAAAATTTGTCATTGTAAAAGATTTTTAAGCAGCAATTATAGCATTAATATAGCGACAAATAACGAATCTGATGTTTGTTACATTAATATTGCTTTTATATAATGGTGCAATACGCATAAATATTGCGCATACAACTAGGAATTATTTTATATTTATAATAGGGCCTCAACATATTAGACCAACGGTAAAGGTTGTTCACCGTAGCGCTCTATTCAATACAAACTGACGAATATTTTCAGGGTAACGAAATAAATAAACGTTTAACGTAAGTACCGCCATTATTAAAAATAAATTTACTAGGTACGCCTACTTTTGATCGGTTACCAAGTAGTTAGAATAGACTAGTGTTGATGCAGTCTGGAATGGATGTCTTCTTTACAACAAATGATTTGAAGTGATCCAATTTTAAACTACGTTATTCAGTAACTATTAATACCTTACTGAATAACGTAGAATAAAATCAACGTTACAAAGTCACTGTGCGCTCGATTCATGACTAAACTTCTTTTTGCACTCATGTTTCGACTACACAAAACATAAATTATTTAATGGAAAGTGTAAAAGTGTACCACAAGTCTGCAAAATTACCTTTTGAGCGGTCCTTGAAGTGAATTAGTGTCTAAAAACGTAATAATGTAAAAAAATTATTAATTCAGTTTTTAACTAATTGTAAAAACTGAATTAAGTATAAGAAATCTACTAATAATTCCAAATAAAACACGATTAACAACAGTCATCAGGAGTAGTAAAACTAGGCAAGTTAAAAAAATATATCACGGTGATTGATGACAAGTACTAAGTTAATTTGATAGCAGCTAGCAAATCTCTTTATCCCATACAACGAGCATCACTCAGATTATTGCACCGTTTAGGTGATAGGCGAACCCCGTGTACGAGTAGGTCAATTGACTTCCAGATCAGTAAATTGTAATATAAGAAAAAAATGTGTACCTACATTCCGGGCATAATTTCGCAAGGCTTTATAATGCCATTGTTTTTACACATATTCGATTACCTACAGCAATCAAATTAAAAGTAAATTTTCGAAATTTTAAGTATTTTTGTAGATCGAATACAACGCATAATTTTAGTCTTTTCAAAAGTAGTATTCTCTAACCTGAAGATTTCATATAAAATTAAGGATGCAGCAAGAACTTAGAAGATTAATTAATGAAATCTAAGCCATAATGTAGACGAAATCGGATTGCATAGAAATCGCAGTATTTATTTTTGCGCGTCTGCCTGGAAAACCTAGTGTGCAAAATGTCATAGCTCACGGTCACAAACAATGACAAATGCATTATGCAGTTTGTAGTATTACTAGGTAACTAAATACATATAAACATACTAATAAACCCAGTTTAGACCTGCAAAGAAACTAGTGAAAGCAGCATTACTTTGCGGCTTTCCTCGAGCATTTCTGGTTTATTCGCTTCAAGCCCTCGCAATGTAATGCAACTTGTACATATTTTTTGCATAATTGTAAATTGAGCTTAAGACTCAATTCCGAGAGGCTAGTTAAGACAGCGCAGGGTCAAAATTACCCCGCTTGTCATCATAAACATAATTTCATATCTAATTGGAACTAAAAGAAAATGTAACAACTGTGGTATAGTATAGTGGAATACATCAACGCGAAACAGCCGATTACAGATGATGTTTCAAGAATAACGGCAGGCTTGGTGGTGCTGCGTGGTGCTGCGTGGTGCTGCGTGGCCGGGGTCGGTAGCGGCGCACGTTAGAAGGCGTGCGCGTGCCGGCACACGCCGCAGCCCAGCGCGAACTCCTCGCCCGTGGGCGGGTGCGGCACGTGCAGCGGACACTCCTCCGTCGAGCCCGGCAGCTGTTCGCCCTTTGGACCTGACACGACACAACAATACCAACATTACATTATACTTCAACAATTAATTTCTTTTAAGATTAACAAATAGGAAGAATCATAATCAAACGGTATTTATCATGGTGGTTATTGCGTTGTATTGTGAAATCATTATAGTTGAAAAACGAATAAAGTCCGTACCTGCCGGGCACTGCGGCAACTGATGTTTGGGTATGTTGGTAACGCGTTGGAAGTCATCATGGCAGGCGTTACAGAAGTGGGACGTGCCGAAACAAAAGAAAACCGCCACCTACAAAAAAACAACTGTTACAGTAATTCTGGAATCTGAAAATGACCTATAAACTCCAATCGAAATTAAGACTCACTCTTACACACTTTGTAAAAAATAAAGTAAGTAAGTAAGTAAGTAAGTAATGCTTTATTGTACAAATATAAAGAAACAGATACAATTCACAAAATAATACAAAAGTCATTGTAATAATTATCTTTATCAATTAGTACCGAGCAGCAGTAGCGGCACTTGTATTCGAGGAAGTCAGCGCCGTGTTTGGGGCACGTGCGCGCGCCGGCCACGTCGCTGCACGCGCCGCACACCAGCTCCGCCGGCTCCCACCAGCCGCTCGTCTCTGCCTCGCACCGCGCCAAACCACCAAAGTAAGCCTGGATTACGAGTACAGTACAAGATTCACTTGCGAGTAGAACACTCTATAACTACGCAAATACACAAACAAGTCAGAATTATCATCGACGACTCTACCATGTGCTACATTTTTGGCATATTTCATTGAAAATCGAGCGATGAGGGTGTAAGCATATTCATATTATTATAAACTTCAAGAACGCAACAATTGGTGCAGAAAAGATTAGTACTTACTTAAATATGTACAATTATTATAATTATGAAGTTTACCTTGCCGCACTTGTGGCATACGTAGTAGGCGTAGCGCTCCATAGCGTAGGCGGCGGGATCGGGCAGCGCGCGCGCGCGGCCTGCCGAGTCGGCGCCCGCGCCCGCGCCCGGCGACGCCAGCCCCTCGTACTCGAGACGCATCAGCGCCTTGCGACGCACTTCCTCGCGCAGCCGCCGGATTGGCGCCAACAGCTCTTCCAGCGTCCAATGACACATGTCGTCCTGAAATATGACATAGGTGGATGGAAAGAGTAATACACACACATGCATGCATGCATTACTACGGAGGCCGTGAAGTAAGGGATCGCAGGACAAGATTGGGGTACACGGCCGAGTCGTAGACGAGGCCGGATAAAACGAGTCCTGCAATCCGTGTTCCGGCCGAAGATTGTATAGTGCTTTACCAAGCAATGTGAGGAAATATTTAAATTAAAATAACTACCAGGTAACCAAGTAAGAATTGTATAATTTGCCGCTTTTTTTATTTTTTAAACATGCCATTTGAATTTTAGCTTCCGAGAGAGCTGTGCTATCAACGTCAGTGACAAATGTCATTGTGCACCACAGATACAAGCAGCCTTTTTTTTATTTGTGATGTTATGGACGTACTTCTTATCAGCAGTTATGGGACCGAGAAGAGACTAAGTAAAATGTTTTTATTTTTATAAAATGTATGGGTCAACAGAAAAGTCTGTAACTTTTTTCTGTAGCTCAGAGGTTATTCGTATCAATAGAAAAATCATCAAGCACTTTTAAAATAAACTATTGCTGTGGGTTTAAATACATAAGCAGTTGATATGCAGAAAATCCTTGACTCACCTTGCAGATAGGGCACATCGAGAAAGAAAACGTGATCCTAGGTCCAATCCATTTGTTAACCAGCACTTTCTTGCAGCAGTGCAGGTGAAACACATGGCCGCATTTTAACTGTTGATGACAAAAAACTTTAATCAAGCATGGCAGTATAACTAACATGCTTTTTATTCATTAACCCGTCAAGCGTCCCAGAGACTACATTAGTCGCTAACTTTTTCGGGCGGGAAATGTCCTAGAGACTGCATTAGTCTAAGCGTATCGGTGTCTTTGGTATTTTTTCTACGCCGGTTATTGTGATTGTTTGACTTTAAAATGTGTTGTGAGCCAATAGCAGTTATTACTGCGTATAATTTGAATTTTCTACCAATAGGAATTAAGGAACAAGACCAGAAAGTGTCAAAATAAAATTCCGCGACTCACCCGTCAGCCATTACTGTGAAACGACCCGAAAAGAGTGAACGTAGTTGGAATAAAAATGTCAAAACAATAAGTGATTATATCACGTATTGTATATCAAATTACTGGCAATGAAATAGCGATTCTGTTTTACGTATTTGTTTTGGCCGCACTATAAATTAAATAGTGAAAAAAACGTTGAAACTTTTGCGCGCCATGACAGCTGTGCGGTAGAAGTTTATGAGCTGCGTAAATAAATACTTATTGTGAACTAATTATAAGTTGTTCTGTGGTTAAATTATGTAACATCAACGCGTAAACTTTCAAGCGACATGTAAGTGTATATGTGATGTGATATGTGATAATAATTTTTATGAAATTTGCGAGTGAATTTGTGACTGGCCGGAAAAAAAGTAACATCTTGAAATTCAAAAAAATATTTTTCTGTATTACAAGTAAGTGACATCATTGAATTATATTGCATCATATGTAAAATTTTATTAGCTATCTGACGATGTATATACATTACATGATAATTATACCTAGGGTAGGTTCAATTTCTATTTGTCTGCGAGAAAATGGAGATTTTTATTTTGTATGGGACATTTACGGCATCTGTCACTGTGGGGCCCCTGACGCTTGACGGGTTAAGGAAACAAACGGTTACATTTTAATATTCTAACGTACAATATACATAGGCTCATAAAAACCAACCGTTCTATAAATTATAAATAAATTTAGGAATCATGCCTGCGCCAGCAAAACAGCTTACCTACCTACATACGTTTTAAAACCTCTGTTTAAACCTGCGTGAAAACATTAAACTAGCTACAATATCTACGTGAGGGTCAAAGCTTAGTTTTGTGTCCAAGGTCACATCCAGAGCCCCGATCTGACCAACCCGTTGTATGACTGCACCAGAACGTGTATAGTGGAATGGAGAATGATCTGACATTATTTGTAAAGACTCGGGTAAACAATCAGAGACTATCACATAATTATTTCAAGCAGTTTATTAATTTTTGATATTCCTTTCATCACTGACAACTGTACTTGTACTAGTGACCATCTCTACCTTCTATCCTCTTTCCGGCATAATTACAAAGAGTTAAGGTGTTTGGAAATAAAAAGCGTATACCTGTAAGGCTGGTGCTGCCTGCAGCGGGTCCGTGAAGCAGATCATGCACATGTCGTCGGCGTCCTGGCGCAGCGGCGCCGCGCCGGCGGCCGGGCCCGCGCCGCACCCGAACAGGCACGGCAGGCACGCGCGCTCGCCGCGCACGCCGCCGCACGCGTGCCCGCACTGTAGCACGCGGCTGCACGCCGATAGCCCGTGCTCCTGTGCATTGCATAAGCCATACACGTTTACTACCGATGATACATTTTTCAATACAATCATGATGTAGAAATTATGTGGTAATAAGTACCTCAATTCCTTTTTATTTACTTTTGCGATCGTGAGCTTCGGTTACTCTTAAATAAACTTAATAGTAATATCGTTGAAGAAATGTTTGAATTTACAAGAATTTCTACTCAAATCACGATTTCGCGGACCTCATGGTCTGAATGCAAATCGGTATTTCTCTACTCATTTTGTTTAGTCTTAGTTTTCGGTCTCTGTTACTATTATGTTGTCAGACAACTTAGTAATTTACATCTGCTCACTTGTCATTTTCAGTTTTTAGTCATTTATTTATTTGCGAGACATGCATTTTGATTTGTCCTGAATAAGGCCATAAACTCTACGGTCCGTTGGAGAAGTTGCCAACTGAAAGTTAGTAGCGTGTATGGGGATGGGGCCTTCCAGCGTACCATTCTATCACACTAGAAAGAATCGATTATCGATTTTGCTCCAGTCGCCTGCACAGGTCTGTTCCAATACACGCTCAGATCTAAATGCGCGTGCGCAAACATACCAGCACAGGTAGATCAGTGCACAGCACAGATAGGCAGTGCATGTGGCCAGCACGAAACTGCGGCGGTAGTAAGGCGATCTCACCTGGCACTGCTGATCGGCGCAGACATTTCCTATGGCGAGCAGGCCGGAATTGCCGCGCGCGCCGCAGAAGCGGCAGACGCCGGCGAGCGAGTGCGCGGCGGCGCCGGCCTCGGCTGTCCGCTCGCACACGCCTCCTTCCATGCCGCGGAACTCTGCCAGCGCCTTGAGTGTCCGCCGGTCCACCAGTAGCAACAGCCAGAACAGCTTCGCGCGACCGCAACCCTCGTGGATGTCGATCCGGATAGCGCTCTCTTCTTCTTTGCAAATCTGTCATTTAGGATGTAAATAGTTAAAATTATTAATTTTACTTGTTTTAGTTTTCAATATTCCAACAAAAATGTAGGCGTGTACGTGGCAATTTTGAATGTGGTTTAGTATGAATGTGACCTGTCTGTGGTGCGTCCTGGCGGCGCGGTTGAGATGCAGGAAGCGGTCGCACTCGGCGCAGAGCGGGCCGCAGGTGCGGCACTCGACGACGGCTGCGGTGGAGCCGTCGTCGTGGTTGGCGCAGTGCGGCCGCGCCTCGCCGCCGTCGCGCCCGCGCGCCTCGCGCCCGTCGCCGCTCACGTTCACGCTACCACACACAACACAAACAACATTAAGGGCCTTTCTCACCACTCCTTAACTGTCAGTTATCTATGATGACGTCTTTGTCTGTTTCTTAGTAATATATAGAGACGGAATCATACATAACTGACAGTTAAGGAGTGGTGAAACAGGCCCTAAGCATCAATTATATTGTCATCATTTGTCGCTTACACTCGGACACGTCATGTCAATAATAAAGTAATAAAACTCATAATCCTACTACTATTATAAAGGCGAAAGTTTGTAAGTATGGATGTATGGATGTATGGATGTTTGTTACTCTTTCACGCCAGTACGGCTTAACGGATCTGGATAAAATTTGGAACAGACATAGTTTATGATTTGGAATAACACATAAGCTACTTTTTATCCCGGAAAATTGCGTAGTTCCCGCGGGATAGCGATAAACGAATTCTTTGCAGACGAAGTCGCGGGCAACAGCTAGTAAAGTAATAAAACCAAACTACATTTGTCCAACTGAACATCATCAGTATCATTCCCTTCCCGAGTTTTCCATAAATCATACATGGCATTTCTTTCATTACGTATCCAACTAAAATTAGATATAAATGCGAAAATTCGTGAGGATGTGTGTGAGAGAGAGAGAGAGAGGGAGTGTGTGTGTGTGTTCGTTGTTTCTTCACGCTGAAACGACTGGACGGATTTGGATCTAATTTGAAACGAAGATAGTCGGTACAAAGGAAAAACATAGACTACCTACTTTTTATCCCGGAAAATTGCATAATTCCTGCGGGATAGCGATAAACATGTCAATTCCTAATTCTACGCGAACGAAGTCGCGGGCAGCGGCTAGGTTATTTGATAAAATTGAATAATTCTAACAGATCGAGATGCGACTGGTCGCAGACGCAGAGCGCAGCCAGCGCCATCCACACGGCGGGCGAGGCCATGCAGCGCGCGGGCCGGCGCTCGGCCTCTGCCGCCTGCGCCAGCGCCGCCGCGTACTGCGCCAGCGCCGCGCGGCTCTCCACGCCCCACGCCGCCGACAGCTTATCCTGCAACATGAGATACTAACTCCAGCACATTCCGTTTATGCATTTTGTTAATGAAAACAAATCAGAAGTTCAACTTGTAACATTCTTCTAGTCAACTATATTTAATAGAGAAACAATTTTTTTTAATTCACTGTCTAACGTGGAAAAGTTTGCAGTTAAATCACACTGAAAGGGTAAACGATAAACTAAAAGCGAACTTATTATCCATGCCAAGCTAAGCTATGCTAAGCTGTCCTAAATATTATAAAAGCATTAATAGCCACACAGACACAGACGTAGAGTAAAATAGCTAACCTCCGCCATATCGGTAAGTAGTTTAGCGACGAGGTGTGCATGCTTGCGCGCCGTGTGGCCGCGCATGAACCAGGCGGCGGGCGGCGCGGGCGCCACGCTGCCGCCCAGGGTGGCCGCGCCGCCCGCCGCCGCCCCCGCGCCCGCGCCCGCCCCCACTCCCGCCGCACCCTTCACCTTCACTTGCACCGTCACAGCCTTGCCCAAGTAACACACCAAGTGCTCCATCAACGTAACCCTGAAACAAAAAGCGGATAATACCAATGATATTTTATTAAACTGTAGAAATTAAAAAACAAACATTTATTCTCACTAAGCAATCATATTCAAGCAATCCCAAATTATTGGTTCAAAAATTATTACCTGGTTGCCAAATCGTTGCCATAGTTGACAGCTGCTAACATTTTTTGTGGTGGTATTTCGATAATTATCCGTCTCAGCAACGAAATAATCTAAAAAATATATGCACAGATGTCATCACTGAATTTCGTGATTTACGACAGTAACAGCAAATAGTGGAACTGTTGGTAAAGATTTAAGAAGCGTAAGTATTTGAATCAGATAAAATATCGTGATGTGAGTTATAGACCGACTGCTCAAGTGAGTCCTCGCCCGTGCGGCGCAGGGGCGCGGGGTGGGACGACCGCGGGGGCCGAGAGAGGTGCGGGCGGCAGGCACACTACCCGCCCGCACCTCTCTCGGCCCCCACGGTCGTCGTACCCCGCGCCCCTGTGCCGCGCTGGCGAGGGACTCATTTAAGCGATCGGTCTATAATTTTATATCCTGATGAGAATTAAGAAAGTAAGCCGTTGAAGGTGTAGCATGTTAGTGAGAGAGCCGTGGTTACTTGTCTCTGCACGCGCTCGCTGCCGGTGTGCAGCAGCGACAGCAGGTCGGCGAGCAGCTCGCTGCGTTGTGCGAGATGCGCGCGGCCCACGGCGCTGCCGCTCAGCGCCAGCAGCTATCAACACATTACGTCAAGTTAACAACATCTACCGTACCGTCAATGTCACAAATACAACACCATCAATCGCATTATTTCGTACATTATGTTGGCAAACTTTGCTTTAAAAATTTCCTATGAGTATTATTATATCAGTAATTTTATTTCTTTACTTAAAGATCTCTTAGAGTCCACCCACAGTAACTCTGCAATGTACCTACTGACAACAGTAGAAATCGAAAGTTTGTTCAGGGTAATACTGATTTATATTGATACAACAAGTTTTGATTTAGGATATTATTCTATGATATTCATCATCATCATCATCATCACTAACCTATACTATACCACTGCTGAGCACATGCGTCCTCTCGGAATGAAAGGGCTTAGGCTGCCTATATATACAAAATATCATTACTTATTACCGATCTATAACTAAGGTATTTTCATTCTTAACTGTCCTATTTGATAAACAAAATTCTAACCTCAATGTACAAATTTTTGTAAAGAATAAGTGTATTATGTTATCGAATAAACCTGAGGCAATATTTTTTCCTTTATTTACGATAAAATAGTTAAAAAATAACAAAAATGAGACGTTTTGAGGTTAGAATTTTGTTTACCAAATAGGACAGTTAACAATTAAAAGACCTTATATACGCATAATAGCGTGGGGTAATAAAGTAAGTACATCGTATCGCATAAGTATAATGTACTTAAGTTAGGTATTATACTTACTTATTAATTCAGGTAAATACACACACAAGAAAATAAAACGCAAATTAATTTTTGATGTATCACCAAGTCGAGCAATTTATAATTCACTAAAAACCTCGACAAAATATTCACGAATTTCCAATAAGACATTTGTGACTGACATGAAAAAATTGTTGCCAATACGTGATTTTACTGGGTTGCCAATTACTATCTTATGCAGAGTTATCATGGGACGATTATAAGAGGCTAAGACTTGGATAATATAAAATTACATTGTAATTCACATAAACTTTAAAAGATCGAAACATTCGAATCGTACTGCATTTTGCATTCTACCTTATAAGCAAGAGGGACAAACACAATGGCACACTAACCAGCGAGAGCATCTCGAAGCAATAATTATCCAGATGGTGGTGCGGCGGCGCGTCCTCCGCGCGGCCCGCGCCCGCTCCCGCGCCCGCCCCCACTACCGCTCCTGCTGCCGGCGCCGCCTCCGCCTCCGCGCACAGTAGTGCCGTTTCCCAGTCGTCGCGTGCGCGCGCTGCCTCACACCCTATCGCGCATACTATATGCGACATCACCTAATAGTAACATAGTTCTTAGTATAGTTAATTAAATCTTACTAGCATAGCTTAAGTGTGTTTATTGTTTCTAACAAATGATGAATGTGAATCTGAATTAATTTTATTATTAATCTCCACAACCGTACCTGTCGCTGCAGGCTGGTGAGCTTGTGTCCGGCGAACAGGATACCAACAACGTGTTCGCGAAGATCGCTGTCGTCGCCGCCCGCGTCCTCGGCCGCCGGTGCCTCGCCGCCCTCGCTGCTGCTCGCCTCCCACTCCAGCAGCTTACCGAAAACCTAACCCACCAAATGATTACTCAACAAACAGCCCTAATTAGGACACGCTCTGTCTCTCACGGACGCTGAACTAAGTAAATGTAAAAATCTTAATAATTAATAATAGCAACACGTACGTTGAATTTTTGAGACTAAAAATCTAAAAAAAAAACATCATGTACATGTTACAAATGCAATTGCATTGTATATAATGCTAACGTGTCGTCATTCATCGTAATAAACAAAGCAAAAAATTTAGTTTACGTTCGTTGTGGATATTTGAAGCGTTTCTCTTCTATTTCACTCATACTCACCTCACTCTGCAGTAGTTAGAAGTATTCTGATTGTTACCAGTTACATCAAAGTGCTTGTAACAGTCCAATGAAAGTGTGATTGCTCAAGTTTGTGTGTGTACCTGTGAGGTGAGAAGGCGAAAGACACGCAGAGTGTCTGCCTCTGCTAGCGCGTGCAGGACGGCGGCGGGCGAAGCGGGCGCACGCGCGGCGACCATCGCGGGCGCGCCCAGCACGCGCAGCTGCCGCACGCGCACCGCCGCTTCCGGCCCGCGCAGCTCGCAGCGCACGCGCACGCCACCACTCCCGACTCCTAAACAACCACCACATTTCTACACGATATGTTTACCTGTTCGCTTGGCTAATCAAAAGGCAGCCCGAGTCACAGAAGATTGAGGCACAGAAGAGACACGCGGAATGGAACAATCACATTAGAGGAAATCCGCATTTCGCGACTTCTTTCACACTACTTTCGTTACTTTCGTGGGAGTGGAGAGCCAAGCCGTGAGACGAGAGTGTATAAGGGCGCTCATTCCTAGGTTTTTAGACACTTCAAGGAACTCTTCTTTGGTTTTCTAAACGATATTGAAAACTAGAACACATAGAAAAATCCGAAAAGTAAAGCTATGCCCGGGAAACGAACCCGGATCCTCATCATTCCGTGATGCGTGATCAACACTCGCTCCAAAAATCAAGTTTGCTCTCTTGTTGCACAAACAACTTAACTGTTTCAAATATTAGTATTATTAGTATTAGATACGTACTCGGTAAAGTGTAACAGAGCCACGCAGCGCTCTTTGGGTCGACCTCCATATCTTGCATATGAAATAACTCGCTAGAGCCACCGCTGTACAGGAACGATACTAACAAAGTTTTATTCTGAAATCAAAAAAGAATTCTATAGTAGACCTGATGTCTCATTTTTCAAAGATTTTCATTCCGGAGGTTCTAAATTTTCGAATATTTAAAATGTTTGTTTTACAGGAAATAGTACATTACTACCGAGGTCTGGAAAGTTGGGAATTGCCAGATGGATGAGGTGGTTAGCAAGCCAAGCAATACGAGGCTTGTGACGAGACGAGTCAGGCAGTTCTTGTTTCCGTCGAGGAATGTATAGTGCTGCTTTTCTCAAACAATATGAGGACGTGAAAATATTAATATAAATTATAATAACTTTTGCATAAATTGGCCGTAAACTCGATTATACCTGTCCCGTTTTCAACAACTATGTTGGCTTCTGCTTTCAAATTAGGCGGTGTATCTCTAAGTCGCTTTCATCACTTGAACTAATTTTTCAAATCCAATCAAATAATAAAATAAAACAATGAAAACAAATAGATTCAATCACGTACAGATCACAATTTTACCGCCTTCTAAAAACTTTTTCAAATCAAACATTATAAACAGAAAATTAAAAAAAAAACACCGGGTAGCACTCCGGGAGTGCCGGCAAAAATGAAAACTACACACACGCACACTCGCGCAAAAAGAAAAGAAAGAGAGAAAAAATACACGAGATTTGAACCGCGGTCACCTGAGAGAACACACTGTTATTCCACACCTTATACCACTAGGCCAAACGCACATACGTTAAAGCGACAAAATCAACGTACACTTCAAAAATCTTTACTTTAGCTTCATTCGTATTTCAAAATAAGCTCTTATAGGATTCTTGAGATCCTGGTACTCAAATTCTCTCTCCGTCTTACGCCTGACGCGAGTTTAACATTTTTTACCCATCCCAAAAAGCGCTCAACGCCGCTAAAGAAGTGTTCACTTCAAAAAACTTGCACACGCACTGCGATAAAAACCAAGCGGTTGACCTGGCTGTATGGAATTATTCTATCGTTCTCTTAATTTCAAACGCAATTGTTTGAAGTTTTAAAAAGTTAACGAAGCTGGAAAAAATGGATTTTAGTACATTTCATTTACTCCTATAGTAGTTCCAACCATTTATTTCCTCGATGACAGCTCCCGTAGAATGTAACTGCGTTTAGTTACGCAAAAAATAACTTTTAAATGCGAGGTATAAAACATACGACAACTGGCTAATTTTGTTCCTTGATGCCATATAATATTCATCTAAGACAAATTGAGTCCATATATGCAGTAGTTTTTTTTAAAGTACGATAAACAATAAACGTTTTAATAAAGTTACATTCTATGACAATAGACATAGTGATGTTATGATTGAAATATCGATATTGTGTCGGTATTGTGTATATTGAAAAAGAAGTACCTAATATAAGTAGAGATAGGTGTCAACAATGAAATGAAATAATTACAATGACAGATAATTTTTTTTAAATTGGATCGATATCGTATAACTGCTGGTCACAATATTTGGTACATCACTATAACTATCAAATTGATCTGTCATCGAGAAAATAAACGGTTGGAACTACTATAGGTAGGGACGTTTTTTTATTTCGGAAATAAAAATTGAGGCACTTCCCGTGTTCTATTTTCGTGTGTATGTATATTCGCTGATCGCGTGTATGTGCATGCGTTACCACGGTGTCTCGTGTGTTGTCGACGTGGAGCGCGACGAGGTGAGGGCGCGCGGGCGGCGCGGGCGCCGGCGCAGGCAGCGCCACCTGCACCCACTTGGCCTTGTTGCGGTCTTCGTCGCCGGACTCCCAGAACGTCTCTGTGCTGCAGTCGGTGAGCGCGCCCGCCATGCCCTGCCGCGAGGACACGCTCACCTCGCACCATCCTGTCACGTCGCTGCAACTCCAAACGTAGTTCTCCTGTAACATCCAAACTTTTTAATAAAACTCATCATGCTCATCTTTAACCAATCAATGTTGTCTTAAATCAGTAATAAAAGTTGTTCTTTGGAGCAGATATAATAATAAAACTACTGTGTGCAATTTTATTGGATGCGTTAGTGATTTACCTTATTCAGATAACTATGAAAGCTTTCGTGCAATGCTCCGAGGATGCCTTCTTCGTAAACTCCATCTTCAGAGTGCGATAGAATCTTGCTGATCACGCTAAAAACTTGTGATCTGGATCCGAGCAGCATTAAGAAGTCACAAATATAATTTTCAATAATGACGTGTAATCGCAAAGTCTGAAAAAGGTTATGATCTATGATAGTCTTAGTTTATGATATTTGATTATACAAGAAAGTATTTTTTAGTAATTTTATATCCTAAAAAATCTTTGGCTATTATAATGAATTATATACCTAATGAAGACAAAAACATTTGACAAATTCGATTTCCATAATTAAATGATCAAAGTCTAGCTTCTCGTATTGTGACTCAAACAAGATATTTGTGACGCAAGGAGAGCAAAATGTCGACTGAGCGCCGCCGCAGGGTCCGGGGTGCGATTTTATTATCGCAGTGCGCGCGGCGCGGGGCCATATAGCGAGCAGTCGCAGCTAATTTCGACAAATCACAATTTTAAAATAGCTGCAATTTTTTTTCGCATATGCGCGCACTGGCGTACATACGCTGCATTTGTGCGACAAAATTATCGCACGACAAAAAATCGTAGTGTACGCTTGGCCTAAGATTGTACCTGTGCAGGAAGGCCCGATCGTGCGAGGAGTAGTGCAAAGCCCAGCACCGCACGGCCTGCAGCGAGGCGGCGCTGGCGGGCGGCAGCGCGGGCGCCAGCGCGCTCACCGAGCCCAGGAACGCGTGCAGCGCCGCCCGCGCGCCGCGCGCCACGCGCCCGCCCGGGCACAGTGCGCACGCGGACGCCGTGGGAGCACCTCCCCGTGATGCGTCCGCGCATCCACCCTATACACAAGTGTTACACCGTGCTACAACCTCCGCGACATCAAGCACATTTACATACATTTTAAACACAATGTTGTTTAAACTAAAACCTTAAAAATAAATAACGGCATCAGAGAAAACCAATGTGATAAAAAAGATACAAAATATGAATTTACCTCTTTATTGTCCTCTAAAGCCAACGGTGGGGGCACAATCCTGGCGTATTTGTCTAGAGCGGTACAAAACCACCACATAACATCGTGTACGCAAGTGGGCTGTGTCGCTGATCTGAGCAACCAATTTAACGCCTGAAAGAATGAATTATAAATGTATAAATTGTAATTTTGATTAGATATATTGATTCTACATTTAAAATATTCCAAGCTTAGTCTAACCTCAAAAGCGTACTGTCTAACAGTATTGATCCTGACAGCCGCGTCCATTTTCTGGCGATAGGCGTGTAGGTTCCGGCTGGCGAGCACGAAGGCGAGCACGGGGCTGCGCATGAGCGCGGCGGGGTCGAGCCGCGGCGGCTCGAACGCAGACACGGCGCAGCCTTCGCCCGCCCACTCACCGCACCCTACTAGTTTCTGCAGCGCTGCGCTTGGCTGAGCCAGGAGCGATGACCCAGCGCCTAAAAAATAATTTGTCCCTATTCATTAGCAAAATGTTATAATTAGGGTTCCATAGCCAAAATAGCAAACCCTTTTCAGTTTTGTCCTGCCTGCCTGCTTGTCTGTTTGAAAGTCGCAGTTCTTTCCCTTGGAACATATAAGGACTATACGTAAATCTCATGTCTAAATCATGTGAACTGCTACATAATAAATATGTACTGTACTTAGCCACAAAAATATGTAACCAAGTAAGAGTATCGTCGCAATGTTTTTGATTTTTGATGAGCTAATTGAGCTACGAAGTATGAACTCCAAAAGGTCATACATTCCAAACTCAATTCACATTCTTAACTAATTTCTAGGCTAGAATACAAAATATCATCTTATAGATGTTTAAGGCATAAAGTTGAAATGTTGTTTCTCAATATTGTTAAAATCATCATGTTAAAATAACAAGACTAACACATCGATGTTCTATCATTCACTGATTAAAGTGGAAACACGAATAACTATGATGCATATAGGAGTACCTGAGAGCGTGTCGTGATCGGCGGTCCGCGAGGATCGAGCGAGCGGCGCGGCGCTGGCCAGGCCGTGCGCGCCCGCCTGCCCCATCGACACGGAGCGGTGCACGCGCGGCCATTGCGCACCCGCCGCCGCCTCGCCGCCATACACGCCGCCCTGCCAAACGTACTCACTCTCATTCAGCATCAGCATGTTTCGTAGCATATTTACTACTAACTTAAGTAGTATCAATGGGACTGGGGGTCCAATGCGTCCTTTAATGATTCATCTAATAACAAATGGATGTGCTGAGCGATAGGTAAAAAAAGGCGCGTGCGTGCTAGACATTCTGGAGTTCTAAGGCCTAGAGATGGGTTCCAAGCCAAAGCAATTCCAGGTGGGAAAGTAGGTGTGGCAAGTTCGTAAACAAGCTAGCATCAACAAACTTGGTAACGCACGTGCGTGTAGACTACCTATTAGAAATTAAACCAAGGTGCCACTTTCTATGTAACTGGCACATTTCTGACGTAAAATTCTGAAGGATACAAAATTGTTTTTTATATGGTAGTGTAGCTTTCTGTTTTATGTTGGAGCACTCACGTGTGGAGCAATCGCAGGTGGCGGCGGTCGTCCCAGCGAGTGATACTTGGCGGTGTCGACGGCGGCTATCGGTTTGGGCGCGGCGCCGAGCGCGGCCAGGCACTGGAACGGCGGCGCCGGCTGCCACATGCTGCTTGGAGGCGTCGGCGGGCTGCGCGTCGGCACCTCGTGCCACGGCGACGCAGAAAGGGATTCTGAAAAAAAAAAACCTGAACAAACAAAAACCAAGTACGCCGTGTACGCCGTGTAGATAAAAATAGATGACAAATTCAATATCGATGATGCCTATAGTATAATACTGTAAGTTATCATTGTTTAAAAAACTTACCGGAATTTGTAAGAGGCGCTAAATCCAATAAAAAGACAGCATTCTCTTTCATAACTTGATGGTCGACCTCCGGTGCGGGTTCGTTGCGTTCGTAGCCCTGGTCCGATACTGTTTTAGTCTTCGGTTGTTTTACTGAAGATACTGCTTTCAACGCTTTGTCGCGGCACTTTTCGCAATAAATATACCAAAGTTGGTATGCTGCAATAATTAGAATGAATTATACATATATTTATTTTTGATCACCTACTACATACCAAATACATTAAAACATAAAAGATGATAGTGCTTCTAATAACAATGTGTGTATTCTATCGTAACTCTTCGTAACTTCGATTCGTCTTATTTTTCTTTGGTTTCAAGTAAGACATGCCAAATCGTCTTATTTCGAAAGTTTTTGTTCCTTTTATATTCTTTTTGTTTTTAATATTTTTAAATTTAAATCATTTCAGTAAATGATTATACAAGGGCGACCTTTAGTGATCTGATAGCCGTATGAAAACTATTTGATATCAATGATAATGGATGGCCCAAAAATATGGTCAAGTCTATATATAATACATATATTGACCATATTATTAGGGTGTCGGTTAGTTTACCCTGCGCTAGTTGTCCGCAGAGCGGCTGTGGCGCGTGCGCGGGCGCAGGCGGGTCGGCGCGGCGGTAGGCGCCGGCGCGGTCGAACCCGCGCGTGCTGGGCGCGCGGCAGCCCGGGTGCGCGTGCCGCATGTGCGCGGCCAGCGGCGGCGGCACGCTCGACCCGCCGCACAGCTCGCACTTCACTGCCAAAACAATAACATCCCTCACAACCTTTATACTATAAGAGGCGACAAAGTTTAGTCAACTCGGTGTCGCTTTTGGTACAATACGTAACATACAAATTAAAATAACATCCGACTGGCTGACCCGTAGCTACGGAACTTAAAAAGGGCTTGAATCGTAGATATAGGAAGGCCAACCGATCGAGTTACTTTCATTCCAATTTAAAAATATTATTTATAATATCGATATCACTAGAACACAAGAAATCGAAATAAACATCGACTTACTTACCTGCGTAAGGTGTTTTATAAATAGGTGATGATTTCCAGTCTCTTTTCTTTCGAATAGCACTGTACGCTCTCGAATTGTCATTCTCATTTTTTTCTGATGATTCTTTTTGAAGTCTGCGGTAAAAACAAGAGTTTAATTAATTAATAGTACAATTAAATGTTACTAAACCGGAGATAATTATCAACAGCATAAAGCAAATACTTGTCCGTGGCAGCAGAGAGTTGGTCCGCATCGTAAAGTGCGTCCCAAAGCGCCACTAACGCCCGGAGCGCAGGCGGCAACACGTTCACTACGGATGGGGTGCTGTTATCTGGAAACAAAATGTTCATTAATTAATCTCCACACTTGTTCCGACATAAGAAAACCAGATGTCATTATATAAAAATTTAAGTAAGTTAGTGTTAGCGTTACTGATAAAATTAGATATAGTAAATTCAAAATATTGGAAACGCAATGTACCGTCTGTGCACTTACTCGTATCACCACTTTGGACCTGCGCGTCTTCTTCGCGGATGGGCACGTCGATGTCGCTGCGGCGCGCGCGGCTCGCGCTCGCCTCCACGCCCGACCGCGTTAGGGACTCCAACGTTGATTGGTTAATTCGTAAATATTGACCTGAAAACCGGAATTAGTATAATATCCATAGGTAAATATCCGATCATTTGATAGACAAATGTTTGACAAATGTAAAGTTTGACAAACACTTCATTTGACAACCTATTATTTTCTACTGACACATTGACTTTTTGGAAAACTTATGAAACAAACCTTTTTTTTTATTTGGGCAGCAACGGGGGTATGATGGGCTCTCCAGCGCACCGCTGCCTTCCCAGACGGAAGGAGGGGAGAGGCTTACCGTCTAAGAACCGACACGTTCCTTCCTGGCCATGGACTGTGAGCATTACGGGAGCACTAGGCGTCACCGCGACGCCCACTGACCGCCCAGGACGGGGCAGATGGCAACGACACCGTTGAGTGCGGGCTCGGGATTCCCCGCCCTCCCCCGCCGGTGACCGTCAGATTTTTTATATAAGGTTGACTCCTCGCAGCCCCCGCAGCGGCCCACATTCTCAGCGCCTACGGGCCGGGGTTACGTGCCGACCGACATGACTGAAGTTAAGATGTTTAGCAAATGATGGTAAACCATGTGCACATGACTTATTGACATCAGATTCGAGTAAGTGTGAAATGATTCGTGACTAACAAATAGTGTATCCAGTTCGGGCGAGCGCTGAAAAAGAAAATTCTTACCAGCATTAGAAACTTCGACGGAGTGCCGTTGGGGACGCGATACAGTGACGTCGTGGGGCGCCCGCGTCACGACCCTGGCACCTTGCTTCGGCAGCTGCGGGTGGAATTTCAGGAAGGCAGCGCAGGCGATCGCATCGTGAACGATGCCTGTTAGATTTTAAAATAAACTATATTTAATTAATGGATAAATACAACAACACATTTTACACTCTAAAAGTCTTAACTGTCCTGACTATTAACTGACTGTTGAAAACCTTTAATTAAAAAACTTTAAACCCAGAAATTCTTCACCACTGCCTAAATTGGCAAAGTATTAAGCCAGTTAAAGCTAGTGAACTTTTTAACTTGTTCTGAATCTTTATATTAGGGAAGAAGTTAAGATTTCCATACCTTCATGCCACAGTAGCGCCGCGAACACCGCTCTGAGGCACTCGGCCTGCGCCGGGCTCAGCGCGTGCTTGCGCGGCGGCGGCGGCGGCGGCGGCGCGGGCGCGGCGCGCGCTGGTAGCGGCGGCGGCGAGGTGCGCTTGTACGCGCGCGAACGGCTCGCGACCCGCTCGCGGCTCAAACTCTTACCGCTCAAATGCTCTTCCTTCGGTATGAAAATAACGAACAGCTCATTTAACTGCTAGCCGACGACTTAGTGTGACTTACGACTAACTAATTATTTGTGAAGAAATAACATAAAAAAGTGCAATTATTTTTCAACCTAGCTTGGCTATACTGTAATATGGAATATTCATGATCTCATTTATGTAGTCTTCTTCTTAAACTTAAACGGAATTTTATGGGCGTTGTGACCAACAACGTCACATGTAATATCGGATCTCTCTTTCAAATAGCTGACAAATTAGTAGTTCAAAACTATTACATTTTCCATATTTCTTGCCCAATATTACTTTTAATTTCACTTTTTGTCATCCCTTTTAAGATATTTTCATATTTAATTAAGATACGTGTTCTTTTTTAGTGCATATTCCCTATTATAATTAAGTTCTACTCAGTATTTACGTAGGTATGACTAGTGGTCATTTGATTCCTCAGAAGCACAGTATTTATACGACACTATTTGAACCAGTGATTAGTGGTTGTAGTTAAGTTAGTTCTTACAGTCTTAGCGTTGCCTATGTAAAGATGCACGGTAGCGACGGTGTCCCCAGTGACGCTTTCCGGCGAGGTCTGCGTGCCGGTTTGCGCCAACCGCCCGCCGCCCTGCGGCTCGGGCTCCGTGCCTATCTCCGTCTGCAGACAAATTATTTTCTATTTATTATTACGCCGCTATGTGTCACAGGCGTGAATAAAAATTCATAAGCGTGGATTGATACGGAGACTATCTCTTTGTTATCAACGATATGCCTATCTAGCAACGCGTCTCTATTTTGATTCCCTTTTCCACTTATACGCCCACAATTATGCGAAACGGCCTTTAGGTGTTGTTACCCTAGGACAGGGGTCGCCAAGCAGATTTAGGTGGGGTCCGGATACTGTGGCTGTCTATCAAGGAAGGGATAAAGATGGAATTTATGCATGGATGTATGTTATACCTACCCTTAAGCTTGTACAGAATCAGTAGCTTAGCAGTTGCATGTACTATATGCGTAATGCAATTGGCTTTTTAATCTATCTATACATCTATCTATCTATATATATTTTATAAAAATTAATCGCTGTGCGTCTGTCTCGTTAAAACTCGGGAATGGCTGGACCGATTTATCTAATTTTGGTTTTGAAATATTTGAGGAAGTTCAAACAGTGAGAACAGAATTAAATTTTAGAAAAGAAAAACTGGAAGGGGGGCGAAACTGCGGACTACAGCTAGTAAATAATGCAAATGTTTTTAGCTAAACTGAATTATGCCGCAGTGTCCTACAAAAGCAAATGTCTAAGTGATAGAGATACAGACAAAACAATGTACTTAAGTATATTAGTATAACAAACAAAATCTCAAAGCATTTATGAATAAGGGACTATTTTTTAACCACAGAATAAAATTATAAACAAAAAACCATCATGTTGAAGAGACGTATTTGATTTGCAGGCGGACGAGGCTAGATGAATCATTAGACACCTATTTACAGCACTATCGCTGACTCACAAAGGCTGACACGTGGTAACGATCCTCGGAATACTCATTAATAGACAAAGAAACAAAATGGCTAAATTTTCTGCTAAAACTTTATTTTTGTTACCAATTTAGTGCTGTAGTTTGAATTATTTGTCATCCCCTTTTAATACCAGGAAACGAGAACACGTAACTATGGTTTTGAATAATAAGACGTAATACCTAAATCCGTAATTCGCAAACAAATATAAAGCAACACAAACAATAACTATCTATTATAAGAATTTCGCATGATCTATCCTATCATAAAACGTGCAAACATTTATATCTGCCGATAAAAGGGAAATTCTTGACAAATACTTCGCGTTCCGAAATGATAACGATAAGATAATGTGCACCAACGGATGATAACCTATTAATGGGCATTATTTACTCATTTCCTTACGACGACAGATTATATGACCTCCGTAATAAACTATTGTTATTATAAACAAAGATAGTGCCTGATGCAAAACGAGCCGCTAGTATTATTAAGCATAAGCACCAATAAGCAAGAGTAAACTGCCTTCACCAAACAATGTGCAGGGCCAAATTAATTCAATATAACAACCAAAACATGGCACCAAACAGCTTTCATGTATTACACCTCGGTTAAAACCACAACGTTCTGGAACTAACACTAACCTCTTGGATAGGATTGACGTCCCGGATATTATCACTAGACCGGTGTTTCACCGGCGACCACCACTCGTCGCTGTTGCCATTGCTCCGGCGTTGGATTCCACTAAAACGTAATTTGCGATTAATCGTAGGTAATTGTTTTAAGTGACTGTACATTTTGGCCTGTAAGTTAAGCTTGAATACAAACCGTGGTATTGGAACTGCGACCGACTCGTTTCTAAATATTCTTCCTCGCTTACTTGGCTCCAGTCCGAACACGAAGGGACTTGTGCTGCTGTCGCTCTGAAATTGACAAAATATGAAAAATGCAACAAAAACATTTTAATGCGCTATGAAAACTAAATAATGTACATAGAATGTAGTTCTTACATCATTTGCCATGTCACATTGAGTAGGAAACGGATATTTTCTTTCGTTGATACTGTTTATATCTGCAATCAAACATAACAATAATAAATAAAATTATATTGTCATTTTATATTGTAACAAATATCTCATAACACCGACTCAATGACGGGTAGAAATCATTATCATATCATTAATCATTACAATTTATTTAACATTAATCATTAGGTACTTTTCAAAAATAATATAAAACTATTAATTAAATTATTGCCTTTTGTTTGTATATTGTGATCTCGTACCTTCTGATAGAATTTAAATACTTGGGTTTTATAATTCGATTTTGTGGGAATACAAAATGTGACGACATTGCTATATATTGATATTGGATAGCCTCACTGTGTCGCACTGTACCGTTTAGTCCAATGTCGATATCATCCTCATGTGTCCATGTCTGCATATCGCCTTGAGCATCACCGTAGCCGCTCCATATGCCCGTATACTCAGACTGAAAAAAAAAAGATAAAAGCATAGGCAACTAGCCATAAGTTGATAGAAATGAAAAGGTTTGTCATTATAAAAGCATTTCGCATGAAGACGTCCCTTCTATGCATGTCTAGGAGCAAAGAAAAAACATAGAATGTACCAGTTGCTTCTCTTCCCGCGCATATGGTGAAATAGGAATCATGAAATGGGCGACTCATCACTATTTTGATTCCTCTTTCCATCTATGTGCCCACAACCATGCTAAACGTGGCCTTTTGGTATTGTTTCCTTAGGCTCAGTCTACCCCGTAAGGGATAAAGACGTGATTTATTTATGTATAAATAATTTAAAATTACCTCACTGGTTGTTACGTCTTGACGAAACCCTGACATACCATTTTCTTGAAGAATGACTTTAATAGCTGATGAAATAGATGGAATAGATGGCTGAAAGAATGCAGCTTGGGAGTCGGTGTGTGGCAAATATCATTCGTGAATGCATGAGCAGACGATTAGTATAGCAATCGATACTTCAAATAATTTAAACTCTATCTTAGTTCATAAAGTTGCATAAGATTACTGTATTCTTCTCAAATCATAATTTCACACCAATAAAAATCGCATTATCAAGTTCGGCTCGCTTTCTGGTCATCAAGATTTTGGGATGGGCTTTATAGTAAGTAAGTAAACTCTTTAGGGTGCGACCAAACCGCCGCGTATACGCAGTGACGTGTCGTATCCGTCACGTTTTCTCACAGTTTCTTCATACATTTTGTTGCGATCAGAATTTTTTAAGCGGCGGTGTGGTCGTACACTTATTGTGCAAAAAAATATAAGACAAATACAATTGACAACCACAGATACATGCACACAGACGGACTTATCCCTTTAAGGGATCTCTTCCCTCTTCCTTCTCTCCCTTTTTCTTCCTCTTTCCTTTCTTTTCTTCTCTTCTCTTCTTTCTTATTTATTTACTTCTTTTCTTTTTTTATAGTCGGAAGCGCTTAAGATTTAAGGGAGGGATCACAGCCAAATACCTAAAATTTAGTTTGAAGTTTTAAAAGTGAGTACGGTTGTTGAGGAGTCGTGGGTCCCTTGCCGCCACTCGTGATGTCACTGGGTCATTGTCGGGATCGCAGTGTGGCGCACACACACACGAGCGGGCGGCCAAACATCATCATTATTTATTAGTGGTGCAAGTGTACCTGGGGAGAGGCGGAGGCATCGACGGGCAGCAGCAGCGCGCGGTCGAGGTGGCGGTGGTGCTGGAGGCACCAGGCCGCGCCCGCGCCGCCATCCGCGTGCGCGCGCGCAGACTCCGCACCCAGACGCACCCATGTGCCGTCTTTGTTCACCACCTGCACAAATCAGTCACTCAACCAGGTCAATTTTATTACTGGCTTGCTTTTAAAGCTAATTGAGATTTGCTATGTTGGCAGAAAAGAGCCCCTTATCTCAAAATTCAGATTCTATCGTCATGTTTACGGGTCCTACACAAAATTAAAATTGAGAGTTGTCTTTTTCGTAAACTAAAGTTGTACATGGGACGACTTGGAGTCAAACATAAGTATTTAATTTACTTACTTTTACCATTTTTTACATTTGCTTTTTTATGGATTAAATAAACGGTTACAAAAATAAATTAGCGCATGAACATTACTTGTATGCCTCTGTTGTCTAAATACTCTTAACGTTGAACCATGTCAATTTGGAAACATGTAGAGTATGTAAGTGACCTCCTCAACGCAGGCAATGATGGTCCCAGGCGGCACGCGGCCAGTCTCCTCCGCCTGCAGGCTGGGGCTGGCGCGCACGCGCAGGCCGGCGCTAAAGCGCGCCGCGAACCGCCGCAACTTGGCCTGCGGCGACTGCGCGGGCTCCTCGCCGCCGCCGCCGCTGCCACGCTCCCCAGGGCCTTCTGATGTACTTTCCACCACTTCTATTGTTAATTCCTGCGAATGATTGTGCATTAAACATGGACAGCAAAATATAAATCATTGAATTGAAGCAAAACTTTGTTAAGTACTTCTACTTTTTAAAGCAATATTGTGGTACAGCTTTTAAAGCGCATTAAGTGAATGATGGCGTGTAGCTGTATCCATCTCTGGTCCGTACTTGTGGTGCTGGCAATTCGTCGAGCGTGCAGCGCAGATGGTAGGCTCCGGGGGCACGCGGCGTCCAGGCGGCGGCGTAGGAGCCGTCCGGCTGCGCGCGCACTGGCAGGCGCTCGGCAGGGACGCGCGCGCCGCCCGCCTCGCCCCACGCGCCCCACGCACCCCATCCGCTGCTCGCTTCCGCGCTCTCGCCCCACGCCCCGCTGCCCACGCGTAACTCCTCGAAGGAGTAGTTCTGATACGCCTGTGTTACATTGTTAACTCGATAAACGAGAAAAAATATCCAGATCATTATAATACTGCAATTTTTAACGATTCAGTAACACCCATATTACTACGCAAGTTTTTATTGCATCTTGAAATGGAATTACAAGGTTATAGAGAAATAACATTAAATACCATCATGTGTTTAAATACCTGCACATGAAACTTTGATTGAGGTGAAGTGGTTTCGAACGCTTAAGACAATTTTACCTTCATCATGGTGATAGCATGGAAGCACATGGTGTCACGTAGTGTTGGCTGGTAGGGCACGTCAGGCACGCCGCCGGTCCGGCCTTCTGCCGTCGGTACCGTGCGGCTTTGACGACCACTGACGTCTTCTAATCGCTGCACAACTACCTATATAGTGAAAAATATTTTTAAGAATCTTCAACTTTATAACATATTGCCTTTTATATATAGGTAGATAGACAATCTTCCCCTTAATGGAGTTAAATAGTCAACGTGTGCCTATCTATATAAGGGTATATATTCTATTAGAAATTATAGCTGATTGATCTATTGACGTCACTCGCAAGCAGCCCGGACGGTTCAGATTCACTAAGGCGAGGATCCTGGTTTCAACCACATCCAACATGTATCTCTCAATTGAATAATGGCCTTTTAACTTTGCTTGAATGCGTGTCATACGGGTTCGCTGTAGAGTAGTGATAAAGTTTGCCAATAACTTTTCGAATAAGTAACAATTTTGAAAAGGTCATTTATCAACAAAATATAATATTAATTTGATTTCAAAAACAAAACAAGCGTGTTATATCTAGAAATAACTGAAAATATCGCTTTTGCAGTATTGCTTAGCGATTAAGTACTTCGTTTAAAAAAATTGCGAAGAACCTTTGTAGAATTTCCAAAAACTATTTGAATCTTCCTCTACTTAACTTGATACTAAAAAATACATGAATGTTCGAAACTTACTACCTAAATAGCAATATGTAGTACCTAACTTGTCCCCTCACTGATTTATTTCCGGCAGCAAAATTTTATTATTCAGAAACACAATTCGTAACGCCCACACACGTAGTAATTGATAAAAGACCAAAACGACACTCGTTATTTTTTGACGACGCGTTTGGCCTAGTTGGTAGTGACCCTGCCTGCGAAGCAAGCGTCCCGGATTCGAATCCTGATAAGGGCATAATATTGGTGTGATGAGCACGAATATTTGTTCCCGAGTCATGGATGTTCCTATCTATTTAAGTATGTATTTCTCTATATAAGTATGTATATAGTTGTCTAGTACCCATAACACAAGCCTTACTAGCGCTTACTTTGAGACTAGGTCAATTTGTGTGAATTTGCAAAAAATATATATATATCATGTATCAAGAAAAATATCATAATCAAATTATGATATTTTTCTTGTTGATCTATTTTGTCGACAGAATACTGTTTCTGATAATTATTTTAAGAGCTTAACGTAAATATTTGCGTTTCTATTATTATATCTCAAAGACACTACATAGTTCTACTATGTTTGGATTGCATAGCAGTACTAGTGTACACTCAACTTTCTTTTATAAAGGGTTGCATATAATAAACATTACAATATTAAGGGCCTGTCTCACCACTCTCTGTTAAGTTCCAGTTATCTTAACTGTCAGTTATCTATGATTCCCTCTCTATTTATTACTACGAAACAGACAGAGACGTCATCATAGATAGCTGACACTTAAAATAACTGGAACTTAACAGAGACTGGTGAAACAGGTCCAACGTTAACATTCTCCAATAGGTAATTTTCTCTAAGTTCGACATTGAATGGTCACATCCGCAGGTTTAAAGTGTCTCTGTTTTTAATAACTTAGCGCAAATTAATATTCCGTAAAATGACGACCCGGCAACTCTGCAACACTAATATGCGGTAAGTACTCGTGATAAATTCATAATGATTTTGTAACGAGCATGTTAAATTGATTTGCACTTGGAGCAAGGTTAAAAATGTGTGATCTCAAATTTGCCATTAATTAACAATCTTCACATAGAGAATCAAATTATAATTAGGTAGTGTAAATGCAACTACAGATTTAATATGTAATACAGGAATCTCGCACATCACAAGTATTTTGGAAACCTACTCATTAAATCAATCGCTTTATCTTAATATCTGCGAATGGGTGTTATGGGACATACCGATAAATTCCATTGACAATTAGAAGAAACTGATAACAGGTAAGTATAGTATTTTCGCTTAATTTTGAAAAGCTTAAAACGCTACCCTCCGATGGCCATGATTGGCCTCAGAACTTAGTTTAGTTTTGGCTTAGTGGAAGGCCACAATAGAGAGATACACATACATACATACACATATCACGTCTATATCCCTTACATATAACATGGTTCCTAAGATTTTCGCCAATTCCCTCGATGGGATTTTACCATGATGATGATAGTGACGTCTTAAAATTCGTAAACAAGTCAAACTTCACATCAAACCCAACTCGAAATTTTTAAAGGCACCCGATTTTCACTAAACTTTTTAGTTACATTTATGATTTCAGAAAGCACATCACCTTTGATATTTTGAAATGGTCAATTGAACATTGTAACTTGCATTAAATATCTATGTGATGTATGTATGTTGGATCAATAAGTAGGAGTAACCAGAATTAAATCTAGAGGATGTTCAGATCGATGGATCCAACAACCAGCTTAACTATTCTGCTTTATAGCCCTCACGGTACAGGCTGCAGTATGTTTAGAACTTACCCACCTCCCAGAGTATTTTGCGTGTACGTTATTGAAATAAAATATCGGTGGTTCAATAGGTAATGCGTGGCTTACTTTTAGCAGCAACTATTAGGAGCACACCTCAACTTTAAGCGCCGGTGAAGCCACACATTCGCCGTACTGGTCGCGCACGAGTATCGGGAGAGTAGTCCGAGCGGCAGGGCGCACGGGCGTCGCCGGCGCCCGCATCTCGCACTTCGCGGGCTCAACGCGCGGCGTGGGCGCCAGCCAGCGAGCCAGCCGCCCGCCCGCCGTGCTCTCCGCACCAGCCACGAAGTCCGACAGAAACTGACGCTCGGTGGAAATGCATCTGCCAAAATAGTAATTAAACTAAGTATACGAAATATCACTTACAACTTACAACTATTTTCATTCGGAGTAGGTTTTAGTAAAATAATTACTTAAGACCTTTTAGTATAAGTTCGCACTTGAATATGATGCACACACCTTGCAATAATAGTCGTGTGTAAAACTTTATGAGCTCCACAACCGCTCACCCACTTCAACTTCACATTTATATACCAAGGAATTTGGACTGACCGGTGATGATGATAAGCCAGTCAGACAGACAGCCTTTACCACATAAAATCTTTTATGCATAAAAATTCACGTTACACCAATATTTACACTAGGTACCTACTTGGGTTTTGGCAAACATAGTGACCTAATTGCGAAAACTCTTGTATTAGGTAAGTAAAGTTCGTTAATTAATGAAGGATGATGAAATAATTTAAATCAAACACAATTTAGTCCAAATTTGCCAGAAATAAAAACTAACTAGTAACTTAACCATAAGAGACAGTGACCCTCATCTCTTGTTAAGTGCTAATTATGCACTAAGCAGCAGAAGCAAAGTTTTAAAGTGCATCAGGGTTGCTGCCATGCCAGTGTGAACGCAACACACGTCGACCTCTACTTTGTGTATCAAGTATTGCGCTGTGAAAGTATCGGCTTAATTATATCGATAAGTAACTCCAGTGAATGTAATAAAAAACCGGCGAAAGGTTCCGTGGTATTGGCAAAATTAGTGCTCAAACCAATTTTCGTTGTACTTAAGTATTTACATATCACACACCTTGATTTATTCTATATTTTTTGATGCTACGGTTTCAAAGTTAAAGGAGAGACATGTTTTTTACGACTTTCAGAACTTGTAAGCCACAATTAACCTTCCACGGCTAATATTAAGTTTTGTCAGGAATAGCGATTAAACTGGTGTTACTGTATAGGGTAGATCTACAAAATTCCTATCGTACAAAGTTTATTTTCTAATTAGCCATCAATCCCATTATGGCTACTTTGAGATATTCCGGCTATGTGACGACCGGTTAGCCTCGTGGTTAGGTTAGAGAACCTGACTTTGAAAGCTTGTGTACCCGGGTTCAATCCCCGGTCAGGGCAGATATTATGTATGAAAAATGCGAAATTTTGTTCTTGAGTCTTTTATGTTTAATATGTATTTATAAGTATGTTTTTCCGTTGTCTAGTACCCTTGTTTTGCTTAGATTATCGTTAAGTTAAAAATGTTGTCAACAGCCCCAAGATTAACATTTAGGTTTTTACAATAAAGTTAAACCAGCGTACTCAGGTTTACTAGAAAGGATTTATCTTGAAATTTCAAGACTAAATGCGAATTTGTTTTGATTCCAGTCGGGCTTTAGAAAATGTTAGAACATTATTGACAATTCGTTTTGTAAAACATTTAATTATGTGTTTTATATCCGAAAAATCCATCGTAAATATGCTACCAGGTAACGATTAGGAAATTGAATACTGACAGGCCTATCTAATTAATAAACTAAACGTAACAGGAGCGAGGTGGTCTCTGACCAGCCTCCTACTCAGTGACTCACGACTTTGAATCGGTCGGGACAAACAGTTTTGCATCTGTTAACCCTATGCATAGCGATAATTTAGCAAGTTATGTGTTAACAATTAGTAGTAGTTAAATAGCATCATCGATGTCGATAAATGAGTGCGCGTTTCAATAAATGGCATCACTAGATGGAGAGACACCAGCCGGTGGCCGCCGCTGTGTAGTGTAGGCCAGCCAGTCTGTGCATGTCGCTCGTCCAGCGCGGTTGGTCGCGCCGAGCGCGGCACCATGTCGCGACTGTACGCGTTTCTGGTGCTCGTGGCGTTTGAGTCACTCGTTTGTGCCGAGAGTTCACTCGGTCTGTGCAACAGATACAAAACGTTCTGTGAGTGTGTTCCTGCAGCTCACCCATCATGGACCATTGTGAACTGCACAGTGCCCCGTGATCAGGTACCCATATCTCCTCAAATCTGTAACTATTATTAAACAATATACGACGAACGAATACTTTTGACATGCAATGGTATTTGAGAATTTAGTGAGAGTAGCCCAGTAATTCATAACCTAACTTATCTAGGTATGAGTAGGTGCCGTACTATTTTTGTAATAGAAACTGACTGTTGGTAGAGTACATTAGCATTCCTAGGTTCCAAGCACAGCAACGCATGTCTCTCTGACTAATACCAGTTTTAACGCTGTCGTACTAAACGTTGTGACCAAGATCGGCATAATTTTATTAAAAGACAGTATGTTGTTACTGCTTCTCTTATGCACTGCAACTCGTGATTTCAAACCGGTTAGTAATACATTATATCGATAAGGAAAACCCGATATTGTACATAGGCAGTATCTTCATCGAAATTAAATTCTTAACATTTTTAGGTCTTCCAGGAAAATTCCTTGTAATAAAATTAAACCTTATAGGTACACATTCACCGCGAAACATTTAAATTAGATTTTGGTCTTTGTTAAAAAGTTGAATAAAAGATAATTCTATAAACGTCATAAATGTAATGATCTTAATAATGTATATCTAAACGACATCATGATTTAGTGTAAGTAATTACTAGTAATATTCAGTCACTTAACAACATATTTTTTATCAATCAACCAACACGAGATGGAATCCAAATTAAAACTACTTATAGGTTTTACTGAAGGCCAATACAGCAAAAAACCGACGTAAACAAAGAAAACTACCTGACCCGACGCAGGAGCAAACCGTTTCGTTTTATCTTGTTGGACGCTTTGTCAGGCACAAACATATTTTTATAAATAAATTTACTTACTTAAATAAGTCGATTTGGTGACAGACTTCTGCTATGTCAATATATAAAGTCGTCACCTGTGCAACAAATATGTCGGATCGGAAACGCACAATCTCAAAACTCACTCACTGATCTCGGTTTAAAGACAAGAACAACAGAGTTCTGTTCTAATCTTGACCTGTGTTGATTGTTTCTACCTACCCAAACCACATCTGTGACAGTGTTTAATGTTATAAGTATTAATTTGCAGCGTTTTAACAGGATGAACCTGTCAGTCATAGTTTTGATGATAATGAAAAATAATAATTGTCATATTATTTAGCATAATATAGCATATACAAATTGCTTACCTATAGCGATTAATTGATAATTAGTAGTAAGATTAAGAATATAAAACTATTTAGAATAACTGCACGCCAAATACACATTTCACCAAGCAATTATCACACAGCTTATTCAACTCGTAGATACCCCTACTTGCCCTTGGTAAGTACATTTAGAAATGTAAGATATAGGGCAGTGATAGCAATAGATAGGCGTCGTTTGAAACCATTGAGACATTCACTGAGTTTAAGATACTAAACATCTTACTGGAGTTTATAACAAAATAATTAGTTAAGTACCTATGTACTTGTAAATTGATACTCCAATCATACAATTTTAAATATGTAGGGTAAAGAAACATTAACAAGTGATTAAATTCAAATACATACATATATTATTTTTCCCCGTATCAAGTACTAGAATTAGCTTAGCATGTCTTAGTTAAAACATTCAATCTATTCAGTAGCGTTAAAAGCTGTTAAGAGAAATTTGTCAGTCATAAACGTCATAAATATATTCTGTACATACTGCGGTCACATGTAATAGAGTTGTGTCCACTGCTTAGGTGCCCCGCACACAAAGCCGGAAGTTAATTACTATCGTCGCACTGTGTCCCTGGTCGAGCCATTGTCTGCTTTGACAGGCTGCATGCAGACTACAGCTGTGGGCCTACGAGTATTGTTTTTTTTTGGTATTCTTAATAAATTTATAAGGACACAAGTAATTTAGTCGAGCTTATTATGTAAATGTAACTAACTATTAACGAGATTTATCTTATCTTTGTTGGAATATAATAAAGGAATGTACCTACCTGCTTGCCCTTTCTACTTGAAAAATATTTGTAAAAACGCAGCTGACGTTCTATCAAAACAAGGGTGATTGAGCTGGCGAGACAAGGGGTGCCTTGTTGATCTCGAGAGGTTCGTATCTACTAACGAAATTAATGAAATGTGCCATAAGTGTGAACGCTGTATGCAGCGCGCACTATTTTCACTATTGTGGTTATGTATGCATGTGGCTATATTGTATAGCTATCTAAACTTTTACTCGTTATTATGTAGTTTAAAGGTAGTACCTGTAGTTCAATATACTTTAGGAACTCTTAATTTTTAACTATTCCACCAGATTCACATTATAAGAAGTCAAATATTTAAAGCATTAATCAATCGTAGCAAAGGGAACAAAGTAGTCTGCCTACCCCTATGGGAAAGAGGCGTGACTGTATGTATGTATGTATGTATTAATCAATAACATAAAAGAGATAATCCGTCTCCGCGAGTTTTGAGAAAGCACAACATGTACGAACAGAACGGCGCGGGAGCAACGAACACACCATAAAAAAAAGTAATGAGAGATCGCTTCCTGCGACGAGCGCACCCTCTACCATGAAACTCTAAAGTTTGTTACAATAGTTTTGTGGGTTTCTTCGATAAAGTATTTTGAAACGTAAGAAGAGTTAATAAGAACCATTCTGAATTTTGGCAGTACAAATGAATGCTTGATATCATGATAACTCCGCATGACCTCCGGTTCAATAATATTATTGCTGTCACTTTCACTATTCGAACAGTGATCTTAAATTTGAGTCATTTGCTGGGTAGGGAGGCGGACACCGGCCGCGCACAAAGTCTACAATCGAAAGTATCTACTTACATGATAACATCAGCATATTCAAGGTTTAGGTTTCGTTGTTGACAGGTCAAAATATGCATTTTTTATCTATCTCTATTTAGAAAAGTCCATTTGATTCCGCGGTGATTTAAAAACGAGAATGTTGTTTGTTATGTACCTACCTACTCCGCTTGGATATTTTTATAATCTTAATTCATTTGGGAGTTGTGGAGGTCGAGAGGAGAGGCCTTTGCCCAGCAGTAGGACACCACAATAGGCTAATAATAATAATAAAACATACTGTCTGATTCTGTATTTAGTATATTAAGGTATATTTAATGTGTTTGACTAATTAACCCTTGTGCCCAGAAACGGTGGGCGTTATTATCAATCACATAACTATTACACTACTTAGTGCAAAACTAAAAACAATATAATACTTTGACTGGTAGGTACGTGGAATTCAAACATATAAATAATAAATAAATAAATAAATATCATGGGACAAATTACACCAATTGACCCAGTCCCAAACTAAGCAAAGCTTATTCGAAATATTATAAACGGGATGTGAACCGCGATTACCTTTATTGAGCTCCCGATATTCACAATAATCGCGGTTCACATCCCGTTTATAATATTTCGAATGAACTTAACCGTGAATCATTAAAAACTCTTAAGCAAAGCTTGTACTATGGGTACCAGGCAACGGATAAACATACTTATATTATGTAGATAAATACATACAACATCCATGACTCAGGCATAAACATTTGTATTCATCATACAAATGTCAGCCCCTACCGGGATTCGAACCCGGGACCTATAGCTTCATAGTCAGGATCACTAACCACTAGGCTATCCGGTCGTCAAGTATTAGAGGTAAGAATATTTCGTGAAAGTACACCTATAGATGTTTTTTATTTAAAATATGACTTCGATTATACATAACGAAAACGTTAGTGGCGCAATGAAGCCCAAGCGATTAGAATAATTTTCTTACGATTACGTACGGTACGTATGTACATCTAAATCAACAATTATGTTTTTCACAATACGAAAGACAGACATTACCTACTGCACGCATAATGGAAGTAGCACACCGGCACGATTGCTAGGTATAGGAATATGTTGTTGAACTCATCTTGTTTCCTTTGCCAGATCTTATTGCCACGTATTAAAGACGACGATGTGCCTACGATCACGTGTTCCTCGCATAGCGGCCGCCGTCAGACCTCGTTCTTGCTTCTTATTATAGATACTTGCAAATGAAAAACAAATTATGCCAATAACGGGCGGCGTTGTGCCGACTACAACTTATCGTGAACATCATTTAAACGAAATCTGTGTAATATAGAAAAACAAATTGAGAAAAAGGAACTAGTAGGAAGTAGTCAAATGGTTAACTAAGAAACGGCATTTGCAGCAAAAATCTAAGTTGGGTAGATATTGCTTGGTCAAGTCAACTTGTCTACAGTAAGGAAGTTTTCATTAAAAACGTGTAAACTGTTCGTCCATCCGTATCCGTCCGTTCGTATTGCGCTAGTCTACCTTTTGTTATTATGGGTTGTAGGTATATTAAGTTCAGCACTAATAATAGATAAAAGATTTATACCAGAGGTTCCCAAACTCTTTTGTTCCATAGACCACTTTCAAAATTTTGCTGGATCCGGTGGACCCCCTGCAGCTACATTACCACTAATTTCTAAACTAAATCTCGAAAAAAAAATTAAGATTAGCTCTATAATCTATGGAAACTTGCGTTGTTGCTGAGTTTCAACACTTTCAACGATAAATTAACAGTTTTCGAAAAGAATGGTTAGAATTGATTGCTTGATAGGGTTAATTATTTTAGGACTTTTTCCTCCGTCCAGCGCGCCATTTGCCCTCGATATATATACCATACAATGTTTATAAAAAATAAATATAACTAGGGGATTTCAAAGAAAGACGTAAATTTCTCTTTCATAAAAACTGAAATGCGTGTTTTGTCAGAATTACAAACTTTTAGTACCTACGTATGTACTAATGATGATACAAACAGAACACGTGGTACTGGTACGCGAGGCCACTAGTCGCGTTAGGCTGGTTATGCTGGGTGCAAACTACTTCATTATGTACATTTTTCAGTAAGTAAGCTATATTTTAGTACCGAGACGTAGTCTATCCATACCTATGGCCTTTAGCGGTGTCTCGAACACACCCAGCCATTGTTTCAATTGACTTATGCCCTATCACAGTTGATCGAAAATCACTGGGTATTGTGCTGTGCTTCCGTCAGGTCCACCTAGTTTTCCAAACACTTAAGCTCTTTAGTACTAAATAGCTCGTGGCCTATTGTTTAGTTGGCAGACTCATTAGTTTCGGTAAAAGACGACGTCGTTAGTTTCTGGTTATAAAAATAATTTCAAAATTTGACCTGGCAAACAGTTAGTTGCGTTTTAATGTTATAGATACTACTGGTGTACTGAAGTTTAATCATTCAACGTCGTATAAAATGCAGGAAGGGGTCTGAACCAAAGGTAAAATGGAGGCATACGTCAAACGTAACTTGCGGTCGTCTTGCAATTTCGATACCATAAAAGGCTTACACAACTGTCGGCTTGCTCTGTTCGCGTATAGTTGCAAAACGTAAGTGCTCAAACCAGTATCTGACTCAGTACTGAAAAGTGCGTAATTCGAAGTTAGACGCTGGTCTGTGAATGAAACTGTTGCATCACACTCAAAACATAACGTGTATATACGAACTAAACGAAAGTAAGTCTGAACTCGTAAGTAAGATAAACCACCATGAAAATTGTCTATTTTTAAATTGTAACCGGTAGTTCAAATATGGGCTTCACACTCGAGATAATGATTGCCAAAAAAAATTAACCCAATGTAGAAGGTAACCGCGAAACAAGACCAAACAATGAAAGAAAGATAGTTTTAGACCGAGTTTGTTATCGGAGCGTAGACTGGACATGAACTCGGGCGCTCGATAACGTCATGAAGCGAAATATAAGGAGCTACCTACCTATTTATCACTGTCATTAAATAAATAGTGTTTCTACCATAGATATTATAATAGAACTGGACAGAGCGATATCTTATATAACTAATATAATTATAATATTGTCAATATATATAAAAGGCATCTATTATATAAAAATTAAATGCGTTTGGTAGTCGCGCATGAACTCGTATGTATATATAAAAGCGAAAGGTCAAATCTCGAAATCTACTGAACCAATCAAGATGAAATTTGGCAGGGAGGTGGCTTATATGTAGGAGACGTCAGCTAAGGACGGATTTTATGACAGGGCCGGATTAAGGTGGTTTTAGGGCTTTTGCAAGTTTGTATGAAGGTCCTTAGTTTTTTGTACAAGAGACCTGAAATTTGGGAAGGAGGTAGTTTGTAGGTTACGCACGTTAGTTAGAAAGAAATTGTTACAGAGCCGGATTAAAGTGGTTTTAGGGCTTTCGCAATTTTTTATGGAAGTCCTTGGTTTTTTTTTGAACCAGAGACGTGAAATTTGGCAGGAGTATAGATTCTTGATATGCAACAGCCATATTCCTTGTGAATCATTGAGTAAACGGGATGATTTTTAAATTTACCACGAGATAACATAAATACTAAATATTTATAAAATATAGTAAGGAGAAGGTTAAATGTCAATAAATTAAGTCTACGCAGACAAAGTCGCCGGCAAAAGCTCCAGTTTTCTTACACGCTGTGGGTCGGAGGGGCCCCGCTGACACGCAGTTATTTTTCCTTTGACACGTCTAATTTTCGGGTCTCGTTTCAGATTATTTCAGCGCCGATCTAATCTAACGGTAATTAGTATATACTATATTGTATGGTTTCTACTCTAAGTTAATATTTTATTTCACAAAATGACGTTTATGTAGCCAAATGGTACTTTTATAGAATGTAATTTTTAAACGAATGCAAAAAGAAGGAGGTACTTAATTTGACTGTCTGATTTTTTTATTAATAGTAGGTTCCTACTATGTAAGGTCCTAGGGGATTTAAACATTATTTGAGTATATTTGGTTAGGCTTAAAACACTAAAACTTTTTAATTCAAATAAAATTGCAAACAAGCGATCGTGATGGCGTTGTGTCGTGCGTCGTACAAATAAGTGAATTGTTCTATCCATTGTAGCTCATATTTTAGATAATTATGAGCAGTCTCGTATAAAAATTAAGTAAAAAACCAGGCAAGTACACTTCTGGGTCGCGCACCGACGATTTCGTTAGGAAAAGATAAAGATACCAACAAAATTTAACTTCGCAGTTGAAAAAACAAACCCATTTTCAACTACGACTGGTCAATTCTCAAACTGCAAATGTGAGTTTTATTCTTTGTAATGTGTATGTATGTACGTATGTTTAACTCTTTATTGTACATAAAACACATGAGAAAGATGAATACAGTAGAACACAAATGCACAAAGACAAACTTATCCCTAGAAGGGATTTCTTCCAGTTAACCTTTGACAGGACATAGGTATGTGATCTATGTAACCACAAATTGCCGATTTTCGGATTAAGTATTCCCTTTAATTGTGCTGTATCTTGTTTATAGACAAACTTAATTAATATAATACGAGTAGGTAGGTTAATGACTCTAAGGTTAATGAGAACTACGATAGGTATGAGTGATATGATTTGTGATTTATTTGCAAATGTCAAACTTGGTAGTCGTATCGATAGACGAACAATGATATGACAATGGTATAAATAACCAATGCCAGTTCTTGCCTTTTGAGGAACGGAAGCCTAAAAACTGAAATTTTAATGAAGAATGCTTATATTCATTCAAGACGGCAAAAGATTACACTATCTTGCGCTATATTTAATATCAATATCAGAATACAAAAGATCGTTTGTGAGCCAAGCGGACTGGCTAACACCTTTTAAATACATTTACAGGTTCATGCTAAACATAAACATGGGTCGGGTTACAATAGACTTGTGTGTAAGCTTTATAATAAGGTTAGTCATACATCAAAACAATATGTGACCGGTGATGATTTTTAAACAATGACTAAATGTATGCATAATTGCTAGAAAACTGTATACCTTACTTATCACTTTCATTAACAAATATAACGATATCTCCATCGAAATCTAAAATTTAATTTGTGTTTAGACATTTAAATTAGAATATTACGTATTACAAATTTATTATTTTAATATATATAATTTTTTTTTACTTAAATTATTATTTAATTAAACAATAAAGTATAATTAATATTTTATTGAATTAGGCGTTACGTTGCGGAGGTCCATTTCAATGAACATAAATTCAGTATTTAATTAATTATCATGAAAATGGTGGTCAAAATTATGTATTTCGTTATTTACAGTCATTAGACATCATGGAAGGGGATCTACCAGAATCGACAACGGATCTCATAGTGACGGGCGCCGACACTGTGCTGTTCAGTGTCAACTCCTTGTCAAAACTGCAAGATGCACGTCACATCTACCTATCTGGTAACAGAGTCGTCCTGATGAGGAAATTCGCTGCGAGCAATCTCAACGTTATCAGCGTATACCTTGAAATTGAGAAGTGCGACGTCTTGCGCATCGAGGAAAGAACATTTAGCAATATTAAAGGTAACGTATTAATATTTCTCATCTCAAGTGACTGTTTTTCATTGCAAAGCTTTACGTGTTAACATATAATATTTAGCAATAGCGAATGATTCTGCTTACGCTGTCTTATCCATATTATGCTAAGCGAAATTGTTAGCAGATAATGCTAAAGCCTCGTCGAATTAACAATAAAATAAGATTTGCTACCTATTCGAGTTTTAAAATACCGAGGCTTTTTAATATGCTATACATTACCTATTGTGATTTGAGTTTATGATAGCAAAAAAGAAACTTTAAAAAGCCAGCCGCTACCTCACTCTTGATTGTGTATTAGTAATATATTATCGAGGAAGCTTATTGCGCGCGTGCTTAGTTTGCAGCATTAGTTTTAGTTTCCGTTACAAAGACTATGGTCACGAGTAGACTCTAGAATATATCGTCGTAGATAATCAACAATGAATTATGAGAATAACCATGGAAAATTTTCAATAACTAATTATTATAAAGAAGTAATGATTGTAAGTTTGTATGTAGAAGGAAATCTTTGAAAGTTAGTAGGTTCTCATCCGATTCTTAAATTCTTTCACTAGTATAATGCCATATTATCTTAATGCTGAGTGGCGTGGTCTACTTTATATCGAGAGAAGCGGACGAAGTATGTATAGGTGAGAAACTTAAGTAAATTACCTGTTGTATGTGTGAGTAATGTGTGCTAATAGACAAATTGACGTTCCAAATTAGAAAAATGACTTAAGTCCCACATCAGATCTGTACACTTTGACACTACTACATACAACTATAGCGGGCAACAGCTACTTTTCAATGGGTAAGCAATAGATTTTCTAAACTCCAAACACAACCTTCAACAACTTTAGTGTATTATAGCAAATAGTGTTTGGTACGCATGCACCCACATATTTAAAAATACTAAAGTGGATTTTGCAATGCATAATTATAACTGTCGCCGCGCCGATTTGACATCGACATGTGGGCAGATGCTGTGTTATGGACTTATGACGCACACCACATCTACATCCCAATAAAGAAAAAACACGACTACGGACGACTTTCTAGCAGAGTCAGAAAAATGAGTTTAATAACAATGCACGTTTACAGAAGTATAGATGGAATAGAATAGTACAACCAGCTGCCTTTAAAAAAATATGATGTCAGTTTTGGAAGTGCTATAAAATTATAGATTACCTAGTCCATAAGAAGTTAGGTTTTGACATAAAATAAAATGATTGAATTCTTCGTCAACCAATTTTTCCAAGTTGTCCTGCTAATTTAAAGTCACCCTGGTCACATAGTTGCACGGCTTTGGGTGATTATTGTTGAAATTCATTTCGACATTTTTATCCCTCGTCATTTTTCCTTACGGACATTAGTCGCCTAAATCATTATTTATTATGTTTTACCTAGCGATGTTTTCGTGTGCTTCTGAGAAATGAATGAGTAACGAGACCAAACCTAAACATTTAATTAAGGTAGGTCCACAGCATTATTCTAATTAACTTAATTCCACAAAATATGTGCAAAACAAAATCTTAGAAAATGAATTGTGTTTTAGGATGCGTGAACTGCAATATTTTTCTGAGAAATAAGTACTTACTATTTAATTCGAAATTTAAACAGAAGCCAACAATAAATTCTGTTACTAATAAATATCTGTTGCTGAATCAGATAAGTCTTGGTTAAGGTTATACGGCAAAACACTTTCAAGTACTCTTCTAAATCGGTTGTTATTATTTATCATTTACATACTAGCCGATGCCCGTGGCTTCGTTTGCCAAGAATAAAAGTCAAAAGTCAAAAGTTTATTTTGCAAATAGGCCGCCAAGGGCTCTTTTACATGTCTTTTTTTGAATCTACCAGCGTATTCGGAAAGATCATCATTGCCCAGAAGGATGCGCCGCAAGAAACTTGGCAAAGTAATTTTTTCAAAATAAAATAGATTTACAATAGTACTTAAATTCTACTTAACTTATTTATAATACAATTAATAGATTTTATAAAAGGGATGTAAAAGGTCCCTAAGTTAAGTTCGTACCTTAAATTACATTGGTCTATAGTAGAGATGTATAAAGTCTCTACTGGTCAAAGCGAACACTTTTGGTGTAACATGTTGATTTTTCCTACAGTTCTTTAACTCATTGTTTTACCGCAGTAAGTAAAGACAATTTACTTATATATTCCAAAACGGGGACATCTTTCGAGCAGCTAGGTGGCCAGCAGCCGCGTCCGTCCGCGGATTGCTGTCTAAAAATATACGTTTCCCCGACTCGGCATTCGTGTTTTACAGGATAATGACTCATAGGGCAACGGAACTAAATACAAAAGAATGTATTGAGACAATAGTAGCGACGTTATTGACTGGGGATAGTTGCAATGATGTTAACTTTATTATTTTTATAATTAACTAACTGATGGTCTCGTCTTCGTCCGTGCAGAATTAAATATAGCCTATGTTACTCGTGGATAATATAGCATTCTAATGGCGAAAGAATTTTTGACATTGGTCCAGTAGTTTTTCAATTCAAATGTTTTCTTTTTACAATACTTATTGGTTTAGATAAGAAACTCGTAATTTGCACATTATTCAACTTTGCGTCCTGTAGCCGGTATATTTTCTTCGGGCTGGTAAATCAAACAGTAAATTTTTCATACACTTACCCTATTTATTCATGTTCTGTGGTTTTAACTTTCAGGACCTCTTTCGGTGACAATAAGGGACAGCGACTTTGTCGCCATTGAAGGACCTGCTTTCTCCTGGCTTCTGACCATGAGCATTTCAAATGTACAGCAATTACAACTGAACTCTGGCGCTTTTATGCTTGACCCTAGTGCTGCCAACGTCGGTGAACATGGTCCAGGAATGACGGTATGTACATGCGAACTCCGTTTACAAGTTATACTTATTGAGATAATTATGTATACACGAACAGTCAAAGCGAAAGTTTGTATTTAATATTTTTGTGCGAAGCGACTTACTCACCCACCACAGCTTATGCAAGTAAGGTGAGACTTTTTATACGTTAGAAATGTCAATTTCATTCCACTGTTTCGTTTGGACACATGCCGTTTATTGTTTGCTCTTAGCAAATCGCGTACTAATTATCACTTAAAGGTTTACCTCCTTATTCATGAACGCTTCTACAGCTTACTCGTATTCAGTCTCATACCATTACTTAATGTCCTTGTCTGTCAATTAGATACCTACATTTGGCTATGGCAACTTCACAACTTATTGTGAATAAGGTGCTTAAGACTATCCAATTATGTTAAGGCCACGTTTTTGTTTTCAGATCGAGTTGAAGAACATTACAATATCTGAATTTCCAGAGCAAACATTTGGATCATCTGCTGCAGCAATAACTATGGAAAGAGTTGCTGTGCAAGCTTTAAGATCGAGATCCTTTTCAGCAAACACATACAATACTGTAATGGCTGTGAACAGTTCATTTGACCTAATAGAAAGTAAAGCCTTCGCACAGAAATCTCTTATAAATAATCTCCATTTCTTTGGATGCCAAATACACCAATTCGCAACTAATGCTCTTCAGTCAGCCGTTGCCAGTCTAAATATTTCACATTCCCGGTAAGACTTCTGTGCATCAGTTTAATAAGAACACATTTAGAGCGTTTTCACACTATCCAATCCGATATCGGTGTCGGACGGCGATGGCCGATATCCGATACCCAACACTATGTGCAGGGCCGTCTTTAAACTATTTGAGGCCCTGGGCACATTAGGATCATGGGGCCCCTATGACCTAAATATCGGTTATCATTTGGTAATCTGGCAGGAACTAGGGGGCCCCATTCGATCGCGGGGCCCTGGGCACGTGCCCATAGTGCCCAGTGGAGAAGAGGGGCCTGACTATGTGCTGTTTTCACATATTTCCGACAAAATCGTTCCAATTTAAAATGGCCGCCGTGCATCGGGCTCTGCGCACACAGAGACAATGTAGATACACGTATAGCACACATGCAAACATATCGTCCGATATCGACGAGCATTCGATGGTGCTGCCAATACATCGGTATCGGCTCCGATATCTGATATCGGATCGGACAATATGAAAGCCAGATACATATTTCATACATTTAACCCCCTCCGATATCGTATCGGCGTCCGATACCGATATAGGATCGGATAATGTGAAAACGCTCTTAAGCTCGTAACACATTTAGCTTCAACATTTGAGACCTTGTAAAGAAACGAACTCGTTTAAAAACTAACTATTTTATGATATGCAGTCGGAAAAGAGGAGCTGAGTGGAAAATAAACTACAATAATAATTGTAGTTTATGCGACTGTTTTATTGTATTTGTCTGTTAAGTAAGTTTTATAATTATAACTTTACCAAATCACATATTACTGTCATCCTGCGCAACTAACCTGATACTTACCTACCGTCAATTTCTCCCTATTACAACTACCAACGATACGAACGAGGTTTCACAATATTAAAGTCAGAGAATTCTTAAAGATCTGTTTTACTTCGTTTATACGTATATGTAGTAAGCTCTCACAGAACATTATAATAACACACTTGTTTATGGAGACGCAATTAAATTGGAGTAACACGACATGTTAAGACGATGCGTAATGGATTTTGAAACACATACTCGTATAATGTGCTTCTACTAATGCAATAATGTTTATACTTACAGATTTGAAAATATCAACACTGGAGCCATTCACGCTACTGTTGTGGCAGTTGTAATACAGGACAGCGAATTCAACAATTTCATGGAAAGGGGCTTCGAAATTTCATCTTGGAACAATATTCTAATTGAACGTAACACTTTTGATTATTTATACGCAAACGCAATCGTGGCTCCGGGTGGGTCAATGCACAAACTTATGTTTGTTGAAAATGAGATAGAAACAGCAAAACCAGGATGCTTGGAATTTATTGGACACGCTTACGCGTATTCCGCCCAAAACGTCGTATATAAAGAAAATTACTTCGGTCAACCCTGTCACTGTAATATTACAACATGGCTAGAAAAAATATTGGGACTAGGTTCTGGAGAAGGGTTTATAACAGAAAGCTATTGTACTGTTGACAAATTTATTGCACGATGTTTTAACGTGCCTGACCAAAACATGGGTTTCAAGAAATTTATGTATGGTGTTTGTAACGAGGAAACGAACATTAAATGTGAGCCGTATAAGAGTAAAACTGAAGGAATTACTATTGAAATAAAGAATCCTAGATTTCCTCATAAAAACAAAGATCAAAATAGTTTGAGTGACAGAAACAAGAAAGTTATTGGGATAGTTATAGTCACAGCTGTTGGTTGCGCAATAATAGCGATGTTTATAAGTTTTATAAGATGGATGAGACGAAAAGGTTACTGTGTAACAGTTAAGAATTTTTTGATATCATCAAATTCATCGTGTGGGTCATTATGTGATAGATTGTGTTCATGTGGAATGAGCAATGGACTTGATAATGCAAGATCAATTTCACAATTGTCGGTAAATGAATATTCCGAACGACATCGATTGAACGAACCACGAGCTCAAGACTTGGTCCAAGAGACAACACTTCCGAACATGTATACAGAACAGATGTTACCAACAGAAGACAAAACAACCCAAACTTTACCCGAAGAACTGACTAAGGAACTTTTAGAGAATTTAAAAGAAAAATTAGAAGATCCTGATAACTATGTAGAAGCTCGTGAAATGATCGAACATTTATACGAACTAATAAAAGTTGAAGAAAGTTGTAACACTAACACTCCAACTTTATTGGCTGTTGACGAAAATATATACGAGTTGCCGTTTCAAAATACTACCCCAAGGATTGGCAAAAATAAAAAACAAATGATTAGTGTTGGTACAAGAACACCATCTCTAGACAAATTGTTACCACTCTCACCCTATAATAGGCAAACAGCACTCGCTCACGAATATTTTGAACCTAAAGATTTTGCGGTTCACTTGTATGCTGAAATAGCGAATTGCGACAAAGACAAAAAGTCTTCCATAGGCGTTATGCCTGATGTAGTTGGTGAACAGCCAGTACCGCGTGGACCATATTTACGAGCTGTTCGTGACAAACTGCATACATCGGTCAGTCCCCCTATGTCACCTAAACCTTTAAACAGTTCAACGAATAACCCACAACATACTTCAACCATAAAATCTAACAAATCTATTGCATCTAACTCTTCTGGTAAAATGGTTAACCGGCCGCTACCCGAAAAACCAAAAGCTTTAGACCCAGGGGAAGGTACATCATTTAAACATGGCTGAGGATTTGAGGCATATGCCGGAGGGTGAGGAGCAATCACCTAATTCACAATCGTTTCCAGCAGCATTCCTAGCTTGTCTCCAATCACATGGACTTTTGCTGGAGTCTTGACCCCCGTTCGATGAGTTGAGCGGCACATTACATAAAAAGGGCGTGAGCGCCTAAGCTTAAGCGTTTCTTTGCTGTGATATTAATTTTGTTTAATTATTAATTATTTCAAGGCCATGCAAAAGAGTCGTGCCAGACATGGTTGTATGTTTATTTGTATATATTTTAATTAAGTTAGTAAAAAATATTGCCAATGTAGTCATCAATGCATCAACATGTGCACTATCATGTACGCACCTAGATGTTGTAAAGACGTACCTATATTTTAACTAATTGAATATTTTATTTAACTACGTAACGGACGTGAAGTGATAACAGTGCTTCAAAATATTATTTAACTAAAATATAATTACATAAACAAAATGAAGTTATTTCCATTTAGAAAATGGTATTACAAGGGTTTTACCAAACCGTTGAGGCTTTTATGAAAGGTGGTTTGACGAATCGGAATATAAACATAATGTTATTTCTTGACTTTTTGTTTACAGAAGATTTACACCTTTTTTAACGCTATGAATGTTCCGTTGTCACCTTAGTTTTTACCCGGTACCTATAGCAATGAAATTAACGGTACATTTTTGTTCTAAAACATAAATATTTATTTGTTAAGTTAAGAGTCAACTAGTGGAAAACTGAAGTGCCAACATTCGTTCAAACCTACTAAACCAAACCCTGTCATAGGTCATAGTCATAACGCCCTGTTTAAGTTGTAATTTATCAAGAGAATAAATATTATTGATAGTACAGATTCATAAACTGAATTTTAATCATTTCCTTATTACAAAATAAATTCTTATATGCTGGTTATAAATACTTATTACAATTACAAAAACCGGAATCTTTATGTCAGACTTTCAATTATTTCGCATTGGTATAATACCTTATCTTTATCGCTAAGGTTAGTGAATTATTTGGATCCCTTTATATTTAATTAAAAGTATATTAATTAAGAAGATTATGCATTTCTTAAGAGTGTTTTATACCGATTTTTCTACTTTATGTACAGCAATGTCAAATGAAAAAAAAGTGCCATTAATATAATATTACATCAAACTTCTACGTCCAAATAGTCTTACAAGACATGTGTTATAGAAATACGATAAGACTTAGGGTATAAAGGCGCCCGCTAGTAGCCTATAACCAGCCTTTGAGCAATTGAGCACGGAAATGCAACTTCATTACTCGAAAATGTCTAGGTATCAAATGTATCAATCAGATCAGATCTATCCCAGTAATCTCTAGACAATTTGAAAGTAATGTAAGTAGGTATGGCTCGGAATTATAGCGTTTTTCCTACCTTTAAGAATAGAAATCCTTAGTTGACCAAAATACATTTAATGATAAAAGTGAAATGAGCTAAATGGACCCATTTTAAAAATAGTTCATCTGTTCACAACACTTGATTTTCTAAATAATTAGTGGTCTTATTGCCGTACTGAAAATTACATTATTTGAAACCATATTCCAGACGACAATATTCGCTAAAAGTTATTTAACACATGTAAATGAAGTGAACATTCCCTATTAACTTAATATCCTTTCTTAAGACAATGTCAATGCTCTTGTCACACGTTGATGCGGCATTTATGAAGTTGAGTAAGTAAATGAAATTGTAGTCGATATATACAACACGCAATGACAAAGGCTTGTCTTTTATCTCTGTTTATAACTTACTTTTCTTATGTGAATCCTAACCCTTTAGTCCAGAAGATGGTGAGGCACGTTATACCCTATAAAAATTATTACTGACTTATTTACAAAAAACGAAACATATTTAGTAGGTATTTCTAAACGTACATTTTTCTATACAATCCGGCTGCTATCAAAATATACCTCCATTATGTCTAAGATAATCATTGTAATTATAATTACAGAACTGTAAAGTAATATTGTAAAATATAACGAAGCTTTATGTTATGGATGTTACTATGAAATAAATTTTTATTGTGATCTGGAACTATCATTTCGATCTAAATATGTCTATGAGCTCTTTCCTACATATAGGTTTATTTTTAACGATCAGAACAGGGCAGTCGGTTTTACAAATCATTTAGTTTATAATTTATCGACTAACTTTAATATAATTCTAAAAGTAGTTTTACATAAATATATCCTACTAATCATAGGTACTAATATTATAAATGCGAAAGTTTGTGAGGATGGATGTTTGTTACTCTTTCACGCCAGAACGGCTGAACGAATCTGGATGAAATTTTGAACAGATATAGATTATGGTCTGAAATAACACATAGGCTAACTTTTTATCCCGGAAAATTGCGTGGTTCCCGCAGGTACCTAACTGTTATTATAAAAAAGCCATACTAACATAAAGCATAGACTATAAGTAAAGTATCAACCGCTCTTATGACACATGCGAAAACCTAGAGTGACGTAATATGACGTAGAGATGCAAACGCGATGAAGGTTATAACGAGTACGAGTAAATCCAAATAAATAATAAAACAGCGGATTTCATAGGTTAATTTAGGTGTCAGCGCCAAAGAACGAGCAAAGAGGAAAACACGACGTCCGGTGTAAACTACTAACTGAACTGTGCACTTGATGATTGAGAATAACCAACGGATATTCTCGTACAAACGTATAAATATTTATGCACTATTTATAAACAAAAGATGTAAGGTTTTTAACATCAAAATGGAAAATTGTTTTATTTTCCTAAAGGCACAAATGCACGTTGATCCCATATATTATAGCTCGTCGGTGCATATAAAAATACGACAAAGTAATAATTCTATTTCTTGATAACTAATTTTATAAATGCGAAAACTGGTATGGAGTTGGTTTGCTATTGCGCGGGATTTGATGACATTTGTCACAAGGATAGTTTAGAACCTGTTCACACGGGATAGCGACATACGAATAGTTTATTTTATATTATAAACAAAGTTACGGCCAAACAGCTAGTGAATTATAAAGCTTAATTAACCGATTTAGAAGAGTACACAGAAGCTTAATGTCTTGCAAGTCCTATCAGGTTCTTATATCGTGTAACACAAATATGAATTGGTAACCTAGAGAGCCGCCGTGGCTTTTGGACGGGTTGTCAAATGACATACACGTACATATTTATAAACCTTCCTATGAATCACTCCATCTATTGACGAAAACCTCATTTAAATCTTTTGCATAGTTTAAAAGATCCAAGCTATTAGACAGATAATAAATTTTATTTTACCATCCTAAGGGTTAATGTACGTATTTTGTACGGCTTAGAATGTCCACTTGCAAGTCTGCCTTATTGTTTTTATTTAATTCTGATGCCATAAAAATGGTAAAGCACTTTCTTAGACTTTACACTAGGAATGCAATAATAAATATACAAGTAGAATTTGCTTATCAGCTATTGCAGCAACTGCTAGTAGGCATTCTATAAAATAAAATAAACCAAGCACGCATAACAGTAAACCGCGGAGGCGCGAACCATTGGCGCAGGTTGAATGAAGATTATACAGGACGGTAATTTTGTCAGTAGTAAAATCCTAACTTCAACGATACCCTTTGAGATTGAACTCTTATCTACTATGCGCAAGGAATGTATGGCAAGATAACTTACTAATACAAGTCATTCGAGAGTTTCTATCCATAATGAGATAGGGGTGCGAGTCGGAAACCTCCGCGTGTGATAAAGAGCTGCGGATCGTTTTTTGATACTGAGGATTTGGTACTGCTCTTCCCCCGGACGCACCCTGGGCATCGGCTAATGATTTCCTGGCAGTTTCTGAGGGACATCATTGACCGTTGGCTAAGAGCCCGACAGGGGGGAGGGCGTTCTTTTGACCGTATTTCTTACAACGTTGCAGACATTCAGTCACAAGATTTTTGAATTATATTTTTATTACTTTGACACTGGCGAAGTTGTCGTCGCAATGACGACTTGATACGCCACAAATAATAATAATAATATGATAATGAAATAAACATTTAACTAATAGATGAATTTTAACATCTTGTTTTCTTTTACACTTACGCACATAATATTAAAAAACGTAATATTAAAAACTTGCCAGTTGTCAAGCAATTACCAAATGAGTTAATCGAAAGATTTGGCTGATTTTTTAGAAAGACTCATTTTACCTACAAAATTAAAAAAAAAATCAAAATGATAGGAGCAATTTTCTAGTTCTATTATTTCAACTTAATTAAACGACAGGCGCTTCTCAAACAATTTTGCTTCAAGTGGCAAGTCGCGTGTTTAGAAGTCGCTACTCGCTGCTTAGATTGAAGGTCGCGCAAACCGAGCGCGAGACGTGAGTTGCCGGCGGCCGCGTCAGTCGCACGCGCGGGAACCGAAACCACTCGACGTACGCATTGTTATTCCCATCCATTTTATGTAATCATGTTTTACTGACTATAATAATAAGCCAAGTTATGTCCAGTGATATTTAGAGGTTGATTTTGAACGCATCATCGACGTCCTAGAAGACAGTGAAACATAGCAGTGACATTTTTACTATCGTTTTATTTGCATTCAAAATGATAAATATTTTGCTTTAGAAAGATGACATTTAGCTAACTACGAAATGGAGTCTATTATAAGGTAAGCACCATTGAATAACATAGAAAAGTAACTGCTAATAATTCACAATTTCTTAACGAATTTGCGAAGCATTTGTTTACATGTATTCTTAATGTCAGGAATATTTCGCTTGTTGGTATTAACCACTCATTTAACAGAGTTTTAACACTATTCTGGTATATTTTTTAACCAAAACTCAAGAGTTTAAGATGATGCATACTTACTATTGTTTACAAGTTGAGTAAGTACAGAAAATGTGTGTAATTCCCATATCGTTGCCGACTTACAATTAAAATAATGAAACAGTATATGTTTACTGAATCTACTGCTGCACTGTCAACAAAACCGTCCATACCCACAACCTTAACAATAAACAAAGAGAACTCTACTTTCAAGAACACTTAATCAGCAATGACTTAATGTAAATAAAGCTTTAAAAAGATTCTGCAATCATGATGTACAGTCGAGTACAAAGATATTTAAACTTTTGTGCACTTTATTACTTACACAGCAATAAGTTCATCTTTGTACTCACTGTACTTATATAAAATTTTCAGCTTACTTCATATTCTGTTAACAATTAGTCATATGAGCGAGAAAGAAGGTAACGATGAATGTATCACGATAAGCAGATTACAGTCATAAAGCGTAGTCTCTACTTCAGAATCGGGAAGCAAGCAGTTACGAGTAAATTCAATAATAGGCCCCGGTTGCGCGTCATGCGGTCAAGCAGCAACGTGCTGCTAATGTAAAAGATAACAGACAGATTTCGATACCTTCATCTGAGCCGGTGGAATTTCATGAGCAAACATTATTTACGTCTATACTTCAGAAACAATATCGCATGGATTTTTGTGGCCTTAATACTTTAACCGTGTTTTTCATACGCGGAAGAGTTATCATTCATAATCATAACGTTAATAAAACATAAAACTAAATCTTATATTATGTATACAATGATAAACTATTGTTCAACTTCTTACTTAAAATTCACTGACATTATGATTTAGTAAATGCCCCATAGTGTATGACCTCATTCGTTATAACATGATTTTAACGCACACTAAGCGCATATATGTTACGTGAGGTAATTCGCGCTAAATTTCATACCTACCGATACAATACAGGTACGTACTGACCTATGGTACTGACTACGTCGGACATCTTAGAAATGTTTGTAAGTTTTTTTTTTCTTTTTTGCAAAAATATTCGGAGTGAATGGTAGGAATAAATCTATATTCAAATATAAACTTTGATAAATGCCAAGGACCGCATAACGTTGGCAACTTATTTATGCGATGAAAAGGAAATTGTCATAAAAGCAAGACTGGAACCGAGATAGAATCAGTAGTGAGTAAATACCTAAGTATTCAAGTTATTCGCATACAACTTTGAATTTTTAAAAACACACTGGGTATGCCTTTTGACCAGCAAGGAGTCTAGGAATGTATTCTGTATTCTAGCTGATATGTGGAAGGAATTTACTGACCGATTTACTAAATTCAGTTGGCGTGTTGTAGATACCTGGCAACACAGGTACAGGTATGGTGCTCTATGTAGTAAATCTGAGCCTGATATCTTCATTTGCATAGTATATTTTCAAACATAAAACATAACTCCGCACATAAATCGTGTGCTATTAATCTCAAACATGCACAGATTGATCAAGCTTTAGTTAGATAAGTACGCAAATGGCAAAAATAAAAGGTCTTGTAGGACGTAATTAATTCGTTATATAATTTTTACTCTGAAAATATTCAATTTAAGGTCCGGCCACACCGCCGCGTATACGCAGTGACGTGTCGTATGCGTCACGTTTTCTCACCGTTTCTTCATACATTTTGTTGGGATTCCGTAACGTCACCGTTTTTTAAGCGGCGGTGTGGTCGCACCCTTATCTGTAGCAAAGAATCTGTAGCGTAAAAGTCAACATTACGAAAGTTTCAATTAATTAATGGGTCAGTGTGAGCCTGACCTCTAGTTGGAGACGTTATTACCCAGTAGAACAATAATTAACCCTACATTAAGACAAGTCATCGTATTACACAATAATGTGTAATTAGCAACTTTTTTATTATATCACTAACAATAGCATTTGACGCAGCATATTATTAGGTTTTGAAATAAGGATGTAGAGGAGTACTTACTGTAGATGAATGTATAGCTTGCCATATTACTACTGTAAAGAGTACTATAAAGTACTATTAATATTATGTATTAGTTTTATACTCGTATAAAAGGCGAAATTGACGACGATGTCAGTTTATAAAACTTTGTTAAAATATTTGTATTTGCAATATTAATGAGATATAGACAAATGACCAAAGAATATTGAATAATTTGGAGAGACCTTCCCAGGATTTACTTTTACCTGGAACCGGTTACGTTTGGAGCCCTAGATTTGTTTACTTTAAACAAATGTAAAAACGGATGAAGTTTCAAACTTCATAATAACTCGTAATTTCATTGTTTTTGTTGCGTCCAAGACCAAAATAACAAGCATATTTTCAACAGGACTAAATAATAATAACCATTATGAATCCTTGACGAAAAATCCTTTGACCTCCGCTTGGTTCATTAAAAATAACTTTATGTCGATAAGTTATCGTGCGCGACGTGCCTAAATAATCTTGACATTGGGAAATAAGTTTTTTATAATATTATGTACTACGAAGTTGTTGCAAAATTACCTCTATTTTGTAACAAAGAAGGCCCTCGATTTCCTCATCAATTAACCAAGTGTGGATTCGAGAATTCTCAGTAACATAGTCACAATAAAAAAAAAATATCTCTTGTAATTTCGTCTTCTTAAGCTTAAAAAATGCCGGTCAAGTGCGAGTCGGTAAGTCGGTATGCTAATTTCAATACGTGCGTTGTACCACAACCACAAGTAACTTTGTTTATAGTGGAAATCATGCGGTATTCCTTTGTACAACAAAGTATTTTTTTTTATGGAGAAATATAAAATAAAATTACAATTTACATACTAGAAACAGAAATTGGCTACGAGTACTAGTTACTTCTTGTCTAATTTTAGATTTGGTTCTCACAGGTTCTGTATGAAATTACACTTTCAAAACAGTTTTCTTTCTATTGCGTGAATTAAAATTCATTTATTTACGATCCCAAGATGTGCAAGAGATCAAGTATTGCGGATTAATTTCAACTTGTCCTCAACCTCGTCATGTTCCTAAGAAATAAGGTTTTGACAGACAGACAGACAAATAGAGAATTGATCACATAAGGCTTAGTAAATAGTCAGTTAGTACCTTGTGAGGTACGGAACATTCAAGACAATCAAAACCTGAAGCTTATGTCGCTTACTTGTAGCAATAACAAAAGCCATATTTTTAATGGTTTCTTTTACATACCAGGATTAACTGCTTTCGACTCAGTTACGTATCAAGTTACCAACTGCCATTGCTCGCCGTTGTTATAGCATTCGATCTTATATACAAGCGCAGGATAGGATTTTTATTTTATTTATATGTATTTATTATAATGACATTTTTAAATATTTCTGCTATCATATTTGTTTTATAAAGGAATAATAACCCCTTCAGAAATGAACTAATACACTAGCGAATGTATTCTATTATTTGTCTAAAGGACAGAAAAAATCATTCAAGTAAAACAGGGTGTTCCAAATCTGCAAGCTACTGTAGGGGTACGGTTGAATAAATTTGCGCTTTTTTTTAATTTTATGATAAGGTTCTAATATTGTTATAAAACAGGATAAAGCCAAAAACGCAATTCGAACGGCCACTCTAGACTAAACTCCCGAATTAAACAAAAGAAGAGTTTGAGACTGAGAATATTGTTATTATGTATTCGTCCTTAAATATCAAGCTCCGTCCCAAAATACTGCTAACGTTACCAGTAATACTAATGAACGACTTAAGATATTAGACATAAAAATCTTACTTTAGAGTTTGCTATTAATTTGCCACACAAATAGTAAGGTTCACATGTTGTTTTGTGTAATTGACAATCGTTTTCTGAGATGTGTCACTATAAAGTTTGTATATAAAAATAATTCCATGGAATTGAAACCATTGTTTCATTGTACTGATGATAGCTTAAAGGGAAGGGGAGAAGATAAGATAGCGAAAAATAAGACATCAATTACTTTTTAACTAACCCAGTATTAAACACGCTGCTATAATGCCCGCTTATCTTCGCTGGTAGTATGTAGATTGCTAAATTAATATATACGTACGAAGCACGAGTTATGTTATAGCTTGATTCTTAATTCGTACTAGGTAGAGCAAGAGTGCAAGTACGTATCTGATAACGCTGCTGCGATAACGATGTGTGTAGGTGACTCAGTTTAACTTCGATTGCTCATGAAATCATTTCTATTAGAGTGCTCAGTAAAAAGTTAATCATATAAAAATATAGCTAAGGCCTTTTCAAAGTTGACGGCGTTCGCAAAGATTAACAGCGTTTAATTAGACTTTATTTTGTGTTTTAAATTCCCTCAGGTTTGTATGTAATTAATTCGTCCTAATTTTTTTTTTAATAAATATTGGAAGTGTGTGAGTTCAAAAACAGAATCATTAACAAAACGTCGTCACGTGTTCTAGCGCGACAATTTTGTGGTTAATTCCATATTTTCATGCATTTAAGAATTTCCTTTCACTTGTGTCTCACCTATAACAACTCTAGGTAATAAACGGCTTTGTCGGTCCCCGTTTAGTGAAACATGAAATTTACAATCAAAGTAGTGGAAAGATTTAACGTGGCCGTAAATATTTTGTTTACAGGGTATTAGTGACTAAGTGAGATGGTGACGTGAAACAACAATGCGGTGGCCGACTTTGTGGCAGATTTTGTCGGTTCTGTCGGTGCTGGCGGCGCGGGGCTTCGCGCAGTCCGCCACGCCCACCGTCTGCGAGGACGAGTCCTGCCGGTGCGATGCTTTCACTAGAGTCATTTGCAACTGCACGAAGGACTATGACGTAAGTTTTCACAATTACCTAAATAAACCAATGAACTTTAATTGAAACATTTGCCGTTACTTTATGCCAGGAGGTGACATTGCGGCCTGACGGAGCATACAGAGTCCCATCTACTACCACTGGCATCATAATCGATGGCTGCGCTCGAGTCTATTTCCTGTCGGATATGGCTCGGAATCTTATCCAGCTTCGATCCATTGAACTTCGCAACGTGCATCACGTCTATATAAATGAAAGATCATTGGCATGGTCTCCATTCTCAAGGGAAAACGATATGAATCCAGGAATACGGATTTTAATACATAACAGTACCATTAATGAAATTTCATCTCATGCTATTCAAGGACGTGTTAATGACATAGTCATTAGTAACAGTAAAATCAATATGATCAAACCATACGCGTTTTCTAATCTTGCCGGCGTAAAAAGCATTGAACTAACCGACAATATGTTCGACAACATTGAAATACAAGCATTCAAAAAATTTACAACTACGAATTTTCTGCTTCGTGGAGGCTCAATTGGGACGTTACCGAGCCGATTTTTGTCGGATGTGGAAGTTACAAATCTATTTAGAATGGACGGCCTTCACGTTCGATATTTGTATAGTTTATCATTTATTGTAAGTTTACCAAAGAGAGTTCTTATAGAAAATAATATCATTGACACATTGGAAGGTGATGGTTTTCATATGACTACCAGAGGGCCAATAACATTTAGAAATAATACAGTGAAGACGGTTCGAAAGGGAGCATTTTACGGTTTCACTGCAGATATTGAAGTGACTTCAGTGCTGGGTCGACAAGAATTATTAATTGACAATAATACCTTCACCGATTTGTCCCCATCCTCGCTAATGCATAACGAAACGATGCTGACTTTGCGAATCGATGGCCTAAACTTGAATACAACATGCAGTTGTGAGTTGGAAGCCGAATGGCGGGGAGTTATACGGGACCAAGGAGGGACTCTGTCGTGCTGGTATTCTTTAGAAGGCCATTTTGTGTCCCTGCCCACATACGTAGATAGTCGCTGTGGTGCATTCAAGCAAAACTACTGGATATTCATTGTTGTCGGAGTAATCTTAGTAGTTCTTGTTGCAGCAATTATCACATTTTGTATAGTAAAGCAAGAAAACGAGAAAAAGAAAAAGATACAGATAGTGATGCCAGATGGCAAGACTTACCGTGAAACTGAGTTTCATATAGTAGTGGAAAGAGCCGAACTTCTCACTACTGATTTGTAACGAGAGCGTGTGTATTGGGGTCAATTGATCTTTGTCATTGGGTATGCTAGTGATAAACGATAAACGAACATTTCGACGAATTATTTACGTAGATATTCCGAGGATATCTTATTCTGTACATAGCATGCTAAGGCTCTACCTCAACATGGAATGTATTCATTGTGCCAATTATTTAGTACACCTATTCTGAGTATTATCAGTTATAATTACGAAAAGTATTTTTATAAGTTTATTTATTTCGGAGAAAAGAATATAAAAAGTATTATGAAGAAATTGTTTTAATTTGTCTTTTCCTTATTTTCATGAATTCAACCTTAAAATCAAGTGTGGTGGCACTGTTATAATGATATCTTGTTTATAAATATAATTAGTACCTCCTCATACTTTTTTCATCATGGCCGTGCGTCTGGCATATGGTATTATATTTTTAATAATATACATAAACCTTTTTTGTAAATTGCACACATTGGGTAATTATGTGTAAGTCATTAACATCCCTAAAAGCCGCATAGCATGTGTATAATATGGACAATACACAATACATGTAAATCGATCACAACACCCGATATTTAAAGTTAACAGCAAATTGTGCATTCAAAGTCAAGTTATAGTTGTATCTTGTTATAATAAATAAAATATAATAAGTAACTTACCTCTTATCGAAAAAATACAAGATTTCTTTTCTGACTGCTATCTGGAGATGCAATAGACTAGAGTTTTTTTTGTGAAAACTTTTCACCGCATATCAAACAAATATACCTATATAACTGTTAAGCAATTTATGTCCCCTGTCGCTGTTTCTGAGAGCTTGGACGGGGTACATTGTATAAAACAAAGCATATTCTTTGATGAATTCTATTTATTAAACTCTCTAGGAACACAATTCTCGCTGACGGCTTCGCTATTGCATCTAGACGGAAGTACGAAGTATTTTCTTTTTAGCCTTCTTGAATGCATTTTTTTTTATTCTAAGTTATGATAATGATATTTTTGTAATCATCTTACCTTAGTAGTGGTTGTCCATCGAGTATGTGATGTATGGTGGGCGGCGAGGAGAGCTCCAGACCGCGGGACAGCAGTAGAGCTTCGCTGCCATCTTGCGACGACTCGGATTCCATCCCAGTGGGACTCGCTCCCATCATAGCGAGCACTTGTACTTCCACTATTGTTGCTAACGAAACAAAAACTATTATAAACCGTGTGCTAAACAATTAATGGTATTGTTTATTGTTTATCTAGCAGACTCTAAGGCCACTTCCGTATAGTAATCAGATACTGAAAATTCTAAACACGGTAAACTCAAAAATATCATTGCAAGCAATTAATTTCCTTTGTTAGAAATAATTATATGCAGTAAAACTTGTAACAAAACGAAAAAAATGTCAGCAAGCATTTTTCCTTATCATCCAATCTACATCCAGCATACATAATTTAATTTAATAGTACCACTACAATTGGATTGACTTCGCCTTGCAAAATTTGATCTAAATCCTTATATTTATTTAATGTTAAATACCCATATTATGTGTAATCTAGTTAAAAAGAGATGATTTTTATAATACTTACAGAATGTCAGTGGTGGTATGTCTAAATCTGGGGCTAGTAGGCGGGAAGCGCAGGCTGCGCCAGCGTATATTAGTTCCATTTCTAACGCCACTAACCCTTGCCTCTGCGACGTGAAGGACGAGTCTTCGTAACCAACGCACAAGCAACGGAAACCGAAGCGACTGTCTTCGCTAAAAACAAATCCTAACTTAATCCCTCTCGGACACCTAAATCGAGTTTCTTTTATCTTTGTTCGAATGTCAATAACAATAAAAAAGTAGCGTTGGAAGATTTACGATATTTTAAAATCATAAATACTTGTGACGAAATTATTTTGGATACGAAAAATCCGAATATCTTAATACATACATATACATAAATCACGTCTTTTTCCCATTTGGGGTAGACAGAGCCTAAGGTAACAAGACCTAAAGGCAACGTTTAGGATGATTGCGGGCCCATACAGGTGGAAAGGGGAATCAAAATAGTGACGGGTTGCTAGCCGCATCGCCTATAACATGATTCCTAAGATTGTTGCCCATTCCCCCGATGGGCTTTTACCATCTGCGCGGGAAGAGAAGCAACTGGTACATTCTATGTTCTTCCTTTTCACATACATATTAAGCAGCTTACTTGTTCGTCTTATTATATTCAGTCAAATAATCCGATGCAGTTTCCAGCGAAAATATGACTTCGTTTCCTGGTACCAATAAGCCTTTTTGCGGCCATTCGGATGCACTGTAACAAGAATGGAAATCATTAACAATCGTCCGTTCGTAATGTAATATAACTTACATAACATACAATGACAAAAATAGTAATTTGTTAAGACGTCTACGCTTAAATAAACCTACCACGAATTATTTTTCCCATATTACAGAACTTACAATGATATTTTGAATTTTTTTAGATATCTGATACTAAACGCTTGTTAATAATCACTGAAAAAAACTTTTTGAATATTTGCTCTCAATCAAGTCCAAGCTAAGGTAAGCTAGGTAAGGTATTTCTTAACTGTCCTATTTGGTAAACAAAATTCTAACCTCAATGTACAAATTTTTGTAAAGAATAAGGTGTATTATGTGATCAAACAAACCTGAGGCAATATTTTGTACATAATTTTGCTGATATTTTATCTCCAGTTCCTTTATTTACGATGAAATAGTTAAAAAATAACAAAAATGAGACGATTTGAGGTTAGAATTTTGTTTAGCAAATAGGATAGTTAAGAATGAAAAGACCTTAAGCTGTGGTGTGATTTTGTGTGTTTAAGAAATAAGAATGTACTCACACATTGGCCAATTTGGGTGTGACGCTGACGTATGTACAGTTGTAGTGCATACATGGTGTGTCGGCATCTGCGTCGTCTCCAAGCTCTTCCGCCTCGCCTGCTTCTGAAGTCAGCTGTACCAGCCTCTGTGCATGTAACGCCCCATACAACATTCAACCGTTTCACAAGTTGGAGTCATGTCACAAGTAAACACTTACTCATAGCTGGGCACCGTTAATCAAATACTTAACTTCGTTAATCGTTAATCCGCTACAAAAAAAGTTAGCTTCGTTAAACGTTAAAGCGTTACATTTCGGAAGAATTAACGCAAGTTAACGTTAATCGTTAATCCGTTAATATAAGTAATATTGCATTTTTATATCGTTGCGTTAGTGAACTTATAAAACCTGTTGGTTTAGGTTCTGCGCTAAGTAATGAAATGATCAAACGAAACAAATCTCTTCGCAGTTTTCTCACTCGGACGCACCGGCAAAATATATCTAGTTTTAATTTAGTTTTGTTTTTATTTCACTCGCTGCCACTCGCCGCCCGGCACTTGTCGTTTCATACTTGTCTGAACCTGTTTTTCGCGCCGCGCCGCGGTGCCGTGCGGTAAATAGTAGGCATAGGATTAACGATTAACGGACTTCTGCATATTAACGGAAGTTAACGTGTCCGTTAACATTTCTAAAAGTTAACTTAAAAGTTAATCCGTTAATCAAAATGTTAACTTCGTTAATTAACGATTAACGGATTAACGAGTTAATGCCCAGCTATGCACTTACTCTTATTTCAAAAAAAAAATACTTTATTAGTAATATTATGCTACAGGTGGAGGCACGTAAGTCTAACATGGAGTACGCCCGCCCGCGTCCCCTGCACTCCCCCGCGATGCCTTATTTTCGACTACTGCGCATCAACGGTCATCGCTAGACTTACGTGCCGGCACTTGTACCTAGCTGTTGCTCGCACTTCGACAGCGCAGAATTATTTGTATCTCAGGCAACTTGCCTTATCCCGACACTTCCAACAATTATCGTTACAGTTCAACCAATTTACACAAAACCTTGATAAAAAATATATAACGAAACTTTTCTCGTGAATCACTCTATCTATTGGTGAAAACTGCACGAAAATCCGTTCAGTAGTTTCAGAGTTCCTCACGAACATACAGAGGGATAGACAGACAGACAGACAGATAAACAGACGCGGCGGAGGTCTCTGTTATAATATCTAGTGATTAGGCTACGGATAAATGCTTCTTGTAAACTGGCACATTATTGCTTCTAATTTCATTATTGGGTTCACTTACAATAAAATCAAATGAACAATGAGCCTACACATACATATTTTAATTTGTTCAAAAGGCGATTGAGTTGCAAACTGAATGCCTAATTAGCATCATTTAAGCTATCGTAAGACATGATTCATAATAAGAATAATAACTAAAAATTAAACAGCTGTTCCTGAATAAACTTTGCTTTGTATGAGGTAACGCCAGATCCCATCAAGCTGTTCCTGCCTTGTAATCGTAACTTAGGCATTTATTATTAACTAGCGACCCCTCCCCGTTTTGGCAAAGGTTATTAATATTAAACTACGCTATAAACTTTCCTCTGGAATCATTCTATCTATTGATAAAAGCTGTAGTTGCGTAGTATTAAGTATTAATAAATTGTACATGTTAGCACACCTAAATACATACAGACGCCGTGGAGCGGCTTACTTTTATACTACGTAAAGTCGTTTAGTTGTTAACAAAAGAGTTATTATTTTTTCCGAAACTACCGACCGAGGCCGAGGGAGAACTGGACGAGTAGGGATTAAGTGGATGAAGCTGATTAATGAATGAACGACGGCTACCTTATATACCTTGCGGAATGGCGGGTCCGCTGCGCGTGCGTCGTGTGAACAGTGGCATCTATTTTTTGGCGCCCCTGCCACGGCATATATTGTGAGGGTGTCTTCAGGCTGCGCCGTAACACTTCGTGGGTCCATTTCAAGCACAACCCAAGATACATTTGGAGGAAATAGCACCCTGTTTAAAAATAAATGTTTAAATACAAAATCCGTGTAAGTAAATACAAACATTTGCAATGATTTTTTTTTAGTGCACCTCATATTAGTAACAGTTGCCTGTTTATACGGGTGTTCACTTTCCAGCCATGTATAATAGTGTGTTGTCGTAGTAGAAGGACCCTCCTCTGAAGTCGGGACTAGTAAGTTCATAGCAGCTACATGCGGCAAAAGTTTATGAATCATTTCCAACAACTGGATCACGCTCTGAAACAGTAAATTGGAATGTTGTAATTACCATGAATTAACCGCAGACAATTAATATGAATAGGTAAGCAACCTCAAATATTTGAATGGGTAAGTAAAATTAGGAAGGTTAAATCAACGAACCTTTGAATCATCTAATCCCTCCAAATTAGCCAATGTATAAGGAATAAGCGTGTTGATCGCGGGTGAATGTTGCAGAACAGACGCATTTCGCCTGAGATCTTCAGCTGTCAACTCGTTCCGCAGTGTACTGAACAACTCGGCACCTCGGTCCATCACGACGGCGGCGACACGAAGCGTAATTGCTCGAAGAGCCGAAATCAAAGTATCGGCACTTTCTGAAGTATTTGTTATAGATTTTGAGGTACTGAAACAAAACGTAACCGAATATTTCGAAGACATGTTTTTGTTTTATACATAGTACAACTAGCTTCTGCCCACGACTTCGTCTGCGTAGAATTATACATATAAATATTCCTCTTGAATCACTCTATCCAATAAAAAAACCGCATCAAAATCCGTTGCATAGTTTCAAAGATCTAAGCATACATAGGGACAGACAGCGGAAAGCGACTTTGTTTTATATTATGTAGTGATAATGATAATAGCGCAGCCAAAAAATAATAATAAAATTCAAACCTGTAGTAAATAAGGCAAGGTATCTGGCCTCTGGCTAGTGTTGTTCCGTTAAAGCTTAGAGAGCATGAGGCGAACCGGAAGGTAGTGCCGTCGGGGCCCTTAACTGAAGGTAAACCGCAGTCTCCGTTGGCAGTTCGCCCACCATGGTTACACAACCGCACTGCGTATCGTAAGTCCTCCTATGAAACACAAAGATTCAGAAGCTATATTGCTTTATACAGAATGAGGCGTGAATATTGCTACATAACTAAAGTGAAATTTCTGTTTTATGGGAACAGTAAGATCCGGCAAGCTTGGATCCAACGCTGTGTAGCGTTACTTGAAGTAATTTTTTCTCCAAATTTCTCGCGGAGCTTTGCCATGTGACACTTACAATGTGACTGGTCGCTCCATCGTGTTGGAACCATACTAAACTTAACGGTATGCGTTTTGGCGTAATTAAAAAAAAAAAACATTTAAAAATAGCGAACACCGGTAACTGTCACCGTAGCTACGGCGTAGCACAGTTTTCCTCAAAGAACTACGGGCCGAAAACGCAGGATGATGAAACTGAACACCACACCGTGACATGTTCTAGAATCTAAATGAAGATCCATTTCGAAAAAGTTTTCAAGGATGCGACAATTGGGAATGGATGATAATTTTAAAAGTGCTTGGTGATTTTTCTATTGGTAGGAATAACCACCCTTAGCTACAGAAAAAAGTTTCAGATTTTTCCGTTGAGCCATATATTTTATAAAAATAAAAACATGTTACTCACTACTCAGTCACTCGGCGGCCCCTATACGGCTGATAAGCGGTACGCCCATGACATAACAAATAAAAAAAATGGCTGCTTAAATCTGTGGTGGTGTTTATTTTAGCTGGGCTAAATTCTAACCTTCAGTGGCACAGGGCGGTCAAACTTGAGCTGGACCATGTCGTGCTGGCAGTCGGAGGCGGAGAACGCGCCGTGCGCAACTTCTACGCTCACCCAGCAGTGCGCAGGGTTCGAATCTTCGCCCGTCGCCCTCAGCTGCTGTACACAATGTTCTGTTACAAGTATGCCACCGTTTTCAGGTGACCCGTGGTCAATTTAAAATGTAGCTGGGTACTTTCTATTGACACATTTACTCATTGACACATTACTCATTGACACATTTAGAAAACTTTGGTGACTGTTTGTTTAGTTTTGTCATGGACTTTACTATTTTCTTATTTGGAATTTAATATAGTTGTGATAGTAAAACAATGGTTCTAGTTAAAAGAGTGTCGGAGAATTCGCCAGGAAACTGTTCTTACATATAAAGAGGTAAATGTAAATATAAACAAGACAAATACAATTGACAAACACTGAGATACATGAGTGTTATATTGTGTTAACAGCTTCACGCTCGCGGTATCGTTTTTAAAAAAAATCGACTACGGAACGCTTTGTTACGCGTGGTCCGTTACGCACTTGACCGGTTATTTTATGTCCACTTTACCCGCACATCATGCAGCAGCTCTATCGAGTACTCGTAGTTTCCCACGCCGCCGAACACGCCGACGCCGACCAGCACAACGCCGGGCCGGTCGACGGTGAAGCAGATCGCGTCCGGGCTGCCGTTGCCCGTGTTCCACGCACGCGATTGATTCACGCGCATGAACCGAGACGGCGTCGAAAGGTTCTTCACGGTGTTAGTGTCTAGGTCTTCCTGTATTGTGACAAACAAAAATCAAACTATCTCTTATGTGTAAAATTCTTCACGTTTTTATTACAATAATTTGTTTCTATTTGCTGAGCTGGTTGATTAATCACCTCTGCTAACTTTCGATTTCTGAGCTATTTTAATGGCAGATGTTCGTTATCTAACATTATAATTATAACCCAGCATCCCGAACCCAGCCTATTCCATGTCGCTTTCACCTGTCAATAGATAGTTGGTTAATTGCCGACGACTTTAGGGAATAGCTTTCTATATAAATATATAATGATCTGATCCGCATGAGCCAAACAGCTTGTTTTTGGACCACAAAATGGAAATAGTCATTTATCGGTACAAGTTTAGGCAATACTTCCCTAAAAATAAAAATCACTTGTTTATTTTGCAAATAGGCCGCCATGGGCTCTTTTAAATGACTATTTTTTAAACTTTAAGCGCTTTCGGAAACACAAACATTGCCAAGCAGAATCCGCTAAAAAAACTTGTCAGAAAGTTATTTTTTCAAAACAAATATTGTATCCATAAATAAATTATATTTAACCAATGATACAATCAACATCAACTAAATTTTAAAAGAACAAAAAGCAAATACAGTTTTACTTATTTCAAGTCAAAATTATTTTTAGGACAAACTTACCCTGATATTCGTTGCACTATGAGACAACTCTGCGATAATCCGAGCAGTGAGTTTACAGCAGAAATCAGAAAGTCGCTCGTGCTGTTTGATCTCGCCGTGGTCATGGGGCTGACCGCATTGACGAGTCATCATCTGCTGCTTGATGGGAATCGTCACTATGTCGAGAAGTCGCGGCACCACATCTAGCAGATGCCACTCTGTGTGATTTGTCTTGACTTGTGCATCATCAGCTTGCTAAACAATATAACATAATCTCATATTTTAAAAGATGTATGTCGATCAAATACCAGGATCATGTTTCATAAAGCTACAAGTTACAAGCGGAAGTCTCTTTTTGACCCTATGTGTTAGATAGAGACTTCCGCTTGTAAATTGTTACTTGTAGCTTTATGAAATAGGGTCCTGGTATAACTTTAATTCTTAAGAAAATAATTTATGATTGTAAAAGTATAATGGCTTTGAGAAAGATTAGTACATTGTGCACCGAGGGCGGTAAGAAGGGGATTTCTAACGAGAGTCTATTAGAAGCCCGACGCCGAAGGCGGAGGGCTTTTAATGACTCGAGTTTGTAATCCCCTTACTGCCCGTGATACACACAATGTTTTTCATCACATTTGCGAGGAAATAAAAAAAATATAAAAAAAATAAACTCAGAATCACAAAACTACCCGAAAACGTCACTCATCAACATTTGTGTACCAATAGTGTGAAAATATCGTCGACCATTTTGGATCCAAAAAATTATGCTAAAATTGGGCTCAAAACCCACCACATTACTCGAAAATGAATCCCATCAACATTTTAGCGTCAATATTGTCAAAATGTCATCCGCCATTTTGGATCCAAAAAATTATGCCAAAATCGGGCTCAGAGCCACCAAATTACTCGAAAATGACACTCGCCATCAATATTTTCAGTGTCAAAATGTCATCCGCCATCTTGGATCGTACTCAGTAATGTCTAATTGAAAGTTTTATAAAATTGGTTTCGGTGGTTATTTTTTAATATTAAATAAATCTGGCTGATCTGAAACCTCCTTAGTCTAAAATGACGTACAATGAACTCTTAATTTTAAAACTAAACTTTTCCTCCCGAGGGAGTTATGAAAATCCATACAAAAATAACTCCCTCGGGAGTAAAATATTTGAAATTCCCGCGGGAGGTAAATCAGCTACTACGGCTCTATAAGCACGCGTGTTATAACACCCTTTACGAGCAAGTGTGATGAAAAAATAATTAAATTATTTATTACCTTTTGAGCGCTACTATTATTTGCTCTAGGTGGAACAGGAGGCGGTTTTTGCGTATGAGATGAACGAGGAACAGTCGCCGACTTAGACGGAACTTCTTTGACAACCTGTATACATATTCAATCAATTAATTTAGTTTTAAATAGTACGACACTAATAATGTAGGTTTTGTTTGTACTTTGCTCTCTGGTCTCCTAGTGTCAGCTAAGCTTATGCAGCTCTGGGTGACAGGCACTATGTACTGCAACACGTCCCGGAGACTACGCGACGCGCATAACGCCGCACAAGTTGACGTCAACTCGCGGATTTGCACAGGAGGTACCATCCCCTCCTACAATTTTAACGAAATTCAAAGTTTCAACGTCAATAATTAAAAAAACGTAGTGAATCATAATCAAAAATGATACACTACCTTTACATGAAACAGTAGTGAACACAGATGATTCCATTTCAAGCTAGGTGTTGGAAAAAAGGCATGGAAACAGGCAGTGATGGTCTCATGAGCCTCTTGCAATATAGAATTGGTCATTTCTAATGCAAATTGCACGAAGCAAACTCTGTGTGTCTTGTTCTTCCCAGGTTTTCGTGGCAGCATGGCGCATGTGGGAGTTTGATCGGCCATTATAGCTTGTATTAAATTTCTTACGTCAGCAATAGCATCGAAGTAGGACATGTATTCGTGCGAATTTCTTTTTCTGTTATTTTGTGGGTATATTTCGTTGATGTAAGATTTAACCAGTCTCAAACACGCTCGAATTACATACACCAGTCTTTTCTGATGCTTCATGATTGTTAATTTTTGATAATTAATGGGAATTTGACCGTTTGTTTCCAGAACTATTTCCTTAAAAGTGTTCCAGCTCCATTGCAATAGTGTTATAAGTGACCGGAAGCACGACACAGTCACTTTTCTAGAAATGTTTTTGGTGAGCACAATTACAGGCTCTCCTGAGTCTACATTCCTGATGGGCATGGTGTGGTCCAGGCTCACGACATTGTACAGGAGGCACGGAATCTGTCCAGCGTTCACATCAGTTCCATTATTCGATTTTTTTGAAGTCTTAAAGTGAAATCCTATTTCATCATTGATAACCATAGCTTGACCCGACGAACCGCAATCGGACGATGGGCCGTTGATACAAGCCCACGCGACATACCATCTGTTAGCCTGTGAAAATAAAGCCGTTAACAGTCTCAAATTTTCAAAATAAAATTCACCTAGCCTCCAAAAAAGCGAAGAATCCGCCCTTGCCTTAGTATTTTTTTTATCTACGGTCTACGGTATCGGACACCGGGTACGGTATTAGATACCTACGGTACTCTCTCTATTTATTACTACGAAACAGATAAAGGAACTTAACAGAGAGTGATGAAACCGGCCCTCGGCTCAGTAACGACTGAATAAACTTAGGGCTTGTTGATGTTTGATGTTTGATGACGTCTCTGTCTGTTTCGTAGTAATAAATAGAGACGGAATCAAATTTAACTGACGCTTAAGATAACTGGACGTTAACAGAGAGAGTGGAGAAACAGGTCCTCAATGTCAGATACGTACGACGAGCGGTACGGGTGAGTCAAAGAGCACGGGAAAGCGGTCGCGCGGCGCGCACTCGAACACGACCTCGTCGCTCTCGGCCAGCAGCTCGCCGTCGCCTTCCTGGTCGCCGCCCTCCGTTCCCAACTCGAACAGCTTGATCTTTGCCGTGTAGTCGCCGCGCCCGCCAAACAGACCGAACCCACCTGCACCACACACATAAAATGCAATCCTTTGACAGAGCGTTTACCTGACTTAAGAGACAGGTAATTCAGAAGTGTTATAAAATCCTTACTAATTACTACCCAAAGAATTACCTAAAAGGATATCAGTGTCACACATAAACCGAATCGCTTCGACAGAGTGCCCCGAATAACCCCAGCCTCCGCCGTGACTTTCGAAACGGTTGACCGTTTGAAAATCGTCTTTGGCAGGAGCAATTGGTGAGGATTCGCTGTCTCTCTTGCACTCCACCAAACATGGCCTGCAGACAAATAATTTAATATAAATAAATTAGATTACAATAACAATTTTACATTTCCATAACATAAATTATTGAACTTACTTAGTGTCATGCGCGTATGTAAGAGAATCCAAACAACCCAGCAAGTGCAATGCCGCGTGTATTCTGGTGACGGAGCACGCCAGCGCAGAAGGGATCGCCAGCTCCTGGTTCAACACGGACATGCTCGTCAGGGCCACGTTGTCCACCGGCTTGTCATCAATATTGCTTATGACTTCGAAATTTTCTAAATTTTTGAAGTCTTCTAATCTCTTCATGCTGCCGTGGTTGGGATATTCGAAATCTACGTCGTTGGAATAGAGATCAGTGTCGTTATTGCAACAGCGTTGGAGTTTATGGGAGTCGAATGACAGTATGTTGAAACACTTCATGACTCTCATCTGCGGCTGGTAGCACCAGAGTACGTCATAAAGTGGGTCCAGGCAAGCGAGTGTGTTCACAAAATCCACCTGCTCCGTCCCGGTCCACGCATTGCACGATCCATCGTTCTTGTTTATCGTTATGCATTTGAAGGTGTGTTCTGGCCTATTGGGAAGGATAACTGAAATAAAACGTGTCACAAATTAAGGTAAATACTTTTGAATCTGAAAAACACACATTTTCTGAAAAACGAACTTCACACAATAGTGTATGTAATTTTCATTCTCATTAAAAGATAGCATTAAAATATTCTACATTAAAAAGGAATGCATTTCGCTCGACCACAACTAGCAAACACTAAAAGGAATAATAATGTTCAAGCGTTTTTGCTCAGCGAGAGGTCAAAAATTCTCCCTTCTTTTCCTAAACATGTTTTCTAGATAGCATGGACTTGAGTCGAGCACTTTTAACACCTATACTCACCTATAGTATTACTATTAGCGGTAATTGTAGAGCTGAAAAGCGTGTCGGTCTTGATGAGCGCCTGCGAAACCTGCACGAAGGTCTGGTCGCCGGAGGCGCAGAGCCAGACGGCGCGGCAGGCGTGGCGCGGGCCGAGCCGCGGCACGCGCCCTGGCGTGGCGTACCACACGGGGCAGCGCTCCGGACGCGCCGGCTCGTCCAGCCGCGGACGACCCAGCGAACCTTTCTGCAAACCGTAATAACAGTAGGTCACGCAGCTCTGTTACACTATCCTGTCCACGAAACTACTCATTGTACTTGCATCAAGCAATGATTATGATGAGTTAGTGTGCAGGGACGCAGAGGAAGTAAGAACCTAGAAATTCCTGTAACTTTGGTGACAATCTTTTGTCAGTATACTTCAAACTGATTCGGCACTAACATAATGTAACAATGAGTGACGCTTATGCTATGGGAATAGCATTTCTACAGCCCTTATCATTAATGGAGCTGCCTATGTATGTGATGCCGATTAGTAATACATATTGTAATATTTATTATCATGGGCGTAGTAACCAGTATTGACTAGCACAGCCATGAAATTATACAATCTGCGTTGGTCCGAAAAGCCTATGATAATGAGTAACCTGGTAGCTGCCAAATGTGTAGAGTTCTCCGTCACGTGTGAGCACGGCAGTATGATTACTCCCGGCGGCAACGGCGGCAGCACGCGGTACGCGCACGCGCACAACGCGTTGATGCGCGGACACGTCGCCCGCACCCAGCTGCCCATACTGATTTGATCCGAACGTCAACACCTCCCCTGAGTCGATCGTAAAGCAAACACAATATATATATATACGCTTTACAATGTGAACAAAATGTGGGAACTTCTTTGGAAGACATCTCACCAGCTCAAATGTCCTTAAGAAATAAATAGAACTAGCTCATGTCTGTAGGGACACGGGAATGAATGGAAAGCAGGTTGCTTGCTTCTCGTGGAAAATTCTAAAAACTCCTCCATAGTATTATTATATTATATCGTGAAAATGTAAGGGCTAAAAACTCCAGTGATTTAGACTGTGGTGTGGTGGCTGTGTGGTGGTGACTCTATCAGTTTTATACATACCTATACTGTTTTATAATTACACGTAAGAGCATAAAACCAGTATGAACGCATCCCGTAAAAATGTTGACTCTATGTAAACACACCCAATGACAGAGACGACACAGCGTTTTTATATTTTAACCCGACTTTGCGGTTACTACACGATACATGTGTGTTTTTTCTTCAGTCTTTATATTATAAGTACCGTGTTCGGTAAGCAGCACGGAGTGGTGCAGGCCGCAGGCGACGGCCACGACGCGATGTCCCCCGGGCACGGTCACGCGCGCCGGCGGCAGGCAGCTCACTTTGAGGCTGGCGTCTCGATCGCCTTCCGGCGCGGTCGTGTGACCCTCGTAGTTACCGTAACGACCGTTGTCCTTATCTAAGTGAAGAAATTGCAGACTTTTAAAAATTTATTGCATACTAGTCTTAATCCAACCGTTCGCTTAGTAGACACGTTTTTTTTTTAATTAAAAAACCGGGTAAGCAACGACAGTCTTGTAATAAAGCATCACAGATTTTCTAAAAGTGGGTACTTACCACTTTTTGTATCTGATCTTGTAGAAGTATCGCCGTCGTCTTCGCAATCGGTTGGAGCACGATCGGCGCATATGCCTTTGAACGCGTCTGCGCATCGACGGCACACGCCGCAAGAACTGCAGCCACTGTCTCCTTCACCGCACCCGCATTTTCTAAAACCAATTGAGTATGATTTTGATGTATATCCAAATATGTGACATCATATGCATTGAAATGACATTTGACTGTTCACTTACTCGCCAGGCACTCTGTTAGGGAGCCGCGCGCAATGGCAAGCACTCGAAAACCCTGTGCATTCTCGGCACAGCGGGCACACGCGGCAGTAATCGGTTGTCCAAGTGTGCGTGACGCATAATGGAGGCTCCTTGGCACTCTGATGACGCGTCGAAAACGATTCTGAAATAATTGACAACATTTCATATTTCTGAGCCTATAATTTTATTCGTTCTCTGTATTTTATTTGAAAAGAGGAATGTGCTGACGGTTTATTTTTTTCGCTAGGGCTTGTATTTAATTTATAATTTATTTTTTAATTTGTGCTTATTCTAAAAGGGCGTAACTCCGGTTTTACCGCAGAATACACACTTATCCTTTTGTCTTTTCTCAATAGGAAAAAACTGATGTTATTTTCAAAATGGCAATGTTAGGCCTTATTCTCCGATATTCGATTTTCGAGGTTCGATTCGTGCTGTTCCGCTCACATAGTCACAATAGTCATTAACTTGAGAGTGAGAGAAGGTATGAAACAAAGTTCGAAAACAGAATTTCTGAGTCGCCCCCCTTGAACTTTGAAGTTGCCAAATACAAATTTACGCTCGCTTTTTTTTCTCGTGAAAAAGCAAAGGCATTTCACATATCCTGACGTAAAATTACGTTGTCTTTTTAATTATTTCATATTTTTTATAATAAGCAATATTAAATTTATATAAATATATTGCAGTGATCAGGGCCCTATTTCATAAAGCTACAAGTTACAATTTACAAGCGGAAATCTATTTCGGACCCTATGTGTTAGATAGAGACCTCCGCTTGTAAATTGTTACTTGTAGCTTTATGAAACGGGGTCCAGGAGACAAAATGCTTTCGAACCATAGTATATGTATACATTTTCAGAGGTTTTATTAAAATGAAATGTTGTCAATTAAGAATTATTAAAAAACGCAACGAATATAGAACAACGAAATGCACTCACTTTCTTTAATATAGCCAAATTCTCTGCCACATTGGCCTTTGTTGTTTATTCCAAATGTGTAAACTTGACCAAAGTTAGTTAATACGACAGCGTGTGCTTTTCCAAGGGCGACCTGTAGATTGAGTATGGTGTTAGTAAATATGACTTTTATGGTTACATATTCAGACAAAGGACTCAAAACAAGCTTAAAATATAAATTTATGCTAGTTAAGTAGTATTTAAGTTTTGTTTATACGTATATATCAACAAAACTTAAATATGTATGTACCTGAATAACCCTTTCATGCCTCAATCCAGTGACCAGCCCAGTAGAATCACACTGTTGCGTATCTTTGCCGAACATTAAGAGCAGACCCTGCCTCGTGACTAGAGCTGTAGAACCGTAGTTACATGCAGCGTACACGATGAAGTGTCCCTCAGCCTGAAGATCACATGTGAAATTCAAAGACCAGATCTCAGTTGTTGCAAGATTAAATGTTCGATTACCTACAGACCTTGAATATTTTCTTGGGTCTAGTGGGTTTCGGTGTCCGTCGATGTTTGCCAGCGTCACCATCCTCGCCACGCCGCGCGACTCCCGTAAATAGAGCTGTGCCATTATCCAGCACTAGAATCGCGTGTACTCCTTCGTGACCCACCGCAACCTTAACAAGGAACAATATGCAGCAGCTACAGCACAAAAATAAAAACAAAATAGCATGAACAACATAAATAAGATAATAGCGTAAGATAGAAAACGACATGACATTCTGTCAAACGGTTAAGAAAGTGGATAACAGTGGAAATCGATTAGTACTCGTTAGCCAAAGATGGGTACGAGTTTGGACTTAAATTCAGACCCTTTCACCTAGAAAGCGTTACAGAAAATTCAATAAAAGATTTTTAACGAGTCAAATCCCACTAGCAATACTAGCATTATAAAAGCGAAACTTTGGGTTGGTGCATGTTTGTTACTACTTCACGCCGTAACATCTAACTAAGCGGATTTGCGTGTGGAACAGAAATAATTTATACGCTACGCTACCTTACACATACCCACTTTTAATCCCGATATTCCCACGGGATCGGGATTTACGAATTAAAAATTAAATCATTAAGTCTAGTGCACTCTTTAACGCTAACTCCAGAACCATAAAGTTTACATAAATGAATCACGATGTTTATCTTGGGAAATTCCATATATTTCTTTTATTCCATAGGATTTGTGAAAAAATGGAACGCGAAATTACGACCGCAAAATCTACAACCATTTACTTCACGTAAATGTAGACCACAATGTGTACCTAGGTCCTTAAATCATTCTCATTGAATTTAATTTAATTTTAAATTCGTCCCCGGAATTGAGTCTTTGAATTTAAAAAAGATATCGATTTTTTTTATGTTTTTTAAAACTTTATGACATATTATATAATATCTAATTCAAAGAAATCTTAAAATATTTTTTTTAAATTAATTATAAGCAATTAAAAATTGATGAAATTTGAAATATGACCACTTGACTGGGAACGGGCCATGATTGGTCGCCATGGCTGTGACGTCACAATGTTAAAGCAATTTCACGACAGTACTGGGTTAACGGCTGATTTGACTAAAAATATCCAAAATTTAATACAAAAAATATCTGCTGAAGTTTTTTTTTATGAAATAAGGTGGCAAACGAGCACGCGTATCACGTGATAGTAAGTAAATGTTTGTTTTAGTCATTTGTAGGTAGGTAATAAAAGCTTAATCCTGATAATGTTTCTGATGTGAACTGGATTGATTTTACTGGACCTGAGATTTCACTTAATAAAGTACCTAAGTACAGTGAAAGATACTGAATCGCTTACCTACTCGGAGGAATAAGACTTACCTACCACTGTGGAATTTTAACATACACCCTGCTAGAGAAATTATTGCTAAATTGTATTAGGTAGGTTAGGTACGTGATTCAGTTTCTTCGACCGTACGTAAATTTTAATGGCTAGAGATTGTGGTTGATAGATATTCCTAGTTTTTTTTTAAATCCTGTGGGATTGTATTATATATTCAATGGGAATTTATGCGGGTCTAAGAGCCTTGTTCTAGGTCCATCCGGATCGCTAGGTACGGTTAACGTCAAAGATATCTTTACACTTTAGTACCTTGTCGTTGTAACTATATGTTTGAAGTTTCATATGAAGTTGTAAAAGTGCTTGGAGCGACAAGGCACTAAAGTGTAAAGATATCTTTGACGTCGACTTTACCAGCATCTTAGCAATCCTGCCGCCAAGCAGCAATGCTTGCGCTGATGTGTTCCGGGTGAGGAGAGTAAAACAGCCCGATTTTGGCATAATTTTTTAGATCCACGATGGCGGATGACATTTTGACACTATTGACACTTTGACACTAAAATATTGATGGGTGTCGTTTTCGAGTAATTTGGTGCTTCTGAGCCTGATTTTGAGATACTTTTTTGGATCCAAGATGGCGGATGACATTTTGACACTATTGACACTAAAATGTTGATGGGTGTCGTTTTCGAGTAATTTGGTGGCTCTGAGCCCGATTTTGGCATAATTTTTTGGATCCCAGATGGCGGATGACATTTTGACACTAAAAATGTTTGTGTGTCGTTTTCGAGTAACATTTTAGACTTTTTTATGTTTTTTGTGTCAGTAATGTCAAAATGTCATCCGTCATCTTGGATCCAATAAGTTATGCCAAAATCGGGCTCAGAGCCACCAAATTACTCAAAAATGACACCCATCAACATTTTAGTGTCAATAGTGTCAAAAATGTCAAAATGTTTTCCGCCTTCTTGGATCCAAAAAAGTATCTCAAAATCGGGCTCAGAGCCACCAAATTACTCGAAAATGACACCCATAAACATTTTTAGTGTCAAAATGTCATCCGCCATCTTGGATCCAAAAAATTATGCCAAAATCGGGCTCAGAGCCACCAAATTATTCGAAAACGACACCATAAGCATTTTTAGTGTCATAGTGTCAAAACATCGTCCGCCATCTTTGTGCTCGAAATTCCGAGTTTTCTTATGAAATTCCCCTGGGATAAAATCAACGGGATTTTCAACTGAAATCCCACGACTTATTTACTTATTCATATAAATAACTAGTTATTAGTTACCAAAGTACTCATCACTATTCTCATCTAATTTTATGGTTTTAAATCCCGGTACCGTGGAAATGTTGGGATAGAAGCATGATAGAAGTATAGAATAGCATCCACAAAGACTCGTAGATGTATCAAAATTAACCTTTAACAACAAAGTAATAAGAACGACGGTGGATAGCATCCATCGTGAATGACACCTACTATAGCCGGTACGTAAATCCAGGTTATAAATTATAAACTTCGTGTATGCCAAATTTTATCGAAATCTGTTTAGCCGTTTTAGCGTGAAAGAGTCACAAACAAACACGCTCTCACAAACACTAGCATTTTATAATAATAGTAGGATAATAACAGAATAGAGTAGATTAAAGTCAAAAAACTGTATCACCTGCATACTAACTACGAGTGGAAACTGACATTGTGACGTCACACGCGGCTCGGCCTTGTTCGGGAACTGTCGGTGTGTTTTCGGTGCGGTACTCGACAATCAATTTTCAAATCGGTATAACTCGTTAATTATAGCGAATAAAAAAAAACTAAAAATACTTTTCTTACAAAACTCATATATGATCTTTCCATTGATGACAAAAAAAAAATTGATTCAAAGACTCAATTTAGGCCACAGTCTAGAACCATGCAGTTTACGCAATTTGTAAGTAGGTACATACATACGTATTGAAAAGACCAGGGTGGGAATTTTTGGGTTGCTTGCTTGCTTTTCTGAAACACTTATGGTTCACGCTAGCAAAGTCACGGACAAAAAATAGTATACAATGTTTATATATACATATAAATATACTAACCTGGACCACTTTACATTTCTTGACGTTAGGAGTGTCGTTTCTAGAGAATAGTGTTTCTTTCATTAATGTCCAGCGTCCTACATGCGGGGAAGCTGCTTTGTACCCCAGGCTAGTACTCTTCCCAGTGTAGTATACCTAAAATAAACAGTAATTGCGTCATTGTATTAGAACTTTAGTATACCAAACCACACACAAAATATAATTCCTTCGTTTTTTATGACCAGAATCCAGAACACAACAGGTTATTACTCAAAAAATTACAATTGCTAATAAGAAAAGTGCTCCTGTTAATCTTTAATCTTAACACAGTACAAACCGAAGTCGCCCTCGCTGTCTGTACGCTTAGATCTTCTAAACTGCGCAACGGATTTTGATACAGTTTTCACCAATAGATAGAATGATTCAAGAAAAAGATTTATATGTAGGGACGGGTCACTGGTTTATGTATAAATTAAAACATACCTTTCCTGAATTAGTAGTGAGCAGTCCAAAGTCCTGTCCTGTACAGATCCCTGAAAGGGGGTCTTCGTCATCGTCATTCAGCTGCATGGCAACCGGCGCATCTAATTCAAATGTCCTCCTAGACAAACCGTCTTCGAAGGGGGCTCGCCCTAAAGCCAGCGTCCTTCTTCTTAACAAATGGACATTGAGTTCTTTGCGAGAACTCAAGATGATAGGAGTCGTCCCCTCAGGACGTTCCGAAGGTGGGTTAACATCGTACATCCGGATCGTTAGACTATCCTAAGAAAAAAAAAACTTTTTTGACATATGTACCAACTTCACGTGTCTATGAAACAATATTCGCAGAGCATTACACCGCGTGTCACTGCAAGAAATTATTTAGCAAAAGTACAATACTCACAAAATTGGTTAGTAGAATTAATCCAAGTTGGTTGCCGTCCGTAAAGACAGCCGATTTAGGTTCGATGGGAGCAGGTTGACCAGGCTCCAATCTTATCACATTTTTAACTTCAAATGTCTCTTTATCAATTTCATAAACTTCAGTCTTTTTCCTTCCAATTCTTACGTAAAGCTTATTCTGCAAAACAAGCATAGTGAGCACATCATTTTATATGTTATAACCAATTCAGAAACGAAACAACTTCGGTTTAAAATGCTGATAAATTATAAGAAAACCAAGACAAACATTTGGATTAACTCACCTTACAATAACCTAGCCAGCCGTGTCTATCACTAGCGAAGAAATCTGGTTTGTACAAATAAACATGTTGCCTAATTGAACTGCCATAGCCTGAGCCAATCTTGAGGAGGCCCTTGGAAGTAAAGACATAAAGGAAACAGCCGTCGGAGACGAGGGCACGGACCACTAACTCTCCAGCGCCCGTCATCAGCTGCGGCGGGAGGTCTACGGGGAAACTAGTCACGAGAGATTGGTGCGGGACGCCATAGTTCAGCCACTGGTTGCGGGACGGAGGACCTAGAATTATAGATTGAACACTGCGTTGCAGAGTTGTTAGGTTTGCTGGCACCTGAAAAAAAAGCAATGTATTACAAAATAAAATAGGGCATCGCAAACTGTAAATAAATTTTAGTACTAAAATACCTGAAGATATTGCTCAGATAGTACAGGAGCAGACATGATGAGTGATGCTACAGCATTCAATATTAGCTCTGATTCACCTCTAGCAACAGATAATGCTATAAGACAGGAACTGCTTAGTGCTGTTAGAGGTGTTGGGGTGTCAGCCTGACCTAGAGGCCCGCTGCCACTTGCAACTTCAACCAACATTGCATGCAAGTTTGATATTATCTGAAATATTAATAAAAAAAAGTTATATAAATCGAAAAATAAAAATTCTAACCTAATGTAATGAAGTAATATAGACATGTCAGTACTTATTTAGAACGCCAGTACAATGAATATTCATCATTTAGAGGGCAAATATAGATATTAAGACAAGCGGATGAGTAAATCTGAAAAAGATAGCGCATCTAGACATATAGACAAGATTTTTTTCCATTTGTGGTATGGAAATCTTAAAATCGACACGACACTGACATCTTAATTTAATTCGCAGTGACAATATACCTCAGTAGGTTCTTGTGCCAGCTCCTCTGGTGCATGGCCTTGAAGAACATCAAGAAGAGCTTTCAGAGCATGCTCACAGAAATGAGCGTTGGTCAAACGAGCCTGAGATATTAAGGAGAACACTGTACGCAACCCAATGCCTGTGATCTATAAAATAAAAACATAAATCGTAATTAAGTACAAAAAGCTTCCAACACACATTTCGTTTACTGTTTTTGAGCAAGTATCTTGAGTGCAAACCTCATGTAACAAAATAAATATTTATTATGTAAAAAAATGCAACAGCAGAGACAGGTATTACACTAGACTTTTCAATTCATTAACATGTACCTTTGGTAGCTTAGCTATGGGAACTTGGGAAGAAAGATCATCATTATCACTGTCATCTGAGAACTCTGATACCAATCCATGAAGATTTTTCCACCGACTAAGCACAGATCTTCGAACAGTAGCATATACTGCAAACTGAGAAGGGTTGCCCAAGAGTGCCGGGGCAAAGCAGACAGCAAGAGCATTAGCAGCCTTCAGTCTTCGTAATTTTTCTTTTTTGCCAAATTTTTTCTGTCCTTTCTTTTCAGATTTCCTAAGGCATTAAAAATATTTATTACCATATTAATGTATACCAATCTCAAGGTTTTGTTACTGGATAGCTAAAAACTAAACAATAGTTATTTATGATAACAAAGAAAGAAAGAAGAAAGAAAACATTTTTTGACACAAAACGACACATAAAAAATAAAATAAAAAACAAAAAAGAACATTTCAAAAAACAAATCATGTGCCGCAAGTGCCAAAAGGGCCACACTCAGCATATTGCTGCGGCAGGCCGCAGCGCTGATTTTCAGTGTGACCCTTTTGCCTAAAACTAAACCTAAAAACTAAAAAATTCCGACGACGTCACGAACGTCAGAGACAGTGGGAAGGAAAAACAAATCATAGTACATCAATTTGTATACATAATAGGCTTAGTGACAGCCCAAAAACTAGCAGGCCACAATAATCAATCATACAATATTATTATCTGATATTATAATAACAATATAGGTACTTAATTCATAATAGAAGGCCATAGCTGTTTAGTGGTTTGTCGATTGTGGGTTCAAACAGGCTTGCACTTAAGTTTTTGGGAATTTATGTGCAAACTTATATTTATAATTAACACAAGCTTTTCAGTTATGAAAAACAAGACACCTAAGCAAAGTGGTATGTGTGTAAGCACTCCGCCCTGGATTCATGTTGAAACCAAAACCCAAGCCCTCCGATCTGAGAGGAGGTCTATACCTAGCAGTGGAAGGTGTGATGAAACGTCTCCTACGATAAACATAGGCTAAAATCAGATTTTTTACTGCCAAGCATTTTATTAGATTCATCTAGCACACAAGTTTGCAACAAAAGGCTGCCACTGCTTATTTCTCGGCCTGTTTAGCAATTTAAGTATCTACTTAGTAAAAATACAAACCTAGTGCCACTCCAACATAATGTTCGAAAATATTTTTTATAATTTTCTGGTATCATACATGAAAGCTCAGGCACTTGGATTCTGGTCGCCATTGTGAGTGCTATCGTCTATTTCAGCAAAATCATAACTCATACACAGTAGATGAAGATAACCTGTAAAATACACATTTGATTTTATGATAATAGGATTAAGTTATAGAAGTAACCTAACCAAAAGGATATAAAACATGTTCGGTATTATGACAATAACCTAGCATTTGACGATTGGAAGGTGTAACACTTTGACAGTGAATCAGATACTTAACAAATTTTATTCAAAGCGTTTGTCAGCTAAGCTTGCTCAAACCCAAAACATACCGCAGACTGCGAAATATAAATCGCTGCAGCAACTACAGCCACGATAAGTGAAAGAAGTAATGTTTCGACATTCGCAAAGCCATAACTTAATTTAAGTCAAGAAGACTTTCGCTTAAACAATTTTCTTCATAAAATATTATAATACTTTATTGATAACTGCAGTTACTACTTGCGATCTTCAATAAGTAGAAGTAGTCGAAAATTCTTCGTGAATCACATAATTATTCTGTTAAAATTGTACCGGTACCTGGGTGCACCAAAGCCGCATTTTGATTGTTTTTGGTAAACTAAGTATTTCAAACTCGGCGAGCTTTGTGTAAAGTTTATCGTAATGTCAAAAAATCAATAAACACACGAAGCTAATGCGGCCCGTACAATTAAAAACCGGTAATAATCGGTAAAAGCACAGATTATATAATAGTTCTGTAAAAGTGCCTACACTGAACCATACTGAACCGTCTAATCTAATGCTTGCGCTACATACTCGACGAGAGCCTTGCAATGGAAATTTAAGAGGAAAGAAAGAGGTAGTGTCAGGCCAAATTCTCCAAAATTGAAGTTAGCATTGATACGAGAGTGAGATCGACGGTGTGAGTTCAAATTCGTATTTCGTAGGTAGTCTTTAGTCGTAGTAGCTCTTTTGTAGAACTAATATTTAAAAGGAGTAACCAAATGAACGGATTTTTTGGAATTGAAAATTAAAAGTGTATGTTACTGACGCTTTGCAAAATTAAATATTACAGAAAACAACAATGCAACGTCCATGTATGTGGGAGTCTGACTTGATTTTATGACAGACATAAATAATCCATTTATTTTGTTGGTATTTACAGGTTTTCACATTTTGTAGGTATTTGTTTATTTACAGGTTAAAATAGGATATTTGCTAATGTTCACACTTCACAATAAAACCAAATGAATCCATCCATCAGTTGTTGATGTAGAACAAAAAATAGTATTCGTTCTAGTTTTAATTGGCAAGTGGCACGAGGATAGATACATTATACACAAGAATAGTGTACAGTTACCGGCCGTAAATATTGCACTTCGGTCTTTGCAAAAAGATAATTAGCGTCACGAAGTTAAAGCGAGACAGCGCTGAAGCCGAAATTAGCCGAGAAGACCGATGTGCAATCGTAATGGCCGGGTAATGTACTATATTAACTACTAGAGTCTGGCAAACGAAAGCGAGACCTGAGAAAACGCGGCAAATTCAAAAAAATTACATGTGGTATTACTAACTATTTTTCATTTCGCAGATTCCTTGAATATCTTCAAGATTATCTGTAAACATAAGCAACGGTATCATCATCATCATAATTATGGTCAATACATCAAATAATCAGCCAACAAGGATTAAGATTACATAGTCATAGGTACTAACCTAAAAAATCCGACATCGCATGTAAACATTGTTGTTTCTCTTCGAAAACAACTTCTTTCTCCTCCTGTTTTTGCTTGAACTTACTGATCGTGGTACGTAGCAGCTTTCCCACATTACTTTTTATTGTTTTACCCATATATTTTGCGGGTGGTAGGGCCTTGTGCAAGGTCCGTCCGGATAGCTACCACCATCGTGCTTGCACTGCTGTGTTCCGGTGTGGAGAGTAAGACAGCTGGGGAAATTACGGGCACAAGAGGCATTTCATCTTAGCCCTAGCTAACCTAGAAAGGTTGGCAACGCATCTGCAATCCCTCCGGGGTTGCGGGTGCCTATGGGCAGTGGAGATCGCTTACCATCAGGTGACCCACTTGCTCGTTTGCCTTCCTATTCACATAAAAAAAATGAAAAAAAAATACGGCAAATTTAAATGACAAATAATTGAGTTCACAAAATCAAAACAACTCGAACCAAAGACTTTGACTTACAGAGTAATAATGTTGCCATATTAAAACTTTAAAGAAAATCCAGGCATAGAATAAGTAAGAACATAGTAGAACGGAATCTCCCGCTCGCGGCCGGACTCAAGGTCACGATTTACAGTACTTGTTAAACGAGCGGCTCAGTCAGGCTGCCTGCCACGGCCTGCGTCGCCGCACGCGCGTTTGGCATTTTTGCGCGTTCCGTCCCGTAGGTAGGTACTCATCTTGGAAACAATAATTACAATGGTGTCAAGTTATTGTGGTGTATTTGGGTGTATGAATAATGCAAAAACGATGCCACACTTAAGTTATTTTAGTTTGCCCAAAGATGATGAGCGGTAAGTAATATTTTCTAAATATTTTTTCGTTTTCGTACCTAATTAATCAAAAATATATTGAACAGTTCTTTTTGTGTAGCCAATTGTTGCACCCAATGGTTTAAAGTAGGTACCTACAGCATTTTATTGCTTTCGCATCTTTTCGTCAGATCTTCAATAGCCCCGCCACCGGTCGTTGACCATTTCTCGCTCGCTAAAATAATGATTTTAAAGTAAATAAAAACTTATATTTTAGCGATATATATTGCTTTCTTTTTTTATATTATCTTTAGACGTAAGTATAATATTTAACGGTAAGCAACCCTAGCAATACGCCTGGACGACAGAGGGGCGTAACGACGTGAAGGGGGAAGTAGGTATATAAATGGCGGCGTTTTGGACGCGGTCAAAAGAGATTCCCTTCTACCCTGTTATTATCTATTCTATGATCCAGGTCACGCTTTCGTTTGCTAGACTAAAGCCTCAATAAAAGGATACCTATGGGGAATTCCCCGTAAGCCTTAGATTAGGCGCGCACAGAAAACACTTTGTCACAGCGGCAGTCTCACTGTCTTTGCAAAAATAAAAAAGAGAGATCCGACTGCCACCGTGACAAAATGTCACCCAGTGCGCACCTAACTTTAGATCTTGCATCAATAATCACGACTGTTGGATTTGAGTGACAACTTATTACTCATACATAAGTTAAGTATCAATCTGGGGTGCGTGTTGGGTTACCTCCTCGTGTGGTCAAGAGCTGCGGTTCGTTTTTGGATTCGACTTAGGGGAAGAGCAGTGCTTGGTCCAGTGCACCTTGGGCATCGGTTAATGATTTCCTGGCAGATTCTGAAGGATATAATTATCTGTTGGCTAAGAGTCTGTCAGATACAACTTTGTCCACTACTTCACATAGTTGATCCCTGGGATATGCACATTAAATTTAATAAGTATAGTCAACTCAAAATTAGTGCATCACTTTAGTGCATCGTCGTAGTAAGGTAACTAACCATCCACCGACAGTTGAATGAATGTGTCATTATATGTCACAGTTGTCACAGCGGCAAGGCTCTTAAATGATCTTATGATCACCGATTAGACTGTACAATTACACCTAAATAAAATTGACTGAAATAAATTTATTCACAAATATACTACATTATCAAAATAGCCCAATACTTTCATGAAAATATTTAGGTTTCTCACTATTACATTCACACACTCATGGAAATTGTGCCTCCTTACTTTATTCCTTGTTTTGTTTAAATACCTGTTTCCACATGCACTTTTACCGGTTTTTAGCGGTAAAGTACTGGTGTTGCACAACCCTGTCGCCGCGCCATTGTGGTGGTGGTAGGTGTTCATTCAGTTTGTCATTATGCCCTGCTTGTGTGTATTTTATTAAGTTTAGGGGCATTAATGAATATTTTTGTTACAAATGTTTTAGAGGAAATTAAGAACAGTGACAATAATGCGTGCCGATTCTTTTATACCAGACTAACAGACATCATTGAGTCACCACGGTTAGTTGAAATTAATGGCTGAGGTTATTTGTTGTGACCATAGTTAGTAAGTATAACGTACGTATCTGCAATAATTTCTCATTAGCGATTGTTAAAATTCCCATTGGTTTTTTAGATGTTAAACACTATAGGAGATGATTTATTTTATGCAGCAGAATTTTCAAGATTTTGCCTTAACACCATCTGTAACTTACTCAAAATACTCCCGTACATTGTCGGTTATTGGCGTTGATCGTGAGCCACAAAGAAACATAAGTTTGGACTTACTTATTTACCTTGTGGCGTAAATTATAATCTGGTACTGCTTCATTATTATATTATTGTGTAATCTTGTCTTATTGATTCCTGTAAACATCAATAACCACTATTTATAAGACACACACAGAACATGTGTCTATTTCACGGCATCTCTTCTAAATTAATCATAATCATAACATAGTGCATATTGTACATAAAATTACTGGCTGGATAAATTACTTTACATTTTAATGTTTTAATTACTTTAATTTTAGTTGGTTCTTGTCTAATGTTCTTTTTTATAGATTTGTAATATTTTGTTACAGTTTTGTTATACTTTTTTATTGATTCAAGTATTCATGTACCTACTTCTATTTTTTAATTAGTGTGGATTCCAAAAGTGATATGTTAATATTCTACGAGAGATACAGTTTACAGAAAGTAAATAAGGAATCTTTTTATGGTGTTCTGGCCCAGTTCAAGTCAAACTGTCTCAGAGATCACAAAATCATTGAAAGAGCTTAAAAAGGTACATCAAAAAACTTCCAAATAAAACAGTACCTATAAGTAAAAAAAGAGAATTAATAAATTTCTTCAATTCCTGTAGACCCTTTTGTACTACACGAATATTTGTGTGTGACTCATAAGTTTAACATCTTCACTGTAGGGCGACACTTTCTAAAATCAATAGGAAGCTAAATAATTACTTCTATATTCACATGAAGGTACTACAAAATGCAATTTCAATCAATGTCAAGGAATAATTAATTGTCTTTTTTAAGTCTATCAATCATGAAGTGTCATACCAACAAAAAATCTTGCAATCTGATTCTAACTTTGTGATTATTTGTGTTGAAAATAGAGACTGGACTTGAACATTTTGAACCTTTGATTAGGCCTTGCACTGTGCTCATGTATGTGTATCGTCAACCTAGAAATTCTTTTACTACCCTATGATTCAACGTCATTTAAACAGCTTAAAACATCAAAGACTATTTTCACTTCAAGTCAAGTCAATGTGACATTCAGCCTTGTAGTGTATTTTTTATAGTGTAGGAAGTGTCATAGAAAATGGCAAAGCACTTACATGATCAACTACACAAAGATTATTTTACTTTTCAAATATGAAAAAAATACTCAGGAAGATAATCTGACTATGTTATAAGTAAAATAGTAAAAAAGGTTGTTATAACTGTAGTATTCTGGCCTGATTCTAATTAGGAAAAGTAATACTGATCCAAGATGAGTAATGCTACTAGTATTATCGTATTATATTTCTCTCAGACTGTCACACATACATGTACATGTTTTGAATAAAGTTGTTTATCTATCTGTATATGTCCGTGACAGGCTTCTTCAGGCCAGTCCCTGAGCAGGGGCAGCAATGGAGGGCGGCGCGCGCGCGCTCGATGTGCTCCCGCTGTTGCACGAGCGGGCGGCGGCGCTAACCGGCGGCCGCGACCGTCGCGGGGGGCCCATCATATGGTTCCCGGCGAACTCGCGCCGCGACCGCATCGCGCCAGATGACTATAGACGACTTTTGCACTATTTGATCAGTATACCGAGGTATTTTAGCAACTATACCAACTGACAAGTTATTTCTAATTCTATTTGTTTTATTCCAACCCTGCAAAACTATTACACTTTGTGAAACCTTCAGTTTCTAAAATTTTCCATCAGTAGAAAATCGAGTTTCGCGAATGTTATGCTCAAATTTATATATTTAATTATATAATATACATATATTTAATTACTGAAATGGATGCTAAAAAAACTTAATTAATTATTTGAATTATAGTTATTTCCTGATAAATGCAACAGAAACAGGTGTTACAGTGGCAAAATTATAAAAATTAATTAATTTAATCAGTTTTAGATTAAATTAATATTAGAAGGTCTTTTTAGAGTTCACATACCTACTGTACAAATGTGTATTCAATTGCCAATTAAAAGAAATGGTCTCTGAATTCTTATGCCCACAAACATAATAAAATAGATGAGAGGTAACATCATCAATTTATATTTCATTCAACAAGCTAACTAACACATCTAATTTGTTACAAGTTTAATTGTTTTTATGGGCACAGGTTATTGCCCATTCTTAATACTGGTATCTATGAAGCCACTGCCTAATTGGTTGTATCCTTTTCTGCAGGCAACAAACAATAGCTTGTTGCATTATGGGAATGTACTGTGTAGTTTGATACTTCATTGTTAAGGCTTTTCCTGTAGAAAACATACATTGCAGTTGCAGCTTGCAATTCAGTTTCATTTGTATGTTGAACATTAGAGTCAGAATAAATATGATGTTTTTGTTACTTTTGTAGTGATGCTGTGAGGTCACATGGCTATACAATTCTAATTGATATGAGGGGCTCAGCATGGGCTGCCATCAAACCTATTCTAAAAGTTCTCCAAGAGCACTTCTCGTCATCCGTCCACCAAGCACTTGTAGTTAAACCGGATAATTTTTGGCAAAAGCAACGTACTACTATAGGAGCTCATAAGTACAAGTTTGAGGTAAGTTTAGTTCTGAATGATTTATTTTAAATTTAAATCAAAGACAAAATAAAAATATTACTTACATGCTTTGTTTCAGGCAACTGTGATTAGCTTAGAAGCACTTCCAAAAGTCGTAGACAGCTCGCAACTGACACCAGATTTAGATGGTACTCTTCAATATGATCATGCACAATGGATAGACTTGAGACTAGTAAGTTCCCTTAAACATTAAATATTTGTCAATCATATTTACTAATTAAAAAATTGTTAACTTTGTATTGGCTCTGTATTTATTTAATACGAAATTTTATGTTTTTATAGGCTTTAGAGGAACTGATGTGGCAGGCTGGCGAACTCCTGGATAGACTTGACGATTTGCAAGAAGATGTCGCCAGAGCGGACTTCGCGGATGACGTTACAGGTGCTCGTCGGGCCATAGACGCGCACGCAGATATAAATAAGCGATTGGCCAAAGTCCCCGTGGACGAACTTGAAGCGCAAGGTAAGTAAATATAAAGGTCTCTACTAAATAAATATTGCATTTATTTTTAGTTACTTTCAGTTTGTTTTGGTCAAACTTTACAAGCTAAACATTCCACCATCTGACTAATAAGTAGTAAATAATGAGCGTATTTAACTAGAACAGAAAAGTAATAGTGGTTTTCCGTTTATAATTCGAAGCTACTTGCATGAGCAATACATTTCTTGAGAGACTATGAGAGTGCCAAATGTTTCGCACAAACAATGTATTCCTTAAGCATCAGCTTATGCTTCACCAATTGTGTCACTAGCGAGTCTAGCGCAAAATATTTTTGGGTGCGTTTTATAATTATGTTATTTTAATGAGTAGTAGTAGGTCTGTATCATATTTTTTTTGGAGTTATCCAAAGCGTGCCCAAATCCTATTCCTCCTACTAAGCTTCAGATGTCACGGTCAATGACTTTCTGGTTTGTCATAATGCATTCTGCAACAGGTAGGCACTTGAAACTTTTGCAGTGTATAATCTAATACATATTTTAAAAAGGAAACATATGATTCTTTGTTTTTTTTTTTTGCATTGAATAGGCTTTAGAGCCTAACTACCGTACCAATTTAAAAAATTCCTCCACCATTTCATTCTATATTTAATTTTGCACGAAAGAAGTCGCAGGCAACAGCTAATACCATTTATATGTATTGCAAAAAGTATCATAGGGATGGTCCCCATTCAAAAAACAAAACGTGTTTTACGATAAGGTTTTAAATTTAAATAATAAATAATTTTGAAGTATTGTTAACTTGGCCGTAATGCCCCATATAAAACTCTCGGGCTATTTTTTTTTTCATAAAACCCTAGGGCGGTAAGTAACGCCCGCGCCCACGACGACGGCAGTGGCCCACGTCTGCCTAAACGCCGCGTCTCCAGCACGCGGTTTTTCTGCCCTATAATTTTATTTTCAATACATTTGCTCGTATAAATCACTTTCAAAAGATGTGTACATGGCTCGTAAGTTAATTTTACCGCACTAGTGCGATTTTTTTACAGTTTTTTATTTTATTTTCCATTTTAAAAGTTTACAAGCAGAGTATTTAAATGACAAAAATAAAAAATGTCGACTTATACGCAGAAAAAAGTATAAATAATATAAATATACAAAACTAAGTAATGAATTTGCAAAATTTATTGTAATTACTATAAACTGTAATTTAATTACCTCAGATTTTAATGATTTCCACCTTTTATTTATTCGAAAAAATCGCGGTGGCTGAATGCGTCGAACCTTTGCCTGATAATTTTAGTTAACCTAATTAAAAACAAAACTTACGCATGCGCATTACGGTACACGGACGCGCCATTTTTGTAAAAATTTGCGTTGTCTTGTGTTGTTGATTATAGTGTAGAAAAACCAAACAAAATGAGTTCTTCAAGTGATGAAGTCGACAATAACATGGAATTAACTCCGCCCGATATTTTAAGTAAGGCGCAAATCGCGCAAAATAGTCTTTTGCCATCAAAATCTCGGGAAAGGTATTTATTCTTCAATTTTGTGTTATTAATTGCCTATTTTCTCACAAATGTATTGAAAAACGTCGTATGATACACGGTTGGCAAGGTTTTACAAACCTTACTTACCAACTATAACTATCATTTACTCGCAAATGTGATGAAAAACATTGTATTTTTCACGGGCGGTAGGGGAATTACGAACCTCGACTCAGACTCGACTCATTCCTTACTTACCGCCCTTAATACACAATGTACTAATTGATTTTAATGCTACGTATTAAAAAATATTCATAACAAGAATTAGTGCTTAGAACGGTTGAATAGCCACAAAACGGGTTAATTAACTGCTTGAATAAATTGTAACTTGTTGTATAACTTCGGTTTCAGTTCACTTGCTCCCGTCACTGGTTGTATTTCATAACAGCAATAAAATTGTAAGGCATCATATCAGTAGTGTCGCGCGATGAAGGAACTGACAACATGTGTTTTGACTGCTTGTGGTTTTTCGATGATGGTAGTAAAGCTTATTCAAATCTCAAACGTAGTTTACACCTGTTGAGTGCTTAATCACGAATTTATTTTGTTTTTTATGTGACAATCTAAATCATATTTATTAATATTCATATGTATTTAGTGCAATTAGAGTATTTTTTATCAATTTGTTTACGACGATTCGGACAAACGAAGTTAATTTTGTGTTTAGATTCGGTTGGGTTAGGTTACTTGGTGCATTTATGGGCAACACTATTTTTGTTTGTTATAATAACAGGGGAGCGAGTTCTCCAGCGGCTTGAAGCAGCTGAGGCAGCGTGCTCGGAGGCGAGCGGCAGCGGCGGCGAAGCAGCAGCTTTCCACTGCGGCTCGCCGGCGGCGGTGCGCGCGCAGCTCACAGCGGTCCGCTCCGCTCACGCGCATGCGCACAAACTCTGGCAGCATAAGAAAATACAACTAGACCAGTGCTTCCAGTTGAGACTCTTCGAACAGGATTGCGAAAAAATGCTTGAATGGATCGTCAATCATAGAACTGCATTCCTGGCAACATACGTTGAGATCGGCCGTTCCTGTGCGGGCGCGAAGCGTCATCAGGAGGAGCATGCTAGGTACGTCGATATAATATCTAGGAAGTAATACTCTTTACTTATTTCAAATTTTGTTTCAAAATGTTTGTTTTTAACTTAGATTTGCTGCGGCGTGCACGGGAGGAGGGCGGCCGAGCGTGGCGCGGGTGACGACGGCCGCGCGGCGGCTCGCCGACAAGCGGCACTACGCTGAAGCGCAGATCACGGGCCTGGCTCACCGGTTGGAACGCGCTTATAAGCAACTTTCTGCTGGTAACACTTATTTCATTCAAGTCAAAGATAAATAAATACTTTAATTTGATTCGAAATTTGCTTATATCAGATCATCTTTTAAAAAGTCGTGCATAGTCATATACGGTCACGGCATTCGTGATTTAACATTAATAGTCGGTGGCATAAATTATTGGCCATGAAATCGCCAAATATCAAGAATAAAGTATTTTGGCATCTGTCCCATTTTTATATCAGGTCTCGAAGAACGGTCTGCGGTACTGTCGCTGTCGGTGGTGTTCCACCACAAGGCGGAGGCGTACGCGTCGGCAGTGGGCGGGTGGGGCGCTCAATGCGCGGTCGCCCTGCAGCTGGCGACGGGCCAGGGCGGCGCCCCGTGCGGCGACCCGCGCGCTTTGGAACAGCACGCGCAGCGCCATCGGCAGCTCTATGAGCACATGTGCCAGGCCTACACTGAGGTATGCTAATATCTATAAATTACATAACATTTAAAAAGTTAGACCCCCTAGGCCTAAACCTAGACGTGCGACGTAATTCTTTGAAAGGACCGTGCACATCCAATGCAGCTATGACCACTGTTTTGCCAAAGTAGGCTCATGTTATAAATATTCTTGTAAATCGTCAGCTATCTTCAAAATTTGTCACTGATGGCATGATTTGTAGTCATCCAAGAAATTCCTGTACCACCCTAAGATTCGATGTCAATTTTTAACGGCTTAGGATGTCAGACTATTTTCATTTCTAAGCCAATATGACAAAAAACTTTTGTTGTATTTTTGTGATATAGGAACAGTCATAAAAATGGAAAAGAAGAAACGAGAGAAAATCAAATGGGTTACTTTAGTATTTTGGTCTACTTACAGGTCCATTCAACAAGTAAAAAACTGCTGTATCAGCTAGATCACCTAGTTCAAGTGTGCCATCAAACGGATCCTGCTGATATGGTATGTAAATTAAAATAAGCTGATGTTTGACAGGTGGTATTAAGCGATAATAATGTTGTGTTTTATATTCAGAGCGACGGTACTGTGAGCACAGCGGGTAGCAGCGGAGGCGACCCGGCAGCTGACTATAGTTCCGGGGCGAATCACGTGTTGGCCGTCATACATCAGATTCTGGGACATCATCGAGCTCTTGAAGCTAGATACCACCAAGCTAGGCTCAAACTACATCAAAGACTCGCTTTACTGTTGTACAAGGAAGATTGCAGACAAGTTTTGGATTGGCTCGCAAACCACGGCGAAGTGTTTTTGCAGAAAAACACGGGCATAGGAAGGAATCTCCATAAAGCTAGAGTGTACCAGAAATCTCATGAACATTTTGAAAATGTCGCTCAAGTAAGTATAGTAATTTCTTTATTTGTGAGTAGAAAAAAATAGTAATTAATTAGGATCTCTGATTAACGCATTCGCTGCCAGCTGCCAAACTCTAGACGTATTCAGGTGCCACTGACGCACATGTGCGTTCAAATGCCTGTAAAATTGTGACAGCGGCACTGGGCATTTGCGTCGGTGGTAGAGAATGCGTTAATGCGCTAGCGCTGCGTGACACACGTCGCAATTTGAGTTACCTTGCCTTCCTTTGTCAGTTAACATTTCTGGACTTACAATACAAGGCTGCATCAATGTCAAAATTCTATGTTAAATGCGAGTTGTTCAGTCGAAATTGTTTGAACATCCTTCAACAGCTAATCACGAGGCTGCGACTTTCTTTGTGTCATGATGGCGCATTTATTTACGATTTGTATCGGTTACCTCAGAACACGTACACGAACGCCGAAAAGCTGCTCGCGGCGGCGGAGGAGCTGGCGCGGTCGGGCGAGTGCGACCCCGAGGAGGTGCTGGGGGTCGCGCGCGAGCTGGAGGCGCACGTGGCCGCGTTCGCCGCGCGGGTCGACCGCCGCCGCCGCCGCCTCGACCTCGCCGTGCTGCTCTACACGCACGAGAAAGAGGTTACTAAAGACATACTTAATGACAAATCTGCTCTGTATCAAGACTTCTTCGCATATTCGCTACATCTTAAATCATCATTTTACTGAGTACAATACAAATTGAATTGCAATATTCGCCTTAAAACCAAAACATCGAATAGTTAGTTCAATATTTGTCTTCTGTCTTAGCTGGTTCAATGGCTGGAAACTCTTCGCGGCGGCGGTGGCGTGTGCGCGGCCGACGACAGTCCGGAAGCGGCGCGCCGAGCGCTCGAGCAATGCGCGCAACACCGTGCCGCTAGCCTTGACGCCTGCGCAGCTACCATCGCGCAAGGCGAGGCTCTCATGCAAGACCTCAGGTAAGACTGATACCCAAAATTATTTAGGCTTAATTTCAAGTAAATCTTATTTGTTAATGACGTGCCCAGGGCTCATATAGCGGTACAATTTTAGAAACGGATTCGACATAAATACCTAAATATCAATTTGTTCACGTAACAGAATAGGAAAGATGTGAGGAACAGGAACACAATTTAATTCATTCTCGATTAATATATTATAACGTTTTTTTCGTAGCGTGGGTTGTTCAGTACAATAGTTCATGCTTGTTGCCAATCGCAAGACACGCAGATTCGTGTCCTGCTGTTTAAAGCGATTTTTGAAAACTTCCTAAATATATTTTTTCCTTATAAAGAAGTTAAGTTAAAGTGTCTGATGGATTGACTTAAAGCAAAAAAATCCTCAAAATCATTTATAGGGGTGTTCAGTTCAGTAAGACCAGCTGAAGTATTATCTCGGTTTTAAGAACATACCAGTTGCTGCCCGTGACTTCGTCCGCGCAGAGTTAAATATACACACAAATAATTTGGCTTTCTATATTGGTAAAAGAGTTTTTAAAATCGGTTCAGTAAATCCAGAGATTTTCCCCTAAAATGTCACAAACCTCTTTATTATATTAGTTTAGATAGATATCGACTTGCGTCGTCCTCTGTGAAAATAGAGGTCCGTGGTACCAGTATAATATAAACCTGTAAAATTTATTTTATTTATTTAAAATTTAACTGGAAACATGCTGTACGTCACTTTTTTCGCTTGTGGCTTCACGCGGTGTCCCCATGTTTTGTAGACACAATTTTCACATAATTTCATTTCATATAATTTTTTTCACAGAATATAATTAGAATATTAAATCTAATATTTTCATTTCATATACTCTTCATTTCAATGAAACATATAATTGGGTACCTTAAGTTTTATGAAGTGTTCCATATTATATTTTTTATCGATAGAAGACTTATAATGTAGCTCACTGCTGTAGATAGATATTTTTTTGCTCTTGCCGTTCTTTTGCAAAAAAAATTTGAAACTTTGTTTTGGCATACCACACGTTAGAGTAGATTTTTACGTTTTGTGCCATGGTCTCTTTTATTAAAAAAAAAAAGGTCGGATTGACAGCCATTGTCAAATGTAGCCCGTGTAGCCGTTACAACTACGAGTTCGTTTGTACGCTGTGTTCCCATCTAGTGCCAATTGTTTCTGTTGCTCTCAAATATTTATCAACGACTTCTGCCTGACCCTGGATTTTGTAGTACCCGCATCTCACGATGACTTCTGCATCACTATTTTACGGAATCGAAAGCCTTCACGACGACCTGCGCGCGTAACTTCAGACAACGATACTTCTTTTCACGACGACTACGGATTACTAGCCAAATTGCCCCAATTGAAATGAATAAATGTCTTTTTTCTTTCTTTCTTTCTTTCTTTCTTTAATTGACCAGAAAGATGAGCTCGACAAAGGACTTTGTGCTAGCAGACTCCGGAAGTTTGGATGATACATCATTATTTTAAATTGCCATCTTATTAGAAGTCGACTCATCATTTACACATGTCATGGATTGTTATTGTTATTGACAAGTGACGGCTGTCAGTCCGACCTTTTTTTTTCTTAATAAAACAGACCATGACACAAAACGTAAAAATCTATTCAAACGTGTGGTATGCCAAAACAAAGTTTCAATTTTTTTTTGCAAAAGAACGATATGCGCAAGAAAATATCTATCTACAGCAGTGAGCTACATTATAAGTCTACTATCGATAAAAAATATAATACGGACCACTTCATAAAACTTAAGGTACCCAATTGGGATTGTTCATTTTTTTTAACCCCCCCTTTTTATATTTTTTTTAGAAAATATGGAGCACTTTAAGAAACTGATTTGAATATTTTGTCATTTCATGGCTTAATTTAATTAATATAATTGCTTAAAAAAATCAGATACGACTTTTCGTAAATTATATACGGCCGGCTGAAATAGGCAATTTTCCCACAATCCTTTGTAAATTAAAAAAAAAAATAGTTGTCGTAACTGTTGTGAATGTCATCTCAATGTCTAATATACTGTTTACCTTTGGTTTACCTACAAGCTTATTGTATGTTGCTTTAAATCCTGATCATGGTTATAATGAATTGAAAATTTATGAATGTGGAAGTATGTGGCATTGTGTTTTGGTACCTACTTACACCGAAATGATCCTCGCAACAATATTGTGTACTTATAAACTTTGAAGTATTCAACATTTACTTCGCGACACCACTTTTCTCTTAAATCTCGGATCCGAGCGAACTATTGTTTTGGAGCTGTTTTTAGAGTCATTATTTCAGGTTGGAACGAAGCATTTTCTGTAATTTCCATTATTTCGTTTTAAATCGACCGACAATTTTAAGTTTTCAACAAAACAATATTTACTTTACTGACATTGGGTGACACTGATAACTAGTTTACATATAAATTTAATAGTCAAACTAGATATTTGCCGATTTATTTTTTGGAACTACCAACAGCCGCTCGGTAAGGTCGAATAAAGGTCAAATAATTTTTTTGCAAAATATCCGTAATCCCTGAGTATTTTTGAACGCCAGTAAGATAAAACAGTTCGCAAGCCCCATACTTCGAAATGGTTTTCAAATCAGGATATGTTGTAAAAAAAATTAACAATCCCAATTGTGCAATGAATTTTACTTCGTAGAATAGATTTTTCAAAAGATGACAAAAGGTAGATTTATTATTCACATAAGTTTCGTTTCTAAGGTAAGTATTATTATTAAAAAAACTTGTTTATTGTGAATATAAAATAATACTTAAAAAAAGTAGGTTAGGTTAGGTAAGGTTAAGTTTGAGTGCGGCTGCGCTGAAAACAGCGCCCAGCTCACACTTGAATGAACGGAGAAATTTGGTCTCGATCGTGGGGAGTAACTTGTCCCTTGCAACTATGATAAAAGCCATGACTGAAAGCGTGAATGCGTGGAGAGCGGCGATTTCCTTCTGCGAGGAAGTGATGTCGCAGAAGGAAACCGCCGAGCGGGCCAGGGAGATCAGGTCACTAGCGGACCCTGTGCGCCGCAAGAGAGCTGGGCGCCGGCGTATCGCACAAGACCGCCGGCTCCCACCTTAACTGAGGACCTAGGGTTACGGACACGGGGACATCTGTGACGCCAGGGAATAAGATCCTCGAGAAGAATGGCGTGTTAAGAGGGTGCATCCGTGCTGAGCTCGCAACGTCGCATTTTTGGTGATTTTTTGCGATTATTTCAGATTATATTGAATGAAAGTAACAAATATCCGTCTGTAGTGCACTTCGTTTTTGGTGTATTAATGTGTCTAATGCAATAATTCATCGTGATGGAATTCTATTTTCGTATTAAGCGAGATATAGTATTTTATCCCTTTAATACGAAAATAGAAGTCCATCACTATTAATCATTGCATTGGACACATTAATACACTAAAAACGAAGTGCAATACAGACGGATATTTGAAACTTTCATTCAATTTCTGTGAAATAATCGCAAAAAATCATCAATAATGCGACGTTGCGAGCTCAGCACGGATGCACCCTCTAAAGTGTTCCTAACACGCCATTGATGGGAAAAGAAAACCAAGATTGGCCTTACAGAAGAAGAATCCGGAAACGGATACCGCCTTCTGGCGATGTAACGGGTTATACCGTTCAACCGTTGCGTCGCCAGAAAAGCGGCGAGAAGGAACACCCCGGGGGTTTTAGTGGGTAAAAACCCCACATAACCCCATCGCCTCCCCGTGGTGATGATAAGGTATCTGGTTACAGCAGATTTCCCCTGGGCAACAAAAAAAAAGTAAGGTTAAGTTAGTACTATGACCGGAACAAAAACGAAATGCAACCAGAAAAGTAGTTTAGGTTAGGTTAGAACTGCGATCCCAACAAAAACCAAATTCTACCAAAACGCAGGGCTATGTTGCCTGTAAATCATCCGGCTGAAATGAAAGTAGCAACCTTGTATCTATATAAAATGATTTTCTTTGTAATGACTATTATATTAAGTAAATAATATAAGAATTACTTAATAATATTTGATTTGTCATTTTACCATTTAAGTATTTTAATAAGAAAAATATTGGTCTTAATAATCAATGAATTGATATTATACGAAATGAGTTTTTTATGATTTTATCATTCAATGAAATGAGAATATGAGAAACAATTTCTGTGGAATAAAATTCTATAAAAATATCGTCTACTGTATAGTGTACAACCGGCTTCACGCATCTTCTATTTTGTTTACCAGACTGCGTAAGTACAGTCGAGGGCATAAATGTTTTTGTAGTACATACATATATTTATGCTCTTGACTGTACCTTGCACTGAGCGACCAAAAGAGTCGCGATGACGCACGCTAACCATCCGGGAGTCTATCATATATATCTTCTTCTTTAAATCATATCTTCTCACCTTCCCCATTGTTGTAACTTTAAGGTGCGTGAATGCATATCTAACATACTTAGATTCCGGGGTTCTGCATTTAGCTGCACGTGTTTGTGATAATCGCTCGCATGCGAAGTATGGTATTGTCTGTTGTATAAACTAACTTAGCAAATGGTCTGTCATTTTGCACTTGATTGATTGCACCAAATAGCATGGTACGGTGAAGGTCATCACATCAATATGGATACAAAACAATGTTGCAAAAATATGTATACACCAACCTTATTTTATTTTAATAATAAACGCATATGCGTACCTATATAGGTACATACATATTTTTGCGATTTTGTGGTGTATACACATGGTGCATACACCTGGACTCGTAAGTTTGTTCTTCTTAACATACCATCTCTTTTGAATAATGTGGCTTGTAGATTCTGCATTGGATGCAAAGGTTCTATTCCGCGCCTTAATGGAAGTACATCAAATAATATTATTTAAATAAATACTGATAAATTATTTTTTGTTGGACACTGTATAAGGATTAATGTAACTGTGACAAAATGCCACCCTTAAAAGTAGTAAGGCATGATTGTGTTTTTTCATCCACCCAACTTTCCGTTTGTCGGCGACGGCTCTATTATATGTTAAAAATCTATGTTTTATCAAATAAAAGATTCAAGTGGATAAAAAAATATTTCCCATAAAATATAGTAGGTACCTACAACTTTTTTCTATGCTGTTGAATGGAATGAACAAACACTAGAAATATGTTTCTGGTTATAAATGATGTGCAGCGTCATTGTCTGCAACGAACGCCATCCGTGCGTATTCGTGCACCTTTTGTTTTACGGCGCCATTATCAGGAGGAAATTACTGTTTTCAAAACTACCCCTCTTCTCTTCTTGTTACGAACGGTATCTCGGAATCTATTTAATATGCCCATGGAGTGCTACCTCTAATTATATGGCACTAAGCGTTGTAATAAAACATTTATTCGATTAAACAATTTGAAAGTGAGATGAGTTGACTTGCATGCGTTGCATTTAGTGCGCTTGGATGACCGTTCTCGTGACGAGCCGTGCGGCGTGCATGCACATTTCACTTCCACATGTTATTATTATTACTAAGTAACATTTATAGGTAACTTGTTGAAGCGAGATGTAACGAAGTTAGCACTATCAAGTTCTCGCAGCGCGACCCACTTTCACAAAGATACTGTAGGCGGGGTAGTGCACACCGACTGGGCGATTTTCCGCAGAAAACTATCACAATAGACCACTTCCCTGCAACGTTGCGCGCATTGTGTTAATATATCTCTGGTAACAAAACGGGAACTGCTGATAACTCGTCTCGGATACGAGTGTTCTATTTTAGTTCAGCTTCCAGATTCCATTGTGCATAGAAACAGTACCTGGTTAATTTGACTCAGCGGGCACCAGGCTACACCGAACATGATCTACCAGTTTTAAGAATCGCCCAAGTGCGAGTCGGACTCATACGCAAAGGGTTTCGTACCACCGTACCGAAAATAAACACTTTTTTGGGTAAAGACTTTTAATTTTACTTTATTAAAAACATAATAACAAGTTTTTATAAATAGCAGCCATGTGCACTGTGAAAACTTCAAGTGTCTACAGTAAAAAAGATACAGCCTTGTGTCATACAGACGGACAAAAAGACAGCCAGACAGCAGAGGATTAGTGGTATGGTCCCATTGGGCACTCTTTGTGTACACAATCCTAAAGGTTTCTACGTGAAAAGCATGAACTTATAGAAATGATTAAGTTGTTTTTTGCTATGTTTGGGCAAGAGGCTTTGATGAGCTGTCCGCAAAATATTAACTTTAACAACATTTTGAAGATTTTTTTTATACCTTCAGTCGGTTAGTAAATTTAATAAAGACGAAAACACGTATTGGCTTCTAACTATTTAACGTAGTCTAACAGTTTCTACTTAGCTCGTTAACTGATGCATTATTAAATAAACGGCGCTCACAATTATACAATGTGTCTTACTATTCGCCGGCTACTTAGTTGTAGTCATTCCAATAGTTCATAATGTATAGTATATTATATCCATGGAGTAGAAATGATTATTGTTTATATTAAAATGTTTCAGATTGATTAAAATGCAAGCGCTATTGTCTACAGGTATAATACTCGTGGGACATTGTCCAACCATCGGTATGCGACCTAATTTCTACTTCTATAGACCACAGTAGACAGTGGAGCGTTACCCCATTTTCAGTAAAATGCAACGACTCGACACGCGATACATATATCTAGTGCGAAAATGTGGAAATTCTTTACGTATTTTATTGAAGACTAATAGTTGAAATTGCGTGAAAACTCGCTAAGTAGGCAGATATGTAAAATTTTATGTACCTAAGCAAAATTTTCTATTCTGTTCATTTATTAAAATTATAATGAATATCACGGTACATTTAACACCATACAAAGAGGAGCTTGAATCATGGACACTAGGCATCAAATTAACCTTAATTAAGTATTATATTATTAAGTGTCGTGCACAAATAAATAAATATCTTGGGACAACTGACACCAATTGACCTAGTCCCAAACTAAGCAAAGCTTGTACTTTGAGTACTAGACAACGGATAAACATACTTAAATACATATTAAACATCCAGGACTCGAGAACAAACATTCGTATTTATCGTACAAATATCTGCCCCGACCGGGGATCGAACCCGGGACCTCAAGCTTCATAGTCAGGTTCTCTAACCACTAGGCTATCCGGTCGTCAAAATATCATTAATCCGTTGCTCAGTTACACTGTGAAGAAAGGACCAACATTGAAAACACTACATATATCTACATCTATATTTTTTTTATTACAATACGATAATCTAACCGTTAGATTGGATCCTTATTTTTTTACCAATATTTTTTCTTTAAGAGTGTGTTACCGGTCCTTAAAATTTACATAAACTTAGCTTAATAGGGAATATTCATGTTTTTTGTTTATTACTTATAATAATAATTTGCATCTCTATAACACAGAAAAAAATATAAACAGGCTTGAAAATAGTCAAATTATTTTTTAAAGTGAAATTTAAAACATCGAATAAATTTGCGCCGTTCAAAACGCCGCCATTGAGCGCGCGCTTTTGATGACGTCACTTGTCATATTCCGTGATTGTCTACGCTAATATTATTAAGGAAAAATGAGTATTTTTATTTTTGTTATTGATTCACTCAAAAACTACTAGACCTATTTTAATAATTCTTTCATTATTAGAATGCTACATTATCCCCGAGTAACATAGGCTGTAGAATATTTTCAAAAAGTTAGGGATCCGTATGAAAACTTCGATAATGTCACCCAAGGTGTGAAAAAAAAAACCAAAATAATCCTTATATTGCGTACGGCTGCGGAAACTGTTGACAATATAGCAAAGTGATGTACTACACTTTTATAGAAGACATTAATATCTCCAAAAAAGTCCGCAATACTATATGTTTAACTGTTACAATTATGTCACAATAACTACTTTTTCAAAATCTAAATTTATAATATCTCTCTATATAAATAACCAGTATAAAATGACCTCACGCTGCGTACATTTTGCTTAGAACCAGGACTCTGCTAAAGCCTAATTTGTACGGAACCCTAGGTGTGCGCGAGTCAGACTCACACTTGGCCAATTTTTTTATTAAGCCCCGACACAAAAATATAGTTTTTGATAATACTTATAATTTTTGTAAATACCTATATCCACCCGTGCGAAGCTGGGCCGGGAGGCTAGTTTACTCCTTCATTCCTACGTACACATTTCCAGTTTTAATTGCTATACAGATCACAGGTTTTAAACAGTAGAAAACTCAGTTTAAAAGTAACCTAAGTTTATATTAAGTTTATAAAAGTTCGGTAAAACTTTCTTTAAAACCTTTCATATTCATATTGAGGTTTTACGAAATTTTGATGATTGATGATGATGATTAATCATCTGAAATAAATTTCAGGTTAAGGAAGATACATCAAATATAGATTCACTAGAAATCACCCCAGGAATACAGTTTTAAACAATTTTTTCTAACAAAAACTACACGACGCACTACGAATTTCAACGGCGATAAATCCAATTTATGACATGTGACGTCACACTCCGTTTCGACCAATGGTGACGCGTTTTGTAAATTTGAATTTCCCCACCTTATTTTTCACTTTTTAAATAATATTTCATGGGTTTAAATAACAACAAAATAAAAAAATACCTTTGCATCATAATGTGACGATAATAAAGATTCGAGAAAAAAATATTTAACACAGATTAAAATTTTATGAATATTCCCTATTATGCTAAACCAGTGTTTCCCAACCTGTGGTCCGCGGACCCCTGGGGTTCCGCGAGTATATGAATGGGGGTCCGCAGTGTCATCTTTGCACCATACATAAATGCTAATTATGAGTACCTATTTTGTATCTGTAATAACTAAAATAAATACCTAATCCGATTTTTTTGCTGTTTATTTTATTAAGGAGGCCCGTGAAAACTGCTTGATTTCCTAGGGGTCCGTGGCTGAAAAAGGTTGGGAAACGCTGTGCTAAACGTTGCCTTTAAGGTCTTGTTACCTTAGGCTCTGTCTACCCAGTAAGGGATAAAGACGTGATTTATGTATGTAGGTACCTATGTAAACTTAACTTGGAGGAGGACACCGTTTCCGATACCGGAATAAATAAAAATGAAATGCTGGTGTAAGTGGACTGAATGAGTTATTATCTATTTTAAAATGTTCGTAATATTGTTTTATGGAAATAATAAATGGAAGTTTCATGGGAACAAATGTAATTCGGGGAAAACTGGCCATCCTTTTTTATGTGATTTTTGTATGAATTCAAGACCGGCCCATGATTCAAACGACGTATATACAACATGTTACACCACCTACTGAAAACCTCAGACATTCCAACTGATTTATACATGTTAAACTTTAACTTAACTTAACTTTAACAGTTAAAGTGTGTGTGAGAGCGAAAGCAGATAAGGTAAGCATAAAAAATGCAAAGAAACTGTAGCTCGAAAATCGCCCCGTAAGACACGCACACTTCGATAAGTATGCAGATACCTGTTTACCACAAATAAAGCTCACTCGGCACCATTAATTGCAAGAGCTATATAACACGTTGTGTATCATCATTTTTGTTTAGTTTATGGTCATGGAAAAGTTATAAGGAACCAAACAGGGAGCCAAAAGCAAGACTAAGGAATATTTCGCACACCTAATTCATGGGTGCCCTACTTTGCCTGTAAAATATACCGTTAATCTGTAAGAAACCGTGACGAGTCGATAAAATTATAATTAGTTACCTACTGTTGATAAATGAAGCGTTTGTGAACGCTAAAACGAAAGAGTGATTCATCAAGTACATATTATTTTTTTCTCAAATGTGTCAGTCGCATCTAAGTTCCTTACTCAGGTAAGTACAAAAAATATATCCCATAAAAGGTCAGAGAACACGCCGAGTTTCCGCTGCGTGTGCCTTGCCGTATTTGCCGCTGCTCCTTGCTCAACGCTAGAAAAACTTGCCTTTGCTATGCGTGGACCGCGAGCAGGCTTGCAATGCAAAATTGGCGACTTGTTTCAAAATCTACACTTTATTTTCCCTATAGGAAAGAATATACTTATTATGAATTAGATTCATGGTATATTCTTCGGTTACGTAGTTACAGCTTTTAAACTCGGACTGAGATCGGATTGTATTGTTAAAAAATAACTAAACTTCCTCTTAATAATTTGGACCATAATCGCGACGGTTAATACTATTGGTAATTTAAAATATTTAAATCTTGTACAAACACGGTGTAACTAGATGGATAGACCAGAAGATGCCTAGCGGTAGGGGATGTAAAAAGCTATCGCTTCAACTCTCATGCCCCATTATTGTTCCACTATTTTGTATGTTATAATTGTAATGACTTTTGGACGATTTCAAAACATGAACAAATGCATGGGCAAATGCAGTTGGGGTAGCAAAGATTAGGCTCTTCTGATCTACCTCCTTGTTTTACATAGTATGTATAAATAATTGAAGACTTGTGAATGAAATGCATATTTTTTATTAAACCTTATTATGTTAGTTCTTTTTTCACCACGTATTATTTTATCATTATTTGGATTCAAAGTAGTTCTAGATCTTGTTATGAAAATGAAGGGCTATCTGACGATAGGAATATAAGCAATCTACAATTAATCCGTATTTGTACTAACGTAACAGGAAAAGTATGTTGTGAGTTCTGGGAACACAGGGAACATTTTTTGCTACCTTTGTTCACAACGTACTTGTGACACTCAGCATGGGGAGAATACTTAAATTAACGACATCCAATTTCAACTTCCATTTGGATGGAGATGTTGTTAGTTACTTTTTTTACACACAAATCTAACTAGGATATTTAGATAGATATAATAATGTTCCGCATAGCATCTTTAAACTCAATTAGTTAGCTAAATAAAAAATGCTAACTGCACCCAAAGCTATCATATAACCGCGACTTAGAGGTATCATTTTGAAAATCATTTTCTATGTAATTTTATATGATAAAAATATCCTGCGCCTAAAGAATTATATGAGAGGTATAGTATACAGTTAAGTACATATCATAGTAACTCTCCGATTCATTACTTCTGTTTCCCTGAATGAATACTTTAAGTGTCCCGGCCACCTTTGCCGCGCGTTGCATGTATACCACACTTACTTATGCTCCGGCTCTCATGCAGTCCGCGTCCGAGGAAGATCGCGGAGTGACGTTCATTCCGCGCCCGCGAGCTTGCCGCATTCTACTTGTAATCTCGCGTCTAATTTAGTTTCAATATTCTTTAATTAAAATAAACAATCCGTTTATAAAAAAGTAAAAAGTTGAATACCTACCTAATTAGAACTGTTTTTTTGCCGAGATTGAATTAAAATTCATATAGGAGTTTTATGATATCGATAATATGATATCGTGTACATATGTAACGTTGTGACCTTTGTTACGAAATTACTACACAATTTTAATAAAATTATTATAAAATTAATGATTTTATTTACAAATATTTTAATTATTAATCTAAATTAACCTAACTTATTCACTAATATAAAATAATCTCTTAATCTAATCTAACCTAATAAACTAATTTAAATATAAAAAAAAAATGATTATAGTAATATAAATACGTTAACGCTTCTGTGCGCGACTATTCTTACGATGCGCTAGGCAACAACCCGTTTTCTATTGAAAAGAATTATCGAGGCGTTCGCGCCGCGGTCTCGGATCGGTCCACGGCAAGCAGTCTCCTGAGACACCCACGTACCAGCAGCGCACACATCCATTAATACGTGTCGTCTCGCGCGCTGGCACGATAAATACTTTTACAAAAAATAATTTTAATTTAAATATTTTCGGTGTCCGTGGACGCCCCGTTTAATACCCCGACGTACTTCGGAGGCATATTTTATTCGCGTATCAATTCGCACCCAATTCTGGGTGCGACGTTTACGCTAGAGGCCCAGCAAGCACACAGCCCAACACCTCGGTTAGGTGCACCTACCGTCTGCTCCGAGCCGCCTTACCCTCTCGTTACCGCTGGTCGACCTGGACCCCTCGGCCGTCTGCGACCACTCAGGGGAGTACCGGACTACGGAGCAAGATCAGACAGGCCTTTACCCCCACGACCCTCTCTTGCTCGATTCAGTTTTTTTAAGGGGAGTTGCACTCCCCAAATAAATGTTTTTTTTGTTGACGCTCCTGGTTTAATTTAAATGAACCCCTAGTAGCTTAAGCGTCACACATATTTATATTTGAAATGTCCACAGCCATTACAAGTACATTAATATTTTACGATGGGGTGATCTGTTTCTATTACGTCAAAACTATTAAAAATTTACTACAACTAAAATTATCAAGAATGTGTTGCTTGTGTTCACAAATTCTCTCATAACTTCTTCATTAAACCGCCACAGATTAACCATACTATTTTTTTGATGTTAGCAATTAATTTTTCAATACTTGTCCCAGTTCTGTGCAATTTTAAAGACTTAATGTAAAATAATAACTCATATTAACCAGGAACAAATTCGAGTAAGTACATTCTGAAAATAACAAATTCAGTAACACCACAGATTGTACTGGTAGAGCTTTATTAGGAATCCCGTAGTGATATGGTAGATGCACCCGTAGAAGTTGCCGTTCTTATACGCAGAGGCGCTCGGATGCATTAAGGTTAGCCACTCATGTACTCCTATTTTGCCTGGGAATATCGTATTATAAATAAATACATTTATGAATTAAACCCTCCTTCCTGGGAGCAGTCGGGTACAATATAACAGTTGAATATTGTTTAGTACTGCATACCAATATTTAAACAAACCAGCAAATATAAAGTTACATCTGATGGATAGATAACGGTGGTGATCACCTAACATCAGGTGTACCGCATGCCCGTTTGTCGGCTTTAATATTTAATTACTAATAATTAATTTAATTTTGGTAAATATAATAAGTCTTTCTCTTTTATTTAAATACGTTTATAATGGTTATGAATACTAATATTAAATCATTTTAGTTTTGTCTGTGCGTCCAAATCCATCTCTGCTTAACTCGTTGATCGTCGCTTAGCACAATTAAATATAGGCCCAACTCAAAAATTTACATCAAAAATGTTTTCTCATGGTGAGATCAATCAGACTGATACCTAATGGTTTGTAAATAGGTGTTCACCGGTCTCGGGAATTGAGGTCGGGAAGTCGCCAACAATGGATGATGGGTCCGGCGAACGATTTAAATTGTCTCACAATCGCCATTTCCGTTGCGCTCTTGCGGTTGGGGACACGACCAGACCCCGGGTTCCGTTCAAGCCCCCACTCGGGTTGGCACAATGATTACCATCGCATTTCATAAGTATCCTCTTGACAAACAGTCTCGATTGTTATACACTCGAGAACTTCCCCTAGTTTTATAATATACATACAACTCTGTGATACATATTCTCGTTCTTGTAGTCTGACTAAGTCTGTTACAGGGCTGTACTTAAATTTAACTATAGACATTTTATGATTGAACAAAAAATTTACCTTGCTACTCTGCTACCAATTATGGTGTTTTTTTGTTAATTTATATGGATCTCCGCAATGTAACATGTAACGCCTGATTCAATAAATTGTTTAAGTACCTATTTAAAAACTACGATGTGTTAAGTATTGTACAGAGATTCATGTGCTTTCGGGTGCGAGTACTTATCTGATTTTTTATCGCATTCCGCAGTAACATCGGTTAATGCATAACTAGCATTATTTAATTGATGATTACCAATGCGGAACTATTGTCTCGCAGGTAATTATCGTATTTACCGGTTCTTAGTGACGAGAAAGCGATGGAGGAACTGATGTCTATTGTTACCGCCGGAGAAAACGGGAATGAAAATTATTGTTTTCACATTATCATATACGAAAACATCTATCTGCACTAATTTGAATGGGAAATCTGTTAGAAAAATGAAATTTATTACGGTGCTTAAAAAAAAATTGTGGAAGTTTTGAAAAGTTGTTTAATTCCAAACTTGAGAATATGCTAAGGCCAAATTAACCAATCAATTACATTTTACCATAATTCTGAAATATCTTGCGTTTGGATTGGTGTAGTTTTTTTAAGTAACCTGAGAAAGAAATAGTGCTTAGAAAGAAGCTAAGCAAAATGTACTCTCGAGAGACATGACTTCTTTAAATTAATTAAATACAGCTTACACAATGTCAGGTAAGATTCGGGTTCGGGACGATTAAAATTTGACATTAAGCTCCAGCGTCTTTCTAGCATCTGAGACAAAATCTTGAAAACGTATTTTTATGCTCGTCACAGGTATAATAAGTTAAATAGCTTTATTTGCTGCAAACGACTCTTTTCTATAATTTATCTACGTTGTCGTTGTTTGGTAGAAAGTGGACGCTCGATTTAAACCTGCACATCGCGTCCACGAGTTACCTACGTGCAGCGCCAGCGTCGTGCTTAATGTCACCGAATACCGTTCCACTCGTGCATATCAGAGATTTAGCTAAAGTTATGAACGGGTGTTTCACAGCAACGTATATACATCTCGGATTTCGGTTAAACCTAAACGCATTTTCGAGAGATTTCTTTAGTAATCTACAAATAGTAAATTTGACAATGTATTTTTTTCTTTATTTAACTTTTATGATTTAAAAATGACTCGTTTACGACGATAATGCTTTAGTTTTTCCTTCATACGTTGAACTTATTGTGTTACTAATAACGATAATGTCATTCATTCCCATTACGAGTAACTATTAATTAATTTGGCACTGTCCTGTGTTTAAATTAAAATCCGATGCCCTTGGGCGGTATTGACGTAATGGACAATGCAGTAAGAATGCAAAGCAAATTGCATACCTATAGTAGAATGTGTTTATTAAAAAGTCTGACTCTGACTTGGTAGTCCGCCCCGAAGACAATGGATACAATTATGGCGCCTGGACGCACCGCATGGTAATGACAATAATATTTATAATTTCGTCATATAATGGTCACCCTAAAGATATTCCAGTTGTGATCTTGTAAAAGATGCACATAAATAGATCGAGAAGCTATGCAGCCAGAACAATGTAGTTCGAATTTGAAGCACCGTATATAAGTTCAAGTGTGAAATAAGGGCCAACGTCTTAACAATGAGTATTTACTAATGCTTATAGTGGTCATAAATACTATACACGCTATACACTTGACTTTGAATTAGTATACAAGAAACATTTGTCATACTCAGTAATCGATGTTAATTTAATTATATTTTGATTAGAAATTCGTAAAACAAACATGATTTCAAGAATCCTTTTTTTCTCATTTAGGATTTAATTTTAAACCGAGACTATTGTTACCGTGCGCCAGGTGACTACATTCTGTATCAGACGTATACATCTCAAGAAATGTAGGGTTCCCATACAATTACGTTACAATTAGTCTCCATATTTTTTATAACTTTATTGTAAATTACATAGTTCAGGATTAATTCATTACTTTAACACACGAATAGTTAGATTAAATTATGCCCAGACAGTAACATAAATTGAACCCTGTATGCTGATTCAAAATCGCCGTGTATAAATTTAGCTGCTCACTGCTGCATATTTTTTCAGAATATATGTACATACCTATTTACATTACCTTGTAGCACTCGGGCTTCTACTCATTTATTTTAATACCTACCTGAAAATGCCGATTCAGTAATCTCAAAAATTTGAAAAAAATGTCGGGTTTCTAAAATGTAGCGGTGGCTTTCTCGATTACGGGTTTGGCAACTATACATAAGTACTTATTTATTTTTAACGATTATCTTTAACGTCCCTAGGAAATGAGAAAATGTGAGAGAATGCTGTTCTGTCACTTGTACGGTTTAAACTTATTTGTAATTATAGTTCATCCACCGTTATTTTTTTATCCAAATGCGCAGCGGGTTCATGCCTATAAAACCGGATATTAAATGGCCGTCGATGGATGAGTTTTAACTGCCCATAAAACTACCACTGAGCCCTAATTGTTGAACAGCTAGCCTGTCGCCTTACAGAGTTTCAGTTAAGATCGTGGGCAGATTTTTTATTAGTTTAATGGTAGTAAACTTCAATGCTTGCTTAGTACGTACTTATCCGTTTACAGGCGATCATTGTTTTACTACTTTCTTTTTATTGGTTTGAGTGTTGAATTCAAGAGACTACGCATTTTTGTTTAAAGGTATTTGCTGACGATACAATATTTAAGTTTTCTGAACTTAAAATATGGTGTTCCGGCAGCAACCCTAAACAATGATTCGTCTATTTCTCTTTGTTGAGAAAAAATAAGCATGAAATACGAAATATATGTATATATACGGGTGATCAATCCAAATGGGTCAGTATGGAGAGGTTGGAAACTATGAAAGATAGCGAAATCTGTTCTTAGGAACCATGGCGTCGATTTTAGTGACAAGAAAAATTGCATACATAGATTTAAAAGAAAACTTGTAGTTAGTTGGGGAGTCGAACCTGGTTGTATTGAAAAATGAATTTTTAACATTATTCCTATTTGGATATAGTTTATTTTAGATATCATGTTTCATAGTAACATTTACTGCTTATGACCTACACAATCGATATCCAAATAGAAATAATGTTTTTTTTTTTTTTCAATACAACCGGGTTCGATTCCCGAACTAAACAAAAAGTTTTTTTTTACTTATGTAAGCAGTTTTTCTTGTAACTAAAATCGACGCCATGGTTCCTAAGAACAGATTTCGCTATTGTTCATACTGACCCATTTGGATTGATCACCCGGTTTATATATTATACTAGCGACCCGCCCCGGCTTCGCACGGTATATTATGCATGTATTATACTTATAAACCTTCCTCTTGATTCACTCTATCTATTAAAAAAACAAACCGCATCAAAATCCGTTGCGTAGTTTTAAAGATTTAAGCATACATAGGGACATAAGGACATAAGGACAGAGAAAGCGACTTTGTTTTATACTATGTAGTGATGAAATTACATAAACGAGCCATAAGCATTATATAAATCCTAATGATATTGTAATGATCCTTGAAAGTTAACTTATTTTATTTATCATCATTATGTGTTCTAAATCATGACCATATCAAATTGTTACAATTTATATGATATCAATCAGTTACGTTTCATTGTGCGTGAACTGACTAACATTGTAGATGAAAACTGTTCCGAGTGGTCGGTGACGCGCGTGGAATGCGCCTCGCTCCGAGGACAGTAGAAACCGATGCGTATTACGGAATGTTCGCATTTCCATCAGCGCTTTATAAACGTTGCTACTCGTACATTAATTAGCTGATCACAATGCTCTTTACCATGTTCAACTACTGCTACTCGGACGTCGAGCTAAGAGAAAGTAATCAGATAAATTATTATTTTTATTTCTTAAGTATTTATAACTTTTTAGTCTCGGTTGATGATTGCAATAAAATTTCTCCCTATTTAAGAAGTAAAAGCTACGAAATCATCGCCTTTTTGACATCAGTCATGATCATGAAATTCATGAATTCATGACATACTGTAGAAAAAGCTCTTTTGTAGTGTGTTGAGTTTACTATATGTATGTATTTGTTAATGTACATACTGTACTTTTATTTTTCTGAATTTATTATAGTTCATATTTTAAAACAAACAAAGATTACATAGTACAGTAAGGTGGCCATTGTCATTTATAAGTTAACAAACGGGCTTTGAAAATTATTGCATTAGGCTAGTACTGAGATTGAATACTACAAGGAGAGGAAATTGGCGTAAGAAATTTACCATCCAAGCGTAACATAACAGTGTGCGCCGGCGCAATTGTAGGTCACTGTCGTGTTAAATCAGTATCATAACAGTCATCTCTGTCTTCGTGTAATCATATGACTTAATACTATTTTATGTTCTGTGATTGTTTCCATGGTGAATGTGCTTATTAGGTAACGAATTCGTATCGAACGTCTATTGACAGTAATTAGTACTTGCTATTATCGGTGAAATGGTCATTTTCTTGTAAAATGCTCAAATATCACCGGCGATCCCATAGGCAGAAGTCGCCTGTGCAGTGTTTACGATGGAGGTAAGTAAGGTTAATGTTGGATACCTGATAAATCTTGCTTTGACGGTAGTTTACACACTTGTAAACTTTTTTATTAGTTTTGATTTTGGTGTCTTTCAACAATCCATTCCTGTACCTTTGAAGAACAGGTCAAGTATGTATGAAAAGCTGGTCATTTATTTTTATTACTGTATAGTTTATTGTAAAACTAAAAATCCGAAGACTTTAAACGAGGTTAATTTTGGTAACATAATAACAATTTGACCAATAAGAATAAGTGATGTACATCAACCAATCACAAGTGTTATAGGTGAAAAACTTAAGTAAATTACTTGTTGTATGTGTGAGCAATGTGTGCGAATCGACAAATTGACGATCCAAATTAGAAAAATGTACTTCTGTACACTACAACATACAACAGGTCATTTACTTAAGTTCTTCCTTTACTTGCAAGTCATTTTTAGCACATCAAAAACCCTTTGCTTTTTTTTAATTTCATCTAATCGCTTAAAAAATATGTCACAGCTTTTGTAAATTCGATCAATCGCATCAAATTTCGTCGTTTTTGACTTTTTACCCGACTGCGCCAGAGGGAGGGTTATGTTTTTCGAGTGTATGTATGTATGTGGATTTCTTTGGCACGCTCTAGAGCCTAAACGGCTTGTCGCAATTGAGCTTCAGAGCTATCATTAGGTTCATGTTAGTTGTGAAAGTGACGCTGGGTACATCGAAATTATAAAAATTGACGCAGTCGGTTTTTTATAAGGCTGTTAATAAAATATCTATTTTTTTTTCTTAAGAATAAAATATAGAAACTATAATGGGTTCAACTAAACGCTGAATGCTGGTTCGGCTAAACTATTTCAAAAATGAAGAGTCCATCTAGTGAAGACCATGATTGACGTCTATGTATTTTTTATATCCGCACAGTAGTCGCGAAATGTTATGTTATGTCTCGGCTGAAAGAATAATTGATGGGCTCGTATCTTCGAGGGCCTCGAACTTACTCGTCCATATATTGCTCACTTTCCGTCGTCTACAACAATCTACGGTATATAATGCCTCTCATACGCCTTAACAGCATTATAACCTGCCAAAAACTAAATTTCAGCTTCTAGCTGTATTCGCAAGAGATAATGGAAAAACGAGACACGAGATGGAAGTTGCGTGGTGTTTCATGTTCACAAGATCGTAAAAGTGGCAGTTGCATCGCTTCGTGATTGTTATGATTTACCTATGTGTTACATTTGACGCTGGCAGGTCGTCTGGCGATTCAGATGCGGCAAGCACGACCGCCGTGGAGACGACGCTGGAGCGGTTGCGAGGCACGCGTGGTGCCCTCGAAGAGCTGTGGTCCGACCGCGAGCGTCGGCTTGAACTCACACTGCAGCTCAGACACTTTGAACGGGACGCCTTAGAGGTTGGTTCATTCGTTTTACTGATCTTTGTTGTGTCAAAAACTAATTCTGAAGCACGTCATATTAAAGAAGTTCAAATGTAAATCGGAATGACATATTTATATTATTCGGCATCAACAATCTCAGCATCACATCAAGTGCGTTAAGTACTTTATTTGTAAGACTGACTATGTGGGCTGCTTGCAGGTGTCGTCCCGTCTGGAGCTTTGGGGCGACGAGTTGCAGCGCGCCGAGCCGCCCCGTGACCCGCAGCAGGCCGAGCAGGCGCTCGCGGCGCACAACGAGAGCGTCGCCAGGATGCAGCACGCCACCTACCAGGTCTATACCTAACTCGTAGCCATGCCAATACCAGAGATCTGGCTCATTATGGCCCAAAAAACACAATTGAGTGGATCAACTATTTCTTGTTGATATTCTGTCCCATCAGCGAGGGGACAAAAGATAACAGTTTGTTAGATAGAAGAAATGTTGTTGCCTAAAAGTACCGCAAAAATACATGTTTGGATTTTTTTTAACCTATAAAATTACTGTTTTAGGAGTGACCGAGGTGAACGTAACGCAAAAAGTTGATTCACCCAATTAGCAATATTCGATACTGTCCCAACTTATTTCGCACTATAGGAGTTTACAAATTTTGATGTATTGTGGTACACTACCCAATTTTATTTTGCATTTAAATCTTAGAAGTGTGAATTGCGAGTATTATTCCAAAAAATAGTTATGTGAATATAATTGCAAAGGCATCGTCTTCAAAAATGTACTCGGGAATAAATGCGGGAACCAGGTGCGCGGCGGATGTAGTTGCTCGGAAACATGTATGTATGTACAGCCATATAACGTATAACATAAATAAAATTCTCTTCCACGGATCAGACATGTTACGCTATCGCGACGCCGAATTTAGGAATTTAGTTTTGTTTATGTCTGGACAAAACAAATTTAAAATAAATAAAATACAGTCGTTCGAATGTTAACCTTTATTTTTAATTTCAATCAAATTAACTAATTTCAAAAGAATTGGTAAAAAAACTGTTGGGATCAACAATAAAATACCTTTTTTTTTATATAAAAACGGAGTTAAAGCTGTGCTAGCATATTTATATTAGCCGATTATGAAAGATTTAGCATTGAGTCGCTTCCTTTTAAATGTAGTAGCTAGCTAGCTAGCTAGCGTGTATTTAATTACGTCAAAATACATTTAAACTTTCGTATACTTGACTGCGAGTATTTCCTCCTACATCCATGGTCAACAGCTGGCTTTCCCTTCGAAGCCCAATTTTAGTATTACAGAATTGTGTGAATATCGCGGTGCTTTATAATAGTGTAACATGACTGATTGACAGGTGGTACAACAAGGGCAGGAGCTCGCGGCTGGCATCGCGGAGGCGGCGGAGGTGATGGCGGGCGGCGCTGAGGGCTCAGAGGGCGCGCCGATGGACGCGCAGGCGCGTGTACAGCTGCTGCTCGAGTTCCTGCACGACCGCCAGCTCGACCTGGAGGAGCTCGCCGAGGAGCGCCGCGCGCGCTTCGAGCAATGCGTCCAACTCGGTACCTACTTTACGCTCACTACACCCCCAACACAATGGTGGAAGAAAGTGATAATACGGGCCATACCATTCCGTATCCGCTTTCGACCATCTTTCGTCGGTTCTTCATCCAAAGTGTTCTTTTTTAACCCCCGACGCAAATAGAGGGGTGTTATAAGTTTGACGATGACGTCTCAGTTTATATTTCTCTCTCTCTCTTTCTCTATGTGTGTGTTTATATTTCTGGCATTGTAGCTCTCAAGCAGATGGACCGATTTCGATGCGGTTTTTTTCATTCGAAAGCCAGTTTCCTTGCGGTGGTTTTTAGCCATGTTTGGTCTAATATATAGTTATTCGCCTTTGTCCCCTGCATGGAACAAAATCATGATAGTCAATATCATTACACTTTTTTTATGAACAAATGAGTGTTATGTATTCACTATGCCACGCAATGATTAATCATTTACTATAGATATCTCCTTGTAGCAGATACACCGTCTTTGAAAATACTGTCTCTTTATACAATTTGATTCATTAACCGTGGCTTACTGTACTATCTCTAAGACAGCTACAGATATTCATAGTATTCACAACAAAAGTAGGCAATCGATCAATTCGTAAACAAACAACACTTCGCTAAATATACCATACGTTTATTTTACACTGACTAGTTGAGCGAATATAGTGCAATATTGCTCATGTTGCTTGTTGAATAAATCTAAAGGAAACCAATGTTTAGATTCCGTGAATGTGTAAAAATAGTATAACTCCCGGAAGTACTTAAACATACAAGGAAAATCTTTTATATAAATTTTATCACAGCGAGCTGTTGCTTATTTTAGCACCCTAGTTGCATAATAGCGGTCTTATTGTTAAGTGCACTTTGTATAATTTCTATTGTGTGGTGTCGTATTGTGATTCAGGTCAGTTCCAAAAGGATGCCACTCAGGTGGTGAGCTGGATCCGAAACGGCGAAGCGATGCTGGCGGCGTCGTTCTCGATCCCGGGCACCCTCGCGGAGGCGGAGCAGCTGAAGCGCGAGCACGACCAGTTCCAGGTGGCCGTGGAGAAGACGCACGCGAGTGCCGTGCAGGTCAAGTACCGCGCCGACGCGCTGCGCGCCGCCAACCACTACGACCCGCATACAATCAGGTACCATGCACAATTACAATTACGTACAACTCGTTTTTACGCAGTTTGTGTGTTTCGTAAGATGCCCTAATCATAGAAGACCCCTTGTTCAGTCACGTGATAGGATGATTTGTTACGGAAAACCTTCACCAAAATATTTCAGACTTTGTTTTCATTTTAGAGAGATATCTGAAGAAGTGACAGAACGCTGGCAGCGTTTAGTGACTTGCGCGGAGGAACGCCATAAGCTTGTCACTGCGTCGCTCAACTTCTACAAAACCGCTGAGCAAGTCTGCTCTGTACTCGACTCGTTGGAACGAGAATACCGCCGAGACGAAGACTGGTGCGGATCGGCTGCTGCCCCTTCCACAGATGAGCTGACCCAATCACAGTCTATTGACAAAGCTGCTCAGGTTAGTGTCACTAATCTGTTTTCAGCTACTTTCAATCCAGGGTCACTCAAATGTCGAAACGAGTGCTACTAACCTTGTAAACTTTTTCATTGTAGGTGGCTGCTCTTATAGTCAAGCATGGTGAACAAAAAGAAGCATTCCTTAAAGCTTGTACACTAGCGCGCCGCACCGCGGAAACTTTTTTGAAGTACGCGGCGCGTTCGGCGCAAGTGCACGGCCAGACTGCCGCCGCCAGCAAGGCTCATCACGAACAGACTCGAGCCATTCTTGATACGCTCCTCTCGCAGGAGAATAAGGTGTGTACCAGCATCGGATTTAGAAATGCATATCTTATAATGTGATGCTGATGGTGTTTTACGCGAAAAAATATCCAAATACAAAATCATATCGATGTATTTAAGTCTTCAGAATTTGATAATTATATTATACTATATTAACAGTGGACAAAGTGGCCCTTACATTTTCATGAACAATGCCAATCAAATCAAAATCAATATGAAACCGTAGTAACGGATATTGATTCAATTTCAGTTAGTAAATAAAGTAGGCACATTGTTTATTTGTTTACACTTGAAAAGAAATTCCAACGATGTGATATGAAAATATTTATATAGCTGAATGTGCGTGTAGGCGTTTAGCAAGGTTGTTACTTATTAGTAGTTGGTTAGCGGTACTACTCGCGCTCTATTGTCAGTGTCAGTGTCATCGGGGTGTCAGAGTAGATAGAAACAATAAGGCTTTTGTTGATCGGCGGGCGATGGTATCTGCGGGGGCCGTTACAGTGCCCGCACATTGAACATGCGACTCGCCATCGACCGACCATGCCTCGCGCACGTCCTGAGACTATGTGCGAGGATGCTCAGGACTTTAGTTATGTGGTTTATGCAACCGGTACATACAAATTTATTACTACTCAATTCTTTTAGTGCCTCAATATTATGTTAAAGATTTACATCTACACTCTGAGTAGCATTCAATAGTTCTCAATTATTTTTAATTAAAAAAAGATATTGTTGTCTGTGTAAGTGTCAATTGGCAACTTAGTCAGACTGCGACAGTAAATTATGCTTAAGATGAAAAGTAAGTTTAAAAAAATCCTCACTGACGAGAATAATATTTTTGAAACTATATTACAGGTACTAGAACATTGGACGGTTCGCAAGAAGCGCTTGGAGCAATGTCAGCAATTCGCTCTGTTCGAGCGGTCGGCGCGCGCGGCCGTGGAGTGGATCCGCGAGACGCAGGAGCGGTGCGGAGCGGCGGCGGCAGCGGCGGCGGGGGGCGTGGCGCGCGAGAGCCGCGAGCGCGTGCGCCTGCTGGCGCAGCTCGCGGACGGGCTCGTCGAGAAGGGCCATCCGCACGCCGTGCAGATCAAGGAGTGGGTCGCCGCCGTCGATGCCAGGTTACTCTCATCTTACTCTGTCACAATGCACGATGTACCAATTGAGTCATCTGATGATAAGCATCTAATTTATTGCTTTGAACAACATCAGTTCCTATTAAAAATTGTTTTTTTTTTGTGTCAGAAATGTACCCGATTATTACAGATATGCGGAATTCAGCGGTTCCATGGAAGGCGGTGAGAGCGAAGCTGAAAGCGACTCCGGCGTGGCGCCTTCGCTGGCGTCCTCGCAGTCGGCGGAAAGCGAGGCGCGCGCCGCGCCGCCGCCCTCCGCCGCCGACGACAAGCGCCGCAGCGCGCGCCGGAAAGAGTAACCTTTAAATTTTACTTTTAAAATCTAAAATGCGCCATCGCTGCATTTTTTTTTCATGGAAAAAGGAACCTTTATAAAAGATCACTTCTTTGTCAGTCTGTCTATCTGTCCGTCAAGACTTTTTTTTTCTGAGGAACGCATAGAGATATAAAATTTAAATTGATACCAACTGAGTCCGTTGGGGCTGTGAAAATATTAACCCTCTGAGTCGACTAAATCAAAAGATGTAGTAGTGATTAGAAACGGTGTTTCCATACAAATTGCCGAGCTCGAAAATCCTATAGGGTACTTCCAGTTGTCCTAAAATTTGAAATTTGGTATGAAGGTAGTTCTCACAGCACAACTAATGACATAAATAAAAAAAATCTGATTTTTAATATCTGAGTCTATGTAAGTTACCAATATAAAATGAGCTCACACTGCCTAAATTTTGCTTAGAGTAGGGCTTTGCTAACATTGGATTTTATAATAACTTGGTGAATTTGTACGGAACTCTCGGTGCGCGAGTCCGACTCGCAGTTGGCCGGTTTTTTTGACTATAGGTAATACATTTATGTCAACACAATTTATTGTAATTGGTATAACTGCATCTAAACGGAAAGGGGTATTTTATACCCGTTGATGGGGCGTGCAATTTCATGAATGCATGGTTCTGGTGTTTCACATATTATGTATTATTAATCAACTATAATTATTATGTACTTTATTACAATTATATTGTTTACTTTGACACAGGTTCATCATGGCAGAGCTTCTCCAAACCGAACGCGCTTACGTTAAAGACCTCGAGACCTGTATCACATGCTATCTTCGTGAGATGCGCACCGACCCGACCGCGGTGCCACAGGCTTTACAGGGAAAGGTATTACAGATACATTGCGCGCTACATCTATAATACAACAAATCATAACGCCACAACACCCTATGTTAATTTTTAAAGTTACTTACAGGGTTACCTATAAACCTTAGTTAATCGATTGTTTATAAAGACAGACAGGTCTGCATCCGCAATGTAACGCAACTCGCACGATATTTGTCATTAAATTAGATTTTAATTAAGTTTATTTATTTAATACCTTTAAACGAGCAATTCTTGTATATTACCTATATATATAATCTGCATCTCGGAAACGGCTCCAACGATTTTTATGAAATTTGGTATGCAGTGGGTTTCGGGGGCGATAAATCGATCTAGCTAGATTTCATTTTTAGAAAACGTACTAAAAAAAAAAATACATCATCCGGTCATCCGGGTACTAAAACTTTAAGAGAGCACCAGTCCATATGAGTTTTTAATTTTCAGGATGAACTAATATTCGGCAACATAGAAGAGATCCACCGTTTCCACGAGCGCGTGTTCTTGCGAGAGCTGGACAAGTACGAGACAATGCCGGAGGACGTGGGCCATTGCTTCGTGACGTGGGCGCGCGAGTTCGACATGTACGTGTCTTACTGCCGGAACAAGCCGGACAGCAACGCTGCCGTCGTGCAGCACGCCGGCGACTACTTCGAGAGGTGAGTTGAAACTTGAAACACATCTAACAAGGTTTTATTTCACTTACATTTTGTTTTAGCTACCGTAGGTCACTACATATAGTCAACAAATACTGCAGTTTGCTATAAAGGGTTATAAAAAAGTTTTTCCAACCAAAAACTCTTGGCTGTTATAAGGAAACTTAAAAGTAAAATTAACATGACTAGAGTAGACTTGCAAGCCATATTCGTAGGTCCAGCTGCACACACCGTACTGTAAAGCACACCAGACATTACATTTTGTAATGGCGAAACTTGTAACGTGTGTAAATGCGTCGCGAATACAAAAATGTATGCCTGGCCCCATGACCGGATTATGTTAATCTATAATAGGTTTAATGGCTTAAGCTGCAGTGCCAACAGACAAGACGCGTGCAACCGCAAAAGATTAACGCCGCAAGCATTTCTAGCCTAACGCGTAATGAATCAGAAATAATCTCGCATCGAGCGTGCGTGCTTGCAAGCGTCTTATCTAGATGCTCAGGTGAAGTGCAATGCAAGTGTATTCGTTTTTGAACTGCTGATTATTTCGGTTACCTTTCAACACCACGCATTACTGCTATGTCTGACTGACTATCAACCCTCTACATCCGTGGTCGTCAAACTGTGGCCGTTATTTGTGCGGCCCGCGGCAAAGTAAATTGTTTCAAATAACGAAATAAGCTGCATACATATGTATAAGTGTGCAAAGGCTCTTGGAGCGCCTTCACATACTCTGCGGCCCGGCCCTGGAACTCACACTGTCATATGTGGCCCTTGGCCCGTAAAGTGTGACGACCGCTGCTCTACATTTAACGCAGTCCGATTTCGTTAGTTCATCTAAGTAATCCTTTTGCATCTTTATTTAATAGAACATTACTGCAGAGGCCGGGAAATAGCGTTTCGTGGATGAGTATAGAGTTTGGCGGACGAGGCGCAGTTGAGTCCGTCAGTAAATATGAAACTATGAACTGTCGTTTCCACTAAGGCTGTATAGTGCTTTTCTCCATTAATGCGAGGAAATAAAATATTATTTTTAAATATTCCACTGTCTTGAAATTTAACAAAATTGTTGCAAATGTTGAACTCCCGCAGCAGTGCTTGTAATGTCCCATTTTTCTTCTGATAATGCCATTTCATTCGAAAGTAAATATAGATATATAGATATTGAAAGAAGAGTGAATGTAGGAAACATGGTCAAGGTCGCGCTGCGCGCCTTTGTGAGCAGTGAGAAGGTGTCAAAGAAGGCGCGTCTGGCTGTTCACAGACGGGTGCTCGTCCCAACACTAATGTACGGTAGCGAAAGTTGGTTATGGCAAAAGAAACATGAAAGTAGAATAAATGCAGTAGAAATGAGAGCGTTAAGTAGTATCGAAGGTGTATCACTAAAAGATAGAATAAGGAATAGTGTGATAAGGGAACGTGCTGGTGAGAAAAAGAGGATATAGTGACTAGGATAGAAAAAGGTATGCTTAGTTGGTTTGGTCACGTATAGAGGATGGGTGAAAGAAGATTAACTAAACAGATTTATAGGTATGGGTAGTGTGAATGGGTGCGTTGGGAGGGGAAGGCCTAGACGGACGTTCCGTGATCAAATTGGGGAGGTTTTGGAAAAAGGTCAAGTCAAGAGTACCCGAAACCGACGAGCATGTATGAAGAGATTGATGAATGTGGATGAAGCGAAAGAGGTATGTCAGGATCGTAGCAAGTGGAACAAAGTAGTCTCTACCTACCCCTGTGGAAAAGAGGCGTGACGGTATGTACGTATGTATGTATGTATGAAAAAAAGAATCCTACACATAACTAAGGAGCTACCAGCATTGAAAATGACGTGGTTTTACAATTATCAACTCCAAAAACTAGCATTTGCATAGTACAAACTGTCCTATATAATATAATGGAATTTCATTCACTGCAACCGTACAGTAATGATTATATTTTTTAAATATTGCGTTAGCCTGTAACTAGCAACTTTGCGTACTAGTTTTGCTGCAGCAAGGCATACTTTCCGAGCATAGTGGAGAAAAAAGCTTTCATTAATAGTTACAGATAAATAGTTACTTATTGTACAGCTAGCGTGTACCGGTGTACCTTAATTTTAGTTATTTTTTATTATATTTTACGTTGTATATTTTTTTGATCAGGGTGCAACGAAAGAAGAAATTGGAGCATCCATTAGCGGCGTATTTGATAAAACCAGTTCAAAGGATAACCAAGTATCAATTGCTGCTAAAAGATCTTCAAGCCTGTTGCGCCGAAGGACAAGGTGAAATAAAGGTAAAACAATACATATTCATCGCACTTCGATTTTTCTTGCACTTGTTCAAACGACGCTATAATTTAATCTTGAGCAACATGCTGTTTTAATTTTATCAAATTTAGAGAAATCAACGCATAGCAATTTACGCAACTTATACAATAAATTTGATTACAATGCTATACCTTCGACGGCTTAACTCCTAGATCCTTGTGACAAGCGGATAAACATATGGACTTACGAAGGAGTGCAATAGGACTGAGTACAGTCGCCATCAGATATATCGTAGCGGGCGAGGTCCTCAAATATTTCGGAGCAGCATTAAATTTCAATAAATTCGTCACACTAAATATGGTTAATAACATCGGAACACGCAATCCGTCATAAATATAAGAGCAGCGACTTTTCAATAAATTCGGGACGTTCAATGAGCTAAAAATATCAGGAAGCACATACCGTCAAAGGTATCGACGCAGTCAGGCTGATCATATATATCGGAACATATGTGGAAAATAAACCTTACGTATATAATAATAAATTCGAATTCCAAACAAAATACAAATAAGGCTCTAACGTCATGCCAAAATGAAAGATATGTCACCTATGTAGTGTACGCGTCTGCATGCATAATTCACTGTGTTAGTAACATAAAACCTTTTTGTTGTATAAAGTGTAAATTGTTACTGGCCACTAAATTGCCATTATACTTTTTTTAAGAATAAAATGTTTCTTCTTCTGCTGTTATAAGTCAAAACATGTAGTTCTATTTTATAAAACTAGTTTTATTATAAACACACTGTAATTTAAACTGTTTGTCACAAAGTTAAGGTATATTTTCCAATAATGTTCCGATCTTTCTGGTCAGCCTGTCTGCATTGATATCTTTGACGATCTGTGACGTCCCGATTTTATTGAAAAGTCGCTGCTATTATATTTATGACTAATTGCGTGTTCTGATGTTATTAACCTTACAGTTGTAATGAATTTATTGAAATTTAAGGCTGCTCCGAAGTATTTGAGGACCTCGCCCGCTACGATATATCTGATGGCGACTGTACAAAAAACTAGAAACATACCATAAGAGTATTCAAGCACAGGCGAAGCCATTTTTTAAAGTGATCTGTCTTCCTATCCTGGTAATGATCAATTGATCACCTAAAGTTTATCAAATGGTTACAAAAGCGTGTGTAATAAACATTTCTTTAACAAATCCCCGTGAACACTCCATCAATTTTTTTATCAAGTTCTTTCAATAACTCTCTTATGCAAATCGTAGTCACACTTTCGTTAGTTATACGATTTCCTAAACACTTCAGTTTATTATCTCAATTATACGGGTCTTAATAGTGTAAGTTTTTTTATTAATTACATCGACGTTTCGGACACGTTACGTTGTCCATGTCTCGAAGGAACTGAAAAAAACCCAAAAACCCGTATAGTTAAGGTAGTAAAATAAGTGCAAATCGTAAAATTTTAAATCAGTTAATGTATCACTTTATTAGGGACACGTTATTCGTAACACAATGTCATGAAATGCTACGTAGGTTGTTATCAGTACAGACGCTCACCGATTTCATTCCGCGATAAGATAAAGATTCCTTCGGTTTAATCATCTGGTTTGACAGCTCCTGATTTTCTTTCAAAATTTGTTACATAAACACGCAATTAAAATTAACAGTAAGAATTCGAATCCGTGCTTTATTATCATTACAAGGAAGGTAAGTGCAAACATTTTTATATTTCCGCATCTCTTATCATAACATTTTCCAAGGAAATCTTTACTGTTGAAATAGGTAACGTAGTAAGATCTAATAGGTTAAGTATTAAGTTAAAAACAATGGCAATAAATATGTTAGCATTGATTGCTTTTGGCTTTTTTTTACATATTCATAACACAAAAATCATAAGTTAACGATTTGATAGAATTGAGTTCATTGATGACTGTGTCAGAAAAACAAACAATATAATGTTCGAAATTGGTATTTTGAGATGCTCCGATAACTCTTACTCCATGTTAATCGATAAATGTTCTTGTTTGTTGGGAAAGCTAACGACTATGAGTAGTGGGGGTGACAGGTCCCTTTTCTCAGATTTTAGCTTATTTTTTATATCATAAATCTTGAAGTACCAAGAATACCTATGAAAATTTCATCAAATTGAAAACATGTCTATATTAGTATGATTATTCCATGCTGTTCTGGGACCAAAGAAAAAACATAGAACATAGTACGATACAAGTTAACAATAATGTCATACGATATGGTACTATAGTACACAATAATCACTGTGGAGAGACACATATTCAGGCTTGAAATCCCGTAGTGACAAGTAACATTGTGTTATGGTAGTATCTCATGTACGTTCTATGTAACGTGTGACTAGACTAGGTACGGCTTTTCAAGCTTGAATATGTGTCTCTACACAATGATTATTGTGTACTATAGTACCATATCGTATGACATTATTGTCAACTTGTTTCGTACTTTTTCAGCGTCGTTTTTTGTCGTGGTTGGGTAATAGTTTTCTCCTTTTTTTATTAGTTAAACTGTTTTGTTGTTTCAATGTAAGTACTGCGCATGAAATACGGATGAAATGAGAATGATTACGGACAAGCAAATGCTAGTAATGTATACATTTATAAAATGTACAATTAACGCCCTTTCCAATTATACCGAACACGGTATATTTATCTTTTTTTTTTCAATTAACAGAATACCTATTTTATGCCCGCTAGAAGGCGTTAGATTTAGTGACACATCATATAGCCTATAACCAGCCGACTATCAAGACTCTTCTAACGATACCTGATTTGTCCAGTACTGATAGAAGCTTAGGAGCTATGAGGCAACAGATGCACATATATACATACATAGCCTGTCAAAATCATAACCCTCCTTTGGCTTTTCCGTTGTCGGGTAAAAAAGTGAGAGTTATACATAAGATCATCCACATGATGTAAAAAGTAAACGGTCCATTGGAATTATATAAAAAAGCTATGATATTTGGTATTTTAGAGCCCCTTTAAGTTTTTTTATAATTTCAATGGATCGTTCACATTTTACATTATGTGGATGCTGTGATGTGTCGACCAGTAGAGACTATATACATCTCTACTATAGACTAACATAATTTAAGGTACGAGCTTAACTTGGGGACGATATACATCCCTTTTATAAATGTATTATAAGTTAAGTAGAATTTAAGTATTGTTGCAAAATAAACTTTTGAATTTGAATTTCAGTTGTTCAATGTTAGGTGAATTCGACAATATATATATCACAAAAGTGACGAAATTTAGTTCTTTACACAACATTAGTTTTTTTTTTATATAACCCCTATCAACGGAGCAAAATATAGTATTATTTAATAGGCAAGCCAACCAGTTGTCAGTTTACTGTATTTATATTTTAATTTATAAACCAGGCCCTGGAAATATGTCCCATCATTAGTTAGGCTCCAAAAAAATGTACATGAATGGCGCGGATTACATAAAAAACTGCGTTTTATTTTCAAGTCTTCCTTAAATAAAATTCTATGCTATTGATAATGCAATTTTGACTAATGTTTAACCGCTAACGAGGTTTTGTGTATCATAATGTTGTTACACTCATTACTGGCTATCTCGCGTGAGGTATTTATTCTTGTTTCTACCTAAATATTTTTAGAGACTGGACATTGAATTTGAGATTAAATAAGTGGTCTGCTGTTGGAACTCACTAACAACACAGACAATTTGTGTAACGTTTTCCTTCTGAGTCATTGGCAACATGCTCGTTCGTTGTACAGTTGCTCAGGACTCTGGATGAGTAATGGGTTATTCCATACGTGTAGACAGTAATTGTTAATTGATCACAAATTATAATGTAATGGTTCTAAAAAGTGTAGAAGAGTTGATTATAATGATGTTAAAACATCTTATTCATCTACGTGGTGTTCGTATTGGGCCTCTGCCGTTGCACGACAAAGATAATGTACGTATAGATTTTAATCGTTCAATGAATTACACCATTTTGTGAGACGGGAGTTCGTGTGTGTACAGTATAGTCTTTGATGTCTTGTAGAGATTTCTATGTAAAAGTTTTGAAATTTAACTCTGCTTTTTCTGTTATTACTTTGAATACTGCGTAAAAGTGATCCAATTTTAGTTTTTTATTCATTTCACTTCTTCTATATTGTTGCTTCAAATGTTGTAAGTGCATTTTGACCCATTTCTACTTTGACTTGAAATTTGATGCATGTATTGGACTCTGATGACAATACAGTAATCAGGTAGTCTGGAAAAAGGTCGTGTTAAACATGAAATAGTTATCAATGATGTTTTTTCATTTCTTACGGTATTACGTCATTACATTAGGTCTATTTATGCGCCTATGTGGCTATATGCGAATACTCGTCATTCCTCATAGTCATTATTTTTCTGTTTAATACGTACAATCAGAATATTATTTTCCTGTTAGCTTTCGTGTTTGTCTTTGAATCTAATTACAAATCAAATCCTTGAAGATTCTTGATCACTCGTTCACGACCCTGACAAGTTCCTGAGGGTAGGATATGATTCATAGGTTAACATAAATATAATTTTGAGGTTGGAAAGCTAGTATACATACTTGTAAGGGGTACAAGCCTAAGGTATTTAAAACATTTTGAGCTCTACATGCCTTAATTGTATTTAATAGGCGAATTAATCAAACTTAGGCTAAGAGAAGAAACGCTAAAGATGTCTTAAATTATCTTGCAAACACCATGTACTTTAATAAAGTCATTACATTAAGAAGTATGAAAGGGTAATCCACAACCCTGGTATGCGCTCTCCTTAATTTATATTTATATATTATTAAATAATAATATTTGTCGCAGGACGGCTTGGAAGTCATGTTGTCTGTGCCAAAAAAGGCCAACGATGCGATGCACCTATCGTTATTGGAGGGTTGTGACGTGCCGACAGACAGCCTCGGCGAGGTAGTCCTGCAGGATTCCTTCCACGTGTGGGACCTGCGCCAGATCATCAAAAAAGGCCGCGAGAGGAGAGTCTTCCTCTTCGACCTACACCTTCTCCTTGCCAAGGAAGTCAAAGACTCGCACGGCAAAGCCAAATATATTTATAAAACCAAGTTTATGGTGAGTATTTAATTAAAAAGCATAGGTTCTTGATTTAAATAATTATAATAAGACTAACTAGTCATGAAAATTGTGAACAATAAATGAAAGTTGCTATTTATCCAAAGTTCAACCTGGTAACACGCTATTACCGACATCTCTATTCAGTAGCTTCAACAGAAAGTCGAAAACGCGCGTTCAATGCCGCCGATGCATACATATATACATTTTCGAGAATTTTGCAGTCATTTATGAAATCTCAGGTTTGGCAACTTTGGTTTAGGACTTTGTTAATAGGTATGTTTTGCTTTGTGTTGTAGACTTCAGAGCTTGGAGTAACGGAACATATCGAAGGCGACGAGTGCAAGTTTTCCGTGTGGACTGGACGTGAACCAATGGCCAGTGACTGTCGGATAGTACTCAAGGCTACTTCATTAGAAGTCAAACAGACTTGGGTGCGTCGGCTCAGAGAGGTTATACAGGTAATTTGAAAATGTTTTAATTATTGCTGAATGTTTTGCCCTTTACTTAACATAAAAATACGCTAAACTTACCACTTGTAAAGCCGAACTTACGGATGATGTATTCAAGTACATTAAAACAATCAAGTCAGCTTATCTGTTTGTTTAATTATTACTACTTGTCCGCTACGCGGTCACGGAATTTTATTTACGTTTTTAAATAAAATGTATTTCTTTGACAGCTTTTTTATTGACACAAAGTTTGTTAGTTTATAGTGACACTATGTCAACATTAAATAATAAGCAAATGTACGAGTCTGTAATACTACTTACTATGCTAACGTTGGTTTCTTACAACAAATTTAGAATATTGTTTCCAGTTTCCGAACCCGCTTCCACTAGTAAACGGTTTAACTTGGTTGTCACAGGAAACTTACTTCAGCGGCGTTCTGCAGCAGCCTCCTCGCAGCCCGGCCCGCGTGCGCCCTACTAGCTCACAACGATCCAGCAGGTTTGCACGACTCAATGCTGAACTCTTCAAACGAATTCCTACATATTTGATTTGATATAAATCGTATTTATGAGTCTCAGAAGCACGTTGTATGATTTGAGCGTTTAGTGTAAAGTGCTGGATAGGTCTTAATGAACACTAAATATTTACCTTGCTACTCCGCTACTTAAGTATTAATTAAGTATTTATTTTTATTAACTAGCGGAGTAGCAAGGTAAATATTTAGTGTTCATTAAAATGGACCTCCGCAAAGTCACGCCTGATTCAATAGAATACTGGATAGTCTTGTTAAACATACAATGAAATTCTCTAGCCTGCCAGTTGCGGTGGCAGCACTAGTTTCAAACTAATCTGGTCTACTAAAGTCTCATTTACACTAGTCTGTCTGCTTAATATGGTGCCTGACAGGCTTCATCGCCTCCAGGATGTGTGTACTCGATATTTTTTGCGCTTATACGAGTCCGAATTAAACTTTACTGGTTTCAGAATTAGAATTCTTTATTATTTTTATGTTGATTGTTGTTCTGCCTACTGACTGCTGGTTAACGTGTCACTTTCAACTTGAAGAAAATTAATAAAAATCTGTTCACAAGATCGGTATATAAAAGAGACAAATGGTATAATTGAGAATTCATCTTTTAAAAGTCGGTTAAATGTAATGATTTTTCAGAGATCTGGAGGATACGTTGCTGGACGAGACATTAGACCGAAACTCACTGGCGTCATTTGGTAGTGGCAATACTACTGATTCAGATAAGGTAAGATAATTATAAATATTATAATACACATACATAGTACATTACTACAGAGGCCAGAAAAAAGGGGGTTGCCAGCCGAAAACATATTAGGTAAAATAAAAACTGCTGAATATAACAAACATTTGACAGTTTTTTTTTTTTTTCATAAATGTAGTGACAGATTTTCAAAAAGCCAGAAAGCAAATATTGCTTATAGTTTTTTTAATGGATGCGAGCCAAGACGCTGTCTCATAAATAGGCTTAGGACTTTTCGTAGCATACCGTGGTTCTAAAATTCATGGAGCCGCCATATTTGAAATATGTATATTCTTCGAAGTCATAAGTCCTAACAATTTAAATTGCACTTTCTTTCATTAATATGTACTAGGTACTTCTAAATATCTGAGGAAGTACTGGCTTTTGAAATACGTGTGTCATAAATGTCACAATCCTCATCGATTATTACTTCGTGATCGTCATTGAAATGGTAATAATAATAAGAATGAATTATTATTCTCATCGCAGTGATTTTGATGAGGATAAACTTTTAATATGGTTACGATTACAATTATGGGTATGGTTATGGTATACGATTTTTTTTTGTTTGCTGTGAAATATTCATCAGCATCACACAAGGAATAATGTACACTACATGTTTGCTCATCGTATTTTAATTCCTTATATGGCTCTATCCAGTATTTAATTTCAGACATTGTAATATTGTTCATTTTATTTAATCAAAAGTGACAGCTAATTTTGACAATATTTTTAATTTTAAATTGCGAATGAGTTTGCACTACTCGCTACGGCGACTCTATGGATTTTAGAATATATAACTACGAAAAGTCCTAAGCCTACTCATAAATATGTGTGGAACGGAAATTAAAAAAGGGCACATTGTCGGCAATGTTGTATGAAATCCCATTAAAGACCTCTCGTTTAGTCGCACAGCACCGCCTATATGGAACATAATATCAATATAGACACATCAAAAAAGCCTTGGGATAATCATAACTCTAGACAAATTTGATGTTTTGACTCGGGAGTAATATGCCTATATTGAAACATTCAAAGCTGTCTAGGGATATCCCTAGACATTATTGATGACTGTATATCATTGCATGTTTGAGAAAATTATATTTTTTAGCTAAAATTGATACTGTGCCTTTTTTTTCGTAGCTGAGTGTTCTACAAAACTTTAGTCGACGTCAACAAAAAAAACGTACAGGAAGGTTCACTGACTGTTCCTCACATTATTATACTCCAGTAGTATACCCCTTAACCTTAAGTCATTTTTCATCCGCCACAGATAATTTCTCTATGCGTAAAATCTGGCGTTCATTTCTAAGAGGTAAATAATCTATGATATATTTAACAATTCTTTGTGTTAAAAGAGTGGTTCAATATCATTATTTTTTGTGGGAAAGACAATTCCGTGCCCTTCAGATATAATAATTGGTTAGCCACTTGTCACTTTGTTCACAACTGCCTGACAGACTTAATTATCACTCTAACACTGAGCTACTTTTGATTTTGTTGTATGTAGGTAGTCTGTAAGTAGGTAGTTGTTTTTTTCCTCGGGTATCGTGTAAAGAATTTACAGTTCCCTTTTACACAGAAATGCAATGCATGAAAAGAAACATAAGGTACGGTAAATTAGCATTTTTAGCCATAGGTACATGTCTTAGTCGAAATTTGATATTTTTTTTAATTGAAAATTTTGAGCTCTTCTGAAAATACCCAGAATTTGATAAAAAGGAGTCAATATTGCACCAATGAGCGTTAATTTGTAAACAAAATCTTTTATTTCGGATAGTTAATGTGTATTGGACCAAATGAAACAATAATTTTTAAGTGTCTGTCTTGCCACTGAAACAAAATGGGGGCGTTCGAAATGACTAAAAATGTCTTATTTTGGAACAGAGTCATTTTTCAGTGCCATAAAAAAAAATCTGGAAATGTTCAAATATTTTTAGAAACATGCGTCAGGGAAAGTTGTGCCGGGGTCAAAAGAGAAAAGCAAAAACAGCACGGAAAACAAGAACAGCACCCAACGGTCGAAACGAATTCGAACACCCGAATTTTGGTTAGGTGTTTGGTGAGGTTGGGTTAACTTCACACACACATCCACAGATCTATGACGTTGACGTATAGACAAAACTATACACAAAGCCGTTTCTTTTATTGCTGAGCGAAGGCGATTGGGTTCGTGCCAATATTAACAAATTATCAAACAGCGAAAAGATATTTATTATTAATAAACAAAGCTTCGTAAAAGCATAATATTCAAATTAGTTGCTCGAAATAGTCCATTTTATCAAATAACCACCTTTATTCGAATTGCAAAAAAAACAGCTTAAAAGAAATGAACAATGCCAATTCGTTCTAAGGTTTTAGCCACTTGTATAATCAATCACCATTACATCATTTTCATCAACATTATAATAGTATTTTATGCAACAGTTGTATAAGAGGGGTCAAAAAAAGCGAGTGGTGTGGGTTACGATGTGAGCGTAGCGAACATCGTAAGAAAAGACACCACGAGCATTTTTTGACTTATTTATACAACGTTGCATACAATACTTTTTCTACAACTTCATTAAAATTATCATCATCATCGTCATCACATCATCAGCATTTGAAAGGTGTTCAGCGTTGGGCCTAGGCCTATGTACTGTTAAATAAAACATAAATAATACCAAACTCGGGCTCAGAGCGACCAAATTACCCGAAAATGATACCCAATCACCATTTTTGTGTCAAATGTCAAAATGACATCCGCCATCTTGGATCCTAAAATTTTTGCAAAATTCGTGCTCAGAGCCACCAAATTACTGAAAAACGACACCCATGAACATTTTTGTGTCAAAAGTGTCAAAATGTCATCCGCCATCTTGGATCCAAAAAATTATATAAAATTCGTGCTCAGAGCCACCAAATTACTCGAAAACGACGCCCATGAACATTTTTGAGGCAAAGGTGTTAAAATGTTATCCGCCATCTTGAATCCAAAAATTTTGCCAATTTCGTGATAAGATCTACCAAATTACCCGAAAACGACAACCATCAACATTTTCATGTCAAGTGTCAAATTATGTCAGTCAAATTGAAATATTGTACACACTTGGGTAGTGGTGATCGCTTACCATCAGGTGACCCACTTGCTCGTTTGCCTTCCTATTCACATAAAAAAATCTTTTTTATTTTGTTTGCTTTCTAAATGCTAACACCGTATTTTGTCCTAAACGCCTGAATGGTTTCTGGCCTTAGTCCTGACGGACAAATTAAAAAAAAACAACTCGACTATAATGTTAGAAAGCTACTGTAATGTGAATATTATAGTAGAGTTGCGGGCCATAGAGCATAGACTAGTCTCCAGTATATTTTGAGTATCATTATAATGGTGTTGGTGACACTTTAACTGTCAAATAAAAGTACTGGAGTAGAAAAAAGCTATTAACATAACAAGCAGTCAAGTAGGTACAGTTCACAAGAAGATTAAACACACATGGCAAGCTATGACTGTAGGTATGTGCAAAAATTACACGCTTGATGAGGTAAACACAAATAGTCCTATAAGTGTATTCCCATCTCCGTGCAGACCTAACTATATACTGAAGTGGTTTACACAACTACGGTGAAATGTATAATAACCGAGCGTGTCAGTATTTGAATTCGCCATGGGCAGATTTTATTCTAAAATATCTACATTTTCCGGATACCTGTTTTGGAATAAATCAGATTCGCACTGTTCACCAGTTTCGATTATGTTAAGCGTGACCGTCTCGTATAGGGTACTTACAATTATGTTTATTATGTTTTTTTTCTCCGATTTTAGAAAATTTTGCATGGATTTCCTCAGAATCAATTGATCAATTAATTTATAATGGTGTAAAAAAATGTCCCCAGTTTTTGCTACAAAAATTAGTGTCGGTTTTGTTACCTTCAAACATTAATGTATGAAAAGTAACAAAAGTGATTTCGGGACACTTTTTTCCCCTATATAGAATCGCTAGTGCTATCGATTCTGAGTAGATCCATGCAAAAATTTCTAAAATCCGAGAAAAAAAACGTAATTGTACCCTATTTCTGAAATTTAAATTAATTAAAACCTTCAAGAAATTAAAGTTTTATTTCTAAAGAAACTAAAACACTAAACTAGACAAAATATAACAAACATCGCTTGTTTTTTTTTAAATAAAGGTAGTGTCAGATTGTCAGACAGAACATCATATGTCATATTTATTTGCAAATAAAGATTACTTACTTACTTACGCCAGAAAGCAAATATTGTTTGGAGTTTTTTTTTTAATGTTCAATGCCAAAATGCTGTGTTACAAATATGTGTGAAACGGAAATTAAAAACATAGGGTTTTCGTTTTTACCCTTTGTGTTCGGAACCCTAAAAAGAGCACTTTGCCGGCCTTGGCCTGCAATGTTTTATGAAATCCAATTAAAGACCTCTCGTCTAGTCGCATCTGAAACCTGACACTTCGCCGCCTAGTATTAGGAACATAATACATATTAATATTTTATTGCACGTTTGAGAAAACTTTATATGTTGCTTTTGTTGACCATTATTTGAACGCTGAGCTCTTGCGGTGAAAAAAGAGAACGGATGAAGTTCAAACAGTTAAATTATGTCAACCGGTATTTAGACATACAAAAAGACTGTCTGAAAAAATCTTGAATGATACAGAAATTACCGGTTAATTGTTAACGTGATAACGTCTTTAAATCGATGAACCCCGGCTGCACGCACGAAAAAGTGTCACGTTGTTACGTTCCGCGCGACGTCAGAGCTAGCAGTTTTCATCAAAGTTTCTTTATGACGTTATCGCGTAAAGTAAACCTATCGTCCGTAAACCGACTTTACAGACACTAAAGGTTTTTTTTTGCACAACGGAATGTTACGGACTATTTTTAACTAAATGTCCAACTTTTAAGTCTACCGAAACGCCGAATTTTTTTACGTAGAAAACTTGGAAAAAGAACATTAAGGTAAGGAGTTCACACAGGGAATAGGTTCGTTTAAACCATTTGACACCAAATCTTAAGTTTACGTAAACGGTGGACGGTGACGGTATCGTACCCCTGTCTATTAACTCTATTACTTCTTAACGCTTAAATCGCTGAACCAATTTACTCAAAATATGGTATAGATATAGGATATACTCATAGTCCCGGGGAAGGACATAGAGACATACGGAATCAAAATCTATTTAGGTGAGCTTTACCTACCTACTGATTTATTTGTAGTCAGTGCCTAAGCATAGCTCCCAGCTAACTAGCGTGACAAGAGTGGCACTTTTTGGCGGTTATTTAGAAGGTGTTTTTTATTTATATTTCATTTTACTTTGCGATATATGAATTTAGAAATTTCATATTTTTTGTATGCATATGGCATGAAATCTTGTTTTACGCACAACAGTGCGTTACTTTTACTAACATTGTCTTATTTCTTTTTAATAATCTAGATAATTACTAAGTTTCGGAAACTATTGAAGTATTTTGATAAGGGTATCCTCCGTCGACTCCGTGAATACGACCCCGCGCCCTTGAAAACCGTGATCTAGTTCGCAATGCCCCGCGGCCGTCAACGGCAACCGAGGTGCAGTTGCTATTTAAGCTACTACGGCATGAGCGCGTTCCTTTGCAAGTAGATTGAGCGCGTCCTTCACACCGAGCCTTAACAGCGAACGTTAAAACAAATTCGGGAAATGTAGCTCGATACGGAGGCTGCGTAGTGAGCGGGTTTGCGATGTTGAGCGGCCGAGGCGGGAAGCGGGCGGTGCGCGACGGCAGTGGCGAGAGCGCCGCGCGCCGCAACGGACGGAGGCGGCGACGCGACCGCATACCGCCCGCGCGCGTTCGCGGACGGCCGTCCGCGCCGCCGCGATGGGAACCACCCCGCCGCCGGTCGGGCTCGCGCACACCAAACAACACAAAACTCGCCGCAAAATATCATTGCCGTGGTTTCGGCAGAGCTCTGTAAGCGTGCCTCATGCGGGTCTATCGCGACAGCATACTATCGACACACCAAGCTCATTTCATGCGCGCCTACTCAAAGGCAACCGCCATCGACAGGTGAATGCTACACAAGGAATGCTTGCACGGATGACACCCGCTGCTCTACTACCGTCCGTTTTGCCTTTCGTCACCCCCAGCTGGCCGACTTTCTTTACAAATGCACTGTGTTTACACTGTTTTAGACTAGATTACTTGAGAAGTAAAAGTCTTCTAAATATTGCAATCAATTGGGAACGCCTTCTGTAAATTTTCTTAAGTTTTTGTTGTAACCTTGTGAATCATTACCAGATACGCATGCACCGAATGTAAACACGGTTTTGCTCGAGTAGGTTAGGAAGTCTTATATTTAGCTTTTTATGTCTGTTCAATAAATACTACATTTGTTTATGTATGAATTGGATAGCAAAGATTACACCTCATTTTAACTGCTGCACTTCATCTGCTTTCTAAATAAAAGTGTACGAAAAATTGTGTCTTTGTTATTTAACTTTCACCTCATTATTGTAGGTTTGCTTGGGCTTAACATTTTTCATTTTAAAGACTGGCACAATTATTCGTATTTGTATTATTCAAATATTTAACAAGTCAGGACTGAAATATACGTGGGGTGTACTGAATTTCCTGCAACTGGTCATTTTTTAAAAACTTTTACAATCTAATTAGTAATCATTATTAAAAATAATGTTATGTTAACATTTACGTTTAAATTGTTCCGTTTGAATTGTAATAAATCGACTAAAGTACAATTTTAAATGTTATACGCTACCTATTTAAAATTACGTTAGATTCTAAAATCACATAACTTTAATTCCTTTTTTTTCTACAGATACTGATATTAAGATAATAAAACACTATTTAAGACACTTTTAATTTAAATACGCAGGTTCCATAATTTGATTGTACGAGAATTTGCTGTTTGCGGTGAATGATCTTAGTCAAAACTTTATTTTTGTAAGAAAAAACAGTCCAATAATGAAATTGCATTCACTTCCCGGCCGCTGAACTGTACAGTAATGATTTGAACTTTTAAAATTTGTGTTAGCCTATAGCGAGGAACTTCGTGTACTAGTTTTGCTACAGTAAATGGCATACATTTCCGAGCATAATAGATACGATTAAGAAGAATTCGAATACCATTATTTAGATCGAATATTTAATAGCATGTACGGCTAGCACAAGTGCGCGCAAGAGCTTCGTCGCGCGTGAGATAGATCACTGCAGTAAAATGACACTTTCAATGTTGCTAGTTTTTAGCGAATATTAAATAGTGAATGAAAGAATGAACGATGTCATGAAATTAATTTGCGTCATTTATGTTGAAATAGAGAATTCAAAGCGCATTTTAATAGAATGATTCGTTCAATAAGGTTTTTTATTGTCAGTGTAGGTACGTGGTAAGGTTCAAAAGTTTCCGGCCTAATAATGAAAATTAACGTTTAGGTTAAAAAAAATATTTTTATTTTTCAATGTAGTCTCCTCCTATTGTTATACATTTTTCAGATCGTTTGATTAACATTTCTATACCTTTAAAATAATATTCGGAAGTTTTGTCTTCGAAATGCTCGAAAACTGCAGCAGCGACCTCATCATCGGACGAAAATTTTCTCCCCCTTAAGTCCGATTTAAGTTTAGAAAATAAAAAATAGTCGCTTGGGGCTAGATCAGGGCTGTAAGGTGGGTGACGGATTGTTTTAAATCCACATTTAGATATAGCCGCCTTTACAACTGCAGCCGTGTGGACAGGCGCATTGTCATGAAGAAGACGGACACCCCTGCTGAGTTTTCCTCGACGTTTAAGCTTTATTGCTTCTCGCAACTGGTCTATAAGGCAAGCATAGTAACTGCCGTTTACTGTCTGATTGCGTTCTTTGATATCTATAAGCAATATCCCTTCGCAATCCCAAAATATTGTGGCCATTATCTTTTTGGTAGATTGGCACACCTTTGCCTTTCGAGGGGGTGCTTCCCCAGAACGACGCCACTCCATCGACTCTCTTTTCGAAAGAGGATCATAGTATAAGACCATAGTTTCGTCTCCGGTAACAATGGACTGGATAAATTCACTCTCACATGACTTGAACTCCTCTAAAAGTTCCTTGGAGCACGCCACTCGTTCAGCTCGCTGAGCACTCGAGAGTAGTTTCGGGACCCATCTTGCACTAACCTTATTCATGTTTAGATGGTCGTGTAGAATCCTAAGGACTGTTATTTTCGTAAGTCCCGTTCTTGACGCTATTTCCTTCGTCTTTAGTCTTCTGTCCTTCAGTACCTCTTGTTCGACTAAATCGACGTTATCTTGCGTAAGAACCTCAACAGGGCGGCCTGGTCGGGGTTCGTCATCGATGGACTCACGCCCTAAACGAAACTGCTTACACCAATCCTTAACAATCGAAAACGAAGGGGAGGAATTCCCGTACACGTTATCTAACCTTTCTTTGATTATAGTTGGACTTATGCCTTCCTTTGTCAGAAATTTTATCACTGATCGATACTCCAATTTGAACATTGTACAAATTACACCGCTTTTTATATTTAAATCAAAGAAAATTTTATGAAAACGAAAGTTACAAACCACGAAATTATCCACACAATAGCTGAATAAATGACAAATAAAATGACATTCATTTGTTTCTAGTTTTCTTCTTTTAAATATATACGGCCAGGAACTTTTGAACCTTACTGGTATATCAGTTTTCCATTCTGCCAGTTAAGTTTTTGCTTAGAGTCGTCGCAAAATAAAAGGCCCGTTTTGTAGACATGGGGGTTAAATAACGTCACGGTGACAAAGTCACCGTGACTCGCCTTCAAAACGTGTCACTGTGACTTTTCACAAAATAACAACGTTACAAAATCACATACGTTCCTTACTATTCCTTCCTAGCGCCTAGCACAAGCAGTGACGAGACGCGATGCAGTGACAGTGACTGACTGTGACATGACTCGGCTCTGCTCGGCTCTAATCGGGCTTAGTCGGGAGTGTTCGGATTCGGAACTTCGTGGCGAACATCGGATGATGCCTGCTGCCTGAGAGCGAGTGAGACAGCGATAAAATTATGAATGCTTTCTCACTCATCCGTGTCAAAGAGTTGTTTTAATGAAGCTTACTCGTAGAAAAGGATGTATGTATGTATGTATGTACATATAACTCTTTATTGTGCATAAAACACATGAAAAAGATGAACACCGTCCATAATGATGATGATGATGATGATGGTTATGATGATGATGATTATGACGATGATGATTATGATGATGATGATGACTATGATGATTATGATGATGATGATGACATGATGATGATTGTGATGATTATGATGACTATGAACTAATTTCCCAAATGTATTTATTTTTTACTTATAATGTGCGACAGTTCTAAGCCTGTAAAAGTGTAAAGGTTATTTTGGATCAATTACTTGTGTGATAACGGTGTGACAAAATCACTTCATAATAGCACTGCGACAATATCACATGGTGATATGAGTAACCGGCGTGACAAAATCACGATGAAATAACAGTGTGACAAAATAACGTTGACACAAATATCATGCAGTGACACGAGTAACAGGCGTGACAAAGTCACGGTGACTTTTCACTGTGACTTTTTTGGAACGGGATCGTCAGTCACTGATATCAAAATGTAACGCTTTTCCCCATGTCTACCGTTTTGACATGTCTTCCCAACGTAACTAGTGATGTCACCGTACGACTCGGTACTCCATACTCACGATAAATCGATTCAAGTTTGCATAAGTATTTGATCGATTTAAATATGTATTGTAAAGTGGCATTGAAGTTCTGATTAGAAAGTGAATCTTCAGTCAATCATTTTCTTCAGATGATGAAGACGAGCCATTCTATTGAAATCAGTGTTGCCATTGTTTACGGCTTTGAGCTCCAAGGTCATAATTTTCTGTAAACATCACTACACAGCTGGTGAAATTCAGTAATTAATTGGTCTAAATAAAATAAATAAAACCGGCCAAGTGCGAGTCGGCCTGAAAAAAATTATCTAAGTAGATCGATTTATTTTTTCCTTAACCGATTATAAATAGTCTGTGGACAATATGAAAAAATCCTTATGTACAGCACTTAGCTGAGTGAGCGATACCCATCAATGAAAAATGCAATTACCTTCAGAACATTTCGATCGGTAAAAAATAGAGAACTTCATGGGCGTGAACTGTCAAAACGAGCCTTTTAAATTGTGACGACTTTAGGTACATACTCCGATAAAGCTCAAGTGGCCTCCCACAAGAGACTTTTTGACACTTGAAACTTGAATTAATGTCGGAGTGGCATTAGCCAAACTAGCATTATTCTACTAAACAAACAAAGTTATGGTACCACTTCACCTCGCGTTGCGTATTTGCACCGCGCTATTGGTACCTCTGTTGCTCACGCTAGAAACAACATAGTGCAGCACTTTCGCTCTCGCAAATATTTTGGCAAATACGCCAAGTTTTGAGTTTGTTTACAGTGCGGAGTGGAAAAGTCGTTTTTGTTCATTAATATGAACCTTGAACCCCCCAAAAGCAACGCTCTATTTAAAATACACTAAACTAAGAATCTGAAATTCATAAAATATTTCGGTCTTTCTATAATCAAATCATTCACTACGTGACATTAGTCGAGCACTAGTGAAATAAATGTGGTATCATTATTTCGTAAAATGACATTTGGGTGTATCATTTTACTGCAGTGATCTATCTGCCAGACTATAGTACCTAGTCTCTAGTCTAATCTAATCCGGTTAGTAGGTTTGTTAACTGAGAGCTATCAATCAAAGCGTAGTTTAAAAAGTCTACACTTCCACGTATCGTAAAAAATATTTATTAATTTCGTGTTTAAAATAAACGTGAGGACATAAATCACCATGTTAAAAGTTTCAAGGTTCAGCTTTTACATTACAAAAATGTAGGTTATTTGAAACCACAACTTAAATTACACATATCGCGCAATGGCTAAGAAAAAAGAACAAAGTTTAAACACAAACGGTGTATCACACTCACTTGTTCGTCAATTTATTCAATATTTAACGCAATCACAGAGCTATCGTAGGCAAATGCGTTTGAATTAGTTTTCCAAGGTCGTATGCTTCACAGAATCTGGTAAAATAGTATAAATATGTAAACAATAAAATAGTAAATATACGAAGTCCAGAACTGTCAATACCTTATTAATCCCTAAACAACACAGACAGATAGGACAAAACTATGGTCTTTTCATTCTTAACTAGTAAACAAAATTCTAACCTCAAAACGTCTCATTTTTGTTATTTTTTTAACTATTTCATCGTAAATAAAGGAACTGAAGATAAAATATCAGCAAAATTATGTACAAAATATTGCCTCGGGTTTATTTGATAACATAATACACCTTATACCTTCTGTTTCTTTATATTTGTACAATAAAGCATTACTTACTTATTCTTTACAAAAAATCGTACATTGAGGTTAGAATTATGTTTACAAAATAGGACAGTTTGAATGAAAAGACCTTAGCAGGATTCAGTTTCTGGCATTTTGGCTAAAAAATCCCGCGCAGATGGTAAAAATCCATCGATTCGGGCATAAGAATCGTGTTATAGGCGATGCGGCTAGCAACCCATCACCATCACTATTTTGATTCCCCTTTCCACCTATACGCCCACAATCATGCTAAACGTGGCCTTTAGATCTTGTTACCTACCCCGTAAGGGATAAAAACGTGATTTATGTGTTGTGTGTTATTACACTTCTAATCTCTGTCGGCTATACGACGTTGGCGTACAAAAAGTTAAATTTCGAAAGGAAGAAACTTTAAAGTATGACTTTTTTCTGCATTGTTTAAACTTATTTATTTAAGCAAATATCTTATTAAACGATGAAACCAATTTAAGCACGAGTCCACAAATAATTAGATGTAATAGCATACACAACTTGTAGTATAGTTGTCTCCTGAATATGTTAAATGATTACTTACCTAATGAATGGTAAAAATAAAACGCCAGTCATATATGTAATGTATGCGTTAATGTATACTATATGAACGTCAATTTGCTCGTTAATTTTGCTTATCATTGCCAGAAACCATTGAGTTGTTAATGTTGCCCATGCGAGTAATTTCTACAACTCACTCAACTTCAAATTATATTTGCTTATCCATGGACACAGCGTTGGCCCCACCTACCCGTTGGTCTATCTCTTTCTTAGTATAGTAATTTTATACGTGCCTATATTAGTACACCTTTTTCATTAAAAGTACTTGTAACGTAAAGACGCACAATGCGTGATCGTGGCTTCGTGGCCGACAACTGTTTGCGCAGAAAACGCTACCTGGTAAAAAATCTTGACTGGCTCGTGCATGCAATAAAAGTAAGAGGGTGGAATATCCGATTTGAACTAAAAATGTGACGCAGCAAGTGTGCAGAGACTAACCGCTACATTTGGTACCATAGCAATGCGTAGAAGCATTAGGCGTGAATTGCACCAAGTTACATTGAGATACCGTTAACAATAACCAGCGATTTTTGACATAAAATCTATGAAATATGTCAAAATCGTTGCTTATGATTAAAGTTATTGTTACAGCAACTTGGTGCAACTCACGCTTAGGACATAATTACGAACGAAGCCAACGCAAGCCAACGGAGCATGGCATGTGCAAGTAATGGGTCCGACATCGCACGTTTGCTACTTACTTAACTTAGTAAGTAAGAGTAATTGCTGAATATGCATCTTTGTTTTAGGTTATTTAACCGTGTGCCACGCCCGCCAGGGTTTTCTATTCCGTATTCTCTTACGACACCTTAATCAAACCTAAACAAGTCTAGACAGTATAACATTCCTTTGTTTCGTCAAAAATTCCGTCCAAATAAGTAGAGCACATTATCACGCAAAGTACAGTACGGGGACAACTAGTTTTATGTAGGTGTGTTTGTGTTTGTGTACAATACATCCAATACGCAAATGAAATTGGAGGGTGCGCCATAAACGATCGATCATATTTTATTAAAATATTACTTGAATGATAGTAGCCTATCACAGTACAAAATCATTATCTAAGTACATCATTTAGCCTTGAGGTCTAACAGAATTAAGAGTTAAGTTAAATTTTTGTTACTTTACAGTCTAAATATATATATATATATATAGTATATGTGTATTAAGTGAATGTTATGTGTACCGGAGTTACTTTTCCCTGAAAACAGATTTTAGATTTCAGGAACGAATAAGAATCTTGACCAGTTTTTTACTAATTACTATGTGACAGATGACAAATCCAAATATTGTTGTAGCAAAGAGCGCAAGTAATAGTATAAATTAAATTAGGCTAGGCTCATAGCTCATTGAGCCGATTGCCAATAGGGTACGAAGGCTCACGTGAGGACACCATGAACCGGGAATTATTCGGACAGGCGTTTAGGCGCGTCAAACATGTAAAGCACACTAAGGTCCTGTTTCACCACTTCCTGTTATATTCCCGATATCTAAAACCTTAAATGTCAGCTTCCACGATACTGTCTTTTTTTATTATTACAAGATAAACAGATACGGCTAGCGGCGGATAAGTATAGTGCATTACTGCAGAGGCCAGGAAATAGCAATTCGGGGATGAGTAGATAATTTAACTAAATAAATACCGTAAAATGGGGTGAGTAGGGTTCGCGGGGGGAGTTAGGTTGCGAATCCAGAATTTCTTTTTTCAGTAGCTACCTACTTTAATTTTCGGGCACAGGTTGCTCTCAAAGTAATTTGATTATATTTTTGACATATTTTTTCTTCTTTTCGCAACATTAAGCTGCCAAATCATAAATTTTGAAACAACAGCATAACAGTAGAACATTACGTTAGTTACTGTGTTACCAGAATCCACGTAATATCAGCGTCGAGACACTTTTAGTGACCCGACAAGTGCTGAGTTGACTCCTTTTTCGCATTTACACTTTATTTCCACTTCAATTTTGCATTATTTTTAACATGAACATTACTGTAGAAGGTGTGATTCTGAGTAATAAAGATCTCATATTCTTTAATAAAACTCTTGACAAGCTATTGCCTTAATCCGAAAGTGTCAACCCTGGCAATTTTCCCATTTCACCCTATTACCATTTTACCTTATAACCCCAACTACGGGGTGAGCTGGGTTTGCCTACTATTATGTATTTTTCGTTAAAACTATGCAATAAAGCAACAAATTATCATTGACAAACTAAAATTCATACCCCTGGAACACTTTTTTTGTATATAAATCAATGTGCCACGTATGAAATAAAAGTTTTATCCAATAGGCTTATTGTCTAACTCGCTCGCAATCGCCATCGTGTTCATTTTGACAGTTCTTGTATGAATGTGACAGCTAGCTGATTCCGATGCCAATTGTCATCCCATACGTGAACTGTCAAAATAAACACTATGGCGATTGCGAGCGAGTTAGACAATAAGCCAACGGGTTTGAACTTCTATTTCTATGTAAGTATTGCCGTTTCCGATGAGCCATGAATAGTGCTTTTCTTCAACAATGCGAGGAAATAAAATAAATAAACATATGTATTTCATTGAATTGAAATTGAAGAAAATCGTCTAAAAGTGCAAATTTAAATGTTATATTGCTATTTAAAGTTACATTGGGTTCGAAAATCAAACACTTAATTACTTTTTCCACAGGTTCTGATAGCCTATAACGAAGAACTTCGTTTACTAGTTTTGCTACAGTAAAGCATGCTATATAAGGTAGGCGTGCAGTAAAGTATGCATTTCCGAGCATAGTGGAGAAATAGTAGGTTGTACAACAAGAGCATAAAACAAGCCATTTTACCCGAGACGTTCATATAGCCACCCGAGCCGGCACGGCGAGGATGGATAGACACGTCGAGGGGGAAATGGGTTTTATGAACGAGTTATACACTGCTTTTCACTTAGATTGCGAAGAAACAAAACAAAAACATTGCAAAAAAAGTTAATTAAAATTAAATGTGACATTGGAACAATTCGATATATTTAATGGTTTTTCCTGGCAAATTGACTGTGTTAGGAGTCAGTGTTATTTCCTCTTCACTTGACGAAATTATTGAATATTAATCGTAAAACAGTAACAAATTGCAACATAAATCCTACTAAGAGAAAATAGGACGTTCCCGCCTGAGTTCCCGCCAATTAACTTTTTTTTTTAAACGTGATACTGCGGTAAGGTTCGAGTAGGCAGGTGTTGATTTATATTTTAAAAAGTTTTATTTTTCATGTACTTATTTGTTTCAATAATAATAAATTATTGTTACCTACGAGTAGTTTTAGGTACTAATTAAACAGTTTAATAGACTGCAGATTATAATAAAAAAATATAAGCTGTCGTAAAGTTTTAGTGATTGTTTGTGGCTGTTGGCATCCGATTGTCTTGGTCTTAGACGAAGATTTTACTTTACGCACAAGAGCATAAAATGCCATTTTATGCAGCCTACATCCAGCATAAAGTCGAACTTTTTGAGCATGAGACGTGAAAAAATCCCTGTCGAGAGGGATCAAAGTGCAACTTTTCTATTCAAGGCTTTTTTAAGTGTTTTTTTGCAAATGCAATTTTTCGAAGTTGATAATTGTAAAACCACGCCATTATCTATGTTGGTAGCTCTTCATTTATATTTATAATTCTTTTTTCAACATTTTCATGTTCGGTGTGAAAAGTTGTATGAGCTACTCGGGAACAAAACGTTCTGGATTCAATGTAGCGCCTTCGCCGTAAATACATCATTTTGCTCCCCTGTGACACAAATAACTATTAACTGAAAAGAAGAAAATAAACCTCGAAACTACGACAACAGACTTTCTTTTGAATTATATTAGGTACAGCAGACGGGCACAAACCTAAATTACAAATCATGCAAAAAAATATATCTCCGCCTGCTGGAAAGGAAAGACTGTTTCCGGAGTTATAGAGTTTATTTTTCTTCTTTTCAGTTAAATGATTTTTTATACATACATACTGTAATATTTGCTGGAAATTGTTAGTGGGTCGTTCTCTCATTTCGTGCAAATCGCCTTTAAACGAATATTGTGAAAAATGTTATTGATTTTACGTGATGTTATTATTGCCAGCTTGTCACATAGTTGGTACGGTATTGTTATCTTCAAAAACTGATACTAATAACTATGAGGTTTTTATTTTATTAATATAAAATATCTATTTTTTTCATTCACCTCGGGGCCTAAAGTCTGTTGATGTGATTTTGATCACAGTTTTAGAAAAACATACTGAAAACAGAGGTTTAATTTAGCATTTAATCAAACACTAGTTGATTATAGATTCCAAAGGTAAAATATGAGAGGCTATAAGCCAACCAGAATAAAAATAGACGTTCTTAAATGTTTGTCACCAGCAGTTCCATCATTACCCGCGCGAGAAATGAATTGATATATATTTTGATGTACAAACAAGCTTTTGAATACCTACCGCCAACTAAAACATCGTTCGTTGGTCAGTCGAGCGCGAGCCACCCCGAGCGACGCGTATACGCAGCTCCCTATAGAAATAGCTACATTCTCTCGTGAGTCGAACGAGATTGTCACGTTTTCAGTTTCATCACCATCCAGCTACACAATCGGTAAGTACTTAAAAGAATTAAGTATGCTCTTTCTAATTTGTTGCGTTTGTAAACTATCTAACAGTTGGGAAGTTTAGTAAATTCAATGTCAATTACACAATGAGTTAGTTGAGAAAAACTCTCAATATTTCATTCATATCCGTGTCATTACCTTCTTTTCCTTCCAAATTTGAAAAGGAGGGTAATGAATTATTTAAGATGGTAATGATTTAATAGAAATTGAGGGGCATGGTCATGAAAAGTTCGAAAAGGCAATGAATACATGGCATAGTTCTAACTGTAGCTTCGATGAAAACAACATTTTATATCTTCTATGTTTTTAAAAATAATACAATTTTAACATGGCTCGTAAACACAGTGATATGATAATATCAGTAATAGTGATAAAAATGAAACAGTTTAACCCCCGATGCATTGGATTATATACAGGGTGTATCAGATACCCCCTAACAATAATCCACTGGGGTATATAACCATAGCTATAGAAGCTAAAAAAAATATTTTGAAAAAAATTGGAGTAATTTTTTTTATATTTTCTATAGGAATGATTATAGTTAATACCACCATTCTTATAGAAAATATAAAAAAAATTACTCCAATTTTTTTCAAAATATTTTTTTAGCTTCTATAGCTATGGTTATATACCCCAGTGGATTATTGTTAGGGGGTATCTGATACACCATGTATATTTTAGGTGTGTTATTGATGAATTTATATTTATAATCAAGCATTTTTTGAGGTATATAATCATGTTCAAATAAGGTGATATACATATATACTATCATTTGAATCAAGAATTTTTACTTCTTGATTTTTTTTGTTTACTTTTACGGTTTTACCGTCAGAAATTAAAGGTGATATAAAAATATATTTAAATTTAGTTATATTAAAAGTATTTTTTTATTGCAGCTTATAATTATGGCTAAGCCAAAGAAGAAACAGTCTAAAAAAAATAAGTTGGCTAAAGATCGGCAACGCAAGAGAGAAAAATATGGAATTATAAAAAGTAACCCACAATTATAATGAGTTACAAAAAAGATACAATGAGGAGACTTTTCGTCAAACTGTAAATGTTAAAACACGAATTCAAAGATTGCGATAGAAGCACTTAAAAGAGGTGAAACAGCTTAAAACTGTGATAATACAATTAAAAGAAAGAATAAACAATAAACAAAACAAACAATAAACAGAAGAAAAAGATTTAAAGAAGGTTTAATCAAGGTCAGAAATACTTAAACAAATATGCTGCAATACTACCAATGAAAAATGTTTAGAAAGACATTCCTCATAAGATAATTAACTATCAAGAGTTTAGTAACAAAGAGAATCAATTATTATCAATGGCTAACAGAGAAACAAAAATACAAAGGAAAAGATGGCAAAAAAAAAAACAACAACGAATGCTACAATTAAAAAGAAATAGAGGATAATCCACGGAATATAATTCAAAGTTTTGAAGAAGTTATACTGCCAAAGTTTTTGGTTCACACCAAAAACATTGTTGCACAGTATGCCTCGATTAAAGAACTAAAAAAAGATTCGAAAAAGGCGAGATTCTCATACATATCGATTTTTAGCGAGAAATACTGCTTTCTAAAATTCAGACTTTCTATTTTGGAGGTAGTAGTAGTAAGCAGAAGGCAAGGGCTGTGAAAGATAAATGTCAAAGGGACAGATAAGGACAAAGGATTGCTAAGTTAACAGAAGCCTACAGATATAGTGCGAAGTGATTTTCAATTACATTTCGTTGAATCCCATGCGGTTTTCAACTTTAACAACATTGACATAAGGTTCTTATTTATAAAACAATTTAATCTGACAGCTGCATTGTATACACGACTTTAACACCAAATCACTAAAGTTGAAAATCGGATAAAATTTAACAAAATGTCATGGAAAATCATTTTGCACTACACCTGTACTCAGCGTTTATGAATAAGGGGGATAAAACCTATAAGATAACGTCTTCCGAGGGTAATATGTATGTGCCTTCATTGATAATTTTTATATTGGATTTTTATGTCACATTTCTGATGAATAAATGATTAAAAACACATCGTTTCGTCATTACCATCGTAAGGTGAAATCACCTTCCTGTACTTATTTCATTTCCTTCCACTAGCAAATCATTACCATCTTTGCTAATTTCATTACCAGCGCGTACTTCATTACCAGTGGTCATATTTTATAGAAAGTAATTAACTAATTAAGGTGCCTTTCACATACACATATTCAACATATGTTCAAAAACATAAAATCCTTCAATTGTACCATTTCAAGAAAAAATATATTTTCGAGAGAATACCACCAATTTGCACGAAATGAGAGAACGACCCTAGTATGTTTTAATAGTCCTAATTCTAAGTCGGTGCATTACTAACTAATTAGATTGTAAATTTTTTCCCCCTTGCTGTCGGATTCCTAAAAACACAATAAAACCTATACATATTAATAACTAGCGACCCGCCCCGTAAGCTTGTATGCGCAGAAGTATAAAATACGGTATCCGTGGGTGCGCAGATCCCTCCACGTGACTCGTCATCGCTAGACTTACGTGCCGGCACGTATACGGTTCTTGATTTATAATACATTTATTGCCACTTTATATGCACTATCCACCTGTGTTCTTATCTGAAAACTGGTTGGCCGCAAATCTTATCTCTTATAATATCGACATATTTGTTTATCTATGAACGTATTGCTCCCATCAGTTGCGTCAGAGCCACCATCAATAACTGCTTAAAATTTTCAACTTCAAATCATTTATTTGAATGGCTATAATGAAGTGCATTCATATTTATTTACATGAATTTAAAAAAAATTGCCATGTAGTGACAAAAAAAAACAAAAGAAGGCTACGTGCAGAGTAGTTTTCCGTAACCACCACATAAGGAAAAGTAATCAATATTAGGTTTAGAGCTTTTTACTCGTTAACTTTTAGAACCGAGTTAGTTTTTCCATTTCTAATATTCTTTATTTTAAATTACTGTCGTGAATATTTACAAGTACCCGAACCAATCATTTAACCGAGGGTTTACGGCAGTGTTTCACTAACACAAATTTTACTTTAAAGCTTAGCAAAAAAACTCTAATTTTCTCTGAAAAGGCCTTGCTTCTTGAAAACATGAAGTATATGATAGGTAGGTAAGGTACTATAAAAACAAATGCTGTTATTAATTACACGCAAGCCAAATTTCGTAGATGTAGTTTAAAATTCCGAGCTTAGCCGGGGACAGACAGACAAACATACAGTTCATTCGTAATATTATAAACGGGATATGAACCGCGATTACCTTTATTGAGCACCCGATATTTCGACGCAGTTGCATGCATCATGATTACGGGTAGACACTCCGGACACTCGGGTCGGGTTCGAATGAACTTAACCGTGAATCATTGAAAGCTCTTATTAAACATACAGTTGTCTATTTGTCTGTGGACGGAAATGACGAAATCACAAGAGTTCCGTTACTTTAAACAATTGACAACATTTCATTTTTATAAATACCTACATGCATAAATCACGTACTTACGGGGTAGACATAGCCTAAGGTAACAAGACCTAAAGACCACGTTTAGCATGATTGTGGGCGTATATGGAAAGGGGAATCAAAATAGTGATGGGTTGTTTTGTTTTGTAGCCGCATCGCGTAACTACAGCATGATTCCTAAGATTTTTGCCCATTCTTTCATTTTTATAACACCTGATAATGTATATATATATGGTTCGAAAGCATTTTACCTCCTGATCACTGCAATATGTATGTATATACAATTTCGCCATTTTGTTGGCGTCCACCCGTCGCTTCGCTTCAAAATGATTAGGGACGTCGCGGGCGGCGTGTGGACACCGCACGCGACGGGCAAGAACGACCGCTCCCGAACATTTAAGAATACATCATATTTATGGACGCGACGGGCGACTGACCGCTGCACCACAGATTACTTAATAGTTACTACGTAACAGATAAATGAACCCGTACAAAATTTTGAATACCTATACCGCGATTGTAGCCTACTCCGTCTCGTTAGGAAGGCTTGCGAGCTAAAATATACCTACTGGCGCGAGTTTCGAGTTATTATCGCTTCGCAACCGAGCAGCAACATAGTTACGCCAGGGCTGGCTGTTGGGATAAAAATATAATTCCAGAAAATAAAACTCTTGTCTTGTGACCTTTTTTGCATGTTTTATTTCGTTAAGGTATATATTTTTAAGTCGATTAGGTAGTGAAATAAATCTTAAAAATTGGAAAAAAGACAGGTTTTTATTTAGTTTCTTACTCAACGTATACCCACCCACTGCAGATAAATTACCCGTTGTCATATTTTTTTTTTTCGGTAAATACTAACAAAGTGTTTGTACTCCTAAAAAATAAACGTGCGTCGGCGCGCGCTTGCGACAACCCTCTAAATTTGGATCGCAGGACGTCTGACGCCGCGAGTCCGCTCGGTAGGCAAATAACGCGCGTAAGTACATGACATGCACGAGGCCTGGCTGCACGCCGCGGGTGGCGGTTGAGAACGACCAAAACCTTACATTTTTTTTTTCAAACATTGTCGTAAATGTCGTCATTGTACTTAAATATTCTAACCCCCGGGCCACATTAGCGGGCGAAGGTTTGTGTCGCGTTGTCGCGATAAAGTTCGAGTTCGTGTAACCACGAACTACGTGGCCACACTTAGACCAAATTGACGCGATAAAAACTTCGGGCGAACTATGTCGCGCAACTCTGAATTTGGAGGGAAAATTAACCAAGAGCGCAAAGATACAAAAAATTGGCAGAATTATCGAAAAGTTGATGGAGCCACTTTTCCTAAATTTGAATTGAATTGATATAGGAAGCATTTGCTTTGTATTGTATGTCTGTAAATTGACGTACATTTCAGAAATTTCAAGGTACGAAGTGAAGACATTTGCATGAACATGAACTCTGTCGCGATCAAATCCTTTGATCTGCTCTATATACCGACAGGAGCCCGAACACGGTACGAGTTCGCCCGAATGATTTGCGATAAAGCGAACTGTCTGTCCACACATGCCGTAATAGGGCGAACCTTCGCCGAATCCCGCTAATGTGGCCGTAGCATTAGTAACAGAACACGAAGGGCCTTGTTGACGGCCGAATTACATTGCAGGCGCGATTTTCTGATCATAAATCGGTTTGTTGGACTGTTTTTCATTTGTTTTTAACTTTAAAAAAAATCAAAGAGACTTTAGTAATGAACAACAATAACATACCGCCAAGTCGATGGCCGAGAAGTGCGCGCTTTGTTCGAGTCTAACGTTTTTATTAATGTCTAAAATAGCTTACGGTGACGATGGGAACGTGAAAACCACCTAAGTTGCGAGGAAGTTTTTAATTTGTATTCCTCTCAATGTTTGAGAAAAACATTATACCTATCTTCCTCAGCTGGAAGAGCAATTGCTGAATCCGTAACTTTAAAAAACACTCGCGGTTCGTGTTTTAAAACAAGTAACTCATCAAGCAATTGGCTACTTCCCAGGCCTCGGCATTCATTCATTTGCAAATTTTTCACAGGCTGTAGCTGTAGGCAATGCAATTTATTTAACAGTGAATTTAGTTACGTGTAATTTCTGTACAGGCTGGACCAGAGATGACATGGGTCGTCGCGGATCACATAGCTACCGGAACCGGCGAGCTCACTGTTACGAAAGGACAACAAGTGGAAGTGGTCGAGGCTTGGCAGGGCCGCGCTGATTGGTGGGTGGTGCGGGTTCCGGGCGAGCCCCCGCAGGAAGGTGCCGTACCGGGGCATGTTCTCAAGCCGCAACCGCAAATCAGTCTACCTCAACAGAAGACTTCACCTTCCAGGCGTCCACTTAGTCAACCCTGTGAAGAAGTACTTGGTAAGTGCCATATAAGCATTAATACACAAAAAAATCGAAGTGATTTCATGAATATGCTTACGTGAATCATATTTGTTTTTCAAGCTATTTATCAAATCTGTTAGTTGTTTTTTTTTTTACAAATATTTAACTGAAAAGAAGAAAAACAAAACTTTTCATGAATAAATTCGGTTCCTGTTAATGATTTTTTCCAGTCTTTTTTTTGTTTTAATAATTTTAGTATTCATTTGGGTCAAATCTTGCAAGTAAAATTACACCCTCGTGTTGTGGTCGAGTTGTCTTGAAATTTGAGGTACTACACATATTATGTAGGATGAATCAATATAAAATACAGTGAGCAAAAAAAGCTTGCATTGACACTGTTTTTGAAGAAATTTGGTTTGGTTTGCGGACGATTAGATTTGAAATTTCGGGCAGCTGAGGTGACGTGTCTTGCTCATGCACGTTTTACAAAATTTCGTTCAGGGTTAATTCCAGAATGCTTCTCTCTCACTCCACAAATGAATTCGTTCGCGTCCATGAGCACGTACGTAGTGAACTCGGCATTATTCTGCACGAGGCACGAGCGCTCTTTCGATGACGGCATTAAGTAAGGAACTTCAATGTCGTTTGCGTAAATATGACTTCTTCTGCTTTTCATATTTTCACAGTTACCAGTTTTTTTTAAATATGTAGGAAATGATTCCGAAAGCCGTCTCCACGTTTAAATCGTGCGATACTATTAATGACCTGAGTGTCTTGTAAGTTACCGTAAAATGCTGCAACATTGCCAACATGATGCAATTTTGCCTGTTTTGAAAAACTACGATTATTTACCAAACGGCTATCTATTTTTTTCATCGTATAATGGGAGAAATGCTGTCATTTATCTGGCAACCTGTTTTATTTTTTTTGTTGCGGTAACACTGATAACTTTTGAGTTATTCCCTTTCAAAGCCAACGAAAAAAGTGCAAAATTTTTTGGAGGCTAACAACTTTTGTTGTTGTGGGTTCAATATCAAAGACTGTGGTCCTTTGAATGTTTATATGACAAGAAAATATGCTCTTTTATTTTTTATAAGTGGTTTTGTAATATAAATGTGCTAGTACAAGACTAAAACGATGGGAGGCAATGTTGCAAAGGGTTTTCGAACATTTCTTCCTCAAGTTTGCCTGGTGCTAGGGTTTGTCACCATTTACTTAGTAAAAAAATAAATTATATTTCACTGGTGTACTTGATGATATGAGTTTTTATTTTATTTTAAATCCATTTAGGTTGATAGCTACTTATTTTTAATGAGCCTTTTGTTTATTATTTTATTATTTTATGCTCATTATTTTTTGCTCAAATAAATGTTTTTCTTGCACTATTAATACAAATATATGTCGAGTCTAATCTATCTAGTAGTCAAATTTGACATTTAAAATATCACACGCAATGTACAATTTTTCATGATTGTTTGGTTTTAGCGATTTTTTATTTGGCACAACCCTGATTACGTTTAAAATTTTGTATGGTAATACCATGGGAGACCCCTCAACTTTGCCTACTTGGCAGAAAAAAGTATATGCTATTGTTTTTAATGTTCCCGACTTAATTTCAACGTCAACATAACGGTTAAGAATTATAATTTCAGATCCTTTTAAAAAATACCGCAAATATTATTACTCATAATCTTCTAGGCAATGTTGCATCTTTTGGCTACAATTTTGCCTACAACTTTAAGAGCGTGCATCCCTACTGAGCTGGCAACGTCGCATTTTTGGTGATTTTTTGCGATTATTTCACAGAAAATGAATGAAAGTTTCAAATGTGCGTCTGTAGTGCACTTCGTTTTGAGTGTATTAATGTGTTTAATGCAATGATTAATCGTGATGGACTTTTACTTTCGTATTAAAGGGATAAAATACTATATCTCGTTTAATAACAAAATAGAAGTCCATCACGATCAATTATTGCATTAGACACATTAATACACTAAAAACGAAGTACACTACAGACGCACATTTGAAACTTTTATTCATTTTCTGTGGAATAATCACAAAAATTCACCAAATATGCAACGTTGCCAGCTCAGTAGGGATGCACGCCCTTAATGGCGTCTACTGTCGAAAATAAGAGCTTTTTAGGCATTACGAACCATAAACTCTGTGGCTTATGGTTTCAATTAGCTTACTAAACAACGAGGGCCACAGATAACGTATACTTTAAGAATTATTCTTGAAAAACATGAAATTCCGTGCAAAGTTGCAGCATTTTACGGTATCAACTTATCACAATAAAAAAAACTATTAGAACGCGTTCACGTAAACGACTCAATTACTATGGAAAAGTTGGCAGCACTACTTTCGGATCGAAACGGCAACAAACTATTTTTATAGTGTTTGACATTTTAACGCAAACTCGTTCGAGGCATATTTTGTGACCGATACTGATGACATTGTTCACACTTCCTTCGTTCCATAAATTCCTTTTTTTTGGTCTGACTTACACGCTGATATAATATCAATAAAAAGTATGCTATCAAAAATGCACCGATACATTAACCATTTAAGAATTTACTATTAGCTGAAGCCTGCGACTCCGTCTGCAAAGAAATTGTTTATCGTTATTCCGCAGGATCTACGCTCCGCTCCGGGATAATAAGTAGGCTTGTTATTATATTGTTTTGCCGTGACAGAGTAACAAACATCCATACAATTACATACATAGTCAAAAACTTTCACCTTTGTAAGTAAGGTCTAAGCAAAAGCAAAAGGGGGGGGTGCTAAGGGGTAAGGGGTAAGCATTGTCTAAGACAGTTCCAAGTCAGCGAGAAGAGAGTTGTGCCGACGTAAAGCAGCGCGTCGCTTTCAGCGTCGGCGGTGTTAATGGGCGTGCTCTGTGGTCGGGCGGACTCGGTACTTGCCGCAAACCGCGTGGCACTGGCACGTGCGGTCAGTCGGGCGGGCGGTAGCAACGCGCGCGCCCGCCCGCGGCCCGCTCCTGCGCCGCGGCCCGTCCCACTCGTCTTAATCCTCATTGCATGCACCCTCCGTGCAACAGTGTACTACTCCGACACGCCTCCCGAACCGCCCGGAAGCGGCTGCTGCGTCGCCCTTGCGGATGCGTTTGTATTCAGCAAACTTCCGGCGCGGACGTATGCAATAAATTTGCACGGCTTAGTTGTTAAATTACTATTATATAGGGTTTCGTTTGTTAATGTAATTAGTTTTAATAGGTTGAAATTAATTTGCGCTGTTGAAATTAATAACGTAGAATAATAGTGAACTTACTGTATCCCTAAGTAATGGCTACATGCACAGATTCTGGACACGTTAGTGACCCTGACGGTGATTCGTGCAATACATCATGCGGAAATGAAAATAGTTCGAGGACCATGTCTTTTCGTAATGCTTATCACAAGATGTCAAAATATTTGAGTCATTCTGGTGGAAATGGAAATTCTGGTAAGTCAAAGCGTCACTTGCACACCGAACAAATAATATTTAATAATGTTTTTATTAGCATCGCGTCTAAATTCGTCCATTATAAAAATCAAAAGTCAAAGTTCTTTATTGCCAGGATAACATACATACCTACATAATCAATAAAGATGTTTATAATTTATTTTTATTATCTTCGTTAACAATCCTAGATAAGTACAGATTGTATAGACAATCGTACAGTAGTACAATAGCTATCATGTCAATAATTAATTACTTATCTATACTGTGTTACTCGTACTCCTACCTATATCTACACTTAATGGTTAGTCGTACAAACGAAAAAATCTCGAACATAATGATCATCGCATGTAGATGCGATCACGCCTTATCAAAATACATATATACACTGCGTCATTAAATTAATCGGGAATGCTTCAGCCGGTGGTTGGCATAGTCTGACTGAACACCCCTATAAAAAAATATTTTAGGTTTGTTACTGTTGTTTACAAAATAAATGTATCCATAAGGTCTTTTCATTGTTACGGTCTATTTATTTCTTATTGAAGAAAGGGCTGTGTGATAGATCGGCGATGTTTTTTGCGTTTACATAATTTTCACGTAGGTAAAAATTTTCAATATATGTCACTTTTGACGAGACGCCACGTTGCTAGGTTACGTTCTATGGTCATTAAAACTAGAGAGGTGACTATGTATAATTAGGTAATCGGTTAAAATCGCGTATAATCGAAAATCCAAAGACAACCTACAAAAATAAGAAGTGAGTATTTTACATTCTTTCACACTCGCTACACAATACCAATCGATTTTATTGGTAATAAATAGATTCCTTAGAACTTCAATTACATAATGAAGTTATATAATATTTTATTCAACCTATTTTGTTGAAAAAACGCAACTTGGCAAAAAGCGTAAAATATGAATTATAATTATTACATCTTGGAGGATTGACTTGAGTATCATATCGAAATAGCATTTATTTGTAAATTAATATGCAGTCGTTATTTTTATGGAATCGATTGTTATTAGTACTAAGATATAATCGATAATCGTTTCATGTGAAAGATGTCACAAGGAAGCCTCGCCTCTAGATTTGTCAATATCACCCTTCGTTATTGAAACAGACCGTAACTGTCCTATTAGGTAAACAAAATTCTAACCTCAAAACGTCTCATCTTTATTATTTTTTAACTATTTCATCGTAAATAAAGGAACTGGAGATAAAAATCAGCGAAATAATGTACAAAATATTGCCTCAGGTTTATTTGATAACATAATATAGTTTATTCTTTACAAAAATTTGTACATTGAGGTTAGAATCTGGTTTACCAAATAGGACAGTTAAGAATGAAAAGATCTTACATTAGTCGATGATCAAAAGTGTAAAAAAAATGTCTTTATGAATCCAAAATTACGATGAAAAATAAATAAAGATAGGTGTATTCAATTAAACTAACTCGACCACATAATAATGCCAGTATCTAAAGACATATCGTATAAGTTATCGACGAAAATTGCAGCTTTGGATTTTTTAGGGTTCCGTACCACAAAAGGAAAAACGAAACCTTTGTAGGATCACTTTCTTGTCCGTCCGTCTGTTAAGACCCTTTTTCTCCGTAACGCATAGACGTATAAAGTTGAAATTTATACCAAATACTTAGGTTTGCGGCCCCTTAGAACTGTGAAAAAATCAAAGGTGATCTAAAATTGTGTCTGTATGTCTTTCTATGTAATTAACCAATATAAGATGACCTCGTACTGCCTACATTTTGCTCAGGAGCAGGGCTCTGCTAACCTGGATAATATATTTACTTGCCGTAGTTGTACGGAATCCTTGGTGCGCGAGTCCGACTCGCACTTGTCCGGGTTTTTCTTCTGAGCATTTCTTATGTTGCGTTTGTTTTTACTTTTAGTTATATAGTGTTTGCTTATTTGACTGACCGGAACTTAATTGCTTAGGTACCTACACGAGTGCAAATCGTGAAAGTCTATTAACTGATTGAAACATACACGATTTATCCTTGTTGATTAATTCAAATTTGTGAAAAATGTTTGCTAATCAGATTCAGATCTTACAAGTGGTGGTGCCAAAATTTACAGAAGGCCAAAAATATGTAAACACATTATACTGGATACCTACTTCAAATTTTAAAAACAAATCATAGTTTTCATTGAATTTGCTTTATTCTACAAGCCTAGTACTTAAAAAATCGGCCAAGTGCGAGTCGGACTTGCGCACGAAGGATTACGTACCAGAAATACTCTGTTGTATGGGAGCCCCCCTTAATTATTATTATTATTATTATTTTGATTTTAGTATTTGTTGTTGTAGCCACAATAAAAATACATAATCTGTTCAAATTTCAATTGTCTAGCTATTACGGTTCTTGAGATCTAGCTCGGCGAGTATTAGCCATGAAAAAGAGTTAAAATATCACGTTTTTTGTATGGGAGCCCCCTTATTTATTATTATTATTTTGTTTTTAGTATTTTTTGTTACAGCGGCAACAGAAATACACAATCTGTGAAAATTTCAACTGTACTCTGTGTTCTATTACGGTTCTTGAGATACACCCTGGTGAAAGACGGACGGACGGACGGACAGCGAAGTCTTAGTAATAGGGTCCCGTTTTTACCCTTTGGTTTTGGGTTAAAGACGGTAATCCTGTAGGTACCTTATCTGTCAAATTCGTCCAAAGTTGTATCTGCTACAAGATTTTAAACATGTAATTTTGAAAACTGTTTCGTAAATAATCACGCTTAAATTATAGAATAACGATGGCAGTAAAACAACGTCGACATACACCTGGATTTATGAACTATTAATTGATCGGGTTTTTTATATCCGAAGATAAATGATGATTAATTTTGGGGGCCACAGACACCTCAACGATAACGATTAAAATTAGGGATTCCAAAGTAATAATGCACATATTTGAAAAGTATTACTACTTGGTCTGACTGATTTTAACATGGTATATTTTTTGGAATATGTACAGATAGCTATACGAAAAATACTTATATCGTGTTTAAAAACACCTTACTCTAAAGTAAGCTCATCCCGTTCCTGACCTGAAAACATCAACAATCAATTCGTTATGACTATTACGAAAACTGGATCATGTGGTAGTTCTATTTAAAAATCTCGCGCAACACAAAACAGATATACATACGAGTTATTCACGCCCGGTTTCATTGTAGAACATGTTGTATTCAATAAAACTTATACATATACTTAGGTACCATAATTATTATATTGGTCTACTGATACTATAAAAGATACACTAAATTATCAGTAATAGGTTTCGAAAAGTTCTTTCTTATGATTAATTTAGAAGCAGTTATTCAAAAATTCATTTACAATTCAACGCGTGTACCTACAAAAAAAAATCTTCTGATTTGTTGCATTAAATATATGTATAATGATGACAAAACAATTTCAATATTTATATGAACCTACTCCGTATTTCACCGTAACTGCAAGTAGAAAAGTAAAGCGTATGCTTGTTTGTGAACCTTGTCTCCTACTAGGTTATTACTTAATATTTAACACTAGCTGTTGCCCGCGACTTCGTCCGCGTAGAATCAAATATAGCCTATGTTACTCAGGGATAATGTAGGATTGTAACGGCGTAATAGTTATTTGTGATACAAGGTTGGTAGGTAAGGTTTTACAAATGAGTTGACGAGTTGATAAACCCGAGCCGTCAGGGGAGGGTTTTCTTCGTCACGAGTTTGTAAAACCTTGCCAACCGTGTATCATACGACGTTTTTCAATACATTTGTGAGAAAATAGGCAATTAATAACACAAAATTGAAGAATAAATACCTTTCCCGAGATTTTGATGGCAAAATACTATTTTGCGCGATTTGCGCCTTACTTAAAATATCGGGCGGAGTTAATTCCATGTTATTGTCGACTTCATCACTTGAGGAACTAATTTTGTTTGGTTTTTGTACACTATAATCAACAACACAAAACAACGCAAAGTTTTACAAAAATGGCGCGTCCGTGTACCGTAATGCGCATGCGTAAGTTTTGTTTTTAATTAGTTTAACTAAAATTATCAGGCAAAGGTTCGACGCATTCAGCCACTGCGATTTTTTCGAGTAAATAAAAGGTGGAAATCATTAAAATCTGAGGTAATTAAATTACAGTTTATACTAATTACATTATTTAGTTTTCAAATTCATTACTTAGTTTTGTATATTTATACATTTTTCTGCGTACAAGTCGATATTTTTTATTTTTGCCATTTAATACTCTTTGCTTGTAAACTTTTAAAATGGACAATTAAAAAAAACTGTAAAAAAATCGCTCTAGTGCGGTAAAATTAACTTACGAGCCATGTATACAGCCTTTGAAAGTGAGTTTTTCGAGCAAATGTATTGAAAAAAATAATTAAAATCGGTCCAGTAGTTCCGGAGCCTATTCAATTCAAACAAACAATCAAATTCTTCCTCTTATATTATTGTATAGATAGAAGATAACATTTAATGTAATTTAAATTACTTAATTTTCAAAAGTGCCTAAGAATATATTTATCCTTTTTAATTTTAATTTGATTTGCGTATGTTGTTTCTCTTGTTGTAACTGTCCAATGAAACGTGCGTGCGCGACTGCTTCCATATTTGAAATTGAATGGGAGCTCGCACGGGTCTTGCACAATAATGTCGACTAGTGGTCTCTCTGACTGCGATGGAGCGGCGGGCATTGCTACTACCATCTACTTTATTTCGGAAGTTATTGTTGTACCGTGGTGAATAGTGTTAAAAGATAGGACTCATAAATGACTCGAAATAAAGGTAAGAACTATTAACACAGCGCTCTCAAAAGCTTTGCCTAAAGAAAACATTTGCTGTAACTCGTTGGAATTATAATGCCCAGTATCATATACTCAAGTAGTATACATGTCAATTAATTTTTGTGATTAATCATAAAGTTTTTGTAACCGCATTAAAGCAAATGATTCCAAACTGAGCTTACTATAGTGATAATATTACGTTTAACATACGTCCGCAAATATCGCGTAACATCTAACTACCTTCTATTGAAATTTATGTGATGTCTTATCTATGTTAAGTTAAATAAGGAAGCATTTACAATATAAAACGAGTGTTGTTGTTCTGTGGAAGTGTTTTTACAGTATGTCGTCATCGTCGTCGTCTCCATAATATTATTATATCATACATGTATCCCTCTACTGGCCCACAAATTTAGTAACCTTTTTTGTAATTGTGCTATTCTAAAACTGAAACCCTCTTTTGAATTTGTATAGTATTTAGGTCGAGAACTTTTTTCTTGTCATAGTTGCTATGTTGCTATGCTGGTTACGTTTTCCTGGGTCACCCTTTAAACAGTTAAAACTATAGGTTTATAGGATTAAAATATTCCAAGCATACATTTTTGTGACAGTTCATGTACATAACAGTCAAGGGCATAAATATTATGTACCTACGTTACCTTACCAAGGTGTCAAAAACATCTATACACCTTTATGGTCGGTGATACATATATTTGACATGATGGCTGTATACATATATGTATGCCCTCGACTGTACTAAGTATGTTAATATAATGTGACACAACAGTACTCCTTTTTTTACTACTTTTACTACTTTACTACTTTTGCCCCTCACTGTGACAGAATAACAAGAAATTGTTAATTTTCCTCCCATTAATTGGTTAAAGCTTAAAGTCCTACTTGTGATGTTAGGATGAGGACACAGGAAGGTAGGCTTCTCGAAATTTGCGTCGTATATCGTACGCCGTTCGGTTGTTTACATGGTTGAGTGACCATCTTAATGACGATGACCTTGAATGTCGTCTGGCTTAAGGTTGACGCTATGCCTGTGCTAGCTTTACTTGTAATGAAACCAAACCACTTTTGTGAAATCTGTCTTAGTTGATTTGAATATTATATTCATTAATAATGACAAAACTTGCATCCGCTGCGATTTGGTGCTTTCGTTTGCTTAAAAAAAAACATTGTTTAAAGCACCGTTCTATCGAAGTTTAAAAAAAAAACTAATTTTATTTAGGCAAGTGCTTTGTGTACGAGAGAGCAATAAGGGTCACGGATCTATTCTATTCGCTTAATGCATGACGTAAGCGATTTGGAATTCAACCTTAACATTGCTGCAGATAAACGTAGTGGACGCTCTGATTTAAATATAGCTTTGCTTATGAGTAGAACGGACGGGCAGCGACTGGCAAGTGCGGTCAGGCTCGGCGCACTCCACGATCACGTGACGTAGCTACAGGTACATACCGGCAGCCCTGAATCGGGACCTACGAGTATTCAGTGTTTACCGCTCTGAATGAACGTGATCCCACTTTTTGTCACCTCACAAGTTTTTATACCGTTTGAGTCGCGTTATTTTATGTCGTGAGGTGGAATCCATAATGTTCACTTTTAATTAAACACAATAAGGCAATTCTTTATTGTCTACCTTTCTCCCTATGAAAAACGACGCGTCTGCAATTGGATGGAGTACAAAACTTGTAAACACCAAACGGTACGCATCGCAACGGATCGGAATCTTTAAATATTTTATTATTATTATATATTATCTAAAATTTTAACGAGGCTTGAGTGCACCAATGGAAACTATGTCAGCCTCATGGGAAACCACAGGTACCTCTATATCAAACTCTGCCTTGCCGAGAGTCCGAGGCTATTATGATGATATTAAATCATGTCATGTGTGTATACAGAATTTAATTAAAGTGTACCTATATTATCAAGCACTGCAGCTTGATCGCGGGCGTCTTCCGCGACCGTGATCGTAGCCGAAAGTATCATTGTGTGTGACGCGTGTTTTGCCATGCTAGCCCTTTGCGATGTCGGGCGCGACCTGCTGTCGCTGCATCCGCTTGTATCATTTCAATTCGATGCGATACTAGTCCTTTCGTGGATCCTTAATTATGTTTCAACTTTCTCTTTGTATTTCTCATCTTCATTTTTAACAGATACGACTTTTTGATAAAATCGGCGTACTCCATAATTAGCTCAATAATACTGAACAAAAAGAAATAAGTTTTCGCGGCTTTTAAACTTTTTATTTTGTTTTTAAAAAAATCATAATCAAATGCATATCCACCGATAACACAAGCACTGACCCAACAGACGCTAAAAAAACGCCACTGCAAATCGCTATTGGGCAGTCTTCGGCGTAGTTATTATGAAATTTACTTATTTAGTCCTTTACTGTATAAAGACCCACCGCAGAATTATTTGTAAAATGGTCACGCTCATAAGCTTGGTAAGTAAGTAAGCTTAGTAAGATCAGTGCTGGGGTAAATGGGTCTTACCGGAAAATACAGTCCACTCTCAACTTTACTGACGAGCAAAAATAACGGATCACTTTTCATTCAACTTTTTATTGAAAGTAACCGATTAGTTTAGCTCGTCAGCGTATATTAATAAAATTGGGTTATGCTTGACGTAGGTATGTGGGTTGTTGTAAATGTAAGTTGAAGTCATGTGATTCTGTGAGTTAATTTGCGATCCGTGTTTAATTTTGTTAGTAACAAAGCTTTACCGGCCGGGCTTCAATCAATACACCGTTCTCGTCTGAGGCCGCCGCCCGATAACCGGGCCCGATCTTACGGAACACTGATTTTGGCCAACACTTTAGCTCCTCAACCAACGCAGGTACGATGATCAAGTAATAAAATAAAAATTGGTCAAGAGCGTGAAGGGCCAAGTATTGAAGGGTTTCGTGTGTAGTTACCGGTGTTACGCTTACGCTTACGGGTTATTAAGTCTGACAAGTTTTTTATTTATTTTACTTGTCAAGAATAATATTTATTTAAACTAAAACCGTATAAGGTACACGAACCACTTACAATCCTTAAACTTTCTTATTCTTATAAATATATACAATTTGAAGAGAATTTAATTATTGTGTATGTATTTTATTTAGAAAAAAATACTTTCTGCCAAGCTTCTTGCGGCGCATTCTTCTGGGCAATGATGGGCGCTAGTAGTTTTAAAAATACATGTATAAGAGGCTTATTTTCAAAATAAAGGTCTTGATTTTTTATTTTTTGTCCTGGACATGGAGAGTTACGTCCGAAACCAAAAAATACTCGTAGCCGTTCTAACAATTACGACATCACTACTGAAGGTGGGATCTAACCGCTGCCGGTTCGGTAGGCACATGTAGCTTAGCGTTCACTTCACGGTCGTCTAGCTCCGAGTGGTTTACTGCTTGTGGTGCTACAGAGCGTTGTTGTTGCCAGCAGGTACACAGTCATTTTCTTCCAGGTACGGGGAAGATACAAAAATGACTACTCTGCAACAAAAAGTAGCTCCAAGATCTTTGTTGAAACGCAACCTTTTTGTTATTGTTATTGAAACGCTGATTTTGTTTTGTGAAGCCAGATCTATTTTATGAGTTTTTATTTTTTAACTTGCAACTTTTGGACCAAATGGGGTCGTCGGGGTTGCTGGTTCTCATGGGTGGCGGTGATTTCTTACCATCGTGGCCCCACATGCTCGTTTTCTTCCCTTATTCCAAAAAAAAAAATAAGACCAACTACGAGTGGTAATGTAAGATAAATGAGAATGTAAGTAAAATCAAGCAAAAACAGTTTGTATAGAAGATGTATTTTTAGCAAAAATATATTTCTTAATAAAGTTTGTTTAACTTGCAATCTTTGTATGTTTATCTCTTCAAGTGACAAGAATTAAATATTAATATCACTTATTACTTCTTATTTATGTTCCGAGATAGATATTCTTTGTAAATATAGGAAAGCTGACGTTGGAGGTATGTATATCGTCCAGTTATACGTAATGTTTTTTTTTCGTCTTATAAACTACTGGCATAGTTGCCCTTGTTGCAACGCAAAATTTTGAAACAGCAGACACAAAAAAATATTTGTCATAAGAATTATATTATTTGTAAAAAATAATTAACTACGTTTAGTTATTAATTAAAATAATGATGGTTACATTACTACATAATCATGTTTGTTTTTGCAGAAGCAACCAACTCCGATCCTGGTGGCAGCGTCAGCGCGGCCAGCCCGGGGAAACAGAGAAGAGGTTTTAGTGGGTGAGCTCATTGATCTCTATCTCTTGTGTACTTTATCTTACAATGTGCCGTAAAGGTAATTAATAAGGGGAAAACCAATCAAAGTACATATTTATATTGACAGCGGCAGAATGTAATTTCAAATGGAAAAAGTGCAATGTTTATTCGAACGCTCACTCCCTGGAGGATCGCTTGGTATTTATAATTTACGTGTCCATTTGTAAATTTAACATATTAAACCTGTTACAACTACAGTAATGGCCTTCCACTATTTTTTTGTCTAATAATTCTATTTCATTCGGAAGAATAATTTTGTTTACTATAATTGTAGTAAATCAATTAAAAGTGCAAATTTAATTATAATAAAACTATTTCAAACTAACTTCATCTGCGTAGATTTAGTATTTCGGGTAGATTATTTTTAACGCCAAAAACAGCAAACTTTAAATTAGATAATAAATTATAAATTATTCATAGAATTTCACCCCCCTTTTCACTTCCTCAGAGAATGATTTCCGTAACAAAATAATACTTTTTGTTTCTTTCTATGCGAACGCTACGCATCTGGTCTGGCATCTATCTTACTTATAGTTTCATACATAATATATTTACTGTCGCCGCGGCCGGGAAGTGTATGAAATTCCATCAATTAAAAAGTTTTTGTTAAAAAAAATCCCAAAGAAAATTCATTGCAAACAGCCAAACGCTCTCGTACAATCGAATGAAACCAACGTGGTTAAGAGTCAAATAGCTCCATTTTTTTGTTTTTTATTATAAACTGACCAGCGATTGACCTCTATCTCACCTGATGGTAAGTGCAGATTAGAAACTGGATAAAAATAATAGTGTTCTAAATTTCAAATCCAATTTAAGGTTGGCGAACACCAAATGCGTGCTGCGTGACACTCGCACGCACCAGTTGTAATGTATGAAACTATAAGTAAGATAGATGCCAGACCAGATGCGTAGCGTTCGCATAGAAAGAAACAAAAAGTATTATTTTCTTACGGAAATCATCCTCTGAGGAAGTGAAAAGGGGGGTGAAATTCTATGAATAATTTATAATTTATTATCTAATTTAAAGTTTGCTGTTTTTGGCGTTAAAAATAATCTACCCGAAATACTAAATCTACGCAGATGAAGTTAGTTTGAAATAGTTTTATTATAATTAAATTTGCACTTTTAATTGATTTACTACAATTATAGTAAACAAAATTATTCTTCCGAATGAAATAGAATTATTAGACAAAAAAATAGTGGTACAAAAAAGTACTACGCGAAATTCCTCGTTATAAGCTAACGCAAAAAAAAAAAAACATATATATTATATATGTTTTTTTTTTTTGCGTTAGCTTATAACGAGGAATTTCGCGTAGTACTTTTGCTACATTAAGGCATACATTTCAGAGCAGAGTGGGGATTTTTTTTAGTTAATATATTTCCCCCCTTGTGCGATTTCGCTGTTGTATGTTCGATATTATTTGTCTCGCTTTTATAAACGTCTTATGTTTATATCTCATAACATTAGTTTCGTGACAGATATATGAGTATTCTTTATAATCAATCCTGAATAGTCTATAATTTTGCTTAATCTGGCCGGAAAATTTTATTGAATTGACAATATTTCAAATTTCTTTATATTCATAAATCAAAAACCATTTCGAGAGAAACACTTGTAGAACACACAAAAAATATTTTTGGATTTTTTCGTACAGTATTTTTTGGAAAAATGAGCAAAATATGTAAAACGGGAAATGACGTCCAGCGGCCGGTCCAATACTGCCATTATAAAAAACCTTCCCTTCCGGGTTTCCCTTTGACATTTACAACTTTCACAACACAACACTACTGACAGCTGACGGTTAATTCATTCGCACACCACTCGGCTTTGTTGCCATCGGGACACTAGATAACTGTTTGCCAGGCAATAATGATAATATTTTTGCAAGTTTTCATTTTAAATCGTATTTTTTGTATTTTTTCTATTTGAGTTTGTCAGCTAGTTTTGACGTTCATCGACATTGACAACTGCATTCACTGTCAAACTATTCAAGCACAGGTTTTGTCGGTCAATTAATGTAATTATTTAAACGTTTTTTTAAGTATACGAAACAAAGCAGTGACGTCATTTCGCTAATACTTGACGTTTGTTACTTACGTCCTTTCTGCTTGAGCAACGATTTAAATGGATTTTCCACGAAAATACAAGATTTTCACGAATATAAAAAATATGGGTGTCTTAAAATTGTGCGCTCTTTCCAGCCAGACAATAAAAAGTAGCACTTAAAAAATTGAAATATTGTCAATTATGATTCGCGCGTAAACTACCTACATATACCTATACTAACAGGTTCAGAATTATAAAATAAACACACAGAAACTCGAATTTATTCTCTAATGAATCTTGTCGTTTCAAATTATCATAGTCGTATCTTTTATATGATGTACTAGTTATGTTTCGCATTTCCCGTTAGTCATCTTTTATCTTTAGCATTCGTTATCTAATTCCTTTGAAGCGATAATGTGATCAGTCGCTTTGTGGCGTGATGGTGTATAAGCAGTTCTACCATGTGCGTCGAGGAATGGGATAAGAAGCCTTCTTGTTGCCAAAATTGTTGTCACTATTTCTTCAGGTGCTTACAGTTGTTAGTTTGCTGACGAGGTCACTAACCAAAGTGTTTGATAAACTGTACTAAAACCGTTATCTCAAACAATTAAACAATTCTGAGTGATATCAGGAAAGTAAAGAGTGATGCAGTAAGTGTTTTTAAGTGTTCTGCTTTTCCATCTACATTTTCATAAAAGCCAGTCGACTTAGCTTCTATTGTGAGTTTTTGGTTAATTCAAACGTTCATACTCTTATTAATCACAGCTATGTTGAGAAGAGAAAAATAGTTTGATTGTTCGAAAGCTCTGTGAATAATTTATGAGTTTTGTTAACACAGGAATACTGAACTCCGATTTTTACAAATTTACTGCCATAATTTATTTCACTCAGTTGTAAAGCAGCTCTTTTTTACGATTCAGTAGGGAGCCTGCTACTTTCTGCAACGACAAGTTAAGAGCGTTTTTTTTCTATTGAGCTGGCAACGTCGCATTTTTGGTGTTTTTTTGCGATTATTTCACAGAATAAAAGTTAGAATTTTTTGTTTGATGTGTTCTTCGTTTTAAATGTATCAATATGTACAATGCAATAATTAATCGTGATTGACTTTTATTTTCTTATTAAACGAGGTATATTCTTAAAACCCTCTTTAATTACATGTCATTAAGAATGACATATCATTCTTTATTCTTTCACTCGTATCAAATACTCAGTGGCGTTTATGGAAGTATTGGAAAGTGTGTTGTATCACGGTAGCACTGCACTTGTCGCCGTATTTCCCGATTATTCATACATAATATTATTTACCAGAGTTGCAATGACCGCTCCTCAAATTACGAACATCATTACGGTGCAGCGGTGAGTGCACTGCCTCTACAAAAAACTTCCCTACCATACTTTATACCCAAGAATCAGGTTTTTGGTCTTATCTATTAATGAAATAAGTTAGTATTTATATATTTCTCTAAGTATTAATGCAACCTGAAGCTTGTTAGAAGAATCCCTTTTGTTTACCAGCTTTTCTCTTTCTTCTCTCTTTTCTCTTTAAGTACCGAACTTGTTACTGAAGCGAAGCATAGTGCTCTATAACTTTGACCTCATCTGCACTTCCATCAATTGAGATAGGGGTCAATCGCTAGCCAGTTCACTGCAAAAAAATATCTTAATGCAATAAATATTTTAAGTACATTCGTTTCAGACCTTTAACAAGTATCTATATCTTTTTGTTTTATCAGTGCGTCATTTACCTTAATCTTATCGCCTCCATTCTTACTTTTTAGACGACTTTAGTTTCCTTGACATCTGATAAATACAGTTACAAAATAGCTCATTATAAATTAGGATATTCGGTAGGTAACATTTTGTTTCTATCAGTTGTATGCCTTTTTAACTGGGCAAGGTTTGTGAATCAAACGTCTGAATGATTAGGGATATTAAGAATGATGGACGCGATGCTTGGCCAGTTTGCAGCCGGTTCTTTGTTCGTGTTCTGTCAGTATTTACAGTAACGCTTCCTGTCGCGACCGATTCGACGGCTGACAAACTTATCAACGTAATCTGCGTTTGATATCTAACTCTTGACGATCGTTCCCCACTTGATTATTGGCTCCTTTAGGCGATATATCTGCGATAAAAATGTTTGTACTACTCGGAATAGAAATGTAGTTGTACCATTATGACTGTGTTGTTAGTTGGTTCCCAAACGCTGTCGTGATCTAAGTATTGTGATCAAAGTGCGAAGTTTTTGAGTAATGAATTTACTTCACTATGTGGAATCAGGTAGTTGTTGTCAAGTAAGTTGCAGTACTTCTTGTTACGTTAACCCGTCATACCTTATACTTTTGATAATTTATACTATAACTATTATACATACATATTATGTGAAAATTTGAGATTTGGCAATAAGTACTAAGTTTTTTTACAAGCTTTTATTTAAATAAAGTTAAGTAAAGTACAAAATTAGTGTCAGTGTAACGTGTTGGTTTCAGTCAAATCTTGAAAGTCGAATGTCACCCGCTTCCAGTGACTGGATTGGCTTAATTGATTCACATAATATATTACCTATAATATTTTCTATTGAGGGATCAATTTTTGATTATTCTTCTGTATTCTTTTTATTTTTGTTGGATAAAGCGCTACAATGATTGAAGGGCGCAGCGTATCATTGCGCGTTACGCGGTTAGAAGTATCAATTTACATACGCGTGTAACTGTAATCCACTATAGTTCGTGGTTGACGCAGTGCGGCGCCGCTCGAGGTGGTCATGTCTTGTTGCCGTCTGACTTACTTAGGTCGCCGCGCATATTTCAATTAAGCACTATGCATACATGTATTGTATTTACGTGATCATGTATTTTGATGCGGTTAGGTATGTAAAAGATTAAAACGAGACTGTATTTTTCTCCGGACGTCATTGCATTTATTGTTTATAATATTAAAACGTTGCTAAGGATATCTATGAGAAGGTACCGTAAAATGAGGTAACTTTAAAAAGTAGTTATAATAATGACGATAACATTATTTTTTATTGTTTACTGCTTCCAATCGACATCTTCATCGATCGCCTTTGCGTCCACATGCTAAACATTCACCGCATATGGACAATACCGATTGTATAGCTATTTTAAAACGATCAAAGCAGCCCCAAAATTATCAACGTCACCCCAGTTAACGGTATGCATAATTTAATCCTTATGCTTCCATCGCATATTAAAAATTGTCTAAACTTAAGCCGTTTTTTGGTGTGTTGAAGAAGGCGATGGCTGGGACTACGCAAGCCGTCGCAAGTCAAAACCGACAAGGTTTCAAGCGGCGCGCAATCTCCTGCTTCGGCAGAAAAGCATACACCGCTGAAGAAGGTTCCTTCCGATAAAAAACTAAAGGTACGTTGCTACTATTGAACGGATATGGAAAGATGTTTAAAACAAAACTATAAAAAATGTCTGTCTGACATATTGACACACAGCCCAAACATGTACTTGCCACAGGGCTTTCTCTTATTATGTAAGCGTACTATTACTCGACGTACCTACTGTGAAAGCAACTGTAGTGCCCGGAGCTCGTTTCACGTGTCAGGAGGACGTATCATACAACATGTTTAAACAAATAATTTTGGCGTTAGTATATTAAGTAACTAATGGTGGTGATTGCTCTTCAGCTCCCGTACGGTAACGACAATGGTAGCGGGCGGGGCGATGACGGTGACGCGAGTGGCTCTGCGGGTGTGCTTGACGAAGCGGAGGATGATGCCGCCGATGTTGAGCTGCCGCCGCCCATGAAACCCATACAGGTAACTCCCCGCCTCATCTTGCTTAAAAACGAATGTGGAAGAAATAGGTTAAGGTTGCCACTACAAATCCTATGCCGCGTTCAAAAATAGACAGAAGCGCTTTGGTGTAACGACTTATTTAAAATTTATTGATTTTATGAAACTACTGCCATTTAGATTTTTTACGAAGCTTTTAGCTTTTTGTCATTTCTGTGCAAACTTGCAGGATCCACAAACAGTGCTACAGCAGTCACCCGCTCCAGCCGCTTCCTCAGACACCCCCACCCGCGTAAGTTATATTGTAACTAACCAATTGCTCTCTTTAATGTAACCTTCAATTCATATACAGGGAACCTAACCTAGCCTTTCAGCATTAGGTACCTTCATTTTCGCTCCTAACAACGTAACTAACTAAGTTTATGTAGGTCTTTAAGAGGTGACATTGGTGTCATTTTCAGAATTCGTTGACCATGGAGGCTTTGGAAACTAATGGTGGTCCGGCAGACATTGCAGAAATTGAACAAATAGTCAAGGAAAAAATGGTTAGGTTTCTCCCAATCAGTCAGATGCATGTTTTTTGTTGAATGTGTTTGGTTTGATTGTTTGCTTTATACCAAAATTCATGAAAGTGGTGTGTATATTTTGCCTTTTTGTTTTGCTTTGTCTTATTCTTATTATTTTATCAGTAATATTTGTGGCAATAATAATTTGGTCAGTTATAGCTGTGTGATGGCGTAATTATCATCATCTATGTAGCACTTAAAGCTTCATCTCTTGGTTGGTTGACGGCAAGACAAGATTTTTTTTTTACATTTGTGTGAAATTTATGTTCACCTAGTAAATAGGTGGCTTGGTCAAGTTTGAAAGTTAACTATAACTTGGTCAGAGTATAGGTATAATGGTTCGACGACACCGCTGCTGAAAAGACGTTGACGATGCGTTTACGCAACAACATGTACATGTGCATATAAAGAAACGGTGACAAAACGTGTCGCCTAGTGGGCGACGCCTGCGACGTGTTACTACGTACAAGCGGCGGTGTGGTCGGTCCTTAAATCGTGTTGGTTCTTTTACTTTTCAGCATTACAGTTTACTAAACCTGCTTTTTAGATTCCTTACAATATGGTTATTATGTTTGTAAGAAAAAAAAGCAACTTGGAACCTGAAGATTTAGATGCCATGGGGTTTTAATTATCCACTCGAAACACTAGAACTCATTGTATATGTATATTATATTTGTTGAATTTATTTTTATGAGTAAATACTAAATAGTTTATCGCTTGACAAGTTGTTGTTACTCTTACTGCACGAGACAAGTTGTTTCTTACTTCCAGCACGGCTAGTTTCAGTAATTTTTTTGGCAGCAGTTGGTTTTAATTAAGAGCTTGCAGCATAAGTAAAGATAATATGTAGTTATTTAGTTAGATATTCTTAAGCTTTCGGTGTGATTTCGGTGTCTTATGAAAGTATTTACTTCAGGGATACGAAATTATAGGTACCTATTAAAAATTGAGACCTGGCTAATGAAATCAACGCGTCTCCTAAACATATCCCGGAAGTAGATGAATCACATTTTAGTCTCGCTTAATTGAATGGTTCCGAACATAAAGTTTTGTTGCCATCAGGAGCAGCATGGTAGCACGGCGTGCGGAGCGGGGCGCGCGGAGGAGGGCGATGCGGAGGAGGAGGAGCCGAGCACGCCAGGGCCTGACCACGGCGCCGCCGCTCTCAAGAAGCGCGAATACGTGCTGCGCGAGCTGCTCGACACCGAAGAGATCTACGTCGCCGACCTGAGGCTCATCTGCGAGGACTACATCCGCCACATGCAGGTCGTGACAAACATTTTATTCTGAACTATTACGGCTATTAAATATTACAAGTTGACGAGAAATGCCGAAAAATAATACACTATACAAAAAGTGTACTTATGTAATAAATCGAGCTACCTAATTAAAGTTAATCGGAATACCAACATACTCATGGTAGTCTACTTCCACACCGTAAAGCTGTGGTCATTCCTATCTATGATCATGATCACAATAGCGTATAAATACACATCTGTCTGTACTCATACAACTTTCCGTAGTGTAACCTAACACCGAGCGTAGTTCTACTTATGGTTTAACCTTTATTCGAAAAGATGCTTGTAAAAACTTTACTCTCCGTGTACATATATTAGTGAAGTTTTAAATACATTGCAAATTAATCGCGATTAGTAAGTAGTTTCTTTAATGTTATTTTCTTAGGAGCATCAGTATCCTATTACCTATTCCTGGTTCTAAGCTACCTCCCCACCAATTTTCAGCCAAATCGGTTCAGCCGTTTTCAAGTTATAAATAGTGTAACTAACACGACTTCCTTTTATATATGTATACAAATACAAATACAAATATATTTATTGCTTGGTGTTTATTGGTTGGTATAGATATAGATTTACTACCAAATCCACAGTATTAATGGAACAATATTACAATCAACTACAATTTTAATATTATTGTTCAGGACCCCAACGCCGACCCGCCGCTGCCCGAGGGTCTACGCGACCGCCGACTGCGAATGATATTCGGCAACATAGAAGCCATTTACGACTGGCACCGAGAGTAAGTTGCATTCATTTGTCTTTTACTTTAACCAAGCATACAATATTATTGATTTAAACATTTAAAAAATCCCCCACGCATTAATTGAGTAATCATTTCATGACGCCACAGATAGATACACACACACCCAGACATTGACTTCAAACTTATAATACCCCTCTTTTTGCGTCGGGGGTTAAAAATTACATTAAATTAAAAATATAAAACCGTCTGTTGTGGGACGATACTTTAAAAAGTCTTATCTACTATTGTAAATGCGTATAATTACATTAACTGACTCTAGCGATACATTTCTAATTCAATTGCTCTGCATTGCATGCGATTTTTATTTATGTTATAAATTTCTGTGCTCTGCGAGTTCTTTTTCAAGCAATAGCCACACTACAGAGTGAGACACAAGCAGTACGATTTTGTTTGACGCAGATCTCAAAATTGGACAGAAATTGACTGCATTGCAAGGCGGGTCATTTAGTGTGTGTGAACCTGGCTAACCTGGCTATTTTGTTGCATTGTACGATTCGCATCGGGCTAGGCTAGGTCGGCAGGGCGATATAATATTATCATAATGTGTAGTGACAAATAGAACGCGAGCGTAATGTTTGTGTCGTATGTACACGATCGCTGACTGTCTGTGCAGCAAGTTCCTGCTGGAGCTGCAGGCGTGCCTGGAGGAGCCCGAGCTGCTCGGGCCGCTGTTCCGCCGCTTCTTTGAGAAGCGCATGTTCCTCTACGAGACCTACTGCCGCAACAAACCAGTTTCCGAATACATCGTCTCAGAACATGACCACTACTTTCAAGAGCTAAGACAAAAACTTGGCCACAAGCTGCAGGTGTGTGCAATAATAATAATAACTCCATATGTTAGTATGTTTCATCGTGATCATAAAAAAAATTGTTGTACGTGTTAAAGTTAAGGGCTAAAATAGAAAATTTTCAGAGTTAAAAAATACCCTTGACGTAAAATGTTAGTTCAATACGTTTTTTTTTCTCCATAATCGTTAAAATTTGTTTACAAAGAAAAGGTGCTCCAACTGCAATGAAGGGGTAGATGGAATAAGAATTCTTCGTTTAAGTTTACCTATAAATTGGTAGGTAGATATCTGAAACCTATTTCAATTGACTTCAAAAATAGTCATAATTTTGTTTGCCGTTGTTAAAATGCCATTGTTAAAGTTTTTTTTAATTTTATTTACCTTCAGATACTAATTATTTAGTGCCATTGCCTCTGGCCATTTTAATAATAAAAAAACTACAAATGTGTTGCCAGATGAAATAGTTTTACACCAGTAAATTTTCACTTTTCTAAAAGACGTTCATTTATATTTTTTAGAATTTATAAGTATAAAGATTAAATTATATGCGGCTGCTTGTGAAAACAATCTTATTTAAATATTAGTCGCACCAATTGATATTTTATTGGAACACTTTTATAGAAGAAAAATTAATGTTCAGTGTGTCAGGATATAATAGGTAAGTTTTGATTGGTCATATCTGGAACAACACAATGAAAATGATATTAGGCCTTTGGTAACTTTTTTGGAATTCAATTATCGCGAGGAGTATATGTAGATCCGATGACAATCAAATTAACTAGTACCGTTAACGAAAAAAAAAGAACTTTTTCTTTTTCAATCTTTGATTTAAATTTCTTGATTGGTTTCATGGTTTTGGTAAAAAAAGACCCACTTTGACTTATTTGCTTAATTTGTGTAAATATTATGCAGATTGAAGGATTAATGCAAGAGCAGTGAGCAAAAAAACTACAACTAATATTTTGATTTTCTTTAAGAAATACCTACTTATTATGACAACTTGTATGTATTTTGCAAACGCCAACCTGTATATTTCTGTTAACTTGCGAGCCAAGCGAATGACGAAATTAGATCTGGCGACAATTAAGACTACTATTTCATTTATTTGCACATTGTTATGTTGAAATTATTGAAAGTGAACAACTCGAAAACAGAGATACTAAATATATGTTGTGAATGTATACAGTCAATGGTTCCATCATTTTGACAGCCAGCCGTTCTAATAGTGACATTATTGAACGGTTGCCTGTTCATTGAAATCCTTGAATGTACGTATACAATAGTCAGATGTTATTTACAAGCGTTCTATCCTAACTGCTGTTTAGCTTTGCGCTGTTGGTAAATAAATATTTGTAGCCGTAACAAGTCGACGCGCTAAAGCTGGCGCAGACTTATGCAAATAAATTTTAATCCAATTGCTCTCTGAAATGGGTTTTATGTGTTTTGATTGTACAGTCAGCGTCATAGAGTTTGAATCATCCGAGTCGGCCAAATCATTTGGTACACCATAGAAATAGTATGGTGTATCGAACTTTTTGGTCATCTTGGATGCTTCTTACTATATATGACGCTGACTGTAGGTGTGTATGTCCATGTCTAAATGGTACATACTTAATAATAAACCCTTAGGATCTCGGGATGGGTGTCAAATAAAAGGTTCCCGGGAGATAATTAATAGTAGATTGTACAACAAGAGCATAAACCAAGCCGTTTTACCCAGGACCTTCATATAGCCACCCAGCCGGTACACCAATAGGAAAATGGGTTTCTTAATGCTCGAGTTTTACACTGCTTTTCACTTCAATTGCAAGGAAAAATGAAGGTGTATTGTGAACGTGACTGTATGACCTACTTGCCTCAGCTAAAAAAAGAAGAAATTACTTCATGCACAAAAATAAAAATCCATATTATGCAGCCTTCTCCTGATATAATGAATCACTTTACGAACATGAGAAGTGAAAAATTACTTAGTCTCAGTGGTGCTTTTGAAATATTTGTCCTAAATTCGGTGAACTTAGTTTTAGGACTAAATAAAATATGTGGGAGACACATAGACTTCTTGATGGCCAGCTGTTGAATTGGAGAATTGTATTATATTATAGGTGCCTGATTAGGTTGCTTTTGTTAAATGACCTGTAATTTTATTTGGTAATTTTTTATATAGTTATTTATTTGCTCTTTTTTTATTTGTTTTAGGTGCGAAAACGATATGCAATTTATATTTAATCTTTTATGGCTATTAAACTTACTGTATGTAGAGTTCACCACTCTGAAAACGTTGTTAAACTGTTGAACTTTTGACATGTTACAGCTGGGAGACCTTTTAATCAAGCCGATCCAGCGAATTCAGAAGTATCACTTGTTGGTGAAAAAGATCCTGACTTACTCCGAGGCTGGCGGTGCGAGCAGCGTCGCGCTAGCAGCGCTGCGGGACGCCGTGCTGTGCACCTCCATTATCCCCAAGAACGCCAACGACATGATGGACGTTGGACGCCTACAGGGCTTCACGGTAATACCGCCAGTAATACCACTACTCGGCGCTGCTCGCCTATCAATACTTACACTTTTACTATACATAATTTACGCACAATAAGCGATAAGCAAGCTACTTGTAAGGTACTCGTAGACTTAACAAACTTTACAACTAAACAAATCACGAAACGTATTGCGAATTGTTCTGTAGTGGTTAAAACAGAAGGATCAGCAAGAATATACATATTATAAAAATACAAATGTTTCTCTTTCCATTTTTAAAAGACGCTCGAATTTTAGTACAAATTAATTTCAAGTTTTTAATAATAGTACCGTTTCAACATATTATTCGAATAACTTAAATAATACCACATGTTTAGGTCTACGATTACCATTCTTGTGCTGTCTTGTTGGTGACTATAGCAAACTTTTTAATACTTGAATAGAGTAACATCACGGCGCAAGGCAAGCTGTTGCTGCAAGAGGAGCTAATGGTGTCGGAGGCGGGCGCCGACAAGGCCAAGGAGCTTCACGTGTTCCTGTTCGAGCAGTGCGTCATCTTCAGTGAGCCAGTCGGCAGGAAGTCGCAGTTCACCAGCCCCACCTACAACTACAAAGCCCACGTGCAGGTACGCGATACTGTATATTCATATCCTTCTTTACTCCTTATTCTTAGTTTTAATTTCAAAAATAAAGTTAAAATTAAAAAGAAAAAGTATTCAATAAGTAAACAAGGAAAAAGGGGCAGTCGGTTGAGGGTTTCCGCTGGAAGCAGTTGTGACATTTTATGAATATTTAAAAAAAAAACACCTAAATCAATAGTCAATTGGAGGCTCATTGCCGAAACATAGCCTCCGAACCCTCCATTTTTTATTGGCTTTATTGTAACACCGTGATCATTTAACGATTATCGATTATGACTTAGTAGTACTAACAACCATCGGATAAAATGATAACTAAATAAAAAATATTTCTTTATCATTTATTTATTATTTAAATAATATTAATTTATTTACTGCGCTGGGTTTTTTGTGGGGTGAGCTCAAAGGACTGGTGTACAAACGAGTCGAATACTATCGCAGTGCTTCGCCCAAAAACAATCCATGCGTTTGAGGTCGTAAAATGGAACGAGTTTGTACAAAAAAGAAAAAGAAATCTTCGACGACGTGTAGAGCTGTGTGTATTGGAAGGAGGATGGACATTTCGAAAACTTGTTGAAATACGTCTGAACTTCTTTTTTGATAGTTTTTGATAATAAATTATTTTCCATGCTGTTTTGGGAGTAAAGAAGAGACATAGAATGTAGGAGTTGCTTTTGCAGATGGAAAAAGTCTATCGAGGGAATGGGCGAAAATCTCAGGAATCATGTTATAGGCGATGCTATTATACATAATCACATTTCTAGTTTTAATGACTATAGACAGTAACCTGGTAGTACATTAATGCCCGGATGACCGAGCTTTGCTCGGTATTTTTTTTTTTTTGTACGTTTTCTAAAAATGAAACCTAGCTAGTTCGATTTATCGTCACCGAAACCGCCGGCATACCAAATTTCATGAAAATCGTTGGAGCCGTTTCCGACATCCAGATTATATATTCCAGAGTTGTTTGTTTAAAGGTATTAGATATAGATATATTAGATTAGATAGATAGATAGATCATGTACAAAGCAGTAAAAGTATTAATTCATTTAAAATTTGTAATTAAGTATGTATTTCGTTGTCAAAACTCTAGTTAACGCTAACGGTTACGTTCTATGGATCCGTCAGTCATCGTCTTCGACATTGAAACAGATTATTAACTATAGCTATTATTCATTGACAGGTAAATAAAATGGGATTAGAGGAGACTGAAGGGGCATTCATTATCCTGTCTGTGGACCCAAACAAACCCCGTCAGTCATTTACGTGCCGCACGAGCGAGGCGCGTCGGCAGCTGTGGATTGCGACGCTGACGCGCATCTTGCACTCGCAGCTTGAGATGATGAAGAGGCTGGAGAACCCCGGCGCCTACCTGCGCACACATGACCTGCACCGCGAGGACGCGCGCGACCCCGCCGCGTAAGTACCCGCCGCACGCCTCCGCCCGCCTCCGCCCGCCTCCGCCCGCGCCACCACTCGTCAACACCTCGCATCAAATACACCACTTATGATGATACGAGCTCCAATAAACTCCTCGCTACTCCAAAACAATGCGTGGGTGATCAGATCTCTACTGCATTGTGATAAGCAGGCCACGCTTGCCTTGAGCGACGTCGGTCGGCTATTTCAAACCAGCAATGTCTGTAAATACTTGCGACACTGGATACAACGTGTTTGATCCAGGTTGTGACGACTTGGTGTTGTTTTAGCGGTGAAGGTAAAATAACAATATAATTTAGGCATAGCTCACATGTTTTAGATAACGGACTGTACTTAGTATATCATTACCTAATATTTACACATGGAGTGAAGTTTTGTGCGTATTCGGTTTTATATATTTTCAAGCGAGTGTACTGGGATTCACGAGTAGGTCATGAATTTTCAAAAACGAATAACCTATTGGTACCTGTTGTGTTTATTTTAGACTATTCTCGTTAATTTTAATGTTAACCGCCTTCGTCTGTAAGGACTAAGATTTTTGTAATTGAGTTCCTTGAAAAGATGATCATAATACATTTTAAATAATTTACATAGATACAACCCTAGAGCTTATCTGCACTGCGTTTTCTCCGTTTCATTGTGTTTATAAGCCATAGCTAATAGAAAACCGTGGTAGATAATAAGTTTGAATGGCAGCATGGCAGCATGGCAGCATAATGTCTACGAAAATTCAAAATCTGCCAAAAAAAAAATTTACCTTCATTGTGTTTATTACGGTGAGTTCAATGTTTGCTGCGGTGGTTATACCTATGTGAACTATTAAGAAGTAAACTTTATTGAAGACTAGTTTAGACATTTATTTATTTCGATGTAAGATTTGTGTATCCTATAGTTACACGTCGGTAGAATACTTTAAAGTATAATAATAATAAAAAAATAATATTTGTCCACATTAGGTTATTTACCACACTGGAATTGATATTTAGATTTAAAATTAATTTATAATGTTAAGGTATATTTGTAGGATTGTGCTCTATCTTTCATTTATATTAAATGTTACTAAAACCTTCAGGAATATGGAATGGTGGTTGGATAGCTGAACATGATGTACATATAAAGCGTGTTTCCTCGCTTCTTGCTCAGTCTCAGTACGCCTCCTGCTGCGTTGTAAAAGGGTCGCTTGCCGTGCGTGGACTAACTTAACCAATCACCTACTAAAATGTTCAAGGATTTTGTAACGAGTATATTGAACTAATGTTTACTCGTTAAACCAACTAACAAGGGAAAGTTTCAAACCTGTATTAATATTTTCTCTTCGTCAAAATCATCTCGACAGTTTGTATTCTGATTAGGATGTCCCTGTATTTTTTATTTCCGTTAACTTTATGGGAATCGGTCTCAGGTCATATAAAAATTAATTTCTTTCTAATTTCAAGGATTAATTTGGTCTGTAATTAATGGAAAATCAGTCTAATATCTCCTTCACATATGACCTGATGTGTGTTTTTTTAATTAAACGAATATGTCGTTTGATGTTTATTTATTTGCATCAAATCAAACCAACTGGAAGATTGACATTTCGTATGTGTACTTCATGTGTCCCTCGCTCCCCGTCTAAAGTGATGGTTCAGTTAAAGTATTCAATTATAATGAAAACGTTTTACTTACCGAGTCGTTAACGGAAATAAATAATTATCAGAGGCTATCAATGAATGACATCACACCTATTTAAAACGTTTTGACAACCCACACCCAGTTTTTAGTGTACCTCACAATGCTTAACGTAACTTATAGCGAATTTTGCGGTATAAAATTGTCTGAAAGATAGCTTTTATAACTGAGATGTAATTTTGTCGAATTGAAGGTTTCTTCCGTTTTATTATGTCTTATAATAGTTATAATGTAATGGAAACTTAGATAATGCAGTATGGTGCGAAATGATAAAAGCAATGAATTAACTATACGAAAAATTGCCAATGGGAAACAACAACACCACGGCTTTACTGCCAGTTATTTAATGTAAACTTCAACGTATACTTAAGAGCTAACGTTAATCTCAGCGTCACTTGACGCTTATTGGAATTGAATTTGCATGTAAGTAATAGTAGCAGCTTTAAAAATAAACGGGGTTTAAGAGCGTTTATTTATTCCTACTGAGCTGGCAAAGTCGCATTTTTGGTGATTTTTTACGATTATTTCACTGAAATTAAATAAAAGTTTAAAATGTAGTCTATACAAGTTCTTCGTTTTTAGTGTATCAATATGTCCAATGCATTAATCACGACTGTCTTTTACTTTCGTATTAAAGGGAAATAAGAATATACATATATCGCGTTTAATAAGAAAATAAAAGTCCATCACGATTACCTAATTACTGCATGGACTCATTGATACTCTAAAAACGAAGAACGCACATTTCAAAATTTCATTCAATTTCTGTGAAGTAATGGTAAAAAAACACAAAAAATGCGACGTTGCCAGCTCAGTAGGAATAAACACTCTTAAATTGTTTGAAAATGTGTAACAGAATTGAAATGGCGAGGAATAGTTAGAACTTAGGATATTTCCATGACGTGTTGAGTTAATTTTAATCACCCGGTTTTGTGACATAATACCTTTTTTTTTTAAATCGATCTTGTAGTCTATTCTGTACAATTATTTTGGTTGTTAATATTGTTGTCAATACATAAAACGTATAGTGTATTTTGAATTCTATTTTTCATTACATCATGCTGTAAACTGATGTACCACTAATTAAAAAGTTGGTTCATTTCAAAAGTAAAACAAAACTTATCGATCGTTTAATTCGTACACCTATATTAATTTTAAAATGACTGCAGAATAGTCAGTTTATTTGGAAAGCGTTTATTGAATCGGGTATAATTTCTAAATTGTGTGATTTACTTGTTCACAACATGCGTTGTGAAGGCTTTTTCGGTATCACGTGTATTTAACGCAATAGCAATATCTCTTTAATGTTACAAGGCAAAAATAAAGTACAGTGTACTTGTTTTTAAGTGTAAGTAAGAACTGCAGAAGACTGGAAATAAGGGCGTGAAAGAGACGAAAAGTTACATACAATGGGGAAGGATTGGGACTGTATAGTGCAATATCGTTCTTACTCTACTCCTATAGAACGTAGTAGATTTTAGCTAACTATTACAGAAATAAAGGAAAACTGAATTCTTAATACCTCAACGATATATAAGCATAAGCAACAAACATTTTTACGATATCTGAACATAAGATTTATTGTTGTGATTGTACATATAAAAAAAAACGCAAATTAAACCCTGAAATAGCAAGGCGAAAACGATTTGACGTGACTTTTTTTATCAATGCTTGACACAATATCAACCATACAATTTGATTTGTGCTAAGTGAGGAAGAAATGCAGTCAAACCATATCAAAAAATGTGCGCGCCATGTCGTGCTAGCCTCACTGACAAGTAACAGCTATGAATGCTGTACATTAATGTTATACGAATCTACGTGTTTTTATAGTGTACTAAATACTACTAGCCTACCTAATTACAATGCGAAAAGCTAGCTATTGTCTTAAATCTGAATCATTCTATAATCTAAAATCGTAATTCTTAATAATATATATTCTCATACAAAATCATTGATGATAATTAACAAAATCACACCAATATTTAAATATGTCGAGTGGTTATACACAAATCAATATTAAAACTAGGTAGGTATATTATTGAAACTAGGTAATATACATTTTATTTATTTATTTTAACCTGAAACATGCGTTTAATTATTGCTAGATTAACGGAAGCCAGTTTTGTTCTGGCTCGCCTTGCCGATAAATGGTCGCGGCCGAGCGCACTTGCCGCGTGGTTACTTACGGTTAGATGAGCGTTAGTGTATATCTTAGCTCGTCTAGCTTGTATAACTAAATACAATAAAACCGGAACGCTAATTACGACTGCTGGTAATATTTGTGTCCGGTTTAGGGGCCAAATTCATTTGCGTTTCTTTCTACATTAGATAGGATTCATACGATTAATCTAAATTCATATTTATGAGCAGTTAGTCATAAGTCAAAATAAACCCCCTGAAAAGTTGTAGTGTCTGGCAAAAAGAATGTCAAAGTGACAGAGAAAGACAACCGAACATTAAGTTAAGCTTAGCAAGCGTTTATGTTATGAATTCCGAAGCTAATGGTTATTATTTTTTATAGGGACATGTCATATATAATTATTAATATAACTATTTAATAAAATCGTTAAATTTATGCAAAAATTTTCAGCCTTGGTGTGAGTAAATGTAACCATCTACAGTACAATTTCTGGAAATTTACTGCAAAATCACGTAGTATTAAAATTAATAGGATCCCTCCAAAAAGTGATTTATACCTTTACATCATTTACCGCAAAGAAATTTCGCAGAGTATTCATAGGAATACACAGAAGTTTGACTTGAATTTACCTATTTTTGTTAATTAGTTACAAAATCACACATTCGAGTGTGACTTAGTAGTCACACTCGAATGTACGATTTTGAATAAGAGACGTTTTTAAGGGACATATTAGAAAATAATTACAACAATTACAAAGTGTACAGAGTGACATATCAAATAAAAAGGGCTTATCGTGAGTGTCAAAATATATTTTCTGTATATTTTTAAATTAATACTCTAATTTGTATAAGAATAATGAAAATTGACTGTGATCCCATTATATTTATTTAATATTCGTTTGTCCTTATCTGTCACTAGAACGTGTTTTGTATAAGGGGTTTAGTACTTATAAAGAAACCTGTACCGTGTGTGCTCCGCAATAGCTTCCGTATCAACTTTTGTTTTAGTATAAATAAAAGGTTGCTTTTATTAGTAGGCTTTAGTTAAGGTGTTTAGTTGCACTGGAGAAGGCTCGCAGAGGGCAGCCGGGGCTGTGGCGTTAGCTTCCTCTCCTCGCGTACTTCATAATACTTAAGGAAAATATATAAATCGGCAGTAGTTTAAAGTTAATTATCGATTTCTAGTATTTTCTCTACTAAAAATGACGTGAATTTGCGCTAATGTGCAACATATATATTTTGATTACGAGTCGATGGAACTGTATATTATCGTTTTTGAAAACAAGCTTCCCGGGCCAACGTGAACAAGTTTTTCAAAATAACATTTAGCGGCACTTGGCTGCTATAAGTTTAAAAGTGTCACGTGTATATATATTTGCCTATATTATCCTAACGTATGTATATACCTAACACTTACAACAATCACTGTATTACTGAAATATAAATGTTACTTGAGTAACCAATAAATGTGAATAAAAACAGCTTGTGGTTTACTGCTTTTAGTCCCGCATGCTTTTTTATTATTTAATTGTTTATTTATTTCTGTATAATTTTGGGGGCCAGCTTATCGCTTATCGCTTTATTTAGGTACTCATTCACATAAGATTAACTCTATCCGACAGTAACAATAACACAATCATGATTTGAGAATACAATTAACATGATATTAACATTATTAAGTTTTACCTAATGGTATGGTAGCATAGATAGCGTCAATAAAGTGGTGCGTCTATGACTGCGATTGAAAATTGGACTTAAACGTATTAAGATCTTAACAATTCAGTCCATGAAAGATTCAGTTTAAGATCTATATTGTGGCAGAAACAGCTGGCGTGCCCGATCACTTTGTTTTGTTAATTTTTGTTTTTAATTGTACCTATTCCCGTCCCGATAGTGCGGGTGAGGGTCGGTGCGGTCTGCGTAAGACGGAGAGCGTGCCGCCTTCACTGGGTTCTCTATTCGAGGCGCGGGGGCGCACGCAGCGCGCGCACGCGAAAGCGAACACCATCAACCTGCCGCCGAGCTCGGCCCGCGCCGACGACGCGCGCAAGCCCGCGCCCGCGCCCGCGCCCGCCTCGCCGCACAGCCCCACCTCGCCCACGCAGCCCAATGTGAGTATACTGTCTGATCAACGCATCACCTACCTGTGAACACCTAAATTAACATACTTATGTATTTCAACTTCAACATGAAAATTAAAATGTATTTGCATTTTAATTAGTATGATTATGAAACAGCACTGGGTTATAGTATGAAACTGCACAAGTGCGATTCGAACTCGCACACGAATGGTTTTGTTGGCAAAAGAAAAAAATACAAAATATATGAAAAATAGTCGACCACACTGACTATAAGAGAATAGCTTTGTATATATTTTGAACGCTAATATTAAAATAAATTTCCAAACGCGTGTTTCATTTTGACGAAAGTCTCAGTTATTCTGCCAAGATTATGGTGTTTATACCTAGCGGGCCCCCTGAGCTATAAGGTTGAGACTAATGCCTGTGGATAGGGATTTCTATGTACCTACCTCGCGAAATGCATGTTTTTTTTTCTGTGTACCTTCACCATAACGATAAAAACAGCATATGAAGTCATTATGGAGCAAGCTCGTCCCGCTATTGTTTTAAGGCCAAGAGACTTAAACGTGGTATCATTAGGCATAGTCTAAAGCTGTACATTGAAATGGTATGGTGAAATGTATAAAAACCGAGCGCTTCCATTTTTGACTACCTAAACCATCAGCCTATTTCTGTTGAAAATATTTACATTCTGTTAGCCGTCTAAGTATATTTAAGTTACTCCGATTCACACGACACCATTTTCGCTTAACCTGTCAAACGCAACTTACCGCCGCGTCTTGACATACTCCACAAAATTTCTATGAAAATATACATTATAATATACACTTTTTATATAAGACGTTATCTTCAGCTAGAAATGACATGCGTTGAACTTAACTGTTCCCACGTTCCATATACATTGTCGCAAATCGGAGGGCATGAAATGACAAATGCAATTAAGTAACTACAGTTTTAACACTGAAACAAGTTATAATTAATGAACTTGTGAACTTTAACTTATCTGTAGTTGTTTATTTTTTCATAAAGTAATATTGTGTATTGTAATAGGGATAAAGACGTGATTTATGTCTGTATGTATTGTATTGTAATTTAATGTACATACAGCAATATCAGTGATATTCTTAACAGAATAAAATAGTAACTAAACCTAATGAGTTTTTCTATCTTCTACTACGAAATATGTGCGTGGTGGTGGCAAGCTTCCTATAAAAATAGTCAAAAATTGGCTGTGTTTATTTGTTCGATTTGAAATTTCAACATGATATCTGTCTATACCTATAAAGATACGATTTGACAAAAGCGCCATGACCGCACACTATTTTATAAACTCTTGTGCTCTGTTGACGATTCCTGTCAAACCAACTTCAGCGAGTTCTGAGGCTAAATGCCATATTAGAATCAATATTGATTGGTGTTGATTACCTTAATATACCTTCATATAAAACCCCGTTCCCTCTTGTCGGGAGTCGCATCCGTTTTGTGTCTGATATCAAGTATTTCTATACGAAACGGTATCTGGTAAGTGTGTATAGCCACATACAAAATGTTTTGCATCAATACTTTGTCGGCTCGACCACCCGGCAGGTGGGAATGGGGGTAAGTGTCATCATTGCACGTTTGCCTGTTCATACAATTTTGCTTGTATTTTACTTTGCGTTGTGTTCCTAGCTTTAATTGATAATCAAAGGTGTCAGGGGTTAAATAAATTAAAATAGCAAATAGACTCATATCAAGTACGTTTATGATCCTTAGACACTTTGAACAATTCAATTTCTAAACACTAATGAAAGCCAATCGACCGACTTTAATCTTAAATAGATGCACCAAATATTAATTAAAATTTTTGGACCTGTCTTTAGTTTTGTTGCACCTAAATAGATAAAAAAAGTCATACTCACCAAACTTTGGTTCTGGGGCCTTACCATGACGTCCTAATTCCGACGCAGTTTAAGTTTTAGCTGTCACTTTTAGTATGAATCTGACAGCAAGCGAACCTAAACTGAAACGCATTAAGACGTCATGGTACGGCCCCTGTTCTGTGTTTAAATCTTCATCTTTTTTATGTTTTTTTTTTCTATTAGCACTGATTTGTGTGGAGCCAAGTTAAGATATTACATTTTACATTACACTGAAAATTAATAAATAATTGACTCCACTCATTACATATAGCACTAGCACCTTCTATCTTTTTGCATGACTTCTTTTTTTAATGCTTTCATGTATTTTCTTCTGTTGTAGGTATGATAAACACGGGAATGCATTTTATTTATAGACTGTGATAGCGGGTTCATTGAACAATACGAATGACTGCATACAAAGTGATTTGAAATACCTACCCGCCAAAGACTATTATAAGCAAAACCTATTGATTGTAAATAGCGTAGTAGAAATATTGGAGCTAAAGTGAATAAGAAACAAGTCTAATACTGGTGTTGGACGAAAGGGTGAGCATGCATGTGTCGCTTGTGACGTAGATTGTCGCTTCAGGCAGTGTCGGTTTGACAGAAAGATCATGTGTGCATCGGTAACAGGGCTTGTCGAAGCGGGCGTGGGGGCTGAAGCTGCGGCGAGGTGGCGCTGGCGGTGAGCCCGGCGCCGAGGGCGTGGTGACCGAGCTGCGCGCGCCCGAGCTGACCGAGCCCGCCGGCGACGTGTCCGCGACGCCCGGCGCCTCCGCCACGCTGGCCTGCCGCGCCACTGCGACTCGCGCCACCGCCTCCTGGCGCAAGACTGCGCCCGATACCCTCGCGCTCCGCCACGGTGGACGTTTTGCAATCGCCTTCGCGCCCGACGGCCTCGCCACTCTCACTATCCATGCGTGCCGCGCCTCTGACGCGGGCGTTTACTGCTGCCTCGTCAGCAACGAGTTAGGCGGAGTCCAAAGTTCTGCGCGGTTGACTGTAGGGTCGGGCGGTGTGCCGGGCGTGCCAGCGGTGCGCGCGCACCCGGGTGGGGGGCTGGTGGTGCAGTGGGACGAGGCGGCCCCTGTGCACTTGGAATACTGCCGTGTCGGAGAGGGCGAGTGGCGGCGCGCTACTGAGACCCCAGCCGCTGTGCATACAGTAGCGCTCGAAGAGCTGCCGGCAGGCCAGTATAGCTTCCGGCTAGTGTGCGTGCGCAGCGGCGCGGCAGGAGGCGTATCGGCGCCAGCCAGCTGCGGCGGTGGCGGCGGCTGGCAGCGGGAGCAGTTCGCCCGCCGCTACGCTGTCGAGGAAGAGATCGGCCGCGGGCGCACGGCGCGTGTGCTGGCTGCCCGTGACACCGGAACAGGGCAGCGTGTCGCGTTAAAACAGGTACTTAATAATTTTCCGGCTTTGTAGCCAATTCTTCATAAGATTTGTTTTAATAGGGCATCTCCTACGGCTAAAATGCTATATTGTAGACTTATTGTGAGACTGTTTGTTTCTAAATAAATAAACAGACTCTATTCACAACAATAAAAAAACACGTTTCGGGTAAAGTGGTGCGTTTTAAGCATTAAATTTGTTGTTCAATCTGATATTCACTGAGATACATGCACAACCTAATATACCTAAACCTAAATACAACAAATTGTGATAAAACTAGAAAGTAATGTGGTATTATTGTGTCGTGTTAGGAGTGTGTGTATTGTCGTGTGCAGGTAGTAGGCGGGCGGGGCGCGGACGCGCGGCGCGAGTACCGGCTGCTGTGCCGCGGCGCGCACGGCGCAGTGGTGCGCGCGCTGGCGCTGTTCGCGGAGGTGCCGGCGCGCGGCGCGCACACGCTGGTGCTGGAGCTGGTGGGCGGCGGCGCGCTGCTAGACTGGGCCGCCGCGCAGCCCCACGCCTACACGCAGCGGTTCGTCGCGCACCACACCCGCCAGCTGCTCGCCGCACTCGACTGGCTGCACACCAACAACGTCGCGCATCTCGACGTCAGGGTATCTTACTCCTACTAGTTACCTAAGCTCTACCAACCCAATACAACGATCGGCCGACGATATTATACTTCCTAATAATATCGTTTCCTGCATACTTTAATTGAATATATCTAAATTCTGTCGGCTGCTATAAATATTCACATTCACACATTTCATACTTTCACTACTGTTAAACGTATCTAACCGCCGCGTAGCAGCATGAGAGGCCAACGGTTTAGGCAACATTGACAAAGAATCTAAGTTAGGACGTTGTTTGACCTGCAAGATAGATCTACATATTTAAATACAGATCCTTGCGTGGCACCTTCTCGTATCATGGTTTTTTATATATTTTTATGGAAATAGTAATTCCAATATTAATGTGGCACTATTTTCGTATGTTACAGCCGGAGAATATTCTGGTAGAGTTGTCGGGTACACACGCTCAGCTGAAGCTGGTGGACCTGGGCTCTGCGGTGGAGCTAGACGATAGCGGAGGCGCGGGCGCGGGTGCGGGGCGCGAAGTGCTGCCGCCGGCGCCTGCGCAGCTCGAGTTCGCGCCGCCCGAGTGTGTGCTCGGCCGGCCGCCCGCGCCCGCCTGGGATGCCTGGGCCGCGGGTGTTTTCCTTTACGTGTTCCTCACTGGGGTTAGTGGCCGAAAAATACAGCAATAAAGCTAGAAAAGAAGACAAAATGTCATACATTTAAGGATGACCCTTAAATGTATGACATTGTGTCTTCTTTTTTGAAAGTTATGTGAATATTACCGACCACGCTGAAGAAAACAATATTATAAATCGTACCCAATTGTCACAAAATTACTGCTTTTCCAAATTAATTAAGTAACCAATTAAAAACTGTTTATAATTTCAAAAAAAATTGTATAATTATTTAAAAGTGAAAAGGCCAATCGAAATAAATAATAAATATTTATAATCACGGGAATAAAAATTTACATTTCAGCTATCGCCTTTTTTGGACGAATCGATAGAAGAGACAACTGCGAACATAATTAAGTGCGACTATTGCTTCCCCCCGGAGCACTGGGCAGGCGTGGCGGAGTCGGTGCAGCAGCTGATCCGCGGGCTGCTGGAGCCGGCGCCCGCGCGCCGCCTGCTGCCGCGCGCCGCGCTGGCCGACCCGTGGTTCGACGAGGTGGGTACACCAACCGCGCACCACTTTCCTCTTGCTTACAACCTGACCTGCAAACTCCACAAACTATTAGATCCATCAAATTCGAGTCAGCGCCGTCAAATTACACGAATCGACACCCATCATCGTTGTGTTGTGGTTTTAAAATGTCACCCCCCCCCCCCCCCCTCTCCATCCTGGTTATGAAAAATAACGTCAAAATAAAGTTGTGGAAAATAGTGTGTCTGCTGATGCCTTGCAGGAAAAAATAAATCCGTCTTTAGTACTTAAACCTAGTTCTGTACTGTACATTTTGACACTACTGAACTCAATATTTCACTAGTTGTATCTAATGCGCTATTTATTTTCTAATAGATGGAATACGAGCAGAATTTAATAAGCATATTCTGTTATGTTATATTAATACATAAACATCAACAGGTCCAAATCTAAAATAAAAAATAAAAAATACATTAAAAAGTAATTTACAAACCGACCATTAATTCACGTTAAAAAAGCACAACTATGTTTATTATCTCCTCTCCGTGAGGTTAGCTTCTAGATTTTTCACATATTCTTGATATGCAGGCGCCGGCAACTGCGCTCTCAGCCAGCCAGCTGAAAACGTTCCTGGACCGGCGGCGGCCGGCCGGCCACGGCAACACGCTGCACGCGCTGCGCTCCCCCAACGACACCTGACGCACGGACTCCGACCAGCGCCGAGAAAGCGACTAGACTGCATTGCTCTTTGATAGATTCGACAGAAGACGTCTACGGTACCTGTCTGACGACCAGCATCGGTCTTATTATTCGAATCTTTGTATGTGTTAAACATTGGTTAGTGTTTCTATATTCAAATTTATGCGACCCCGACGGAAAAAAAATATAATTATGCATTGTTTGGAAAACTAAACATCAATGTGTGCCACATCACACACAAACGTGACTTGTGATTTCTCAAAAGAAACAGGTTTGCAATGATTATAAAGGAGGCAAACAGTTTATTTTTGATATGCAACGGTAGGCTGTTATCAGATACACACGTACTCGATGCATTCATTTTGTACTCCTAGCTAACACTAAACTATTGTCATTCTTTAGTCAATGTGCCCACCTGTGTGTTTGGTATTTTTTTTAGTTTCATATAGATTTCTATAGGAGTCTTAATGGGTTTTAGAGCTCACGCATAACAAATAATAAAAAATAACGTTCAAAAGTTATGTAGAATGTTTTTATAGTGAACAAAACTTCTCGTTTCAGGTTTCCTTATAAAAATGTGTATTGTGATGACTCCTCAGGTCATCCTTTTTATATCAGGATACCAGACAATATTTTATTTATAGTTTAAGCTTTCGGAAATTGTTTATAAGTAATTTGCGTGGTTTCTAGGATGGCCGTTTGGAAAGTGACTGTGATTTATGCTTAAAGTTAAATGATGCTAATTTCTTATTGTATGTTGTACTTTTTAAACATTATGCAAGTATATATAGAAATTAAGAATATGCCTAAATTCGTTCTAATTATATTATGTGACCAAAACCATATGTATAAAGTTGATTGAGAAATTGGTATGCTTGTTATGTTAGTATTTTATGTACGATCAGTGTAGATGTGGCAGTGACCACATGTCCTTGGAGCTCCTGAAATGAACTATAATACTTCTTGAATACTCTGTCTCGTTAGCCATCGCACTCATCTAGGCTTGGGACTCTTGGATGCTCGCCGTGGTTCTAGAATCCACAGAGTCGTCATTATGTTAATGTATTTTTCGAAGTCAAAGTGTAATAACCTAACCATAAAAATTACATTTTTAATACAAGTTTTTTTGCTGACTGTACTTTTTCTTGACTGTACTTGCATTATCCCCCAAACTACATTCGCATACCAAATTTCTGTTGAAGATCTCCGTCCTGCGGAGACAATCCTGGCTGGACTACCAGGGTGTTACTGTCACTACTAGATTATTTGTATTGTCACGCGATTTACTTAAGTATTCCAAATTTTAAGTCAATCTGACTAATGGAAGTTGGTCAAATTTAACTTGCAATATTCTATTACAGACAGACTGACAACGGGACTGGTGAAACTAAATAAAAGCTTGTAAAAATAAAGCATTTTATTAGATGTCATACATGATTTATGCTGTATGATAAACGTGTTACCTATTATAACTGCAATTAATTTTATCATAAATCTATTAAACACAAGTCACAGTAGTTCACAGGTGACACGATATGCATACATATATAATTTACTTAATTTATGCATCCTCTTTGATAGGCACTTGTGTTGTGTGTGACAGACTACGGACATGTAATAAAAAAAACACTAGTAATAAATTGTATTTTTTTATTAAAGACGGTTTAAGCAATTTCTGTTGCCATCGTTCACGGTGGTAGCAAGCGTTGGTTTTGGCATTTGTTTTTGGGGTTGTATTTTTTTGCTAATTAGGCTGTTGTGACCTCGTAGTGTTTTTGTGTTGGATTGTGTCTGCGTCGGTGTTGGGTGACTCCACTTCAGCATTCGGCCGAAAAGGGGTTTAATTACAAAATTATTTCCTTGCTGCTGCTTACTCGTTGACGTGGACAGAATCAACCGCACACTTGTCATTTAAACTGACATTGGCCCAGGCCGCCATTAAGGAAGAATAGAATAGATATAATTTAAAATAAATAGTTTTTAGACTTTAACTTCAAAATTTTATAACATATGACGACTCCATGGTTTCTAGAACCACGGCGGGCATCCGAAAGTCCCAAGCTTGGCATCATTTCATTATAATATACGTATTAATGTTATTTTATTTTTCATAAAATGTATTTCAGCAGACATTATTAATTATAATGATTCCCACTTTTGTTCTTATAAATAGATTTATTAGTTTTTTATTTTAATCGAGTTAATTTAGATTATTACCTTACTACGCTGGTATACAGCCAAGCCTTATTTCTGTAATCTGTGTTTAATGATCTCGTGACCAGGGTCGTTCCTTAAAATGTCTCTGCAAATGGCACCCTCCATTTTTGATGACAAATGCGTTAACTCTGCGCTCTGCAGAATTCGAAGGCTTTGCATGATCTGATTTCTACTTTATATTTTCCTCTTTGCTACTTCGCCTTGCCCTTTTGATTCGAGGAAATGCAAACGTAAAGCGTTTGTTTCTTTTTATTTCAGAAGTTACTTTTCTGGCGTTAATACCGATATTGCGCTTAATTTGTAAGTTTTTGAGGAACTGCCCCCGGGTATAATAACAGTTATTTCCAATCAAAATTAACTTAGTAATACATTCGTACTCGGTGATGACCGTTCCGTAGCTGTTTAAAATTACAGTTTATTGCAATAGTTTTGGGCTTAATGGGCAATTGGGGATATCTATGTGTATATATAGTAAATAGTCTACACTCATTCACCGTCAAAAATAGTACAGGTGTAGTGCATAAAGTTTTTCCATTTCGTTGAATTTTATCCGGTTTTCAACTTTAGTGACTGTTATTAGTCGTACAATGCAGCTGTCAGATTGAATTGTTTTATAAATAAATGTCGTTAAAGTTGAAAACCGCATGGGATTCAACGAAATGTCATGGAAAATCATTTTGCACTACATCTATACTGTTGTGATATGATAACTTTATAATTGTGACAACTTGGGTTTTGGTACCCGGCTTTACACTATTTACGTTTTTTAGGCTATAAAAATCTGAGGTGTGGACTTTCTTTCTTTGTACAGAAATTGCTGTAAAATGGTTTATATATAAAAAAGTTTTTTTAAAGCAACGGCAGTTCAACGTACTTGCATTTTAAACACTTAATCCATACTTTTCGAAAAAGCCTTAATCTCGAGGCCTAAAGTATATTACCATAATTTTTACGATAACGTGTCTGAAAACAAAAAACGCCGTAGATATACATATGTGTTTATTGTTCGTTCATCAGTAATAGTTATTCAAAATAATTTTATCATATATTATATAAGTTAAAATTACTTCTGCCGCAGTTAATGTAATCGGCCCAGACTAATAGTGCGAAAAGTATTACGTTTTATTTATGTCTGTCACTTTTACAAAAGTATTTGTCTTGTAAGGGTTTAAAAATACGACACGCAGCATTTAGCAACTTCCTAGTTTTATATAATTCACCAGCCAGAGTCATATTTAGGTATGGAGATGTATTTGTACTCGTGTAACTTTATAAAGTTCATAATATAATTTTGTGAAAACAAATAAAACGATCAATTGTTTCTGTTCGTCACAACATCACGACTTTAGTTTGCTTAAGCAAATTAGTCATAAACCGAAAAGTACATAATATTAGTAAAAAACTTTAAAAATTTATACTATAATTTATTAAAATGCATTTTGAAATTCCATCCTATCGCTCCATTATAATAATAATACTTTCATGACAACACATAAAGCTTATTAGAAATATTCTAAAATATGGTATGTAGATTTATTACTGAAACTTAAACGGTTACAGCCTTAACTGCCCCTCTATGAACCTTTATCATAATGCAATTATGTGCGATGGGCAGTTAAGCGTGTACCTCTAGCAGTACCCAATCATTTTTTAGAATCTCTAAATATGAATTTTTAAATAAATTAGTTTTGCTTACATTCTATAGTAATAAAGTGAAAGTGAAGTGCTAATGCTATTAACATTTTCGTGCATTATATATGGTGAAATTACATTCGACTTAACTGGAGTTACTCCTGACCCCATTTTTGTGAAGTTTATATGGAAACACCTCTAATAACTAATAATACACTATCGAACAAACAAGTTATCGATATGAGAGATATCGACAGACAGGTACATGCATAAAAAACTTATACCTAGCTGAATAAAATTGAGAACCTCATTTTTTTAAAGTCAAGAAATGATTTACCAAAGCTAAAGCTTGATACTATTTGACTAACTTAAGTTGATAATACTGATAGAAATTTTAATTATACATGGTTATTATGTTCTAGAACAAATCAAAATTCAAGATACAAATGATTAATTAAATAAACCAACAAAGTGTAGGTACTTCAAATGCAGTAGAAAATCTAAAGATAAGTAGTTACAAACATAGCGCACTGACATCAAGCTAGATATCCCTAATGCTACACTCAATTCTTTTCAATACCGGCCAGATTCCAGATTTCCATGCATTAACTCTTTTACTGGTTGAAGAAGCTTAGATAGAGATGGAGATTAGAATTGGATGCCGGTCTGCACTTTGTCCATAAGACTAGCGGAGGTGCGCAGCTGGCCGGCCTCGTCCGCCGTCAGCGGCTGCCGGATGACGTCACACACGCCGGCCCTGCCCAGCACGCACGGTAGTGACAGAAACACCTCCTCCTCCACGCCGTGTTCTCCCTAACAAACAAACATAGGTACGTAGGTACTTTTCTAAAAAGGTAAATTACCTAATATCGTTAAATACAAAAGCCAGTTGATGATACACACGATTTACTAGGTTAGTTCTTGTGGTCGCACTGTTATAAAAATCCTCACTAGAGACAATCAAATTAGGTTATGTTCGTTAGGTATCCTCAAATGCCCGAAGGGTAAACCAAATAAAAATAGGAACCCCGCCAAAACGGGACCAAGTGGGACCATGAGTCCGTAACCGACTTACTAACCTTGATGTAAGTAGAGACAGCATGTACACTCATTGCGTTTGTGAGAATAGCCCGCGCCAGCTGCGAAAGCGACAAGCCGATGGCCCAGGAGGTATATCCCTTAAGCTTGATCACTTCGTAGGCACTTTTCACTACAGCTTCGTGCGTTTCCTTCCAGTTTTCTGGATCCGAATCCGAGCCTATCTTTGGGTTTAAGTCACTTAGCCGGACACCTGCGATGTTTACACCCGACCATACTGGCACTGTTGACATAAAATTACAGGTAAATGTACCTAAATATTGATCATCAGCTCACCAGGTCTCTGGAGTCATGATATTGAAAGGCCTACATAGGTAAAGTGATCACAGCGCACTTATTATTTATTTGTTATAGTTATAGCATAGGTATTGACATTAAAAAAATTGCAAAGGTGCCCGTGTTACACCGCAGGGCCCCGATTTTTGATAGCACATCACTCGAAAGTACCACTCGAAATTGGTATAAACCCTATATACCCTATATCTTCAAAACTACGGCTCTAATCATATTTTTGACTAGTCCACATGATTAATGAGAGCCGTAAGTATCTTCTAAGCTACTCGTATTTCAAATTCAGCACAATTTTTCACCACTTTCGAGTGGTATTTTCACACATGTGCTTTCAAAAATCGGGCCCCAGGTGCATAAATCAAATCATTCGTCATTTTCGCACACAGCACTAGCTTTCATGTTTGGCAACAGTTATACGGATAGTTTTGTCATAAGTTATAACACGCAGTGCAACGTTAATGAAGCGTGCCCTCACCACTGGTGTCTCCATGCTCGCCGATGATGTACCCATGGCAGGAAGTGGTGGCGATGCCGAGTTTCTCCGACAGCAGGTATCGGAACCGCGCCGAGTCTAGGTTGGTACCGGAGCCGATCACGCGGTGCTTCGGTAGCCCGCTGAGCTTCCATGTTACATAGGTCAGAATGTCCACCGGATTGCTGGCGATCACGAATATCGCGTCTGGGCTGTATTTCACTAGCTGTATTGAATGAATAGGTATATACATATTACAATCAATAGTAAGTACACTGAACATCTGAAAGTTTGTGCAGATAATTCAGTTTATTATAACGGTGGTTCTGATATAATATATTGATTATAGTTTGGGATAGGTTGCATTTCGCATGACCTGAGAATAAAATGTCTGACGCTCTATAAGTATTTATTTTACTGGATAAATAGGTAGGTACATTACAAATACAAGATTCGTATAATCCAATAAAATGGATGTTACCTTATAGCTTGGGACATCTGTATCCAAATGATGGCACGCGGATCCACCATTCTAACCTAAATTATCTCTGATGCTAGTCCAGGGGCCTTAACCACAACAATTCCGATTCTTTAACTGTCACTTTTACCATTTCCAGTATTGGATCTGAAGCCGATCGATTCAACTTTAGTTCGGAATTTAATCGCATTAAGACATCATGGTAAGGTCCCAGGACTTAATAATCGGTATGGAATTGGTAAACGTGAAGTGAACCGTTAATCTGAGAGCAAGTTAGATAGTTTAGTTGTTCGTCAGTTCGTGTGTGTGACATACCGGCGGGATGATGTGCTTGAGTACGTCGGTGTTACGCTGCACCAGGTCGAGCCGCGACTCGCCCTCGCGCTGCCGCACGCCCGCTGTCACCACGCAGATGCGCGAGCCCGCCGATATCGCGTAGTCTGTGCACAAACAACACCCTTCGTTACTGCCACTGCACACCAAATTCATAACATACACATAATAGGTACAAGCATCAGCTACTGCAGCCGACTGCTGAGTACAGTACCTATCAGATACAGGACCGGTGCGTAACTACCTAAATACCACACTGGTTTTTATATTATAAATCTAGACTAAATTATATAAAATACTAAAGTAGGTAGGTATGGCTCGGGTGGCTATATGAACGTCTCGGGTAAAATGGCTTGTTTTATGCTCTTGTTGTACAATCTACTATTGTTACAAGTTTAACCGTTATATTATATGCGTTTCTGTCTGTGCCACCTTAGCTCTTAAACTGGTAAATCAATTTGGATGTGTTATTTTAATTGAAAGCAGGTTTTCTAGCAGTGGTTCCTATATATGTTTTATCGATATTGGTTCAGCCGTATTGACGTTGGGATTTTTTTTAATTTCATTTTAAATTTTCAGTTAATGTTGGTGAAAGCTGTAATCTAAAAATATTTAAAATTTACCTAACTATAATATATATTCGGTAAGTACTTTATGTTTTTATAGGGAACATCGTGCCTTTAAAACATGGTATTATATAAAACTGATACAAAAACGAACACAATAAAAAGAAAGTGTGGTAGGTATAGTGGGAATCTTATATTTTGATGAGCAGGTATGTCGGCAATTTGGTATTTTATTTTGCAATTATGGTTTAAAGGGAATGAGCGTTTATTTCTGCGTAGGTACACACGAACATACAAACAGTTTACATTGATATACAAACAGTATTCATCGATATTAAATAGTATAGATAAATGGATATGGACTAGGTAGGTACCTACTTATGAATGATATAAAATTGAGTGTACTTGACTCATTCACGTCTATAAAACATTGTTGTGAGTTATCATATCTATATGTATCTAATACCTTTAAACGAGCAATTCTTGTATATGTATAGATATATGTGTGTATAATCTGAATCTCTGAAATTGCTCCAACGATTTTCATGAAATTTGGTATGCAGGGGGTTCCGGGGACGATAAATCGATCTAGCTTTTCGTTTTTTAAAACGTACCAAAAAAATATACCTAGCAAAGCTTAGTCATCCGGGTACTTATTATTTAAGTGCTGAATTATGTTTTAGCGGATAGGTGAACTGTTTTATTTCTGTTGAAACCACAGCTTTAACTCAACCAACACTAACTGGATTGGAGCATCTTGTGTAGTGTAGGTAGGTGTTGCGGGTGGGTGAGTAGCTAATAGGTACCTACTACAGTTTATGTAGGTTAGGTAGACAACGGTCCGTTAATTTAGACACCACGTCGTATACTCTGGCGGTGAGGTGGGGTGCGGGGGGGGGATACGTCTGGCGCGAACCGGAAAAAGTTTCTACGTTCAATGAATCCTCAGAATTTTTGCGGACAACTCAAGGAAACAATGTATTCTAGCAAGCGAGAGTTGACATCATCGGTTAACATTTAACATGGTATAGCGTATGGTAACGTTATCGCGTCGTTACGCTGCGGTTTAACGCTAATAATTTTATTATTTGAGCTAGTTTCCTCACCCTTGCTGGCTTGTATCTTGGCATTCCTCATAAAGGCGGAGCCGTGCTGCAGGTCCATCATCTCGCCTTTCAGTTTGTCTTCCATCACGTCCACCATCGCTATGTTGTTCGTCACGCCCTGTTAACGATGCGATTTATTGGCGAGATCAATAATTCTCAAAATAAGTATAAGAAAACCTCATTACGGGTAAAACATCTAAAACATATCTATTCGCATTATACCCCTACTGATGTAAGCTCTCTTTTTGTGAACATTTCTTCGTTTAAATAAACATTTTTTTTAATACTCGTAGCTTCTGATTATGGCTCAATTGGGTTTGTCTTTTTTTAACCTACATAGTTTCTACTAAATTTAACTAGCAATCGTATCTTACGATATAAATAGGTACCTATTTATATCGTAAGATATGTACCTATTTCCAGTTAGCAGTGAAACAAGCTTCTTAGCATTCGCAGACAACGCAATCGGATCATCCATCGTCCATCGTCCCTGCAGGGCGACCGTGAATTTGCGATAAGTCTATTTATTCTGTCTGTTCTGTTATAAAAATAATCTACTCATTCCTGCTATCTGACTTTATAGGTGTGGTACCAATCTATTTTAGTTCAGTTAGATGCGAGGTGATAATAAAAGTACCTACCAGTAAACCTGTTAATAAACCGAATCTATTAATTAAGTAGGTATATAAGCGACTGTAAAAGAATACTTATGTATAGGCAACGCGCGCGTGCTTAGGTTGGACACGGTCTGACGCAAGGCTGTGCGTCACTTTTGAAACCACTTTGAAACATGAAACGAATGGTGAAATTCGCCTATAAATTTTATTGTTTTTTTTTTCATCCCAGTTGGTAAGTAAATGAAATAGAACACATTAAACTGAGCCATGAACGTCCAACGGGGGATATCCTTTGGTGCTTACTATACTAGTGTGTTGTACCTACATACTCTACTCTGGCAAATTGTAACTAGGTGTAAGTATATAGCGTCAGAGTAAGTGGGCATGTTGCTGAACTAAAGTAGTAACTTCAAATGTAGAACTTGTTATCAGACCCCCTACCCTTTCATTCGGTTAAAAAAAACAATGTCACGTTCAGAAACGTTTTCAAGATTTGCTAACGTTCGTTGCTAAAAAAAACCGATTTACTATTAGTTCAACTGTTTTTCTTCTGTTCACCATATTTCTCGCTGTATTGAGGTGAAAAATTGTGATTTTCGCTTGGCAGCAAAGTTGTTTAGTGTCTCGTGCCTTAAAACAAAAACTTTGCAGCCTTGCATAACAAATAACTATTTTACCAGCGAATATTGCGCAATAATGAGAATAGCTAAAGTATCTTCCTGGATTCACTTCATGTAAATTATCAGGAATAAGTTAAGTGATGGTAAAGAGTGATCTCTACCATTATTCAGTCACTGATTTTATTGGTCACCCATTTTAGGGTCCTGCTTCGTACCTGCGTCAGCATGGAGAAAACGGCTGCCATGCCGACCTGGCCGACACCGACCACGGTCACCTTGTTGCCGGTGTCATCGCTCTTCGACTGCACCGGCGTGAACAACTTGTCAATCGTCGCCATCTTGCCTGCGACCAATAAAAACACCTTATTGAAATAAATTTCAACACTACTGTTGACTGCTACGTCAAAAACTTTCTTAATTTATACGAACACCCTATAAAATCTTAATATTTTAATGAAATGCAACTACAGTTATGGAAATAATCAAGTTTGTATTTCTTAAAGATTGTTCACAGACTGCTAGAAATCAGTAAATATTGTGGAAGGCTCTTGCACAGGAGTGCAACAATCAATGGCCAGATCAACCTTCAAAGTTGTTGCGACATGGACAAGGACAGACGGAGTGATGCACAGACCTACAAAGTCATACTAACTCACATTAATTTCTTATAGTAGGCGGCAAATAAGTAAAAAGTGGAGGGGATAAGCGCAGTATGAAAATGATGTTATTTTTCATACTGCGCATATCCCCTCCACGTTTTACTTATTTGCCGCCTACTATACTTACATGTATATATTTAATTCGTCGAGCACCAAATATAAAAAAATATTTCACAGAAGCTGAAATGAATGACGTGAATAACACAACACAACCCTCCTTCTGTCGCAGTCGGGCTACTAATGCTGATTATTATACGTAGAAATAAGAGATATAGGCTGATTATCAGATTATCATCATTGTTGTATAAATGTCGCCTTTGTAAAAAAATATTAATGTAGGTATTAGGTACTTATATAAATGATTTTATTTATGATTTTTATTGAAATGATTTTGTATTAAAAATTTCAGTGTAATCTGTTTAGAGTAGTAATTAAAACCAGGCTCATATACTAAACCTTTAAGTGTTTATTCTTATTATCTAGTAAAAATGTCTAACATTTTATGTGTTAAGTAACTTTATTCAAAATGCAGATAAACACGCAGCTTATCTGCGCGACAAAAATTAAAGCAAGGAAACTTGCATTAAAATTAAGTATTCAAAATTATTTTACTATTATACTAAAATTAAAATGCAATGCAATACTCACATCTGCCATTTCCATTTTTATAATTATTATTTTCAGACATTTCGGAAATTTGTAACTGTATGATAAAGGTAGTAAAAATTCGCTGCTCTACACTTTCGAGTATACAAGAGCCTCGCAACACGTCACTTCGGATCTGTCCGACCGACCGGCGACACTAAGAGTCACCGAATGGTTGCAGAGGCCGAACACAGTCGTTATGTACCTACGTACCCGAGAGTCGAGTGCGCGCGATTTCTTTGTAAATTAGAGGGATGATGCGCGAAATGACAAATATGACGTAATTTTGCACAATTTACTTATCATTGGAAATTAAGTATATATTTTATTTTGTATTTAGCCTTGTACCCCGAATTAAAGTTAAAACAATTATTTATAGCAAGTTTAGGTATATTAAAAAAATGTGTATGTAAACGGACTATTCAAGGAAACTTTTCTACAGTTTGCTGATATTGAATACTAACTCATTTTCGATGACTAAAGATCAGTACATAACTTTATAGAAAACAACAATAAATAAGTATAATAACTATCACTGAAAAGTATTCGAAAGCAAGTTGCAAGGCACTTGTTGCCAGGACGTTGATTGTTAAGTTAAATTGAAACCGAAAATATCAGGAGCCTTACCATAATGGCTTAATGTTTAATGCGAACTTCTAGTATGGATCTGACAGAAAACGATCCAACTTTAGTTTGGGATTGAATCGCATTAAAACGTCATGGTAATGTCCCGGGTGTCATCTAGTCGGCTCAGGAGTCTCTTAGTATCTTTGTGGAAAGGTGTATTATTAGTAACCCGTCACGTCATGACATAACCACTGAATTAAATAGGTACCTATTGTATGGTTTTTTCTAATAAATATTAAGTTCAAAGTACTTATTTGATTATATTATTAGTTTTAAAGTAGGTACTTTCTATTTTTAAGCAATTATTATTTAGGCAATCGTAATTCTCACCATGACACTCAATCAATATCACACATAAAAAAATGAAGAGGTAATAAAATAATTTTCGTTACCTGCTGTATGAAATGAAGCCTTACAAAAAGTCAAATTACAGTTATTTAAAAATTTTATCATGTTTATTTCTTTTGCAATAAAGATCATTCCAATAAGTAGATCTGAAAAAAGTGTCATCATATCATAGCCAGCCTGAGTTTATATAGGTAATTAACTAGTCAATTAATAAGGAAGGAAGGCAAAACGACGGCAAGAGGAAACCTAAACATTATGTGAGTGCCATTGAACACTAATCAGTAATTTCCCAAGTTAACGTACCTAATTAAACCAATAACATTATTCAAAAGTGAGGTTAAAACTTTTTTTAAATATAAGTGTATCCTCATTTATTGTCTCAGCAACGTATCAACGATACTTATTGATGTTCAATCACAGAATCACACACACCAACCTATTGGCACCTGATAGCAATTGTGCGGTACCTATCTCCGGAAATTGAAATAAAGATACATGTTAGGTAGGTACCTATATCGATTTGGCTTCCAGCTGAAGTTATAGTTAGTTAAGTCTGCCAGAAATAGTTAGCTACATGCTATGCTAGCATGTTACGATTACTTAGGGTTGATGAGGAAGAGGAAGCGGAAGATTATGTAGTATTAAGCACATTTCGCGGACGCGGATGAGGAAGAGGAGATTTTTATGAAGATGAGGATGTGGATGAGGAAGTGGATGATGAAGAGAAAGAGTGATAGGATTGTGAGGGATTGACATATTACTAGTTGAAAATTAAATTTTTTAATATATCGAAGAACGCGGTGTTTATTTATTTAATAATAATAATAATAATGATATAAGACATAACGACTTATGCAAATAAATGTTTATTTTAATAACCAAAATTTATTGTAATGAAAATGTATGTGCGCGTGAGTGAATTGGTAGGTATACGTACGCGATATGCGCGGTGAAATGAAAATTCCTCTTAATTTAAGAGGAAGCGGAAGAGGAAGGATTTTTTAATCTGGGGGCGCAGTAGAGCTCCCGTAAGGTCGAGCAATAAAGCGGCGCGGTTGTACCATCCTTTTCCCGAAGCAGTTCAGGCCATTTTCGACCCCCTATAAATTCGTTCTGGATAAAACTAGAAGTCTGAAATTTAAGAAACCAAGCAGGCATTGTACCTATTACCAAGATATAATTATACAGTACAATCCTGCAATACAATAACTCTTTATTGAACTACATAATTATAACAATCAAAACAGGAAAAAAGGTAAGACAGAAATAATTAATACAGAAGTAATTAATTATGTTCAAATGTAACTTAAGTACAAAAAGAAATGAGATGCCATCAAAAATATAACTTTTAAAAAAACCAAGTTTCGCTACTCAGTTCTACCGTAAAAAGTTGTGAGATCCAAATACTGTATTAATTCCAGGTCCGTTATTAGTTTATTCAGTCCTTACTTAAGGGACCTAACTCCTGTCTTAAATTATTACATAATTCGCTAACACCTAATAACATCTTGTAGTGACCGTAATATTTTTTTTTTATTGTTGTTTTAAATTGAATATAAAATAAGTAATATGCATTAGGTATCCTTGTGAGTACATTGTGTTGTGTTTTCATGCCATGGCCAAGCCATTCTGTTTATTTAAAACATAAATGATTTTTAATTATTGATTAGCTAATTAGATTAAGTACGTAATAACTTAAGAAAGTAAGGTTTCTTAAGTAGATACTGAATAAATTAACCAACTTAGTATACATGGATCTCACAACTTTTTACGGTGTGTTCCGGTTTGGAGAGTAAGACAGCCGTGGAAATTACGGGCACAAGAGGCATTTCATCTTAGCCCTCTAGGTTGGCAACGCATCTGCAATCCCTCCGGGGTTGCGGGTGTCAATGGGCAGTGGTGATCGCTTACCATCAGGTGACCCACTTGCTCGTTTTCCTTACTATAGTTACGCATAAAAAAAAAGAAGAGCTGAGTTCTGAGACTTGTTTTTTTTTACAAGTTATGTTTTTGATGGCATTATATTTCGTTTATGTGGAAGCGGTAGCGGCAGAAAACTCAAAAAATTGTGCTACTTTCTCATTATGAGGAAGCGGTAACGGAATCCTCACCTCATCAACCCTAGTACGATCACCCTCCGTGATATTTTACATTGCCATGAAGTAGTAAGCATATCTGGCCTAGTGGTCGAAATTGGAACGAATGCCACAACCTTAGCAATATCAATGTTTAGCTGTTACTCTTTATTCACCAACAGCAAACGCGTCGTACCACTTCCGATAAATTTGAGGTAGCTACGAGTAGGTACCTAATGTACCTACATCAAGTGTAGAGTCCATTCTACACGCAGCCCCTGCCGTTAACAATTTGCTGCACGTTGCCCGTGTATACATAAAAAGCCTTATTTATTTACTACATCTTCTATAGACTGGTGGGCGGCGCCAGCGCTAACAGAATAACTTTTTCTATCTGTATTAGAACCTTTTCATAATGACTACGATTTAGCGCCTAAGACGCATTTAATTAAGCCGGTCAACTCAATTTGAAACCAAAAACATGACTTTCTGACAAGTTGCTTCTGAAGTGGATACTTAATTATACTTTTCGCGTTTAAAGTGATTACTATACTTTTCGCGACTGCGAAACCCTACCTATCTACTTACTGGCGCTTTCGTTTTATTGTTGTATCTCCTGAGATGCAACAATAGCCTCTGGGCTTGACGCACATTTTTTGCATTGAGTGCAAACTGAGACTTTTTAAATAGTGGTATACTTAATGTTTTCAATTCGCCCATTAAAAGTTCTCCTAGTACCTATTAAAATACATAAATAAGTACCTTACCTAACAGCTAAATATTGACCCTGCACCTACCTATTCAACCAAACTTTAAGTCGCTCTCCTGAAAGCTAAAACGTAGGTAATATTGATAAACATGTTTAATTACCTACGTACCTATGGATAAACTTTGTTTTGTAACTTTGAAAGTAGTTCCTATCCTTACCAAAGTACTTAGCTAGTGTTTCAAGCGTTGCTGTGATGACAGCGGAAGGCGTTACACGATGTAGAAAGTATCACTCACCTGTATGTAGGTACAATGCGAGTTGTTCGTGGAGTAAGTCACGTAGCGTGTTTGTTACCGCGGAGGCGCGTCTGGTCGCCTCGTCCGTGCCGGCCGGCTCGCGTTCCCAAACTCAAGGTGACCTTCAACATTCGTTTTGGAAGCCACGCCATCGCGCATGCCCGAATTAAAATCCAAGGACATTCAGAAACGAAACGTATGCCTAAGTCTATAAGACTAAAATTGCGAGCGCTCTCTCATTGATACAGGACTCATTCAATTTACGAACGACTCACTGCGCGGTCATCGTATTATTGCGATTATAGTTTGCGCTGAGATTTCTTTTAAAAATATAAGATGCATGCATGACCTGCGGCTCCTCGGGGCATTGACCTACTTCAGTCCTACACTACGATATAAATTACAAGAAAATTAAAATAGGACAAATACCTATACATATACTTACCTATTCACTTTATTGGCGAAGTACCTACCCACAGTCTGACATTACATAAATGGCTTAGCCCTTTTTTTCAGAAGTTTCATGTTAAGGCAAAACCAATGATATTAAACTTACGTCACATTCAAATAAAAAGAGTTATAGAGTCACCTTTATTATTGTTTCCTCAAAGGTACCTACAGGGGCTACAGGTATTGTATTTATAGGGGATGAGGCCATGCCTACGCGGATTGTTAATTAGTCATCATTGATCGACGTCCTGATGACTTAGCTAGTTACCTAGCTGTGGTAGGTAGGTATATACCTACCAAACAGAAAAAAATACCTTTGTTAGTCAGTTGTCTGGATTTTTACCCTATCAATAAATGTTTCGATACCATGCATCGGTCAAAGTGTGGAGCGTCAATAGAGTTAACAGGATATCAGGACACGGGGCCTTACCATGACGTCTTTATTCCGAGTCAGTTCAGGTTTTAGCTGTCATTTTTTAGTATGGATCTGACAACGAGCGAACCTAAACTGAATCGCATTAAGACGTCATGTACGACGTACCAATTTTGAAACACCTTGTGAATAAAAAAATTATAATTTGTGACGGCATGACCGCGGAAAGCCACCGACTCAGCGTGTGAAAAAAAAGCGATGGGTAGCACTCCGGGAGTGCCGGCAGAAGTGAACACAGCTGCTTAGATTAGATTTTAATGTTGTAACCTGGAGGTTAGGAGGTCAGGAGGCTGGAGGAGCGTCATTTATGACGCTCAATACGCGTACCGTACTGGGGCCTTACCATGACGTCCTAATTCCGACGCAGTTCAAGTTTTAGCTGCCACTTTTAGTATGAATCTGACAGCGAGCGGACCTAAACTGAAACGCATTAAGACGTCATGGTACGGCCCCTGGTCGCTTACAAGAAAAAACGTACGCCTTATCTAAATTGGCAGACCTCTAAACAATATGCTGATGCCCTAGTACCTACTTTTGCTCTACATCTCAACAAAAAAACACTTCAAAAATTCAACGCGATTCATTCGTATTTCAAAATAAGCTCTTAGAGGATCCTGATCCCTCCGTCTTACGACTGTCGCGAAATTATCATTTTTTACCCATCCCAGCCTCAGACTCGGTGGAGCGAGGCTCTTCGCAAGGCGGCTAGCAAGAGCTGGATGAGAGTGGCCGAGGATCGTGCTCAGTGGCGTGCCATGGGAGAGGCCTCTATGTCCAGCAGTGGACGAACATAGGCTGATGATGATGATGATGATGACCCATCCCAGCTTAGCCCCGCTAAAGAAGTTGTCACTTCAAAAATGCAACATGCCTATAGTAGGTAAGTAGGTACATTGTATTTAGAGTAAGAGTTTGGTAAGAGTAAAGTAAGTTCATGCACTCTCCTGTGCTATGCCTGTGCTATCTTACGCGGCCAACCACGAGGCCTAAGGGCGGAATCCAACTGCGACGCGCGTATCGTGCAATCGTTGCAATTTATTTACAAACCGCGTACCTATTCTACAATGGTTCATCGTTACAAAAACTGGTTATTAACCCAGTAGTAAAAAGTAGGTAACAATCAGTTCATGGAACCATAAACTATCGTAAACGGTTTTATGGAAATGAAAACAACTGTAATTATAATTGGGTAGGTTAGGTATTAGGTATATTAGGTGGGTAGGTACTTTCTACAGATTAATTCTAGCCATTAAGTACTAAACTTATGAAGGAAGCGACTTCTGAAATCACACCGTTTACCTAGATAGGTTGCCAACTAGGATTTGAAATGGAACACAAAACTTTTCATAGCTAGATTTTTTAAAGCACATTATGTGAAATACACATTATGTGGTGAAAAATTGTGCCGAATTTGGAATATTTAAGAGTTAGGTCAGAAAAGAATGACAGCTCTAATTAATCTAGTCATCATGTCAAAAATTTAATTGAAGCTGTAGTTTTGTACCAACATACAGATATATACACCTTCGAGAGATATGCTTGCTTTCAAAAATCGGGCTCCTGGCCTTTAGGTAGGTACAATATGACTAATGCCATCAGCGTGGCCGTTGACGTAAAAGTTACAGAATGCAGTTTTAACTAGGTATTTAAAAGGTTTTAAAAACTCTACTTGTTAGTAGGTAGTAGCCCACACGAGCTTAGCAGCAGCAAAGCAATAATGCAGAAAAGTTGTATCATCAGTTGAGTTCGAGTTGCAGTCTCAAGGTGACCTTTAAGTGCTCTTGAGGACTAAGACGTACCAAACGCGTCACAGCGCATGCTCGCAGGATCGACGGCCGGCACGCACAGCCACACAAAATAAATACCTACTGAATTTTTAGTATATTCCTCTCATGTTCTTGATGATAAGAGATATTTCATGTAAGTTAACTTTCAATTCATAGTGGTCTCGTATAAATTTCGTAGTAAATGAGAAAATCCCCGATTTTTGAAAGCACATCACTCGAATGTGGTATAAATCGGCTTATATCTCCAAAATTACTGCTCTAATCAAAGTTTTGACTGGTACACAAGATTAATCAGAACTATACTAACTAACTAATAACTCACAATTTTTCACCAATTTCGAGTGGTATTTTCACAAATGTGCTTTCAAAAATCGGGCCCCAGAACCCCGGCCGAACGGCCGGTAAGTCGATTTTTACAAGCTTTATATTAAATTCCAATGAGTATGTACCTATTATGTATCTATCTATGTATTTTTGTCCTCATTTGACTCAATTTTGAAGCAGATATCTTCATACGATTGAGCTGAAATTTTGCATAAGTACTTGTGTAGGTATGTCATATGACAATACAATAATCTGGTAGTAAAATTTTGGTGGTCCAGCCACGACCCTCTCCGCAGGAGGGAACTCTTCAACGGTTGGTCCGATTGACTTGAAATTTGGTTAACATAATTATGTTTAGGACGGATGACAATGCAAGTACTCAACAAAAAGTACAGTAAGCAGAAAAGCTTGTATCTAAAATATTATTGCTGTCTTTGATAAACAATAACTGATCGCTGTAGTTATTTATTTCAATTAAAACTGTCACTGGATTTACTTAAGACTCATAGCGTGTAAGAAAAATGGTCTCGTCTATCTGCGAGATAGATGCTGGCAATAGGTAGCTTATGTATTTTATTGAATCAGGCGTTACTTTGCGGAGGTCCATTTCAATGAACACAAAATATTTACCTTGCTACTCCGCTACTTAAGTCCGCCGCTGTCCGCCGTCGCTGTTTAAGTAGCGGAGTAGCAAGGTAAATATTTTGTGTTCATTAGGTAGCTTATGTTTATTTTGCTCTTTCTCTCGAGCTGCCAATCTATTACTATGTTACGATAGTAACATATAACATTATTGATATTTTATTTATATCTATGGTAATAGGTAGTTACCAATAATTATTTGGGGAGACTAAAAAGTTTGAAAATTTATTGATCTATCTACTTATGTGGATCTACCTTTTTAACATAGTACATACCTGGCCGGTGCGGTGTAAGATGATGACAGTAACAAATTGTCACATGACAGGTGTCGTTATGCCATGCCTCTCTTGTGTTTATTTGTAGGGCCAATAGAACAGCTCAGTATACCATTTTAAAAGAATCGAAAGCGCAGTATTCAGAAGTTAAGGTATTTTGGAGCGGCCTCAACCGGAACATGAGCACATGGAGGATGGCAGGTTTAAAGTAAAGCCAATACTCGCTAATTTTAAACAAGCCGCCCAGCACACCCGCTAGTCGGACTCGCTCCTGAAGGGTTCCGTACTCCTGTCCTATTTACAAAAAACTACGTTATTACCTATATTTTTATTATTATTTGATTTGATTCAGAAGCAACGAATAAATCTCCAGGTAATAATAAAATTTGCATGATTTAACAAAAGTGAACCATCTTTTGGGTACGAAACTCAAACGAAACCCTAAAAAGAAAGTGTACGCGCTATGACTATGACGTTCGAAAATTCCAAGATTTGTTGCAAAACTTGACTGAATCATTTCGTATGCGTTATACTTTAATTGTCGCATGGGCCCACGTAACAAAATAGATAAAATGTATACGAATTGTTAATTCTAGGCGGACGGAGTCGCTGGCAGAAGCTAGTAGGTATCAACACATTAATATATCGTCAATACTCAGTAGATAGGTAAAGTAAAAAAAATAAACGATGGCTGTAAATAAGTATATGGGACTAAGAACACCTAGATAGGTACCTCTACCTACTCGTCTATGTAAGTACTTCACTACATAGTATAAAACAAAGTCGCTTTCTCTGTTCTTATGTCCTTACTAGCTGTTGCCAGCGACTTCGTCTGCAAAGAATTCGTTTATCGCTATCCCGCGGGAACTACGCAATTTTCCGGGATTAAAAGTAGCCTATGTGCTATTCCAGACTTTTCTCTATCTATGTGCCGAATTTCATCCAGATCCGTTGGGCCGTTCTGGCGTGATTGAGTAAAAACAAACATCCATCCACCCATCCATCCATACTTTCGCATTTATACCTCTAATATTAGTTAGATGTCCCTATGTCCCTATGTATGCTTAAATCTTTAAAACTACGAAACGGATTTTAATGCGGTTTTTTTTATAGATAGAGTGAATCAAGAGGAAGGTTTATTTGTATAATACATGCATAATATACCGTGCGAAGCCGGGGTGGTCGCTAGTGACTGATAAGAATAAGAATACAATACAAAACGTTTTCTTTTACATTATTAATGAATTTGCTCTTTCGCACAAGTCCTAAGGCTAACTGACCTTCCTTGATTGTCTCCAGCTACGTGAACTACTCGAACATCGCTGCGAAGATCTTGAGGTACTCTCTGAAGTCGAATTTGAAGGCAGAAGCGGCAAAACGAGACAAATCATTTATCAAAATTTCGTTTTGGGCGAACGGTGAAATTTTGCGTAAGTTTATTCTTCCGAAAATATTATGTTAGTGTGTATTATTAGTTTTAGTTTGTATGCCTACTATTATAAGTCACGACTCATCGGACTCGTATACCTAAATACTACTGAGAACGAGTTCAGTTTGTACCTATCATTAAAAATAATCAACTAAAACCATTAAAAAGAAACATTTCGCAGCAACGCTTTGCAAATTTATGTCATAATAAAAAAACCGGCCAAGTGCGAGTCGGATTCGCGCACGAAGGGTTCCGTACCAGAAAAAACAAAAAACGGTACAAAAATACTTTTGCTGTATGGAAGCCCCCTTAAATATTACTTTTATTTTATTTTTAGTACTTGTTATTATTGTGGCAACAAAAATACAACATCTGTGAAAATTTTATCCTCCATGCTATTACGGTTCATGAGATACAGCAAAAAACGCCAACAACTACTCTGTTGTATGGGAGCCCCTTAACAATTATTATTATTTTGATTTTAGTATTTGTTTTTGTAGCCACAATAAAAATACATAATTTGTGCAAATTTCAACTGTCTAGTTGTTACGGTTCTTGAGATCTAGCTCGGCGAGTGGTAGCCATGAAAAAGGGCTTTTATCACGTTTTTACCCTTTGGGTACGGAACCCTAAAAATTAATATAAAAACTTCCGAAACTTTTTTCCCGATAAAACCAAAATGACAAATCGTTCGTAATTGATAGTTTCGCCTTGTACTTCTGTCAGTTTGCCCATCTATCCATCCGCGGGTCAGCTCAGAGACTTTTAGTACTAGAAAGCTATAATTTGGCACCGACTAGGTAGTCGGTGTGATTAATTTGTATGCCCATAGCCATTGTACCACTTAGGCAAGTGGTAAAACAAAAGTGGAAAAAACATTCACTTCGCTTATGGTTCAATGGTAGAGGATCCTTCGCTTGCTCGCATTAATACAAGCACTCGCCCCAAAGAATAACTTGCAGCATATATCAAATAACAATTGTTTGTTCTCTTCCAGCTCCTGGCGAGAAACCACCACCACAAAAGGGTAAAACCTGATTCATCAGATTCATCTAAAATTGAATAAAATTAAATTTGCAAGTCAGCAACTTCGTTTTAACTAATAGAATTGAATAAACGTAAATATCTAATGGATGCGCAACTTAATAGGTATATTGAATAACAAATTGATCTATGCGCAGGGGCAGGTAACCAAAGCATAAAACAGTATGGCGTCGCGGATGAGGAGGTACAGTTAATCTCGGTCGACTCGAGTTTTATAGACCGACCGCTTACAATAAATAACATATCATGGGACAAATTACACCAATTGACCCAGTCCCAAACTAAGCAAAGCTTGACTATGGGTACCAGGCAACTTAATACAGGAGCTTCGTTGTGAATCCATCCAGATTGGCAATAGTACATGTGAAACGCCAGTGTTGCCATATGCGGCGCGCTAGACAGGGTCTGAGGTTGTTGCGCGGGAAAACGACTGTCATTTGTTGGTATAAAAAGAAATGGACGCGCAGACAGTGACCTCGGGAACTGTCCCGCGTTTCTTAATTGAAAACTAGGCTTTTCTTTCCGTCACTGTGGATTATTGTGATATTGACGTTATCTAGTTGCAGTGGAAGTTTTTAATAATGTTTCGGTGTTGAGTTTGATACAATAGTAGACTTCCGTCAATTTTTCAAAACAGTTTCATTGATGTTCGAATTCCCTTTTTGCCCACGTTAAACACTCTCTCTTCGATACATATATAATGTAGATAAATACATACAACATCCATGACTCAGGCACAAACATTAAAAATCATCTTCGGGAGCTCAATAAAGGTAATCGCGGTTCATATCCCGTTTATAATATTTCGAATGAACTTAACCGTGAATTGAACTCTTATTATCAAGTTTTACTATGGGAAACTACTATTTAATTTAATTTGTACACTTGTAAAGTTTAGTGGTATAGGGGTCGGTCGAGTATTGTAGAGTTCCGTAACTCAAAAGGAAAAAAAGGAACCCTTGTAGTCTGTATGACTGTTCAACCGTCTGTTCCACCCGATTGGCTCCAAAACTACTAGACCGATTGACTCGAAATTTGGTAGGTACACTTAATATGCCAGTCGCTTATTTATCTATTAATAAAAAATTCTTTTTTTGAGTCTGTTTAGAGTAATATCTCGGATGCAAATAAACTGGGTCACTTTTCATACAGCATTCTACGGGAAGTGACCCGATTTCTTTGCACCTGAGTATATATTTAAATAAACAACAACGCTGTACATTAATAGGTATAATTATTTAAATCAGAAATTTGGGGTAATAATTTCAAATTCCAGCCTCAGTCTTACTAGATATTACACTTTGCGTGCCAACTTCCTTAAACGGAAAGTGTGCCATTATGACTAACAGCTATACTAGGTAGTTGCCGATACTAGTTTTGAAAATATAGCATCGTATTTTATCGATTTCTCCACGTATTTATTATTGCACCTATTAATTCACTAACTAATTCCTTAATGAAATATTGTACGAAACGGGTTTGATTACGCCTTACATTTTTCTTTGTAGGTATTTTATTAGTGAAAGAATATAGCATAATATTCTAGTGAAAGTATATGGTTAAAATATGAAGATATCATTAATATAATATCAATATCAATGTCTTTGATCAGTAAGTTACGCTTAAACTAAATTAAAATATCATGCATTTTTATTTTGTTAACCCAAAAGCAATTAAATGTAAATGTACACCCTATATATAAAACTAGGGTATAACATTCATTAAATAAATTGAAATAAGTATATAACTGGAGCCGCAATTTTACATCAAAATCGTGAACAGCAGTTTCATGTTTAAATCATAATGAAAATGCTAGCGTAAAAAGACAGTTGTTGAGGATAGGCTTTGTATAATATCTTATTACTTTCCGATTCAATTTCATTTCATTGAAGCCGGTAAAAAATAGCATAAGGGTTGATGGTTACAAGACCCGACTCAGATTTGTTTTTACATTAAGTAGGCGCAGTGGCCCAGTTGGCCAGAATTAACCATGGAAGCGGGTCGCGTTGCCTAGCAACCGATTTTGGCCCGACTAACTTGCCGAAGGATCGCGAGGCTGGTTGGTGTCTGCAGCTACTTGTTTATTGCCTTATTTAATGTTGGTAGCGAAGTCGCGGTCGCGTAGTCGGCGCGGTGGTGCAGGTTAGGCTTCCGGACGCAGCTGCTGCGTGTCGTCGTCGGGCTTGGGCTCGGCATCGGCGGCGTCGGCGGCGTCGCCGGCGTCGGCGCGCCGCGCGGCGGCGGGAGCGCGCCGGCAGCGCGGCACCAGCGCGTTGTACTCCGCCATGCCGTACAGCAGCACGCCGAACCCGAGGAGGTGCTGCCAGCGGAACACCTGCCACCTCACTGCCAGCGACACCATCCATATCACGAATGTCCTGCAACATGCACGCAGACGTCTTACTACAGTTGTACGTGCCATAGTACTGTTATAAGTGGTTAGACGTGTTACTTGATCACGGCAAAACGGCTGAACAGATTTGGAAGTCTGGAATAGGACAGGCCACTTTTTATCCCAGAAAACTGCGTACCGCTAGCGGGGGTATTTCTCAGAGCGTTCCAACCGCCGTCACTCCCCTGTCGCATATATTGAAGAAATGGGCGTGAAACTTTAATAAATTGAAATTGTACCGCAAGCACTCTGCAACGCTTTACAAAAGACTTTCGTTCAGTGTGGCTTATTTCTTTTATATATGCGACAGGGGATTGACGGCGGTTGAAACGCTCTGAGAAATACCCGTTATACCGATAAACGATTTCTTTGCAATAAAAAAGTCACGGGCAACGGTAGTGTGATATGTAGAATGAGAAGGATGCTCAATTAACTGTTGTTCCAGGAGGCTTATTGTCTAACTCGCTCGCAATCGCCATCGTTTACATTTTGACAGTTCATGTATGGGCTGACAATTGGCGTCGGAATCAACTAGCTGTCACATTCATACAAGAACTGTCAAAACGAACACTATGGCGATTGCGAGCGAGTTAGAGTCTAACTGTTAGACAATAAGCCTTGTACTTAATTATAACGAGTTTTTCCTTTTTTTACCAACTCATGATCACATAATTGCCAAAAAATCTGCTTATCGGAGCGGCAATTTCATGGCGTTCTTAGCAATGTGATCTCATCGGCCAGCGCCAAAAAAACACGACGCTACAGACGTATTACTTCGTACCTGCTGTCGATGTATTTTTAACTAAGATTTGGTTAATCCTAGTAAGCATGCTAGTAACCAGCCCAAAAGAATAAGCCCTAAGAATCGCAAAGATTTTTAAGGTAAAACAAATATGTTCGCGGCTTAGAGGGCCAGCCCCGTCGCCCCCTTTTTTTTTATTTTTTTTTTTGCGGTGGGAAAATGCATTACGCATACTACCGCGCCGTGGGGACGACGCGGAGGTTATGTGGGACTCTCCTCCCCGCCCCCCCCCCCCGTGTGGGGTGAGGCGAGGGAGGCATACCCACTAAAAACCCACCGGTATTCCCTCTCTGCCGTGTGGGAGGGCGCCGCGGGAGCATGTTACATTGTCACCGCGTACTCACTACCGGGCCGCCCCAGCCTATGTGCCGGGCTCCTGCGCCAAGAGGGGAGGGCCGGGAATACCTGGTCCCCCCCTAGACTCGTGCGTGGGCCTCTACTTGCTAGCAGGGAATCCCCATCCCCCGCCAGCAGACACCACTAGGGGGGGGAGGGCGGCAAACTGCCGCCTTCTCCTCCCCGTCTGTCTGCGCCGGAGCGGGGGCGCGAGGGGGTCGTTCTCGCGCCTCCGCTCGCTCTTCTCCTTCTGTGACATTACGTCTTCGCAGAAGGAGGCGAGCCCCGTCGCCCCCTAACCTAAATAGTCCTAAAGCGTATTGAATAATTAACGTACGTAAATAAGTACACTTTTGGTTGTGTCATTATGCGTAGGTATGTGTTATTACGCGTACATGTCATTTTGTTATGCGTGTGTGTCATTATGCGTGTGTGTTAGGTATGTGTCATTATTTTGTGTTAGGTACCTATGTGTCATTATGCGTGTCTACCCAACGTTCGTATTAAAAAAAACATCTGGTAGGTACATATTACATACCTTACGGAATCTAAGACCATTCTAGTAGTGGCAGACATTTCCTTTGTAACGCTGATTCCGGCGAAATTGAAGAAAGCAATGGAAACGATCGTTCCCACTATTGCCGCCATTAGTATAGGGCTATTGCCTGAAAAAAAAAAATAGTTTTTTCAATGATAAGCAAAGTTGGTATTACTTTATTTGATCATTAAATTTTTTGGTTTTTGGCATCTAATAAGAGTTTCGGTTGAGTTTCGGTTTTGTTTTTGGCAGACAATCTACAATCCAGTGTGGTGAAATAATATTTTCATTTTAACCAACAATTCCCACGGGTTACGGGATGACGTGGGACAATGCAATCATAAATTAACTCTATCAAACGAGCGTGTTTTAAACTTTTAATTGGATATTAAACTTGAAACAATGCATACTTATTTGCACGAGACCATCGATGGCGTCCTCGACGGTGCCGCGCGCGTTGTGGCCGAAGTGCGGCGGCGCCGGCGTCCAGTAGAACACCACCAGCAGCACCGACAGCGCCGAGAACCCGAACACGCCCTCCCACCCCACGGCCTGCAGCGGCGGAATGTTCAGCCCTGCGCACCACAACACAACCAATATACACCACGTACGATTTATCATTATTCCACCAGCTGCTCAGTTGGTCTTTCTTATCTGCTAATGTAGGGGTCGGCAACAAATCAAATGTAATTTCCCCTAGGTGCGGTCCGGATACGATGAGAATATCTTGAGATCCAGAAAAAACAAGTATAATATACTATAATATATTATATTATCTATGTATTAATTGACACTTGGTTTGGTATATTTACAATAAGTACATTAAAATATTTGGCGGTCCACCTGTTGCTGACCGTTGTGCTTATGTATTAAGATTTTGAAAAATTAGAAAACTAACCGAACTTGAGCTACGTGATTATGTTAATGTTTTTGTTTAAGAACTGACAGATAGGTACCAAAAGATTGCCAATTGATGAGTTTGTGACATGATGCATTTTCCAAATCTTGGTTGGTAAAAAGATTGGATCCCGCCACGCACATATCGCGATCGCTTTCATCTGGTTTTGCCCTCATCGTTTGACAAAAATTAAAAGCGAATGCGATTGTAATCCCAAGTGCGTTTTCGACAGTTAAGCAGGTCACAGGTTAGTCGCATTTTAAAAATGAGCATTGCGAGGGCAGCTTATAGCTGGGCTCGTTTTGCCAAAAACTTCGTCATTATTTACGTTAAATGAGAATAGACAACGAAAACATTAAGCTTTAAGAAACATTTTTATGCATACACACCTTGGACATACTTCTCCTCGTAGACCATTTGGCAGGCGGAGACGACCTGCGCAACGATAATGAGCAGGTCTCCAGTGATTAGGCTGTTGCGGCCTTTGCTCTCGCCCGTCGTCTGGTAGATGGCGTCCGCCGACCCCACGATCACCAGCCCCAGGATCACGCAGCCTGTCAAACAGATGTTCTTGTTCACTAATGAGCTATTAAAAAAACTTTACTTAGGTACTTATTGGCTTATTTTTTGCAATGCCCTTCCAGGGCTATTCATAATATATTTTTTGATGATGCAAATAAAGGAAATTTAAATTAATATTTCAATCCTTCAGTTCAGGCTGTAATTTTTTCGAACTGAATACAGACTTGATGGAGTCTTTATTTTTTGTTAGGGCCGCAACAAATTTATATGTACATAATTTTAAGAAAAAAATACTTGAAGGGTACATGGAATGCGCAAGACGTCTCTAATAATTTTCTTTTGAAAATGAGTGTTCAATTCCAAAATGTTTATAAATATTTGTATGCTTACATGCTTCACTCAAACTTACCACTTCTGTTACACGCAATTTTAGCATATTTTTTTTATAAACGACTAGTTTAATAAACATATTATATTCGCTAATTACATGGGTTCAATAGTTAAAACGAACACGATAGCTGAAAGAGTGACCGAGGCATTTACTTTCCGTGTACCCTTGACTCGTAGTCGTTATACTAAAACCATATTCAAATGCAGTTGCAGTGCTGTCTCTTCACCCAAAGCAGGTTGAGGTCAATTGGTTTAGGCAGGTCACTTGAAATGAGCTTCTTTATTTATACCTAATGTAAATATGACAACTACTAAAATTACGAGTGATTCATTATCATAATATTATTTCAACTGTCTATTTGCTTACTCCGATTAATTTAGCGTGCAACGACATAATATTCTGCTGCAATTCAACGTCAACACAATTTTATAAGCCACACCACACTAGACACCTAAACAATAAAGAAATACTGGTAGACACTGGTTGACTAGTAATGACTTTAGATTAAAAGTTAGCAAGCGGCATCTCTCTTGTCTCTTTGTTAAAAAAATGCAAATTTTACATTATTTCAATATATGTAATATCTACTTACACATAAGAAGAATACAGCAGCATATTAGATTGCCATGTATTTTCCATTTAGAGAAAACGTTGTCCGTTCTATGTAGGTATAAGTGCCGGCACGTAAGTCTAGCGATGGCATTGTATGCGCAGAAGTATAAAATACGGTATCCGTGGGTGCGCAGATCCCCTCCACGTGACTCGTCATCGCTAGACTTACGTGCCGGCACGTATACTTATTACCTGCGTATTTTTTTGTACGTGTTCTAAAAATGAAACTTAGCTAGATCGATTTATCGCCCCCGAAACCCCCTGCATACCAAATTTAATGAAAATCGTTGGAGCCGTTTCCGAGATTCAGATATATAAGAAATGCTCGTTTAAATCTATTAGATATGTAGTGAGTCTTATTGCCATTAAATTTCGAATCTCAGGCATTTCATTTTAGGCAAAGAGCGAATTAGATTATTGAGTAAAACTAGCTTCTACCCGCGACTTCGTCTGCGTTGAATTATAAACCTTGCCTTGAATGAGACTATTTATTCAAAAAAGCCATCAAAATCCGTAGCGTAGTTTTAAAGATCTGAGCATACATAGGGACAGGCAGACAGACAGATAGCGGAAAGCGACTTTGTTTTATACTATGTAGTGATGGGGCACAGTAGAGCTAATAACGATTTGAACTGAATTTAAATTTTAGACAAATAACTCTGTCGAGTGTAAAACGTAGGTATGACTACATTTGTGTATTGTGTTACATCCATAATCATGTCACGGTTTAACAAATGAATAGTCAGATTATATGACTCACTTAAACAAAGCACAGCTGGTGTCTAGTATGGCGTGCAAATGTTTAGGTCGACCCTTTATTTTTTATACCACAAGAAGATAGTCTAGTGATTACTGACGCCTATTATGAAGTTAAAGGTAGTAGTTTAAATGTGAATCGTGGATGATATTTGTAGGTATTCTACCCATTTATCCGTTCACAAACAAGGATCGCTTAAATTAGAGAGGACAGTTCAATATTTTGTTCTTTGGATCGAACGGAAGTAAATGGTCGCAAGATATGTATTATTTTCCATTCATAATATAAAGTTATCTTTTTTTAAAGGTGTCAAGTGAAGGAAATTGACGATTTCTTTACAATAATATAATTTGTCAGGAATTTGTTTATGCGATCGATGGCAACATTGTTTTGAGAACTGCTCGGATGTGTATGCACTTGTTTTGAATGCAGCCGGCAGTTTAGAGAAGGCTTGTCCAAACATAGTTGCAATTGCAAGTCCTACACATACCTCACAATCCTTCTTTGTTTAAAATTATTACTTAATGTATCTTTTCCTTTTCCCAGAATAAAAAAAAAACTATTAGCCTGTGATTAAAAGGTTAGCCGAGAAGTGCAGCTTACTATTGGTGTAAAAATTGTTAGAGTTGACATTGGCACAACAAAACAACAAAAAAAATCGACCAAAGTTTACCTCTTCATTATAATTGTTATAGTATAGATAAAATCTTTTGCTCATACCTATACCAGCCCACTCCCGCTTGACAATATGTCTGCCAAGGAAAGTTGTAGAGAGCACTGCTACAAACACTATGATTGAACCCCGGAACATTTGAAAGCTGCTTGCGTAAGTTAGAGTCAGGCCCACGTACATGATGGACGTCCCAACCTGTAGAGAGCATTTACAAGCGTCAAATCACGTTGATCATACAAAATTAAAGTTCTTTTGGAACAAATCCCGAAAAAGGTTCTATCGTGTCTTTTTATAGGGTTACCGAATCAAATTGGTAAAAACAGTCACCTCGCTGTAATTTGGTGTACCTTTTATTCCTGCCAACAAAGTCGTCTTTGATGAAAAAAAGGTTACCTTCCCTACCTACAGGGCTAAAGGCTATAGATAAACAGGGAATTGTTTTTGTCGTACTCAAAGTGTAGGTTGTCGTTAAATAAGACTTTTAAAAATTTGGTAGGATTACGAAAACCATTTTACGGTTCAGGGACTAGATTGCTTTGCAAAATATTATAAGTTTTAATTACAAATATTGGTGAGCACCAAATAGCAAAATACAATCGAATCAACATACTACAGCGAAACACGTGACCAAATAGTCTTGTCAAGTAACAAAAAAATAGGATCGATATTAAGTTCGTGCTAAAACAAAATAAGCCATCGCAGGAAAGCGAGGATAAATGAATAGGAATTAATGTTAATGTGTTTGCGTTACATGTCCAACACATCTAGAATAACATAATGCGAATTCTCGTAGCTACCTACTCATTTGATTCCTATAGATTTTATTGATAGATTTATTTACATGTAGAATGTTATGACAGCTCATGTTCTGTGTAAAAGATAAATTTAGATAATTTCAATTCCTACCACTGTTGATTGACCTCTGCAGCAAAATAACTTTGTTTCAAAGGTCAATACAATGATAATGAAACACTGTATGTATTACTTTATTAGATCAGCACACTTGACTTCCATACTCTGAAACATCTATATTTTTCACCATCACGGCAAAATTAAAATTAATACATCATGGAAAAAATATTTGGTCCCCAGAGGGCAACTACCTTAAATCCACCATCTTGTTGAAAAATTATATTATTTCGTTATAGATGAGTGTAAGGCTAAATGTTTATTGAGACAAATTTTATCCTAAACAATAATCCTATCAATTCATATAATAAAATAGTCAATGTTTATTTTTTTAGTAGGGATTCCCAGGTGAAACAACCTAATTTTAGATCTTTGAATGCAGTTATATTTCTTTTTAAAAATAAAGAAATTTTTTGTTTCAGTAAATTGAGCTAACTAAAGGATTTAAGATAGTTGCCTCACAGGGCCTGTAGATATTTTCCACCCAGTGTAATCTAATATGGTGCAAATGGTGCAATAGTAATGTTGATTGTTGACTGGGTAAATAAAACAAACTTCTATTTAGCCCATAAGGTAGAGGTAGATCATCAAAATGTACTAGACACTTTGTTTCATCAATCAAACAAAAAAAATAAGCAAGATAATTTGCAAAACCGAAGACTTGCATTTCAACTCTATGTATTTTGAACATTATGTGATAAAGCTTCTTAAATGTGACTGACTAGGTACTTTTAGTATCCTCAGTTGTGACCCAATAATTTTAAAACGACGTGTCAATCGGTTTCTACATATATATTGACTATTCTATTATAATTGTTTTAGAGAAGATGTAGAGAGAGATGTTTTATGGTGAATCCATATTTTTGACCTTGACCGCACATACATAAATGTACATCACCATTACAGTGAAACAAATAATTAAGTAACAATTAGTATTTTCTTTCATAATTCAGCAATTTATTTATGTTCTTAATTACTGACCAATTTAACAATATTCACTGTCATGGGAAACATAAAATAAATTGATTGGAGCTAAAACTTACTCATATTACTTTACTAAAGTGTACCTACTAGGTACATTACATTACATACCTACATACTTAAAAGTTTGACTGTACTAGAAGGGTTGAGGTAATTAACTAAATGTAAAAAATCTTGATATATGTCTTTTTATTGAAATCAAAATCTTTTCCCCTTACAAATTAATTATGAAATAACAGTGTAATCTCTTAATTAATTTGTAAAATGTAAAGATTAAATTTTTAAAATGTATATTTCAATAAAAAGACATAATGTCAAGATTGTTTACATTTAGTTAATTACCTAAACCTTTCTAGTATAGGAATGCATATCATATTATAGTATTTTATATGGTCTTTGCAAACCAAATGCTGTTCATAATTCACGGGCTATAACTTTTGTGTATAGCAGACCATGTATAGTGGTATACCGGTTTCTTATGGTAGAACAAGAGAGTAGTGAGCTTGTGAAATCAACACAAATTACACCATTCAAATTGATAGATAAAATAAATAATGAATACAACATACAAAAAATCATGACTTACTAAATCAAACATAGCAGCTGGCATGAGAATAAAGGGGTTGAAGTTTTGGTTCCCCTCAGTCAGCTGATGGCCACCTGTGTTCCGAGTCTTGTAGTAAATGAGCTTGAATGTTAGTAGACACAGCATTTCACCTAAGAACATGGCTGAAGCCTGAAATAAAGTTTTACTACTCATAGGGCATTACTTAACACCAATCTTTAACAATTAATTACTTTGTTTCAAATTGCTATGATAAAACTCATCAATCAAATATAAAACATACCTGTAGGAAAGGGTGCTCAAAGGTTCTGACTTGGCCATCAGACCCTTTGGCCTGCACTGTGTCAGCCCACTTTGTGCTCAATGTGTTGATGGATCCTGTGACTACCATCATCACAGCTAGGAACCTCTGATACCCTGACCATGCCATACTGTCTAGAAAATGAACAGGGAACATTAATAGTCGTTAAAAATAATGACATTAAAAGTACATACAGCGGGTAGATGGCCACGACGGGACATTTTAAAATGTGAACAGAAATTTATTTTGTACTTCAAGTCTATCACCTTAACGCTGCGGTTTAAATAGTTTTCAACTTAAACTTGAACAAAGACAAAAGACTCGCGACAACGGCATCTGTTTGGCTTGTGTTGTGTTATGACTTTTGTATGACTTAGCAAAATATTGTTAATATACGTATACAAATTGAATATATCTATGTTATTAAAACCAAATAGTTACTCACGTAGTAGTTGAAGTTTTTGGGTAAATAAATATCAGGTTTAATTAAAAGTAATCAAAACTTGATTTTTATTACGTTACTCGGCTTTCATATTATCTCATTATAGGTACTCAACTCAATACAATAAACTTCGCTGAGTGTGAGTCAGTAAAGTAACTAGACGTTACATTACATTATGATTATGACTGTGCGGTGGGTTATTCACAGTGTTGCCACAACTGAGTTCCCAAAAGGTACATATACAGCGCTGAAAACGTACATTTTGGGATAAAAAGGTACATAAGCATTTTTTTTACTCAACTCTTAACACAGCTTTTATCGCTCTCAGTTTTGCCACAACTGTTTGGCTGCGGTTTATAAAATGTTACACATAGTTTTGAATGAGAACAAAAGGTACGTAAACTGGGCCCCATTACACATAACACATTGGAGGCTAAAAAGGTACGTCAAATGTGTAAAATGTACGCTAACGGCAACACTGGTTATTCAGACAAATTAATGACTGACACTGACAGTGACAAACAACGTCGTAATGACAATCAGTCCCGTGCTACCAATGCTAAAAAAACAAACTGAAATCTGACAGACGTAGTATAATGGACTTTATTTTAAATCAAATTACCAATTAATACAAGTACTTAATGCGCTGTTTAAAATGATGAAAGTATTATTCTACCTACTCATGTCGATGGCTTCACTCGTCAGAAGGAATTCCGGTATTATTCATCTTGCAACACCAAAAGCAGATGGCTAATAATTCGATAGATTCGATATCGTCTGTGATAGGGTAGTGGAACCAAAAGATGAACAACACCCAGAAGTTGAACGTTTGGCCTAAAAACCGTAATAATTAAATCGTGGCACATTTGAGACGCTTGGGAATATTTTTTCATAATGCGACAACACTTCACCGAGGTGAAAAATATAATTCCATGTCAATTGCGTCACGCATGCGAACGTGAACGGTCGCCGCGTCTCGGCTTCCCGGCAAAAGTGCCGGTTATATGGAATCCTTCTTAAGATAAGACCTTCACATTTTAAGCTTTTAATTGCATATAAAATTGAATAATGCATTGATTAACATTTTTATGCTTGGTATGTATTCATGACTATGTCTCTAATATTTACGTAAATAAATAACTTTGTTTTTTATATTATTTAATGATAAAATCGCTGTTCAAGTAATGGTTCCAAAATCAGAGGTATGAGCTAATAGTTGAACGGTCTTCAACTATTGGGCAAAGTGGTATTTTTTCAAATGCATTTATAAAATCTCATAAAAATGATAGACACACCGTTTATGACTCAAATTAATTGTATACCTATCGCAGATTTTTTAACCAAAAGTTGAACAAATTATTTTGTTCCTAAGGCGAAGATTTTTGATATTTTTGTTGTATGGGAATCGCTACTGTTCAACTATTATTTCATGCCCAAAACTTGAACCAAGAAATGTTACTAGTTCAACTTTTGGTTTCTATTTCAGTACATGAACATTGAATTGTTTAAATTGGTTCATCTTATAGATTTCTTGCCCAAAACTTGAACTAACAACATTTTGTCGTTCATGTTTGGGGTAGGGTATCTAAGTGAACATTGTTATTTTTTATTTATTTTCATTTGTTTCAGAAATACACATAACTACACGTATATTCGTGTATATTTGTTTAGTGGACAATGTTCAATTACGGGAAAAGTTGACCACCTATCCACTATTACTTTACTATCAATATATTAGTTCATCTTTTGGGGTCAATTCGTTCATAAATAGGGCACGTCGTTCAACTTTGGGGCAATTTGCCTTATTTTGGCAAAAATATTTTTTTTTTATACATCCGTTTGTGATATAAGGGTTTGAAGTTGTGAAATGCAAAGTCGACTATGTGCTTAGTGTTACAGAAAAAAATCACTATCATACATGGCTTACAACACTTCGAAAAAAGGGTTCAAAGGAGATGTAGTCGCTTAATCGTTCAATTTTTGGTGACTTTACCCTAATCGTGGTGGCATCGCATCCGACGCGCCGACCAATAAACACTCGGGATTGTTCCCGCCGATTCAGCAAGGGTTTTTATCACTACATAGTATAAAAGAAAGTCGCTTTCAGCTTTGAAATGAAGGTAATTGTATAAAATATTGCCGTTCCCTCCATCCAATCCCTCCGAAAAGAGCATAAAAGGGCGTAGAATCGTCCTACGATAAGTCTGCACTGGAAACGGAGAAATCCTCTTTATTATTAGTTCTATGAAGAAAAACGTGGCTCATCCTCGACTTACATTCAAAAAATTAGTTAGTCCAATGACTGAATGAATGAATGGTAAGATGTAAGACTCAGAAGTTGAGGTACAGGGGCCTTACCATGACGTCTTATTGCGATTCAATTTAGGTTCGCTCGCTGTCAGATTCATACTAAAAATGACAGCTGAAACTTGAACTGAGTCGGAATTAAGACGTCATGGTAAGGCCCCAGGACGAATTTTATGAAGGAGTGGAATTTTTAGACTCAGATTAGATGAGTCATTTAGTGAATAAAAATACATCATAAATTGTCTTACGTTTTATTTCCTTGAGTAGGTACCTATGTATTTATCTGAATTAATTTAATAAGTTAAGTCTACATCTACACTAATATTATAAAGAGGAAAGATTTGTACCTATTTTTGTATGTTTGTATGTTTGTAATGAATAGGCTCAAAAAGTACTGGGCCGATTTAAAAAATTCTTTCACCAATAGAATGCTACATTCTTCCAATTTGACATAGGCTACATTTCATTTTGAAAAAAAAAATAGGGATCCTTGGTAAAATTTGAACAATGTAACCGAAGGTGTAGAAAAATGAGTCTTAAAATGTCTTTCGTCGAATGCGCTGCCGAAACTATTAGCGATAGAACAAAATAATGTACAACAATATTGAAGAACATCATAATGTCTACAAAAAACTCCGCGGTAGCATATGTCCAACTATTGTAGTTATGTCACTACAACAACTTTTTTCATTTTAAACATTAATGAAAATGCTAACCAAATTCAAACCATGCTATTTATGTGTTTACCAAACCAAATAAACATTTTTCATTTTCATTTTCATTATATTAATCCTTATCCAAATAAATTATTTTATGGTCAAGACCATTTAACTACCTATAAAATAGTTTTTAAATTATTTAAATTGGACTTTCCATTCAAAAGATATTACGAATTAAAAAATTGAAACAGTAAACAAAACCGCAAAATATTTGTAAAAAAAGTGTTTTATATTCAAATTTCCAAATAAATAATTGTCTACCCCGTGCGAAGCCGGGACGGGCTGCTAGTATTATACATAACTTGAGTAGGTACATTATGTAATTCTAGGAGCAGGGTAACAATGGAGTCGCAATTATATACGACAGACATTTTTTATTTGACAGAAATTTATAACACAAACAAATTTACAAATACAAATATTGATATGAAATGAAATGTTCTTATAGACAATTAAGTAAATTAAGTTAACTAAGGGATTAGTAAATATCAAAATTCAAAATTACCTACATTTAGCTTTGCTTAGTTTGGGACTGGGTCAATTGGTGTAATTTGTCCCAAGATATTTATTTTTATGTATTTATTTATTTATTTATTTAATCAAATTGACAACATTTCAAATTTTTAACACTCACTATGCTATGATCTGATTAAACCATTGTAAGTATTCCCTGTGAAAAGAGGTAGACGCGAATATTTATGTATTTTAGCTAAGATTAATACTTACTTATTTTATTGTTGGTATTGTTTTAGACAAGACAAGACAAGACATTTATTAGCTTTGATGCAAGATACCAGGATACAAGATCCCTGTAAGGGCACTGATAATATTATATTCGTATTTGACGTGAATCTGCAATTAACGGCAATATTGTTGATCGAAGGCAGTGTTATAGCATTTTTTAGTTTTGGTAATATGATATAAGAAATTAAAATTCTTACTATACCATGCATCTACTGTTCTGTTAAACATATATACGCGCGAGTATTGGCTACATAACCTAGGTACATAAGCCACATGCGAGCACACGATCGTAGCCTGGTGGAAAACGGCCGGGTGCAGTGCACATCATCATCAGTGAAGATGATGATGATGATTTATAGTTTCCCCACACTTGGTAGTTTCTGGTTTCTGACCAAAAATTGCACTACGAGATGGACCACATAGGTAGTTATGGATAACGATGTAGTGTTGCTGTCCCGCGCGGCATAGGTACCTATAGTTCAGACAATTTTGGTCATAACAAATCAATAAAAAAATTTAGTTATGTACCTACCTAACTACTTAAGTACTTATTATATAAAATATATAATCCACAGTAATTAGAAATTCTTTTTTTTTTCTCATAAAAGAAAAACATGGTTCAAAATTTCCAAATCTTTATTTAATTATCAGTTAAAAAACCACCAAACAAATCAGGTTTATTTAATTTACAAAGTTACGTGACGTAATAAATATAATATAATCGTAAGTCGTACAAAAACTAAATAGGATGAGCTTTTCAGATAACCACGCACTCGTGCGGGAATACCAGGCCGCGCATGGGGATGGTGGGGCATGCTGAAAAATAAATTGTTTCTGTTACTCTCTGCAGCTTTAAAATAGTCGTTTAGTCAGTGGTGCAGAAATTGCACGTAATGTTTTCCTTTTCAGTGCAATGTGCAATATAGGTAGCTTGGACGGTGTTGTGTAAAATCCCTGATTGATGGCGTCTCGTTAGTCAACGAGAAGCCTTTGCGATGCCCTGCTCTTAGTCTATTAGATTTTATGACAAACCTAAAAGGGTCCGACTCCCGGCGGACCGACAAGGGTCAGAGGAAGGTAAAGGACCTAATTATAGTGCAATTACTTTATAAGTACGAATATACCTACTTGTTATTATTTGATTTAATGGCTTTGGTTTTAATGGATTACTTACAGGAAGTCGATCGGTGCATGTGAAAAAATGTTAGGAACTTAAGAATTATAATACTTAGGCAGTGAGTGATAAGTCACTATCACTACATAGTATAAAACAAGGTCGCTTTCTCAGTCTCTATGTCCCTATCTCCCTTTGTATGCTTAAATCTTTAAAACTACGCAACGGATTTTGATGCGGTTTTTTTTTAAATAGATAGAGTGAATCAAGAGGAAGGTTTATATGTATAATACATGCATAATATACCGTGCGAAGCCGGGCCGGGTCGCTAGTATATAATAAATCGCTTCGCAGCGCAATTAGCAACAGAAGTAGATAAACAAACAGATCTACACAACACACACCTTCTCTTGGCGCTAAAATTGCGTTGCGTGTAGATCATTTTAAGCTCTACAATACAACTGCTTGCATACACATTTGTGTTACTGATTCTACTCGTTAAAATTAGAAAATCCGGCCAAGCGCGAGTCTCACTCGATCACGGGATTTTCCGTATTTAACAATACGAGTAAATAATAATGATGAAAATCGATCTACAGGGTGTATCAGATAGCCCCTAACAATAATCAACTGGGGTATATAACCATCGCTTAGCTATAGAAGCTAAAAAAACATTTAAAAAAAATTACTCCAATTTTTTTAAAAATATTTTTTTTAGCTTCTGTAGCTATGGTTATATACCTACCCCAGTTGATTATTGTTAGGGGGTATCTGATACACCCTGTATATCTTAAATATGCTGTCTTTTTGACAGAGCCTGTTTTCGTTTATAAGTTTAAAGTTAAAAATGTACAGTTTCTGAATTTTCCTCTTGCAGGATTGTACCTAGGTCAAAGTGAAGCGAAGTTTATAACAGTATCTTTGATTACGTTGACTTAAAAGCCTGATTGTTCTTTTACAACTTCAAGGGTTTCGCAGACGTCAACTTGATGTTATTTGCAACCTGATACTTCCACCCTTTTTTGTGAAAAAAGGGTATTGTCGGAATCGGTGGACGGTTGGCGGATAGAGGAACGAGTAGATAATCGACGAAGTTATTCCGGAAGGGTTTTTACTCTATTGAAGTAAGGAATGGTTCTATATTTTGTCCTATAAAATTAAAGTTCTGAATATACCGGGTCACTTCCCATACAACTTTGTATGGGAAGTGACCCTTTATTTTTGCTCGTCAGTGTAGTTTGACATAAACGGGACACAGAGAAATTAAGCCTGTGTGAACAATTTTATCTTTAGAAAATTAAATGTCTTGACTATAGAAGCTAATATACTTACCTAAGTAAAGGTTTATGCTTAGTGTTTGTCCCATATACTCTACGAATGTTGTAAATGTATGGTAAGACGCGTAAAATCACAGTTATCTACCTTGTCGAGACAACAAAATACGAAAACCTAGATGAAGTTAGCTTAAGAAATAGTATAAGCTACAAGGCAAGTGTTTACCTAATAACCATTTTACATAAATCCATACAATAGAATATTTTGTGTCAAGGGAATAAACAAAGCCAAATAAACCCTAGGTAGTTAAGTTTAAAGTGGAAATCCAAGGTTTTGTATGGATTATGTCTTTTAGTCTTGAAGAGGAAACTATATAAGAATAAGATATTATAGTTATGCCCCTAAGAATATTAGGTACCGTACCTATTTTCAATTACACTTAAAACTTGTTCATAGTGTCTAAGTTAATATTCGCTTCTGGATTTTGTTTTAACTGATACGAGTACATTACCAAATAAAGAATTTACGTTTAATAGAAATTCTTTTAAAAATAAACTTAAGTATTCGTGGTTTATTAAACATAATACTTACCTAGTTTGCAGTGGCGTGGCGTCAAGTATATCAGAAGGCAAGCCGAAGGTAAATTAACTAGCCTTTTCCTCTAATTCTGCAAAATAAATTGCCCAACTGCCTTAAAATAGGCAAGCCAGTGGGAATCGAATTCTATGGACGCCACGCCACTGCTAGTTTGTTATAGCAAAAGTTACCAGCATAGGTACTTACATATTATATTTATGGCGTTGCTTTAAACATTAGGTACTTATTACAACTACTATGTTACGTATGCATTTTTGGATATGGTATGGATATTTATAACCTAAAAATGATTGAAAATGTTTCAATATTATATAAACCTTTTTCACAGCGTTGTCCGTAAAATCCAGTCCCTTCACATTTGCAAGTGAACCCCGGGTCTTGCGTGGTTTGTATGCAAATCCCTCTCACGCACGGCATCCGGTGGCAATTGTTGGAACTCCGATCTGCACCCACAAACAATATCCTTTTACACAATGTACTTACGTATTTTTTATTTCACGTAGGAATTTTTTAATACGGTTTCAATATATGAAAGGAATTCGCTGAAGCTGTTATAATTATAACAGTCAATTAATTATAACTATGTATAAAATTATGATCATTGTCCAGTTCGACACGAACCCTGTTGAACTTTGGTACTGTAAAGACTCCTTCTTTACGTGTCGAATTCTAGACTTCAAAGTTTAAATATTTTCAAAAAAACAAATAGAATTCGATACAAACAGAAAAGTCAAGAGTCTTCTTAGGGCTTCCGCTGGAAGCAAATGCATTGTGTGAATGAGTTAAAAAGATTATTAAAATACTGATATTACAATCAAGATAATGTGGTTTAATTGAAGATATAAATAGTATATTGTGCTATCTGAGCTACACATTCGATTAGAAGTGTGCCTCCTCAAGGCAGCTTCGCAGTAACTACCTACTTACACTTGTTTTTGAAGCTGTTTCATGGCTAGATACCTACTGAGTTCTTAGTGCGTAGTTCAAACAATGTGATGTTTTATCTTATAGAGAAACATAATTATTTTGACCACGCTTTGCGTATGCAGCTAACGATAAATTTCAGCATCGTATCGCTTCTGACTTGAATCAAGGATTCTATTTTTGACAGCGTATATTTGAAAATACCACTCGAGAGAGATGAAAAATTGTGCTGAATTTAAAATAAGAGTAAATCAGAAGAAAATTGCAGCTCTAATTAATCCAATGCACTAGTCTAAACTAATTTTACTAGCAATCTCAGACTAGCAATACCTACACAACGGTTTTTCACTTTCCAATTTTCGAGTGATGTGCTTTCAAAAATTGAGCCCCAGAACTGTTTATTGAGAAATTTTCCCATATACCTATACTTACATCAGAAGCTCAGAATAAAAATCAAGCACCTTCGAATGCATAATTCAAACCGCAAAGCAATATCACTGCATTTAGTAAGTAGGTATAGGTACCCCGAGAGTATATACGAGTAGGTACCTACATTGTAAACAACTACAATGACAGATGTTAATCCATCGTTTGCAACAGAATCAGGATAGTAGTACCTATCGGTATCCAATATTACTTGCAATGCGGCATAAGTAGTTTAACTCCTTTTCACAAATTTATAATTGGCTACACAATTCAAAATGAAAAAAAAGTCAGGCAAAATTATTCTACTTTTTTACAAGTATAATACCTTTTAGCGCGTTCAAACACGCACGCCGTGATCTAAATATGAACTCGGATTTGCAGCCGTACCCGCAAGTGCACGACGTCCCATAAAGCTTGCACCCATTATGCGCCTGGTCCGGTTCACATGCCCGCGTTACTGAAAAACGCAAAAAATTATTACTAACTAGCTTCGGCCGTGTAGGTAGACGTAATTTATCGACAGTTAACTAATAAATTTCAGAGTATAAAAGTACCTATAAGAATGAAGCTAGAGTGTTGCGTTCGATTTTTGAAGTGTAAGTCGATTTCGTCGCTTCAACGTATGTGCGTTTGGCCTAGTGATATAAGGTGTGGAATAACAGTGTGTTCTCTCAGGCGCGAGTGTGCGTGTGTGTAGTTTTCACTTCTGCCGGCACTCGCGGAGTGCTACCCGGTGTTTTTTTTTAAACTGACGTACTTACGTAACCTACGCACTACGATCCCAAATTTCAGGTCTTTCTCTGGGGCAAAAAAACTAAGGACCTTCATATAAACTAGTGCAAAAGCCCTAAAACCACCTTAATTCGGCCCTGGGGATTTTTTTTAACTGACTTTTCTACTTATAAACCACCTAGTTTCCAAATTTCGGGTTTCTAGTACAAAAAAATAAAGGACCTCCGTATAAATTTACGAAAGCCTTTAAACCACCTTAATTCGGACCTGTGGCAAAATTGTTATAAAATGGCGTGTCCTATCTATAAATTACCTTCTTTCCAATTTTCAAGTCTCTAGAGACTTGCATAAAAACAAGGACTTACATACAGACTTTCATTCAGTTCTTAGCTGACGTCTCCTACCTATTTGCTACCTCCCTGCCCAATTTCATATAGCATAGGTACATTATGTCTATGTAGCTATAGGCTCTGCTAACATTGCATTTTATATTCACTCGCCGAACCATGTGCACTCTTACTTATTTACGGAACCCTCGGTGCGCGAGTCCGACACGCACTTGGCCGATTATTTCATTAATTACTAAGTTAAAAAGTGATACAAAATGCCGGAAGTTTCAGATGCGGGTCGGATGCGCGGTAGATATAAACAAAATAAACTTATCAAAATGTTGTTAACTGCGAGTAATGATAACAAGCTATTATAATATACTCGTATAATAATAGATACGTACTCGTGTTTTCTAATAGGGATCGTCCTCGTGCCCGATGCGGCTTACTATACTAGCGCATTACGTAGCACTTGTGGCACCTAATTGGGCCCATGCATGAAACCTCTATGCCTGATTTAACACATATCACTGTCAAAATATTTCTAACGTAAATCAGTTTCAAATTGGATCATTCGTTTTTCTGTCGTAAATCGCAATAACTAATTATCCAGTGTAGTTGCTTCGACCGTTTGCGGTTATTAAATTCGTGTACGGGTTCAGTTGCAACAAACCATTTAGCCGGGAACCTTTTAGTGTTTTCATATGAAAGCTCTAACTTTAAATAACTGTAGGGGTAAGGTATAGTTCACAGAACTATAAAAATAAATGTGGTGAATGAAGTAAAGCCTCCCAATACAAGTTAAATTGAAAAACTGCAATTCATTTATATGATATATATATTATTGTTATTACTGATGCTGGTATGGTGATGGGAGCAAATAAAAAACATAGAATGTACCAGTTGCTTCTCTTCTCGCACAGATGGTAAAAGCTGATCGAGGGAATGGGCGATTATATTAGGAATCTTGTTATAAGAGATATGGCTAGCAACTATCACTAATTTTATTCCCCTTTCCACCTATAGGCCCACTTGTTACCTTAGGCTCTGTCTACCCTGAACGGGGTAAAGAAGTGATTTATGTATGTATGTAATGTTTGTATGTAGATACTGTTTAAAAATTTGAACTAATATTCGACTACGAGTTCAGACTCATTTAATAGGTACTTTGTAGTGTTGTAAATATCTTTTAAATAATATTTGCTATGTCAAATACTCTAGGTAGGTACTTCTTAGTTACCTTAATTTTATGAGTGCATATTTTCAGGTGATTAAGTAATGATGTTTTCTTTTAAACACACATACTACTTTGGTAGCTTATTAAATGTGCCTCAGTAACTATGATAAATGTATGAAGTTGAACACAGTAATCTAGTAAAGTTTTAATATTATTTCAAGTGTTATCATGCCTAATTTGCCGTTAGGCACTCGTTAATTTACTCATTTCATTAGTTTATGGTACTCATTTCTTTTGGAGTTTACCATATTATCGTGTCTTATCGACTTAACATTTAGAACAGCGTACAAAGAACCTTGTTTGTGAAGCGGGGTGAGAGATGATGACCCTGCTTGTGATGTATGAGACTCATTCTTTTCACAATAGATAAATAATGTGTGTCGTTGTAGGAAATGTTAATCTCTTCAATCGATCGCAATTAACTAACGCAGGGTTTGGTGTCTTTCTTGACAGTAATTATACCTAGCGCGTTACATGAGAAATTAGTTAAAATCTATTACACCTGTTTTAATGTAAGTGATTGTATTTTTTTAATTTCCTTTTTTTTCGTGCCCAGTCTAAAGGTTACAAATGCAAGTTACGAGTACATACTACTGTTTTGCAATTCACAGAAAGAAGTCAAGTACATGCTACTTCGGTAGGTACAATATTTTAATATTGGTTAGTTCTTTTGGCGGTTTTATATTTCCGCTAAACAAAGTTGTTCTTGTTATGCACGAATATAAATAGTTACTAATCGACTAAAGTTGCTAACTTTGAACGCCGTCGACTTATTTTTACGACAATTAAATACCTTAATGCAATTACCCGGTAAAAAAGTATTCAAAGTACCCGGTAAATAGTATTCATCTCGACATAATAAAGTAGTTTACAGGCTTTGTTTAATCATAGTTTTAGTGATAAACCCAATACCAAATAGAAAGCATACCTACTTAAATCTCTTACTTTCTAATCTTTCTATCCTGTGGAATATTTAAAGAAAAATGTCTCAATACAGTTAAGTATATGATCCTCCAGAAATATGTCTTATAAATAATTACAACAAACCGGATAACTCACGTATAAAAAGCCGAAAAAAACCGACGTAATTATGTTTACGTCACGGTAGTTTCATGTTGAAAATGTCTTATAAATATTTAGTCTTCATTTCCAATACCGTGGAAAATTTTAAAACTCTATCCAAGGACTATATATAATACAAATTTTCGAAAGACCCTATATATCACCTTAATCCGGCCATGTCACATAATCCATTCTTGGCTGAATTTTCCTACTCATAAATTACCCACCTGCCAAATTTCAGGGGGGCTACCATGACGTCTTAATGCGATTCAGTTTAGGTTCGCTCGCTGTCAGATCCATACTAAAAATGACAGCTAAAACCTGATCGGAGTCGAAATTAAGACGTCATGGTAAGGCCCCAGATCTGTAGTATACAAAGAAACCAAGGGTTTTCATTCAACATATAGATGCAACAAAGCAAACTTATTTAATTGGAGAATCGAAACATTTAACAACCTGCTACATCTTGATATAGAAACACATAAATACGCATATTTGATTGATACAAACCTAACATTATCATATGACTACGACATGTTCACAAAAAGAGAAGGTGTACTTAATAATACAGGCATACGAAGGGTATTTGATCAGTTGATAAAAACCGTTGTATGCATAGAAGAAAGAAATGCACTATATTTCAACGAAAATTGTGCGGAAGCGGAACATCAAAGTCAAGGAAGAATAAATGATCCATTAGCTTCGGAAAATGAAAATGATTTTTTTCGACACTAATCTTATACACGTATTCCACCAGAATATAGCAGGTTTAATTAACAAAGTGGATCAGTTATTAGTAAAAATTGATGAATTACTGCAAAAACAAATAGACATGGACATTTTATGTATCACGGAGCATTTTGTAATGTCCGGACACGAAGAACTCCTAAACATAGACAACTTCAATCTAGCGGCTATCTACTCCAGGCCAAACAAAAAACGAGGTGGTGCATGCATATTAGTTAAAAACAGGCATCAGTACAAAGAGCTTCTTGAAGTCGCAAATTGTTCGGTACCGGGCATTGTAGAGTGTTGCGGGATGGAACTATTAGCCTACCAAGTGGTGATTATTTGTGTATACAGACCGCCGGGTTTTCAGAATATTGATATTTTTTATGATAAATTAGACATTATTTTAAGTAAGTTTACTAATAGGTCTTCTAAAAAGATAATCCTATGTGGAGATTTTAATATCGACACATTAAAAAAGAGAAATAATATCTCTATCGAATTCGAGCACTTCCTTCTGAACTACAACCTAACCTTGGAAATAGACGTTCCCACTAGACCAATAAGCAATACATGTATAGATAATTTCGCACACAATGTTAGACGTGGCTGCAAATCCGAAGTACTCGACTTTGCGCTTTCAGACCATACTGCTCAAATCTTAGCAGTCCCTGTTAAGAAAACCCCTATTATTGACTTTTGGAGTGTCGTCAGAAGAGATTATTCGGAAGAGAATCTTGCTAAATTTAAATCATGTTTGGAAAAGCTATCATTTTCAGATGTATATGATACTGAAGATCCGAATTTAGCTTATAATAACTTCATTGATATATTTATGACTTTCTACAATCTTTGTTTCCCACGCATTAAAGTAAGCCTAAAAATATATAAAAAAATTAGATGGCTGTCTAGAGGAATTAAAATTTGCAGCAAAAAACAAAGACAGCTGCTTTGGCAGTACAGGCTTTACCCAACAGCTATCAATAAAGCTCGATTCCGTAATTATTCCAAGATATACAGAAAAATTATAAAATTAACACAGCGATCCCAAAATAATCATAGAATCAGTACAGCGCAAAATAAGTCTAAAGCTATATGGCAGGTCATAAACCAGTCAAAAATGAATTACCCCAAAGAACCAATACAAAAAATAAAAACAAAGCAGAATGAATCAATTATTGAGCCTGAAGAAATTGCTGAGGCTTTTAACAATTTTTACATAGACCAGGCTAATAAAACTTCAACAAAAAATAATAGATATTTTGATTTAATAAATCCAAATCCAAATTCAATGTTTCTCTACCCGACAACAACTGAAGAAGTACAGAAGACTATTAAAAACTTAAAGAATACAACAAGTGTGGGGTACGATGATGTAGCAACAAGGGTAGTTAAATATGTTGATGCAATTATAGCAAAACCATTGGAACATATTATTAACTTGTCTTTGTATACTGGTGTCTATCCAGATAAACTAAAAGTTACGGTAGTAAAGCCTGTCTTTAAGAAGGGAAATAGAGAAAGTATGGAAAACTACAGGCCGATAGCACTGATACCAATACCTTCAAAAATTTTTGAAAATATAATTTACGTCCGTATTTCTGATTATCTCGACAAATGTAATGTATTATGCGACGAACAAAAAGGTTTCCGAAAGCATAAAACCATAAACATGGCTATTGCTGATTTGCTCCACATTGTAACTCAAAATATGAACACTAGAACACCAGTTTGTGCTATATACACTGACATGACAAAAGCATTTGATCACGTGGATCACAAAATACTATTACACAAACTTAACGCATATGGAATAAGAGGAACTACTCTGAATCTCATAGAATCATACTTGGGAAATCGAAAACAATTTACGCAAATTTCTAGAATATGTGTCAAAAGAAAACAGGAGCTTAAATATACGTCTGGTGAAAGAATTATTAAATGCGGTGTACCCCAAGGCAGTGTCTTGGGTCCATTACTATTTTTAATTTACATCAATGACTTGCCAAAAGAGGTTCATCAGCCTATGGTGCTGTTTGCGGATGACAGTACTGCTATTATAAAAAGTAAGGACATGAACGGTTACGAAAATGACATTAACTTAGCATTAAATGAAATAATATCCTGGCTCAATAAAAATAATCTTATCATTAATTTAAGCAAAACTAACATAATGCACTTCTATCAAAGAAAAAAAAATGGTGATATGAACGTTAATTTCAAGGGAACTAAAATAATGGAAGTTAATGAAGCTAAATTTTTAGGAATAAAAATAGACAGTCAATTAAATTGGAAAACTCAGACTTTAGACATATGTAAAAAAATTAATAAATCGGCTTACGCACTTAGAAACCTTTCAAAAGTAGTAAATCGTGAAGCTTTATTGACAGCCTATCATGGATTAGTGGCATCTCTTCTAAGATTTGGAATAATTTTCTGGGGTAATGCTACAGATAAGAAAAAGGTTTTCAGAGCACAGAAAAAATGCATTAGGGCCATGTGCACTCTTAAAAGAAGAGACAGCTGTGTACCTGCATTTAAATCTCTGAAGATACTGACTCTCCCATCACTGTATATTCTGGAGACAGCAGTTTTTGTAAAATTACATCCCCATTTATTTAAAAAATTCTCACAGGGACGAACAAGACCTACACGGACACAATACAAACATAAACTGAATATTAAACAGAGCAAAACAGCTCTTTTTCGAAAGAGTTTCTTTGGTATGGCACCGAAGATCTTTAATAAGATACCTGACCAAATAAAAACACAAAATCTACCTAAATTTAAGAGAATGCTTACAGCTTTATTATTAGATAAGTGTTATTATTCAATAAAAGAATTCTTGAATGACAGGCCTTTAGAATATTAAATATTATACAAAATCGAACTTATGGAACGTTGTTGCTATGTATTTCTAGATTTTAAGTACCAAATAGTAATTGGATAAGCAACATTTACTGTCTCATTACCTTTGTAAGATGTTGCTTGTATTGATAACTTGTTTCCGACTTTTGTCATTGTTATTGTGATTTTGATGTTGTGGTTCTTTTATGACTATAATAATTTATGTGAAAAATATTTGTACACCTACGGGTAAATCATAGTGAGAAAATATGACGCCAACTCCACCTAACAATTTACCTATGTTTATACAAATAAAAATTCATTTCATTTCATTTCATTTCATTTCATTTCATTTCATTTCATTTCAAACTTGCGACAGCCGTTAGACCACCTTAATCCAGCCCTCTCGCAAAATCCCTTCTTAAATACAAATTTACGAGAGACCTTAAACTACCTTAATCCGGCCCTGTCGCAAAACACGTTCTTATAGTCTATTCCAATTTAATTTTAATACTTTTGTAAACAAACAACATAGGGGAACTATGTTCATAAAAAATAAATGTAATAAAAATAAAATAAAAAGTAAGTGTAAAACGATATCGTTATTTACTCAGAGTTTTAAAATTATTGTGAGAACTTTGATTCTAAAAGCACACTGGGGGCCAGGGGCGTCAGGTTTTTTGGCTCGTTACTCTTGTATCTACAGGTTTTTGTAACAGCAGTTGTAGGAATAGGTAATAGAAAAGAACCCTAAAACAGAGTTTTACGGAAGTGAGTAAATAAATAAAATTCGCTTTAAAGCTAGGAATTAATGAATAGTAAGTAGCTCACAGCAGAGGCAAGGCAAGAGGATCCCGAGGACGAGCGCGGCGATGGTCAGGCGCATGTTCGCTGGAGTGTAGGGCGCGACTGCGGCGGGGCCGGGGCGCGCTTCCTGCGGCGCCGGCGGTGTGAACGGCCCGGTATCACGCCGTATCGGGAGCCCCGGCTATACTACGACCTCTCGATGTGAGTGCGATTCCTATTTTTAACCGACTACGAAAAAGGAGGGGTTTGAGTTGCGATAACTTCATTACAGCGTCTAATATTTTCTTTTACATTTGAAGGAGAAACATTTTAGTTCATTAACACAATAGGCCGGATTACTCACGTATAATCATGCGCCAATCTAATATTTTAACACGTGAGTAATCAGGTCTATTGCATTAATTAGGTATGCCTGATTAAAATATATAATGCATATATTGAAGAATGCAAGTAAAATCAGTAAAAGACGCTTGTACCTTTGTTAAATTTGTATGAATGATAATTGTCTAGACGTCAGTTAAGCTTGTATTGCATTTGTTAGAAAGAGATAGTGATAATGATAATATAATAAACTAGCGACCCGCCCCGGCTTCGCACGGTATATTATGCATGTATTATACATATAAACCTTCCTCTTGATTCACTCTATCTATTAAAAAAACCGCATCAAAATCCGTTGCCTAGTTTTAAAGATTTAAGCATACATAGGGACATAGGGACAGAGAAAGCGACTTTGTTTTATACTATGTAGTGAAGTGATAGTGATAGACACATAGAACCGCCTTTCATTAAGACCTCAAGGTACATGTACCTACAAACTTGTACCTTGAGGGGTCTTATGAAAGTCGGTTCTGTTCTGTGTGAATTGACAACATTTCATTTTTATAACACCTGAAAATGTATATATGGTTCGAAAGCATTTTGCCTCTTGATCACTGCAATATGTTTATATAATTTTAATATTGCTTATTTTAGAAAATAAAAATTAATTAAAAACATGTCTTAATTTTACCAATTCTACCACAGGATAGGTGAAATGCCTTTACCTTTTTCACAAGAAAAAGTAAGCGACCATAATTTTGTATTTGACAACTTCAAAGTACAAGGGGGGCAACTCTGTAATTCTATTTTTGAAGTTCGTTGCATACCTTCTCTCTCACTCTCAGGTTAATGACCATATTAGTATGAGCGGAACAGCACGAAGCGAACCTCGAAAATCGAATATCGGAGAATAAGGCCTGACATTGTCAATTTGAAATTGACGTCAGTTTTTTTTCTATACAGAAAAGACAAAAGGATAAGTGTCTATTCTGTGATAGTTTCGGAGTTACGCCCTTTTAGAATAAGCAAAAATTAATAAATTAATTATAAATTAAATACAAACCCTAGCGAAAAAATTAAACTGCCAGCACGTTCATCTTTTCAAACAAAATACAGAGAACCATTAAAATTATAGACTCAGAAATATGAAATGTTGTCAATTTACTATATTATCACTATCTTTTTCTAACAAATGCATTTACAAGCTTAACTGACGTCTACAATTCTCATTTTTTTTTCTGACTCGCGCGGTTTGCGTATTTGCCACAGACGCGTAAAGTTAGGGAAAATTCTCATTCTTACAAATTAAACAAATTTCTGTGTTGACAATGGTTGACATTCACTTTACTAAAGCTAAACCATTGTCAACACAGAAATTTGTTTAATTTGTAAGAATGAGAATTTTCCCGTTAGCATGATAGATTCGGGGGCAGCGCCATCTAGTGGTGACTACTTTGGTACAATCTATTGGTACAATCTATAGATTATACATGCCGCCCACCAAGGACAGAATGGCCTTCGTAGCACCGCCTACCGTGAAAACATTTATTGATATTTAATTAAAATGAACACATAATATTTACCTTGCTACTCCGCTACTTACGTGCAAGATAACCAAGCTTACGACGACCAAGTGTACGACGTTGGTTCGCATGTATGTACATCGGTTGTGCTCTAACTTTGAAAATGATCGTAGAGGGATCGAAACGCGCGTTAGTGTTTGTGTGGTGTTAGGGTTAATTAAATTTGTGGGATTTGTGTGCGTTTTGTGTGGCAGTAGTTGCATTGAAAACGTATATATTTCGCACAAGCTTGGTTATCTTGCACGTAAGTTGCGGAGTAGCAAGGTAAATATTTTGTGTTCATTGAAATGGACCTCCGCAAAGTAACACCTGATTCAATAAAATATTTAATTTATTAAACAACAAATAATCTATTGACTCAAACTTACAACAGCATGCGCAATATTTTTATTATTAATTACAATTACCTAGCTTATAATCTAAAGGTTACATGCCTTGGATATTGGTAATATACAAAGTTTAGATGTAGGGCGTTTAATCAGCGAATTTTTGTATTTAAGAGTGACAACTCTGGTAATATTGTCTAAAACGGGATGTTTTTGTTCGATTCTGCCAAAAAGCCATTTTGCTGGAGGCAGATCGTCCTCCTTCACCAAAACAATATCCCCTACGTTCGGTTCAGGTGTTGTATGCGCCCATTTATAACGATGCATATACCTAATGAGTTAAATATTCGTTACTCCATCGCCGCCAGAAGTTCTGCAACATAGGTACGTTGCGTTAACTCTTATAGTAAATTCTGGTACTTGCACAGAAAATAACTTATTCTTTCATAAAATTAAGTAGGTACTTACTTTAGGGATGGTTCTTTCGTTTTGTGCAAGTCGCATTTTTGTTAAAAAATAAAAAAGGCGAAGTTAGTTTTAGGGACGGTGCATATAAGTCCGAGTTCCACTCATATCTGTCACGACGCCCTAAAACTTATTGCGTACCTAATTGACAGAATAGTACTTGCAGACATAAAACATCACCTTGCTTGGTTTGTCAAAGAAAGACTGTACTGAAATTCATAATGACTTACCTACCTTCTTTAGGGAGTATCATATTTTTTTTTCTTCTTTATTCAGGATAACAACAGCCTTACACATAATACGGGGAAACATAATCGGTTACATTATATAAAGCCAATGACAGTTATCCACTAATTACTTAATCTATGTCAACATAGTAAAAATATCAATTCTTTACCGTTGCAATTAATATCCATAATCTATATTTTTTATCAATTATTCACGTACCTTCAACCTAATTATATAAACTTGATTTAAACTGTGGACGTTACTAATTTCCCTGCCACAAATTTCCGTAACAAACAAGTTAACATTTTGCAAAGGTAGGTACTTAATAATTAAATAAGGGTCAAGCTCAGGTAGGTTGAGGAATACGTAATGTTTTACCAGAATATACATATCAGAAGTAAAGGGCAACCAATGCAGGGCAGTAAATGAAATCTTCGATTATTGTACCTATAGGTAGCTGTATCGGGGTAGGTATCTCCCTTAAATTTACCAGCTATACCGTTTTCTTTTTATTTCAGTTTTATCTTTCTGAATCTGAACCCATGCTTGAATTTAAACTGTCTTTACCCGTACTCCACCTAGTGAGTTGGGTGAACAACAGGCAGTTTTTTTTACCCGTGATACACTTTAGGTGAACTAATGTGAGATACAGACATTTTTTTTACCCGTGACCCTCATCTATTAGACTTCCACGTAATCAGCACTTTGTTTTATCATAATCGTAGAAGAAGAATGCTAAATTGTTCAGTTGTGTTTTCGATAGTAAACATCAATAATGAAATAAAAGTAAAGTTACTGTAATTAAAAGTATTTATTTCAAATGCACGACCGTTGTACCGTTGATGGTTTAAGTCCCCTCAGGGCTACATCCCTACAGTACCCAATTAGTCCGATTTTCCGTGCTACACTTTCCAAGAAGCATTAAGGAAAGTATGGACGCCAGACGCTCAGTTCCTGGTACAAACCTACTACCTATATATATATATATATTACGTAGATGCAAATTAACTGAGTAACGATTTTTGAAAGCATAATTATCACACGGAAGTGGTGAAACATTGTCATATATACCTATACGACTGAAGAAGAAAATGACGCATATAATAGACTAATGTCAGACGTAAAAACTCCCGGTCATATTGATATGTTAACGTTGTGTGGTGTCGTTACCGTTTTTGTTTTATACCTCCTACTTAGTTCTCTCCCCTTATCGTTCTGGGCCAAGTTTCTTGCGGCGCGTTTTTCTTAGCAAAGTAACTCCGAAAGCGCTGGTAGAATCCATAACGTCTATATTTATTTTATAGAATAAACAATTTGATTAAGATGGTAATACTTACATTATAAATATCTTTGAATCTATGTATATGTATTCTATATCTATATTTTCTATACTAATATTATAAAGAGCAAACATTTGTATTTTTGTGTGTATGTTTGTAATAAACTCAAAACTACTGGGGCCCGACTTTTGAAAGCACATCACTCGAAAGTTGTATTAATCTGTTTATATCTTCAAAACTACAGCTCTAATCAGTTTTTACTAGTTCACACGATTTATAAGAGCTGTAATTGGCTGCTATGCTGCTCGTATTTCAAATTGAGCATAATTTTTCACCACTTTCGAGTGATATTTTCACATACGTGCTTTCAAAAATCTGCCCCCTGTGCCGATTTCAAAAATTCTTTCACCATTGGTAAGCTACATTTACCCTGAGTGACATAGGCTATTATATAGTATATTAATAGTAGAGAAACAATGATTGCACCCGTGCGTAACCTATTATGGTATAGGAGCGTAGTTAGATAGGTTTGAGTCAATTCACTTCACAAAACTCTCTCGTAGGCTCATTACTAATACTAGAGATTGTTGTTTGTTACTAGGTTTAACAAGGCAAGGACAAGGTAAGGTTGGTTTTAAGGACTGGCGTAACAAAATACATTAACTGTAGGCCGTACGTTTGTTTGCCACCAACGTGGTATAAATGTAAAACAAAAGGTAAGGTTTGTTTTTGCTACAATATATTAAAGAGCATGCGTAAAGCCTCTGACTGTATATTTTATCATCATTAAGTAATAATAAGATACATATAGTGAGTATATAATATTCGTCTCGGACTATACAATTTTTAAATAATGACGAGAAATATGGATATAAAGTAAATTGTTATTTTGCTTCCGCGATCGAATAAGTGAGCTAATTTTACTAAAATTACGCTGTTGATGTGATTAGGTATATAATATAATTTCGATACCTATTATTACCTGATGTCAGTAGTACCTATTTGTAATCATGCTTAACGTGGCCTTTAGGTCTATAACCTTAGGCTCAGTCTATCCCGTAAGGGATATATAATATACCTACGTGATTTGTATGTATGTGTTTATGTAGTATTTGCTTCGTAAGTGATGCGCTTAAATAACTAGTAACTAGTTTCACCACTTAAAAAAAAAATATTTCTTTCCCCTGTGCTCATTGCGGTCGGACCTTAATCAACGGAATCTGAATAACATTTTTTAAATAAGACTACATAAAATGATTTCATCAAACTCGCTTAGGGATCTAATTAATAACACATGAGATGTGTCTGCTCTGTGATAGCAAGATCCATACCGGACTCTTCGGGCACATCCTATAAGTATTCGTACGTTCTGTTTCATTTTTTTTCTCGTTATTGTCTGGTACCTACATTGTCATTGACTCACAAAAAATGACTTAATCTTTAATTTAGGACCCACTTAAGTTTGAATGACTGTAATCTTGTATGATAATTGAAAAGACTTTTTTACAAAACGGGTCTTAAATTTAAGAATGTGACTGTACACAAACGAGTTCATTATTAAGTAGGTACGTTTAATCAACTGCTGTATGAAAAATATCCTTGTTAGACACCAAGATTGCTAAAAACGGTCGTCCTTTTCAACTCAATAAAATATAGGTAATTTCCTATTCTATTTGTTTCGTCGTGTATACATTAACAAACGGAGCATTTTCGCCTTCTTGTAACCAATTATCAGGAGAGAAGGTGTTGTTGCGTTTCTCTATGACGTGGAAGGTGTAGGCGTGGCGGCTGCTGCAGCTCCGGTTGGGCGCGCTCTTGTGCACCACGTTGCCGTGGATCAGAATGCACGTCCCTGCAAAAACACAGTTGTGTTATTTTCAAGAACCTCGCCGCGTGATCGCTGAGCTCGGAAGTTAGTACATTAAATATGTATTATGCACTAGCTGTTGCCCGCGACTTCGTCCGCGTAGACTTCATTTATTGACAAAAGTCAACATATTGCTATACATATTTTTTTTTTATAATAAGCGATACTAAATACCGTGGGAATTATGAAAATCCCTCCTTAGTGCACCTCTCTGTGACACGGAAGCAATATTTATATACGTTCCGACTCTAGGCAGCTGCGATTTTCGACATGTTCAATCGCTATCCCGCGGAAACTATGCAATTTTCCGGAATAAAAAGTAGCCTATAACCTGGCCGGTGATTTTCTGAACAGATTAGTAAAGTTTCCAACAAAATCCATTCAGCCGTTTTCACGTGATGCGCGCACAAATATACAGACAAACAGATAAACAGACAAAAATTCTAAAAACTGTGGAACGTTCTGTTATCGATTCTAAGTATCCCCAGCCTATTTTTTTTAATATCTTCCATTTTACAGACTTTCGACGCTCTTCAGCGTTATTATACATTATGTACTGATATATGTATGTACAAACTCTCTATTGTACATAAAAAAAATACAGAAGTACCTACACAGTAAATAGAAAGTACAATCGAATAACTAAATGAAGTCAAGTCGTGTCGTCTATATTGTTTTCTCAAAGGGCCGGCAAAGCAGCCGTAATAACCCAATCTACGCGGCACTGCCTCCGAATGGATTACTTCAAATGGATGCCTTCCATTCCACATACTCGTATTAGTAGGTACCTATTATAGGTGTATCTAAGCTATTAGAGTGTTAAAATGTACGTTTATAAATTTATGGCTTAGTTCTCATTCCAAGGTGTAACTGATTTCGTCATAAATCTTCTATTGGTTTAGGTTGTCGTCATAGCCGTTTTTACAACAGTCATAACACTTCTTACTAACGTCCTTATTCTCATGTGAAAACCTTGGAGACTTTTTCTAATTTAATAATGGTTCCTCTTACTGCTTTGCAAAGTTAATTATTGCATCTTTCGATTTAGATCTCAAAGTAAGCATTCCTAAAAAACTTATTTAAAACTAGCTTCCGCCCGCGACTTCGTCCGCGTAGAATTAGACTTAAGAACTGGATGTTGATAGTAATATGCTGCAATAAGTATTTGACGTTGCAAATCTAGGCAGCTAAGACCTTTAACATGTTTATCGTTATCCCGCGGGAACTATGCAATTTTCCGGGATAAAAAGTAGCCTATGTTTTAATCTAGGGTATCAACTAACTTCGTTCCAAATTTTAGCCAAATCGGTCCAGTCGTTTTAGCGTGAAGAAGGAACAAACATACACACTCACTCACTCACATCGTCACATCGTCACGTCGTCACATCATCACATCGTCACAAACTTTCGCATTTATAATATCAGTAGGATAAAAACGGGCCAAGTGCGTGTTGGGACACGTGCAGTATAGGGGTTCCGTAGTTGCTTGTCACGAAACAACTTCATCTAGGTAGGTACCGTAAAACCCCGTCTATTCGCCTAGTATACCTATCTTCGCCTATTTTCATAAAAGTTGAAATTCCCGCCTAGTTTTTAGGCCAGGTTCCACAAAAAACTGCTAAATAGAAAGTGTTTTTTATGCTGGACCATATTCTCGCATTAATTGTGGCTAACTTAACGCCGTTTACGATCAGTGCCGTTTTTTCGTTGACGTCGCAGCACGTGTTTTTTTTTACCTCTGCGGAACTTTGCTATAAGTAGCGCTAAAGAAGAGACAAAGGAAAGTTTTTTCTTGTATATAATCTACAACTAATGCTCTTTCTTATGGTTTTAGTAATTTTTAACTAAGCTATATATTTACGCCGCAATCAATTAATATTTCATTGAGGTCATTTTCCGGCCATCTTGTAGCTATACTTCGCCTATCCCTAGGGTTGTCAATCAAAGTGTGTGATATATTTAAAATCTCAATCAATATTGGAGAATTCCTTTTGTAAATATTTTTCCAGTAATTTAATAATTATTTTTACGGTTTTCCCGTTAGAATCAATTTCAAAATATTTTTGAATTGAGACAAAAATACAAAAAAATCCAGAAAATAAAGCGAAACACAGAATTAAATGTGTCTTATCTAATATGATTGTGATTTAGTATAAGAAAAAATAGATACCTACTCAATTTTCTAATTTATTTGTATTTTTTATTAGTCCTAAACCATTACCCTTTTTTTTTGTAGTCGAGTTAGTCAGCGTGATTTTTGACAACCCTATCGAAAATACAGCAAATGTATGAAACTAGCTTCAGATTGGTACCTGTCTTCGCCTGCCATCGTTTTCTTTTAAATTTGACCTATTTTGGAATGGTTAAGGCTCATAATCGAAATACACGTTAAAAATGCATAAGATTGATGGACAAATTTCGTCTATAATTGACGCCCCAACCATATGTAGGCAAAGACAGGGCATTTTGCCTATACTTCGCCTACCACCTTTGGAGTCCAATTGTAGCCATCCCTTAGCGAAATTTAGACCTTATGTTACGTTAATCTATGGCCCTAGATAGGTTAAGTAATTAGTTTTTTGATCTTAACAAGCAAGAATACGTGTAAATCTGAGAGGAATTCTCAAAAAAGTGTAAAAACCCAGGCGAAGTTACGGAACTCTACGGTAAGTATTCTAAGTCAATGGAATTTGTATTAAATTTTCCTTTTTACTTCTCCAAGTAGGTAGGTACATTGGATTTTATAAGTTGGTTCTGAATCTAAAAATGGTTTTCCCTAACCCACAATATTTTTGAAAGACCTTTTCATTAGTAAACGACATAAAAAAACATACCCACTTACTATACGTGTAGGGTAGGTACCCTAAAAAAAAAATTAAAATTTTATTTTCCTACTTTGTCGGCGTATAGAAAGTTACTTAATATTTGAAATTACAGCTTTCTAGTACTAAGAAAGAATCTCTGTACTAAGCCGCGAACACAGACGGACAGACATTATGGCGAAACTATAAGGGTTCCTTGTTGAGTACGGAACCCTAAAAAATTAGAATAAATCAGTACCTATCTACAAAATAAAAACACGAATCCACCCAGTGTATCTGTGTAGCAATAGGTAGAAGCGGATATCTTATAATTTTGTTCCACTTTTTAGTAAATAGGTACAAATATTTAAGTTAGCGCCTGAAACCATCACCGCTTTTATTAATTTCCGTCAAATTAACATTTTGTTAATTTTTAGACTTAGATCGTCACCTTACTACGATACTGCTATTTGATTTTATGATCTGTTTTGTGGCATATATATGCATGTGCGTATGTATAATAATAATATGTAAAAGGTCACATGGTTTATATTTTCATGGAATGGTTTTTGTGACGAGTAATTTTACCTTTACTGACGGGGACCGGCGTAAAGCTAGATTGTGGATAGACCGCCGCAGGTCGGTCATAGCTGAGCTTTTCTCTATTTTCAGGATCTCGCAGAAGTCTTCTGTGCACGCCAGATTTATGAGATCCTCGGGCAATCCAAAGGCATCCATTTTGTATCGTCGCGTCTTCAAGGGCAATCCAGAAACCAATAGGAGGAATCGGCTCCGTGCATAAAAACGTGATGTCTTGATGCTCTACAACTGCAATCAACAATAATAACTGGCCTTTATATGTAGTTGTATTTTATGTCTAGTACCTATCAAATACTATGAAAAACAAAGCTCTTCTTGCGGGCCAATGGTTTTCGGGTGTTCCTTTTAGGTACTTAAGTATTGTGAAGCCATACTTCCTACCAAAAATAATTCTTTGTCAACGAGAAGTCTTATAGGCTTTGAACTCCACGATTTTTGTACGCAACTACGAGTTCACTTTCAAGAACTATAAGCTTTATCAATTATGCAATTAAAATGGAATGGTATTTATTTATATAAACACCTACACTGAAAAATTATACTCACCTTCGCCGCCGATGCCAGGATTTTTGTAAATGTACATGCTTTGGACAACCGCGGGCTCAGAGAAGCCGACCTGTCGACACACCGCCTTCACGCGGTCGCTGTACGTGTAGCAGCGGAAGATGGGGTGCAGCAGGTGCAGCGCGTGCCCGACCTGCGAGCGACACCAGCATACCCGTTACAAAGCAAACCATTATTGATAAAAAAGATGGGTAACTTATATACCTACTATCAATCAAGCTGAGTTTATTGCAATTCGTCAATCCTCAATTTTCCTTTAACCGCTTCCAATAATAATAATAATCATATTTTGTACCTCCATGTCTGCCAGTTTGCAGGACCGTCGAGCCGTTTTCATAATTTTCCTAATGGGTAGGTAAGGTACAGTACAGGGGTAGTTTAATCAAGGCATTAGGATTCCTGAGAATTTAACGCCCAGGCAACGCATGCTTATCGTTAGTCACTAATGTTCTGCCAATTCGCACAATACAGAATATATAATCTATGCAAAATCCAAGTATGTATTTATAGGAACAAAATAACATTATGAACAAGTATTAAACTGTATTTCTTTGCTTTATTGGATGTATAACAATTGCTGTTATTTTAAAAAATGTGAGATCTTAAAGTATATATTATACTTTTTAATTCTGATAAAAACTGGCCAAGTCAAATCTAACCTACTTTAAGATCTCACATTTTTTTAAATAACAGCAATTGTTGTATTGTATTGTTGTTGTTGCTGTTGCAGCAATTGTATCTACCCAATAAAGCAAAGAAATAGAGTTTAATACTTGTTTATAATGTTATTTTGTACCTATAAATACATACTTGGATTTTGCATAGAACTTGGCACTCATTTAGATCTCCATTCTTTTTGCGGCGAAGCCCACAGCCAAGCATAATTTTTGTATTGAAATTGGCTCTCCTTTTTTACATTTATGTTTTTGGTGGGATATCATTACTTTTTGTAAAGAAAACTAGGCAGGTATTGAGATTTACCCCCTTATTCATAAACGCACTATAGGCCTCTGCTAAGTTAGTAATCGTTTGTCCTTATCTGTGAAAGGTAAATGTCAAAGTGACAGATAAGGACAAACGATTACTAAGTTAACAGAGGCCTATAGTGCGTTTATGAATAAGGGGGTTAATGTTTTTTCTTGCGTTTCCGCTGCATGGTTTTAGGTTTAGGTTTTTAGGTTTAAAGATCTTTATTCCCATTAAGAATTTACATTCACTTATAATGAGAACTTAATACTAAAATCGTAAAAATAAATAACATGCAATTAGCGTTGCGCGCAATAACAACACAAAAAACAGGTAGAATCTACATCACTTGTTCGCTTGACAACATCTCTCCGATACGCAATATTTTCATAGAGTGGGTAGAATTTTTGTACTGAGCATAACAAGATTCTGAGTAAGATAAACTGGAAGTGGCTTTATATGGATGAGCGTAGGTTTTACTTCTGTTCTGTGCATAAATGTGGTGATGCGCGCCGCCGACGACACACCGTTGGCCGGTTGTTTAGCGCGTATTACGTTTTTTGTCACCACCACACCACACCACTTATTTTTTGACTTAACTTTACCTATTTCCATATTTCTGTTATATAGCTTATAACGGTTCCAACGCTATAATTAAAAAAAAAATTGTATGGGGGACCCCCCCTATTTTGGAACTTTTTTTATTTTTAGATTTTTACCTACGCTTACACACAATTACCGAGCTGGATTCCAAATTGCATCCTTCTAGGTCATCTGGAAGTAGGTTAGATTTAGGTAGGTATTATAATGTCTGTGCTAAAATTTACGACTTTTTGATCTTCATATCTTTATAACCGTTTGAGCTAGCTTCATGAAATTTGGGCTTCTAGATGTCCTTATGGATATATTTGATTAAACATACGTAGTTTTATGTGTTTACGTTACAGAGATTTTGAGTTATAGAAGGGTCAACAGTGGCACCAAGTGGTTCGTGTAATGAATGATACACTCGGCGCTGGCTAGCCAGTTCCTTTGCTTGAACTTGGTTTGACACGCTGCCGCGTGTCTAGATGTGATGTCTCTAGCATTATCACTGTTCTTAGAAATAGTACGTTATAATTACATAATAATATCTCTAATACTTATTGAGAAGTAATTAAGCGGTTTAGCAATTATGAAATTTGTTCAGCCACAAAATAACAGCATTTTAATAATTTGGTCAGCATACAAAGATTTTGTTTGCAATAAAAAAATCAGGCAGCAATCCTTGTTCCGCAAATAATTTTGTAAACATGAGTTTGCATAATAAACATTCAGTCCGCAAAATAACTACTTGTTCAGCAAGATTTCATGATTGATCAGCAGAGAAAACATGTCTATAAGCAGTGTATTTGATTGGTATGCACTATGATTGCCATAATATGTAAGGCGTATTACCAAATAAAAGAGAAGAGGAAAGAAAAGAAAGAAAAAGAAAAAAGAAAGAAAAAGAAAAAGGAAGGAAGGGGGTAAGGTAAGAGGTATGTCAGGATCGTAGCAAGTGGAACAAAGTAGTCTGCCTACCTCTGTGGAAAAGAGGCGTGACGATATGTATGTATGTATGTGTTACCAAATAATGTATACATAATGATGCCAAATTTAGAAGCGCTTACCGCTCAACGCTTCCTCTACTCAGATCTTTAGAAAATTTGAATGCGAACTGCTACCGGTAAGGTAGATTAATGGGTTTGGTTAGGTTAGTTATGTCCACATCGCGCGAGCCGAGCGAGCGAGCGGAGCGAGTGTGCCACGGCAGCGGTCGGCAAAGCGACAGAACCGAATTTTTTGCTACTTTTATATGCAGCGCAAAATGAATTTTTTTGCTTACCCTCTGAGTATTACCAAAATTTTATTAAACTGGGGAAGCTCATCGCAGCTTATATAATTAATTGCTGTACAAAAATAATTACAGCCATCCAGAATGATTATAATTTGCTGATTGATTTTGAAATTTAATGTTTGCTGGCCATGAGTTGCTGACCAATTAGCTATTTCTGCTCACAGATTATATTTTTCTGGTCACAAAAATACATACTATGCTAACCATTTAAATAACACCCACACTTATTTACCTACCTTGTTTAACGAAATACTCGGATCCACTTGAAGCTTTCCGTCTGCACCGACAGCATCTTTTTCATAGAAATAGCTGATCTTATCGTTACTATTAAGGAAGTACTGATCCTTTAATTGCTGTAAATTCAAAACCCTTCAATTAATTAATAATACATATAATATGGTGACTACCTAGTCAAATTAAAACTGATTAAGTACGAGTAAGTAGCAGCTCTAAATAGTTTATAACCAACGCTGCATACCAAGGATTTAAGCTCTTCGTAATGAGCACCAAGGTCAGATGATTTTTGCTTTTTCTCCAGCTTGATAATCAAAGCAAGGATTGAATAAGTTTCTGTCAAAAAAAACATTTTTTAATACAAGTTTTTTTGCTGACTGTGGGTACTTGCATTGTCATCCGTCCTACATAATGTGTACCAAATTTCAAGTCAATCGAACCAACCGTTGAAGAGTTCCCACCTGCGAAGACGATCCTGGCTGGGTCACCAGAACGCCACTACCAGAATATTGTATTGTCATCAGACTTACTCGAGTCTGCGAAATTTCAGCTCAATTGGTTGAATATATCTGCTTCAAAATTGAGTCGCAAGATTCCGCTCGGACAAACATACGAGTACTAACAAGCTTGTAAAAAAATGACCATTTAGACCTGGTTCTCGGGTTCCGTGGTGGAGAAGACATTAATGGAATCGGGCAGCTGCTTCGTGAGCTCAAGCCCGGCGGCGAGCAATTCGTCGCATTCGGCAGGCCGCAGGAACTCCTCCAGCACCGCGTACCCGTCCTGCTCTAGCTGCAACCATTTTAGTCAATTCATAAAATTCATCATCTAATTATATTATATTTAATTTTTGTTCAGAAAAGTGACGTAAAACGAAATTTTCGCACGTTGAAAAGAGAACATTGTTACAAAAGTAACTAGAATTCTCGTCAGCCTCATTTCTGAAACCCTTGCCTCTCAATAAAAAGAGTACCCAAAGATTGTAACTGCATTATGATACGATTGGCTGCATTTGTGAATACAGACGACCTATTTATTCTACTTGTGTATTTTCATTCGGATTATGTTGCGAGAAAGCAATTGTAAGAATTTATTATTAGTTTATTCCTCAAATAATTTTGCTATGTTTTTTTGCCAACAGGACTAATGCTAAGTCTGATGCTGGTGTAGAAATTATAATTATTTTGAATTAGCTGTGCCGTACCGTAGACTTTGTTCGGATTCGAATAGGTACCTAATGTAGAATTTTACTCAAGTAGTGTTTTACTTATGATGCTGGATATTTTGATCACTCTGAGAGATGCGCTATACCCATCAGTAGACGTACCTACGTCCATTTCCAGTATATAGACGTATCTACGTCGTATTTTCAGTCAACATCCAGCCTACACACCTATGTAGGCTGGAGATGTTGACTGGAAATAAACTTCAAATTTAATTTTTAATGATGTTTTTCTAGCAAATTAAATAGGATTTGTGAGTGGGATAAGCCGATTACTGATTTAATCAGCAAGTGTGTAGATATTCTGTGCCTACCTATATAATTTTACAAAATATGATTGGATTAGGTAAATAAGTATCTGCTATTTAAACAATATGGTTTTTTTCTTGGCGTTCCGATATTTTTTGGGTGTCACTGTGAGCATGTATGTAAACATGCCGACGCGTAAGCGCACGTCCGCGCACCGCCCCCACGTGGGAAGCTATTTCTGTACATTCATTAGTTATTTCGGGAGCTTATTTCAATGTTACGAAATGCGGAGGGCTTTACGTACAGTCAGCTTTTTGAATAAGTACTACTTAATGTATATTCAGCAATTTTCCTTAAAAAAAGAAAGTAACAGTAGGCATTTCTATACTCAGCTACGACTTTGTGAGTAGCTATTATTAGGCACGTTAGTCAAACTATAGATTGCGTTTTTAAAATAACAGATTTACTCGTAAAAGGCGACTGATGTCGTGAATGGCATAAAAATAGCAGTAAGTAAACAATAAATCTCAGATTGGTCGGAGGAGGCGTTCGCCTAAATCGCTTGCACGTTGCTCTCCCGCTTAACTATGAGAATTGTCTAGAATTAGCTAGAGAGCCTTTGACTTCTAATAAATGAAAAAGAAAAAAGAAAAAAAAAAACACAGAAAAAGTCAAAACATTGTTATATCCCAAGCATACCTATAGAGGTAGGTATGCTTGGGTCATGTATAGACATGACTTGATAGACGTCCTTACCGATTGTCCTAATACCATCTTGAAAAGCAGACTTACCAAGTATGATTAGAGAAGATTTAGTTTCATAATAGTATTTTGCAAAAGTGAAAAAACTGGATATTAATTTGCCTCATTTCTAGTCAGAATAGTCATTAACAATAATCTCTAAATAGATTTAACTATTTCGATCCGTTTATAATGAAAATACTGTGTGGAACTTGGATCATGCTTGTATGCATGAGGAGATCAGTGTCCGTTACACAAAAGAAAGTAGTGTCAGTCTAATTTAATTAGACACAATATCAATGATTACAGAGCGTGACATTGAAACATCGAGTTCCAGACTTTTATAGCTTAAATCTTCAAACATCCGTTTGTCATGGTACTCGTGTACTTCTTCCATATACCTACATACGGGGAGTCCGTTTGACTTTATAATAAGTAATTAGGTTAATAAAGCATATTCTATCAAGAGACTAAAATGATTCTTAGTGATTAGGAGACCTAACCAAGTAGCGTATTTAGAGGCTAGCCGCTTGACCTAATTTTTTAAACCTTTTTCTTTTTTTAACCTTACTTAGACACTGATCCAACAAACTCTAGAAAAACGCCACTTCACAACTGTACACAACTGCGCTCTTGCATCAATTCCATTGCGATAAAAAGTTTACTACCTACCTATTGTTCAATATAACGAGAAGATTTTTGTCCGGATTATAAAATTGGGATAAAAACGGGATCGTGATTCTTGATGAAATCCAAACGGAAAGGAAGGGAAGTCACAGGAAGTCTCCGTAGTTCTAAATTATTTCCGCATTGACACCGTGCGTAATCTAATTATTTTAATACTGGGCTAATTGTTGATTATCGCTGTTTAACCGCGGAGTTCGTTGTATCCGGAAACGTGCCGGTGGCAAAAATTTTATAAGAGGCTATGCATCCATCTTATTACTGTTTAGTGATCTGGTACTCTCAGCTACGGTGAAATTCTTGGTTATATTATAAATAGGTTGTTCATTTTTGATTACCTTTTCATAATTTTAAAGGCCATTGTAGGCACCAATCTTTTCGGCTTTTCTTTTATTGGCTTTAGCGTCTTTAATTATTGTTTTATACTAACGGCTTTTTATATTGCTACCTTATGTGTGCGTTGTAACCTAAGTTTGACTACCTTAGCTTTATACCTAAGCCCTATACATTATTTAATCCTTTAAAATAAAATCTGACGAACATCCTCAAAATTGCAGAATTATTCTCGCACAGCGAGCGCACGAGATATTAGTTGCTAAGCGCCTTGTCGAGAATCTTATGCAGCACTGCAGTATACCTTCTGTTCTTTTTTTTATAATATTACGGTATAGTTTTATTTAAACAGATATATTTACAAGATCTAAAAGTTGATATACAGAAAAAACCTTAAACCACCTTAATCTAACCCTAAATACATATATTTATCATAGTGGAGATCTGCATACACAATTTAATGATGTGTATGAAGCTTTCAATCCGCACTGGGCTTGCGTGGGAATTATAGCCTACAGCCCCCAGCCCTCTCATTCTGACAGGAGGCCAGTGCCTAGTAATGGGACATAATTATATAGTTAGGCTGGAGATGATGATGATGATGATGATGATCTCTCTAGACGGTTTGAGTACGCTAGTCTCGAGTCGCACAGCTGCTCACTCGTGGTGAGTCATGGTCAAATTCAGAACATTGAAAAATTCAGCGTGACTCAGTGAAAGCAAGTGAATAATATGATTGAAACTCGTGTGTACATACGTAGGTGTAGGTACCTAATAATTTATAGTATTTATAAGTAAGTTAAGTACTTAAGGATACGAGAGGATCTACTTACCCACCACTGACACAGTGACTTAACCTCTCGGATGCCGGGACGAACATCCACGCCGAATCTAAGGCAATCTGTTTCTATTTTTATTTTAGCCTGTAAAATTCGTCCTATTTGAAATAATGAGACCGAAATCCACTTTTTTAGTTCCGGCATACAAGAGGTTAATATCATTAATTATACGTAAATCTTTTATATGACGGTATCTTTCCGATCAAAGATCGTAATAAGTTTTGCGAAATAACGTGTTCAAAAAGAGCAGGATTTCTTTTGAAAGAAGTCTGTAGAAGAGAGCACAACGCTTCAAAGCGAATATAAAGGTTATATTTCCTGTAAAGTGCAGTTTATTGCTTTTAGCAAAGTCGTTCCCGTGAGATGCGCAAGGCAATTAAGCCGATATGACTTTTAATATACACTTCGCACGCTTCCAGCAACTGGATTGAGTTAAAAATAACATGGTGTGACAACACAAATTAGTGGACCAATTATTATTTTGTAGCACAGTTTTTGTTTTATGACGGATCCGAACAAGTGCGGAATTACTAATAATAATAACTTTATACGATGATTGTCACTTCAACAAAAAATAAATATTCTGACCATTTAAGAATCTCCTTTGTTTTTAAGTCGGTTAATGAAGTGCCGTAGATTGTATTATCTAAGTACTTACTTACCTACATGTTCTTGTCAATATACTTGCTAACACAGCGACAGAGAAGTCAAATAAACGCTGTTTATTATTTACCTAATCAACTGCTATTGTAAATACAAAGATAACGAGATCAATAATGGGGTTAATGAAGCATAACATTAAGTTTTAAATATGCTTTAAATGTTCATCACTGTCTTAAGTGGCCCTAAAAAACAAGGTGGAAATTTTTGATCAAGTGCTTTGCATTTTTGTCGATGATGAAACTTATACTTTGGTAAACATCACGCTGAGTCTGGTTTGTAATGCAATACTAATTAAATTGACTGCTTTCTTAAAATGCTTTTCGTTTATGCGAGCAACGTGGCGGGTAAAAACTGGACGGATTTGAATGAATTGTGATGAAAATATTCGTACCTACTCTAGACCGCCTACCTACACCTACATTAACCTTCTGGTCCAACTAAACTGTAATGAAAAATTAATTCTACTTAAACATGTTCGTTTTTACATACAAATATGTTTTATCAATAGGTACACGACGACGAGGTATACGAGAAATTACTAGTCATATTTTTGGCTCATCCAGGCGGAATCCACAGAATTTATTGAAAAAATCGATATAAAAGTAACAGCAGGGACATTATTAATTGTATTTGCAATCGTATTATATAAGAGATACAGGAATGTAGGGAGGTATTGTGTTGCAAATGGATGGCGTCGGTGACTCGGCGCCTGCCGGCGGTCATATTTGTGTGAGGGATAATTGCGCTTGGAGTTTATCCGAAAGACTTGCTGTCCCGGGGCTCATTAAACACAAGCAGATTGTAATTAATTGACGCAAGAGAAGGCTCCTGGAAAACTTTTGAGGCGTACGTGCTATAAATAATTATCTTTTCTTTTCTTAGAAAGATTAGACACCGACTGATGGGTATAATCTTAGATTCAACTTTATTTGTGGTTGATTTACTTAACGTTCGAAATACGCTCTAATCTCCATGAAGTAAACTATTGCAACTCCAAAACCGTTAAACATTTATATGTATAAATTACTAGCTTCTGCCCACGACTTCGTCTGCGTAGAATTATACATATAAACCTTCCTCTTGAATCACTCAATCTATTAAAAAAAACCGCATCAAAATTCGTTGCATAGAGATCTAAAGCATACAATAGGGACAGACAGACATAAAGCGGAAAGCGACTTTCTTTTATACTAAGTATGTAGTGATAGTAAACCGTGAAAGGGCATAATAACGATCGCAATGCAATGATTAAAGGTGAATGTTTACAACAAAAAAAATAGATGAAAAAAAATCTAGACACGCGGGAGCGTGTCAGCCAAGTTCAATAAGTATTTCCTTATTTTCATTTATTTAGCAAAATCTTGCTATCTGTACTCATGGTATTTCAAAATTCGCTTCATGCAGAAGTGGAAGTGGGAGTACACACATCTTTAAGCTCAGCCTACTAATAATGATAATACTTCCGCTATAAGTAGCTTTATTAATATTATTTTTACAGTAAGTTTACAAAAAAAAACTTACCTTAGCAAACCTATAAAAATTGAGTACTGGATGTTCCGATTCTCAAGTCTAGTTGTAACTAGGTGCTTGAGAACAACTATCAAATCTGCTTTGATTTAATATTTGGTTTGGATGGTAAACTACTTCGAATTAATTAAGAACTGTGACACACTAGGTACTACGAAGGTCATGTAATTTGTTACACATTGTTTTTCAAAGAGCCAATATCTGTTTTTTTAACTATGAAACGTTTAAGTACACGATGTAAGTATGTTGCTATACCACATATATACGAGTAGGTACTTTATCCTCAATAATATTAAAGAAAACGCAATAATGCAAAATACACACCTACAGATAATCCTGACACTTAAAAAGACAAAACACAAAAGTAATCAACCTAGTTTTAAATCTATACAATAATTATTAATAATAATATAATGTTAAATTTACCTGATTAGCAATAGTATCGTGCATGGTTCCGAAGCATGTAATTAATAGTTAAAGGTAGTAACAACCAACTGATTGCGACAACAAACAACGCACAACTGACTGCAAATGAGTCGATCTTGTTCTCTTGGATATAGGAGTGTGGACTGACTATCGGCGCCCACTCGCCGGCCGCGACGGCATGCAAAAATATCACATACACTGAGTGTCGGATGATTAGAGAATGAGAATGCTTGTTCAGAGCGAGTGATGTATGCGATGACTAGAAGGATTCCGTGCGTGGTGCGGAGCGCGGGTGCGGGTGCGCGCGCGCAACGCGGTGACGCAGCTCCGCCCGGGGAGGTTGCCTCACCATCTGCACATTTATGATTTATGATTTTTAAAACAATAGATAAAACAGAAATTATCAGAAACGTTTTAGTAGAGACGTAGCTTTAAAATATTAAGATTTCTGCGTAGGGTTCCAGCTTGTTTTTTATTGTTCAATAATTTTGCTTGCTGTATATTCAACTCCAAGACCCTGTTGACGATTGTTGACTGTACATGATTATTAAGATTGAAGGCCGGAAGGTTATAGTAAAATCGCCCCCCGGCTGAATTTAAATTATTGTTATGCACGTTTGTTTGTTTTATTATAAGATACTAGCTTTTTCCCGCGACTTCGTCCGCGTAAAATAATTTATTGACAAATAGCTTTTGCCCGCATTTCACAAAGTAGGTGGATCTTGGGATCCAATTAAATTTGTTTAAATTAAAATAAATTAAGTACCTGCCTGTAACTAACTACATTAAGTGTCATTTTAATTTAATTTGACTTAGTTTAAGTGCCGGAAGGTGTTTGCCTCGCTTCACTCGCTCAGGCGATTGCAGAATTTTCTTCCTCTATCGGCCACAATTACGCTTGCTCAGTCACTTTTGCTCCCCTTACTGGACTATGGTGACATTTGTTACCTGGATCTTGCTGAGGGGCTGCTTGACAGGCTTGGTCGCCTCCAGAATGTGTGTATCCGATACATTTTTGGGCTTCGTAAGTACGATCACGTGTCTCATTACCGCGCTCAGCTGAAATGGTTGCCTATCAGGGACCGCAGGAACATCCATATTCTGTCATTGTTTTTCAATTCTCTCTAATCCTTCAGCTCCGATATACCTTTCCGAACGTTTCAGCTACTTGTCTGTTGGTAGTCAACATCGATTGCGATCCAACTCTAATCTACTTTTGGCCTGTCCTTCTTCCTCTTCCAAAACTTATTCCAAATCCTTTACTGTACACTCGACTAGGCTGTGGCATCGCTTACCAACCTCCATCAGGCAATCTCCCTCCATAGTGTCGTTCAGGGAAGGTTTGAAGAAGATGTGGCTCGCACCATCTTCTTAAATTAATGTTAAATATTCCTTTGTTTATTGTGCTCTTTATTTATTTTATGTATTATATTTTATTGTTATATATTATAGGTAGTATAAAGTAGTTTATTGACGTTAAGGTTTTATGAGTTTATGTAATACGAGTATTCGGTAAAGTTATGTAATGTGGCTCTCAGTGTTTGCAAATTTTAAACTCACTCGTCCATCCCTAATGTAATACTCCTTTCATCCACTCAAAGGTTGACTGGAAGAGATCCCTTAAAAGGATAAGACCGCCTTTGTGCATGTATCTCATTGTTTGTCAATTGTATATGTCTTGTTTATATTGCACAATAAAGAGTTTACATACATACATACATTAAATCATTATGCACAATAAACATTTGATAAACATACGAAAGTTAACAGATTTAAAGAAAGGTTAACAATGAAACGACAGACGATATCCGAAGAAGTGCACGAATTGTGCCATTATATTATAAATATGAGAATACATACGCTGGTCATAATGAGTGTGTGTGTGTGTGTGTGTGGCGCACATAGCATGGCACACATAGAGGCCACGAGATTTCCTCCGATCCGTGTACCAAAGACAGTATCAAGAGATTGTATGCATCCTTGACATGCACATCTGCATACATTATACATCGTACGAAGAATATGGATGTGTGCGGAATGTGTTCTGTACCCAAAGGGTAAAAACGGGACCCTATAACTAAGACATTACTGTCCGTCTGTCTGTCTGTCTGTCTGTCTGTTTGCCACCAGGCTGTATTTCAGGAACCGTGGTAGCTAGACAGTCGAACTTTTCACAGATGATTTATTCCTGTTGCCGTTATAACAACAAATACTAAAAATCTTACTTTTATGTCTGTACTAGCTTTACACGCCACTTCGTCCGCGTAGACTTAATTTATCTTCAATTTATTTAACACGACTTTCTTATACATATATATACATATTATATATAGATAGATAGATATACATAGATTTCTATGAAGGTAACCAATGTAAAGTGATCTCACACTACCTAGACTTTGCTCAGGAGCTCTGCTAACACTAGATTTTATGTTCACTTGCCGAATTTATAAGGAACCCTCGGTGCGCGAATCCGACTCGCTCTTGGCCGGTTTTTTTCGTAAAGAAGACAGCAAAAAGTAGAATACCTGAGCAGTTTTGTAATGTCTGTCAAAATAAATAAAGTAAAGAAGGTGAAATAAGATGCCATAGGTATAATATTGTTTAAAACATAACAGTGTCTAAAACATAAGGTTTTATTGTTTTCACGAGAAACAAAAGATTGTTATGGTTCATTTATCTTCAAAAGTTGTGAGTGGAGAAAGAAAGTACTATCGATCGGTTATTTCGGGGTTTACTTATTTGGAGTAACATTGAGGAAATTGGTGTATTTTAAATGGTAATTACTGTATACCTGAGGGAAAATCTCTTGTAAAATATCTTTTGAGTAGATTAAGATAACTTTAACTTGTAAAAGTAGTAAGCAGCTAGTGCCAAATTTAAGTCGGTACTAAGTAATAAGTAAATATTGCGCTTATAAAAACTATGTGTAAAGTTCTAACTTTACCTAGCTTAAGGAAAATTCCCGTGGTAAGTTGAAAATTTACTTATAATTTGTGTAAGAGTTTAGTGGTCTTGCCGCATGGTTTTCATATCCAACCAAAACTTATTTACAGATGTTTGTTCAGGATTAAGGATTACTAAATGACTAAAAATGAAAATGAAAACTAGCTAGATCGATTTATCGCTCCCGAAACCCCCTGCATACCAAAAATCATGAAAATCGTTGGAGCCGTTTCCGACATTCACATTATATTATATACCCATATATAATATGCATAATATATACAAGAATTGTTCGTTTAAAGGTTTTAGATTAGATAGATAGATTAATTATTACAAAATTGACAACCTTTTACGGAATAACATATGAATAAATGAAATAATAAAATATGTACATATATTACAAAATCACACAAAAATGTTGTCCCGGCCTGCTTATTTAATTCAATGGTATAAGTCTATTGCTTACGGCTTATTTATCTTCTTTTCCGACAAATGTTTTTGCAGTTGGGTTTTGTTTTCAAGTTAATTTATTTATTGTATTCTATTTAGTCATACCGGCTAGAACTAGCGCCTCCCGCTGCCCGCCATCCGCTGTTAACCAACTTTAAATCGTTAAGATTCTAAATAGGCATTCAAAATACTTACCTATTCAATATTAATGAGGAAGTAGAAATCTACATTATATCAAAATTTCCGCTCATTTCACTGTCAAAACCCATTGTTTCTGCGGGGGAGGGGGGGGGGGGGGGGGGTCATTTTATCCCGCCCTTGATGCGGTTCATTCTGAACATCGATCAATGCATGTATAAAAACATTCTACCTATGATTCAAAAATCCTGTAAAACTTTTAAAGGGCTACTTAGTCAAACTAACCAACCGCGTGCTAAAATTATAGGTACATAACCCTCCTAACCCTCCTTTTGGGGTTCGCCGCAGTCGGGTAAAAAGTTCACACGTTATTAAAATACGTTAACTGCGCACATATTTGCGCAGCGAAACCTTACCCATTAGCTTTATGATAAAGGTTTGTTTTGTATCAACTGAGAAATGGTAAGAAAGAAGCGGAGGCATCTCAGCCGTCATGGGCAAACGAAATTGAATTGTTTGTAATGTGACAATTGCCGTTTCTATAGCGAGTCTCTCGGGCGCGGGCGGTGGAAACAAAGGGGAGACATGAAATCGCATCGGTTTACAAACGGCTCCTAAATAAAAGTGTACCTATCTGGCGTATTTTATAAATCTTCAGTTTATGAAAACACAGTTTCTCAGAAGTATCATTCAATACTGTTGAAAAAATTACGAGTATTAGAAGAAAATATAACCTACCGCTCTATCTAATCGAAATTTTATATTAATTTTGTTGAATTATATTTAGATTGTTACCTGTTTCGGATACTTAGTATTTTCGACTTTACTTCAAAAATCGGGTCGTGCTATAAAAACCAGGACCCTGGACAAAGTACAATCAATGTATCAGAACAATTTATTGATAGAGATCTATTTATAGGTAGGGACCTACCAAAGGACGCCGCACTAAAATTGAAAAAAAAAGATGAGGTCTCTAGGGGGAATAATACCGTCTGCGAGGCAATACCATCTACCTAAGCCTGTGCGAATTCTATGCGCCTTTGCTGATACAGACGTTAAAGAAGCATTAGGTATGTACTTACTTACTTTCGAATTTCTCTAAATAACAGATGGAATGTTGTCTATGACTATAATAAAAAATTTGAAGTTTAGTCATGTAACGAACTTGAAACGGAAGTTTGAGTCTACCATTACGGTTTGAGTGGCGACCTATTGTCAAAATGTAATGAAACTAAATTCGTTAGGCTGCTTATTTTTTATTATTATTATGTTGTTGTGAATTATGTGGTGTGTGTTATTATGTTTTGTGGTGTTCAATAATAGTAGATTGTACAACAAGAGCATAAAACAAGTCGAGGGGAAAATGGGTTTTATGAACGAGTTATACACTTCTTTTCACTTAGATTGCGAAGAAACAGAACAAAAACATTGCAAAAAAAGATTTATTAATATTAAATGTGACATTGGAACAATTCGATATACCTATTTAATGGTTTTTCCTGGAAAATTGACTGTGTTAGGAGTCAGTGTTATTTCCTCTTCACTTGACGAAATTATTGAATATTTTAATCATAAAACAGTAACAAACTGGAACATAAATCCTACTAAGAGAAAATAGGACGTTCCCGCCTGAGTTCCCGCCAATTAACTTTTTTTTCTTTTTTTTTAAACGTGATACTGCGGTAAGGTTCGTGTTCGTGTAGGCCGGTGTTGATTTATATTTTAAAAAGTTTTATTTTTCATGTACTACTTATTTGTTTCAATAATAACTTGTCATATTATAGTTACCTAGTTTTAGGTAATTACTAATTAATCAGTTTAATAGACCGCAGATTATAGTAAAAAAAAAACTTTAAAAAATAAACAAAATATGCTGTTGTAAAGTTTTAGTGATTGTTTGTGGCTGTTGGCACCCGATTGTCTTGGTCTTAGACGAAGATTTTACTTTATGCACAAGAGCATAAAATGCCATTTTATGCAGCCTACCTCCAGCATAAAGCCGAACTTTTTGAGCATGAGACGTGAAAAGAGTATTTGTATTGTATTGTATTGTATGTGGAAATGTTTCTTTCTATCTACCTATTATAGGGAAAGTTGTCGGTTGTCGACAAAAATAAATTGATTTTTAGTAAACAACTAATAATGACAGCGGAATTTTATTTTTATTAATTTACCTACTTAGGCAACTTGTAGGCAATGGCTGTTGTTGGCACAAAGTTATAAGAAACCGTTCATGAAAGGAAACCGCATTTCATGTACATGAATTAAAACGACATTGTGATCACATGTTTCCTTTACGTTTTGTATTTTAAAAATGACTTAACTACCTACGACAGACGAGAGTAAATTACTAAAATACCTGTGGTAATTTACGAGGCTAAGAATAGTAACGCGTAAAGCTCTTTGTCTCTCTTATGGCTGTTGTTGTGGCCCTAAGATTAATGAGCTCTGCCAAATACATTGTTTGTATTGTGGTAGTTGTACAATGTGCATAGGCTATTCGCTGGTCGCGGCCTGTGGAATCTTTAATGTGGAGCTGAGCAGGAGCAGTGGCGCGCGAGCGCGACGGGCGGCCGCGGGCGGGGAGGGCGGAAAGGCCGGGCGGGCGTTCAGGCCCGGCCGCCCGCCCTCCACTCTTTCGGAAGCGCGCTCTCGTGCTGCCGCCCGCACCCGCTATAGTGCTCAACGGATACCAGCCCGTGGTGCTCGTGCGAAAAACTTCTCAAACTATAAAAATGTAGAAAACAACAGATACATTCTTTATTTCGGAATGTATAAATAATCGGAGTAGAATTTTGCTTTTCTCGATGTCTCTTAAACATTGTGAGGCATTTAAGCTGTTGATCTCCTTATAATCGAAAACCCCGACAGTAACGAAAATGTCGCTCCTCGTAAAACTAAACCGCTTCAAGGTCCTGAAATGTAAAAATGAAAAATATGCTCGGTTGCAGTTTAGAGGTAAGTTTTAGAAATAAGAATTTTGTGATTTTTATTGTAATTTAAGCTTACATTAATATGACTAGAAACTTTAATCTATTTTCTTAAGGTTTTACACTGCACCATTAAATGACTAGAAACTTACATTAATATGACTAGAAACTTTAATCTATTTTCTTAAGGTTTTACACTGCTCCATTAAATTCGTTGAATTTATGTAGGTAGTAGCATTTCAGAGTTTTTTTTGTTTCTTTTTTTAACTCGTGGGAACACGACCGCAACTTTAATACAATCAACTAACTTTGAGGTGGTCATTTCTAACGTAAGTATGTAAATTAAATTGGTTCAAAAAATATCACTATTATTTTGCGAAGAGATAAAATCACTAAACATACCTATATTAGCCGTTCAAGTACCAATTAATAAAATGACTAAACTATTTGTTAACCGATGGTTAAGTATATTTAATAATAACTTCATACGACGATTTTGTTAAAGCCAAATAACTTTCTGGTGGAATGTGGTTCAGGCTTTATTCTTTTTTTTGGCGAGTGTACCTACTACTTCTTTAAAGGTAAATATGAATAATAAAGTTATGGCAGCGTTTCGATTTTTTTGATGAAGATCAATTATTATTATCTTGTGTTAGACTTAACTGAATAAATTACAATAAGTATTTTATTTTATATTAATGACACAATTGCGAATGTAATTTCTATTGTGCCTTCAGTATTCTTTATAACTTTATAAAAGTGTAACTTCTGCTGTGGTTTTAAAGAGGTAGAGACAAAGGCCTCTTTTGACGCGAGAAAATAATACGTTTCCACAAAATAAAGGGACGGGTCTTTGTGCAATCGAAGCTATAGGGAAAAGCTTGAATAAATAAATAGTAAATTTTTAAAAAATATATATATTGGGTTTGCTGTCGATCGGGGTTTGTTTGTCATCCCTCGTACACGTACTCGTACTACTCGTATAGCAACAAGTGAAGGCCCGCGGCCGCGCTGGGGAGCTGGCGGCGCCGCGTGACGTCACGCCGTGCCGCGCCGCGCGCCGCTCGCCGCACGCCGCACCGCACCCGCAGGCCGCAGCTGTTTCGCGGCTCTTTGTTATGTGTTTCGCTTTGATGCTGTCGTCATTGTTTGACTTTCTGTTGAAACATGTTAAATCCTTTTCATTATCATCTATTATCCGCATATAATAAATAAGTAGCTCTTTAAATCTTGTAAATAAACAATGTTGCCGAATGACCCATTAACAACTCCTCATGAAAATGCTACTTCTGCGTGGGCTACCTATTTACACCGAGGAGCGTAAATAACGGGTCACTTCCCATATAAAGTTGCATGAACGATAGGTACAGTCCGTGAGCCCCTAGAGTGACATCGGGTTTCGGGTACGATTAGCCGACTCAAGTATCAAAACCATAAGAGTGAGTGAGACAGCAAGACGGACCCGAAGGTCTTTTTAAATGCTATCGCACTGTAACTCGTTATTTTTTGCGTCAGCAAATTTAGTTATATAACTATTATGTAGAATGACAATGTTTTGTTAAATTTATATTATTTGGTGTCTCGTAACGTCTGTGAAGACGTAATGTCATTTCCGGAGCAAAAGCGACTAAGTAATTAGGTATCTTCACTTCTAAATGGCATAAATCTCATCTAAGCTTAGGACCGTATTCAGTTATAGGAGCATTCGAGGAAATGTGCACATACTGCCTGCGAAGCAATTTATATTTGATTTTTCAGTAAAGTGTTTTTCTCAAAAGTGGGTCAGAGGATTTTATTGCACGTTGCGTATTTTATGATATATTCGTTAAAATTAAATACAAATTACAAGTAGAGTCCTTGGCTGAATGGGTGAAGCTTTTGCCCTAGTACCTATCTAATGTTTTTATTAAAAAAGAATTGGCGGCAATTCGGATATTGACATGTTGTTGATGGCAATTGCAACCTATTACAACAAAATATCAATAGTGTTGTCATCTTCTTTTTCGCTTCCTGATGAATTCAATAAATACATAGTCAGCTTCGGTGCAAATAAGTCAGTCCTTCAGTCAAGGACGATTCACCAGCACCTTAAAACCAAACAACCAGTGTATCTTGCCCGTCTTCACTTATGGAATGGAAACCACCACACTGACAGAGAAGTCTGAAGAGAAACTCCGTGTTGCACAGAGAGCAATGGAGAGGTCTATGCTCGGGATAACTGTCCTGCATCGAAAAAGGAATGAGTGGATCAAACGAGTCACAAAAGTTCGAGACGTGGTGGAAGAGGTCGAGAGGAATAAGTGGAGATGGGCAGGGCACATTGCCAGGATGAACCACGATCGTTGGGCGAGGAGAACACTCGAGTGGAGACCTCGTGAAAACACTCGTAGTAGAGGGAGACCACCAATGAGGTGGAAGGACGATATCTGCCGACAGGCGGGTGGAGGATGGATGCGTATGGCTGTCGATCGCCAGGCGTGGAGACATGGAGAGGAGGCCTATGTCCGAAGACGGACGAACTAAGGGCTGCTGTGGATGGATGGATGGATTGATGGATACAGTCAGCGTCATATAGTATGAAACATCAAAAAGTTCGCCGCACCATAATATTTCTATGGTGTAACGAACTATTTGGCCGACTTGGATGCTTCAAACAAAGTATATGACGCAGACTGTATAACGAATACCTACATACAAATCACGTCTTTATCCCTTATAGCCCTCAGGGTCTTGGCCTTAGCACAACAACGAATATTACAACTAATACTTTAATAATAATGGTGCCCCCCTTATATAGGTGCGTAGAAATAATTACAAGTTTCTCAGAATAATTGGTATTTTGAGCTTCATATTGCAACAGAAACTAGAAAAAAATACCTACTAATTATATTATTTATCAGTACTGTTATTTTTCCACTTGTAGTTTATTACTGGTACTTTATTATGCAAAAGAAATATACAAGTTATGGGTTGAATTTACTTAAATACTGTTAGCTTGTACTTAGATACTTGTGTATTTGTGTCCTGTACTTTATTATGCTACATAAAAGTACAAGTTACAACCAAAATCACTAATAATAGTATTAGCTTGCACTTTGTTATGCAATAGGCCCCTGATGTAATTTGTAATTTTTTAAAATTAACGTATCCGAGACATTTATTTTGTTTTGACAAAAACTTTCACTAAGCTCTCAGCAAACAGTTCGTCGCCGTAATGCGAGCGAGCCAAATGTGTTTCTCGTGTCGGCAGCAAATCACGAAGTTTGCAAGTTTCAGCGGAGAGCTTCATTTCTAAATATTATTTACTAATTAGAGTAAGTATACTTTATTTGAGACTTACTATATTGTTATGGTTTATTATTTTATCTTCCTATTTTATCATTAACTAGCTGTTGCCCGCGACTTCGTCTGCAAAGAATTCGTTTATCGCTATCCCGCGGGAACTACGCAATTTTCCGGGATAAAAAGTAGCTTATGTGTTATTCCAAATCATAAACTATGTCTGTTCCAAATTTTATCCAGATCCGTTAAGCCGTACTGGCGTGAAAGAGTAACAAACATCCATACATCCATACATCCATACTTACAAACTTTCGCCTTTATAATAGTAGTAGGATATTATCGGGTGAAATTTGACTTCGCAAGTTTTTAATACCTATTATAGAAAATCGTTACACTGTAAAGTAACGAGGGAGGATAGAAATAGAAAATAGGTACCGTTAAAGGCGAGTACCAAGTGATTAGAGAAATAGGTATATGTTGGTAGGTTATGGTGCCATCTCTATATTGTTATATCGGAGTGGCTAGGTACCTAAGGTAGGTATAACTTTAGTCATATCGTTCCACGAGGGAGGATAAGTAGATTATCAATTACACACGAGTTATTCCGGCAACAAATTCTTAGCAAGAATAGCCGGGATGGCGGTTTTTCTAGTCATTACACCAAATACACACATATACCGGAACCGGAAGAGATCCCATAAGCAGCAGGTAAAATAACTTAAATATGGAGGCATACGGACAGACGGAGAGACAACAACAATGGAACTGTAGCATTTCTGTATGTATAATTACATACAAACGGATAACTCACGTATAAAAGTCGAGTGATGCTCGACATGTTTCTGACTAGTTCGTAGTCTCTCCTAGGTATAATAGTCTACAGAACCCTGCCCTGGTTTGGACAGAGTACTTACTTTATTTTGAATTGACAACGTTTCCGCGAAGCGCGCTACATCGTTTTAAAAACAATTTAACGCTGACAGATAGGGTATTACCACGATAGGGACGCCCTTTTTTTGTTTAGACGTTTTTATTTTGAGGGTTCCGTAGCTAAAGTGGCAAATACCCTTGAGCTCCATGCTGTCCGTCTGTCTGTCTGTCTGTTGGTCTGTCCGTATATTAGTGCTCACATTTGACTCGGAAATTACCCACCGATAAAATTTTGCAGGTGTCTTTCATAAACCGCCACGTACAACATATTTAGTGTTTCTGAAGTATAAATCTCAAAGAAATGCAAGCGTGTCTACGCCCTTAATGTTTTTAAAATATTACGAAATATATTTAGTAACTTTAACGGATAAAGTCAGGTTTTAGCCGACTAAAAAGTCGGAGGAGGTTCTCAATTCTACGCATGTGTATATATATATATATATATATATATATATGTCGGAGCGTCGTCACAATGATTAGACTTATGATAGTTAAAGAGATGTACTTTGTAGTTGCGAAAATTCGTTAATTGTACTTTGTTGAATGTACCCTCATAAGTTATTGCTTTTACGAAACGTCAAGCTATGACAGCTGTTTGCTGGCTAAAAAAAAAATAAAAAAAAATCCTGGAAATGTTCAAACATGTTTAAAAACATGCCTGTTTATTGCTCTTTCTTTTAAGGTTCACTTCACTCATTCACATTGCTTGCTCAATCTGAGATAAAAAGTAAAAACCAAACTCGGGGAGCACTTAAATATTGTTTCATTTGGTCCAATACACATTAAACTATCCGAAATAAAAGATTTTGTTTACAAATTAACGCTCATTGGCGGAATATTGACTCCTTTTTATCAAATTCTGGGTATTTTCATAATATTTCTAAATAGTCAAGTTTAAAAAAAAAAACAAATTTCGGCTAAGACATGTATGGCACAAAATGTTCAAAAATACCTCAGCTATCACCCCCTTAAAGCTTTGCACCTGGCTACCAAACACCCTGTATTTGTTCATGATTACATTTGTGAAGTTTGACCACAATATATATATATATAATGTGAATATATTTATGTCTATTTTTGATTTTTAGAGTCAATAATACCAAATTACTATTTTTTATGAAGCACAAGTGGCACACAGGACTTAATATACAAACTTTAAAACTTGAATTGATTTCATGAGGTTATTATTTAAACATGGAAGAATTAAATTAATCAGATACCAATCCTCCTAATTACCTACTCAAGATATTAATAGAACGTCAACACATTGTATTTCATTACCATAAGTGGAAAGGCGTTAACCTGAATGGAAGATTAAATCGATATCAATTCAGTTATTACACAGGATTGCGATGTAGAATAGAAATATGATCGCTTTTTATTATGATATAGTATAGACTAAATATCAGTCGGACCTATCTGATTACTATCGGTTATTAATGTACTTTTTATTTATTTCCCGCTATAAAGAAAATTTAGCTTACACTTTGGCAGAACCCAGAGCTAATAATTTAAAAAGCCCAACTACATGAAATGTATTTACAGGTACAAAAATGGCCAAGGTAGAGCCGTGGTCGCACCTACTGTATAACTACTGTGTGTGTACAGTAGGTGCCAAAAACACCTCCATTAAACAGATATGGTGGGTATACTGGGTGTTGCGACCATGGCTCTACCTTGACGATTTTTGTACCCATGCATTTCTGGTTTTCTGTCTGATTTATTGTCTTGTTTTACGTAGTCGGCTAGTGTTCTTTTTTATAATTCCTCTCTGTTTTCCGAGCGGAATGATACTTATATGTATACCTTCTAGCTTTTGCCCGCGACCTCGTCCGCGCAGAATCAAAATTCGCGGAAAAACTACTTCCTCTCTCCCATCGAAAAGGGACAAAAACCTGAGCCTGAGGCCAGGCTAAGACCGGCCTAAACAGTTCTATTATTTTTTAACCCGTCCTTTTGTTCTGACGGAAATTCTAAAAATCCCTTATAGCACCTACGTGATCCTCAAAGTACCTACACGTTTACTAAATAAATACTAACTCTATATTTTCTATCCCGTCCTTTTATGCCCTAGCAAAATTGAAAAATCCCTTCGTAGTGCACTTCTTTGATCATAAAATTGCAGTAACAAAGACAACAATAACTAAGTACAAAATAACTAAGACTAAACAGAAGAAAAAAGTTTCTTATTGAAATTGTAACCGCATTGTAGATAACAATACCGTGTTTATTTCCATTACAGCGACATCTATCGTCAATATGAAACGGTATGATTGCAGAAAAGAATTGATTTAAATTGGATAAATTATTATTTTTAACTATTGCATGATATATAATATATTTTTAGGATGTCAATAAACTCTACATTAAATAAATAAATAAAAACAGGCTTAAAATCACATCAAAATATGACAACTCGTGCCATTTGTTGTTCAATAGATAAAACCCTTATTATATTAAAGTACCTTTACATAGTTTTACACACACAACTGTTCCTTGTTCCATGAACGCGCTAATGTGATCACATTTCAAATTTCTAGGACAACTGGAAGTACCTACCCCAACTTCAACTTCTTTAAAATGGGTTTAGTTAATTAAGACAGAGTTAAGGCGCTACGGTGGAATACACAAACCTACATACATAGACTGCCAAAATCAGTACTCTTCTTTTTGGCTTCACCGTAGTCGGGTAAAAAATAGATCTGTTGTTTTAAGAATGACGGACCCTAACACTAAGTCCCTACGCCTCCGTCCCGCTGTCATAGCACATCTCGTGAATAACGTACTTGTTATATAATATACATATAACTTTGAACATAATATACCAACTACTTACTAAAAAGAAAATAAGGGCCACTTCAGTCTTGGCTTGTACTCTTATACATATATAAGGCGAAATATTTTAAGTGGTCCGAAGTATACCTTTGCTACTTTTTTATGGAGAGGGAATTTTTATGGATGCCCAAAGAAACAGGGATGCCTAGGGGTATGTGGGGCAAACTAAAAACTCTCCAGCGTAGCCCTCAGTCCGGTGTGGTGTGACGGGAACGCAGTGGCATGCCACGAGTTTTTCACCACTAACGCCACCGGTTAGGCCCCGGCTTCCGCCAGGACCGCGCCAAGAAGGGGAGTACGTAAATGCATGGAGTATTTGTATGTATGTATGTATAACTCTTTATTGTACTTAAAACACATTAATTTTTCAGGTATGAGATAAATAGATGTATAAAGGCGAACTTCACACAACATACACATATATATATAGTTACCATTATGAAATTACACGAAAAGGATCCTAAAAAATGAAGAAATATTTGAAAATATTATGAAAATAATTTTAGCTTTTTTTTCCAGGTTCCACAAAACATTCTTCCTTGCTGGTGGATAACGAGGAAATAATTTTTGTGAATGAGGTAAGTGTCGAATGCGGACACACCCTGTAATTATGTACTGGGGTAGGAAGCGTGCGCGATAGCCCAATTATTTTGATTTGGTAGGACTGTTTAATAATGAGTGACGGGGCGCGGAGCCCCGCTGCCCCAGCAGCGGCCCGCGGGCGGCAGCCTACTTCGCGCAGGGTCAAGGGCGCGCGATCTGTCTTACATAACTTAGTTTCCGGGTCAGAATCCATTACCCGGGCAATTCCAAACCGACTGTGTAAAGTCGACAAGACAAAAGCAATCTCGTCTTATCTTGTGCATCTCACTTAATTTATTGAATAATAAGAGACTCGTCTCCAATTAGTGCTATTCTTATTGCCTCCGTGCTATTAATTCGACGCTTCTGCAAGGGCATTCATAATGGTATTCTGCTCTCATGTCTCGTTTTTATGAAAATGTCTAGTTCAGGTGATAATGATAATAGTGATTACCATTACCTGCTATGGGTGGTGTAGCGGTATAGCACGCAGCACGGGATGATGAGGATCCGGGTTCGATTCCCGGCCATAGCTTTACTTTTCGGATTTTTCTGAGTTTTAATTTTATGTTTATGTTTATGTTTAGGTATGTTTATTTGATCATTCAATATAAAATTACATCATCACTTAAAATTAAATGTCAAAGAATTCATATTGAAATCGTCAGCTCAGAATAAATATGTCAATAATTAAAAATTAAAATAATATAATAGGTATAACAACAAGTAAACTAAAATAAAGATATTTTCTCCATTATGGGTCGTCATAGGTAACATACAATTTAAATACAAATGAAAAACATGTCATAAAATGGAAATTAACATTAAAATAAACAAAAATAATATAAAAATATGGAGAACTAGGTTAAAATGTCAAATGTCAAATGTTTTCAGTGTCGTTTGGAAATTTTATTACATCAACGACTAACTACCGCAATACGGCGATGTATTTAGGTATCTATGGTGGTTTTAATATTGATAGCTGTTGCCCGTGACTTCGTCCGCGAAAAATCTATTTATCGCCATACCGCGGTATTAACTACCTACCTACTCAATTTTCAGGGATAAAAAATAGCTTATGTGTGATTCCATTATATATATTTGTCGTTGCCAAATTACATCCAGATTTGTCCAGCTGTTCGGGCGTGAAAGAGTAATAAACATACATACATCACACTCAAACTTTCACATTTTTAGGGTTCCGTACCTGAAAAGGAAAAAACGGAACCCTTATAGGATCACTTTGTTGTCCGTCCGTCTGTCAAGAGCCTTTTTCTCAGGAACGCGTGGAGGTATCAAGCTGAAATTTATATCAAGTACTCAGGTTTACTGCCCCTTATAGCTGTGAAAAAATCAAACTTCTAAGCCAACGCAATCAAAAGATACAGCCGTTTATGCCGCAAATTTCCGCAAATTTTCGACTCTCAAGGGAATCAAAACCTACAGGGTACTTCCTGTAAACGCAGAATCTTGAAATTTGGTATGAAGGTAGGTCTTATAGCACAGATTAAGGAATAATTGCGAAAACCGTATATATGTATATATCAGTGACCAATATAAGTATTTACATATAAACATTTTGCTTTAGACCAGGGCTCTGCTTACACTGGTTTATAGATATTTATGGATAATGATACGGAACCCTCGGTGCGCGAGTCCAACTCGCACTTGGCCGGTTTTTTAGTACTAGTATGGTGTACTGCCGGTAGGTACAGAATGGACTCAGAAGGCAAAAAATAGGAAACGATGGCGACAGTTGGACGAGGCCTATACTCGGGAAGGGACCACGTCTTCTTGAATACTATACGCATTTAATATTTTACTTTTTTATATATTTGTAAGGCATGGAAATAAAGGCTATATTATTATTATTCTAAGGTGTACTTGAAGAAGTAAAGAGCTAAATTAAAAACTGGCTAAGTTGGTGTTGGACCACGCATAATAGAGGGTTGCTAAGTTGGTGTTGGACCACGCATAACAGAGGGTTGCTAAGTTGGTGTTGGACCACGCATAACAGAGGGTTGCTAAGTTGGTGTTGGACCAGGCATAACAGAGGATTGCTAAGTTGGTGTTGGACCACGCATAACATAGGGTTGCTAAGTTGGTGTTGGACCAGGCATAACAGTCGGTTGTTATGTTGGTGTTGGACCAGCACGCATAACAGAGGGTTGCTAAGAGCCTAGTTGAATTTGTTTTGTTTTGTTAGTATACCATTGCGTAAACGAACATTCATAATTTTTGGACATTATGTCTGCAACATTATAAAAGATTCGTTTATTAAACTACATAATTTTCATTAGGGAATGGGCGAAAATCTTAGGAATTATCTATAGGCAATGCGGCTAGCAACCCTGGCCTTAAGGTCTTGTTACCTTTACCTTTGGCTCTGTCTACCCCGTAACGGATATAGACATGATTTGTGTGTGTATGGATGTGTATGTAATTTTCATTGAAGGTATTTACTTACTGCAAATTTGATTCTCTTGATTTTCCCTAATTTTTGACGTCACGGTTTGTTGACTATCAAATTACCATAGGAATAAAATACCTACCACCCTTGGTTGCTTGTATGGAGTGCCCCCTTCAGAATCCTTACAGAAATACGTATAGTGATTAACAAAGTATAATACCCCTAACCTACCTTCAAATTTTCACTTGCATAGACCTTAACTGCGTAGTTTTCAAGTAAAATGCATGTGACTACGGACAGACAGACGGACAGAACGAAACTATAAGGGTTCCGCTTTTGCCATTTTAGCTACGGAACCCTAAAAACGAATTGTACTGAATATAAGGGCCGCTTGCGCGATCTAGTAGAAGTTAAATCATTAAACCTGGATTAATATTTAGTTAGCTGGGAGTTATGTACTATACATTATGTACACTAAATTAATCCTAAACCGCGCAAGCCCGCCAAAGTGTATAGTCCTATAAGTTGATATAAAGGGCTGATCGATCTGGATCATATTTGGCATACAAATAAATATTTTAGTCTGGAATATCACACAGGCTACGTTTTATCCCGGAAAATTGCTCGGTTCCCGCGGGATAGCGATAAATGAATTTTATTCTTTGCAGACGAAGTTGCAGCTAGTAGGTATCAAATAAAAAGTTCTCTTCCAAGCGCGTATATCGTGACGGAGGACACGCACACTACCACTACCACTTTCCCAGTTTTTACGGAATTGCCCAAGGAAAAAGAAGTGTTCTTTAAGTGATCCTGTATATTTACATCTACTTTCTAAAATACTAGCTTTTACCCGCGACTTCGTCCGCGTAGACTTAATTTATTTTCAACTAACTAAGCCATTTCCGAGTATAAAAATATCAAAATTATATAAAAAAGTCATTCGATTTCTCGACAAAGATTTCTAGTGATAGAGCCACTTTAAAGGAAATGTACTGATCTCTTATTTTCTACCCCGTTTGCAAGTCACTTGGGGAGTTGGGGATCTAGTCGCACAACCCGTTCATAAGTGACATCTCCTACTCATAAACTTAACTGAGCCTACCTACAAACTGCCTCCGTCCCAAATTTCGGGTTTCTATACCGGCCACATTGATAGCATTATAATGAAAAAAAATATATATATATATATATATCCTATTACCTATTCCTGGTTGTCAGCTACCTCCACACCAATTTTCAGCCAAATCAGTGCAGCCGTTCTCGAGTTACAATAATAGTGTAACTAGCACGACTTTCTTTTATATATGTAGATAGATATTACTATACCTACCTACATAATCTACTATACATCTTACTAATATTATAAATGCGAAAGTATGGATGGATGGATGGATGGATGGATGTTTGTTTGTTACTCAATCACGCCAGAACGGTCCAACGGATCTGAATGAAATTCGGCACATAGATAGAGAAAAGTCTGGAATAGCACATAGGCTACTTTTTTCCCGGAAAATTGCGTAGTTCCCGCGGGATAGCGATAAACGAATTATTTGCAGACGAAGTCGCTGGCAACAGCTAGTATCTTATAAATATAACTTATTATAGTATCCAAATGCTGGGCAACTAGGCCTCTTATCTTGACCTTCACAACTCCGAGATCTGGCGCAATTCCTGGCAATAATTTGTTTGCAAAATTTAATTTTAATTTCCGTTTAGTCACTGGCAACAATCTCGTTCGGTATGTCAAGCTTTGCTTGAATAAGGAACAGGCGTCGCCGCGACGTTTTCTCTTTACGCCGCGACGTGATGGTTCCGCTTTGATACTCGTAGGTCTGTATACATTATATCGAATGATTTTTGAAGTATCATGTCAGCACTATAAGGCTAATTAATTTAAAGTAGCTTAGAGAATGATACTATTGTTTTCATTGTCGCTTATACAATTACTGATATGCACGAGTGAATTCTTAAGTTGAACGTTCAGGGGAGTTGCCATGACATCTTAATGCAATGACGATTCAGTTTGGGTTCGCTCGTTGTTCAGATCGATACTAAAAATAAGAGCTAAAACCTGAATTGAGCCCGTCTGAACCTGAACTGAGGGCCTATACTATATAGCATGACGTCTTAATGCGATTCAATTATGATTCAATTTTACGTTTTAGGTGTCATGACACTTCCAGTATGGATCAGTATTAGAGCGATTCAACTTTGGTTCGGAATAGAATCGTATTATGATGTCATCTAAGGCCCTAGGAAACTAGGTATTAGGTATGTTTCATTTCTTTGTTTGTCAGTTCAATGTCTGTACAAAACTATTTAATTTATCAATTAAGGAGAAACATACTTGGACATTGAACATATTGTATAATATATTTTTGTCTGTTCATTGACAGTCTTAACGGTCGCCTAGAGCTATCTATAGCGAAGGATATTTTATGTCAGTATCCGTAATACAAATACCTAGCTACTCGCTTAGGTTTAGGTAGCTACAGAACATGCTGTCAAAACAGCAGCAGAGATAATTGGAACGCGGGGCGTGTAGCTATCTGTCCGTATAATTGGCAGAGCCGCCCTGATTGCAGGGCTGATACAGACCTAACATAACAAGCAGAAAGGGCGAGCGGGTAGCCCTCTCGTAAAAGTCACAACGGAATTACCCAATATTTGATGAACCTATAGTAAATCATTTAATGTGGTTTAAGTTCTAGATTAGGATTAAATCATATTAAAAAACCAGTCGAGCGCGAGTCAGACTTTTATTTATTTATTTATTTTGACGTGACAACGTCTTATAAATTGGTTTGCCGGGTGACACTTCAAGAAACTGCGTTACGCTCCGCTCACGTTATGCGCTCACAATGAGAGCGAGTGAGAGGCACGCGTCCCTTCCACTCGGGCATGGTTAGCCCGCCTAAGAGCGAGAGAGACAGACATAAAAAGTGAAAGGCACGCGTCCCTTCCACTCGAGCACAGTTAGTGTTAAATATAATTCTTTGTATAAATAAATGTTTTAAATTGTTACTATTATTTCATCCTTCTTCCTACTATACGAATGAATATTCACATTAAAATTATTTTACCACTCAAAGTCGTTGTCACGTAAAACTTTCGCCCGTATACCGACTTTACAGGCAACCAATTTTTTTTATTAGATTGTAATGTCATGTACATTTATATTAATAGGTGTTAAGCATAAATTAGTCGGTCCATGACGCCCTGCAAGGGCACACAATAACAATTTATCACTAAAATCTAGGAATACAAAATATAAATGACAATAGTTAATAAGTTAATTTAAATCATGCAATTGTATCGTATTCATTAAATTAAATTTAAATTCGCTAATATTTATGTCAAGGAGTTTTATAAAAAAAAATAAAGACAATTAAATAAAAGGTGTAAAATGAAATAGGTAAAATCCGCATTACATTCCTATCTAAACTGTTATGATTTTCGCCATCCCTCGATGGGCTTTTACCAAGGATCTGCTATTTGCGTGGGAACATAAGCTAGTGGGCCGTGTACATTCTATGTTATAATTATTTGCTCCCAAACTAGCATGAAGTTAGATATATGTACTTATTTCATGCCAAAACAAGCAATTTACATAAGGATTGTCGAGAAGCATAAGCAAAAAAATTAACACCCAATAAGATAAAATGAAAATTGAGACAATGAAGTTTAGTGTCACCGCAAAATAAAATTAAAATGTCAAGATTAAAAATACTTAATAACAATTACAAGACAAAAAATAAAATTCAGTACTAGTGAAAGGAAATCAAAAAACTTTTGTAAAAATCCAATCAAGATACATAATCTGTCTAATTACAAACAATAAAATGTATCTAAGTTTGAAGTTAAAAAAGTTATTTTTCATAAATAAATACAAGAATAACTTGTTTGCACATTTTTGTATTTTTTCCTTTAATTATCACAGCACAAGTCTATTTATTGCTTCTTAATAAATTGCACGATTTTAGGTCAATAGGAAGTGATCAATATATATTGACACCCACGCCTTTGTATAAAAATAGGTACACTTCAAAAAGGTTTGTAAGGTATCTTTTGATTACCTTATATTAAAGATTTTAATGTTACTTTTATCCTTTTAGAATCGAAAGCATAAAAAGGCGATTTTAATAAGAAGACGAGGTTTTATGACTAGCTGCGTAAGGGTCCAAAAGGAAATCCTCGATTGTTTCAAGAACACGTTGACATGGTATTAACATGACACCTACAAACAAACGTGACTATTTAGAGCCTTATACGGGACGTGACGGTTATGGTGCCGTTTGCTAACAAATAGGATTTGTTGTGAAGGCGAACGAAACAAGAGTTCTTTGAATATTTACGAGCAGGCGCCAGCAGCAGCGGGGCCCGCCCGAGACGGCTTACAGCGGCACGGTACTTATAATAACATACGGATTCTATCATAGTGAATATATGGAGGTATATGTTTTTTGATGAGATCGCAAAACGACACGCCTTACTGTTACATAAGTAAACAAACATTTCGCGTAATTTTCCAAAATATGCTTAGGTACACTTTTGATGAACGGATAGCTTAGTAATTTAATTAATGACACTGAATAAGAAGCTTTAGGTTCCGGGTCCTAATTCCGGTAGGGGCCGGCACTTCTATGAAGATTTTTTGTGCTACGTGAGCCACCATATAATTACATAGGTACTTATACTCGTAGAGTACAATACAAATACTCTTTATTGCACACAATAAATCAGTACCTACCTACTATATTACAGAAATAAGAAAACAAGTCAAACAATAGTCGGTATTTTCGTTTAAAAGTGATACTTACCAGTCAACCAATAAGATGAAGAAATAAATTGGAGACACAATAGGCATGTAGATGACGAAAACCAATAGACAGGAGAAACGAAAAAGTAATAAAATAATAAAACTAACAAATATAATACATATAAATAAAATATACCTATACAAACATACCAAACCTATATACATGAGGTACATAGGATTATTGTAAAATACTTAAATAAGTGAACATCTCAGCAAATGGCTGGGTCAGTTTGGCTAAATAGCCCTGGGGCCCGATTTTTGAAAGCACATGTGTGAAAATACCACTCGAAAGTGGTGAAAAATTGTGCTGAATTTGAAATACGAGTAGCTTAGAAGATACTTACGGCTCTCATTAATCATATGGACTAGTCAAAAATTAGATTAGAGCCGTAGTTTTGAAGATATAAACAGATTTATACCACTTTCGAGTGGTACTTTCGAGTGATGTGCTTTCAAAAATCGGTCCGCTGTAAATGTTTTTCAGGGGCCCGATTTTTCAAAGCACATTTGTGAAAATACCACTCTAAAGTGGTGAAAAATTGTGCTGAATTTGAAATACGAGTAGCTTAGAAGATACTTACGGGTCACATTAATCATGTGGACTAGTAAAAAATTTGATTAGAGCCGTAGTTTTGAAGATATAAACAGATTTACACCACTTTCGAGTGGTACTTTCGAGTGATGTGCTTGCAAAAATCGGGGTCCAGGGGCCGTACCATGACGTCTTAATGCGTTTCAGTTTAGGTGCGCTCGCTGTCAGATTCATACTAAAAGTGACAGCTAAAACTTGAACTGAGTCGGAATTAGGACGTCATGGTAAGGCCCCAAGACTTTAGAACCATAATCAACAAAATGTTTCCATATATTGACCGACGTTCACAGTGAACCGCGTCAAGCTCGGGGATTTTTGAATCGAAAATTTGAATGAAAAGTCTTTGTAGGGGTGTTCAGTAAAACTAACCCAACTGGCTGACATATTTCGGAAAAATTGTGCGAGACCTTGGTATACTATACTAGGTAAGTGTTATACGCCTGTTGCCTTGCCAATTAGTACGTACTACCCATAGCTTGCTTGCATAACTTTGCTTAGTTTCACACACAATTAGTGTAAAATTGTTATCCGCGGCATTTAGGTATTTATTTTATTTTTATTAACCCAAACAATTACAGGAAGGAATTTGGATTGATGCATCATTCGACGTTACAGATGTACCTAGTGCAAAAATGATTTTCCATGATCATCGTTGAATCCCATGCGGTTTACAATTTTAACGACACTTGATTAAGGTTCTTATTTAATTTTATAACAATGACAGCTGCATGACTGCATGACATACACGACTTTAATGTCACTAAAGTGAAAACCAGGTAAAATTCAATGAAATGTCGTGGGAAAAACTTTATGCACTACACCTGTAGCTCTATGTTATATTTAGTTATAGGTATAGGTAATTCTTACAATACTATAAACTTTTGAATAATAATATAAACTGTTTAATTAACGTCAATTCCTATTGGAACATACAAAAATCAGCACACTGAATAAATAAATATCATGTAGGTGTGTGTTATAAACAGTGGCGTAGCTAGCATGGATGGGTGGCACCCGGTGTGGATATCGTAGGTGTCATCCCAAAAATCAATTATTTCCGTTATGCAACATACCACAGTTTTGATTTTATAATTTTTCATTTACTACTGATGTTCACAGTCGGGTGTCACCCCTAAGCGGGAGACACCTCCACCCCCCGCCCCCTAGCTACGCCACTGGTTATAAATTGCACTAAATTCAAAAGCAGCTAATTAAAAGGTACCTACGTTAAGAGAGTGTAAGATAGATCTGTTACAATTCATTTAAATCAAATTAGAGATTTAAACGTTAACGACTAAGTACTACTTCATTACTCGTAGTACCTACGTGAAGAAAATTAAATTACCTACTGTTTTTGACTGCAAAGGCGCCGCGTAACGTTTCTCACGAAGATACAAAGACTACCCCGGCTTATGTCTCGTTGCGTTGCACACTCGGTAGAAATTCGCCTTCAGAATAGAAAGCAGTCTCACGTCGATGACTTAAAGCAACTTAAAGCTCTTCCTAGCTAGCACGTGGCTCTCTTTGTGCATAAGTGCTCGACTTGAAGGAATATTATGTAATGTTGGTGGTTGTCGTCAGCGGTTCGAGTGGGCGGTGTCGCGGGCTGTGGGCGCGGGCGAGGTGCTGACGCTGCAGCTGCTGGCGCGCGGGCGCTGGGGCGCGCCGCGCGTGCTGGGCGTGTACCGGCTCGGCCTGCAGATCCTCGTCGCTGACGGACAACTCTCCATCACCGACACCTTGGTTGACGAGAGAAACAAACCCGTACCGGTAAGTAGGTACTCATCTAACATGACGTCGCGCTGCGAAATATCTAATTTAACTTGAAACCTAATTATAATTCCTTACATAGAAAGAACCATTGTACTTTTTAATTTCAAGTTTTTAGTAGGTATACTGATGAAACCATTTTTTCATCGGTAAAAAAGCCACGGTGGGCTGAGGAAGCAATCGACAACAATAAAATATGTCTTTTTTGAAAGCCTTTGGTTGTACTTGAACATTCACCATTTTATAACTATAATAACAACTTATTCGTATAATAATATATAATTCTAATTCAGTGGCCATCTTGAGATGTAACAGCTGCCTGAAAAAACCATTAATGACTAAATCACAATGCAACACACCTTTCTAAATCCTCAACGCGTCCTAACCCCGCGCAATGTTCACTAGACTCTTTGGAAGACATCGAGATCGTTCGTATATTTTTTATATTTTCTTATATCACTCAAATAATGAATTCCCTAGATATTTTAGTATTTTGCTAAAGTGCCTAATGTTTCTTTACTCATTATAACTCTGGAGGTAAATGAACATAACACCTGATGCCCGATAAAAATGTTCATTATTATTCGAATTGCAGGGACAACTTTAATAAAAAACTTATTTTTCAGTGACAACGAAACTCAGTCAGTGTATATAAATATAATAGTAGATTGTATGCAATACTTGTTTCGATAAAATTACTAGCAGCAGTCGATATTTCGGCTGGCAATAACGCGTAGTTCAAAGCACCTAGTGTAAAAATAAAAATTGTCATATGGTAACACTAACACTATCATCTTAACGTCATTCGCTATTTCGCGCATAATACGCAACGGACATTATTTTTCCATCTCAAAATTCTCCATAGAAAAATTAAGGAATTAGAGTGTGGTAATATGCCGAAGAGAAAGAGAGAAAATGATAAAGAGGAATAGAAATGAAAAACAAAGATTGAAAGGTTGGAAAGGCGCCTAGAAAGGTACCGGTTGAAAGACAAGTCTGCGCCGGCACCGACGGCGCCGCCGCCGACAACATCGACAATAGATAATAACAATGGATGTAGGTAAGTATTATACTAATTTGAATACGTGAGCATCTTCAAATACAAGAAAATAACTCCGGTACTGTTGGTGTCCTTTTATACGCCATTTTATGGTGTACAAAATCACAACGCACGTTGTGCGTCTTGTGCATTCCCGTTGGGAATGAAAAGCCAGCAATCAGCAATCAGGCTTCTACCTCACCAAGCAGAACCTCAATTAAATCATTATCACGTTGTGATTTATGATTGTCTAATATTTTCGTTGAAAATGTTTTCTATGCACTTCCCGTGCTAAGACGGCTAACTTAAACAACGTAAGGGTTGTATTTACTTTACATACTCCGTTGGAGAATGTATATATGAACCGTTGGAACATATACTTATATACTATGCCATCTCTAAGTACTGTTCTGCTCTAAACGTAAGGGTGATTTTAGTGGACATTATACACCCACCTATGTATATCGCCCTGCACTGCGTTTTTACTTTTAGTATAAAAGACATGAGTTTTTATAAATTTTTTACTTGGTGCATTCCAGCCCCAGAAGTACCAGAAACAGTTGAGAATGAGTACTTTGAAACATTATCAATCCCAGAGGTGGAAGAGGTTATAGATGAAGGCACAGATACCCTTCCAAATGAAGTGTTAATGGCCCTGGGGGAAGAGAACTCCCAGGAGAAGGGATATGGACCAAATATTCACAGTGATATCACTAAAAGGATGGATGGTATCCTCATGAAAGGGTTGCCAAAAGAGCAGAAGGAAACATTATCAAAAAACTTACTGATACCAGCAAACATCCAGCTCTTGGATGCACCCAAATTAAACAATGAGCTAAATGCAATATTAAGCTCCTCAACAAAAACCAGAGACAAGCTGCTAGAAGGAAGGCAACAAGATCTGGGTCTAGCGGGAGCTGCAGTTTTGTATACCATCCATAAGTTGTCAAGAGATGATTCGGACAAGATTGATATGATCAAGACTTTAGGAGACGCATCCCGGCTACTGTGCAACCTTCATTATGAATATACTAACATGCGTAAGAAGCTAATATCCCCACCCCTTGACAAGAGCTTGTGCCTGAATTTAAAAGAAAATACTCGGTCCGACTTTTTATATACTAAATTGGAGGACACGGTGAAATCACTGGCAGCCATTAAAAGAGCCAGCAATGTTCTTAAGCCAAAACCTCAACCACAAGCAGGTTCATCGGGTTCAAAAAACTACTATCAACCCTCTCGACGCCCAACGCAAGGGCCCCCAGCGAGGGGACCAGCTCGAGGGGGACACCATCAGCCTCAGCCACGCTACCAGCTTCGCCCAGCAGCGAGGGGCCAGGGCCGTCGGCTACCTCCACCAGCAGGCAGAGGTCGTGCCAGATACCCTTAGAGGTAAAATTTAGTGGTAGACTAAGCTCTTTTTACTTTTGCTGGAAAAAGATTACTAATGATCCAATAATTTTACAGTGGGTAAAAGGTTACTCCATACCTCTGTTATCTAACCCACATCAGAAGAACATACCTCCTAACATTGTAAATAAGTCTGACAAATGCATACTTTCCGCTGAAATCATAAAACTTTTAGAACTTGGTGCTGTATCTAAATGTAAACCAGTACCCCATCAGTTTTTATCAAGTATCTTTACTGTACCTAAATCTGATGGAACTCACAGATTTATTTTGAATTTAAAGCAGTTTAATAAATTTGTTGAAGTTACTCACTTCAAGTTAGAAGACATCAGAACTCTTTGTAAACTTTTGTCAAGAGGAGATTTTATGTGCACAATTGACTTAAAAAACGCATATTATTTGTTAGGTATTCATAAAGACCATAAAAAATATTTGAGATTCATCTTTGATAATTGTACATATGAATTCAACTGTTTACCTTTTGGGTTGGCCTCCGCACCAATGACTTTCACAAAGCTTCTTAAACCTGTTATGGAGTGCTTAAGAAAACAAGGTATAAGATTAGTTATTTATCTAGACGACCTAGTATGCATTGAATCAACTTATATTGAATGTCTAAACAATACAAGGACTACAACAGATCTCTTAGAGTGCCTAGGCTTTATTATAAATACAGACAAGAGTTGTGTTGTTCCATCCAACGTACAGGAATATTTAGGATTCATTATTAACTCAAATAATTTGACATTAAGCCCAACAGTTAAAAAGAGAAATAAGATATTAGTAATGGTAAATAAATTTTTAAAAATGGAAAATTGTTCAATTAGAAATTTTGCTCAATTACTGGGAAATTTAGTATCTGTTTGTATGGCTGTCTCGTATGGCTTTGTATACACTAAGACAATGGAAAGAGCAAAATTTTTAGCTTTACAAGAATCTGATGACAATTTTGATCAAATGATGACAATAAGTAATGACATTAAATCAGACTTACAATGGTGGAAAGCTAATATTACTCATGGGTTGTGTGGAATAAAGCAATACAACTTTTGTTTGGAAATATTTAGCGATGCAAGTGGATCTGGTTGGGGTAGTTTTTGTAATGGGAAAAAGGCAAGAGGTTTTTGGTCGGAACAAGAAAAATGCTACCACATAAACCAGTTAGAGCTATTGGCCGCCTTTTTCGCATTGCAATGTTTTGCCAGCAATTTAGAGAAATGTGAAATATTACTTAGAATAGATAACACAACTGCAATTTCCTACATCAATCGCATGGGAGGTGTCCAATTCCCGGTCTAAATAATTTGGCAAAACGTATTTGGCAGTGGTGTGAGACCAGAAAGCTTTGGATTTTTGCATCTTATATAAAATCAAAAGATAACACTGATGCAGATTTTCAATCTCGTTATTCTAAAATAGATACTGAATGGGAGTTATGTCATACTGCTTTTCAAAAAATTGTCAGTATGTTCGGAGCTCCACATATTGATCTGTTTGCTTCACGAACAAACACAAAGTGCAAAGATTATATATCATGGCACAGAGATCCCTTTGCGAATAACATAGACGCATTCACTATAAAATGGACTCAGTATTTTTTCTATGCTTTCCCACCTTTTTGTTTACTATCGAAGGTCATTCAAAAAATTAAAAATGATGAAGCGTTCGGTATAGTAGTTTATCCAATTTGGCCATCACAACCTTGGTATCCTTTGCTAACTTCATTAATTGTATCTGATGTTATAACTTTTGGCCCATCTGAAAGTCTCCTTACTTCTCCTTTCAGAACATCACACCCAATGCACTCGAAGCTTATCCTGGGGGCGTGTGTCTTATCAGACAGGCGTTTAGCAGAAGGATGATAGCAGAAAGTGGGATTGATGTTATGATGGCATCTCTATCTGCTAATAGCATTAAACAATATAGTAGCTGTCTTAAATATTGGTGGCAATACTGCAAATCTAACAACGTGGATGTATTCCATAGCTCAGTCCCTACTGTAATATCATATTTATCAGTTATTTATCATAAAGGAGCATCTTATCAGACCTTAAATTGCCATCGATCATCTCTCTCACTTATATTAGGTTCTCATGTCGGTACGGACGACAGAGTCAAGCGTTGGTTTAAAGGCATCTTTAAATTACGACCCAATAAACCTAAATATGAAAATATATGGGATCCATCAGTTGTATTATCTTATATCAAACATTGGTACCCATTAGATAATTTAAATTTGGAAAAAATTACCAAAAAAACTGCTATGCTGCTAGCACTTACTACCGGTCAAAGGGTACAAAGTTTGTTTTATATTAGAATTAATAATATAAGATTGAATGTGGATGGTGCTGAAGTAATAATAACTGATATTTTAAAGACTACAGCTCCAGGTCACCCACCTCCAAAGATTTATTTGCCATATTTTAGAGAACAACCACAGATTTGCCCTGCCACAACACTGTCAGCTTATATTAATGTGACTAAGGAATTTAGACATGTTGACAAGTCTAATGACCATTTATTCTTGACCTTCAAAAGCCCTCACGTCTCAGCCACCACTCAGACTATTAGCCGGTGGCTGAAACAAGTGATGGCTGACAGTGGTGTGAATGTGTCAGTTTTTTCATCACATTCTACTCGGCACGCATCTACCTCATGCGCACACCGTGGAGGTTTTACTGTGGACAGCATTTTAAAAGCTGTCGGCTGGTCCAGTAGATCCTCAACGTTCGCAAGACATTATAATAGACCTTTGGTAAATGATACTAGCGAACAAGCGCAATTTGCAAGAGCTGTGTGCGCAACAACTCATACATAATACATAAATTAAAATAAAAATAAATAAATAATAGGCGGTGAATCTGCTTATTTATTATAATACTTTTTACCTGTTTGTTAATGTAACTTGTTACATTTTAATTTTTAACATAGTGTTGATTGAGTTTTTATATGTTAAAAGTATTAAATACTGTTTAAATAACAGAGAATTGTTATGTTAAGTTTGAAGTTGACTGATGTTGTTTTGTTTCCTAGAAGGATTAATTTTATTTGTTATCAATAGTCTGGTTGATGACTATTCTATCTTGTTAATAATAATAAAGATGTTGATTTGATACATAGGAGTCTATTTAAATACTCTAAACATCTGCTAGTAATTTTATCGAAACAAGTATTGCATACAATTGTAGGGTTAAACGAACTTACCTGAAGTGAAGTTCTACCCTGATTGTATGCTATACTTGTTTCGATAATAATAATATCCCACCCACACCGATAAGTTATGTAAAAACTTATTTCCCGGTTATGAGTTTGAAGTACCTATTGTAGAGTAGTTTGACTACCACCATGGAAATGAATCGATGATATGGGTGGAAAATGCTATCCCACTATATCATCAGATTCATGGCTATAAACTAAATGACGTTAAGATGATAGTGTTAGTGTTACCATATGACAATTTTTATTTTTACACTAGGTGCTTTGAACTACGCGTTATTGCCAGCCGAAATATCGACTGCTGCTAGTAATTTTATCGAAACAAGTATAGCATACAATCAGGGTAGAACTTCACTTCAGGTAAGTTCGTTTAACCCTACAATTGTTCAAGAAGGGACAAACAAGCCATAATGACACGAGATGTTTAGCCACCCGAGCTCATCGAGCGAGGGTGGCTATAATAGTTAGAGTCATTATGGTTGTTTAGTCTCGCGTTAAGCACTCTACTTTTCTATATATAGGTAGTTCGAGTATTTGTTGCATCCCGGCACAAAACATTTTTTTATAAATATCCATTGTTTGTTACAGTTTTATACTTTGAATTTGCTTTTATTTCTAATGTTTGTAAGTAGATTAAGTAAGAATGTAATGTTATGTTGTAGATGTGACAGTGACGGCTTGACAGTTACCGTAAAAACTTTTTTTATTTAATTTTTGTGGCAAACATTTAATGCCCGAATCTGACTAAAAACCCGGTCGTTAGATCAAACAAAGGTCAAAAGTACTTTTACAAAAATATCTTTAATCGTAAAGTATTTTTGAAATCGGACAAGATGAATCGGTTATTTGATGGTTTTCCTCCAAATGATTTTCGAATTAGAGCACACCTACTAAAAAAAATTAACAATGCCAATGTACGCTCAATACGAGTAATGGACATAATACTTGTATGATAACATAAAACATAAACATAAAACCTTCGATGGACGAGTAGTTTGCAATCAATTCCAAAGCCACAAACCTTGAGGAAGCCGGCTTCGACCAACGCTTTGGTTATTTACACCAAATACTATATCACAAAATCAAAATCAAAATTGTTTATTTCATAACTACATGCATACATTTATGATGTAGGGGATGGAGCCGCCCTGTAAGCAAACAATGCCTGTATTGGGAAAAATACATCAATATATATACATCAATTCATTTAATTTCACAATAAGTACATAAATAAGTTCCGTATAAAAAACCTAAGTAGCCGCTAAATGAGCATCAATTTTGAAGAACAACTGAAAGCCCTTTATTTTTATTCGTCGCCGAGGCGCGCGGCAATGGACTATGGACCAGCACCAGTCAGCCACCAACAGCGAAGAAGATTGAAACTAAAAAATATTACTATCCAAAATACTTGCACAATATTCAAATGGCAAAAAAAATGTTCTGCGGTTTTTTTTCGTAAAGTGAAGCTTTGAATTCTTGCATATGTAGCCAACAGATTCAAACTTTAAAACTATTTTAAAACTATTTGGACCATGCATAATATAAAATGTTTTTTTTTTCTTTCTTTCTTTATATAATTAAATAGATACATATTCGTAATCATGAATCGTGTTTCACGAAATTAAATCGTTATTTTTAAGGGTTCCGTACCCAAAGGGTAAAAACGGGACCCTATTACTAAGACTTTGCTGTCCGTCCGTCTGTCACCAGGCTGTATCTCAAGAACCGTAATAGCTAGACAGTTGTAATTTGCACAGATTATGTATTTTTATTGTGGCTACAACAGCAAATACTAAAGTGAAAATAATAATAATAATTAAGGGGGGCTCCAATACAACAAAAGAGTTGTTGGCGTTTTTTGCTGTATCTCATGAACCGTAATAGAAAGGAGGTTAAAATTTTCACAGATGTTATATTTTTATTGCCACAATAATAACAAATACTAAAATAAAATAAAAATAATATTTAAGAGGGGCTTCCATACAACAAAATATATTTTTTTTACCGTTTTTAACGCTGGAAATAATTAAGTACCAATTATTAAGGTTATATATTTACTTACTTTAAAAATAAATAGTTAAAATAAAATAAGAACAGTATTTAGGATGGTATCCCATGCAACAAACGTGCAACAAACGTGTATTTTTAAAGATATATTTCTGGTACGGAACCCTTCGTGCGCGAGTCCGACTCGCACTTGGCCGGTTTTTTAACACCTATTTTTGCATAGTTTGTCATTTTGAGGTTATTTCCACCCCCTAAAATTTGTCTATACTTACACAATCACAAACATCATGACTGGCTGTTTAGGGGTTCCAAAGTAAATTAAAAAAAAAAACCCTATAAATCATTAAAGATCAAAAAGGAGCTAGTCCCGATATGCAGAACAGAGACTAGAGTAACATTTTTAAGAGCATGAGAAGTGAAATAGTAGATTGTATATATCATGGGAGCAAAATGATATATTGTAACAAGGGTGGCTGATGAGCGTAGCGAGGGGTTCAATCGTCCCGAGGTATTGATAATTTTGCTAACCGCGACACTACTTTTCACTTCTTCTTTGAGAAAAATGATAAAAATATTCTAAATATTATAAACGGGATATGAACCGCGATTACCTTCGCGAGTCTACCCGTGATCATGATGCATTCAACTGCGTCGAAATATCGGGTGCTCAATAAAGGTAATCGCGGTTCATAACCCGTTTGTAACATTTCGAATGAACTTAACCGTGAATCATTGAAAACTCTTATGATAAAAACAGTCATGAAACTCATTTTCACTTGAATTTGTATAATTCAATGTTGATAAGATCGAAACAAAATAAAACTTATACACCGTTTCTTCGTAAGTACGTTTTTTCTTTCGAATGAAGTTTTTTTTAATTTGTCATTTCGCGCGCTTTTTTTTTCTAGTTGTTAGGTACGTTTTTTTAATATGTGTTTATACGATATTGTATGGTGTGACAGTATAATTATTTATTTTCTTTCTAATATTAAATATAAATTGCACAAAATGTATACAAATGCTATTTAAAAGTTTGATGACGGATGGCCTAGTAAGTAGTTAGAGAATCTGACTATGAAACTTGAGGTCCCGGGTTCGATCCCCGGTAGGGGCAGATATTTGTATGAAATTTATAAGTATGTTTATCCGTTGTCTAGTGCCCATATTACAAGCTTTGCTTAGTTTGGGACTAGGTCAATTGGTGTCAATTGTCCCAAGATATTTATTTTATTTTATTTTAACTGTACCTAACAGTAACAAAAACATGACATGATTATATTATTTAGTCTGAAAAATTGTAATCAAGCACGAATGAAGAACCTAATACTTTTCAATTATGAAATCACGCTTTGTAGAGCGTGCTCCCTTTGTCCAGATTTTTCTTTCGTACTTCTGACAACTGTGTACGCTCTGGCGTGTATTATTATCTCATATATTATTTTCTTTGTTGCCTGCTATCGAAGACCAACTTGGCTTGATATCTGGTATTTATTATCTTTTGTGTGTGTCCTCATTGGTTTCACTATTACTTTATCGGCATTGAGGAGATATAATGCTTTGGTGAATAGATATTATTTTTATTTGTTACCAAAAGTAAATAAAAATAAGAACTAGAAAGATTATATTAGAAACTGGATAAATAATTTACTGAATTATTGGTGGAAAACAAAAAGGCTTTGCTAAGGCTCTATATTCAAACTATCAAAATACCTACGTCTTTATATCTTTCCTTCTTTCTACAAATTGTTATGCAAATTTACAATAAAGAGTTTTAACTTTTCATGCCCAAAAATGAGTAGGTACACAACATTTTTCGACAGATTGTTCTTGATAAGTTAGTACTATGAAAATAAAAAACAGTGATCAGAATTTCAATTTTCCCGGATTTCGCTCCATTATTTTACTATGAAAAAAATGATTAAGTGTCTTACATTATTGTAAGCAATTCTGCCCTCAAAAAGTTCAAGAATGTGTTCGGTTAAAATTTGTAGCTGTATAATTGTGTAAATAACCCGACTTTGTTTTATGTAGGTATGGGTTTCGTGCCGTGCATTGTTACTGACAATACTGTTATTTCCGAAAACGCTAGTAGTAGGTACCCATCAAAGAAAATGGCCCATTTGCAAAATATTTTTTGGGTTTTGAATGTAAGTATTTGCCGCTAATTCAATCAATCCATTAAGTAAATTATACGAGTACGCTGCTGAACGTAGCCTGACACCCAAGTATTTAGTCGTTTCTCATAAGAGGTATCTTTCGAGAATAATATGACCTTATACCGAAACTTCACATTTTCATAGTTGTAAGAGATCATTGCCCTTAGTGCTTCTTATTACTTTCAACTTAATACCCACCCCCACGCGTTCTTGAGTAGAAAGTTCTTAACAAGTTCTGTCTGACAAACGGCGAAGTGATCCCATTAGGGTTCTGTTCCTTTTTTAAGGCGCAGAACCCTAAACACTTTATCATCATAAAAGGACTCACAAAATATTTGCTTGCCTTATCCCACTACACCTTTATTATTTATTTATTAGGTATGTGATTATTTCGGTCTCTGAATGCTTTGAAATGCGCAAAGAAACAACAATAACTTCTAACGGTTCCCAATTTCTGTTATATCAAAATTGAGTTTCTCTAAGGCGCGTGGCTGGCGCGATAACTCGTGGTCAAAGAAGTAGTCATGATTTCAATTTAGTAGGAAGGTAAGGTAAGGTACCTCTAGAAGAAATAGGTAGAATTATTAGATAAGGACTTAGCTTTTAGTAACGGTCGCATTTTTGACGTAAAATGATTGCATATATTATGTATATGGCGTGAACATAAAACATGTAATCGATCATCTTTTAATATTTTGTTTTGCTGCTTTTTACTGTCGTACCGAGTACGATGTATGTACTCTACAAAATTAGTTTTTTAAAGTGGTCGTCAATACGCAATAGGTCCCACACAAATGAATGTAGGTAGGTACTGAATGCTTTAATAATCACTCATTCATAAACGATTGCTAAGCTGAAATTTAACGTTAATGTGTCGTTGTTTGTTATTTGTACATTAGCCTTTGTAACTTTATGTTGCTTTTTATAAATAAGAAAAAAAAAACAAATCTAAAATGGTACAAGACGCACGCCCGCATACCGCACTCTGGCACCCCCCACTAGGCAATACACACGGAGCAAAAAACTTCATTATTGTAATTTTGAGTGACGATTCTTTAGTAAAATATACATTTAACTGCACATATATATGTATACTGCTATATCACATAACTACATCGTATCGTAATTGACAATATTTAAAAAAATCCATAAATCGAAAACCATTGCGAGAGAAACGCTTGTAGAACACAAAAAATATTTTTTTAATTTTTGTTTTTATACAAATTTTTTTGGAAAAATTAGCAAAATATGTAAAACGTGAAATGACGTCACATAGCTGCCCCCTAGCACGCTACAATGTAGACAAATATATGTCTGTGGATAAAATATTTTGTCACGACAATTTTATCGCAGGCCCTAACATGCTATTGACTAAACATAAAATTAACCCTAGGTTTAAATTTTATCACACGACATAAAGCAGTGTTGCCAACGATTTAAAAAAAATGCATTTCGTTCAAACGCTCAGTTTGATTGCGATTTATTTTTTTAACTCTGGACTGTGTAAGTGGGCCTAAGTCATAATCATAACTTTTATGACGGTTCACATTGACTTGTGAGTCAAAATAGTCTAAAATGTTTTAAGAGCGTGCATCTCTACTGAGCTGGCAACGTCGCATTTTTGGTGATTTTTTGCGATTATTGCACAGAAAATGATTGAAGGTTTAAATGTCCGTCTGTAGTGCACTTCGTTTTGAGTGTATTAATGTGTCTAATGCAATGATAAATCGTGATGTACTTTTATTTTGCGTATTAAAGGGATAAAATACTATATCTCGTTTAATAAGGAAATAAAAGTCCATCATGATCAATTATTGCATTAGACACATTAATACACTAAAAACGAAGTGCACTACAGACGGACATTTGAAACTTTCATACATTTTCTGTGCAATAATCGCAAAAAATCACCAAAAATGCGACGTTGCCAACTCAGTAGAGATGCACCCTCTTAACCCCTTTTTACAACTGATATTGAACTTCAGAGTGGTAAAAGAATTTATTGGTCGTCTATTATAATTATTTATACTTATGAAGCCATACTACGAGTATAAATGTACATACTATACATCCACCTACATCTTCAAATACCCATACATTTGTTTATAAATATATATTATACATGTCACAATAACAATATAACTATACCAAAAGTTGGTGACAAGCCTATTTGGAAATCGTAATATAGATAAGTTATTTTTTTTGGCGCTGGCCCAACGCACTAGTTTTGACACCTGCGGCGCCGCGGGACCCGGACTGCGGCTCCCGAACTTCCCTGAACTACCTCGTACATCATTCAATTAACTAATTGTTTTTTTTTTTATATTTTACTGGAAAAAACTTAGCTGTCTAAAATAAAAATAACATCTAAAATAAAATTGTTAATAAAATGAAGGATTAGCAAGGCTGTGAGAATAACAAGGAGAATATTTATCAAGTTTTTTATATGTAAAATGTAATCTGTCTGAGCCCTGCCTACGTAATTTTATGTAGCTTTTATGATACTAATGAGCTTAATTCCTCTTTACATTCAAGTGGATTTAAAATAAATATTTTTTCAATACATTGCTCGTAAAGTAACTCTTATTCAATATTATTATGCGTGAAATAGGTAGGTACTTAGATGTATTTTCTTTCCAATCTTTAGGCATGGCACTGCATAACTCAGCTTTTTAACTTTTCATTGACACTAATTTTTGTTACTTTACGTTTTTAATTTCAGGAAAGGTATCTAAAAGCTTTGAACATTTTTATGGATAAATTTTAGGTTACAGAGATAAAATAGACCATTTTTGTATCAATAATCACGTACCTACAGGTGGTATAGGATGTTCGGTAGTTGAGTGAAGCGACTTTGAGGGATAACAATGTTATTCATAATATGTTTTTCTGTATTCACTAGTATGCCGAATCCCACAGTTATCGAGATTTGGCAAAATCGGAACCCAAAAGTTCACTTTATTTTCCATCCGTTCGTCTGTCAAGGCCCTTTTTCTCAAAAACGCGTGAAGGTATCAAACTGAAATTAACCATAAATATTTTGGTTTGCTAGTCCTTGGATTAGTGAAATATTAAACTTTTAAGTCAATGCATTCAAAACATACAATCATTACGAATAGATAAGGTGTTTTCATACAATCGCTCTCTAATTGTCTTAAAAATTCGAAATTTTGTATGAAGTACTTAGCTCATAGCAAACTTATGAAATAAATGTAAAAACTTATTTGCTTAGTAGTAGGGCTCTGCTACCACTGGATTTTTATTAACACTTGCCACATTGTTTACATGTCTATAGTAGGGGAATTATGTGAAAAACCTTACTTTTTTGATAAAAGTATGAAACTTGGCACAGTTATTCCTTATGTCAAAATAAGCCGATTAAGATCGGTAGCCCTCGGGAGCCTACAATTATCTCGTAGCGTATTAGTAAGTACCTAGTAGACTTGTACTGGCTTGTATTATACATAATATATAAACCTCCCTCTCGAATCACACTATCTACTAAAAAATCCGCATCAATATCTGTTGCGTAGTTTTAAAGATCTGAGCATACATAGGGACAGACAGACAGCGGAAAGCGACTTTATTTTATACTATGTAGTGATAGCCAGTGTCAAAGTATAAAAGACAGGTTTAAAACAATGTCTACCATTCTCATGCTGAGTGTGGCCCTTTTGGCACTTGCGGCACATGATTTGTTTTTTGAAATGTTCTTTTTTGTTTTTTATTTTATTTTTTATGTGTCGTTTTGTGTCAATAAATGTTTTATTTATTTCTTTCTTTCTTTCATTTAAAAACACTCATCAGATCATCAAGATTGATCAATATATTATTTAACTGACAAGTATCAATATCGCGTAACCGAATTATAATCATAACGTAAAAAAATTAAAGAAACGAATGCAAATCGTTAAATCGCCCGAGCAGGCCTTGTACTCCGAAATTAGATTTTTGAAGTTCGTTTTGTGCCGTTGTTACAGTAATTGTAATTAATTTGAGAGTGAGAGGGACGGTATGATACGAACTTCGAAAATCGAATTTCGGAGTAGCCCCCCAGTTAGCAGTCGGCTGTCAACCGGTGACGTGGCTACAAATACGCAGACACCGGAACAGCAACGCTACCGTTAATTAGTTTCGTTGTTATAACATGAAACCATTCACTGTGTTTACCTGCTTGGCTTAATTTTACGAAACTTTTAAATATATTTTCCTATATATGGGGGAATTTGTTTTCGGTTAAATCAATCCCATTATGAATTTGGTATTTTGAATGATAACTTTTGATTAACATCAGAATAATAATTCAGGCCTAGGTTCGTCAGCAGCGCCTTTGAGTTAATCTTTGTGTACACGGCGTCACGGCGTGTAGTTATTCCGGAGAATTAGAGCCGAGATAGTTATCTCCAAACATCTCGGCCGAGAGGGGTTGCGAGGAAGGTAGATAGGTACATTGTGTAGCGAGTGAGTTTGGCCCGCGCTGCTAGTCGCTCTGAATTTTAATGATGATAACCTCCGAGCCAGCCTGCGCGGCCGCGCTTGTCGCTGACCCATTTGTGTGACATCGGTTACACGGAACGAACCCTACGCGGTTTGGAACCCATTTCTTTTGGGGAATTAAGTAAACCGATGTCAACATTGTTAGACCTCAGCATAATGTAAAGCCAAAAACACAAACATTTACGTACATTACAGTATCGGGCATTCGACATTCAACAAATTTGTTAAAAATATTTGAATTTCTGAAGGGTTATGATTTTGTTTGTCCCAAAAAAGTGTACAGTAAGTATAATTTATTTTTTACTTGCACAGCGTGTAATTTGTTGTTAAATATTATTTACTTACTCACATAATATTACAGGTATAGTTATTTTGACGCTGTCAGTTACAACTACGCTACTGTAAAATGGCCACTTAGGTATTAGTATTCGATGTTTCAGTTAAATTATTTGATACCTACTTTGGAGCTAACTCAAGTCAACATTGCGACCACACACCTATCCTAACGAAGTTAGGTACATTATTCGCTTTGAGAATACATTCATATTAAAGCAGCATGGTACTTATTTATCTACGTCCATGTTCCTTTCCCTTGATGACGGTTATAAATCTCCCAATTTATATTGATCGTAGCTAATTCAAAATCTCGCTGTTTTACTTTCCTCGCTGGTCCTCTTTTCTTGTTATGAATATTATGTATTCGTCCATTTAATTCTATTCATTCCAAATTGCGTTCATTAGAGCTCTCTCTGGCAAACAGGTACGGCAAAACGAGTTTCGGCGTCACAATAACTTAAGATAGTTACCCTCATTAATAAGCAATACTATTATAATAAACCAAGAACTGGGCTAAATCGAGCACATTTTTTCTTTGAAAATTTGTGTTGTTGAAATAGTACATTACTGCAGAGGCCGGGAAAGAAAGGCTTGCAGGCTGAGTAACGTACTATATAGACGACCGAGCTTTGCGAGGCCGGATAGGAGTACGAAGCCTGCTGCCGGGAAATTGCAATTCGTGAATGAATATATAGTTTGACGGACGACGCGTAGCGGAGTCCGTTAATAAATAGGATTCCACGAATTACCGTTTCCGCCGAGGCATGTATAGTGCTTTTCTCTAATAATGCGAGGAAATAAAATAAAATGTTAAAATATTCCACTAACTTGGAATTGAACAAAATTGTCGCAATGTTCTACTCCCGCAACAGTACGTAGATACTTGTAATTTCCCATTTTTCGTCTGATAACGCCATTTCATTCGAAAGTATATATTTCCTTTTACTGTAAAATTGTAATACTTAAATCAACTAAAAGTGCAAATTTAAACGTTAATAAAGCTATTTAAAATTACATTACATTAAAAAATCAGACAACTTTTACTTTTTTTCCACAGAATCTGATCTTTAGTTAAGAAAAAAAAAACCATTTAAGACACTTTTAATCGCGCTGGTTCCATACGAGCATTTGGCTGTCTGTGGTGAATGATTTTAGTCATAACATATTAAAAAGTTAAATAGTTGTAAAGTAATGAAAATTTCCCGGCCGCTACAGCTGTGTTTTTTTTTCTAATGTTGCGCCAGTAACGGAGCCTTTCCTGGAAGCTGTTTTTAACAGTAAGACGCACATTTCCGAGCAAGTTGGAGAAAAAAATATTAAAAACTTGAATAAAGAACGAAAATCGACCGCCGCCGTTACAATAAGCATGAGTTCGTACAGAAGTAATCGGCATAATGACTAACAGACTTCGTACTACAATAAGTACAATAATTAAAAGGTCCAACGAGCGCATTCCGATTTTTCATTTTTTATTCTGACTCAAACGTCTATTGTCAATTACTATCATAACCTAGAATAGTACATTTCGATGCTAGTGCGGAAAGTATGCCATTACTTCACGAGTCTCGAGATATCTTGCCACGAGCCGAGAGACGAGTGAAGAATGACATTTCCGCTCGTGTATCGAACGACGATTTTCAATACAGTTGCGAAAAAAAAATATAACTCATAATAATTTGAAATAACTAATTCACAACACTTTGTCAACAAATGTCACTAACACTAAGCTTAACTTTAACAAAATGCTGTTAATTGAGCAAACCGGTAGGTTCAGTCCACAAATCTCGTCATACGCGCTTTTCATTTCAAGTAAACAAAATAAAACTCACTTAACCTCAAAAATATCGTTCCCGCCGCTCAGCCGTTCCAGTTCTACAGGCAGACTCCCTCCCAGACTCTTACCTCGACTGCTTTAACCACCGAGCGCCGCCATGACAGTCTGCTTTACCGACTCTACCCAGGCGTATCGCCCGCGTTTACTCAACAACAGTTTGAATTTGTCCGACAGATGGCGTTTAAGGTACAACTCATTTAACAGATAGTATTAATTGTAATGTCAATAAAAAATGTATCTCTGCTTCAGATAATCTCCGACATATATATAACACTTTACTACTATTATTATCTTAGTATCATTATGCTCGATTAATTGTTTATTTAAATTGTATAAAAACTACTGTTGCCTTTAGAACCACGGTTGCAGTTGGAAAAACGCCCCCACTTTGACGGGCGTTTCGGCAGCTAAAATTCCGTTCCATTCAGACACTTTAATAAGAACTGTTTTTAGGAATTCAAAATTTTATAATAATAATGATGAAGAGGCTAGTAATAAAATATAAAATCTCAATATTTTGATATTTTTACATCAATAATAGGTTTTTATTTTTATTACGTCTTGGTACAGACTAGCATTATAATAACTCTTCGGTAAGTAGTCGTGAATTGGAACAAGTACAAATTAAAAAAAAATGGAAAAGTAAATCGCACTAGTACGCAAAAACGAACTTTTCGCACGCAAAACAGCCAAAAAAGGGCACTTTTTGAGCAACTGTATTGAAAAAAATATTAATAGGTATCCGAATTTAAAGTTAAACCCGGAAAATGAAACGCCTTTTTTCGCTAGTACTACCTATTCAAATTATTTTATTGTATGTACGTCCAAAAGGTCGTTTACCACATTTTTAGTTGTCAGATATTTTAAAGAAAAAATTTTATTCCGTCAATGATACCAATTCGAACCATTTAAAAATCCATATACATTATCGCTTGCCATATTTGACTATGAGAAAATGTCGCTCAAATTTCCCTTAGGTACGAGTAGGTACGCGTCACGCCTTGTCATAATCATAACAGTCGCAATTGTCATACAAGTTACTCTAACCGAATCTATGTTAATTACAAAAATGGCAAGTAATTAGTTGGTTGCATTGTCGATTGAAAAGAAATTGAATAAGTATTGGTAATTGTTTATTTTTTGGCAAATTAGGCACCTCTATTATATTGTGATGAAATTTGGGTAAAGGAATTTTGAAAGATCAATATTGTCACCATTACTAATGGAACCCACTACTGAATTTTCAAAGTCTGAGCTTTATCGCAGTCGGGTGAAAAGGACGTCGTAATTTTGCTGTTTAAAGCAATTATATATACAATATCATTGGTTTAAAGGAGTCTCTTAACAGTTACGTACTGCGAGCGTTCCCGAGCAGAATATAGTCACTAATATCAAACATGACATTAATTAATAGAACGATCTACTGCATCCTGATCGGTTGAAATGAATTAATGCGTGTGGTTAATGTATTGATTCGTAGATAATTCATTAAAATAATTTAAATACAAGTTGGTGTTCTTTAGTTTTTAATTTGATTGATGAAGACGGTATTTAGGTATATACGATATTTCTCAGAATAATGTAGGTACAGAAAACTGGAAACTTGCTTTCAGATTTTTTTTCAAAGACTACCAAAGGACAAAACATTTACAGAGACGAAGGAACAAACATGTGTATGTCACATCATCACTCACATCGTCACTCACTTCGTCACTAACTTTCGCATTTATAATATTAGTAGGATAGGATTTTGATAGGCATCCCAGCGGGGTCGGTTTCCTTAACGATAACGAATAATTATATAATATCGCTGACACCTAAATGTTGATTGTCAATACAATACATAGTATAAAATGCAACCGATGCGTTGCACCGATGACCTTGTGAGAGTAGCGGGGAGGGATTGGATGCGAAAGGCTCAAGACCGTAGCGAGTGGCGTGCATTAGAAGAGACCTACACTCAGCATTGGGTGGATTATGGTTGAGGAAGAAGAAGAAGAAGAATAAAATAAAGTCGCTTTCCGCTGTCTGTCTGTTCCTATGTATGCTTAGATCTTTGAAACTAGATACGCAATGGATTACGATACGGTGTTTTTAATAGTAGAGTGATTCAAGAGGAAGGTTTATATGTATAATTCGCGGGCAGAAGCTAGTATATTTACATAAAAATAATTAGGTACGTAGAGGTATGAAAGTCTTTTCTATTGTCTATGTCTATTGCTCATTGTTTTCATGTGCAAAAATTACTGTTCTTATTTTTTCCCACAAGTGAAGTAAGTAATCAATATTACGAGTATACAGTGAAACCTGGATAACTGGGACTTCAAGGGACCTGCGAATTAGTCTCACTTAAAGAGGTATTCCACTTACGCAGTGTCTCAGATAGCCAGGTATAAATAAATATCTGTCTCAATTACGGAGGCTCCCATTAATAGAGGTGAAAATAAAGGTTATTTCAGTTATAGAGGTGCGATTATGAAATAAAATAACGTATTGTGGAAATACTATACATACCTACATTAGTAATTAAAAGACGGAATAAACAAAAATAATCAAAATACGTTTTTTAAATATAAACAGTATACCTATAGAAACGCAAGTAAAGATTAGAGCCTTAATTTCGACATTTAACAAATAGATGCCGATAATAGCAAAATAAAACAATTGAGGCACAACATTAGCCAAGTAGGTACGGAAATAGCGGGTAAATTTAGTAAATAAAACGAAAATGTAAATACGTACTTACTGCCATTTACAGAAGTGATAAAAAATTGTCTCAGATACAGAGGTGATTGCCAGTGAAATTCAAAGGAAACAATTTAGATAAGTATTTCCTTAAAATATAATCTCAGTAAAAGAGGTAAAATTCACTCCAAGTCCCAGTTATAGAGGTAAATATGACGATTAAATCGAAAGAACGAATCACAGATATATATAGAGGTTTGTTAGAGGTAATTAAGTGCTATGGTGTCGGGACCACAGCATGAGTTCCAGCTATGGAGGTTTCTCACTTATCCAGGTCCCACTTGACCAGGTTTCATTGTATTTAGGTATTTTAGGATTAAGTAGTGTTTGTAATTTATTTTCGCCACCCGCTGACTGGTCGCCGCCCGGTTGGGCGACCCAGGTATCGCTGGGGGGACAGTGTCCAGGCGGATTTGCGACGTCTTCAAGTCGACGACTGGCAAGTAGCTGCGCACGATCGGGACAGATGGCGTGCTCTCGTTTCGGAGGCCAAGACCCTATTTGAGTCCCTGAGCCAAGTTAGTTAGTTAGTTAGTTTGTAATTTATTTTAATGAATTTATTACAACAAAAAAAATTGTACACACAATTAATATTATAAATTAACAATTTAGATACAATTTGTTTAGGTTTTTGTTGATATGGACGTATTCTACACGGCTCCTGCCGCACTGACCGTGCCACCCAGCGACGACGGCGCGAGCCGCACCAGCGAGCCAGGCTCCATGCGGTCTGCGCTCGGCTCGGCGCCGGGCTCGCGCGGCTCGCTGGCCGGCTCGCGCAGCTCCGCCGCCTCCGACGCTGACGATGACAACGCTCTAGAGGACATACAGCGGAACATAGCTATCCTTGAACGCTCCCTCCAAAACAAGGAGACTATTGTCGATATTGAATCGGGCGACGAATCTCGTGCCCGCAGAATCAAAAGTGTCGGAAAACGTATTCTCAGGTACATAGCTATTTAAAACAGTACATATAAGTAGTCGCACCTTTTCGTTCTAAGTATATTTCTTTCTATTTACGTTTTCCTCCGTACCTGGGTGGATTTTTGACGTTGTAATTTGTGTGCCATACTACTTTAAAGTACCTACCTGTACCTACTTGTCTATCAGTTCATAGATGTTTATTCCTAGCCATAGAAAAAGCAGGTCTGTATAGGTGAAAAACTTAAGTAAATGACCTGTTGAATGTACAGAACTGATATGGGACTTAAGTCATTTTTCTAATTTGGAACGTCAATTTGTCTATTCGCACACATTGCTCACACATACGACAGGTCATTTACATCGTCACTAACTTTCGCATTTATGAAGGGTATTCTTTCACCTATATAGCGCTAACATCATGGTAAATACTCACATGCTAGTAAAACCTGAGTACCTGTCGACAAAGCAAGTAAATCGCATACCGTGCAACCCTAAAAATGAATTAATAAATGCCGGCAATTATTGCCACATAATTATTTTTTTGGTTGTAGGCCCTTACCTACCTACTATAAAGAACCACTGATAATAATTTTAAAATAGGTATATTCGATCTTACTTTTAAACGAGCAATTATTGTATGTAGGTAGGTATATATCTTGAGATCTCGAAATCGGTTTTAACTGGGTGGGCCCGCATGATAACTCTAGCCCAAGCCATCTCATTCTGAGAGGAGTCCTGTGCCCAGCGGTGGGACGTACCTATATAGGCTGGGGATGATGATAATTATATCGTTAATTTTCCTAAGCGACAGATAACATGTGTGAGCTGCACATAATACATAGTATGGTTATTTTATTTACGTAACACAACCTAGTCTGCGCGACTTTAGTCATTATCCGAATCAACCATTGTACCGAGTTTACCATTTATCATTTTAAAATGTCCAAAAAATTTTTCACTAAATGCAATCGGGTAGGTACAGAGTCTATAAAATATTCGATATTTGTTATTAATCAGGCGTGGGTTCTCGATGGGCTCGGAAAAGGTGGTGACTATATCGGAGCGCGAACGCAAGCGACCGACGACGTTGAAGAGCATGCGCAGCTTAATCCGCATGGGGCGCGGGCGGCCGCGCAGCGCCGCCGCCGACGAGGAGCGCGGCCTGCTCGAGCCGGGGCCCTCCGCTGAGCCCGAGCGGCCCTCCAGCCAGACCTCCATGTCCTCCGAAGAGCTGCTAGTCGACACGCGTTCGCCTACTGATACGCCTAAGCTCAAAAATATGTAAGTATTCATTATGTAATAAGTTCCCGGCGGAGAGTAGACTTTACTTACTAATTTATTTGCTACCCCGATATATACCTACCCGAAGTGGATCTTGGCTTCCGACACTACACTTCTCCACGCCTTGCGATCCTGAGCCAACTCTCGCTCGGAGAGTGGACAGTTATAATGATAAAGCAACCCAATTTTTTTACATATACACAATTTTTTTACATATTCGAATGACACGACAAAGTTTCACAAAATTTAAGTCTCTTCGTCGGTCCTTGTGAATCAACACGGTTTATACCTGTAGTCGTAGCGCCTTGGATACGGGCGGACCATCGGCACTGAAAGCGGCGGACTTCCAAGTGTGCGTGACGGTGATCGAGGCGCGGCAGCTGGCCGGCCTCAACATGGACCCCGTGGTCTGCGTGCAGGTCGGCGACAGCCGCAAGTACACCAGCGTCAAGGAGAGCACCAACTGCCCCTACTACAATGAGGTGGTTATATTTTGTCTTCTCTTGTACTTTTACATCAATCTGTAATTTATCAAACTCTACGCCAAAAGGCTCTACTTTGTCTATGATACTCGCTACTGAACTGAAATTTTCATTGTATTTTTATCAGAAGTATTACTTTCCGATTTTTGTTTTCATTTTATCGGTTTTCTCGTTAGAAATTATATTTTCTGACTTGTAATTAAATTTCACTGAAACAAGATCACAAAGAAGAAAAGTGCTTTTAGCTTTACTTTTCCGATTTTTCTTGGAGTTCTAATTTTAATTTTCATCATAATAAGTAAGAAGTATTGCTGAAAAAATATGGCTTATATTTATAGTTTCACTGTGCCCGTCCGTCTGTCTGTTTGCTGTCCGCGGCTTAGCTCAGATTCTTAGTAGGTAGGTAGGTACTAGAAAGCTTGTAACTTGGCATGGGTGTACAGGGGCCTTACCATGACGTCCTAATTCCGACTCAGTACTAGTTTTAGCTGTCAATTAGTATAGATCTGACAGCAAGCAAACCTAAACTGAATCGAATAAAGACGTCATGGTAAGGCCCCGGTACATATATTAACTACGCCGACAAAGTGGTAAAATAAAATCTTCTCTTTTTTTCCCATAGTGTAGGGTGTCGTTGGAAAGTTCGTTCAAAATATTGTGGGTGTGGGAGAACCATTTTTCAATTCACGGATCCGTTTTCGAAATATTAAGCCTTAAAGTTCTAATTATCTTTTGGTAGTACGAGTAGTATTATAAATCATGAAATCTAAAGGAAAACTGTCACGGCTAGGTTGGTTTTACTATTTAATAGTCAACCAACTTATAAAATGTACTTGAAACCGAGAGCAATGCTCATATATCGAATAAAAATGAAAAATAATAATTAAGTAGGTATGTTCATAATATCCGCCTATTGTGACAGGTAAAACTACTACATCATGCGCGTGTCACAACGAGCACTAGGCCAGTTTTTTTTTGTTCAATTTAGTAATTGAAATGATTGACGGAGACGGTATTTCATTCACTAAACTAAACTATTAATAAGAAAATGGTTACTAACTGTTGCTGTTGTTTACAATAATTCATAATTTGTCGTTGGTTATTTTTCCATTCTAGTATTTTTACTCGTAGATAAAGTATTATCAATCATTACAATAATAACTTTGGTAGATTTGGGTCTACAAAGCACCTACCAAATTGTGTATTATAATTTTGGCTGTTAGTTTTTTCTTATAAGTATATCTAATAAAATTAAACTTTTACGATTAATTTAAGTGATTGACTGATTTTCCGCTTTGTAATGGACATGCCCAACTATGGGAGACCACAAGCTGAAGAAGAAGAAGGAGAATGCAAAATAGATATGATAATATCAACTTTAAAGAAGTGTAAAACGACAATCTAGAAGTTCTAAATTGAAATCAGTGTACCGACATGTAAATATAACTACTTACTTAAAGGAAAAAGAAATGCCCTGCGTACCTTTTACTCACGCTCGACGTCTGCCTTCCAAAATTGTTTCTTTGCCAAAGTCGACCGGGTAGGTAGGTGGTATTCGGATTGGTGAGAATGAACGAAAGCAAAACTGCGCGACATTCGGCCTTTTGTGTAGCAGAACATTTCAAAGCCCACACGAAATAACTGGGGTTCACTTTCGTATTCACTCAGAATTCCTCGTCATTTATTATGGCATTATCCTAAGCTAATATTTGTGCGGGTAGATTCACTTGTAATTGTGAGTATATTTTATTACTTTGACTTTCGAAATATTTACATTGCGGTTGTTGTTAGGTATTACTTTTCAAAAACACCTTAGTGAATACACTTTTAAATAAATGTTGTGATAATTTTATTATTAATGGTCATAATATAATGTTAATGTATAATGAAACTTCAGTTCGGTTAGATAAGTATAGGTACTAGTAAGTAGACACCTAGTTTAGCGACACGCACGTTTTTCCGAAGAGCAGCATTAACTTTTTTTTTTATGTGTGAATAGGATAAAAAAAGTATAAATGAAACACAGTCGAACATAGAACCTACTCCTTTTTTTGAAGTCGGTTAAAAAGGCCTCGCATAGCGCGCTTGTTTTTGATTTAAAGTAGGTACGTGTGCATGGAATTGATAATTACATTTTGGTTTCAGTACTTTGTCTTCGATTTCCACATGCCTCCGATAATGCTGTTTGATAAGATCATCACGCTGTCGGTGAGTTTTAACCTACTCTATAAAAGCTTTACATAATTAGCAATGCGAAAAATGTGCGACGCAATATGCAAATCCCATTTGTGTTAAGTCTCAGTTAATTTTCATGTCGCGGCAGTTTCCATGAATTAATTACTTAGTTATTCTGACCCATGAAGCAGGTGGAACAGGTAGAATGTTATTAATACGTAGGTACCTACTTACATACCTATACCAGAGGCGAGTAAATTGCTATTATTAACATTCTGCCACCACATTTTAACTCCACTGTGATTAGCACGCTTAATACATACAATATTCAGGGGGTAATTTTATTAAAATATCGGTACAATTTTTTTTAAATACATACCTAATAAATATTTATGTAGGTACGAACTCAACTTTTTTATTGTTTTAAATGGTTTACTTTCTTATTATAACTTTTACGAATATGGAATCATGTCTAATATTATTTTATGCAACATTTTATATAAGAGGGGTCAAAAAAGGCGAGTGGTGTGGGTTACGACGTGAACATAGCGTTTCCTCACGATGTTTTTCACCGAAAAGCTCATGGCAAAATTCGAATGTAATTTCGCACGTAGACTCATCCACAACCTTCTGCTTGAGCGGCCTCAGGTCAAACCACTACGATACCACGGCTTTTTTATATGACAATATTATACATAGAATTATCCAAAGTCTTATGAGATTTATGAGTGTTTTTATAGTGGTGCTCGTGATTAAATAAATCACAGGTATTATAGTACAAAAAACTATTAAAGGTGCTTATTATAAAAGTCTTAATGCCTTTTGAAATTAAATAAGAGAAAAGTTACATACGATCAAGTTCGGTGAAGAAATATACATATATTTGAAGTGTGGGCTCATTCTAAACGCGTAGGGAAGAGGCAGTCCACCCGCTGGCTCACCTGTCTTGCGCCTGTCCTAAACGGTAATGTTTCGCAAGGGTTGACTCGGGGGATATAAGTGTGTCGATCACTTATTCATTGCATACCGTGTTACTTGTTCTTGTTTTAAATAGACGAACAGGTATTAAAATTATACACACATCACGTATTTGTATTTGTACCTAATCAAGGTATTATTGTGCTCGATGGTTTTATTAGATAGGATTTTTTTTATATGCAAAGCTAATAAAGTAAAGGACCATAAATCCGTGAACTACTAGTGCTATTTAAAATGCATAAAATAATAATCAGATAGCGTTACCAACGTTACTTGAAATTTAATTAATGCCATCAACTGCGGCAGCTCAACTTCAGCGCGATATCACACGACGTAGACAATTTCAACAATGACACAAAGTACTCGGAAATAGAAACAGGAAAAATATTTATTTGTGTCGTGACACAAAAAAAGCATAAAGCAAAATTAGGGAGCAAAGTTATGCGAGGGCGGTGCATTGAATCCAGATTGTAGCGCAGGATTCTACAATAGAACCCTGAGCGTTGCGAAGGATTCTACAATAGAAAACCCAGCGTTGCGAGGGATTCTCAATTAGAATCCTGAGCGCTGAGCATAATGAGGGATTCAAGTGTTAACACCCAAGACGAAAATAATTTTGCTCCCTAGTTGCTCATTCAACTTTTCACATCGAGAATTAAGAAACTAGAAAATAAAAACAAAACAAAACATATATATTTCGCACAGGCTTGGTTATCTTGCACGTAAGTAGCGGAGTAGCAAGGTAAATATTTTATGTTCATAAAAACAATTCTAAATATAATTAAAGAGCAACCTGCATCGAAAATGGCGTGGTTGTACAATTATCATCTTTAAAAAAATTGCATTTAAAAAAACACTGCACACAAAAAAACAGCCTTGAACAGCCTTGAACAGAAAATTTGCACATTGATCCCTCTTTCTCATCAGGTAGCAAAAGTTACTTTTCTGAATGAGAGGTGTGAATTTTTTTTATTCCCACTTCAAAATATAAATTAAAGCAAAATATATATCCCACTAGTTATTTCAAAGTTACTGCGGTTGTCGGTACTTACTAAATAATAATGTAGGCACTAGGTAAACATATAATTATAAATCCAAAAAACATTTTCTAACATTGAAAAAAAAATAACTCTTTGTAAACTACACACTATACTTATATATAACAAAACTTATTCTCTGAATTAATGTCCCACCAACAGAAGTAGGTAACTTCATTATTAAGTATAGTTATAAGCTATAGTTTAATATTAATGCAGCTCTAAAAGCATTCCAACACTTGTAGAATTCCGGTAGGCTGTGGGTGCTCTATATTTCATGGCGCTCAGCGTCTTGGAAATGAGTTACAACACCAATTAAACAGTGAAGGAAGCTCTCGTAAAAATTGTGATTCGTTTGAATTCTGTTGCTACGCTGAATTAATAAGGTACCTACCTCTTACTTATTGATCTGCTGAGAGCTCGATTTGAATAAGAGGTATCTAACTGTCAAACATAAATTTCTGTGCAGTGTTCCCAATCCTGATGGAATTCTCTAAAGTTATATCACAGAATATATAATAGTACTAACGTACAGAATGGCCTCGCTCCGCCCCGCACCGATTCGAGTTACCCCACCCCTCAAGCGCAGTCTGCCGGAAAGCTGCTGGCAACTAGTAGGGCTCGCAACGCGATGTATGTCGGCCGCACGTCACAAGTTCGAGAACCTATCCTACCTAGTACTTCATTTTATAAAACATTAGAAAATTAATGCTTTCTGAAATTATCGCGATTAATACATGAAATAACTACAGAATCATTTGCTTAAGTTTGTTGTCGTACATCTATTGTAATTGAAAATAATAATGCTTAAATACACAGACAGACACATTTTAAGTAAGTTTAAATAAATAGATAACGATTAAGTACATTTATTTGCACACATCTAAGCCATATCTTCATTATAAGTACCTATATTTATGTCATTGGTAGTACTTATAGTACTTGGTTTTTGCGATAGACAGCCCTGTGTATCTTACGCACACATTGACGCGTGTACAGACGACGTCGTGCCTGTGTTCATTTCAGAACGCGGATTTTGTACGTCGTGGCCACCGTGTGGTTATATGTAATGCTCGCTTACCTACTATCAGGTGACCCACTTGCTCATTTGAAAAAAACACCGGGTAGCACTCCGGGAGTTCCGGCAGAAGTGAAACTACACACACGCACACTCGCACAAAAAAAAATACACGAGATTTGAACTGCGGTCACCTGAGAGAACACAGTGTTATTCCACACCTTATACCACTAGGCCAAACGCACATACGTTAAGGCGACGAAATCAACTTACACTTCAAAAATCGAACGCGACTCTAGCTTCATTCGTATTTCAAAATAAGCTCTTAGAGGATCCTGATATCCTGGTACTTAAACTCTCCCTCCGTCTTACACCTAACGTGAGTTTAACATTTTTTACCCATCCCAAAAAGCGCTTAACGCCGCCGCTACAGAAGTTTTGACGTCAAAAATAGTTTTGATGCGGATCACAAACAAATTAACCTGCGATCTGGGGCAAATTTTCTATTTATGGTTTTTATTTTTATTTTTAAGTCTAGTTTTATAACACCTTTTTTACGAAGCCCGTCATCAAATAAATAAATAAGTCTAGTTTTTAATTTTAGTTTATAATTATTATTTTTAGGGTTCCGTACCTCAAAAGGAAAAATTTAACCTCTATGAAAAAATCCAGCTTTCCCGGTCAGGACGTTTCCTTTTATATACGTGTAGACAACTAGCTTTTGCCCGTTTTCCATTTTTTCTTCAAATATTAAGTCATTATTTCCTATCCCGTCCTTTTATCTCGTGAGAAATTTGCAAAATCCCTTCTAAATGCTCCTTTTTGGTCCTCAAGGAACTTATCGACCGATTATCAAGGATCTAAATCATATTATAATGATCAGTTTTCAGTATATCATAACTAACCTCTTGGTATGCCAAGTTAAAAGATTCTAGTAATAATAGTTTACTTCCTAACCCTTTTTAATTATTCATTTTTATCAGTTATGATTCTTTATTTGTGTGTCAAATTTCATGACTCTAGTCCCTATACCTACCTAGTACCTATAGTTATGGAGATAGGGCGCCTTTGCAGCGAATTTATAAACTCCCTATTTATACCCTATTCCGAGGGAATTTCTAAAAATCGCATGACCTCTCTAAAAGCTAAAAGCTCTAAAGCTTAGAAACCACTTAGAAACCTTCAAAATGCGGTACTTACGTGGTAAGGTTCAAAAGTTTCCGGCCTAATAATGAAAATTAACGTTTAGGTTAAAAAATATATTTTTATTTTTCAATGTAGTCTCCTCCTATTGTTATACATTTTTCAGATCGTTTGATTAACATTTCTATGCCTTTAAAAAAATATTCGGAAGTTTTGTCTTCGAAATGCTCGAAAACTGCAGCAGCGACCTCATCATTGGACGAAAATTTTCTCCCCCTTAAGTCCGATTTAAGTTTAGAAAATAAAAAATAGTCGCTTGGGGCTAGATCAGGGCTGTAAGGTGGGTGACGGATTGTTTTAAATCCACATTTAGATATAGCCGACTTTACAACTGCAGCCGTGTGGACAGGCGCATTGTCATGAAGAAGACGGACACCCCTGCTGAGTTTTCCTCGAGGTTTAAGCTTAATTGCTTCTCGCAACTGGTCTATAAGGCAAGCATAGTAACTGTCGTTTACTGTCTGATTGCGTTCTTTGATATCTATAAGCAATATCCCTTCGCAATCCCAAAATATTGTGGCCATTATCTTTTTGGTAGATTGGCACACCTTTGCCTTTCGAGGGGGTGCTTCCCCAGAACGACGCCACTCCATCGACTCTCTTTTTGAAAGAGGATCATAGTATAAGACCATAGTTTCGTCTCCGGTAACAATGGACTGGATAAAATCACTCTCACATGACTTGAACTCCTCCAGAAGTTCCTTGGAGCACGCCACTCGTTCAGCTCGCTTAGCACTCGAGAGAAGTTTCGGGACCCATCTTGCACTAACTTTATTCATGTTTAGGTGGTCGTTTAGAATCCTAAGGTCTGTTATTTTCATAAGTCCCGTTCTTGACGCTATTTCCTTCGTCTTTAGTCTTCTGTCCTTCAGTACCTCTTGTTCGACTAAATCGACGTTATCTTGCGTAAGAACCTCAACAGGGCGGCCTGGTCGGGGTTCGTCATCGATGGACTCACGCCCTAAACGAAACTGCTTACACCAATCCTTAACAGTCGAAAACGAAGGGGAGGAATTCCCGTACACTTTATCTAACCTTTCATTGATTATAGTTGGACTTATGCCTTCCTTTGTCAGAAATTTTATCACTGATCGATACTCCAATTTGAACATTGTACAAATTACACCGCTTTTTATATTTAAATCACAGATAATTTGATGAAAACGAAAACCCACGAAATAATCCACACAATAGCTGAATAAATGACAAACAAAATGACATTCATTTGTTTCTTGTTTTCTTCTTTTAAATATATACGGCCAGGAACTTTTGGACCTTACTGGTATATAATACGGTGACTTTCGAGACATTCCAACTTTAAAAAGTATATGCCTTGCACCAGACTTTTATGTGAATTCAAACTTTTTTTAATAAAATCGGATTGAGTTTTCAAACATGACTGTGTCAAAATAAAATGTAATTTAAATCAAAACTACTAAGGAGTATTGATATCAACTTCGACAAATCACACCCCAAAACAACTTTCTACCACTTTTAAACCCCGTTAGGGGATAAATTTAAAGAAAATACGAAACAAGTGTTCCATAAATTCTGTTAAAGAATATTTATGCAAAATTTGAAGTAGATCGGACCAAATCACGTCGTCCCGTACAAACTTTGCCCCGCTTTTTTACCCCCTTAGAGGAAGAATTCCCGAAAATCTATTCTTATCGATGCCTACGTCAAACAATGAGTACACACCCTCCAAGTTTCAGATCTCTACGATCAGCGGTTTAGGCCGTGCGTTGATCCGTCAGTCAGTCAGTCAGTCAGTCATTCAGAGCAAAGCATTTTATATGTATACAGCGTGTATTGTTAATATAGCCACAAACTGTAACTAGACGTAGATATTAGTACTATGAACCGATATTAAAACAAATTGTTAATTTAGTATTAACTACCAGAGCGTAATAAATTTTTGAAAACATTTCGAGCAGCAATGCATTGCGTACACTTATTTGACACAAGTAAACACTTGTGACAGTTGTGACGTCACGTAGCTAATTGCGAATAAAAATTAGATACATTGCGTGCTGAATTATTTTATAAGGAAAAAAAATATCGCAGATTTTTAATAATTTATAGAAAAACATAATTCATTAGGGCCTATACTAAGAACTTGTAAAGTTTGAGGTTGTATAAAAATACATGCTGTAGAAGATATTTATATATATGAATGATTCTATTACAGGTACTTACAGTATAATTATTTTAGAATGATAGCAAACCGACAGTGCTGGAGGTATTAAGAGCGTTTATCCCTACTGAGTTGGTAACGTCGCATTTTTGATTATTTCACGGAAATTGAATGAAAGTTTCAAATGTGCGTCTGTAGTGAACTTCGTTTTAAGTGTATAACGTGTAGCCGGGCTGTTACGATAGACCTTGTCCAACCTCCTTCTTCTGTTCCGTGTGCCGTGTCAGGTAAGTTTTAATAGTAGGTAAGCATAAGCACCTTATGTACTAATTGCCTAATTATGTAATTAACCCGTCTTATCTATTCTCTATGGCTATTGCTTTCTAGTGCCACGGCGCGGCGTTAGTTTGTAATGATGACGATGTCTTTCATAAAAATGAATGCCGGTCGACTTCACGTCACGTGCGTGTAACGGAGGGAACTTGTAGGTACTCGTATGTCCGCAACAAGCCAACTGGACACTCGCCGCACCCTCATTGAGGCAAAGCCTTGAGCGACTGATAAAATTAGAGCGTATTTATAAAAGTAGAGATAATATTAATGGACAGTTCGTGTCAATGTAATGATAATGGCAGCAATTTAATATAATACCAACTATCTCATTCATGAAGGAAGACATATGATTATTGTCAATGGTAATCTAATAGTGATTACAAAAATAGACGCCAAAGAGTAATTCTAAAATATAACTAGTTAGTAAAAATATGAAGTGGTAGGTATCATATTTGCTCATTATCTTTAATTAGGTACATCCGTTATAAGACCTTTGTTTACATTTCTACTAACTGTGTAATAATAGAAGTCTTTTAGTTAGGGACAGTAATTGTAACTAACCTCTTATTGGCGCTCAGTGTTTGGAATACGGGTACGACATCTACCAGCTTTTAAGTCCTCATAATTTCTAGTAACATAAGTACGCGCATTAGCTACCTACTCGTACCTACTTAACCCCTAATTCGAAGCGATTAGTTTTTTGGAGAAAACATTAAAATATTCTCAACTAGCTTTTGCCGAGTCATTTTAAGCTCTATATATGTTAGTCTAGCTGACTACATACCTAACTAGGTAGGTTTATTGAATCGGTACATAAAGGGATTCATGGCAATTTTTATAAGGAATATATAGTAGCTCTAATAGCGTAATTGTAATTATATTTAGTTCGCGTTCATAAATATCGATTTTTGCTGATTTCTACCAACAGTGTAATTTACACAGAGCCGACTGGCAATGTAGCGCATTGGCGTGTAGCATGCAATCTGCGGGTAGGTTCAGGAGCACACATGTTTGTCGAAGCCAGGAGCCCGCGTCGGCTCACTCAGACTCGACTCACTCAGTGTATGTACATAGTGTACCTACTCACTCATGTAGCGACAGCACTTCGCCATACCTACTAACACCGCTCCACGCCAATAGGGTTATTCACAGGCACGAAACCGATATACGCGTTGATTATAGGCGGCACTTTACTCGATGTTATTTGCCAAATACTCGTCTATTATTCGTGATACGATAGCTCAGATATGGCCTCGTGGGAAAGTTTAGTTAAAGATTTATATGTATGTAAAAAGCCGTGGTAACCTAGTGGTTTGACATGTGGCCTCTCAAGCAGAGGGTCGTGGGTTCGAATCTCGGGCTCGCACTTCTGAGTTTTTCGGAATTTATGTGCGATATCTCATTTGAAATTTACCACGAGCTTTTCGGTGAAGGAAATCATCGTGAGGAAAACCTGCACACAACTGCGAAGCAATTCAATGGTGTGGGTGAAGTTCCCAATCCGCACTGGGCCCGCGTGGGAACTATAGCCCTAGCTCTCTCATTCTGTGAGGAGGCCTGTGCCCAGCAGTGGGACGTATATAGGCTGGAGATGATGATGATGATGATGTATGTATTAAATTGGAAAAGCATCAGAAAAATGAATCAGTTTGCGCCGCGCGATTGCAAGTTGATAAGGTAAATGTATTGACTGTCAGTCTGTACTGTGTGGAATATTTCCGGCGCCTTAGTGGACCAGATTGTTGGTGTCGGCAGGTGCTGCAGTCGCGCAACATCCTGCGCGCCAACAAGCTGCTGGGCAGCTTCAAGCTGGACGTGGCGACGGTGTGGAACCAACCTGGTAAATATAACTCTTGACCACTCCCACTGTTTTGCTCACGTGTTGTTTGTAATGTAATGATTATATGCTCGAACGCTGGCATTTTCTCCATGTTTACGAAAACATTAATATAGCTGTAGGTACGCTACATAACTATATGTTTTAGTTGTAAAATACCTAGTCCAACTAGGACAACTACTTCCACAAAAATAAATTTAAATTAAAGCTTATCCAATTCAATGTTTCCTAGCTTTTACGCTTAGGAGGAATGAAATGTGTACCTATATAGCTTAGATTTTGCAAAAGAATACAGTTTTAACTTGATTCATAGACTTCATAAAGAATGCAAACTAATTGAAATACTTAATTTGTAAAATTAAAATATCGTATTACATACGAGTAGTATTTGTGTTCCGTATACAAAGGGTGCCCAACTGTACCCTATTAATGACCCTCCGAAGTCTATCTGCCTATTTATATATCCGGCTGTAATAGGGGTGTACCTGCGTGCCTTTGAACTGTAGTGAAATCGTCATAACAACAAATGATAATAAAAAGGAAATAAAGTTCTGAATGAAAAGGGGTCCACATTTAAAAATTAAAAAACTTTCAGCGTTTCGGTTTGATTTTAACAATATGGTAATATGTTGGCTTGTCCGCTATGGCTACAAGTTTTAACAATATAGGTAAATAAAGTTAGTAATGAAAGGAGTAACAGAGTCGCAATGTGAATGATTTTTGTTAAATAAATTAAAGGGGGTCGCTATAAGTACTAGGAACTTGTTTCTTTTTGCATCGTTTACGTAGAGAAGTTACCTGAGATAACAGGTAAGTATATAATTTTCCGGCAGGTCTGGTACGGTCAGATCAGGCCGAAAGATAGAAGGTACTAAGTGATTGTAAATAATGTAAAAACGAGGCTCAATGCAACTGTATACGGTTGAACATAACCTTAATTATATGTAACATAACGCTTCTTTTATTCATAATCCTTATAAACCAAGCTACTTGGTACTTCCTGAAAGTGCATAAGTTTACAAATTAAATAAACTTTTTACTTCCTCGAATGCTTATCTGTACTTATTACTATCCTTTTCTGTCTCACACTCAACCAACAATATACTCGTAACTAAGCCGGCTAGGCCTCCTTTATTTTGTTCATTTACCTATCCACTTATTACTTCTAAAGGTAAATTGTCTTTTTGTAGGCAGTCAAAGTGACATTGCCAAATTTAAGGAAATTCGGTGGAGATACTCAATGCATGTTTCTTTTGTTATTCGTTCCTTTTTAAGCACCTACTATGAATTTCTTCACGCTTTTTCAGAATGAGCTGGCAGCGGAATGAGTGTCGCGCCTTTCCACCGTCGTATGTTTTGTAGGTGACGAGGTATTTTTGATTTGAGTAGAACTGCTTTTGTGTTAATAAAATAATGAAATGCTCGCAATTACGTAGGTAGGCACTTATCCTGTTCTGTAGTTTTTCTACTTGCATGCATAATATAAGAGATTCTTCTTAGTTAAGTAGTAACCCATCGAGACAAAAATATGATGCGTTATTTTTAACTATTTTACTGTCAAACTAAACGATTGGTGATGAGAATTAAACTTAGAACTTGCTGATTTCAACCAAAATATTTAAGTAGGTACTTAGGTTGATATCGTAGGTTCGATCCCTGTCGTTTACTTTGAGTTTTTTTTTTCAGTCTTAATACTTTATTGCATAAGTATACCCAAACAAAATACGATGTTATAGTGAAAACAAAAACAAATACAACATCTGGGGACAACAGTACACTCTACAATCTGGGAGCACGAAAATTTACCGAGGGTTTGAGTAACTGACGGTTCCGCCCGCCTTTCCAATCACGACTGGAGGTGTAACGCTAAAAGGAAGTCCGTTAAACTACAAAAATAATTTTTGGCTCCATGGCTTTAATTAAACAAAGCTATTTACCTACATAAAGTTAATATTAATATTTCTTTGACACAAGTAGAGAGTAACTATAGCAACGAATCATTTCTTAGTATTTCACAGTTCACAGTGCAGCACTGCTATGTTACCTGCCAACTAAAGTGTACTCCATTGAAGCTTGTAAGAAGGTTTAAATATACACAATTAATAAAGGATTTATTTATTTCGCAATGCTTAGCAACAAATCTCTTTAAATTAACGTAGGTAGCTACTTTATTTTTCATTTTCCCACTTACTAAGAAATTGTTATTTCTGTCGAAAGCTACCATCAAATTGTATCGAATCATAAGTAAGCAGGCACTGAAATAGTTAGGCCTTTATGTATTTTTAAGCAAGTCGTGCGTACGATTTTAGAGCATCGCATTGTACAATACTGCGCAAAGCGAATTACTAAGTATACTTTATCTACATCCATATCATAACTTGCGTGGGTACAATATTTTCAGGAACAATTAGCAAATGGCCTACATTAAGAGACCTGTATATCTGTGGTTGTATTATAATGTTTACTTTACAGTATCAATATCGATACTCTTTACATTCAAGCTTCGAACATCTTAAATAACAAAATCTCTATGTCTATTGTCTAAGAATTTTAACAGAAATTAATTTTAAGTACCTTCGTATTTTCGTGTGAAAACGTTTATTGTAGAAAACTTATTAGGTGTATGAATGTAGATAAAGTTATGTATGCGACTGTTCATAATTAGACATTAAAACACTCGTGCAATGTATTTCAGCAATGCGATTGCTTTAAATACTTAACAGCTTACTTAATGTACCCATTATAATGTTAGTCGTAAGTTCGTAAATAATAGAAAATGCATTGTAATACACTAGTTAAATAACTCGGACTTACGCGCTTATTATTAGGGTTAACATCATTCATTATTGTCACGAACCAAAGCAAATATGATCATTTTGCACAGAATTCATATAACACAAAAAAAATGGCTTCCAGTCAATAACAAAAAAGTGTGTTCTTTATAAAGTATCAATAATCGCCTTCTAATCTTAACTAATACACGGTGAGATTTGCAAGAGCCTCCATTAATCTGATGCGTTAAAAAACGATTGTGTTAGTGACCGTATACACAAGAATGTGGTTGTCGGGCAGATCGGCAGTTCTACCACAAGTGGGCGCTGCTGACCGACCCCGACGACATCGCGGCCGGAGCCAAGGGGTACCTCAAGTGCGACATCAGCGTCATCGGCAAGGGAGACACCATCAAGATACCGCCGAAGAGTGAGAAAGATGAAGATGACATTGAAGCGTAAGTGCCTTTATTAAACATTATAATTATTTAGTAGACAATTTAATCGTCAATACAACTCTTCAGGGTTGTTTTCCTTGCAGTGCGGCAAACGTAAGAGTTATATTTGAAGTGCATGGCAGTATTTGAAGTGGTTGAGCAGTCCTAAATGTTAAGCAATGTTGTATTTTCCATTAATTTCAATTATTTTTTCTTTTGAAATTTATACACACCTATCTACTAGCTGTTGCCCGCTGCGAATCCGTCTGCGCAGTATCCCTTTATCGTTATCCCGCGGGAACTATAAAATTTTCCAGGATAAAAACTATCCTATGTCCTTCCCATGGACTCAAACTATGTTAAGCATACCAAATTTCAACAGAATCGGTCCAGCGGTTAAAGCGTGAAAAGATAACAGACATACAGACAGACAGTTACTCTCGCATTTATAATATAATAGGGATGTGTATTAATATTTCATTCAAAATTTAGTACGTACAGGTTAGGTACCTATACTTAGAATCCGCAGTGATTACACGTAGATAGGTATTTAATAAGATTTCATAAACTACGAAATATACATCATTATATTTGTTAAACGAAAGAAAGACATGTGCTTTGTATTTAAATAAATAGAGTTACTTAATTAAGAAAAACTAAAAAGTTGACTCTACTCCTCCTTGAGTTTCAACAAGTTAATTCTGTAGATTACGTCTGTCATACATACACATACCTGCCCATAAGTAGAAGGCTTCTATTTAAGTGGAATATAACAAGACAGCCTTGCGAGTACCGAGTGCTCGCGGTCCTTTAAACTTTAGGGTATATTTTAAGAGGGCAGCGCTGTGTTACGAGTTACGAGCTGGCGAGAGGTGCTCCTGTGAGAAGCGAACCTGCGTAATAGAATCTGCCTTATTTTCATGTTCACTAGAATAACCCTAACACTAGCCTGAAAAATGATTTGGGATGTGTAACACTTAATGATTTTCAAAGACATGGGGGGTTACCACAATCGCTTAATGCGTGCCAAGTTCAGTCGGCACGGTCGGCACGGTCGGCACGGTCGGTTCGGTCAGTTTGTCGGCACGTAAGTCTAACGTGGAGTACGCCCGTCCGCGTCCCCTGCTTTCCCCCGCGATGCCTTATTTTCGACTACTGCGCATCAACGGTCATCGGTTACGCTGAATAGAACTTGGCATGCATTAAGCGATTGTGGTAGCCCCCTTGTTCCTTCAAATCGATCCCCACTGGACAATGTCGAGCAAAGAAATTTTATGCCTGCATATTGAAAGCTCATAATGTGAAATAATGACGTAACATTTATCAAATCGGTTCTCTTTAAGTAGTTAAGTATGAGCGGACTAGGAACAGACGTAGGTACCAGTGGCGTGGCGTCAAGTATATCAGAAGGCAAGCCGAAGGGAACTTAACTAGCCTTTTCCTCTAATTCTGGACAATAATTTGCCCAACTGCCTTAAAATAGGCAAGCCGGTGGGAATCGAGTTCTATGGACGCCACGCCACTGGTAGGTACCTACATACGCGGCAAACACATAACCCTCCTTTGGGGCTTCGCCGCCGTCGGGGTAAAAACAGAAATGGTCAACCTAAAAAAGTGTTGTCGAAAGTCGCCGTCCAGTATCCTTGACTTTGGGTAATTTTCAGTCTCTGTGAAAAATGAGTGGAAACAAGTACCTACACATAAATACCTAGGTAAAATTAACAAACTTATATAGGCACGATTCAAACATTTAAAAAAGTTGGACATCATAATAAATAAAACATGCGAATAACTCATAACTGAAATGTTATATTACTTCCAAGTCCATGCGGTATTAAAATCGCTCTCTTATTTTCTAGACCCGGAAATTCTACGCGTATAACAGTCAAGAGTATACCCAGAGGGGCTCGCCCGGAAAGCCAATCCTTTTTTTATTTTCACTTTTTACGCAGAACCTTATTATTTTTATCCTCTGGTTAACGTGATTCTTTTTGTTGATTATTTATACGGAAGCAATCATGCTTTGGTAAGCTACACCCCTTTATTTATTTATTCCCAGTATGGAGTGGATAAGATAAAATAAATTGTCCTCAAATCTATTATAGATCTAGTTCACTCATGAAGGCGCCCTTCGTATTTTTTATTCATATTATAATCGTATGTAGATAGATACATTACGATTATAATATATTACACAGATGTATAGCCCATCACACTAACAAAGACGTCTTGTAAGCACGAGCTGTAAAGCTGTAATATTTCACACCGTAAATTATTTGCCGTAGAAGGGCGCACCTTCGAGATTTAAAAAAAAATTGTGTTTACTAACAGACTTCAAAAAAGAAGATGGGTCTCAATTTCATAACTACATATTTTAGGTATTTAATTTGTTAAGATTTATTTTGTTTGTTGCAAGAGGCCCTTTAAAATTTAAAGCATTAGTTCATTATAATAATATAATGATTGGTACAATCAGCCTTAAAAATAGCTAAGAGGAACATTTCAGTACAGTTGTAGATTGGGAATAAGTACAATAGTATTAAAACGAGCATTTAGAATAATAAAACTTTTTTACTCCTAGGAACTTACTTCTTCCGGATGGTGTGCCAATCGAGCGGCAGCGCGCTAAGTTTATCGTCAAGATTTACAGAGCCGATGGGTTGCCCAAAATGAACTATTCCATCCTGGCCAACGTCAAGCGCGCTTTCACTGGCGAAACGCAGGACCTGGTCGACCCTTACGTCCAAGTGTGCTTCGCAGGGATGACTGTATGTCAATATAATGTTATGTCAATGAATTCTACGTAATCGCATGCTAAACGTGGCCTTTAGATCAATTTACCTTAGGCTCTGTCTACCCCGTAAGGGATAAAGACGTGATTTATTGGTGTGTGTGTGTGTGTGTGTGTATTTATTCTACGAATTGATTTGAAAGAAAATTGGCAGCAAATATTAGTCAGCTTATTTGAATAGGTGGCCTAATTGGACTATTTCTCAAATTGCTTGAAATTACAAACAATTGATAGGTACCTAATCTTACCTATCTTTATATTTGGCCAGGGTTGTACATCGGTAAAGAAGAACTCGTACACGCCGGTGTGGAACGAGCAGATCGCGTTTACGGAGATGTTCCCGCCGCTCTGCCAGCGCATCAAGATTCAGCTGCGGGACAACGACCCCGTGCACCCGAACATCATCGGCACGCACTTCATTGATCTCAAATCAATATCCAACGATGGAGAAAAAGGTAATTTGATTATTTCATTGCTAGCTGTTATGTTATATAAAAAGTTATATAAAGAGGGCCTTACCATGACGTCTCACTCAATGCTATCCAATTCCGAATCAGTTCTGTAGGCTTATTGTCTAACTCGCTCGCAATCGCCATCGTGTTCATTTTGACAGTTCATGTATGGGCTGACAATTGGCATCGGAATGAGCTAGCTGTCACATTCATACAAGAACTGTCAAAATGAACACGATGACGATTGCGAGCGAGTTAGACAATAAGCCTACAGGTTTTAGCTGGTATTTTTGTATGGATCTGACAGCGAACGAACTTAGACTGAATCGGAATTGAATTGCATTGAGACGTCATCGTAAACCCCAGGAGTGGTAAATACTTGAGCAATTTTTGGATTATCCAAGTTTAAAAATTATAATAATATTATCAATAATTTAGGATTTTTACCAACATTCGGGCCCGCTTATATTTACCTGTACGGCTCAACCCGCGACTACAGTTTGCTGGACCAACACGCCAGCCTCAACATGGGCATGGGAGAAGGCGTGTCTTACAGAGCAAGGTAATCCAAAATATCACATGTCAAGTGGGCGTCACTTAATAGAGTGCCAACAAGCTGCAACCAGAATAAGTGTTTGATGTGATTAAGAGGATAGAAGCTGTGGGAGATTAAACATCGTCATTTAATTATTGCAGGATCCTCATTTCGATTCGAACTGAAATAACAGACAACATGGAATGTCCAGCTTCAGACGTAGAAGTAGAAATCATACCTCCGATAAATGAATCTACATTTGGCAAAAATGAGGAGTTTTTCCTCTTTGCGAGTATTTTCGATGCGAACATGATTGACAAGCGTTTAACCGACAAACCTATACAATTTGAATTAAGCATTGGTAATTCTGGTAATTCATTGGATGGTCACGGAGATTCTGTTAGACGTCCCCAAGACTTGGAATCTGAGGAACTGGGTAAGAACTTAATAAAGACTTGTATCATTGCTAACTTTCCTTTCAATTCGCAGAGTGTAAGCACATAGTGCAAACTGAGAACTATACGCATATCGTACAATATTTAGCCCCGCAGATTTTTGAAAGTCCCTTCAGGATTCTTACCTGCATCAAAAATAGCAAATATGTACAGCTATGGGTAGGTCTCTCCCAACATAATTATAATACTTAATAGATATGCCGAAATCGTACGTACTCGATAGAAAATGTATTTTATGAAAAATATTCATAGATGAGATGAGCGCTGACACAGGCTACTGGCAAAGCACCACCGCAGCGACCAAAGCCTCGTCGTTAAGCGACAAGAACTACTTCTATCTCCCGTACTGGGACCACAAGCAGTGCATGCACGTGCGCAGCATCTGGCCCGACCATCGCCGGCGCATGTATAATTCCAACTTGATTGCCAATGTCATCGAAAAGTTTGTAAGTCTTTTTTTGTTATACAATAGGTAATTAGCAAAAATAAATAACGGGTCACGTTTTATACAAAACTGTTATTTTTGCTCGTCAATAATTATTTATGAGAGGAGGCTTATGCCTAGGAGTGGGACGTGGTGTTAGACGAGTAGGTAATGTAATGTGATTTAATTACAGTTACCTAACTAGTATTTACACGACAGTCAAAGTGCATTGGATATTATCATAGAAACAGTAACAATCGTTAGGTTACATCGGCGCTAAACGTTAATATCTGGAACGAGAAACGATAACAGAAAATTTGACAGCGTGTTAAAGGAAAATTTACCTACTCTTTTCATTTTCGAGTCTCAGCGGGGCTACTCAGACCCACAGCATGTAAAAAAATTGGTCTCTTCTATGTATCTACTTATATTATATCGCTCTGTTTCTTGCATTGCCGATTTATTACTATATTCTACATAATTATACCCCTTTGCAAAAAAAACGGGCACCTATGGTTTTTCAGATTTTTAGGCATGAAAGCTTAGAAAGTAAGCTTTTATGCACGTAAAATACAAAAACCACCCGTTTTTTTTGCAAGGGGGTGTATATATCTAATTTAAGTATGGATATTATGAAGTAAAGAAAAAATGTTAATGTGCTCGATAACAGGAAGAGGGCCTCATTTACGCCCAAGCGTGCATCGAGAACGAGGGCGGGCGCGACAGCGGCAGCGTGGCGGCGCTGCGCGCGGCGCTGGAGGCGGCGAGCGCGGCGTGCGCGGCGTACGCGCGCCACGTCGCGCAGGCGGCGCCCATCGGCAACACCAAGCTGGACCGCGAGAGACAGAAAATGTGTCTCTTTGAAATCGTATGCGCTGGATCTGTCTATCCTTATCCTTTACTTAATCATAATATCTAAGAATGTGTTAATTTCTAGCATTCAAATGTTTAAAATCTCACTAAACAAAATTTATGTTTTTAATTGCATTAAATTAAAAATCAAAGTAATGAAGGCATTTATTTGTTTAGGAGCAAATGAGCACAATGACAAAGAGTCTAAGAGCACTAATAACGAAACATTCGATTAAAGACCGGCTGCGCACCGCGAACACCTACCTAAACAAACTGAAACGACTTTGTGAAGATGTAAGTATTAAAGTAATTTTTACCTATAAGTATAATATATTTAAGCTCCATTGAGACATTATTTAATTTTATATTAACTAAAACCGGCCAACTACGTGTTGTCGTCTAGAATGTCCATAGAAGTTACTAGAAATTTTCTTAATGTATATGAAAACGGAGACGCTGGAGATAAAGATGATGACTATTATTTTCAAAGATTTGTAATAAAAATAAACCCTTGGTTAGATACCTATATACACGCATTGCTGACTACTCTCTAAATAGTTTTTTATTTCGTATTTGAAACACAGAAATACTTATTAGTATGTGGCAGTTAGCAAAAACACGACCTTCAACATTTTTTACCCACGACGGAACGGAGAAAGTATATGCGTTTAGGGTGATAGGTTGTATTCACATAGCTCGTTTAGTTCCCGAGTGAAATGTCTGTGACATAGAGTATCTAGAATACCTGCCGCTTCTGCCATTCTGGCTCCGGAACTCTAAACATACGTCCACTACTATAAGTACATATAGTAAAACCGCTCCAGTCTTGTTATTGTGAGTTGAGCCTTTTAACTTTAAATTATAATTATAAAGCAATAATAATCTTAATAAAATGTGTGGGCGAAAATCTTAGAAAACATGTTATAAGCAATGCGGATAGCAACCCATCACTATTTTGATTCCTCTTTCAACTTGTACAATCATGCTAAACGTGGCTTTTAGGTTGTTTCCTTAGGCTCTGTTTACCCCGTAACGGATAATGACGTGATTTATGTATGTATGTAATAAAATGTTTCAAACTTTGTTTTTGGCTGCATTTCAAAATGTGTTTGTGTTGTACACAGCCCCAACAAGCGATGCCAGATGTATTCATCTGGATGATAAGCAACGGAAAGCGTCTAGCGTATCAAAGGATAACTGCAAGAGATATCATCTACTCAGAACATGAGAACGAATGCGGCAAGCACTGTGGAAAAATGCAAACATTGTTCCTCAAGGTAAGGCGTGCAGCACCGCTCAAAACTAATTCCATAGGTTCCATAGCAATAGCAGACAACCCTATGTACTTTGTTATTTTTTTGGAAAAAGGCCAGGTCGAAAGTACCCGAAACCGACGAGCATGTATGAAGAGATTGATGAATGTGGATGAAGCGAAAGAGGTATGTCAGGATCGTAGCAAGTGGAGCAAAATAGTCTCTGCCTACCCCTGTGGGAAAGAGGCGTGACGGTATGTATGTATGTATGTATGTATGTATGTATGTACTTTCTTATTGTCATTGCAGTGGCCTGGAAAAAAAGCTTCGTCCCCGAGTGGCTGGAATATTCCAGCAAAAATCAGTGTGTACCTTTGGCTAGGTGTGTTGCAAGACAAAAAGCATTACATCGATGGACTACCTCAAGGATATGAACTTAGCCTAGAAATTAGAAATGCCGACAAGCTACGCTCAAACGCACCTGCGGTAATTTTCTATGCTGAAAAACACGTAAGTGTAGACTTGTTCAGTGTTAATATTATGAAAACACGTGGCGTCGCTTACTGACTTATTTAGACTGGCGATATACCTACCTACTTAGATACATTTGAGATAGTATTTAAAAAAAAATCGGCTCCGTCTCGCTGTCTCACTCGCTCTTATGGGTTTGAAACTTGTATCGGCCGATCGTACCCTAAACCCGAAGGTCGATCTATGAGCTCACGGACTGTACTTATCATCCATCGATTGTAGGCAAATCACGTTTGTTATTTGTAACTGCTTACGAGGTACACTCCATATGGTAATAAGTAAGTCCTAAGGAACTTGCAGAATATCTAAATATTAGGTACTTTTCCAGATTTTTCAGATGCGTGCTTACATTTATCAAGCAAGATCGCTTATAGGATCTGATTCCTCGGGGTTATCAGACCCATTTGCGAAAGTGATTATAGGTTCAAGCACTGCAACTACTCAAGTGATTGACGAAACCCTGAGCCCGACATGGGACGAGTTGCTTCTTTTCGAAGACATCTTACTGTATAGCACAATAGAACAAATAAAAGCTGATCCACCCACAATTGTCATCGAAATATTTGATCAAGACAACGTAGGAAAATCTGAGTTTATTGGACGAACACTCGCAAAGCCACACGTTAAATCTTTTGAAGATCCCTACGAGAGGCCTCAATTTCCACCATCATTAGAATGGCATGAGATCACCCGTGGCGATGACAAGGCAGGAGAACTGCTAGCAGCCTTCGAACTTCTGGAGATACCTTCAAAATTAGATTCATCAGTGCTGCCCGACTTACCCATGCCTAGAGAGGCAACAGGAAAAGTACCACTCGAAGCCAACAGAGGTCCCATATTTCCTGTACCAAGAGGTATACGCCCTACTCTGTCTAAGTATCGAATCGAGGTACTTTTTTGGGGTCTGCGTGATCTGAAACGGGTTCACTTGCTAACGGTAGATAAGCCTAGGGTTGACATAGAATGTGCTGGAAATATTTTATATTCTTCAGTCATACAGAACGCTAAAAGAAACCCCAATTTTACCAACCCAGTCAAATTTGTGGATGTAGAACTTCCTGATCAAGACCTGTACAGGCCACCGTTGACTATTCGCGTTGTTGACTGTCGGAGTTTCGGAAGGATAACTCTCGTAGGGACACACACTATTAACTCAATTCATAAATATATTTACACTCCAATGAGCAAAAAAGAAAAGGAAATTGAAGAAAGAAAGAAATCTCTCATTCAATTGCAAAATGTAGATTTGAAAGCTAATTGCATAGTCCAAGATGATATATTTTCAGTAGAAAATGAAAAGGAAAACTGTCCTTTACTCACTAGGGAAGGGAGATCGACAGTATCTTATGGTTCAGGAGTTAGGCAATCAACTCGTAAGAGAGATGCAAAAGGTGAATCTTTCAAGAAGAGAAAAGTTAGTACTGATTCGGTATTAGACGATGACGAAGGAAGTAAAGATTGGTGGACAAAATATTTCGCGTCTGTCGAATGTATGATTGAAGAAGAGAAAGAAGCTAAAAAAGAAAGACAAGGTTACTTACAAACTCCACAAGTTATGTTCGTTGACGAAACCCGGTCGCCGAGAGAGGAGGTACACTCTCCGCGGCCCGAGCGCGACCGCGTCAAGGGTCGTCGCCCGCTCTCACCGCGCGCCAAACTGAGTCCAACCATCTTGAAGAAGAATGAAATACCCAATTCTGCGTTATCCAAGGTAATTTGGATCATTAAGCGATGTTGATGGATGAATTATATATAATTATGTAACCACATAATACAATCCATCGTTTTTAATTTCAGATATATCCTCACGAACTTGAAGCAGTGTCAGAATTTGACGAATTTAAAGAATGGCTTCATTCTTTTGAGTTGTATAGAGGGAAAAAGACTGGCGATGATGCAGAGGATGAGAACAGAGTTGTTGGTGTATTTAAGGTAAGTTTATAGTATGTACTACCTACGCGTTTTTTGTGGACCTGGAACGCTCAACTTGTCAATGTAAATCAATAAAACTCGCAGGTTCCTTAATTTAAAACGACTGTTTCAGGGCGCGATAAAAGTTTACAAGTGGCCGCTCCCGAAAGGCATAGATGACCACACGGTGATGGGATTTGATCCCAACTATGGATTCTTCCAAGGCGTGCCCAGCAATGACCCCATACACGTGCTCGTGAGGGTTTACATCGTTAAGGCTACTGATCTTCATCCCATGGATTTAAACGGAAAAGCCGATCCATACATAGTTTTGCACCTGGGGTCAAAAAGAATAAGCGATAAAGAAAACTATGTTTCTAAGCAACTCAACCCGGTTTTCGGGAAATGTTTTGAAATAGAAGCAACATTTCCTCAAGATTCTATGCTGACAATTCAAGTTCTAGACTGGGATTTATTAGGTTCAGATGACATGATAGGAGAGACGAAGATTGACCTCGAAAATAGATTTTATAGCCGTCACCGTGCCACTTGTGGCTTGCCAATGAAATATGAGGAGTGAGTACCAAGGATAATAATTTATCCCATCAATAACATTACTTGTAAAAATATGCAAGTCTCGTAACGCAGTTTCATACGACAAAAGAAATGAGATGTACATACCTAATGTTATAGCAAAGTGGGTTGTTTCAACCAGTACGAGGGAATGTCCATAAATGTCGATTGCCACCGACTTGCCTATTTTAAAACCGTAGAGGAACACATTTTATATCTCTTAAACTTACGCTTGTAAAATAGATTAGTCGGTTGAAATCGAATTATAAATATTATGGACACCCCGTGTACCTACGAACTCAAGTAACCGACTTGATTAACATTAGGTACACCTCAAAACTTTTTGTCGTAAAGAACTATATTTTTTACATGTACCTAATGTTATGCTAAAATCTAATTGTGTTTAAATTTTTGTATATTGTGTGACTTAGAATTATGATTATCGTGAGTCAGAGATTATGTCAGTCATAAAACTAAGGACATGCAATAATTTTAAACTGCAAGTTCAAATTTACGCCCTATGAGTCATTGAAAATTTAGGGTTCTAGATTTAGCCACGACAAAATTATAGAAGGTTTAAAATGGCTAATCTACCCATCACATCAACAGCATTGTCCCTCTGTTGCCAACAAGACCTGCTGTAGCAGTTGCAGTCCGACGCCGGGGTCTTTATCCATATTTATAAATATAAAAATATATGTATATGTACCACCACCACGCAAAATAGGCGCAGTTCAGACGTCGAGTTGCGGAAATCAGCCCGTTACAACATAACATAACATAAATCGATATGTATAAAAGTGAATCCCTATCGACATCACACGTGAATGCCTGGACCGATTTCGCTAATTCTTTTTTTGTTGTGTTTGTTATTGCCAGGAGAAAGTTCTTATGTAACAACATGATCCATCGTCTAAGACACATAATACTAGGTATGAGCTTTTATAAATACCTACTGAATAAATTTTAACAGGCAAGGTTATAACCGTTGGCGCGATGCTATGAAGCCTACTCAAATACTAGCCAAGCTCTGTAAGGATGGGAAGCTAGATCCTCCAGTCTACGAGTACGGCCGCGTGAAGATCGGGCGCAGCGTGTTCAACATGCCTGTGCATGACAGTGAACTTTTCTCGGACGCGGATATGTTCGAGGAGCAGATGGCGCTGCTGGTGCTGCGCCGATGGCACGAGGTGCCGCGCGTTGGCGCGCGCCTGGTGCCCGAACATGTCGAGACCAGGCCGCTCTACAACCCCAATAAACCTGGTATGAAGCTACCTCATGAAATATGATAATATACTTATGAAAAAATGTACTTAAACCGTGAACCACGTCCATGGGTATCGAATAAAATAACAATAATAATTATATGTTCATAATATCCGCCTATTGTAACAGGCAACTACGGAACCCTACACTGTGTGTGGCCCGACACGCACTTTGGCCGATTTTTTTAGTTTGAATGTTTGAGTCAAACTCAAAAGTTGAACCGATTATTTCATACCAATACCATGATTTACTTAAACTGGAGGTATGTAGGTATATGATGCCACCCTCGTGTAGTTAGTAAAAAAAGCTACCTAACTGAATCATACCTACTTCGATTGATCAATTTTAAATTTAGGTATAGAACAGGGGCGTTTAGAGATGTGGGTGGACATGTTCCCGATGGATATGCCACTGCCAGGGCCGCCGATGGACATCTCGGCGCGCAAGCCCAAGTCCTACGAGATGCGGGTCATCATATGGAATACGGACGACGTGGTGTTGGAAGACGATGCTTTCTTTACTGGAGAAAAGATGTCTGACATTTACGTGAAAGGGTAAGATTCAAATGAAGGACGATAAAAGATCTGACAATTTTACAAGAACATCACTCAATGGTTATGATATGAGTGTAAAAATCAATTTCTTTGTTGTTTGCTGCAAGTTATTATTTAGTAAAATATTTAAGTAAATAGGTAGCTGCTACTATAAGTGTTCAGTGAAACTATATATACATTTTTAATAGCCTATTGCGGTGTCCTACTGCAGGGCAAAGGCATATCTCCTCTCGACCTCCACAACTGAAACAATTTAATATTCTTAAAAAAGAAGACAAGAAGTTAAACGTTTATGCCAATTACTTAATACATAATACGCATTAAAATCCATTTATGACCTATAGTCGCCAAAGAACTAAGTAGCTATTCTTAGACGGCCTGCGGACTGGTGGGTGTTAGTGTTAGTCGCGTCAAATGGTATTTTTTATTAAAAGATGAAATAGTATATTCGCGTTTAAATTTTAAATACGCAAACATCTAATCAAGGAAAAAATACAATTTTCTCACAATGTTTGGGAAAAGCACTATACAGGGCAGGACAACACTCTGTACAAACCTTTAAAAAAAAAAAAGGTTGCAATTGAATAAATACTGAATACCATAATAATCCTCGGCCGGAACAGGGATTGCAGGACTCATTTTAGACGACCTCGTCTATGACTCGGCCGTCTATCGGAATACTCAACCAGCACTCCCTTTATTTCGTGGCCTCTGCAATAAAGTACCATTCTTTTTTTTTATTCAGGTGGGTTAAAGGCCCAGATGACTGCCAAGCCACAGACATTCATTATAGATCCTTGACTGGCGAAGGAAACTTTAACTGGCGATTTATTTATCCCTTCGATTACTTGGAGGCAGAAGAACGCATCGTTATCTCTCGTAAAGAATCAGTCTTCTCCTGGGATGAAACAGAATGTAAAATCCCAGCAAGACTGGAACTGCAAGTCTGGGATGCTGATCATTTTTCAGCTGATGACTTTTTGGGTAAGATTTTTTGGGATTTATCTTCCGATGATTGACGTTGTGCAAGTTGAAGTAGTTAATTGTTTGTTATTTTCAGGCGCTCTAACTCTGGACTTGAACCGATTTCCTCGTGGAGCCAAATCATCTAAACTTTGCACACTTGAAATGCTAAGTAATGATGGGACGGTGCCTATGGTTAACATTTTTAAGCAAAAGCGTGTTAAAGGCTGGTGGCCTTTTTATATTAAACGTGATACAGAGGAAATGGAGCTTACTGGAAAAGTTGAAGCCGAAATCCATCTTCTGACTCGCGAAGAAGCCGACAAGGTGCCTGCTGGCCTGGGCCGCAATGAGCCGGATCCTCTGGACAAACCAAAGTATAATGATATTTTACTATTCTCCAGCCTACCCTATATCTATATTATACTTACAATGAGGGGACTTGGGCTATATATGTAGTTCGCACGCGGGCACATTACTGCTTAGGAACTTCACACACGCCATTGAACTGCTTCGCAGTTGTGTGTAGGTTTTCTCGCGATGTTTTTCCTAACCGAAAAGCTTGTGGTATTTTGCTTACTCGCATAACGACTGATTTCTTTCACGCATATTGACACACAAGGTATATATATATGTAAGTATTTAACACTTCATTTCCCGTCCAGCGACTGCAAAAAAAATATCCAGTACCTCCTATTATTCATGTACCCATAGAATGTTTACCTAGGTAGGTAGGTAGGTAAGGTAGAGCAAATAATCATGGCGCGCCATTATTAGAATTTCGATCAGTGGTACGAAGAGAAAATAAAAATTCCTTCTCGTACCACTGGTGGCACAAGTCGGTGGTACTGCGAGGACAAAGGGATCATTCTTCCATCCGTACGTGATTTAAAATCAGTGAAAGGACGAACTTCATATATGTACCTATGTCATTTTGCGTAAAAGAATATCATGTCAATTCGCGTACCTACCTATGTTATTTCGCGTATTCGTTCACGATGTGTCATTTTGCGTATAAAAATACGTGTCAATTCGCATAAGTATGTCATTTTGCGTAGACACCATGTGTCACTGTGCGTTTAGAGTAATTGGTAAAAAAAAAAACAAATGAGATATCGCACCACATTTTAAATAATAATAGCTTAGGTCGGTAGGTATAAAAAATAGTCAAAACCTAGATTTACAATTAGGCAGCAGATTTTTCAGACATTCCAGTTTAACTAAATTATGTTTACCTCGATACCAAACTGGAACCGTTATTTTCCAGCCGGCCCGACGCATCATTCATGTGGTTCCTGAACCCGCTGAAGTCGATAAGGTACATCGTGTGGCACAACTACAAGTGGACCATCCTGAAGGCCACCGTAGTGCTGCTCGTGGCCATCATGTTCCTGCTGCTGATATACGCCGTGCCAGGCTACTCCGTCAAAAAACTACTCGGCGCATAGACCTTTTACTGCACTCTGCACCAATATCGTTTTCATTTTTAACTAAAGAATAAGTAACACATATCTCGTTAATTTTGATCTTATAAAGCTAACATAATCATGTTAATTATAATGTACTTACACCCCTTAATAATCAATAAACACAACCTTACTAGAAATATGTATTCATTTCTTATTTTACTGTAGTTAGTTACCTACTTAGTTTACCGTGTTAGTGAACGACACGACAAGCGAGAAATTTATGAAATTGGGATAAAGAATGTTTTAAATGCCGCTAAAATGACCGCTGGAAATGGTCTTAATAAGCCAAGAATGTTTATAAATGTTTATAAGGAACTCTGACAACGAAGGGAAACCTGCAAAATGTCAGGCTTGGTCTTGCAGGCGTGGTCCACGTACAGTTTGTCCACCTGGATTTCGACGGAGCTCCGCCCAAGCTCCTTTTCTGAGTATTAATTTTGCCCAGTAGGTAAGTATATAATATTATCCCATTATTGAGTGATTCAAAATAATGTCAGCATTTTTTCCGCGTGGTGTGGTGGTGGACAACGGGTAATGAACTATCATCGCATGACGCATAGGTTGTTTACGCCACTTTGGCCGCGGTTTCTCGAACCTACAAGTTACAATTTTGCAAGGTGTAAACTAGCAACATGGGGCCAATCAACCAATCAGTGGTTAGGATTTGACCAATGTTGCTAGTTTTGACTTATAAAATTTTAACTTGTAACTTCCAGAACGGGCCGCGAGGACCTTTGACATATCTCTAAATAGAAGAAACGCGCTTCAGAAAAATGAACGTTCCAATTTTAACGACGCTCCTCTTATTTCCCGTTACCATTAAACCGTTATTAGTTAATACTAATCTAAATCGTGACGTCATTTTTATAACAGTGGGAGATAACAGTGGGACCATGGGTAGCGACCCATACATCTAACTAATATTATAAATGCGAAAGTATGGATGGATCTTTGTTTGTTACTCAATCACACCAGAACGGCCCAACAAATCTGAATGAAATTCGGCACATAGAGAGAGAAAAGTCTGGAATAGCACATAGGCTACTTTTTATCCCGTAAAACTCCCGCGTGATAGCAATAAACGAATTCTTTGCAGACGAAGTCGCAGGCAAAAGCTAGTAATTATAATGAAGCTGAAAAGAGTCGAAAGTCTGTACATGGAAGATATTAAAAAAAAAATGCTGGGGATACTTAGAATCAATAACAGAACACGTTCCAACAGTTTTTAGATTTTTGTATGTTTGTCTGTTTATTAGCGAGCGTGAAAAAGGTTGAACAGAAGTTGATGCAAAATCACCGGCCAGGTTATAGACTACTTTTTATGCCAGAAAAATGCATAGGTAGTTCCCGCCCGCGGGATAGCGGTAAACATGTCAAAAGTCGTAGCTGCCTATACTTCATTTCATTTAGGATGAGAAACCACAATAATGTTATATTACGGCTCGTGAACTGTAATCTGTTTACGATTTGTACTACAGTAACAATTGACGCCACGCAAATAAAGTGGCATTAAAACAATTTTATTTTGCGGCTGCCAGACTATTGCACTGTATGTTTGCTAGGTAAGAAATAGTTGACCAGCCGCAATATAATGTTATTGTGGTTTCTCATTCTAAATTAAATGAAGTATAGAGTCGCAACGTAAATATTTAAATAAGATTTTAATACTGCTTGACTTATCATACAGGTGGGTGCACTAAGGCGATTTAATATCGCTTATAAAAAGGGATTTTGATGCAAAAAAAGTGCATAGTAGTTCCCGCCGAATAGCGATGAACAGGTTAGTTCTAGTGGTCCCACTGTTATGCCCCACTGTTATAAAACTCCTCACTTGAGATAATAAAGGTTAGGTTTGTTATACCTACTCGTATATCTTCCAAATGCCCGAAGGGCAAACGGAATAGAAATGACCTTATGGTGGAGTGTAATTTGCCTTTTTTAGGGTTCCGTACCCAAAGGGTAAAAACGGGACCCCATTACTAAGACTTCGCTGTCCGTCCGTCCGTCCGTCCGTCTGTCACCAGGCTGTATCTCAAGAACCGTAATAGCTAGACAGTTGAAATTTTCACAGATTGTGTATTTCTGTTGCCGCTATAACAACAAATACAAAAAACAAAATAATAATTATAATTAAGCGGGCTCCCATACAAAAAACGTGATATTTTAACCCTTTTTCATGGTTACCATTACCACTCGCCGAGCTAGATCTCAAGATTATGTATTTTTTATTGTGGCTACAACAACAAATACTAAAACCAAAATAATAATAATTATTAAGGGGGCTCCCATACAACAGAATAGTTGTTGGCGTTTTTTGCTGTATCTCATGAACCGTAATAGCAAGGTTAAATTTTTCACAGATGTCGCATCGCCTATAACATGACTCAGATGATACCCGCCCGCACCTCTCTCGGTCCCCTTTGTCGCCCTTCATACCCACCAAACCGCTGGCCATACCCCTGGTGGTACGGTGGGTCTTCTTTTAAAGTTGAACGATACGACTGACTACTACTGAAATTGAAAAAAAAGTCGACTATTCCTGGGTAGTTTGCCCTTCGGGCATAAGGAGCTAACCTAACTAACCTACCTAAAACCCGTAAGTTACAGCACTGCGGTGGTATGTTCAAGTCCCACCGTACCACCAGGGATGGCCAGGGGTACGGGTGGGTCTTAAGAGGGTGCATCCGTGTTGAGCTCGCAACGTCGCATATTTGGTGATTTTTTGCGATTATTTCACAGAAATTGAATGAAAGTATCAAATATCCGTCTGTAGTGCACTTCGTTTTTAGAGTGCTAATGTGTCCAATGCAATGATTAATGGTGATGGACTTTTATTTTCGTATTAAAGGGATAAAATACTATACCTCGTTTAATAAGAAAATAAAAGTCCATCACGATGAATTATTGCATTAGACACATTAATAAACTAAAAACGAAGTGCACTACAGACGGATATTTGATACTTTCATTCAATTTCTGTGAAATAATCGCAAAAAATCAGCAAAAATGCGACGTTGCGAGCTCAGCACGGATGCACCCTCTTAACCCCTTTGTCATCCTACCCCGCGCCCCTGTACCCGTGCGCGTAGTTCATAACGTTATTGTAACGCTATTTCATAACGTTATGGTTTTCTTTCCCTTATTATATGATATAACATTATGAAGGAATATAGAATTTGTTTGAATGAAATTTTAAACACAAACGGCTATGGTCGGTGGTACGGTGAGTCAGAAGGGGATATACCCCAACGGATCGGTTAAGTACCTAGTCCAAGTATTAGGATGTACTTGTACTGATTCCACGTATCTAAGTATCCTCTGAGTGAAATGGGCCACGTCGCATCTCAGTGTGAACTGACCCTATTGCTAAATTAAGGGAAGAGTATACCTATGTATAACTTAAAGGAAGTTAAGGGATAGGTACCACAATTTTATTTTGTAAAGACAATCTACATACACAATACAAAACTGGTTATATTTCCGTTGATGGGCAGTTAGCAGCGGCGGCGTCGACGGCGGCGACAGCGGCCACGCCTACTGCGGCGCCGGCGTTTCTTGCAGCAGCAGCTCTTACGGCGCCGACGCCGTCGCCGCCCACATCGCTCTTCTTTCACCGTCCAATTAGTAAAATGTGAACCTTTCCTCTCCAAAAATCCAAATGCAGAACCCTTTTCCAAAATAGATTTCACGTTATAATTCAGTCGCTCACTGTCTTGATCGCGAAACTGTGCCCGTAAATATTGCAATATTTCCTGGACGGTTGCGCCATTTCGAGCGTCGTGAAGAAATTGTATTATTGATTTGCCAATAGGTTTGACAAGGTCTTTTAAATCTACTTGTTCTTCTGTTGCAGACATTACCGTAATTTTGAACCGATTAATAAGGTAGGTATACTTGTATTATTATATCACAAAAACATTTTGACGAAAAATTTGCTTGATCCTCCAATGACGTTTGAAACTCGAATAGAAACCCAAAGACATTTAGAATGATGTTCTTTTTGTAAAATAAGATGTTCCAAAAGGTTTTTAATTTTGAAATCAGGTGCTTCGGAATTCAGAAGTAGGGAGTTAGATAGATAATATTAAAGAAGGTTAGAATGCGAGTAAAGGCAGGCGTCCACATGTCCGCGTCGTAAGCATCGCATCGCATCAAAAGGGTTCGCGGCGAATCATGATCCCTATTAGACGAAGAGCTAGCTACCGAAATAGGTAAACAAGTACACAATTTATAGAGCAACAAAATCCCTCTACGCCATACTTTCATTATCTAATCTAACTAGTCTAACTAATATTATAAATGCGAAAGTATGGATGGATGGATGGATGGATGGATAGATGGATGGATGGATGTTTGTTTGTTACTCAATCACGCCAGAACGGCCCAACGGATCTGGATGAAATTCGGCACATAGATAGAGAAAAGTCTGGAATAGCACATAGGCTACTTTTTATCCCGTAAAAATTGCGTAGTTTCCGCGGGATAGCGATAAACGAATTCTTTGCAGACGAAGTCGCGGGCAACAGCTAGTTAATTATAAAAACGAAGTGCACACTTGCACATTTGAAACTTTCATTCAATTTCCGAGAAAAAATAAAATAATATAATCGTAATCGTAATCGTAAAAAATCCTTGGGTCGCCGGTGCCAGCCAAAGGCATTACCCGGGTCAATTTCAACAAGACGCATTTTTTGTATCATTTCGGTATGATTCCTTATATCTGATTTTTTTTTAGATTTTTAAATGCCAAAAGATACTTTTCAAATTGGGGACGTTTTGGAGAAAGGCCAGGTCATGAGTACCCGAAACCGACGAGCATGTATGAAGAGATTGATGAATGTGGATGAAGCAAGAGGTTTGTCAGGATCGTAGCAAGTGGAACAAAGTAGTCTCTGCCTACCCCTGTGGGAAAGAGGCGTGACGATATGTATGTATGTATGTATGTATGTAAAAGATACTTTAGACTATTTTGTAAGACATCTGAAAGGGAACCTGAAATCTTAAATAGTTTTCGAGATATTAGAGGTCAAATTTCTAAACACACAACGGAATGATAAATGTACACCGGAATGAAAGATAAGTTCCAATGGAATGATAAATGTACACCGGGATGATAATACCAGCCCACTCGAATGATATTTAGACCACCGGAATGAAAGTAAAAAATAGGGTTCCATAATCAAAACTATTATTTTGTATTATTTGATTCCTGAACTAACTCCCGATAACCTGCTGCTGTAGGAATCAGTCACAGATTTACAATTACTATCGAGTACTTATTAAGCGTGAGTTGCACAAAGTTACATCTATTTTTTTAAAAACCCTTTTTGTAACTTTCCCTGGTGGCCTAAAAGCCTAAACATTATCTAAGAACATGCGCTGGTACAATACTAATACTATACCAAAAACCGCATCGTAATTGGGTTAGTATTTCATTTTAGAAAATATGCTACGGACCCTTTCATAATGCTAAAGTGAAGCTACATTTGATTTTTCTACACAGGAAACACCGGAATAAAAATGGTGGAATGAGAAACTCGACATAAAAATAAATATTAAAGGAAGGGTAAGAGTCGTGTTGTTAAATTAATTGAACTCTTGAAATTAGGACTATATTTTACGTGACATATATAAATTACAAACAAAAGCAATACAAAATACAAAAACTATGACTAACTCCGGAATGATTTTTATTTTGTCCCCACACCATGGCGATGATAAAAAAATAAATTTTACTCGAAAACGTTTCACAGTAACACACGTCCAATCTCGCCGAGCGCTGCAGTTTGACTACTGCTCGGAGTGCGCGAGAGACGGGGGGCTTAAGGGATCAAACTCGGGAAATAAATCGTTCCAAAAATTTGCCCACGGAATGAGAGCGTGTCTCCGGACAAATGTATATGCACATATTCAGAGGTTTACAAATGAGGTAAAAATCAGGTGATGTGCTTTTTTTGTTACCTGTTTATATGGTAATAAAATAAAGGTAAAAGAAAAGTATTGTCACGCATAGTATCCGAATTATCCAGCATTTTATAACTAAAACCGGCTCCGGGACAACCCACCTTGATGAGAAATACGGTCTAAATATATATTTTTAAATGCTTAAATAACATAATATTTTAATTTTAGCTGTTGCCCGAGGTAGACAATAGGGGGCTGTTTCTTAAAAAAAATAGTTCTACATTATCAAAGCTTTCTGCACCTGCGTTTTCAGTCTTGCCATCAAAATTTACTGCTTGGGAAATTGACCCACCCGTGAACCCACCGTTATGTCCCACTGTTAAAAAAATCCTCACTAGAGAGAGATAGCAAAATTTGGTTAGGTTCGTTAGGTATCTTCAAATGCCCGAAGACCAAACCGAGTAGAAATAGGAACCCCGCGAGAGCGCGAGGTTCCGTAGATCTTATGGTGAAGTGTAATTCGTAATTTTTTATAACAGTGGGATATAATAGTGGGATCACGGGTAGCGACCCGCCAGCCATACATTACGGGTACAAATGACCGGAAAATTTCTGTTACCATCTAGATGAAGACTAGTCTTTCAGAGTAAATTTTGCTTTATTATCCAGAGATGACCATTTTTCCTCCTATGTATGATTATTAGCTCAAGCAAATAAGAATCCAATGTATGGGAAATCCGGCAAAATATATGGAGAACATTTATCTATGGGGATATTGGGGATGGATACCTTATGGGGTGAAGTCAAAATTTATCAACTCTCCCCCCTCCTCCGGGGGGCGCGTCCCCCCACCACGCCCCCCAAAGTGTCCCGAAACACGGTTTCTTGAAGTTTTTGAGAAAACTGTTCACGATACAGAAAGTGTGTAGGAATAAAATAATGTACAGTAAATTTACTATAAACCTATTACACACATGAAAGCGATATCTCTTATGGCTTTGACGCAAGAAGACGCTGAAAATCATACATTTTTGTTTTTTTACAATGCATTTTATTAAAACTTCAGTCTTCTCAGAAAATACTTATTTTACATCTAAAAAATGTATGACTAAAACAAACAATGGAACATTCCCTTTAAAAAGAGGTATTATTTATTTTATTATATTATATTATATTAGTTAAATTGACCATTTTATGATAGTTTAAACATTTAATTGGTCATGACCAAATTTTTTCACTTAAAGATTAGGTATGTTTATTTTTTTTATATAGTTTAGAGTTAATTATAAACCATGCTAGTGTAATTTTGTTTATTTATTCTCAGTTATCCGCAAATAATTAATGTGAATAAATTCATTCATTTCAAAAAAGGCAATATTTATGTACTAAGATGTTTATTTAATATAATCAACTACTTATTTAAGTATACACTTTTATTTAAGTAACTTACATTGAAATAAACAATGTAAACACTCTTACTATCTAGGGGCACGGTAGTGCCCCAGCTAAGATAGCCAAGTGAAGCGCACGTGGGCACTAGTTAATAAATAATAAATAAATATCTTGGGACAAATTACACCAATTGACCCAGTCCCAAACTAAGCAGAGCTTGTGCTATGGGTACCAGGCAACGGATAAACATACTTATATAATGGAGGTAAATACATACAACATCCATGACTCGAGCACAAATATTCGTATTCATCATACAAATGTCTGCCTCTACCGGGATTCGAACCCGGGACCTTTAGCTTCATAGTCAGGGGCACTAACCACGGGGCTATCCGGTCGTCGTTATCTTTCCGCGAACCGCTTTGTCGTTATTTTGTACCTTCATAACTTGGTTTTGGATTGTACCAGATTACTAAAATTCTCGGGATATTTTTTGAATAGTGCACTTATTACAAGTGTAAAGTTTCAATTGTATAGCTCTTATATTTTAAATTTTATTGATATCCAAAAAAATCCTGATTTCGTCACTGACTCACTCACTGGTGATCAACAAATTTACGTCCTAGAATTATAATTACACAAACGAATAACTCACGTATAAAAGTAGAGTGATGCTCGACACATTCCAGACTAGTTCGTAGTCCTTATTCCTGGACCGCTCGCCCCGGCGGCAGCGAAGCGATCACATATTATTTGTTGTCCCATATTATTGATTGATTAGTCTCACGGTAATTTAATGTTTAAAAAACTATTGTAATGAACAGGAAAGTAATGAACAGTGTTTTTTTTTACCTTACGCTTATATCACGGTAGCAAAACGGCCAAGCCACATTATTTTTACTAAGTTGTAGACTTCAGAAACTCCAAAGTGTTAGGGGCTTTTAGAGTTAGAACGTAAAAAGTTTGTAAGTTGTTGGTTATGACAAGCGCCTTCAGAAAACACCACATTTGCACGCGCTTAATTTCATCCACTAATTCAGTTTAATAAACTCAAAATCCTGAAATATATAAGTAGTTTATTATTCATAACAACTCCCTTTATCAATTTTCAGACCACTGGCATCAAAATTTGCGAAGTTGCGTACAAATATCCATTCGCTACTTTGACCGATTGAAGAGTTAAAGTTCCAAATTTTAGATTTTTGCTGTTGATTGTATACTAATCTAGCTTACAAACCAAATTTGAGGCTAGCTTTTTAGATATCAATAAAATTTAAAATATAAGAGCTATGCAATTGAAACTTAACACTTGTTAGTCCACTATTCACATCATATCCCGAGAATTTTATTTATCTAGTACAATCTAAAACGAAGTTATGAGGGTACAAAATAACGACAAAGCGGTTCGAGAAAAGGTAACTAGTGCCCTTCTTGCGCTTCACTTGACTATCTTAGCTGGGGCACTACCGTGCCCCCAGATAATAAGAGTGTTAACATTGTTTATTTCAATGTAAGTTACTTAAATAAAAATGTATACTTCTTTAAATAGTTGATTATATTAAATAAAAATAAATATTACCTTTTTTGAAATGAATGAATATACTTATTATTTGCGGATAACTGAGAAAAAAATAAACAAAATTACACTGGCATGGTTTATAATTAACTCTAAACTATATAAAAAATATTTTAAACATACCTAATCTTCAAGTAAAAAAAATTGTTCATGACAAATTAAATATTTAAACTATCATAAAATGGACAATTTAAGAGCGTGCATCCCTACTGAGCTGGCAACGTCGCATTTTTGGTGATTTTTTGCGATTATTGCACAGAAAATGAATGAAAGTTTCAAATGTCCGTCTGTAGTGCACTTCGTTTTGAGTGTATTAATGTGTCTAATGCAATGATTAATCGTGATGTACTTTTATTTTCGTATAAAAGGGATAAAATACTATATCTCGTTTAATAAGAAAATAAAAGTCCATCATGATCAATTATTGCATTAGACACATTAATACACTAAAAACGAAGTGCACTACAGACGGACATTTAAAACTTTCATTCATTTTCTGTGAAATAATCGCAAAAAATCACCAAAAATGCGACGTTGCCAGCTCCTACTGAGATGCACCCTCTTAACTAATAATACTTTTTAAAGGGAATAATCCATTGTTTATTTAAGTCATACATTTTTTAGATGTAAAATGAGTATTTTCTGAGAAAACTGAAGTTTTAAGAAAATTGATTTGAAAAAAAAAAAAAAAAAAAAAATATGATTTTCAGCTTCTTGCGTCAAAACCATAAGAGATATCGCTTTCATGTGTGTGGTAGATTTATAGTAAATTCATTGTACATTATTTCATTCATACACACTTTTACTGTATCGCGAACAGTTTTCTCAAAAACTTCAAAAAACCGCGTTTTGGGACACTGGGGGGCGTGGTGGGGGGACGCGCCCCCCGGAGGAGGGGGGAGAGTTGATAAATTTTGACTTCACCCCATAAGGTATCCATCCCCATAGATAAATGTTCTCCATATATTTTGCCACGTTTTGAGCTACTTTTACTGAATTATATGATAACACACAGTTTACATCAATGCTCAGTAGCACGGGATCGTTTATACATATTTCTCGCAAAGCTTTATAGCAGGGTTTCTTAGCGGTACGTAACAGGTGCCAGGGGTCAGCAGCAACTCGGTTATCCCTTAACATCTGCACTTCCTTTTTCTATAATAAGCTTTGACAGGGGTCCATGGACTTTTTGAAATTTATGAAAAGTTTAAGAAACACTGCTTCGGTATCAAAGTAATAAGAATACAAATAAAATGATCATTTTGTTTTATTTAACTCTATAATAATATTTACACGTTTTAAAAACATATTGATATATTAATAATAATCGAAACATTTAACATTTATTAGGACTTTACCAAGTTCAGTACACTTATTGCTTTATTTTCTATTCCTACACGAGGACTAGGCTGTAAGGCCGAATAAATTAAATAAGCATGCGAATGACGGACGAGCAAGTGCCTCAAAGGCTGGAAGCATCATTCATATTATTTATAAACATTTCCCGTACGTGCCATTCAGGGACACACTTTCCCTCTTATGCATAATCGCTTGTTAAGCTTTTGTTAACTCTGTTCCTTATGTCACTTGGAAAATTTGCATTTGCTAGACAGAAAAAACAAACATTTTGCTATAAACATGTCTGTAACTTTCTAAGAATAAAGATTTATATGCACCTACAACTCCAAAGGGGTTCCTATTAAGAGCAAGATGCCTGATAATCAAGTGTGGGGCAAATCCACAACACGTACGCAATCCAGACTAATTTCATTTAATTTCATAAATTCGTTTTTTACTTTCACACATTAGGAATTGATATAAAACGATTTTATTTGCGAGTATACTTCGTTTCAGCGCTGCGTTGGCTGCGATGCGTCGCAACATAGCGTGTATGAGAACATACTATGTTGGAGACAGCCGTATTATCCAAGCATCTTAACACATTCGTGACGCCAATCATGGAGATGTTACATAATTAAATTACATAATATAACATTTTTGACATATTATATTTACCTAATTATGCCTGTTAAGAATATCCACAATTATAAACCTAATTTCTAACTGATTAACATGCAGTAGTGGGCATGTTTATGTTTTTATAAATGATGATTCTAGAACAAATCATAGCTATGAACATATTTCTCTTAACAGTTATTTTAATTAATTAATGATACAAGTGATTATTTATAGTACTGATATCTATAAAATATTTATTATTTCATAACAAAATAACAGTCAAGTGATGCAATAACTTTAGCGTCAGAACGCACATTTTAATTTTACAATTAAAAATATTAATTAAAATAATTAATAAACTGAAGCTCGTCAAAGCAGGATAGTTTTGCAAAGTAAGACCCATGAGCGAAAATTATGCAGTTAATAAGACTTTAAAAGTGTTTCCTTTCTTTCCCCAACTATACTTAGCACAGGCATTGATGGCAGACTCAGAGACAGCAAAATATTTCCATTCATTATCGATGTAACTGGTCTAAATTATGCTGCAGATGAAAACGATAAACGAAATGAAGCTATTTATATTGTTACACTACATATTTTTTACTTTCATTGCCTGAATGAAGTTTTCGATTAGCGGTACCTACTCTAGGAATTTAGATTTCATAATACCTATCTCTCATCATCATTACAATAGCAGCAATGGCTTTTCTGAAGTGTTGTAAAACTACAGTGGGCCGATCCAATAAAGGCAAATTCCAAATTGAATGTATTGAACATTACATTTTCTGCAAAGGCCCAAAAAATTCTGATAGATCCTTCAATAAATAAAATACCCAAATATATTGTTTAGTAGGTACAGTGGAAATCACTTAAAAAGTCGAAACTGGTTCAATTTAATAACTTACTCGAACACCTTAATTTTTGATAGATATTTATATTGCGTTGTCATAATTTAGCAAAAATAAAAATCCATCAGCTAAACCGTGCTAATATTCAATAAGTTTGCCAAACTTATCAGGTAACAGCAAAATACCCAAACTTTATAAAAAAATCATTAACTAACACAAGGATTGGGTTGCAAAAGTTTTTTTTCGGATGTAGGTTAAAAATTAATGTTTAAAATTTGTCATTACCTAACTGAAGTTCTAAAAAGTAGACACATTTTTGTGCACATGTTATAGTATTTCCAATCATTTTCTCGATGACAGCTCGCGTAGAATTTAATTGCGTTTTGTTGCACAAAAAATAACTTTTGAATGCGAGGTACGAAAATCCTTGATCCCATATAATATTCATCTAAGACAAATTGGGTCCATAATTATATGCAGTATTTTTTTTAAAGTACTATAAATAAACTTACATTATATGGCAATACACATAGTGATGTTATTTAAGATTGAAATATCGATATTGTATCGGTATTGTGTATATTGAACTAGATGTGTTCCCACGACTTTGTAAGAGTTGTAATTTTTTTCCCCTGGATACAAAATAGCCTATGTTACTCAGTAATAATGTAGCGCTTTAATGGTGAAATAATTTTTATTTGTCCAGTAAGTAGTTTTTAGTTTATTCATTACAAACATACAAATCTTTCCTCTTTATAATATAAGTAAGTAATATAGTATAGATAGGTAATCAATAATTAAATTAATAAGGTAATTATAATGAGATTTTTTTTAAATTTGGATCGATATCGTATCAGCTGATCACTTAATTGCTTACAACTTATAACTATCAAATAGACCTGTCATCGAGAAAATAAATGGCTGGAACTACTATAAAACGTATTACAGCAAAAATCTGGCCTTTAAATATTAGCACTTTGATACATAATACACCAATTATATAATATAATATAGTATCTACATTTTTTCTAAAAATTTTACGTTGAATGTTTAACTTAGAATATTATTGCACACTGGTTTTCATAATGTAGATGATAGAGACGTTAAAATTTAACTGCTGCGGTGTAAAGTAAACGTAAGCATCCAAGCCATCAAATTTAATATTGTGACCTCTTTATTCATATTATTTTCTTATGATGACACATACAAACACACTGTTGGAAATTATTAATTCAGGCAATTACTTGTTTGCTAGGAACGCAGAGAGACGACTGTGCGAGAAACCGCAATACTCTGAAATTACATATACATAGGTTATACGTACATACATACGGTTCACATGTGTTAAGACGAAGAATTACATAGAACACTAAAAAGTAGATAAGCAGCAATATTTCAAACGGAAAAGTATCAAATCTGACTAGAAAATTACGATATTCAATAATACGGACGAAACAATCATTTATACAAACAGATTAACATTATTACCAAACAAAAATAGTTTTACTAATCTATAACTAGATTTATATTTTACTGGGGAGTCTAGTTGCGACAGGCCAGTCATTGACGCGTTGCGCGCCAGACACGCTGCGTGCGGCGGCCGCGACCAGCCGCTAACTTAATGCTACATTATGATCATAACATGTTACAAACGCTTTCAAAATAAAAAAGATAAGCAATCGTCGATAACACTACAGTAATCGCACTAGACGGCCAGGACAGTCATAGAGAAAGGCACAATGTCGTCATCGCCTTGTTACTTTCTAGCAGTTAACTACAAGTTTAATGCACGCTATTGGCCATGTTGATTATTTTGGGTCCAAATAACACAGAAACCTGAAATAGGTATACCCCATATCAATTAACTGGTGTACAAATGACTTCCTTTTTTTCAAATGACATTAATCACAGATGAAATTGACTTATTAATCACAGATTAATTAAAATAATTTCAAAAATCGTTAGCATCGGGTTAACTGAATATTTTATTTTGGGTACTTTCTATTTTTTCTGCTTGTTTCGGGACAATTTGAATGGAAAATCATTATTTGAAAGTTTCGATAGTTCTAAAATTTGACTACCTGCATTACACTTAAGTAACAGTATTTGTATTATGGTCTATTCATTCTTAAGTGTCTTATCATGTAAACAAACATAACATCAAAAGTGATAATAAACAATGACTATTGATTGCAAAATGTTGATAAAATGTACAGAAAACGTGGCCGATTATTTCGCTTTAAAAATAAATAGAACTTGTATCCGGTTTTCGATTTAGTGGCGCTACTCAAGTTGTAAATATTCTCGAGTTGATTCATTCGTTCCTCCGATTATCGAAGAAAATCTTATTAAAAATGATATTTTGCAGTGGTTACTTGGACAATTTGAATACTTTATGAGTTTCTATAAGCCTACAACGACATAACTATTGTGTAATCCAAGAGAAAAGTGTGACAATATCTTTGAGAAGTGTTTGTTTACATGATAAGACACGTAAGGATGAATGGACCTTACGTATTCATGCAAACGGCCGAAATCACGTGCTTCGAGAAATTTGAAAAATTTGTTACTCAATAGTTGCGATTGTACGTCAGCTACAGCAACGGGTGCACACACGCGGCGTGTGACGCTCCAGCAAATGTATGCATACATGTATGTATGAGAACTTTAATTGTTGAGCGACTGTGGAACATATTAACATTGTCAATCCTTTACGTGTTCATTAATGCTAAAAAGCAATTGATTCACTATGACAGCATTCCATGTATGCTCAACAATTAGTCCTCGAGTATACAATGATTTTTATATCGTTGATTAAGTGGGAAAAATGAAAACTGCATTAATCAACGAACAAAGAAGTAAACTTCCATACCTTCTCCACGTTAATTTCAATTAAGTTATTTATCAAAATCCGAACTTTTATTATTTTGGACACTAACGAAACTTTTTATACGTCACAAGCAAGGTGTAGCAGTAAATAATTATTTCTTCTTATAATTGATTTTGATTTTTTACTTAAACTAACGCATTTCTATACAAAATTGAACATATTATTAACTCACATCACAATCGCTTCTGAAACATAAAAAACCCAAGCAGAAATAATTTTAGTTAAAACTTACAACGACTGCAGCGTTATACTCACATATTTCGGTAAAATCTTGTCAATTTAATAAAGCGTCATCATTTTCTAATATCAATGTCAGAACTCAAAACTGCCTAACATGCTTATATACCGAGCGGTCGTAAGGAATACTTTTTAAAGTTCAACGTCGCGACACAATATTGTTACTTTAGTGTAATGTAATGTGATTTCACCGTACAATGGAACAAATTGAAAGCACAATAGTTATGACACTTGATCGAAAGTCAAGAATTAAAATAATCACAAACTGAAAACAAGATAAAAACCTAATTTTGTTTCGAACATAATATGTACAAGTATAGCGAGCAAGCTGTTCCATCACAGATGACAGATAACAACAAGTAATATTCAATAAATAAATTAATTATTAACAATAAATTGAAGACGTGCAAATAAACAAATCAAAATGCATCTTTTTTAATAAATAATTAACAATAAATTGAAGTCCCATTAAGAGTTTGATATAATAAATGTGTGATACAATAAATTATTTGTCTTGTGACTCTTGTGCCATAGTAATGATCGTCGCTCTTTGCCATCTGTAATGGACGGGTGAAGTTTTCTCACTACGTGTCGACATTAAGATACTACTTGTTGTTTTGTTACGTTGGAAACTAAATTGTAACATAAGGTTTAATGCGCAGAGCACAAGTCATTATATTTTTAGAGCTTTGAAAAAAGAAACAAAATGCTGCGATAAACGAGCGACAGCGCCGCGTCACGATTCTCGGCGGCCCAGAGGCTGTTTTAATATTATTTCCGGCGGGTTTATCACAAGGCGAGTTATATTGAACACTTATAAGTTTATCCACAGCGCTCACACAGAATCAATGTCGCCCACATTGATCCGGTCCTCGGCTGCAGTCACAGAGAAGCCCAAAATGCGAGCATCAATTTTTAGCATTTTATTTTTCTTAGTCTTTTTTCCTTTGCCCTGTAACAATAATACACATAATATAAAAATATGTGCTGAGGTAACATTTTGCCCATTTTGCCAGAGACTTCGTAATATTTCGGGTAGCTTATTTTTAACGTCTACAAAAAAAAAGATTAGATCATATCTAAACTATATTACTCTTTGCGTATCTCATCCCATCTTCATAGGAAACCTCACCCCATTCTTCACCTCCTTAAAGGATAACCCGTAATAAAAAGCATTCTATGTTTTTCCCCTGGACCAGAACTACATTTTTTATCCATACCAAATTTAATGTTACAGATGGCGGCACGTATGTAAAACGTGGAGGGGATATGAATATGATGTTGTTTTTCATACTGCGCATATCCCCTCCACGTTTTACTTACGTGCCGCCACTTGTAATCGGTTCAGCGTTGTAAGCGTGAAGTGGTAACAGACAAGACACACTCACTTTTGCATTTATATAATATTAGTATGGACAAAAGGAACTCATGTGCAAAAAGTTCAGCTAGGTTCATGGGCTTAGGCTGTGCGTCAGAACTACCATATTAACAGTCAACCTAAATTTTACCCACTACTTTTTTTTAAACGCTAAAAAAAGCGCGTTTATTGATATTTAATCAAAAGTCTATCAACCCCTATTATACCCCATTAAGAGGCACGTGTTTCTCATAATTTAATTGCCATAACATAATTATGAAAGCTGTTTGCAGCGACACTATCAGGGCCAAATAGAAAAATGTTAGGCTATACATCGTGAACAAAAAAACCGGCCATTATGCTTGTCGAACCGCATAAAGAAGTGGTCCGTAATCGAAATAAAATGAAAATCCACAACCATAGCTGAACCACTAACAAAGAAGAGCATAATCTGTATAGGAAAACAATGGCGTTTACGTCCTTTTGTGCAAGAATAGCAGTTTTTGGCGATATCTCCGAAATTATAAGAGCATTGTAAATTGGGTTTTTTTAATGCATTGTTAATTTTTAATTACTTTGCTTGTGTGTGTGTGGGTACTTCATACCTAGATAGGTGTGAGTTTTTGTGCTGATAATGAACGGTAGGTTGTATGGAAGTGAACAGACTGCTTCCATGTGTATTCCTTCGCTGTGATAGCTATTAAACCCTTTTGGAGCAACTGTATTAAAATGTAAATACCTTCACTTCCTGATAGTCCGAACCTGAAGTTGTGCGAGGATTGACCGCGACAGCCGGAGAGCACAGGTCATCGGACGGCGTCACCATGCCGACACGAAGTAATTTGGACCTGACAAATTATACCAAATATTCAATGACATTTGAATCGGCAAATGCATTCTATCTGGTAATGGATTTTTTATTTAGTCTTATTTTTCAATTAGAAAATAAAACAGCGTGGTGATTATGCAATGTTAAGATAAATGCGTAATGAATGTAGGGCAATTGATGACAATATTTCAATTTTTTAAGTGCTACTTTTTATTGTCTGGCTCGAAAGAGCGCACAATTTTAAGACACCCATATTTTTTATATTTGTGAAATTATTTTATTTTCGTGGAAAAGTCCATTTAAATTGTTGCTCGAGCAGAAAGGGCGTATGTAACTAACGTCAAATATCAGCAAAATGACTTCACTGCTTGGTTTCGTACACTTAAAAAAAAGTTGAAATAATTGCATTAATCGACTGACAAATCCTGTGCTTAAATAGTTTGACAGTGAATGCAGTTGTCAATGTCAATGAACGTCAAAACGAGCTGACAAACTCAAACAGAATATATGATTTTAAATGAAAACTTGCAAAAACATTATCATTATTGCCCGGCAAACAGTTATCTAGTGTTCCCGATAGCAACAAAGCCGAGTGGTGTGCGAATTAATTAACCGTCAGCTGTCAGTAGTGTTGTGTTGTGAAAGTTGTAAATGTCAAACGAAAATCCGGAAGACAAGGTTTTTTATAATGGCAGTATTAGACCGGCCACTGGACGTCATTTCCCGTTTTACATATTATGCTAATTTTTCCAAAAAAAACTGTACAAAAATATGCAAAATAGTAGATTGATAAACAAGGGTTGAAATATACCCATTTCAGCTGAGATATTTTTGGCGCCCGAACGAAGTGAGGTCGCCAATAGTTCGAGGGTGAAATGGGTAATTTCTTCCTAGTTTGAACACTCTACTTTTCATTTCGAATACTAGGAAATTAAAAGAAGGTATTATGACAAATTTCACTAACGTCGCACGGTCGCACTTAATATTTGTTACGTTTGTCATTCTCTTCCCGCTCTATTTTCTATTACGCGATTTTCGCGCATTGCGCATTTCTTCTGCGCACCAATGGCTGCCGGCTAGTTTTTTTTTAAATTGCAATCGCTATCAATTAATTGTCGACTTAAATATTTCAAGCTAAAAAAATTACCGAACGTAATAATTTCTACTAATTCTCGTTGTATACGCTTGCATAAGCTTATATATAGCGGGAATGTTATTTTAAGATTATTTTGCCTTTTACAATTAAAAAGGAACTATAGATGATTATATAAAACATAAATTACATGGCCGTATACGTATTTCCATTGCTATGTACCTCATTTGGATTAGCTAGAAAAAAAAAATACTTTCAACCCAAGGGTCGCGATGAGTTACTTTCAACCCGTTATCCAGATATTCAATGACCTACTTTCAGAGTATGAGAGATGAAAATATAATTTTTGTGTTCTACAAGCGTTTCTCTCGAAATAGTTTTTGATTTATATATAAGCTACCTATATATAAGCTTATGCAAGCGTATACAACGAGAATTAGTAGAAATTATTACGTTCGGTATTTTTTTTAGCTTGAAATATTTAAGTCGACAAATTAATTGATAGCGACCTCCGTGTCTGCAAGTTTAAAAAAAAAACTAGCTGGCAGCCATTGGTGCGCAGAAGAAATGCGCAATGTGCGTAAATCGCGTAATAGAAAAAAGAGCGGGAAGAGAATGACAAACGTAACAAATATTAAGTGCGACCGTGCGACATTAGTGAAATTTGTCATAATACCTTCTTTTAATTTCCTCATATTCGAAATGAAAAGTAGAAAGTAGAGTGTTCAACTCGGATGAAATTACCCATTTCACCCTCGAACCATTGGTGCCCTCACTTCGTTCGGGCACCAGAACTATCTCAGGTGAAATGGGTATATTTCAACCCTTGTTTATCAATCTACTATTTCCATCGGGAAAACTCGGATTTCAATCGGAATACGATGGCACCCGAACTGTCAATTGTATTAAATGAAGTGACGTTTTCACACGTTAACATATCCATTCATATGGAACTTTATTGTTTAGTGTCAAATGTTATTGTATAATATATAGATGTTACAACCACCTTCAGTAACTTTGAAATCACTCAGTTTTATTGTCATTAGTAAACAAAGCATTATCCTCATTTTAAAACATAAAGTACAACAAAATAAAGCTTATTGGGAAATATTTAGAAGAATAAAACTATCTGATGCTTGGGGGTTTTTACATACATACATACATAAATCACGTCTTTATCCCCTACGAGGTAGACGGAGCTTAAGGTAGCAAGCCCAAAAGGCCACATTTAGCATGATTGTGGAAAGGGGAATCAAAATTGTGATTTATTGTGCGTTGTTGATTTTGTTCATTAATATAATAATATGAGTACCGACGAAGAAACAGGAATATGCGTATTAGTTTTTTGTCTAGTCTATTTTTAATTCCTTAGCCATTTAATAAGCCATTATTATTTTCCTCGATTTTTCTTCATATTTGAGTTACACTGACCTTTTTTCGAGAAAATGACGAGCGAATTCACTGGATTCTCTCGTCTCGCCCAAGTAGCACTTTACATAATCTTTTACTTCATATGGCGATTCGATATCTTTGAGGAAACCGACAAAAGTTGGTACTGGAACAAACATCACAATTAATATACTTACTTACTTTTGCTGCAGTTAAACCAGATAACAGAGGAAATTTCTAATTTTGCCCAGTCCATTCATAATTTTATAAAATATTAACTATAATATTGTTATAACAAAAAATATTCTAGCTAGACGGTAGATTGATGGTAGAGGCTGATCGTGTCAACACTATTAAAGTGTACATAGTTCATTTCTCTCTGGAACTATACCGTCGATTTTGGCGCTCCACGACGCTAACACGGTTGTACACCAAGTCTCAAATTCGGCAACAGGTGAAGCTTCTTTCTTGGCAGGAACATTAAGCGTGTTTTTCTTTTTAATCTTCACGCTTTGCTCTGCAACTCGCGGCATCTCCTGAACTTTTTCGACTGCTTTCGAGGATTGCGCTGGTGAAGGAGAGTCCCAGAAACCTCCTTGAAAAGACAAATAAACAATAAGTTTCAGAGTATAAAGGAACACTGCCACCATAAAATGTACGAAGATCGATTATTTTAACTACCTGAGTATTTCGTGCAACCATTATATTATAATATTATAGAACCTAGATTAAAAGCCTTTAAATAGTCCATTTGCTACGCCTATGAAGCATATGATGAGTATGAAATGTACCAGTCAGGAATATTATATATGTATTAATGTTGGACGTTGAGGTTGAGACTGCTGGCTGACTCCACCATGTCACAATTTGATTGACATATACTCGGGAGCACAGAAACTGGGTCACTTTCCGTAGAAAGTTGTATGAAAAGTGACTCGCTTTCTTTGCACCCGAGTATAGTTTATATTGTACACTTGTCTCGTTCCTTATGCTGAATACATATGCTACTGAGGTAGTATGAAACATCCAAAGTGACCAAAAAAGTTCGACACACCATACTATTTCTATGATGTGCCGAACTATTTGGCCGACTTGGAAGTTTCACACTATATGACGCTGACTGTACAAAACTGTGTTTAAATTGTTATTATCAAAAATATCTATATAGGTACACGCTGATTTTTAATTGGTGATCAGGAGCTGAAAAATATTGAAAACCAGTAAAAACTTAATATAATAGGTGAGGTCTTACGCGATTATCTCACTATTTAATTCATAATGATTATGAATTTATGATAAATATTGTTAAAACCAATATTAACTAGATACAAGGTCATCCTACCACACGGCGGCCACGACGTACAAAATCCGCATTCTGAAATGAACACAGGCACGACGTCGTCTGTACACGCGTCAATGTGTGCGTAAGATACACAGGGCTGTCTATCGCAAAAACCTAGTACTATAAGTACTACCAATGACATAAATATACTAAAGATATGGCTTAGATGTGTGCAAATAAATGTACTTAATCGTTATCTATTTATTTAAAGTTACTTAAAATGTGTCTGTCTGTGTATTTAAGCATTATTATTTTCAATTACAATAGATGTACGACAACAAACTTAAGCGAATGATTCTGTAGTTATTTCATGTATAAAATGAAGTAGGTAGGATAGGTTCCCGAACTTGTGACGTGCGGCCGACATACATCGCTATGGGGAATTAAATGAAAGTTTCAAATGTGCGTCTGTAGTGCACTTCGTTTTTAGTGTATTAATGTGCCCAATACAATGATTAATCGTGATGGATTTTTATTTTCGTATTTAAGGGATAAAATAATATATCTCGTTTAATAAGAAAATAAAAGTACATCACGATCAATTATTGCATTAGACACGTTGCAAGCTCGGTAGGAATGCACCCTCTTCACGGCGGCCGTAAGGCTTGCGCCAATGTTTGTTTAGGGTGCGACCACACCGCCGCTTAAAAAACGGTGACGTTACGGAATCGCAACAAAATGTATGAAGAAACGGTGAGAAAACGTGACGCATACGACACGTCACTGCGTATACGAGGGGGTTTGGTCGCACCCTTAAATGACAAGTGTGCGGTTGTTTTACGACTTTGTTGGATTTGACAGTGACAACATATTACTCATAAGTTAAATATCAAGCTTTTGAAAGAGGTAAGTTCATAGAATAAACCATAAATCGAGTGACAATGAAAATTGGTTTAAAAATAATTCGGAATTAAAATTATCACAGAAAAAAAAGAGCTTGGTTCGATGTAACAGCGATTTTAACGTGACCTCTTTCAATAACTAAATCAGAAAAATGGTAACCTACTCACCGATTAAAAATCATCGTTTATATAATATTAATACTATCCGTTTCCTAGTAGGTATCCATAGCACAAGCTTCTCTAGCTTGGGACTAGGCGTAAAGTGTCCCATGATATTTTTATAGTAAATATTTTACCTCCATTATGAGTGGTGCCCCAGGGCACGTGATTGGGCTGTGCCATGGCGACCTCCTCGAACGCCTGCGCTGCCGACGCAGCATCCACAGCTGCTGCTGCCGCCGCAGATTGTTGGCGTGCTTCCGCCTACGCATAAACAACTTCATAGCTTAAATATTGATAATTATTACTTGCGATACTGAAAATGGAACGACAACGGACCTGTATCTCCGCCAAAGTCATCCCTGGTACAGTCGTGTTAGGTTTCTTTTTCGCCCATCCCAAACCGGCTTGCATTTCCTATAAAAAAACACATTGACTATTAGTCTTGTAATAGCGACCGCTAATGTGTGGTGTGTTGTTTGTGGCGCGATCGCAATACATACGTGTTCCCGTGCGAGGGCGGCGGCCTGCTGCTGAGCGATGACCTGCATCATCTGCTGTTGCTCTTTTATCTGCTCCAGCTTCTTCTCTCGCTCGAGACGCTGGATCTCGGCCAGCGTCGGTCCCTCCTGGCTCGTCGCCTGCTGCGCCTGCGCGCTCACCGCAGACCACGGCGCTTTCTTTATCACGGCTTCGCTGGCTTGACGCTGTTGTTGCTTTTGTTCCTGCGCAAATAGGTCACACACACGTCACTATTTGCCGATGCATGTCGAACAGCAATATATCACCTACAATATACTATATTTTGTATAGTTAATTTTAAGGCTAGCTTTACAAAGCCGAATGAAGTTGAAAAAGGCGAGTTTTAGCTGTCACGTCAAGTAACTCTTGAAGCATCATGCAAACTGAAGAAGTCAATGACGCACCTACCACTCTGCGAAAAATAATACCAAGTTTTCACTGGTGGTTATACGTGAAGCTCACGGGCCTATTTTTGAAAGCATATCACTCGAAAGTACCATTCAAAAGTGGAATAATCTGTGTATGGCTACAAAACTACAGGTCAAATTACATTTTGAGCAAGTTGACAAGATTAATTGACAAAATATTGTTTTTTTTTCCTTAATCGACAACGGCTTGTTGAACACAAAAAAAAATGATTTGGATTTATTTGAGTATTTATAAGATAAGATAATCAATCATCCTTGCATTAAATACTGTAATTAATTAAGTATACTTTAAACTAATTAACAACGATGCAAATAATTAATCCTAAAATATCAGCATCTGATTTTCTAGCAGCCTGTTTAACTAGCTAGACCAGATTATTATAAACTTGCATGTATCTATTATACCCAGCGGGTCAAATTAGGAAAGACAATTGCATTTTAACAGAGTATTAGTTACCTGTTGTTTTTTTAGCGTTTCAGCCTGCTTTTTCTTTTTTTCCTCTTCAGTTGCCAGTTTTTCTTCCTCTTTCCTGTAAGGTAAATATCATTATAGAATTGAACATCAAATAAAGTTAGATAGGTATTTATTGCACAGAATACAGAATGTATTTATTTCTTGCAAATCTTTCAATATAAACTTCAAAATAACCTCTTTCGCTCAGCTTCTTCGGCAGATTTAACTTCTTCTGCCTTCTTTTTTTCTTTGGTGTTCTTTTCCGAACCCTTGACAATAGTAAAACCTTCCTTGATCCATTCCTGCCACAAAATATAAAATCACATAAGTAAATACTAGCTTCACAAAAACAAACTAAATACCAGATAAACCCAGTAAAGCCAGTTAAATTGTCTGCAGTTATTACCTTTTTCTCTTTTTCTAATTCCTTTTTATTAATTTTGTCATCTTTTTTGATCTTTGACGGCGATAAATCTTGGACCTTTTTCTGAAACATTCGTAATAATACATTTCGCAATCCACATGGGAATTGAAACCATTTACACTTTGTTACGGCAAAGCTGTATTTTCACAGAATGTACACGTATAGAGGGTTATTTCATACATTATTATTTCCATCTCTTTCGCTCTCGTGCATTTGGCAAATAATAAGGCCAGTAAAAAAATTGGATATCGTATCGTAGCGTACAGCATTATTATTATCCAGCAGCGACTACGGCTTGCGGGATTTCTAGCTTTAAGAAGTTATTTGCTCGTTTCGTTTCTAGGGATTTTTTTTTCGCGGCAGGTGGTCAAAATAAAAATTAATGTATTTTATTTTGAAGCCATAAATTGTATGTATAAAGTACATGCTGATGTTCTGCAATACAGATTGTATCAATACAATTTTACCCAGTGGGTATTTTACCGATAATTATGATGAAGATTATTCCAGTACTTTTACAACTTACGTTAGTTATTTGACAAAATAATACTTTTGCCATCTTAATAAACATAAAATACCTTACATTGCTTTTCGAGAAAATACAGGCACTACTCTAGTATCAAAAAGTGAAAATTCGCTAAAAACCTAAATTTGGCTATAACTTGAAAACCATGCAACTTTTACTGAGGTCATGTTAGCCTGGCTCTGTAACTCTTACGCTGACCTTACTCCGGTGTCACTGGGACGTGCCAGTTTTGGGACACCCTGTATACACCATTGGCCCGGGAAATCCGACCAATTTTAACAATCGATTCTACTCTATTTGGAGTATATAAATTGGCATAACATGTAGTCCAATAACACATAATTTTAAAGATGTTCATTGTTTAAAAAAAACTCAAGTTGTAAAATTTCAGATAGAGACAGTGTAGGTATATAATTCATGTTTATTTTACCGTAACGTAACGTAAACCTAGATACCTATATACTTGACTGATTTTGATGAATGAGCAAGTAATGATTAAGCTTAAGCCTCACCTCAGGCTTATTGAGTTCATCTTCTTTACTCCCAGTTTCAGCTGTATCGTCCTTCTTTTCTTCTTTGACCTTTTTACTTTTAGATTTGCTTTCTTTTGTTCTGACTACTTTGTCAGCTTCAGGTTTCTGCTGTTTTAACTGTTTCGCATCTTGTTTAATTTGCACCGATTCATTGGCTTTCGCAATCTCCACTGGTTGATCAGATTTATTCGATTTTTCAAGCTTAGTCTAAGAAAAAAACACAATAAATCAAGAAAATGATAAAAATTAAAGTATGGCTTTGGATCTTAATTGTTATTAGGATTCCATACCTAAAAAGGAAAAAAGGAAATATTGTAGGATAACTTCGTTGTTTGTCTGTCTGTCCATTTTTTCATCTTTAAGACATTTTTTTGAAACAATGCCAGGAGGTATAAAGTTAAAAACGTTTTAAAATAATGTGAAACAAACTAAGGGTTAGGTTAGGTTAAGGTCTCCGCCAATCATAAAAAATGAAGTTTTCAAGTTAACACGACGAAAAAATACTCTGCCCACCCTTTGGATGTGTATTTTTATAGAAACACAGAGGGAACTAAACCTGAGAAGTACTTATCGTTAATATAGAATGATGAAATTTGGCAAGCTAAACCTTTCAACGAGATTTGTTATTTTTATAAAAATACTATGAAGTTTAATCTAATCAAACTTATGCTATCAAGGGAATGGGCGAAAATCTTAGGAATCATGTTATAGGCGATGCGGCTAGCAACCCATCACTATTTTGATTCCCGTTTTCATCTATACGCCCACAATCATGACGTGGCCTTTAGGTCTTATTGTCTTAGGCTCTGTCAACCCCGTAAGGGATAAAGACTTAATTTATACACGTGTGTATGTATTTTTGCTGGCTTATAAGTGTGAAGCATTAATGATAGGGTTGTATGGACATTAATTAATTTGCCTTTCCTGGTTCTAGATCTTTGTTTCTATCAAGCAACATATCACATTTATTTTATTTAAATAAAAGATTAATAACAGCTTCAATGCTGGTCTCGGAGCAAAGAAACAACCTAGAACTTCTTGAACGGTCTTGTTACCTTAGAAGTGAAAACTACACACACGCACACTTGCCCAAAAAAAGAAAGAAAAAAATACACGAGATTTGAACTGCGGTCACCTGAGAGAACACACTGTTATTCCACACCTTATACCACTAGGATAAACGCACATACGTTAAAGCGATGAAATCAACGTACAGTTCAAAAATCGAACGCGACTCTAGCTTCATTCGTATTTCAAAATACGCTCTGAGATCCTGATACCTACCCTGGTACTTAATCTCTCCCTCCGTCTTACGCCTGACGCGAGTTTAACAATTTTTTTTACCCATCCCAAAAAGCGTTCAACGCCGCTAAAGTTTTCACTTCAAAAAAGATTTTGTCTACACCGTAAAGGATAAAGACGCGATTTAAGTATGTATGTACACCCTCTTGCAAAAAAACGCGTTAGCTTAATTTCTAAGCTTTAATGCCTAAAAATCTGAAAAACCATAGGTGCCCGATTTTTTTCTGTACGTCACTACGACAACAAAGATCAAAATTTCTTCGTGAGATGGTTTACCTACTGGACACACCCTGCATATTACGGTAAGAAGGAAGCGCTTTATTCTTTTTTATGGCGTGTGTTTAACGTATATTTTGATAATTTAATTGTTACCTGGGAATCTTCCTTGATTTCAGATTTCTTTTTCCGGACGTCTGTGTTTAACGTATCTTTCTGTATGAGCTTATGCAACTCCTCTAGATTTGGTGTTGCGGTAACAGAAGATACTTCTTCCTCTGGTTTGACTGGCGCAGGAACGGGTACGTTATTTTGTTCACTAAGAAACGGCATACTGGGCACTGATCCTGCGCTCTGAGATGCTCGTAACTGGGCTAAAATTTGATCTTCTGTTTTCATTTTAACCATTTCTTCAGGCAGCAGCGAATTAGATGTAACTGTTGAAGACTGAAATAAATCACAATTTTAATAAGTTTATAATCCAACAGCCCAGCATCACCTCATCTACATAGTTGCCTACTTCTGTAAAATTTGTGGACTAAAGACTGTTCATGTTGTTTTCATCTCTCATGCAAGGCAAAGCATATAACACACGGGTATTCATCAATTTATGTTTTTTTTTACTTTATAGGGTCGCAATCGGTCTAGGTCTAGTTTTTTCTTTGTTCGATCTGAGTTAAGTACGAAAGTTTCATTAATTTACCCACAAAATTTAGAATAAAAACGTTAAGAGACGAGAGAGAGCGAGGGTTTTTAAGGGGTCAAGAAGATTTTTAGACAGCGAATTTTATAGTTATATAAAAAAGACATAGTAAGTGAATACTTCTAAGAGATAACTATTTAGAAAAATTAAAAGTTAGTTAAAATATATTTGCATTCTTGCCATGCTCATTACTTACTGAACAGCCCTCGTAGTACTTAGTAGGTAAAATATGTTTACAGTTAGCATTAGGATCAAATCTATAATGTTCCTCATATTAAACTTGATCTTAAAAATATACATATAGGAAGGTAACTGTACCTGCTGATCCCAGAAAATCATAGGTAGATTGTTAACTCGCATATCGTTTCGTGCATTCATCGACTGTTGCATCCACATGAGCTCAGGTGACGTAGACGTTTGGCTCCACAAAGAATCTACCTGCAAAAGGAATTTACCGGCATAAACACATTATTATTTGCCATTCTAATTATAGCTGCCTTACTTTATTTTCATTATTTTTTGTTTTAGACTGAAAATTTCCAATATCTATCTATTACAATTCAAGATATATTCCCTGTGTCAGACTAACAACTAACAAAAAGACGCTTAGACTTTTAGTAATCGGGTCTTATTGGGCAAGTTTCAGGTATCGGAATCATAAAAAAGCTCTATAATCTAGTTGTTGCCAGCGACTTCGTCTGCAAAGAATTCGTTTATCGCTATCCCGCGGGAACTACGCAATTTTCCGGGATAAAAAGTAGCCTATGTGCTTAATTCCAGACTTTTCTCTATCTATGTGCCGAATTTCATCCAGATCCGTTGGGCCGTTCTGGCGTGATTGAGTAACAAACAAACATCCATCCATCCATCCATACTTTCGCATTTATAATATTAGTTAGACATAAAAGAAGAAGATACGTACATCTAATCCAAGACCGGGCTGAGAGTTCATGACAGAATCATGAGACCCCTGGTTGTGTATACCAAAACCACCGCCAATGGGGAATCCAGCCATGTCCTAAAAATACACCAATTAATAATAGAATAAAGTCGTTTTGTTGATTTTGTTACGGTTGAAGTTTTTCTTACCATCTGGGCAAAAGGTACCATGGTGCCGTACGAACCCAAAGGTCTCATATGCGCATCACAAGCACGTCTGACCATTAAACTTGGACTGAAAAATCCAGCTCTGTACCAATTATACATTTCTTTTGACGTAAATGGACCTTGTATGTTTTTCTGCAAAGAGAAAAATTATGGTACAATTAGAACTAATAAAGGAAGCCCGAAGTTCTAAGTAAGTTATTGTTAAAAAAATTAAGTCCCCAAATAATCAAATCATTTTTATTTTATTGATATTTATTAGGTACTGTCCGATCTGGTACTTCATGTTTAATGCACTTGCAATGCGATCCTTCCTATCTAATCATAACAACCCACCCGCGGACGTTATCGTGCAACAAGAGGGGGAGACTAAAACAATACAAATTTTATTGGCGCGCGGCCTCGAATACTTTCTCGCTCGAACAATGCTTCGCCGCATCATCCGCTGACAGACGATCGCCGAATGGATCCGAGGATGTACGACCGAACAGTATGTACGCCGCCCTCGGCGCTGCATAATGCATTCCGATAGCGTACACTGCAGTCCTTTGGATTATCTCTAAAAGTTGCAAGTTTAACAACCACAGTACAGCCCCTTTTTCGGCTTTTTTTTTGGTGCCGTAAGCAAGCGTGCCCAACCTTGCCGCTTGATACAAAACAGTAGTTTTACCTGTAGGTATACCTGTATATGAACACTATTATTTTACTTATGTATTGTTGACATTGGCGTTTCATTAAGGCTGCAATAATGTTTAAATTGGCATTGTTCATTTTTAAAATTTTGGCACGACCCCAATCGCCTTGGTTTAGCAATAAAAAAACAGTTTTGTCTATACGTTAAATATATAACAAGGATAACAAGAAAGTTCGTGGATAGTCAAAGCTAAATTTAATATTACTAAAAACAAGAAAGTGAAACATATCCTACAATAAGCAAAAGAAAACAGAGGATGACGGAGGAAGTCACTTTCGAACCAAAGCTAACTAAACTTAAAAAATTGTGATTTTGTAGGTTACGTTACCATATATTTAAATATTTTTGGACAATATTACTTTATTATTACTTTTCTGTTTCTTTAGTCACTAATTTCATTTTTCTGCATAAAATGTAAAAGTCAGCTTAGTTGGATATGTAGGTACAGGTCAATTCACAAGAGCCGGCACGAATGGATTGAACGAAGTAATGTTACTTGTCACTGTGTGAGTGACGTTCTTGTACAGGGGTCTCCTAATATTTTGTAAACAAGTACATAATACTCAAGAAAAAAATAAACCTCAACCAACATTTCAATCTATTCGTGCCAGCTATTGTGAATCGACCTGTACACGAAAAATACGACAATTATGTAGGTAGCTCTCGTCAAAATAATTATAAAAAGAAACACTCGTCTTGTTGTTATGTGGGTGGTGTAGTAGGTGGAGGGATGTTATGTGGGTAGTTGTAAGTACAAAGGCGGCTGCGCCCCGCGTCCAGTTAGTCGGAATATACGTGTCAATAAGAGTGGTTCGTGTTCCTTATTTGTCCCTCCGGTGACTCCCTCTGACGAAAAGTAACACTTGTGTATCACTCGATAACCACAGGCCTTCCTAATTATTTCATACCCATGTAAAATATGGTAAGTACACCAATATTTAAAATTTTGCTTTATTTCCGCCCTTTCACGTTTAAAGTAAGTTTAAGACTACAATTATAGCCATGAAGCCCCTGTATCTCTGCCGAGAATTATAACATAAATGTTTAAAAAATAGAGATATTACCTTTGGATCTTCATAATACCAATGATCAGCCAAACTTTGAGAACTAGGATTGTTTTGTGGTGGCGAGTGTCGCATCATATTGCCATATAAAGAGGAGAAAGGTCCTTGAGAGCCCGAGTGTTGTTGTAATCCATGCATAGGAAACATGTTACTTTGTCCGTGGTTTGGCATTTGAATATCGCTCGATGGCGGCATCTGGAAATTGAAATTCTTTAGTTACGGAATTAAAGCTGGAGTAATTATAAAAACAAAACCTCCTTCAAAAGAATAACCGCTAAAAAGTGAAAAATATCAATAGAAATTTCATATCAATATTCATTTCGGTGTGCGCTACCTACTGATTTGTTTGAAATCTAATAGCGCCAAACCCAATTTTAACATTTTTACGGTGCTTATTCAATATTACTTTTACTTATTTATTAGTTTAAAATCAGACAACATAAGTAAATTTGTTTAGTGCCAAGAACTGACAAGAAACTTTACTTATGAGGAAGTACTTATGAATCTATGTACACACAGCAAAGCTATTCGGTAAGCAGGTTTCAAGCGGCGCGTAGATGCAAAGGTGCTTACCGAATAGCTTTGCTGTGTGTACATTATATCATTACAGTAAATTTTACTGTAACTCGATTTTTTCATACATTCCTGTGCAAAATGTTTTCTTAAATGACGTCATACCCATAAATTACATTCCTTCTAAACTTCAAGTCTCTAGTTTAAAAAAAAAAACAAAGATTTACAGACAAACTTAGCTCTAAAAACCACCTTGAGAGCCCTTAGTCACATTTCGTGCGTATTTCGCTAAATACGGCATTTTCAAGCGAAGATTGTGGCGTAAAGGACAATGTTATTACTAAATTTATAAAACTGCATGAAAGCGCATTTCTTGAATTAGGGAGTAACATTCGAGAAATTTTAGTAATTTTAACATTGTATTATAAAAACAACGATCTATTTAGATGTCCTTTTCATTATTTGGCCTCACCCACATTATTTCGCCTTTTAACGCATTCACTGCCACCGACGCATATATGCGTCTTCGTAACTTTCTCCCAGTGCCGCTGTCATAATTTTATAGGCATTCGAACGTACATGTGCGACTGTGGCACTTGAAGATTTCTCGGATTTAACAGCTGGCAGCGAATGCGTTAAAGAAAATAGACGCACCGTACGTTAAATGTAATTAATAAATAAGTCACTTCATCTGTAATTAAGTAAAAACGTTTTTCTAACCTGAGTATTGTTGGGATTAGGATTGAGCCCAAAAAGTGAGTTATTGGCACTCGTCATTCCTTGCATGGATGTAGAATTAGGAAACCCTGTTATGGCAGGAGATCCTGGATGCATTCCGCTCGCGCCCATCGGTGAGTTGGCCATACCAGGGTTAAGCAGCAAAGCTGGTGGCGACATCCGTTGAAGAGGAATTCCCATCGGATTATTTGAATGGCCTTGTTCGATCAGTCTTGGTCCTTGAAGTCTCATTGCAGTATTCAGCGCAGCATTAGGTATCCCGATATTTTGCATTGAAGATGTTTGACTGGTAGAAGTGTTTTGGATACCAGGTTGCATACCAGGTGATTGCATTCCTAATGATTGCAATCCAAGAGCTTGCATGCCTGGTGCTTGCATGCCAGGCATCTGCATTCCGTGCGACTGCATACCAGAAGCCAGTAATCCCTGTGTGTGCATCCCAGGCCCTGGTGACGGCATACCTGCATTTTTTGATGCAGATGGTTGCAGTCCGTGTTTTTGTAAAGGTGAATTTTGCATTCCAGTGGATTGTATTCCAGGTACTTGCGCACTGGGTGACGGAAGTCCATGGGCGTGGGCGGGCATCCCGGAATGCATAGTCGCTGTTTGAAGGCTATGTGAGTGCACTCCTGGAGGCTGCATGCCCGGCGCTTTTGTTCCGGCGGCGTGCATCCCTAGCGTATGCATACTACTTGGATGCATTCCGGGCCCTACCATACTTAAACTTGGTGTATGCATGACATTTCCATGGCTCGCAGGACTGGGGCTTGATACTCTTTTCTGCATGCCTGGATTAGATCCATGAGGCATTGAGTTCACTATCGTTACTTTACCGGGAGAAATGCCTGCATTTGATGTATTTAATGGTAAACCAATAACAGAAGGTAATTTTGAAAGAATATCTTTATCATCCAAGGTAATTTCGAATATATCTTCAACAAGTTTATCTTCTGGTGCAGAAAGTTTTGAAAGCTCCCTGAAAATACGTGAACTACTAATGTCATGTAGACAAAAATTAAACTACAATTAAATATACTCAGCGACACAAAATTTAGCTTAGTCTCCATAAAAAATTACCAATTTTGCAAATATATGAAGGCGTCTCAGTATTTTGGATTGAACATTCCCGTAAAGGTTTTTCCCTTGTAATTTTGAATTCAGAATTAAGGCGCCTCTTTGACGCTATACACTTTAAAACATCGATAAAGATTTGTCAACCATAAAAAATCAGAATAATATTTACAGGGATGTTCAGTCAGACTAACCCCCAACCAGCAGCTGAAGTATTCCGGATCAATTTTAAGACAGTCAATGTACGCTAAATCAAATAGTTCAAGCATTAGATAAAAGTGTACATACTGATCTGCCGTTTGGCTGGCTGAAACTTCTTGCAATCCTTGTAAATTTCCACTTTTGCGAACTTGTTGATTTGGGTTATCCGCAGCAGAAGCCACTATGTTCTGATGCTTCTGACGGAGACTATTATTGGGTTTAATTGTTACCGACTGGAAGTTGCCTCTTTCGTCACTTGCTTCGTCCATATTGATATCAGATCTCATGAGTGCATCAAAAGTTTTGTTTTCTGAGAACTTGGACCTGTACGCATTATTTTTACTGAACGTGTTTTCCGCTTGACCACTATCAGACGAATCTGGTGACGTCACAAGGTTATCTTGCGCTTCATGGGGTGCATTGTTTTCCTCTTTACTAGTCCCGCTTTGTTTTGAGCTTGAACTATTGCCCGTTTCGTCCCCTGCCGGCATACTCAGTTGCTGGAATTAATCAAGTATATTAAATGGAAGTTGAATATCTATGGCCTCAGCCTAGTTGCAGCAAAACCAAAAATACTAATAACTCATATAGATTTACCTTTTTGAATTTTATATCACTTGCATCAAACTTTTTCGGAGACAATTTTTTGGCTTTTGCTGAAGCCCACCATTCCTCAGAGCCATCCTCAACAGACTTTAATCTGGCAAAACTGCCATGAGTGTGGGACCGTGTCAGAGCTAAAATTAAAGTCCGATAACTTTAAACTTCCTTTTCAACTTCTAATGAGAATGCACACCAGCAAAGCAGGGGGGTCCAAAAAATATCGTTAGTACGAACTTCTTATTTACCCAATGCAAGTTCCTCCACTTATATAAATTTTTTGCAAACAGAAACTTATCTTATTAACCATCATCTATGATCAAAACTTACATTAAGAGAGTATCAAGCATAAATTGGCTCGTTTGCTCCTACGCAGTGTACTCACAGTATGAAGCCTCTTGGTTCTTTGGCAAATTGGAGTCATCATTACTGTACCCGTGAAAAGCGCCGGACGAGTCGAATGTGCCGGCGCACGCCTCCGCGTTATCCATTGCCCTGAAAAAGTGATACTAGCAACCATCCTAACCTTGATTTCAAAATTACTGAAGATAAACAGACTTGTTTATAACGACTTGGTTTTGGTGATTATGATTATACATAATATGCAGTGTGAGAATAAATGTCTTCTTTCTTTCTTTCTTTCTTTTTTCAGTCTCACAAAACTCAAGCACAATATTTTTCCAAATAATCTGAAAATGTTCATTTAAGTGTTATTTTCTATTAAAAAACCCATATCATAAAATTATAGAGGTATTTGTTCTACTCCTGTACTTAATACGCGAATCACTTTTCATTTTTGAGTATAATGTAATTTATATGATTTAAATTATTTTTTTTATTTATAATTTTGGGTTTTAGTGAGCCGTCAAAACCACTCGCGTCAGGTAGTTATTTTATTACCCACTCCCCACGAAACTACTTCCTCTTTATCTCTTTTCTATACGCACTCCCTACTATACTCACTTTGTGTTAGGGTTGTCGCATTAATGTTATGGAATTTTTTCTATGATTTTGTTGATAACACCTTATAAATAAATTTATTTTAAAACTTCATGGATTATGTGAAAGCTTTGCCTTTCTGTAATCACAGTGTCTGACTGTACCTGTACATTCGAGTGCATAAATATCGATACAGCCATCATGTCAAATGTATGTGTCACTAACCTTATTGTTTGTCTAAAGGTGCAAAGAATCAAGACTTGTTTCAATCTTGACCATAAACAACAATTAATTAATAAACAACAGAGTAAAAAGAATAAAGAAAATACTAAAAATACAAGCTGCTTACCATTCTGGTAAATTTTCTTCGTTTTGCGCGTCGCCGCCCCACGTGCGCCGATTAGTATTCCACAATGGCGGCTTCTCTTGATTGGGTCTGTCGCCCCAATCTCTTTCTATAAAAAATAATTATTCATGCTATTAGAGAGCACTTAATTAACCAAATATAATATCTACTTAATAACGTGCTATGTGGCTATAGGAGTTGGTGTTGAGCTGAGTTTTTCCAGGTCCACAAGCTTGAGGCCGTAGCTGCCCCTTCGGACCGTTTTGTAGCCAACTTTCGGAGCCAGCTACCGTTATGGGAATTCAAAATCCCGTTCAGGAGCTGGCTCCGAAATGAGACTTTCCGCAAGGCCACAATTAAGTTTTTTGGCACCGGTTCCCGATCAGGCGATCACCGATATTGTTGGAAATAAGTATCAAGTTTAACTAAATCAGTATCACATAAATACTATTAGATTAAATTATGACTTAATTTATATTGATTGTAAACTAGCTGTTCCCCGCGGCTTCGATCCCGTTCCATTTTTTTTTTTTTTTCTTTTCTCCATAATTAAAAACATTCCGTGGAACGTCAGGAATATAATAAAATGAAAAAAAGAATTGGCCGAATTGGTCGAGGCGTTTTCAAGTTTGGCGCTTAGCAACATTCTTTTTTATTTACATAAATAAGATAAATAATAATACAAACAACAATAAGTCTGTTAGTTAGGTCAATGTAAGAAAAACTGACCCCATTTCTCTTGAGGGCCGGTGCGCGGCCTGCCAGGGTCTGACAAGCGCCATTCCTCGCCCTCTTCACGTGTTTGTGATGACCTCCAGTTCGTGTTGTTGGTCGGCCGTTTGCTAATTGATGGATAGTAATATAAAAAGTCAGCAGGATAGAACGAGTATAATTATTATGGATGTTGGTGTAATCTGCTGGATTTTATGATAATTCAGTGAGTAAGCCAGTCATCATATTCGCATAAAATTAACCTTATTTAGCAGCAAATGATCAAAACTTTACAATAAGTATACCTACTATGTGTATATCGTAACTGACTAACATCGTAAGACTGTATCGTAATATGTAGTCATTATTTTAACCAGATTCGCTAACAGTCAGGTCATTTATTCAACAGAATCTTTTTCGTCTTGCCTGTTCATTGGCAGACAAAAAACGAAAAAGAAATAAAAAAACGAAAACAAATCGGTTCAGTTTTGAACGAAGAAATAGGAGACTATACGTGCCGGCACGTAAAGCTGGGTACAGACTATGCGCGGCTGCCGCGCGAGCAAGTGTTCGCGTGAACATTGGCTCGCGCGGCAAATGTTCGATGGAATTTAGGTAGACCGCGGCGGCCGCGCGAGGCAAGCGATCCAGCTCGAACAGCGCGTGGCGCGCGCGCTAATTATTTCTAAACCATGAACGCGCGTTCGTGTGACAGTCGCGTTTATTGTGATCCTTCACATCATCCGCAATAATTATAAACGAAAAAGGCGTTAGTGGGTGAAAAAAAGATATTTGTTTTATACAACTAATGGCGGACATGAGACATGAAGTCGTAGAAAACACCATAAAAAACTCAACCCATCTTCCTACTAATTTCCGTCCACGCATCATGCCTTAGTGCCTTGTTGTGGTGTAAAAGCGATTTGCTGTTCCATAGCAAATCATAACCTCCATAAAATTGAATTAACTCGCGACAGTTCTTGTCGTTAAATCCATAATTTAAGCAAAAAGTTCGTCGCAACACTTCAACCGTCCAAACTGCGCGCGCGGCAGCGACTGAAGTTCCTTTGATGCGGGCTAAAAGACCGACAGCGCTCGGATCGCCGCGCGGCGCGTTCGAGCGCGGCGATGTTCGAGCTGCCGCGCGCGGCAACCCCGTCCCCATTGCGCGCGGCCGCCGCGCGAGCCAATGTTCGAGTGATTGCCGCGCGTAATCTGTACGCGGCTTAAGTATAACGATGACGAGTCACGTGGAGGGGATCTGCGCACCCACGGCTACCGTATTTTATATTTCTGCGCATACAAGGTCAGATCAGTCTTACGTGCCGGCACTTATACGAATGGCCGTTTTCGCCAGTTTTCAGTAGGTGTATGATCAGTCCAGGTTAGTTTTTTCTTTCATGCAGTCTCCGGAGAGATTAGATGGAAGGAAAGGCAAAACTTTAAGCAAATGCCTACTTTTCAAGTCTTGCTAACCGGATTTATTCTCAAGGAAGGAAAACTAAGTAAATATAGTGACAAACACTAATGAGTTTGCTCAATGTGTTTCTCACGCGCACCTTCGGAAAGTTTTGTTTGCAGCCCATTCAGCTTGTTCATTGGCGTTTCTGTTTGTGGTAGGTCCCCCGTTGGTGTTGCCCCACGAGCGAGGCACTGCGGCAGCTTCCTCGTCCGCCGCAGGACCATATCCTGGTATTCTGGGATGATACGCGTTTCCTCTGCAAAATTACGAATAGAGTCTGTCTTAGTCAATCGTGGCAAGGCGGCAAATTCAAAAAATCGCTGTCTGGTAACACAGAACTTATCGCGGTTTTTTTTTAATACTAGGTATTAAATTGTTTCTTTAATCATATTTTATGAAAGTGTAGAAGTTAGTTCAACAAAATAAATTAATTAAAAATCATAATAAAGTGACATTACCTGGCCCTCCAGTGGCAAGAATTTATAACTGTAACCTTAACCTTATATGTATTACTAGCTATCCTGATTTACTAGGTACCATTTCAGAGTCATTATCAAAGTTAGATTCTAGATATTCAACATCCGATAGAGAATCATCACTCTCAATAATAATAAATGATGCCAACCCGGCTAATACAGTCTTTTATTTTGTATTTATTTTCAACATTGATTATGTTTGACCATTAAGTAGGTAAGGTATATATAATACGTTATAATTATCTACCATAAATGTTCAAGAAGTTTCACGACAGCTCCACAGGCCAGTTTGACAATTAAAATTGTTGCCGTAATATGAAGAATTTGTCAAAAAAAGCGATTGCGACGATTTTAGAGGAGAGACGTATTTACCGGAATAGGTTTCGTCATGGACGCGTAAGTACGCGTACTCGGGTCATTCTCTTAAAAGTTGTACCCCCAACTGTTTTCTAGGATTTTGTTTATTTTTTCGGATTCCTACTCAGAATCACGAGCACTATCAATCCTGATAGGAGAAAAAAAACGGCCTTTTCCATTCTAATGAACACAAAATATTTACCTTGCTACTCCGCTACTTACGTGCAAGATAACCAAGCTTGTGCGAAATATATACGTTTTGTATGCAAGCCCTCCCACCACTACCACACAAAACGCACACAAATCCCACAAACTTAATTAATCCTAACTCAAATAAAAAAATAAAAAAAGTATAGTAAATATTTTGTGTTCATTGAAATGGACCTCCGCAAAGTAACGCCTGATTCAATAAAATCTTTTCCATTCTGTTACTTCATTCAGACAAATTTGTATTGCGGTAACGAAATGGAACGAAATTTTAGGCTAGAAAATGTATGGAATTTTCGGGACGTTTTTTTCTCCCTATTAGGATCGATAGTGCTCGTGATTCTGAGTAGGAATCCGAAAAATATAAACAAAATCCAAGAAAAAAGTTGGGGGTACAACTTTTAAGAGAATGGCCCACTCGCCCGGGCGTCTTTTAGCGTAAGAGAATTTAGAAGTACGGCGCGACTATTGCGACGTCAAAACACTCGTACTCGCAAGACGCCCATGTACTCGCAAAACGGTTTTACTTGCAAGAAGCCTGTGTAGAGTCAGCGTCATATAGTTTGAAGCATTACTCGCAAGACGCTTACGTATTGACAGTACCTATTTTACGCTTAGAGTTGCGTACTCGTAAATACTCGTGGACCTAGTTTTTGGATCTAATCTTTTTGCGTACGCGTATTCGCAAGACTTATTATGCATTTGGCCTAGTACGTCTCACGTACATCTACACGATTCATTAGACACGACTCTAAGAATATTATACATACATACACAAATCCCGTCTTTATACATTACGGGGTAGACAGAGCCTAAGGTGACAAAACTTACAAGCCACGTTTAGCAAGATTGTGGGCGTATAGATAATTGGTGCCAAAATAGTGATGGGTTGCTAGCCGCATCGCCTATATTAGGCCCTATAACATGATTTCTATGATTTTCGCCTATTCCCACGATGGGCTTTTACCATCTACGCAGGAAGAGAAGCAATTGGTACATTCTATGCTCCCAGACCAGCATGAAAGTAAAAATATTATAAAATATCCAAATACAGGTTGTAAATTAATTTCGCCATGATGATTTTCGTGTACCAAAAATAACTCCGAAGTTTTACCGAAAACAAAAATCCCTAATTTTAAATAATTTTGATAAGTAATTGATTCCTATAAAATTTCAATCTTTGTGCATACTTTATCTTTTAATTTACCTCCCTAACGACGGCTGACGAACAAACGGCATCCGTGGTCTGCCGCGGTTGTCAGCCACGGCTAGACCGCGACCCAGGCCACGACCCATGCCAAATCTCTCTGGGGTCATTACTCCTCCAATAGGTGGTCCCCCGCTACGTAGATTTTCTCGCTAAAAAATTGAACATGCTCTTTATTGATTTTATTTGTTAATGACACTATGCATAACAATTGTATTTTTTTACCATATCTTCTTCAAAGTTATTGTGTAGTGCAAAGGGCGGTTTTCCTCTCGGTTGATACAGTTGATCTATGGATTTTAATTCAGTAGGCGCCTCAACTGTCCTGTCATAGAGTGCCAACATTTCTTCTCTGCCGTACCTGTTAGTAAATATAAAAGAAACGTATCACTAATATTTTTAAACTTCATATATTTGCAAAACTATAGGGAACTTATTTATAGAAATATCCATCAAATAGGAGTGTATTATATAATCGATTTAATAATCATAATTACGTTGTCCAAATGTATTGAAAACTTACAGGTACCTGTTGCGACATGAAACAAACGACAGTTACGAAAGAGTCGTACTACATAAGTCACTATGAACAAATTACATTTTAATTAAATTTTCAAATTCAAATAAGTATTAAGATGGGCATGAGAAGGATGCTCACCGAAGATTAGCGAGATGTATCTTTTGCGGTGTAGACGCAGCTGCGTTGAGTGGGTTCGATGGGGGCGGTGAGCCGGGCCGCGGCGCGCCGGCCGCGGCCAGCGCCGCACTCTGGTTCATGGAACCGGGGTTGCTGGCGTTACGTTCTCGTGACAAATTGCGAAGCCACTCCGGCCCGAACTTGATTGGGTTATTACGGTCGCCCATTGCACTGGACCAATTACTTTATTCAATACAGGAAAAATGAGACAGCTGAAAATAAAAATAACAATATGATACATTTTTAACTTGACGGTAAAAACAAAAAAGTTTAAACACAATAATCTTATTTAAAAAAAGATGGCAGAAATACTGACACACACATCAAGGGTAGTGCAATTAAGCACCTAACGCAATAAATAATGAGATACGCGTTACTGAATAAGCTATAAGTTGTTATACAGATGACACTCAAGACTTTGAATACAAATCACTTTTTTAAGCTTAACTCATGATGTTAATTAATTTGTTTTGAATAGTTGTGTTATTCTCAGCTCATTGTAGTTATCTTATTGGGGGGGGTTACTTTCTCGAGTGATAAGCTTTCTAAAATCGGTACCTACCCTGGTAAAAATTTCATGTCTTTCATGACTTTCTGCCAAATTTCTTGCAGCGCATTCTTCTTGGCAATGATGGTCTTTCCGAATGCGCTGTTAGTTTCAAAAAAAGACATGTAAAAGAGCCCTTGGCGGCCTATTTGCAAAATAAACTTTTGATTCCTTTGATTCTTTGTCGATGACCAGTATGTTGTTTTATATTTTTATTAACAAACTAATAAATAACCTATACTATAAGCAAACACTTAATAAGTACGGAGAATTTTAATAACTGAGTTTAAGCATTGTGTTCTGTTTATTTTGTACTAGGTACGTCTTGGGTGTCATCCTGTACGTAAATAGATGTATAATTCGAAAAAGAACGGAAGCGCCTATCAAACTCGCTATTAGCTACACAATGTACGTGTAATTTTATTTTGCTCTGGGGCCTTGGTTTTGTTCACTAATTTTACTTTCATTTCGAATTATTTACACGGTCATTGTGAATATCAATTCAATTTAATCAATTTCGCCGGGCTTCACATCTAAGGTATTTTCATTCTTAACTGTTCTATTTGGTAAACAAAATTCTAACCTCAATATATAAATTGTAAAGAATAAGGTTGTATTATGTTACCAAATAAATCTGAGGCAATATTTTATACATAATTTTGCTGATATTTTATCTCCAGTTCCATTATTTACGATGAAATGGTTAAAAAATTTCAAAAATGTAAGAATGAAAATATCTTACTTATTATTATTTAGAAAAAAAAACACATTAGACTCTACCGCGACAATTAGGAATGCCTGTTGTAGTGTAGCGTTGAATCTTGTAATCGACATAAATTTCGGCTGCACTGACAGTATGGAATTGCCTGAATGCTTAAAGTATATATTACAGTCAGTGGTACCTGAATATTATACTTCCTGTAAACGTAACTTAAACAAACAGAAAAATATTTTGTGTATTAGTATTTTATGCAACCGTTACATAAAGAGGGTTTTAAGGCCTACTTATGTACAGTTGCATACATTACTTTATCTACAGACATCATAAGTACTCTTAAGATGGGTTCAGAAGCAGTTGGAAAATGACCAGCGTTATTACAACCAATTATACTAGATTCTGTCTACCCCGTAAGAGATAAAGACGTAAGTTATGTTAGTACTTTCTTGTCTGTTGTAGTAGGTAAAATCTGTACTGTAATAACATTAAAGTACAGATATTTTTACAGTAATGTTATTTGTTACAGTATACATTTTATAAGAGTAATAATGCTGGTCATTTCCTACGGTTTCTGAACTCATTTTAGAGCACTAATGTGCATAGATAAAAGCCGTGCCGGGGTACCTGTGTGGCTTAAGTAATAACATTTCAGAAAAAAAAATTGTTCGTTTCCTATACACACAAAGAACAAGTAGGTATTTTTAAGGACTACCTGACCTGTCAGATTTTTTTATATAATTTTGCTTAAGTGGCTTTTTGCGTTATTTTGTTATAAACTTTCGCTCAGCTTCGATTACCTAAGGAATACGATTATATAATACTAGACTAGATGTTGCCCGCGACTCCGTTCGCCTAGAATTCGCAGTTCGCTATCCCGCAGGAAATATTGTGATTTTCCGAGATAAGTCCCTGGGAATTAAACTGTCTCTACACCAAATTCCAACTAAATCGTTTCAGAGGTTAAACCGTATAGTGGTAACAGACAGGCAGACAGTTTATATCAGTATGGATTAGTGAAGTACAAAACATCAATAGTTCTCTATATCCTTTGACAAATTCGAAATATTAATTTTCAGGGGCATATGAATATGACAATAATTTTTGGTCCGAAATGGAAAGTATGGAAACAAAAAAAAAACAGATCTCTCTTATAACAATTACACATTACATAAATATATGGCTCTAAAGACTCCCGAATACTCCAGTTCTTTGGACATGTGACGCGACGCGGCGGTACGACTCCGTGGAGCGGCTCGTTGTGCAGGGCCGGGTAAATCGGCAATAGATCGCGAGGGTGCTCGCCTTTGCGATGGACGGACCAAATCAACTCGATGACACACACTGACACACACATCCCTCAACGACTGCGCAAGACAGGCTTCAGCTAGGGACAAATGGCGCGCCGTGGTGAAGCGCTGCCGGGCGTCTTGCGTGACCACGACTGCTCTGTCAAGTCAAGAGCATCCGACTGAGAAGAAGAAGATGGCTCTAAGCCCTCGTCCACAAGTCTCCCACTAAAACCCTGCTTAAAGCCCTTGTTCGCAAGTCCCGTTAGCCACCAGGAAGGTCCTTTGCAGGTTTGCCCCCTTTGGATGGCGTGTCTCCCACTAAAACCCTACTTAAAGCCCTTTTTCACAAGTCCCGTTGGCAATCAGGAAGGTTCTTTGCAGGTTTGCCCCCTTTGAGTGGTGTGACACACCACCCAGACACACCGTGTGTCTCTCACTAAAACCCAGCATAAAGCCCTTGTTCACCAGTCCCGTTGGCCATTAAAATGTGAAATTAACCTTTTTTTTTAAGAACCGGGGGAACCGGGTTTTTTCTTCTTATAGAACCGGTTCTACATATACCTTGATAGAACCGGGTATACACGGGTATTTCAGAACCAGGTGGAACCGGGTGCAGGCCCTAGTTCCGGCGTTATATTATAGTTTCGGTTTCGGCACAAAATCCTCTGAAACTAGGACCAAAATCGAAATTGAGTTCACTCATTGACAACATTTTATAACCTACCTTTTGGACTTCGCCGCAGTCGGGTATAAATATAAATGAACTATATTCGCCCTCGAACTCAGTTGCATTGCAGATGCTAGTTTCGGTAGGTCACGGGTTTGGAAATGCCCAAACCATGGAGCTTTCATTGGTCGCACTCGCACCCGCCCGAATCAAGACTTTCCGAATAGGTACCTACCAGAAACGATTTTTCGAAACTCGTTTTAATCACCAAACATATAACCTTACCTACCTACCAACTCTAATATAAAACTTCAAAATGTTAATAAATTTACTAGCTTCTGCCCGCGACTTCGTCTGCGTAGAATTATTACACATACCTATAAACCTTCCTCTTCAATCACTACCTATTGAAAGAACCGCATCAAAATCAGTTGCATTCTTTTAAAGATCTAAGCATACACAGGACAGACCGACAGATAAACAGACAGCGGAAAGCAACTTTGTTTTATACTATACTATACGTAGTGAATATTATAAACATGTGTTACTGTTTCTAATCCTTGATAAACTAATATTACCTACTTAATCGTCATTCATGACATGTTGTTGAAAGTGTAGCTACCTATTATCAGGCGTAAATAGCTGATAAAACTGTAACAAAGTAAAAAAAAGGCACGTGCGTGGACCCCGTCTAACGAAGAATTCTGTAGTCGAAACCAAATCAAAAACCACAACCAGTGCTGCTAATCCGGTAACGGTCACACAAAAGAGCGATACTATATTGCATATGGAAATCGTAGCAGTTACGTCTTCTAGTGTCAAAAGGATCGTATTTAGTGATAACTCCGAAACTATTATTATAATTAGGCCTTAATTTTTTTCCTTACTTTTTGGTTTAAAAGTTAGGGGGTGAACGATTTTTATGATTTTCGGAGATAATAATGATAAGATAACTCATCTTGAGTTCACGTTACCCGAAAAAGTTTATTGATATAGACCGACCGCTTAAACGAGTCCTCGCCCGCGCGGCACAGGGTCGCGGGGTAGGCGACAAAGGGGGCCGAGAGAGGTGCGGGCGACAGGCGCACTACCCGCCCGCACCGCTCTCGGTTCCCTTTGTCCGACAAACTTTGTCGCCCTACCCTGCGCCCCTGTACCCGCGCGGGCGAGGAGTCGGTTAAACGGTCGGTCTATAAATCTTAATCAGTTTTAAAGACATATCCTGATGATGACACATAAAGTCAAGAGTCATAGGTATAGTTTGAAGCATCCAGGTCGGCCAAATAGTACACCATAGAGTACTGACGAGCAAAAATAACGGGTCGCTTTTCATAGAGCTTTGTATGAAAAGTGACCCATTAAGAGGCTGACAACACCTAATTTTGTTGAAATTGATGTTATTTAAACACTTTTTTAAGAAAAACTGCACACAAAAAAAAATACAAAAAATATATAATGTTAATTTTCATCATATTTCAAACACGCTAGACGGGCTCGATACATAATTGAACTGAACAAAATCGGCTCGATAGAAAATAATTGCAAAGATTGGTCTTAAAATCATCATTAAACGGTTCTATGTCTTTATTTTTTCGACGTATGGGTCTGCAATTAAAAACATAAAGTCAACATATTCATACCTAAACGGCTGACGAGTCATATTTCACAAATAATCCATACTTTTGTTTATTTCTTATGATTTGTGTCTTATTTGCAAGATTTTAGACGCGCGCCAAACTGCCGGAATAGTTTCTTCTCTTTCACTAACAGTCACGTGAACCGTATGTGTGAAGAGTGGCGCTGCTCCAGGTCATTTGCTGTTGACAGCGCCTTAAAGTCTATTTATTTTAGCTAGATACTAAATTGACAGTTGCAAACGTCAAATTGTGAAATAATGATACCAGCTTTTATTGTTTAGTGGTGTACTCGAAACCATCGACAATGTTTGTGGTCCGAATTCAAGAGGTTTGGTCATGTTATATTTTAAGAAAAAAATACCATTGTATCATAATCAAGCAAATTTAAAGGTTTACACTAAATCTATAGGAAATATCAAATGAATCAAGAAATTTTTATTTCTTAATTTTTATGTTTACTTTTACGGTTTTACCGTTAGAAATTTAATTTCTAAACGACACTGAAAATTAGAACACATAGAAAAATCCGAAAAGTAAAGCTATGGCCGGGAATCGAACCCGGGTCCTCGTCATTCCGTGACGCGTGCTATACCCCTACACCACCCATAGCAGGTGAGTAAGCGTTCGAATTTTTCTATCTATTACTAACTGTCACGTGACCTTGTTACTATGCGATTATTTGTCGCGAAGCGTCATCTATTTGAATGATGTGTCTGTACGACACAATTACAAACTCCCGTGGAACATCTACTGCTCACCAGGGACGAGAGATGGCGCTGTTTTTCAAATGATAGGAAATATCAAATGAATCAAGAAATTTTTATTTCTTAATTTTTATGTTTACTTTTACGGTTTTACCGTTAGAAATTTAATTTCTAAACGACACTGAAAATTAGAACACATAGAAAAATCCGAAAAGTAAAGCTATGGTCCCTGGTGAGCAGTAGATGTTCCACGGGAGTTTGTAATTGTGTCGTACAGACACATCATTCAAATAGATGACGCTTCGCGACAAATAATCGCATAGTAACAAGGTCACGTGACAGTTAGTAATAGATAGAAAAATTCGAACGCTTACTCACCTGCTATGGGTGGTGTAGGGGTATAGCACGCGTCACGGAATGACGAGGACCCGGGTTCGATTCCCGGCCATAGCTTTACTTTTCGGATTTTTCTATGTGTTCTAATTTTCAGTGTCGTTTAGAAATTAAATTTCTAACGGTAAAACCGTAAAAGTAAACATAAAAATTAAGAAATAAAAATTTCTTGATTCATTTGATATTTCCTATCATTTGAAAAACAGCGCCATCTCTCGTCCCTGGTGAGCAGTAGATGTTCCACGGGAGTTTGTAATTGTGTCGTACAGACACATCATTCAAATAGATGACGCTTCGCGACAAATAATCGCATAGTAACAAGGTCACGTGACAGTTAGTAATAGATAGAAAAATTCGAACGCTTACTCACCTGCTATGGGTGGTGTAGGGGTATAGCACGCGTCACGGAATGACGAGGACCCGGGTTCGATTCCCGGCCATAGCTTTACTTTTCGGATTTTTCTATGTGTTCTAATTTTCAGTGTCGTTTAGAAACTAAATCTATACTAAATTTAATTTATCGTTAACTTTCGATAGTGGTGGCACATGACTATTTATGAATTGCAAAAAACAGGCAACACGGGTAATGTCATTTTAGTATCTAGCTAAAATAAATAGACTATAGTTATTTTTGCTCTTCAGTGTAGTAGGTACGGTGTATCACACTTTTTGGTTACCTTGGATGTTTCATACCATAGAAAAAAAGATATACAGGGTGTTTGGTAGCCAGGTGCAAAGCCTTAAGGTGATAGCCGAGGTATTTTTGAGCATTTTGTTTGAGCCATACATGTCTTAGCCGAAATTTGATATTTTTTTTTTTAATTGAAAATTTGCATTCTTAGCGAGTACTCCCCCGAGTTTGGTTTTTACTTTTTCTCTCAGATTTAGCAAAAAATGTGAATGAGTGATACCTCAAAAGAAAGAACAATAAACAAGCATGTTTTTAAAAATGTTTGAACATTTCCAGGATTATTTATAATTTTTTTTTATGGCACAGAAAAATGACTGTTCCAAAATAAGACATTTTTAGTAATTTCCATTTTGTTTCTGTGGCAAGACAGACACTTAAAAATTATTTCATTTGGTCCAATACAAATTAAACTATCCGAAAAAAAAGGATTTTGTTTACAAATTAACGCCCATTGGTGCAATATTGACACGTTTCTATCAAATTCTGGGTATTTTCATAATTTTTAAAATTTTCAATTTAAAAAAAAAATATCAAATTTCGGCTAAGACATGTATGGCTCAAAATGCTCAAAAATACCTCGGCTATCACCCCCTTAAGGCTTTGCACCTGGCTACCAAACATCCTGTATAGTAGAAGTGGCATGTGTACGAGAGACGCGTGCCACCTATACGCGGAAAATTGTATGTTATGAACGTCAAATTGAATTTGATGGTTCGAGTAGCAGAATGATACTGCCAGAATCAGATTTTCTCAAGTGCTCCGCTGACTAAGTTAGATTTTCAATCATTTAAACCTAAAACCCATTCATTAGTTAATTTTGCAACACAGTTATTTTAATGACATCTGTTGTGCAATGGCAAAAGTATTATTTAGACCACTGACATTTTCAGACTATTATTATCATCTTCTGGCTAGTTCACGCTAGATGGTGTTTATATACCTGTACAATGGACTTTAAGGCGACTAGTGCAAATTTTTGTAATAGAAAAGCTATGACCAATAATTGAAAATATTCCAATTCAAGGTATGATACTTGTCGATGTCAGAGTTTGTCAATGGCATTTTTTATACAACAAGGAAGGCAGACGAACAAGTGAGTCGCCTGATGGTAAGCAAGCACCACCACCCATGGGCACACACAACACTGGAGCAGTGTTTCCCAACCTTTTTCAGCCACAGACTCCTAGGTAATCAAGCACAGTGTTCACGGACCCCCTTAATAAAATAAACAGCAAAAAATTCAGATTAGATTATTTATTTTAGTTATTACAGATATAAAATTTCAAGACTTATTAGCATTTATGTATGGTACAGAGATGACACCGTGGACCCCCATACATATACTCAACCACAGGTTGGGAAACACTGCACTAGAGGATTGAAGATGCGTTGCCAGCCTAGAGGGCTAGGATAGGATACCTCTTGTGCTAGTGATTTCACCACCTGTCTTACTCTCCACACTGGAACACTGCAGTGCAACCACTGCTGCTTGGCGGCAGTATTGGCGAGTAAGACGGTGGTAGCGATCCTTGCACGAGGTCCTACCACCCGCAAGAGTGAGACAAGGTACAGAATTGGACCAGAAATTATGGACAAATAGCAAATTAGATGAATGAAGTGATGAATACAGAATGAGACAAAATAAGAATTGAACAAAAAACCAATAAGAAAAAATATATCTAATAACTATATACAGATAGTCACTTTGACTTGGGGTCCCAATTTTAAGTGTCACTGAGAAATAACTAGATTTCGGTATTCAATTAATAGAACCGTCCATCATACAAAGTCAACACAGATAATGATTGCTGACTGCTGCGAGAATGTACATACCATCAGTGGTCATTTAGTCATAAATTACAAAAATACTTTGAAACCCTGCACATTTTTATCAGATAAACACTTGCACACAATATTTATAATGTTTCCCTTTAACTAGGGCATTTGGCGTAGATGATTAGGATGATTTCCTTTCAATAATGTAAACAAACAGTCACAATATGAATTCCAATTAAATTCTTAACATTATGGTCAGGCTTAAAATAACATTTAAATCAACTTTCTTAGACTTCCTAGACTTTTAAAAGGTTTTGTACTTAATAATTTTTTGTGAGAGAAAAGTTCATTTTCTGCTAATTGGTAATGTTATTGAATTTTATTTGTTATCATTTGTCCTTGCTGAATACAATATCTTACTATGAAAATCAGATTAAAATTGACTTCCAAGCTTTGTTTATATTACTAGTAACAAGTGAAGATACTAAGTGTGTTAATATTGGGAGTTGATATACTTTTTGTGACACTGATTTTTACATACCATCTTTGTGAAAAATTAAACATTTGCTAATGCCGCTTGTTGCTGTTTGTTATTTAAACATCTGACTTTGCTGTCATGTCTTTGCATAACATTAATGTGCCTATTTTCTGCAAAGTTCAAATGTAACTGCTTTCCATGATTTGTAAAAAAAAAACTAAAACATACCCACCTAAGGAAGAAAAAAAAACGAAACAATTTAAAAACATCCATGTTGAACAGTTCAGTGTAAAAAAAACAATATTTATGTTATATTCGCTGCAGCTTCTAGTAAGTGACACTTGCTACACATAATATACATTAACAGGAGTATTATGCCAATAATTATACGAACATTACGAATTAGTAACTAGACCAGTTTTAAATGGCCGTGATAAAACGGACTAAAATATTCAATGCAGTTAAGTGGCTTAAACTATGTGGAGCAAACCTAAGTAAGTAGTTCTTTCAACCATTTGAAAATTATTTGATGCTAACAAGTCTACAAATAAATACTACCTACCTACTAAAATATACATCCAAACAAAGAAGAAACTTTTGTCGGTGTATTTTTAAGACTAAGCAAGTACAGTTCAAATAACGTCAAGACACCAATTTCAGTAGGAACATCGAATAATGCTTATTTCAATGATTATGTGCTTTGCAACTGTTTGAATATACGTTAAGCAGCGGTTCACAGTACACAAAAATGATCATACGTAGGCACCTCGTGCATGTTCATTTCACCAGATTGAAACGAAACACATACCTAATCCAAGAGTCAAGGTAGTAGACACAAAATTAAAACTTAACACGAATCAAGAAAGGCACTGTAACGGTCACGCGATATAATTATGAAACAACTCTGATTAGACCGAAATAAGAAAGAGACGAAATTAGATCATAATTACCTAAGAGCCAGAGTGTTAATCAGACACACGCACAGCAACAGAGCAATATGGCCGCCCAAAATGAAGTGAAGAAAGAACGCGTGCGTGCAGTGCACGAACGAAATCTCGACAGTGAATAAATGAAGTTTAATCAGTACTACCAACGTAGCTATCCTATCCACTGCAGTCTGTGAAACTTCAGCTTCACGGCGGTTTTCTTTATCTGTTGCAAGCCACAGATTAAACTTTAAACTTGTTCAAAAATATCGATAATCAACATATCGATGCATCTAAATATCGATATTTTTGACTCGATATATCGATATTTAAAAGCCAACGCATGAACGCAACATACCGTAACCCCCGGGCCACATTAGCGGGCGAAGGTTCGTGTCAGGTTATCGCGATAAAAAATTCGAGTTCGTGTAACCACGAACTACGGGCCACACTTAGACCAAATTACCGCGATCTTCGGACGAACTATGTAGCGCAATTCTGAATTAGGCGGTAAAATGAACCAAGAGCGCAAACAAACAAAAAAAAATAGAGGAAGCGTTTGCTTTGTATTATATGTCTGTAAATAATTATTGAAATCTCACTCCATTTCAGAAATGTCAAAGTACGAAGTGTAGACACTTGCCCGAACACGAACTCTGTCGTTCGTCTGTCAGTTCGAGTTCGCCTGAATGATTCGCGATAAAGCGAACTGTCCGTCCACACATGCCGCGATAGGGAGAACCTTCGCCCAATCCCGCTAATGTGGCCGTAGCATTAGCAACACTTTTTTAATGTCAGTCATGTCACCTACCTCAGCAGTTTTTCTTCCCGCCCGCCTTCGCTAGAATTGCCAAAGAACGTTCTAAACTATAGTAGGCGGCAAATAAGTCCACGTTTTACTTATTTGCCGCCTACTATATAAACCTATTTATAAATATTTAAAAAATACAGCGCAAAAAATATAACCAAAATTTAAAATCTTCACCCCGGACACTCACACGTGAGCATATATTCGTACATTGTACTTATTTACTTACGTATATGCGACGAATGTTTTCAGTCTTGCTTGAGATTTTGTAAAACATGGACAGTGAGGATGATCCATTAGTGCAGTTGATCTGTTTTACATACTAGTTTTCTTATACTTACATATATTTATATCTTAAGCTGGGTTAAAACAGACTATTTAAACGTAAAACGTCATTCGCACGTATGTGTGTGATTCTACGCAAAGGTTTGTAGTTCGTGTCCTTTGATGTTGTCGCGACGAGCGCGAAATAAAGTACCTCAAACCACCTCTACAACTGGCAATACCAGCTGTCACTGTCAATGGTGAGCATGTTTATCTGGGGGGCTACTCCGAAATTCGATTTTCGAAGTTCGTGTCATACCGTCTCACTCACTCTCAAATGAATGTCTATTAGTATGAGCGGAACGTCACCAAACGAACTTCGAAAATCGAATTTCACAGTATAAGACCTGTATTATAAGTAAATTTAATATGGCGCGAAGGGTGAAAAAGTTCCGATGTGATGTGATAAGAGTGTGAAATGTGTCCTGTGTACCCAGAGAATATGAAAGCTAAGTTACTTAGCATAGTGTCTATTAACTGTACCCTGTACACTCCTTAATATGAACATTAAACCTTTCTATATTACATGTAGTTAGATTCTTCTAGCTAGCACTGTTATCAAGGGAGGTCGTCTCAGACCATGGAAATAAAAGTTTAGGTGGGTAGGTTAGCATGCTGTGTCGTAGGACCGCATGAAGAACCGAGGCCTGGGTGGCTAACGCCTGGGAACCAACCGTTAGGCTGGACGCCCGTAGAAGTCCAGAACATTAGGGGGTATGTTATCATGCGGTGTTGTGTCATATTCATATGAGCGTATGAGTAACCGAGGCCTGGGCAGTATTGTGCCTGGGATCCAACCATTAGGCTGGAGCATTAAAGGGTAGGTTATCATGGCGTGTCATGGTCATATGAACGCATGAGTAACCGAGGCCTGGGCAGTATCGAGCCTGGGATCCAACCGTTAAGCTGGACGCCTGTAGAAGTCTAGTAATCAGTCGCGACTGTTGGGAAATAATCCCAGCTACAGTGTTCTAAGAGAGGACAAATTATTGAGCTTATTGTATCTTGTCATGTATGTACTCATCTCAATCTATTTACCTTGTAGAATTCATATCTTAATTCTGTATGTATGTTGTGAGACGATAGACCCCACTGATAATACTGTAAAGAGTTACGGGCCCCCCTAGACCATGCAACTCCTTGTCCTTAGTATCATCGAGTTAATCTAATTTCAACAGGAGGTGGAAGATACCAGCCAGTAGGTACATAAATATGAAGTGACAGCGAAGCAGGATAATACAGGAGATATTGGGAAGCCAGGAGGCGTGGTTGAATAGGCTACACAGAAGAGTTAATAGGTACGTAAACATGTGTCTAATATCCCTTGATTAACATGGTTAACACAACAGATGTGCGTCAAGAAACCGGGGCACCTTGGAAAAGCGCAAATGCAGCGAAAACTTTGCACATACATTCGCAAATGACGTCCCTACGTATGTATATTCATATATGTAGCGATGATGTCTTGGACAAACTTCTAATCAGCCTCTACGGGGCCGACAAAAGACTGAGTAAAATGTTTTTATTTTTTACTATCCTTTTAATTAAACTCAAAAATTGTGTAGTATTCTTAGATTCGCTGAGCTTCATTACGCTGTTTTTCCTTTTAAAGCGAAATTTAACAATCCACACATTTATAAATTTAATTACGGAGCTTACTATATAAATGTCAGCAGAATGGATGTGGTTTCCTTTGCTTGGATCCCTGGCTGGGCATAGGGGATAGGGATATGGGTATGGTATTAAAGGTATAATGAACGCATGGACCGGGTAGCTCGTGAAGCCATTGATTTTCCGATTATGAGAGGTGAGGGTATTTTTGGGAATTATCAACATTATCGACATTGTGGTGTACTTACCTATATTTAAAAAAATAAAATGAGCCCAGTTTCTTAATTCTGAATTATTTTAATACTGTAACAAAACAACCATTAATATAAACGAGTAATTCATACCAAAGAACTCAGGAATGATTTCCTTTACTAATAATACATGTTTAAATATGTATTTCTATACCATATAGGTATACGTAATGTAGTAAATTACAATATATAGGCATGAGACTGCATACGGTTATTTTACCATAAATTAAGCCAAAGGTGCTGTAAATTTTCCAAAATATAATATATGTGTTTTATTATTTTGATCAATTGACATAAGTTTAACATTTCTTCTCTTTTGTGCATACAACAACATGTGATTTTAACATATTCCTGAAGGTAGAGAAGTAAGGTGATTCAAGTTCTCGGCGGTTTACAGATCATCCGTTCAAAATACTCGGCATGGCCAGTCCCCACACACAGAACCGTCTCCTTCAACTTCGAAGTCGTTGGCGAACGGCTGTATATATATCTTAGTGACGGTGTCGGTCGACTACTTATGCCAATTAGGTATTTAATCAGATAATCTATAAATACTTACGTTCACAAATAGGTACTTCCTTACCAGGGGCGTAGCGTGCCTTGGTGGGGCCCCGTATAAAAAATATTTGGGGGCCCTTATGAAGGGTAAAGATTTCTCACATTTATCTTTGCTTACGCACGTCGGGGGCCCCCGTGGCCCGGGGGCCCCGTATAAGTGATACGGCAGATACGGCGGTAGCTACGCCCCTGTTCCTTACATAAATAAATACAATAGATACCTGTTGAAATTTCTCAGGGATCAAAACGTGTGTACGTACTTATGTGAATGTAGTAGGTAGGTATATAGATAGTTATTCCTAGACACATTTTAGCAACATGTTTTTATAGTTTAGTTTCTTTTGTGCTTTCATTTCGAAGTCAAGAATTTTAGTAGGCACTTAATACCTACTTGGATTGAGTGTAAGTGAGTAGCTAGGTGCTTAGGAGACATATTAGAAACTCAAAATATTTCATGTGTATACATACGGGCAACCGCTAGTGTTAACTAAATAAATACCTAGGTACATTATATTATATTATTTACCATATGCACTGTTAAGCGCTGCTATGATAGGCGACTCGAGGGTCGATCTAATAATTCACCAAATGTTTATAATAATTCTAATGTATGTTTATACTATACATGTACCTACCTATAAAAGTTGACAAACTTTACGCACTTTAGACATAGGGTTTGGGAAAGTGGTCACCATTCGTACACTTTTTAGATTTCATTTTTTTATTTTTTATTTAACTGTCAAATTTAGCTACTTTATGGACCTAAGCGTAAAGTGTAACAAATATATTGTATATATTGTGTCAAAATGTTAAAGGAATATAGTTAGCCAGTTTTCAACGATAAGGTATGTGTACGTATGGTGACCATTTTCCCCTAGTGGACGTGTTATCAATAGAACTCAAATCACTTTACGCCGATACCCAAAAGAAATGGTGTGTGTTCACTTTTCAAGACTTTTAAAGTTACTTTATTTTCATTTTTGTCCGTACAAAACCAATGACTATCTTACAATATACATATAGCCAAAAGGGCCTTTATTTCATAAAAATCAATTTCACGTACGTAATTCCTAAGAAATACCTTAGTCCAGAACTTTGGGTTGTTAACATAAATCCTAAATGTACCTTATAATCGCATCACTATGTTTTAATGATGATAACACAGACAGTAAGTAAGAATATACAATAAATAAAACAGAACCTACTTAATGTAAAAAGGAACATTTCGACAAAAAATACATTAGATAATTCACTATGTAAATGGGTCTACCTATACCTATACTTACACATGAGCTATAGTGCGCCTTCGACGTACCTAATGATAACATTTCGTTTGTTATTATTAGTTAGGTAGGTTAGGTAGGTACCTACTTAAAATTCCTACTCCTACCTTTCGTGGCTCAAGGTAGCTCTAGGTAGGTAGATTTAAATTACAAACCGACTTTTTATTTATGACGGACGACATTGAAATGGGTAAAGTTACCAATTCGTTATAATAGTTTTTCGCGAAATGTAAACTCAAAGTTTTCTTTAACTACCTAATCACCCACAGTTACTGTTTAAATGGCATGAAACCAAAAACTGATGTCAAAAAGGTATTGAATAATTTCTTTGCATGTTTTTTATTAATTTGCCGTTTGTTTCAGTGTTAGATTTTAAATTTTGATAAAATTTTGTTTTGTGTTCGTCCAGATGTGTCTTAGCTAAATTTAAACATATAATTATTAACTACAATTCAACTCAATTAATGAATAACGACAATATAGGTTTTATTCTTTTGTTAGCTACTACATAAATGCCTTACAAAAGATCGATATGAATCTCTACTCTACTAAGCCCTTTTTGGCATAGAATCCTCGAAAGTTTTTTATTAAGAGTCGATAAATGTAAAGTTTACTAAATATTTTCGTCTTTTGTTGCTCGATGAATGAAGGATGATTTCCACCAAGCTTTGCATTTACATTGACGACCGGCGAAAAGATCCGATCGGAATCGAATACGAAGACAGGCGAACGAAGCCGATCGTATAATAGTAGGCGGCAAATAAGTAAAACGTGGAGGGGATATGCGCAGTATGAAAAACAACATCACTGTCATACTGCGCTTATCCCCTCCACGTTTTACTTATTTGCCGCCTACTATATGTACGTCGCAATATATTTTCGGCTACGATCGCGCGTCGCGAAAGACGCCTGCGGCCAAGCTTCTGTGCATGGCTTAGCAGGTACAGGTGGCGGCATGTAAGTAAAACGTGGAGGGGAGATGCGCAGTATGAAAAACAACATCATTTTCATACTGCGCATATCCCCTCCACGTTTTACTTCTGTGCCGCCACCTGTAGGTAGGTGCCTACTTAATATAGATTTTAGATACTGTGTTGTACATGATTCTACTACTCTCTTTTGGGTTACTGATATGATATCTTAAGTGTCCGATATCTATGGTTCCGTCTCTATTTATTACTACAAACTGTCAAAGATGGCATCCAGTTAAGATATCAGGAACTTAACACTGAATGGTAAAACAGGTTTTTAATATTGTTTAAAGATTGTAAATTCCGATCCGATGCGTTGCGAGACTTGCGAGCCGTTTGGTTGAAATTATGCTTACATAATAAAATTGACTGCCGGTCATGGATGAGGCTTTAGTACAATCGACTCTTAACACTTCGTGGCAACTATTATATCTATGGAAATGCCATCATACTATCACGTAATACGCTTGGCCTATTGAATCTAACGCATTCAAAGATTTATTTCGGGCCCACACTTATTTAATAAGCACGCACACTGTCAGTCATTTCAAATATTTTTCAGTAGCTAAATATCAACGTCGAAAAAGTATATTTTGCTTATTTTTACATGGTAGGTATTACAAGTAAGTTTCAACTCGTATCATTTTTTTCATCGCAGATAATGTTACCTTAATTTTAAACCTAAATGTATCACATTTCAATAATGCACTAGAAAATTCTCACACGTTTACATAAACTTATCAATCGCTTAAAACCTAAATGGCTACAGAGATTCGGGACTAAATAAAGAAACAAGGTCGTATAATTCGCTATTGGCTGCAAATTTTATGTTATTAATATTGGCACCACTCGAAGGATCTTAATTTTTCACAGAAAACATACCACTTAGCAAGAAACATAAGAAACTTACAGGATTACAGTAGTTCCATATAGACCCAGGTACCTATGTAGAAGTGCCATCATGATTTCGAAAAAAATCAATTAATGTTATTTTGGTGAGTTACGTTGTCTCTGATGCTATGTGACATACATATATTCTTATATAAAAATAAAGAATTAGAAGCAAATATGTAATTTAATTGATTTTATTTTGTAACAAAAGACATTCTTAACTTAAGTTTACTTATTTATAAAGATCAAGCGAACACGTTTGTTTAGACTACTCTTCGCCATGAATTATGTCCAAAATGCTTACATAGGAACCCGAAAAGAATCCAAGGATTCCAAATGAGACCAGGAACAGATTTTTCCACAGAACCCAGTTCCAAGTTCCGAGTCCATTGGGCCTGTCCCAGAAGGTTACTGTCTCGATAACAGCCGGGAAAATCAGACCCAAGAAAGAGAGGCAGACTGCGCCCACGAGTGAGATGAACGGCCCCAAGTTAGGAATTGCTATAGCGATGCAGAGAGTCATTATAATGATCATGATCCTTATACTGTACTCGGCGAGGTTCTTTCTGGCCCCGAACATGTGCCGGACGTTCTTCCAGATGATTTCCATGGGGACGTAAAACTGCAAGCTGTACGTGAAGAAGATAGCAACAGCGATCATCAATTTCACGCACTGTCCTAACCTGAAAAAGACAAAGGTGACATTATGAATAACATAATTAAAATAACCCAGTCGGGTTAAAAATAAGGACCTGTTTTGCCACTCTCTGATCATTGTAAAACAAAACATTTCATGTAAAATTAGCTGCCGAGACTCACAAGTTCATAACGCTTTCGCTGTGAAAAAATTATCAGATCCAAGGAAAAGCCAAGCCCTTATCATTGGTTTTAGGTACTACTAACCATACACTTTGGTTTTAAAGTGTGACCTAGCAGTTTCATAGCTCTATTGCATATCATAAAATTGAAGCCTTAATTAATTTATTTTTCTGTTCTTTATACCTATGTAAACACTAAACTTCATGCCAAATTTCAGCTTTCTAGGACTATGGGAAGTACTCACCCTAGATTATTGATAAGTGAGTGACTAAATTAACGTATTTTGGGTATGAATAAAAACTAAAGTATAAAAGCTAGACCAACGATACTAACTACATCTTATGCTGCGAATTTGGGCTCCCGGTCCCGATTTTTGAAAGCTACGATATTTTCAAAATTACGGCTATAGTCAAATTTTTCACTAGACCACATGATTAATGAAAGCCGCATCTTTTAAGCTACTCGTTTTTCAAAATCAGCACAATTTTTCACCACTTTCGAGTGGTATTTTTACACAATGTGTCATGTGCTTTCAAAAATCGGGCCCTTAGTTAGTGTCAATTGGGACGATGCTATTAGGGTTTGTAAATACGGCGAAACGGTTTGAGAAAAGGTGAGACCTAGTGAGTACCGTGCTTCCAAATCTATTTTCGGGTGCTAAAATTTCTTTCTTCTCCTACATATACCTAATAGGTAAGTAATTGGTAATTTACCTCCCTCGTTAAACTACTGTTTCTAAATCTACTATTTTATCCATTACTTATCAATAATCTATAGTGTCTAAATTTGATACGGACATAATATTTTATCCAGTGTAGGTAGTTAACAATCATACAAATCATGTGTGAGATGAGAATGGTATTTACCTAACTTTTATTATTGAACTAATGGTCCGATTTGTAAAATTCTTTCAGTGTTAGGTAGCCTATTTATAGTTGAAATTTTATAAGCTGACCACTTTCCACATAAAGCCATTTCTAATGCCTGGTTTAAGCCAACCGTAAAAAAAAGAGAAAATCACAAAAAACTCATACAAATAACTACCATGCTCTTTTACTCACAGAGTTGAAATTGCAAAAGCCTATGATTATTACGCCGACAATATTTCCTGAGTAAACTGACTGACTGGTGGGTGACTGTTGTATCTAATGTAGGTATACCTAAACAAAGTAAGAATTGAATATATCTCTTTTATTTATTTTATTTTTATTTAAGCTTTTGCAATTTCTACCTTGTGAGTTAAGGATAATGGTAGTTATTTGAATGCGTTTTTTGTGACTTGCTTAATTTTTTTCGTAACGGTTCGCTTTTAACAAACATACAATTGCTTGTATGGAAAGTATTTAGCTTATAAAATTTCATATATACCGAGAAAAGCTACATTATCACGCTATAATTTTTTTTGTAGGCTTTGAACATAAACTACCCACACTAATTGCATACACAAGTCGCGGGCAAAAATTATGGTCATTATAACACAATTTTTGGTAATCTCACATTAAGAAAAGGTACTCACACTTCATCTTGAGGCAAGTTAAGAGTGATGCTTCCCATGGTTGCCTCTCCGTACTTCAGGTATCCAAAAAATCCAGTAGTTGCGTATAGGGAGACAACGAAAAACATGCCAGTGTTGAGTACGCCTGGACACCCGATGAAGTGAGTGGGAGTCTTCATGTTGTTCTCAAGGGGCATCACGACACCGATGCCCTCCAGGGCGAAGATAGCGGTCCCGAAAAAGGTCGGCAGTCTTTCAAATCCTGCGAAACTGTCACGCTCGCTAATAGCAGGAACATCTTGAAATAGATAGTAAAACGTGATGCCCATTCCTGTACCGACCAATATATTAGCAATCATTGAAAACGGCGCCAAGTATTTGAGATTTCGGATCAAGTTCATCAGAATCAGAAGAGGTAGCAGCACAGCCATGTAAATTCTTAGATCTATATCATGCCAATCGCTCGCCTGCGCGTAGAAATCGACTACTTGTTTTACATTCTTCGCAACGAATACGATGTAGACGCAACAGCATCCTAGCAGGTCGATTACTAGAAACCAGTTCACCATGGCTCTGAAACAATATAATTAATAATTATTTTCGTCAATTTAAATCAAAAAGGTGAGAAGAACGACGGAGATAATTTAGGTAGGTACTCGTACTTTATGATTTTTTAAACTAACGAAGGATGCAATGATCGAGACACAGATACACACTCCGCTACTAAATAATTATTTCAGATGCGAAGAACTAAATTGTCTGTTTGTTATCTCATCACACTTAAACCGCTGAACCGATTCAGATGAAACTTGGTACGGAAAAACTAAATTGTCTGTTTGTTATCTCTTCACACTTAAACCGCTGAACCGATTCAGATGAAACTTGGTACGGAGATGCAAGTACATTTTTTTATCCCAAAAACTTCATAATTTTCACGGGATAAGTACCTATTCGATGGTGGCACAGTCAAACTGAGCTCATACAGCTGATTGGCTTATGCTTTAAATATTCAAGTTAATTTAAAATGAATCTAAGAGGTAAGAGGAGTGTTTTATAATAATTATAATTTATGACCACGTTAGCCAAGACGGACCATTTTAAACGTACTCAACAAGGAGTAAGGTTAAGTAGGTAAATATGTAATTCAATGTGTCGATCTCGGAGTGTCGATGCAATGTAACGTATTTCTAATCTTTTTTGTGTAAGCAACTAAGTTGGCGCCTACGACTACAAAGCAGGATGCAATGTCATTGTGAAAACAGCTAAAAAATTGGATAAGCTCATTTGAAAATGTTTTGATAAAGTAAAAGTTTAAGAACGCAAGATTTTTAAAACTACTTAAGTACCTCTTTGTTGATGGTAGGTTAGGTTCTATAAATAAACGCATTGGTAAATTTCAAGTCAATCCGGCGGAACACTAAAAGTGCATAAAAATTATTTGCTAAATTTGTTCACATTGTTATCTGCAGGTGAAGCTATGAATAATAGGCTCCTACTCATTACTGTAGTACTCACTTAGCTAGCCTAGAAAACTTGTGTGCAGCCGGCGGCCCAGCTAAAAATGCAGCTTCAGCAGTTTCAGCGAAACCAAGGGATGGTTTTTGCATTCTATGACATAACTCGTGAGCTGTCTTCACGAGCACGTGCACGCAGTACGTGCATATTCCTCCGATGGCAAAAGTAGCGACCAGCCCGAAGAACAGCCCTGCGTTACGAAAAGCCAGCGGCATCGCCAGAATCCCACTGCCAAGCGATCCTTTCAATAAATGAATCAGAGTGTCCAAATCCCTGAAAATATAAAAAACCTCCTTAGTTTATGATGACGATAGATCAATACTCGTTTTAACTATGATTTATCATCGGAAATGTTATCATTATCAGGGACTATTTTATATCAGTATAGCGACCAGAGATCTAAATAGAAGTAAGAGGATTATCAATAGGTACCTAGTATTATAAACGCGAAATTGTGTCTCTCTTCACGCTTAAACCGCTTAATCGATTTAGGTAGTTGGGATTCGGTATAGAGTGACAGTTTCAGTCCCGGGAAAGGACATACGATAGTTTTTCTTTCGGAAAATATGATAATTCCCACGGGATAGCGACAAGCGTATTCTGCGCAGAGTCGCGGGCTACAGTTAGTCGATATTAACTTACGATGTAGGATGTGCCAATTTCCGGTGCTCAAAGGGGTTGTAGTCTTCGTCTGCCTCTATGTCCCGGCCCGGGATCTCCATGAGAGGCAGGGTTGACCCCGCCTGCTGTTCCACCGGGATCTCATTAGGGTCAACTTTGTACCTGTGGAACGTTTCCCAATACTGTTATAGTTAATATCACAACTATTAACAACATATCGAAACTAATATTGAAACAACTTTATCTATTTGGTTAGAAGTGAGTAGGTATAACAGTGTAGTTTTAATATCTTAAAAAAAACACAAATCGAAGAAATGTGATGGGTAGCTAAGAACAAGTAAAGCGCCACACTTGAAGCTGGTATGTGAGTCGATCGAAATGTGAGACGATGTGTTGTCGCGAACGCGGGTCGAGTGTCGGAGTCTATTGTGGCTGTAATTCGGAATAAACAGGAATACTTTTTAATATTTATTTTAGCTGCGATATATACTTAAGTAATTAAGTATGTTTGGTGTGTCAGTGTAGATGTGTAAAGTGTGATACATTCATTATGGTCTCTAAAACAGTGTGTAAATTATTTTTCATATGCGTGTCACTCTGTTAAGACTCGGCATTTACAAATATGTGCTCCCAACATTAAATTCAATACAGCTTTACATTTGTAAGTTAGGTACACCATTATAACATCGAAATATGATGGTTTCGTAACGTTAAATTGTCGTGTACTAGAATCGAAATCTGCATAAAGTCAATTAACTAATTGGGTTAAAATTTAAATGAGTTAATTTAAATTTAAGCTTTGAATATAGGTAATCATGAAACCAAGATCAAATATTTGATATTATTATATAAAGCTAAATCAAATTTGTACAAATCGCCTGTTGGAGCCAATCCCGAGCCTGAAGAGAGATGGCGCACGGGGGCCCGCCGCTGGCGCCGGCGCACGCGCACTGCACCGGAGGCGGGCTCTCTCATTCATTACATATCCAAATTTTACCATTACCAAACAAAACAAATTAAATAAACAAAATCGAAACCATAAAATGGAATGATGTACCGGTGTAAGAGTCCATTGCGAGATGGTCAAGGTCGGTGACCGACTTTAATCTCGTGAAGCAGCACACGTCTTCCCGGAACGTCTCCGTACGGCGTCGAGCATAATTAGCTCGTTTTAAGGAGCGAGTACTTAACAGTCAACATACAATATAAAATACCATTTTAACAACAAAATATCTTTTAAATAATCAAAGATGAGGAAGCCCCAGGCCTTGCATTGCATGCCTTTTGCGCTTCATGAGCGCTCTTGAATTGAAGATTTGTCTACTACAGAGTTCAAATCTTTAATCTTTAATAAAGCATATCAAAAGGTATATTAAACATATAAACTCTCTTTTCAATGTCCTGTTGAACAAAAATGTCAATATTATTAGTTTTTCGACTCAACTCCATTGTAATATCTTGCTTTCCAAATAATGAGGTTAAGCTATGAAGCATGCTTTATGCTTATTTTACTTCCTAAATACAAGCATTAAATCACAGATTGCAGTGAACCATATTAAGAATTTAGTGATGAATTGGTGGTAGTTATTGTACTATGCATCACTAAAACTGATGACGGATGAGCACCGCATCAAGATTGACAAAACACTATGAATTTATAGTATTAAATAAAAGGGCAATTGAAGCTCACAAAGTGATAATGACTAGGAAATGGGGGTTCCCGTCGAAAATTTTGGGAACAGTGTCACTTACTTGACCATGACTATATCTGATAAGTCATTTCTGACTCCTTTTTTCTTGGGGTCATATTCGGCTATCATCGGCCGCATTTGGGGTTTCTGGAACAAGAAAACAGAGTTATATTGCAAAAGAAATAGTAAAAAAAAACATTAAAATTAAGGTATCCAGAGGTTACCTATAGCAGCATTTCCCTCATCGAATGACGTTGTTCATTCATTGAGATGCTTATTCAGTTGCCAACCCTGCTGGCCACCAGTTGCGTCGGCCGGGAAAGGACCTACTTAGCATACCAGCGTTTATCGTGCATAACGCATTCATCCCTGTACTAAATAATTATGTCCGCCCATAACATGCAGGACGGTAACAAAGACATAACCGGTTTAACAATTCGCCCTCAGGAACGTCACTATCGATGACGTCTAGCTTGGCGCGATGCGCAGGGGCTCGTTTCGGTCGTACGCGACCATGTCGTCGCTATTTCGGGTCTGCTATAAATAGCCCGCACTCGTGAACGGACGAGGCAAACTCGCAAATACTTATAACCCGTAGAGCGAAACTCCCGAAAACAGATTAATCTATTTATTATTTATCCCTTTACACACACATGAATAAAATCATCTCTCTCATCAGTTGGTAGTAACCCTGCCTGCGAAGCAAGCATCCTGGGTTCGAATCCTGGTAAGAGCATATATTAGTGTTATGAGCACGAATATTTGTTCCTGAGTCATGGATGTTTCTATCTATATAAGTATGTATTTCTCTAGTATTGTATATCGTTGTCTAGTACCCATAATACAAGCCTTAGTAGTGCTTAGTTCGGGACTAGGTCAATTTGTGTGAATTGTTCCATTATATTTATTTATTTATCTCAATCTAATGAGCTACGATAATAAAGTAAAATATGTTTGTTTGGCATACATTATCTGACATACATCTATACACTAGCTTTTGCGCAGAATCAAAATTTGCGCTAAAACTTCTTCCTCTCTCCCAACGAAAATGTACAAAAACCAGCCAAAAGCGAGACGTACCTACTTTTTAGCACGAACGATTTCGTACTACTTACCTACCTACCTCAACGAAATAAACCCGTTTTTTGCATGGACACCCACTTCCATTTTTTAACCCAACCTTTTGTTCCGTGGGAAATTCGAAAAATCCCTTCTTATGACGCCTACGTGATGTTCAAAGGACATATCTACTAAATACGAAGTCTATATTTTCTTACCGTCCTTTTATCCCGTGGGGTAGTTGGAAAATGCCAGTGCACTTTTTGATCATCAAGGAATATGTCTGCCAAATACCAAGAAACTATATTAGCAAGTCATACTCTTTTTTTCTTATTCCACGGGAATTTCTCAAAATCCTGAAATCAGTTCTCCTACTGATAAATGTTCTAGATAATTACCAAATGATGAAGATTCAAGTACTAAATACTCGTAGTTACGGCGAGACAAAAAGATTTAAAAGTAAGAAAATATAGACTTTGTATTTAGTAGACATGTTCTTTGAAGATCACATAAGCGTTATAAGAAGGGATTTTTCGAATTTCGCACAAAACAAAACGATGGGATAAAAAATAATGGAAGTGTGTGTCCCTGCAAGAAACTGTTTTATTTCGTTGAGGGCAGGTAGGCAGTCTTTAGAAAAGCAGTACAAAATCCTTCGTGTTAAAGTACGACTCGGATGTGACTGGTTTTATTCATTTTCGATGGGAGAGAGGAAGAAGTATTAGCGCAAATTTTAATTCTGCGCGGCCGAAGTCGCGGGTAAAAGCTAGTTATCAATATGATTAGTATACGGCAAAAGGGTACGTAGATACTTAAATAAATACGTATCAGGTAACAAAGCAAATGTTTGATATTTTAGGCGCCAAATTATCAGCTGCGGCAGCGTTTGTTAGCGGCGTGGGCGCGATCGCGAAATTTGTACTTACACAAGAATTTTGTGTTTTCAAAAGCCTTCGTACACGGAGTTCAAACAAAAAAAAAACATTTTTTGGTCCGATAATCAGTGATTTTCAAAAATTAACTGGCAACTTTAAACGGAGATCTTTTAATTAATATAAAAATGCGTTCGGTAAGGTAAACAGCATATTTCGTCTGCCATAGAGCCTCAAGACGAAAGTCCTTTACACACGTGTGTGTTGTCAAGAATGACATCATGAAGCTAAGCCATGGTCCCTTGTAGTGTAGTGGGCCTCGCAAGAAAACTCATAGCCACTCCATGGGCCAGAGAAATATTAAAATTTGGGATATCTCTACGAGATCAAACCAGAAATAAAGTTACAACAAATTGCACTCCTTAAGTACCTAAATGGTGGCGGAAAAGGTAAATTGCTCGTGGAGCTAGTGAGCGGTTTGGAATGGAGACCATGTAGGTACTGCAAGGCGAAGTGCTGGTACTGTTAGAATGATAGGCATCCCACAAGGTTGAAATCAGGGAAAGCCATTGGCTGCAGGTTGACAAACGCTACTTGATATCGTATCGAAGGATATATGATATAGTTGGGGTCGACTCTAGTTTGTTTCTGCAAATAACAAAAAAAAATGTTTGTCAGCACTCGAGAGAATTATATTTGAAATTTGTAGTCGTGTGCGAGTACGACGGCCTAAGCCTAATAGGCTAGCTAAAGTATGTTCAATTGCTATTCAACTCTTAACTTTTGTTTATTTATTCCCTTCTGTTTGTTGGTCACCTATTAGAGATAAAACCAACGACTGGGTACGGTCCAACCCTTCTTTTAACTGACTCAGTCACTCATTCAGTTCGCACAACTGCTCATAATCTTTATATATGGCACGCAATTGTCACCCTAATTTTATTTACCCTTTTACTTTTTAGGGTTCCGTGATTCCATACAAATTGCCGTGGTATCAAATCTATGGGGTACTTCCAGTTGTCCCAGAAATTTGAAATTTCGTATGAAAATAGCTCATATATAGCACAACTTATGATATAAATCTTTTTTTTATCTTTCTTTGTGTCTAAGTAACCAATATAAAATGACCTCACTCTGCCCACATTTTGCTTAAGAACAGGGCTTTACTAACACTGCTTTTATACTTACCTACCTTGAATATTGACAGACCTCTAACAATGTGCTGGATGCCCTAGTACTTTTGCTCCACGACTGAACAAAAAAACACTTCAAAAATCGAACGCGATTCATTCGATCATAATAAGCTCTTAGACGATCTGATATGCTGGTACTTAAACTCTCCCTCCGTCTTACGCCTGACGCGAGTTTAACATTTTTTACCCATCCCAAAAAGTGCTCAGCGCCGCTAAAGAAGATTTCACTTCAAAGATCTAGTCACCAAGTTAACTGCTCTACTAACTAATTAACGATATTTAGATTGCTCGACTTGTTGATTGTGTTCTAAAAGTGTATATAAATTGTTGTTTTAGTAGGTATTTACAGCAGCTATGGATGAAATCGTAGTATTCAATCGAATAGCAATGCCACAGCCAATTTAACTGATGAGTTGTAATTGGGACCGCGCTGTGGTGCTATTAAATCGTAAAGCTGTCTCGTTACGTTCCATGACGTTGCAAGTAGATACAATACTTGCAACATTTGTTTCCGAAACAATGATGCTTAAGCCCATTCGTCTTGTTGTTGGTCATATCACGGAGGGTTTTAGGCATATAATATGTAAACACTTACGAGTATACAAGGCCCTATTTTATAAAGTTACAATTTACAAACGGAAGTCTCTATCTAAAACATAGGGTCAGAAAGAGACTTGCGCTTGTAAATTGTAACTTGTAGCTTTATAAAATAAGGCACAGGAGGCCGTTATTAGATTTTCCTCATCATTTCCAAGTATCACGTCTATACTGCGCCTCATGAGGGAAATCGCTATAATGGTTTCAGTCAATCCAAAATAATTACGAGTGCTTTATTGCTTTTGTCATACTCGACATGTGACCGTGTAAATATTGGTAATAAATATAGCAAATGTCCACAATGGATGGCACGACTTATTGCGAATTGGTAGCTCCCTGGGTACCTACATTAGCCGCCTCTGTAAATGTAGAGCTGATCGTCACGAGTGCTAATAAGAAATATACTTAGTTAAGAAGAATGACGATAACATGATAGACGGCCAGTCAATGTGCGCAGTTCGTCTAAATCAACTGCCAAGGTTGCTGTAACGTAGCTGAACAACCACTGTGCAAATTATTGGTCGATGAGCGACACGCCTCTCATAATCTCGACATATAACAAAAATAAACTCGCTCTGTACACAGCACAATAGTTCGTAGTCACGCTCGGCTAGCAAGCACTCGTGATCAAAACACGTCGACGTTTACATAAACGACATTATTAATCAATAATACTTTAAAAGAGTCTTTAAATAAATGTGAAGGTGGAAAGGCAAAGTCACACAAAGGAAAGTACCAATAACAGATTGCCCAATTTTAATCAGTTGCTTTTTTAAACATTTTTATTTTTTAGTCATCATCATCATTACTGCTGAAATTAAATGTTCTTTTTTAGCACGCCTTATCGGTATTATTATTATCGGATTTCCAGCCAAATCGTACCATAATAAGTTAAACCGGTCAAAAAAAACTTACATGTACAAAATTTCAACTTAATCGACTTGCAACATTAGTTACAAGTAAAGCTTATTGTAATGGGTGTCAAAAATACAGAAATTAACGTATAGATAGACCATATTTTATAAAAAATAGTACCCTGTGGCCTTGCATTTCCACTCAATGTCGATGATGGCGTCAATACGGGGAACGTCAAACAATTACTTGTATCAACAATTCATTGTCACTTCGTTAGAATAGGTATGATTATTATATTATGTATTTAAACTCGACACTGCATATGTTTGCAACTGACACACCCTTTTTCTCATATAGCAAATAACCTACGTCTTCCTGGCAAAATTCCACAAATTTTTTGCCTGTTGTTTTCGTGTAGGTAGAGACAAAAATAATAACTTTCAAATATTTGAAGTAAAACGTTTTTTAAATGTGTTTTGTATTCAAATGTATGTTTTTTCTCAACTACGATGTGGCTACTGCTTTGGTGTCTTAATTATTTATAAAACAGTAAAATCCACAATGATTTTATCGAAAACGATGCATGAAAGATTAACTATAACAATAATTATGGATACAAATTGTAGTGTGTCTAATATGGGTTAGCGACTGAAGCTAGAAATTTCGGGATCGAATCTGATCAGGTAAAGGAAGCCACTTGTGTGATGGATACAAATGTTAATACTTACCCGAATCATGGATGTTCTGCCTAAGTATCTACATATTAATGTGAGTATTTATACAGAAAGAACACATACACTACTTAAACCCACTAATCTAAAATTACAACACGCAGTTAATAAAAATTACATCTTTATAAGAATACCTTCATAGTCATCCTTTGCCGAGTATCCAAAATAAAACTATTGCATACTATGCATAAACCAATAACTATTTCTAGAGTAAATTAAAGGCCGTTATTGGTTACGGTCATTCTAGTTAGACAGTGTTATATTAATGTAATTGCAAACCTTTATGCTGTTCTTTAACGCTTAGCCAAAACGAGTTTTAGTCAGTTAGGCAGAGTTGATTTAAAAATGTTTACATATTATAAGTAAAAACATATCTCTGCTTAAAACGGAGTCCAATTTAATGCCTAAACGGGTCCAACTTAAAAATGGACTCCAATTTGATTGCTCTTGAGTGTATACATATATGCGAACAATAACTACGTCCTCGCTGCTGTAGCGAATCAGGAAGACACCAACTTACAATTTTATTATGCGAAATTGATCCAGCCGGATCAGAATGATTTAGCACTTGAGTGAGCAGTTTGACTAAAGTGTGACACAGGACTGGAGGCCGAGTCCCCATTGCTCGTTGGCAACACGTGTTTTAGAAAATCAGGTATTATTAATATTATTATGTGCTTGTATATAAAAATTAACACATTTTACTCAGTATGTATATGATTTTATTTTTATAAAATATATGGCTCGACGGAAAAATATGTATCTTTTTTCTATAGCTAAGGATGGTACCTAATACCTATCGACAGAAAAACCACCAAGCACATTTAAAATAGGTAATAAACTATTCCCAATTTGAGCCGTGCAACACGTGGCTTGTTTATTTAATTGGCAAACACAAAAATATTAACGGTATTTTGACAGGTGATGGAATTTCCACAAAAAAAGAATATCTATATCGTCTAAATGTCATACGGACGTATATTTTACCCAGACATTTAATTGTTCTTTATACTTATTAATTGATGCAGAACAGTTAAAGTTGGGTCGAGCAGCAATGTGTACTATCCATTTGACAAACGATTATGTTGTTAGTCAGGAAAACAAAATATGAATAGACACATGAAATAAAGTAACCGATCATTATTAGGTAAATGTACATTGCTTACTCAATTATTTAATTTACATGCTTATTACCCTTACTGAATGTAATTTACACATTGCTTCTTGAAACTTGTGCGAGTGTTCTCGTTATCGCTTGTAATCCACACGACCGACCATTAGAAGGATTAAGTAGTCTAGCCAAACATACACATTGCTGCATTGTCGACAGTCTGACTGGACCATTGAAGGCATGTACATGTAAGTGTAACCAGTATAGCCAAGTATAACTAACAGATAGAGGATCCGTGTAGGTGAGTACATTCTCATTAAACAGGGCAGGTGTTGCGGAGTCTAACATGAATGTAACTGGAGCCCGAATGGTTCTCATAAAAGGATAATGATTGATTTCAGGATCATGAATCCATGATACTTTGAAAGGGTTCGAAACTTCACAATTTGAAATTTTATCGACATTCGTTATAATACTTAGGTACCTCTACTATTTAAATAGGTAGGTAATTTCATTTCGATGACTGCATGCCATATTGTTAAATATATTTTATTAAATAGTTCATCAGCCCTTAGCAAAGTTTTGTACCTACACTTTAAATTAGTGAAAGTAAACAAGCAAAAACCTAAGTCTTAGCTGTAATCAATAATAATGTGAAAGTAGTATTTTGCGGTCATGCCAACAAACAAACAATTTTAAAATCTTTTTTGTCGGCGAAGATGTTGGATGAGGGTCAAAACCATTTAAAATCCAGTCTTAAGTAGGTACAAGTTAATATAAGTATTTTAAACGATTATGTTTGTATACAGTTTTAGATGTTATTTACCACCCGCGCGTCTACTTGCCAACAGAACTCGCCCGTGTCCTTCCTTGCCGCCTAGTGATCCATCATCCCGTTGCCAAAAAGTATATTTATAATAATATTATTAGCTGAAAATGTTGCTCACATGATTTAAAATAACTCTAAACAGGGAAGGAGGTTTAATAAGATCAAAAAAAACCTGAGAATAGTAAATACTCCAAACCTTATGTTTTTAGGGTTCAGTAGCCAAATGGCAAAAACCGAACCCTTATAGATTCGTCATGTCTGTCTGTCCATCCGTATGTATGTATGTATGTATGTATGTATGTATAACTCTTTATTGTACATAAAACACATTAATTTTACAGATAATAAGACAAATAGATGTACAAAGGCGAACTTACACACACGGCGTATGTCACAGCCACTTGTTTCCGCAACTATACCTAAGAACTATACTGTTGAAACTTGGTAAGTACCGAGATGTATTCTGTGAACCGCATTAAGATATTCACATAAAAATAGAATAAAAAATTGGGGTTTCCCCATACTTTGAACTGAAACTATTTTTTTTTATCAACCCCATACGTGTGGGGTGGGGTATCTATGTTGAGGTTTCTAATATCATTTTTTCTAAACTGAATAGTTTGCGCAAGAGACACTTCCAAAGTGGTAAAATGTGTGTCCCCCCCCCCTCCCCTCACCCCTAAACTTCTAAAATAAGAGAATGATAAAATTAAAAATATATGATTTACATTACCATGGAAACTTTCCACCGAAAATTGGTTTGAACGAGATCTAGTAAGTAGTTTTTTTTTATTAAATATCTGTCTTGTCGACATAAGTAACCAATATAAAATGACCTCACACTACCTACATTTTGCTTAAAAGCAGGGCTCTGCAACACCAGATTTTATAATAACTTGGCTAATTTGTTCGGAACCCTCGGAGCGCGAGTCCGACTCGCACTTGGCCGGTTTTTTTTTGCTAATCTGGGGCTCATATTTTGTGCGAAGTATTTAACTGGGTACAAGGTATCCTCCTCTATTATTAATCTGCCGCGCTTTAGTAAATCCCGAAATTCCCGCTTGGGCTCCCCTACTACTAAGAGTGACCTTCGAGACAAAACAACTGAAGAAATAAAGGAAACAGAACTATGATCCTGTTTGGAAAAATGAACTCGTTTATCTCAGATTTTCGCCATTAATCTACGCCTTAGATCGCTGGTCTAGATTCCAATCAAATAGAACAATCCAATCCCTATTCAGGGAGAATCCTTGGGAATGGGAGGAATCCCATTTACAAAAGACACTAAAATTATAGAATTGTAAGTACATATTTTTGATACCTACAAGGTGTCTCGAACATTATGGTGTTATCCCAGTTTCTAAGTATGGTATAGATTATATATAAATTCACAATAATATCTCAATCGCTTGACATAAAGATATTTTAAGACAGTAAGTAGGTACCTACATAAAAATCGATTACTTAAATGCAAAATTGTCTTATAACAACTACAAGTTATCAACTATAAGGACAGTACCTGACCGGAAGACTAACAGCAGTGCAACATTTGACTGAGGTTGCGATCCGCAAACATGGTTTGGTTTGATTTCAAGGGCGACGGATGTCTCGTTGAATGGATATGGGCCGGGGAAGCTAGCAGTGAGAGATAACATCGACTTGTTTGTAAGACATCAAGAATGAAGTTCGAGCCCGAGGGCAATTGCATCTGTCACGGCAACTGAATAACGCGACCTTGTTTTATCGGAAGCTGATGCTTACAAACCTCACAATACAGCGGCTGGAATGGATTATTTAAGAACTGATACTTAATTGTTTTTTTAATAGAGTTTAAGTAGGCATCAATTATGGTGCGACTCGCTTTGTTAAATTTAGGTATAAGTAAATCACTGGATTGTAATGTACAAAGTACCTAGCAGTTTCAGATATCACCAACTAAGAGGTACCTATCGGCCAGTGTAGTAAGTTAATTTTCACGTTTTAATATTAGTGTGGCAAGTGTCACGATCTCTGGAAGGAGTATTTTAATGTTCGCTCTCGTGATAAAGGAATATGGTACAAGACTATTCAGTCTGAACCTCCTCGCATTCCCTGGTTAGATGGTAGTAAGTTCTCTAGGGCTCAAATTGTTAGCGCGCTTAGGTTACGATCTGGTCACGTTCCTTTGAATAGATTTGCACATTTGATGAAGAAGGTAGAAGTCGCCTAATTGTGATGAGTGCGCAGTAGTCGAGGATGTGCATCACTTTTTAATGGAATGTGTTAAGACACGAGCCAAGAGGGATGAGCTGTGTAGTTTGGGGTTTTTCTCTTTTGGATGTGGGTATTTTTCAGACAATATTAGCGAAACCTTTCTCTGAGCCGGCTAAATTTGTATACGGGTTTTTTATAAATAATTTTAGTTCTGTTTTTTTTTACGCTAAATATTGTTATTTTGTGGTTTTTGTTGTTTTGTGTAATAGGTCTTTGGAGCTGGCATGTTCATTTAAATGATCTAAGCTTGTAAATAAAGATTAAAAAATATATATATTAGTGTCAATCTTACGGATGCTAACTCTTGATGATGATGGCTCGAGTGAGGCCAACCCAATCAGTGTGTCGTAGACCACACGCACCAGCCAGCCCGCTCCGCGCCTGACTTTACATACTCGTACTTTACTATATTTGTACCTAACAAGCATGAGCCTAGATGGAACTGATTTGTTACGACGACGTCAGCTATTAATTAATCTACGTACTTATTATGGCAGTATGAACACATCAACTATCATTGTCATTTACTGCTCCGGTTTATAACGTTATCCGATTCTTTGTGACAGAAACGCCAAACAACGAACTCGTCCAAAAGTAAAAAAATGCCTACCTACTTATCAAATATGCCATCTGGATTTTTATTGCAGAATAGGTAGACATTATTTCTCTAGTGTAACAAAACTTGAAGTACCTACGCTGCTATAAAACGATATTTATATTTATTATTTCGCAATGGTTAACACATTAGGGTTTACGCTTACCTACTAACTAAGTAAATATATCAATCTTAGAATATTACCTACTAAATATTGAGTAGAGCGTTAAGTACCTATTATTTTTAAACTTCTAAATCCGCTTCGCATTTCGTAGTGACATTGAAATCATTACATTATGCGTGCACCATGCTTAGACGATGGGGGAAATACGCTAGGCGGTGGGGTTTTTTTATTTTTTGGCGTGAAACCTTAAAATGCGGCTTCGCTATGCAATAGTCGCATTAAAACATTGGCGAGCGACGAACAGTCTTTCCCCGTGACGTCATCGTCTGAACGCTACCCCGGAGCCCGCAGTGGCGCCAAGTTGGCATTCGCATTCGCACGTTACGTTACCCCCGCGTTATAAGAAATTAAATTATGCATTGTGTAATACTTATTTCAGTTTATATATATTGAAACAGCTACGTGGCGGTCATTGGGCGGTCATCTCAGTGCACTTATTTAGTTTTTACGTTTTATAGAGCTTCAACCATTCCCTATAAAATAAATTCAAGTCAATGCAGCCGAAAATAAATACGGAATGAAAATATAGAAGAGGATCCCCATTTTTGAGAATACGTCACTCGAACGAAGCTATCACTTGAATGTAAGTGATTGAGAAAATGTGATTAATTTGAAATATCAACAAACAAGAAAATTACGGCTATACCTATAGTCCCCGGCCGTTAAAAAGTCAATTCTGACTATATCCTGATACATTGCACAACTATGAAGTTCCTGATTATTGTTAATGTCAAGCATCTGTCAACCACAGGAGAAAAATGCAAGACTTGCTTGTTGCGTGTGATAGAATATACCTCTACCACACCTCTACCTAGTGAGTGCCAATAATAGCACACAATACATCGATTCACGTTAAAAAGTTCGAATAGCAAAAATATTTGATATGTGCATTAGTAAAAATTAAATTTATTAATTAATGCGTATGTTTTTTTATTGGTAACCTCTAAGAGCAGAACTTTTTTGAGGGATTTCTTTCTTTGTATACAATATTTCCTTAAGTATTGAATATAAGTACATTATCTCTAGCTGGTTTTTTATACTTTCCGTCTACGCCTGATATAATATGTACATTACTGTCTAGGCCAGGAAGTAGGCAATTGCTGGCTGAGTATTGGTCTGAAAGGACGAGCTTGCGAGTCCGTTTAATAATACGAAGCCAGCAATGCTATTCTGTTGTCGTTTTTTTTTCTCAAAAATCGAAAAGTAATTGATATAAATTATTAATTATTTTGCTTTGCCGCCTTTTTCTATCAATGCCATTTGAAGAGAGTATTTTTCTACCCCGAACACCTAAAGTACGTGTTATTCCGACCGAAGCACACTAGGCAAGTGGAGGTTACCGACGTTACCGTTATATAATTTGTGCCTCCAGTGCTTGAAAAGGCAGCAAACTAACCGCAAACAAGAGAGCGAATGATTGTTATAAGTGAAAGGCTTAACGACGTCTTTCACATGTCAGCCAGCCAACTCTAGTTAGGTATACCTACACGTATGGGACTGCCTACGCGGCTGCCGCCTTTGCCGCCTGTCATGACTCAAATCTGTACGTTATACCTATTATAATGTCTACTGACTGGTATCCTTGACCTACTTGAAGAGATATTGAATTGTTTTCTCTTGCCAATCACCTTTACAAAAGCCAAACATAAGCGGTAAGAAAACTACGTTACCTGCGTTTAGTGTAAATAGTAAATATTATTATGAAGATCAAATGCTTTTTTTTGGTAATCTTATAGAACAAATAAACTTAATATTGTTGCTGATTACTATTATTAAAACGTCATAATGCGTCGGCTGTCTGCGTCGCAGTGGTTTCAGACAATGAGACGGTTATCCGGCATCATTGCGATTAAATGATTCTTAGAACACTAAAAAATACAAGGCACTCTACCTACAACCGCCACGCATAATAAATCTATCTATTTATACATATATTATATGAAAAATGCCTTGTCCTGAATGACTGACGATCGACTGACTGGCAGATCAACGCACAGCCTAAACCGCTGATCGTAGGGATCTGAAACTTGCAGGGTGTGTTCTTTGTATGACATAGGCATCCGATAAAAAAAAGATTTTCGGAAATTCTACCTCTAAGGGGGTGAAAAAGCGGGGCCAAATTTGTATCATGAGAACGTGATTTCTTGGTCCGATCTACTTCAAATTTTGCATAATTATTCTTTTCCTACTCCTCTACTATCTGTGATTTATGTTACCACTATAAGAACACTCATAATAAGACTTTGGCTAAGTCTATATTGTCTATTCCCTTTAAAAGCACTTGTTGGCTTATGGCTCTAAAAGTGCTCCATCGTTAACTCTGCCAGCCATAGACGGCCAGATCTAGTTAAAACTTTTACAGGATCAACATTAAATTTACGATGAAAATGCATTTCTACCAACTTAACAAATTATTTCAATCGTATGGTTTTTTATAGAACTAGAACTTTCTGAACGAAATGCGTAGCTGCCAACATAACAAACAAGATTTTTTAATAACGTCACTGGCAAGTTGGTAAACGTTTTGGCTAAATGCGCCAAGAATGCAAGGCTATAAAAAAAAGTTCAAATTCAATACATTTTTTCTCATATACTTACTTATGTATATTTTTTTTACTTTCCTTGTAGTCGAAATGAAAAGTAGAGTGTTTAACTTGGGAAAAAACACCAATATCACACTCGAAATATTGGCACCCTCGCATGCTCGGGTGCCAAGTTACCTCGTGTGATACTGGTTCTTTTCCTCCCTTGTTGAACAATCTACTATTCTGGACCTATTTTGCATAATTCCCTTGGGATAAGAAATAAAAAGGATCATTATATTATTTAGATCCTTGGTAATTGACCGGGAAGTTCCTTGAGGATCAAAAACGAGCATTTTGAAGGGATATTGCAAATTTTGCACGAGATAAAAGGACGGGATAGAAATAATGACTTAATATTTGGTAGAAAAAAATATTGGATGAAGGTGGTATGCCACTTTGACGTTACCTGCGCGGACAAAGTCGCGAGCAAAAGCTAGTCATTTATAAAATCACCTATTGATTTATTTAATTTTGACAAAACTGACGACCGAAATGCAAAACTGGCCGTGGACTAGGTACCCCCCGTATGTACCTACCTAGCCCACGGCCAGTTTTGCAAACTCATCATTTGGATTCCCGTCGTATTGTTTCTTGCATTAAATTTGATATCATCCGATAAAGAAATCGCACGAATTGTAAGTTATAAAAAACGTCATTACATTGTCATGGTCAGCAGAGCATGCCTGCTTAGATAAGCGCACATTAAATAAAAGACATCAACGTCTTTGCAACGCGCCGCCACGTGATGCGTAAGGCGCAAGTATTTCGAGACAGTTTGTAATGTTTTTAATACATATAACTATAGTATAGCAGGTAATCTCTAATTACTAAAATGAAGCTCCTTCTTATATGAATGTGACGATTTTTGTAAATGAAATCATAAGAATGTATACTTACTTTATTATAATTTTTTAGTATTCCGTTACCTACTTCTAAAGGAAAAAAGGAATCCTTATAGGATCACTTTGTCGTCCGTCCATCCGTCCATCAAATCAAGTCAAGTCCCTCAAGTTTTCAGGAACGCGTTATAGAAGTATAATATTAAAATTAATACCAAATATTGAGGTATAATCTTTGGTATAATGCTATAACTTGGAGCTGTGAAACAGTCAATCCTCAAGTAACTATACGCAACCAAAAGATGTAAGTAGTCATTAGAAAAGGTGTTTCCATATAAATTGCCGTAGATACCACCTAAGCCTATGGGATAGGAAGTCCACTGTTGGACATAGACCTCGCCCATAGACCTTCAGTTGCCTCGGTTTTTTTTATTGAGTGAGTACTCTGAAAAATCCTCATCGGATGCTGGGAATGGACGGCCCAACCAGTATCAGACTCTTACTGACTAAAACCTCATACCCGCTCATTACAATTTTTTCGCCTATCTTACACAAGGATATTTTATATATCTTATTTACTAATTAGATTAACACATTTGGTTGTCTATGATACCCCAATGGTATTCTACCATAAATCCTCGTATCATAAATAAATAAAAAATTTATGGGTAGCGAAAATTGGGTAGGTAGGTATGCATCGCAAAAGAAGCATGAAAGTATAAAAAAGCAGCTCAATTTACCTATTTACTGCTCAATTTATCATTATTCGCCGGTATTTTCCAACCTTAAAACATGTAGAAGTATCTGCTTTATTTTTAGGGTTCCGTACCTCAAAAGGAAAAACGGAACCCTTATAGGATCACTTTGTTGTCCGTCCGTCCGTCCGTCTGTCAAGACCCTTTTTCTCAAGAACGCGTGGAGGTATCAAGCTGGAATTTATATCGAATACTCAGGTCTACTGCCCCTTGGAGCTGTGAAAAAATCAAACTTCTAAGCCAACGCAATCAAAAGAAAAAGTCGTTTATGCCGCAAATTTTCGAAACTCGCAAGGTAATCATAACCTACAGGGTTGTACTTTACTTCCCTTGAACTCAGAATCTTGAAATTTGGTATGAAGGTTCTAGGTCTTATAGCACAGATTAAGGAATAATTGCGAAGAATAATCAGTGACCAATATAAAGTGACCCCACATTGCGTACTTTGCTTTGGAGCAGGGCTCTGCTTACACTGGTTTTTAGATATTTATAGATAATTTGCCTTATATATATAGATGATAAGGAACCCTCGGTGCGCGAGTCCGACTCGCACTTGGCTGGTTTTTTTTATTTATGAACAAAAAACCCCCAAAATTACGCTCTTTGTACGTTCTGCCAAAACGTTTATAGCTGCTATCCTGCGGGAATAAGTAATTTTGAAATTTATTTAATTATATATTTAGTAATCACCTACATCTATCATTACAGGTACTCAATACGATAGAGCAGTGGAGGAGGAGATAAAGCCTATAATGCTACTCAATAATCTTAATCTATCACAGTGCCAATTCATATAACCAAATATTCTGCTGTTCTGGCGTGAAGAGTAAGAAACATCCATCCAAACTATCGCATTTGATATAAATAATAGTATCCGTTTTTGAACTTCAACGACTAGAGCCACAAGTGTAAGTTTTTGACATGAAGAACGTCTCGAACGCCTCCACATTAAGTAACGTTAACATCTCAACTCAATTACTAAGGACTAATTAACACCGCCACTAGCGGAACGAAACGGCAACTAACAGTTCTCACCGTATTTGACATTTAAAGCAAACGCGAGACGTATCTTCTATATTGTGACCAAAAACTTACAATAAGCATAAGTACAGAGCGAACTCTTTACACAACATACAATGATAGCAAGCATGCTCGAGTCAGTTCGTATTAGGGTGCATACCAGTCTGTGATCAAAGATTTCAAAGAACGGTTCCACATACACTCACATTAAATCACACTTGTGTCAATCAATCAATAAAAAGTGGCACGTGTATAAACTGTACGAATTTGAGCCGCTGCGTTGCGGTGGATGGCGGTTAACACTGACCACGGCGGCGCATCGCGTGCGCATGTCAGTTTTGTTTTGATCTACTTCAGCGTATTGACTATGGAATATTGACTAGCATGGGACTACGTAAGTATATGTTATAATTATATTATAAGGATATAGATATGTAACTCTCTAAAGAATCCGACTCGATGTCTTTGTTCTCTCTAACATAATGTACACTTTTTCGTACTATAGGTAGGTATGTATATGTAATAAAATGACAAGATTAATGTCCATATCCCAAATACTTAGGTCATCGCAAAACGGTAGTATTATTATTAACACTAACCAGTTTCACAGAAGTATTATGAAAAGAAGGTGAAGCAGAAAATGACAATAATTTACCTAAGTAGGTATACCACCAGTGGTGGAAGAGAGTCTTGGGCTTTACATGTAACGTGATTAAAATGAACATAGTTAAAACAGATCTATCATCAGAGCAGCAAAATTAACTTTAGGTAGGCACCTACTATCACAGCAGTGTTCTTGCAGCAATTGATATCTTAATTAATGATATATTATTGCATATATACATAAGTACATCAAGGTATAAGTACAAGAACGAGCACAGCTTGGTACGCGGAATCAAAAAAATTGGCAAAGAAATATCTAATACTATTGCCAAAATGAGCATGTAAACGCATGCCTTTCTGTATTAGGAAAAGTTTTAGCCTTATATATGTATGTTGTAAGGGAATGTGTACTGCGGTCGGAACGCAATTCGTGGCCGGGACCATTGGCGCAGCACGGCGACCGCTCGACCACGCCGCGACCACGTGCCAGCTGCGTGCGCCCGCGACGCGCGGGGAGGGCTGCTCATAGACTCTCGCTCATAAAGCTCAGCTACGCGCGACTGCTTTATTCATACTTACTTCATGTTTTATTATCGCTTGGAATTTGGAGAGTATCAATCAATTTCAGTTAAATCTATCATGTCACTTAACATTCTAGTTTTGTGACACGCTACAAAGTTGTTTTGTAGATCTTATATAGGCGCTTCGATACTTGAAATGATTGGCGAAAGATTATAATCACATTTCAAGTGGTTTATCGTTTTGAAGAATTTTCAAGAACCCTTGTAAATTCAGATGCCTGCGTCGAAGTGACACGAATCAATCGAAGATTTCTATTATACATATTATAGGCTGGAGTACTCTCAGAAAGTGTTTGCTTTATTATTTTACAAGGTAGGTTTTTTACTAAGCACAACGACCTAGTAAATTATGTTCAAATTAGTTTCCGGATACCGGGTACCTAGTTAGGTAAAAATAGAATGTTTGTTTCATAACTATAGCATGTTTTCCCTGTGAGTAATTGTGATTTACAGATATTATGGTGTGTTATTTTAACGCATAGAACCTGAGCAAATGCGGAAAGCTACAACTCATGACACATTATGTTCATGCCAATAAAATATGTATACGTAAGTACCGTTAAACTGAACGCCGCCCACAGAACCTAGACGGGTGCTGCGTTCTCAGACTTGCCGACCTGAATTCCAGGAAAAAGTTAATGTTTACTTTTATATTTACCATTGTGGTAGCTTTACGAAATTTAGTCAATTTGTCGTCTGCAATCTCTAAATATAATGTGGTAGGTATATTTTATATGAAATTGTAATTCTGTAATAAGTACCTAATTACTATGCATATTTATCTTAGGTATGCATTTTTAGTATACACGCAAAAGATGCAAGCTAGCTTAGCCACGTAATAAGTGACTCTCTCAATACAATGTGATGTTTATAAATCAAACGCGGCGAATGTTGACACATATGTGGCTTACAACCGCCTTTGACTGGTTCAGGCGGTGCTGTAACAACTTTATTAATGTTTGTCACGCATTATTGTAATGTTTTCTTTAATAATCGAATAGTACCTAATGCGCCTGAACACATATTGACGCTGCAAACAGGCTCAGGGGAAAACTGACGGAACTTTAAATTTAAAGCATTAGATTGATTCCTTAAATCAAAATAGTAGTGTAACACTAAGGTAGTTATTATATTATATGATAAGCAGATATTTTGCATTTGTGAATAAGTAAGTACACACACACAACAAGCAGGCACTTGGGCAGACAACTTAGTTTGGAAACTGTTAATGAGCACCCTTTTAAAAAGCCGCCGCTGTCTGTCCGTCCGTCAGTCCCAGGCCTGCAGCCATTTTGATATTTTTATAGGTGAACAATCAAAATTTTTCAAAGCTAACTGATTTTGTGTAGGTAGAAGATTACACACAGTCACACAATTTTTACTGAGCACAAAAAAGTTTGAAATTTTAGATTGATTTTAGGTCAACGAGGAAGAGAAACACAATCAAATTAAAAAAACCACCCACGCAATTCAATTTTATGCCAAAAATGCCTTACTTCATTTTGGAAAAGACCTGATACTCTTCAAACTGCTGGAGCAATTTATATCGAACACGGCTAAGAACCACCGCAAGAAAACCGGCTTTCGAATAAAAAACCGCATCGAAATCAGTCCATTCGTTTGAGAGCAGAGCCCATAATTTGAGTGTGATATAGGCATATCCCTGAGTTAAACGCTACTCTTCTTTTAGACTAAGTACAAGGAAAGTAAAATATTTTTCTAATTTGACCTTTGTTCGTACTGGTATTTTGTTGTGAATTCTAATAATGTACGCGCCACAATTCGGTTCCTGCATATTTTATAATTAGTCATCATTTTTTATAAATTGTTTGTTGTATTGTTTTTCAAAATAAGTAGTATACCTACTTCTAGTATCTATATTATGCAAAAATTCAAAATTCGGAAACTTAATTTTGCAAATAGGCCGTCAAGGGCTCTTTTAGACGTCTTTGAAATACCATCATTGCCAAAAAGAATGCGCCGCAACGCAAGAAATTTTGCAGAAAGTATTTTTTTCAAAATAAAATAAATTTACAACAATACTTGTTAAATTCTACTACGAAAAAGGAATGCTTACGGTCTATTTTTTTCTTCTGTGTATTTTTTTAGGATTCCGTACCTCAAAAGGAAAAAACGGAACCCTTATAGGATCACTTTGTTGTCGGTCCGTCTGCTAAGACCCTTTTTCTCAGGAACACGTGGAGGTATTATGCTGAAATTTATAAGTATCAAATACTCAGGTCTACTGTCCCTTAGAAAAAACTACCGTCCCTGTGAAAAAATCAAACTTTTAAGCCAACGCAATCAAAAGATACAGCCGTTTATGCCGCAAATTTCCACAAATTTTCAAAACGCGTGATAGCCACGTCACAGGCATCGTCTATATATATACATCATCTATAGTACTTCATAGTTATATAAACAAAGTGTGGAGTTAAGACCTTTGGGTAACGACGAATACAAGCCAGTTGGGCACAGGACCACCATAAGAAAGGTTGTTTTAATTAACGAGCCCTTAAGTATAAATATATATAAATACAGTTAAATTACCCCTTCTATCATCAGAAGTGGGATAACTACAACCCCTAATTAAAAGACATTTAGTGTAAAAAGTGTTAAATAGACAGTAAAAAAAAAAAAAAAAAAAAAAGTGACTGATTTTTTAGTGTAAATAGACAATAAACCAGACAATAAGACAAGTTATTCTTAAGTGAAAAGTGACAATGAGTGAAAAAAATAGAAAGGGACAAAAACGTAAAAATACTTCAGATTCGGACCAACTTAGTGCGAGTGCCGAATCGGGGACTACATCGTCACAGTTTAGTGGATCGACGAGTAAGGCAATCGCATTGCCCACTTTTGACCCGGATATAGGAGCAATCGAGGCGTCTGAATGGTGCACGGAAGTACAATCTTTGGCCGAACGAAACGGATGGGATGACATAGAAACCATTGCGAGATGTGTGCCGTTTTTGGTGGGGCGAGCCCGAGATCTATACAGGGAATGGACTCCACTTATAAGAAACTGGCCTTCACTTAAGGAGGACCTAGTCACCACTTTCCCTAAGTGCAGGGACTTACACAGAGATTTTAAAATTGCCGCCAACATGAGTAGCGACCAATTTGCCACCGTATCGATTTACGCCGCTAAAAAGCACCGTATCTTAAAGCAATTGAGACTAAAATTCAGCGAAAGCGAAATACTTGAATTGATTACAGGAGGAATTACTGATCCACATGCAAAATCTATTGCTAGTGGCGCTAACACCATAACAATGCTTTATGAAAGACTGGCCCGATATGTGCCTATTTCTCTTACAAGCAAAACAAAAGATGGCGAATATTCTGAGCCCCCATATAAACGATCAAAACAAGAACTGAAGAGATGCAATCGCTGTAATCGACTTGGTCACTTGCAACGCGACTGTCGAACGAAGGAAAAAAATCTGCCGAACAACGGAAGAGGCTCTGGATCGTCGACTGATAAGAATCTACAGTGCACGTTTTGCCGGAAGAAAGGCCACGATGTCGAAAATTGTTGGACGAAACAAAGGGCACTACCAAACAAACGAGGCAAAGACGTGAACTATGCTTCCAATGGGCAGGTATGTACTACAGCTGTGATTATTAACGGAAAGTTATTACATGCTTTAATTGATAGTGGAGCATCGTGTTCTCTTATGAAGGAGAGCCTTGCTAAATCTTTGGGGATTCATCGTCAACCATCATTTATTCACCTTTGCGGGCTATCGAATAACGTTATATCGTCAAATGAAAAAATCACTGTGGTCATTCAGTTGGAAAACCTCGCATTGGAAATTGATTTTCACATCGTCCAAAACAATGATATACGTTATGATGCGATTATTGGCCGCGACGCTATAACATCTAGCGATATCATGTTCATAACGACTTGTGAAGGAACTACGATAACAAGGCGGTCCCAGTCACCTAAGAAGTACGAGTTTGTTTATAATTCGGAGGAGATGATTAATCTGTGTGTGGCTCAAGCTCCAAACGAAGCGCAAAACACTCTACGGGGACTTTTAAATAAATACGCCGGACTCATTGCTTCGAAGAATAACATTCGAGAAATAAAAACTGCTAGAATGCAAATACGAACAACGACAACTGAGCCAGTTGTTTATAATCCCTATAGAATGTCAGCGTCGGAACGTAATAAGGTACAAGAGATTGTTACGGAACTCATGAACAATAACATAATACGAGAATCGACTTCACCCTACGCTTCACCAGTTATTCTTGTAAAGAAAAAAGATTCAAGCGATAGATTATGCGTAGATTATCGAGCTCTAAACCGAATCACAATAAAAGACAGGTATCCGTTACCTTTGATCGACGATCAATTGGATAAGCTTGGGAAAGCTCAATTTTTCACCACACTTGACATGGCATCTGGTTTCCATGGTATACCAGTGGATGAAAATTCGATCGAGAAAACCGCCTTTGTAACCCCCGATGCACATTACGAATGGTTACGGGTTCCGTTTGGCGTTTCAAATGGCCCAAGTTGTTTTCAACGAGCCGTAAATACCGCGCTAGGAAAATTAGCACAAAATATAGCACTGGTGTACATAGACGACATTATTATCCCGTCCATGACTATTGAAGAAGGATTGGAGCGATTGGATTTGGTGCTCAAAGCTTTGGACGAAGCAGGATTTACGTTAAATTTAAAAAAATGCAAATTCCTGAAAACTGAAATCGAGTATTTAGGACGGGTTGTGTCTAAAGATGGAATCCGCCCTGGAAATGCTAAAGTCGAAGCACTAAAAAATGCTCCTATCCCCAAAAATATAAAACAGGTGCGACAGCTGATGGGTCTTGCCGGATACTTCCGAAAATACATTCCTGAATTTGCAACAAAAACTGCTTGTATTACAGACCTACTGCGGAAAGAAACAAACTTTTATTGGTCGGACGAATGTGAAAAGTCTCGAAGATATTTAATTGAAAAACTCACGAAAGAACCCTTATTAGTCGTGTTTGACCCGGACCGGGAAACCGAACTACATACAGATGCAAGTAGCCTAGGATTTGGCGCAATTTTATTCCAAAAACATGACAAAGAACTCCATGTTGTATCGTATTACAGCAAGAAAGCTTCATCTGAGGAATCTAAATACCACAGTTATGAATTGGAGACCCTTGCTATCGTCAACGCCTTGAAACACTTCAGAGTTTACCTTATAGGAGTAAAGTTCAAATTAATCACTGACTGTAACGCTGTGAAAGCGACATCAAAGAAAAAGGATTTATTACCTAGAGTTGCAAGATGGTGGGCATATATACAAAATTTTGAATTCGATATTGAATACAGAAAGGGTAGTAGCATCAAACATGTCGATTTCCTCAGCCGAAATCCATCTAACAAAGTTATAGAAGAGGTGCAAATAAATGACCGAATAACGTGGCTGGAAGCTACGCAGAAAAAAGATCCTGAGGTGGTTGAAATAATTAGAAAAATTCAAGAAAATCCAGATAGCTTAAAAGAATATACTGTGAAAGACGGGATTTTGGTAAGAGTTTTTGGTAACAAAGAAAAGAAAACACGATATTATGTACCATCATTGATGCGTTTTAATCTTGTCAGAATGTATCACGATGAACATTGTCACGTTGGAGCAGACAAAACGATAGAAGCGTTGAGAGTAAAATACTGGTTTCCAAAAATGACAGCGTTCGTAAGAAAATACATTGGACATTGTATTACTTGCTTGTCTACTAAACGCCCAAGTGGACCAAAACAAGGCTATCTTCACCCAATAGAAAAGTTACCGATCCCATTTCACACAGTACATGCTGACTGTACGGGACCATTTGGTACAGCAAGTGATAAATACAGATATATCCTATTATTAGTGGATGCTTATACAAAGTTTACCTTCTTGGTGCCTATGGAAAACCTAACAAGTTCACAGCTTGTTATGGCTTTAGAACCACCGCTTAGTTTGTTTGGCACGACGAAGCGATTAATAACTGACAAAGGAACAAATTTTGCGAGTAATGAAACAAAAGCGCTACTGAGGAGAATGGACATTGAAATACATTACATAGCAACTGGTGCGAGTCGCGCGAACGGGCAAGCGGAAAGATATGTTGCCACTGTATTGAATCTGTTAGCCTGCGAAGTAAGCCGTGGATCAGAATGGTCGAGCGTTCTTTGGAAAATACAATTAACCCTAAACACCACTATACAAAAAAGTATTGGCTGTACGCCGATAGAATTACTTACCGGAATTCGATCGGAAATTCCTGCTTTAAGACTAATAAACTCCCAGCTGCCTGAATTGGAATCAGACATTGATGTCCGTCAGCTAAGATTAACTGCGGAAGAACGACTGAGAAATAATGCTCTAAAAACCAAACAGCGATTCGATAGAATGCGTAGAAATAATATGAAACTAAAAGAAGGCGATATTGTTTATGTTCAACAACAAAGAACACGGTTGAGCAAATTAGATCCACGATATAATGGACCGTATACTATTGAGAAATGTTTACCAAAGGACAGGTACAAAGTAAAAAATGTAGAGAAAAAAACTTTTCAAATTGTGCCCAAAGACAGAATGCGGCTGTGGATCAGCGATGTTTAGGCCATGATAGTGGCCGTGATAGCCGAGAAAAAAAATCTAAGCCACTCCTATTAGAGTGTGCACGGACTGTTTAAATAAAAAAAAAATACAAAAAAATATTATGGCGTAAGCAACTCCTAATTGAGTGTGCATGGATCGTCAGAACAAAAAATAAATAAATTGGCGTAAGCAACTCCTAATTGAGTGTGCATGAATCGTCAGAACAAAAAAAATATAAATTGGCGTAAGCAACTCTTAATTGAGTGTGCATGGATCGCCAGAACAAAAAAAAATTTTAATTGGCGTAAGCAACTCCTAATAGAGTGTGCATGGATCGCCAGATATAAGCAATTCCTAATAGAATGTGCATATATTGATAGAATAATTTAAACAAAGGCGTAAGCTACTCTACACGAGTGAGCATGGATCGCCCGAATAAATAAAAGTATAATTGCGTAAGCAGCTCTTTATGGAGTGTGCATGAATCGCACAAGTCACCTGAGAAGGTGGCATTTTGAATGAGTTTAGCTCAAATGTTTCTTTTTAAATTTCAGGTGCCGTGAGACAAAAGCTTCGAGAGCGAAGCTTGGGCAGGAAGGCCGTGATAGCCACGTCACAGGCATCGTCTATATATATACATCATCTATAGTACTTCATAGTTATATAAACAAAGTGTGGAGTTAAGACCTTTGGGTAACGACGAATACAAGCCAGTTGGGCACAGGACCACCATAAGAAAGGTTGTTTTAATTAACGAGCCCTTAAGTATAAATATATATAAATACAGTTAAATTACCCCTTCTATCACGCGCAAGGGAATCAAAACCTACAGGGTACTTCCCGTGAACTCCGATTCTTGAAATTTGGTATGAAGCAACGTCTCATAGAGCACAGATAAAGGAAAAATTGCGAAAACCGTAAATATGTATGTACCTATACCCCACACTGCGTACAGTTTGCTTTGGAACAGGGTTCTGCTTACACTGGTTTATAGATATTTATAGTTAGATCAATGGTACGGAACCCTTGGTTTGCGAGTCCGACTGGCACTTGTTTCTAAGCTATGTAGTTGTTGCGTTTTTTTTTTCACCGGCGTTTCTCGTAATGTTCCTTAACCAAAAAGCTCTTGGTAAATTTTAAATGTTCTCGCATGTAAAAATCATAGAAGTGCGGGCTAGGGCGTGTTCGACTGTAGGTATGCTTGTTTGTATTTACTAGTAATCCAAAGCTATGGAAATTGGAAACCATTAGATTTTTTTTCGAATTTATTTTTGATCGTTTTGGTATCTCGATATAAAATCTATTTTTTACAAATGCAACAAAATCAGAAAACAATTATTAAACGGTCTTTACAATTAAAGATCACGTACGTAGGCAGGTTAAAAAAGCAGTATGTATAACTTCCATGTATTTACTATAAGTAATAAATAGGTGAAATATTAACGTAAAACCAAGTACTTAACTGGTTCTGGCTAAAATCGCATGGCAGGCAGACGGACGACGCTGTATTCCTCACATCACAATCACCAATTACTCGCAATCATGTGAATTGACTCATGCTCTCATCATCAAAGATATATCCGCAATTGTATCGATTGATAAATTCTATAAATCATTCACTTTATCAAAATTATCAGTAAATACGTGTTAAAAGCAGTAAAGATCGGTTATGATGTTATATCGGTTATTTTACCTCTACATACTTAATCTTTTTTATAAATATCTACACACTGTACAAGTACATACATGTAAAAGCGGTTTAAAACTGCGGCTTTCCGAGGTACAGGTGGCGGCACGTAAGTAAAACGTGGAGGGGATATGCGCAGTATGAAATACAACATCACTTTCACACTGCACATATCCCCTCCACGTTTTACTTACGTGCCGCCACCTGTAGTGAGGGAAAAACCTATTGTAACGTACGGGCCCGCCTTTAGATCTCGTTACCTTGGGCTCTGTCTACCCCAAAAGGGATAAAGACGTGATTTATGTTTGTATGTATGTACGAGCCGAAAAATGTACCTAAGTAAAATAGGTAGTTACAGGATTTGTCGGAAATTCCATTAAATCAAAAGAATCAGTGATGACAATCTGTAAGTATTGAAATCTGTATGTTAATGTCAGTCTCAAGTAGTCTGTGATAGATAACATTAGTGATAGTCACTAGCTACCTATCGTGGGTTGGGCCGGCTGGCTGGGAGCGGCTGTCTGCGGTACTTTTCGATGGTAGTATGTCATGAAATGCGATAGTCTAACCTATCACGAAAGTGACCCGTTCCCTAAAACTATATGCGTACGAGAAGGTACATTCTAAATCTTGCAAATTTGATATCAAACAGGCTTTTAAGAATTGCTCTTTCCATGTCCACGAATTTACGACCTCAAGAAAACTTGTCCGTCATCGTTTCATCTATCCATGATAAAATAACTGGACAAGTTAGTGTCGGACTACGCACTTACGCAGTGTAAATAGTTGGTTCCGTACATCCCTGAACCTAGCCTAGGTACCTAATCAAACAATGATTTTTAAATTACACAACATTTCCGAGGGTCTCTTCGGATCGTTATTTGACACCGATTTAATTGTAAAGCGTTCATAAAGGACCTATCGTAAATGTGCCGGGCATGAACCAACAAACCAACGCCAAGGACGCCGTGCGTTATCTTATCAGTAACTTATACGCTGCGTGCACGGCTTAATCGATGGCTAAACCCATAAGTTTGAATGAATTTTTTACTCTGACCATAAGGAGGCTGTTTTAGCAATGTGTAAATATTACAATTCCGTGTTGTTTTTTTAAAAAGAGTTAGCGAGCACAAGGCAAGAGTTAAGTCGACTTATGTAAGTCCTTTACCAAGGTATCTGCTTTTATCTTTAATATACCCAAGTAAACTTTTACTGTGCCACAAAAAGCATTTTCATCTCTTATACTCTAAAAGTAGGTCGTTGATTATCTGGATTGAGAGTTGAAAGTGACTCATGGCGACCCGCGACCGACGTGATTGAAAGTAATTTGAAAAAAAAACTAACCCTTCATAGCTAATCCAAGGTAAGTATATAGCTATGGAAATACGTATACAGCCATGTACTTAATGTATGTTTTATATAATCATCGATACAAATAGTTTCTTTTTATTTGTGAAAGGCTAAATAATCTTTTTTGAAAATAACATTCACGCTAAATAAGCTTATGCAAGCATATATAACGACAATTAGGAATTACATATTACGTTGGGTAATTTTTTTTAGCTTGAATAAGTCGACAATTAATTGATAGCGACCTCCGTGTCTGCAAGTTAAAAAAAAAATATCCGGCAGGCATTGGTGCGCAGAAGAAATGCGCAATGCGCCCACAATCGCGCATTATAAAAAAGAGCGGCAAAAGAAAGAAACGTAACAAATATTAATTAAGTGCGACGGTGCGACTTGAGTGAAATTTGTCATAATACCTTCTTTTACCTTCCTCATATTCGAAATGAAAAGTAGTGTTCAACTCAGGTGAAATTACCCATTTCATCCTCGAACTATTGGCGCTCTCACTTCGTTCGAGCACCAGAAATATCTGAGGTGGAATAGGTGGAATGGGTCAATTTAAACTACGTATTTATTTAATGTTGCTTCAATGTGTTGCTGTTACTAGATATAAACGCCCTTGAAAACTTTTGTATAAGTACTTTGAATTAATACCATTTTTTGCTGACTAGATATATATTTTACCAGACTACGGTGAACCCAAAAGGAATGTATGCTTGTAAATTCCACTATAGTGCCTAAACTACTGAACCTATTTTAATAAATTAGTTTTAAATAGGTTTGTAATAATGGCCCGGGTGACAGGCTAAAATTTCATATGACAGAATTTATACCTCAGATTTTTTACGTAGTCGGGTTTTTATTATACTTTTTTGAAGTATTGATGGTTATGAATTAAAAGCTAGAAAACAGTACCTAATTAGTCTGCGTGCATTGCATCTTTGTTTTTTACATAGCTAGTGCTCTAATTTGCTGATAATTGAACATTTATTTTACTATACCAATAAATTTGTGATACTGTCTAAGATTATTCATCATTATCTGTAAGTAGGTAGTATATTTAATCCAAGCTTTAAATTAGGCTTCCCATGGAGAGCTATTTTCATGATATATAAATGTTTTAATGCATTATTGTCTTTTATTTAAGGCGTTTAATTTTTTGAGCTGTTCGATTGATATGCTTTTGTTTGAAAAGTGTTCGATGCACCTATTCTTAGCGTCGGCTCGGCAGTAAATAGACGTTCGACCGCCTTTCATTAGTATTTCAAGTACGTGTGCACAATAGACATGAGAAAGCCGCGTAACGCGCAGGTAAGCGTCTGCCGCGACTGGCGCCCCACCCACGATGCGCCTACACTCCGCGACTATGAATTATCGCAATCGGAATCGCAAGCAACATCATTTTGAGTCGCGTCCTGATTATTGTCTAAACAATAATCACGACGCGACTCAAAATTATGTTGCTTGCGATTGCGATCTTGTCCCTAAGGACAAGTTTTTTTTTAGCACGCCGTAGTATTAAAAATAAAATAACACATTATTGTACTATGTATGGCGAGCAGCTATTCGTCGTAGTTTTCTTGTCATACACATAATATTCATGATTTTTCAAAAGTTCATTTATGTAATAAACAATATAAAATAAATATTTTTCAAATAACTATATAAATATCCGAGATATAAGCTAGCAAAGATTTGTCTCAATCTCTTTCTATTTCGGATCTCTCTTTGTAATCGCTGACTAATTAGTAGTTTAAAACTCTTATATTTTCCGCATTTCTTGACTTATATTAAATCAATTTTTGTCATTTCTATTACAATATTTTCATAGGTTACCTATTAAGAAATTTAACATTTTTTTAATCCATATTCACCCTAAATATTATACAGGCTGTATCAGACAATAATCCACTGGGGTATATAACCAGAGCTATAGAAGTTAAAAAATATATATATAAAAAAATTGGAGTAATTTTTTTTTATATTTTCTATAGGAATTAACTGTAATCATTCCTATAGAAAATAGAAAAAAAATATCTATAGCTATGGTCATATACCTCAGTTGATTATTTTTAGGGGGTATCTGATACACCCTGTATATATGCAAGTACCTACCCCAATACCCATTACAAACAAATACATCAAACTACTTCAAATGTTGAAGTTTATGTATGGGAGAAGACTAATTTAACCAAAAATATATGTTTTTCATCCATCAAAAGGTTGCATTGATGTCTTTTTCCTGTATTGCAAAACTGCTACATCGCAATGCTCTTTTTATGCGACATCAAATAAATTAATAAGTTAAAACGTGTTTTTATCTGTTTTCATCACAATTTTCAATCAATTTCGTCGTGTATCTCTGAGTAGCTATACTACCGCTCAAGTGATAAGCTTCGCGAGAAAACACAAGGTTATTTTGTATTTTGATCTTTCCAGTGATTATTTGTTATGATTACCGCTGCTAAATGCGAACGCTTTAAAACTCAAATAAATATTGGGTCAGAAATTCAAAAGTTTGTTTGGGTTACCTGGAATGTGGACACCGGCTCAGGTAACACTAAACACAAAAGTCGTTTCTGTATAAAAAGTAAGTTTACAAGTATTAGGTAGGACAAGGTACTAGCTACAGGCAGTTTTTTTTGTCAGATGCGTAAATAGATTGCCGTAGTTTGCTGTAGAATTAGCTAAGAATTATAATTCATTAAGTGTTTTTTTTTATATTTGATTTCTTCGATTTTATGTATACTTACTTCAAAGTGCGAGAAATATCGTTATAAAAAGTTCTACAAATGATCGGGTTGTCGATGCAAGCTATTGCGGGAATGACCGGTCCTTTTCTGAAGCGTCCTTACCCAATCTTTTGAATACATAATAATCTGGAGAGAAACGGGGAGCAGCATAAGAATGGTATTCCGCGTGAGGGGAGGGGAGGGGGCAGCGGGGGCAGGGCGCTGCGCTCGCGCCGACCCGAACGCGATGGAAATTTCCATCGGGCAAGCGCGGGCTCGAATAAAACCGCGTACACATTGCTAAACCGGTTCGTTAACACGAAGCTTTACGATTCCACGAAACGTTAACTTTCTGATTCGGTTTTTGGCAGAGAAACAAAACAAACTCATCTTTCCGCACTCTTCTATTACTCTAGCATGTTTTTAGAAATAGCAAATGATGAAATTTTGGACAAATACGTATTTGATGTCTTTATAAAATTAAAGCAGCAATATACCTAGTTAGTTTCACTTTAATTAGTAACGTGCGAATAGACAATAAGATTTTGAAAACTGGTTTCGTTTCTTCCTTTAATTAATATTTTATATGGATTTGGGTTGCGCCCCTGTTACTAAGAGTAGATAAGTAATTTTTGAAGTTGGCATTGTAAACCAAACTCAATCGACGGCGTTGGTCGCTCGTGGATCGGTTCGGTGAGTGAGCGCGGCGACTCGCGGTCGCGGCCGCCTCCGCTTCGCTTTACAGCTCTACCACGCCCGCGTCCTCGCTCGACGCAGACAGCGCATTATTTGGTCGCGCTTCAGTTGAAAAACGAGTCTGCTGCAATGCTAAACTACTTATTTTGCTACCTTCGGCCTTCCTGGTGGACTTTTATATTTACAGGCAATTAGACAATTGGTGAGTTGGTCGAGAAACAATGGAGTTAGCTATAGTGAAAAGTGAACCGTCGTTAGAATTTAAGGCGTTGCGAGTTGGAACCAGCGATTCATTTGTATTCTGTTCACTGTTTCATTTACACAACTTCTTGTTCGAAATTAATGACGCGATTGCGATTACACAATTTAAATCAGTAAGTAGGTAGAAAAATCACTGCTTTATTATAACTATAGGTATTTTATCTGTGTCAGAAAATTTAAGCTAATACCTACTCCTCAATTGTGTACTTCGTACAGTTACATTTTTTGAACATTTGTCGCCATGGAACGAACAAGATTAACATATTTAGGTTGTTAAGTACTTAGTCCAAAATTGTTATAAAAAATAAAAAGCCAACCAACACGGTGCCGAGTAAAAGGGGAGTTAACGTTATTGCCATTGCAGTACCTACCGCAGCAAGGTGTTCAATAGAATCACGTGAACACTTCTTCAGGGTATTTAGTAAGTGCCTTGTTTACGAATAGATTTTCCTCAGGCGCAGTTGTATGGCAGTGCTGTTACCTGAACAATAACATATTCTTGCGACGTATCGCGTGAACAATGCGCCACCCGACTCCGAGCGAAGAATGGACACGTGAAAACTATATCTACCTACCTTATTACGCGGTTGGGCATCAATTATTAACCGTGGCGTCAAATCACGGCTCCGATAGTTATTGATTTACACAAGAATTCGATCTTCCATACATGTTATCTGTCTTACTCTAAGAGATATACAATGTACACCAACGTCGACTGAGTACCAGTGAGCTTTAAAGTTATTTTAAATTCCTGACAATAAACTGGTAAAGGAACAGCGAAATGAATTATTTAGTATAGGATAAGTACTCTATCCCCTATATATACGAAAAGAAATGGTACACTTTTTTCCTGTGAAATTCTCACGTAGGGTAGGTACGAAGTAATCTATTGAATATAACAATAGTAGATGTAAAGCTTGTTTTTTAGACATAAATGTTGATTTTTGACACTAATAGGGCGCAAAAGATTATGCATGTGCGTTTCATGAAATTATGTGGGTTCAGTGATATCGACATAATATATACCTATATCAAAATAAATGATCTATATTCATCGAAGTTAGGTTAGTAAACGAGTCAATTATTTTAACAACGTCATGGTTGCGGAAGGAAAAATGTAGTAATTAAATAATTAAACCAACATTATTTATCCACTTCATGAGTATTGAGTACCTACCTAAAGCATAATGACGTGTAGTTTATGACAACCGATTTTTCCCACTATAGGTACAATATTGTATAAGTAGGTATATGCCCCTGAAGTTTATCATTCCCTATGAATTTCTCAATTCACCTAGGTCATACGTTTAGCCTTCCATGTATACCACCTTACAAAATTATTTAAATTATGTTCTACAATAGTATATTACATAATAATTCTGCCTACCTACGTTATTCGGAGCCTAATTATTATTATTAAAAGGTAAAGTCCAATTAAGAAGAAGAAAGAAAGATGATATATTTATTTGAGGCATCTAGGACAACAACAGAACAATATAAAATAAATTAAAATATATTATGATACTATATTGTAAACCGATGTTAAAAAGGTTGCAGATAAGTCATAGATGAAAATAACCATATAATAAATGTAGCCTTAATTATTTACTTCAGTAAATTGCGATTGGGGAGGTCTTATATAGATTTATTTAAGTTCCAGTTTACTCAATTTTTCTTGTATATCTGTAGATGTTTTTTGTGATTAGGTACCCAATTTAAATAAACATAATGAAAACAATATAAGTACAATAATGTAATAATTGATAGTTAAAAAAAATAATGGTAGCTATAAGGATATTACCATTAAACAGTGTCGCGTTGCGCTCGGGCTCGTACCCCACTATTACTAAAACTTGTATATGTGTATATTCTACGGCTCACGAATCTCATGATTGATCACCAAAATAGTCTATTATTAAACGTGTGGAAGATAATTTTTGTAAACTCTATCTTAAACTACGCGAAGTCTTTTCAATTTTGACATGTAGGGTACCCAACAGAGTACCTACCTACCTAAGCAAGGGTGATTAAAGTCACGATCATGACGCAGTGTAATTACAGATGTGGTGCGAAATGATTTTCCATGACATTTCATATTACCTACTTTAACGACATTTCAATAAGGTTCTTATTATAGAACAATTTAATCTGTCAGCTGTATTGTCCACACGACTTTAATAACATGTCACTAAAGTTGAAAACCAGATAAAAATTAACGAAATGTCATGGAAAATCATTTTGCACTACACCTATGTTCTCTCTACCTTTTCCTGATCTATTGGAATGGAATTGAAAATGGAGTGGTTTATTTTTATTGCTTTAAACGATCACTTTTGCAATCGTCAAAAACACTAACACCAACGAGATAGTTACAGGTTATACACGAGGTTATACATAATGGGCACATATTTATTTCTGTATCTTTTTTACTCGTAAGTTACCTACAAAGTGCCACTAAAATACGAACACACGGAGCCGAGGTCATCTTTAAAGTTAAATTTTCATTGTGTATTGTAAATTGTAAGCCAAATTCATACTCTTAGTATGCGGTTAGTGATTAGGTCTTATTGAGTTTCATCAATACTTTTAAATAAAATAAGTCTGTTAAAAATCCTGAAACGTGTCTTGCGTAGTCAAGAATTAATAAATATATGTTGACACCATAAATTTAATTTAGTTTGTTACGTGTTATATTTATAACGTGATAATTGCCTATATACATGAATATAATTAAAGAGCTGTTTATTGCTGTACCGTACATACATATCAGCTTTATGATTAAGCGATATATTTACCAATCTATTGTATAATCAAAGGTACAATGTAGTTTTATTATTGAAGTCTTCGCAAAAACTATGACTTTCTGTTTAATTCTAGCGGCAGGTACTTACGCCAAAAAAAGCTGCAAATGGTGTTAAAAGCATGAAAATCGGAAAGAATAAATTTGACCCGTAGATTTATTTATCAGATTTCGATGTCATGTAATTTTTTGAACCTACTATCGGAATAATATATTTTTTGTTCTGGGGCCCGATTTTTGAAAGCACGTGTGAAAATACCACTCGAAAGTGGTGAAAAATTGTGCTGAATTTGAAATACGAGTAGCTTAGAAGATACTTACGGCCGCCATTAATCATGTGGACTAGTCAAAAATTTGATTAGAGCCGTAGTTTTGAAGATATAAACAGATTTATACCACTTTCGAGTGGTACTTTCGAGTGATGTGCTTTCAAAAATCGTTCCCCTGAAACCCGTGTATGGTATCTAATGAAAGGACTTACTAAGCAGATTCTAAAAATATATCACACCATTATATTTCAGTCACTTGTTTTAAAATAAAATAAATATCATTTTCAAAATATACCAAGTTTGGGCTCCTCCAGATATGATACGGTTGAATCATAATTTGTAGGTACCATATGTAAAAATGTGTGGTAAAAGGATATGTAATATCCAACCCCAAGAAATCAATTTTGAAAATATTTACATTTAGTATTTTCATACTAACTACGACCAATCAACCAAATAGGGGCAACCGAACTGACTAGTCGACTGAGATGATCAACTAAATATTACGTGCACTACATACGTTCATATTAAGTGTATTTATTTATGTATTTTTCACCTAAAATTGTGGTTTTGAACAATGTAAGATAAAAAAATACAAAAAAAATAGAACTGATTTCATAATAAATTGTATTAATTACGCTATTTCAGAAATGTCAAATTAAAATTATTTTTCGGTGAGTACGTACGCACTCCGGCCAGGCGGCCGGCTACTTTTTATCCCGGAAAATTGCATAGTTCCCGCGGGATAGTGATAAACGTTTCAAAGGTCGCAGCTGCTTAAAGTCGCAACGTAAATAAATATTGCTTCAGTATCATAGCGGTGCACTAAGGAAGGATTTTACAAAATTCCAACGGGAAAGGGAATAAATGGGGTTTATAAGTCCACTGAAAAGGGAGTCCATTATCTATAATTACTAGTGTATTGAAAGGCACACAAGTAGGGAATCATAACAGCTGAAAATTAAATTCAAGATCTTTCGAAATTCCGGGATGGAGAAAAAGGGATTTATATTATTACTTTCAGATGTTCTTGTCTGTAATTATTATTACTAGAATCTTTAAATTTGGCATAACTACCAGTAGGTAATTATAATATCTGAAAACTGATTTCAGGATTTTATTATTAAAATAACTGACTTGCTAATATAGTTTCTATATATCGATTTTATACCTATAACAAATTGATGAGGTAAGTAGGTAGTACGAAATCCTTTGTGCTAAAGTAAGACTCGCATTTGGGTAGTTTTTGTGCATTTTTGATGGGAGAGAGGAATAAGTTTTAGCGGAAATTTTGATTCTGCGCAGACGAAGTCGCGGGCAAAAGCTTATTAAATATGAGTAGGTATTTGTTGTCAGAACTAATATTCCGAATGACGTTTTGCTTAGTACTGCGTGACGTCATCAAGATTTCGTTCATCTAGTAATACAATACAGTGACGTAATAAACGTACGTTTGGGAACAGAATAGGCGCTTAAACTAAAAAATGCTATATTCAAAAGGTTTTACACGGGATTGATTAATCTTGTGGAAGCGAAAAAAATATGACGACTATCTTATCTTGGTCGTATTCCTAAAAAGTACTATGTACCTACGTAATACTTTGGTATTTCGAAAACACAATTTATTAAAAATTATATTACTACCTATGTACCTACCCTACTTACTACACTTTTCAAAACAGAAAACACTATTAGTAAATTTTTAAGTCTAATCAAAGGAGAAAACGTAATAATACCTAAAACGTTTTAAATTCACTCCCAATATTTTTCTATTAATAATTTGTGTTTCATTTCTAAGAGTTCAATTGTGCGCCACGGTGCCGGAATAGTAGGTAGGTATCTTCTCTTTCACTCAGCCACGCGAACAGAATATGTGTGAAGAGTGGTGCAACTCAAGGTCATAGGAGTTTGACAGTGTCTTAAGGTAATATTTTGATTTGGCAAAAAAATATGACTTCTTTTTCTGAAACACTTCAGTTCCGTGTGGGTGCGAAACTCTCATAATTTTTGGCAGTTCAGCAGCGAGCACCTTTGATTTGATTTGACCATACCTAGACGTTTTCATCAGAACATAAACATAAACGAGTGTCTTTGGGATGTGGTTGGTGAAATCATATTTACTTACAGATTACATACCCACAGAAGTAAAAAAGACACATATGTAGCTCTACTTCAGGTTTCTCGTATGTATAAAAATCAACCAGTGATTAAACGAACACGTTGCAAATATTGAACAAAATAGCTACTAAGCAGTATATCAGCTCCATTTTAACCACTGAACTGATTACCTATGCTAAATTTGTCACTTCAGCGACATGACATGCAAATAGGTACTTTTCATATGGTAAATACTCTATTTTTTTAGTATAGATTGTTTGTTACAATGAAAATCTATGTTAGTGCCTTTCGGACATAAGTTGGGTTTTCTACCAATTAGATAAGAATTAAAAAAATATGGGTATCGGTGGGTTGTTGACGGGGAGAGGGAAAATCTTGTCTTGTCAAATCCAAATTTTGACAGAGACCTTCGTTTCGTTCTCCAACTAAGTACCTATTACCTTGTATAAAAAATAACTTCTCTAACTTATGCGCTGAACACACCCTAATACTGATCTAAATAATATTTACGAGTAAGTATAGAGGTGAAATCAGCTCAAGTTTAAAACATTTTGTCTCTACTTAACAATTTAAATTCGTCTGTCGCAAAGCGTTTGTGTATTTGCTTAAAAACTAGGTACCTATAATCGAAATTCACTCCTGAATATGGTGCTGTAGTCGTGAAACAAAGTACTAAAACCGATCAAAAACAAAGTAGGTACATAAGATGTCCGCAAAAAAATTCGCAATCGTTGTAGAGCAGGACAAAACGCAAAATTTTGCTTACCTTAAATACAGCTGGGGCTAACGGTATAGCAGCTTGGTTGTGGAGATGTTTTTTCGACATTTTCGGTTCCTTCCCGTCTACTTCTTTTTAAAAACTGATTTAAAATCTTCACAATTTTGTAAATAAGTACCTCCCTTGCAAGGATTCGTATAAAATTCACAGCAGGAAAGCCGTGTTTTCGCGCGTGTCAAAAACCGAGATTTCAGTTTTGCCGTTAAGTTTAAATAACTTTGCTCGAGATTTCGAAACGAATATTCGAGACTTTCACTTGTTTAAAAATGAAAGAAAAAGGTGTCTGGAAATTAAAAAGTTATAGAAAAGCGCGACAGCGACGTCGTGCCACTGTTGCGTTCAGATCGGCAATGAACGGTGGGGCGCGCCGTGCGTCCGAGTGCGCCGAGTGGAGTGAGTGAGCCGAGTTCCGCTCGCGCGAGCAGCCGCGGAGTGCCGGGAGCCGCGGCGCCGCTGCCGCCTGCCCGCCTGCCAGCGCGCCGCTACCTACCTACAATACCTATACAACAACACGCGCCATACGTGGCTACAGCCTTGTCTTCAATTTTAGGTATACTTGTGTTCAGTGCCTAGCGTCAAAGGCACGTAGTTAATTTAAGCTACCGCACTCAACAACACTCAATGCAATGTTCATCACGCAATGCACTCAGTGAATTGGGGTGAGCGTATACGAGAGCACCCTCCGGACTTATAAAATAAAACAGTGTTCTTTTATTTGTTGGAAAGTTTCACAGCTCTACCTACCTAATACTTCACCACTGTCAGCCAATTTCTTTCGAAACATACATTTTCAAAACTTATCCAACATAAATACCAAATAGAAAATCTTGAACTGTAGATTAAATAATGTATACAATAGTTACGTAGGTAAGTACCTACTTAGCTGTTTTTTTATTGAAAAGAGTTAGTTACTCACTCTTCTCATCAATCACTTTACATCGCTTTATATCGTGCTCACGTGAGCAGTCTGCTCTACAAAATATTTACCTAAAGGTTCACTTCATCATAGGTAACTAACTTTAATTTTTATATTAACTTAAATAGATGCATACATAGATAGAGTATAGTGTAGCTTGTATCTATTTATCCACATATATTTAGTTAACTTAACCGACAACAGAATAACCGGCGCAAATTAAATGTCAACTGGGACGATGTTATGATGGTTTGAAAATACGACGAAACGGTTCGAGAAAAGGTAGTACTCAGTGCCCTGCCTTCTTTTTTTTGTCTTGGCGGGGGCACTACCGTGCCCCAGATTATAAGGCATATAATAATAAGTATCATCGTATTACACCTGTGATATTTTAGATTATGTTTGGTACGCGTAATCAATCTATTCGTGCCTATTAAAAATAAATGATCAAAACAAACTAATGATAATAAACATTATACATAAATAAATAACTAGTACTTATATTTTATTTCGAGAGTGACGGAAACAAAATGACTGAAAGCCCAGCAGTTAACATTATTATGACTGTACCTATATTATTACAGGTGTAGGTATAACAAACGGCATACATTTGTGTATTGCTGCAAATCTATACAGCTCAATTTTTTTTTAACTAAATACCCAAGTAGCAATGGCTTCTCTAAATTTTGAATCATAGATATCTTGGAGTCAAAACAGCGATTTTTCGCTATTGTCTTGGATAAGTTTTTTTTTTTCTTAAAGATATCTAATGGAAAGCTAGTGGACAGAGTTTAGTAAAAGGGGGCACAAGTTTTCACAGTGTAAGTTAAGGTCGACTTCAATACTTCTTTCAATTTACACTTAAACCCTATTTAAGATAGTAAGTAGTACATATTATGGAAGGCCATAATATTATCTTCAAGACATCCTATAGATTTACTTAAGGCAAAGGTTTTGGTGTTCAAGATGACTAGAATACCAAGTTAGTATAGAATAGTCCGAAACAATTGAGTTTTTGAATCAATTTTTTTTTGTCATAAATGGAAAGATCATATATAAGTTTGGTAAGAAAAGTATTTTTAGTTTTTTTTTATTCGCTATAATTAACGAGTTATACCGATTTGAAAATTGATCGTCGAGTACCGCACCGAAAACACACCGACAGTTCCCGAACAAGGCCGAGCCGCGTGTGACGTCACAATGTTAGTTTCCACTCGTAGTTAGTATACAGGTGATACCGTTTTTTGACTTTAATCTACTCTATTCTGTTATTATCCTACTATTATTGTAAAATGCTATTGTTTGTGAGAGCGTATTGGTTTGTGACTCTTTCACGCTAAAACGGCTAAACAGATTTCGATAAAATTTAACATACAAGAACTTTATAATTTATAATCTGGATTTACGTACCGGCTATAGTAGGTGTCATTCACGATGGATGCCATCCACCGTGGTTCTTATTAATTTGTAGTTAAAGGTTAATTTTAATACATCTACGAGTCTTTGTGGATGGCACTATCTATACTTCTATCATGCTTCTATCCCAACTTTCCACGGTACCGGGATTTAAAACCATAAAATTAGATGAGAATAGTGATGAGTACACTTGGGTAATAACTATTTATATGAATAAGTAAATAAGTCGTGGGATTTCAGTTGAAAATCCCGTTGATTTTATCCCAGGGGAATTTCATAAGAAAACCCGGAATTTCGAGCACAAAGATGGCGGATGACATTTTGACACTATGACACTAAAAATGTTTATGGGTGTCGTTTTTGAGTAAATTGGTAGCTCTGAGCCCGATTTTGGCATAATTTTTTAGATTCAAGATGGCGGATGACATTTTGACACTATTGACACTTTGACACTAAAATATTGATGGGTGTCGTTTTTGAGTAATTTGGTGCTTCTGAGCCTGATTTTGACATACTTTTTTGGATTCAAGATGGCGGATGTCATTTTGACACTATGACACTAAAAATGTTTATGGGTGTCGTTTTCGAGTAATTTGGTGGCTCTAAGCCCGATTTTGGCATAATTTTTTGGATCCAAGATGGCGGATGACATTTTGACACTTTGACACTAAAAATGTTTATGGGTGTCGTTTTCGAGTAATTTGGCGGCTCTGAGCCCGATTTTGGCATATTTTTTTGGATCCAAGATGGCGGATGAAATTTTGACATTACTGACACAGAAAACACAAAAAAGTGTAAAATGTTACTCGAAAACGACCCCCATAAACATTTTTAGTGTCAATAGTGTCAAAATGTCATTCACCATCGTAGATCCAAAAAATTATGCAAAAATCGGGCTCAGAGGCACCAAATTACTCAAAAACGACACCCATCAACATTTTAGTGTCAATAGTGTCAAAATGTCATCCGCCATCTTGGATCCAAAAAATTATGCCAAAATCGGGCTCAGAGCCGCCAAATTACTCGAAAACGACACCCATAAACATTTTTAGTGTCAAAGTGTCAAAATGTCATCCGCCATCTTGGATCCAAAAAATTATGCCAAAATCGGGCTCAGAGCCACCAAATTACTCGAAAACGACACCCATAAACATTTTTAGTGTCAAAGTGTCAAAATGTCATCCGCCATCTTGAATCCAAAAAAGTATGTCAAAATCAGGCTCAGAAGCACCAAATTACTCAAAACGACACCCATCAATATTTTAGTGTCAAAGTGTCAATAGTGTCAAAATGTCATCCGCCATCTTGGATTTAAAAAATTATGCCAAAATCGGGCTGTTTTACTCCCCTCACCCGGAACACATCGGCGCAAGCATTGCTGCTTGGCGGCAGGGTTACTAAGATGCTGGTACGGTCGACGTCAAACATATCTTTACACTTTAGTGCCTTGTCGCTCCAAGCACTTTGACAACTTCATATGAAACTTCCAACTTATAGTTACAACAAGGCACTAAAGTGTAAAGTAAAGATATCTTTGACGTTGACCGTACCTAGCGATCCGGACGTACCTACCTAGAACAAGGTTAGGCTCTTACACCCGCAAAAATTCCCATTGAATATATAATACAATCCCACGGGATTATAAAAAAACTAGGAATACCTATCAACCACAAAATCTAGCCATTAAAATTTACGTACCTACGGTCGAAGAAACTGAATCACGTAACCTGCGTAATAGGTACAATTTAGCAATAATATCTCTGGCAGGGTGTATGTTAAAATTCCACAGTGGTAGGTAAGCGATTCAGTATCTTTCACTGTACTTAGGTACTTTATTGTGAAATCTCAGGTCCAGTAAAATCAATCCAGTTCACATAAATCAGAAACATTATCAGGATTAAGCTTTTATTACCTACCTACACATGACTAAAATAAAAATTTACTTACTATAAAGTGATACGCGTGCTCGTTTGCCACCTTATTTCATAAAAAAAACTTCAGCAGATATTTTTTGTATTAAATTTCGGATATTTTTAGTGAAATCAGCCGTTAACCCAGTACTGTCGTGAAATTGCTTTAACATTGTGACGTCACAGCCATGGCGACCAATCATGGGCCGTTCCCGGTCAAGTGGTCATATTTCAAATTTCATCAATTTTGAATTGCTTATAATTAATTTAAAAAAATTATTTTAAGAATTCTTTGAATTAGATATTATATAATATGTCATAAAGTTTTAAAAAATATAAAAAAAATCGATATTTTTTTTAAATTCAAAGACTCAATTGTCGGAGCAATTCTTCGGCTTTTATACGTGAGTTATCCGTTGTGGTGTAATTATGTAATTAAATACCAAGTTAAGAATTTTACAATAAGATAGATAGGAATTTTCCTAGACAAGAAAAAACTGAATTTAGTATTCATGTACTCCACGTAGTTATTAAACAGAAAATTAATGGCTAAATAATATTAACAAACCTGTGCCTGTGACTGTCATAAAATGGCGAAGCTCATTTATTTTTTACGAATTAGTAGGAATGGATGTCACATTACTTGTTTAAATAATACCGCCTAAATTTCAACGCAGATTCGTTCATCGAGTAAAATTTATGGATCTAACTATGAAATAAATAGACGGGCTTTAATAATAACATAGAAATGACATAAAAAATTACGAATCGTATTCACATCGCCATACACGCACGTCACTTTTTGCACATTTTGTATTAAAAAGAGATAATTTCCTTAGCCATACGGATATTTGTTAATTTTGAACAATTTTAAAGAATAAATTACGCTGACCTAAGCAGTAAAAATAATTATTTCAAATATGTTTACGAATATTTCGATTTCACGTGCAAATTAATATTGGCGCTAATTCAAATTAAAATACAAAAATCAAACTTAGGACAATGTTGACTTAGTAAGACAAAGTTAAGAATTAGTTAATACTGTTAATACTTAACTAGTTCCTAGTCAAGAAATATTTTACTAAACTTTGCTTTGAACGGAGCACAGTTAAGTAAATAAGTAATTTAATCATTCTTTATTTTTTTGCACAATACTATAACTACGGGCTAGTGAGGTGTAATAGTTATTTGTTATACAAGGGGGGAAAGTTTTATTTTACCTGCGAGTGTTCATTTAAAACACGAGCTAGCGAAAGGAATCTATGATTGACCACGAGCGAAGCGAGTGGTTCAAAAATAGAATCCTGAGCGTAGCGAGTGTTTCAACACACGAGGCGTAAAATAACTTTTCACCCGTGTATAACACAGAACTTTTCACCTCACTACAGCGAGGAAAATCAGAAAAAGGGTTTGTACTATCACTCATTTTTAATAACAAAATAACTAGAAAAACATGCGAATATTTAACGTTGACGGCTTAATTGAATAGTTTTGACTTTTAAAAAAAATTTTGAAAGAAAGAAAACATTTACTCGTGATATAAATTACAGAAACAAAAGAAGTAACAGCAACAGCATATATGGGCAGTTCTCCGAGATGAGCTGTTTTAGGTGACTTCGGTGGTCAATTTTTCTACTAACTTTTTTATTGTATCATCTCAAAATCTAAATACAGGCCTAAATTTAAAAAATATTAGTACTAAAGGCCTTCTTGTAAACCTGTTAGTTAGTGAGATATTTAAATCACCGAAATCAAACATACTCACCGAAATCAAAATTGAATAAGACACTTTCAAAAGCGTAAACAAGCGACAACTTGACTGATACATACTTCTTTAATTTTATTATGTGCGTGGAATAAGTATTCGTGTAAAAATTAAGAATACTTAACGTTTTTCTAAAATAAATACTGATATCTGTGGGTGGCTTTATTGATTTCGGTGGCAGTTTTATTGATTTCAGTGGCAGTTTTTTTGATTTCAGTGGCAGTTTTCATGATTTCGGTGGCCCGAAAACCCACCGAACCCGCGGAGATCATTGCCACCGAATTCAAAATTAAACGATGTTTTTCAAATAACAGAAAATATAGGAATAGTACATAAAAGAGTCACTTAATAATGAAATCGCATACCCTTAGAGATGACTTACTTACAATCAAACTGACAATTAGACTAACACTGAAAAAAATTATTGCTTCACCGAATTCAACAAAACACGAAACCAAACCCACCGAACGACGAATATTACCTCGAAAAATCTGACGCTTGAGTTGTGAGTCGAAGTCCGATCTCGCCGGCAAACACGGCACGACCGAGGCTACCTACACGCGCGTTTCGGGATTCCTGGTATGTTTCTTTGTTAGGATGCCGGCGCGTTTCGTAAACTCCACTGAGTTCAGACGTTACCCTCGGACACGGCGAAAAAATGTTTTTATTGACTGAATTTAAGTGATATTTTTTATTTGTGAGTATAATATGAGTTATGAACAAGTTTAGTATACGGGAACACATTTAAGACCTGGCAATAACAATTCCTATCCTAAGTTATAATTTTTTTTCTTCGCTTATCTGCGTGTGGGACACTACCACCGAACGTCTATTTTCAAATATAATATTTTTTTCTTTGGATGTATAAATAACTATGAAGTATTTTAATACTTTCCTAGGCGGAACTGAGCCTAAAGTATATGTCTGATTTTTTTCAGTATTATCTAGCGACGAAATCTATTATTTTTTGCCCCGGACACGTAAAAATGCCACTCCGGAGAACTGCCCATATACAATCACGAAATGGTTCCACCTCAGCATAATAATGCTGGCCTTACAGCCAGCGCTAGTCTTCCGTTGGGACCATCAAGTGCTACTGGCAGCACAAACAGTGAACCGGCATTACAATCTTTAATATGGCTGAATGGACAATAATTCCTTTACCTCTCCTACAAGGGATGAATTTTATAAAAAAAATATATTTCGGATGCGTTTTGTTCGCATGTATTGACTTACTTGGACTGTCAGAACATTTTATCCGTTTTTACAACAAGAATACGTAGGTTAATGTTGAATGCTGATATTTATGAATTAAAATAAAGTTGTAAGACTGTATTTAGTGTTTTTTACTCGATGCAATTCATTAATTGTGATATTAAAAATTCAGCACTTTTAACGTTTTACGTTTTATTAGCTGTCAAAAATCACTTAAGCTTCCTTCAAATGTCTAAACCCTGTACTATATCTTTCTAATCTGTGGTCAAAACTCTTTCTCCACATGTGGATAAAAAGCGATTTTCTCAATAGGTGTCAAACAAACAAAAAGTGCTTTCCGAGCTAGTGAGGTGAAAAGTTTTTTTTTTTTTTTTGATGTGGCTATGCCAAAAGAAACCATTGGACAAATAAAAGGCGTAATAATATTGAATGGTAAGTACTAATAATATTAAATGGATTGGTTTTGATGAAGAAAAAATAATCTTAAGTCGTCTTATTTAAAGTCAATTTCGAATTAAATACTAACAAGATTTATTCAAAGAAAACTTTGAGCCCTTTTTATTCAACATTGCATTAAGTTCGGCTTGGTTAATTCAACTAAATTCAAGTTAATCTTAAGTTAATCTTCGATAAATATGAGATAAGAATAACTATTCCTAAGTTGGTTTTTGACTAGACTTATTTAATACTGTATTAAATCGGATTGGATTTGATGAAGAGAAAATAATTAAAGTTAAAAATTAAAATTATTTAAAGTCAATTTCGAATTAAATACTAAAAAGATTAAATGAAGACAGACTTAAATGTAAGATACCTTAGTGAAAACCAACTTTAGATATTTTTAAGGCATAAAAGATTTAGCCCGGTTTTGATTTGTTACTTGGGTAGTGTTTGGAGCAGTAATTATCTTAATAATTGCCCAAACTTTAAAGAAATTACTATATTTCTTCTTTTAATAAAAATGTTACAAAAATTACTTTTTTGTATGTAGCGTTGTCCGTGTCAGTTTTTGAAGTGTCTGAGGCAAGATGGCGGCCGGACGTTCCCCCCCTCGCCCCTCAAGTCCTGTCAAGTCCTAATTGGTGTTGCCAGTGGCAACATGCTCCCCCCCATTGAAAGCCTGTCTTTCAAGGAGCTCCAGAGCACAGATTCTTGACATGGATCTTCTTATAACTCCGCCTTTAGTGCGGACGTCGACGACTCTGCAGATGCCATCTGGACCAGGGTGCAGTGTAGTGATCCGTCCCAGTAGCCACTTCATGGGCGGTAGCTGATCGTCCATGATCAGTACGAGGTCCCCAATCTTGAGGTTAGGTTTATCAACCTTCCATTTGACACGCTGCTGTAGCGTCGAGAGATAGTCTTTTGTCCAACGGGACCAGAAGTGTTGTCGTAGGCGCTCAATCAGTTGGTACCGGTTTATGCTGACTCGCTCGGTAACAGGTGAAGGTAGTGAGGTCAACGGCCGACCCACCAGGAAGTGCCCAGGGGTAATAGGAGTAAGATCAGAAGGATCAGCTGACATTGCAGTAAGAGGTCTCGAGTTCATAACTGCTTCAATTTGTGAAAATAACGTGTACAACTCTTCGAAGGTCAAGCTGGTGTTTCCAGCGATGCGTTTAAGGTGAAATTTTGCAGATTTAACGCCCGCTTCCCAGATACCGCCAAAGTGCGGAGCGTACACAGGTGAGAATTTAAAAGTTATTCCTTCATTGCACGCGAAGCTACTGACCGGCCCTTTAGTAGAGTGTAGCAGCCTGTTCAGCTCATTATTTGCGCCTACAAAATTCTTGCCATTATCGCAGTAAATAGTATTAGGTTTGCCTCGCCTTGAGATAAATCTGCGAAGGCACAGAATGAACGCGTTCGTACTTAGGTCGCTAACTACTTCTAAGTGTACTGCCTTACTTGAAAAACAGACGAATATACACAAGTAGCATTTCGATGACTTAGCTCCTCTACCCTTTTTGTTAATTATTTGGAATGGACCAGCAAAGTCGGTGCCACAAGTTTCAAATGGTGGCGCAGGAGTAACACGAGGTTGTGGTAAATTACCCATTAGTGGAGACATAGCCTTGCACTGAAATCTTTGACAAGTAATACATTTCCTGACAGTTGAATTAGCCAATATCATACCACCGATTGGCCAAAATTGATCACGAATAGAATTAAGTAGTAGCTGCGGACCACAATGTAGAAGGCGCTTATGCTCTTTTACAAATAAAAGTTTGGTGAATGTATGATTACGATCCAGCAAAATAGGATATTTTTTGTCGTATGAACAATGAGCAGCATTCCCTATCCTGCCGCCGACGCGTAGGATACCGTTCTCCAAGAATGGATTTAGTGAAATTATAGAAGATTTTTTATTTAAACATCTATCTGTTTCAAGTGAAGCTATGTCCTTAGCAAAGGATTCCTTTTGAGAAGCTTGAGCTAGCAATATGAGAGAGTTACTTAATTCAGAGCAAGTGAGTTCACCATCGAACTTTGCAGAAGTATTTTTACTGTTATTAATAAATCTTAGTACATAAGCAAATATTCTTTGTAGTTTGTCGAGTTTGGAATATTTTTCAAAAGGTATTACTGGATTGGATGCAATTTGTGCAGCTAATGCCCTTTTAGTTTCCGGTAGGGCTTCAGGAACATATTTATAAGCTGGCCACTCATTCTCCGCTTTCTCTAGAAATGCAGGGCCATGCCACCAGAAGCTGTTGTTAGAGAGTAGATGAGGCTGAATGCCCCTTGATGCCATGTCAGCTGGATTGAGCTCTGAACGCACATGACGCCATGCACTTTTGTCAGTCAAGTCACGAATTTCATCAATTCGGTTGCATACATAAGTTTTAAGTGTTTTAGGTTGAGTGTGTAACCATCCTAAAAGAATTGTGGAATCAGTCCAGAAGACAGATCGAGAGAGATCTAAATTTAGTGACTTTACAACCTTAGTGTACAAACGAGCACCTAGTAAAGCTCCCAACAGTTCTAAACGAGGTATTGTTTCAGATTTTAAGGGAGCTACTTTCGTTTTAGCGCAGAGAAGATTAACAGCAATCTCACCGGACTCATTGGTAGATTTAAGATAAATGCATGCGGCATAAGCATCCTGAGATGCATCTGTAAAACAGTGAGCTTCTATATTCCTAGGCGAGCTACAGAGAACATACCTTGGTAACTTAATGTCAGAAAAGTATTTAGTATTTTTATGAAACTCAATCCATGATTTTTCTATGTCTTCTGGGACAGCGTCATCCCAGTCAGTTTTGAGCAGCCACAATTTTTGCAATATCACTTTGTGAAATATGGTACAAGCCGAAAGAAGACCCAAAGGGTCAAAAATTTTACAAGAGTTGGACAGGATAGAGCGTTTTGTAATTTTAGAAATGTCATAATTTTTGACAGAGAATTGCAGAGTGTCTGTTTTAGGTGCCCATTTCAGTCCCAATACAGAGGATTCTTTGCAGAAGTCTTCCTTACTTTTTGTTTTTTGTTTATTGTAAACTATTTAATAAATTTATGTATTTTCTAGTCACACATAAGTCGGGTTCTGTCTATTTATTATATCTATTTATTACATTACTTACGTAAAAGTTTATGGTTTATGTAGTATATTTTGCCTGTGTATCGTTTCTTGAGTCACAAACGGTTCTGGCTGAAAATCAGTGCTGCAGGTGTCTAACACCTCAGCGTAATGCTGAGCCAGCGACCGTTTCACTTTTGCGGAGACACACAACGCTGATGATCTAATTTTCATATGTGTTTTTTGTTTTTGTTGTTTCCTTTCTATAAAATTGTGTGTATGCTCTTATATTTGTGTGTCTTGCAAAATGAATAAATGTCTTCTTTCTTTCTTCTTTCTTTCTAAGTCCTGAACTTGTGTAGTAGAGGAAATGTCATCCAAGATCTCTGGACAATTAGTGCGAAATTTTCGCAGAGGAAAGCAGCCTTCAGAAAGTTTTTGTATGACACCTTTAATAGTTGTCTTTAATTCAGATTTTGAGTTTGATCCAGTGCTAAGGTCATCAACATAAAAATGATGCCTCAGTGTATTAGCAACAATTTGATCTTGACACTCAGCCGCCAGTTGTTCAAGGCACCTGGTACTCAAGTAAGGGGCAGAAGCAGTCCCATAAGTGACAGTGTTTAACTGTAAGACTTTAAGTGGTTGACTTTCATCATCTCTCCAGAGAATTAGTTGTAAGTGACGTTGAGACTCATGAACAAGGACTTGCCTATACATTTTTTCAATGTCGCCTGTGACTACAAAAGCATTTTTACGGAATCTTAGTAATATAGAGAACAAGTCATCTTGCAACACAGGCCCTACCATCTGAATGTCATTTAAAGATTTTTGAGAAGTAGTCTTACAAGAAGCATCGAAAACTACTCTTAAGGGAGTAGTCTCACTGTCTTCGCGAATCACCGCATGATGAGGTATGAAGTATCCAAATAAGGGACGATTTATTTCAGTCAAATGTCCTAGACTCTCATACTCCTTGATAAAGGCAGCATAGTCACTCATTCTATTTGATTTATTTAATTTTCTTTCTAGATTAAGAAAACGCCTCTTGGCAATGTGATAAGATTCGCCTAGAGCAGCCTCGGGGGCCTCACGAAGGGGTAGCTTGACACAGAAACGGCCATCACTTAGCCGAACAGTATTTTCAAGAAAGTGGGTTTCACAATATTCTTCATCTTTAGTAAGTTTTGGTACATTCGAAGTAAGAGGAATATCCTCTACCTCCCAGAATTTAGTCAGAGATTCTCGAATTTCCCTAGAAAAGTTACAGCGAGTAGCAGAGTTAGAAGTCTGCCCTGTAGGACCAGACACAAGCCAGCCAAGTTTGGATTCCTGAAGAATGGGTTTATTTTTACCCAATTTGATTTGATTGGAACCAACAAGTTCCCAAAAGACATCAGCTCCTAACAAAATATGAATGTCAGAAGGACAGTTGAAGCTAGGGTCTGCTAGCTTAATAGAGACGGGAACATTGAAACGAGAAGTGTCAACTTCTACACTAGGCAACTGACCCGTGATTTCAGGAATGACCAGACAAGAAACATTTGTTGTAAAAGAATTTACCCGAGATTTCAGTTGAACATCACAAAGTTTAGTAGTTTTTGTTAAGCTATTGTTAATTCCAGATATAGCAATCGGATCCGTTTGAGAACACACCAGATTCATTTTTCTTTGAACTTTTTCAGATATGAAAGAAGACTGGCTTCCTACATCAAGAAGAGCCTTAACAAGGTGAGTTTCATTTGTTCTAGTATCTATCAAGTCCACTTCAGCAGTGCAAAGAAGAACCTGTCCAGGCATGACAGCAGAGAGAGAGACCGCGTGAGATTGAGTAGCCTGACCAGGACTAGTATGAATAGGCGCGGCATTAGACGTCGCGGGAGCAGGACTTGCTGTCTGAGCAGCTGCCGTTGAAGCACAATTTTCATTAAAGTTACCTGCAGGTAAGTGACCACTATTAGTGGAATAGGAGTGTTTATGTAGTAGTAAGTTGTGCTTTTTGTTGCAGAACTTGCAAGCATTATGCTTGCAACCTGAAGAATGATGGCCAGTGCGCAAACAATTTTGACACAGATTGTGTTTTGAAACCAATTGGAATCTAGCTTCAACAGACAAGGCTTTAAATTGATCACATTTGTACACCAAATGATTTTTCATGCACACTACACAGTTTCTGTCATCAGTTGAGGTTATGAAAGCTTTCACATATTTGTTATTTTCTTTAACATTTCCTTGTAAGTGCCTTTCAGGTTTAGGCGCTTCAGTTTTGCTGAATTGCAACGTTTCCAAGACATCTGCACGGTTGCGCAGAAAAGAATAGAATTCTTCAAGAGACGGAGAGGTTTTTAAGTTTTTTTGTTCCTCCCATCTTCGACTAGTAGCACTATCCAGCTTGGATGACATTAAGTGAATGATGAGAGTATCCCAGTGGCACGTGGGCTCATCTAAGGCATTTAAAGCCCGAAGATTTTTAGAGTAGTAGTCTATCATAAACCGAAGCGACTTATGTGATTCTTTGCTCATGCTTTCAAAGTTGAATAATGCTTTTAAGTGGTTATTTATTAATATTCTGCTATTATCATAGCGCTCACATAAAAGTTTCCAAGCCAAATGATAGTTGTTTGATGTGAATTCAAGTGACTTTATGACATTAGCCGCTCCAGCCTCAAGTGATGACCGGAGATAGTGAAATTTATTTATTTCTGGTATGGTCTCATTCTTATTTATAAGAGAATCAAAGGTGTCTTTGAACTCCATCCATCTAATATAGCTTCCGTCAAAGGTTGGTAATTGTATAGTAGGCAATTTTATATTGCAGTTTAGATTATTTGCACCCGATGTTGAGGCAGAACTTTGATTTCCTTCAGGTATCTTTCCAGCCACAAATTGGTCGAGAAGGCACTGAGCCACAGAAATGAGAGTACAAAAGTTATTTTCAATTGATTCATGTTCACTTAACGCTTCCTCAACATTGGGTGTCGTGCTTTCGATATCGATTTTTAATTCGTCAAACTGATGAAATAACTCCCGAAATCTAGACAGTTTTAATTCAAGTTCGGCGATCGCCTGTTTAGTAAAAGAGTTTTTATCAATTGCCTTCAGAGTATCTAAGTATTTAGTAAACACTGTAATTCTAGCTTTCATAGATCCGCGTTTTTTTGTTAACTTTTGTAAGTCTGCCATAATGACAAGAATTCAGCAAGTAGTTGTCTAATTTTCGAACTAAGCACACGCGAAACACTTTAATCACAACACAATAATTTTTCACTGAACAGGCCGCACGCACAGAATTAATAAAAGATCCAACCTTAAAGGGCCGCAACTTCACGAAGTCACAGTCACAACAAAATGGCGCCGGCTCAGCAAAACAGCTGTTCGCGTGCAACTCAGGTCATGCGAGGTCACGCGCAGGTTTTCGCGTGTAGTGTAGGCAGTTTAGGTATCAACCACGTTCCGGCGGAATCCCGGATTAGAGACGAACCTGGAATGTTCCGTTAATATGCTAAGCAAAGTGCAAAAGCTGGAAGTAAAGTGTGCAAAAACCAGAAGTTACAAAAATGGTTGCAAATTAGTATTCGAACAAATTACGAAAAGAAAAACAATGCCCTTAAAGTATAGGTTAGTTTCAAATTTTCAAGACAGCAGGCACTGTTTTTTATTTAGTTTACACTAGTACTAGATTTAGATTACTTAAGAGTTAGTTTAGAGTAAGTGTCTCAGTAGTTTTTAGTAGAACGAGCAGTCTTATTAGTTGCGAAGTTAAGATGTAGGTTGCCAAGTAAGAATTAGTTTAAAATAGTAGGCAACCTAGGGCTTATGACAAAACCTAGGACTTCGAACTATAAGCAAGAGTATACCTATAGTATAGGTTAGAGTACACAGTATGTATTTGAAAGATTTTTATCTGACACCATGACAGTTAAAAGTAAGAAAGTGAGTTTGAGATGCACAACATCAAGACAAAGTAGTAGTAGTAGTAGCACAACGGTACGGCTGCGGTGCGTAGGTACAAGTTGATCTATCAGTGCTGACAAAAGGAAGCAATTATGAACACGACACTCTTTTCGCACTTGTCAGTTTACAAATAATAAAGTTAAAACCAAAACTGGGCGTACTTCCCTTTAGAGCATGACCAAAAGACAACACAGACTACAGGCCTTTTTGTCACCATATCAGCGTAGATATTCCATCAAAATCCAGCCGCTGTCGTCGCCGTAATACCAGAGAGAGGCACAGAAGAGAACACGCCGTGCCGCGCCGCGTGCTATCTTGACGTCAATCCGAGCGCATCTTGATCACGTCGGGGTCACCATCATGTTTGGAGCAGTAATTATCTTAATAATTGCCCAAACTTTAAAGAAATTACTATATTTCTTCTTTTAATAAAAATGTTACAAAAATTACTTTTTTGTATGTAGCGTTGTCCGTGTCAGTTTTTGAAGTGTCTGAGGCAAGATGGCGGCCGGACGTTCCCCCCCTCGCCCCTCAAGTCCTGTCAAGTCCTAATTGGTGTTGCCAGTGGCAACAGGTAGTGACTAGATTAATGCTAGCCGTAGTTTTCTTTTACTCTAGGCTTGATTTTTACACTTTCAAGTGATGTGTTTTAAAAATCGGGCTCTAGTGGATAGAGTGATTCACGAAGAAGGTTTAATTAGGTTTATTATTTATTATTTGTCAAGGTTTTGTGTAAATTGGTTCAAATAAGTAGGGAGTTCAGTCAAACTAATCGAAATACCTGAAACGCAGCGGTTTGAAAATGAATGTGTACCCACACAGTCATTTTCAAACTGCTCGTAACTAAACAATGTCTTGGAGAGTAACAAAGCTTTGTACCTATTTGCTTAATAGTGTCATTGAACCACTTAATGGTAGTAATATTAAGAAGTTGAAGGAGGTAGCATACCGATTATACATAGTTGTAGTCGTGAATGTTCTAACTTGACATTTGCTCATCTACCTTGTTATGTCGTACATAAGGTTCACTGATAAGTTTTGGTGACTGAACGCATAATAAATGAAAACATAACATAACCAATTATAGTAAGGTCGAAAATTTATGCAAATTTACCTCTTAACGTTACAATACAACGGTAAAGGTTGACAAATCATGTTAAATTATGAGATAAATACATCTTGTTTAAAATTAATAATATAGGACATATTACGGTATAATAGTAGGTACATATTAGTGCCTGGAATCCGTTATTGCACGTGAGAATTATCAGGCCGTCACGCTTTTGATTCCTGGAGGTTTTCTAAAAGTGGATTTATTCACAGACTCTGCCTCTATTCGTAACAAATAGGTACCTACCTACCCTAAAATTTTAACTTCAATTAGGTATATATATGCTTAAAACTAGTGACGGTTTCGCACATGTACGTATAAACATTCCTCTTGAATCATTTTGTCTATTGATGGAAACCATATTAAAGTCTGTGGCGTAGTTCAAAAACATACAGACGGCGAGGAACGAGTTCAGTTTAAACTAAATATCACTCACAAGTTTTTCTTTTGCATCTCTAAGACGATTCGAGGGCGCAGAAAGACAGCAGGCACATACATTCCGATATTGAGGCAACCAAAAAAAGAGCAGACCGTACCTACTTAATGAGGCTCAGTTTAAACTAGCGAAATTGCAATCAACATTGTGCGTCGTGTCACGTATGGTTGGTAATGTTACCTACAACATGACGTTGAAACCTCATATCGCTGTGCAAAATATATGGAACAATGCACCCAGTTCTATTCTATTTTACAAGTAGGTATACCTACTAACTTATCTTCATCACATGTTTTGATCATGCTTTCTTGGTTCAGTAAAAACTCTTGCACAAGTGCGTGCAATATTAAATGTAGGTACTTATGAGTACATACTCGTACCTACTCGAAACGTGCGCTCGTTTAATGTTAAGTAAGTACCTACGGATGGGTAAAACGTAGATATTTACCAGAGATAAAGTTTCTGTGTTTTCAATATCATTGATTGATTTTATGCATCTATCTATGTAAGTATAGGAGATTCTAAGATAATTGAATTTAATATTATCGGTGCTTTGTTTGTCGAATGATTTTTGGCTGAATCGATTTTATTTTGACCTTGTAATTGTAATTTTGTGACTAGGGTAGGTATCGTTAGATTTGTCTCGATTACGGGAGTGTCACAGAATGTTCTGTATACACACAGCAAAGCTATTCGGTAAACAGGCTAGATACGGCGCATTAGTGCGTGGGTGGTTACCTGATTATTTTGCCGTGTGTACTACTATTTAAGCTTTTGCCCTTTAAAATACTTCGAAAAAGTTTTGAGATGTAGGTATTCTAATGTTAAACCAAGTTGGTCATTTTAGTCAGCACAGTCAAGTGTTCATAGAAGTTGATTTCCGCAAGCTTGCCAATTTTAAGATCGTGGAGGGACACATCTTATAGTTCTCAAACCTACGTTTTGAAATAAGCAAGTCGGTGTAAATGTACTGACTAAAATAACCGACTTGGTTTATCATTTGGTAGTGCATAACAAAACTGTAGTAGGTGTAAGTAATTATACCAGAACTGCGTTGCGAGATTTGCATCTTTTTACGTGTAAGTTTTTAATGGGATTTCGTCTCTATTCCTAGGAATCCATTCTATTTGTCATTTGAACCGTAAAAGAAAATTTGTAATCATTATGTATTTATACAAGATCACAAACTTATTTATATGCAGTTTGTATAACTTTGAAACGTGACTGAAATTGCAATATTTATAGTATTTTTTATGACGTTATACGCTATAATGTTCAAAATTTGTAGTTTGTATGTTTGCTAGAAGTATGTTATAATTATGATGATCGTGAGTCAGTGAGTGAGTGTGTCAGTGACTAAACTATGGATCTTTGACGTGCTTTAGTTCTTAAACTAAAAATTCAAATTAAATGTTATTTAGAATATATATCATATTAATTTTGGGCGTCGTCTCAACGTAATAAACAATTTATAGTTTTTTAATACAAGTTGTAGTGATAGAGCTACTTCAACGAGAATCTACAGATTTTTTATGCCGTGGGAAATTTGCAAAAATTCCAAAGCACCTTCTATGGTTCTCAAGAAATAGCTATCTATCTATACATATAATAAAGCGAAGAGGGTCAAAGGCTGTATATGGAAGATATTTTTAAAAAATAGTCTGAGGATACTTAGAATCGACAACAGAACACGTTCCAACAGTTTTTAGAATTTTTGTCTGTTTATCTGTTTGTCTGTATGTGCATGTGTATGTGTGCGCGCATCACGTGAAAACGGCTGAACGGATTTTGTTGGAAACTTTACTAATCTGTTGAGAAAATCACCGGCCAGGTTATAGACTACTTTTCATCCCGGAAAATTGCATAGTTCCCGCGGGATAGCGATGAACATGTCGAATATTGCAGCTGCCTAGAGTCGCAACGTCTATAAATATAATGCTACAGTATCATAGAGGTGCACTAAGGAGGGATTTTCAAAATTCCCACGGGACTTAATATCGATTATTATAAAAAAAAAATACCAATTAAATGCCAGGATAGGGGTGTTAAGTGCCTGTTCAGATATGCATAGCAATATGAGACTTTTGTCAATAAATGAAGTCTACGCGGACGAAGTCGCGGGCAAAAGCTAGTGTCTTATAAATATCAAATTTGGAAAATTTTAAAATCGATTCTTAGTGCCCTTTTATGATGGTCAAGGGATAGATGTATTAAGTAAGTCAGTTAGAGCTCCGTCGCAAAATTCTTTCATAAGTAACTGACATGTTCTACTCATGGACTTACCTACCTAACTAACTATAGTAAACATACGTCCGTAATTTTTTTTTTGACACGACGCACCATGATTTTTTAATATGTTTTTAAATGTATACGTAGTTGACAATTGTGGATTATTAAGTTTTTCTTTTTAATATTTGTGTCTCCAAGAGAAGTGGCAAAAAATGAAGCGGAAAAAACCTTTTTTTTTTCTTTTCATTCAAGGATATGAATGTCTGTAAAAATATGCATTATGCTCCTTAATTCTGAATTTATTTGGTTAATCTCGCTTGCTTGGATTAGCTAAAATGACAGTTTAAAAATTACTTTGATTTTTGACATTTTCGTAACAAAAGAAGATCGAAGGCTGATATTACGCATACAGTGTTCTTAGTCCTCCACTACTGCACCTCAAATTACAACCAAATCCCTTGCGCGGGACACTCTTGTTAGCTTAGCCTTTAATTTTCGTTGTTGTTTTCGAGATTGAGCGAGTATCCTTTCGCTTTTATATTTGTAGAGATAAATGAGATAATAATACTTACATATATGAAGTGAAAAAAATAAAATCGCTGTTACCTACTTACCTACCTACATAAAAAAAAGTTAATCCAAATAACGTAACGCCATCAAACGACTGAAATTGAGCATAACCCTAATCACCTCAACAGTCATGTTTTTAAGACTTCGGTTAGTCTAGTCTCTCTATTAGGTACTTTACCTACTCAGAAAAACTTCGCCCATAGTAAATTTATGACAAATGACACCATACACAACACAGTTAAGATTTTAATAGGCACGCAGTCCGAAAGTAATGATGACGGAAACTTCCATTGGGCAAATCCTTCCTGTATCACGACACTAAAATGTTCATTGTCGAAACAAAAGGCATACAGAACATTAATCATCCAAATAACGAGTGCTTTGCCATAAAACGACGATTATGACCGACCCTGAAAACCAAGTGACTGTAGTATGACTACGAATATTTTAGACGCATCGTACTACCTAAAGTAATAGCCTCAGAGATAAACAATCAAGAGGTCATTCCAACTAATTCCAAGCATCTACAATTATTTTACAGCCAAGTAGAAACATGATCCTATAGTCTATTTATTCAAGCTAGATACTAAAATGACATTACTTGTGTTCTGTTTTTTGCAATTTCAAAATAGTGATGTGCCACCACCATCGAAAGTTAACGATAAATTAAATTCAGTATATATTTTTGTATGTATAAGCTAGTGTAATCTAAATATATAAAAGAAGAAACTGACTGACTGACTGACTGACTGACTGACATATCAGCTCACAACCCAAACCGCTGGTTCTAGAGATTCCAAATTTGGCACGTAGGATCCTTATAAGGCCTAGGGGTGCACTAAGAAAGGTTTTTTCAAAATCCGACCCCTAAAGGGGTTAAATGGGGTCCAAAGTTTGTATGGGGAAACAAGATTAGTTAGACTATTTTATTCGAAACTTCACATGAGTATTCCTAACGATAAATGAGTAAACACCTGTTTCAGGTTTTTCGAAAATTCAACCCCTAAAAGGGGATAGGGGGTGACAAAGTCTGAAAATCAACGTGGGTATTATTATTATTATATTATAGTGGGTAGTATTGGTTTATCGGGTCGCTGATTACGAAAACAATAACACACACACACACACACACACACACACACACACACACACACACAAATTTCCACGGGAACGGGAAAAAACGGGATTTATTATATTCGATTCCGAGTGACCCTATCTAAGTAACTATACTTAATAAATATACTGTTCAAATTTCGTACACAAGGAGATGATTACAAAACTAAGAAAATAATTTCAGGATTTTTGGAATTTCTCACGGGATAAGGAAAAAACAGGATTTATATTATACCTATTCAGTTCAACGAAATCCTGAACTATAATTACTAGACTTCAAATTTGGCATAGAAGTAGGTGATTATAATAGTAAAAAACAGTCTTAAGGATTTTCGAAAATTCCAACGGGATAAGGAAAAAACGGGATTTATATTCAGTTCTACGGGATCGATTTTTCGTTTTAATTATCGTAGAAAACTGAAATTTGGCCTTCAGGTTCCTTGGGGAGTATAGGGGAGCACTATACAATAGGATTTCCCAAAATGTAGATGGAAATGAACGGGGAAAAAACGGGATTTTTTGTTATACTGCTGGTCGTAGAAAGTTGAAATTTGGGATGTAGGTTGTTTGGAGAGTGTAGAGGAGCATTAAGAGAGGAATTTCCAAAATTCCCACAGGAACGGGAAAAAACGGGATTTTTTGTTTTACAGGTCGTAGAAAGCTGAAATTTGGCATGTTGGTTGCTTGATGAGTGTAGGGAAGCACTAAGAGACAATTTTCTTAAATTCCCACGGGAACGGGAAAAACGGGACTTTTCGTTTTACTGGTTATAGAAAGCTGAAATTCGACATGTAGGTTGCTTGGGGAGTGTAGAGAAGCATTAAGAGAGGACTTTCCAAAATTCCCACGGGAACGGGAAAAAACGGGATTTTTCGTTTTACTGGTCGTAAAGCTGAAATTTGGCAAGTGGGTTCCTTGGGGAGTGTAGGGAGCATTAAGAGAACATTTCCCGAAATTCTTACGGGAACGGGAAAAAAAAACGGGATTGAAATACTCCTGTTACACGCGAGCGAAGCCGAGAGCAAAAGCTATTTGTCAATAAATGAAGTATACGCGGACGAAGTCGCGGGAAAAAGCTAGTCTAAATATATAAAAGAAGAAACTGACTGACTAACATATCAGCGCACAGCCCAAACCGCTGGTTCTAGAGATTCCAAATTTGGCACGTAGGTTCCTTATAAGGTCTAGGGGTGCACTAAGAAAGGATTTTTCAAAATTCGATCCCTAAATTGGTTAAATGGGGGTCCAAAGTTTGTATGGGGAAACATGATTAGTTAGACGATTTTATTCGAAACTTCACAGGAGTATTCCTAACGATAAATGAGTAAACATATGTTTCAGGTTTTTTGAAAATTTAACCCCTAAAAGGGGGATATGTGGTGACAAAGTCTGAAAATCAACGTGGGTATTATTATATTCTTATTATTGGTGGGTAGTATTGTTTGTACGGTTTATCGGGTAGCTGATTACGAAAACAACAACACACATACCTACCTGACACACACAAACACACACACACACACACACACATTTCCACAGGAACGGGAAAAAACGGGATTTATATACTCGATTCCGAGTGACCCTATCTCTGTAACTATAATAACTGGACTTCAAATTTCCTACACAAGTAGGTGATTACAAAATTAAGAAAGTCATTTCAGGATTTTTGGAAATTCCCACGGGATAAGGAAAAAAGGGAATTTATGTTCAGTTTTTTTGTCGATTTTTCATTTTAATGGTCGTAGAAAGTTGAAACTTGGCATGTAGGTTGCTTGATAAGTGTAAGGAAGCATTAAAAGACAATTTTTCAAAATTCCCACGGGAACGGGAAAAACGAGACTTTTCATTTTACTGGTTGTAGAAAGCTGAAATTCGGCATGTAGGCTGCTTGATGAGTGTAGAAAAGCATTAAGAGAGGGCTTTCCGAAATTCTCAAGGGAACGGGAAAAAGCGGGATTTTTCGTTTTACTGGTCGTAGAAAGCTGAAATTTGGCAAGTGGGTTCCTTGGGGAGTATAGGGGAGCATTAAGAGAGCATTTCCCGAAATTCTTACGGCAACGGGAAAAAAACGGGATTGAAATACTCCTGGTACACGCGAACAAAGCCGCGGGCAAAAGCTATTTGTCAATAAATGATTTTACGCGGACGAAGTCGCGGGAAAAAGCTAGTAAACTAATAAACCTTTAAATTTGCTTGATTATGATACAATCGTATTTTTTTCTTAAAATATAACATGACCAAACCTCTTGTATTCAGACCACAAACATTGTCGATGGTTTCGAGTACACCACTAAACAATAAAAGCTGGTATCATTATTTCACAATTTGACATTTGCAATTGTCGATATCTTTACTTTTACAAAAATATTAAAACTAGAGCGCACTAAAATAAAGCATTTACTTATTTAGGAATGTATACAATGTATCGACTGTGAGACTCAGTCTTAAGAATGAAATAGCGAATTTTGTTAATTGCTACTTCGCAAATAAATTATAATAATATGCCTAGAGCTAAACAATAATCATCTCTCGACACCCACCATTGGCGGATACTTACAAATTAAGCCAGGTTAAATTTGGCTTGTTGTATTATTTATTTTCACTTAAGCAAAGTGTTCTCGCTGTTGAGGTGAATAATTTTATGAGTCACATCACACGAGACCAAAGCATCATTACAACCAATTATACTAAGTTCTGTACCTGTACTTACTGTGCTGCCGCTGTAATGCTGGTCATTTCCTACGGTTTCTGAACGCATTTTAGAGCACTAATGATATGTGAGTAGATAAATAACTATTGCGCATTAATAAACATCAGATTGTTTCGTTTCACATTGATACCAAACATTACATACGAATCAATTTTAACAAGACGGAATCAGGACTAAACACTTCAGTGGGCACATCCTTGTATAGCATGGCGGTATCTATGTACGTTAGATGTAAATTGATATGTCACACGACTTTTGAGTACCTAACTTGCAAAACAATGAACAAACGAATAAACACCTCCCTTTTCGCGAGTGCTAATGAATAGCGAGCGAGGTACCTAAGTATACATTTCTCGAATCAATTCCAGTTACATCCGCAGTTAAATAGTTGTTATGGCTCTATATTTTGTGCCATAAAATTGAAGTTGGTATGTATGGTTTGTCATAATTTTCGTTAGTCATAAAGCGTTTTATTTCTTATATTATACAGTTTTTTTTTTCAGAATTGATAGTAAAGTAACTTAACCTAACCTACTACATATAGATACACTGATGACTTTTTCAAAATCTGTTCTATTAGGTACCAAAAAAATATGACTAAATATGACTACCAAAATAAATACGAGTGGGTATATTCGGTAATTTTAAGTGCGTATACAAGATACTTAGATTATTCTGATATATTTCAGCACCCTGGAGGTTGGGTTAATTTAACGTATGTATATGTTTTTCATCATAATTTTGGTTTCAACATTAAGTCACTCCTTTGACGCTGTAGGTACAGTCACCAGCATAAATAAGTGATCACTTTTGTACCTTGCCACTTTAAAGTCATGTTTGAAAAACCATACCAAATCATGTAACGACTGAAAGTGACAAGGTACAAAAATGATCACTTATTTATGCTGGTGACTGTACATTTTGAACGTCGACCAAATACAATGGAAACATTTGTCAACTACAGCAAAAAAATCCTGTAAACAGATTAATACTTTATCTAGTGTTTAGTCAAACGAATCCAAAATAATAATAATGTAAAATAATAATGTGCGTAATGCTGAGCCAGCGACCGCTTCACTTTTGCGGAGACACAACGCTGATGATCTAATTTTCATGTCTGTGTTTTTTTTTGTTTTTGTTGTTTCTTTTCTATAAAATTGTGTGTATGCTCTTATATTTGTGTGTCTTGCAAAATGAATAAATGTCTTCTTTCTTTCTTTCTTTGTTTCTTTCAATCACCTGCTGAAAGTTTCCGGATATATTTGACAACTAGGTTTACTTACGTCGTTTATTTTTAGTCCTAAAAATTTGTTGCCGACGACGCTGCCAGGAAAGATTTATAGAGAAGATAATTTATAAATATTAATTAGTCTCTTTACGATAAAGATAGTTTGCTAGATGTAAGTAGGTTAAACACTAATTTGATTCCGTGCAGATTATTTGTATACATTTTAAAAATTTGATTTAACAAGTCCTAAAACAATTTGTCAAGTAGATAGGTACGAGTCCAGATTCGCGTGCTGAAAACCGTTTCGTCGTCATAGGTTAATTTCATGCAAAAACTCACGAATGTGTTAAACAATAGTACTAAATTTGTCCATGGCTCTTAGGCTTAGTTTGTAATTAACAGTTTGCCGCTAATCGTAGTAAAATTAAGCAGTACCTAAGTAAAGTGCTACCTTAAATTTTCTTCATGGAAAGATAAGATAAGCGGTAGTTTCTTTATCGAACTTATGAAACAGGATTATCAGGTTGCATCACGTAAGTAAAGTACGTATATATACCTACGTAATGAATAAATTAATACGAAAACAAACTTCTCGGAATTGTTTATTCAAACCAATCTAGTCACCTGCTGAAATATTCCAGACTAAATACCATGACGCCTTGTACCTATATATAAATTTGTGTATAAATGTCTATAGAGAGATATGACTATATGTATACAAACTTACACTGTACCCTACCTATTGTATTTTCGCGTATCCAACACACGAATTTGTTTTTATTGAATTTAAAGAATGCGTGATCATTCGTTGAATGAATCAATCGACTACATTGATCCATGTTATACTATCTTGAATCTAGATGAAAGTTAATCCAGTAAAGTCATCGATCTTCATAGGTACCTACCTACCGAAAATAAATTTATTTCATCGTTGTTAGCGTGATTTTCCTATGTCGTGGTCGTTTATCAGTCGTTATCACTGTTCCAATATTTTTTCGAGCCTAGATAGAACTTCCCCTCTTGAGTGGGTGTGTCATCATCATCAAATGACTAATTACTTAATAGCGCACTTCTACATACTCGTAATATACGTAATGAACAACCTGACGCAGTTCTTCTCGTATAATAATACGTGCTGAATTGAATAGCCAGTGAGGAAAGATAGATGATTTGCTTTATATTATACAAGTACCTACCATAAGCGAAACCTATCACAATTTAAGATAATGATACTTAGTTTATTGTTCATCGGGAATCCCCCTCGGCCTGTCAATTAAAAGCGTATGCAATTGCTATGAATTAGCTTTATTTATATTTAAGTATACACTTTAGAATCTAACGCACGGATGTAACAATAACTTGCTTCGATAAAATGCACACTGCACATGTATGTAGTTACATGCATGGGTATATAGGTATACAATATCACCACGACACGCCTTCCTTCAAATCTTCAGCATAAAACCAACCAACTACGCAAAAGTCATTTCTTGGCAGAATTTTGGCTTGCTGACGAGGGCAGTAGCGCAAGAAATTTACGTGAAAAATTTTTTTTACTGTGTGCAGTGGTTCTGCGCAGTGCGCACAAATCAGTGTTAGAAGAAGCATTGCACTTTCAATTTTAATTTTATCGCTTTTGATCGTCAGCATGAACTTCTGAAACAAGCTTTTGTGAATCATATGAATGTACTTAGTAGGTCCTAGACCTCACTTTTTCAGAATTTATGTAAGTACGATATTTACTCACTAAGTTAAAAGAACCGTGAACTTTGCAGTAAGTAACGAAAGATAGGTCTTCTAATTTTTCCGTCTTGAGAGACCTGGTAAACGTAACCCTAAAAACTCTATTGGGTTTTTATGTTGGCCACATTCCCGACGCGTCATTTTTAAAAATAATTCTTATCTTACTATGAACAACTGCCGAGTTCAAATTCATACAATTAGCGTCGGTGCCGCGATGGAAAATTACCGAATAGCGACTACCTAACTCAAACTATTTTGCAGGCCGTCGCGCTTGCAAAAACGCAAGCCGTTGACTCAACCATAGCGAAACACTCAATTTGATAGTGTTTAAGGTCGTTAACGCTATAGAAAGACTTTTAAAGTCTAGACATTGATATAAGTAGATTATTTTTGACAATCGATACCAATTTTAAAGTATGTAAGGTTAAGTATTTTTATTAAGTTCCCTGTAGCGTAGGTCAACCTACCCTTTTTCTTTTCTTCTGTTCTAATATGAAGAGCCGTGTAGTCACCATAATTGACTGTCAATCTCAATTTTACCCCTATTTCTATTTCTAGAAGTTTTTAGCTTTTAGCTTAAAAAGTATGTTTAGTAAACATGTATGTATTGCATCATTTGGTTTTTTCAATGGCAAACTACATACCTTACAGGGCCCCGATTTTTGAAAGCACATCACTCGAAAGTACCACTCTAAAGTAGTATAAATCTGTTTATATCTTCAAAACTACAGCTCTAATCAAATTTTTGACTAGTCCACATGATTAATGAGAGCCGTAAGTATCTTCTCAGCTACTCGTATTTCAAATTCAGCACAATTTTTCACGACTTTCGAGTGGTATTTTCACACATGTGCTTTCAAAAATCAGGCCCCAGGCCTTATAATCCGAAATTCGATTTTCGAAGTTCGTTTCGTGCCGTTTCGCTCTCACTAATAGTTATTAACTTGAGAGTGAGATGGACGGGGTGATACGAACTTCGAAAATCGAATTTCGGAGTAGCCCCCCAGTTCTTTGTTTATTGACCCTTTCAATCGTAATCGCGGTACATATCACATATCCCGTCTACGAGTATAATATTTAGAATGTGCTAGAGAAATGTATTTTCAGTTGCCTGTGAGTGAATTATTCTACAAACACATCATTTAGAAGTAGCTGAATGCTTATAGTGAAAGGTCAGTTGTTTACGGAATTGAGGACATGCGGGGGTGGGTGTCGCTCCCTGGATGCTGACATTGAATGGAACAGCCAGATCAATGGGATTGGCGTCTACTAGTCTGCCCCCGACTGACGTCACGGAGGGAAAGTTACCGCCGGGCTACTGTGCCATGGATAGTAAGTATGGAGGGGTTCCATTGGAAGCTCGCATAATATAAACTACGCTGTATTCTCCGAAATAGGCTAGGGATGGACAGAGAGATGCATTAACTAATTAATTTATCACGTGGGCGACTGAGACGGACAATTGAAATCGGAATACCTACGCAATGTGCATAACAAAGCAGTTATAATTGCTTCAGTACTTAATGCTTCTTTTAACTACTCTTAATCGTATTCGTCGAATTTGTGTGAGAGCGAAATAGATGCACTTAATCATTGTTTACGTTGAAATACGAATAGGTAGTGAAGTGTAGTGCGCATGTCACTTAGATGCGCGCATTTGAGGGCTCCGTACATAAAACTTCACCGAGTCCATTTACTTCGTTCTAACTAGACTCATACAATATCATACCCAAATTAAAGTTGTAGATTAGTTCTAGTCTTGAACAACATGAATGTCCTAACCTAACTGACTGACTGACTCGTCAACCCCCCGGCAAAAACTCCCAGACCTAGAAAGCTGAAATATTTCATGATATTAACACGGAATGTGGGTGGATTGTGCGACATTACAACGAGATAGGGATTTCTGCGTTGAATGAGGCTTGAACTAATATTTTTATAAATTGAATTGAAAGTACATAGTTGAGAGTCTACATAGTTGGAATTTATAAAGACGGAGGTCGTCGCTATCAATTAATTGTCGATTTATATTTCATGCTAAAAAAAATACCGAACGTAATAATTCGTAATACTCGTTGTATACGTTTGCATAAGCTTATATAGCGTGGATGCTATTTAAAAAAAAAAATTTAGTCTTACAATAAAAAAGGAACTATTGGTATTAATGGTTAAATAAATAAATATCATGGAACAAATTACACCAATTGACCCAGTTCCAAACTAAAATTAAGCATAGATTACATGGCTAGAGATACATACGTATTTCCACTGCTATGTACCTACCTCATTTGGATTAGCAATGAAGGGTTGAGTTAAGATTTTGTTCACCTGCGGCCTTAGCACGCTAAAATGTAGACAAATATATGTCTGTGGATAAAATATATTGTCACGACATATTTTATCGCGGGCCCTAACATGCTATGGACGAAACATAAAATTAACCCTAGGTTTAAATTTTATCACACGACATAAAGCAGTGTTGCCAACGATTTAAAAAAATGCATTTCGGTCATTGTATTCGTTCAAACGCTCAGTGTAATTGAGTCTTATTTTAACATTCTACCTAATAAAGATGTCAAAGAATCTTAGCGGCTGACTCGTAAATAGTGTTTATCGTGATTTGGTCGGATTATCGCATTTGTCGTGATTGGCGGCTTGGTTTAGGCATGTCACATATGAGTGGTGGTGGTTCATTTTTTTTAATGTTTGCCGGATAAGTAGGTTAGATGGTCAGCGGCCTTAGCACGCTAAAATGTAGACAAATATATGTCTGTGGATAAAATATATTGTCACGACATATTTTATCGCGGGCCCTAACATGCTATGGACGAAACATAAAATTAACCCTAGGTTTAAATTTTATCACACGACATAAAGCAGTGTTGCCAACGATTTAAAAAAATGCATTTCGGTCATTGTATTCGTTCAAACGCTCAGTGTAATTGAGTCTTATTTTAACATTCTACCTATTAAGGATGTCAAAGAATCTTAGCGGCTGACTCGTAAATAGTGTTTATCGTGATTTGGTCGGATTATCGCATTTGTCGTGATTGGCGGCTTGGTTTAGGCATGTCACATATGAGTGGTGGTGATTCATTTTTTTTAATGTTTGCCGGATAAGTAGGTTAGATGGTCTACTTACGGCTTAGTTAGTTTCCAGCCTCTACAGTAATGTATTATTGATTACAATAGCACAATAATTGAACATAACATAAAATTAAACATCATTTCACACAGTTCATTCAAATCAAAACAATTCGTTATTTAATTCTAGTTTATCATGTTATTTCTTTTGTAACTGTATATGCGTCGGAAATCACTGAGCCCACCGCAGCACGTTTGGGCACAAACAGAGGTTACGATTCTCGCCTTTTGTATGATTAATATCTACATAACTGCCTCTTTTTAAATTTATAATTATCATTGGCCATAGTATTAAATTTGTCGCAGTCCTCAAGCCACCTACATAAATTTATCCCAACTAACTGTCAAAAGGGTATTAATTATGTCTACATTTGGATTACCGTGTTAGAGCAATAGACAAATTGTCTACTCAGTCGTCAAGTGTGGATAAAATACCGCGACATAATTTAGCGTGCTAGTCACCGCGACAAAATATCGTTTGTCGCTCATTTGTAGACAAAATGGGTAGATAAACGTTACCGTGCTAGCCAGGCTGATATTTCTGGAGCTCGAAATAGTTCGAGTGTGAAATGGGTAATTTCACCCGAGCTGAACACTACTTTTCATTTCGAATACGAGGAAAGTAAAAGAAGGTATTATCATAAGAATAAATAAGAACATAGTAGAACGGAAATTCCCGCTCAGGTCGGACTCAAGGTCGCGTCATTAAAGTACCCGCTAAGCGGGAACTCGAGTCAGGCTGTCACGGCCGTTAGTCCGTTTTCTTATGGGAATGCTTGTATGGAGAGGTATCCAATTTGGAGTTAAGAGGGTGCATCCGTGCTGAGCTCACAACGTCGCATTTTTGGTGATTTTTTGCGATTATTTCACAGAAATTGAATGAAAGTATCAAATATCCGTCTGTAGTGCACTTCGTTTTTAGTGTATTAATGTGTCCAATGCAATGATTAATGGTGATGGACTTTTATTTTCGAATTAAAGCGATAAAATACTATATGTCATTTAATAAGAAAATAAAAGTCCATCACGATGAATTATTGCATTAGACACATTAATACACTAAAAACGAAGTGCACTACAGACGGATATTTGATACTTTCATTCAATTTCTGTGAAATAATCGCAAAAAATCACCAAAAATGCGACGTTGCGAGTTCAACACGGATGCACCCTCTTAAGCAATGCCATTTGGTACGAATGTTATACACGTCCACCTGAGCCCAAATCACCCGGTAGCCAGTGATAACTCCGCGACAGGTGGCTCTGCTAACACTGGTTTTATGTTAATATGGCAAATTTGTGCGGAACCCTCGGTGGACGAGCCCGACTCGCACTTGGCCGGTTTTTTTTTGTCAGTAGTGCTTGTTTTTCGGGTCTTTTTGCAGCCCTCTACGTTGCGCTGATGAACGTTGCTATACTTAAAATAGTCAAATTTATATTTATTGTTAGTGTGTTTAGAATCTGCATTAAATGGGTTTTCGGTCAGTATTTTTTATAAACCAAGTTTAAGAGGGTGCATCCGTGCTGAGCTGGCAACGTCGCATTTTTGGTGATTTTTTGCGTTTAGTTCACAGAAATTGAATGAAAGTATCAAATATCCGTCTGTAGTGCACTTCGTTTTTAGTGTATTAATGTGTCCAATGCAATGATTAATGGTGATGGACTTTTATTTTCGTATTAAAGTGATAAAATACTATATCTCGTTTAATAAGAAAGTAAAAGTCTATCACGATCAATTATTGCATTAGACACATTAATACACTAAAAAAGAAGTGCACTACAGACGGATATTTGATACTTTCATTCAATTTCTGTGAAATAATCGCAAAAAATCACCAAAAATGCGACGTTGCGAGCTCAGCACGGATGCACCCTCTTAAGGTATGAGTTTGAAAGTCAAAATACGAGATTTTTAGCGGCATGTGTACGAGGGATTCGTTTTTACGTGTGGCAACCCTGCATTTGTTGTTTGTTACCCCCGGGCCACATTAGCGGGCGAAGGTTCGTGCGCGTTGTCGCATAAAAAGTTCGAGTTCGTGTAACCACGAAGTATGTGGCCACAATAGACGAAATTATCGCGAAAAAAACTTCGGGCGAACTATGTCGCGCAACTCTTAATTTGGCGGGAAAATGAACCAAGTGCTCAAAGAAACAAAAAGATGGAGGCAGGCCCCTCTTCTCCACTGGGCACTATGGGCACGTGCCCAGGGCCCCGCGATCGAATGGGGCCCCCTAGTTCCTGCCAGATTACCAAATGATAACCGATATTTAGGTCATAGGGGCCCCATGATCCTAATGTGCCCAGGGCCTCAAATAGTTTAAAGACGGCCCTGGATGGAGGCAGCGTTTGCTTTCTATTGTATGACTGTAAATAATTATTGAAATGTCACTTGTCAAAATTGACGGACATTTCAGAAATTTCAAAGTACGAAGTCTAGACACTTGCACGAACACGGACTCTGTCGCGATAAAATCCTTTGATCTGCGCTAGATACCGACAGGAGCCCGAACACAGTTCGAGTTCGCCCGAATGATTCGCGATAAAGCGTACTGTCTGTCCACACATGCCGCGATAGGGCGAACCTTCGCCGAATCCCGCTAATGTGGCCGTAGCATTAAAATCACAAATAATTAAAATCATCCTCTGTCCGTGTTTTACAAAATCGCAAGCAAGACTGAATACATTCGTCACATATTCGTAAACAAGTGTTGGAGGAAAGTGCAAATAGGTTTGCATGTAGGTATGCGAATCCATTTACACATGAATTGCACACACTGGGTTTGCAAATCAATTTTTTGATCGCCACTCACATGTGTGCAAATATTGACGTACACAACCATGATGTAACTTTGTCGCCACTTGGTGCTTTAACCAACCGACCGTTCTACCCTACTCTAACCTGTTTCGGTACAGATATATAAATAACGTACTTTTTTTTTAATTATAGCCTCGCACTCTTTGCAAATAACATACTTTTGATATTGATCAACTTCATCACTTTTACATACAGCATGTTGCGATTCAAGATAGCAAAATATTGACCGTCTATATTGTTTTTCTAGCGTGTGAACTGTGAAGTGACAGGGCCTGTCTCACCACTCCTTAACTGTCGGTTATCTATGATGACGTCTCTGTCTGTTTCGTAGTAATAAATAGAGACGGAATCATAGATAACTGACAGTTAAGGAGTGGTGAAACAGGCCCTAAAGGAAGGAACAATGCATTATGTAAAACTTAGCGATCTGTCATTTTTTGCAATTTGAGTCCAACCTCGCCGTACTATTAACAGATTCGTGGCTGTTATGTTGGTTAAACTGAATAAGTTACAGGTTTTGGACAATAATTAAAAAAAATCTTTGTATCATTTGGAAAATTATAGTGTTGGGAAAGCTGAACATTTCCATTCATTTTTTGTAACGACTAATGACATGAATGAAGAAAAAAATTTATATTAAATTAAAGTTTTATGTACTTATTATATTTTAACAAGTATCAGGAACACATTCGGACAAAGAAGGACATTAAAGATAATATTTTAAAAATAAAAGGTGGTTTTAAAAGAACCAAAACAATCCTTTTAAACACTGATTTCAGATAGAATTGCACATAGTGCACGCACAACCGTCTACTCAAACTCATGCTTTATCATGGCTCTGTGGCCTGCATCCAAAACAAAATGCACTTTTTTTACCTATGCTTTGAAATAAAGCAACTAGCAAGCATCAGTCAGCCTTGCTTGGATTAAATGGCTGCGCGAGTGTTATAACTTAAGTTTCAGTTAAAGTATCTATTTACAAACATCCTTTATTGTAAAACTACTCTTGAATGTGTTTTGACAGTGTCATTTAGAGTTCATTTTATCGTTAATGCTAGGAGCAGGTGAGGTGAAATACGCTTGTCAATAATCAAACAAAGTAAAGATGAATGAATGAGTTATTGCCGGGATTTTGATATTCTACAACAATGATCGGATGAATAATGTTTTGGTAAATATGCCGTAATTCGAAGGAAGCTGAACATCATGTCATTAGAGTTCATATCATAGTATCCATCCAACTTCAAGTGATATCAGCTCGTGTCAGGATTGCCTCTGTTAGCTGCAGACTGAAAAATTTGACTAAAGTTATTGCTAGTCTTATTAACACACGCAGTGCATTCAAAATGTTTTCATTTCATTCATAAAATTCCAGCAGTTATCTGTTCTTTTTGATATTTGCATCAATAAATAAATTGAAAGCTTGCATTTGTAATAATGAATAACATAGCATACAATGTCTAATATCACAGCCCAGGACCAGAACTTGTTGTTTAAATTGTAATATTATTGTGTAAAATTGTGGTTTCCAGCTCACTAAGATGTAAGCATACAAACAATAACCAATTTCAAGTGTTGTAATATTTAGAACTTTGCTTCTTCAACAATATCTAAAATAGACAGGTAGGTACATGAAATTCCCTCAAGTAGCAATTTGCTGGTAATTGATGCCTAACAAAATACAAGAGCATTTCTTTGTGATTTTCTCATTTTAGTACTTTATGCTGCTCCTTGTGAGATGGAAAAATAAATATTATATTATATCCATCCATGAATTTAATATTATCTGTTTTTATGTAAAAGAAAATACAACCAAATTGAGAACCTCCTTTTTTGAAGTCAGTTAATAAACAGTAACTGTTGTTTGAGCACTGTTGTTGTAATATATTCTGTCCTTGCCCTCATACCACCATTGACATTGTGATGAACAAGATGTGTGCACCAGAGCTTGAAAAAAATTATGCTATTATTGAGAAAATTTGGGGACACTATGTTTTCTGCAGCAGATGGTAAAAGCCCATCGAGGGAATGGGTCAAAATCATAGGAATCATGTTATAGGCGATGCGGCTAGCAACCCATCACTATTTTGATTCCATTTTCCATCTACATGCCCACAACCTTGCTAATGTTGGCCTGTAAGTCTTGTCACCTTGGGCTCTGTCTACCCCATAAGGGATAAAGACGTGATTTTCGTATGTATGTATCTTGCAATATTTTTTTTTAATTATGGAGATTACTTATCATTTTATTGCTTTCAAGTAAAATTTTGCGAATAAATGCTGCCTAGAATTGTATACTTTGTTTATACTTAGTCTGTTCTATAGGCCAAGATCCAGACTTTCCTCACATTGCCTTAACTTAACTTAACTTCCCTGTCCTCAGAGTCATATCTGACTCATACAGGCATTCTGGTGTAAGCTCATATCAAATCATGAGAGTCATGAGTAATATGAGACTCATTTTTGTAGTCAAGTTCATGTATGAACTTGACTCACATTTTTTTGTCTGAACTTGGTTCAATGCCTCAATGTTTGCAACATGAATGAGTAGCAAAAACCAGTCTTCACTGCTGTGAGTCTTGAGTGCTCTTTTAAAAAATGCATAATGTCTTGCACACTGTAAATTTGAAAAAGTAATAGGGTCGTTTCGCCAGTTTGCCGACCGTCGCCACTTTTCGACTTTTTTATCGACATGTTTGACTAATCGGTATAAAATAGCAATACTAACAAGATTAGAAACTTAACAAAAATATCGTGGTAAACCCAAATAGTTCGGTTATACGCACACATAGACAAAATGCACGTTTGTAAACAGCGTACGGAACAAAAAAACAAATCAATCTAGGTTCGCAACGAACACCTAACGACGCGTACTTCGTTGCGAAAAAATTTGTGAGGAGCCTCACGGTTCATGGTATGTTTTTAAATGTAATTTTATGTTTATTAATTTGTTTGTTATTTGTATTGATAGACAATGAGTCTTAGTATTTATTTAAAATAAGTATTATTTTAGATTTCTTTGGAAAATGTATAAAATTTAATAGTCGGTAACTGGTTAACTCGTTTTCGTAAACACCTACTTCTCGACCGTTGCGGTCGAAAACTGGCGCCGCAGAGTCCAGTAAGGTTGCATCTTTTTTGACATATTATTGAAGAAACTACTGAACCTAATTTTTTAATTTGAATCTTATTAACACCAGAATTGTGTCAGCTAGTTTTCGACCGGATTATTTCAAATGTCTTAAACATTCCGCGTGTCGTAAACATTTGGTCGAAATCGGGATTTGTAATAACTGTATGCCATATTCCGACTACTATATTCGAAAATATACAGTTTTTAAATTAAAATTATATCTTTTTTGAACAACACACACACGTCACATATATCACATAACACGACACGTATTTTGTCCCGAAATCTATATTTTAGCTGATAAAATAGACAAAATACGAACGATTTTTAATATCCAGTAAATCCGTAATTAGAAAACTAAATAAATCCAAGATTGATCTTAGTTACACGTTTCATTTTGTTGTCATAATGTTGTATATGATTTTTATTTTAAGAAAATGCGGGTTTTTATATATAAACATATTTTGTGATTCATGTATTTGTCTTCACACCATAGTCGAAAACTGGCGAATATACAGTCGGAAATTGGAAATTTCGGTCGAAAACTGGTAAAACTGGCATTTTCGGCTTTATTGATTATTATTTAATTATTTCTAGGTCTTACTTGAAAATAAACGGCATTCAATGATAGTAGACTATATTCACTATATGCATTATTTTTCTCGTTTATTTGTTCATATTAATTCAATTTTTTTTTTCATTCTGAATTTGCCAACTCCACTAATCGGTCGAAAACTGGCGAACTGACCCTATGAGGGGGGAATACATCATATATTTTTTTTTAGTTTTATCATTCTCTTATATTAGAAGTCACATTTTACCCCTTTGAAAGTCTCTCGCGCAAACTATTCAGTTTAGAAAAATGCTATTGAAACCTCAATATCATTTTTGAAGACTTATGCTTAGATACCCCACACATATGGGTTTGATGAAAAAAAAAATTGTTGAGTGTCAGTTCTAAGTATGGGGAACCCCCAAAATTTATTGTTTTTTCTAATGTGTAAAATAAAAATCTTAATGCGTTTTACAGAATACATCTACTTACCAAGTTTCAACAGTATAGCTCTTATAGTTTCGGAAAAAAGTGGCTGTGACACCTCCGGACAGACAGACAGACATTACGAATCAATAAGGGTTTCGTTTTTTGCCATTTGGCTACGGAACCCTAAAAAGCATTGTATGGCGACCGGTAGAGTTGTTATAGCACTTAAAGATCCAGTTTTCATAAATTCTAATCTAAGGAAAGGGATAGGTACATTTCACTGAGGGAGCTGGTGTAGTTTCAAACACTGTTATTGTTTAGTACGGAATTTCCGTCGTATATTTCAGTTAATATATATATTTTTTTAATAAAATGAATTAATTTACCAAGAAGTACTAGAAAAATTGTAGAAAGATTAAATAACCATATAATTGAGCACATGCAAGAGTAGCGCCCGGGTTCATTTATAATCATAAAATCCTTTTTGCATGTAATTTACATACATAATGGCTGGTACCATTCTGCCTACCTTCATCTGATATCATTTTACTTAAACTTAATCCATCTTATCTATGTTATTATGCATAATTAAACTATATCATAATTCACATCACAGAATACTATGTTCGAATAAAAAGTGCAAAAATTATACATTATAAATATAATGATACTTTTAAATTTGTTTGTTAACCACTAGCTAAAATTTTCTTTTCGTACAAATCAATACAGTATGTTTTTCTGATTTTTTGTTGTGCTGTCAGACCTGATTTCTTGCCAAAAAGAGTTACCTACCATAATAGGTTTTGAATTTGATTCCCACTGTGATTTAATTGGATATGTAAACAAGATGTGAACTAACTACTAACTCTACTAACTGAAAAATCCCAACTGCAAAAACAGTTAGGTAACAGAAAAGAAGAAAAAAAAGAACCTAGAACTTCTGTATTAGAATTTCGTTTTGACTAAAAAAAGTATAATGAATAAAATAAAATTGTAGTAGGTAGGGATAAATTATTTGAGGTACGGCATCTTAAAATATATATACTTACCTAGTGTAAAACACGTTTCGGATGAATGAACTAAAATACCTATTAAAGAAGCAATTGTCCAAATTCTTCATTTTTGAGGCTAACATACAAATTGTCACATTCATCTGCTGCTAACTCATTTATTGCTTGCTGATTCTATTTGTTGTATGACCAACCCATGGTGTTGATTGACTATAGTTACGAGTTATTTACAGATTTTGAAATAATAATGAGGAGTTCAATATGAAGGAGATGGTAGGAGGATGCTGTGTGTGCTCGGACGAGCGCGGTTGGCCTGACAACCCGCTGGTCTACTGTGACGGGAATGGGTGTACAGTTGCAGTTCACCAAGGTATACTCGTCAACTACCCATACATAACATTAATATAATATTCATTGACCCCTAATGCATGTAATAAACAAAACCTTTATATTACGTTGCCTTTTCTTGGCACTTACCTACATCTGTAATGTACTTAGTTAAAACTTATGACTTACATTGTTTCTCATCTATTCAAGCATATTTTTCCAGCGTGCTACGGTATAGTGACAGTACCGACTGGTCCATGGTACTGTAGGAAATGTGAGAGTCCTGAAACTAAAGGAAAAGTGGTAAGTAAACGTATTTATTATGAATTGAACTATCTTTCCAGAAAAAATCTCTTATGCAATATTATTTTAAATTGCAGCGTTGTGAGCTTTGCCCTTCAAAGTCCGGTGCTCTCAAGCGAAGTGACACTGGAGGCTGGGCTCACGTCGTCTGTGCGCTGTACATACCCGAGGTGCGCTTTGGGAACGTCACTTCTATGGAGCCCATAGTTTTGAGACTAATTCCACCTGAGAGATATAATAAGGTACTTGTTTTTATTTCTTAAATTTATAACCAGTATCAGAATTAAATATAAACGAGTGTGTATACTGTTTCAGAATTGCTACATTTGTCAAGAGTCCGGAAAGACCCATAGAGCAAATGCTGGTGCATGTATGCAGTGTAATAAGACTGGTATGTATTTCCAGAACGATTACCCTGTTCAGAATAAATAATTGAGTTTGCATACTGTTTAATATTGATCCTTATTTTAAACTCTGGTTTTGATTTCTTGATTAGGTAATAAATAATAAATGAAATACCTTTACGTTATTAGGGTGCAAACAGCAGTTCCACGTGACTTGCGCCCAGAGCCTGGGGCTGCTTTGCGAAGAGGCCGGCAACTACTTGGACAACGTCAAATATTGTGGCTATTGCCAACATCATTACAGCAAACTGGTAAGTATTGAATGAGGTTAAAAGTTAACACTTTGATTTGTATCAAAATCAATAGGGCGTGTTGATGCAGGTACAATTTATACGTATAAAAAACCTGAACACAACCGTCATTAAACAATTAAAATAATTGTTCATTTTGCTAGCCAATTTTTCTATTCTTGTGACCATCCTTACTTGCGAAGTTAACACTCGTTTCTTGAAATATCATGCACTTTCAGAGGTAGATACACTGTACATCACTAAACTGGTTACATTTAGGTACAGCTATAGTTTTCTTATCATGATGTCACCATCATCGCAAGAGTACAAGTTTGTACAAATACAACGGGAAATCAGATTATAAACGAAAAACTAAAAAGCCTAACCAAACTCAACTAACCATACCTACGCACATCATATCAATTTTAATAGTAATTTATCCTGTTTACGAAGCTTCTACACGACGGCTACGAAACCGTTATTAGTGTTGTATTATAGCATTAGCGAGTAGCGTATTTCCTAGTGTTCAGGTATCGTCAGATTTGTCATTGTTCGGTACTACTGCCTGGACTCGTAGTCTTAGTTTCGATGAGGGATACGTTCGAATCGAACCGGAATGGTTGATTGTGCAGAAAAAGGGCGGGAACGTGAAGACCATCCCTCCGTACAAGCCAGTGTCGCATGACAGCCCGTCCAGTGATTCCAGCGGTGAGAAGGAGGGTGGCGCGTCGCCCATGGCTAGCGGCAGCGGGACCCCCACACATGCCGCTAAAGCCAAAGGGGTATGTGTATATATGTACGAGTATACATTTATAGGCCGAATACTAACTATTTTACAATATAACGTGACCATGACTGGTTAGATTCATATATCAGGTAAAAATCCTACAAAGCATGCGTTGCTGTACGAGTCGAACACAATATTTGGTGATCCACTGGCTGATATAGAGTTCTGAAAAATCGATCAATTCAATGGACCTCCAATTATTTTCTTGTAAAAATATTTGTTTCGGTATAGGTTACTTTTGGTATTTAAATCATTCTAATAACCCACTATTAAATATACAGTACCGTGTGGCATGTTATCAGCCTATCAGGTTACGTTAGTTGACACGGGATGTATGAACGCACTTGGTTTGTTTTGCTAAGGCAAGCTTTTCGATGTAATCTTCTTTCTTTCGAGCACATTGGTTCTCACCATATAGTCGACAACACCTTTTTGGTTTCGTCGTTAGTAAGAATACAATAAAATAATTTTCTTCCAAATTTTATGAAAATAGCGTTGTGTTTATTGCGATGATAATGATATTATTTATTAATGATTTTTTTTTAATGTTCCTAATGTTTTATTTAACCTTTTTATATCGATCACTTCAGAACACTGATTGAATTACATTGTTTAAAATTTTAGCCTGGTCGAAAATCCTCACACTCCGGCGGGACGGTGTCTGGGAAAAACACTCCAAATCCTTCAAAGACTCCCACAAACACAACACAACTCATAGGTGAGTACTTCTTTGCATTTAATTTTATTCAGTTAATATTTTAATACAGGTAATATTGTCTAACGCGCAGGTGCTCGTAGTTGTATTCACAATCTCTTATTACCCTTTATCCTATAGGTATCATTTAACAGAAAAAAAGATGTATGCGATTGGAACCCGAGTGCGTTAGACGACATTAATCTGTTACCTAAATTAAATTGTAAATGACGCTAAGTAAAAGAAGATGCTGTTTTTCTTTTAAATTAAAGTAAATGCTAATAGCTTCTTTTAAACCTAACGTTATTTTGTCTTTGTCTGCCAATTTGACATTTGCTTTTACTAGACAGACAAACATATATTTTCTTACAACTGGTCTACAACTTTTTACACTGGATAATCTCCGCTAAAAGTCTGTAATTAGTTTTAGTAATAGGTTATTGTACTTATTGTTATACGCACAGACTGACTTTGCACACATTGACTTAGGGCATATTTTGTTTTTGCATGAACTTGTAATAATAATAACGTAACAAAATATTTTGACTTTAGTGTGTATAATACGTAGACGTGTTCTGTAGGTACCTACTTTATTCCAGTTGGTTCCTCGATAGTTAGGAGAAAAAGTGTATAATAAATATGCCTAAGGCCAGTTAGACCATAGAGTAAGGCTTTATTGGTCTGATAAACATGAAGCAATAATGTGTGTATTTTTTAAAAGTTTTGTTTACGTAATTAGGTACCTGCTGCCAAGCGAAAGGATTATCAAAGTTGAAAATTAAAATGTGAAGCGAATCTAGAAATAAATTGTTTTGTGTATATTTTACCGTTAGAGAGCTGAGTGCCAGTAATAGATACGTGCTTAGCTTAAATTAGGCAATCAATAAAGTCAAAAGAAAAAGCTTAAGAGCATGGAATGTGCAGTTGTTCAAGATGAAATTCAGCTTTGGAGGACCGATATGCAAGAAATTCGCAGCCTTTAGACTAAAATGTATTAACTGGATGTTCGTTTAGTTGCGATGTGTCTTGCGTTGCGTAGCGATTTTTATTATATTTTAATGATTTAATACTTGAAAGTTGAGTCCTTTGACTTAAGTAAAATAGTGGAAGAAATGTGACTAACCACGAGTACGTGTACCTCGCACATTAGGCACCTTTCGCCCAATTGACTTAGTTTAGTCGCAATCCAACTGTCATTCGGAAGACGCGTGCATGATTGAGATATTTTGTGACTTTCGGCGGAATAACGGTGCCGCTAAAGAACCGATAATAAGAGGAATGAAAATATCACGCGAGCTAAAAAAGTATTATGCATAGCTAAGAACGCAGCAGGGAACTCTTCAACGGTTGGTCTGATTGACTTTCACATAAATTTAGAACTGATGTCAATGCAAGTACTGTCAACAAAAAGTACAGTGAGCAAAAAGCTGTATCAAAAATGAAATTTTTAGGTTAGGTTATTTAGCTGATGTATCTAATGTCACCTACCTTAAACTATTTTACTTTAATCAAAGGTTGACACCGTTTCATAGTTAATCCAATGCACTGTATTGCGCAGGAGCAGAGAAGAAGAAGCCATCGCCGTCGCGACGCGGGTCTTCGGCTGGCGAGGCAGGAGGTGCGGGGGGCGGGGGCAGCAAGGCCAGCACGCCAGCACCTTCACCGCAGCACGCAACCGAGTCTCAACCTCCGCCCGCCAAACGTGAGACCGACACAAACATGGGTTATGCTGTTTTGAGCCGCTCGAGCGATTGGGAAATGTGGGTTGAGTTAGTTACGAGAAAATCCCAGTTTCGCGGTTGCGTTTAAATTTTAACGCAAGATTCTAGTGATTCATTAAATTAGTCGTCTCGAGTTTTCTCGAAGTCAGCAAAATTTAGAAGCAATTCGTTACAAATCAGGACATTGTGTAACGAATGAGATGCTGAATGACTGAATGACTTGATTATTTCTTTAAAAATCGCATAAGATGATATGTATTTTATGCTCCGCCCATTATCTCGTAACCCTGTAAACATTTCCTTGACGCTCGAGTGACATAAAATCTTACACGCCTACTACTGCATGCTTGATGATGCAAACGGCACTGAATGTCTTAAGTAACTTTTTAGATATTTTTAAGCGTTTTAAGGTGTTTGGTACCTAATATGTAACGTTAAGTACTTAAGATGTAGTATATCAGTAGTTATATCACTAAATTCTGCTATGAGAATAGGATTGAAATATTTAATGTAAAATTTGCTAAGGGACTATATAGAACAACCTGTCGGCTCCAAATGTATTCTCGTTGCGTTTTATTAATGGCAGGGCTTATTTGCAGTAAATCAGATCATTCCAGTACCCTATCCCAATACCAGCAGTATCTGAGAAAAAGATGGTTAAAAAAATATACTTGTATTGGCTTTTTGTTCTTTATTTTTATCCTAAATTATGATCAACTTATTGATAATATCTGTTGCTGACATTAAATTGAATACGTTTTTATGCTAATACTTATTGTACATGCCAGGTTTAGGGAGTAAAACAGCTCAGGAAAGACAAACCACATTTGGTCACATACCAGTATTCAAGTTATTACAATAACTTCCTTACAAATGTTATATTCATGTTAAGCTTAATAAGAAACCTGTTTTTTGTTTTAGCACCGGGTGGATCGACACCGAAGGCGACACTGCCTGCCACGTCCCCGAGCTCGAAATCCACGGACGCAGGCGGCGTGACCAGCACCCTCGCTCCCGCCACCGCCGTCTCTTTGCCAGCCGTCATTGCGACTCCTTCGAGGTAAGATCACACTACACCAGCCAAACGCGTAGCATTCCATCACGGGGCTATGGAGCTACCAACGTCACACACCGCTATGCAAGGATAATTGTAAAATTAACATTTAACTTAAGGTGTGCTGTATGTTAGGCCCTTGGGGGCTTAGCTCTAACTCTGATCACGTGATGCTATTGTTATGAAAGGTCTATCTACGTCACAACACTTATTATTGTTGTTGACAGCACATCGGTGAGCACAACAATCGTGCAAGCACCGGCACCTAAGCCACTTTATCAGGAGTCTGTGATCACCAATACAGAAGCAATAGACACCAAGCAAACCAAGAAACGCAAAGCTGTAGCCGCTGCCAACAATCCTGCTACACCAATCGACTACGCTGCTACACCACCTCCTGGGGTAATTGTAATTTTTGTTGTTTATTATTATAAAAAAAAAATAAGTTCAAACTAGAATATATAATAAAATATTTAATATAATAAACCAGAAACCGTACACGGTCTGCCAGTGAAGCAAACAAGTTTAACTATAAAAGAGAAATATGATGTTTTCATAATCAGTTCTTCAGCGGACATAGATGGTAAACAACCTAGTTAATCGTACCACAATAACTGCAAATATGCAGTCTTATGGCATTCCCACGAGCAGAAGCTTAGCTGGGCGCAAAAACAAACACGATGGGATCTTATTTCATGTGTAAGTAGCGCAATCACAAACCAACATGGTTATTGAAATTAAGTATTGTTCGTCGTTGTCACAAAAATTGAAGTCTGGTCTCATAGTAGGTATTGCCAGTGTAAACATATTGCTACCCTATTAAACGGTACACGCAGCTGGTGCACACGGCGAGCCGTACATTTACTCGGAATCGTTATGTTTTTCAAAAAATTCCGTCGGCTTTGTTGGATATAAAAATAATTATGAGCATTAAGTTTCTTTGAACACATTTAAATATGTAACTGAAGAAGAATATAAAGTGCATATACCCTGTTCAAGTTCGAATGAAATTAGACAAACGGATAAGAAGGCACAATTCACATTTTCACATTTTGTCATTTCATTACCTACATAATTAAAATTTTGTACTGGTATTTATTGTGATTGAGGGTACTAAACCAGTTTTAGCTAAGTCGCGATTGCAACTAGTCTTACGACGTATTTTAGTTTTTATTTATTATACTATCCTCGAATCCTAGAAAGGAATTATAAAAATTAAATAGTACAAAGACTGTTTACTCAACGACGCGGTTTCCGTTTTCAGCTAACGGACGTGAACTCGCAGAGTGGTAGTAGCATGTGGGAAAACAGCCATTTATCCAGTGACGTGCAAATGGATAACGCGGAAAAATTAATAAAGAAGGTATGAGTACGTTTACTCTATTTAATAGTTTGTGTTTTTTTTATTATTATTTTGCCTGAAATTCGGATAGGGTCGATTCGCTTAAATGTAATTTTTTATTAGCGCCAGTTGTAGGTAGTTAAATTATATTAGTACTTGCCACTAAACTCAGATCATGCTCGATAATATAGAAGTAGTGTAGTGATATTCATCACCATGGTATTATCAGTTCTTCAGTCAAGCTTGTTAGGATGAACGGCACCTGTTAATTTCCTGACCAAATTAGGTGAGTCTGCTTAATTTTTTTACTGCTGTTTTAAAATAGGTAGTAGGTAGTTAGGTAATGATAAATATTAATTATATATCACGTCGAACCACTTAACCCATTTTAATGAAATTTGGTACAGCGATAATTTCGGTCCCGGGAAGGACATAGGCTAATTGTAATCCCGGAAAATGGCCATAGACTAATGGACATAGACTAATTGTAATCCCGCGGGAATTTGTATAAGTTCGATTGATGGTAGTGATAATTAGCGCGTAGGATACATACAATTTCTAAAAGTGATTGGGCCCGAAAACGATTTTTTTTAAAGTAAATAAATTAAAACTTCCTACCTACATAATGAAAGATGACAAATTGATAGATGCTTTTAAATGGAAAATATTAGAAAAAGCTTGGCAACGCAACAGACCCCAAAATATTTATTCTTTGTACTTTTTCTGTTTGCCTGTGAGTTTTTTTTTGCACGCTTTTGAGATGATGACTTTCATGATGTGTTGCGGCCTCCGCTTAGGGTAACATTTAGTGTGTATTTCATCAAAATCGACCCACAGAACCAAAAGGTATATTTTTTGTCGGTTCAGGCTCCATTTAGGATAGGAGGCTTAGACAGAAGAAAAAATGATTATATAAAGTATAACATTTAATAAATCTAAGTTTGAGTTTCCGAACCCAGTACAAAAAAAATCTCGAATGTAAAAATAATTTTACCTAATTTATCAACCAATTATTAAGGGAATTTCGTATTATAATTTGTATAATATAATACAGAAACCTATTTTTAATTTTCAAGATCTATAAATAGAATCAGAGGTGAAAATGAATGGTCTCCAACATCTCTGGATTTTAATGTACTGGACCTTTTTTGTATGGTCGGACATGCTCTCAAAACTTAGAACAAAATTAATAATTTAGAGCAATAAAAAAAACCTGTTAATTTGGGACGAAATGCTGATGGAGGCAATGCGTGCTGCGTGCGACGGATTCGAAATACGCTTGAAGCTGGTGATGAATGTTAAAGGTGGAGTTGAACACGTATAGTGATGCGAATATGAAATATATCACTTCGTCACTAAAAGGCACCAAGTGTGATTAAAAAAACGTTAGTGTAGGGTAGAGATGTAAACGCGCTTTAAAGCCGTTAGTCTTAGTGCCTGTTTCACCACTCCTTAACTGTCAGTTATCTATGATTCCGTCTCTATTTATTACTACGAAACAGACAGAGACGTCATCATTGATGACTGACAGTTAAGGAGCGGTGAAACAGGCCCTTAGTCTTTCAGGCTGCTGACATTCGCCAGAGTCACCATGTGTAAAGACCTTTGTTTGTCTCCTAGGCGAAGACAGAAGTTCAGGAGAGCGTGCCCGTATCGCATTTCTCGAGCGTGAGCGCCGCGCCGCCGCCGCCGCCTCCGCCGCCTGCGCACAGCCCTGCCCCGAACCCTAGCCCCAGGTACTTAAACCAATGTATTTCAAATAGGGGATACCAGCGGTTTGCCTCCAATCAAAATTTGTTATAAAGTAATTAGGCGTTAAATAATTAGTGTGGGTACCTACATATCAGTGGCGTAGCGTCCATAGAACTCGATTCCCACTGGCTTGCCTACTTTAAGGCATTTGGGCAATTTATTGTGCAGAATTAGAGGAAAAGGCTAGTTAAGTTCCCTTCGGCTTGCCTTCTGATATACCTGACGCCACGCCACTGCTACATATATTAACTTGATGTATTATTTAGGTACACGGTGCTTATGTATAGTAGTCTTACACTTGTATTACTTGGTTGAATTGACACAAACTTTGGAATGTACGTGGAAGTAGCAGTAGTAATGTAAATTCGAAGGAAACAAAAGCTTGCAGAAGTTGAAAGCCGAGGTCCTTACATTGCTTCGATTTTTTTGTATTTTTGACCCTAATTTCAGGCATCTACCTAGTCCAATGCCAGGTCCCAGCGGTATGAACCCGGGGGGTTCCAACATCAGGTCGCCGTCTCAACCGCAGGTTAGTACATAGATTTGCGGTAGTTTATATTTTCGATGCATAGGCGCTGTCAACAGTGACCGATCAATTAAGTTACAATCTCGTAAATACACTACATCAGGTGTCTTGAATCAGTGTGGTAACCCAGCAAATCTTCGGATATGCGGTCTGTTTTAATAAGGAAGGAATGGCTGACAGATCCGTAGAATGCAACTTAGCGTTCTCGAATTTTTTTACAGCAAAATAAATACAAAATTGAATTATCACTACAGTATAAAACAAAGTTGGTTTCCGATGTCTGTCTGTCTGTCTGTCTGTCTGTCCCTATGTATGATTAGATCCTTTAAATTACGTAACGGATTTTAATGGAAAATCAATTCAAATAGATAAAGTGATTCAAGAGGTAGGTTTATATGTATAATTCTACGCAGACGAAGTCGCCGGCGAAGCTAGTATAGAAATAAATCAATTCTTGGTACTGTATTTTAATAATCTAATCTAACTAATATTATAAATGCGAAAGTATGGATGGATGGATAGATGGATGGATGGATAGATGGATGGATGGATGTTTGTTTGTTACTCAATCACGCCAGAACGGCCGAACGGATCTGGATGAAATTCGGCACATACATAGAGAAAAATCTGGAATAGCACATAGGCTACTTTTTATCCCGGAAAATTGCGTAGTTCCCGCGGGATAGCGATAAACTAATTCTTTGCAGACGAAGTCGCTGGCAACAGCTAGTAAATAATAATAACGTTCTTAAAAAGAACCACTTACTAGGTTACATTCTATGGTCATTAAAACTAGAGAGGCGACTATGTATGTATAATTAGATAATGATTATCCCAAGGCTTTTTTGATGTGTGTATTAAGTCTTCCATGCTGTTCTGGGAGTAAAGAAAAAACATATAATGTACTAGTTGCTTCTCTTCCCGCGCAGATGGTAAAAGCCCATCGAGGGAATGGGCGAAGACCTTAGGAATCATGTTATAGGCGATGCGGCTAATAATTTGATTCCCCTTTCCACCTATACGCCCACGGTCATGCTAAACATGGGCTTTGGGTCTGTCTACCCCGTTAGGGATAAAGACGTGATTTGTGTATGTTTATTTTTTACATTCTTTCACACTCACTGCCCAATACAAATCGACTTATTCCTCTATTCTTATCCTTATTCTTATTATTCTTATGAACTATTCCTCTCTGTATCAGGTTAGCTGGAAGAGAAGTTCGCCTTTGTACTATTTTCTGTGTACTTCTGTATTTTTAAATTTTTATGTGCAATAAAGAGTTTACATACATACATACATACATACTTATTGGTAATAAATAAATTCCCTAGAACATCAATTACGTAATTGAGTTAAATAGTATTATATAGAGCCTACTTATTTATTTTGTACAAAAATCACGACTTGGCAGAAAGCGTATTAAATCTTGGGAAACTGACTTGAGTATATTGTTATAGCAAAATAGTATTTATTTTCAAATTAATACATAAATAAATGAAAATAAAAATCATTAATTTCGGCCATCAAGTTCCATGAATCAAGAATCAAGATCCATTAATATGTAAGAGTTTTCAATGATTCACGGTTAAGTTCATTCGAAATATTATAAACGGGATGTGAACCGCGATTACCTTCGTCAAAATATCAACAACAATAATAATATTAATCGCGGTTAACATCCCATTAATATATGTACCTAGTCGATATTTTTATGGAACCGTTTGTTATTAGTAGGTACTAAAATATACTCGATAATCGTTGAATATGGGAGGTGTCACAATGAAGCCTCACCTCTAGATTTGTCAAAGTGAATGTGTTAGCCATAACCTCCTTATTGAAACAGACTGTAGTTAATTACATCATTTTTGACTTACCTTATGTGTATCATTATTTCACATGCCATTAGCTTTGCTTTTATTTATGTTTGTGCAGCTTTGCAACATTATGTTAACATTATATAGTTGCGCAAGAAAAAGCATGTACTTATTTAAAACATTATGCTTCAAATGTGTTTACAATTTTAGTGTCAAAAAATTCGAAATTAATCTAAATAGCTTTTAAAGGTTGGGATGGTTTAATTAAATGTTATAGTCGGGAAATGTAACTAAGCGTTATATTTTATTCCATCATTTTGCTAGTAATCCCAGGGAACCGCTCACCGGATCAGACGGCAACTAAATTGCTGCACTCGTTAGTTTACCAAAAACCAGGCTTTTTCACTAGGGATTGTCTTCATTCGTGAACTCTTCAGGCAAACTTGATTTAATTAATAAAACTGATAAAAGCCTGATCTCTCCTAGATATTTTTTTTCCACGTAGGAGAAGATTATTAACTTTGTTACATCGTTTTAAATTTAAATCCTGTTTATTCCCGCCGGCTTGATAGCAGAGGAGTTCCACATAGACAAAACTGATTACATTTTACAAAGCTGCGACACTAACAAATACAAGGTATTATCCTCATTCTCCGACTTGAACTTCTTCTTATCATATTTGTATTGCCATCAGCAAAACTTAATCTCAGAGTCAAAATCGTTGAAATTGTGGTAAGACCTTTAATGCAGTTTGAATTTTAACACAACGTAAATTTTTATACCTAATTTCTATACCTATCATCCCTAAATAACCCTTCGGAAGTTCTATCCGTTTCATAAACAACCGTTCCTAAAATATCAGTTCTAAAATAACAGTTTCTTTAAATGACTAGGCTAAAATGTTTCTCATTGCATCCATATGCCAAAAGATCGGTCTCTCGTGACATCCGTATGCCCAATTTATCTTTATTGCCGCTCAAAGCCTTACGCAATATTATTTTGTGACCGTTCAAATGTTTTGGGTAACAAATATTATCAAGCTGAATGTATGTTATAGGCTTGTTTAGCCATCAACGGAGGTGCCGCTGACAATGCTTAAATCATCTGCCACAGATGCTGAGGCCTAAATGATGATGATGAATGTATGTTTTGGAAGAAGCACATTCTGGGAAATACTTATATCAGGAAACGGATTATTTAGGAAAAGTTAGTGACGGGAACGGATGATTTGGGAAACAGACAGAACGGTCCGAAACTTTAAATAAAAAGATCCCTAATTAATTTTTTGAAAATAAAACTCGCAAAAATTTAATTTAATAATGATTAGCTAAGTATTACGCGTTTGTGAATCCTTATTAATAAGCGTGAATACATGTGTGAATGAAACGGCAAACATGTTGCCGTTTGGACTCCTCAAACGTCAGGACGGCGGGGTTAGCTGTTATAAACGTTGTCATTTTCGGATAATTTCTAACCGCGTGGGTTGTATAGGGCGGGAAAAACGAGCGCGACGGGCCGGCGTCGCTGCTCGTCTCGGTGCGTTTGCCGTCCACCAGCCGCGGGCTCAATCTCACCGCCCATGCACAGGTTAATCCCAAGGGTCTACGCACAACCTTTATTTTAGTTTTGCGCTTTTTATAATGCACAAAAATCTGCTACATAGGTTCTTTTATACTATAATTTTAAACAAGCGAGATATTGATAAGCTGACAATGATGTGCGTAAATACCGTTTAAACATGAGCGGTCTGGTCCGCGTATGCGTACTTTTGTCTAGTTGTTTACCATAACAAAGGTGAGAACGTAGGGTTCGCAAGACTTGTCTGTCTGAATTTCTTGTTTCATTGTATGAGCCAAGTTTAAATGTAAATTCGTTTATGATCGAATAGGTTAAATTGTTTGAGTGTGCCTTTTCGTGGCATCGATATTTTTAATAAATGTGTATACTTGTCATAACAATTTTGATCAGTTCTTGTTGGTAACTGTGTGGCTTACCTATAATCTCACAGTAAAAAAATAACGGTTGTGTGTTCCCCGAGGTGACAGATCTCTCAAATAACATGGCTTTGTATGATAATTGTGACCTAACAACATAACAAAGAACGAACTGTCGGCTTGGCCAATATTAATGGATTGAGGTAAAATCTAAATGTTTCCTTCTAATATCACACACACACACACACACACACATATCAAGTCTATATCCCTTACGGGGTAGACAGAGCCCATGGGAACAAAACTTTCTAATAACCCTCTTATTCGTTCATAAGCGGCCAATCAAACTGCTTTGTTCAAAGTATGTTGCCGTCATTTTTGTGATTTGTAACGTTTGCCTTCGAAAAGAAGTGATTCAGCGTGTACACGCGCTGAAATAACGGGTCACTTTCACCCAATTGTATGGAAAGTGACCTTACTTTGGCTCGTCAGTATATATTTCAAATCAGTCAAGTGTTTTTTAATAAATAAGAAGGTTATTAATATTTATTTATATATTTATTTTTTGTAAAGATTGTAAGATATAAATAAGCATATATCATGATCATTTTAGCGCTTCAATCCATTTAAACATTTAGCTCTACTAACAACAGCCTTGCTGGAACGGCGCCGAAGTCCTGATTGTGCATGTTACTTCATTTCATTAGGAATATATCTTTATAAGCTTAGTTTGCGTGACTTATAGACATGTCATACTGTTGCGTTCAGTCAGTTTCGCAATAGCACAACAGATAAGATGCTGAAACACCCTCTAACAAGAGACCCAAGTTTATAGAAAATGTAGGAGCAAATTCTCTGTTGTGATGTGTCTGACTATACACCATACTTTTTCATATTTTTTTACTTCATATCGTTTCACAACCACATTGTAAATTTGAATTTATTTTAAAATAATCTTAGTTAATGGTTTTTCTTAAGTCTAGACAATTAAAAGTAAGTCACTGACAATGATTACGATTTACGAGGTAATTGCTAAATATTTACATAATAGCAGTTAAAAATCGTTTCAGAACACCGTAACTACGGATGTAAATACATCTGCTTCTGTAAGCGAACGTTACAGAAACTCTGTTTTCTTATAGTAGTCGGATGAATGAAACAATATTTAGATAATGCTTTTTGATTATAACAACAGCCAAAGGGTATTATTTTATTACCTATCGCTAGTAATCGGCTGCGTCAATTTATTCTATGGTAGGGTAAATTAAATATCGATGCTATTAAGGAAAAACAATGTTGCTATTATGTGCGCCTATAAACTTGCCTATCAAATTATCTGCCTAGCTTTCTACTTTCGTCAAAGTGTAGGTAATACCTATATTATATGATCTCATTTGTTAAAACAATTATCGAAGTCGGTTTGCTTATGACGTAGGTAACAACTCTTAAAAGACCAAATACCAAAGAGTCCAATTCCCTTTTTGAAGGGTATAATAAATGTATAATAATAAGTTCCTATTCATTTGGTTGCTCTCGGTTTTACCAGCGTACTTACTGCTCACGGAATTTAAGGGCTTCCAAACAGACTTTTAACAATAGGGGCTACGATGTTGGTTTAAAACTTAAAGGTTTTTTATTATTTAATTTTACATTAGGTTTTGGTGCACTACGTTAAATTGACTGTTACATATATTTTTTTTAAAGTGCTGAAAAGTGTCCCAAAATCAGGGTAGAGTGTGCCAGTTAGGCCCGATTAGAGCGGCGTAAAGCGGAAAGCGGCACAACCATACTGAATAATGATCTCCGCAGAGTTACTGCGTCGATCTCGGCCGTCCGGAGTCCGGAGGCCAACAAAAAATAAGTTTATATGTAGTACTAAAATAAGTAACTAGGTACATAACTATACTATCTATTAACATTGAAACTGGGTTATTGGCTTCTCCCCTTTACATATAAATCCCTATCGCTTGTTTAAATTATAAAGCGAGTGCTACACAAAATTTCAGCTTCCTAGTTCCTTAGGGTCCGTCATTTCCATAAAGTGATGAAATCAGAATACTGTAAATAATCGAACAGATTTTTCAGTCAAACGAAAAAGGGTGAATCGGTAATTGTCGATTAGTTTTTGTGGAATTGCATATCGGACAAGAGTTTTTTATGACTCGGATAATGTCATATTTACATAATTTATGTACGGAAATATGTATCTTTTCTTCTTAATTTCACATTATACGGAATTTAAATAAAATTTCTTCATGTTTTTGAAAGGTCTCCGCGCCGCTGGAGATGTCTGGTCCGTCTCATATTTACCACCAACTACCAAAACAGGCAAGTGATTTTTATTTAGAAACAATATTCATTTAGGTATATTTTTTTATCTCAACAATTATTTATTATTATTAAAATAATAAATTCAGCTTGTCACCTTGCACGTATTACGACTTTACTTGGATTCGTCTTTAAAGAAAACCTGTTTCGCATTAACACATTTTTTTTAATACTTTGATTACTTGTAATTTCCAGGCATTGTTGTGCAATTTTACTGAATAACAAGTTACTTATCCAAGTCAATATAAGACGAACAAAATTATTTTTCGTTTAATATTGAACGATAGCATCCTACTCTTTTAACTCATTATTCTGTAAGTTCATTTCAGTCGAACATAATAATTTTATTTATTGCGCAATTAAGTATACGTACCATGTGGTATTTTATGCCAGACTTGAATACTATTCACATCAGTACGAAATGTATTCAATACGAGCGTGACAGCGTGACGTATCATTGGCCTGATTGAAAAAAATAGGTAACGTCTATATAAATTTAAATTGGTGATATTCAGCTGAATAAAATTGAGATGATAGAATTTTAAATTTTTTCCGTAAAAATAAATTCCGGTCTAACGTTACGCAACGAAGCCTCTTCATTTGTTTAGTAAAAATTTGATCACGTGTTATGATTTCTTCAAGAAACGTGCACCATTGTGTAAATGTTTGCTGATATTCTTACAAAAGTTCCCTGGGCACCCTTATAAGTTGCCATTTTGTACCTGCTCCCTGCTCCCCCAACAGCGCGGGCACGGCTTCCCGCGCGGGCACGCCCCATGCGACCGCCAGCCGCGCCCGCGCTGCTCAGTCGCGTAGAGCACGACGCCGCGCCGGGCCACATCTGCTGCCATTCCCACAGCGGCAAGATGTGCTCATTTATTTTGCTCTTGTGAATGGAATATTGTTTTCAACGACGAGCTAAATATAGTGATTCATGTGCAAATATTTTTTTTAATAAAGTACTTAGTGGCGCTCAAGATGGCTGTCAAAAACAAAGTTTATATTTGTCAACAGTGGTAAGGAGATCATGTTTAAACGCAACAGAATATAACCTAACAAATAGTCAACCGACACTACGTGCACGGTCAACAATATGAGAATCTGTTATTTTAGTAGTCACGCAGCATGTTGTGCTTCAGTCAATGAAATCAAATGAACAGTTAGACCGAATAATAAAAGTAGTATGATGTTATTATTTAATGATTATATTAAAATATTTTAAGTAAGCATTGTAGGGCCAATTTACCTTATATTGTTTTCACATATGAACAATTTTAATTCTATCAATTGAATAACATTTTTTTAAATTCTTTATCCATTTTAACTAACATAAAATAATACATAGGTAAATAATTTTTTTAGGTACTCCTAAACTGGAGCAGGGGTTTAATTAATCCCATATTAAACAAGGTACCAGTGTTAATCAAGTGAAATATTCACAGGCCGTTATGGAATCAAGTATGGCCAGCCACTCGCCGCACACAGTTCCTGGCCGCAGTACTTGGGGAGGACTAAACGTCTCTTACGAAATGCAACAAGATCCCAATAAGCCCAGGTAATTTGTCCATAACCAAATTTTGATATTATTTAGTATTTACACTTTAGTTTCACTCTAAATAAGCCGCTCTGATCAGTCGGGTTTTCACGCAGTGTGCAGTGCAGTATAGTATAACGTGGAAAACTCGAAATGGTTTAGTTTTGAAATGTATAAAAAAGAAAACGTAATAATGTGAGATAAATATTTCGTAGCGCCTGCTTTTTTACCCAGCAGCCGCTAAATGTTTTATATTTCCGAAGTGAACCGCGGTTTTTTTCTTTAGATAGGTACTTTTAAAGTGTGCAAATGTCTTTAATGTCCGTGTAAGAGAAAACTACATAATTATTTTATAGTACACTCTTATTACATATTTAATAACAAGGTTGTTCTGTGGTTTGAGAGTGCTGTTAAGACTACATTTCTCATCCCTAAATATTTTGTCACTGCAACGCAACACGCAGGATTTAAATACAGTCATCAAAAATATCTAGTGATAGAAAATATCCCTAGACATTTTTGAAAATTTCAAAATAGGCATATTACTACCGAAACAAAGGATCAAAAATTTGTCTAGGGATAATGAATAGCCCAAGGCTTTTTTGATGTGTGTATTTTCGATTTTACGGTCTCAAGTAATATTTCACCAAACGATTTAAACCTTTTAAATATACCATGTCTGGTGATCAATACTGCAGATCGCAAAACCGAATAACTTGAAAAAGCTCTTATGTCAAATTCGTTAGTTAACTATACAAAATTTTAAATAAACACTCCTAGTAAATACTTGTTGTAGGAAGTTCAATCTCTATTTAGTGTTCAACTCGAATTAGTAGGTAATGTCAAATTGTCAATTCTCAATTGACAAGCTTTAAACCAGATTTAGCGACTCAATTAAAATTATTTTTTTCCAACGAATGCCATTATTCAAACTATAGATTTTGATATTAAAGTTCTTTTCAAATTGTTGACGACGTAATATTATTTGTATACAGCGTGAGTTGCCTTCCTGGCACAAGCAAAGATGCAGGCATGTCTGTCGGCGGCATGGGACCGATGCCAGTCACCATCAGGAACAAAAAACGGGCAGCCATGGCATCTGCCATCGCCTCTATGCCTAACAATCCTACGTCTTCTATTCGTAAGTTTTCTATATATTACATATTAGCTGTTGCCAGCGACTTCGTCTGCAAAGAATTCGTTTATCGCTATCCCGCGGGAATTACGCAATTTTCCGGGATAAAAAATAGCCTATGTGCTATTCCAGACTTTTCTCTATCTATGTGCCGAATTTCATCCAGATCCGTTGGGCCGTTCTGGCGTGATTGAGTAACAAACAAACATCCATCCATCCATCTATCCATCCATCCATACTTTCGCATTTATAATATTAGTTAGATTAATAAGTTTGTAGTTTGTGAAAGTATCACGACTCCTGAAGATCATTGTTACCAGAACAGCTTGCATCCTGAGAGACCGCTGGCTTTTTTATTTGCTTTCGCATAGGATAACTACATTACCTGCACAAGCTTGTAACTAATTATCATTATCATCTCCAGCTTTATATACATCCCCCTGCTGGGCACAGGCCTCCACTCAGAATATGAGGATTTGGGTTAAAGTTACCACGCGGGCCCAGTGCTGATTGGGAACTTCTTACACACCATTGAATTACTTTGCAGTAGGTTACAGGTTTCCTCATGATATTTTCCTGTACCGAGAAGCTCATGGTGGTTTTCAAAAATTCACGCGTGGCACATAAATTCCGAAAAACTAAGAGGTGCGAGCCTGGGATTTGAACCCATGACCCTCTGCTTGAGAGGCCATAGGTCAAACCACTAGCATGTATTTTTAACCGACTTAAAAAAAGGAGGAGGTTCTCAATTAAGTTTGGTATGCCAAAATAAAGCTTCAAATATTTTTTTCAAAAGAACGGCAAGTGTAAAAAAATATCTATCTACAACAGTGAGCTAAGTACATTATAAGTCTACTATCGATAAAAAATATTATTTGGACCCCTTCATAAAACTTAAAGTTCCCAATTAAAGAGTTGAAATCATGTATACTACAAATACTTGCATTCACAACTTAACTAAAATATCGTGGGGCAACTTACACCTCCTGTAGGTAGATAAATAAATTTACGAGTGTGTTATATACATATGCATGTGCTTGCCTCAACTAGGATTCCGAATCCTGCGCCAATTACTAGACGTTGAAAAATATTTTTTTCATTCACATTAAGTCTAAATCCAATCCAGTAGAGTTCATTTTGCAACAAAAAAGAATAACAACATAACATGTGTTGTTCAGGAGCAAAACCATTATTTATACATCTGTCATGTTCTGCCTTTTATCTTTCAGTTACTTCACGTATGCAGTTCTAATTTAAATAAAGCCCATGAGGTCTTAGAACGACATAAACCCATAAGAGTGAGTGAGACGGGAAGACAAACCCGAATGTCGTTTTAGGAGCTCAAGGACTGTACTGTATAGTAGATTGTCAATAATTGTGCTTTCGACGTTAAGTTCAAAATATATTACTGGATCTTATTACTGTTTCAAATACAAGTTACATTACAACCAACGATTGCTAAGATTTGAGAGTATGAGTAAACTGTCGATGAGAGGGTTTGATAACAGCGGTTTCCCTAGAGACTGTAACTTATTAAATAACACTTCCACTTGTTTTTACTATTTATTCAGCGAATAATAGAATGATGTGGCAGCCATTCAGATACCGGAATTTGTCCTGAAAGTGTTTATTTTTCTCTATAGGTACTCGTAATCGGAACACTTGCAGCAAAAATACTGCGTATCCGTATCTAAAATTGCAGTTGTTAAATTTACTTTTATTCATAACAAGCTTTTCCCCGCGACTTCGTCCAGGCAGGATTAATATTTGTGAGCTTTGCGACTTCGTTAGCCTTTTATACACTCATGGGTTCAAATATTAAGTGCAGTAGTTATTTCCAACTCAGTCCTTTTGTCATGTGGGAAATTAGAAAAATCCCTTAGAGCAATCATGTGATTCTTAAGGAAAATGTCTAGGTATTACTAAATATTCAGTCCTTATTTTTGGGAATTTCACAAAATCCTGAAATTAGTTTTCAAAAGTCATAGTTATATACCTACTTACTGGTATGTAAAATATAAAGACTCAAGTAATTATAGTTACGGAGTAATAATATTTTTTTATAAATTTCAAAGTAATAATATACGGGAATTTAAAAAAATACTGAAATATTTTTTTGTAGTTATAATTCCCTACTTGCATGCTAAATTTCTAGAATAGTAATTATAGATACGGGGGCAGTGCCCCTTCGCAGCGAATACATAAAACCCATTTGGTCTCTATGTATACCGTGGAAGTTTCACAAAATACCCTTTTAGTACACTTCTATTAATACTCGACGGAATATGTCTGCCAAATTTCAAATCTGTAGCTTTATTATTGGTTTAAGCTAGGGGTTCCCAAACTTTTCTTCGTCGGGAACTCTGGAACCACTTTTCTTTTATTCTTGTTAGCAGGGACCAGTATGTAGGTACCTAAATATATAAAAGAAGAAACTGACTGACTGACTGACTGACTGACATATCAGCGCACAGCCCAAACCGCTGGTTCTAGAGATTCCAAATTTGGCACGTAGGTTCCTTATAAGGTCTAGGGGTGCACTAAGAAAGGATTTTTCAAAATTCGACCCCTAAAGGGGTTAAATGGGGGTCCAAAGTTTGTATGGGGAAACAAGATTAGTTAGACTATTTTACTCAAAACTTCACAGGAGTATTTCTAACGATAAATAAGTAAACACCTGTTTCAGGTTTTTTGAAAATTCAACCCCTAAAAGGGGGATAGGGGGTGACAAAGTGTCGCTGATTACGAAAACAACAACACACATAGGCTACCAGACCTGACACACACACACACACACACACACACACACACACACACACACACATTTCCACGGGAACGGAAAAAAACGGGAGTTATTATATTTCATTCCGATTGACCCTATCTCAGTAACTATACCTACTTAATAAATATAGACTTCAAGTTTCGTACATAGATGATAACAAAACTAAGAAAATAATTTCAGGATTTTTGAAAATTCTCACAGAATAAGGCAAAAACGGGATTTATATATTCAGTCCAACGAAATTACTAGACTCTTCAAATTTGGCATAGAAGTAGGTGATTATAATAGTAAAAAACGGTTTTAAGGATTTTCGAAAATTCCAATAAAAAATTAAAATTACAACGGGATAAGGAAAAAACGGGATTTATATTCAGTTCTACGGGATTGATTTTTCGTTTTAATGATCGTAGAAAACTGCAATTTGGCCTTCAGGTTCCTTGGGCAGTATAGGGGAGCACTACAAGGGATTTCCCAAAATTTTGACGGACATGAACGGGAAAAAGTGGATTTTTTGTTATACTGCAGGTCGTAGAAAGTTGAAATTTGGCATGTAGGTTGCTTGGGGAGTGTAAGGAAGCATTAAGAGACAATTTTTCGAAATTCCCACGGGAACGGGAAAAACGGGACTTTTCGTTTTACTGTTTGTAGAAAGCTGAAATTCGACATGTACTTAGATTGCTTGGGGAGTGAGCATTTAGCGAGGACTTTCCAAAATTCCCACGGGAACGGGAAATAACGGGATTTTTTGTTTTACTGGTCGTAGAAAGCTGAAATTTGGCATGTAGGTTGCTTGATGAGTGTCGGGAAGCACTAAGAGACAAATATCCTGAAATTCCCACGGGAACGGGAAAAACGGGATTTTTCGTTTTACTGGTTGTAAAAAGCTGAAACTTGGCATGTAAGTTGCTTGAAGAGTGTAGAGAAGCTATAAGAGATAATTTTCCAAAATTTGAAAACGGGACTTTTCGTTTTACTGGTTGTAAAACGCTGAAATTGGGCATTTAGGTTGTTTGGAGAGTGTAGAGGAGCATTAAGAGAGGAATTTCCAAAATTCCCACGTGAACGGGAAAAACGCGATTTTTCGTTTTACTGGTCGTAGAAAGCTGAAATTTGGCAAGTGGGTTCCTTGGGGAGTGTAGGGAGCATTAAGAGAGAATTTCCTGAAATTCTTACGGGAACGGGAAAAAAGCGGGATTGAAATAGTCCTGGTATACGCGAGCGAAGCCGCGGGCCGCTTTTCACGGGGGGCTTCCTGCCAACAAACTGCTATGCAGTTTGGCAGAGGTATATGTATTTTGTACTTCTTTTATATTCTATATGAGTCAAATAAATTGAAAAAAAAAGCTATTTGTCAATAAATGAGTACGCGGACGAAGTCGCGGGAAAAAGCTAGTACTTAATAAAAATAAACTGTAACAATCAAACTGAAACTTTAATTAAAAACTCATAAGAAATCATTCGCGCTCCATTTTTTGGCTTCTGCGGACCACTGGTTGGGAAGTTGGGATATTGCCCCTGCGGCAGGCGTGTGAGTAGCCGGCTTAAGGTAACAACTGACAAACAACGCACAGCCTAAAGCCGGCTACGCACACACCTGCCGAAGGGGCAATACCGGTCGCACGGCGGTCGGGGCAATTTCGGCTGTTCTAAAAATTGCCCCTGCTTGCCTATACACATCACAATTAAGGAGGCAATACTGGTCCTGCTTCCAATATTGCCCCTGCGGCTGGTGTGTGAGTAGCCGGCTTTACTATTTTATATGTAAGTATAGGGTAGTTCTCTCTCTCTCTCCAGCCTATATACGTCCACTGCTGGGCACAGGCCTCCTCTCAGAATGAGAGGGCTTGGGCTATAGTTCCCACGCGGGCCCAGTGCGGATTGGGAACTTTACACACACCATTGAATTGCTTCGCAGTTGTGTGCAGGTTTCCTCACGATGTTTTCCTTCACTGAAAAGCTCATGGTAAATTTCAAATGAGATAGGGTAGTTACAGATCGGTTATAATTTGATTTGGTTTGTTGTAAGCCGAAGGCAAACGAACGCAGGCTTGAACTTGAAACTTAAGTACCGTTTATATGTAATTGGACATTTGGTTGTAGGTATGTACACACAGCATAGCTATTCGGTAAACACCTTTGCATGCACGCGCCGCTTTAAACCTGCTTACCGAATAGCTTTGCTGTGTGTACATTGTTCTTTCACTTGCATTTTTCGAGCCAAAGTCATGGCATAGTCATGTGTAATGTTTTCGTGTGGTGTAGAGGCGGCAGCTGCCCAGAGCTTGGCGAGCGTGCGCCGGCAACCGCAGCCCACACCGCCGCCCATCTACCAGGAGACTATCAAGGATTCTCCGCCGAGCTCGCCAAGTAACATACTCTCACTAATTAGGATTATATCTGCTGTGAAATTACTGCACAGAGTCATATTAAATCAACGTTTCAGAGTATGTTGTCAGAAAATATTTTGAAAGCGTTGAAATCTAACTGTATTCACATACCTACTGAATTTTGTTCTTTTCCAGGTTCAGAGAGACCGTTAAAGCCTAAGCTGGAATCAAAGTAAGTCTAACATCAAATTATTAATTCATACACTATCAGCTGCCAGATCATACGCTTTTTCAGGCGCAGAAAACTTGTTGATTGTTGTGTACATAGTTGTTAACTTATAGTTATAACACTTTTAAGTATTAAATCTGCACGGGATCAATGTGCACTATCTCAACCTCGAATGTAGCCCCTTGTAGCGGTTATGGACCACAGTGGGAAACGACTACCTCTACACGAAGATGTTCATTTCACGAAATTATCATATACGAGTAGGTACTTATCAATAATTTATCGTTTCAATCTGGTAAGGTCTCCTCCGCCCCGCTTACCGTCAGGCTACCCGCGGACGCCGCCACTTTTCAACGCTGACCGTTAGCAGTCAATTAGCAGGCGGCCCTTGGTGTTGAGTTACTTCCAGGTTACTTCCGTTTCGTGCTCGGGTTTGGTTTCCTCCTGGTTGATCGATATGGAACGATAATCATTAAAATTCATATAAAGTTTTGGCACAGTCTCTGTGAAAGACACGAAACTTGCTTTATGCCTTGCCGTGAGCTAATTATCAGTGAAAATTGTTACAAAACCGGTTGGAACAAGTTAATGCCAATATTGTGTGCATGGTGAGGTTAACAAGTGCGTCGTTACTTGTAGGTTGGCAGCGCCGCACATGTTGGGCAACGAGTTGAACCCGGAGAGCGGCGCGGCGGCGCGGCTGCAGGAGCAGCTGAGCGCGGAGCTGGCGGCGCACGCGGCCAGCGGCGCCGGCCTCGACCCGCTCGTGCCGCCGCCGCTCATCAACAAGGCCGCGCCGGTAACTACATTACCCACGAGATTGACTCAAACACCGGCGCAGCGGCGCAGCTTGTTCCACGAATGCTCTCTCTAATAGTTTTAACAATAGTTGGTTCTGTAACATATTAATTTACATATGTGTAACCACAGTTGGCTTCGAGATGGCATATGTGTTGCTGTTATTGATGTCTTTTACACGTGGTTGCAGAGTAGAGCGACAGTTGATTTTAGTTGGAGTAGTTCTTGTTCCAGGGCGGCGGCGGTGGGCGCGGCGGCTCTTCGGGCGCGCAGAGCCTCGACCAGCTGCTGGAGCGGCAGTGGGAACAGGGTTCGCAGTTCCTCATGGAGCAGGCGCAGCATTTCGACAGTTAGTACCACGTCACGTCTTTACTTGAAATAATAAGTGTAAGCTATTGCCCGCAGCTTCGCCTCGCGTGAATCATTATACCTCTGAGATCTGTTGGCAAGTTTACCTACGTCCGATGACTCAAGTTCCTTTGGCATCGTTGATAGCTAACTGAGTGCTTAAATAAAGCTTCTGGCCTTACTAACATAAATACATTACGAGATTTACAATTAATTATAGATGAGGATCATAACCTATAATGTCGGTAAAACTTCAACGGATTTGAGAAGAATACACATTCCTAACACATTACACTTACAACCTTGCGCACGTCCTCTGCATGCTGATATGCATGCATACCATTACGTGTATAATTTCACGTTAAAAACCTTCAAGCACTCACAAACAGCCTGCAAAATGTTTCGACGGTGGTGTGTATTGACATCGCGTGCTCGTATGCAGATTGCGAGTCAACCAATTAGCATATTTATATTTATGGCACACACGCCGAGCTAGGTTTTTGTTCCAAGCTTACCGGCCTGTGAGCTGTGAGAGAATACTGTTAATATTGTAATGTTGTCGAGCAGTTGCGTCGCTGCTGTCGTGCCTGCATCAGCTGCGGACGGAGAACGTGCGGCTGGAGGAGCACGTGGGCAGCCTGCTGCAGCGGCGCGACCACCTGCTCGCCGTCAACGCGCGCCTCGCCATCCCGCTCACCGCCGGTCAGTGCACACCGTCACACAAGCCCGGCTAGCACGACAGCGCACAAGAGTCGCGTCGCGCGCGATATAGATTACCCGTCCCTTTCTAGAAGGAACAGTAAGAAAAAAACGCAATCTGTCGTGCTAGACGTGCAGCGCCACACAATAGGGTGCGGCTAGATCGTACCAGTTGCGTTACATAGACGCGACAGGTCGATTGTTTAAAAAAATGTAATTTTGTATTTTCGCAAGGACTTCACCTTTAGTAAAGTAACGAATTTTAAATTGAGGATGCACTACAGTGCGCGTGTTTTAAGGCTACCTACCTTTCGTAATTTTAATGCAGAATTTTTAGGGCTCCAGATTTAAGATAAGGTTTATATCATAAACTTTTTTTATGATAATATTTTTTTCCTGACATGTAATTGTTTCATTATGGTTTTATATTTTCTAGATACCGATTTTTAAAAAGTGGTTTTCAATAAAAAACATGTAAAAATTGTTTACCTTCTAATGCAAAAAACGAAGTATTGGTACTTCAAAGTTGTCCCATATAAGTATGAAAAAAAAACTGCCCCTAAGGATTCATATTAAGGATTATTATTTTACCAACTTAAACTTTCTAATTGTCGTTTTTTTTTAAGATTTAGCTAGCCGTCTCAACTTTCAACTGTAATTTGTTATTTAAAATGTAATTATTTATCAGTGTCGACGGGCCCCCCGGAGCCGAGCCGCTGCCCGCGCGAGAACGGTGCGCAGCCGCGCGCGCCGCCCGGCCCGTCGCGCCCCGCGGAGACCGTCACCTCCGACCGCTCCCACCAGGTATAACACATCATCTTACTTTGACACCTAAAGAGAGCTTTGTAGTTGTATTTTTGGACGCATCTGGCAATGTTAAAACCCCGACTAAATTGTCTGGCTTATTTTTTTTTATTCTTTAAACATTAAACTACAACACATAAGAATTGCGTATTGCCTCAAAAATATTTTTGGAAAGAAAAAAAATTTGGAGTTGATTTAGCCCCGCTACTCACTAGCCAGGTCTGCAGTTCTGTGTTGGGGTATAATATGAGAGCTATATGACAAGTTTTCAGCTTGCCTCAAATACTTACTCAAAAACTGGTGACAGCTCTTCTATTATTAATTTTGGCTCCATCCCAATCGCCTTCGTTAAGCAATAAAAAAACTGGTTTGTCTATGGTTTTGTCTATACGTCAACGTCATAAATCTATGAATGTGTGTGTGAAGTCAACGTCAACCAACGTCCATGTGTTCGAATCGTTCTGTCCGTTGGTGTTGTTATTGTTTTCCGTGTTTTTGCTTTTCTCGTTTGACCCGCCACATCTTTCCCGACTCCTACTTACATTAAAGTGGTCTTCGCAACAATACATCGTGTAAACTTTAAAATATTCCACATTAGCTTGCGTACATCATTCCTTCCGCAACTCTTCTCTGATTTTCACAATAATTCTGTTGGGGCTTTTGTTCGAGTTGCATCCCGGCACAAAACATTTTTTATAAATATCCAATGTGTACAGTCACCAGCATAAATATATGACGGTGAACAGGGCTGCAAAAATAAATGATTATCTATTGGGCTCAATAGCTTATGACGACACTACCGCGGTAAAAATAAGTGATGCTCTATAGGCGGAAAAAACATCGTCGCACTCTTATCAGCAAAAATATCAATTTGCAGTAAAAGCATATCATCGGATGATAGGTGGGCCGCATAAATATCAATTTGCTGTGAAAGTATAATCATCGGATGATACGCGGGCCGCATATATATCTGACACGTAAAAGTCAACTCTTAGTTGTTGATTTGCAAAACCGAACCATCCCTGGCTAACATAGAGACGTAAATTGTATGAAATGATTTGACAATTCACGAGAACAGTGCAGACTTGTCATTGCATACGTCTGTTTCACATTTTATTCTATCACATATTTGACGGATTCAGATTCCTAAATTACAAAATTACCTATATAGGAATCGATGACCTGGGAAGGGGTGTGAACTTTAATAGTATTTTATGCAACTGCTATTCTAAGTGAAACTTTATGACAATGTGCGAGTTGGTTGGGTAGCGATCATGAGCCAATTTTACAACATTTTAAACAGCACTTTTTCTACAATTACTTTTTAATTATCATCATCATCGTCATCATTGACGGCTGAATGGCGTTTAAATTACTTTTAAATGAAAAATATCAAAAACAATATTTATGTATGATTATTTATTTTATACAAATTGCTGAGATAAAACATCGTAGCCCTTATTAACGCGCAGTTACGCTCATATTTATATTTTGCGTTAAAATGTCATTCGCCATGTTGGATCCAAAAAAATATTCTCGTGTCAATTATGTCAAATTATGTCCAGCATCTTGGATCCTAAACAGCAAATGTCAGTGAACAAAATACATTTTCCTTGCTACTCCGTTACTACACGTGCAAGTAAGCCAAGCTTGTGCGAAATATACGTCTTTTGGGGTTTCCTGTCAAAACGTATATATTTCGCACAGGTTTTGGCTGTCTTACTCGTGTAGTAGCGGAGTAGCAAAGAAAATGGTTTTTGTTCATTGAAATGGACCTTCGAAAAGTAACGGCGGCGGATTCAATAAAATAGTGAATGCCAATTTATCGGGAGAAGGTTCTTAGAACAAAAATTGAAAAAAAAAGAAAAATCTGGAACAGGGGTAAAGCCACGGGCAACAGCTATTGGTATGAATTTAGCTTGTTTTCTTGCTAAGTTGATAAGACGAAATTGATAGTTGTTTTTATTTTGTCCTGAACGCCTGAATGATTTTTGATTAAAGCATGTCCGAATTATTAAACTAAATTCTAACTCCGCATAAAATAATAAGCCCATTTTTTGTAAGGTGCTGATAACGTTAATATACCACATTTTTTATAACACTATGTATGGAAGTTTATAATATTGTTCGTAATATAAAAACTTTTTAGTTAACCTAAAATGATACTGGCCACTAATTATTCACACATCATAAAGTTTTTAAAATTATATTATTGACATATTCGCGATTGGAACAATGTGAGACAGACGTATGCAATGACAAGTCTGCACCGTTCTCGTGCATTGTCAAATCATTTCATACAATTTACGTCTCTATGTTAGCCAGGGATGGTTCGGTTTTGCAAATCAACAACAAAGAGTTGACTTTTACGTGTCAGATATATATGCGGCCCGTGTATCATCCGATGATTATACTTTCACAGCAAATTGATATTTATGCGGCCCTCCTATCATCCGATGATATGCTTTCACTGCAAATTGATATTTTTGCTGATAAGGGTGCGACGATGTTTTTTCCGCCTATAGAGCATCACTTATTTTTACCGCGGTAGTGTCGTCATAAGCTATTGAGTCCAATAGATAATCATTTAATTTTGCAGCCCTGTTCACCGTCATATATTTATGCTGGTGACTGTAGTACAGTTTTATACTTTGAATTTGATTTTATTTCTAACGTTTTTAGAGTAGGAATGTAATGACGATGTAGATATGACGGCTGACAGTTACCGTAGCTAAACTTTTTTTTTTTCATTTATATGGCAAACATTTGCCAGATTCTGCTAAAAGACCGGGACGTTAGGTCAAAGGTCAAAAGTACTTTTATAAAAATATCTGCAATTGTAAAGTATTTTTGAAATGATACAAAATAAATCGGATGATTGATCGTTTTCCTCCAAATGGTTTTCGAATTGGAGCATACTAAAATAAATGAACAATGCCAATTGTACGGTGGTACGGGAGCCTTCACGTACGAGTCCGACTCGCACTTAGCCTGTGTTCTGATTAGCTGAAGTAATGAAAACTTTCATAAAATTATAGCGATCAAGTGAAGAAAGTTTCAAGAATTGTATGATTTCAGCGTCCTATAGAACAAATTGGAAGCGCCCAGACGTTCGATGCTAATGTCGAAAAGGGCTTGTTACAGCTGATGATGCGCGAAATGCAGCAAAAGCCTAGCTGAAAGCAACCTAGCGGCGGCGGCGATGGTGGAGGCGGCGGCGGCGGCGAGCCCGCCGAGCAGCCCTCCAGCGCCGAGCCGGCGGCGGCGGGGGCGGCGGCGGCGGGGGGCGCGTGCGACGCCGACGCGCTGCGCACCGTGCAGACCTACATCATGCTGGAGCAGCGGCGCCGCGCCGACTTCTCCATCGACGCCATACTCAAGTTCGACCACTAGACGCCGAGCAGACTCCGCGCCGGTACTCGTCTACTCGCCGACTGTGATCGATCGCCGATTAGTAGCGTTTCACTTCTTAGTTTCCGGTTACTTGTTCGGACTGCGGTTTGCCAGATGTGGACAATTGCAAGCATCACGCGTCACATTTTATTCATGCCGATATTGACATAGAACATAGGATTCAGTCTGTTACATTTCTCAATAGACGATCGTTATTTGTGGCACCATGGGAGCGTTAAATATTATTCCTGCAGTAGTGCGAAACTGTGAACTCGAAGTGCTGCCAGTCTTTAAGCTCTCAGAAAACGTTACGTGCCCTCGCAGCCCCATTTTGCAGGAGCTTCAGCATGATCAATACTCCTCACGAGGTGGATTGCGCAAGAGTGTTGATTAGAACTTTAATTGCGAATGTGCTAGCAAGACGAGCCTGTGGTGTTAAGTAATCAGTCAAGCAGACACAAACAATCATTGCGTCTTAATCATAATCAATGTTTTAAATGTATGTTATGTACAATGTACGCTGATGGAGCGACGAAGATATGATAATAAGCGTTAAACAATTCGCTAGCCTAAATTCTGATGTATCAACTGGTTGAAACTTAACGCTGACACATTATTTGTAAATATTTATCAACCGGTTGCGTAGAAATGGGTACGCATCAGAATGCATTGTACGTTTCTTTAAAGATGTAACGAAAAATATAAACGAAATTATTTTTAAGCACGCTTTGAACGTTTAAATGTTTACAAGATTATGTGTACAGAACTCCCCTTCTAATATTGTAATAATCGATTTCAGCAAATATGGATGTCAATTGGTAAATGTTTAGTGTTATAATTGGCCTTGTACTCAATGTTCAGTGTTGTTTCCAGTGTTCTATAACATATCAATATCATACAGATTTAAGTCTATGTTTAATGTGATGAATTTTATCAATTCACGTATAAATAGTTGGATCGTAAGTACTATAACGTTTTCAGTGTTAAGGCTCTAAGGCGGGAGGTGAATTAGTTACTTTACACTTAGTAAAAAAATACTGCTTAGACGTGCGCCGCCATACCATCCCCTTGTGCTGAAAACGCCATCAATTTTATTATTTGTCAACCCAAAGTGAGCCTAACTTGAGCTCGAGCAGTTTCTGCCTGGCCCGCGCTACATGTTTGGCGTACAATTATGGTCTACGGGCTTAATTTAATGTGACGTTCTGTTTCAGTGAAACATAATTACAAAACGTGACGGAAAATCTTAACTTCGATCAGTAACTTCTAGCAACACCTTTTCACCTTAAAGTCCGCAACATTTTCACTTGCTTATCATCATTCCTCAAAACCATCAAATATGTCTAACCCGTTCACATCACTGCACATGTTTTACCGAACGGTATACCTGCCGGCACGTAAGTCTAGTGATGACTAGTCACGTGGAGGGGATCTGCGCACCCACGGATACCGTATTTTATACTTCTGCGCATACAAGCTCATCGCTAGACTTACGTGGTGGCACTTATATGTGTTACGGGAGGCCTTGAGACCAAAAAGCTTGCAATTTCTTTGTTTTCCAAAAACTTAAATCTACTGGTGTCTTGTAGGTACGTAATACCAATGTTTTCTATGTACGAGTATTGCTTGGTCAAGACGTCTGTTATAAGTGAGACACTAATCTACTTCAATACATTTCTGGCAAACAATACATTTTACATATAGCTGTCTTAAAGCCTCTTTTATTATCAACAAGTACACAAACTTGCAAAAACTTTAAGCGAAAAGTCTGTAACTGCATGTTTGGGAAGCATGCCTTTTCAGTCTCGCTTAATCTTTTGTTGTGTACCTTGAGCACCTTGGAGCCTACGCAGGAACCTCTATGATTTGGTCCTGTGGGAACATAGTTTCACAGAATACTTGCTCATGCATGCCTTTCAAATATGTAGGTAAGAACTGTAATTTCTTTAAATTTACACAACTCGAGAAGGTGAAAAACGCATCGTGGTTAAATATAGGATTAATATTGTATACAAGTGCGACTTCAGCATAGACGGTGCTGCCGCTGTCATGTGTTTCTTCATCATTTTGCGTTATGTAATTGACTCATCATTTTTATATGTGCAAGGTACGGTCGAAAAAATTTAATCGTGCCCTACCGTAGAACGTTCTCATAGTTAACGTCACGATGGCTTTCAGTCTCAATTAAATTTCACTAACATTTACATTTACTGTGAAGAGGTTACACAGTGGGCCAGGAATCAATTTATTCAATAGCACCTTGAAATAAATATCTTAACAGTTACGGAATACATCTCTGCGACCTCTTTCAAAATGTTGGCGATCACATTTGTCACAACAAATAATTGTAAGTAAGTATGTTTTATTCAAAGCAGTCTTTCTTATTGTTTAATATAGGTTATGGGCATTTTTAAATTTTTGTTTCGAATTTTACGTTAAAACTGGTTTGATTCAAAACAAAACATTCGTCGTATTTTACATAAATAAAAACTAAGTTTACTCGGCGTGAGTGTACCTGTAGCCTGTAACTAAGAACGGCAACGGTATTATATTATTATTAGATATTACTTATTGAATGTGACATTGATGTTATCAATAAAATAGGAATTAATTTCTGTTTTGACATTTCCTCCAATAACTAGCCAGATTTCTTTATTAATGGTTTATGCTTCGACACTATACCCGAAAAGATGTAAAACGTGATGATACGACGGAGCCGTCGTTGCCGTGCGTTTTCATCTCTCGGTACTAGTATTTGAATATTCTTAAGTGTGTTATTAAATTAAACGCCTCCTTCTACATAATGATCTCAACCTGCGTCAGAGTAAGACTAGGTTATCTTAATTAATTTACCTACGGTTTAATTTTACGTATGTTGTCATTTAAATGTTTCAATGAGATACGTTTCTGGCGTATTTTATACCGATTCAAATTGTTTTTCATCTGGGGAGTGTGGGATCAATTATGTTGACCCATTTACTGTGGTATGCATTATTTCGTATTGTTGTTAATTCTTAAGTTAAATGACGCGTCATGAATGTTTTCAGAATAAGATAGAGATGTCCTAATCTGATGTTAATGTAATTCGTTTCAATGCATTTAACGTTGAAGTAAGAAGAGCAGCCAATTACCAAACGTGCTAGTATATTAATTAATTATAAATAAATTTGTTTAGTAAAAGAGCCCTGACTGTTTCTTATCATAAATGATTAAAATTATTTAGATCGCAGCAAAAGAAAGAGTAACACTGGGGCATAGATTATCTAGCAGTACTACGCCCCTAGAGTAGTCAGATACCGTAAAAAAACGAGCAGCAGGCTAACAATTTAGCCAGTGTATTGTCCCTTTCTTTTTTTTGCTGTCCCATGCCTGTTCCTAAGTTAAATATAGGTGACCCACTTGCTCGTTTGCCTTCCTATTCACATAAAAAAAAAATATGGCAAAAAACCGAGTTTTCACACCTCTCATTCAGAAAAGTAACTTTTGCTCCCTGACGAGAGGGATCAAACTGTAACTACTGTTCCAGTAGGCTTATTGTCTAACTCGCTCGCAATCACCATCGCGTTCATTTTGACAGTTCATGTATGGGCTGACAGTTGGCATCGGAATCAGCTAGCTGTCACATTCATACAAGAACTGTCAAAACGAACACGATGGTGATCGCGAGCGAGTTAGACAATAAGCCTACAGGTTTGCTAAGTGTTTTTTTGCAAATGCAATTATTTAATAATAATTGTAAAACCACCCCCTTCTCTTTGATAGTCGTTCGCTAATAATATTTAGTTTTTTTTTTTTAAGTTTCTTAATGCTCGGTGTGAAAAGTTGTATGAGCCACTCGGGAGAAAAATTATTTTCATCTTGGGCGTCAACCCCTGAATCCCTCATTACGCTTAGGATTTTACTATAGAATCCTTCGCTGCATTCTGGATCAAAGTTATAATGACGAAATCGTTAATTTTTATTTATGTTTACTGCTTCCAATCGATGTCTTCATTTCATCGATCGCCTTTGCGTCTACATGCCAAACGTTCACCGCATATGGACATTATCGATTTTAAAACGATCAAAATAGCCCCAAAATTTTCAGTCACCCCGGTTAACGGTAGGTACTCTTTTCATTTACGAATGTCAGCAGGGACCCGATTTTTGAAAGCACGTGTGAAAATACCACTCGAAAGTGGTGAAAAATTGTGCTGAATTTAAAATACGAGTAGCTTAGATGATATTTACGGCTCTCATTAACCATGTGGACTAGTCAAAAATTTGATTAGAGCCGTAGTTTTGAAGATATAAACAGATTTATACCACTTTCGAGTGATGTGCTTTCAAAAATCGGGGCCCAGGGCTTTTCAGGCTCACTATGCTATGTGTAAGAAAAAATGTATTTTTTATTTGTACGTCATGCAAGTCACTCAGACTGCATGCAAAGTTTCTATAGTTAAAAAAGTGACTAAAAAAAGTGAGACCCTTACATCTCAAATTTATTATGATGCTTTGATTTGATTTTAAAATCATATGTCATTGTACAATGGATAGATAGGTACATACGACACGAACGGCGGCGGTGAGCGAGCGAACGAGACACGAGAGCATTGAATAAGTAAGAACATAGTAGAACGGAATCTCCCGCTCCGGCCGGACTCAAGGTCACGATTTACAGTACTTGTTAAACAAGCGGCTCAGTCAGGCTGCCACGGCCGGCGTCGCCGCACGCGCCTTTGGCATTTTTGCGCATTCCGTCCCGTAGGTACTCATCTTGGAAACAATAATTACAATGGTGTCAAGTTATTGTGGTGTATTTGGGTGTATGAATAATGCAAAAACGATATATACCGAAACTCACCCAAGCACCCAACTGAATAAACTACTACTAGTTTTACGTGAGCCTGTATGTATTTTCCTGTATGAAATTTAACTGTCAGCATGTTCATATTTTCAAACAAAATACAGAGAACCATTAAAACTATAGGCTCAGAAATATGAAATGTTGTCAATTCCTTCGGGAGTAAAATATCTATAATTCCCGCGGGAGGTAAATCAGGTAGGTACTACGGCTCTAAGATACGCCTGCGTGTAATAACACCGTTTCAGGGTGCGACCACACCGCCGCTTAAAAAACGGTGACGTTACGGAATCGCAACAAAAGGGTGCGACCACACCGCCTCTTAAAAAACGGTGACGTTACTGAATGGCAACAAAATGTATGAAGAAACGGTGAGAAAACGTGATGCATACGACACGTCATTGCGTATACGCGGCGGTTTGGTCGCACCCAAATGTATGAAGAAACGGTGAGAAAACGTGACGCATACGACACGTCACTGCGTAGGTATACGCGGCGGTTTGGTCGCACCCTAAGAGCAAGTGTGATTAAAACACGAAGCATGTTGCCTCTATGTTCATATATTGTGTCTTGATTGTATCTCTTAGCTTTAAATGGAAAACAGACTTAATGAGATAATATTTTGTCTTTATCTATAATGTTATCAATCCACTCACATAAATCTAGGGATTGCATAATGTTATATACGATATTAAGCTTGTCTTATTTAATTGTGGGTTCTGGTAATTTTCTTAATCCAAATCACCTAAAAAGTAAATAAAAAATGACAGTAATAAAGTAAAAATATTATATTGACCACTTTTCTACAGAAATAGGAGACGGTTCAATTTCAAGATTAAGTTATAGAACTAGAGCCCACGACCAAAATTTTTGTCTCATAGCAATACGGCCAAAACCGCATCAAATCGATAGATACGATTATCCTGAACTCGAAAATACCAATATCAGACATTTTCCGCGTAGCGTTTGATCTGACCGAATTTTCAAAATTGTCAAAGAATTTTACCGAACTGCATCATAGCAATATGTCTGATTTGCAGACTGTAGTTGAATGATAGTTCTGAGATACCGGAAACATATTTTTCAGACGTTAGTGGTGTAGCGCAAACCCGTAAAATCACTTAAAAAAATTAAAAATGAGAAAAAAAATGTCTCATAGCAATACGTCTGAAAATCTTTTTTATTAGTAAATTTTGGTTATTTGATGCGAACAAAACAATTTTCAGACGGAAATGTGAACGCATTAAATTTTGAGACCGTTTTGAAAATGTTAACAAATTTTACCGATCGGTATCATAGCAATATGTCTGAAAATTGTTGGACATGATAAAATAAGTTGTCCACATGTGCAAAAAATTTATATCAGACAAATTAAGTGTAGCACCTTCTCTATCAGACAACTTTTCGATACTCAGATATCATTTAAAAATCGTATTGAGGCATCTTGAATTCTCTGTTACAAACCAATGAATACGTTGCGACCCTGAATTTATTAGATGATAATTAACAAAGAATTAAATTAAAAAAAACATTTAACAGACGCGTCGGCCAGGCGACTCCGAAACGTTATTTTTGTTTTTGGGAGTAAGTATATGCTACACTTAAAGTGTCTGAAAACAGGTTTTTGGTAATCCTGGCAGCAATACGAAAAGTTTAAAAAAAAATATCCGTATTGCTATGATACAGGTCGCTAAATTTGTTGACATTTTCAAAAATGCGCTCAGGCTATATGCTACGCGCAAAATGTCTGGAGACAAACTTTTTCGTAATACAATTATAAAATCTATGTACATTTTCACTATCAGACGTATTGCTATAATACCGACTGCCTTTTTTTTTGACACAGCAGAAATGGCCTCCCACGCAGTTGCTACACTTTCGACCGTTACTACACACCTAGTCGGGTTCAGAATCATATAATCTAACGATTTTATAGCGTTTTTGCCGTATTGCTATGAGACATGGTTTTGGTCGTGGGCTCTAGTTCTATTATTGATTCTTACACTTCCTTTCCTAGTTAGAACATAATAAAATTCTAAAAGTACCTACCTAGTTATCTAAAAAGATAAGTGGCTTATAAAAAAAAAACTTGTATCCTACTCAATACTAAAAAAAAAACAAATATTTATGTACTAGCCACCTATCTAAAGCAGAACGAATGTTTTTTATTGTTATCTAATGAGTAGGCTCACTCAACGATCCCTAGTTAATTTACTTATCACCTTTAATCGTATTGACTATATAAACTTATCATTATCACAATCATTTGGGCCCCACGGGTACTAGGTACCACTCATAATTGCAGTCGTTTTTTCGCGCGGTTATGTGGCTTTGTATTTAGTTCGTGTAGATAGCTTAATTTGTATCAAATAATGTGCAACTTGGCGTGCGGTATCACGACTCTAGTCCTCGGGGCCATCCTCGTATTTACTTCTTCCTTTGTAGGATTTGGCCTTATCGATGGGATTATCGAAAATGTGATCGCTGGCGTGAGTATTAATAAAATTATTTTTGCATGCATGCATTTAAAATACAGAATATATTACAGGTATAAGAATGCGTTTAATCTTACTTTACTTAGAAATTATTGTCGTCCGAAGGTATTTGTGTGAAGTCAGCCTTAAAAATGAATAGACGACGGGCTTTTTAAACTACTTAGGTACTTAAATGCAAGTCGATTAGATCGTCGCTATATTTAAAAGAAATGGGATATAAATTTCAATAGGGAGCGTTTCAAATGCATTTCTGGCAAACTCACAATTTAAAAAAACGGCTTTATACAGAATGAAAAAGTAATGTTTCATCTCTAGTTAGGTACCATGTAGCACTACCTAAATACAGTAGGATTTTTATAGTACGAGATTTTTCGTTCGGGTAAGATTGGAAATGCAATTAGTTAAGTTCTCCCTTTCCTACTCGTTATGTTATACAAACAATAGGTACGCATTTTTTTGAGTACTAATGAGGTACCTAAGTATTATGTAGTTTTTTTTCTGAAAATAATACTTTTCATTTTGATTTTTTAGGAAGTTGCTCTGCTTGACGGTACTTTACAAATGGAAAGATTTGAGACTATCCCGTTTCCGTTAAATTTTACAATTAGAGTTTTTAACATCACAAACACGAATGAAGTGCTGGCAGGTGGTGTTCCGATTGTTGAAGAAATAGGCCCTTATATTTACAGGTGAGTTTAAACGGAACTTTCTGATGGTGATGCATAATTAGGAGTACTTTAGTGCAGGAAAAAGAATCTGCCTTATTGCTTTTCAGCCGTCAATGGTCGACAACAGACACTGATCAACACATAGTCTAGTCTCGTCTCGCACTGAAGCAGATGCTTAAAAGTATTCATTATTCGTTAAGTACGAGTATTATCCAGATTGTGTTTTGTAAACAAGGTGATGACTGATGAAATAACTACCTACCTGCTACGTCTTGTCATAACATAAACGTTTCGCTAGTTTTTCTCAGAATTTTTTAAGCTACCTAGGCTACCTACCTCATTTCAGTTCATATTCAGCGACCCCCCACACTGGGGAAAAACGAAAAAAAAACATCCTCACTTTAAAAGTAGTTAGGTATCATAAAAAATATTTATTCAAGATTTTATTTTACTACTTTGACGCCATAGTTAATAATGCCCATGCCTAATTACAGCTTTCTAGTATTAAGTATCTCTGAGCTAAGCCACGGACAGACAGACGGACGGACGGACATAGTGAAACTATAGGGTTCCTTGTTGACTACAGAACCCTAACGTGTGTGTACCCTCCTAAATTTGGGTATACTAACGCCAATAGGTAGCATACCTATCGTTTGTTTGCAATATCTTATTAAATTACCAATAAAATTGAAATTGTACCGTTACCTTTACAATCAGATTAGGTATGTCCAGTAAAAGTATGTCGTCTAAAAAAAAAACTAAATTGCTTTTGCTCCGATACAGCTCAAACCGTTATGTTCAGTGCGATGTACCCATTGACCTCTTACCAAATGTCAACGTTTATTTTAGTCTTAGTATACGTAGCTACAATTTTAATAATTACTTAATAGCTCTGTGTCTTTTCCCGTCACCGTTGTGGTTCGTGAAAGACGCAGTACGCCATGTCTGTACGTTACGTCGATTATTTAGTGTCACCAAATGATCAAAGTCTAAACTTAGCCTTAGTGTAAGTTATGTATTTGTATTTCTCGCAACAAAACCCTCGAAATCGTTCACGTTAATGCCTCAATTATCCACTATGGGCATCCTTCTAGCAAGGTACATAGATATCGACAACAAACTAGATTTGAGAACTTTATTGCGACTGAAACTTGCCCTACTTAGTCATTCTCATTTCCAATCCATTACATAATAACTATTGTAGATTGTCATAAATTTTTCAGGTTTAACCGAACTCGGACGGTCACAGACAAAGAGGACGACACCCTTGATTATCACATCACGGATCAGTTCGAGTATGACGCTGAAGGCTCCTTCCCGCATACTGAGGATGATATGCTAACTATCGCCAACGTTGCCTATCACGTGAGGACAGACAGCAGTTTTATACTATGTAGTCATGTGCAAATTCCACTTGATATTTTATTACAAGTATGCGTATGTAAGTAAAATGTTGCGCGGCGAAAAATATTGCTACTGTTTGGTTTTTAAAATCGGCAAAGGTAGGATGTATAAAAGAACGAAATCGTTAAATATGGATGTTGTACCTGTTTAATAAGTGGGTACATTTATTGTTTCGATGATACGATTCCTATTAAAAATCGAGACTAATCTTAAGGAGCTCATGTACTCTTCTTTAAATCGTGTACAAGACAGTTTCCTATGAAACGCACTCTCGCCTAAGCTTTTGCGGTAAACACGGTATATTTTTGGGTAGATCAACTTTTTTCTTGTCACTCGTTGCTATATGGTTACATTCTCCTAGGTCACTCTTAGAACCGTAAGTGAATGGGTTAAAATTTTGTAAAACGTGAGTTTTTCGGTAGTTCTAGGCCTCTTTTATAATTGGTAATCTACTAAGCATGTTAGTGTAAAGAGACACAACATTTCTTCTAACAAACTGTACTACTTTTGTCACCTAGCCGATGGAACAGAATAACAACAAGAAATTGTTGATCCGCCCTTTTAATGGAACAAAGTGATTCCTGACCCACTGTGGAACCCTTTCACAGAAAAGGCGTGTGACGGTTACTATGAGAACGTTCTACGGCGGTGAGTCAGGAATCAACTTGTTCGGAGATGGTACATGGCAAGTACGTAAAGAGTCAATACGTAGTTTTTGAAGATACCACTACGTACATAACTTTACATTTTATTGGCTAAATTACTTGCTACAAAACCCTTTCAATAAAAAAAGCACCTGCATGGCAGCCATACCATCGTATTTGTTTGAGAAAATATGCTTAATACCTACCTTAGATTATTTGGATAGCTACCTACATGCTTAAACACTTATCATAATACGTTTTAATACAATTTATGTTATCGGTTAAAGCTACTGATTGATTAACTGTTGTCAATAATGCTTACGCACGTGTTTGTATGGATTATTTATAGATGTACTTAGGTACTGCGCACTGTGCTGTATCTATTATCTAATAGTTGTACTGTACTACATGTCTACATGACTTTAACTTGCAAATAAATATAATATTTAATAACAAATATCCCAGTGTGCTTGTCTTAACACCACGCAGTTGACGGCCAAAGCAGATGAATAGTTGACCTACTGAAGATGTATTAAAGTTTCCAATGACTCGTTGACAATGTGGCTCTCTGTAAAAGGCCTCTTAAAATTGTTCAGGAATATCTCAGTAGGTGGTTGGGTTAGTTTTTTTTTTAAGTGAATAGGAAGGCAAACGAGCAAGTGGGACACCTGATGGTAAGCGATCACCACTGCCCATAGACACCGGAGGAATTGCAGATGCGTTGCCAACCTAGAGGACTTAGATGAAATGCCTCTTGTGCCCGTAATTTCCCCGGCTGTCTTACTCTCCACACCGGAACACAGTTCTCAGTTTGACTCATTAAGTCAAAGCCCTGGAAATTATTTTTAAGGATTTTTTTTTAATTATAGTTAACTAAGTATTTCCATATATATTGATCGATGTTCAAAGTGAACCACACCAAGAACAGAACTAAATTTAGAATTACAACTTTAAAAAAATACTTGTAGGGGTGTTTAGTCGAACTAACCCAAACATCACTTGAGATATTTCTGAATAAATCTGAAAGACCTTGTAGATAGGTGCCGAATAAAATCACGTTCTCACTATTATACCTATTAATGTATCTACACATAACTAGGCTACCGATTTGATTACTTACGCTGGTCAGGGAATAATCCGTCTGTCAAGATAGCATTATCTAATATCTACTTAAATAATACGGCCACTTTGGTATCACACAATTAAAATTTCGAAATAAACAGGTTAGCCAAGTACATGACTTACTATGACACACATATATGACTGTACAGTCACACATACGAGTATAGTAGATTGATAAACAAGGGTTGAAATTGACTCATTTCACCTGAGATATTTCTGGCGCGCGAACGAAGTGAGAGCGCCAATAGTTCGAGGGTGAAATGGGTAATTTCACCCGAGTTTGAACACTCTACTTTTCGAATATGACATATGAGGAAAGTAAAATACGGTATTATGACAAATTTCACTAACGTCGCACGGTCGCGCTTAATATTTGTTACGTTTGTCTTTCTTTTCCCGCTCATTTTTCTATTGCGAGATTTGCGCGCATTGCGATTTTCTTCTGCGCATCAATGGCTGCTGGCTAGTTTTTTTAAACTTCCAGACACGGAAGTCACTATTCAAATCATTGTCGTGTTATAATTTTAAGCTAAAAAATTACCGAACGTAATAATTCCTAATTCTCGTTAAAGTTCAGTGAAAAAAAAACATATTACATGGCTGTATACGTATTTCCATTGCTATGTAAGTAGGTACCTCATATGGATTAGCTATTAGGGTTGAGATATATACATATATATATTTCAAATTGCTTTCAACCCAAGGGTCGCAATGTGTCACTTTTATGCTAAGCGTCCACAGGCCCGCATCGCACGCATCGCTCATCGGCAATGCCGACACCGATGCTCCGAGAGGCAACTTTTGCGATGCGTGTCGATGACGTCATACGGAATGCCGACCAGTGGACGCAGTGTTACCGACCCTACCAGTAGATTTGCTGTTTTTACATTGATGCCCCTGTTTTCTGTTTAATTTCTTAATTTTACTGTTTTTCAATTATCGTTCAGCGCCACGTTTATTGCACTATAAAATAATTGTATGATTTTAAGAAGGAAAATGAGTGAAAATACTGCTTACAAACAAGTTATAATGATTCCTTTTCTGCTAACAAATACGCTGTAATTAACCATTGTCGAGCAGGGTGTGTGAAAAATATAAATATTTACGGGTAATTCCAAAAATAGTGGCACCTTAACCTGTCATTTAGTTTTTGAATAGAAACTATGCTCAATTAGTCGTTTTTTGAAAAACTAAAAATGTTCACAGGTATAAACCAATCAAATACACAAAGGCCAGGCCTTTTTTCTTAAGGCGAAGGGATAGGCAAATGACCTTGCCCGTTCGTGACGTGGCAAGCAGTCCGATCAACGCGACATCTGTCAAATAATCGACGCGTGAACTCGATGCGAATGGGCGCGTGCTGATGGATTGAAATATTGCACTGCGATGTTAGTAGATGGCGCTTGCTTTAGTTTTCCGATTGCCTACACAGACACAGCATAATGTTCAAATCAGATTTTGCAAAAATAATAAAAAAAATTAACATTTCGGCATTCGTAACGTGGCCTTTAAGGTCTTGTTACCTTGGGCTCTGTCTGCTCCGCAAGGAATAGAGACGTTATTTATGTATGTATGTATGTGATATAATACATGAGAAAGTTTGTGACGATGTGAGTGTGTATGTATGTTTGTTTCTTCTTCAAGCTACAACAACTGGACGGATTTGGATGAAATTTGGAACGAAGACAGTTGGTACCCTAGATTAAAACAGGCTACTTTTTATCCCAGAAAAATGCAGTTTCCGCGGGATAGTGATGAACGTCAGTCAAAGGTGTCCAGAGTCTGTTTAGAGTCGCAACGTAAATTATTATTGCAGAATAAAGTAAAACTTGAACGTGTGCGGGAAAGATACAGAATAAAGCATGGTTTTTCCAATGATTATCTTCAAAACCGATATCCGAGGGTCCGAGAGGTCCCCAAACATAAATCCGTTATCGAAAATGAAAAAGGTGGCCGCCATTTTGAATTCTTTAAGTTTTGGACCGATTATTTTCAAAATCGATATCTGAGAATCCGAGTGGTCGTCAAACACAAATCTGCTATCGAAAATGAAAAAACTGGCCGCCATTTTGAATTCTTTACTTTTTGAACCGATTGTTTTCAAATTCGATATCTGAGGATCTGAGTGGTCCACAAACATGAATCCGTTTTTAAAAATGAAAAAAGTAGCCGCCATTTTGAAAACTTTTGTTTTTCGACTGATTGTTTTCAAAATCGATATCTGACGATCCGAGTGATTCCCAAACACGTATCCGTTATATAAAATGAAAAAAGTGACCGCCATTTTGAAATCTCTAGTTTTTGAACCGATTGTTTTCAAAATCGATATCTGAGGGTCCGAGTGGTCCCCAAACATGAATCCGTTATCAAAAATGAAAAAAGTGCCCGCCATTTTGAAATCTTTAGTTTTTGGACCGATTATTTTCAAAATCGATATCTAAGGGTCCGAGTGGTCGTGAAACACAAATCTGCTATCAAAAATGAAAAAACTGGCCGCTATTTTGAAATCTTTAGTTTACCGACCGATTGATTTCAAAATCGATATCTGAGAATCCGAGTTGTCTCCAAACACGTATCCGTTATCAAAAATGACAAAAGCGGTCGCCATTTTGAAATCTTTAAGTTTTGGACCGATTATTTTCAAAATCGATATCTGAGAATCCGAGTGGTCGTCAAACACAAATCTGCTATCGAAAATGAAAAAACTGGCCGCCATTTTGAATTCTTTACTTTTTGAACCGATTGTTTTCAAATTCGATATCTGAGGGTCCGAGAGCTCCCCAAACATAAATCCGTTATCAAAAATGCAAAAAGTGGCCGCCATTTTGAAATCTTTAAGTTTTGGACCGATTATTTTCAAAATCGATATCTGAGAATCCGAGTGGTCGTCAAACACAATTCTGCTATCGAAAATGAAAAAACTGGCCGCCATTTTGAATTCTTTACTTTTTGAACCGATTGTTTTCAAATTCGATATCTGAGGATCCAGGTGGTCCCCAAACATGAATCCGTTTTTAAAAATAAAAAGTGGCCGCCATTTTGAAAACTTGTTTTCCGACCGATTGATTTCAAAATCGATATCTGAGGATCCGAGTTGTCTCCAAACACGTATACGTTATCAAAAATGACAAAAGTGGCCGCCATTTTGAAATGTTTAGTTTTCAGACCGATTATTAACCGATATCTGAGGGTCCGAGAGGTCCCCAAACATAAATCTGTTTTTAAAAATGAAAAAAGGGGCCGCCATTTTAAATTCTTTACTTTCTAGACCAATTGTTTTCAAAATCGATATCTGAGGATCCGAGTGGTCCCCAAACATGAATCCGTTTTTATAAATGAAAAAACTGGCCGCCATTTATCAACCCGTTATCAAAAATGGAAAAAGTGGCCGCCAGCTCAGATATCGATTTTGAAAACATTTGGTCCAAAAAGTACAGAATTCAAAATGGCGGCCAGTTATTTTTATTTTCGATAGCAGATTTGTGTTTGATGACCACTCGGACCCTCAGATATCGATTTTAAAAATAATCGATCCAAAATTTAAAGATTTCAAAATGGCGGCCACTTTTTTCATTTTTAAAAACAGATTTATGTTTGGGGACCTCTCGGACCCTCAGATATCGGTTTTGAAAATAATCGGTCCGAAAACTAAATATTTCAAAATGGCGGCCACTTTTGTCATTTTTGATAACGTATACGTGTTTGGAGACAACTCGGATCCTCAGATATCGATTTTGAAATCAATCGGTCGAAAAACTAAATATTTCAAAGTGTCGGCCAGTTTTTTCATTTTTGATAGCAGATTTGTGTTTCACGACCACTCAGACCCTTAGATATCGATTTTGAAAAAAATCGGACCAAAACTTTAAGATTTCAAAATGGCGCCCACATTTTTCATTTTTAAAAACGGATTCATGTTTGGGGACCTCTCGGACCCTCAGATATCGGTTTTGAAAATAATCGGCCCAAAACTTAAAGATTTCAAAATGGCGGCCACTTTTTTCATTTTTGATAATGGATTTATGTTTGGGGAGCTCTCGGACCCTCAGATATCGGTTTTGAAAATAATCGGTCCAAAAAACTAAGGATTTCAAAATAGCGGCCACTTTTGTCATTTTTGATAACGGATACGTGTTTGGAGACAACTCGGATTCTCAGATATTAATTTTGAAATCAATCGGTCGGTAAACTAAAGATTTCAAAATGGCGGCCAGTTTTTTCATTTATAAAAACGGATTCATCTTTGGGGACCACTCGGATCCTCAGATATCGATTTTGAAAACAATTGGTCTAGAAAGTAAAGAATTCAAAATGGTGGCCAGTTTTTTCATTTACGGTAGCAGATTTGTGTTTGACAACCACTCGGACCCTCAGATATCGATTTTGAAAATAATCGGCCCAAAACTTAAAGATTTCAAAATGGCGGCCACTTTTTTCATTTTTGATAACGGATTTATGTTTGGGGAGCTCTTGGACCCTCAGATATCGGTTTTGAAAATAATCGGTCCAAAGACTAAAGATTTCAAAATGGCGGCCACTTTTGTCATTTTTGATAACGGATACGTGTTTGGAGACAACTCGGATTCTCAGATATCGATTTTGAAATCAATCGGTCGGTAAACTAAAGATTTCAAAATGGCGGCCAGTTTTTTCATTTTTGATAGCAGATTTGTGTTTCACGACCACTCGAACCCTTAGATATCGATTTTGATAATATTCGGTCCAAAACTTAAAGATTTCAAAATGGCGGCCACTTTTTTAATTTTTAAAAACGGATTCATGTTTGGGGACCACTCGGATCCTCAGATATCGATTTTGAAAACAATTGGCCCAAAACTTAAAGATTTCAAAATGGTGGCCAGTTTTTTCATTTTCGATAGCAGAATTGTGTTTGACGACCACTCGGATTCTCAGATATCGATTTTGAAAATAATCGGTCCAAAACTTAAAGATTTCAAAATGGCGGCCACTTTTTGCATTTTTGATAACGGATTTATGTTTGGAGAGCTCTCGGACCCTCAGATATCGGTTTTGAAAATAATCGGTCCAAAAACTAAAGATTTCAAAATGGCGGCCACTTTTGTCATTTTTGATAACGGATACGTGTTTGGAGACAACTCGGATTCTCAGATATCGATTTTGAAATCAATCGGTCGGTAAACTAAAGATTTCAAAATGGCGGCCAGTTTTTTCATTTTTGATAGCAGATTTGTGTTTCACGACCACTCGAACCCTTAGATATCGATTTTGATAATATTCGGTCCAAAACTTAAAGATTTCAAAATGGCGGCCACTTTTTTAATTTTTAAAAACGGATTCATGTTTGGGGACCACTCGGATCCTCAGATATCGATTTTGAAAACAATTGGTCTAGAAAGTAAAGAATTCAAAATGGTGGCCAGTTTTTTCATTTTGGGTAGCAGATTTTTGTTTGACAACCACTCGGACCCTCAGATATCGATTTTGAAAATAATCGGCCCAAAACTTAAAGATTTCAAAATGGCGGCCACTTTTTTCATTTTTGATAACGGATTTATGTTTGGGGAGCTCTCGGACCCTCAGATATCGGCTTTGAAAATAATCGGTCCAAAAACTAAAGATTTCAAAATGGCGGCCACTTTTGTCATTTTTGATAACGTATACGTGTTTGGAGACCACTCGGATCCTCAGATATCGATTTTGAAAACAATTGGTCTAGAAAGTAAAGAATTCAAAATGGTGGCCAGTTTTTTCATTTTCGGTAGCAGATTTTTGTTTGACAACCACTCGAACCCTCAGATATCGATTTTGAAAATAATCGGCCCAAAACTTAAAGATTTCAAAATGGCGGCCACTTTTTTCATTTTTGATAACGGATTTATGTTTGGGGAGCTCTCGGACCCTCAGATATCGTTTTTGAAAATAATCGGTCCAAAAACTAAAGATTTCAAAATGGCGACCACTTTTGTCATTTTTGATAACGGATACGTGTTTGGAGACAACTCGGATTCTCAGATATCGATTTTGAAATCAATCGGTCGGTAAACTAAAGATTTCAAAATGGCGGCCAGTTTTTTCATTTTTGATAGCAGATTTGTGTTTCACGACCACTCGGACCCTTAGATATCGATTTTGAAAATATTCGGTCCAAAAAGTAAAGAATTCAAAATGGCGGCCAGTTTTTTCATTTTCGGTAGCAGATTTGTGTTTGACGACCACTCGGACCCTCAGATATCGATTTTGAAAATAATCGGCCCAAAACTTAAAGATTTCAAAATAGCGGCCACTTTTGTCATTTCTGATAAGGGGGCGTCCATAAATTACGTGAGGTGTTTTTTTTAATTTTCTGTCCCTCCCTCCCCCCCTCGTGAGATGTCGTGAGATTTTATTCAACCCCCTCCCCCATCCCCCAATCTCACGTGAGATTTTTCAAAATGTGGGTTTCTTACATAAACGCGTTGGATTGTTATTGTAAGTCGAAGTATCAATGAAATTATTTTCTTTCGAACGAATTAGCGAATGATCTTAATCGTATTACGATTACGCTTAAGATTAAATCTTAAGCATGTACAATCTGGATTAAATGGACCAAAATAGTATAATTTTTTTTTGCTTCAATCAGAAAAAAATTGCGTGATATTTGCCGAGACCCCCTCTCTCCAACGTAAGATTAGATGAGATTTGACTCGACCCCCTCCCCCACTTAAACACCTCACGTAGTTTATGGACGCCCCCTAACGGATACGTGTTTGGAGACAACTCGGATCCTCAGATATCGATTTTGAAATTAATCGGTCGAAAAACTAGATTTCAATATGGCGGTCTTTTTTATTTTGATAACGGATCCATGTTTGGGAACCACTTTGACCTTCAGATATCTTTTTTTTTTTCTTTCTAATGATAGACTATACATTGGAGTACTACTTGCCTCATTATCAAAATTTTTCATGCAGTAATTCCAACCAAAATCCTATTTCCCATGCTTGTTCGCTAAACAGCAAGTAAGTATCAAACCAACCTGCCACTAAGTTCCCAAAAAACTGATTGAAAATAATAACTTTTAACTTAATGTAGGTATTATACGTGCGAAGCGAACGAGTACGACTTTTTGAAGCACTGTTTCGCGCCTATTCTGTGACTCAAACAACATGCTTAGCCAAACCAATATGAAAAAACACGAAGCCAATATTGGCAACGTCGCGTCGCTTACGCACTGCCGCCACCGAGCGAACATGCAACGTTGCTTTTTCCTTATTATTTTCATACGTCTTATCCAAATTATTTTTTTATTTATTTATCTATTATTATTTTTTTATTTTTTTATGAACATTTTTGGTTTTGTCTTAATAATTTATTTCATTGTATTATCTTTTTAACATTTTTTTGGTTTCCGAATTTTTTTGTACATTGAAAAGCGCCTGATTGAATGTGCGGGCAAATATTGCGTTCGCCCTTTTCACAGGATCAGGGCAGTACTACTCTCTAAAGCCTTATTTGTTGGCTAATTGAAGCAAACGCACCGTGGAATTTTAATTATGAGTTACTAGAGTGACCTCGTCGAGATTGGTAGCAAACAGATTGGTTTCACCCGAGCAAACCGTGCACAAAATATTTTCGAGACTCTTAGAGCAAACGAATTTTTGTACTAACTACGACATTAAGGAATATGTTTTCACCGGTGAATTCTAATTCAAGACATGTTTTATAGAATGTGCAGTTTTCAAAACTCCAAATTGTGTATTATCGCCATAAAACATGCACAAAAACAACCAATTTATGAGCTTTTGCCTATCCCTTCGCCTTAAATTTAAATTGAACAATTTAATAAAAAAAATAGATTGTGCCAGTTTTTACTGTAACCTGCCTTGTCCAAACGCGACACTCTTCGAGTTTTGGTTCTTTACTTTATTCATTTACGATTCTAAGTTAAAAAAATACTATGCTATATGACAACAAGATTATAACGTTATTAAAAATATAGTGCACGGATTTTAAATATCATTTTTAAACAACAATATATGGGCCCGAAATTTGTCCAGCGATATTTTCACTGTTACCTGTGTGTTCACAGTACATGGTCTCACTCACACAGAGATAATCATTTGTAGACATAAATCGCGCCAAAACATTCCGTCAATATCCATCTAACCGCCTAGCTGAGCGTTTGCGGCCATTAGTCCGGTACGGGAACTAAATTGAACTCACAAAACTCACAAGTGCGCAATTTTTTGTAGACAGTTAGAATTTACTGAGTACTACAGGTAAAAAAAAAATATAACAGATTTTGACCTTGCGTTATTTAATATTTAAGTTTTTGTTAGTAAAGCGTGTAAATCCAAAGAAAAATTACACAAGTGTAATTTTTCTGTACTAGATTATTGCATTTAACTATAAGAACATCACCTGTAGTATTCTAACAGTTTCGTCAAGTGCTTACGTCAGCATAATTGGAATCCCAAAAAAAAAATATAAATCTCTAAAAAAAACTTACAAGTGAATGATGACTGCTGAAATGTATTCAAAACTGTCAAAAGTAACGATAGTTTTAAATTCTAACAGATTAGTTAATAGCTTATTTTTTTATCAACAGTGTAACTTTCAAAATGCTCTATTTTCCATAAAAAAAATCTCATAATTCTCAAGTCGGCTTATTTGATTCGGTTTTATAATAGTAATCTATAGGCAGAAATTCTAACTAATTCATCAATAGCTTTAGATTCTATTGTGTTTTTAGTTATATCCATAATTTAAATTCGCGCGCGACTCGCGCGAGCCACGCTCAGCCAATCACGTTACGAGCCGCGCTAATACAAGGTCGTGCTCGCGTTTGGTGTAAAAAATCTTAAGTAATTTGTTTTCGAATTATTCACATGCTTCACGCGGAGGGGATCTGCGCACCCACGGATACCGTAATTTATACATTCTGCGCATACAAGGTCATCGCTAGACTTACGTGCCGGCACTTATACCTAAGCTAAGGCCGTAAGGATGAGCGTAGAAAATGTACACAGTTTATACACAGTATGTAATATATAATGTGTACTGGTTTTTCTGTTAACTTGCATATGTCGAAATAAATAAATAAATAGGCTTTCTATCCAGGAAAAATACCCTGATCCCGCGAAAACCACGATAAAGAAATACTGACTAAAGGAGAACTAAGTTGTGGACAGAATATATTACTAAGTATAATAATATATTTTAAAACGAAGTAGTAAGCCGCGTCTGTTTGTTTGTCTGAACGTGATAAAACTCAAAAACTACCGAACAAAAAAAGTCGAATTGAGAGCTGTCAGATGTCAATCGATATCAAAAAAATAACTTAAGGTACCCAATTTACAGTTACTTACAATCTAGAACCAGTTTTTTAATCAAATAAAGCAAATATCACCGAACCCAAGCTAGTTGAAAAGTACTATATTATTTATTTAACTAGAAATGGGACATATTTTGACTGGAACTCGTTTTATTGGCAACAAGCTATGTAGTACATTTTGCCTGAGAACGAAAATTTTAAATAAAGAATTCATAATTCAATAAAAACCAACTAGGTACTATGGTAACGGCACCAGAGTTGGACAAGGACCCAGTAATGGACAATGAGTCTTATTAAATAGAGAAACTAAGGGATATTCACGTGGAGCATTCACCAAGATGCAGAAACTTCTAGTTTCTAGTTTTTAGTTTAGTTTCTAGTTTCTTTTAGTTCGCCTTTGTGCATTTGTGTTTTCCTGTATTCATCTTTTTCATGTGTTTTATGTACAGTAAAGAGTTATATATACATACATACATACATACTTCTATGTGACAGGAACATTAATATCGGGCTCCGCGTTCGTTTTGCGCGTTGCTATATTTTCTCCATTCTTCTATACGGTGTTGCGGCTTGGACGCTGACCGATAGCATGTGTAAGAAGATAGAAGCCTTCGAAATGTGGGTGTATAGAAGAATGTTAAGGATATTCTGAAGAGACAAAGTTAGAAATGTGGTGGTGCTGCAGCGAATAGGGAAAAAGGTGGAGGTTCTCCTCTACAACAAAAGGAGAAAGCTGAAGTATTTGGGCCATATCATGCGGGGCTCAAAGTACGAGTTGTTACAGCTTATCTTGCAGGGTAAAATCTAACGTAGACGAAGCCCAGGAATAAGAAGAACATCTTGGCTTAAAAATCTGCGCCAGTGGTACAATAAAAGCACCCGATCTTTGTTCAGAGCTGTTGTGTAGAAGGTTCAAGGTTCGATAGAAGATGGCACCAGAAGAAGAAGAAAGGGATAGTCATTTATTTCTTTTACAACAGTCAATTTACAACCGCATGATTTTTAAAGTAAGAATGAAGTGTCCATTACTGGTGCTTGTCAGCTTAAAGTGTCCAACACTGGTGCCGTTACCTTAAAAAGTTTTAAATACAGTAAAATAGCAACAGTAAACTTTGATAACCTTTGATTTTTCGATTGGGCTGATCCCTTTTAAGTAACACATGGTTACTATTACTAAATTTAGTATTCATTAATTTTACTAGTACCTGTTACGATTACTCGTATTTATACATAAGGTCCTTGCAGGTCAGACCATGACTCCTAATCAACATTTAAATTTTTCATGTTCTTGGAAGTATTCATTCATAAAATGTGAATATTTCCAAAAACAGCATATAATATTACATCATATCAGTCTTTATTATGTTTTAGGCATAACTTAAATTTATATTGTAATATCTAAATAAATAAATAAATCTCTTATTCATTCATTTTACTAGTATGACGATTATTCGTATTTAAACAATAATTACAGTCAAGGGCATAAATATCGATACAGCCATCGCGACAATAATGTATACATCAACCTATTGTAAGTGACATAAAGGTGTATAGATGTTTTTGACGCCTTGGTAACGTACATATATTTATGCCCTTGACTGTACAGGTCAGACCATGAACTCCACATATTGATACCCTTATATGTGTTAGTTAAGGGATCAGCCCAATCGAAAAATCAAAGCTGTGCTTCCTGTGACAAGTGATACAAGTGCAAAATCGACGTTTTACACGAGAGCGAAAATAAGATTTAAAAAATTCTGATTTGTGAGTCAAGGGGGCTAGCATTTACCGAAGTACTTTTTTTATTCATAAAAATATATTCTATAAACGTGCATTTAGTGTTTTTCGGTAAAATTGTAAGTTCGAAGAAAATCGCGAATAACCTGTGAGTTGTACCTATAGAAATGTCTAATATGAGGAAATAATATGTGTTAGATGATACAGTTCCGATATATCATGGTGCACCCCTGGAACACCCATAATATCTCTTGGTGTAAGTAAGTACATGAACTCGTAAAATCCTATAACTCAGCGTTATAAATATGTTCCCAGTTCAATGTTGTTTAAAGTAAAACATAAAACTACTAACTAAAATTTTTTTGACAAAAAAAAATCAAATTGTTCTCGCATTGGTAGGTACAATGTTGAGTTGTACCTTGTACCCTGGTCTGGTTTTAGAAAAGTTGGTCAAAAGTGATATAATTGTAATTATATCAATATTTCCAGAAAAGTACCGAAAACTTCAATGTGCAAATAAATACAATTTCATTTATATCACAAAAGACGAAAGTAGCCTTTAGAAAAGAGGGTTACAACTTGATATACATCAATTTGCACGATTTTTTGCCGAAAAGCTGCTAGTTGTATCACTTTTCACAAAATTATCTCCGAAACTATACTTCATTTAATTTAGAATGAGAAACCACAATAACATTATATTGCAGCAAGCAAACAGTACAGTGCAATAGTTTGGCAGCCGCAAAATAACATTGTTTTAGTGCCACTTTATTTGCGTGGCGTCAATTGTTACTCTAGTACAAATCGTAAAGAGATTACAGTTCACGAGCCGCAATATAATGTTTTTGTGTTTTCTCATCCTAAATTAAATGAAATATATAGCACCTAGAAGTAGGTACAGTCACCATCAGATATATCGTAGCGGGCGAGGTCCTCAAATATTTCGGAGCAGCATTAAATTTCAATAAATTCGTTACACTAGATATGGTTAATAACATCGGAACACGCAATCCGTCATAAATATAAGAACAGCGACTTTTCAATAAATTCGGGACGTTCAATGAGCTAAAAATATCAGGAAGCACATATCGTCAAAGGTATCGAAACAGTCAGGCTGACCACAAATATCGGAACATATGTGGAAAATAAACCTTACGTATATAATAATAGATTCGAATTTCAAACAAAATATAATAAGGCTCAAACGTCATGCCAAATTGAAATATATGTCACCTATATAGTTTACGCGTCTGCATGCATAATTCACTGTGTTAGTAACATAAAACCTTTTTTGTTAATGTGTAAATTGTTACTGGCCACTAAATTGCCAAATACTTTTTTTACGAATAAAATTTCTCTTCTTCTGCTGTTATAAGTCAAAGCATGTAGTTCTATTTTATAAAACTAATTTCATTATAAACACACTGTAATTTAAACTGTTTGTCACAAAGTTAAGGTATATTTTCAAAAAATGTTCCGATCTTTATGGTCAGCCTGTCTGCATCGATACCTTTGACGATCTGTGACGTCCCGATTTTATTGAAAAGTCGCTGCTACTTTATTTATGACTAATTGCGTGTTCTGATGTTATTAACCTTAGAGTGTAACGAATTTATTGAAATTTAAGGCTGCTCCAAATTATTTGAGGACCTCGCCCGCTACGATATATCTGATGGCGACTGTACGTGAGATACACCAAAAAATATTATATCATACATGTTTTTTTCTGATTATTTCTATATAAAAATACAAAAGGGTTATAAGTCGAGTTACATCACTTGTCACAGGAGGCACAGAAAGGTTATCAAAGTTTACTGTTGTTACTTTACTGAATTTAAAACTTTTTAAGGTAACGGCACCAGTATTGGGCACTTTAAGCTGACAAGCAACAATAAAGGACACTTCATTTTTACTTTAAAAATCATGCCGGTTGTAAACTGACTGTTGTAAAATAAATAAATGACTATCCCTTATTTTCTATATAATAAGACTCACTGTCCATTACTGGGTCCTTGTCCAACACTGGTGCCGTAACTATAGTACTTAGTTGATTTTCATTGATTAATGAATACTTTATTTAAAATTTGCGTTCTCAGGCAAAATGTACTACATAGCTTGTTGTCAAAAAAACGAGTTCCAGTCAAAATATGTCCCATTTCTAGTTAAATAAATAATAATATTCAACCCTCTTTTTCGTCTATTTTTTTAGGTGATCCCACACTTACAAGGAACATTTACGTTAAAAGTAACTCTATCTAAGGAATCCCCCTAATATTTAATTATGAATTATAGTACTTTTCAACTAGCTTGAGTTCGGTGATATTTGCTTTATTTGATAAAAAAACTGGTTCAAGATTATAAGTAACTGTAATTGGGTACCTTAAGTTATTTTTTTGATATCGATTGACATCTGACAGCTATCAACTCGACGTTATTTGTTCGGTAGTTTTTGAGTTTTATCACGTTCAGACAAACAAACAGACGCGGCTTACTACTTCGTTTTAAAATATATACTTAGTAATATATTTTGTCCACAACTTAGTTCTCCTTTAGTCAGTATTTCTTTATCGTGGTTTTCGCGGGATCAGGGTATTTTTCCTGGATAGAAAGCCTATTTATTTATTTATTTATTTCGACATAATGCAAGTTAACAGAAAAACCAATACACTTACACATTATACATTACATAATGTGTATATACTGTGTACTATTTCCTATACTCTTCCCTACGGCTTTAGCTTAGGTACATACCAACTTTCATCGCAATCAGTTTAGTAGCTAAGCCGTAAAAATAATCAGACAGAATTACTTTCTTTTTTATTTATATACAAGAATGTGAATATTTCGAAAACAAAAATTACTTATAGATTTTTTACACCGAGCGCGGGCACGACCTTGTATTAGCGCGGCTCGTAACGTGATTGGCTGAGCGTGGCTCGCGCGAGTCGCGCGCGAATTTAAATTATGGATATAACTAAAAACACAATAGAATCTAAAGCTATTGATGAATTAGTTAGAATTTCTGCCTATAGATTACTATAATAAAACCGAATCAAATAAACCGACTTGAGAATTATGAGATTTTTTTTATGGAAAATAGAGCATTTTGAAAGTTACACTGTTGATAAAAAAATAAGCTATTAACTAATCTGTTAGAATTTAAAACTATCGTTACTTTTGACAGTTTTGAATACATTTCAGCAGTCATCATTCACTTGTAAGTTTTTTTTAGAGATTTATAATTTTTTTTCGGGGTTCCAATTATGCTGACGTAAGCACTTGACGAAACTGTTAGAATACTACAGGTGATGTTCTTATAGTTAAATGCAATAATCTAGTACAGAAAAATTACACTTGTGTAATTTTTCTTTGGATTTACACGCTTTATTAACAAAAACTTAAATATTAAATAACGCAAGGTCAAAATCTGTTATATTTTTTTTTTACCAGTAGTACTCAGTAAATTCTAACTGTCTACAAAAAATTGGGCACTTGTGAGTTTTGTGAGTTTACAGGGTAATTAACACGTTCCCGTACTGGCCTACATACGAATGTAGTTTTGTGGCGACAAGTGATCAAAGGCGGGAATCTGGAGTTTGTAACAGGTATGCTAACTTTAACTTGTCTAGATTATTTCACGAAATTGGTATGGAACGATTTTTACATATATATTTAAAATGTCCTATATACTCATATCTTGCCACAATGAGAATGCGGCATTCATATTATTAATGGTTTTTAAGTAATCGTATACCTACTTTTCACTGTAACCTGTGTCACTTTCACATGTAATCAATATACAGGTTAACGTGACAATAAGCAGGTTAAAGTGATAAATAATATTGAGTGGCATTTACGAATTCGTTATTCGGTTATCTTAGTACCTAAAGTTAACAATAACGTGGAAATAATAATTTGTGTTTGAGTCTTTATAATACATAATATTTATAAAAAATATACCTCAGGTCCAATTGCCTCAAGCAAATGTTAAAAGATGGTGATGTGATTCATAGGTCAAACGGATCTTCACTACTTAACTTACTGTCATTAACTTCTCTACTTCGTTCCAAACTTTTCAATTATTCATACCTTTTAAAAATTCACCCTATCATACCCTGCAGACTTTCCTAACTTAACTCTTTTCATGGCGTCCACAACTTCCATACCTATCTCATTTTCCTCACTTTTTTCAGTCATCTCTCCGGCATGAGCCGGTACTTGCACTGATTCTTCTACTCTTTCAAACAAGCTTTCAAAGTATTCCTTCCATCTCTTTAGCACACACTCTTCTCTTTTTACAACACTCCCATCTTAGCTTCTGATCTCACTCAGCCCCGACTCCTGAGGCTGTATTTTTGCCATGGGCTGCCTTTATAGATTTCCAAAACATCTTTATGTTACTTTGAAAATCATCACAAAGCCTCGTATCAAAATTGTCTTTATATTCTTCCTTCCTTCTGTCGCAAATCGTCTTTACTAAACCTTTCATTCTTTTGTATTCATCTTTCGCTCTACGCTTCTTCATCAGTTACTTTTTACATTCTTTGATTAGCCTTTTTGGCTAACCAATTCGCACCACCAGTTGCACTTCAGCATCCATCCATACGTTCCTCTCCTTTCTCCCTTTTCCTCTTTCGCACACCCCACACATATCAGTAGCAACACTCACAATTCCTTCCTTAAATGCCTCCCATACCTTTTCTACCTAACATCAATCAATCATCACATCAGCCGAAAGACGTCCACTGCTGGACATAGGCCTCCCCCAAGGCTCTCCTTTTCCTATCCTGATCAGCGGCTGGGTAGCATTCGGGAAGCTTTGCAGTGTCTTTTCGTCCAAATTACCAGTGTTGCCAGTGATGACATATGGATCTGAGACATGGGCGCTAATGATGGGCGTCATAAGAAGCCCACTCACTCAGAGGGCTATGGAGAGGGCTATGCTCAGGGTTTCTCTGGGAGATAGAACCAGAAATGATGATATCCGCAGTAGAACTAAAGTTATGGTTAAAGAACTTTATTTCTCGAAGAAATTTACTTATTGAGAGGTTACCGACATAGCCCGAAGAATTGCGAACTGAAGTGGCAATGGGCAGGGCACATTTCTCGCAGGACCGATGGCCGATGGGGTCATAAGGTTCTCACATAGCTTCCGCGGACCGAGATACGAGCTGTCGGTAGGCCTCCAACAAGATGGAGCGTCGACCTATCTAAAATACCTCATCTAAATCACGAAATCGATCCCTTAACCCATTCTTGTACTTCCCCTTACATTCTTGTCTTGCAGATTTTCCACTTTTATTCGCTCTAGGACACTAGACGGCTGTTTGACCCAGTGCCATCATCATTTAAACAGACCACTGATTCGGCATATCACCAGGTGGTGGTCTGTATGAATGCCGACACCGCGGTATGCGCGCGTGTCCCTGACTTTCTTTCCCAATCTTTCGTCTACTATTACAAAATTTATCTTACTCTTCAAACCTCCTTTCTCCCTCGTATACATAATGGATCTTTTTATGTGCAAACATAGTGTTCGACATACAAGATTCCATTCCAAATACACATCAAGTACACTTTTGCCATTTTCATTCACTCTTTCATCACCAAACGCACCAAACAATCTTTCATATCCCTTGTGCTGTCCTCCTACCCATCCGTTAAAATCACATAACATGATAATCTGAGAGGATTATCATGTTAGGTAGTATAATGAGAATTATACTTGCATTTATTCAGAGCATCTCCCACTCTATCCACGAACTTGTCTCGTTCGGTTTTATCTTTACAGACCCACTTGATCCTACATCTGTCGGTGCATACACACCAAGGAAAAAGATATGGAAGTGAGCCCAACCTCTTTTTTCTAACCCAAACAAACCTGGGACTCGCACACTAACACACACACACTCAGCCGCTCTTGCGGAAAGTATGACACCAACAACTCCCTGACAGCCTTGATTGGCACCACAATATGCCCTGTAGGGTCCATGTTCGGTGGTGTCACATCCTTTTCACTTGGTCTCAGTCACACACAAAACAATATGTGTATCATCCATCATCTGACACACTTTTTCTATTTTATCCTGCATTCCTCATCTAACATTCAAAGTAGCGAAGCGGCTCTCCGTAGCTCACTTCTCGTCCCCGTGGTGAACGAGACGTGACGGTTTGCGAATTGCGAACCTCGTTGCCGCCATCCTGGACATCATTTTGTTTCATAAATGGAATCATTTCTTACCCACAAAAAGCTAGGGAACAAAATGTCCATCATGGCAGAGCCCCGCATGCCAGGATAAGGCAGCCTTTAACTGGGGGTCGCCTGGTCCCCAAGGCTAATTGAACGCTTACCACTAGGCACGTCTCTTCTAGACACGCATCTCTCGGCACGGCAGCCCTTAGATTGGCGGACAGGCAAAGGAAAACGGAGAGGTAGGATAGAAGGGTGAAATGGGGTTAGTAGGATATGGTTTGAAGGCATACTATAGCAACGGAACACTGATGAAGCGACCGTAGTAGCTAGAGGAGGCCGGGGTCGCATACCCGTGTACTAAATCACAAAATGCCGGACAGGCATATCCTATTTTATTGAATCAGGCGTTACTTTGCGGAGGTCCATTTCAATGAACACAAAATATTTACCTTGCTACTCCGCTACTTACGTGCAAGTTAACCAAGCCTGTGCGAAATATGTACGTTTTGCATGCAAGCCCTCCCACCACTACTACCACACAAAACGCACACAAATCCCACAAACTTAATTAATCCTAACCCCACACAAACACTGACGCGCGTTTCGATCCCTCTACGGGATCATTCTCAAAGTTAGAGCACAACCGATGCACATGCGAACCAACGTCGTACTAATTTGTAAAACTATAAATAAACTAAATGTCCCCACATTCGTATATTACCAAACTACCCTCTTATTTATAATTTAAATTAGCCATCCACAACTACCTTCATAAATTTTTCCGACTACAACAAAAACAAAGAGGGTTATGTATTTAACAAAACAATTTTACTATTCATCAAAATGTACACGCAACAAAGGTGACGACACCAAGTTCACCTGTTCGTTAATTATTGAAGCACTATTGTTGTACCTAATTATTTCCAACTGCTCTAAAACATCCAACCGTAAACCCTTTTCACAAAAATGCAAAACATCAAATGCTGCTGAATCTGACAATGAATGATTTGATTCTAATAAATGTTTTGCAAAATTTGATCTATCTGGATGATTAAGCCTAAACGAGGCAACATGTTCCTTAAATCTTGTACTAAAACTACGACCCGTTTGCCCCACATACACACTATTGCAATCACTACATGTTAGCTTGTAGACCCCAGATCTACTTCCTTTATCTACCCTCTCTTTGTTATTACATAGCCTCGCACGCAAAGAATTATTTGTCTTAAAGGCAACATTAATGTTTTTTGACTTCATAGCACTTTAAGGGTTGTAGTCGGAAAAATTTATGAAGGTAGTTGTGGATGGCTAATTTAAATTATAAATAAGAGGGTAGTTTGGTAATATACGAATGTGGGTACATTTAGTTTATTTATAGTTTTACAAATTAGTACGACGTTGGTTCGCATGTGCATCGGTTGTGCTCTAACTTTGAGAATGATCCCGTAGAGGGATCGAAACGCGCGTCAGTGTTTGTGTGGGGTTAGGATTAATTAAGTTTGTGGGATTTGTGTGCGTTTTGTGTGGTAGTAGTGGTGGGAGGGCTTGCATGCAAAACGTACATATTTTGCACAGGCTTGGTTAACTTGCACGTAAGTAGCGGAGTAGCAAGGTAAATATTTTGTGTTCATTAGGCATATCCTAATATCTACTCTTTCGTACATAACCTAGAAAAATTTACTTTAACTTGTATTTTTTTCTCTACTAACCTGTCCAATGTAACTTTAACCTGTATCTCCAAAACTTCAACAAGCCTCAATTTCTATATTTTTATGAATATTGTGGTGCCTTTTACAAATATGTCCCCGTTGTAATATTTTAAAAATATTTTTCACACTTCGTTGGTAAAAAAGACCCATTTAATTTTTGCAAAAAACTTTAACCTGTCGGTGCCACTATTTTTGGAACTGCCCTTACTTTCTTTCACCCCTGTCTTGTCTTCGAAGTTATTATAACTTTCTGAGATAAAAAGTAGGTATCTTATTTCTTATTCTTTGCGTGAAAGAGTAACAAACATACATACACATCTATGTAGACACGTCCATACCTATCTATTTACATCCTCACTAACCTTTCGCATTTAAGTATTAAAAAAAACTCACAATATATGAAACTATGACAAACAATGTGGAATTTGAGCTTGAAAATACACTTACTAAATTTAGCATATCAACTGCGTAAATCTATCCATTCATTTAACGATTATAACAAAAAAAAAGCTTTGCTATGTTAATTTAACTTTCAGGTTAAATTTTTCACTTCATCAGTTCATACCCAAGTTAACCTAGTTTGGTTTTTGATTGTTGTCAGGCTATTCTGCAAGTAGCAGAGCTGGAGTACGAGGAGCTGATGGGCGCACTGAGCCTGGGCCTGAGCGGCGTGTTCGGCGAACTCAACACCCCGATCGCGACTGTGCGCGCGCGCGACTTATTCTTGGACGGGCTCCCGATCTGTGGTAACCCCGGCGCGCTCGGCATCCTCCCTTGCGCCGCCATCCGCGCCATCGCTGGCTCTTCGCAGAACATAGTTGAGCTGCCAGACGGTTCGCTGTCCTTCTCGCTCTTCGGATACGTTAGTAACCCTCATTTAATTACGTAATTGTAATCAAGAAGTGTTGACTAAATCCTAATTCACATCCATATTTTATGACCTGTAGGTATTATTATGAATGGTCATACATTGTGTTTACTAATTTTGTGACTGAAAATAATTATATATGACCAACGATATTCGTAACATCAATTTAAATATGTTGTAGGTATAATTTTATAACTTTCCATAATATATAATATATATGACAGACAAAATTTATGACAGAAAACGTTATGGACTTCAAAATGCGGAACTTAAATTTTATGGAACAAAATATAGACCCTGCAAATACAGCTCTAATGAATCTAGTCAACTACTTAATCAATTAGTGATATAGTTTTGTAGCAATATTTACAACAATAATTTTCACGTAGCAAATTTACAGTTTTCTTTAAAGAATTGTCTAATAGAAAGAATAGAAAGATACTAGTAAGATAAGCTAGTATATGCAAATAGTTAACAACATTCAACGGAAGATCATATTCTTGCAGAGAAACGGTCTTCCGTCAGCCAACTATAAAATACATAGAGGAATCAACGATCCGGGAAACTTGGCAGACATCATTAGCTACGACAACAGTCTGCGTCTGCGCAAGTGGCCCGAAGGCGACGACGGCTCCGTCGCGGAAGACTCGCCCAACTGGTGCAACAGCATTAATGGAACTGATACGGGAATGTACGCGCCTTTCTTGGACAGCAATAGTCGGATCTACGGGTTCAAGAGTGATGTTTGCAGGCAAGTACTTATTTAGCACTCAATCAGATTGATAACAAACAGCCTGAGAGGAAATGGAGTCTGAAAATGTTTCACAATCGGCAGGTCTGTGGAGCTCCGATTCCAGCACGAGCACGAGTTGTTCGGTATTCCGGTGCTGCAGTTTGCGGCTAACGAGTGGTTTCTAGACAACCACCAGGGCTGCTTCTGCCTGAACCTGACGCGAGGCATCAACGGCCCCGATGGCTGCTTGCTTTCCGGTGCCATGGAACTATATTCGTGCGTCGGTATGTACTTTTGTCTTGTTTTGCGTACCGCCTTTACTAGCCTTTGATAATTAAGTGGACCCCACTCGGGGATTGAACTTATAAAAATGTACGCGCTGACTATGTACGTATATGTTATTCGTAGGTGCCAGGCGGTAACATTTAATATATACCGAACCTACTACTTATCCATCAGGATGCGATATTCCACTTTGTTACCCATGGTCCCTCTCCTAGTCCCATGAAGGGACCACGGGGATATGTTTCAAATAAGAGTTTGTTAAAATAACCAACCGATTCTTCCAACCTCGTGCGTGATTCGGCAGCATAATATTGCTTGGATGGACCACGGGTATTTTAATTTTATTTGCCTTCCAAGGGTCTAAGAGAGGGATCAAGGGTAACGAGAGAATATTCCGTTCCACAGAATGTGAATGCAGATGAAACATCGACGTAACTATGTGTACATAGTTACGTCGAATCGTATAAATAATCGATTAATGATCGTTTTTTTTTTAAATTAAAATATCAAGCATAGTCGATTTTTTATCTACCACCCCCGACATTAAGTCTGGTCTTTTATAACCCAGACCGCGAACTATCAAAGAATACTATCTCCATGGAGATGATATTGCGCATTAACGCCATCTGTACGTCTACGATGGCAGCTCTTCTGTGCTTTTGAAACAGTTTTAATCAATAAAACGATGATAAATAAAATATTTACAGCGTTTATTTTGAAATTCATTAAAAAATTAGGAAAAAATCGATTAATATAAAAATCGATTATTTATTAATCGATTTTTAATGCGAAAAAAAAATCGTTTAAATAAAAATCGATTTTTTACGTAGAATGTCACATCCCTAGCTGTCGCTCGCTCTATGCAGCCGAATAACGTATTGCCTATATAATGTGGTCACCACGTGTTGTGTGTGGCGATCGACTTAGTGTCATTTCCCTTTTAGTGCTAGTAAAATGGTGTAATTTGCCATGGGTAGTTATAACTAAGCCGCAATGAAAATAGGTAAGTATATGGAAGTGGCAATTATTCCATATACTTTTGTCAAAAATTATATAAAATGACAGATATTTCAATCCTATTCTGATCGCGGTTTAGTAATATGCATATAATATAATAATCACACCAAAATATTGAAAAATAAGTTATTGGTATATAGCTTACCTACTTTGACTTTAAACGGGAATGAATGTTTTCACGTCCATCCCGTGGTGTGGTGTCGTTGAATTGCTCGTTTAAAAATATGTAGTGCATTGTGTATTTACATAATTATCCCGATAAACTTGTGGATTCTGACGGGCAACTACGCCAATCCTTAGGCCATTTGTCCACCGCCGCCGTCACCGTCACGTCACCGAGAACGAGATGACGGCGCCGAAGTAGCGGTACATACATTTACTTAAGCCGCGTGTCCACCGCACATCCGTCACCCGAGCGCTGCGGTGGACACGCGGCTTAAGTATACCATTTTCATTCTTACCTGTCCTATTTGGTAAACAAAATTCTAACCTCAAAACGTCTCATTTTAGTTATTTTTCAACTATTTCATCGTAAATAAATTAACTGAAGATAAAATATCAGCAAAATTATGTACAAAATATTACCTCAGGTTTATTTGATAACATAATACACCTTATTTTTTACAAAAATTTGCATATTGAGGCTAGAATTTTGTTTACCAAATAGGACAGGTAAGAATGAAAATGGTATAAATGTATGTACCGCTACTTCGGCGCCGTCATCTCGTTCTCGGTGACGTGACGGTGACGGCGGCGGTGGACAAACGGCCTTACAGTCAATAACGTCGAAGGTATATCGATAATATCGATTATATTTTAGTACTAACAATAACCGGTTCCATAAAATATCGACTACACTCGGTTTCAATAAGGAAGGGTTGTATGTGACATTAACATTGACAAATCTAGAGGTGAGGCTTCTTTGTGACACCTTTCACATGAAACGATTATCGATTATATCTTAGTACTAATAACAATCGATTACATAAATATATAGACTGCATATTAACCCTTCCTTATTGAAACAGACCGTACATATTAATTTATAAATTAGTACTAACAATAACCGGTTCCATAAAATATCGACTACACTCGGTTTCAATAAGGAAGGGTTGTATGTGACATTAACATTGACAAATCTAGAGGTGAGGCTTCTTTGTGACACCTTTCACATGAAACGATTATCGATTATATCTTAGTACTAATAACAATCGATTACATAAATATATAGACTGCATATTAACCCTTCCTTATTGAAACAGACCGTACATATTAATTTATAAAATAATGCCATTTCGACATTACAATACTCAAGTTAGTTTTCCAAGATGTCAATAACTATAATTCCCATTTAAAGCTTTTTGCCAAATCGTGCTTTTTCATCAAATCAAACAGGCTTTATAAAATACTAGCGACCCGCCACGGCTTCGCACGGTATATTATGCGTGTATTATAAATATAAACCTTCCTCTTGATTCACTCTATCTAATAAAAAAAACCGCATCAAAATCCGTTGCGTAGTCTTAAAGATTTAAGCATACATAGGGACATAGGGACATAGGGACATAGGGACATAGGGACAGAGAAAGCGACTTTGTTTTATATTATGTAGTGATTATTTATAAATTAATTATGTGATTGATGTTCTAAGGAAGCTATTTATTACCAACTAGCTGTTGCCCGCGACTTCGTCGGTGCAGAATTAAATATAGCCTATGTTCATCAGGGATAATCTAGGATTTTAATGGTGAAAGAATTTTTCAAATCGGTTCAGTAGTTTTGGAGCCTATTCAATGCAAACAAACAAACAATCAAATCTTTTCTCTTTATAATATTAGTATAGATAGATATAGATAAACTCGATTTCTATTGTGTACGATAGTGAGTGTAAAAAAATGTGAAATGCTCACTTAATATTTGAGTATTCGATTGTACGCGATTTTAACCGATTACCTAATTATACATAGTTCACCTCTCTAGTTTTAATGACCATACAAATACAACGTAACCTAGTACAAATAAACCTAGTGTAAGTCTATTGCAATTTGTACGTGAAAATTATTGCAAACGCAAAAAGATCGCATTGGTTCTTTTTAGAACGTTATTAAAGTACAGTAAGTATCAAATATTTATTTATGTATTTCTATGTGTTTCAATTTTGTATTTATTTTGCTGTCAAACCTTTCGGGAACGCTGACAGATATACATTCTTTGGATCTGTCAGCCGTACCTTCCTTATTGAAACAGACCGTAACAATCCGGCTGGCGCACATAGGCGGCTTTTATTTTTTTGTTAAAATTATACTTTAATTTATACGGAATTGTTCTAATTTGAACTTATTGCTGATTGTTATTTTTTAGTCGTGTCTTGAAGAAAATGTCGAACATATATATTCATAAAAGCGACCAAGTTTTGATATGTTTGTTTTTTATTATATTATAAGCATTATCTTTGATCACAATTGCCGTTATCTGTGACATTTATAATTAGCTACGTTAATTTTAATGGTTGTATCTGAGCGTGATTTTAGGCCTGAGGCCAGCGGCTCACCTCTTGACCTGCTGCGGAAATCGACCGATAATGTTTACACACGCGCCAGGTGTGGCCAATCTAGCATGTAAGAATATAAAGTTATGCGAGGAGAATCTATTCCTCAGAGATACCTAGCTAGTAATCTCCAAGGAATAGATTGTACATACATATATACATATCGTCACGCCTCTTTCCCACAGGGGTAGGCAGAGACTACTTTAATAATAATAATAATAATAATTTATTTATTGTCAGAACTGTTCCACTTGCTACGATCCTGACATACCTCTTTCGCTTCATCCACATTCATCAATCTCTTCATACATGCTCGTCGGTTTCGGGTACTCTTGACCTGGCCTTTTTCCAAAACGTCCCCAATTTGATCATGGAACGTCCGCCTAGGCCTTCCCCTCCCCACGCACCCCCACTAGGTAATATTATGTTTATGTCACTTGAAAGTGTCCTACTCAAAGCATTGCGTGTAGTGCTCTCGTATTGAGTTTTGAGATGCCGATATGCATATTATTAAAAGTCAACCGAGCTAAGTTTGTACCTCGAGTAGTCTTAAACAAGAACGGTAAAAAAAAATTAAATTCAACAAATAGGAGACAAAAATTCATAAGACATGTATCAGCGTCAAGGATGGTAACCGTACCTACAGACACGACAGACCGATCGCGGGAAGGTGAGGGGGGAAGCAGGCGGGACGCCGACGCCGCATTCCAGCGAGGTGCAAACTTAGCTCTGCCGAGTTTTGAGATGCCGATATACATATTATTATATTAATTGGCAGTGCATTGCAGGCAGGGCTTTAAGGGCGTTTTAAACTGTCATGCCAAATAGAACAGTTGTTTGTACTCACTTGGAACATTCCGTTGGCGACCGCGTAGCCGGTCATCGCGATAGCCGCGAACACGGCTGCCAGTATCTTGTTCCGCGTCTGGTTGGGGGGGGGGGGGGGGGGGGGAAGTTGGCTGCCTCGCGCTCCGACTGAGTGTCCGTAGTGTGCTTCTTAGCATTTTGTCTGTTATATTCTGAGGATATAATAATAGTTCGTGTGACACGTTCAGAGTCAATTATTAACGCGCTGGGTGGTCCACAAGAAATCGTTGGCTATGTTCAAACTTATGTCAAGTAGACAATTAAATTATCTTGAGTGGATGAAAAAAAAAAAGTTAATTTAATACGTAGGATGGCACTAAATGATGCATATTAAATTATTTTAAATACCACTTAATGTAACGGTCTTCGAATTTAGCGAACTACCCACAATTGGTTAAAATTAACTGCATATTTTTAAATTCACACTCCCCGTATAAATCTGTTTAGTTAATCTTCTTTCATCCATCCTCTCTACTTGACCGAACCAACTAAGCACACTTTTTTCTATCTTAGTCACTATATCTTCTTTCACTCCAGCACGTTCCCTTATCACACTATTCCTTATTCTATCTTTCAGTGATACACCTTCCATACTTCTTAACGCTCTCATTTCTACTGCATTTATTCTACTTTCATGCTTCTTTTGCCATACCCAACTTTATATTACATTAGTGTTGGAACGAGCACCCCTCTGTGAACAGCCAGACGCGCCTTCTTTGACACCTTCTCACTGCTCACAAAGGCGCGCAGCGCTTCATTGACCATGTTTCCTGCATTCACTCTTCTTTCAATATCTCTTTCACACTTTCCATCTGTCGTAAAAGCCGAGCCCAGATATACAAACTCTTTTACCTGTTCTACTTTCTCACCCGCAATCATAATCTCACATTCTGTCATGCTATCGTCTTTTTCGAATACCATAACTTTCGTCTTGCTTACATTAACTTTCTTGCCTTTCCTTTCCAATGCCCCACATAAAATGTTAGCCATCCTTTGCAACTCCTCCTCCGACGATGCTAACAACACTTGGGTCGTCGGCGTATAGGAGGCATTTGATGGTTAACTCGTTCATCCTTAGTCCACAGTTATACTCTTTCAAATCATTCAGGCACGTATCCATGGATAGGTTGAACAGCCACGGTGACGCAACACATCCTTGTCTAACACCTTTTTCGATGCTAAACCATTCAGTGTACGCCCCGTTTATCCTTACACAAGCACTAGAATCCTCATAGAGAGATTTTGGTGCTTGTATCAGATTACTGTTCACCTCATGCATATAATAGATTGTCCTTGTAAATAACTGTTAAAAACACAGTAAAATCCTTAGAGATAAAAAGAATAGCTATCACTGAGGAAAAAAAATCTTCAAAGATAACCGGTCATCTAGCCATGGTTATCTACAAGGAACAAGGGATAATCGAAGATACCAATGCGTATTTTGAAGGGTTGGAGAAATCGTATCTACAGTCAACACCAAATGAATTAGGCTCCCAAAAAAATTTAAACATTAAATTACCTACCTAAGTCAAATGTTACACCAGTCGAGTGTTTATGGGACACCTCGGAGTACAAGACCGACGTTCGGTTTATATCGGTTATACTCGTGAGACAAACATGCGAAGCGACTATGAAACCTTTCATGTTGTCCGCCAAAGTTTGGAATAAGTTCTTATTAAGTACCTACATCAGCTTGATTTTGGTTGTAAATAATATAAATTCTTTTTTTTTATCATCGTGTAGGTATTATTATTTTATTTGAACCATTGATTTGTCACTTCATTTCTGTCTCGGTGTTGTATATATATGGATCACTTTCTTTTGACTAATTAAAACGTCATTTAAAACTGACACTGGTATAACTTGTTATACCTACCTATCTGGAACGTCATGCTAGAAGATGTTTTGCAACGTTGATTTTGATCACTTACTTTTGACGTTGACTCATACCGAAAAGAGGGAATCGAAAAGCTAGCAAAAGATGGACTAAGTGCATTGTGCTGTATGGAGACTACGTTGAAAAATAAATATTTGCATTGTCAAAAAAAACTGTCTCGATTTTTACCAGACTACACTCGGCCCTCGTACCAACTTACTAAAACGAAATAAATTGGTATTATTTTTAGCTCTGTTTTAGTAATATTTACGTACTTACATACGTTGTTACCGTACTCTTCACGCGCGAGTCTAATTCGCACTTGGCATATTTTTATATTACATAATATAATCATAAAGTTGACAAATCATTTTTACGAGGAAAATGTTTACAACCTCGGTTGAGTACCACTGCGCTTGCGATGACGCGCCCCTTTCAAGGTGAACCGCCGTTAAGTAAAGCCCACCGTAGCCGTTCCATCCTTTTCTCGTTCTACGGTTGTATGACAGACGTAAAGGAAACAACCGCTAACATTAAAACGCATCTTTATATTTGGGCCAAAATGCTCGACAGTCTAATCCGACAAGTGATAAAGTATACGGTTATAATACGGGCTTGACAAGGATCGAGTGCGGGACGCAGCGGGAGGTTGTAAAAATAAAAAAGAGCGTCCGCGCGCCCCACGCGCAAACGCATCGCAATGTTCGGAGTGGCGTGGTGGAGCTCCGCGCTGGTAGTCCTAGGCGCGTTCACGCCGCCGCCGGCGCGCGCGCGCATTCTGGAACGCTGCGAGCTGGCGCGCGAGCTGCGCCGCCTCGATGTCCGACCCGAACACATCCCCGTCTGGGTATGCATCGCCTACCACGAGTCCCGCTTCGACACCGCCGCGCTCAACCCCGGCAGCGGCGACCACGGCCTACTGCAGATCAGCGAGCTATACTGGTGCGGCGCGGGCAAAGCGTGCGGCCTGCCGTGCACGGCGCTGCGCGACGAAGACATCGCCGACGACGTCGAGTGCGCGCTGCGCGTCTATGAGGAGCACACCCGACTCCAAGGCGATGGCTTTTTAGCGTGGGTAGTTTATCCCCAGCATTGCAAACAAAACACCAAGAAATATCTTGCAGATTGCAGTGTGTCTTTAAAAGATGCGAATACGACTAAATCGTTAGATAAGTCACGGTCTATCAATACAGTCCATTATGAAATGAACACCACATTCGACTTAAACCCAACTATTGACGAACTGAAACCGCCGTACTTTTCGACCATGTCGAATATTGGACATCGGGGAAATGAACTGGAAACTACTGATCGTGGCAAAGTAGAACAAGTTAAATGGCAACACATACACTTTCCGAACATAGATGATCTATCGCTTCCAGTGTTTAATGAGAGAATGGAAAAAATTTCTACGTCCCCGCCTACTCCGACGACTACGACTGTTAAGCCAAGAGAACAAACTAAAAGGCCGGAAATTAATAAAATTATTTATACACCGACGACGGCGAAACCCATACCAACAACCACAATCGGCATTAACTTCAAGTATAATTGGGAAACAAGTAAAACAACGCCTCGTGCGTCAAGCCGCGGATCATATACCCAGTCTCTGAGAACTACTACCACTGCTCCTACAACACTAAAGCTAACGAGTACCACCAGTAAACGAACACCTACAACAGCTGTTACAAGTTATTCAACTACTACCACCACTGCTCGAACTTCCACAACTCAAACAAGTTTTTATCAGAACAATTATTTCCGAAATCCCAAATCATTTAATTTTTCAAAAGTTGTTTCTGCTCCTACTCCTTTAAATAAAGAGCTTATGAAAAAGCAATTCAGATGCCTCGGATGTCGAGCACCAGCAACAATCAACACTACTACTCTTCCGCAGACTACGTCATTCTCCCGAAAACCAAGCAGAACGATTCCGACTGACTCGTCTAAATCTACTACTACAAGTGCAACACGAACGAAAATTACCACTACTACCGTTAAGAACAGCACTTCCACGTCCTGGCGAACTCAGACTACAAAAACGTTATCTTCAGTCACTAACGCCAATAAAGCTGCGACTGCCGAAACAAATTCAATATTTGATCTGTACTTGAATACCAAACGACCCAAATTGTCAACATTTAAGTTTGCTCCTCGAGGCGAAAGTTGGTACAAAAGGCGTATATTCTTCGATGGCACTACATCTCCAGCGACACCGTGGAAGCAAAGTCGTTACATAAACAACGGCACCTAACGATGAAATTGATGGTATATGAATGAAAATATGATCGCAAACATAAAAATGTAGAGAATATTAGTTTAGGTACTGAAGTATTTTGTAAACTTTACACCAAAAAGCATTTACTTTTAATGTAAGTAAATAATTAAATTACGAATAATATTTATCTGTATTTAATTTTCAATTTATAAAATTAGTCGTACCTATCTTTCCACTTCTAATTCAATTGACAAAGCGCTGTAATAATTAACATGTTAAACTTTGGTTTGCTCCATTTTCATCATTCTGTTTGCTGTTGGCTGATAATTTGAGGAAGTAAGTAGGTACGTATATTTAAGTGTTTCAAACAATCGAAGTGCACTTTATGGACAAAATACACTGTGATGATGATAATACAAGTTAACTGCACAGGTGGTGTTAGGACGGTTGTTGACTCAGTTACTTAGATAAAGTGTTGATTGTTATTTTTTTCCTAGTATTGACCCCTACGGGGTAAGTCCAAGTAAGGAGTCCAGGAAAACAATACCTGTATACTACTATTACCTTTTGATAAAGCTTATGTAGGAGTATATATGCACTTAATTAAATTAATGATATCGAAGTTTTTGTATTACCTACCTATACTTCGTTTTTTTTCACATTATAAAGAAGGTACACATAAATATCTAAACAATCTTGACCTTTTATTGTATCAAAAAATCCTTTCACAAAATACATATATCAGCAAGTTACAATTAGAATTTTGGGATATAGTGAATTTTGTTTTGTTATGGTTTTGTAAGTTCGACTTACCTACTTACTAATTTTTAAAAAGTCTTTTTCAGTAAATGGACTGACCAAGATTATTTTCACCTCACTAGCTCGGAAAACACTTTTTGTTTGTTTGACAGCTATTAAGAAAATCGCTTTTTATCCACATGTGGAGAAAGAGTTTTGACCACAGATTAGCAAGATATAATACAGGGTTTAGACATTTGAAGGAAGCTTAAGTGATTTTTGACAGCTAATAAAACGTAAAACGTGCTGAATTTTTAATATCACAATTAATTAATTGCATCTAGTAAAAAACACTAAATACAGTCTTACAGCTTTATTTTAATTCATAAATATCAGCATTCAACATTAACCTTCATTCTTGTTGTAAAAACGGATAAAATGTTCTGACAGTCCAAGTTAGTCAATATGCGAACAAATCGCATCCGAAATTTTTTTTTTTTATAAAATTCATCCCTTGTAGGAGAGGTAAAATTCAGCCATATTAAAGATTGTAATGCCGGTTCACTGTTTGTGCTGACAGTAAGTAGCACTTGATGGTCCCAACGGAAGACCAGCGCTGGCTGTAAGGCCAGCATTATGCTGAGGTGGAACCATTTCGTGATTGGATATGCTGTTACTTCTTTTTTTCTGTAAGTAATTTATATCACGAATAAATGTTTTCTTTCTTTCAAATAATTAAAAAAAAATTAAGTCAAAATTATTCAATTAAACCGTCAATGTTAAATATTCGCATGTTTTTCTAGTTATTTTGTTATTAAAAATGAATGATAGTACAAACCCTTTTTCTTATTTTCCTCGCTGTAGTGAGGTGAAAAGTTTTATTTATTTTACGCCTCGTGTGTTGAAACACTCGCTACGCTCAGGATTCTTTTTTTGAACCACTCGCTTCGCTCGTGGTCAATCATAGCATCTTTTCTCTAGCTCGTGTTTCAAATGAACACTCGCAGGAAAAATACAACTTTCCCCCCTTATATAACAAATAACTGTTACAAATTTGAAAAAAAAAACTAAGCGCAATTAATGACAACGCTTTGGCGTGAAACAAAGTTATAATAGTGATACCCGCATGATTGCTTTGGTCTAGAGCCCTAGAAACACATTTTCTGCTACGATATGTGAGAGCAAACCGTATTATAATCATTTTAGGTCGTCGTATGTAATTTACAATCTGTGTTTTATATGTATAGGTACTTAATGTTTAACAAGAAATAAATATTCACTGGCTATCCTCATTCACAGACAAAGGGCAAGCTAACAATACAATCAACGTAATGCACGCATGAAGGCAAGTTTGTCTGTTAGGCGGACGTTTCTAATACTTACATATAACATCGGATTCTGGTTTCAGTTTATCGCAATCATAAATATAATTATAATGTTCTTGTTATGCGGATGCAAATGGTGTGAAGATGTCGGTCTTCTAAAACGTACTCGTATTTAGTTGATGTCGAGGATAAACCATTTACGAGTAGGTAAATTAAGTATGGATCTATTCGATAAGTTAAATAATAATAAAACCATTTTTTTACCTTAGTGATAACTCATTTTACGAGTAGGTACTCCGGGACCGGGGGGGGGGGAGGCGACAGTCATGCGGGGCTCTCTCAACTAATAATAAAACTTGCCGAGACAAGGTAGTTTTTCTTTGATTAATTAATGAAATATAAACAGGATTATTAAAATATTTAATTAAAATCGTACAAAACTATAACAACCAGATTAAAAAACCGAGAGTAGGTATATATTTTTAGTAGGTATACAAGATTGATGGTGACCTTTCGGTTCAAGATAGCAATCATTCTCAAAAGTTAATGTTAGCAATTAATATTCAGGTGTACGAGACACCTCAGTGGAAAGCGAGTTAATCAAGCCGAAGTGTTGTCGGGCCGGTTCTCTTAGGGTTGCCAACTACACCGCAGCGCTGTGAAATAATCGCGCTCTAAGGACTAGCGCGCACGAGCAACTTAGTTGCACGGCAATTTATTTGTCTCGTCGCCGTCTCCTCTCCGCGATACGAGTACGAGAGCGACAGCAACACAACTATTAGCTGTTCCCCGCGGCTTCGACCCGTTCCAGTTTTTTTCAGTTTTTTTTCTATCTACTATAAAATATTCTGTGTGCTCTAAGGAACATAAAGAAAAAAAATGCTGATTCGGTCCAGGTGTTCTCGAGTTTTGCGCTTATAATCCATGGAAATAGTGCCTTAAAAGGGGTGTTGCCTTGCATTAAATCGGGTAGTTCTGATTTTTTTGTATAATTGCCTGTAGTGAAGTGGTAATGATAATGACGAACTATTCAAACGTCACCAAAATTTCCTAAAAAATATTTTTTTCTAACCCGGGGACAAAAACCCGTGGACTTGATGTGAGTGACAAAATAGTTGCGGAAACCAAAGTTGCCCGTGCGGACTGTCGGGACAGCCCTAAATTAGTTGCTTTTTATGTAAGATTAAATCAGTTTTCTACACTTATTGATTCATTTTAAGCGAGTTTGAGTGTACCTACCTAAACAAGTGCAATGGTGAAGAAACTACCGAGGCAAAACCGAGCCTGGGCAAGTGTGATGGGTTGATTGATGCCTTAGGTACTTAATTGAGTGGTCAAAAAATCTTTGTAAATTTTGCAGATTTGGTCACCCCTATAATCAATCAAGTTGGTACTCTCATACGATTAATAATAAATGTGATCTAGCACGCGTATTGTACTAAATTTAGAAATGATATTATTTGTTTTGCTTACGTGTTAAAATGTCCTTGATTAAAAAAATAATTAACTAATCAGATGTTTTGAAATATGAGTAGGAACCTTGTCGTTGGAGTCGAGATCCTTAACTGAAAATTAAGTGATTTAGCTCTCTCTTTCCGTGACGTAGGTGTACTACCTATCTAATTAAACTCGTGATTCGCGGAAGAGCTTCCTTAGTTCAAAACTTGTGGTTAATAAGCGCCTTAGCATTCGTACTGTCAGGTCATCCTTTCTCGACCGAAGGTACTCATATATATAGGTACAGGAAAAAACACGCGTACCTACCTGTTTACGTAGTATGAGTTGCTCGAAGTTATTTTAACGATAACATTAATCATACCCGATAATTTTGATGTAGTTTTGTCAGAAAACCTATAAAATTTATGTAGAAATCATTGATTAAGGTTAATGTTATTGTTAAAATAAGTTGGCAGTGCAATTCGCAATTAACTGACTTAACAACGTTATGTAGCGGGTGTCGCAAAGGGTTGGACTCTATATTTTTGCTTGTTACTTACCAGTCTTACAAATTGGAGACCGCATATTCACATGATAATTAGGAAAAGATGTTCTCGGCCAAACAGTTCAGTTTTTAAAATTTGTGTTCATTAGGGCCACCGGAGACGTGGGGTAAGAGACAAATTTAATGACCTTTATCAACCTGCGCCCGAGCTATGAAAGCCCTCCAGACCCATCATACCCCTATGGCACTACCCCTGGGGGTAGGGTGGGACTGAACCGTATGCCACCGGCCGTAGTAGCGTTGGGATTTGAGAAATTGAAAAAAACTTGCCTATTGGCGGATTGCTACCTAACTAACCTAAACCTACATTATACCCGTAGCTTAGTATTATATAGTTCACCCAACGAAGGAATCGCAGGGGAAAAACTCGTGTATAAGCGAATTTTGGCAGTTGTAGAGAATGATGTTTTAAACCACATACCTACTAAAAGTACAGATGAGTGGGGGTGGAGCTAAATGATCTGAGAAATAAATAATCTACATCATATAAACCCCCGTTATCTCCACCCCCACCCATCATCAGTACTTTTAAGGCGAAGGGATAGGCAAATGACCTTGCCCGTTTGTGACGTGGCAAGCAGTCCGATCAACGCGACATCTGTTAAATAATCGACGTGTGAACTCGATGCGAATGGGCGCGGGCTGATGGATTGAAATATTGCACTGTGATGTTAGTAGATGGCGCTTGTTTCAGTTTTCCGATTGCCTTACACACACAGCATAATGTTCAAATCAGATTTCGCAAAAAAAATAAAAATTGTAACATTTCGGCATTCGTGACGTGGCCTTAAAGTCTTGTTACCTTGGGCTCTGTCTGCTCCGCAAGGGATAGAGACGTTATTTATGTATGTATGTATGTGATATTATATATGAGAAAGTTTGTGACGATGTGAGTGAGTGTGTAAGTATGTTTGTTTCTTCTTTTTTTTTTCTTTTTTTTATGTGAATAGGAAGGTAAACGAGCAAGTGGGTCACCTGATGGTAAGCGATCACCACTGCCCATAGACACCCGCAACCCCGGAGGGATTGCAGATGCGTTGCCATGCCAACCTAGAGGACTTAGATGAAATGCTTCTGCATGAAATTTGGAACGAAGACAGTTGGTACCCTAGATTAAAACAGGCTACTTATTATCCCAGAAAATTGCAGTTTCCGCGGGATAGTGATGAACGTGACGTAAACGTCGCAACGTAAATTATTATTGCAGAATAAAGTAAAACTTGAACGTGTGCGGGAAAGGTACAGAATAAGGTATAGTTTTTCCAATGATTATTTTCAAAACCGATATCTGAGGGTCCGAGAGGTCCCCAAACATAAATCCGTTATCAAAAATGAAAAAGGTGGCCGCCATTTTGAATTCTTTAAGTTTTGAAACGACTATTTTCAAAATCGATATCTGAGGGTCCGAGTGGTCGTCAAACACAAATCTGCTATCGAAAGTAAAAAAAAACTGGCCGCCATTTTGAATTCTTTACTTTTTGAACCGATTGTTTCCAAATTCGATATCTGAGGATCCAAGTGGTCTCCAAACATGAATCCGTTTTTAAAAATGAAAAAAGTGGCCGCCATTTTGAAAACTTTTGTTTTTGGACCAATTGTTTTCAAAATCGATATCTGACGATCCGAGTGATTCCCAAACACGTATCCGTTATATAAAATGGAAAAAGTGACCGCCATTTTGAAATCTCTAGTTTTTGAACCGATTGTTTTCAAAATCGATATCTGAGGGTCCGAGTGGTCCGCAAACATGAACCCGTTATCAAAAATGAAAAAAGTGGCCGCCATTTTGAAATCTTTAGTTTTTGGACCGATTGTTTTAAAATTCGATATCTGAGGATCCGAGTGGTCCCTTAACATGAATCCGTTTTTAAAAATGAAAAAAGTGGCCGCCATTTTGAAAACTTTTGTTTTTGGACCGATTGTTTTCAAAATCGATATCTGATGATCCGAGTGGTTCCCAAACACGTATCCGTTATATAAAATGGAAAAAGTGACCGCCATTTTGAAATCTGTAGTTTTTGAACTGATTGTTTTCAAAATCGATATCTGAGGGTTCGAGTGGTCCCCAAACATAAATCCGTTATCAAAAATGAAAAAAGTGCCCGCCATTTTGAAATCTTTAGTTTTTAGATTGATAGCATTCAAAATCGATATCGGAGGATCCGAGTGGTCCCCAAACACAAACCCGTTATCAAAAATGGAAAAAGTGGCCGCCAGCTCAGATATCGATTTTGAAAACAATCTGTTCAAAAACTAAACATTTCAAAATGGTGGTCACTTTTCTATTTTGTATAACGGATACGTGTTTGGGAACCACTCGGATCGTAAGATATCGATTTTGAAAACAATCGGTCCAAAAAGTAAAGAATTCAGAATGGCGGCCAGTTTTTTTTATTTTCGATAGCAGATTTGTATTTGACGACCACTCGGACCCTCAGATATCGATTTTAAAAATAATCGGTCCATAACTTAAAGATTTCAAAATGGCGGCCACTTTTTTCATTTTTAAAAACGGATTCATGTTTGGGGACCACTCGGATCCTCAGATATCAATTTTGAAAACAATTGGTCCAGAAAGTAAAGAATTCAAAATGGCGGCCAGCTTTTTCATTTTCGGTAGCAGATTTGTGTTTGACAACCACTCGGACCCTCAAATATCGATTTTGAAAATAATCGGCCCAAAACTTAAAGATTTCAAAATGGCGGCCACTTTTTTCATTTTTGATAACGGATTTATGTTTGGGGACCTCTCGGACTCTCAGATATCGGTTTTGAAAATAATCGGTCCAAAAACTAAAGATTTCAAAATGGCGGCCACTTTTGTCATTTTTGATAACGGATTTATGTTTGGGGACCTCTCGGACCCTCAGATATCGGTTTTGAAAATAATCGGTCCAAAAACTAAAGATTTCAAAATGGCGGCCACTTTTGTCATTTTTGATAACGGATACGTGTTTGGAGACAACTCGGATTCTCAGATATCAATTTTGAAATCAATCGGTCGGAAAACTAAAGATTTCAAAATGGCGGCCATTTTTTTCATTTTCGATAGCAAATTTGTGTTTCACGACCACTCGGACCCTCACATATCGATTTTGGAAATATTCGGTCCAAAACTTAAAAATTTCAAAATGGCGGCCACTTTTTTCATTTTAAAAACGGATTCGTGTTTGGGGACCACTCGGATCCTCAGATATCGATTTTGAAAACAATTGGTCCAGAAAGTAAAGAATTCAAAATGGCGGCCAGTTTTTTCATTTTCGGTAGCAGATTTGTGTTTGACAACCACTCGGACCCTCAGATATTGATTTTGAAAATAATCGGCCCAAAACTTAAAGATTTCAAAATGGCGGCCACTTTTTTCATTTTTGATAACGGATTTATGTTTGGGGACCTCTCGGACCCTCAGATATCGGTTTTGAAAATAATCGGTCCAAAATTTAAAGATTTCAAAATGGCGGCCACTTTTGTAATTTTTGACAACGGATACGTGTTTGGAGACAACTCGGATTCTCAGATATCGATTTTGAAATCAATCGGTCGGAAAACTAAAGATTTCAAAATGGCGGGCATTATTTTTATTTTCGATAGCAAATTTGTGTTTCACGACCACTCGGACCCTCACATATCGATTTTGAAAATATTCGGTCCAAAACTTAAAAATTTCAAAATGGCGGCCACTTTTTTCCTTTTTTAAAACGGATTCGTGTTTGGGGACCACTCGGATCCTCAGATATCGATTTTGAAAACAATTGGTCCAGAAAGTAAAGAATTCAAAATGGCGGCCAGTTTTTTCATTTTCGGTAGCAGATTTGTGTTTGACAACCACTCGGACCCTCAGATATCGATTTTGAAAATAATCGGCCCAAAACTTAAAGATTTCAAAATGGCGGCCACTTTTTTCATTTTTGATAACGGATTTATGTTTGGGGACCTCTCGGACTCTCAGATATCGGTTTTGAAAATAATCGGTCCAAAAACTAAAGATTTCAAAATGGCGGCCACTTTTGTCATTTTTGACAACGGATACGTGTTTGGAGACAACTCGGATTCTCAGATATCGATTTTGAAATCAATCGGTCGGAAAACTAAAGATTTCAAAATGGCGGCCATTTTTTTCATTTTCGATAGCAAATTTGTGTTTGACGACCGCTCGGACTCACATATCGATTTTGAAAATATTCGGTCCAAAACTTAAAGATTTCAAAATGGCGGCCACTTTTTTCATTTTTAAAAACGGATTCATGTTTGCGGACCACTCGGATCCTCAGATATCAATTTTGAAAACAATTGGTCCAGAAAGTAAAGAATTCAAAATGGCGGCCAGTTTTTTCATTTTCGGTAGCAGATTTGTGTTTGACGACCACTCGGACCCTCAGATATCGATTTTGAAAATAATCGGCCCATAACTTAAAGATTTCAAAATGGCGGCCACTTTAATTTGTCATTTTTCATAACGGATACGACACGTGTTTGGAGACAACTCAGATTCTCAGATATTGATTTTGAAATTAATCGGTCGAAAAACTAAAGATTTCAATATGGCGGTCTTTTTTATTTTGATAACGGATCCATGTTTGGGGACCACTTGACCTTCAGATATCTTTTTTTTTTCTTTCTAATGATAGACTATACATTGGAGTACTACTTACCTAAATATCAAAATTTTTCATGCAGTAATTCCAACCAAAATCCTATTTCCCATGCTTGTTCGCTTAACAGCAAGTAAGTATCAAACCAACCTGCCACTAAGTTCCCAAAAACGGATTGAAAATAATAACTTTTAACTTAATATAGGTATTTTGTGCGAAGCGAACGAGTACGACTTTTTGAAGCACTGTTTTGCGCCTATTCTGTGACTCAAACAACATGCTTAGCCAAACCAATATGAAAAAACGCGAAGCGAATATTGGCAACGTCGCGTCGCTTACGCACTGCCGCCACCGAGCGAACATGCAACGTTGCTTTTTCCTTATTATTTTCATACGTCTTATCCAAATTATTTTTTTATTTATTTATCTATTATTATTATTTTTTTTTTTATGAACATTTTTGGTTTTATCTTAATAATTTATTTCATTGTATTCTTTTTAACATTTTTTTGGTTTCCGAATTTTTTTGTACATTGAAAAGCGCCTGATTGAATGTGCGGGCAAATATTGTGTTCGCCCTTTTCACAGGATCAGGGCAGTACTACTCTCTAAAGCCTTATTTGTTGGCTAATTGAAGCAAACGCACCGTGGAATTTTAATTATGAGTTACTAGAGTGACCTCGTCGAGATTGGTAGCAAATAGATTGGTTTCACCCGAGCAAACCGTGTACAAAATATTTTCGAGACTCTTAGAGCAAACGAATTTTTGTACTAACTACGAAATTAAGGAATATGTTTTCACCGGTGAATTCTAATTCAAGACATGTTTTATAGAATGTGCAGTTTTCAAAACTCCAAATTGTGTATTATCGCCATAAAACATGCACAAAAACAACCAATTTATGAGCTTTTGCCTATCCCTTCGCCTTAATATGTGGTTTAAAACACCATTCTCTACTAATCTGCCCTCCTAATTAAAAAGGACGTATATGTGTGTCATATGAAACGCATATACTTACGTCCTTTAATTAGGACGGCAGTAGTACAACTATGCCAAAATTCGCTTAGAAAAAAATTACAGCTCTCCTTAATTTTGTGAACTAGTTAAAAATTTGATTCGAGCAGTAGGTAGTTTGGAAGATATAATTTTACCACTTTCGAGTGATGTGCTTTCAAAAATCGGGCCTCTGTAGGTATAGGAACTTAGTTACACCTCAAAAATACACATCACTAAAGTAGGCACGCCTTAATAATGTAATGTCATCAGAGGACCTTTCTATATTTTTGTAATTAGTGTAGTTATAAACAATATAGGGTAGTGGAACCAAAAGATGAACAACACCCAGAAGTTGAACGTTTGGCCTAAAAACCGTAATAAATAAATCGTGGCACATTCGAGACGCTTGGGAATATTTTTTCATAATGCGACAACACTTCACCGAGGTGAAAAATATAATTCCATGTCAATTGCGTCACGCATGCGAACGTGAACGGTCGCCGCGTCTCGGCTTCCCGGCAAAAGCGCCGGTTATATGGAATCCTTCTTAAGATAAGACCTTCACATTTTAAGCTTTTAATTGCATATAAAATTGAATAATGCATTGATTAACATTTTTATGCTTGGTATGTATTCATGACTATGTATCTAATATTTACGTAAATAAATAACTTTGTTTTTTATATTATTTAATGATAAAATCGCTGTTCAAGTAATGGTTCCAAAATCAGAGGTATGAGCTAATAGTTGAACGGTCTTCAACTATTGGGCAAAGTGGTATTTTTTCAAATGCATTTATAAAATCTCATAAAAATGATAGACACACCGTTTATGACTCAAATTAATTGTATACCTATCGCAGATTTTTTAACCAAAAGTTGAACAAATTATTTTGTTCCTAAGGCGAAGATTTTTGATATTTTTGTTGTATGGGAATCGCTACTGTTCAACTATTATTTCATGCCCAAAACTTGAACCAAGAAATGTGACTAGTTCAACTTTTGGTTTCTATTTCAGTACGTGAACCTTGAATTGATTTAATTGGTTCATCTTATAGATTTCTTGCCCAAAACTTGAACTAACAACATTTTGTCGTTCATGTTTGGGGTAGGGTATCTAAGTGAACATTGTTATTTTTTATTTATTTTCATTTGTTTCAGAAATACACATAACTACACGTATATTCGTGTATATTTGTTTAGTGGGCAATGTTCAATTACGGGAAAAGTTTACCACCTATCCACTATTACTTTACTATCAATATATTAGTTCATCTTTTGGGGTAAATTCGTTCATAAATAGGGCACATCGTTCAACTTTGGGGCAATTTGCCTTATTTTGGCAATTTTTTTTTTTTTGTATACATTCGTTTGTAATATAAGGGTTTGAAGTCGCGAAATGCAAAGTCGACTATGTGCTTAGCGTTACAGAAAAAAATCACTATCATACATGGCTTACAACACTTCGAAAAAAGGGTTCAAAGGAGAGGTAGTCGCTTAATCGTTAAATTTTTGGTGACTTTACCCTATAAACAATTTTGGTAATGTAGGGACCTACACTTCTTTTTCGCATTGAAATGAACTTAAACGGTACACCATTAGATATTTTTTGGCAATATTATTCCAAAGATCGTCTTCGTTTTGATATGCAAATAAATGAGACTTAAAAACAAGCTGCAAAATTATTATTTTTTTTTGGCTTCATAATTACCAGGCATTGTCAACTTTCCACTACTTACCTACTTAGTTGGCAGTTATCATGCTAAAGTAGTAAGTAAATATCCGATATTAAAGAGACGACATTGACACTATTCACGTAACCTTAAACTAGTTCTGACTGTGCCCTTACACCATACCATATACCATGCAGGCAAATGATAAAACAAAGTTATATACAAACACATTTAAAATCATCTTGATTCTCTTATTGACAATGAATAACAAAAGTGAATCAGAGTTAATTACCTGGAACTGGATGCTACTTAAAAAAAAAAACCTACTGCAAAAGAAATCTCAATTATTAGAATCACGTTTTTGGATCCCTTGAAAGGGACGGCTTTATTCGTTTTCATCCATATCCCTATTTAACGAGGTATATCACGTTCTCAACCTACCCGCATTACCATGTCATACACTGCTGTATTGACCGTCCACATTCCACTGCCTATGCCTGATGTCCACTGTCCTAACACTTCCATATTATTTTATTATTAAATCATCCACTGCCCTGACTACAAATTTTTGTCGTCATCTTTCTGAATCGTTTCACTTCCATTGGTAAAATTGGTGCATCAAATCATACCTAAGACCACCTGTCCCGATTCTCTCGGAACAGCCCCGATTATTTCCTTTAGTCCCATCTCGTAGACAGGTTTTGAAGCTGGTTTCCAAATAGGTGAAATAGTCCTGATTCGAAGCTCCTAAGTCTTAAATAACCAATCTTTGCCTTAATGTTTTTTAATCTTAGCGGAAGTGACTCGTTCAAACTGCATGTGTAGCGACCTTTTATTTAATTAAAAGCCGAGTTCAGTTGGTTCTTTATTTATTATTTTATTATTTAAGTGTAACACAAATAAAAAAAATTATTCATGTATTGTGTAAGTAGCTTGAAATTATTAATAGGTACAGTATTATAAAAATATTTATACCTACTGGACTGTGCCCGCGGCTTCATACGCATATTTTTTTTTAACCAAAGTAAAGGTACCGACTACAGGGAAACTACTAGAGGGTAATACATATAAGACTTGGAATTGTTTCGCGGTAACCCCTCCAGAATACGTTCTAATACTTGGTTGCCTACAAGATGGGAAAACACATTTCCCCCTTTTCGTAGTTAGCCGTTAGCCACCATGCCTTCGCCTTTAGCAATATGCCTTCGACGCTATAGTAACGGTACCTATTTCCGGGCGTTTTGCCCTTCAAACATCTGAAGACAAAGAACTGACGAACCTAATCTGTCTACTAGTGCCTTAAACTGAGAATAAATTATATTGGGAAATTTTGCGAATGGGTGGGACGCTGGGACGCTTCTAAATTCGATTTTAGGTAAATGAATCGAGGCACCCACCAGTTAACCTTTGAATAGATGAGAGAAGCATTAAACTAGGCCAGATTCCAGTTAACCAAATTTCATTTCCTTGCAAAATTGCAAGTAGCATTGTGCAGAAGAATACTTGAACGGTGTTATTTTTTTCATTCCAGGGGCCTTATTGGTGTTGTCCAATCCGCATTTCTTGTACGCTGACCCCGCTTATTTAAATGGTGTTATCGGCATGACACCAGACGTGGAAAAACACAGAATATCTATGGATTTAGAACCAGTAAGTAAACGGTAACAAAATCTAGAATAAGCTACCGAGATTATCAATAGGTTCCTACCTCTAATTTGAAATAATAAAAGTGCTAGGTTTAATACCTAAGCATTGTGCCTTTCGTTTGAGCGTGTTACTAGTCTTAGATACTAGATTCATACGGAACAACAGAACAGGGGACCGATTTTTGAAAAGGAGTGTTGCCTTGCATCAAATCGGGTAGTTCTGATTTTTTTATATATTGCCTGTAGTGAAGTGGTAATGATAATGACGAACTATTCAAATGTCACCAAAATTTCCTAAAAAATTTTTTTTTCAGTTTATTGATCAGGGGGGCGATTTTTGAAAGCACATCACTCGAAAGTGGTATAAATCTGTTTATAATCTTCAAAACTACGGCTCTAATCAAATTTTTGACTAGTCCACATAATTAATGAGAGCCGTAAGTATCTTCTAAGCTACTCGTATTTCAAATTCAGCACAATTTTTCACCACTTTCGAGTGGTATTTTCTCACATGTGCTTTCAAAAATCGGGCCCCAGAACGGAGCAAAACTTTTTGCATGTTTATTTTGCATACGCGTATTAGGTACTTACGGTTTACGGTTCACTAATGTTTAACAAAAAATTATTGACAAATGCATCATTTTATGAAATTTTATTTTCTACTAAAATATTGACCTTTTGGAAAACTTATTAAACAAACCTAACCTAACCTCATATTAATGAGCCACGCCACGCCTAAAGGTTTTCGATTTTTTAAAAAGTTTACGGTTTATGAGATATTAAAGGGTTGTCAAATGAAATGTTTGTCAAACGATACATTTGTCAAACGTTTGTAGGTCATATGATCAGATACCTACCATTACCTATGTACATCGATCTTACTTTTAAATCACCAATCTTTAAGAGATTCTTCTATTATAGAATCTTTTATTATACTTAGTTAGGTACTTACTGAAGGTTATATTAACGACAGATACCTATTAGGTTCCTACTTCAATCCGTTTTCCGCCTTGATAATTAATTTTAATATTCATCAATACTTTTTACGTTTTCCAGAATACTGGCGTTGTAATAAGGGGAACAGCGAGAGCGCAGTTTAACGTGTTCTTGCGCCCGGTTACTCGGATAAGTGCAACAGCTTCTCTACCGAACGTCTTGACACCTATTTTTTGGATTGAAGAGGTAAGTTCAAAAGTACTTGCAGTTAAGAAAGGCGCCATTGCTCTCAGCTGTATTAAAACTAAGTACCCGGATGACCGAGCTTTGCTCGATAATTTTTTTGGTACGTTTTATAAAAATGACGTTCTAATTCCGACTCAGTTCAAGTTTTAGCTGTCACTTTTAGTATGAATCTGATAGCGAGCGAACCTAAACTGAATTGCATTAAGACGTCATGGTAAGGACCCAGTTCTCTCCAGTAATGTAATTGTAATGCTGCTTTCTGCTTTTTATCAATGATCTTGCCGCCTCTGTTTCCGATGGTCATGTGGTATTGTTTGCGGATGGCACAACGGTAGTAGTGAGCGCTTGTAGTTATTTACTGCTTGAGGACAGGGTGGGCGGCGTGTGCAATCAGTTGCAAAATTGGTTTGCGGCAAACGGACTAATTATGAACGTCACAAAGTCCAATATAATGTTGTTCAGAACAAGAAACAGTGCTGAGACCCCTCGACTGCAGAGTCCGCTGCCAATGTGTAATACGAGCAAGTTTCTGGGATTTGTGATGGACACTGGGCTGACTTGGAAACAGCATGTGGAAAAGCTTTGTGAAAGATTATGCAGTGCTGTCTTTGCCCTACGCAAGCTTAAGCCACTACTTTCGGAGACAGCCCTAGTCGCAATCTATCATGCTAACTTTCATTCTTTGTTGTCCTACGGCAACATTTTGTGGGGAAATTCAACAAATTCAGACAGAGTGTTTAAGATCCAGAAACGGGCTCTGCGCACATTGGCGGGTGTTAGACCTAGAGACTCATGCAGGGAGCTATTTAAAAAGTTTGGGATATTGACGCATTACTCTCAGTACTTATACGACATTTTAATGATAACACGCCGAAATATAAACTTGTTTAAACGCGTCAATATCCCAGGTAGAATAACCCGGCAGACCGGGCGATTGCAAGCGGTGCCGCGGCGGCTGGCGCTGCTCGACAAGAACCCGCGCGTCGTTGGGCCGAGGTTTTACGAACATCTACCCGCTGACTTAAAAGTGAATGTTCAGATAAAACTTTTGGACGCCGACTTAAAAAACTTCTGTTGGATATGTCACTAAACTTGACATTTAATTTGTACCATTCTAGTACCTCATTTATTATTATATTATATTTTTGTTATTTATGTTTTGACGATATTTTCACATTTTGTGGTTTTATATTTATTATTTGACATTTTAAATTGCTTTTACTTAAATTATTATTATTTTCTTTTTTATGTACTCATGACGATCTTTTTGTAAATCTAAATTGACATTTAATATGGTTTTATTTTGTTTGTTTGTTGTTGTTATTTTGTTTTAAGTTTATTTCAATTATTATTATTATTTATTTTTTGTATTTCAATTGACGATCCTTTTGTGAATTACTTATGTTTGACATTTAAATGTATTGTATTTTTAAAAAGGTGACAAATAAATCTATCTATTTATCTATCTAATAGTACGATAACTAAGAGTAAAACGTGTCTCTATTGTTCCAGGGTATGGTGATGCCGGAAGAATTTCAGGACGAGTTAAAGAATAGATTGCTAGCACCTTTGAGACTTGTTGACATTCTAGTCCCAGTTTTAGTTGCTATCAGCTGTGTGGTGCTAGTATTAGGTATTGGTTTAACTATCCGAGCGAGATTAAATAGACCGGCAGAAAATAAAACTTGATAACACTAGACAATAAATAAGATTAAAATGAATATTACCTGGTTTTCCTTATAATTCCCGATTCCTAAGCCTCACTCAGATTGCGAGCACGGTGCTAGACGCTAGACGTTGTCTTTAGTCCTGATGAATGTAGGGTTCTTGTTCTTACACACTAGCGATTTGTTCGCCGGACAAATCGCTACTGCTAGGGCCCTTAGTTCGCGCGCGTGTGATTTGAGAGACGATAGTCCAAGAGCTGCATGCCAGGTAATTTAGCCGGGATCTTAGCTTAGCCTGAAGACGACTGATATGCAATGCTCAGGGCACCGATTTTTGAATCTCACCAAATGACAAATTGTCAGCGATATGACAAATTCTCACCGATTTTCAAAAGTTCATATTTTTGACACTCATCGCTGACATTAATTGTCATACCTATGACATCTAGTCGAGTACCCCCTCCCACTCGTAGATAATCTCACCGCTCACCGCGTGACATTTTTTGAATTTGACATTGATCTAACGGTAGTGTAAGCAACTCATGGTCTTGAACGAGTAGCGCCATCTAACGTGCGATAGCGGAATAACACGACACTGGCACTGACAGCGACTGAGCGACACTACGTTTCGTTTTACGTTTAAGCCAGGGGGGCAACTCCGAAATCCGATTTTCGAAGTTCGTATCACACCGTCCCTCTCACTCTCGAATTAATAACTATTAGTGAGAGCGGAACGGCACGAAACGAACTTCGAAAATCGGATTTCGGAGTATAAGGCCAGTTGATTTACCTAACTTCAAAGTTTTAGGTTTTAGTATGCGAAACAAAAACCGATATTAAGGTCGACTCTATAAAGGTCAGACCGCACTAGGCGGAACTGCGCGGCAGCGGAACTGCGCTGCACGGCGCGGCAAAATATTATTTATATGAAATTGTATGAGATAACACGCACTACGCGGCAGCGGAACTGCGCGGCAAAGTTGACCAACTCACCAAAATTGCCGCACCGCGCCGCGCCGCGCAGTTCCGCTGCCGCGTAGTGCGGTATAGCAAGCGGCGCGGCACTGAAAGTTATTAATATAATAATATTTATAAAAATATATTTCTTTATATCTGACTATCCTTTCTGATCCATATTCCTTTTGGCTACTTGTTTTGTTAGTTTAGATACTTTAGATTATTATTTTTTCTTGTAAATAAAATCATCCGTGTCAGGTTCTACCATCTTGCTCGAACGCTGCTGAACTACTGACAGGCAAAATTTGCCGCGCCGCTGCACGCTGCAGTTCCGCTGCAGTTCATGTGCGGTATGCCGAATTTTGCCGCGCCGTGCAGCGCAGTTCCGCTGCCGCGCAGTTCCGCCTAGTGCGGTCTGACCTTAATTATCTGCGTAAATTTGGATGTAACTGAAAGATTGTCTATGACTAACACTGCGAACAACTGCGAGATATCTACATGTTGGTACACAGAGTGTGAAATTCAAAAATACGACATTTGATAAACAGTGATAAAAAGTCGCCAGTGACATAATATGTGTCTTTATTTAGTAATATACCTTTATCCTTTACCTTATTCAGGCACAATTTAATTCACCGTTACGACTAAATTATAATATTAATATCATACTACACCTTGTTTGAAGTCGGTTAAAAATTGACAACCCTAGCATAATTATCCAGGATTTTGTATGAAGGATGTCAATTTTTTGTTTACGAGTTTGCCCACACGAGTTTGGACTTAAAATATAACACTTATACATATAACTATTAATATGATACAACGTTGCTACGCCTACCTATTCTAGATTATTTTATTAGGCTTTAAAAATCATGACCATAGTTGATAATCCCGAAATTAAGACAGTGTAAACAAATGTGGGCAATTTCGATTTTTTTTTCAATATTTTGGCCCGCCTGTTTAAGGCCCATTTGTAGAGTATGGCAACTCATTTTCATCTCTCATACTCTGAAAGTAGGTCATTGATTATCTGGATATAGGGTTGAAAGTGACTCATCGCGACCCTTGGGTTGAAAGTATTTTTTTTTTCTAGCTAATCCAAATGAGGTACGTAGCAATGGAAATACGTATTCAGCCATGTAAGTAATCCATGTTTTATATAATCATCTATACAAATAGTTCCTTTTTAATTGTAAAAGGCTAAATAATCTTAAAATAACATTCCCGCTATAAATAAGCTTATGCAAGCGTACCTATATAACGAGAATTAGAAATGATTACCTTCGGTAATTTTTTTAGCTTGAAATATTTAAGTCGACAATTAATTGATAGCGACCTCCGTGTCTGCAAGTTTAAAAAAAACTAGCCGGCAGCTATTGGTGCGCAGAAGAAATGCGCAATGCGCGTAAATCGCGTAATAGAAAAAAGAGCGGGAGGAGAATGACAAACGTAACAAATATTAAGTGCGATCGTGCGACGTTAGTGAAATTTGTCATAATACCTTCTTTCAATTTCCTCATATTCGAAATGAAAAGTAGTGTTCAACTTGGATGAAATTACCCATTTCACCCTCGAACTTTTGGCGCCCTCACTTCGTTCGTGCACCAGAAATATCTCAGGTGAAATGGGTATATTTCAACCCTTGTTTATCAATCTACTATTTTAATGTAGTGTTCTCATCTAACCAAACGCTACAATCAGGTTAGGTTAGCCAGGTACGTTTACTACATGTTGAAAAGGTCCACATTTTAATAAAAAGTTTTTCTGAATAACAACTATCCTTTAACCATTTCTATTCCAAATTCCAACTAAATCGGTTTAGCGGTTTAAGCATGGAGAAAGACAGACGAACAGATTTTCGTATTTCTAGTATTACTTAGTTTAGCTAGTACCTATCCCGTATAACTATGGGCAACAGTGTGGTGTTACTAGAAATGTACCTACTTTCACCCGTAGCATTAAATCTTTCATTGCGTTTTTGGCATTAAGAAAGTAAGCGACATAAGGGTGTTTAAGCTTTTATTAATTATAAGCTCTCACTATCAAAATTTAAAGACCTTCAGGACCTTTTCTATAGCTCTAGCTAGGAAACAGGTAAATATTAAAACATTATATTTCAACATTGAGCTTTATTCAAGACTTAAAACATCGTCGTTTTAAACACAAATCCAGTTTACCGACAGATACGTAAACTTCGCAAACAATAAGTCTTCTTTATTACAAAGGAAAAAGATCACATAGTTCCGAGGCTGACAATGGGGTTATTTAGTCTTTCCGTATCTGGACTAGAAAAAAAAACTATATTATAATGCGTGAAATTGGTGTACAACAACTACATAATTATTACAAACTAACTCAAATGACAAATTAACCAGACCTCGTCATCAGCCCCTCGGACTACACATTCTGCTTATGTAATGAATGAAAGGAACACATCATAAATTTATTATAGCGATATATTTAATGCATGCACTTAATGATTACTCACAGAAATATTTCTTTTCCTAACATAAATATTAAGATGTTTCATATCTAATCACTTGTTAGAGAAATGCAATAATGCAGTTAGAATTATTATTTATTAATAATACAGAAAATGTGAACATATTAATGCGATACCTCAACTCGAAACATGTATTCCCATTATAAGTGAATAAATATTTTCTTAATTTATAATCAGCACAAAGACTTTATGGGCAAGTAGGTAAAGATGAGATCTCATATTAACAATCCACAACATTCTGAGTGAACCCTGTCTAAGGGAAACGTGCCAATTCCAATCAACATCATTCTTGCTAATTTATACTCAAGAATCAGCTACCGCAGCCAAGTCATGCCCTGGAGTACGTACACTTACACAAATTAACTAAATTTTGCTTAAAAAAAATATACATCATTTACAATTGCCGTGAATGTCAATCCATAAAAATAACAAAATATCAAACAATATCATTTGACACTTTTTCTTAAAAATTCAGAACAAAACAAATTTATTTACCTAATGCTACCATACTGCAAGGGCCGTAGGGGATTCAACTAATATATTGTAAAAAGATGTACAGTATTTACACAACTCAATTCAATTATATTTTTATCTTTAAGGGATTCTGGTCAAAACGTCATGAAAAATGACACTTTATAAAGAACTAAATCAGTATATACAACATATTTACAACATTAATAAAAGCTAATTATACTAGTTATTCTACCAAATGACGTTTGTCATCGTTATTACGTTTACGTCCTTTCGCATGTGCTAACATAGTAACTAACTTCTTATGGCTATCGCCAACGATCCAGCCGTGCTGCTGCTGCAGCTGCTGCTGCTGCTGCTGTTGCTGTTGCTGCTCGTGGCCCTCCGGTGACCAGTAGAACACGGTGTGGAACCGACCCTTGCCACTGGGCGCCGCCTCCGCCGGCTCGGCGGGTACGAGGAACGTCGCCGCCCCCTCTGCGGCCGAGGTGCCCGCGCTCGCACCCGTCGCTCCCGCGCTCTCCGCCGACCCCGATGTGGACGGAGTGGCCGTATCGCAGGCATCCTCGTCCACATTGTCTGCGCTAGTGCTGGCCTCACTCATCTTTGCCGCGAAAGCATTTGTGCTGCTTGCACTTCTGTTCTCTATGTCACCGCTGTTGCTAGTGCGATTTACTTGCGCCGTTACATTGCGATTACTACTAGATACCCTGCTTTCAATGTCCTGTTTTCTAAATGAAATGTGGCGACTACCCCGCCGGCTACTAGAGTGATGTCCGTCTTTCTTTTTGCCTTTCTTCTTACGAGTAGTCCCTGACGCTATAGATTCTGCACTGTTATAACGTGGTGGTCCACCATCGGGTTCCGACTCTGAGCTCCAAGTTTCTGCTAGTACGTTCTGTTTACCGACGGTGCATTTTCTACGAGCTCTCTGTCTGGCCACACCTGTTTCGTCAGCTGTAGAGGTCTGATCATATGATTCATTGTAATCACAGCTGATACCCGTGTCATCATCCTGTTTCTTTAAAGGCGATCTATTTTCAAAAGATTGACAGTCATTGACCTTTAAATCTGAGTCTATATTGGAAGCGTCTGTTTCATATTTTAAGAAATCATTCTGCAGTGAAGAAGTTTTTTCTATTTTCTTCGATGCTGAATGTTGAGGTTTGTCCGATGAAAGGTCGTACTTGTTTGTTGAAAGTGGCGATGACGAGTGACGTTTTCTATGTCTGATACTTTTGTGTACACCAATTAGTGATTTCATTGATATTTTAGATGTTGAGGGACCATAATCAGTTATAGATGAAGTTTCGTCATCGTTATCTGAAGAAAGACTTTTTTGTTTTAAAGACGCATAGCTGTCTTTAGCTGCAAGCGATTGTTCATTTTTGTTGTAGTTATACTGCTGTTCATATTTAGACAATAGCGGCTCCGGTTGGTTAGATGACGAGTTTCCGGATGTCCTAACAAATGTCACTTCATCTTTGAGGGGTAAAGATTCGTCATTGAGCATAGAAGAACTTGGCTCGTCCTCAAGTAAACTGTCAAACAGTTGGTCAAGATTAGCCTTAGGTTTCTGAGGTTCTTTACTTTTTATCATCTTTTTTTCGCTCCGTACAGCATTATTCTTAAATATTTTCCCCATAACTGCATTTTTCTCTACTACATCTCTTCTTTTCACATGTGTTAAAAGTTTTTTAGTATCACTGACTATTTTTGTGTTACTCGCATCGCATGACATTAGGCTGTTTTCAGTTTCTTCGTCGCTGCACACATAGTCATCAGACATGTACACGAAGTCGTCTCCATCCGAAGCACTACTACTTGAATTATCAGCTTCCTCAACAACTGGATTAACAATTTTAGATGTACTCGGTGTTTCCTTGTTGCTTATACTTTTAAATCTTTCCATCAATGTAGAAGGTCTAAATTCGAATAATTCTACATCTTCATTGTCCATAAATTCGTAAACATCGACATTCTTCATAGAAGCAAAACTGTCATTTGCTGGATGGTCGCTGTCGTACTTACTACTTGACTCAGATATTTTATTTTCTCTTCTTTTCTTTGAATTTCCTTTCTTCCTTTTCTTATGAGAAGTTCCCAAAGGTGAAACAATCGCAGCAATGTTAATGTCCGACGTCGGAATAGACACTTTGATGCCGTCGAAACCTTTAAGTGCACCTTTCGTAAGTACAGTGCTGGAGTGAATCTTTTTCGAGCTCTTCTTTCCCTTTTTCTTGTCAGACTTTTTCCGGCCTTTGCGACTGAAACAGAAGTATAAGTTAATCGCCATTATTTTACCGATAAAAAGACTGAAACAAACGAGATAAAACTGTAAAAACCTAAAAACAATCTGTCCCTACTTTCACCATATCGATAGCTTAATATGTAAGTGATCATAGGGAAATTGTAATCCTTACGATTGAAAGACTACTATCGTCAAAAAAACACAGCTGCACGAGACAACAGAGTATATCAGTGTCCTTCGGGTTCGGGGTCCATATACAGAATTTTTGGTCATGAAATATGTTAAGAGTTTGACATAACCAAAATTTGTCTTATTTTTTTTTAAGCACTAGGTCGGTTCCTGACTTACTTTTACCTCATTCATAGGTAACACGAGTTTGATGACTATTTCGTTAACTTAATTTGGTTTCGAATAATACATGAAAACGATACCGTCTTAATCAAACACATTGGAGCTGTGCGAAAAACACCTGAACACGGCTGTATTGTCCATAGTTTAAGTGCGTGTTCAGATATTTCAGAGGACCCAGACAACTCCGATGTGTTTGATCTGATATCGAGTGTAACATTATTCGAAGTAAGATAGGTAATGAAACATTCCCCACCGAAAACCAAAGGTCATATAAGTGAAGTCGGTCTGTACCATGATGTCATTAACTAATATTTACCTTGTATTAGATTCAACTACATGTTGAGTTTGTTTTGCTGCTGCTGCTTGAGATCTACATTTTCTTTTAATCTTATCAAACTTATCTTCAAACATGTCGATTTCTTCAATGTCTGGATACATTTTTTCTTTAAATTCAGGATATTTTTTAGTTTTAGCAATATTTAATCCTTCTGGTTCTTCGTAGTTGTCTAACTGATCATAATGTGATTCTGTTGCAGCAGGACTAGAAAAGTGATCACTAAATTCCTGGTGTTGGTCTGTATCTTCGTCATTTACTGAATGCAGATAAACGATATTAGTTTTCAGATTACTTGCGTTTGCGGCTTCTTTTAAGCCAGATATCAAATCGTTTTCCAAATTTCGTACTTCTTCACTTTCTAAAATTGATTTAGCGGTAATGGAATCAACATCGCCGTCGTTTTTATTGTCGCTTTTACTGTCAACGCCACTTTTTCCCAAAAGATCTAAACCAATGTTCCTAGATTGTGATGAGCACATTAGATTATCGTTATTTTTATCTAATGATGGCGTGTCAGGTACAGGTTCCGGTTTTTTATGAGATTCCTTTAATAGTTCACAGCAATCCAAAAAGAGTTCTTCGTCGCAACTTAATCCTCGGTGGGAAAGTTGTTGTTCGCGTACGATTTTGTTAACATCAGCTAAAATTTCTTCCAAAGATAGTGGAGTGACTTTTGGACCGGATTTAGAATTCTTTTTACGTTTTGTAATTTTGTCCGTTATTGCTTTGATTCGATCTAAATGCTCTTTGTAAGCCAATAAATAATTTGGTTCTTCATGAACTGGGACAGTTTTAACTTTCATCTCAACCTCGGACACTTTTGAAACATGAAGGAGGGTCATTTGATGCCTCAAAAAATTGTCTGGGCGCCGAAATTCTTTCTTACAGATGTGACAGTACCGTGGTATAGCAACGGTGGATGTTTTTTTCTTACGACCTCTCTTGGCTGACTTCTTTGGGAGTGGTGACCGTTGGCTTGTATTTTTGACATTGTTATCTTCATCAATAGATTTTCTTTTTTCGTTAGGCACTGATTTTTTTGGATTTCTATCCTTGAAGCCAAAGTACATGTCGTCACATTCGTTAGCTATAATATGGAATGTTTCTGATATTTTCTTGGTCGCAAGCAAATTAGATTTACGAGGTTTGCGTTCTGAAAAGAATCCAAAGCTTTCCATGAACTGTTCTGATCGTAGTTGTTCCTCGGTTTGGTCTGGAGTTATATCTTCGCTTGTGTTGCAAACTTCATGTGTACGTTTATTTCGTTTTTCAATGAGACTATTCTCAATGGAAGGAACGTTAAGTGCGTCATTTTTATCATTAGAGCGAGATGCAGCCAATTCGCAATTTTTCTTTTCTTTTTCTTCGACATACTTATTTAGTGGAACATCACTTTTAGAAGAATCGTCAGAGTCAGTCGTGTCATTTTTAATAAACAAATCTGTGTTACGATCTTGGTTTTCACTTTGAAGTGACCTTTCTTCATTATTCTTTTTCTTTATCGCCATATCTTTCGTTTCTTCCGTTATAGTTTGGTGTTTTGTATTATAGGATAACTTTTGATCTGCACTTATTTTGCGCTGCCGGAGAGGCTCGGCGTGTTCAATCATATCATCCATATCTATGTCATAAGGATCATAAACAGCCGATTGAATAACGGCAGACTTTGAACGTGTACGTCTTCCGGCTGCTACTGGCATATTGTAACAAGTTTTTACTCGTAGGTCACTTTCCTTAGATACTAGACTGAGATTTTTATCTCGCTTCATAGCTTTAAGATCTGACGCATTTTGTTCATTACATTCGTCTTCTTCTCTCTGTGAAATAGATGGAGTTTTAAAGTCAAAAATCTCTTCGGTCCTGTTGAGTTTCATTTTTTTCGACAGAGGACTTTGTGAACTCTCTCCTGATATTAATTCACTGCTTTTACGCTTCTCTATTGATATTATTAAGATTTTGTCTTTTTCCAGAGACGTTTCAATGTCAGCCGTTGATAAATTAACAGATTTAAGTGATGAAATATCACAGTCCATCTGATCCGAAGAGAGTTCGTATGATTTGGAACGGATATTACCAATCTGAGAAGTAATTTCAACCGGCTTAACTTGGGTAAGCGGCTCAACTATCTTTTGTTCACGATTTGTCTTATCATCCTCCAATTTCCTCTTCTTATATTTTCGTTTTAAATGTGGTGATTTTTTACGTTTAATATTCTTAGTTTTGTATGTTGTAATATTTTCAATAATCTTAGTTTCATCTTGAGATACATTAGAATCTAATGATATTTTGTTTTCTGAAACACTTTCAGGTGCTTTTAAATTATTTTCTTCGTCAAGTAATAATTTTGAAAATATCAGTTGTTTCTTTGTCAAAGGCGTTTTACTTTCTAGCGATGTATCAGTGTGCAATAACTCTTCTTCATCAACCGAGTTGCTCAGAGATTTTCCCCGCCTGCTACGTCGGAGAGGACTATTTTTATCTTCAGGTTCTTGGAGTCTAGAGCATGTTGATATGGGTTTGTTAGTCAAATTACTACTATCAGAGTCCCTAAAATCATTGTCTGTATTTTGGATTTTACAACTTTCTTCGGGTGTTGACGGTTCCTTTGTAGTTAAAGTTTGTTCTATAACTATTTCTCGCATACCAGGTTTTGTTTCTGCATCTTCATCACCTTTTGTTTCGATGTCTTTGATCGATTTTGATGCAATTTCTTGTTTTTGCTCGACTTGATCTTTGTCACCCTCTTCTGTTGGAACATCAGCAGGTGTTTTCTTCTTTTTCTTACTTTTCTGTTTAAGCGGTATTACCGCGGGTAGATTTTCATGACTGGGATGCTGATTAGAGATGTTATTTATATCCGTGTTATCATGTTTTTGTGTCGTGTCAATTATTTGTTGTTCATCTTTCAGTGCGTAATCATCGGATGTTTCAGTTTCAACATCACTCGCTTTTACAACTGTGTTAATTTCATTAGTTCCTGTCTTATCAATTAGACCGCACTCTTTTTTGAATGGTATATTTGATAGTTTTTCATTAGCATTTACAACTTTTTTCACTATTATGATACTGTTACGCATTTTACTAGCTTTATTTTTTGAGCTATGGTCAATAGTTGATGATTTTGATTGCACATCTTCAGCGCATTTTGATGAAACGTCACTCAAATCAGTCAAGCTAGTATGTTCATTGTTTTCTTGTGATATAATTGGTAATAAAGTATTATTATTACAAAAAGATTCTTCTCTTAACGGAACACTCCTCTGATCATTTCCCGATTTTTTCTTATTTTTCTTAGCCCGTTTCCGTACCGCACTGGTTTTTTTCTGTGGGGCGTTTTCATTTTGAATCAGATCGTTTTGGAGATTTTGTTGTTTTTGTTTACATATCACCGCCAATGATAAATTATCGTCAGAATCCTCTTGTTCTTCACATGTATTCGACCAACTCTGATTTATTGCGTTTAGAACTTTTTCATTTTGGCCATCTAAAATGGTTTTTGCGTTAGGTGTTGAACAGCGTATCGGTGCCTCTAATTCATATGATTCAGAGATATCCAAACCGCTTTGTATCCGTGATTCTGTAAGTGAACGGGACTCTTCTTTGGTGATGTTACCGCTTTCAGAAGATATAACATGGTTTTTAGATGCATATTTCGTAGTAGCAAAATCACTATTCGGCAAATTACTAGGTTTTTCAATAGCTTTAATAGATTTCTTGCTGATGTTGTTTACAATAGATGATGTTACTAAAGTAGACTTAGCAACGGATTTTAAAGGAATATTTTGCATGTCATCATCCTTAACAATTTCATCTTTAGATGCAGTTGACATTAAAGTTAATGGGCAGTTATTAATTTCTTCTAAGTTGGATTCTTGTACATTCGGTGAAATCGCAGACGGGAATTTACATTCAGGAACTGCATTTCTGTTACTATGTTGGGTACTGCTGACTTCAGCTTGTTGAATAGCAAGAGAAACGTCTGTATTTAATGAAACATTTACATGTAGCGATTTCTTAGCCTCGTTATCTTGATCATCATTTAATTTGTTAGGTAGTATTGGCGGCAGCGTAGACTGTTTTATAAGTTGATTATCAATGGATCTTTGTCTTTCCGATGGAGCTTTAATACGAACTGCTCTTAAGCTAGCTGTTTGATCGTTATTACTTTTATTACGTTTTGGTTGCTGTACAAGTACAGATATATGCGTCGCAGCTTCTACGGGAGGATCGTTACGTATTTCAGCGCGCGGTGCACTTTCCTCTCCAGTCAAATCTATTACTTTATTAGTCGAATAATCGTGACACAACGGCAATCTACTTAAAGCTAACGTGTTAAAGGATTCTTCAGATATAACATCCGACTTAACCTCCACTGCTTCTACTTGTAGTTCTTCTTCTGAATTTCGAAGATGCTGTGTAGTTAAGGATTCTTGCATTTTAGCATCATCATTTAAAATAGATGGAGTTTGGGTCTCCAAAGTGCTAGGATGTACCGTTGTTGATGATGACGTGCTCTCAGAATTTTTAAGCGTTACAGAATTTAGCGTACGCATGTGATTATCTTGTTGCTCGATGTAATTAGATGATTTAATGTTTGCTTCTGGTTCTTTAATGCTGTCTTCTGCGTTAGTTACTGTAGTTTCATGGTGGTCTATTGATGATGTTTTAATTTCATCAGGTAATTCCGAATTATCAGTTGAATCGCTCTGCAAATCCGGAAGAGTTGTTGCCGCAGAAACATATTGAGGTAAAACATTTAATAGTTGGTTTCTGTGATCAACTGGCATGTTCCCCAGAATATCTACAAGTTCTTTAGGTAGTAGCGCAATTTTCCTTGCCGTTTCTGGATCTTGGTCTACATTAAATGACTTGTTAGTATCGTTAATCAACTCATTACTCACACTTATTTCTTTTTTCAAATCACTATTTCGACCACATGAACTCTCAATATGGTGTTCGTTATGATTTTCAACCACAGATATACTATTGACTGCATCTTTTACGCTCTTAGAGCTCGAAGGACTTTCAGGAACAACGTGAGAATACTTTGCTGTTATACCGATAGTAGTACCCGCTAATGTGTAAACGGGCGTTATATTAGCAATCGTAGATCCGGTTATGCTCAAAAGAGTATTGGTTAAGGAAGAAGAGTTCGGAGTTTCGATTTTTGTCACAGATATGCAAGCATTGGCAAGTGTATATACCGGAGTAGTACATTCAGTTTTACTTAACTGCGAAGTTCTACCATTGTTTGTAGTATTAAACATGCTTCCAGTATTTGAATTGGGAACACTTGGATGTACAGATCCATAACCGAATATTGGTTCTTGTAAACCGATTAAGGGTTTCTCTGATGAAGTCATAGCAAAAACGTCTAGAGACGGCAACGCAGGTGCTGCATTAGTGTAGGGTACAATAGCACAAGTTGATGGCGGGGTTGCATTTACCAAAGTAATACTCTTGTTAGCAGATATATTATCTGTACTGGCAGACGCATAATTTTTAGGTACAGTTCTTATCTTATATTGCGGTATTATCAAAGTTGGATCATAGACAGGCTTTTGCAGTGGCAAAGATTTTTCACATGTGCGCGGATTTAAGGATAAAGAATTCTGCTCTTGATTAGTTTTTAGCTCTCGCTGAATTTTAGTCATAGGCTCTGGTACTTCAGACATCTTCGACGATAAGTCAGGCGAAATATGTTCAGGTACTCTGTCAGTTGGTTTTGGCTCTTTGCGCAAATCAGCAGGTATATTTTCCACAGTTTTTTCGATTACGTTTACAGGTGTCACTATGTTAAGTTGATACAAACCTGCGGATCCACTTTTTGGCCCCTTTTCAGAAGATTGATTTTCTACGGCTCCCGAAATCAAATTTATGGTTTTCGTTTTCGAATCATTTTCAGAGAGAGCAGTCAGGGTCTTATAACCGGTTTCGGTCTGAAGTAGACCAGAAACCTCCGTGTCTGAATTTCTCATCAATCTACCAAGCGGTAAGATTCTCGTATCTTTATCGATTGTTATAATTTCAGATTCCTTATTGGAAATTTTCTTACTTAGTTTTTTCACAGTTAGATCTGTAGGAACATCATTGTTGACGTTCAAAGATAGATCTGTTACAACATCTTTTACAGCACCATCAGCCTCTATGGGCTTGGAATGAGATGGTTTGATACTCAGGTCAACGATCTCATTTGAAATTGTTATATCTGGCCTATACAGTTCATGATTTTTGTTCGACAAATCTAAAGTTTCATACGTGTCATATGAATTTCTCAAAGCATAAGCATTCTCATGATTTGAAAAGTCTTGCGAGTTTTTCATAGACGCCTTCCCAGACAGATCGAGAGGAATCGACATAATTGATTCGACATTAGTACTAGAGTGTGCTGGGCGAATGTTAACTGACATATGGTTTAGATCTGTGCCAGGGTAGTTTTCTGATAACATTTTACGATTATAATCACATTCCAAATGAAAATCAGTCTGTTGTTGAAGATTTAAGCAACTATCGTAGTAATCGGTATCTTGTCCTTGCTTGAGGGATTCATTCTCTTCTGTCGACATCTGGGGGGCAGCAATTATATGTCCACCACGTTTCTCTTTTTCCTGGACTGTCAAATTTTCGAGTTTATTTAACTGCTGATGTGACTGCTGTCTTTCATTTGATTGTAAATGATCCTTGTCTTTAGCAGTATTGACTTCGATTTCCTGCGTTTCACTTGTTTTAAGTACATCATTTTGATGATTAATGACTTTTAGTGGCGACGCATCTGCTACTACAGGAATATTATTTGATAGATCCGGCTTAGAAGATGCCAATTCTGTAGCATCCGTTTGAAATATTAAATTAGATTGAGATGTCATAACTGCTTGTTTAGCTTCATTCGCAACTGACCTACGTCTGTTTGACTCACGTTTTGCAACCACATTCTGTGATTTCTGCTTTGGTGGCACCTGTTGGTCAAAGGATGCAGATTGTTTACCTGTATTGTCAGCGCAAGCGTTCAACCATTTTTTTTCTTGGTTTGCAGCACGACGGCGTTTTAGTTCCAGTGTATTCTTTTTGCTGGATGTTTCACGTAGTTGTTCAGATTTAGCGATTCCAACATTAGGATCAGAGGAAACCGATGTTGGTAACGTGGTATCTGTTTTAATATACAACGGTTCGTCATCACCGCACTGAACAGACACGTGCCCTGTTGGAATACTGGCACCAGTCGCTGGCTCAACCAATTTATTTTTCAACATTGCTATACAAGCATTTAATCCCTTCCGGGGCTTGTTCAGTTTATTCTTCTGGAAAGAGCAGGCATCTAGTGGCGCAGAGGAGTGTAAAGGTGGTTTGTCAAGTGTAAGGACTGCAGCTTCATTTTCAAAAAGCAGCTGCTGCCCCGAATTCACATGTTGGTTAACATTATTACACTCCTGTTGAACTAGAAAGAGATGGTGAAATTGCACCGACTTGTCTTGCTTCTCTGAATCGGCTGTAAGTCGAGCAATTGAATGTTTAAGCGGAACATTTTGAACTGGAGCACAACGGTTTTGTGAATTTGCATTTTCCCCACTGCAGCCTGGTCGTTGGCCGTCGTGATTACTAGAATTGCCTCGACCAACATGCTCTCTTGCTTTAAAATCTGCCGCCTGAACATCAATCTTTTCTGGTGAATTTTCAACTGACATGTCTGTCATAACACCTTTGGAACTGCAATTAGGATTCAAGTTATCTTTAGTGTTATCGGTTTTTTGAAGTTCTTTTACCTGGATACTTTTTCGTTTTGGTCTATTTAGACGTTTAGTTTTAGTTTTATCAGTCTCTGTTGGTCGTACAGTCTTGCGTACTATTCGCTTGATTTTGGGTTTTAAAGGTATATCTTCGTCGCTTTTGGATGACATGTCGTCATTAGTAGGGGAACCAGATCGAGTTCCAGCAGTTTCTTTGTCATTGCGCTTTTTTCTTTTATTGCGGTCTTGTGAGGAAAGGCCTTTCATTAAACGTTTAGGTCTCTGTTTTATGCGCGGACGCAATGATGGATTATTAGGATTTACCAGTACCCGGTGTCGCTTCGCTGGCAAGTCTGCTATCATTTTCCGAATCGTTTCAGCTGAAATAAAAGAAACAAATTTAAAGTAATGAAAACATAATTATTAGCAGTAAACACCTTATTTACAAATATGTAAATAAGATATGTACAGCTCTCAGATGTAAAATGTTTAATACGCAACACTGACACTGAATAGATTAAACATTTTTAATACAAATACTAGGTAGAGAAACCGTAGAACCGTAAGGCCCGGAAGTTCCTGGGCGAAAATATTTGAAAGAAAAAATATTTTTCCAAATCGGTCCGCAACTGACGGAGTTCTGAGGTAACAAACATAAAAAAAATACAACCAAATTTTTGAAGTCGGTTAAAAACAAAAAACATGAATGTCATTTTATCTGTCATTTATTCAGCTATTGTGTGGATAATTTTGTGGAGTGTAGATCAATGATAAAATTTCTGACAGTGGAAGGCGTAAATTCAACCGTAATCATAGAAGGTTAGAAAACGTGTAGGTACGGGAATTCCTCTTCTTCATTCTCGACCGTTAAAGATGTTTCGTTTGGGGCGGGAGTGTTTATGAATTAATATGTAGTCGATATTTTTATGGACCCGATTGTTATTACTAAAATATAATGGAAAATCGTTCAATATGCAGAGGGTGTCACAATGAAGCCTCACCTCAAGATTTGCCAAAGTGAATGTTTCAGCCATACCTTCCTTATTGAAACAGACTATAGTAAAAAGAGTCACTACATCCAAGATACTTGCACTGTTTTTTGTTAAAAAATTACACCCTTTTTTAACATTACATAACCACGGTTGTGATTTTCGAAGAAAACATGAAAATATCTCAAAAATAGTGTCAATTCTACTAAAGCTTATTTATTAAGTAGCTAATCGCCTGCTGTCGAAGGACAAAGATTTTCTAAATACACCCTGAATGATATTTGACCCAAAAGTTGGTTGTGTAGATGTTTGTGATCTGACCAATTCTAACTACAAGACGAAACAAAAAAAGAACTTGATTATAGCTTACCATCTCCAACTTCGGTTCTAATGGGCCTAGGCCGCATAAGGGTCTTAGGTCTTGTTTGCCTGGTTCGAATATCTTTACGTATTTTCTTGCGAATAGTATTGTCCGGCAGGCGCGGTCGGCGCCTCCTCACACCGAACGGCCGATACCGACACTTTCTGCGCACAGCTGGGGTATCTCCAGCGCAATCTAACATATGTTGATGTAAATCTTCAAGAGTGACGGATTTCTTACATTTGGTACATTCTCTTATTCCTCTGAGTGGGCGTGTCCGATTAGACATCTGACTAGGGGGTACATACAGATGTTTGAGTATATCAGCATTCAGAAGCTGTTCTCCTACGATCTCGTAGTGTTGTACTTGAGCGTTAGGATGTTGAGTGGAGCCGTGCGCGCAGGCGGCGCGCGAGTCGCGGTTCTGCGCGCCGCACGCACAGCACACGTAGCAGCGCGGGCGCACCCACTCGCCACTCAGCACGGCTGGCGTTGGCTCCAGGGTCGGCGTCGCAGGCGCCAGTCCCAGGCAAGCGGGAAACTCGGCTCCAGTGACATTGGCTCTAGATTTATTTACCACTTTCACGACTGGTGCTGAAGAGGCGGGTAGTTCTCTGCTTTCTAATATGTCTTTTAACTCGTTACTTATCATTGTCTGCTTTTCAGTCTTTTTCTCAAGCGGGGGACAGCCGAATTTCTCTTCAAATTTTCGCCTCATACGCAATTGCGTCCAAATATCTAGACTAGAGACCAACGTGATGATGCAGTTGTTTGTATGCGAATCTCGTTTGATCTGGTCAGGATTGATAGGACTCTTTTCAGTTTCCAAATTGTCCCACTTCCACTTGTGCTTCGGAGCAACAGCCCGTGGCATGTAGCGATCGAACTCGTTGCGTGAGTACTGGCCACTTGCTAGAAGTATTGGGAATCCTTCCGCAGTATTTATCACTACGCTGTTTTTAGATTTTCTTGTTTTAATTGTGCTATCTGGGTCTGGATTAAAATTAAAAGACCCATCCAAAAATTTGCTTATATTTTCATGAACGTTACTTGCCACTTTAGAATAGAAAGAAGTGTCAAAACACTTTTCAAACTTTTGTGTTGAATCATCAATCGATTTCCAATCTTTTTTACTTGGCTCTCCAGTGCGGGGCGAGCGGTGCACCACGCCTAGTCTGGAGAGTATCTGGTCGGCATCAGTGCTATGGAACGAAAAGTTCGGTGGTATTCGTTTGTTCCACTGAATGTCATCCAGTACGATAACGGCGTTCTTTTCAACAACCGTGTTGCTACCTAGATTTTTACTGGGTGGCAGAATTAAATTCGTTGTTATATTATCCTCGATATCAGCACCGTCGCTCACTTGCGACGGTTTTAGCTCACAGGAAATAACTACGCCATTAAAGCCGTGTGCATCTGAGAAAATATTACTTTCTTTATCAAACTTACTTTTACTGTCAATGACTGATTTGTGGGTATCTTTAAAAGTTCTCGTTGATACTTTTTTGCGTAACTTACTGCGATATGGTAGTCGTAATTCACAAGTTTTTATTTTGTGTTCCGCCAATTCAGATAGAGCAGGAAATCTTGCATGGCATTTAAGACAAGCAAAGTATTGTTGAGGATGAAGCTCGGCCATGTGGCGCACAATGTCGCTGCTCTCGGCGTCGGCGTGGCTGCAGAACAGGCACGCGAACAAGTTGTCCTGCTTCGAGCTCGACCCATGTATGCGCCGTATGTGCTTCGACAGAGATTGTTTGGAAGCGAACTTTCTGTCACAGTATGGACAAAGTAATGTAGTATCAGACTTGGTTGCGAGATCATCTTGTTTATTTGGTGGCGTTTTGGAAAGGGTACTATTTCGTTTAACCTTATCATGACCAGTTTTTCCGCTCGACCTACGAAGAGATTTGGTAGCTTGTGGACTGGGAATGCTCGACTTCCTCGGTCTCAGCCTTCCATTTAACCCAGACGATGGTTCATCAGCTCCCGAGTTCATCGTGTTTAACTTGTCGGTCCTTAAAAGAAAATAAATACTCAGATATGACTGGATATAAAAATAAATGAGTTGTTTTCAAAAAACATGTACATAGTTAAGGGCTTTAATTAAAACAAAAGTGAATTGATTCCTTTGTGTTACGACTTTTTCACCCTTTTGCAATGGAATAACGATGAAAAGGTCGTAACACAAAGGTATCAATTTTTACATATATATATCACGTCTTTATCCTTTACGGGATAGACAGAGCCTAAGGTAACAAAACCTAAAGCCTACGTTTAGCATGAATGTGGGCGTATAGGTGGAAAGGGGAATCAAAATAGTGATGGGTTGCTAGCCGCATCGCCTATAACAAGATTCCTAAGGTCTTCGCCCATTCCCTCGATGGGCTTTTACCATCTGCGCGGGAAGAGAAGCAACTGGCCCATTCTATGTTTTTTCTTTACTCCCAGACCAGCATAGAGGAATTTATGTTGTAATTAGCCCGTAACGATGTTCATTTTTTTTAAACGACTCAAATACCACTACATATAAAAATAGTCATCCGCTGCGTCTGTCTGTTTGTCTGTATGTCCGCGATAAAGTCTAAATTTTTGTGACGATTTTCATGCAGTTTTCACCAATAGGCAGAGTGATTCACGCCGTGTTAGCATATATATATTGCACCCGCACGAAGCCGGAGCGGATCGTAATAAATAAGATACAAAATGCATGCAAATGTGCACACTTACGAGTTCAAAAGTAAGAGATGAACCGGTAAAAAGTCATCTAAACAATCATCTGATGCAAACGGGTCGGGCGCGATGACGTGCGGGTGCGGCTCTACATCACGCTTAGCTTGTTCCGATGTCAATAAACCATCTGGTGGAAATCTGGACAAAACAATATAATTGGGTTATTTACACGATAATAGTTATGCTCAGCCACTATTGTTCATTGATAGGTACACTAATAATAATAAATAATTGATAAAAACGTTATTTAATTCGCTTTGTACAAGCAAAAAAGTTGCAGTGAAAATGTTTTGAAAATGTCAAGTCATGCATGACAAAATTGTTCCCCTTAAGTTCTAAAAAAAAGTCCAAGAAAGTTTATGTCTAACTTTTAAGGTTGGCTTACTATTTATAAACTTTTATAAAATAAAGCATTATAAACATAGCTACCCAAAATAATTATTCCTGTACAATATCTGCATCGACCTTCAAGGTCACGCGTGTATAACCCAACCACTTGCACAGCTAAAAGATTGCGCATGGGTTTTAATTGTTAGAATCTGGCAAACGAAAGCGGGACCTGAGAAAACGCGGCAAATTCAAAAAATGTACATGTGGTATTACTAACTGTTTTTCATTTCGCAGATTCCTTGAATATCTTCAAGATTATCTGTAAACATAAGCAACGGTATCATCATCATCATAATTATGGTCAATATATCAAATAATCCGCTAACAAGGATTAAGATTACATAGTCATAGGTACTAACCTAAAAAATTCGACATCGCATCTAAACATTGTTGTTTCTCTTGGAAAACAACTTCTTTCTCCTCTTGTTTTTGCTTGAACTTACTGATCATGGTATGTAGCAGCTTTCGCACATTACTTTTTATTGTTTTACCCATATATTACGGCAATTATAAATGAAAAATAATTGAGTTCACAAAATCAAAACAACTCAACCAAAGACTTTGACTCGCCTTTGACAGAGTAATAATGTTGCCATATTAAAACTTAAAAAAAAATCCAGGTCACGCTTTCGTTTGCCAGACTAAAGCTCGATTCTTGGACACGTAGTGTAGATAAAAACGTAACCCCATTAGCACAGTATTCAGTTCAATGAAAGGGTGGAAAAAAATGGATAAAATAATTAGGCACGGTTAAACGTAGCGTCAATTAAGCCGACTTGTCACCGTATGCCTAAGATAGATGCATTTTGTGTTTGTATGTAGCTGCGCGCGGGATTAATCGATAGTTGTGATCTAGGCATAGCAGGGACGCGGCAGGGGGTGGCTTGACCCGCGCTACCCCCTCCCGGCCGCGCCCGCCTCGGGGGGCGGCGCGGGTCTGCAATTCCCGTCTCCACCAGGCTCACTCCACTGATTTATCATTGGTTCTTTTTGTGGCAATTATTGTTCACCTCAGGACCTCAAAAGGCGGGTTTTGCTCATTCAAGACAGTGAGAAAGACTCGATTTTGCTTCGGTCTGTTAAGGTTTTAAATTTTGTTTTTTTTTTTTTCAAATAATCGAATGATATTAATTATGAAATAATAAAAAATGCTGATTTTGATATATACCTAAATAATATTTTTAAATTTTAATAATACTTAATATTGTAACAGAATTCAGAGTAGTACCTATTAGGACGTATTTTTAAAAAATTGCGGGAATCATTTTTCGTTAATGCGACCTTTGTACGTCATGGAATTTTTCAATGGAATCGGTTTTCACAATTATTCCTTAATCTGTGCTGTAAGACCTACCTTCATACCAAATTTCAAAATTCTGCGTTCACGGGAAGTCCCCTGAAGGTTTTGATTCCCTTGCGAGTTTCGAAAATTTGCGGAAAACGGCTGTATCTTTTGATCGCGTTGGCTTAGAAGTTTGATTTTTTTCACAGCTTTAAGGGACAGTAGACTTGAGTATTTGATATAAATTTCAGCTTGATACCTTCACGCGTTCTTGAGAAAAGGGTCTTGGCAGACGGACGGACGGACGGACAACAAAGTGATCGTATAAGGGTTCTGTTTTTTCCTTTTGAGGTATGGAACCCTAAAAACATTTTTTTATACATAGGTACATACACAAACCACGTCTTTATCCCTTACGGGGTAGACAGACCCTAAGGTGACAAGACCTACAGGCCACGTTTAGCCAGATTGTAGGCGTATAGAAATCAAAAGTAATATCGGTCAAGAAATAGAGACAATGTAAGAGTTTTTAATTACTATTTAAATTAGTCACCGATTAGAAAGAGAGATCCGATATGATATGTGATGTCATTTGTCACAAGGCCCACATATGTATAAACTCCATATTAATATTCCCTATTCAGTTTCTGCATATTTTATAATAAGTTTTTTTTTAATTGTTTGTTTTCAAAATAATAAATAGTATGCGATTTAATTTACATTCCAAAATTCGAAATTAATTTCTGGCGGGGTTTCACTTGCTATTGAGTTTTTTATTTATTTAAGTACTTTTTTTTTATCCGATACTATTTCTGTAGCCAGAATATCAAATGTCCTGCTAATACCTATTTTTTATTTGCCACTGTTTTACTTTGCCAATCCAATCCATGCTTCCTTGCCAGAATCTTAATGTCAGGGAATACAGAAGATTTCAAGCTTAACACATTATTTTTTGCGTTGCATCGGGTGTTACGTCTTACATAAATTATCTCATCCAGATCCAGTAGACGTAAATTTATCTATTAAACAGAAATAGAGAAAAATAAACAAAATATTAAACCACTAAATACTACTTAAATATTTTCTTACTAACCCACCCCTAGTTTTATTTGTGATATCAATTTATAGGTAGTCCCAAATATAGTTTACCTTTTAGCAAAAGAAACTAAACAAACCCAAAACGTTCAGTAAAAGTAAAATAATTCAATTAGGTAATAAGTAATTTTAATCGATTTCGCTAGGCATAAAAACTTAATTAATACAGAAAAACAACAGCCACAAACAAGCTTAGCACGCTTAGCAAGCAAGAAGAGCAAAGTTGAGATAAAAACGTATGTAACTATCAATTACGTTGGTACCTACCTAACTACCTAAATATAATATGTACAAAAAAATATTAAGATAAATAAATAAAATCGATAGAAAAAATTGCCTTGACATCTCTTTCCATAAATAAAACAAAGTACATAATTCGATAATAAATAATACAATACGGCGAATAAATCATCATATTCACATCATACACAAAATCAAAACTAACTAGGTACATTCTGTCTATTCGGTTTTGAAGACACCATTGTAAAAACTGTATTTTGACGCTTGGCTCAACAAGTGAATTCGCAAATCGCTTACCGTGGCACGGAAGGACTGTTAACAGGCTTCATTGACATACGGGGACAACCTCGTAGAGTTTGTGTTGCCGAGAAATTGTACAAAACTTTTAACTGATTGATATAACACATCCTAGCACATTACTGACTCAATTATTGCACTCAAGTAATATTATTTCGAGCCCCGAAAATTAATGCAAAAAGTAAAATATAAATTCCATAATATCAAGAAAAAAAAAACAGATAAAAACGTCGCTCAGTTACAAAGCATGCAATTGATTGTTGTGCCGTGATCGCGGCATCTTTACCACAGCCAGTTATGCAACAGGTACGACGAGCAACCGCGCTGTCGAACAGAACGTCGATAACGCTTTCGCGATAGCAGGTAAATATCCGGGGCTCTATTGCCATGGCGATGGGTGGCGGGAGGTGTACTAGCGCACGCATGCTAACATTGCAATCGCACTTACATATGCAGTTGTGGGGCGGCGCAGAGCGCCCGCCCCCGGGTGTACGCAGGCCCACACGTGGCGCCTTCTCCTCGCTGTGACTAGCACGCAAACGATCACTGCCAAACAGTTTACAGCGGTCGTCCGTTACCACTGCCAGCGTGATGCAGCCTGCAGCGCAGGGCGTTCGATGTCACCTGAAATAGATACCAAGCTCGACGTCAACATCAACACGCGTCGCTGAGACTAATGTATAATTTATATGACCCAGATGTAAGTGACCGATAGTTTTGTTACAACGCCATCTGCCGACAACTTAAGGGCTGTAACATGTTTCATGCGCAGTAAATTGAGCAAATTGAGGATAAAAAATGGATGCTTCAATTCATTGTTTTTACCGAATATACAGTTCAATACCTACTTCAAGGAACAGGTTGCAGGCAGATGCCTGTCGACTGTGAATAGTAACTATAACTAACTATTCGAAAGAAGTAGACAAAGATTATCTCTTAAACCACCAATAAATCCCGATCCCTATTTCATAATTTGCAAAAAGCACGAACATACATAATACATATAAGTAATACGCGACAGGTATCTATCTATCTATTACTATTATATTATAGTATATATATCTCTATACATATAAAATGCTTTGTCCTGAATGACTGACTGACGGATCAACGTACAGCCTAAACCGCTGATCGAAGAGACCTGAAACTTGGAGGGTGTATTCTTTGTATGACGTAGGCATCCGATAAGAATGGATTATCCGAAATACTGCCTCTAACGGGGTTTTAAAGAGGTAGAAGGTTGTTTTAGGGGTGATTTGCTTCGAAGTTGATATCGATACTCCTTAGAGCTTTTGATTTAAATTACATTTTATTTTGACATAGTCCATGTTTGAAAACTAAATCCTATTTTATTCAAAAAAGGTTGAAGTCAGATACCTAACAGTCTGGTACAAGGCAAATACTCTTTAAAGTTGGAATGTCTCGAAAGTCACCGTATTATATTAGTATCGCATTTTAAAGGTTTTTACGTCACCCTTGGCCGTAATTGGGATTTTACGCCCGCTTCGCGGACAGAAAATCTCACTTCCTGGCCGAGGCAAGACGTAAAACTTTATACAAACCACGGGCGGTAGGTAATTCGTAAAGCCCCAGATCGCATATTTATGCCCCTCACCTTCGGTTCGGGCCACAAACACCTGCGATCTGGGACAATTACGAATTCACCGCCCTAGGTCTGTAATGTACTATTAAAACTTTAGAGGGGTCTGCGGTTTTACTATCCGTAACTATAATTACTAGTCTTGAAAATGGGCGCACAAGTAAGGAATCTAATTGCTAAAAATAAATTTGAGAATTTTCGAAATTCCCGCGGGTTAGGGAGTAAAAAGGATTTATTTTCTTACTTTGAAATGGCCCAATCTCTGTAACTATTATTTATTACTATAGACAGCCCCAATTAATCGTGACTTTAATTTTCATATTAAACGAGATATATTCTTTTATTCCTTTAATACGAAAATTAAAGTCCATCACGATTAATATACACTAAAAACGAAGAACTTGTATAGACCACATTTTAAACTTTCATACAATATCTGGGAAATAATCGCAAAAAAAAAAAACCGTCGTTGCCAACTCAGTAGGAATAAATGCTCTTAAATACATGGAGCATTGTATGCCACCTTCATCATAAAATAAGACATCGATAAGGCGTGGCTGTCAAGTTGAAAGTTCGACTTAAGCGACCTTTTCATTTGATATGTTTTTGATAGAAAGTTGGGTGAATAGGCCTTAGGCACTTGTCCCACCGCCGGCGAGTAGCGAGAAGCGAGTGTTTTTTAGTATGGAACTTTTGCCGCCCGGCGACAAAGGCGACAAAATTTCCATATTATAAAACGCTCGCTTCTCGCTACTCGCCGGCGGTGGGACAAGTGGCTTATTCCTCCAAGATGAAAAGTCATACGAAACTTATTTCACCGACTGACCGTAGATATGTATGTAATTCGATCACTAGTATTTATAAAGGCGTCAAGAACGGGCCATTGTCTTTTTCAAAACGGGGGACGAGAGCCGCGTGGAATAAACCTCTATAAAAATCCAGGGGACATTCCAAATACTTTTGCAAGCCCCAGTCGCGCTAGTTCGGTAGGTACTTTAGCATGAGCTATTTAATGTGTAGGCATGTATTTTGTTAATGAAATAGGGAAGCAAACGAACAAGTCACCAGATGGTTAGTAGGTAAACGCCGGTGGCTCACAATTTTTTTTTTATTAACTGGAGATGAATTACTATCGTTTTAAATCTGGCAAACCGCGTGTCGCAGTCACACACGAAGAGTTCCGTACTCGTACGTTGTACTCGTTTGTTGTTATTTATTTATCAGTTTCAATTTAAACTTATTACAATCTGTCTAATCTAATCTCTTTAAATGAGCAATTCTTGCCTCTAAACTCGGAAACGGTTCCAACATTTTCATGAATGAATTCGTGATAAATCGATCTAGCTAGGTTTCATTTTTAGAAAACGTACATACCATAAAAAAATATCGAGCCTTTATCAGAGTACTTAATAATTATTACGATGTACCAGCTGCGTCTCTTCCCGCGCAGATTGTAAAAGCCCATCGAGGGAACGGGCCAAAATCTTAGAAATCATGCTATACTGAGATGCTATAGTAAAGGCGATGAGGCTAGCAACTTTTGATTCCCCTTTCCACCTCTGCACCCACAATCATGCTAAACGTGGCCTTTAGGTCTTGTCACCTTAGGCTCTGTCTACCCCGTAAGGGATACAGACGTGATTTAAGTATGTACGAATCAGTCTGACTCAACTAGGCACAAAATAAAATGAGGAAACCATTGACATAACATTGAAATAAAACATCAGTAGGTAGGCAGTTATTAGTGTTTATATGTCAAGTCAACTGTCAGCTAGAGGTCCACGCCGCGCCGACGCGCCGCCGCCGAGCAACCTCAGCGCGCCGCCGCCGCCGCCGGGTCGTTAAAAATTTCGCGCCGACGTGGAATAAATATTTTACCTATGACCAAACCGAACAAAACAAACAATGCGCTGTTGCCATACTGGCCTTTTGGTGATCCAATCGTGGATGTAGGCCTCTTCCCTCTTCTTCCACTCTTGGCGATCTTGTGCCCGTCTTATCTAGTCTCGACTTCCGTGCCGTCATATTCGTCGTGATATTGTGTCCCCTTGCCTGACACCTCTCTAGATGGAATTTGTTGGTTTTCTTGTGCAGGGAGACACAAGTAGTTGCGTTCTGGTGGAGGTGGTTGAGGATCTGTATGTACCTTTCATCGATACGGCATGAAACTAGGACTTGACTGACTTCAGAAGTATTGGGAACAAAATAAAAAATGTTTCCTTGGCTTGCAGGATTGGCGCGGATTTTTATTCAGGATTAAATGTGTTTTCTTTAGTTACTTATTCCTCCTAAAAAATGTCCTCACGCCGGCGACGCCGCGCCGCGCCGGGTTCAAAACCCAGCGCGCCGCCGCCGGGTTTTTTGGCTGCGGCGTGGACCTCTACTGTCAGCCACACTGCTTTGTTTGTCATCACGGCTCGCGTACTTTTTACCTTAATTTCTTTAGATTTCGATTCAAGATAGGGTTAATTGTTATGTAAAACAGTGAAACGAGATCTAACGTGGAAACATTTAATGAAAATACCACCGAGAAGACGTTTTATAAAGTAGGTATGATTAAATATGTGGAAATAGGTCTCGAAGGAAAATGACTAAAAACGGTCGTTTATGGCTAAAATTTGAATTTGAAGAATTGCCTTCGTTACTTTTAGCCATTTTAGCCACCTGGCAATATAGAAATAAAATAATATATTTCATATCCATTTTCATTGTGTACTAAGGATGTACTGCCATTATCGATAACTACAGGCTTATTTGTTTATTATTGCGAATAATGACATAACAGAAGTGGAATTTTGTGGCCACTTGTATATAGTAATTCTACCTATAAGTATCTGTTTATATGATATAAAAAAAATCTGTTGCAGACGGTGGGTCAAACTTATTGGAAAAGAAGATTCCAACACCTCCAACAGAAAAAATACATACATTGATATATATATAAGAGCTCACAGCACGAATTGTAAAGTACTTGACAGTCATAAGAGTGGTTCTTTAATGGGGCAATGACATTGAGTCGATCACCCCATCCAACATGAGGTGACCGCAACAGATACAACATTACAGTAGTAGGCCGCATTCGGCGAGCTACACAGCACAGCTGCGACCGCCTAACTAGGTGATCGAGTAGGCGGACAGACTAAATGTAAAGGACGTATTCGTTGGCCGAAGTTGTTTGAAACAAATTCGGCAAAATAACTAGGAGAACGCATTGATCTAATTGCCTCATTATTGACAGGTATGACAGTTTGCTTTTATATATACGTGCCGGCACGTAAGTCTAGCGATGACGAGTCACGTGGAGGGGATCTGCGCACACACGGATACTATATTTTATACTTCTGCGCATACAAGGTCATCGCTAGACTTTGTGTGTGTATTGTATGTAGGGTGACCACAGGTTTAGAGACATATAGTAGGCGGCAAATAAGTAAACTTGGAGGTGATAAGCGCAGTATGAAAATGATGTTGTTTTTCATACTGCGCTAATCCCCTCCAAGTTTTACTTATTTGCCGCCTACTTATTTGTTTTGTTAGAAAGTTAACGATGGTTAAAAACAGCTAATTTTAACAACTGAATCATTAAAATTACACTACCGTTTACTAACTGAGTCGTGATCCAGTGTTTTGTATTACCATTTTGAAGTCACCTAGATATAATATAATTGAATAAGGTGCTAACAAATCAGGTACCGATATTTTCAGAAATGGTTGGTGTGAATCAAAACAATTCATAAATTAAGATAACTTTTCATGTTTTTTTTTTATTTTCGTTTACCTAACAAACAAAAAAATTAATTCTGTCTACAAATAATCATCCCGTGCAGTTAACTGACAAGGTGTTGCATTTAATACTAAACAGTTGTTTGACATAAATAGATAGAGTGACATTTACATTCAAGTATTTCATTTACCAACGTGAAGTGGCCAGTCAAGTCATTGCTAAGAGGTTTTACAAGATATTTAAAGATTTTTTAATCAGTGACTATTAATTATCTCATTAATAGGGTGTTTAAGGTAGCAAAGTTTTTCCCTAATATTCTCCAATAAAACTATCATAAACTCTATAATGATTTAAACTTAAATGTGCTCTAAGTGCAGAGTACCTAAGGTCCATTCATCCTTACGTGTCTTATCATGTAAACAAACACTTCTCAAAGACATTGTCACACTTTTCTCTTGGATTACACAATAGTTATGTTGTTGTAGGCTTAAAGAAACTCATAAAATATTAAAATTGACCAAGTAACCACTGCAAAATATCATTTTTAATAAGATTTTCTTAAATAATCGGAGGAACGAATGAATCAACTCGAGAATATGTGCAACCTGAGTAGCGCCACAAAATCGAAAACCTGAGCCTCTAGCTAGTGTAAGTTTTTACACGAACAAACGTCTCGAACGCGTTCACGTAAACGTCTCAATTACTATGGAAAATTTGGCAGCGCCACTTGCGGATCGAAACGGCAACAAACTGAGCTTCTAGTGTAAGTTTCTGACACGAAAAACGTATCGAACGCGTTCGCGTTAAAAATCTCAATTACTATGGGATAATTGACAGCGCCGCTAGCGGAACGAAACGGCAACACACAGTTCTCATAGTATTTGACAGTTTAACACAAACATGATCGAGACGTATTTTTCTATCGAAAACCTACACTAAGCATACTGTTACCATAGTATTTGACATTTTAACGCAAACGCTTTCGAGACTGTGTACTGTGACCGAAAACTTACACTAAGCACACTGATACTAGTTCTATTTATTTTTAAAGCGAAATAATCGGTCACGTTTTATGTAAATTTTATCAACATTTCCAATCACTAATAATGAAATGACCATACTATCAGTTGTAAAAATATCGGTACCTACCTAATTTATTAGCACCTTATTTAGATTGCTATTTTAAGCATATGATATTCAAGTCAATTTCCTGAGAAATGACAATTATTGTAATAGAAATTTCATGATTTTTTATTGCCTTTCATTAAAAGCTCATTTATATAATAAACAATAAAAAAAAAACAAATAATTAAAAATATAACCGAAATTAAGCTAACCTTGTGAAGCTAACAAAGATTTTTCTCCGTCTCTTTCTAGAAAAACGGAATTTTACTATGGAGTCTATATGGAGTTTTATGGGCGTTGTGACATAATGACGTCACATGTTATATCGGATCTCTCTTTCTAATCGCTGACTAATTAGTCGTTTAAAACTCTTATATTTTCCGCATTTCTTGACTGACATTACTTTTAATTTCACCTTTTGTCATCTCTTTGACGATATGTTTCATATTCTATTAACAAATGTGTTTTTTTAATGCATATTCTCTATTCCTATTTTACACTTTTTGCCAAGTTGTCTTTAGCACACATAAAAAAAATACTAAGTGTAGTTAAGGGGGCTCCGTTATAGTGGTGTGCTCCGTTAATGTGCGTGTAAAAATTCTTTGCTATGTTTTGAAATCAATCGTAAACTCTAGCCACTAAGCTCATTGTCCGACGGCCGTAGCACAGAACCAAAGCAGACAGGAGGGACGCATGGCAGCTCTGGCATAGAATAAGTAAGAACATAGTAGAACGGAATCTCCCGCTCCGGCCGGACTCAAGGTCACGGTATTACAGTACTCGCTAAGCGAGCGACTCAGTCAGGCTGCCACGGCCGGCGTCGCCGCGCGCGCGTTTGGCATCTAAGCTACTACTAGTTTTACGTGAGCCTGTATGTATTTTATTTTATACTAGCTGTTGCCCGCGACTTCGTCTGCAAAGAATTCGTTTATCGCTATCCCGCGGGAACTACGCAATTTTCCGGGATAAAAAGTAGCTTATGTGTTATTCCAAATCATAAACTATGTCTGTTCCAAATTTTATCCAGATCCGTTAAGCCGTACTGGCGTGAAAGAGTAACAAACATCCATACATCCATACATCCATACTTACAAACTTTCGCCTTTATAATAGTAGTAGGATTTGTCGGTTAGTAATACTTACTTAAATCATCTTAAATGGCTTCATTTGGTATGGCACTTGTAATAACTTCTTACTTAGAAGTACCTATCTATAATATTTAGGTACGTACCTAATGATTTATAAATTTCATATTTTGCAAAACTAGAATAAAATAATGATTTCAAAGTAAATAAAAACATACATTTTAGCGATATTATCTTTAGACGTAAACGTAAGTATAATATTTAACGGTAAGCAACCCTAGCAATACTCCTGGACGACAGAGGGGTGTAACGACGTGAAGGGGGAAGTAGGTATATAAATGGCGGCGTTTTGGATGCGGTCAAAAGAGATTCCGTTCTACCCTGTTATTATCTATTCTATCGCTCTGGTTAGAGTGGGCGAGCGCGCGCGAATTTAGGTATTTTCTTAATTCGTACCTACTATTTAAAACAATACTGATTTTGAAAATATAAGACACATACGTCATAGACAACATCTCGTTATGTTACATATTATTAAAAAACTGATGAATTGCCGTGAACTATTTACGACATACTAAGAGTTTATCTTGTTTTTTAGAGGTAACTTTAAAAAAAAAACTATAGAGGAAACTGTACAAGTAATCGTGTTTCTAAAACGTATGTATTATAGAGTGAATCCTTAAATATCTTACGTATTGATCTAAGGGCGTTTGTGCAATACACGGAATTTTACCGTCCGGAATCCGATTTTTTACGGAATAGTTACAAATTTATACGGCAGTTTGTACCTATTCCGTAAAAAATCGGACTCCTGACAGAAAAAATCCGTGTAGTGCATAAACGCCCTATATCTTCAGTAATAACGACACAGCATGGAATCAAACCAACGCAATTGGGATTGTTCATTTTTTTACAACATACCCTGATTTGAAAACCATTTCGAAGTATGGGGCTTGTGAACTGTTTTATCTTAGTGGCGTTCAAAAATACTCAAGGATTACGTATATTTTGCAAAAAAATTGTTTGACCTTTATTCGACCTTACCGAGCGGCTGTTGGTAGTTCTATATATGTGCCAAAAAATAAATCGGCAAATATCTAGTTTGTCTATTAAATTTATATGTCAACTAGTTATCAGTGTCACCCAATGTCAGTAAAGTAAATATTGTTACAGATAAGTTACAGAAAATGCTTCGTTCCAACCTGAAATAATGACTAAAAACAGCTCCAAAACAATACAAATTTCCGTACAAATTCGCCAAGTTATTATAAAATCCAGTGTTAGCAGAGCCCTGCTCTTAAGCAAAATGTAGGCAGTGTGAGGTCATTTTATATTGGTTACTTATTAAAAAAAACTACTTACTAGATCTCGTTCAAACCAATTTTCGGTGGAAGTTTGCATGGTAATGTACATCTATATTTTTTTAGTTTTACCGCTCTTATTTTAGAAGTTACGGGTGGGGGGGGGGGGGGGGCACATTTTACCACTTTGGAAGTGTCTATCGCGCAAACTATTCAGTTTAGAAAAAAACGGTATTAGAAACCTAAATATCATTTTTTTAAGACCTATCCATAGATCCCCACACGTATGTATGGGGTTGATGAAAAAAAAAATTAGTTTTAGTTTAGTTTTAAAGTATGGAGAACCCCCGAAATTATGTTTTTCTTTATATTTTTGTATGAAAATTAAATGCGGTTCACAGAATACATCTACTCGCCAAGTTCAAACAGTATAGCTCTTATAGTTTCGGAAAAAAGTGGCTGTGACATATGGACGGACAGACAGACAGAGAGACATGACGAATCTATAAGGGTTCCGTTTTTTGCCATTTGGCTACTGAGCCCTAAAAACAAATAGCCGAATTGAGAACCTCTTCCTTTTTTAGTAGCGGGATGTAGGTATATGTGCATTCCAAATCTTGAAAGGCAAATTTGATTCACTTCTATACTTCGGCTTTTTTAGCATTTTTACAAACAATTTTAGCAATTTTGGCATGTCTATTTATTGAAAACAGTTTAAAAATAAATAACAGCTAGCTTAAATTTAAAATCCCTGGAATATTGTCATTGTTTTGATATGGTTTTATATTTTCCAGTTACCAATTTTTCAAAGTGGTTTTCAATAAAAAGACATGGCAAAATTGTTTACCTTCTTTCTAATGCTAAAAAAATCGAAATATACTGAGTGGCCGGTCAAGTGGGAGTCGAAGATTCTGTGCTAATTCGGCAAGGGAATACAAAATCCAGTGTTAGCAGAGCCCTGCTAATAAGCAAAATGTAGGCAGTGTGAGGTCATTTTATATTGGTTACTTAGACAGACATACATGAAATAATTGGAATTTTAGACTTATTTTATTTGTTGTTTTTACTTTTTATACGATACCGTTTTTTTCTTTTTAGGTACGGAACCCTTAAAAAATTTTTGAAGTCTATTCAAAAAATACCCTACAGGATTACGTCGTAGGTACATGCGACTTGTGCATTACTATTTGCGTACTTGCATAACTTGACAGATTTATAGACGCAGGCAGCCCAGCAGACTGACTGGCCCTATGAGGGCTAACACTAAAAAAACCGGCCAAGTGCGAGTTGACCTCGCGCACCGAGGGTTCCGTATCATTATCTATAAATACATATCTATAAACCAGTGTAAGCAGAGCCCTGCTCCAAAGCAAAATGTACGCAGTGTGGGGTCACTTATATTGGTCACTGATATATACAGACAATACATACATAGATACGGTTTTCGCAATTATTCCTTAATCTGTGCTATAAGACCTACCTTCATACCACAAGATTCTACGTTCACAGGACGTGTAGGTTTTGATTCCCTTGAGAGTCGAAAATTTGCGGAAATTTGCGGCATAAACGGCTATATCTTTTGATTGCGTTGACTTAGACAGAAGTTTGATTTTTTCACAGCTCCAAGGGGCAGTAGACTAGACCTGAGTACTTGATATAAATTTCAGCTTGATACCTCCACGCGTTCCTGAGAAAAAGGCTCTTGACAGACGGACGGACCGACAGCAAAGTGATCCTATAAGGGTTCCGTTTTTTCCTTTTGAGGTACGGAACCCTAAAAATGACCTTCAGTATTGTACCCATTTTGCAATTTGTCAATTTTACAGCACAACAACCCATGTAGGTAACTCACTTAACGTCTGGGCGGTCAGAGCCCCTAGTCTAAGTTTTCACACGAAAAACATCTCGAACGCGTTCACGTAAACGTCTAAATTACTATGGAAAAATTGGCAGCGCCACTTGAGGATCGAAACGGCAACAAACAGAGCCTCTAGTGTAAGTTTTCGCATATAAAAACATCTCGAACGCGTTCACGTAAACGTCTAAATTACTATGGAATAATTGGCAGCGCCACTGGCGGATTGAAACGGCAACAAACTGTTCCCCATAGTATTTGACACATTGAGACATTTACGTGAACGCATCCGAGACGTGTTTATATGCGAAAAGTTACACTATAGTCGAGGCTCTGTTCCCATAGTATTTGACATTTTAACGCAAACGCGGTCGAGACATGTTCTGTGACCGAAAACTTACACTAAGCATACTGATTCAGCTCGAGTCACGGTGCATAGCGCTTTGAGACAAAAAACTCCGTCGATTGCCTGTCACGTGCTCTTTCTCATCCATGTGAGTGTCGACTTAATGTTCAAAATGACTAAAGCTCAAAATGCACTAGATAGACATTTTGAAGATTTTAAGCAAGTTTGGTATGCTTCTGGTATACTATACCTACCATGCCAAGTGCAGCGTAATACATTGAGCGTCATATACTAAGAAACATTCATAGTGACCAAAAAGTTCGACAATCCATTCCATTTCCAATTTCTATGGTGTAACGAACTATTTGGCCGACTTGGATGCATCAAACTATATGACGCTGACGGTACAAACTGCCGTGTCACCTTTTTCCAATCTAAATGGGTCAGTAAGGAGGTCAACATTCAACAACTATAAGAGATAGGGGAATCTGTTCTTAGGAACCATGACATCATATCATAAAAATGGTATCCAATTAAAAAAAACATGCATAACCGGGAATCCAACCCGGACAAAATAATAACATTTGCTTAAATAAAATAATAATATTTGAATTTTTCTTTTCATTATTTAACAGCGTTTATCCCTACTGAGCTGGCAACGTCGCATTTTTGGTGATTTTTACGATTATTTCACAGAAATTGAATGAAAGTTTCAAATGTGCGTTAGTAATCCACTTCGTTTTTAGTGTATTAATGTGTCCAATGCAATGATTAATCGTGATGGACTTTTATTTTCGTATTAAAGGTATAAAATAATAATCTCGTCAAATGTCAAATTTTCTCTTTAGTATATTCATTCTAGATTCTTTAGCGCGAAAATTTATAATTTTTTCAAACAGCTGCTGTGTTATACCTATATACGAGTACAATAAAATACACCCGCATGCCGCTTCACCCCTCCCCCCTGGAAATGTGTCCCGTTTTACGGATTTTCTCAATTATCAGGAAAACTATATAAGCTAGGACCAAATAATCAATGACGGAATTATTTGTCATTAAATTACCTACAAATAAGTACTTAGGTACATTCATTTTGATACGATTTATAGTTTCCAAGCTATGGTGCATCTAAGATTATTAAAAATGTACGCTTTGGAAGTGACTCTCGTGCAAACTATTCAGTTTAGAAAAAAATGATATTAGAAACCTCAATATCATTTTTGAAGACCTCTCCATAGATACCCCACGTACGTGTGGTTTTTTTTTTTTCTAACCCCAGTTTTCTGGGATCTATGCGTTTCCTCGCCATAATTGAACTTGATGAAAAGTACGCCTTGAATGTTGACAACCTACACATACGTGTGGAGTATCTATGGATAGGTCTTCAAAAGTGATACTGAGGTTTCAAATATCTTTTTTTTTCTAAACTGAATAGTTTGCGCGAGAGACACTTCCAAAGGGTAAAATGTCCCGTCCCCCCCTCCCCCCCCCTCTGTAACTTCTAATATAAGAGTGATAAAACTAAAAAAAATATAGATGTACATTACCATGCAAACTTCCACCGAAAATTGGTCTGAACGAGATCTAGTAAGTAGTTTTTTTTTAATAAGTAACCAATATAAAATGACCTCACACTGCCTACATTTTGCTTAAGAGCAGGGCTCTGCTAACACTGGATTTTATAATAACTTGGAGAATTTGTACGGAACCCTCGGTGCGCGAGTCCGACTCGCATTTGGCCGGTTTTTTATCTTAGGGCCGATTTTTCAATCATCAGATAAGCCCTTTTCGACGAATAACTCTATGGGTATCTGTTAGTTAAGTGAGTATGTGAGGATTGAAAAATCGACCCTTAGTGTGAACCTATTGGTTTCGATGATTTTTTTATTCGGTAGAGAATGTCTCAAAGCGGGTCCTATTAAAAAATTATCAGAATCGGTTTTTTAAATTTGAATTCCGTGATTGTTTCTGACTTGTTGAATCACACACACACACACTTCAAAGTGTTACTTGTGGAGTAACAAATTATTCTGCTAATTGTTTTTTTGTTTTCATAATACAGCACTGCAGAGGACCAATGCTTATATTACAATTGAAGTCAAAATACCGGATAATAGTTTCAGTGTCCCATAACTACACAGTAAAATTCATGTAATTCTATCTACATGTTTTATATAATACATAACATTAGTACTTGAACTAAGTATCATCACCACCTTGGAATGTTGAGCCAATCATTAAAGCTTTGTGCCTGAAGTAATGCCTGATTTGCATTTTACAGCTAAATAAGGACATGTGGCTAGTGCCTCAACATTTCCGAGTGGTGGCTGACTTTTAGAAAAAAGTTATACATTCAATAGTTTTGGTACCACTTGCAAATCTTGTTGCTCTTACAAAAAGTTTGCAATACCTTTGATCAATTGGATCTCTTTAATCCATGAATGCTGTGACTACGGTCTGTTTCAATAAGGAAGGGTTGTGTGACAGATCCTTAGAATGTAACTGTTAGCGTTCATGAAAGTTTTGACAGCGAAATAAATACTAAATTGAATTACTTAGATATAAATCAATACTTGGTACTCTACATTAATAATGTTCTAAAAAGAATCATGGCATGTTTTTTGCGTTTACATAATTTTTCACGTACAAATTTTCAATATATGTCACTTTTGATGAGCTAGGTTACGTTCTATGGTCATAAAAACTAGAGAGGTGACTATGTATAATTGGGTAATCGCTTAAAATCGCGTATAATCGAAAATCCAAAGACAACCTATCAAAATATGAAGTGAGTATTTTACATTCTTTCACACTCACTACACAATACCAATCAATTTTATTGATAATAAAGAGATTCTTTAGAACTTCAATTACATATTGAAGTTAAATAATATTTTATTCAACCTATTTTGTTGAAAAACACAACTTTGCAAAAAGCGTAAATATGAATTATAATTATTACATCTTAAGAGATTGACTTGAGTTTATATCGAAATAGCATTTATTTATAAATTACAAGCAGTCATTATTTTTATGGAATCCATTGTTATTAGTACTAAGATATAATCGATAATCGTTTCATGTGAAAGGTGTCACAAAGAGGCCTCACCTCTAGATTTGTCAATGTTAATGTCACATACAACCCTTCCTTATTGAAACCGCATAATAACAATTACCTATTACTCAAATTTTTTTTTTTATATTCTTGCTAAAGATTTCAGCTATCATGTTCTTTAATCTGGAATCAATAGATGAATACCACAAAACCTGTACATAAATTGATTTTTTTAGATATTCATTGATTACTGTATTTTTTACATCATAGAGAGAATCTAATAAATAAGCTTACAACATGATGATTGAATCTTAAGTCCATACCTGGACCAAACCAATCAGGGGAACTGGAAAGTAATATTAAATTAGCAGATATATAAAAAAATTATTATATGTATAGATACAAATCTATTTCTTGTAATGCAAATCTAAACTAAAAATAAGAAAATCTTGAATGAAACTCAAGTAATATATCTGTCAAAAACTCTATTTAATTCACTTGTTGATGCCACCTATTGATTGCGTATACTCAGCAAGTAATTGTGTAAATAACCACTTGAAAACTAATGATACCTAACCAACTGATGATCTATCTGCCTATAAAGTCCTGTTTTATTTTAAGTTAAAAAAACACCTGGTTTGATTTTAATGAACTAGGCAACTATGAATTAGCACAAAACAGAACATAAGTATATTTTGCTAGGATTCACATTCATGATTATTTCTTAAAACAGAATAACAAAGAAATTACGTTTTACCTAGGCAAAATCAACAAAAATTGGGTTGGGATCATCACGGTGTAGAGCAGCCTCTATAGCTACTTTTTATTGTGTAGTTGGTACCATGCACGTAGCAGTAAAATATGGAGGATGCGTATCCGAATTCATCCGACACTGGAGCTCGATCAAATAAATCACACAAGCGATAGAAGTTTCAGTAATATCAACCACATAAAACCAAATTACAACCAATTTCATTTCGAGACACGCAAGTAAAATAAAAACGCTGTCAATTCCCACACGGCCGTACGCCCTAAGCTATGATGTTGATGTAGGACAAACTTGTACTTACCACTCTTGAAACAGACATATTTCACTAAAAAATTGATTACAACAAAGAAAAATTAAAATTACACAGATTACTTGTGATAACAGTGTACAATTTAGTTAAGTTTTACAATTTTTTCCACAAAACAATAACACTACGCGCAATCACTATCGCACCACCACACTGAAGTTGTTGACAAGCATATCATGAGAGCCAACCTAACGGAAAAAATAAATCAATTCAATGGAACATGAACAGTGTCGGAGTTCTGTCTGGGAATTGAGTTTTATTTATGCTCATACTTTGTTGTTTTATTTTCATTGTATAATTTTAGGGTGTTTATAAATTACTTTGAGACACATAAAAATACAAATTAGAGATTATTTTAAATAAAATAAATATGTCGTTTCGTAAGAATTATTCTATACCATAAAGTTAATGCTTCATAATAAAATATCAAGTTTCAACGTGATTTTTATTAATTTTGTAGGAAATCGGGGATCGATTAAATTATTTTGATTTATTACAATTAAATGTTAATCCAAACATCGTACGATTTTATTTTTCGTGTATTTTGTTATAATTCAGGAGGCCTATTCCGAAATTAGTGGTCTGAAGTTCATAATAATATACACGTTATACTCCGAAATTCGATTTTCGAAGTTGCCGTCCTGCTCATACTCATAGTAATTCATTTTAGAGTGAGAGAGACGGTATGACACGAACTTCGAAAATCGAATTTCGGTGTAGCCCCCCTTGGAATTTCTAACTTTGGAGTATGTGTACAAACATCTATACAATGTGCGAATATATGTGCACGTGTAAGTCCAGTAGTATTAACAATTTACATTTACGCAGTTAAATTGATTTCTTAAATTCTTTCATTTATTTATCTTCCTGACAAACGAAGTAACTTACTCGAATATTGCATAAATAATATCTTTTCTAATACATGGGTCCAATAAAGTAAGAGACAAAACCTTACGTTCTCTTTAAATGTGGCAGGCTGGACGTAAACCCCAAAACCCTTTCGACTGAGAGGAAATGAAAAAATAAAATTCTATCATAGACTTAGGGGAATATAATTTTTTTATTCTATTATATTCCTGCTCCTGGGCTACGTTCAGTAACTAAAGTGTCAGTGTGATTATCGTCGGATGAAATTCGTCCGATCATTTTCACACCGACTGAACGAGTTGGGGCGTTCTTCTGTCAAAAGTGTCAATTCCAATATTCAAATCAAAACTTAGTAAAGAATTCAGAATCGAAATTTAAATTTCAAATTTCATTTAAATTCACATTAAATTTAAATGTCGATGGCATGCGATTTCGTTTTCGTAATTATAAGTTTATTATAAAGTAAGTAAAAAAGTAAAGTGCATGTAAAGTGTAATACTTAAGACAACTGTCAAAGTGACGTCTGGGCGTTTTTTACCCATCTATTTTACGGGGTGACCGGTGCGATCGCCCAACGACTGTTACTGAACGACTGGGTGTGATCACCCGACGATCGCACCGAGTTACTGAACGGGCCAGTGCGTCGTCGGGCGTCGTCGGGCGTCCGAACTGAACGCAGCCCTGCGGTGTGGCTGTCAAGCTGTCATTGTTTGTCTGTCATCATGACACTGATGGATAGAACAAATGACTTACTTATTAGACTAGATAATTTTGTTGAGTAGAAGTAATTTTGTGTCTATTGTGATAGCCTGATAACCATACATAATAGAAAGACGACGGTTAATGATCCAGTGAGGTGCAAGGTACAGGATGTGCGCATAAATGTAATTGTTGGGTCAGTCCTTGTGATGAAAACAATAATTTTAATGTGCCTCCTGGATAGGTTTTTCTTAATTTTTGATCTGTGCCCTGCAAGTTTTAAATAATGAAATCTGTTTTTATACGCAAAAGAATCCTTATTATGGCTTTGTTTTTAAGTGCTGTTCTTCTGCTTTTCTTCAAAAACAGTGTGGGAATTCAAAGGTAACAAAATTTACTTTATTAAGATAAAACATACAATAAAAATCTTCCTTAAGATAATTTAATATTTTTAGTTGTTCGATATTTAAATAAAATTTACGAGATAATCGTTAGTCTTATGTTGAGGATTCATAACAAGTAATACAATTGATGAGGCCAGAAAAATGTAGCACTCATTCATTTCAACAATTTAAAAGAGTGATTGCTGTTTTTTTTGGTAGCATATGCTTTGTTGACTTTATTTTAAAATTAATGTGTATCATTTAGTTAGACCAAAGACCAGATGGCCAGAGCAGTGGTGTGAGCACACATCATCCTCAAGTTATTTTAGTGTATACTATATTTTATGGGCTTCGCTAAAGTTCATCATCCGAAATTGATTTTCATAACAATCTGTACTCCTAAACTCCTAATGATCACTTCTAAAATTTTGTATCCTAAAGTTTTTGTTCCTAAAATTGATTTTACTATTAACTTAGTCCATAACACTCAGTTTTCCTAAAATTTTAATTAATAACTTCACTGTTAAAAATTTATGTAAGCTCCTACTATTTTTTTTCATAACATTCTTAATCATAAAGTATTTTTTTATAAAATTATTACTCATATAATAATATCTATATATATAGAGTATTTTCATTCTTATCTGTCCTATTTGGTAAATAAAATTCTAACCTCAAAATGTCTAATTTTTGTTATTTTGTAACTATTTCATAGTAAATAACGGAACTGGATATAAAATATCAGCAAAAGTATGTTCAAAATATTACCTCAGGTTTATTTGATAACATAATACACCTTATTCTTTACAAAAATTTGCACATTGAGGTTAGAATTTTGGTTACCAAATAGGACAGGTAAGAATGAAAATACCTTATATATATATAGGCAGTGCTGTTTTAAAAACCAGGACATTCTAAGGTAAAATAAATACTATTTCTAAATTAAAACAAATATGTTGGCGGCTTCGGGTTTGCGGGTTAATCCAATTTAATCATCCTACATTGGCTTTACCAGTAATAAGTTTAATGTATAATAATATTCAATCTTATGAATGAAAACAAATCGACATAAAAAATATATGATGATGAATAATGGTGTAAAAAATGGTTATGTTGATAAAATATAAAACAAGTAGTAGTATCATAGATGTTTATTATAGTTGGGTATGGCCACCAAAAATTGTACGGTAACGGTCGTGAAGGTAACACACGTGAAATTTGTAAAGCCCAGAGTACATGACAGAAATTTCTATCATCATCATCATCATCACCAGCCCGAAGACGTCCAACTGTTGAACAAAGGCCTCCGAAATAAATGGAAAGGATGTTCAGTCATTGAAATAATAATGTTCACATCATTATCATCATCAGCCTATACAATGCTCGTTTTAATTTTTAATAATAATAATATATAATAATATTAGGAGTACAATAGTGCACACTCAGCTTAATAACAGATCACGAATATTACGTAACACATATAGTAACAAATGGTATCATTCGTGAATCAAAAATGCTGTGGACATAACATTAAACAATTTACATTCGGTGAGTTTTGAAGGTAGAAAGCACTAAATAACTCTATTCGTTAAAGGAATAGTCTACTCACATCTACAGTTTATAATTATGCATCAACTTGTGTTCTTAGTATGTTTTTGCCCAAAACGTAAAATAATAATGGAACATAAACGCTGGCCAGGTTGTTGTTTCATTCTGTCTTAAACGAAATGGCGGATTACTTCCGTAGTTGGACAACCTGTAGTGTGAGTGTTGCCGGACCCAATGAATGTATTTGCGGCCCTGGATTCTCGTTATTTTCACAGTAACATGATAACATACGTGAAGTAACGCACGGGAACGAAAAGTGAGACAATTGTTTGAAGTTACTTTTAACACACTTTATTGCGCTATTTTATTAAAATAATTCAATAGGAATATAGCAAATTTTGTGAAGAACGTTAGCCATTCCGATAGATTTGCGTATGAAATTGTATATATTTTCTGACTTCGACCAGTGCGATGTCGCAGTGGGACACATAATTTTTGTATGAACGCGAAAATGAACCCTTTGTATATTGTTATATTAAAATTAACAGGAAACGTTAATCTACTTAAATTAAAATCAGATAAACCTTTAAAATTTATTATAAAACAAAAATACATGAAAGTTATAATAATTTAAGTGGGTGGGACACTGACTTTTTCTCAAATGTACAATTTTTGGCGGCCATACCCAGTTATGATGATTTTGGCGCACCCATATTTTATATTCATTCATAACAAATAAAAGCATGAATAATAAAATCATCAGAACTAGAAATATTAACCTTACAAGAACCTTACCTTAATAATATTAAACTAGCTGTTGCTCATGACTCTGTCTGCTCAAAATTAGCTAATTGCTGTGCTAAGGGAACTATATGATTTTTTGTGATAAAAACTATCTAACTATTAAGCCATATCATCACTACTTTGAAATTTATTTGTATCTTAAATGAATATTCAAAGAAAACTGAACCTTGAAGTACAGTAAATAAAGTTCACTTCATAAGATAAGCAATTTAGAGATATGAGATTTTTTCAAAGTAATGACGATAATGTTCTTCACCACAACTAACTGTATTTTTATAAAAATTCTAACTACATTAGTTCTGCGGTTTAAATGTTCAGAGGTAACAGTCACACAGAGAGACAGTTACTTTCGCATTTATAATATTACTATAATATTATTATTTTACTTGTATTTGTATTTGTGTTTTGCCTGGATGTGAAGGCTAGCATGAAAGACTGCATTTCTTTGTCTGCCACCTAGCTGCTAACTAATGTAATATTAATTAAATAATAAACTGAATAAAGAGCTAGAAAATGGCATAGATAAATGACAGTTGCAACAGTCATGAACATAAATCTGACCACAGTGTAGGAAAACATTTTGCATTGAAAATGTCACATACACTAGAAAAGGTTCCGCCACCCTTACCCTAAGGGTAGTACAATTTATGCTCCAAATAAATGAATGTTTGCCACAAACTTTTTTGTAGGCGTTAAAAATAAGCTACCCAAAATACTAATGGCATTATAATTTTCATAAATTATTGTTTCTATTAGTCTTGTCTAGGGTATTATACTGGTTATTTAAATGGATAGATTGTTAAAGAACCTACTAGGTAGTTGAATATTTTAAAAGAAAATTTCTAATGAGGCATATCTGTAATGCATCTTCAAATTCAAGCAAAGTTTATGTTCTTTCCTATCCGGTCCATTTGTCCCATGGGAAATTCCAAACATCCCTTCTTTAGAGCACCTGCATGATCCTCAAGAAATATACCTAATAAATACCTTTCCTGTCTTTATTTCCTATCCCAACCTTTTGTCACGTGGGAAGATTGAAAAATCCCTTAATAGTGCATCTCTTTGATTCTCGAGGAATATGTCTGCCCAATACCAATCTATAATGTATATATTCAAGTCAGTTAAAGTTAGGTACTTATATGTATCTATAAATATATCAAGATATATTACATACAAGTACACAAGATGTATTACATATAAGTACCTATAGATATATGTAGTATAAATATATCAAGATATATTTATATAAATTTCATATTTAGACACACCACACACACATTACAAAAGCTAAAGCAAGTGTCAAAATGTATCCATAATTTTGTTTTTATTTCAGCCTCGAAAGCGTTTCCCCAAATACCATACCGATTACAGTAAAAAATAAATTATGTCATGTGAATTTTGATGATGAAAGAAGCCATTTTAGTAACAAAACTGATATGAAGACAATATATTTTGTGACACCTACATATCCAAGGCCTCAACAAGTGCCTGAATTGACGAGGCTTGCTCATACACTTATGCATGTGCCTCGAATCCATTGGATTGTTGCTGACGATCAGCCATCGTGTTCTGATCAAGTATCAACTATTCTCAAGTAAGGTGTTGAATAACTATGTAGGTAATGCTTAAGTATGTTTTCTTTTGAAGTTGATGATGATGTACATTTTTTATAATTTTAGGAGATCCGGCCTTCCATATACACACATATCCAGCCCAAAGCCATATATTTATAAATATGCCAACTTTCCACGGGGAGTAGCAAACCGCCGAGCTGCCCTGAGCTGGCTCCTAGATAATGTAAACGAGGGTGTTCTTTATTTTGGTGATGATGATAATACAATGGACCTTCAGCTCTTTGAAGAGATAAGACACACTAAGAGAGTGTCCATGTTCCCCGTGGGTTTGATTGGAGGTTATGGTGTGTCTGCACCAATCGTCAAAAACGGAAAGGTATTTATTTTACGCTAAACTAAAGTATCTATATAATTTGTTGCAAGCTTGCAGCTGTGTAAACGTTATGAAGACTCACAGAGCATTATTATTTATTAAGCCTGTTTTCAAGGATTACTTCATATTTAGGTCTGTTATGAGTCTTGACATTTTTATGTAGGTAACTAAATCTGAATTATAAGGCCATAATGCTTTCTCATTTAGTAAAATCGTTTTTTTTTTCTTTATTTATCAAACATTTTTCTTAAACAACAAGTTTGAGAGAAGAGTCATTCTGGTATTGACTGTCAAGATTAACACAAATATGTACTTTCTCCTTTAGATAGTAAAAGTAACAAAGAATAAAATAAAAAGACTCTGGCTGCAGTTCTTCGTGGCATGAAAAGTTTTGGGTACCCAATACCCGTTCTTACTTTTTATTAACTTGCAATGTCTATGTAAGTATGTACCTATGTTTGTCCGGGTGCAATCTTGCAAGAAGTCTGGTGGCCCGGTCAGGACCGTCTCCGCAAAAGGGAACTCTTCAACAGTTGGTCCAATTGACTTGAAATTTGGTACACATATGTAGGATGGATAGCAATGTAAGTACAGTCAACAAAAAGTACAGTCAACAAAAAGTACAGTCAGCAAAAAAGCTTGTATCAAAAATGTCATTTTTAGGTTAGGTTATTGCAAATGGGATTATTTACACAGGCTATACAACGTGTCCCCAGCCTATGGACATAGACGAATACTACACGTTTATTAGGGTATTTCTAACCAATATGCAAAGTATTAAAACAATCGGTCTAGTATTTACCGAGAAAACCATGGTTTTAAAATTTTAACTTTTGGAGCACCCTCTATTTACATTGTGTTGATTAATACGCATTTATGGGACCAATGCAATCTCTTTTGAAGAGTTTGAAGTACTGTAATAACAATATTCAAGTGGAAACTCCTTAGATGTGCATGAAAACTCTGTGGTAACTGCATGATTTTCTTTTAAAATAAATGACACTGATTAAAGTGACGTTGCCATAACATAAATCAATTTGTTTGGTTTTGTTCATGAAAAGCATTTTGATAAGATGGCACGATATTCTGCTGCAGTTTACATGGATATGATATTAATTTAAGGGGAGTGCCATCAGAATGGCAATCTCGCCATCAGAACGTACCGTGAGCGATATAGTGAAACTAGGTGATGCCCTAATAACCCGCGTACAATAACAAGGGCAGTTCAAAGAGTGAGAGAAATTCGCCCACTGGACCCAACAATTAACCGCGAAGGCGTTATAACCCGGCAATTGCCTATCTGGCAAGAACAACATATTTTTGAATACTTTCGTCGTACGCCTAAATCTAGCTTGCGGCGAGCGGCTCGCCGTTTTCATGTTCACGGTAACATTCGGAAAGTTAAAGACGATGGTTTCAGATAGTGCTCTGTTACGAAAAGTCCAGAGCAATATGAGGCGGCGTTTACACATGTGTACACTAAGAAACGGTAGCCACTTTGAACATTTAAAAATTTAAGTTTTTACATTTTTTTTTAATAAATGATGATTACGTAAATTTGGTTTCATTAATTATTTTAATCCTAGAGTTACAATTTCGATACTTGATAGTCCGATCAGTTTAATAATATGCCTAGTATTGCTGGTAAATTAGACATTTATCTACTCCGATGGCGCGTGTGTGTTGCCTGTAAGCAGATACGCACACATATCCCTGTTGTCGACTTTGACATGTTTGTCACACTCACACAGGCATATCATTTCATCTTATTGGTGTCAATAATGATACAGTATGTAACTTTTTTCTGTCGTTTATCTGGAATTAAATTTGTTAGAAATTTTTGATTCTTGATTTTACTTCTAATTAAAACAAAAACTGTTTCACAGCATTAGTGAGAAGTAGCATTACGATGGTGTTCATTCTGTGTCCACAGGCTGGGGACACGTTGTATGTATATTGTGGTAATAATATTGAAGTAACTGCTTATACTTTGTAAATTAAAAAAAAGAATGTTCTATGTTCCACTGTACACCTACTTAAATGTATTTTTATTCCCGACGCAAAAATACCCCTCTTTTGTAAATTTGAGGTTGATGTCTGTGTGTTTGTGTCTGTCTATGGCATCATAGCTCTCAACCGATTATGATGCTATTTTTTCATATCGAAAGCCAGTTTTCTTGCGGTGGTTCTTAGCCAGTATCAGCTCTTTTCCAAAATGATGAAAGGCATTTATTGGCATAACATTGTTTTTTTTTTATTTACGTATTACTCGATTAATGCGTGGATGTTTTTTAATTTTGAATTCAACGTTATTTGTAACTTTGTGCTGGTTGATTGAGAGTATGTGAAGCTTAATAAATATCAGGTTTTTTTTTCCGTTTATTTTCAGATAGTTGGTTTCTTCGACTCTTGGCCGGCTTCGCGAACATTCCCGGTCGACATGGCGGGGTTTGCTGTAAACATTGAATTTCTGAAGCCGTCAGCAACCATGCCTTTCATCGCTGGACACGAAGAAGACAAGTTCTTGGTTAGTTTAGGTGTAAAATTAGAAGATATAGAGCCCTTAGCTGAGAATTGCTCCAAAGTGCTGGTTTGGCACACAAGAACTGAGAAGTTCAAAAAACCTACACTAAAGATAAATATAGATAAGCTTGATAATTTACCAAAGTATCAAAACTTTGTTAACTTGCTCAGGGAAATTTCCAGGCTGGGAATGGCCATACTAGATCCAAAGAATGGAACAAAAACGTTTATAATACGAAACCGTAGAACTTACGAGACACTACATGGCCTTGATTAATGTTAAATTATGTTACCTTTGAGCAAACATTCATAAAATGAATGCGGTAGGTAAGCGTTATTGCTGTAGATAGGAATGTGAATAAAAAATAAGAATGCCTCTTATACGTATAGTATTTATATGAAATAAGGCGTTATAAAGCCAGTCCAATAAAAAAAAACAAATTTGATTACCAATTTAACACCGAAATTTTTTTTCAGTAGGTAGGTATACACTAACTCTTCTACGTTTGGTGTAGGTAACGCAATTGCTTTTTACCCGTAGTGTTGCACAATATTTCCTACCTAAAATTAAGATATTTGGGCATTTAGAAATATAATTAGGCGCATCTGATATTCTGATCTGATTTATTAATTAGTTATTATTTAGTGTGTAGGTACATCAAAAAAATTAACCGTTTGAAAACTGAAAAGAGAACGCTTGCACTAGTTACGAAAAAACACTAAATACGGCGCACTAGGCATCCAACGAAGTAGGTATGCGAGAGCGGGTTTTTTATTTAGAAACAAACGCATGTCGAACTAAGTGTCTCGATTTAATGTTATGCTATTTCCGCTCTTCGCAGGCACTGGGTAGGTACACAGACTTACATATCTGATAAAAGCCAAGCTCAGTATTTTTAGTAAACTCTTTTACCCACGGCTTCGTCCACGTGGATCGTACTTCGGCTCTACTGATCGGAATAAAAAACGCTACAAGGCCCACAACGTCAACAAGGCCCTTCGTGTTTTCTTACTTAGAGTACAATGACGACATTTGACAACAATGTTTGAGAAAATATAGTTTCTTTGTATTTGGGAGACGAATTCCTTGACGATCATAGAGGTGCATTACGAAGGGATTGAGTGTGTGTTCCAAATTTCCAAACTCAATAGCCAGAAGTTCCTGCTTCATGGTCTCATCTCTCATCAGCAAAGTCTGCGAACACGGACCAATTGAATGAAAGCCTTGTTGGAGCCGCAATGAACATTCATGTGTGTTGAAGTAGATTCGGAACACATCGGCTGTGACAGAAAGACATTCAGATAGAGAAGTGATCTTATAAGGGGTCCATTTTCCTTATGAAGTATGTGTGTACTCAACCCTAAAATTTACACTTTCCGTAAATACATGCCCTACTTTTATTAGACAAGTACCTCGGCCTTGCCAGTTTGTCGCTTTGTTACATATGCTTTTCTAAAACACCATCGTATTTTGAGGGGAGTGATACAAGTTCCAAAAAATTGCCTTTATTCAATGAAGTTTTAGACTCAAGGCGACCTCTGAAAGGCAGTTCTTGTTGTGCTAAATAACAAACAATATCAACTAATATTTGAAAAACCGATTGTTGTCAACTCGCATGTTGTGTTTCGTGATTTCTTTAGATAATTGGCGCGGTAAAGAAGTTTAAATTCTTTGTTTACCAAAATTACGAAAAGAAATCGCAGCATTCATATGTTTTTAGGAATTCATGTGCGCGCGAATTAATGACGCCAGATAAGTTATTCAAATCGTCATATCCAGATGTATTCCTAACCAAACGTTTCTGTCAAACGAAAAAAAAATGCAACACCAGCAATAGTTATTTGTTATGCGAGGCTGCAAAGTTTTTGTTTGGCGCGAGTGCCTGTATTGAAACCCGAGCAAGCGAAGGATTCTAGGTATAATAAGAATCCTGAGCGTCGCGAGGGTTTCAAGGCACGAGACACCCAAAAAACCTTTGCTGCCGAGCGAAACACAATTTTTCACCTCATTACAGCAAGAAAAATGGTGGATGGAAGAAAAACAGTTGAACTAATAATAAATCAGTTTTTTTTTAGCAACTAAAATAACTTAGTAATTAACGGATTTTAAAATAAGTTATAATGTATAACGGATTATCGGATCGCGTTTCTGAACGTGACATTAGTTTTTTAATCGAATGAAAAAAACAAGTTCTACATTTGAAGTTCATATTATGCCGTGGTCAGCGCCACGTTCGAATTTCAAAAACCAAGAGGGGAAAAAGCACTTTTCCACGCAGATTATGAAGGAGAAAGACAGCCCTTTCGAGCAAGTGAGGTGAAAAATAATTTAATTGTATGAAAAAAGCCTGCAATCCAATGAGTTTTGTATACTGATTTTTAAATTGTATTTTGTGTGATTTAATCCGAGAACTACACAAATCAGGCGTAGGTCTTTGCAAAGAAATAAGCCGTTTGTTCTCAGCAAAGTCTAAAGATTTTACCTTTTCATCGCCAATTAAAGCCTTCACACACTTTAAGTTATCACAAGCGACTTCTTCAATTAGGTACTTGTTCCATTGTCAATCGAAAGTATTTTGCAAATACACTGCTCAATCAAAACAATAAATTGAAATTTTTCACGACGTTTAGGTGTCAGATTTAAATTTCAACGCAATCAAAATGTCAATTGGTAAGTTTTTTACCGATACATTGCGTGCAGAATTAGTTTGTATAAAAAAACCATATTTTTTTAACCAAAGACACCAGTCTCAGGTCATTAGGGCTTATGGCTTCTGCCCTTCAAATCTTATGAATATCACACACTGTATATGAACCAACGTATAGTTACATGTAATTATTGGACAGTTTTCATAGATAAGAAAGAGATATCCAAAGCCCCGTTGCAAGCCCGCGCGTGCGAGCGAGATGAATGAGTAACGCAGGTTCGTGTGGCGGTGGCGCCGCCGTGATGGTCATAGAATAAGTAAGAACATAGTAGAACGGAATCTCCCGCTCCGGCCGGACTCAAGGTCACGATTTACAGTACTTGTTAAACAAGCGGCTCAGTCAGGCTGCCACGGCCGGCGTCGCCGCACACGCGTTTGGCATTTTTGCGCGTTCGTCCCGTAGGTACTCATCTTGGAAACAATAATTACAATGGTGTCAAGTTATTGTGGTGTATTTGGGTGTATGAATAATGCAAAAACGATATATACCGAAGCTCACCCAAGCACCCAACTGAATAAACTACTACTAGTTTTACGTGAGCCTGTATGTATTTTATTTTATATTTGTCGGTAAGTAGTACTTACTTAAATCGTTTTAAATGGCTTCATTTGGTATGGCACTTGTAATAACTTCTTCCTTAATATAATATGTAGGTACGCACCTAATGATTTATAAATTTCATATTTTGTAAAACTAGAATAAAATAATGATTTCGAAGTAAATAAAAACTTATATTTTAGCGATATATATATAGCGAAACCTTTTCCTTTCTTTCTTTCTTTCTTTTATATTATCTTTAGACGTAAGTATAATATTTAACGGTAAGCAACCCTAGCAATACGCCTGGACGACAGAGGGGCGTAACGACGTGAAGGGGGAAGTAGGTATATAAATGGCGGCGTTTTGGACGCGGTCAAAAGAGATTCCCTTCTACCCTGTTATTATCTATTCTATGCTACGGTCACTTTCCATTGACCTCAACTATTCAGCGCGCCGGCTTAGCGTTTTTGAATGTAAAAATGCGCGCGCGAAATTTTAAATAGTTCGATTGTAGATTTTAATCCTTTGAGTACACAGTACGCAAGCTGGGCTTTTGGGCTTGTATGAAAATAACGCCACTGACCCTACACCATACGACCGAGACGTATAGTGTAGGTATGTTTTGCACTGACAAATTATTTTCAGTTGTTGTGTTCTTGCTAGTCATTAGGTACGAGCCTGCCTTAAGTTTGAGCGAGTCTAGCGGTCAGTACTTTTGATGCTTACCCCACTCAAAAACAGATCGTTAATGTCAGTTTCCTTTAAGTACAAATATTTTGAAAATGGGGCCAGTTTTATTGCAATAAATGTCTTTGAGTGCGACAGTTACGGATAAATCAAATCGTCGACGAAGTGATAGGTACATATCTATGAAACAAAGATGAAACATGAGTAAGTAGACCAGGTTCGCGTTCCATATTTATACTCGTGACTATTTTAAGTTAAATATATTTAAAATAGATAATTACATGCTTGCAAATAAATACAGTAGCTGTGTTGATTGCTGTATTTCGTGTGTGAGGTCAGGTATTTCATTTCCATAGGACGTCGGGTGTTCAGCATAGTAAATTGAATAAATAAACTTAAAACAGTTCTGGTTATCTAGATACTTCAATGTAGTCATCAACAGTTAGGTATATCACTACATACACAGTATAAAACAAAGTCGCTTTCTCTGTCCTGATTTAAGCATACATATATGCTTAAATCTTTAAAACTACGCAACGCATTTTGATGCGGTTTTTTTAAATAGATAGAGTAAATCAAGGGGAAGGTTTATATGTATAATACTTGCATAATATACCGTGCGAAGCCGGGGCGTGTCGCTAGTTAAATTATATATAGTAGGCACTTGGCAGTGGTTATTTTATTCATAAAAAGGGGTTAGTATTTCATAGCAATAAGATAATGGTGTGGTAGGTACGCACTGTATGGGAAAGGCGGGTGGGGCGAAAAATTTGCTCAATCTGATGCTACATCTATAGCTACGCTGAGCTTTTTTTTTAGAATAGCTTGCTAGAGATAAAATATAAAAAGTGTGGCCAGGCTGCATTCTTTTTCCGGTATACTTAAACTTAAACGAAAAATTTATCACCCGAAAGATCCTAACTAAAGTCTGGGCAAAGATTTCGCTACGAAAAATGTATCACCCGAAAGATCCTAACTAAAGTCTGGGGCAAAGATTTCCCGGTAGGTGGTAGGTGGATTTTGAATCTGATCATATGCGGAAGCCGCTCCAGCCGGAGACTCGTCGGAATGAGTCATGGGTGCAGTGAACAGAAGAAAAACAAAGATCATGGTGTTGGATCATCCTATTCCAGTTGGCCAACACACGTTAGACATAGTTCCAAGAGTGGATACAGTAGAATATTTTGTTTCTGGGTGCAAATGTAAAAAAGTTGGCATCTGTGTGCGGAGTCGAGAAGATGCGATGGTATGAATGACCTAGGACGCTGTCACCCGCCTGAACCAACAATGAACTATATTTTTTAAATTACATAATTCATAATAGTGCAAAACTTTCAGTGTGACCTAAGTAGATACAAGTGGTCTTAGCCTTAGTCTTCTTGGATCATTGTTGTCTGAATAAATAACTTTATTATTATTAGCACTCTATGTCGCTGTCTCTTTCGGGAATCATTTATAGTGTGAGTTGCACCAAGTTACTATAACAATAACCATAACCAATCATTTTAACATATACTTCATAGGTTTCTGTCAAATATACGTCAAAATCGACAGTTCTTCAATCCTCATTTAGTAAGTGTACCAGTAGGTAGTACCACAGACTCAAGCAGCCATTTTTTATAAAATATATGGCTCGACGGAAAAATCTATAACTTTTTCTGTAGCCAAGGATGGTTATTCCTGTCAATAGAAAAATCACTAAGCACTTAAAATAACCATCCATTCACAATTATTTTTTGGCTGTGTTCGTTATTGTCAGGACAAGGTTCATTATGAAAGAATACAAGGTCTCTCAGAAATTTTCCGGAATATTTCAGCAGCTATTTGTATATGTATTACGATTATGAGATACATATTTTTGTACTTCACTGTACGTAATATAAGTACATTCAAAAGTGTTTTTTGATCAAACTGAAGCACGAAGTACAACATACCTTTACGTAGAAAATATAGGTTACTTACGTGTATAATTATTTCATATTAACAAATTGTTAAAAACGTAGCCTTAAAATCGCAATAATAATAATACATTTATAGGTAAATAATATATAATGAGTTGTATACTGAAAGGGTCAGTTGGTCTGCGATAGTAGGTTATAATTATAAGGATTTGATTACTAAGTTTAGTTACAATATCAATTTTTGTCTGAGGACCCTGTGCGCCGAGCTTTGCTATTTTGTACATACCTACATGCTAACTGAACAGGGGAAAAGCTAATGAAATGATCATACAGTTAAGCTTCTCAACTCTATTTTGTAAAGGATGAGAATGCTTGTGCATATTCTGATCTATTTAAACTTTACTGCACCTTCTGCTGCTGAATGTAAGTTTTAATGTTCTAATTCTAATGCAAAGCGAATGCCCGATTAAGGATAGCGGTAACTCTACATGCTCAAGTAATCGGTAGTTTTTACATACACTGCGTTGAATGCAGTACGTCACTGTTTAATGCCGATACCTAATTTTGCCTTAAAATCAAAATGTTTCGCCACATAATCCAAATGATATCATGCGAGCCGTGTACCTACGCACCGTAAACACGTCGGTCACGTTATTTTATAATCATTACCTACACAACGTTGATTAGCAACTTTACCCATAGATGCGGCCTACTAACTATTATTCCGACGGATGAAAATGAAATAATTTCCTCCCGTCACGATAATTTTCCCAATGTAAAGTAAAGTAAGACACAGTAAAAAAAACATGTCGGCCATTAAAAGGTAAAAACGAACCTAGATTTGTTGACAGTGGTTGCTCAAGGTACAGTCAGCGTCATATAGTAACAAACATTCAAGGTGAAGGTGAAGAGTATTTGTATTGTATTGTGACCAAAAAGTTCGACACACCGTACTATTTCTATGGTGTACCGAACTATTTGGCCGACTTGGATGCTTCAAACTATATGATGCACTGACTCCCCTTAGTGCCCCCTGCCGAAAGGGACCCGTTCGTAATGCACTAAGTAGGTACACTAGGAGGTTATGCGCTTCGCATCCTTTGCTAAATGCTTGTTGTTGTCCTAATCTGTCACTTAGACATTTACCTTTATAATACCGCAGATCAAATATTCCATCATCATCAAATCATCATCGTCCTGTAACAGTCCACCTGGACATAGGTTTCCCCTAAAACGCGCCATTTTACCTTATCTTCAGCTTGTCGCATCCAATCACTACAGCCACCTATCACAAATTGTCACTCCACCTAGCTGGAGGGCATCGCACACTACGCGATTCAAAGGTTTATTACACGTCGTGTGCTAGTGATATTTTAAAACACTCAAGTTCTGGAGACCTTTTTTTTGTGGACAAGTCATCCAATATAGGACTCGCAGAACTCCAAAGACTTTGGATTCTGTCTGAGTCTAACCTGAGTCATGTGTGCAACGACTAGTGTCTTATTAAGAGCTCGAGTCTTAAAACTCAGTTGTTTATTACTACTATCAGTTACCAGAGCTGCGTCCTCTTCTTACATAATTATTCTTATTAGCTTCTCTATAAAATCCCTTATCAAATACTTACACGTCAAGTTAACTTAACTCCTAAACATTTCAAAAATAATTCTAGTGTCTTTTGATATTGTGGGGTCAGAAGCAAGATATTAATTTCCTTATAAATTAACTGTTAGAAGTCACGAGATACTGGTCCCTCATCAAATACCTAACTTACTCACACTGAAGTAGAATAGAACGCCTTCGTCTTAAAAATAAATCTTCAAATCTATGAAGCCTAGATAGGCTTTAAATTCAGCTTTAAGGTGCTCGTATAAAACGATATTTCGAAATTTAATTGTTAGTCATAAGTAGGTATGTAGATATGAAATTTTCAAATATTGATCGCTAGTGATAGTAATGTTAAAGTCCAAATTTTGCAATATTTAATAAATAGGTTATATGTATTTGTCAACCTAGCACCGGGTGATTTTAAACGTATTTACTAATTAGAATAATTAATCAACTGCAACTTTTAATTGTTAAGTACATGAACTAAATTGGTTTGAACAATTTAGATGTGTCAAGAATAAATGGACACTAGGTACCATGTTATTGTAAATTATAAACACTGCTTAAAAATGTCTAGAGACCAAATGCATATGACAATTCGTACGTGATTGATCCCTATGCACTTTTTGTGTGTGTTACAGTAAGCAAGTAGCACTAAGATGAATCTCATTTTATCTAATTGTTTTGTTGTATAAATAAGAGAGATTAATTGTTTTGGTATTTTTACCTTCATTATTAATTCTTAAATGATCTTATATTGTTATTGAACTGTTGTCCAATAGATTACTTTATCATTAGTTACGTACTTATATTATCAGAAACTGATATTTACTAAAAACATAGCAGACACTTGTACAAAGGCAAAAGCATTACATACTGCTAAAAAGTTTCGAGAAATATATTTTTCTCAAACATGCAATTAAATATTGATGTTATGTTTCTTATAATATTTAGGCTGCGGAGTGTCACGTTTCAAGTGCGACTAGACTATAGACCAACCGCTTAAATGAGTCCTCGCCCGCGCGGTGCAGGGGCGCGGGGTGGGACGACAAAGGGGGCCGAGATAGGCGCGGGCGGCAGGCGCTCTACCCACCCGCACCTCTCGGTACAATCTTGGGACTTTAACGTCAATCGAAAGTTTAGATTTAGCTTTAAGTAAGTTTTTGTCTTTGGCTGTACGCAACTCGGAAGTAGGCACAGCTGTACACTGACGGCAGAGCCGAAATAGTAAATCATCTTGTTATTCCTACTTTAAATTATCTCGTATGATGGGTATTTAGCAGATTAGCAAACTTCTGGAGTAAGTAATTCGCGTAATTCTGGTGCAATTCGCAAATGCGAACTTAATGGTATCTCGCCGAGAGGGTACAGCTAGTGTTAGTTTTATTATTTTATTATAATGTAATATGAAAGTTATGGCATTATTGCATTATTTATTAAAACTTGTCGACTTATTAATTTATACCTTTAAAAATAATGTAAAAATTATGTTTTTAACTTTTCTATATATCACACAACCTAGTGTTTTATATAAAGGCAAAGACCAACTGACATAGCGATAGAGCTTTCTTGTGGTATTCCAATAACCCTATAACTAGGTATGGAACCAATCCTCCACAGGTGTGAACTTTTAATCATTAACACATGTTGAATCTAGATAGGTATATAAGGTGTTGTTATGCAAGAAGTTTCCAAATGTGATCAATAAATAATCATTAATATAGTGGCGTCTTGCCGTAATGTAATACGTTGTAAAATTATGAAACAAATGCTACAGTGAACAGAAAATCGAACTTTTAGTAGCAAGGTTATCTATCAATTATAGGCACTATATATACGATAATCTATTATTAAAAAATAATTCCATTTAAGCCTACTGCCTGAAGTCCAAGATAGGCTACATTTAAGTAGTAGTGCTATTGTATCAAAATGATAATAATATTGATAAAAATTGCGTAATATTAATTTTACTGTTGTTATTAAAATTTGGTGCTGTAAATGATAAGTTTATAAAAGTTTTTCCATTGTAGCACTTGAATCATAATTTAGTTAGTATAAAATAAAAACCCTATCAATGGGTGAGTGGAAATAAAGACAAAAAAATTGTAGGTACTACATATATCTTCAAAATTTTAAATTATTTACTTATAATGTTATCGCTAATAAAACGGTTACCTAACACATTACACCTACGATTCACATTCAAGTAATTTTATCGCAGCTTAACAGATTCATAAAGTTATAAAGCAACGACTCTGTAAAAATGCGACACTAAAGTTGTAGGATGCTGTAGTGGCTGTGCTGTGCTGGGACACATATAGGCTCACTTGCATATTTTGTTCTTGATGTACATATCTGTAATAAGTTGATAAGTTCATCTACATTTTTAGTCTGTCAATGATCATTCATTAAACACCATCAAGTTTTATATTTAAGTACATTCCTGTTTGAAAATTAAACAAAGTAAAAAGTAATGAAGTTTATTTATTTTTATTAATATATAATATAAGATCGATTAGTTTTTTTTTCTAGATTACATTTTTTCGAAGTTTCTCTCTGTAGGCAGGTAATTCCACACCGTCCCAGTGAAGAGTTATCTCGTCGAAAAACCTAACAAAAAAAAGAATGAAAGACGCGAATCCTCGGATGAATCGAATTCTGATTTTTTTATGATTTGAATCCTAAAAAAAAACCGGCCAAGTGCGAGTCGGACTCGCGCACCGAGGGTTCCGTATTATCTATAAATATCTGTAAACCAGTGTTAGCAGAGCCCTGCTCCAAAGCAAAATGTACGCAGTGTGGGGTCACTTTATAATGGTCTCAGATATATACAGACATACATACATATTTACGGTTTTCGCAATTATTCCTTAATCTGTGCTATAAGACCTACCTTCATACCCAATTTCAAGATTCTGCGTTCACGGGAAGTACCCTGTAGGTTTTGATTCCCTTGAGAGTTGCGGCATTAACAGCTGTACCTTTTTGATTGCGTTGGCTTAGAAGTTTGATTTTTTCACAGCTCCAAGGGGCAGTGAACCTGAGTATTTGATATATTTAAATTTCAGCTTGATACCTCCACGCGTTCCTGAGAAAAAGGGTCTTGACAGACGGACGGACGGACGGACAACAAAGTGATCCTATAAGGATTCCGTTTTTTCCTTTTGAGGCACGGAACCCTAAAAAAAGATTAAAATTGAAATCAGTACACAATACAGCAGTATTAATTGTAACCATGAGAATTACTGTCACACTATAGATGCTGACAAGCATTAGATCGTTTAGTTTAGATATATATTACATGTACATTCAGATCTACACACCCTCTTATTACTTCAGCAATAGAGTCGTTTGTAGATTGTGTTGAGCTCTTCGACTGTTTATCAACTTCTGATGCTGACTGTACTTAGTTACCTTGACTGCAAATGGGATAGGATACTTTGTTCATGTTGCGTGAGTCCCTTGTCCAACAGGCTTAATGTATCCTTCATTTGCGCAGTGTCGAAGAATCCGCAAACATTAGTGTCGATATTCGGTTGGTTAAGTGTAAACCAAGTTGCTAGTCGAGCCAGCTCTACACCTTGTTCCTGAAATATTAATGAAATGGTTATTGCAGTGGTTATCCAAATTTCAAACGCTTATCGCTGGCGTTCGTGTCGTCACAGTGTGTGTATGTTTTTTTGTGTTTAGTTTTATTTGGGTCCCACTCATGTCCCACTGAAAAACAGCGCCGCAACATTATGCTGAGTGTGTGAGTAATACCTACTACCTATTCGTTTAGTATAAAATCATTGACTGTTTGTTTTCTGTTTATTCCGATATCTAATGATTAGAGGCCATCAGTCACGCATCGCTCTCAACTTGATTCCTTCTGGGTTCCATATTCTTAGCATGGTCACCCGTGCTTAACTCTACCAAACCTCTTTCTTTCTCCCTTTCTTCATTCAGGTACTTAGGGTGTTTTGCTTGCTCCGAGTTACCCAACGGAAATTTTCGCATAGGCTAGGGTTAGTACCTCAGATTATGTTAAACTAGCTTCTGCCCGCGACTTCGTCCGCGTAGAATTAGACTTACGAACTGATGTTGATAGTAAATTCTGCAATAATTATACAGGGTGTATCAGACACCCCCTAACAGTAATCCACTGGGGTATATAACAATAGCTGTAGAAGCTAAAAAAAAATTTTTTTTTTTAAATTGGAGTAAAAAAAGTGTCTGATACACCCTGATACATTGCGACTCTAGGCAGCTACGACCCTTAACATGTTTATCGTTATCGCTATCGCGGGAACTATGCAATTTTCCGGGATAAAAAGTAGCCTATGTTTTGATCTAGGGTACCTACCAGCTATCTTCGTTCCAAATTTTATCCAAATCCGTCCAGTCGTTTTATCGTGAAGAAGGAACAAATATACACACTCACTCACATCTTATTGCATAATTTTATTATATACTGTTTTATTTTTTTACTCCCTGACATTGAATTTGACATTTATTTCTTGATTGTAAGTATTATTGGGGTGTTGGTAGACACACGTGACCGGGTGAGTATTTTTTTAAAAATAACCGTTTTAGGTGGGACTGTCTGGGTAGTTTCCTTTTGTATGGTTCAATAGATAGTTCAATAGTTTCTCTTTCTAATCGAATTATTTCTTAAAAAAATGTCTGACAAGGAACGTCCCGATAGAGGGAGGCCATTGCAAAATTTAAGTAATGAAGGGAATGCTGTGTCGTTTTCGGACGCCATTGACGACTCTCTTTTTTCTCCATCACAGTCAGATAGTGGGATTAATAATAATAGGAAACGAATGGCGTCGAGTGTTTTCTCCAGTCCCAAAAAAACAACAAAAAATCCTGGAGATAATTACCAAAATGTATACATATCTCCTGACTATGATCCAGATGACCCCCAACTGAAATATCGGGAAACTGTTAAGGGTCCTTTCTTGGTCCATATTAGTAAGATGAAATCGGATTTGTCATCAGGCTTGTTCTTGCAGGTTTTAAAAGTGGCCCAATTACTGCATAAATATAATGTCCAGGCTATTGTGGAAGGTTCAATTAAATCTGTTGGTCGCAACAAAATTGCTGTGAACTTTAAGTCGGCTTTGGATGCCAATAATTTCCTTTCTGTTGGTTTTCTATCAGAAAACAATTTATTGGCCTCCATTCCGCGATACCATGTATCTCGTATGGGTGTGGTGAGGGATATTCCTACGGAATGGTCATTGGAAGAGGTAGTAGAAGGTATGCATTTTCCCTCCTGTTTAGAGTCTGAATTTAGCGGTAGTCATTAAAGCCCGACGTTTATCACGTAAAGTGCATAGAGATGGTCAGCCTCCGGAATGGATTCCTTCAAAAACCGTGGTTTTAACTTTTCACTCCCAAGTTTTGCCGCAAAAAATATTTATCTATAACTCGTCCATTCCCATGTACACCTACTCTCTGCCCTCAATTCAGTGTAGGAAATGCTGTAGGTTTGGTCACATTGCTGCAAAGTGCAGGTCTAAACCCATCTGTTATCGATGTGCCCAACCTCATTCCGGTGAGTCATGGTCTATTTCTGACGAAAGTAGTAGTTGTGTTTGTGCCTTGGCCGTCATATTGCTACAGATCAATCATGCTCTGAACATGCCCGTCAAAAAGCCATTAAAGTTGTCATGTCTGAAGAAAGTATTGGTTACTTGGAAGCTTCTCAGCGCTTCCGCCCCGCTCGCATGTCTTACTCCGCTGTGGCTCAAAAAGCTCCTTCTTCTTCCCAAAGGTTAACTCCTTCTCTCCCTCCGATTCCCAATTATGTACTAGTTGATGGTAGTCCACCTGCGCAAAAATCTTATAGAAAAACTATTTACTCCCAAAGAAAGCCTCGTCGCCTACAATCTCAAATGTATGACGATCAAGCTCATAAAGTAATTACTAGAGAGCCCCGTCCATCCCTTCCTAATGGGTGTGCTTTAAATGATAATTTTAATGAGTCTCCTAACGATAATTTTTTAGACCACCTTACTGGTTTATTAGTAAACCTTATTCACAAATTCAGTGACTCCCTACCGAACAACGTCCGATCTCAACTTCAATCAATAGTTCCCTTAATCTCTGATAATGGACATCCTTCAATGGAATGTTCAGAGTTTGTCAAATAAAAAATCAGAACTTAGCTTTTTACTAAACAAATATAAACCTATCGTTTCTGCCCTCTCGGAGACATGATTAAGGCTAGGGCGTTGCTTCAGGGTTCCTGGCTTTTCTTGTTTCCGGGATGACAGGGATGATGGGTATGCTGGTTGTGCTCTCCTTATAAATAGATCTTTTACTTATTCTGTTCTCCCTCTTCCCAATCACAGTCCTGGTTTAAACATAGTTGCTGCCAAATTACTTAACATGTCTTTTGTATCTGTTTATATTCCTCACCCTAACTTAAATCTTTTAAATGAATTCAAAACTATTTTATCTGCCATTCCTGTTCCTATAATTATTTTAGGTGACTTCAATTGTAAAAACACTTTATGGGGTTCTGCATCATGCGACTCTAATTCATATTTGCTCTTAGACCTAGACATCTTGGACGACTTCAATTTATGTGTTATGAATGATGGTTCTCCCACTAGGCGAGTGTCTCCTATTCAAAACGTCAGTGCAGTAGATCTCACTTTAGTTTCTTCTAGTTTGTCCCCTTTTATTTCATGGAAAATTTTAAGTCAATCATTCAGTAGCGATGTCTTTCCTATACTTTCTACAATTCAAAAATCTTGTCCGCCTCCTTCCTTTTCTCCCCCTTTTATTAAAGTATAAAATTAATCGGGCAGACTGGGATGAATTCTCTCTTAATTTAGATAAAAGTATCAATGTTCTTCCAGATATATGTGATGATCACTTCTTTTGTGTTTATGATAGTTTTGTTAAATGTCTTCTTTCTGCTGCAGATGCTGCCATTCCTATAAAAAATTCTGCTTGCAATAAAATTCCTTCTCCTCCGTGGTGGGATTCAGAATGTACTAATATTATCCGTGAGCGGAACTAGGTTGAAAGCAGATATTCTGAGAATCTTAACATGGATAATTATTTATTGTACAAAAAAACCTCTGCTAAAGCGAAGAGATTGTTCTCTAAAAAGAAAAAAAGAGGGTTGGTCTAATTTTTGCAAATCTCTATCTCCCCGGACGCCGTTCACTTTAGTCTGGAGAAAATTTAAGGCATTTCGCCGTAGTCTAAATGTCAATGATGCAATATCTAATGATTCAGATCCATGGATAGCTGAATTTTTAGATAAACTCTCTCCTCCTTTTGTTCCTTCTGAGGATCTTTTTCCTCCAGTACCTTCATCTCTCCCTTCTATGGACAGAATGAATGATATATTCTCTTATTCGGAATTGTTATGTGCTCTAGACCATTTAAGAGACTCTTCTCCTGGTATTGATGGGATCCCTTATTCTTTCATTGTGAAATCCTCGAAAGCGGCTAAATTAATTTTCTTAAAAATACTTAATCTTATTTTCATAACTGGTATGATTCCTTCCTCTTGGAAAACTCAGATTGTTATTCCAATCTTAAAGCCTCGAAAAGATCCTAATCCCTCGTCATACCGTCCATAGGCTCTTTCCTCAGTTTTATCAAAATTATTAGAGCATTTAATCAAAAATAGATTAGTGTGGATCGTGAAAAACCGAAATATTTTAGCTAAATCCCATTTTGGTTTCCGTAAAGGAATGGGTACTTCTGATAGTCTCAGTATTTTAACATCTGATATACGCATTGCTTTTAGTAAAAATGGAAATGTTATGGCTGTTTTTTTGGACATATCTTCTGTTTACGATAGTGTCAACCTTTCCATTCTCAGACAGAAATTACATCACTTGAATATTCCCATTAGATTGATTAATATCATTTGTGGCTTACTAATGTCCCGCTTAATTCGTTTACGTATTAATGTAAATTTACTTCCTCCGAGACTTGTGTGGAACGAGTTACCTCAAGGATCAGTGTTAAGTCCATTATTGTATAGTTTATATACTGCTTATTTTACAATATGCAGATCATATTGTGTTATATTGTAATAGCTCCTCTCTTTTTTATTGTTCTAATAAATTAAATTCGGCCTTGTATTATTTAAAAGAGTGGCTTGTCCGCCATGGTCTTTCTCTATCAATTCCGAAATGCAATGCAGTTGTTTTATCCGGGAAAAGAAATATACAGGTCTGCTGTTGATCTGTCAATTGATGATCAACAGATTTTTAATTTAGACAAAGTAAAATTTTTAGGTGTTCATCTTGATTCTAAACTTTCAGGGATTCATCACTTGAATTATATTATTAATAAATGTGAGAAAAGTATTAATGTTCTTCGATCTTTATCTGGTGTGAGATGGGGAGCTCATCCTTAACCCAAAAAAATCTTTATAACGCAATAGTTCGCAGTCATTTTGATTACGCTTGTTTCGTATTAGAACCTTGTAGTAAATTGTCGTTGGCAAAACTGGATCGAATTCAGTCTAGGTGCCTTCGTATAATAACTGGTGCTATGAAGTCATCTCCTATAAATGTGTTACAGGTTGAATGTGTGGAACCTTCTTTATTTCTTCGTCGTCAATATTTAGCGGACAGGTTTTTTCTAAACGCATCCCAATATTCTTCTCATCCATTGATAGGCAAGTGTAAAACTTTGGTAGACCTCTCTACTTCCTCTAGATATTGAACGAATAAGACTCTCCCACAGACATCATTATAAACTAGGACTCTCCCTCCTCTTGTTAAATCTTATACTAAGTAGGTATGCCACTTCTGTCATAATATAATTCTGTAGACTGTTATTCTTATCTGTGCTGTTATCCATCTTCTTCTATTTATCTATCATATTATTTGTTTGATTTGATTGAGCAGTTGTTGAAATCTACCTTGTGTATCCTCATTGCAGATAATTAGTTATCCCACCGAAAACTGGCAGATTTCTGAACAAGTCGTCCGCCTACCTGCCGTGTCTCATCCAACCTTGACATTGGTAGAATCATCAAAAAGTTGATGGAGCCACTTTTTTTAAATTTGAATTGAATTGAAGTATTATTGGATTTCTGATTTCTATTTTTGTATGAATTATTTTACTGTACCTTATTGTTTTTATTTTATTTACAATTGACGATCTTTTTGTGACTTTCTTATGTTTTGACTTAAAAATATAATTTAATTTACAAATAGAAATAAATGAACCTATCTATCTATCTATCTATAGGAGAAGCGAAGATGCACAATAAAAAACAATGTGAATGTGAACACGTTTTCGAGCAGTGAACTTTCGAGTAGGTGGGCGTTTTCAAAAAAAGTTGTCAGTTGGAAAATGACATGTCCCATCACTTTCATAGTCAATTATTCGAATTCTGGCCAGATTTACACATTCATTTATTTATTTTTAAATAATGTATACCGTATTAACTTCATATTAGCTCTAAAAGAATGCAAAGCTATGTGAAATTTAAAATAAGAATTAAATAAGTAAAAAGAGAAGTCGTTTTTTGACATGTCCCATACCAACCTTGCCACATTCGGAGTTGAAAAATGAATACTGGATGTGGTATTTCAAAAGTGGCGAGAGTTTGTACTGGTCACTTATAAACCGAAATTTCATTTTAAACCTAAAAACAGACGCCTTTAGGTTGAAATTCTTTTGAAAAAGACAGGTTTTATCTTGTCCTGCGTATTGGCGTGTGAAGAAATTTCCGCTTACGCGACCGCCTTTTCAATAACTTTGCAACAATATATCCAAAATATTCATGAAGATTTTGAATTATAGCAACATTTTAAGTCTAATGGTAGCGCAATTTTTATAAAATGACATTTAGTTAGCCCGCGAAATGTGTAAAATGCGGTCGCGTGTGGCTGCATTCAAAACCGACGTTCCACTTACAAGACCGATTTTGACAAGGTAAGAAAATCCTGCGTATTTGTTTCTTTACTATAACGAACTTATCATTTAATGATAATTCGAAAAAAAAAGTTATATTTGTCTCAATAATTACTGTTAAATTGTAAATTCGTTTCAATGTTTTAGTGTCACGGATAAGTCACCTCCATTACACCACTATAGCATGAATGGAACGAAAAAGTGACGTAATGGAACTCTAAAGCTCGTTTCATAAGGAGTGAATTGTTAAAATTATCATTGTCATTTTAATCGAAATTGAATTAAATTGTTAACAATATTATGTTGAGAGCATTTAAATTTTAGTATTAATTAATATAGTTGACTAAAATGATTGCCGTGATCTCATGTAGTATATATTATAACTCGGTGTGCATAATTAATCACAATATGAACGTTGCCTTGTAGTCCTTATAGTTCCTAAACGCCACTTTGAGTTCCATTATACGTCATTGTCCATTTGAGACTGTGATTAGAATTCCAAAAATATTGTGATTTATGTTAAAGATATTTAAAAGTTAATTATGTTAAGCAAATTGTATCTAACAAAGTATCTCATATTGATAAATGTTTTCTAATAATATTACGCAGTGGTCGCTGCACAGACAATAATATGTAGTACAAAGTACAGAAAAGTAGCGTTAAGGAAAGTTTTTTTCATAAAACTCATTGTTTTGTTATAATAAGTCCAATTATTTAATTTTTTAGAAGATTATTTTGTTTATATTTGATTAATAAAGTTTTAGAAGATTTGTAACATGTTTATTTTTTTTTAATTCATTTTCAAAATGCGTGACGTAATGGTACCTTTTTCCAGCAACAGCTAAATAAAATTGAGCTTTTTTAATGAATTTGACATTAAAGCATAATAAATTTAGTATTTTTCTGCAGTTTATGCAATATTTTATCGATTAAGCTACATTTCAAAGCATTTCAACCCATTTATAAAAGTGGAACTCCGCTTACGCCACCAACAACAATTGACAACATTTCATTTTTATAACACCTGAAAATGTATATATGATTCGAAAGCATTTTGCCTCCTGTCACTGCAATATGTTTATATAATTTTAATATCGCTTATTATAAAAAATAAAAATTAATTAAAAATATGTCCTAATTTTACCAAAACTACCACAGGATAGGTGAAACGCCTTTGCTTTTTTCACGAGAAAAAATAAGCGATCATAGTTTAGTATTTTTGACAACTTCAAAGTACAAGGGGGGCAATTCTGAAATTCTATTTTCGAAGTTCGTTGCATACCTTCTCTCTCACTCTCAAGATAATGACTATTAGTATGAGCAGAACAGCACGAAGCGAACCTCGAAAATCAAATATTGGAGAATAGGACCTGACATTGTCAATTTGAAATTAACGTCAGTTTTTTTTTCTATAGAGAAAAGACAAAGGGATAAGTGTGTATTCTGTGATAGTACCGGAGTTACGCCCTTTTAGAATAAGCACAAATTAATAAATTAATTATAAATTAAATACAAGCCCTAGCGAAAAAATTAAACTGTCAGCATGTTCATCTTTTCAAACAAAATACAGAGAACCATTAAAATTATAGGCTTAGAAATTATGAAATGTTGTCAATTTCTGAAAACGCCCAGGTACCTAGCTATCTTTCACTCTTCGTGTGTCTCGTAAGTACGTGTAAGTTTTAGATATACTGACTTTGCAGTAGTCAGATGCCTGCTTGCAGACAGCTTTCACGTGGTCGCTGGCCGGGTGCCACCGCTGAGGCCCGTTGTTCGTAAGCAAACCCATGCCGGTGGCAGCTGCGTTAATTATTCCTACACCTTTACTCTGCGGAAAAATTAGATAATTGTATTTTTAAAACGTTTTAAGTACATAGGTACTTTACTCAACCAACCATGTCAACCACGAGGACCATGACAAATAAATATCTAGTTACCTGGAAATAAGTAGTATAATGTTGCAATCTATTATCATGCAGTGTAGATTTAGCGTACGACAGTACTGTAGATATTTTGATATCGGACTCTTCAATAATCTCTTTCATCAGATCTAAATCGTAATCACACAATCCGATAAATCGCGCTTTGCCATCTTTGACAGCTCTGTCCAAGGCTGGCAACGTTTCTTTTAATAATACCGACATATTTGGTGCGAAGGTTGGGTCGTGAATCTGAAAGTGGGTAGCGTATCTAAAGTAACTTTTACATACTTTAATAACATTAAATTAAAAATTTAAAAAAACCGCATCGAAATCGGTCCTTCGGCTTGGCAGCTATGATGCTACAGACAGACAGGCACACACACAGACATCGACTTCAAAGTTATAATATAACACCCCTCTTTTTGCGTCGGGGGTTAAAACCGCATGAATATATAATGCATTTGTGTTGTCCTGTATTCATTATATTTCCCTTAAATCCCTTTTAGGGGTAGCCCTTAAAGGGATTTCTTCCAGTTAACCTTCGAACGATTGCCAGAAAACAAGTAGAAGAGTACCGACACGCAGAAAACGTAAAAGAACCAACCGAAATCTAAAACATGATATCGACGACAACCTTATGACAGCCCTCTTGTTGCGTCGGGTGTTAAAAATAGAATCAGTTAGAATCAGTTTGGCAGAATTGTGCAAAGTTGCACGGTAGCCACAAGCAAAAGAGTGAAGTGAAAATGTATGCATTAGAACATACACTACCTAATGAAATGGGCTATATAATAGAGCCGTGTTTGAGCATCTTAGCACATTAAGGTCAAGATGAGTGATGAAGGAACAGAATCATTCGGCATTATCATATGTTATAGTTGAATGATTATAGACTAACCTGGATTAAATCAACGTATTCCAGCCCAAGTCGTTCAAGGGTCCTGTCTACGGCAACTTCTGTTTTTTCCGCGGAAAAGTCAAACATGTGCTGAACGGACTTCTCATAGCGTCCAACTTTACTTCCAATAAAATATGACTCCCTTGGAATACCTTTGAGTGCCTATAATTTTTAATAACGGTTAATTTTGAGCACATACTTAAAGTAAGGTAAGGAACCATTCGTATTTCACCTGACCGTTCAGATTATTCAAAGCATTAAAGTCGTCGCAATTTAAAAGGCCCGTTTTGACAGTTCACGCCCATGAAGTTCTCTATTTTTTACCGATCGAAATGTTCTGAAGGTAATTGCATTTTTCATTGATGTGTTTCGCTCACTCAGCTAAGTGCTGTGGCACAACGATTTTTTCATATTGTTCACAGACTATTAATAATCGGTTAAGGAAAAAATAAATCGATCAATATATATTTTTTTAAAGCCGACTCGCACTTCGCCGGTTTTATTTATTTTATTTAGACCAATTAATTACTGAATTTCACCAGCTGTGTAGTGATCTTCACTGAAAATTATGACCTTGGAGCTCAAAGCCGCAAACAATGGCAATACTTACTGATTTCTATAGAATGGCTCGTCTTCATCATCTGATGAAAATGATTGACTGAAGATTCAGTTTTTCTCGATTTTTTTATAATTGAGTGAATGTTATTGTAACAAAAATATTAAATGAAAGAAAATTTACCTTTCGTAGCAGTGTATCATTTCAAAATATCAGTTTAAGTTAAATTTTCTAATCAGAACTTTAATCCAATGCACTTTACAATATATAATTCTTATCGATCAAATACTCATGCAAACTTGAATCGATTTATCGTGAGTATCGAGTACCGAGTCATATGGTTACATCACTTGTTACGTCGGGAAGACAAATGTCAAAACGGGCCTTTTATTTTGCGACGACTTTAGGTTAAAACGCAGGCTGTGCACTAAAATGGTTTGCATGCACGTCTTTTATCGCTTGTGGCTCAAGGGCATTTGTACTGCTGCCCTAGACCAAAAAAAATAAAGTAGGTAGGAACAACATGGTTAAAATATTACCTTGCCATAAGTTATTTCAGAACTTCCTTGACCATACCACGGGCTAGTTTCCATGTAATTAACGCCTAACTTTAAAGTTTCTCGTATTAATTCTAAACTTTTTTCTTCTTCATGTAGTCTGAAAGCAAAGTAGAGAAATGCGGCCGTGACATACTAATTTGAAGTACCCTTGGGATATGTTCAGTATTTTTGAGGACTATATATATATATAGTCTGGCAGCTAAACCACTGCAGCCAGATGACACTTCCAAATGTCATTTTACGAAATAATGATACCACATTTATTTCACTAGTGCTCGACTAAGGTCACGTAATGAATGATTTGATTATTGAACGAACGAAATATTTTATGAATGTCACATTCGTAGTTTAGTATATTTCAAAATAAGCGCGATACTTTTGAGGCATTCAAGGTTCATATTAACATAGTAGATAAAATGTGCGATGACTTTGTAATACACGTAAATAATGACAGCAGCAGTGAAACTGATTCGGAATAATTTAAGTTTTTAGGTAAAAGTACAAAGGTAGAAAAAAATATTAATGTGATAATTGTTGTTTTATTTATGGGAAAATGGGGAATGAGTTGAAAACTGGTAACTGATTTGACATGCTTTCGCACATTTCCAAATCGCGCTCTTACACTACTAACTAGAAAACATCCAAAAAAGCCTTATTGAACAAACCATTTTATTTAAATACGCTTTGAAAATTCTCATTTATGACGCAAATTAATTTAATTACATCGTTCATTCTTTCATTCACTTACTAAGTCACATCACTATTTAATATTTGCCAAAAACTGACAACACTGAAAGTGTCATCTGGCTGCAGTGGTTTATCTGCCAGACTATAGGTAGCCCCTAGTACTAACCGAAACAGCAATTTACTATGAAAAAATTATACTCTTTTGTAGTTTTGTAGTTAACATTAAAAAAAGTATTAATGGGATTGCTGACTTGCCAAATCTTTCATATAAAAATATGTTTTAATGTTTAAAAAAAACGAATTGATCTTTATTTGACTGAGTTTGGGTGATGCTACCTACTTATGTTCTACGTAAAGTACCTACCTTTACACACTGGACACTTAGGTACTGTGAAAAAAACCGAATAGACGGCCAAAAGACACGATACTTACATTTACAATAATACGACACAATAACATCCAGATCAAAGTAATAAAATGACCGCAGTGTCAGTGCAGCTAAATAAGAATTTAACTATTAAAATGATGTTACAACTCAAAATACTTTAGAATGCACTTGTGTTCTTGCTTACCCGTAAATGTTACTAAAAGATGCACCTCCCATACTAACATGGGAAATTTTAATACCGGTGTTACCAAGGTAATTATATTTCATCTTTACTTCGTGTTTTTTTTTACTTAGCGTTACTTTTTTATTCGGAACGTCTACTCTGTGTACGGCCTGACCGACCAATACTGGCAAGCGAATTTATGTAGCAGCATCTTATATACATCTTATACATATAAGTTTAGACGTCTCGTCAACTATGATAAGTTGATAAGCGGACATTCAGTATTTATCAACGTACTCGTAATAATCAGTTGTAAAAGTTAAAGAAGAAATAAATATAGAGTAGATAGTATCAGTTGGATAATAACGATTTACTAGTAGTAAGGTACTAAACTACCTATATCTCGGCATTTTGTGGATCTTCACTAAAAAAAAAAATTGGTTGCCTGTAAAGTCGGTATACGGGCGAAAGTTTTACGTGACAACGACTTTGAGTGGTAAAATAATTTTAATGTGAATATTCATTCGTATAGTAGGAAGAAGGACGTGTAAACTTGTATGCAGGCGCCTAAGCGAAATAGAAGCGCAAGACATGAACCGGTGTGTATGCCTATCTCTCTCACTCTCTCTCTCTCGCTCTGTCTCTCTCGCTCTTAGGCGGGCTAACTGTGCTCGAGTGGAAGGGACGCGTGCCTTTCACTTTTTATGTCTGTCTCTCTCGCTCTTAGGCGGGCTAACCATGCCCGCGTGCCTCTCACTCGCTCTCATTGTGAGCGCATAACGTGAGCGGAGCGTAACGCAGTTTCTTGAAGTGTCACCCGGCAAACCAATTTATAAGACGTTGTCACGACAAAAAGTTATCGAATAAATTTTAGTTAACCGGTGATGTTAACACGAGTTACCTTACCAACAACGTCAATCGAATCGCATGATTTGAACGTGTCGATAGGGAATAGTAGATTGATAAACAAGGGTTGAAATAGACCCATTTCACCTGAGATATTTCTGAGATATCTCACTTCATTCGAGCGCCAAGAGTTCGAGGGTGAAATTACCCATTTCACCCGAGTTGAACACTCTACTTTTCATTTCGAATATGAGGAAAGTAAAAGAAAGTATTATGACAAATTTCACTAACGTCGCACGGTTGCACTTAATATTTGTTACGTTTGTCATTCTTTTCGCAGTTTTCGCGCTCTTTTTATCTATTACGCGATTTACGCGCATTGCGCATTTCTTCTACGCACCAATGGCTGCCAAATAGTTTTTTTTAACTTGCAGACACGGAGGTCGCTATCAAATGAGTAATTGTCGACTTATATTTCGAGCTAAAAAAATACTGAACGTAATAATTTCTAATTCTCGTTGTTTTCGCTTGCATAAGCTTATACATATATAGCGGGAATGTTATTTTAAGACTATTTACCTTTTAAAATTAAAAAGGAACTATTTGAATAAATGACTATATAAAACATAGATTACATGGCTGTATAGGTACGTATTTCCATTGCTATGTACCTCATTTGGATTAGCTAGAAAAAAAAATACTTTCAACCCAAGGATCGCGATGAGACACTATTAATATCAACCCGCTATCCAGATAAGAAATCAATGACCTACTTACCTACTTTCAGAGTATGTGAGATGAAAAATTTCATGAAAATCATTGGAGCCGTTTCCGGGACTCGGATTCTCGGATTATAGGTAAAGTGGGTAGAGATTTTGGCAACCACTTTACCGATAACTTCATGGTCGCAAGGTCGCAACATCCTTTGCGGTCAGTGTTTGGAGCACAATTATTTATTAGTCAAAAGTCAAAAGTTTATTGTGCAAATAGGCCGCCAAGGGCTCTTTTAGGGTGCGAACAAACCGCCGCGTATACGCAGTGACGTGTCGTATGCGTCACGTTTTCTCACCGTTTCTTCATACATTTTGTTGCGATTCCGTGACGTCACCGTTTTTTAAGCAGCGGTGTTCGCACTTTAACGTCTTTTTTTGAATCTACCAGCGCATTCGGAAAGACCATCATTGCCACGAAGAATGCGCCGCAAGAAACTTGGCAGAAAGTCATTTTTTCAAAATAAAATAGATTTACAACAGTACTTAACTTAAATTCTTCTTAACTTACCTATAATACAATTAATACATTTTATAAAAGGGATGTATAAGGTCCCCAAGTTAAGTTCGTACCTTAAGTACCTTAGTACTTAGGTATCTACACGTATCAGATTTTACATTATTTTATGAGGTACATTTCATTTCAGATGTTGATTAAATAAGATACAAATTTAAAGGGCGTGCTTTTGTCCCTGAAGCCCACATTCAAATGGAAGGGTGGCAGGGTGAATGATATCGAACATGAACATGCACTGCTTGCGAGACTGGTTGCGTACCAATTTAAATCAGTATCAGTATAAATGCTCTTTTTGATCCAAAGGCACAGGCATATCGCAGGGGTGTAGTACTTACGTAGTATTTTGTTTTGGGCGTAGAATGGGGTCGAACTAAATGAAAGGATATTTCTAATAGAAATTTCTGATAATGTGCGCCGATACTTAGGGGAGAAAGTTTTACACTGGGGCAACCCAGTAGTCGCATTTCTTTTATCGTTTATTTATCGTTCGCGTTCGGTCGGTTGTTCTGTCGGCACGTATTGTAAGCGTCAGTCATTTTTAGCGCAATAAATTATCGGATTTAGCATTTTTCATAAAATAACAGTATTTGGTTATTGATGTAGGTAACTAATTTTACGAAAAATGTAATTCTAAGTGTCTGTCTGGCCAACAAGATTTATCTCTTGGTAAGTAAGAATAAACCTGTATATTTTTTGTTAATACCTGCTGTTCGTCATTTCATTAGGATTTATTAATTAAAGAAAGTAAATATTGTGTCACGCTCAACACTATTCAAGAGGAAATATAATTCTGATTTATTGTTATGTATATTTTACGGAGACTAAGTACAAGAGAAAAAAAAGGATAATTTTTTTTACTAAACATAGTGAGTGCCAAAATCAGATATGCTATAATTATTGAATACTCTTAATAAAACTAGGAAATATTGAAATGGCATAAATGGTTGCAGATCTGCTTGTATACATTTTTTTTTCATAATTTTCGATGTAAGTACCTATAGTATACCTACCTACCCAATAATATTTCCCTTCAGTACCTATGTACATACCTACATACCTATTTCGTGAAAAATTAAGAACCATGAAATACTTGTACCTAAAGAAATTATTTCAAAGCATAAATTGAATAGGTATCCTGTCATGATTAGAAAATTATTAGGAAAATACCTAACACAAATTAACTGTAATATAATTTCCAGTCCTTCTAAGAGGCAGTTTAAAGGCCAAAAGATTAAAATCAATCTATTCATTTTCTTACATACCTATATGGTAGTGTGGAAATGAGTAAACTTCAGTTCAACCACATTTATTGCAATTAATTTAAAACTTAAATGACTAAGTACCTACTAGTTAACTGAAAAAAAAACAGAATGTTATAAAAAAATTAAATGACACTAGGTATGTTTGTTTACTTACTTCCTTTTGCACAAAACCCACTTAATAAACTCATTTTAATTAAATAAGTTCTGTACTTGTTCAGTTTTTTTTTATTGAAAATCAATAAATTCAATAATTTTATTGTAATCATTAATGGTAACTTAATCTGAAATATTTACTTGTTTGTGTACCACGGTCCTTGAGCAACCTATTAATTAAACTTTCCAGATGTTTCAAATTCGCAAAATTATTACTGCATGTTGAATTGTTGCATCTAAAAAGTTTGATGAATACTGGCCAGGTTGAATGCAGTTCAAAATTTGTCTTTTCATTCTGAGTCAAGTGCATAAAAAAAATCATGTGATAGGTTCCTTCATAGACTAGCAGACTGGATCACTGATCTGGAACTACTGTTTTAACTAATTAATTAATAATTATTCCTTACTAGTAAAACAGTTTACCCCATTAGGGATAAAGACGTGATTTATGTATGTATGTATAGTAAGACAATTAGTCTCAACATTATTGCAGTTACAAGTGAATGGTATGTATGGCAAGAAGAAAGTTTTTTTTATTATTGCTTTTTATATAAAAAATATATCCATCTTGAGTCAACTGAAAATAAGTTTATCTACTTTTAGTTTATATATACATATACTACTTACGAGTTTTTGAATTGAAAACTTCTTTAGCGGCGCTGAACACTTTTTGGGATGGGTAAAAAATGTTAAACTCGCGTCAGACGTAAGACGGAGGGCGAGTTTAAGTACCAGGATATCAGGATCCTCTAAGAGCTTATTTTGAAATACGAATGAAGCTAGAGTCGCTTTCGACTTTTGAAGTGCACGTTAATTTCGTCGCTTTAAACATATGTGCATTTGGCCTAGTGGTATAAGGTGTGGAATAACAGTGTATTCTCTCAGGTGACCGCAGTTCAAATCTCGTATGTATTTTTTCTTTTAGCGCGTGTGCGTGTGTGTAAAGTCCGTTCGCTTGGATAGTGTCGCCTTTCCATAATGCTCACTATGGAAAAGCGACACTATCCAAGCGAACGGACTATAGTTTTCACTTCTGCCGGCACTCCCGGAGTGCTACCCGTCGGTTTTTTTTATTTACGACATAAAAAAAACTAACCTACCACTTAAGTTTCTATGGATGCACCTAGTAATATGCCGAAGTTATCGTAAATCAAAAAAACACGGTGTATAGGTAGGTATATATACAATATACATATAGGGAGAAAAATATATACATAGGTATAAGGTACATGCATCATGTGTGTGTGTATGTATGACACATGTCCCTTATATTTTTATCCCAAAAGAGTTTTTCATTTTGTCATCTTATTTAAATAAAAATGCAAACGGTTATGTGAGGAGGATGTATCAATCAATGTATGAATGTTATTAACTTTTTCACGCAAAAACTACCCAACGAATTTTAATGTAATTAAACACACAATTGGTTTACGAGTAGGTACACCTGAATTAATACATATACGTTATATTTTGACCAGGAAAATTGCGTAGTTCCCGCGGGATATCGATAACCAAACTTCTTGCAGACAAAGTTGGGCAACAGCTAGTTTATGATAAAACAAAAAAAAAAAGAGGCAATCTTCGTTTGTTTATATGTAGTTCTGGAACTACAGAACCGATTCTAAAAAAAACTGTCACCATTGTTTATCAACGCTATGCCTGATTATGGTTAAGTACTTTTTTTTAACCGAGAAAACAAAGTTCCCACGAGAGGCAAAATAACTTGCAGACCACCACTGGTCTAAGCATGGTCGGTGCACAGATCGTTGCCTTGGTTAGCAACTGCTTTCGATCGAAATGTCGAGGCGAATTAGGTACTTATGTTTTTACGCGCTAAACCTACATTAAAAAGGCATTACTTTGCGGAGGTCCATCTACTTAAACTAATATTTAAAAGAGAAAAGATTTGATTACTAATTTGTTTGTTTGCACTGACTAGGCTCCGAAACTACTGGAACGATTTAAAAAAATTCAGACAACTAAAAAATTATCAGTCTCTAGGTGTTAGCGATTAAAGAGGCGGAAATCGAATGCGCTGCCTCTAGTTTCATAGTTGGTTCGCTGAACGCTAACGTCAAGGTCCGATCGAGATCTCGTCTCCAGGTACCATTTTCAGCCAAAAACCCCTACAAAGTCTCCATAGACACCCTCAACTCTAGAGCAGCGTTTCCCAACCTTTTTCAGCCAAGGACCCCTAGGAAATCAAGCACAGTTTTCACGGACCCCCTTAATAATATAAACAGCAAAAAAAATCGGATTAGGTATTTATTTTACTTATTATCTGTATACAAAATTACGAGATTTATTAGCATTTATGTATGGTCCAGAGATGACACCGCGGACCCCCATAAATATACTCGCGGACCCCCGGGGGTCCGCGGACCACAGGTTGGCAAAACACTGCATTAGAGAATTGCAGATGCGTTGCCTGCCTACAGGGTTATGATCTGGTTAAGATATAGTACCTCATGTAGCCGAATGAAATTTGGAGGTTTAATGGGCCATATTGCGGGGAAGTTTTTGAAATAGTTTTTGCTTTTTCTTGTCATGAGATTTTTTAAACTTATGCTCATCTACAGGAAGAAGCAAAATATTAACCGAATAAAAAAGACACCTTTTTTATTTTATTTCTCATAAAGTATAATTATTACTATGTGGAAATATCATTTTGAGCCAGTTTGTTTGATTTGAATTTCTCTTCCGGATCGTGTTCCTTGCGTTGCGTGAGAGATCAATTTATTCCCATAGCACATCAATGTTTAGTAATAATATAGAGTTAATTTCAAAATATAAAACCGTATATAGACAATAATTAAATTATCGTTACTTCGCAAACGATGTTTATCATTCGTAAATGGTAATTAAATGTACTTAAGTAGGTATAATTATATAAGGTCGGGAGCAAAGAAATAACATAGAACGTACCAGGTCTTATACTCCGAAATTCGATTTTCGAAGTTCGTTTCGTGCCGTTCCGCATTCATTTTAGAGCAAGAGGGACGGCATGACACGATGTAAAAGCCCATCGAGGGAATGAGCGAGTCTTGAGAATGTTATAAGCGATGCGACTAGCAACCTATCACTATTTTGATACCACCTTTTCACCTATACACCCACAATCATGCTAAACGTTGCCTTGAGGTCTTGTTACCTTGGGCTCTGTCTACCCCGTAAGGGATAAAGACGTGATTTATGTGTATGTATATATGTATGTAACTAAAGTCGTCGCAATTTAAAAGGCCCGTTTTGACAGTTCACGCCCATGAAGTTCTAAATTTTTTACCGATCGAAATGTTCTGAAGGTAATTGAATTTTTTATTGATGGGTATCGCTCACTCAGCGAAGTGCTGTGCATAACGATTTTTTCATATTCTCCACAGACTATTAATAATCGGTTAAGGAAAAAATAAATTGATCAAGATAATTTTTTTTAAGGCCGACTCGCACTTGGCCCGTTTTATTTATTTTATTTAGAACAATTAATTGCTGAATTTCACCAGCTGTGTAGTGATATTTACTGAAAATTATGACCTTGGAGCTCAAAGCCGTAAACAATGGCAGCACTGATTTCTATAGAATGGCTCGTCTTCATCATCTGAAGAAAATGATTGACTGATGATTCACTTTTTCTCGTTTTTTTTGTGATTGAGTGAATGTTATTGTAATCAAAATATTAAATGAAAGAAAATTGACTTTTCGTAACATTGTATCATTTCAAAATACCTATAATATCAATTTAAGTTAAATTTTCTAATCAGAATTTTAATCCAATGCACTTTACAATACATATTCAAATCGATCAAATACTCATGCAAACTTGAATCGATTTATCGTGAGTATCGAGTACCGAGTCATATGGTTACATCACTAGTTACGTCGGGAAGACAAATGTCAAAACGGGCCTTTTATTTTGCGACGACTTTAGGTACAATGAAATTAAAAGGTAGGTAAAAATTTGATTCTTTATTTATTACTGACTCAAAGACGCCCAAAATTTTTAACCTGGAAAGCTGAAAATCAGTTAAAAAATTCCCTTAATGATGTAGACAACATATAAAAAAAGGCATTTTTTAAATTCTTCCAAGAGGAGGAGCCGCGGGCATGAGCTTGTTAGCTATATTACTGACTAGCGGCCCGCCCCGGCTTCGCACGAGTATTTAACGATAACATTAAATTAAAAGTCTAAAAACCCTTTCGAATAATCATACGCAAATTTTTTGCCAAAAATACCTTACATTATTTTGGAAAAGAGCTGATAGGTACTCTTCAAACCAATGGACCGCTTTTCACCAAACATGGCTAAGAACCACCGTAAGGAAACTGGCATTAAAATGATAAAAAAAAAACACATCCATATCAGTCCACCCGCTTGAGAGCTACGTTGCCTCAGACAGATATACACACACGCACACACAGACATCGACGTCAAACTTGTAACACCCCTCTCTTCCTCTCTTTGCGTCGGGGGTTAAAAACTTAATTACACATATTAAGGCTTGTACGCGCGTTTAAGTCCTTGAGCGTACGGGCGGAGCTTCTGCCTCTCGCCCCCGTGACCCGCTCCATTAATACGTGAGCGCGAAACAGTCTTACAGAGTAAGATTACAGACGCGTCATCGCGCCGCGCATCGTTACCAATAAATACGTTGCAACTCTAGGCAGCTACGACCTTTAACATGTTTATCGCTATCCCGCGGGAACTATGCAATTTTCCGGGATAAAAAGTAGCCTATGTTTTAATCTAGGGTACCAGCTATCTTCGTTCCAAATTTTATCCAAATCCGTCCAGTCGTTTGAGCGTGAAGAAGGAACAAACATACACACTCACTCATATCCTCACAAACTTTCGTATTTATAATATTAGTAGGATCTACCTACATTACGAATCACGAAACGGATTGTCCACTCTACGCAACAAAATTATTCCACAAATATTTAAAAACGGAGTTTTGTTTGGTCGCAGCGCAAATTGACACAGGTCCGTCATGCATCGCGCCTCGTCCCGCACTGACCGTCTGGACGAAAATGGGGAGCGGTAGGAACTTGGGAGGGAATATTTCAGAAAACGAGGTAAATTTTTAAGAAATTTGACAAAGTAGGAAAATAAAGTTATTGTTCATTATTTTATGAAGCAGATTATAAAATTTCATCTCTTTCTGATAAAATATGGAGCAGTAAAATGGTTACAAGTGAAAAAATAGGGGTGACTTTAGATTGCTTTTTCTCTGCTTTCTTTCACTAAAATGGATTTCTACCAAAACTATGTTACTTCTCATATCTTCCAGATTAGGACATATTTTTTCCGACGTATAAATTGTTACGTTATAATGTATAAAATGGTTACAACACAACTCATTTTCACGAAAATTTCAAAGGTCGAGCCTTAATACACACACTTGCTCTCATACACCCTTCTTTTTGCGGCGGGTTATATTTTAGGGTTCTGTACCTACCTCTAAAAGAAAAAATAACCCTTATAAAATCACTCCGTTGTCCGTCTGCCTGTCTGTCTGTCTGTCCATCAAGATTCTTTTTCTCAAGAACGCGTAGAGATATAAAATAGAAAATGGATACCAAATACTAAGGTTTGCGGTCCCTTGGAGCTGTGAAAAAATGAACCCACTGAGAAAACTTAATCGAAACAGTCATCAGAAAAGATATTTCCAGTTGTCCTAGGAATTTGAAATTTGGTATGAAAATAGCTCCTGTAAGAGCACAACTAATTAAATAAATCTAACAATATGATTTTTTTTAATGCCTGTCTGTCTTGCATCTCTTCCCGCGCAGATGGTAAAAGCCCATCATCGAGGGAATCGGCGATCATCGTAGGAATCATTATTCACTATTTTGATTCCTTTCCCCTTTCCACCTAAAAGCCCACAATCATGCTAAACGTGGAGGTCTTGTCAACTTGGACTCTGTTTACCCCGTAAGGGAAAAAGACGTTACTTATTTTATGTATGTCTGTATGAATATTCATAACTAATATAAAATTACCTCACACTGCCTACATTGTGCTTAGAAGCAGGGCTCTGCTCTCTTTTCATGAACGCGTATATAGCCATAAAATAGAAATTGATACCAAATTCTAAGATCTGCGGTTCTTTGGGGCTGTGAAGAATTGAATCTTAAGAGGGTGCATCCGTGCTGAGCTTGGAACGTCGCATTTTTGGTGATTTTTTGCGATTATTTCAGAAAAATTGAATGAAAGTATCAAATATCCGTCTGTAGTGCACTTCGTTTTTAGTGTATTAATGTGTCTAATGCAGTAATTCATCGTGATGGACTTTTATTTTCTTATTAAACGAGATATAGTATTTTATCGCTTTAATACGAAAATAAAAGTCCATCACCGTTACAGACACACCAGACACCCACTACAGACGGATATTTGATACTTTCATTCAATTTCTATGAAATAATCGCAAAAAATCACCAAAAATGCGACGTTGCGAGCTCAGCACGGATGCACCCTCTTAACTGAGTCAACTTAAACAAAAGATACAGTCAGAAGAAGTCTGTCTATGTAACCAATATAAAATAACCTCAAACTACATACATTTTGCTCAGAAGTAGGGCTCTGCTAACACAGGATTTATTTTGACTTGCCAAATTTGTACGGAACATAATAGCTGGCCATGAGCATATCATTTCTATCGCAGGTCGATCTCTACTAATCGAAGATGGGACTTGTTAATAATTAACGCGAAATATGTTTTTACCGGAAATTGAAACCGTTTAAATATGTTTGACAAATCATCAGTTGGGATCATGGTATCCTCGGTATATGAGCTAGTTGGTCAGCTGCTGTGCCGGTGATAATGGTCCCTACGATTCAGTTGTTCTTCAATTCTTACGTGCTTTCTAATACCTACTTTCATTTTTAAACTCGTGATATCTTTCGAATGACATGTCCAAATTTAATAATTCAAGAAGTAATATAAAGTTATTGAAGCAGTCTTGAATATGCTTTAATTTATTTTTATAAGGATGAATACCAAGGTACAAATGAGCCTTTTCTAGAGGCGGCATTTGAATTTAATTTTCAAAATAAAAAATCGCATATTGTGACGTAACTACAATAGTTGGACATATGCTGTCGCCACATTTTTTGTAGATAATTGTGTGTTCTGCAAAGTCATAGAACATTATTTTGTTCTATCGTCAATAGTTTTCGCAGCGCACGCGATATAAGGAATTTTTTAGGTATTTTTTTTTTACACCTTGGGTTAGATTATTGGAGTTTTAGTAAGGTAAGGTCCCTGATTTTTTTGAAAATATAATATAGCCTATGTCCATCAAGAATAATGTAGGATTCTAACAGTGGAAGAATTTTTCAAATCGGTCCAGTAGTTTCGGAGCCTATTCGATGCAAACAAACAATCAAACAAACAAACAAACAATCAAATCTTTCCTCTTTATAATATTAGTAAAGAAGTATAGATAGAAGAAGTCGCAATAAGATAAATAAGATTGTCGTCTCATATATATGTATTGCTTGACCAGCCGTCACAGAGATCGCTGATGAATTTGTGCTGGTCTGCTCTAGTTTGGTCTTTATTTGAGTAGGTACCTGCGTAGGCACGAACAGAGTTGTTCGCTGTATAACTCTTTGCTTGGTCACTAAGTTGACTAATATTTTGCGAATTACTTGAAAATAAAAATGATTTAACAGGGTTGAGAATGAGGGCTCGAGTGCCTCGCTGCCGAGTGTTCTCTCCCCGAGTTTTGGCCATCCTTCTCCTCGTGGCAGCCTTGGGCGCTTATTGTTACTACCACAGTGCGTCTCCACAGCCGTATAGAAAACAAGGTTGGTCTAAGCTTTTGTCACTTTGTCTTCTTTTCCATATTTTATTGTAGCCGCAGATGCTTGTTTTTTTTTTATAATATAATCAGTTAGCAGTTGTTATAGAAAAGTTTGGGATATATCCACGACAAAATCCTTGCGATATGCTCCATGACGACTTTTTCTGTAAAGTTTTAGGGAAAGACTAGGTATATAATTAAAAACGTTTCCTCAGATCTTGTAGCGAACACGTCACAAAATAAAAATTAAATAATTATTCATTGTTCTCGATGAAAATTTACAAAAAAAGTTAAGTTAGTGAAGTCGCTCAAAAGTCAACACAACCTGTATATTTTCCTTGATGTTTAGTGCGACATGTTCTGAGTTGACTACAAATTCATTTTATGCAACTACCTCTTCCCTCGGTGCCATCCGCTTTTCTTTAGACAAGGAGGGTCGGTTTGATTCCATTCCAATGGGACTCTATCAAACGGTCCTTTTATCACCCTGTAACCGTAACAATAGCATGAAAAACGATCGATAGGCAAAGCAAAACAATTTACTTGCTATCTTTCTTTCTTCTTGGTATGTCCTCTAGTAATTACATTCGTTGAATTACTATATTCTGAATACCGAAAAGGGTTCTAATTGTAATTTCCACGCGTTGTGTTGCTATGGCTTACTTAACAAAATTCTGTTCATTGTTGTTGAAACACTGTGGAATTTCATATTTCTGACCAGCATAAAAAGTAAATATGGCCTCCTAAAGTGGTTTATTTGCCTACCTATAAACTTTAATAAAGAAGGTCTTGGTTGCAGTTTTTTATCGCCTAGCAATTAAATTAACAGGCAGTTTGATAAGGCAAATTACGTAACCTTAGTTTTCATAATAAAAAAAACATTTATATGCACAAATGCACATTACAAAAGTTTTCCTTGTACAAACCTGTCATTGTAGTATTTCATTAAAATGCATTATTTATCGTATCGTAAGCAGAAAGCAACACCAACATGACGTCTTCGTTTGAATTTCATACAGAGTAGCTTTCACACATACAATATATGTTATCTCTACCTACCTCTTTTCATATTGCATCGCCTGCGTTCGCTCGGCATTGGTGTAAATAAGAAACAATGTGAAACTATGGTTAAAATTAATTTTGTACTCAACTCAACACAAATAAAAAGCGAAATTTAATATGCTGTATGTTAATTGATACATAGAGTTCGCAATTCCCTGATACATGGGCCAATTTTCTTAGAGATATAGACAATTTAGGGCCTGTTTCACCACTCTCAGTTAAGACCCTGATTTTTTAGAATCGGTTATCTATGATGTCGATTGTTTCGTAGTAAGAAATAGAGAGAGAATAGATGATAACACACTTATTAACCGGAAGTAAGATAATTGGTGAGACAGGCTCTTAGAATTCCGTTTGTAATCTATATCTATCTATACATATAATAAAGCTGAATAGAGAGCTTAACATACAGAACCACTTCATAGATATACATACAAACATGGCAGGGATAATATTTTCAATTTAATGAAATGTGGTTTACCGGATTCAAAAGGCCTTATAATATGAACCCTATACATTTTTTGACTCCTAAAAGCAATTTCCCGATCTGTAGAATTTCCCCAGAAAACAACCCCGTACTTTAGCCGTGAGCACCGCGGATATACCTACTGGCTACTTTTCTCAGATTTGAATATTGGTTAAAATGGTGCCTTTATAAAATTTCCCTTCAATGTCGAGCCATACCTATATCTCCTGCCCCTGTCGGAGTCCCGATCACGAACGCTTTGAGCTGTGGGATACTTAGCTACAAACATCGACGGGACTTCATTGCCAGGAAATATCAATCGAGCCGGTCGTCTCCCGCCCGGCATTCATTTAACTACCGGCCGCTGTACATAAACTGGGAGAGGACTTCGGTTCCTTTATATTTATGATAAAATTGAAAAAGCAATTCTAACAGTGATATTCTGTCTGATACGAGTTGCTGTTCTTAGATATTACCAGTTTGTCTTGTTACATTCTGTAGTGAGAATGATAGGGACGCTGCTTCCTTTTCATAAAATGTTATTTTAATTTATTTATTTACATGAATTTATTTTTTGTTGTTGACAGCAACATACATATATAAATTTCCTAGGTTCCATAGCTATAACGGCGAATGAATAGGTAATTGAATACAAATGCTGTGTCTACCTAAATCTTTGATTATGCTAGAGTAGCGGAAGCATTTGCTCAAACAGTTTTTTTATCATTTATGCGTTGTTTAGGGTTGTTATGGATGATCAGTCGGCAAAAACTGAACCCCTATTCCTATGGGATAACTTTGTTGTTCCTTTGTCCATCTATCAAAAAACTTGTTCTTCGATTTGTCACAAGAAAATAAACAGTGTTAATTCAGGTTGCAATTCATACACGTAAGTAACTTACGTGGACTGTTTATGTCTTGGGTGCGCTTAAATGCTTCGCTCTTCTCAGGACTCAATCTTAATTCCCTCGCTACGCCCAGGAATTAACTCAAAGCACCCTCGCAACGCTCGGTAGTTAAATCTAGAGTCCTTCGCTGAGCTCAGGATTCAATATCGCGCCCGTGACATAATACAGTGCTTTATCCCCTCGGTGTACAATCTGAATCGAATTCTAGGTACTTTTTGTTATTTTATTGTGTCTCTTTTATCGTTCCGCGAATTAGGTAGAAATGTAAGTTCATTCTGCGTAGTTTAAGTCTTTGATTTTACTGAAATACTTTCGGTTTTACGCGTAGTTTTGTTACAACCTTTATACTCAATCTATTCGAAGACCTTTTATTTATTGGTTTTGATGATTTCAAGCTGACTTAAGTACCTATATAATATGTTTGTTTAAAGCTAACGTACACTATTCATTGTTAGCTGTTCAGGTAGAACCCTTGGTGGCATTCTTCTCCAGCGAAGTTCCCATTGTGACCCAACTTGAGCCTTACTTTTACATGGATATCTACTTACTGTTGCTAACGAAAGTGGAACATGACACCGGCATGGAGAAATGATCGTATTAAGGCTAAGGTAATTAGAACCACTGTGTTCAATCATGCTTGCCTGTGCTAATTGATGCTACAGAAGAAGTATGGACATCAATATCTAACACTAACTAACACAACTAACACTAAATCTATCAACATTCAGAAAATAGTAACGTACACGGAACTTAAGAATTATGGCGTATAACGTATAGGGTGTAAAAGAATACTGTTTTTCTTCGATAATATATTGTAGCCGCAAATAATATATTGTATCTGGATATAATGTAACATTTTCAAAGCCAAGGTGATATGGCAAGAGTGCAAAATACATATTACGGACTGCGAGTACGAGGAATAATATCCAGTGTGCTATATGACTAAAACATTTAAGGCAGACAGAATGTAGGTTTCTGTTAAAAAATGTTTTTAGACTGAAAACTTCTTTAGCGGCGCTGAGCACTTTTTGTTATGGGTAAAAATTGTTAAACTCGCGCCAGGCGTAAGACGGAGGGAGAGTTTAAGTACCAGGATAGCAGAATCCTCTAAGAGCTAATTTTGAAATACGAATGAAGCTAGAATCGCGTACGATTTTTGAAGTGAACGTTGATTTCGACGCTTTAACATATGTGCGTTTGGCCTAGTGGTTATAAGGTGTGGAATAAGTGCGTTCTCCCAGGTGACCAGTTCAAATCTTGTGTAGAGTAAAGTTTTTTCTTTTTTCTTGAGTGTGCGTGTGTAGTTTTTTTTTCTTTTTTAATAATTTTTTTGTTATATGTGGTGTTCAGTAAAGAGTAATTGTATTGTATTGTATTGTATTGTACAAGCTAGCAACCTACTGTAACTTACGCGGTTATACCTAAAGCTAAAGTTGAGTATGTAACCTTTGTGTAACTAAACTAAACCTTTACACTTGCAGGCAAACCTAACCGATACATCGTCGTAATTTATAAAAGTGTAAATTGAGTTAATTATTAATAATACTGACATTGTTTGAGAGAGCATGAATATCGCATTTTTTGTTTGGTAATTTAACTTAAATCATGCATCTAATTTAGAGTATTTTTATTTATTTTGTTGGTTGGATTTATTATTGTTTATTATATCTTAGCTCCTTCATAATTATTTGTGGCATTAAGGTTGCTCCTCATTAGCATATTTTCATTTGGTCTTGCAAATTCAGATTAACTTCTCATGATTTTGTTACATTTTGATTGTTGCAGGCGCCAATTTTATTCCCGATGACTTTGATGATCGTAAACTACCTGTACTGACTGTGCGAAAGACAGCAGCAGCTCTGCAACAGGAAAAGGTGTGTGAGGAGTAAGACACTAAACTTGACAAATAGGCACAGAATATATAATAGTACTAACGTACAGAATGGCCACGCTCCGCCCCGCACCGATTCGAGTTACCCCACCCCTCAAGCGCAGTCTGCCGGAAAGCTGCTGGCAACTAGTAGGGCTCGCAACGCGATGTAAGTCTGCCGCACGTCACAAGTTCGGGAACCTATCCTACCTACTTAATTTTATAAAACATTAGAAAATTAATGCTTTCTGAAATTATCGCGATTAATACATGAAATAACTAAAGACAAACTTCGCTTAAGTTTGTTGTCGTACATCTATTGTAATTGAAAATAATAATGCTTAAATACACAGACAGACACATTTTAAGTAAGTTTTAATAAACAGATAACGATTAAGTACATTTATTTGCACACATCTAAGCCATATCTTCATTATAAGTACCTATATTTATATCATTGGTAGTACTTATAGTACTAGGTTTTTGCGATAGACAGCCCTGTGTATCTTACGCACACATTGACGCGTGTACAGACGACGTCGTGCGTGCCTGTGTTCATTTTAGAACGCGGATTTTGTACGTCGTGGCCGCCGTGTGAAATAGGTTCGCTAAGGGCGATCAGCCGAAAAAAAATTGTGTGTTTTGCTATAGTTTTTTCAGACGTCCTGAAAACGCCTACACGTCTAACTACATCGAATTCGGTCACGAAGCCTTGGTTTACAATATTGAAGACCTAAGCCATGCCATTGCCCATGGCCCAAGTCATGGACATATCTGTCTTAACATACTTTGACTATAATTGACAACATTTCATTTTTATAACACCTGAAAATGTATATATGGTTCGAAAGCATTTTGCCTCCTGATCACTGTAATATGTTTATATAATTTTAATATCGCTAATTATAAAAAATAAAAAATAATTAAAAATATGTCTTAATTTTACCAAAACTACCACAGGATAGGTGAAACGCCTTTGCTTTTTTCACAAGAAAAAATAAGCGATCATAATTTTGTATTTTTGACAACTTCAAAGTACAAGGGGGGCAACTCTGAAATTCTATTTTCGAAGTTCGTTGCATACCTTCTCTCTCACTCAAGATAATGACTATTAGATGAGCGGAACAGCACGAAGCGAACCTCGAAAATCGAATATTGGAGAATAGAGCCTGACATTGACAATTTGAAATTAACGTCAGTGTTTTTTTCTATAGAGAAAAGACGAAGGAATAAGTGTGCATTCAGTGATAGTATTGGAGTTACGCCCTTTTAGAATAAGCATAAATTAATAAATTAACTATAAATTAAATACGAGCCCTAGCGAAAAAATTTAACTGACAGCATGTTCATCTTTTCAAACAAAATACAGAGAACCATTAAAATTATAGGCTCAGAAATATGAAATGTTGTCAATTGATAAATGTTTGTAATGGAAACTGTTTAGCCGGAAATTTAAAGTAAAATTACGGGTTATACGGGGTGTATCAGACACCCCCTAACAATAATTCACTGGGGTATATAACCATAGCTATAGAAGCTAAAAAAATATAAAAAAGGAGTATTTTTTTTATATTTTCTATAGGAATGATTACAGTTAATACTACCATTCCTATAGAAAATATAAAAAAGAAATTACTCCAATTTTTTTCAAAATATTTTTTTAGCTTCTATAGCTATGGTTATATACCCCAGTGGATTATTGTTAGGGGTATCTGATACACCCTGTATAACCCTGTGCAATCTTATTCGCTAAGCCTGCCGCCGCGCAGAATTGTTCGAGCTACTGTATAAGGCCGTGAAATTAGTGGCACATGAGGTATTTTATCGTAGCCCTCTAGGCTGGCAAGCTTCTGCAACCCACTGGTGTTGGATGGGTGGTGATGGTCACTTACTATAAGGTGGCCAATTGCTCGTTTCCTTCCTATTCGTGTAAAAAAATTGAAATAAAAAAAATCACACAACATTCACCGAAATTAAGACCAGTTATCAACTTATCAGTTTATTGGTACACATGTTCCTTGAGGTGTCCTTATAAACACACTTTTAGTCCTCGATGTTGCAGGGTGAGCAGGCTGGCTGGTCAGTAGGGAAGTTGGGGTGAAAGGTGTATTTTGACATGTTTATCAGGACATCTGAAAGAACAATTGTACCTAACAATTAACTAGACTATTACTTCAAATTCGTTGAAATCAGAATTTAGACAATTTAAAAAAAAAATGTTTTTATTACTTTCCACAGGAGATACCTCAGCAATGTCCGGTGCTGCGAGAAAGTGTTGCCGACATAGACACGTTGTCCGTATATCCTTCTTTCGAATTCCAGGTAATTTTTGAAATCTACAAATGTTCGAAGTTTTTAATGTGGTAATTCTTAACACATTTTGCTGAGTCAATTCAGCGTTATAAATGTGTTTACACTTTATTATCCTTTAGCTTTGAACTTTTCCTGCTTAGACAAATTTCCTGTAAACTGAATAGAATGACGTTTGGTAGTAGGATAACCTACCTAAGTAAGTACATGTTTGTCAAGTTGTCAGACCGGATTAATTTCAGGATTATTTCCAGATTTCGGGTGCTTTAAGTTTAGCAAAACAAAACGGAATAAATTCCGCTATGTTTGAAAACGGGGATAGTAGATATAGGAACATACATAAGTACAAAATGTTATTCGTTGAAAACTTGTGACTACAATACGTACCTAACAACTTTGTGCAGGCAGTATTAAAATATTGTACCTAAGTAAAATAGTATGCAACCTCTATCTGTGAATACAGTACTACTTGTTGCATTTGTAATTTTTAGACGGCAAGAAAAAAAGGAACTAAAAAAATACAATCTTCAATAAGATATAGTGTAATCAATTTTATTTATCGGTCTTCTTTTAGGTTTCAGTGGCTCATGTACCTAACACGTATATTCTTATGAATAGCACACAGTGTAAAAAGACCTCACCGAGTACACATTGCTTAGGAGCAGGGCTCTGTTAACTCGAGTTGGTTACATTTTTTTCTAGCTTATAGGTAGTTTATCTAGAATAAAAACTTTGATTTCTTGGAGTTGCGATGTAATTAACTTGCTATTTAATATAGATTCTTATATGTTACGTAACTACTCTTAACTTAAGAGATTGAAATTCCGGGATTTTCTATGAGTAAGTAGCGACTCGCGAGCAAGAGCTTTATGGAATGAATTAATAAATCGCCGGCAAATGCTATTTATGTGAAAGAAAAACATTAAAGCCAGTTCAAGTACCTACCTGTAGCCCTGAATTTTAACCCTGTGGACGACGCGTTCTCATTTGTGAGGCTTTAGTGACGAAGCCTTATAATGCTAGGTTTAACAACAACGGTTGTTGTGTTTTCTTTTTCTTATAATAGTATATGTATAGTTTTTCATGTTTATTAATTTCTTGCAGCCTAGCTGGTTGCGCATAAAGGAGTTTTGGGATAAGACCTTTGAAGATCGATACGAGAAAATCCGCAATGACAGTCGACGGCCCAGACTAAAGGTTCTGGTCTTTCCCTATAACTTTTTACTTAGTTACATTCGCAAAAAATACACCAGAGGCCGATTTTACAAACCATATCTGAAAATACTGCTAGAAATTTTGCCCGTAGCCGCATATCAACACGGCACCAAATCATCGCGTCGACTTAGTGACCGCCAACAACCACGCGCAAGCACAAGCACGTAACGGGAGCGTCTCGCTCTGGGCCCCGATTTTTGAAAGCACATGTGTGAAAATACCACTCGAAAGTGGTGAAAAATTGTGCTGAATTTGAAATACGAGTAGCTTAGAAGATACTTACGGCTCTCATTAATCATGTGGACTAGTACAAAATTTGATTAGAGCCATAGTTTTGAAGATATAAACAGATTTATACCACTTTCGAGTGGTACTTTCGAGTGATGTGCTTTCAAAAATCGGGGCCCTGGTCAGCCAATACATCCGAAACATAAGCGCCGCTGCAGCTGACGACGTCTTCGACAAGACGGCAGCTGAGGCCTTACCATGACGTTAATGCGTTTCAGTTTAGGTTCGCGTGCTGTCAGATTCATACTAAAAGTGACAGCTAAAACTTGAACTGAGTCGGATTTAGGACGTCATGGCAAGACCCCTGGTTACGGCTGACGGTCATCGTCGACTAGTTTAATCACAATCGGCATTGCGTTCACGTTGCGAATGCGTTGGCATGTGGCATCGAGTTGCCGCCGAGTTTACCTATGCATGTCGAGGCGATGCCTTTGCGATGCCATGCATTTTAGAAAGTAGGTACATATGTGAAAATTCGACTCAAATGTGGCGAAAAATTTTGCTGAAGTTGAATTACGAGTAGATTACGTCATCTTTTCAACTAGTCGAAAATTTTATTTTAGGTGTAGTTTTGTAGCAATACACGAATTTATACCACTTTCGAGTGATGTGTTTACATACAAGAATCGGGCCAAAGTGTTCGATAGGGTATGAAGTTTCAAACAAAGAATATTATTAATGTTATCCCAGTTTGAGAAGAGGCGGTGCCCATCCCGTTCCGAGTATGCGAGATACAACCATTAATCAGTCTTAAATTTATAACTATTTATATTATAAATGAACTTAAGAGTTTATACTAGGTATTACAAAATGTGGATCAACCTGCAAAGAAAATATCTTTTTTGTATGTATTTTCATCGAGATCTTTGCCGTATGCGTACCGACGTCGGTGATTTTTTTAGGGTTGGCAGCTGGGTCCATATAAATTTAGTCTCGATCGATTCATCAAATTATAATTATAACTCAACAACTATAAAAATTAAATTCAAAAAAGTTATAGGTACAATTATAACATTCCAGGTTATAATGGTTCCCCATTCTCACAATGATCCGGGATGGCTAAAGACCTTCGAACAGTACTTTGAAATGAAGACCAAAAACATTATCAACAACATTGTACAAAGCTTACATCTCTACCCGAACATGACCTTCATTTGGAGTGAAGTATCTTTTCTTAATGCTTGGTGGGAAAGAGCACACCCTTTGAAACAAAAGGTAATCTTATTTTTCTGCATAAAACCAACAGTATAAAACCACAGTATATATATAAGCTAAAGCAGTAGGGAATCTACGAACAAAACTGTCGAAACAAACGCACACAGACGCGCGCTTCTACACGGCCCCTAAGCGGATCTCGCGGTGCTGTCAGTCGCGCGTGGCGCATTGAGACGAGCGGCCTTTTTTCGTTTTAAATATGCCAAGAGCGTATTGCGCTGTGTACGGCTGCTTGAACTCGGCTTCTTCAAAACCGAAATAAACATAAATCCCAAATTAGCTTTATTAATTTACAAATAACTAGAAAAAAAACAGTTTTATAGTGCCGTGTCCATGTTTCCCAATAGTTTATTTAAGAAAGCTATTCATTCGGATGACAATTTTTTATACAAAAAATTTTAATAACATAGCTTTCCGAACCTGTCGTAGCAGGCGAAAGTATTTTTCAGTAAGTAAGTAATATATAATACTTACCTACCGACAAATAAAAAATCTTAAACTGTTGAAGTCTTTTTTTAAATACCCTATTTTATTTAAAAAAAATAGTTAATTCATTCGATTATTATTTAATGAATATGAATATAGAATCCATATAAACGTTTGTTTCTCTTTTATACAAATTATGGGTGCCAACCCTAATACTCTTAATTAAGTGTAGCTAGTTACTCTAAAAACAGGGGCCTTACTATGACGTCTTGATTCCGACTCAGTTCAAGTTTTAGCTGTCACTTTTAGTATGAATCTGACAGCGAGCGAACCTAAACTGAATCGTATTTAAGACGTCATGGTAAGGCCCCAGGCCTTACCAGCAGATTATAGCGCTAACTAGACAAAAAACTTTTCAATTTAACATAAATTAAATCGACAACCCTAACGCTTTATTGGAGCGTAGGTACTTATTTCAAAAAGTAAGCCTATCATCCCTACTGCTTTAGCTTATATATATACTGTGATAAAACTGTATAGTCTTCAGTGGGCTCATATTTTTTTTTTACAGGCCCTGAGAAAACTTGTAAAGGAGGGCCGTGTAGAAATAACCTCTGGAGGCTGGGTAATGGCTGACGAGGCTTGTACGCACATGTACGCTCTGATTGATCAGTTCATGGAAGGTAATATTTTGTTTTCTTCATTTCCATCTTTGTGGGTAAAGCTTATTTGAAAACAGCACAAAACGTGTGGTTCTTTGCGTTTCAGGTCATCAGTGGGTAAAAACCAACTTAGGTGTTGTTCCAAAAACTGGCTGGTCCATAGATCCATTTGGACACGGGCCTACTGTGCCTTACTTGCTGGACAAAAGCGGTCTTAAAGGAACAATCATCCAGAGGATACATTACGCTTGGAAGCAATGGCTGGCAGAAAAACAAATAGAAGAGTTTTATTGGATGCCTGGATGGTCCGTAAAGAAACCGGCTCTAATTGTGCACAACCAACCCTTCGATATATATTCTATCAAAAGTTCTTGTGGACCACACCCGTCGGTTTGTTTGGGCTTCGATTTTAGGAAAATTCCTGGTGAATATACAGAATACTCAGCTAAACACGAGGAAATCACGCCAGAAAATCTCCATAGCAAATCCAAGACTCTTATCGAGGAATATAGTCGCATCGGATCACTGACCCCGCACAACGTGGTTCTGGTGCCACTGGGTGACGACTTCCGCTACGAGTATGCCCTCGAGTTCGACGCGCAGTACTCTAATTACATGAAAATGTTTAACTACATCAACGGCCACCAGGAACTGTTCAATGCTGATGTGCAATTTGGTACACCACTTGACTATTTTAAGGCTGTCAAAGAACGAAATAAGGCTATACCGACATTAAAAGGTGATTTTTTTGTCTATTCAGATATATTCAGTGAAGGTAAACCCGCGTATTGGTCAGGCTTTTATACCTCAAGACCGTACTTGAAAATTCTTGACAGACAATTAGAGCATCAACTGAGAACATCTGAAATCTTGTTTACTCTTGTTTCTAACTATATAAAACAATCAAATAACCAAAAACTAGTTTCATCAGAGAAGAGATTAGAAAGGTCTTATGATCAGCTCATAAACGCCAGGCGGACCTTAGGACTTTTTCAACACCACGATGCCATAACTGGAACTTCTAAAGCCAATGTCATGTACGATTACGGTACAAAGCTGTTTATGAGTTTGTACCACTGCATTCGCTTGCAAGAAGCCGCCTTGACTGCCATCATGATTCCAGATGAGACCTTACATTCGCAGAGCGTTCTTCAAAGTGAAGTCGAGTGGGAGACTTATGGAAAACCCGTTAAAAAGCTTGAGATTTTATTCTTTGACAGAAAAAAAGTAATTTTATTTAACCCACTCGCTGAAGCTAGAACTGAGGTTATCTCGGTAAGATTGAACACATCAAATGTTCGAGTTTACGACATGAGGCGGAAGGAATACGTGTTGTATCAGATAACGCCGATCATCGAAGAGGGCGCTGATGGAGGGCGCGTCATCAGCGCGACCGCGGTGGACGTGCAATTCGTGGCTGTGCTGCCCGCGCTCACGGCCGCCGCCTTCCAGCTCGAGGAGCACGCCAACGCCTCGCACCGCGGCGTCGTCTTCTGCAACACCTGCACCAACGCCAACTCCATCTCCGACACTGATGCTCACAGGCTGCCTCACTTTGTTATTAAAACTATGTTGCCGGGTGATATTCAATTAGAAAACACCGTCATGAAACTTTTAATAAACAGAAATACTGGATTTTTAAGACAAATATATAGAAAAGACATAATGAAGAGAAACGTTGTGGAGATGCAGTTTGGTGCCTACCAAAGCGCACAAAGGCATTCCGGGGCTTATCTCTTTATGCCAGATTATGATTCTCCCGAAAAACATGTCTTACATCAGTATGCTAATTGGAACAGTGTGCAGGATAACAATATTTTCATAGTTTCAGGACCAGTGTCTACCGAAATAACTACCACGTATCTGCCTTTCTTAGTACACACTGTCAGAATTTATAACGTAGATGATCCCGCGCTATCGCACGGGTTGTATATAGAGAACGTAGTAGATTTTGAGAGTCCCCCTAAAAATAGGGAAACTGAACTGTTTATGAGAATACAGACTGATATACAAAATGGAGACTTGCCGGAGTTTTATACGGATCAAAATGGATTTCAATACCAAAAACGAGTAAAAGTGGAAAAATTGGGAATCGAAGCCAATTACTATCCAATAACAACAATGGCCTGGCTGCAGGACGATGAGACTAGATTAACTTTGATCACCAACCATGCTCAGGGGGCAGCAGCCTTTGAACCTGGTCGCTTAGAAGTTATGCTCGACAGAAGAACTCTCTACGATGACTTCAGAGGAATAGGCGAGGGAGTAGTGGACAATAAACTAACAGTATTTCAGAATTGGCTCCTATTAGAATCAATGTCAGGTTTACAAAGACCGAGAAGAGAAACGAAAGACAAAGACTTTCGCTACTTACACGAACGTCATTTTAATCCTGACCACAAAACAACTACATATCAGTTACCGTCACAAACTGCCGACTACTTGAGTAGAACTCTGAACTATCCTGTCAATATTTACTTGATAGACACTAGCGAAGTAGGACATATAGAAATCAAGACTCACCAAACTTTTGTGCACAATTTCCCGGCTGGAATCCACCTGGTGACCATGAGAACAATCACTGATGACATTTTAGAACAGTTCCCCAGTTCCTCTTGCTACATGGTGCTGCAAAGGCCTGGTTACAGCTGCTCGGTAGGATCGATGGAGACTGTAAAATCTACTGGTTTCACATCCAAGACGTCGTTCAACGGTCTTCGCATCGATAATATTAGTGCGGTAAGTTTGACTGGACTAAAAACTTACAAGTCCCTTTTGGGCCTGAAAGATATAGAGGTGGAACCAATGGAAGTCAAAACTTATAAGATCCGATTCTGAAGACTGTTAGGTTAGTGAATATATTGTATATCTGTATTTATGTGAAACTGCCCTCTCTATTCTACTTGCGAAGTGCAAGCTACCAGTAGGTAGCAGGTAGGACTCCCGGGTTCGAATCCTGATAAGGGCATATATTTGTGTGATGAGCACGAATATTTGTTCCTGAGTGAGTGATGTTTGTATCTATTTAAGTATGTATATCGTTGTCTAGTACCCATAATACAAGCCTTACTAGCGCTTACTTTGGGACTAGGTCAATTTGTGTGAATTGTTCCCTAATATTTATTTATTTATGTATTAATTAACACCTACTTTAGGGGGCGTCCATTAATTACGTAAGGTCAATTTGGAGATCTTTCGACCCTCCTTCCCCCTTGGCGAGATTTTGTGAGATTGTGTGAGATTTGGCTTGCCCCCCCTCCCTAGATTCACTTTTTTAAAATGGTTTTTACGCCAATTTGAACTTAATTTAATTGCCTTAAAATCTAAAATTCATCAACATTGTTTATTCGCATAACGCTTTAAAGCCTTATTTTAATGGTAAAACATGTGTTACTTAATTTATAACACATTTCTCTCTCAATTTTAGTTTCTTGCGGAGAAAAATTCGTTGTATTTGCCAAGACCCACCCTCTCCCTTATGGACTTATGGATGCCCCCTTATCAATTACAACACAGAGATGGGCTAAATTAATGATTTGCTCAAAAAATTAGTAGGTACTACTTACGTCCAAAAATGTAACGGAAATGTAAGTTAGTCCTTTGTAGTTAATATTCGAATGTGTTAACGATGCCATTTTCGTAAAGACTTTGCATATCAATTGACCCTTTGTTATTTTATAAAGTGTTTATTTAAATTAGGTACCGAAATAGGATATCGAGTCGAGTAAACTAAGCCCGTTTATACAAAGAGAGAAAGTATACACATAGAATCTGAACAGAACATCAAACTCTTGACGATGACCTGTTTAATTTTTAACGAATTGACTGTAACCGAAGATTATATTTAACTATCAAAATTGCATTAAGTTAGGTTTAAGATTTAGTTTTATTTATTTATTGTTTTATATTCTTTATTTTAGTTAAAGTGTAATGAAATTACGCTGTCTAGGAAAACATACATTTCATATAAATTTTAGAACTCTGTGCAATCTGAAAATAATCAAAATTCTATTTGGTGACTATACGAGTAGATAGAGTAGGTTAGGCTATGCTAAGCAGTTGAGCATTCCTGTTCGCATGAGTAGGTCAATATAATTAAAATCCGTTTAGACGCATCTTGTCAGGAACGCAAAATGCCAGTTAGACAAAAAGCCAGAAACGTAGAAGGCCAGAAAAGCAATATACATATACAAGGTGTTTGGAAGCCAGGTGCAAAGCTTTAAGGGGGTGATAGGCGAGGTATTTTTGAACATTTTAAGCCATTTTTTTTTGGCATTTTTTCAAAATTGTTAGAACATTTCCAGGATTTTTTTTATTTTTTTTTATGGCACAGAAAAATGACTGTGTTCCAAAATAAGACATTTTAGTAATTTCAAATGCCTTCATTTTGTTTCTGTGGCAACATACACTTAAAAATTATTTCATTTAGTCCAATACACATTAAACTATCCGAAATAAAAGATTTTGTTTACAAATTATAACGCTCATTGGTGCAATATTGACTCGTTTCTATAAAATTCTGGCTTAATTTCATAAAATTTCTAAATTTTCAATAAAAAAAAATCAAATTTCGGCTAAGACATGTATGGCTTAAAATGTTCAAAAACACCGCGGCTATCACCCCCTCAAAGCTTTGCACCTGGCTACAGGGGCGTAGCGTGCCTTGGTGGCAGATACGGCGGTAGCTACGCCCCTGCCTGGCTACCAAACACCCTGTATACCAATAAATCCTCACTAGAGATAATAAAAGTAGGTTACTTTTGTTAGCCATCTTCAAATGCCCGAAGGGCAAACCGAATAGAAATAGGAACGTTACTTCGTCCTTATGGCGGAATGTAATTCGTATTTTTTTATAATACTTAGTCCTTATTAAATTAAATAGTGGGACATAACAGTGTGACCACCGGTAATAGCCGAAGAAATCAGGCAAAGAAAACAACACAAACATTTCTCACATATTGCTTTTCTAGCTTTTTGTCTAGCTGGCATTTTGCGTTCCTGACAAGATGCGTATACATATAAACGAATTAAACGTATACAGGGTTATTGGTAATTCGACGTATATTCTTTAGGTGATAGGGGTGACTATTTGCAATAATTTTAACCCCCATATGTAGTATGCAAAAGTTAACCATTTTTAAGTTATCATATTTTTTAGTTTTTTTTTTTCAAAATAAGTCAAAAATGCAACATTAAAAATTTATTTAAAAAAAGTATCAGTTTAAATCTCATTTTTTCTTCTGATTTATAAAAACGATTAAACACTGGTTATTTATCAATATAAAAACCACAATTATCGGGCCAAATTAAAAAATGCGAGGTAAAAAACGATATTATTTCAATATTTTTTGAGATTTTTTGCCACTAAAATGCCTTAAAACAAAAAAAACGTTATACGTTCGAACTCAATTGATTAAAAACAATAATCAATGTAAATAACACAAAAAATACAAAAGTAAAATAAGTATTTTTTGTGTTATTTACATTGAGTATTGTTTTTAATTAATTTAGTTCGAATAAGAATTTCCTTAGAAGCTTAGAACTCCTTAGGACGAAGTTAGTTTAGTTCAAGTAAAAATTCCAGCCCGCTTCCTTTGTGATCATTTTTTTTTCTGTTTCTTTGAAGTAAGTTCCTAGTTGTTATGCATTTTTGAAGAGCTAAGAAAACGGTTATGTTTTAAATAATCTGCAAGCCAATTTCCATAACTTTTTTTTTTGTTTAAGGCATTTTAGTGGAAAAAAATCTCAAAAAAATATTGAAATAATATCGTTTTTTACCTTTCATTTTTTAATTTGGCCCGATAATTGTGGTTTTAATATTGATAAATAACCAGTGTTTAATGGTTTTTATAAATCAGAAGAAAAAATGAGATTTAAACTCATACTTTTTTTAAATAAATTTTTAATGTTGCAATTTGACTTAGGGTGCGACCACACCGCCGCTTAAAAAACGGTGACGTTACGGAATCGCAACAAAATGTATGAAGAAACGGTAAGAAAACGTGACGCATACGACACGTCACTGCGTATACGCGGCGGTTTGGTCGCACCAATATTTTGAAAAAAAAAAACTAAAAAACATGATAACTCAAAAATGGTTAACTTTTGCATAATACCTATAGGAGTTAAAATTATCGCAAATAGTCACCCCTATCACCTCCTTAAGAATATACGTCGAATTACCAATAACCCTGTATAAAAGCTCGTAAATTTTGCACTGCTACTATTGAGAATGTTGTCGTTGCTTTCCCTAAATCCTCATATGTATACAGATTTGATAATTGGTTATTAATATTGACTAGCAAAAAACAGGCTTTTTATAATCAGAAATTCGAAGCTCTTCCTTTTCCACACAAATAATCGATTATTAACTTTTCTTATCCACGATAAGGGATAAAGACGTGATTTGTGTATGTATGTATATTATCCACGAGGAAAAAAAAGTTGCTTCTTTTATATGTAATCGATTTTGTAAACGCAGTCGCAGACCGAAAACATTACACAGGTTTTTGTGCAAGATATTAATTTACTTAGTTCGCTTTAATTTAATAAGTATGAAATTTGTTCTCCCAAATTATATTAATATATATTTTCATACGTTGACATGACACTTAAAACTAGATGAATCTACCTCAGGACCAAATAATTTACCTGTACCTAGTATATATATTTATTTAATAAACCATTATTTATTTGTTTTTTGATAACCATAATAGTCCGTAAATCTTATTATTAACAGATTGTGTGATATATATTTATTTAATTGTCTTAAAGGTACTAGGACATAAGTGAAAGTTGACATTTTACGTACAGTCGCCAACATTCGCAATTGGGATTGTTCATTTTTTTACAACATACCCTGATTTGAAAACCATTTCGAAGTATGGGGCTCGCGAACTGTTTTATCTTACTGGCGTTCAAAAATACATAAGGATTACGGATATTTTGCAAAAAAATATTTGATCTTTATTCGACTTTACCGAGCGGCTGTTGGTAGTTCCAAAAAATAAATCGGCAAATATCTAGTTTGTCTATTAAATTTATATGTCAACTAGTTATCAGTGTCACCCAATGTCAGTAAACTAAATATTGTTATGTTGAAAACTTGAAATTGTCGGTCGATTTAAAACGAAATAATGGAAATTACTGAAAATGCTTCGTTCCAACCTGAAATAATGACTCTAAAAACCGCTCCAAAACAATAGTTCGCACGCATCCGAGAAGATTTAAGAGAAAAGTGGTGTCGCGAAGTAAATGTTGAATACTTCAAAGTTTATAAGTACACAATATTGTTGCGAGGATCATTTCATGTAAGTAGGTACCAAAACACAATGCCACATACTTCCACATTCATAAATTTTCAACTCATTATAACCATGATCAGGATTTAACACAACATACAATAATCTTGTAGGTAAACCAAAGGTAAATAGTATATTTGACATTGAGATGACAGTCACAACAGTTATGACAACTATTTTTTTTTTAATTTCCAAAGGTTTGTGGGAAAATTGCCTATTTCAGCCGGCCGTATATAATTTACGAAAAGTCGTATCGGATTTTTTCAAGCAATTATATTAATTAAATTAAGCCATGAAATGACAAAATATTCAAATTAGTTTCTTAAAGTGCTCCATATTTTCTAAAAAAAATATAAAAAGGGGGGGTTAAAAAAATGAACAATCCCAATTGGCTGGCTATTCCTGAACTTTATCACAACATGAAAATGTGGACATTATATTTCAGCTAAGAGCGTTGGCGGCTGAGGCGACTGTAAGCAATAACAATTACCCATAAAAATTTCAGGTTTTAAAAATTAAGAACTGACCAAAGAATATTTAAATTTCCATTTATAATTTTAAATTGTTTTTGGTAACCTTAACTGTTCGTTAAGCGTTTTATTCTATACTAAGTATTAGATTTATTACATTTTTAATTAATTTGGATACTAGGCTAACCGCTGTCCGCGTTAATACATACCTCTGCCTATTCATGATATGACGATTTCAGTATTTTTTGTTATTGTTATTTGTTATTTTCTTACCAGAATGCTGCATGGAAGAGATCACTACATATCTCTAATAATTTCGTTTTATGTTTGTGGCACTATTTTTATTGAATTGAATTGCATTGTACACAAAATTTATTGTTGATATAAATACAATCAAGCGTTCAATTTTTGCACTTGATCACAACTGTATTAAGTTCTTGTATTATTATAAGATTACTGTGATAGTGCTCATAACATCCATAGACAATTATTTATTTATTTATAGATCATAACAGAGATCATTTTTCATGATTACCAATTTTGTATTATTCAATCATTCGTAATTGAAACATGGTTACATAAGGTGTTTACATGTTATTGTACAATCTGTAATGTGCAATGCAATTCATGATAAGAGTGGTTTCGACTCCTTTTAACTTTTGTGACCACTCACACCTTCGCTGTATTTCTTTTATAATTTAGCTAGGTATCTGAACGGTAAGCACGGGCGCTGTTTGTTCGCTTGTTACTCAGTGCATTATTTAGCGTTACAAGCGAGAACTTAACTTCGCACAGTAGCCTTTTGGTCGTTCTATCGTATCTGCAAGCGTGAATAATGAAAGTTAAGTGTGTTCATTTTAAGAGTAGGGCAACTCTTACACGGACATACCTAAGTGTGATAATGATAATTTAAGTTACATATTTATTTGTTGAATATTATATTGTTATTATTTTTTTATTGCTTTAGTACAGGGTTTATAAAAATATTTTATAATGAATACCTATCACAATGTCGGATACTTGCTATATCCGATATTTATCATGTATATAAAAAGATATTAATTTTCTTTATAAGTGATTTATATCAAAAATTGTTGAATACAACTTCCAGTGTGTACCTACTTAGTTATTAGACTTATAATTATAAAATAAAAACGAAAATGTATGAGTTTAAAAAAGAATTTCCGTCTTATTTTGTGAAATAGTCAATCGACAATTATACAGTCAACTAAGTAGATGTTAATTAACAATGTTGTCAAAAAAGAAAATTTAAATAGGTAGTTTTTGTTTCAGAAAATATTTATCAGAATTCAAATTTAAACCGGATTTAATTGACTATTCCAGAGTATCAAATGAATGTATCTAGTGGTGCCATTTTATATGGAGCGTCTATCGCGAAGCTTGCCTTGCAATTTAGTCATGGAAAGACGATTTTAGTAATACATATCTACTTAGATTTTTTATATGACAGTATTATTACGGTACGGACTCCTCTCTAATTTGAAATTTACTGCGTGATATTGCCCCGCCTAAAATTACCTAGTTATTTATTTATATTACATGCTCGCAAGTAAAGAAAATAGTTAGGTACCTATTTAAAAAATATAAATTTAGCAAAATTTTCAATATTTAATAAGTACAAAAGAACATTTGTCATACGAGTCGCACATAGCTTATTAAGTATATCTGATCGTCTTAAAATGTGTATCATGTGTTTATTTCGTGAACTTCGTACAGTCGACTGTAAAAGTGGATGAGCGTTTGTCGAATTTAAAATGATCTACATTCGACTGTATTCCCAAGGTAATAAAAGGATGTGTTGATCATTTTAAACTCCTACTCCGCTCGTCCACTTCTGATGCTAATTGTACTGATCCTAAGGGTAGGATGTTCACGAGAATTTTACTCAATACTCTTTTTGCCTGAAAAACCCACTACATGGTTAGTGGAGATCTCAGGTTATGATTCTTATGATCATGCCAATGATGTAAAATAAACTATGGCAAGACTTAGTTTTGTTTTGCCAGTAAAGCTTTAAGGTTGGTCAACATCATTATAATGTTATGACAACCGAGTAACTTGCCAAATTTAGTGAATCGTAGATAACTTATTTATTTAATTTATATTAATGTAATATTTATATTGACCATCATGAAATAAATAAAGCAGCCATTCTCTTTACTATGGGCTGCCTCTTGCTGGAATAAAAACCAATCCTATACTGTGTAAAGTCGACTAAGTACGTGCGCCATTTTGGACGGCTGCTTCTCCTTAGTGAAAATTTCACATTAAGAGGGTGCATCCGTGTTGAACTCGCAACGTCGCATTTTTGGTGATTTTTTGCGATTATTTCACAGAAATTGAATGAAAGTATCAAATATCCGTCTGTAGTGCACTTCGTTTTTAGTGTATTAATGTGTCTAATGCAATTCATCGTGATGGACTTTTATTTTCTTATTAAATGAGATATAGTATTTTATCGCTTTAATTCGAAAATAAAAGTCCATCACCATTAATCATTGCATTGGACACATTAATACACTAAAAACGAAGTGCACTACAGACGGATATTTGATACTTTCATTCAATTTCTGTGAAATAATCGCAAAAAATCACCAAAAATGCGACGTTGCGAGCTCAGCACGTGTTAGTCAAAATAAAAGCTGATTTTATTGATAAACCACGAAACTGGCGCATGGAATATCAAACGATATTGAAAACTATACATATTAGACTAAAAATCAGCAAGTAAAAACAGTGTAAGAGTAACTGTCCTTAAATTTTACTTTGGCGCGCATTGACATACGTTGGCGCGTCAATATTTGTCTCACGTCTAACTATTAGCTACTGAATGTAATGCCACATGCACACAATGGGAGAAATTAATAAATGTCTTCATCGATTACAAGTACTATTTCAATGATATAGTTATAAAAAAACATTGAGACAAAAGCTTTTGTGGCCTAAGATGTAGAAAAATAAATCGCGGTTTTACGACGCCGACAGTCTTGATTAACCATTGGAAAACTTTATTACTGTGTGCATAGGGAGCACGATGGTCAATGGCGACTGTAGGCTCTGTCATGCTAGCCATAGCAACAAGACTGACTTTCCCAAAGAGCATACTTACTGCTAGCACGGAAGCATTAGAGGGCTACTAGGGCTAGTAATATAGCTAACTGTAAGGGTAATGCAATATCTGAATCGCGTACTACTGGAATCCTGACATGCCACCAAAGAAGTCATTAAAAGTTCTATTTGAGAAGGTTCCACAGTTGGCCGAGATTCACATTATTTAATTGTACACGGAGAAAGAAAATCAATTGTAAGTTTAATATGGTTTATTTCATTAAGCCTTTATGGACCCTGTGTTTTGCTAATTCTGTTTTCTGTGTGACTTTTTATTGAAATTAACTAGATAATCATAGACAAAACATAGACTAATATGTACAACTTTTGTTCAAGAATTGAATAAGTAGTTGAAATAAAATTGATAAATTTAAAAGAACATGTTTTATTTTGTTTATTAACACACTTCTCTTTAACATATTTCATTTCGATAAGGTAAACGTTTTATGTTTTATACAACCTCCCTCACCACAAATAATCTTTTTTTTTTCATGTAGAATAATTTCCAAGTAGAATAAGTCTATTACTAATAGTGACCCAGTTTCAAGATCCCAGTTATCTCAATTCCAAAACGACTAAATCCTAATAGATTTTGCTTGGACTGTATTGAGGCTTGATTGACGCCGAAAATTTAATTTTTTTGTCAGATATTTCAATTTGTGAACGAATATCTTTGAGGGTTTGTAAACTGCAATTTCATAGGCTTAGGGCCTGTTTCACCACTCTCAGTTAAGACCCTGATATTTTAAGTGTCAGTTATCTATGATATCTCTGTCTGTTTTTTAGTAATAAATAGAGAGAACAGACACTTAATATATCAAGAACTTTACGGAGAGTGGTAAAGGAGTAAATTGAAAAAAATTCTTTCATCTCGGCATCTCAAACAGGCGAGTTTTGCTCATAACAGACAGTGAGAAAAAGTTTGCTCGAAGCAATTTGTTCTCACAAGTTATATTTATTATGCAAGGCTGCAAAGCTTTTGTTTGGCGCGAGTGCTTGTATTGAAACGCGAGCAAGCGAAGAAGTCCATGATTATAAATATAAATCCTGAGCGTCGCGAGGGTTTCAAGGAACGAGACACTAAACAACTCTGCTGTGCTACCGAGCGAAACACAATTTTTCACCTCACTACAACGAGAAAAATGTTGGATGGAAGAAAAACAGTTGAACTAATAGTAAATCGCTGCACTCGGGATTCTAACTTAGAAACACTCGCTACGGTCGTGATTCAATTATAAAATCCTTCGCTTCCTCGGGATTCAAAATCAATACCTACTCGAATTAAAAAACATCTTTGCTCTCTGGTTGCACAAATGACTACCTAATAGCTTTACTCCTCGATTAAGGTATAAATGGAATCCTGGCAACCGGGTTTCAAAAGTATTTTAAAAGTTAACAACGTAATTAAATAACTCATCGTTATCGGCGTCCTGTCATTTCTTCTTTATCCTACTTGCAATCCATTCTAGACCTAAATGTAGCCTGAAACAAATAAAATACAGAATTTAGTATATATTTGTGATTTTAAGTATAGCATTTAATCATTTAATTTTTACCCGACTATGGCAAAGCTAAAGGAGGGTTATGGTTTTGACAAGCTTAATATGTATGTATGTTCATCTGTTCCCTCATAGCTCCTAAGGTACTTATCAGAACTGGACAAACGAGGTATCGTTAGAAGCGTCTTGATCGTCCGTTGGTTATAAGCTATATGGTGTCACTAAATCTAATGTAGCGCCCTCTAGCGGGCATAAAGTACTCTGGTAATTAAAAAAAATGAGATAAATTTACCATGTTTGGTATTATTGGAAAGGGCGTTACTTGTAAATTCCAAAAATATACATATACATTACTAGCATTTGCTTGAGACTTTGTCCGTATTCATTCGCATTACATCCGTATTTCATGCGCAGTACATTGAAACAACAAAACAGTTTAACTAATAAAAAAAGTAGAAAACTAAAAACCAACCACGACAAAAAACGACGCTGAAAAAGTACGAAACAAGTTGACAATAATGTCATACGATATGGTACTATAGTACACAATAATCACTGGGTAGACACATATTCAAGCTTGAAAAGCCGTACCTAGTCTAGTCACACGTTACATAGAACGTACACGAGATACTACCATACCATAACACAATAACGTGTCCATGCGGCTTTTCAAGCTTGAATATGTGTCTCTACACAGTGATTATTGCGTACTATAGTATCACATTGTTAACTTGTTTCGTACTTTTCCAGCGTCGTTTTCTGTCGTAGTTGGATTTTTCAACACCTTATTGCTGGTAGCTGTTATTTTATTACGCTTGGAACGCATAAATCGAAACTTATCAATTAGTTTTAGCAGGATTTAAAAAAAAATATCGCACCCTCGCTGCCAGTATTGGAGGTTGACCGCCTGAACGGTATACGGTACGGTTTTTTTGCGTTGACCTGCCCAACTACGTTAATGAAGGCTTATATGGCTGTTCTGTTTTAATTATATGTAGTGTGATATTATTAGTCGGAGGGTTCGATGGTACAAAAATATTTTTTCTATTATGTGTCAATGACTCACGTAAACGTCATGTCTTTTATCTCAGAGCACTAGACCAATTGGGAAATTGAATGACAGTCTTACCTTTCTGCAAAAAATAATGATAAAATAGCCGATTGTGGGTCTTAGAGATTTAAAGAATTACAATTTAGCATGCATTGAGAGGTTCTGTCATGGCCCTAAGTTCTCTTTCGTTTTTTGATAGTTCGGCCAAAACGAATTCAATTCAAATCCACAAATGCCACATACATTCCAGCGCATAATGCGTCCCACTATTGGTCAGAGGCTACCCACCTTTCACAATGAGAGGTATTGAACTGATGGATAAATTAAAATTTATTTTAAAATATTACTATATGTATAGTAACTGGAATCTCACCCCTCCCCTGTCAGAGCGCAGCACGCTTGTATGTGCCAAGGGTGTTGTTTGATGGACGTTAGGTCCAATTGCTCCGATATTTCAGCAGCAGTCATAGAGCCCTTCACATCCTAAAAAATAGAATAATTACAAATAAGTTCTCTTAAAATAGCTATTATTGGTCGATGGTATTGATATTAAAGCAATCAACGAGTATGATGTCACAACTAAATATATAGACTCAGTTGTTAACATCTACAAGATGTAGCGTAGCACACAGACTATTGTTTGCTTTATTTTATTTTCCAAGGTCATTAGATAACTTATCCATGCTAAATTATTATATTAAGATAACATACACGACTGTTCGAGGTAGTAGATTGTTCAAAAAGGAAGGAGAAGCACCAATTTCACACAAGATGTTTTGGCACTAACAAAAAGTGATTGCACTTTCTTGATATCATACATGATAATTCCTACTAATCCCACTAACTAGTTAATATGATAATGATGATTGATGAATGATTGTTGCTCTTTCTCCCTAAAACGGTTAGACAGATTTAGATGGAATTTGGTACTCAGATAGTTGATAACCTAGCCTTGATGAACGCATAGGATACTTTTTGTACGGCAAAATAAATATACTAGTTCCCGCGGAATAGCGCTAAACGAATTATTTGTAGATAATGTCGCACACAAATTGGATAACATAAAATGTACCTACCTGCTTGTTCGCAAAAACGAGTAGACAGGCACGGCTGAGCTCTTCGTACGTCAGCATGCGGTGCAGCTCTTCGCGGCTGATGGCCAGCCGCTGCCGGTCGGTGGAGTCGATCACCATTATCACGAACTTCATGTGTCAAACAAGCAAACGTTATTTGTTATTTACATCCGTCATGTCGCTCGCTACTTATTTGATAATTTAATACATTTATTGCTCGCAAAGCTGGTAAACATATCAGTAACATTTTATGGAGGTGTAAATTAATTCAAGACAAATAATGAGATAAGAAAGACCAGATGTGTATGTTTCAGCTATAAGGACGATTAATTGATTGATTTAAGGAACCATTTTGTCGTTTTTCACTGAGTGCCCCCTTATTTGTTCAACCTAGTAGGCCCTTAGCAAAGGGATGCAGTGAGTGCCAGCGAGATTTTTTTTCTTGTACTAGTTCTCCTTTTCTTTATTAGCAGCATGTAAGATGCATGTTTTTACATTTCTATGTAACCTACCTAAGTAACACATTTAAGTTTCATGTATTGCATTTTGAGCCTTCATTTTTTTATTATACACCATAGTCCGGTTTCAACTCCAAATCTCCTGAAAACATTATGTTTATCCCTGAAAATATGATTTCAGGTCCTTCATTCACAACACACAGTTAAATCCAATATTGTATCTTTGGCAGCCGTTTGAATTCTTTTGACTAGTAATTTCAGTGATTTGTGACAAAATCCGAACATTCTACTTTATTTCAGCAAAATAGAATCCAATAGGTGCAATAGGTTTTGTAGATTTTGACTGGCTGAAAGGTAATGTCATTATATACTTTGCTCAATATTTATGCATTTTTGTAATATGACCAGAATTAGGATGTGGGATGACACTATCCCATTGCCGTGTTAGAGTTTGACTATGTGGCCATTCTGCCAATTGACTTGTCGTGTCAGCACATAAGCACGCGAGCGAACAAGAGTCGCCTCGCGGGCAAGATAGATTGCCCGTCTTTATCTTACTGTTTGTTCTACAGGGTGTATCAGATACCCCCTAACAATAATCAACTGGGGTATATAACCATAGCTAAAGAAACTAAAAAAAATATTTAAAAAAAATTGGAGTATTTTTTTATTTTTCTATAGGAATGGTAGTATTAACTGTAATCATTCCTATATCTCGCGCGCACTCATGCTACCAGGGCAGGTAAGTAATAAAAAAAATGTGTTGTAAATGAAGATATCATGAAATCATACTTTCAGGGATTGATATAATGTTTGTAGGAGATTTGGAGTTGAAACTGATTTATGGTATAATACTATGTGAGAGACTATCACAATTTGCCATAAAGAATATTATAACACTAACTTGAATATGCTAGTTCATTACTCAGGCAACGGGATTACCGTATTCCACATTTTTTTGTTTTAAAGGGACATATCTGACTTTTTGTAACTATATTTTGTACAAAAAGTTCAATACCCTTGTAAGTTTAAATAAGGAACTTATTAAGACGCACTTCTTATTCGTGGCTTGGTAAAGGGTTAGCACCTAAACTATAATATAAGAATTAATTAATTATTCATGCAGGTGCCATTTGCCATTTTTTATGAATAAAATGATCACTGTCTTGTCTATTGATCATTATGAGTTAGTTTTAAATACACAAAAGAAATACAAATCAAGTAAAAACAGTTAATAATAATTGGCTTGACCAAATAATTCTGTTTGTTGCCACTATTGGTAATTTTACTCAAATAAATATACTTCGTTTTTTAAAGTGAAACAAGAGAATGGTTTTAACTAAGGTATTTTCATTCTTACCTGTCCTATTTGGTAAACAAAATTCTAACATCAATGTGCAAATTTTCGTAAAGAATAAGGTGTATTATAAAGTAGTAAACCTGAGGCAATATTTTGTACATAATTTTGCTGATATTTTATCTCCAGATATTTACGATGAAATAATTAAAAAATAACAAAAATTAGACGTTTTGAGGTTAGAATTTTGTTTACTAAATAACACAGGTCAGAATGAAAATACCTTAGTTAACCTCGTACAGTAAATATACTTCTAAGCATATGTCTGGTCTGGGAGCAAAGAAAAAACATCGAATGTATGAGTTGCTTCTCTTCCCACGCACTAAGACTATCGAGGGAATGGGCGAAAATGAAAGGAAACATATTATAGGCGATGCAACTCATCACTCTTTTCATTCAATGTTCAACTTGAATGCCCATAATCACGCTAAACATGGCCTTTAGGCTCTGTCACCCTGTAAGGGATGAAGATGTGATTCATGTAGGTATGCATGTAAATGTAACTAATTAAGACTTTTGTAATCAAAACATTGTTGTCATAACATTGTGTGACTTTTAAAAAGCCTCGCAGTATTAGCAAATAATATAATTTTTAAGATTATAAAATGATAGGTTACCCTTCCAAAAATTAAAAAAAAAAAATTTTTAAATAAAAAATACTTTTCTTCGCAATGCATCTTAAAAACATAAATGTCAAATCAGATAATTTACACATCAATGCTTTTAAATGCTTCTACAGTGCAATCAGCTGCTGCCTTGCATTGATTACTGAACTAGTAAATTGTATTTAAAACAAGGCGAGTGCGTTATTCATTTCCATTAGCGCTCTGATATTTTAGCTATATAATGAGTCACTAACCTCGCTGTTGGTGTAGTAGGTGTTCCATGCCGAGCGTAGGCTCTGCTGGCCTCCGAGGTCCCACATAACAAATCGCAGGTTCTTCCAAACCACCTCCTCGACGTTGGAGCCGATCGTTGGCCGCGTGTGCACTGCCTCGCCCAGCAACAGCTGGTACAAGATAGTTGTCTTCCCTGCATTGTCTAGACCAACCAGGACTAGTTTGTGTTCTAAAAACATAATATTGGGATTAGGTGTAGTTGTAACAGTTATCACCCTCATGACATGCTTACGTGACGAGCATTTCATAGGGCAATTAAAACTTGACCAAGATTATAGTAATGTAATGTCACATTGAAAATTATTTTCGCATTTGTCGTAAAACTTACCTTCGTTTCCAAAGAGGCTCCATATTTTAGAAATTAGTAAGCCCATCCTGTACCAGATTCCGTACAAATAGGGTGGGTACGAGGAACGAGACTGCTACATCGAAGGTAAACTACTTGTTTCACTTCTGAATCTCATTGTCTCACTTTGCAAGACCTTGTGAATTTTCAAATAATGAAAGTACGAAATATCTTGCAATTTTCAGAAATAACTGTCATAAATACAGAATTCAGTGTTTTAAAATCATAACTATTTTGGTGGAAAATATGTAACTTTACGCGTCAATCAGCTTTCATTTCGACATCTTGGACTAAATTGACGGCGATGAGGGGCAAGGAAGGGGAAGCGGAGAGGACGGAGGTTCTAATGTGATGTTTACTCTGTCATTTCTGTTCATAAATATTTTCCACGTTTCAGTAGTAAGTATTTCAAGTTTTAGAAGTATTCACAAAAATACACTATTACTTTTAGTACCAATGCAATTTTATTTATTGCCAATGAAAACATTTATTAAAAAAAAACTTCTAACGAAAGTTAAGACTGGAAACACGCGGCAAATTTAAAAATTCTATATTGTTAAATTTTATGATAAGTATAGGTATTGAGAACATTATGAACGATCAATACAATATTTGCGTATATATTAAAACAAAACAATGTATGATTATAGTAAAAGACATGTATTAAATATTAATTGCTTTTATGGTTGCTTAGCAAAACCTAAATTTTATTATACTTAATCTTAAACGATAAAGTTTTTCGAGTACATGACGCGCGCGGTCGGGGATGGGGCTTACGGCCACATTAGCGAGATTCGGCGAGGGTTCACCCTATCACGGCATGCGAGGAAAGAAAGTTCCCTTTATCGCTAATCATTCGGGCGAACTTGAACTGTGTTCGGGCTGATCAAAGGATTTTATCGCGACAGAGTTCGTGTTCGTGCAAGTGTCTACACTTCGTACTTTGAAATTTCTGAAATGTACGCCAATTTTGACAAGTGACATTTCAATAATTATTTACAGACTTACAGACATACAATACAAAGTAAACGCCTCCTCTATATTTTTGTTTATTTGCACTCTTGGTTAATTTACCGCCAAATTCAATTGCGCTGCGCGAAATAGTTCGACCGAAGTTTTTAACGCGATAATTTGGTCTGTGTGGCCACGTAGTTCATGGTTACACGAACTCGAACTGTTTATCGCGACAACGCGACACGAACCTTCGCCCGCTAATGTGGCGTGACCTGGGGGTAACGCTTACGTTACGCTTTTCCAAAAATTTTGGAACGTAGAGACGTCGTTGACTTGTATGCAAGTTCCGTCAGGTCAGGTGAGTGAGGTCGTACTTTTTGCCACAAAGAGTATAATCTAACTGTACGCAATATTTTATTTTAATTAATATATGTATAAATGCGGAATAACAAGCAATTAAGTTTTCCGGTGAGTTGGTTTGGTTGTGAGTCTGGAGAACCGGTGATCCAATTGGTAGGACGCTTGGCGCTTATAGCCTCGGCACTTGAAAAACTTTTTCGTTTTGTTAAAATTTACAAATTATTAAATTGACAAATTTATAGATTATATATTCCTCCTGGTAATAATATTCCTAAAAAGTTACCAAAATGGCCGATTGTCAAGCTTGCAAATGCCATTGCAGTGCCATTGATTGTCATAGTGCGTTGATTGAACATAAATATTTAAATAAGATGTTTTCTCCAGGTACCCATTGAATTTGATTTTATCTTTACAGTTAGGTACAAATTCTTAAAAATGTATGTTCATTATTTAGAAAAGTAAAAATTTTATGGTGTAAAACTATTTCATTTTAATGGCAACACATTGGCAGTTTTTTTTTAATTTAATTACTGCGAGGAGGTATTAAATTGTACCCCTGCGCCGATCTAGAAAGCAAGCTTAATCACTCCTAATAAATAGTACCTAAGTAATAATAAAATATGGCCACAGTTATGATTATGATATGATAAAAAATACGTTAAGAGGGTGCATCCGTGCTGAGCTCGCAACGTCGTATTTTTGGTGATTTTTTGCGATTATTTCACAGAAATTGAATGAAAGTATCAAATATCCGTCTGTAGTGCACTTCGTTTTCAGTGTATTAATGTGTCTAATGCAATTATTCATCGTGATGGACTTTTATTTTCTCATTAAACGAGATATAGTATTTTATTGCTTTAATACGAAAATAAAAGTCCATCACCATTAATCATTGCATTGGACACATTAATACACTAAAAACGAAGTGCACTACAGACGGATATTTGATACTTTCATTCAATTTCTGTGAAATAATCGCAAAAAATCACCAAAAATGCGACGTTGCGAGCTCAGCACGGATGCACCCTCTTAACATGTGCCCGGTTTACATTATTCCAATTCCAGTCCAGGGGCTTGATTTTTGAAAGCACATGTTTGAAAATACCACTCGAAAGTGGTGAAAAATTGTGCTGAATTGGAAATACGAGTAGCTTCGAAGATACTTACGGCTCTCATTAATCATGTGGACCAGTCAAAAATTTGATTAGAGCCGTACTTAGCTTTGAAGATATAAACAGATTTATACCATTTTCGAGTGATGTGCTTTCAAAAATCGCCCCCCAGGCCTTATACTCCGAAATCCGATTTTCGAAGTTCGTTTCGTGCCGTTCCGCTCTCACTAACAGTAATTAATTTGAGAGTGAGAGGGACGGTGTACGATACAATACGAACTTCGAAAATCGAATTTCGGAGTAGCCCCCCAGCACTCAACTGGAGCGTTGGACGCAGACGCACGCACTACTGGAACAATGGAGACCGGCACCTAGATCAAACATCAAAGTATAGCTGCGTCTGTTACAAACAGACGAAAGGTGATTCTATATGGGTTCCTGTTTTCCTTTTGAGTTAAGGAGCTAAGGATCCCCAAAAACGGAATTTTCAATAGCATCCATTCCTTTTTTTTATATATACCTACGACAAGCAAGGCAAACAAACAAGTGGGTCACCTGATGTTAGGTTAGCGAGCACCACCACCCGTGGACACACGCAACAGTAGAGGATTGCAGATGCGTTGCTAGCCTAGGGCTAAGATAGATTACCTCTTGTCTTGGTTGTCTTACTCTCCACACCAGACACTGAGTTCGAATTTATTTTTAATAATAATCGGAATCGCAACAAAATGTATGAAGAAACGGTGAGAAAACGTGACGGATACGACACGTCACTGCGTATACGCGGCGGTTTGGTCGCACCCCAATTGCTTACGTCTTACTATTGTATTTTGATCCACTTTTATTTTTAAGATGTCACTCAAATTCTCCGATTTTCACAAATTATTAAAAGAAGGCGGGACTTTATCACGTAAATAAAAAGTATTTTTGTAAATACCTCGACGTTTCGGACTGGACGCGACTTTGCATCCGGTCTCGAGAGGATTGAAGTGGCGGGTATCAACATCTTCTAGCTGCACGGGGCATTTCTATAGTAGAATTGTCTTCTTAAATAATGTCATTCAGATTTATTAAAATATTTATGCGGCGTCTAGCGGTCCTAGGTACTAGAGGTACTATTGTCCTACCATCAAACCGCTTCCTCATTAAAACATAAATTATTTGACACAGTATAAAATGGTTGTAGCCATTTTACTTCTGGTTTATTGGCTTCAACAATATTACTGAAACAAGTACATAGGTACAAATCACACAGAACCACATTAAACTTCATTGCGTTTTTAACTCAAATACGAGCCATCATCGTTATAAAAGAGCTCATCTTCAATGTTTTCACGTAAATGTTTTTGATTGTATTTTGAGTAAGGAAAGACATACATTTAAGAACAATACTTTAATTGAAAAATAAACCTGTAATCGCTCCATAATCAATAGGAAGTTTAATGTTCCCGCCATCTTACTTGGTTAAAAATGTAGTCTCACAGTCAACAATTCCATGGGCGGAAAATTTGCAAGGTTTACTTTACTGATGGGTGCTCCCTTGTCGGTACCAGCCAAATTAGTTTGATAAATTGATTTTGCATTTCGAAATATGCTATCCATTACAAAATCAGTGTCCAAATTACAGTTTATTAGAGATTCGTAATTAATATTACAAGAATAACTCTGTCTGTGTAAAACCATCAGTGCTGTATCTGGAGAATAATGATTGAGATTTCCGCCGTCCGTTACAAGCCTTTGGGTAAGGAGAGATACATCACATGGAAATGGTGTCTTTATCAAAGGGAGATAAGCGTAATGACAATGTTCTGTCTGATTCCTCGAAACTGTAAATATGTCTAAGAGATAATTTAGCGAATTAGAAAGAAAGTTTGCCCGAAAACTAGGTAGCTGCAAATGCTTAGGTATAGATATGTGATCGGGACCACCTGAAGTTCCAATAAAATTTTCTAGTAAAATGTAGTGCCTATGATAAGTGGCGGCGTTGTCGGCGAGCCCCTCGTCGGCGCCGCGGCCGTCGTCAAAGAGCACCCGTCGGTCCAGCATCACGATCACCTGCCCCTCCTGCAAGGCCGTCACGCCTTGCGCATGGTCCGTTATTAAAGTCAACCGACTCCTGTGATCTTGTATATAAGTCATTGTTGTCATCGGATACAAGTTGGATTCAATACGCCTGCTTATATTTAATATTCGAGGTGTGTATTGAAATCCATTGTTGTCAGTGTAAATCTCTGGAGGATTGCCATTTGCAACATCAGTTTGCAGGGTTAAAAATAACTCTAAATCTCTGTTTTTTGGAGAGACCTCATAATCTTCTTTGGTTTCTATATAAATAGCATCTGATAAAGGGCTATTAAGCAAGTTAAATATTTTGACTGAATGTTGCAAAAACCGTCCGTAGACCGAAGTCAACTCTGTTGTTATGCGACCGGAAATAATGATAATTAGCTTTGTTTTCTTACCAGCTCTATAAGGCATTAATATATCTTCGAGTGGTTTTGACACATTTGTGTTAAACAAAAACATTCCAGAGTTTTTATCAGAACTACGAAATGCCCCGTAATCCAGAACAATCATCTTTTCTATATTAGTGTCTTTTTCAACGACTCCTTTCAAAAATCCTGAATGTTGGTCAAACACGAGGCGATGTTTATAGCTTTCCAATTGAATGTCACCAGTTTCAATAGGTTGAATGATAAAAGGAAATACCGTCTTGTTATTTGTTACATCGTCTACGACACATGATACACAGTATAAAGTTGCTACGTTTTGCGAGGCAACTTGGGTTTCTTTAATTTTATATAGTTCTAAAGTCAAAGGTGGGACAACAATGGCAAAAACTATTTTAAAAAATGTGCGAGATAACACGATAAAGTTATCAGAATTGTATTTCCAAACTGGATTTATCTGGATTGTGACGTCTTTTCTGTTGTGGTCAAGGATCCTGATGTGAGGAGTCCTTGAAAATAATTCTACTATTTCAGGTCTTTCGTGACTCAAGGAATTAAATACAAAAATATGATCTCCTGGATTCACAGTTCTAAATACAGATATAAACTCACCGTCTCTGTAGACATACTTCTGTAAGTATGGTTTTCTACTTCTTTTCTTCGTGCCTAATAAACTTATTGCAATCTCCTGTATATACCAGCAATCTTTAGCCGTCATTAGTATCTTGTCATGAACATATCTGAGAGCGAAAGCAGTTAAAGTGCCACCTATTACATTGCGGTCTAATAATCGGGCTACTGTTTCTCTACTTTTGATTAAAAGGTCGAATATGTCAGACATTTGAAAGCCAAGGAATAAGTTTCGGCTTGCAGCGAAAGAAAAAATAATCTCTGTAGATCTTAGAGTTGATTGAAGACGTCTAAGCAAAATTTTAAGTTGCGGTCTGGACGTGAAAAATCCTACCCAGTAAGCTGGGCTTCCTTTTTCAATGTCGGCAAAGTTGAGGAAATCGCCTCTTATGCTCGGAAATCGTAAATGCCTTTGAAGAATAGTTTTGAAAAAGTCTGACGGTGTTCCGAAGTCGATGGTAGCTTTGTAAATGTCCCGATTAATGTTAACAAAGTCAGTAATTTTCAAGTAGTTGTTGTACTGAAAATCGAATTCGGGTTGAGATTCAAAGCGATGTGGCCCGCCAATGGGTGCAATAATTACGTTATGCGGTGAAATAGTTCCTGTTTTGGAATATTGCTCAAGCAGTAATTCAGATTTATCTTTGACGTTGTATGAATTGATGTCCATGTTCTTGTTCAGTTTAGCAAAATTAAATTCTGTCGCACATAAATTTGTATTTGGTCCACAAGCTTTAAATCCATCAGAATTAAATTGTAAATAGTGGGAGATAACCGAATGCTTTGGGTAACGATCATTGCCAATCCTATGGAGGACTTCATTAAGATTTGAAGTACTGTCTTTACTCATCCAGTTTTGAAGCCAAATGAACTCACTGATCTGGTACTCCGCAAGGTATTTTTCCCACGAGTAATGGACATTCGTGAAGATCATTTTTGTTATTCCCAGTAAAGAGAGCAGATAGGGCATTGTGGGACTGTGGGTGACAGTATTAGTTAGCCAACCCACTTTGGGTGAGTAGTTTAGGTTATTTAAGAGCCATTGGTGTCCTGAAAAATTAAATAGTCAACGTATCAACATAATTATAGACAGACCGCTTAACCGAGTCCTCGTCCGCGCCTCGCGGCACAGGGGCGCGGGGTAGGCGACAAAGGGGGCCGAGAGAGGTGCGGGCGGCAGGTGCACTACCCGCCCGCACCGCTCTCGGTTCCCTTTGTCGTCCTTGTACCCGCGCGGGCGAGGACTCAGTTAAGCGGTCGGTCTATCTATAGTTACAGCGAGCTAATATAAAATAACCAAGTCGAATTAGAGGAAGACATAGAAAGAAGACATTTAAGTATTTGTCCTTAATCAGGCACTAATCTTTCGTGTGCCCAATACATAGCTATTAACAAATACTTACCAGTAAGGTTCAAAAGTTCCTGGCCGTATATATTTAAAAGAAGAAAACAAGAAACAAATGAATGTCATTTTATTTGTCATTTATTCAGCTATTGTGTGGATAATTTCGTGGTTTGTAACTTTCGTTTTCATAAAATTTTCTTTGATTTAAATATAAAAAGCGGTGTAATTTGTACAATGTTCAAATTGGAGTATCGATCAGTGATAAAATTTCTGACAAAGGAAGGCATAAGTCCAACTATAATCAAAGAAAGGTTAGATAACGTGTACGGGAATTCCTCCCCTTCGTTTTCGACTGTTAAGGATTGGTGTAAGCAGTTTCGTTTAGGGCGTGAGTCCATCGATGACGAACCCCGACCAGGCCGCCCTGTTGAGGTTCTTACGCAAGATAACGTCGATTTAGTCGAACAAGAGGTACTGAAGGACAGAAGACTAAAGACGAAGGAAATAGCGTCAAGAACGGGACTTATAACAGTCCTTAGGATTCTACACGACCATCTAAACATGAATAAGGTTAGTGCAAGATGGGTCCCGAAACTTCTCTCGAGTGCTCAGCGAGCTGAACGTGTGGCGTGCTCCAAGGAACTTTTAGAGGAGTTCAAGTCATGTGAGAGTGAATTTATCCAGTCCATTGTTACCGGAGACGAAACTATGGTCTTATACTATGATCCTCTTTCGAAAAGAGAGTCGATGGAGTGGCGTCGTTCTGGGGAAGCACCCCCTCGAAAGGCAAAGGTGTGCCAATCTACCAAAAAGATAATGGCCACAATATTTTGGGATTGCGAAGGGATATTGCTTATAGATATCAAAGAACGCAATCAGACAGTAAACGGCAGTTACTATGCTTGCCTTATAGACCAGTTGCGAGAAGCAATAAAGCTTAAACGTCGAGGAAAACTCAGCAGGGGTGTCCGTCTTCTTCATGACAATGCGCCTGTCCACACGGCTGCAGTTGTAAAGGCGGCTATATCTAAATGTGGATTTAAAACAATCCGTCACCCACCTTACAGCCCTGATCTAGCCCCAAGCGACTATTTTTTATTTTCTAAACTTAAATCGGACTTAAGAGGGAGAAAATTTTCGTCCGATGATGAGGTCGCTGCTGCAGTTTTCGAGCATTTCGAAGACAAAACTTCCGAATATTATTTTAAAGGCATAGAAATGTTAATCTGATCTGAAAAATGTATAACAATAGGAGGAGACTACATTGAAAAATAAAAATATTTTTTTTAACCTAAACGTTAATTTTCATTATTAGGCCGGAAACTTTTGAACCTTACCACGTAAGTACTTATTATTAATACTTACCTTCAATTAGTAGGTGCACTAATCCAAATATATGTGTTGTTGCTTCATCGGATTCTACCCAGCACCCCGTTGTAATTTCAAGTTTTCCCGTTCTTAACAATCGGCGAAAAGTCTAAAATTTAACAAGTAATTGTATTACGTATTAAGATAGCCCTTCCATGAGCGGCATGTGAAGATAAATATACCTTTATGGTACTTAAAATCGCTATTAGATATATTGCAGCAGACTTAGTTGTCGTAGCTTCTAAGTATGCTGAATTGGAAGCAAAGAAAAACAGAATGAACCAGTTGCTTCTCTTCTCGCGGCTCCCGCCCAGATGGTCAAGCCCATTGAGGGAATGAGCGAAATCTTAGAAACCAGGCGATGCGGCTGACAACCCATCACTATCTTGCAGTGGCGTAGCGTGGCGGGGGCGGCGGGGGCGGCCCGCCTCGGGCGGCACTTTTTAGGGGGCGGCAAAATTTCACAATAAATAATAAAAATATTTGAACCTTTTTATTTTTTTTATTACATCGAAATATCTACCTAAATAAGGGGGCGGGCGGCCGACACCCACGCTACGCCACTGCTATTTTGATTCCTCTTTCACCTATACGTCCACAATAATGCAAAACGTGGCCTTTAGGTCTTGTTACCTTTAGATAAAGATGTGATATATGTATGTATGTATGTATACTTTAATTGCTCAAAAATACATGACCACGCGAGTCTACTGGTGTTGTCAAGCGCGTGTACGTACTGAATTTACTTACAGCCACTAAGTTCACCCATTTACGAGGAGTTTAATTCAGTTAGGGACATACACATAATAAACGATCAACGTACCAAATGTTGATGAATATGAGGATATTTAAAGATCTACACATACCTACATACATATATATGCAACAAAAGTTAAAATTACCTACCAACTTAAACTTTACGATTTTCATGGACAAGGTGTATATTATGATTATGATATATGGTATAGCTAAGTAGGTACTTACCACGCGACTTTTTTGTGAAGTGTTTTTCCACCATCTACTAAGGTGAGAAACCTCGTGCCATGTAAAAGTCAGATTGGAATAAAATTGCAACTTTTTCACGATGTTAGACAGTATTTTATTTGCTGAATTGTTGTTGTATTCTTCGAATGTCTTTTTCCAAATAGTATCTACATGTGAGCGAGGCACCAGTATAACCTTCACACAATACAAAGAAGGTATATTAATGGCTTGTCAGATATGTTAAACTCTTGGCGCCTTTTCATACGTGCCGGTTGCCGGGTGTCGGTGCCAGTCATGGCATGCCGGTAAATTTATAACATTCCACCAAAACACTAGTAAGTATAACTAATTGTCCAGATTTTATAGAAAAAAAAGCTACCATACATGTATTACATAAGGGTCTATATTTTGTCTCATAAAGTTCCGAGTTTTTGCCATAACTTTCGTTAGTCATAAAGCGTTTTATTTCTGAAATAGTAAGTATCTGAAACCTAACCTAACCTACTACATTCTGATGACTTCCAAAATTCCTGAAAAATGCACGATTCTGTGTGTTTTATGACCAAAAAAATATGAACAACGATTATTATGACCAATGAAAATTATGGGACAAAAAGGGACCTGAGGTACATACACTTCAACACCTGTAGGTACCTGTACATACCAGCTGTACCTACTTAGGTACGCGCGACTATACCCGGCAAACAGTTCGCTCGTGTGAAAAGGCACGTAAGTACTTACGTTTTTTAATAAGTGATACCTACATAAAATATGGATTAGGTACCTTTAGTGGAGGCCACTTGGGGTTTCTCATTAGGGATTCGTAGCGGCTGTTAAAAATGTTGCTCCAAAAATTTTTTTTTGCGATCCATGGCGGCTGTATAAAATTACAAGGTATAGATATAGGTATATTACTCCTTTAACTTTCCGGTTTGAGCACAGTATGCTTAGTGTAAGTTTTCGGTCACAAAACACGTCTCGACCGCGTTTGCGTTAATATGACAAATACTATGAGAAATTTTAGTTGTCCTTTCGTTCCGCTTGTGGCGCTGTTCATTTTCCCATAGTAATTGAGACGTTTACGTGAACGCGTTCGAGACGTTTGTTCGTGTGAAAACTTACACTACAGTATGCTTAGTGTAAGTTTTCGGTCACAAAACACGTCTCGACCGCGTTTGCGTTAATATGACAAATACTATGAGAAATTTTAGTTGTCCTTTCGTTCCGCTTGTGGCGCTGTTCATTTTCCCATAGTAATTGAGACGTTTACGTGAACGCGTTCGAGACGTTTGTTCGTGTGAAAACTTACACTACAATATGCTTAGTGTAAGTTTTCGGTCACAAAATACGTGTCGAACGCGTTCGCGTTAAAATGTCAAATAACCAGATACCCAGAATTTGATAGAAACGAGTCAATATTGCACCAAAGAGCGTTAATTTGTAAATAAAATCTTTTATTTCGAATAGTTTAATGTGTATTGGACCAAATGATATAATTTTTAAGTGTCTGTCTTGCTACAGACACAAAATGGAGGCATTCAAAATTACTAAAAATGTCTTATTTTGGAACAGTCATTTTTCTGTCCCATTTTTTTTTTTTAATGTCCTGGAAATGTTCAAATAGAAATTTTAAAAACGTGCCTGTTTATTTTCTTCCTTTTAAGGTATCACTCATTCACATTACTTGCTAAATCTGAGATAAAAAGTAAAAACCAAATTCGGGGAGCACTCGTTTAGAATGCACTATCACCCTGTATATTCTCAAATAAACTCTGGTTTAGTTGGAAAAGGGGAAAGAGACACAGATTTACTTTTTAAAGCTTAAAAATAGTTTTTGCAGACCTTTATTATTTTTGGATTACCTATCTATTTAATAAAGAAAGAAATTTTGGCGTATTATATGTATAATATGCAGTATGTAAACTAACCAGAACCATACCTTTAAACCCGATAACGGCCAAGTCGAGATTAGTAGGTACTATATATACCCTTTATTGATTTTTTAGACACTTTATCCGTGACAGAATTTTGTTATCATCCTTTATGTAACTAATTTTAAAAATGATATTTTTTTAACAAGTACTTTTGTGTAGTACTACACTTGACTTGGCCGTTAAGGGATTAGATTAGAAGGTTTGGTTTTCGTTAATTTACATACTGTATACATATATAAAATGAAAATTAATAATTATGTTCATAGTATCCACCTATTATGACAACTACGGAACCCTACTCTGCGCGTGGCCCGACATGCACTTGGCTCAGGGGCGTAGCTACCGCCGTATCTGCCGTATCAATTATACGGGGCCCCCGGGCCACGGGGGCCCCCGACGTGCGTAAGCAAAAATAAATGTGAGAAATCTTTACCCTTCATAAGGGCCCCCAAATAAATTTTTATACGGGGCCCCACCAAGGCACGCTACGCCCCTGACTTGGCTGGTTTTTGTGTAGGTAAATAGTACATAACTACTTACATCCATACCAAATCACAGCTTTCCAAAACTAAAAATCTCTGAGCTATGCCGTTCGGCGCCAGACAGGCAGGCAGGCAGACACACGTACAACAGTCGAACCATTTGATACCTGACCCACTGTAGAACGTTCTCACAGTAAACGTCACATGATTTTCCTTGTCAATTCGATACACAGTAGTCAGTTAAAGACAGTCGTAATAAATAATCATTTCCCGTCGTGAACACACGATTAATTAAACTTGTGGCGTCATGAACACCTATTCCCAAGGGATATTTAAGTTATTGTAATAGCAACACTGGCCCGGTCTTCTAATGAAGATCGGGCCACTGATTGGTCGAGGCAGACGCAAAACATCCCCATTCGCTCTGAACGAATGGGGAATGATTACTTGACTAGATCCCGCTCACCGGCGCTGCCTCACCCTTTTTCCTCTACACACCGTGGTCGAATAAACATCTCTTGATTGAAGTACCTCGTCGTATCACTTATCTCAAATTAAGTAAGTACCCTGTACTCCAAATTGGTGACCCCGACGTGATACGACACGGACAAACGCCACGCGATTTCTCCGTCTTAACGACGTGAGACGCGGCGTGCTTGTCAACGATCGACGTGACACGCGGTGTGCCTCAGGCACGCCACGCGCATTGTCCGTCGAGGCCGACCCGCGGCGTGCAGCTATGCCAGTTTTTCTCCACGGCAAGCAAATCAACATTTTCTGCGACACGCGGCGCGCTGAGAAGCGCATGTTTTTATTGCATAACCTCTTCGGTGTAACGGCGCAACCACGAGGCGCCGTCCTCCTTTTTGCCTGTGTCTGCGCATAGCCTGCGCATCGCCTGCGCATCGCCTGCGCATCACCTGCTCGTCGCCTGGCAGGCTAACTTTGCCGCCGGGCGCCTCATTTTTCTAACGAACCTTCGCAAACTAACCGCACGTGCTAACAAACTGGAAACTGCGCATTTTCAACTTTCATCAGCTTGCGCGTGCATAAACATTTTACTTCCTTTGTTTGGTGTTGGTGTGTGTGTGTGAGTGCTAACATGAAATTCTTTTTCTAACAATTTTACCTACCTACTAACTGGTTTGGCGGAATCTACATTTATACAAGAAAATTTATGGACATTAAGTATTCTAAATTTTACTTGTCTTAAGAATAATTTTAAGGTTATCCTTATTTTCATTTTCACGTGTTATTTTTTTGTAATATCCGCTGTACAGTACTGTAGGGCCGATCGAGTAGGTAAATTTGTTTCCATTGCATTATGTCTAACTTGGAGGAAATGGAGCAAAGGCTCCAGCAATTAGCGGAGCAAAACAGGTTGTTGGCGAGCGCTAACGAGGAGCTGAGGACGCTGGCGGCGGCAGGGCCCCCGCAGAGTCCCCAGATGGCCGCGCACGCCATCCGCCCACACTTAGCGCCTTTCTGGTCGGACCGGCCTGCGGCGTGGTTCGATCCTTGGCAGGAAATAACTTGAAGGATGACACCGTCCTGAGGGAGCTATGGTTCCAGCGGCTCCCCCATAACGTTCAGGGGATCCTGGCAGCCCAGAGCGACCTGATCCTGGAGAAAGTTGCGGAGCTAGCTGACAGGATATTGGAAGTAAGTCCCATTAATCATTCTATTGCAGCGGTAGCCAGCCCTGTCCCAGTATCACCTGACTGGAACAGTATTAACAGCCGTCTCAATGAGCTTTGTTTACAAGTGGCCGCTTTAACAGCGGACAAAACAAAGGACAGGGCTCGCTCACGATCTAGGTCGACATCCTCTAGAACCGCTAGAAGTAAATCTAGGGACAGTAGCAAGGGGAGGCTCTGCTGGTACCACCACAATTACAAGGTCAAGGCTGCTAAGTGTACGGCCCCGTGTAGTTGGTCGGGAAACCTGCCCGACGGCCAGTAGCGGCGGCAACTGACCGTCACTGCAGTAGCCGCCTTTTTGTTACGGACCAAGTTACCAAAAACTCGTTTCTTGTTGATACTGGCTCAGACTTGTGTTGTTTTCCCAGGAAGTTTTTAACAAACAAAACACAACCTGCGGACTATACCCTGTGTGCAGCCAATGGTTCAACCATCAAAACATATGGCTGCCGCAGACTTAATTTAAATCTTGGCCTCCGTAGAGATTTTATCTGGAATTTTATAATTGCTGATGTAGAAACACCAATAATAGGAGCTGATCTTTTAGTATATTACAATCTTTTGCCTGACTGTCGCAATAAAGTGTTGCGGTGTGGTGTCACAGGGTTAACAACTCTGGCCACCATCGCTAACTGTGGTCAGTTGAGTGTAAAAGCTATAAATAATACTCCTACTAACACAATTCTTTCTGAATTTCCAGAGATCACCCGGCCACCTGGCATCACACGTGAGGTGAAGCACAACACCGTGCATCACATCCAGACAGTCGACGGCCCTCCAGTCGTGGCTCGGCCGCGCCGCCTCGCGCCCGACAAGCTGCGTGCTGCGCAGAAGGAGTTTGCTGAGATGGTGCGAGTTGGGACAGCGCGCCCGTCTAAAAGCCCGTGGTCGTCGCCCCTTCACCTCGCGGCCAAGAAGGATTCATCATGGAGACCCTGTGGTGACTATAGGGCACTCAATGCCCGCACCGTGCCGGATCGATACCCTGTGCGTCATATAGGGGATTTCAGCCACAACCTGGCTGGCTCCACTTTATTTAGCACCATTGATCTTGTGAAAGCCTATCAACAGATCAGAGTGGAACCTGCAGACGTGTGCAAGACTGCAATAACGACTCCATTTGGGCTCTTCGAGTTTCCATACATGGGTTTTGGACTCCGGAACGCTGGACAGACATTTCAGCGATTCATCGATGAGATAGTCAGAGGTATGGATTTTTGTTTTCCCTATGTAGATGACATCTTGGTGTTCTCTCGGGATGCTGAAGAGCATGCTATTCACCTCCGTGTATTGTTCAAGCGTTTGGCAGACTATGGTATGGTTGTCAATCCTGCTAAATGTGTAATAGGTGCTGCAGAAGTCATTTTCCTCGGCTATCATGTATCTAAAGATGGTCTTAAGCCCCCGGCTGACAAGATAGCTGCTCTCCAGGACTTCCCATTACCCAAAACTGCTCAAGGGCTGAGAAGATTCTTAGGTATGCTTAATTATTACCGTCAGTTCCTACCTAATGCTGCAGAGACACAAGCTCCACTCATAGACTTTCTCACAGCTACCAAACTTAAAGGTGCAAAGCCGATGCCATGGACCCCCGAACTCGAGACAGCTTTCCATGCCTGCAAAGACAGTCTGTTAAAGGTAACCCAGTTGGCACATCCGATACTCAATGCTCCTCTAGCATTGTACACGGATGCCTCGGGTACACAGGTTGGTGCGTCTCTAGAACAACAAACTGAGCAGGGATGGCAGCCTTTAGCATTTTTTAGTAAAAAGCTCACAGCAAGCCAAGCTGTTTGGCCTGCCTACTACCGTGAGTTGCTAGCTGTCTATACTGCGGTTCAACATTTCCGTCATATATTAGAGGCACAACATGCCACTATATATACGGACCATAAACCGTTGCTCTATGCTTTTAAACAACGCAGAGAGAAATTACCACCAGCTCAGTTGAACCAACTCACATTCATATCCCAATTCACCACTGATATCAGACATGTTAAGGGAGAGGATAATGTGGTAGCAGATACTATGTCTCGCATCGAAACCATTTCCTTGTCAGAGGACTATACTAGCCTCGCGCAAGCTCAACAGTCAGATGATGAGCTAAAAACTGTTTCAAACAATTCATCGCTAAAGCTAATACCTACTCTCATTCCAGGAACAGACATCACAATCCTGTGCGACATGACGACCGGCAAGCCAAGACCATACCTGCCGCCGCAGCACCGCCGACCTGTGTTCGAGCGCCTGCACGGCCTGAGTCATCCCGGCGCGCGCGCCACAGCGCGACTTGTTGCCGACCGCTACGTGTGGCCCGGCGTCAACAAGGATTGCCGCACGTGGGCTCGTGAGTGCCTTCCGTGCCAAAGAAGCAAGGTAACCCGTCATGTATCGTCTCCGCTTGGAGATTTCGTTGCTCCCACTGCTAGATTTAGACATGTGCATATAGACATCATTGGTCCAATGCCTATCTCAAATGGCTACTCATACTGTCTAACAGCGATTGACCGTTTCTCACGATGGCCTGAGGTATGGCCTATGATGTCTATTACCGCAGAGGAGGTAGCTGATCGTTTTGATGACGGTTGGATCGCTCGATTCGGTGTGCCCACTACTGTCACTACAGATAGAGGTCGACAGTTTGAATCCGTTTTATTCAATCGCCTCATGGACCTGGGCGCATCTAAACGCACGCGAACGACCAGCTACCACCCGCAAGCTCAGGGTTGTATTGAACGTTTTCACCGCCAATTAAAGGCTGCTCTTATGTGCCACAATGACAGCTGGCATAGAGCCCTTCCACTAGTACTCTTAGGTGTTCGCACAGCCCTCAAAGAGGACCTTAACAGTTCAGCCGCAGAACTAGTCTACGGGGAACCGCTGCGGTTACCAGGAGAGTTCTTGGTACCCAGCGCCTCCCCTGGCTTCGAGACCGATGACGTGGCTGGACGTTTGAGAGCTAGGATGGCTGAGCTCCGTCCAACCCCGGCCTCCCGTCACGCGCAGCCCAAAACATTTGTTTTCAAAGATTTGGCTACAACAACTCATATTTTCTTGCGCGACGACACGGTGCGCCGGGCCTTACAACCACCGTATACTGGCCCTTACAGAGTTGTGTCCAGGAGCGAAAAGACAATGACTATCGACATCTCCGGGCGACTGACCACAGTCTCTATAGACAGGGTCAAACCCGCGTACATTACAAACACAACTAACAATGATCTCGTCCACAGGGAACCAGTCGCGCCAGTCCAACCAGCACTATTGCCAGCGCCTTCGGCGCCGTCCGCAGCACCGCCAGTGCAGCCGCCGGCGCCCTCAGCGCCTCCAACGCCATCGCCGGCGCCCTCAGCGCCTCCAACGCCATCGCCGGCGCCCTCAGCGCCTGCAACGCTATCGCCAGCGCTCACGGTCCCTAAGACCGCTCCTACTACTCGATCGGGTCGTACAGTAAAATTTAGAAATATTTTAGACCTATAAGTGTTGAATTTTAATAACTTAGTCTATCTGTTAAAAAATTTCAAGTCTTTATTTGTAGTGCCATAGAGTCTAGTTTCGACTAGCTCATTGTCATTCTGTCATTCTGTGTAACAGAATATTTTTCTGTTGTTTTGTTAAACATTTATTTAGTATTTAAATATTGACATTTTAATATTTTGTAATATTGTGCTTTGTTTATATGGACATAAGGCCCAGTTTCGACTGGCCTGTTTATTGTGTAACGTAACTCAGTATTTTTGTTAGTAAAATTTTTTGCACGTTCTTTGTATGGCCAGGCCTAGGGCCTAGTATTGTTATACTTAACTTCTTAGAATAGTAAATAGAATATCTTGTTTTGTTTTATATAAATATAGGTTTGTTTTCTCCCTAGGGGGGTGGTGTGGCGTCATGAACACCTATTCCCAAGGGATATTTAAGTTATTGTAATAGCAACACTGGCCCGGTCTTCTAATGAAGATCGGGCCACTGATTGGTCGAGGCAGACGCAAAACATCCCCATTCGCTCTGAACGAATGGGGAATGATTACTTGACTAGATCCCGCTCACCGGCGCTGCCTCACCCTTTTTCCTCTACACACCGTGGTCGAATAAACATCTCTTGATTGAAGTACCTCGTCGTATCACTTATCTCAAATTAAGTAAGTACCCTGTACTCCAAAAACTCTTATGATGATTTTTGCACTGTTTGTTTTATTTTAGAATTTACCGCGTTTTTTAAATTGATTAATTCGTTTTCGGTCCCTGGGTTGTGCCAGAAAATCAGTGTTTTGCTCCTACGAGCAATGTTGACCACTGAGCCATGGCCCTTTTGCACTTCTGCAACGCACACAACAAAATACTTAAGTTATGCCTAATGTGCAATTTTTTTGTTTTTGCTTTCTATTGTTTTTTAACTTGATTGTGTGTTTGACAGCATCAAATAAACGATATCTATCTATCTATCTATTACTTCTGAATGATGCCGACGTGTCTATGAGTCTAACTGAAAAAGCATGAGAAATACCAGAAATACCATACAAATACGAACATTTCCGACATAAGATGGGAATGGATTTTGCATGACACCTATAACGTCCTATGACATTTACTGTGAGAGGATTTCACAGTGGGTCAGAATCAATTTGTTCGATAAAACGACCAAATACGTGGTCATCCACTCTAAGGTTAAAATTCCTTTGCACGTCACAATAATGTCGTTAAGACAGGCTGTCAACTTGAAAGTTCGGCTTTAGCGACATTTTCATTCGATAGGAAGTTGGATGAAAAGTGGTAGACCACATATTTGGGTGACCCTACATGGTGATAGGTAAGTACTATAAGGATTCCGCTTTCACCATTTTGACTACAAAACAGTAAAAAGTAAACATTTTAAGCTACACTTCAAAGTTTAAATTATGTTCATAAGTATGTACTTAGGTAGCCGAAGATGTTGACCGTATTTTATCAACTTTGTTTCTCGGGCATTGGAATTACTCATAGGTAATAGTGGAGATCAGGCTAATTCCTTAAAATAGTGCATTGATCGCTATGACACCCTGCGATATTGCAATAGAAAAGCATTTTACACTAAACTTACCTCTATATCAAACTCAGAAAACTTTGACTGTGCATCGATGTCTGCATTCATTGTTTTGACAACCGTACATTTTGATTGGTAAGCAGAGACATTTTTACTGAATACAACGCCTGGTGACTCTGGTCCCGACGGTTCTTGAATTAAATAATCGGCTTTATCGCTATCATCAATTGCTGTTGGTTCTGTGCTGAGCTTAACTTCTGCATCAACTGGTTTTGTATTCATAGTCACATTTGGTCTAATGAGCCCTTTTACTTGTAAAGTGTCATATCGCTTCGTGTGTTCTTTATTGTCTAGTATAATAATGGTTTTTTCTTTGTTGATACCCCTTGGTTCTTCTGAATGTTGCAATACATTTTCATCTACAGCCGGAAAAAAATTAGATGCTGGTATTTTACGAAAGCTTTCGACAATAGTAGCCACTGGCTGGCTGATATTATACAGGTTTCTGTTGGAAAAAAAAGGCTCATTCTTGATTGGCGAAGCCATGGATATATTTTGATATGTGTTTCTGGTCAGTCTAAGTTCAATCGGTAGTAACTTTTCAGTGTGTGCTATCCTGGTCCGAGAGTAAGCTTTGCCGCGGCCCGACTCCATTGACGCCATGATGGCTGATTTGGGTCGCTGCCTGCTGCTGAACATGGTTTTCACTTGCGCATGGATCGGGAACATATGCGCCTCGTGCGTCCGCAAAGGATGAGGGTGCGAAACATTTGACCAAGTCAACGTTCCGCCCATGTCGTCAAACGGTGTTTGTACCATTTTAGATTGATTTCGTACAATCTTACGAAGTGCTAAAATTAAAGTAAAGAAAACTCAGTCACCTTCTATCGATCAAATTTTGTACAAAAATTACCTATACTTGGAAAATTACTGAATTAGTGGTATTTTCGTAATATTTCCCTGTCTAGATAAAAAAAGGGCCGGGTAAGTGAGATTTTTAATTTCACGCGTCTGTCTTGGCATTAGTATTAATACTCACTTTTTTCGTAGCATGTGACCGTGTCTATGAAACCAAATATTAATATAAGGCTCGCAATATAGCAATAGTTAGCGCTACTTTTGTACAGAGCCATCGCTTCCTCGGGTCGAAATGATCAGCCGATCAACGTTAACTTAGAGGATGTTTTAAGGTTGATAAGTCAACAAAGAATTGTTTCCTTACATGTAACTGCAGTAATTGTTGACTAAAACATGACCACTAGTTTACATAGCCTGTAGATAGCCTGTTTATCCTCAGTATCACTACTTAAGACCGACAACTCTTATATATACGAAACTAGCTGCTCCCCGCGACTCTTTCTGCGCAGAATTCACTTATCCCGCGAGAACTATTTCATTTTCCCGGGTAAAAACTATCATATGTCCTTCCACGGGACTAAAACTATCTCTGTGCCAAATTTCATTTGAATTGGTTCAGTGGTTTAGGCGTGCAAGCGTAACAGACAGACAGACAGTGTCTTTCGCATTTATAATATTTAGTAGAGTAGGTAAGGATAGTATTATTAGTATTAGTAAGGATAAGAATAAGGATAAAGGATATATGTGCACCTATATTCTAGGTACCTACTTACTTATAGAATTTAAAATCTATTAGGTAAATCTACAAAATCATTTCGGTAGCAGTAAAAAATACGAGTAATAGGTATCCTACTAATCCTACTAATATTATAAATGCGAAAGTTTGTGAGTGACGATGTGAGTGTGTATGTTTGTTCCTTCTTCACGCTAAAACGACTGGACGGATTTGGATAAAATTTGGTACGAAGATAGCTGGTACCTTAGATTAAAACATAGGCTACTTTTTATCCCGAAAAATTGTATAGTTCCCGCGGGATAGCGATAAATATATCAATTGCTAATTCTAGGCGGACGAAGTCGCGGGCAGAAGCTAGTAATACTATAAATTCGAAAGTTTGTGAGGTTGGATGGATGGATGGATGCTGAAACGACTGAACGAATTTGGATAAAATTTGGAACAGAGATAGCTGGTAGGTACTCTAGATTAACGCATAGGCTATTTTTTATCACCACACCATTATGATCTTGGTCAAATGCGAGCCGTTAATTATTGTGTTCTCGGATATAATAATTTACTTGATTTTTTTTTTGTACTGATTTGTGGTGTTCAATAAAAAGTATTTGTATTGTATTGTATTGTATAATTACTCGGGAGCAATGAAACCGGGTCACTTCCCGTTGAAAGTTGTATGAAAAGTGACCCGGTTTCTTTGCTCTTGAGTATATTTAATCATAGATTTTTTTTCTTCTTCATAATGATGAGTCAATAAGTACGAAAAATCTGCACTCAAGATCAAAAGTACGCGACGCAATGCCAGGCTGTGGAAGTGAATGCCGATTGCCGTAATCCAGGATGTAGCTAAGTATTGACAAAAAAATTAAAACGCACCGAATCTGAAAGCTCGTTGCACAAAACGAGGAGTCAAGTCGTCAGCCCAACTCAGTTGGGCCAACTGAAAGGCCTACTTAGTGTGATTATCAAAATGTTATCAAAAGACTTATTACTTAGAGGGTTAGGTATTAGGTGCAGAAAAGTCTGAACGTAGAACCGTAAGGGAATTGTATACACGTACCACCGTAGTACCCTATCGCAATAAGGTGACATATCACTCGAGTTTTAGTGACGGCTGCATGTCAATTGCGAAAGGGTATGTGATAAATATAAGTTACTAAGGTACCCGAGGGTAATATGGTCACGTTAAGCTTTGAAGGTTTTTAAAAAAATAAATATATGGGGGGGTGGAGTTAACAAATATACGGTTGGATACTTCAACTAATATATTAAGGAAAACATAACAAATTAACTTTGGTGATAACTAGGAACCATTAAAAAAATCAACTTTAAAAAAAAGTGGTAAATGTCCATATTTCCGGCACGAGCGGTTATTATGGACATCACTTTTATTTTACGGTATGAAGTGAGTCTTCATTTATCGCTCACACTTTGGGCACAGAAAACGGTCTTCATCGTCTTTTGAGAGCCCTTCACACTCTTCGTGGACGTATTGACAGCACGAGATGCAGATCCTCATATCTGCTACTCTGTCTTCTTCACAGAGAAAGCAGTACCATAACTGGACGCTTTGAATTTTTTTTTGTTGAGGTCTGGTTAGCCATGTCCTAAAAACATAATATTTAACATAATTAGTTAGTTATTCATTGCCAAAACAGAATAAAGTCGTGTTCGTGTCACTAAATCACATTGATTATATTAATAGGTGCGTACTTGTTTAACTTTTGACGACTCACACAAAAACTTTCTTTTTAACCTCTTTATGTGCATACCATTACTTTAAAATATGATAAATTATGTGTTAACTTACCTCCAATAACAAGTTCACACATATATTTTTAAATTTTGCGAGATTTTAATGTTTACATGTTTTTTAGGAGGTTGATGTCAGTTGAGAATCGAACGCTATTTTTGATCTGTCAAAGCAGCCCCGATGAAACTCTGCAATGTTTGAGTAGACTACTTGACGCTATTAACTACAATGCCATCTATCCAGAATGTGTTGTAATTTTTGTAATCTATCGAAGTGATCATATTAACCGGATGACCATATTCCCCTCGGGTACCTTACATATATGGTTACTATACATACACAGATAAAAACACAATCATGTTCTATGGTCATTTGGTCATGCATGAATGCTTACGCTACCACGCTACCGTTAGATTTTTACTTTTATGATTTTGCATGAATGCATGATTTTGATTAATATCTACATATTTTATTGAATCAGGCGTTACTTTGCGGAGGTCCATTTTAATGAACACAAAATATTGGTGAAAAACTAATCCAGAAAGTCGCATGCGCTAAAGTGGAACACGAAGTTAGCGCCTTTCGACTTACTGTGGCCAACAATCAACGAAAAAAAAGCGGGCGCGCGGTACCCTGTATTGATCCAACCCACCCCTAATGGCGCCCTGCTCCGACATCAACACTGTCGCTCTCACAGTTTCGTGCTCTTTTATTATAAATCATTCAGTGATGTGAATTTATTCTGATCAAAATACTATACAGATAAACCATGGTAAGTTGAAGTGACTCCTTAATGCACAAAAAAAAACGTTAGAAGTAGGTACTTAAGTACCTAGTTACCTATTTTTTTCTTTAGATATTAAAACTAAACAACAAGATTTTAAAACTAACTAGTTAAAACTAAAACTATAAGGTAAATACGTCGTCAAAATATTCCGGCACAGGCATCGACCCCAAGACGCTGGCAGCATTGCCTCTCTGAACTGTTGTTATTCCTAGCCGTTGAGAGAGCTTTGGCTACGTGAATTCGGAAATGCTATTACAATCAAGCAGTGCAAGCTGTACAGACTTACATATTAATATTAACTAGTTACCTACTAAAAACATTGCACAAAAAAAAATGGCGTACTGAAATTACTTGGCTCCGATTAGCCATTCAGTTTGATATGGCTCCGCGGTGGAATTCACGAGACTCATCATTCTAAGTAATAAATAGTTATAGGTACGTTGATTGTATAAAATAAGTCATAAATAGGCAGATAAAAAAAAGTTGTGACTGTTTTACATATGTAACTGATTTAACTAACTTATTTTTCACCTCACTAGCTCGGAAAGCACTTTTTGTTTGTTTGACACCTATTGAGAAAATCGCTTTTTATCCACATGTGGAGAAAGAGTTTTGACCACAGCTAAAAAGATATAGTACAGGGTTTAGACATTTGAAGGAAGCTTAAGTGATATTTGACAGCTAAAAATACGTAAAACGTTAAAAGTGCTGAATTTTTAATATCACAATTAATGAATTGCATCGAGTAAATAACACTAAATACATTCTTACAACTTTATTTTAATTCATAAATATCAGCATTCAATATTAACCTTCATTCTTGTTGTAAAAACGGATAAAATGTTCAAGTAAGTCATTATGCGAACAAAACGCATACGAAATATATTTTTTATAAAATTCATCCCTTGTGGGATAGGTAAAGGAATTATTGTCCATTCAGCCATATTAAAGATTGTAATGCCGGTTCACTGTTTGTGCTGACAGTAGCACTTGATGATCCCAATGGAAGACCAGCGCTGGCTGTAAGGCCAGCATTATGCTGAGGTGGAACCATTTCGTGATTGTATATGCTGTTACTTCTTTTTTTTCTGTAATTTATATCACGAATAAATGTTTTCTTTCTTTCAAATAATTAAAAAAAATTAAATTTCTAAACGACACTGAAAATTAGAACACATAGAAAAATCCGAAAAGTAAAGCTATGGCCGGGAATCGAACCCGGGTCCTCGTCATTCCGTGACGCGTGCTATACCCCTACACCTAAAAAAAATTAAGTAAAAACTATTCAATTAGGCCGTCAACGTTAAATATTCGCATGTTTTTCTAGTTATTTTGTTATTAAATTAAATAATGAGTGATAGTACAAACCCTTTTTCTTATTTTCCTCGCTGTAGTGAGATGAAAAGTTTTGTGTTATACACTGGTGAAAAGTTATTTTACGTCTCGTGTGTTGAAACACTCGCTACGCTCAGGATTCTATTTTTGAACCACTCGCTTCGCTCGTGGTCATTCACAGAAACCTTTCGCTAGCTCGTGTTTCAAATGAACACTCGCAGGTAAAATACAACTTTCCCCCCTTGTATAACATAGAGGTCCACGCCGCAGCCAAAAAACCCAGCGCGGCGCGGCGTCGCCGGCGTGAGGACATTTTTTAGGAGGAATAAGTAATGAAAAAAACACATATTAATCGTGCCAATCCTGCAAGGTCTTATTCCTCCGAGCCTGCAAGCCAAGGAAACATTTTTTTTTTGTTCCCAATACATACAAAACTGAGTATTATACAGAATTTTAGTTTATAAAAGAACTTTAGAACTTAACCTTTGTTAACACCCTACATTGTTTAACTGGAACTGCTACAGAACTTTACTTTGTTATTTGGTAATTAACACCTTTGATTTACTGATATAACTGTCCGAGCATATTTTATAGTATTTCGTCGACGAACACTACATTTAGTTTTTCTTTATTACTTGAACTCGCAGGGCCGTCTTTAAACTATTTGAGGCCCTGGGCACATTAGGATCATGGGGCCCCTATGACCTAAATATCGGTTATCATTTGGTAATCTGGCAGGAACTAGGGGGCCCCATTCGATCGCGGGGCCCTGGGCACGTGCCCATAGTGCCCAGTGGAGAAGAGGGGCCTGTGAACTCGTAATTTTGAAAGTAATACCAAAGTCTTCGAATCAACAAAATATCTGTGAAAGATGGCGATTTCTCCGCGCCAATCCGCGCGCAGCACTCGCGCATGCGCGATATTTTCACTTTATGCGCGCGCTAAGAAGTAGCTGCTAAACAGCCTAGTCTATATTAAAATTATAATGAACTAGTTGATCAATGTCTTAAATAAGCAAATTATAGTCACTTTGTAGATAAAAAATAATAATTTGTCGAAATGAAATTTTTATTTATCATCTTTGACCTAAAATAGTTTAATGTTCACGAAACAAACGATAGATAACGGATCGCGTTTCTGAATGTGATTAGTATGTTTTTTTTTAAATCAAATGAAACATTTAGGGGGTCTGATAAAAAGATCTACATTTGAATTTCGTATTATTCCGTCCCTCTCATTCACCTATTAAGTACTATTCGTGTAAGCGAGCCGACAATATACGAAGTTCAAAGTCCTAATTTCTAAGTATATGAGTAGGTGGACAATGGTGGTCAGCGTCACGTTCGAATTTCAAAAACCTTTTCCACGCTAGAGGGGAAAAAGCGTTTTTCCACGCAGATTTTGAAGGCGAAAGACAGCCTTTTCGAGCCAGTGAGGTGAAAATGAAAATAACTATTGTATTGTAGCTATAGTTACTGTAAGTGTGAGTTTCGCATAGACGGTGCAGCCGCTGTCAAACGTTTTTTTGTTTATAGCAGTAGCACAGAATACATAATAGTACTAACGTACAGAATGGCCACGCTCCGCCCCGCACCGATTCGAGTTACCCCACCCCTCAAGCGCAGTCTGCCGGAAAGCTGCTGGCAACTAGTAGGGTGCGCAACGCGATGTATGTCGGCCGCACGTCACAAGTTCGGGAATCTATCCTAACTACTTCATTTTATAAAACATTAGAAAATTAATGCTTTCTGAAATTATCGCGATTAATACATGAAATAACTACAGAATCATTCGCTTAAGTGTGCTGTCGTACATCTATTGTAATTGAAAATAATAATGCTTAAATACACAGACAGACACATTTTAAGTAAGTTTAAATAAATAGATGACGATTAAGTACATTTATTTGTACACATCTAAGCCATATCTTCATTATGAGTACCTATATTTATGTCATTGGTAGTACTTCTAGTACTAGGTTATTGCGATAGACAGCCCTGTGTATCTTACGCACACATTGACGCGTGTACAGACGACGTCGTGCCTGTGTTCATTTCAGAACGCGGATTTTGTACGTCGTGGCCGCCGTGTGGCAGTAGGTACGCTTATTTAGCGAAACCAAGTGTTATCATTATTATACGAAAAGGAAAAAAAATCGGGCTGTCGGACGGGATTTGAATTTGAACCCGCGCTTCTTCGCTATACGCGCCAAGCGTTCTACAAATTGGACCACCGGAACTCCCGACCGAAAAACTTGTTCACACGTTTTTATCATAATCATAAATATCATAATAAAGAACTAATGCTCTAGCTACATTGATTACGCGAACGTTTTTTTGAATTATGGTACAGGACACGAATTCAATGACAACATCCGGCCTACTTGAATGGGAGTTTTCTTTACCATCCGATCAAATAATATCCCACGGATGGTACCACGGCGCGCTAAGCCGCACGGCAGCGGAAAACCTGCTGCAGCAGGACAGGGAGTTTCTGGTGCGAGATTCCTCTTCGCAGCCTGATAACTACGTGCTTAGCTGTCGGTCCAACGGCCAGCACCTTCACTTCGTTATTCAAAGGGTATTTGATTCACTTACCTACACACATAATCCCTACTTCCCTACTATTTAATATTGTAAATGCAAAATTAACTCTGTATGTCTGTCTGTTACACTTTCACGCCTAAACCACAGTACCGATTTTAATGAAATTCTATAGGTACAGAAATCGTGTCAGTCTCGGGGAAGGCCATATGACAGTTTTTATCCCAAAAAATCGCACAGTTCCCGCGGGTTAGCTATAAGCGAATTCTGTGCAGACAGAGTCGCGGGCAACCACTAGTATGTCTTAAATTGAACTACCTATTTACGTAACTTCTTTAATAGGATTTTAACTTTTTTATATTTTTAGATTGTCGTACATCCAGAAACCGTCTACGAGAGATACCAATATCAATTTGAAGACGAAGCTTACGATACAGTAGCGGACCTTATTACTTCCTACGTTGGCTCGGGGAAACCTATATCGGCTGCGTCAGGTGCCAGAATTCAGTACCCCGCCAACCGAATTGTACCGTTGACGAACTATATTCCCAGTGATGATGCCAATTCTATGGTATCTCCCGTAGGCGACGGATCAGGCTACGGCAACCCATTTAGTCTTTATAGCCACTTCGCCTCAAAACCGGGTATGCAATTGCGAGCGCCTTTCAAGAAACAGCGTTCTCATTCATTAACACCAATCGATATGGGTCAGCATGCCAACCAGTCTAAGAGTGCCAGTGCAGACGGTGTCATTCAAAGTCAAACTATGAAACACTCGAAAAATTACTCGTGCGAATCAAATTCTTGTTCCGGCACGTGGGATGCCAATCTACCTACTAGTCCACCTGCCAAGCCGGCTAGATACGACGGCCCAAAAGCCGACGATAGAAGATTGGAGTTGCAAAGACTGTATCATGTGTCAGGGTCTGACTCGGGAAACGGTTCCGGAGACTCAACGCAAAGTTCAGCGCACAGCGACCCTAACAAGTCGAGAATAGAATCGGATTACAATGTGGTTACGCCTACAATCAAACAACAATTTGATTACGAGCTCACAGAAGCACGTCTGATGCAATCAGAAAATTTGGACTATACAGTTGATTCCAGAATAAATCTTGAGCAGTTCCAGTCTCAGATTATACTAGCTGGACTTTCAAAACCATTGGAATCCGAAACTTTACACACGATAAAATTGTTGTTACGGACATCTGGTCCACGAATTTTGGCGAATCATTTGACGAAAGTGGATTTACATTTTTTACTAGACGATGCAATCCAGATCGAAGGTCTGGAGAAAACGGCTTCAGGACTGGAGTTGTGTTTTTTGCCTCAGGGGCGTTCACTTCGCTTAGATGTCTTAGAAAGGTAGGCAAGCGATTTAAACCAAAAGACGTGTTTAAAATAACTATTCTATTTTTGGTTCCATAGTAACCATAAACTATAAACCCTTAGATAGCTTCCCCATGCTCATCCCTCTGTCTGACTGCCACAGCTTAGCTCAGAGACCTTAAATACACTGCATCTATGAATCGACTGAATCCCCGACAACCTACTTCAGTTAATGGTCTTCCGCTGACGACTTAGTCAGGTTGGCCCTAAAACCTAACCTAAAATTTAGGGTCAACGCGTTGGCCGAATAAACACGCCCGTTGGCATGTTGGATGGCATGTATAATCATTATTCCAGCAGTAATATATTATAAGTCAATGTACTTATTTTGCTTTTTCAGGATTGAAACGTTCCGTCTTCTTATAGCAGTGACAATACTAACTTGTCAAACCGATAGACAACGAGCTGATACGATCAATGACTGGATTCTGCTTGCGGTCGAGACTAAGACGGCATTAGGAAATCTTTATGGATTTTCTGCCATTATGTTTGGACTGTGCATGCCACAGGTCAGGCTCCATTCCTTATACCTAACAGCCACAAACATTTCATGGATGATTATTTTGTAAATTACCTACTTAATTTTTTTAGGTGGAGTGTCTAGAAAACGCTTGGCACATTTTACGACGTGTATACACAGACAATGCATTTATGTTTGAAGCAAAATTACGGCCATGTTTTAAAAGCATGAATGAAGGAACGAATCCTCTTCCGCCTAATACAACAACTCCTCATGTTCTTCCACCGGTTCTGTGCTTCCATTTGTTTGGTAAGGCCGAAAAGTAACTAAGAGAAACTTAGGTAAAAAAAAATTGCCTTCGTTTCATACCGTCGGCGTCGATCGATCGTTTTTTACCTTGAGAGTTGCGCGAGGCTGGGTACACGATTCATTTTTTTTGGCAAGATCAGAATCTTTCTTTAAAAATTTGACATTTCAACATACCTATAAACTTAATAATTAAACGATTTACAGATGGGGAAGGAGGAGGTCTGATGCAGCCAGATGACACTTTTCCAAACAGTCTGATGAACCTACTCGCATTCGACTTTAATGCAACAGCGGCCCACCTGGAATGTGCTCGCCATTTCCCAGACCAAGTGGAGATGTTCAAAAGAAACGCTAGGACGGTTGTACAAGAAATGTCCTCGCTTGGTCCTACACTTGATCCAACATTATTAGAACTATTTAGGACAGAGTTTCATATAAATTTTCTGTGGGGAGAGCGTGGGGCCCTAACAACTCCGAACCAAAGATTTGCACGCCTAACAGATATACTGACGGCGATGGCAAATAAGCTGTCCAATCAACCTGCAGAGTGCGAAGCGGCCGTTTAATTTAACATTTCAGGCTAGCCAAGTCCATTCGAGAAAAAAATCATCACTCATGAATTCCATACCATATCACAAAATTCATAAGAACTAGAAAAATATTTATTCCATCTTAGTTTATGGTTTATCTTAAAGCTTTGGCCAAATTATATACTAACATTTAAGCGTCCTATGTAGTGAACCTTAATACTAGGAACTGTAGAGATATAGACATAGAAATATATAGAATATGAATAATTTTAATCTGTATGAACACCTACCAAGTACCTACCTATAAAAACAGTACTTTGACATGACTGAATAACCGACAGACAACGCACAGTCTAAATCATGTACATATTGCATTGCAATTATGGTTTCTGAGAAACTAGCACATTCATTAGTTATTAAATAGAGCAAAGTATATATATACTAGAGATCCTTTTTAAAAAATTGTGCGTTGGACCGGCCTTAAGCCTTAAGGTTCTTCCATTTATTTAGCGGTGCCGGTGTCTTCAATTAGCGGTCACTTTAATGCGACGAATGACGCCAGTGAACCGTTGCTATGGTTGCCTTCGAGAGTCACGATTCGCGCTATCTAGCGCATTTTTTTATCAACGCTATTCAATAAACCCTAAATTTAAGAGCACCCTCCCTCCGTAGCGTTTCGTATTTTTAGGTAGAGCTGATGGTTAATTACAACGATATGTATATGTTTGGATCTCTTGACACATATTTGAAATGTACCTAGATCTTATGATGATGACATTATAAATATCGGATATGATGGTACCTACCTACGCATATTTGTTACATTTATAAAACCAATTTAAAATAAAAACGTAAATATGATTTTGATGTTAAATCTTTCAATCCCAGACTTTTTGACGACCGAATGGCCTAGTGGTTAGAGAACCTGACTATGAAGCTTGAGGTCCCGGGTTCGATCCCCGGTTGGGGCAGATATTTGTATGAAAAATACGAATGCTTGTTCTCGAGTCTTAGATGTTTAATATGTATTTAAGTATGTATTTATATATATAAGTATGTTTATCTGTTGTCTAGTGCCCATATTACAAGCTTTGCTTAGTTTGGGGCTAGGACAATTGTTTACTTTAAGGTTGTCAAAAAGTTCTTAAATAATTTTACAGTGGTTGTTTCCGCCCTTTCTGACCCACGGCACAACTACCCTGCTCAACTAGTTGAGCTGTTGCGAATTTAAATTCCCCATGGCACGCTTAGTTGTTCCATGGGGAACCTCTCTTGACTGCTTGTTAAAGAGATAGCGGGCGAAGGCAATGCTGAGCTGAGATTAAACCAAACCACAAACGTGCAGATATTCCTTTACAAAACCAGTACATGAGTAGCTCTGTATTTTACAGATTCGGTAAATCATCATCACTACTAGAGTGTAGAGTAGAGAATAGTAGAGTGAGAGAATAGTAGAGGTCCACGCCGCAGCCAAAAAACCCGGCGGCGGCGCGCTGGGTTTTGAACGCGGCGCGGCGTCGCCGGCGTGAGGTAATTTTTTAGGAGGAATAAGTAATGAAAGATAACACATGTTAATCGTGCCAATCTTGCAAGCCAAGGAAACATTTTTTATTTTATTCCTAATACTTCTGAAGTCAGTCAAGTCCTGGCAATTCTATTCACAAAGTGCATCCTGGAAGGTAAAGTACCTACATCATGGCATAATGCAGTAATCACCCTAATCCACAAAAAAGGGGACATCAAAAAGCTGGAAAACTACAGACCTATCAGTCTACTGTCGCATGTCTACAAGCTCTTCTCTCGGGTTCTAGTTAACAGACTTGACAGGAAGCTGGAGTTCTTTCAACTCAGAGAACAGGCAGGCTTTCGCTCAGGCTTCAGCACATTGACCACCTCCAAACTCTCAAAACAATTGTGGAGAAAATGTAATGAGTACAGGAAACCGCTTATCCTAGCCTTCATCGACTACGAGAAAGCGTTCGACTCCCTAGAGTGGTGGCATATAGAGCAAGCTCTAGTTTCATGCCATATCGATGAAAGGTACATACAGATCCTCAACCACCTCCACCAGAACGCAACTGCATAAGAAAACCAACAAATTCTATCTAGAGAGGTGTCAGGCAGGGGAACACAATATCACCGAAGCTGATTACCCTACCTAGCACTAGAATGTATATTCCAACAAATGAAATGGGCAGGGCTGATGATTGATAGAGAGAGAATGACCAATCTGAGGTTTGCTGATGACCTGGTTCTGGCCTCAGAAAGAATTGAGGAGATGACGATGCTGGAGGATTTGAGAGTGGAATCCGAGAAGACGGGTCTTAAAATGAACATAAGAAAAACCAAGATTATGACCAACATTCCTGAAGTCACGGACTACCAGCTTCCAATGGAAAGAGTAACCAAATGCATATATTTAGGGCATAAGGTTATACTGGGCTTTGAGAACCAGGTAGCGAAAGTGGAAACGCGGATCGCGCAGGCTTGGGCGGCGGTCGGTGCCAATAAGCAGATTCTAAGTGGCAAAATATCCCTGGATCTCAAAGTTAAAGTCTTCAAGGAGTGTGTCATGCCCGTGCTCACCTATGTTACAGAGACCATGACCCTTACATAGAAGTCCGCCGAGAAGTTCCGAGTCGTGCAGAGGGGTATGGAGAGAGCGATGCTCGGGATCACTCTTCGTGACCGGAAACGTAACGAATGGATCCGAAATAAGACCAAGGTGAAAGACGTCATGGCTGTCATAGCAAGGAAAAAGTGGACATGGGCAGGACTCATTGCGAGAATGGACGAGAGTCGCTGGACAAGGCGAGTCCTTAAATGGAGACCCAGAGCGGATACTGGAGGGCGCGGCAGACCACCTCAGCGATCTGGATGAGACGGGCACAAGATCGCCAAGAGTGTAAGAGGGAAGAGGCCTACATCCAAGATTGGATCACCAGAAGGCCATGATGATGATGACTTTAGAACATTATTTAAGCTTTCCATATCAGCATGGCAACAGCTCATTGTTTGTTTTGTTCGGTTTGGTCATAGGTTAAATATTTATACAAAGTCGGCGCGAAATTTTTAACGACCCGGCGGCGGCGGCGGCGCGCTGAGGTTGTTCGGCGGCGGCGCGTCGGCGCGGCGTGGACACTACATAGTATAAAACAAAGTCGCTTTCTCTGTCCCTATATCCCTATGCATGCTTAAATCTTTAAAACTACGCAACGGATTTTGATGCGGTTTTTTTTAATAGATAGAGTTATTCAAGAGGAAGGTTTATATGTATAATACATGCATAATATGCCGTGCGAGGCCGGGGCGGGTCGCTGGGTGCTGAATAAAATAATCAATCTTGTAAACGGGGACGACACAAAACAAATAAAACTAAGGCTGCTTACGGCACGGCGGCCATTGAAGAATAACTACAGTAGACTAGACAGAAACAGTCTCAACTCTACACTACAGATATTATACGGTAGGTAACAGCAGAGTGATGTAGACTAGTGATGTAACGATTCGCGAATATTCGCATATTTCTGCATATTCGCATTCGCGAAAGTAAAGCGAATGTTTTGCGAATAAAAAAAAAATGAGGGTACCTGATAGTTGTTTTATTATGTAATTATCGCCGCCCGGTAAGGGAGATAGCCCCACTGGCTTGGCGCTAAATTCAATAGCCCCATCTGGCAACACTGAGTGGAATGACACTTCAATCGGATGCGTTCGTATCAACTCGGCTATTATCGGAACAAAAAAACAAACGAAACGCACTTCGTTCGAACGGGTCTGCCACCAAGGTCACCAAGCCATAGACAAATGGCGCCAAATTTTGTCAAAAACTGAATATTCGCATTCGCAGCAGCAGATGCATCAATGTTGGCAGCAGATATTCGTATGTAGACTACATTGTAGAGCATAAATAGACAATAAAAACTTATTAATCCAACACTGCTCAACTGGTACCAAGGTGAGGTTCTGCCAGAACTCTTTATTTCTCTCAAACTCTTGATTGATCAAGATTGTTAGAAAACTAACCTAACCTACCCTATAGGTTCCGCCCATTCCCTCGATGGGCTTTTACCATCTGCGTGGGAAGAGAAGCAACTAGTACATTCTGTTTTTTCTTTGCTCCCAGACCAGCAATGAAGTCATCTTCATATTAGTATCTAATAAAAATTAAAAATAATAATTATGTTCATAATGTCACATAGTTTTGTGACAGGCAACTACGGAACCCTAAACTGCGCGTGGCCCGACACGTTCTTGGACGGTTTTTTAAACTTTCATGCCTTTATTTAGACTGCAACGTCAAATTAAAGTCGTCGCAAAATAAAAAGCCCGTTTTGACATTTCTCTTCCCGACGTAACTAGTGCAGTAACCATACGACTCGGTACTCGATACTCACGATAAATCGATTCAAGTTTGAATTAGCGTTTGATCGATTTGAATATGTATTGTAAAGTGCATTGGATTAAAATTCTGATTAGAAAAATTTACTTAAATTGATATTGTTGGTATTTTGAAATGATCAAATGTGACGAAAGGTCAATTTTCTTTCAATTAATATTTTTGTTACAATAACATTCACTAAAGCACAAAAAAAATCGAGAAAATGTTAATCTTCAGTCAATCATTTTCTTCAGCTGAAGAAAATTATTGCTGTTACGGCTTTGAGCTCCAAGGTCATAATTTTCAGTAAAGATCACTATACTGCTGGTGAAATTCAGTAATTAATTGGTCTAAATAACATAAATAAAACCGGCCAAGTGCGAGTCGGCCTTAAAAAAAATATCTTGATCGATTTATTTTTTTCTCAACCGATTATTAACAGTCTATCGACAATATGATAAAATCGTTATGCACAGCACTTAGCTGAGTGAGCGATACCCATCAATGAAAAATGCAATTACCTTCAGAACATTTCGATCGGTAAAAAATAGAGAACTTCATGGGCGTGAACTGTCAAAACGGGCCCTTTAAATTGCGACGACTTTAGTGTAAACACAAGAATAGAATAGAATAGAATAGAATAGAATCGTTTATTTGCTTAAAGTAAAGTAAAAACTTTCAGATTTGGTGAATATTTTATTATAAATGAAAAACATGCAAAAATAATAAAAACAAGGCTATTATAATACATAATATTCTAAGTTACTTATTGATAAGTATTTCATTGAATTTCAAGTAAAACCTTTTCATGTAGATTAAGGGTGTATAATATTAGTATTTTAAATTATCTACACTCAAAATTCCCAATCTTGTCATCATTACCGAAATCATTACAATACAAGGTTTTTTTTTGTCTTTTCTTTAACAGAACTGTTCTTAGTTTCAAATAAAGTCTCTTAAAAATAAGCCAACCAATAGACGCTCATTTGTGCTTACTAAATTATTGACACAGAACTACCCACGATCTTTTAGCAAGTGATTTGGTGAGTATGAGTGGGTCTAGACATCGCTGTCAGTCGGGATTTATAACATCAAACACATACTTAAAAAATGTGCTATTTAACTAAGACAAATGAAATGACAGCCCGGAAACCAGCAGTTCTTGCTTCACCAAGTACATCATAACTTTTGTATAAAATTGAAAATAAGCTTAAACTTAATAGAACGTCTCGCCTTACTGTTTCGAATGATATCGAATCATTTGTTTAACAGTGTTAATTTAACAATTAATATAAAAACTATGAAAACCACCATCAAATCCATCACTTTCCGTTTATTTTATTATAAATCCCAACATTATAAAATTTTGACATAATGCAAATAGAAGAATCTCCTTTCAATGCACAAAAATAACAAAATCAAAATTCTGTCTGTGTATGATATTGCTGAACATACACAGGTTGGAGAAACGAACCCCAAGTCACAGTACATATAAGCACAAGCAGTAGGGAATCTACGAACAAATCGGTCGAAACGAACGCACACATAGACACGCGCTTTTACACGGCCCCTAAGCGGATCTCGCGGTGCCGTCAGTCGCGCGTGGCGCATTGAGACGAGCGGCCGTGTTCGTTTTAAACATGCCAAGAGCGTATTGCGCAGTGTACGGCTGCTTGAATTCGGCTTCTTCAAAACCGAAGCTTTCGTTTTTTAAACTCCCTGCTGATGTTGAAAGGTAAGAATGATACTATATTATTATGAAATAAAATGTATATATTATTTTTATAACGAGAAATGTCAGAATAATGTCACTTCTCCGACAAATGCTTTTTCTGTTAAATAAAACGTTTGGCTGTTTAGATGATAAGTTTGTAAGTAGTTGCCGTACATTATAGACCGTGTTTTTGGTAAAAAAAAAATCTACGGACTTTCATTGTTATCATCTTGCATCTATAGTATATGTACTAATATATTATAGAAAACTACACTTTAAGGATAACTTGTCAAATACCTATAGGTAGGGTAAACCTTGGTTAAAAAAACTATTCAATTTAACAAAAATTAAATCGACAACCCTATCGCTTTATTGGAGCGTAGGTACTTATTTCAAAAAGTAGGCCTATCTTCCCTACTGCTTTAGCTTATATATATAAGTGGAGGGCAGTCATTTTAAATACTGCATATTATATTTATTTAATTATCGTTACTTCTAGCATAAGCTTTATTAGGTTACTAGCTTTTGACCGCGACTTCGTCCGCGCAGCATCAAAATTTGCGCTAAAACTCATTCCTCTCTCCCATCGAAAATGTACACACAGCAAAGCTATTTGTTATGCCCCCTAGTTGTCCATGTGTGTCATTCTATACACACATCCGCACTTATCCGCTGCCTTAATTACACACAAAAAAATGGTTCGGTATCCACATGAGCATTCACACTAACATGGCCTATGTGTGCTAATTGTGTTCTCTGACTACCTTCGCAGATCTCTTATTGTATAGGGTATTCAAATAATTTTTCACCTCACTTGCTCGAGAAGGCTGTCTTTCTCCTTAAAAATCTGCGTAGAAAATTGCTTTTTCCCCTCTTGGGTGGAAAAGGTTTTTGAAATTCGAACGCCGCGCTGACCATCATTCCACCACGACCACGACCACCACCACCTCACCTACTCATATACTCAAGTAATTAGTAATTTGAAATTCTTCCATCCACCATTTTTCTCGCTGTAGTGAGGTGAAAAATTGTGTTTCGCTCGGCAGCAAAGGTTGTTTAGTGTCTCGTGCCTTGAAACCCTCGCGACGCTCAGGATTCTTCTTTTGAACCACTCGCTTCGCTCGTGGTTCAATCATAGATTCCCTCGCTTGCTCGGGTTTCAATACGAGCATTCGCGCCAAACAAAAACTTTGCAGCCTTGCATTACAAATAACTATTGTTCAATGGAAGAATAATTTCGTCACGAATTATATGAGCGCGATGGCTCAGTGGTACTGACTTAGGACTATGAATGTAAAAGACCTCGATTCGAATCTTGCACAAGTGTATATATTTTGTTCTTTTTTTTCAATTTATAACATCTTAAAACCAAATCATGATTACTTCAAACAAGAAAAAAAGGAAGTAAAAGAACAAAATAAGAAAATAAAATTATTGTTTCAATTTGTTCATTACAACATTTAAGTAATTGCACAGTCTTCCGCTACAAAATAAATGAAGTTTAATAAAAACATTTTTCGTCAAAGAAATTTGAAAACATTACGGATAAAATAATATATCGTTGTTTTTTACACCATGAAGAAATTTGATGTAAAATAAGAAGTAATTATTTTATCACACACTTTGTCTACCTACTGATATCAAAAAACGCCTTGCGATTCCTTATAGAAATATTTTTGTTCGTAAAGAACAATAATTTCTGCTCTTTTCAAAAAAGATGATGACTATCCATATTTTGCAAATCACAAGGTATTTGAAAGGCACAATTAAACAGTTCGCTGTTGTAAAAATGGCGGCTAGCGTTGACAAATTCATATTGCTAATAATTTGAGAGTAGAATACACTTTATATTGTTAGATTGTTAGACGATAACGAACAAAATGTCCATCAGCATTTCGACCTTATTTCTCTCATTAAACTCATTAAACAACTAATTACACATTGCAAATGCAATATAGTAGTCTCAGATTGGACGTATGTAATTCATAAATTCACCAACTATATTACATTCCTTGGTGGCATAGCGGTCAAAGGCAGTTCGAATACTTGGTTTGTGCTGCTCTCTAGTGAACAGAGTTCGAATCCTAGAAGAATGTAATTTTTGGATGTTATTTAAATGGCGATGCTGGTTGTGAGGAATATTGGTTGGAATTGAATCTCAGACTTGATGAGAAATAAAAATATAACTATAACACGTTGTATCAGTGAGATGGTAACTACTACGCTAGTAATAAATGTAATAATAGTTCAATGCGTCGGATTGCACAAATATGAAGATTCAAGCGCGAAGGAAGATACGATCCGGGGTCTCTTCTCTCGCTTATACTTGCGATGACAATATCCAGTGCAAGATAATAATGTAAAATTTTAAACCGTAAGGACTTAAACCGATTCTAGTAATAATAGTTACGGAGATAAGCTTTCAAAGTAATAATATAAATCCCTTTTTTCTCCCTATCCTTATTCCCTTTGTAGCCAATTTCAAGACTAGTAATTAGTATAGTTATGGAGAGGCTCCCTTTTCAGTGGACTTTCAAACCCCACTTATTCTCTATCCCGTGGGAATTCTGCAAAATCCCTCTTTAGTGTACCTCTATGATACTGAATACGGAAGCAATAATTATTTACGTTGCGACTCTAGGTAGCTGCGACCTTTGACATGTTTGTCGCTATCCCGCGGGAACTATGCACTTTACCGGGATAAAAAGTAGCCTATAACCTGGCCAGTGATTTCCTCAACAGATTAGTAAAGTTTGCATCAAAATCCGTTCAGATAAACAAACAAACAGACAAAAATTCTAAAAACTGTTGAAACGTGTTCTGTTATCGATTCTAAGTATGCACAGGCAATTTTTTTAAATATTTTCCATGAACAGACTTTCGAACCTCTTCAGCTTTATTATATGTATATGTATAGATAGACAAATGTACCTAACAATACAAGTAATTGTTAGTTTTTACAGGTTTCATTTACTAAGTGTGTTTTATTGAGATAAAAAATGATCTGTGTATTGATTAATATTTTCTACATGAAACATTAAGTTTTTATTTTTCATATATTTGAATAATTTGACTCTTGATTACAAAAAAATAATAAAAATATTAAGTTGTATTTTTTTGCTGCCCTCCATGTAGCGTTTAACCTGCTCCAGAACAAATGATTATCGGTTTGAAATGTACACATTTAATGCGTTGTATAAAATTGCGCACCCAAATATCTGCCAAAACACGTGCATGACATACTTAATGGGTCTGCGACAGCCTATAAAAATTGGAATACAATTGAGGCATACCAAATGGTATAAAAATTAATGAAATAAAAATAAATAGGGGTATATTTAAAGATATACGCATTAAATTGTAAATATATTTGTTTTAAATCAGTTAATAACGGAGGATATACCTCAACAAAATTACACGTCAGTACATAGCAAATATGTTTGCATTACGTTTATGATCGAACGTTGATTTATTTATGTGATCATAACTAACTAGATTGTATACATACAAAACTATCTTATATTTCATGCTAGAATGGAACCATCCATCTATATACTTCACAAAATTTCATTGAAATTGGTTGGGTGGTTTCATGATTTGATTAGCGAAAGCGAGGAGAGATTTTTATATAAATATTGATGATAATAATATTAATAATATCATAATATCTATGTACAAAATTTCATGAGTTTATTTAATCAATTGTAAAAAAAAATGGTTACGTTTGTGGTGCAAACAAAAAGTTAAATTTACTAAAACAAATGCCATGGGGTGCCTACCAGCGACACAGTACTTTTGGTGTGGTGAAGTTTTTTCGGTCCAAAATAGGCAGTCAATGAGGATTTTCATATTTATATTTACGAATATAGATAGTACCCAACCAAACCATTACATCAATAAACCTATAACTATGACTAAGTAAGTGCTATTTGGTCAAAACAAATTAACGACAACGAGAAATGCCGACTGAAATTGTAAAAAAAGCCAGAAACTCACCGAAAAGGAAGAAAAACAAAAAACAAAACGTAAGTTGCAGTTCTCGCCGTTTCTCGAACTTCCTATTTTATATCTTCACCAAATAGCTGTATAAGCAGTAGTATTATATCGTAAGAATCAGTGTGTCATCAGAACTTAAGTGATTTCGCAAAAAGAGCGACAGTTGCTTGCGTCTTATCGCCGTTGAAGCGACGAAGCTCGACAATGGCCTGAAACAATAATACAATTTATTAAAACGATTTGTTTTTCTTCAGTATCGCCATATTAACGTATGGCATTCAAAGGAGTACAGTACCAAACCATCATTAATAATCTAGCGTATTATTATTTAATATTGAGGCATAGATTATGCTTCAAATAATAGTTTAAAATGCATATGCTCGAAAAGTTTATTTTTACGTATGTCAACCTGTGCACAGAAAGTGCTTGTTTTCCGGATGACGTTTGACCCATGCACGAAAAACGTATGGAAATCTTTTTCGACATACGTGCGGAAATGTAACTTTTTAAATTGGCCAAACGAAAAAAGTTTGAGTTTGAGATGTGAATTCGTTGCCTAGTTTTTTTTCTCTCATAAAGGTGCGACCACACCGCCGCTTAAAAAACGGTGACGTTACGGAATCGCAACAAAATGTATGAAGAAACGGTGAGAAAACGTGACGCCTACGACACGTCACTGCGTATACGCAGCGGTTTGGTCGCACCCTTATGCATGCAAAACATACGTCCGGAAAGTAGATATCCCAACTGGTGTTGCTTTAAAACACACACTTCGCTCGCGTTTTACGATCTCCGGCACCCGTTGGAATTTCCTTCTTTCCGCACTACAAGAAACTATTGTGGGTGAGTACGGCAGTTTTAACTATGTAAAACCATCCCAAATTATAGTTAGTTATCCCTGCCAAAGGTGCTGAAATGTAGTTATGTACAACTTATAAATTAGTAATATTAATCACCTGTTCCCTAGTAAATCCAAGGGCAACAATTTCTTCGACTTCCGACTCGCCAAAAGAGTCCGTAGGCAAGATCGTCAAGCTGGGGTCACCTATAACTGAACATGTTAAACTCTTAAACTTTGAATGCATGGCCCAGGGACATTAACTGCTGACCTACTGCGGAACACTGTCATGTTAACTGTCCGTGCATCATATCATATGTAATGTACCGTCAATCTAGCTCTGCCGCGTCTATCTGACGTTAGAAACGGATGATTCTGTACATTTGTGCATTACTTGTAATGCACGGACGTATCAAGCAATGTCTTCAGTTACATATGATGCACAGACAGTTAAAGTGTGAACATTATGGTTATCTTGTAATCATCATCATCACCCTGTTTCATCTACCCCTTCCGCTAGATCCCCCCTGATACAGATATGTGGAACATTTTTCCTTTCTTCCTCATAGATAGGTAGTGATAGATGAAAATAATATGTCCAGTTATCTCTTCCACCTGAATGACATACGTTAATTATCCAATACGCTAATTAACAACTATTTTAGTTAGGGTGCGGTGAGAACACCCCTAAGTCGCGAACATAAATTTGTTTTACCTTAGAAATCTTTGCAATTCTCGTTATCTTCACAGCTAGTATGGATTGTTGGAAAAATATTCCACGTAATTATCTTTATCAGGGGGCATTTAGCGATAGGGATAGATGAAACAGGGGTAATCATCTCAGTTTGACAATGTTCCATGTATGCTCAACAATTTCCTTGACATGTACACTTCACTTCGCTATTCACATTGTGATAAGCTATTAAGTTATTAAACAACTGGCCAAGTGCGTGTCGGACCACGGGTAACAGAGGGTTCCCTGTAGCCTTGCTGGAATTAGAAGTCTTATTATTACTATACGTAGGGTTGCCATAATTGTTGAGAACTGATACGGGACTTATTGAATTGATAGTGACCGAGCGGGCGAGCGAGCTCCCCGCACTGCCCCTCCACCTCACCTCTCCTCGCAACCCCGAGCCCCCGCGCGTCTCTCGCCTGCAGTCGGCTTCGAGCCTTTAGTATGTGTATATTGATAAAACGGGACAAGTAACAATACGGGACGTGATACTTAAATACGGTGACAGTCCCGTATATACGTATAAGGGACGTATGGCAACCCTAACTATGCGAGTACTCCTGGCGCTAATTAAATAACAAAAAGTTACCCAAGATGGCAATCTTCCAAATGTCATTGTCATTGGGACTGTTCAGGTGTAACCAATAAGAATGTACCTACCTATTATAATATGAACTTTTCTTCTATAAGTGTTCCAAGGAAATATAAATTCGCTAATACTGCACTTTTCCATCACTTTTCAAAATAATAAAAAAGTGAAAAGTGAAAAATTAATAGTGTAAAACTATTTCATTTTAATGGCAGCACAATGGTAACTTTTTTGGAATTTAATTAGCGCGAGAATTATATATTATATACAGATACAGACAGGGGTCTCTGATAGTTCAGATACCCATCAAGAGATGGTGCCACCAAAGCTTGGCAGCGCATATGAAATCCTCCCTTACCGCCTGGTGACCCACCTTCTCGTAGTATAAAACATACATATAACTTCATTGTTAAATGTTTAAAATTGTTTATCTAAAAAACATAAAACCAGATCCTGTCAATTTTTATGACTATTTATGACTAAGACGAATCTAGTGATACCCCTCAAGCTCAAATGCGACAAGCCGTTTAGGCTCTAGAGCGTGCCAAAGAAATATACATACATACATACCAGTACAGTCAGCGTCATTGTAGTTTGAAGCATTCAAAGTAGCCAAATAGTTCGTAACACCATAGAAATAGCAAGGCGTGCCGAACTTTTTGGTCACCTTGGATGTTTCATACTATACACAATATAAGCCTACCTACAAGTTTTCATTTTTACAGCCCTTATAGTTTTCGAGTAAAATGTCTGTGACATATAAATATCTTGGGAAAATAGTAAATATTAGGGAATAATTCACAAAATCTGACCTAGTCCCAAACTAAGCAAAGCTTGTGATATGGACACTAGACAACGGATAAACATATATAGATAAATACATACTTAAATACATATTAAACATCCAAGACTCGAGAACAAACATTCGTATTTTTCATACAAATCTGCCCCGACCGGGGATCGAACCCGGGACCTCAAGCTTAATAGTCAGGTTCTCAAACCACTAGGCCATCCGGTCGTCACAAATATCGGTCAGACAGACAAATATCGTCCTATTACTGCAAATACCAGTTATCTGCAAAAAAGTCATTTCGAGATAATTCAATTTTAATGTTCGTGAGTTGTTTTATACCAGAAAACGCGTAGTTTATACTAAAGAAAAAACATAATTGAAGTGACTACTGCACGCGTTTTCTGGTATAAAACAACTCACAAACATTAAAATTGAATTATCTCGAAATGACTTTTTTGCAGATAACTGGTATTTGCAGTAATAGGACGATATACAAACAGAGAGGATGAAACTATAAGTTTTTGCCATTTTGACTATGGAATCCTAAAAGTTTATGCGAGCCTAAATAATAACTACGATAATCACAAATACGAACCCATTCTCTGATTGCTGGTCTGAGCCGATGCGGAACTTGAGGCAGGCTGGCCGCTGGCAGTCAATCGGGCGCCTTGACTGCTTCCAGCTGTTAAAAAATTGTATAAAATTCAAATAAAACAATTTTCAAGCGGCCTAGGATAAGGCACGACAAGGTGCCAAAAATAAATGAACACAACCCTAGGAGTATAGACGTGATTGTAGACGATTGGCCGTCTTTAAAGTTACAGTAGCTACACGCGTTTTGCGGCAAGTGGTAGAACACAGCGCTCCCCTGAGCAAATAATGACCGCGGAATTCATATCGAACACGTGAATTACTTGCTTATCTAATTACATTTACATCATAAATATGGCAATTCAGAAATTTCATTCTCTAGCCATCGGTGTGTCCGCAAGTAAAAGTAAATTATGGTTATGATGATGTTAATTTAATACCACGTCACTCACCCTCTGGTCGTTTCATAAACTCACACTCGTATTTTAATGGCTTTCATTGTGAAACAGTCACGTAAACTATTATAATTAGCTAAACTAAGATTAAACTTTTATAAAATACTGGGGAGCGCTTTAGTAAAACAAGTATTTGACAGGGGAATTTAGGGCGTGTTCAGAAACTTTGGAGCACCTTATCCGTTTACTTAAGTAAATAGTTATCTGGTGGGAACTATAATAACACAATTATACGACTACATTAATGATGACTTGTGTACAATACAAATGATCACATGAAAATCAAGCCTGAAAGAAATAAATAAATCGCATGAAAGCAAGATTATTTTCATGAACAAACTTGAGACTATTCAAGCTGATCAGATAAATGTCTTTGAAAAGCTCGAATCAAACTTCGTTCGGTCTATGAACCATGTTACGACATCAACTAATTATGTAACTGAAATTTATGAAACTTTTTGCAAACTTAAATGGGTTTTTACTTGCAGTATCATTTTGGCTCGTCTCATTTAATTTTCATAAAGTTCTTATTCGTCTCTAAGTTTTATCTTCTTATTAGTTTCATGCAATAGGTACCAACTTCGCTGTTGATCGACTAGCGGAGTTGCTGGGATACAAGATAGCGATGACACAGTAAAAAATTAAGTAATTTCGAACATGTCCTAAGAAAATACTGGCTAGTGTCTACCAACGAAACTCACGACCGAAGAACTGATGACATATACAGAATATGACACGAATAAGAAGCCAAGATGCTAATGCTATCATATCATCAAAATTCAATTCGCAACATTATATGGCTCTACGCTAAGAGGTTTACACATCAAAGTCAAGCGCAAATCAAGTTGAATGCACTAATTAAAAAGACTTTGTACTATAAGTAGAAAATGAAATCCACACTTGAAACATTTTCGAGAGTTAAAATTACATACAATAACAGAATAAACATACCGCTGATGTTGAACAGATATCACACATCTATGACTATTAAGACAATATCAGGTTTCACTGTAGTACTTGTAACAGCATGTATTTACATCATTTCACTGCAGAAAAGTCAATTATAACTTAATTTTCTGGATAGTTGATGTCATTCTAAGTATGTTCTTGCAACAAATTACCATAAGAAAATATTGTATTATCAAACAATTAATATCTATTGCCTTACATAGTATTAAGGGTGCGACCAAACCGCCGCGTATACGCAGTGACGTGTCATATGCGTCACGTTTTCTCACCGTTTCTTCATACATTTTGTTGCGATTCCGTAACGTCACCGTTTTTTAAGCGGCGGTGTGGTCGCACCCTTAGACCAAATTCTACTAAATTACATCATCTAACTAAGTAATATTCTGAGTCTTCATAATTTCTGGTTTAGAACACATTTATTACAAACTAGCTTAGTACCGGCGACTTCGTCTGCGTGGAATTAATATTTTGAGTAGCTTATTTTTTGTAATTGTAGAAAGCCGGATTATAAATATAAATATCATGGGACAAATTAAACCAATGGACCCAATTCCCAAATTAAGCAGATCTTGTACTATGTGAACCAGGCAACGGATAAACGTACTTATATAATGTAGATAAATGCATACTTAAATACATACAAAAACCATGACTCGGGCACAAGCATTCATATTCATCATACAAATGTCTGCCCCTACCAGGATTCGAACCCGGGACCTCAAGCTTCATAGTCAGGGTCACTAACCACCAAGCTATACCGTCGTCAAGGATTTACGTCCTAATAGTCGTTAGTGAAACGTCGATAAAAAGTAAATTAAATTATACTTTTAATTGGAGCACAAATTATATTTAAGATATCCTTCGTAGTAATTTCACCCCTTTTTTACTCCTTAAAGGACGATTTCCGTAACTCTGTTTCAGCAGTTTAAGCGTGAAGAAGTGACAGACAGACAGACTCACTATCGTATTTATAATAATAGCATGGGATACTCCTATGGATAATTAAAATAATATGAGTATAATGTCATCTTTAAAAAATCTTTTGTTTCTGAAATATTATATCTTCAACTATAAACATTTTTACTAGTTATAACTATATCCCAGCTTGTACCTCATATTCGTCAAGAAAATAAATATTCTACAACAAACTACTCTGAAGATCAAAGCCATCAATGCAATTTTTATTGCTTTATATTCATTGCTATTTTTATTAGTTTCGATTTTCAAAACATCATTCTAAACGAAATACAGTCGACACATTAGTTTATTGTGTTGGGTAAATTACTTCTTTTTGCCTCTCCCACCTTGCTTAGACTTTTCCAATGCTTCTTTGACTTGTCTTTCTTCATGATCTCTCATGGACTGGCTGACGATTTCATCCTCCGAGTAGCCGGAGAGGCGGGCACACTCTGGAAGCTCAGACTCTGGAAGGAATGGAGTCTCGGTTCCTGTTGTTCCAATGCGAAGCACATTTCTCTTCAGGTCTATGTTGCACTGTTGAGCATACAAATCAATGAGATTTTCAACAAATAGCAAATAAATCATATAAGCATTTTTTTTTTAATACCAGATTCTGCCCATTTTTATAATATTGATGTACACAGTGTTACTCTCACGACTAAGACGAATCTAATGATACCTCTCATGCTCAAATGTGACAAGCCGTTCTAGGTTCTAGAACGTACCAAACAAATATATACACTTGAAAAACATAACCCTCTTTCTGGCGCAGTCCGGTAATAAAAGGGTTACTTTACAATAGTTCTGAACTTATACATAAAATCCTTCATACCTGATGCCGTTTTAACATATCCAGCCCAAGTAACATGTCCATAGGCTGTTCCTCTAGGACTGAGAAGGATGTGGTAAGAAAGTCTTTCTCAATCCGCATTTGCACCATGTGAATGCGACCGATAATTCTCTGAACACCAACACCTTTAGCTATACCAGCCCACCTGAATGATCAATACATATTTTAATATAATACATGGAATTAAAATACATAATAACAGAAAAAGAAATTGCATAACACACATGCAACTGTTTTAAATACAATTATTAAGGCCCGGAATTTTGCATGCGACTACTGACACTGAAGGGAGAGAGCACTGTTTTTTATCAATATATCGGTATATCAGTGATGCACTCTATCTTTGAGATTAATTTATCTAAATTAAATAACACTTGCAGTGTTCAAATTGTATTGCATTGGAGTGTATCTAAAACAACTGAAAAAATTGAAGATTTAGAAGACACAAATAAAAAACTCTTGAATTAACGATAGCATCAAAACATCGATCCTCTCTCTTAGACTTGTCAAAAGCCTCACTCAAAATTCCGGGCCCTAACAAATGTTATTATTAACAAAATACCTGGTGTCCACTAGACGCATGATGTTACACCTCTCAGCACAAGCAGCCGACATTATAGTTGTTTGAGCTCCTGAATCTATGAATGCCTTCACCGGAAAGCTGACAAATTTAAATCATTAGAATATTAAAGCTGTTCTTGTTGCTGCCAATAGACTTATAAATTATGTAATAGTAATGCCAAGCAAGGGGCCAAGTTGCTTTATAAAGATTATTCATGGTCACACACTACACAGTATATCTTGAAAATATGTTATTAGGTATTACACTTTAAAATAATTTTAGGGTTCCATACCTCAAAAGAAATAATAATGGAACCCTTGTCACTTGTCACACACACCCTTGACACAAATCATCATAGGGCATAACCTATGGAGTACTTCCAATTGTCCTAGAAATTTGAAATTTGGCATGAAGGTAGTTCTTATAGCACAACTAATGAAAGTGAAGTAAAATCTAAAAGGATGTAATTTTTATATAGTGTAAGTCTTTTATTTACCCATTGACATGGCAATTGATATAGAGCATCACTACTGTTCCAAATGTCTCAGGGTTATACTCCATAGCAGCCTCCATGTTAGCCTCAATATTTTTCTGCCTGATTTCTTCAGCAATCATTCTTTGAGCCTCAGTGTCGAATGGGTCCGAATTCATCATTCTGTAGAGAAATATTCCATTAAAATTTACCATAAAAATTTTACACAGTTCAATAAGTCAAATTGCTTGCCTTATCCTTTGTTGTTGGCGTTCAGTTCTGGCCGATATTTGTTCACGAAGTACAGATGCAAAAGTATCTACGGAAAACAGACAATTATAATAACTGAGATTTTAGATACATAATCTATTAAAATTATTTTTTCTGGCTAATAAATACCTAGATTTCCACTAAGAAGGGCATCTGCTAATCTGGGGTTGTTTTGTTTGAGGAGAGCCAGTTGGTCAGGATTAGCAAGGAACATCTCTCTTATTATACGGGGGTCTTCCTCAACAGGCGGATTTCTAGCTGCCATTGATGAAGATGCTGTGCTTGCACTAGCTACAGGAGGTACTTGAATGTTGCTGAAGTCAAGGTTTGCAAAGCCTGATGGTAAAGCTGCAAGGTAGTGGTTAATTAATTCATATAAAAGTCACAATAAAGTCGGAGTAGAAGCTATTAAAATTTTTTGTTTGACAATGTCATGTTCATGTTAATTTTTAAAGACATAAAATGAATCGTTAAACATTGCCAGTGGTACAGGCATGACGATCGTTGTCATTGTTGACACGATATGACATGACACTGCACATTCGGCGGCGGCGCGGCGGCGCGTACCTTGGCTGGCGTCCGTGGCGTTGAGGTCGGGCGCCGACTGGAGCATATGCAGTAGCACCAGCACGTCCCCATCGTGAACGCCGTGATCTTTAAGTGACTTCTTGTCGTCCAACAAAGGCTTTCCATTGAAGTTCAGCGTGATATCCTTGGCGGGAAACCCAGATTCTATTTCACAGAATGCCTTGAAATTCTCCAACTCCAAGTCTTCTGAGACGTCCAAGACGAATATTTCGTCGTTCAGAGTGGTAACTGTAACTTTCATTGTGAATTTTGGGTGCAGTGCCGACTTTTAAATCAACTTTATAAAGACAAGTCAGTGATGTTTAATATATTTTCAAGAAATAACTGACCAAAACATTTTAAAACAATGTTTTATGTGGTCTTAGAGACTTTATGGTAGCAAAACAATGAACACGGCACAAAATGAAACTTAAGAATCTTTTCTTGATAAATGTAAATTCATCATGGGAGGAGAGTAGAGTGGGTGGGAGGTAGTTGAGTGATGTGATGTGATGTCTGTAATTTACCGGTTTTTATTGCCTGATAAAAGAGAAGTATGGACAAATTTTTAGGTGCTTTTGTACCTAATTCATGGAAAGTAGACGAATCCGGTGTACTGTACCCAATATACAATTGTATATTTCTGCTCTTTTCAAGCCTTAAACAACGCAATGTTCAAACGTATAAAACCAGCGGTCATATATTATATGGTAGTAAAGTACCTACCTATAATTTCGTACTTAGTACTTTAGTGCTGTACTAAAAAACCGTAAAATATTAAGTTCTATATCGTGAAATATTATTAAAACAGCAAGGTCTTCAAAGCAAAGACTAAAAATTAGGATAAAATTAAAATGAAAAAGGAATTTACTCACCTATCCAGATTGATACCGTTGTTTTTATTTAAGCACTTAAGTCAAAAATGTGACACTTGTGAAGTAAATATCGATAATTTACACTGAAGATTAGCCGCTCGAAAGTGTGCCGGCAAAATAATTCTTACAATCACTTGTTTCGAAATATTTAAAAATAATAAAATTTTAGGCAATGGTCGAAGGTTGTGAAGTAAGTGACATCCATGTTTTAATTTGTACTCTTTACTGTTGGTGTTGGAGTTTACACGCGGTATTCAGGACGACTTTTTGCCTTTTCTTTTATTCTCTCTTAAACTTTGGTAGATTCACACATAAAAGATTACAAATTAAAATGAACTTTTTTACATACTTGTAATGGAAAATGTATTGTTTACGGAAATATTTGATTTGGTTAATGTTTTATCCTTTCTTTTATGTGAGAGTCTCTAATGAAACGACTCCTTTGACCTAACTATGTGCTTTAATAATAAGACATCGTAAAAGTTTGCAATTATTTAGTTAGGTAGTTAAAAAGAAACTAAATTTGTTCCCTTGGTCGGTGGCGACTTTCACCACTATCGAGAAAAATACAGTTATTGTTTATCAAAGGTTTTATTATTATTATTATTATTATTATTATTATAGGACGTACCTACTTTTTTGCAAACCGGGTCCAACCCACAAACAAATTATTTTCAAGTTCAATTTTATTGCTACAGAATAAAATAGGTCTTAAGTTGCATTTAACTTATATGAGGGCTGGTTCCGGTTTGCAGAAGTATTAAACAATGTCAGCCATGCCATGCCACTGTACGATTAAAAAAAAGTATGTACTTGTAACGGAAAACCGATTTTACTATTCGATATTTCCCATCGCTTCAGTATGTAAATGACATGACATGACATGACATGACAATTCAAGCGAGTCACACAACTTAAGTGAGAGAATAAGCTCTTTGTTAATATAATGTGGATTTTGCAAGATATTGGTACGTTTAAAATGTGATGGAGTTAGATTTAATATGAAGGATATGTTGTAGTTTCCATTATACGATAAGATCTAGTTTAGATTTTTTCATAGAGAAACTCATTGCGTCGTTCAAAATTACGATGTGAAAATGGAAAAACTGATCTAGAATGGTGAGTGTTTTCACGACATTGTTTATTTTATTATTTAGTCAAAACAAACCTACTATAAAACTAATAATGTAGTTCTAAATTTGATGTTGTTATTACAAAAACACTTAAACCTTCATTTTTTATGGGTTTTAATTTTTTATTAAGTACATGGTATTATGGGTGGTGAAAGTAGGTTCTTTTAGTTTAGTAGTTAAAGGAATTTTTAATGACTGATGCCACATTAGCTATTTTCATGATCCAATCCAATTTCAAATCGATTTAAAATCTAAGACTTATAGCATGTAATAGCCAGATCACCTTCAGAAATTAGCTTAAGTCCAGTAAATAATGTTTTTTGGTTTTGTTTTGTAGGTTTATGACACAGCTTAAAGCATATTTTTGAACATAGTCTATTTCCTCACGAAAGCAAAAAATGTGGTGGCAAATTAACATGCACTGGGTTCATATTGGCATGTTTCTTGAAGCTATGGCATGTATAATAAAGTACCTGAATGTGCTAGTTAAATTGGACTGGAGTCTTGATCTAAATTTTACTAATACCCTAAATTTCAGGTCATTCCTGCCACCTAATAAAATACTGAAAGTGCATTTTGAGTAAAGCAAGATGTCATCATCAGCTGGCCAATTAGTACCACCATCAACCCGCGCTCCTCCAAATGTGAGCATCAAGTTCAACGGGCCTCACATTGAGGGCTCTTTCTGCACATCAATTGATTACAACTATGACCCCATCATAAGTGTCATCTGTGCCATGTATATTGCTTTTGGGATTGTTTACACATTATTTGGTAAGTGCATAAACAACATTTATTAATAATTTACGTAAAAGAAAGATTTTTAGTATGGAATAATATTTTGTTTCAGGTTACCGTTGCTTCAAAGCTAGTATGTTTTTGACAGGCTTTACTTTTGGCTCGACTATTGTATATTTGATATGTCTACAGGACTATCTCATGCCTGCTTATGGGAATGTTTGTAAGTCTATTTTAATCAAATTCTAGATGTATACCTACATGTATATTTCTCATCTTGAAATAACTTGCTATCTCGTTTATAATTACAATACACTAGATAACTCACATATAAAAGCCGAAGGATTGCTCTGACAATTGTGTTCGTTTCGCTGCCGCCAGGGAGAGCGCTCTCTGATACTGCTACAGAATAGTCCGAAACAATTGTCGGAGCAATCCTTTGGCTTTTATACATGAGTTATTTGGTTTGTTGTAATTATGAGAGAGTCTCACGGTAGTTTCATGTTGAAAGTATCTTGTTTATGTTATGTAAATGTTAACATGTACTGTCATTTGTTCATAGGTGTGGCATTATGTGCAGGTCTACTGTTTGGCCTCATTACCATGTTGATTCAGTATGTGGGCCTCTTTATGACTGGCTTCCACACTGGTCTCCTGTTAGCCCTTGCCGGATTGGCCATATATGACCATTTCCTGGATAGCAGGCCTACAACAGTAAGTGATCCAGTATTTCTAAGTGTGCAATAATGTTAATCTACTTCATGTTCATCATTAAGTGGTCTAATTCTTGAAAGCCACACCAAGCATTTTTTTCAAGGGTTGTACAGTCAGCACCATATAGTATGAAACATCTAAGGTGACCATAAAGTTCCATACACCATACTATTTCTATGGTGTACCAAAGTATTTGGCTGACTTGGATGCTTCAAACTATATGACACTGACTGTATGTGAAGCAAATAATCATAGTCATGTTACTGAGCCATCATTTTGGTCACAATCATATTATTTTATCTCTAGCAAAATAAACTAAGACAGCAAACTGAATCGGGGCACAAAAGTGTAGTGCACTGGTGCATAGCAGAGGTGATGAAAGTGGACTTGCACATGAAAGTGGTCTAGTTCTTTCTAACAGTTCTAGTTGAATAAATCAGTGTTCAGATTGATTTTGCGATTAAACGTGTAAATATAATTTATAATTACATTATATAACATAAATAAAAGGGCTTTTAATTTAGGAACCACATTTTTTTTCTCTAATTGATGTCATTACTAGTTTTGATAAAATTTATGTGAGGTGTTTCCATTCACCTTCATAAATTAATTATTTTTCTAATTTGGTTATTATGGCCGAAATGTGCAGCAACTCTATATCTAGTGAGACAGTGTTTAAGCAAATTAAGTGTTTGTTTAGTCGGCCCGATAATAAACCTTATTTCAATGCGTGACATATTATTATTCCTTACTAACACTCAATAAGTATGACACTTCAAATGTTTTATTAAATTAGGCGCTACTTTGCGGAGGTCCATTTCAATGAAGAAAAAAATATTTACTCCGCTACTTAAACACAAGCGTAGGGGAGTAGCAAGGTAAATATTTTTTTGTTTATGTCACTTCACTTGAGTGATTCAACTCTATTATCATTACCACTTCCATAATTAATTCATGTTAATTGTCACAATGAATCTGACTTTGAATTATGCTTTTAATAATCCTGCTTGCATTTGCGAAACTTTGTTACAAATTGTGCTGTTTGTGCTTTGCTCATTGTCCTTCTGCAAAGTCTTCGTGTTTGGAAGTTGAAAACTTTTATTCACTTCTGTTAAATGTGTGCGTGACCCGACAACTAATAGTCTCATTGCCATCAGAGACTACAGCAACTGACCTTACAGGTTGTTTAAATCAGTAGGATGCATCGGAATTACAAACACTTGCTTCAAGTGCATAATGGGGCCTCTATTGCAGAGTTTAATAGACCGAAACTGCGTTCGATCGTCGGTAATTTCATGTATACATAGTTATTATTTTCTTTATAAGAACTTTTTATTATCTTCACTTATACTTACTTACAAGTATGTATGTGTGTGTGCTTGGGACAAATCTTGATCCACTTGCCGCGGCGGGGATGATTTTAAATTTGGAATATGTACATAGATCAAATAAATCAAAATAAAAAAGGTTGTAGGTATTTAAAATTGAAATATTTGAGCAAGTTTTATTTAGAAGGAAGCGTTGTTGCATACAAATATATCAATTAGCTTGGATGGACACTAAACTTCAATATTCTAATTTATAATGTAGCTTGTGCGAAAGTTTTAAATATTATATTCATTCACACATTAAAATAAATTAAACAATAGAATATTTTAAGAAGCAACTGAGAAATACTGTAAGAACTCTAGGCCTAAGAAAATGTGACTTTGTTTTCCTTGTAGTCTGTTTTTCTAACGCCATGCAGCCAATCAGTATTGTATTCTAAGGGCCTGTTTCACCACTCCTTAACTGTCAGTCATCTATGATTTCGTCTCTATTTATTACTACGAAACAGACAGAGACGTCATCATAGATAACTGACAGATAAGGAGTGGTGAAACAGGCCCTAAGATTCATAATTTTCTCCTAATTAGGCATATATATATTTGTCTAAGTGTGTGGGTGTGTATTATGTAAAATAATAATGTGACTTAGTTATTGTTGACGTTTTATTATCATTTGTCTGCTTTCGATCCATTAAAGGCGTGTTATTATTATATTTGCAAACGAAATCATTCGCAGAGCAACCCTGATTGCAGCTTAATATTTTATATTGTCCTAAATTCATTGGATCTGGCGTAAACACAGCAAAAACTTTTAAGTGTATATTTTTAGGAACTATTAACTTGTCCAAGGTAGCGTTGGAAATGTGCTTGGTCTTACCACTATAAACAAGACGTCAATAATTAGATAACTACATGAAAATGCAAGGCTTTAAGCTAAAAAGGCAAATTAAGTTTAAACTCTTGCTTTCGAGTAATTTAATAGCTAGCTGTTGTGCGCTACTTCGTCTGCAAAGAATTCGTTTGTCGCTCTCCCGCGTGAACTATGAAATTTTCTGGAATAAAAAGTAGCCTATGTGTCATTCTATACTTTAGACTATAATCTATCTCTGCCAAAATTCATCCATATCATTCTGACGTGAACGTGAATAAACAAACTCACATTCGCATTTATAATAATAGTTAGGATAAGTTATGGGATATTAGTAATATGATAAATAGATTGCAACTATACCGGTCTGTAATTATTTTTCCATTTGCGATTCGCCTAATGTGATACTTCTTTGTGTAAGCCTATAAGGTACAGTCAACGGCATAAATAAGTGATCACTTTTGTACCTTGTCACTAAAGTCATGTTTGAAAAGCCATACGAAATCATGTAACGACTGAAAGCGACAAGATACAAAAATGATTACTTATTTATGCCGTTGACTGTACTGTTAAAATTTCTATAGTACCTAACAAACTAAAAAACAAAAATAAAACTTTTCAGTATTGGCTGTGTGTCGCGGCCTTGCTTTGTTCCGGAATCTTCTTTGCGGTCATCAACTTGTATTGGAAGAAAGGTGAGTCAGAAACCCGTCACCCCAGTTGCTGGAATGAGATTGCAACTGATTATTAGTACATTACATTCCGTAACATGCAGATGGAAAAATAAATTGGTAATGTTGTTTTTTTTTTCAGTACTGACAATATTCGGAACGAGCGTGTACGGTGGCGCAGTTATAGCTACGTCACTCGACTATTTCTTCGAAAGAATGATGATGCTCAAGTGGGTCAGTACAGCGCTGCGTTATGCACTTAATTTATCCGCATTCTCACACAGATATTTTCTCATGAGTGTTCCTATTCTGTCATCGAAGGAATGATTTATTCAGTTCTGATATTGTGTAGGTACTAGGTATAATTTATTGTTCGTAAAAATTTATCGTAACATGTCTGGATTTATTTTGTAATAATCAGGATTATTTGATGATGAACGTGCCTTGCGTATCCTAACGCATAAAACACGTGAGGACTTTTCTATGGATATTTAATTTTTTGACGGGGTTTTTTTATCCATCTGGTAGTGGTAGTCGCACTATTCTACTTAAAGCCTGACAAGTTCCTATTTAGCCCTCGCTATGTTGCGGACTTGCGGATTTTCAGTAGAACTAATTTATTTTGATGGAAATGTTTTTTTTTTGACAACAGATGTTGGAAGTCATTGAATGTCACCGATGCTCCACCGATGTAAATAAAACGAAAATAATTCGAACAGATTCGAAAGCAGTTAGATGTCAAAGAGTGTCATTTTTACCTTTTTTTTACCTTTTTTATTAATGTCATTTTAGTCTACGGAACTAAAATTATAGACTACAGTATGAGTTGCTCCAAGTTACTGTAACCTAACCATAACTGACTATTATGACGCATATTTCTTAGTTTTTCTGCTAAATATACGTCAAAGTCGTCGGTTAAGGTTAAAGTTACTGTTAAAGTAAGTTGATGCACAGAGGCGTAGCTACCGCCGTATCTGCCGTATCAATTATACGGGGCCCCCGGGCTACGGGGGCCCCCGACGTGCGTAAGCAAAAATAAATGTGAGTAATCTTTACCCTTCATAAGGGCCCCCAAATATTTTTTTATACGGGGCCCCACCAAGGCACGCTACGCCCCTGTTGATGCAACTCACACTTAGGTAATAATTTTGTATTTGCAGCTGTGGGAGCGCGCGAAGCTGGAGCCGGCGGTGGCGCCGCCGTGCCGGCTGTCGTGGCTGGCGCTGGCGGCGTGGCCGGCGGCCGCCGTCGTCGGGCTGGCCGCGCAGGCCGCGCTCACCGCCTCCGGCATACACCACGAACAGAGTCAGTCTCAACACTACTACAATTTAGACTCGCTTGACCATTGATCATATTCGCACACAGAAAAAGTCTTCCCATAAATTACGACGGATTCCTTACGATATCATGCTTGCTAAACATTGCTGTATCCCGGCAGAATTCCGTTTTGGGTTTTATTTCAAAGGGCACTGAGACCATGCAAATGCAGTAGAGATGAGAGCGTTATGAAGTATGGAAGGTGTATCACTGAAAGATAGAATAAGGAATAGTGTGATAAAGGAACGTGCTGGCGTGAAAAAGGATATAGTGACTAGGATAGAAAAACGTATGCTTAGTTGGTTTGGTCACGTAGAGAGGATGGATGAAAGAAGATTAACTAAACAGATTTATATGGGAAGTGTGAATGGGTGCGTTGGGAAGGAAAGGCCTAGACGGACGGTTCCGTGATCAAATTGGGAACGTTTTGGAAAAAGGTCTGGTTAAGAATACCCGAAACCGACGAGCATGTTGAAGAGATTGATGAATGTGGATCAAGCGAAAGAATTATGTCAGGATCGTAGCAAGTGGAACAAAGTAGTCTCTGCCTACCCCTGTGAGAAAGAGGCGTGACGTTATGTAAAACTAAAAACAAAACTAAAGTCGTCACAATTTAAAAGGCCCGTTTTGACATTTGTCTTCCCGACGTAACTAGTGATGTCACCGTACGATTCGGTACTCGATACTCACGATAAATCGATTCAAGCTTGCATGAGTATTTGATCGATTTGAATATGTATTGTAACTTAATTTAAATTGATATTGTAGGTATTTTGAAATGTTACAATGTCACGAAAGGTCAATTTTCTTTCATTTCATATTTTTGTTACAAAAACATTCTCTCGATCACAAAAAAAAATCGAGAAAAAGTGAATCTTCAGTCAATCATTTTCTTCAGATGATGAAGACGAGCCATTCTATTGAAATGAGTGTTGCCATTGTTTACGGCTTTCAGCTCCAAGGTCATTATTTTCAGTAAAGATCACTACACAGCTGGTGAAATTCAGTAATTAATTGGTCTAAATAAAATAAATATAACCGGCCAAGTGCGAGTCGGCCTTAAAAAAAATATCTACATCGATTTATTTTTTCCTTAACCGATTATTAATAGTCTGTGGACAATATGAAAAAATCGTTATGTACAGCACTTAGCTGAGTGAGCGATACCCATCAATGAAAAATGCAATTACCTTCAGAACATTTCGATCGGTAAAAAATAAAGAACTTCATGGGCGTGAACTGTCAAAACGGGCCTTTTAAATTGTGACGACTTTAAATATATTCATTTTCGTACAAATCAAGGTAAAGATCACCAGATGAACATTATGTGCAATGATAAATCCATTAATCAAGTTAAAAATATAAATTTCCTTGGACTTGTAATTGATGAATACTGTGACTGGAAAGCACAGGTGGATACAGTTTGTAAGAGAGTTAATAAATTTGTGTTTGCTCTCAAAAAAATCAGACAAATAACATGCATAAGAACGGCTTTGCTTGTATATTATAGTTACGTATGTTCTGCACTTAGATATGGTGTTATACTGTGGGGAAACTCGGCAGATATACAAAGAGTTTTTCTGGTGCAAAAGAAGTGTATAAGAGCGATATGGGATATAAAACCAACTGACTCTTGCAAACCATTTTTTAAAAACTTTAAAATTCTTACATTACCGTGTCTGTATATTTATGAGGCATGTGTATTTGTGACCAACCATATGGAACTATTCATTAAAAAGAACAATGTCAATAAGCGCACCATAACCCACAAACCATTAGTACTGCCTTCAGCGAGACTGAGTATATTTTTAAAAAACTCTTACTATATGCTCAGCAAAATTTACAATGAGGTGCCAAAATCTATAACAGACTTAACTGGTAATCGGTTTCGCGCAAAACTTAAAGCATGGTTGCAAGAGAAATGTTTTTATTCTTTAACAGAGTTTTTTGAGGATTGTGAATAAGTTGTGGGGAGCTTTTATTTTTATTTTTATTCTTATAAAAAATGACAATGAGTGACATTATAAATATGTTTAATTAGTAAATCTAAAATTTTATAAATAATTAAATAGATTAAGAAATTTTTGTACGCCAGAAATGGCTGGATGGCTGTGCTGTATCGAATAATGTCTGTCACCTTTTGTATTTAACCCATTCAATGCAAATAATAGTACATTACTGCAGAGGCCGTGAAGTAAGGGATTGCAGGACGAGATTGGGGTACACGGCCGAGTCGTAGACGAGGCCGGATAAAGCGAGTCCTGCAATCCCTGTTTCCGGCCGAGGATTGTATAGTGCTTTTCTCAAGCAATGCGAGGAAATCAAGTAAAAATTGTTTAATTAGCCGCATTTTTAATTTTTGAAACATGCCATTTAAACAAACTATTGCTGGCGCCATGTTTAACCGCACACCCGCCCCGCGCCGCCGCACCGCGCCGAGCGCACCCGCCGACCGCGCCACATTACTTCTTGGCCTAGGCCGTAAATGTAAAACTTCTTGGCTTCATTTCGACCGTACCACATTACTTCTTGGCCAAGGCCGTAAATGTGAAACTTCTTGGCTTCATTTCGCGACATTAACGCGTACATTTCCGAGCATGCTTGAGAAAATGATTATTATGTATGTAAGACCATATGTATAATTCAAACTTCGGTTTTAGTCTGTGGAGCGCCCTAGGATCACAAGATAATGGTGTTAATGAGAATAAGTGTGTCACATGTATTATGTTACGCAGGTATAGGCGCCCAGAAGCGCCGCCTTAAGGCGCAGCAGTGTCGGCCGGTGACGCGCGAGCAGCGCGCGGAGATGAAGCAGCGCAAGTACCGGTACCTGTACCAAGTGCGTACAGCGCACGGAGACGTTATATCCCAGGTAACCACTCAACTTGATTATCATTATCACATTACACACAATAGAGCCTGTTTTCTGCGATTTCATCTGCGAATAATTCATTAGTTGCCGCGAGAACTATGCAATGTGTTTTAATTATGTATTATGACATGTGCTAAATTTCATCCAAATCCATCTAGAAATGATTACTAGAATACTAGAACTACTTATCGAGTTTGTCTTCGTGTCTGTAAATGGCCGGGAAACGATAGCAATGAGTCTGTTAATTTCAATGGTTGGTGTTCAATGCTCAAAAAATTGCCAGCACCTGCACTGTCAAAGAGTGTGCAAATAAGTGCTAGCGCAGTTGTCATATTGGAATTGGAAGAGATAAAATTGATGGTGGTTTAGAATGACGTCGCGGACACGTACGATGTCGAGGGCGGATAATGCGGATTGCATAGACAGCATTGACTTACGATAAACAACTAGACTCCCAATCACGCAATTCACAAAACTGTCGGAAGCAAAAGTCTGCACGACGCGTCTGTTGTGCAGAGTTTTGGTTCAGTCGTGTTTCGACCGCGCTTCCATAACAATGTACATGTCTCTTTCGCACCGTAATTTCAAACGCTTGAGAACAAGAGACAGACAGGTTTCCAGCGCGTGGCGTCGTGTTATTACTTCTCACGATCGTATGCAATTGACATTAAACATTACTGCCACGAAATAAGGTGTTAATTTGAACGAATATGTTAATGTTATCTGTGTAAGTTGATGTGTTGACACACACAATACATAGACAACACCGCTCGGACGTTTTTTGAGGCACTTTTGTTTGCGATTGGGAGTCTAGTTGTTTATCGTAAGTCAATGACGGACAGTGACTGCGACACGGGCTGTATAATTCGATTGCAGTCGTACGTGCAAGCGCTGCAGAAGAAGGCGCACTGCGGCAACTGGGGCGGCGGGGGCGGCGAGTGCAGCACACTCCAGAGCGACTCCACCCACCTGACCGTGCTGGCCGGCTCCGACCTCGCGCCGCCCACTGACTCCGAGGACGACCTCAACCAGATACGCCCCGCGCACTAACCGCCCACCCTTCAAGTTTTCTTCTGACCCTATGTGCACCACTGCTAGACAAAAGCCTCTTCAACTCTCCCGTCAGTCTCTAAAACGCGGTTAAATCATAGTGTGGCCACCGCCATGATTTGGCGTTACTTCGATGCTGCCATCGAATTTGAGTGGCGGCTTGAGCCTCCAGCTAAATACGCGAAAACAATTTGATATTGAAGGTCTGTACAGTCAACAGCAAAAGACACCGATGAATTAGAGACCCAAAATAATATAAACATTAAATGAAGTCAAATGTTACTGACTGAGTAAGTGATCACATTAATTTCGATCCTTGAAAATTAAGTGACATGTCATTCAAACAGTTCATTGTTGAGTGTTTCAAATTAAAGTGATTATCTATAAATTACGGGTTTATGGGACACCTCGGAGTGCAAGACAGATTTTCGCTTATAAATATCGGTTATATTCGTGAGACACCTCTCTTGTCCGCCAAAGTTCGAAATGAGGCCTTATTACATCAACTTGATTTTTGGTTGTATATTTTAATTAAATTCATTTTTTATCAAGCTTTTATTCAGACATTATCGAGCATTCGAAATGTTGTTTTTCTTTTGTTATTTACTTGACACATTCATAATTATGACATCTTGTATTTTATTTTGAAACATTGGTTTGTCACTTCGTTTCCGTCTCGGTGTTATTTATGATCACTTTCTTTTGACTAATTAAAACTTCATTTAAAACTGACACTTTGGTATGTCTTGTTATATCTGGCACGTCGTGCTAGAAGATGTTTTGAAAAGTTGATTTTGATCACTTACGTTTGACGTTGACTGTACAAGTTGAAAAGCGTCACGACCAAGTTGATTACTAAGGCTACCTAATTACAATGCAAACATTGATAGCTAGTTGCGTCTGTTCACTGATCAAGCTCGCCATAAAAATGATTATAGCAGTTCTCCATCATAACTTTGCAAGTGAGCGGATGCGAGGTATTACCGGCAAACGAGAGAAACGAGGCTGTGCGTAAACGGAAGAATAAACCGATAGGTATCGTACAGTGTTTTACCTCGCTAGCCAGTTGAAGTGATTGATTGATTATAGTGCTTGTTCCAAACTGTCTCATCTTCGCCTTCCATCAAGCGAGATTGAGGTCAAACGTAAGCCTATGTTATGTAAAAAAAAAAAAACTACTCTGAAGTTAGAAATTCGAAGTTCGGTCATGCCATTTCTCTCACACTAATAATAGTCTTTAATATGAAATTGAGAAACGGTATGATTCTAAATTCGAATTATGAGCTCTGTAGTTCATTCCTTGGCATTGGCAAAAAGTGAACATAGTGGTGAGATCAAAACTGTTAATTTAAATGGAATTGTACCCAGTATTATTATTAAACACTCATACTACATATTTAATAGTGGTTATTTATCACTAATTATCGCATATTTAAATGTGAATTAATTATTATTCTTCTTGCGACTTCACGAGTAAGTCTTGGGGTTCAAGATATTATTACACCTGATATATTTTCGATATGCTATTTTGGCTGACCTCACACTGCCATAATTGTAATAAAGGTACAAGCCTAATAAAGGTAAAACGCAATTTAGTCCAAGAAAGTTTGCCAAGTATTTCCTAGGTGTATACTAGGTGTAAGTTCTACAGTTAATTCTTGAACTCCATCGCTACATAGTATAAAACAAAGTCGCTTTCCGCTGTCTGTCTGTCCCTATGTATGCTTAGATTTTTAAAACTACGCAACGGATTTTGATGCGGTTTTTTTTAATAGATAAGAGAGTGATTCAAGAGGAAGGTTTATATTATATGTATAATACATGCATAATATACCGTGCAAAGCCGGGGCGGGTCGCTAGTATAATATATTGAGAACATGGCTGAGGTATGGGTGTGTTTGTTACTATTTCTGTAATTTTATATGTTTTAGTGAAGTGTCAAAAATTTCAACGTCATCGTTATATTTGGATGACTGTCATGAAGACGCTCTTTTTGTTAAGATTTACATTGGAACCATTTATGGGCAATCATTTTAATCTGAGACCTCGTCTGACGCACGGGCGCTTACGATCGAATTTAGCATCTCTTTCAAGCCTCACTCCTTACGATTAAATAGAAAGGAATGGTGAATGCGATTGTGGCTCCGAGTAGTCCGAGTGCGTTAGACAGTAAGGCATTTGAGCTCTTTTCACAGTGTCACCTAGATTCTATCGCGGTTTCGATTTTCTAACTGCATTTTCGATTTGCCATGCAAACTTGCGTGGTATACATAGAATGACCATTTCAATTTTAAGTTAACTACTACTACGCAAAATGACATATTACTAAATTGACCAATACGTGGAATGACCATTACAATTTCAATTTCGATACGCAGAATGACAAACGTTAGTTATCCAATACGCTTTAAGACTATTTAGGCGAACATATTTCTTTTACCTTGGGAACCTTTGCGATTCTCGTTACTTTCACAGCAAGAGCTCGTGTTGGCATTATGCGTATAGTATAAGGTCTTTTCATCCTATACTGTCTTATTTGGTAAACAAAATTCTAATCTCAAAACGTCTCATTTTTGATATTTTTTAACTATTTCATCGTAAATAAAGGAACTGGAGATAAAATACATATCAGCAAAATTATGTACAAAATATTGCCTCAGGTTTATTTGATAACATAATACACCTTATTCTTTACAAATATTTGTACATTGAGGTTAGAATTTTGTTTATCAAATAGGACAGTTAAGAATGAAAAGACCTTAGGGCAATTTGCGTTTGCGTGTGTGTCATTATGCGTATGTGTCATTTTAAATGTCTTTATGCGTGAAATTGAATAATTTTTAGCAAAATATTTAGAAATCCCACTTTTTTTTTGGCAAACACTGCTCTTGATTAGTACATTTTGATTGGGCAGATGAAAGCTTTTTTTTTAATAATGTGACATGTAAACGAACAGTCGCAATGAGCCTTTAAATTGTTACCATTGTAAAAATTGGTTCAAATGAAATTCCGCAACAAACATGGCCCATATGATAAAATTAAAGGTCAGGCTATAATTTTTCCGGTAAGTTTATGAATTTATAAAACAACACCGTTTTATATCTGATTTCATTATATTGATATCATTTTCATGGCCTAAATAGTATATTGCGTTCTTTTGAAACTCCTTTTTGTCGTGTGTTAGTCCTTTACCTCAAAAGCATAAATTTCTTGTAGCGATAGTCCCAAACAAATATCGCGGCGAAATGCGTCTAGGGTAAAAGTACTAAGTACACGAAAAATTAAATGCTAAAAAAAATATACTAATGTAAAAAACTACAAGAAAAATTGCATCAAATACAACATTCTATTGAAATTTTCTTTGTTTGAGGTGTAATGCGGTTCGGTGAATCGCTGCAAAAAATCTATGCTTTGGAGGTAAAAGACTAACAAATGATATTGTTTTGTTATATCAGCTTATGCAATTTATATTGCCCTACGTTACGTATTGATTTTCAAATCATTTTCTTATTACTACAACCTTGATGCTACCTAAATTAAGCACAAAGAAAGTTATCCCATAATTTACAACTAGGAGGCAACTTTCATTGAGTATGTTTGCGTATTTCTTTAAATCTATTCGTTGCATTAACTTTTTTTTTACCCTAGCTACACAATGCGAAGCGAAGTTGTGAACCAAGTGGGAGCTTATGTGCAATAAGTGCAAATCTTTGTGCTTTTGTGTTTCGTAATTTCGTTTTTTTGACAATCCCAGATATAGCGTACTAAGATGTAAGTGTTTTGCGTGTTTGTATTTGCAAGTCGCTCTTTGGAATTCGTAAACCTTTCTTAAAACAACTGAATTTATTGAACAGACGACAACTTCTTTCTTGCCAAAACCAATGTAATGGTAAAAATATGCTTTAACTGTCAATTTTGTAGGAAACTTTATGTCGTAGTGATTATTTCAAGCACACTGCGATCGGGATGTGATGAACGGGTAAACTCTTAAAAGAGTATAGATTAAGTAAAAGTGTAATTATATTTTTCAAAAATAAATAGTGAAACAAGATTTTCTAAGAAAATTGGCCGCTAATCACAAGTTTAGAAACGAGTTAGTTGTGTTTACTATATGAATAGGTATTGGTATTACAGATTAATATTTAGTTTAATGCAAAGCATTATACGAAATTCTAAACGTAGTTAAGTATTTATTCTTGTAGTAGACAGTATTGGGCTGGACGGCTGCTGGTCACTTGAGCACCGCGTAATGCATTTCCTCGTACTGGAACCAAACCGATGTTCTGATTCTGGCTAGAAATGATTTGAATTAATTGCAGTGCTGTAACGCCTGCAACTGGACAGTATTCAATTGATCAGGAGTATTACGCGCCGGAGACAAGACTATTCCGAAGGAATGTAATGTCAGTAAAAATATTAAAACATAGTATAGTCTATTTATTCATACTGGATACTAAATTGACCATAGAAAATGACAAATTGTGAAATAATGATACCAGCTTTTATTGTATAGTGGTGTACTCGGTACCATCGACAATGTTTGGGGTCTGGATACAAGAGGTTTGGTCATGTTATATTTTAAGAAAAAAATATGATTATCATAATCAAGCAAATTTAAAGGTTTATTAGTTTACTAGCTTTTGCCCGCGACTTCGTCCGCGTAGATTCATTTATTGACAAATAGCTTTTGCCCGTGGCTTTGCTCGCGTGTACCAGAAGTATTTCAATCCCGTTTTTCCCCGTTAGCGTAAGAATTTCGGGAAATGCTCTCTTAATGTTCCTCTACACTCTTCAAGCAACCTACATACCAAATTTCAGCTTTCTACAATCAGTAAAACGAAAAGCCCCTTTTTCCCGTTCCCGTGGGAATTTTGGGAAATTATCTCTTATAGCTTTTCTATACTCCCCAAGGAACCAACTTGCCAAATTTCAGCTTTCTACGACCAGTAAAACGAAAAATCCCGTTTTTTCCCGTTCCCGTGGGAAACGAAAAGCCCCTTTTTCCCGTTCCCGTGGGAATTTTGGGAAATTATCTCTTATAGCTTCTCTATACTCCCCAAGGAACCAACTTGCCAAATTTCAGCTTTCTACGACCAGTAAAACGAAAAATCCCGTTTTTTCCCGTTCCCGTGGGAATTTTTTATTAATATTCGAATTTTCTCGCCGTAAAAACCATCTTTGAACTTCAACGAACATTTAAAAAAAAGAAATGGCCAAATTGAGTTGTTGAGTTATGCACTTACCAACACATTTCGCGATTCATTTTTATATTATAGAAAGATTATACTAACTTAAGCTTATACATACAAAAATCTATAATAAATTTTATTTGTCGTTAACTTTCGATAGTGGTGGCACATCACTATTTTTGAATTTCAAAAACAGGCAACACAATTAATGTCAATTTAGTATCTAGTATGAATAAATAGACTTTAGCAGCAATTACCTTGTTAATAGTGATGACAAGTGTTTTATTTTTTTCTGTTGTTCATTTGTGGATTTAGTTTTGCTCACCACTAACATGCTATTTGTCTTGGCTTGAAGAGTTCGTAATTCAGCTTTGTCTCGGCTAGTAATATAAGTCACAGCTCTTTATCATGTTATATTTTATTTGTTGGCCAAAGTTTATTTAAGCTGTTATGTTGCTCGAAGCTCAAAATATGTTGTTTGTTTTTCGTATGGAAGGAAAAGGCTGTAAAAGTATTTATGAATATATCACTCAACTGTCAAGTAAACTCAAGCTATATCGAAAATGTAAGAAATATGTACATAATATATAATAATATATGATTGATTGTACTAGAGATAGTGATAGCTAGCGTTAGGGCAGGTATGTTGGCGTTAGACGTTAGACTATAAATAATTCTTATTTCTGAACTTTACACTTATCGCTCAATGTCTAGTCTTATTTTTAATATTGTTTCTACTGAAATCTTCAGCTAAAAGCTATACGTTTTGTATGATATACCTATCCGAATTAAGACACCACAATTATATGCACGCTTTAAACTCTTACGTAATTTCAGGTTTGACTGAACAGTGAAGTTATTTTCTAAAATGATACACTTATATTTTTATTCTTGTTTACTTTTTTGACTACGTTAATGTATATCTAGTTGGTATCTTCTTGATTTGACATAATATTACTATTTTTAGTGTTTGTAACAAATGCAAAATGATAAATATAAGAATGGACTTATTGAAATGGGACATGTGGGATCGAATCATTCACTGGCAAAAGATTGACGTGAAAGTTAGTTTTGCTATCTCAATTTTTTCGTCTTTACTAATCTTTTATTCTTTACAAAGTACGGAAAAAAGACAAATATGATAAATCCATCATCTCTCAACTTGATCTCAAATATTTTATTGTTATTTTGTATTTCATTTAACGAAATTTAATCAATTAAAATACTGACGTCCAATCGAGATGACGAAAATAATTCTTTGACGATCATAGAATCGTAACTTGATATCAGAATGAGTACAGTTAAGGTCATAAAGAAGAAATTGACATAGGTAATTTAGTAAAAGGCCTTGAGTAGGTACTGTGCAATACGAGTAAATTACCATGGCAAGATTGGCGGCACTGTAGTTTCAGGGGAATAAAATAAAGATTGTTTCTCAATTCTTAAAGTTCTGTAGCTTTATATACAAATGTTGGTCAGCTTATTATTCTTTCTTTATGTAGTTTTTCTGTGATTCATTATACATATTTTATTGATGTTATGTGTTTTATGTTATTGTAAATGACATTCCTTTTGATATTTATAATTTGTTTTATTTAATTCATTTTATTTCGGCGTCTTCTACATATATAAGACAATAAAAACACCCACAGTATTAAACATTATATCCTATCCTATTGTACTCTACTTGTTCTGCCCTTAGTATACTTGCATCTAACGTAATTATAAATATCTAAACTAAAACCATTCCACAGCAACGCCCGTTTTTTCTTGTATGTACGGTCGACCAAAGAAGTGGTCTACCACTTTTCATCCAACATCCTATCAAACAAAAATGACGCTAAAGTCGAACTTTCAAGTTGACAGCCTGTCTTATCGACATTATACATATATTGTGACGTGCAAAGGATTTTTAACATTAGGGTGGTAGACCACATATTTGGCTGATGGTACAGTCGATTCGCAACACTAAGTAACCGTCACCTTGGGATTAAGTTTTTGGTATTGGTGTATGTAGATACTACATACTCCTGCTACACATAGTTTAGCTTAGAAAGTTTCACATTTGGGACATTTATTTAAACCGGTTCGCTTGAAGGTATCCTCGTACTTACGAACTTGTGATTGTGAACGTGTACACGTAGTTATACCAAACAGCCCTTTTGTCCCGGGAATGGTAAATAATTATAGTATAATACTTGAATGAATTTGATGAGGAAATCGAGCTATCTGATATAATTATAGCAGGCAACATAAGCTTAAGCAAATGATTTCCCCTTTCCACACCTATACACCCACAATCGTGCTAAACGTGGCCTTTAGGACTTGTTACTTTAGGCTCTGTCTACCCCGTAAAGGATGCTGACGTGATTTATGTATCTATGTATGTATGAACCGGCGAGGATTTTTTAAATAAAGTTCATTACTCGGTTAAATCTTTTCAACGCTTTACTTTGGCTTTACTAAGCAAGGTTCTTTTGGTATCTATTTTATCTTCAGATCCGTATGGCTGGTACTAGTAGATACATTTTTCAAATAATTTAAGGGATTGTATTGTAATAAAGTTATTTGTTCATACTTTATCACTATTAATGACGATAAGATATTTTTATAATACGGAAATTAAAGTTAAGTAGCTATAGCTATAAATATGGCGCTCAAGTAGATCCCTACTCGTTGAGAGCTCATTAATAGGATGGTTCATACAGATGTCGCAATAGTATCGGCTAGACTGATTTTAAATGGAAAAAGGATTATGACGACCGTTGACATGATAAGACTAGTTCAAAAGCTTTGCCATAAAAGTTTACATTTAAATGTATAAAGTTGACTTTTTCTAGATACCTATTATTTTGGACTTGTATTTTAGTATCGCCACAAACACCGGAGTTAGCTGCACTGACTTCTACATCACTGCCATAGTCTTAGAAGAATTCAAGTCGAGAATTAAAAAGTCAAACATATACATACTCGTAGGGAACTATAGCCCAAGCCATCTCATTCTGAGAGGAGGCCTGTGCCCAGCGTGACGTATTAAAGCTAGATGAGGTAACAGCACATATGTACACTCTTTATTTCATCAATGGCGGGCCGCAAGTCGTGATTTGGCTGTCATCGTGTTTGTAGTCATTGCCCTTTGCAGACTAGATTTTCGCCGTTAATATGAAAATATTTGAGTAGATGCCTACTCGTAGTACTAATACTTATTAAATATAAAACGTGTAATCAACACGATGACGGCCATAACGTGAAGATGTCCAATGCCATTGGTGTAACATAGAAGTACGTACAAGGAGCGTTGAGGATTAGGTAACTACTACTTAACTTACTACTACGAGTACAAGTCAAATTCCGATGATTTACATTACATACACCGATATGTGATATTTTGGACTGTCAAGTTCGGCAAGGCACGCACGATTACATGTAATGAGCGTTTTTCTTACTCAGAATCGTTTACTGTGTCCCAGACTTTTACTATGGAATTTTATTTTCACCTCACTTGCTCGAAAGGGCTGTCTTTCGCCTTCAAAATCTGCGTGGAAAAACGCTTTTTCCCCTCTAGCGTGGAAAAGGTTTTTGAAATTCGAACGTGGCGCTGACCACCATTGTCCACCTACTCATATACTTAGAAATTAGGACTTTGAGCTTCGTATGTTGTCGGCCCGCTTACACGAATAGTAGGGTAGACCGGGGGCAATAGTACCACGGGTCAATAGTAACATCGTCGATATTTCTAACCCTATAACATTCTAAGCATTACTGTGTACGTGCGTACGTGCGTTGAGTGTGTCCCGACCTGCCCACCAGTCGGCGGCGCAGTATCGTGCAGAACGAACATGCTAGACACCTATTTTTGTTTTCGCACAACCAAAGTAAATAATTCCGTTGATTGTTTTGGCTTATAGTTTCCCCAATATAGCTGTTAGTCTAATATTTTTACTCAATTATGCTGCTACGGTTATCAATGCTTGAATCAAGTAATGGTTTGGTTATCAGGTAATAAGAACGGCTGAGATATTTGAATGTAAGTAATTTGAAATGCTTTGAGGGCAATAGTACCAGCACAGTCGGGGTCAAATGTAACGTTACATTTGACCCCGTGGTACAAATGACCCTAAATAATATTTTTATATTATCAAATTTAACTGACGTTTTAAGGTGAATTTAATGTTATATACCTAACTATCTAAAATTGGTTGAGCCATTGATTAGTTACTTCCATTTCTACATTTTTATCGTATATTATGAGCCGCTTTTGAAGTTGCTATAGTATTGTGATTTTACACTGTAAAGTATTTTTAAATTCGAGGAATGGGGTCCATTGTACCAGGGGTCAATTGTAACTGTATGCAATTTTGCGATACTAGTTTTGTACTGAATTTTATTGGTTTACGTAGTTTTACAGGCCAGAAAATTATGCCTAGAAAATTTAGAAGCCGTGTTAGTTCATAAAAACGATTAATTTAATTGTAGAAACTGAGATAACTTGAATATAAATTAATTAAACTTGAGTAATTATATTTTTATTGAAAATGTGAATCCTCATTGCTGATACTGGTACAACTGATCAGACTGATTAAGTTCAAGAAATAAATATTGAAATTGTTAAGATTTTGTTATAAATGTATGTTTTAGTCACTTCGGAAATTGTGGTACAAATGACCCGTAGTAGGGGTCAATAGTAGCAGTGGGAATCACTGAACAAAAACTCGATTATACGCTAAACTGCTATGGTCTAGTAAAAAATAATACCAAAAACGTATAAACAATGAACCTGGCATGTCATACGTTGATGTAGTTTTTCTTAGAAATGTTCAGTTTCTGTGCTATGCGCCGTTATTTGCAAAGTGTTACTATTGCCCCCGGTCTACCCTACTTAATTGGTGAATGAGACGGACGGAATAATACGAAATTCAAATGTAGATCTTTTTAATAAGACCCCCTAAATGTTTCATTTGATTTAAAAAACATAATCACATTCAGAAACGCGATCCGTTATCTATTGTTTGTTTCGTGAACATTAAACTATTTTAGGTCAAAGATAATAAATAAAAATTTAATTTCGACGAATTATTAATTTTTATCTACAAAGTGACTATAATTTGCATTGTTAAGACATTGATTAATTAGTTTATTATAATTTAAATATGTATTAGGCTGTTTAGCAGTGTATTGCTAGTGCTTTCGTAGCGCGCGTATAAAGTAAATAGCGCGCACGCGCGAGTGCTGCGCGCGGATTGGCGCGGACAAATCGCCATCTTTCACAGATGTTTTGTTGATTCAAAGACTTTGTTATTACTTTAAAAATTACGAGTTCAAGTAATAAAGAAAAACTAAATGTAGTGTTCGTCGACGGAAATACTATAAAATATGCTCGGACAGTTATGTCAGTAAATCAAAGGTGTTAATATTTTACCAAATAGGTAACAAAGTAAAGTTCTGAAGCAGTTCCAGTTAAACAATGTAGGGTGGTAGCAAAGGTAAACTAAAGTTCTTTTATAAACTAAAATTCTGTATAATACTCAGTTTTGTATGTATAGTATGTATTGTAAGGTAAATATTTATGTATGTATAAAAGTGAAATACCTAACTAATTACTATTTTATTTATTTTTCTTTTTCTTCCATCCACCATTTTTCTCGCTGTATTGAGGTGAAAAATTGTGTGTTTCGCTCGGCAGCAAAGTTGTTTAGAATCTCGTGCCTTGAAACCGTCGCGACGCTCAGGATTCTTCTTTTGAACCTCTCGCTTCGCTCGCGGTTCAATCATAGAATCCTTCGCTTGCTCCGGTTTCAATTCAGGCACTCGCGCCAAACAAACACTTTGCAGCCTTGCATAACAAATAACTATTTCCTGTTCGTGACGTCCCATACATAAAACAAAAACGGCGAACAAAAAAGTTACGAACTGGAATGGAAGTTTCGGAACAACGTTTCCTTGTATGAGAATCGATAGGGTTAACGATTCTGAGTAAGAAGCACCCAAAGTAGTACAATTCTGGAAAAAAAATTCTTTTTTTTAAACGCTCAAATACGATCAAAAAGGTTTATTTGATTCACATTCCACTGTAACGCATGTAAGTATATCTACTATTTTATTCACTCTTTATTGAGATTTTAAGATTCTGGGGCGATGTGATATGATTGAGGAATGATAATATAGAAATAAGCCGACGTGGAGTTAGTACTCTTACTTATAGATAGAAGGGCTGTGAGTGGTCCTTTCTTGCCATTACTGTAATCTACGGACATTATTTTAATAAATAATTTGTCGTCGTAATTTCTGCGTTTTTTTTAAGTCGCAGTCTTTCACTATCTTGCGATCTAGCCGTCTTACCTGAACTGTAGAAGGATATGCCGTAATGCCAATTCGCTGGCCCAATATTACAGAGATAATAATAATAAGCTTTAAAATTGGCATATCCATAATTCGCAGGTTAAAGCTCTGAAAATGTTGAAGAGTAGCTAAGGAAAATATCTGTTGAATATTTGAATATCAAGAATCTATATTAGCATTAATTAGCAAGTCACTTTTTCCCCTGTCGCACAACCCATTCATAACTGACATCTCCTACCTAACTACTTATAAACTTAACTCCCTGCCAAATTTCACGTCAGTGGTACAAAAAAGCCAAGGACATTTTTACAAATTTGCGATAACCCTAAAACCATTATTTCCGAATTTCAGGTCCCTAGTAAGTACCTACAAACAAATAAAGTACCTACTTTCATACAAACTTGCAAGTTAAACCACCTAAATCTAACCCTGTCCTAAAATCCATTCCTAGCTAACGTCTACTACCTATAAGCTACCTTGCTGCCAAATTGCATAATTATTGGTCGAGATTTCGTGATTAGTTGCGAAAACCCTTAAACCACCTTAATCTGGCCCTGTGGCAAAATTATTCCTGCGAACCCCTTTTAATGGGGTTGCAGGGCCCCGATTTTTGAAAGCACATCACTCGAAAGTGGTATAAATCTGTTTATATCTTCAAAATTACGGCTCTAATCAAATTTTTGACTAGTCCACATGATTAATGAGAGCCGTAAGTATTTTCTAAGCTACTCGCATTTCAAATTCAGCACAATTTTTCACTACTTTCGAGTGGTATTTTCACACATGTGCTTTCAAAAATCGGGTCCCAGGCTTGCATTAAAAGTAGGAAAGGTTAGAAAAAGTTTATCTTCAATGCATATTGTTATAACCTTGCCAGGTGACTTGCCAGGTCACACTTTAAATCCAAGGTGTAGGGTTAGTAAAGCCAATGTTAAGGGGCTGGGCTTTTTCTTGGATCTCATAACTTTTTACAGCGAAAGCGTTAATAGCTGTGGTGGGATAAATATGTATATTGGCAATACATGATAAAAGATATTCGTTAGTACCTTTTTAGAAAGAATGCATAGTATTTTCGGGGAAGCGATAAACTAATTAGAGATGGTGCGTATTTACGTTACCAGGTTTTGATACCAGGTATTTCCTTGCAAGTATACCAACCAGGTACCGACCCGATATACTTGCAAGACGTGAAAGTATTTTTCCATTTAAGTATACTGTCCCTTCAAAGTAAGTACTACTTCATACACATAAGGTTCAGATTGCGCTTATACGTGAAATAAAATACTTTGAAAGTATTTTACGTCTTGATTGAAATATTTTGAATCTTATCTGTATGAAAACAAGGTTTAAACTTGCAAGGAAGCAAGTATTCGACTTGTTACGTTGGACAGAAAATACTTTGAAAGTATTCTGATACCTGGTTTCTGCACCTGGTATGAGAAGGTGGACGTACTTTGAAGCCCTGGTACGCGATTTAGCAAGTATAACCCATCCCTAAAACTAATTCTGCACAGACTTAGTCTCGGGACTGCCTAATAGTCAAACAAGAAAAAATAACCCGTATTTTGATGGCTTACCTTGTATACCTACCTGTTAAACGGTCTACTCATATAAACTAAATAAGTAGGAAAATAAGAATAGGACATAAAATTTCGCGTTATGCCTTCGCCGCAGTTAACTAATAAATTAAACATAATTATTCTTAAACAATTTTATTAATATTAAACAGCACTTTGGTTTAATTTTAGTTCGCTAAATGTACATTTAAATTATTGATTTTAATAACATATTGTACCTATAGCTACGCATAATTTTTATTTAACTATGAAATTTATGAACCCAAATCGGATTAAGATTTTTTTATTATAAAAGATTGAGGCTCTTGGTGAAAAATAATCGAATAATTTTTCTTTTAACTTTTTTCTTAGAACAGAAATATTAAGACTTTAAACGTGAATAAAATTATAATAACGAGCTGATTTAAATTAAATTTACATGGGACCAATCTGGAATTAAGGATATCAAATCCTTTCAAATAAAAAAATAATAATTCCAAACAGAGTTCTGAGGTAATAAGAAAAACAACCGAATTCAACCAACGCCAACGCTGACGTTCATTTAAAGATATAAATATTTGATTAATGGAGGATTTATGCGATAGAGTACATGTTGATTTATTATATGACGAAACGTGGACGAAACATTCATGCACGTGACAATAAACCTCCTTTGTCGGAAGTTGGTTGAAAATAGTGTAGTTCATTCTTTTAGTACACGTTTTTCTGTAAATTTTTAATTTAGGAATAATATATACGAAAAATATTTATATACAAAATCTACGCTTATAGTGTACATACAAGTATCTGTAATGTGCAGATATCAATAAATATCAGGCGTTTAATCTTTTTATCGCTATTGTTTGAAATTGAAACACCAGTATCCAGCTGATTTCGCAGACAGTCCTATAATCAAACTACATGATCGAATAATAATTAGGTATGTTGAACTTTGCTTCTTTGGATTTTAAATTATTGTAGTTTGCTAGTTTCCCAGTGTAAGAAAGTTGGTAATAGTAATAGCGAGCGTTCTCTTGCTCTACTCACTGTATAACATATGCATGCATATGCATGCACCAAAATTGTGTCAAGAATTTGACGATTTTAAATTTGATGTATCTAACGTAAATAAATAAGACAAAATGATTGCCAGGGGGTTAATAAACTAAAGTGTGTCGTCTGCTTACATTAGGTAATACAAATGTCATTTAAATGTTCCTGCAGATGGCGCACTCAGCAATTAAATAAGTGGATGTGTCGCATCGCGTGTTCATATACAGGTAGTGATTTCTTCCACGTAGGAGGCGGGGAAAATGCCGTGGCTACCATTGAGGTGGCCAGACCACCAGTCGTTGTCTTGCTTTGTCTCGATGGTGATTATGTCGCCTGCGGGAAAAAAAGGCATTATGTGTACGACAAACAACTCAATGGACATCCCACGTGTGTCCCCAAGTTGCGTTAGGGTACAAGCTATGGAACCGAACTTCCGTTTGGACCCTGTGGGCACGCAGGAACAGTCCAAAACAATACAAACGTCATTCGCAAACAATCTCGCTCTGCGATTTAAATATAATGTACAAATATTGCCAATGCGTAGTTAGGTACTTAATTATTGGCTGCCACGCAAACCACGCATGTTTACGCCACTGAAATGAAAATAAGTAGTCGGTATGTAGGGTACAAACTAGAGCTGCTACTTAGCAGCACGATGCCAGCCAAGACTAAAATAGGAGTTCTTATTATGTAAATATGGGTAAGCGTTGATTTACCTGGTGATAAGGTCAATTCGTCGTTTAGTCTGGCCTCGTAGTTGTACAGCGCGCGACATTTTCCGATGGACTTCGTTTGAATGACCCCGTCGTCATTATCATGCTTAAGCATTTCTGTGAGGTCCGACGAACTGTCGCTTTGTGACGAAAATTCATCTGTTGACAAAAACACGAATGTAAGAACGAGAGTTTAGAGAAGTAAATTTTTCATTATTTTATTCTTTGGTGACTTTAAGTAGGTAGGTACTTCGTAATATGTTTGAAATTGATCACTGATTAGATAAATAGGTAGTTATCGTAGAGGTTTCCTGTTCTAATTTGTAGCCTTACCGAAGTCGCTATCATGTTGGTTGGACAGGCCATCTCCGGCGCCCCGCTCACTCCAGTCGAGGGGGCTTTCGGGCGGAGGCGCGTCGGGCGTAGGCGGCGCCGGCGCGGGCGGCGGCAGCTCCGCGCACACCGGAGTCACCGGTGCGCTCTTACTCTCCGTATTCCTCCTGAACGACAGGTGCTCTATTCGCAGCTTACTCGAAGCTCTACTCATTATAGAGTCCCGCCTTTCCCTCTCTTCGCCACCGTTTAGGCTTTTTGTTAGAGCTGTATAGTTTGGTTGTAGATTTTTATTAACTTCGTTTTGATAGTCTTCTTGTAGCCATGGGGGCACCTAAGATATATAATTGCAATTAATTTTAACGTCAACTGGGGTTTTAATTAAAGTACAAAATAATACTGACTTTCAAAACACTCTGTTGTAATCCTTGTTTGTCTCTTATGACTTTGATATGTGCGGCGAGCGGATGTTCGACAGGTGCTCGACTATCCAGCTCGTTTAATGTCGAAGTTATTTTGTATCTTACGGCTTCCAAATACGTCAACATAGATTTCATCTAAAACCAGAGAATGAATTTAGGGAAACTGGAAGGTTAAGGTAACCCACTTTTTTAAAATACGTCGTTAAAGTTAGTTCATTACGTGATAAAGTTTGTCAGCGACGTTTTGCTGCGAGTCATCATTGCCAAACGTGGGGGTCTGTTTCATCGCCATCGCGAGTTTTTCCAAGCCCTGTTTAGATTTGCGTTCGCGATCAATGTCCTGTTTCACTAGTTGTAGTATTTTGAGCAGGGCCTGAAAAAAATATTCAATTTTTTTAAAGGTTTTGTACTCTGTTAAGAAAAAATAAATTATAAAAATGATAGGTACTAATTGATGCAGCGCGTACGGTACCTGTTTCCGGCGCTCCTTGTTCATGGCGAGCGTGGTGTGTTCGCAGTAGAAGTCTGGCAGCAGCTGCTCCGTGGCGCCGACCGGAGCGGTGCGCACGCGCCGCACTACGCGCATGTCCATGCTCGCGTCTGCGTGGTTTACGGGATGAATTAGCTTGTTAGATATCTGGAAATAAAAAATAATGTTGGTTCTGGTTAGGTAGGTATATACTCTTAGGAACTGTGTATACTTTGTGAACTGAGTAATGCGTGAGTTAGTAGAAAACCCTGTAGGTATATTTGTAGGTGCAGTACCTATTTTAGGGCAATAATATTGAAAAGAACAAAGAAATCGAAGATACCCCACGCGGAGCTCTTATTTCTGCGTGCTTTTGGCCCTTCGGGCCGATGAAAACTTAACATAGCCTAAACCTACCAATGTTTCTTGGTACACAAAAATGGAATGTATCTACATAGGTATGCATCTAGTCTTATATGTGACACGAGTACTTCAAATATAATTCAGGTCATTTGCGTATCTGGTCTATTGCCTATACGGTACTTCACGAATGTAATGGTCATGTGCGTATAATGTAATTTGCCTTTTATGGCAGTATGCGTCGAAATGTCTTAATGCTCGGTGTGAAAAGTTGTATGAGCCACTCGGGAGCAAAACTATTTTCATCTTGGGCGTTAACACTTGAATCCCTTAATACGCTTAGGATTCTACTTCAGTATCCTTCGCTACAATCTGGATCCAATGTTGTACCGCCTTCGCCGTAAATAGATCATTTTGCTCCCTTGTGACATAAATAACTATTGTTTACCTCCGCCAACTGTGGAGGTACAGCAGCAGTTAGTCTGAGGTAGCAGTCAGCCGCAATCTTCAGCTGCGCCAGCCTCTCTTCCTCCAGAGATTCCAGCATGCCGGAGCCTTTCATGACGCTCGACTCCCATTCCAGCCTAAAAATATCCCAATTTTCTAATCGACTTGAATTTAGTTGAAACCAAAGTTTCATGTACAACTTTTGTTTATTTTATTCCGTCGGTCGAATTAACTTGAAATTTGGAATAGGTACAACGCAACACCTATAGGCATCGTCCTAATAAAACGCGAATGCGCGATCATCGCGCGAGTAAGCGATGCGACCATCGCGTGTTCGCGCGATTGCAAAAACTGGGTGTACTAATACAATAGAACGCAAAATGACCATCGCGCGAATTGATTGAATTGCGCGATCACGTCGTGCGATTGTCAGTTAGGTTAGGACACCTATTCGAGTTCAATATGTTTGATCGCGCGTTCACGTACGAGTAAAATTCGCGCGAACCTACGATGATCGTCCATTCGCGTTCTATTGGGATCGTAGAAAGATTAGTACGACGCCATAGTATTAGAATGATATGAATAATGATAACGCAAGATCAGTCAAAAAGATTCAACAAAAAAAGTTTTTTGTTAACAAAAAGTTTTTCTTTATTTAATTTATCTAGCGAGTGCACACTGACCGGAAATTAGATTACGATTTCTACAGTTTGATGCGCGTCTGAACTAGCGTAAGAATACCTCAATAAATGATGTGCAAGATATGTATTTTGAAACTAATATTGTCATTACCTGGCCCTCTCAGCATGTACGCAAACATTATAATATTCCACTTCAGTCTTTTTAACGGCATCTTCCGTCTTCCTCTTCTTGACTAGGAGTTTGGCTGCGTCTCTCTCGCTCGCGGCGCCGGGCACGCGATCTACGCGCGCGGCACTCAGGATAGAGTGCGCGTGAGGGATATGCCCTACGCTCGAACTGCGTGGCATTCGGCTGTGGACAATACGTGAGCTGGTTGTGCCATCCAAGTTCTAAATAGCTTATTGGGTTATTTGCTGAATGTAATATATAAATTAAATTACAGACGTGTAGGTATTTTATTTTGTCAAAGTAGGTATTTAACATTTTCAGTTAGGTACAACAGTATAAGTAGCCGTTACAGCCGCTACTACCTTTTAACCATTTGCGCACCTTTTAGCGCTATCAATGTGCGTTGCAAATATTTTCGTTGTTTTATTTATCTGTTAATAAATGAGTGTGGTTTTAACCATTGTCATTAGTTTCGTATAACAGATAAAGTAAATGTAGAGCTCTTCAAAACGTTCGCATTGCATTGTTAATTCTATTCGCTGGTATTGTCGCATTGCAAATTGTACTTAATTAATTAATAAGCTAAGGATCCTTCAACTAGACGATAAGACATTCAATCGAGTGTATTTCTTAAAATTATTTTTATGATGTCGTATCGTCAAGTGCATTGCAATATAGGCACACCTAATATCTAGAGTAGCATCTTGTAGTTTCTCGTTTTCCCTCGCCGCTGCGTGTGAATTCTTTTTAGACTTAGCTTCATTCGTCCGCCACTCAGTGAGAGATCGCAACGTCTTATCCACGTTACCCTCGATCTGAAACCATAAATATAGCTATTGGACTACTCGATTTAGCTTGGGAGCTATAAAGCTCCACATGACGTGTCCCGTGTTCCATTTACCTTCTTTCTAAGTTTCAGTTGATTATCGATTACATTCTTCATCGGTTTCACTAGCTCTTCCGTCAGGGCGTGAGAATATGTTCTGAAACATTTTAAAGACTCGTGGTTTAGGTAGGTTATTAAAATATGTGTAGATACCTACCAAGTACCATTGGATTTATCAAAATTAACCTTTAACAACATACTCGTACCTATCAACAAGAACCACGGTGGGCATCATCGTGAATGACACATACAAATTTTGTTCTTCATTGGCTAAAATTCCTATTAGGTACTTACACGGATACACTGTAGATACAAAGTAGATATTAACTGAGAAATTGATAAGAGTCGAAGTGTATAGAAGTTAAATAAGTAGGTAGGTATTTCGTGTCATAGTTAAGTATAGTGAATAGATGAGTCACGTCTATTGTCGTTGTTAAACAAAAAGTTGTGTGTAGCATGCATATAACCTGTGAATATCTGCTCGTTTCTCCATTTCCAACGCAACATGTTTCCACGCCTCTGCGCAAGAGCCGATGCTCTCTTTGCATGCTTTGCTCAACTTTGTACCCAGTTTTGCTAAGCATTTTGAGTAGTAATTTTCTGCCTCTACCCTGTAATGACAAAATACACTTTAGAATGCTTACATTATGACTTTTTAGAAACGTTACAATTACGTAAGTATGTTTTTATTTGTTTAGCGGTTGTAAATGTTACTGTGTGTAGTATAAAACGATAAAATTACCGCAGCCAATGGGAAAATACAAATGGATTAGAATGGGTGTTATATTTATGGCTGTTGCCTATCGCGTCGTGGCCCACTTGGCGGCACCTCGCGACGTTCTATTTTTGATTTTGTGGCCATTGCTACGTCCTTAATTTTAAACTGTAGGTGTATATAAATATTTAGTAGTTATACTCGTAAGTTATGTTATTGTTGACAATTGTTTTGTTTGAACATAAACACAACAGCTTAGCATATACATATATGCATACGAAATTTTTTGCATATCTTACGCTTGCTGAGTCGGAAATAAGTTTAGTTTTAGTAAAGGATTTTTTTTTTTATTATTATTTTTTTTTTTTTATGTGAATAGGAAGTCAAACGAGCAAGTGGGCAGAAATGTGTGGACTCCAGATTAAGAACCAAAAACAATTTATAATACTTCTACGATCTACGAGATAGGAACAAAGAGAAAATATCACTGTTGAACTCGAGCTGTTTTATGGTAATAATAATAACTTTTCCCCACAAACATTTGGAACTTTCCGCCATTATAAAAGATTTTGCCTTTAAAGAATTTCTTACTTCGGGATATTTCACGAGTCGTCTTTGGGCGATCAAGTGATTTGGGTGAGATACCCGCGTCCTCCTTTGTTATTATTTTGATTACGTGCAATTGGATGTGTTTACATTTTTAAAAGTTTTTCTAACAATAGTCCAATTCTTCTAACATAGCGTTTAGCGGCGTCAATGATGCTGCGCTCGATCACTTCTTCGAATTCCTTCAGCGAATACATTAAAAGAAACAATAAGGTATTGTTTCATTGCTGTGTTTCTACAGAGCGTTAACTTTCCTCTAAGAATATTGATAAGATTACCTATCAGTCAACTTGGGACTTGCTTCAATTATGAAAACAGTTACCTATGGATCTTTAAAAATGTTTGCATTTTGTTTTACGGTGCTACCTAGGTACTTTAGACCGAAAAAAAAGTTAATACGGAGTTCTGCTGAGGCCAATTTAAGCTGTCTTGTTCCTACTTTAAGCTACAGCTACACCTTGCGTGTGCGTGTCTTGATATTTTTTTTGGCAAATTTTGGTGGCGCTTGTGTGCGGAATGTACATCGGCCTTATACATCGCCGTTCGTAGAACTCTGTCTTGACTTTTTATTTCGTATGAGCTAAGTAGGTAGGTACCTACTTAATCTTAATAATCGCCAAGATTGCAGTATTATACCTTATGAACGAATAACGTTTGCTTATTACCAGATTCGTTTAACAAATAATTTAACCGTCTGTTAAGGATTATCAGGGCCGGATTTGAAAGTTGAAGTGCCCTTCGGATAAGAAAAAGTTAAGGTTTTAGTATGTAAAAATTTAAAATACGTCACAAGGTTTTGTCCTTAATGATTTTGAAACGGGGCTTAGCTGCGTAATATTCTATTTTCTGCCCTAGTATAGGTATAGCTTCTACTAACTCCATGCATTGTTTTTGAGTGAGTTTGAGCTATACTTACTTAATGCGAGTTTCACATGACCATCTGTATCGAGTAGTTTAAAAAAGGTGACCTAATTTACGACTTAATGAGTATGAATACATATGGTAAAATATATTATGTACTATGTGAATATGTAGTGACAAAAGAGAGTTCATACCTTTCTTGTAATATCGCAGCTAGTTCTTTGCTGAAATCACTGCCCTGTTTCACGTACAGGCGAAGCTCGTCAAAGCCGTTCAGTGCCTGAAACAAATTCCGAAGATAGTGTTAGAATGCTAGATTCAAATAAGTTTAAGTAGATTTAAGGTTTAAGTTTGGCAGTTCTAAGTAAGTATAGCACATTTTAAATTTATTAAACTGAGCTTAAAATTAATACCAGTTTTTTAAGTGGACATTAATGTTACAACAACCGAAATTAACAGGCCACTATTTCTTTTATATCAATGTCAGGTATTTTTAATAAAATAACAATAAAAAAGTGAAAACCGCAGACAAAATATGAAAAATAAACTACGCTACTTTCCTCGCTCATTCAGGAAATAATTATCGGCTTACTCATATTGTTAATAGTAGGTAGGTCAGTGCATTATATGTATCTATGTGAAATTAATAAGTTAGCCTCGAATATTTTTTGCTCCTCTCAGTTTATCATTAGGTATCATTAACATACGGAACATGAAAAAGCGGAATTGTAACGGAAGTGCGTCTACTTAATACTCCTTATAAAGTAGACTAGCGTTGCTGCAACATTGCCCGCGTAGGTACACGGTTTATTTAGGAATCGCTAGCAACGTTATGGTTTCATAAACATTATTAGGGATTCAACCCCGTTTCACCCTAATTTAATTCACTTAGTAGGTAGGTACCTATCTGCACTCCGCAGTTAGTTTTCAGTCGGTCACGGAACTGTTGAATACCGAGATAGATATACCTATATAGGCAAACAATTTATTACGTTGTTACTACGTATATTACATACTTACATACAAGTTGGGTAAATTGTTGTGTTTGGATTGGAAAGTGTGTAGTTATCTACGCTGCCATGGGTAGTATATTATGTAAGGTAATAAAAGGTGTATATATTTTCCATTCGGTAACAAGTTACAAAATGCTACAGGGGAATTAGCACCGATTTAATAATAATTAAGGGGAATTATACCCAATTTCGCGAACTGCTTCCGTTAAGCAATAGTTAGTTCAGTTTCCTGTGGCCTTCCATCCTTGTATCTTTCTTACTAACTTGTTTGTGTTTATCCCACTCATTCTCGTCTTCGTTTGTGTGTGTAACTGATTAGTCGTTAACAACATTAATTAAGCGAACCAAGTGAATAATTAATTCGGTGCGTCAGCTAGACTAATTTTCCGCACCTGCTATCTATTCCGAAAAAATATGGATAGAACTGTATTTAGAGCATATTTAACAATGCAACTTCCTCGTCGCAAGTGTTTCTAATCATCAGGCCCTCATCACCTTAGAATCAGATAATATAATATTGCATCTATTTAGTAAGAACGGTCAACAGCAGGTAATCAACATTAAGCGGATTTAGGTACATACGAGTAGCAACTTAACTCCTATTGCGGGTTGGACTAGCCGCTAGAGATTATATTGTTAGTTAATCTGTCTATGAATTAGGTAAGTATCTACGTACTTACCTATGTGTCAGTTTCTCTGTATCCCTACCTACTTTCCAAATGGCTGTCAATTTTTTCCAATTGAGGTGTCAATCAATTTCTTAAATATATACTTAATGAAATGATACGTGATTTTTTTGATACTAAATTTTTTATACCGCGCGACGGTTCCGTCGCCAAGGTCGGAATTGTGTTTTTGTCTCGAAACCTTCGCTTTATGAATTCAATCCGTTTCGTCATCCCGACCTTTATTTTTATTTTGTTTTAAACAAAGCATCAACTGACGGGTCTCGTTACCCTTAAATTGACTTAATTTTAAGAAGTTAGTGGTTTAAGCCTCATTGTAATTTTGTTGTTCTAATAATTAATGGTCGTTCAAAACGACAAATGGCTTGAAAAATTCAAAGATGATTTTTAAAGACCCCCAATGATACCCCAATGAAAGTAGATAAGTCGAATTATTTTTATTTTTCTAAACAATGGCTACCTACGCCTACGATGCCTGGTGGTCGCATTATTAAATTTTGATTGGTGTCATACTTTCGATCGTACCTAAGATTAAAACAAATCGGTTCACGCGTTTTTGGTCTCAAAAGAATATAATAATTATACCTACGTTACATTAGACAGGCTGTTACTAACATTACTCCCCTTTGCGACGCGCAGTCAGTTAACAAAACAACAATGTCAAATAAGAACTTGTAGGTACTCTTTTATACATAAAAATATAACAGCGTGATAATTATAATTATGTATTGTATTTGCGTCATGATCTGCCGTGTTCTCAGTTCTCTGCAACATGGAATGCAAGAACTCAGCAGATGTGTTTAACACATGCTACAGGCTGTAACAGGGGTCGGCAATAAGTAGTTTTAGGTGGGGTCCGGATACTGCGAGAAAATTTTAACGAGATTCAGAAAATACAAGCATATAGGTACCTTGTCTACGCATTAATTGAATACTTGGTAGCTATACAATACATTACAATATTTGGCGGTCCGAGGTTCGACTTTTGGCGGTCCGCAAACGGACCGCGGGCCGTCTGTTGCCGACCGTAAGGTTGCAGTGCACGGGACTCCGTTTTTTACCCGGTTGCGTGATGGAAAGGAGGATGTGTTTAACAGCCGATATAATCATGTATGTTCGTTTCTTAATGGCACTCTCTAGAAAATAACCCGCGCACCGATTTTGCCGATTTTTACGGAAATGGATTTGTATTAATCTTGCGAAAGTCACTAAAGATATCACAGTACAGTCACCAGCATAAATAAGTGATCACTTTTGCACCTTGTCACTTTAAAGTCATGTTTGAAAAACCATACGAAATCATGTAACGACTGAATGCGACAAGGTACAAAAATGATCACTTATTTATGCTGGTGACTGTACCTACATATATATACTGTACCATACCACGAGCCGATATTATAATCTGTATTAATAATTATTAAAAACCCGGCCAAGTGCGAGCCGGACTCGCGCGCCGAGGGTTCAGTACAAATTTACCAAAGTTATTATAAAATCCAGTGTTAGCAGAGCCCTGCTCTTAAGTAAAATGTATGCAGTGTGAGGTCATTTTATATTGATTATTTACATAGGCAGACATTAAAAAAAACAGACTTTTAGACTTTTTCATTAGTTGTGTATAAGAGCTACCCTTTCATATTACACCAAATTCCCAATTTCTAAGACAACTAGAAGTACCCCAATAGGTTTTTCAATCTCGGCAATTCACATTTTTTTTAATGACTGTATCTTTTGGGTAAGTTGACTGTATTCTGTTCCAGCCCTTGGCGGCCTATTTGCAAAATAAACTTTTGAATTTTGATTTTTTGTTTCAAGATTTTTTTTAGATATCATATTTAACTACAACAGAAGTACCACGTAAGTAGCGCATCGCGCGATCATGAAATAAACTCTATTACAAAGGATGTCTTGACCAAAGTCTCCGCATTTTTATAACGTAATTAACATATGTAGGTAGGAACGATCATTGAGTGGAAGATTTCGATTTTAATTAGAAGGTTACATACTTACATACCTACTCGTTGATTTCAAATGTTAATTGATGTAATTATTCATGAACTGAAACTATTTAACTGGTTTTACTTAGCAGCTTATTTTTGAAATTGTCTGTCAGACAGTTCCATATTCATTACATGAAAATAGTTACAGACCGGAGAAGTGCTTTTATTAAATTTAATTCTAATTAAATATTATTAACATAATATACCTACGTAAGATGTTTTGTCTATAGGTTTGTTTTGAAGAATTATATATCGTTCTCGTAGGCCTACAGATTGAGAGACAAAGAAACGACTTTTGTGAGTCAATGGGGATATTTTATAATTAAATGTGGGTTGGCTATGGGTAAAGGACGTCGTTGTGCAAGTTTGGCGCATGCGTCGCAAGAAACGGTCGAAGGCGGGAGCGGGCCGGCCTCTACTCACGCCGACGTACGCGCAGCGGATACGGGGAAAGTGTCGTCGACCTCACGAAGCAAAAACACTTGCTACATCGCCCAGGGTCACTAAAGATAAGAATATTTTTAAAGCGACTTACGCAGTGATATCGTGCCTTAACTACGAAATATCAACCGATTGCTACATTTTCAATTAGGTACTTATGTGGCAAAATCATATAGAACGGTGAAAGGTTAAATGTTTAAACAACATCTAAGTAAAATTAATGTAACTCAAGATTTTCAGTACCTAAGTAGGTATAAATGATGGTAAAAATATACAAATTATTGGAGGTCATTTATCACGCTGTTCCAAGTTGATGTAACTACCTAAACTTTATGAATTTATGCAAATTGCAAGGTCTCAAGAAATGCCCGCCTCAAACTGCATAGACCACTTGCTCGTTTGCCTTCCTTGTCGTATAAAAAAAACGTAGGTATTATAATCTATAATCAGTATCAGAAGTTGATAAACAGGCGAAGAGCTCAAAATCATCTACACACCATCTTATAACCTTGGCGATAGTCTTGGCGTCGACCATTTTAAGCTCTTTCTTTACTGTATATCAATTTCTGGTTCTGACTGTAGCTTTATTAGTTATCGGAAATAAGCATTGTAAACACTGTTCAATAATCAGATATAGGTACTAAATCTTACTATTAAATAGACGACATTTACACAAAAACTCGAATACGAATAGCAAAGTCTATAGTCATCATAAAATAGCAAGCAATTGATTGATTAGATATAATATAGGCACTTACAAAAACTCCGTTAAGTAATTATAATTCTAAATTTGTTTTTAAAGAGGTGTTCCATTAATTTTTTAAGTCTATTTTATTACAATACCAAACTACTTAGTAGGTAGGTAGGTATGGCTTTATTCTTACAATGGTTTTTAATGACTCATTCTCATTCCTTTACGCAAAAAACTTTGGAGAGTTTGGTAATCGCTGATCGCCTGTGCGCTGTGCGAGTGGCTGGCCATCATGTCCAGACGTTTTTGCAATGCAATCTGCTCGATCTACACTGCTACTGTGAGTAGCGCGCCATGCAATTACACTGTCGTATTTTAATCGTGTCAGTGCTAGATTTGTAGGTATTGCCTGATAGCTCGTTTACTTTGTTTATATAGATTAGGAGCGGGTACAAATCAAAATTATTTATTAATACATATAGGTACACCTACTTACTACCTAAAGCAATTTTCGGTGAAACTATTAGCTAGCTTTTGATATTATTGATGCTTAATTCAGTCAGTGAGGCGTTAATGAGGCGTGAGTGGGAATGCGTATTGTGTATGTAACACAAGTAAGGAGAAAAAATCTAAAAAATCTAAAATAAACAAAACACAATAGATAGAGCAATACTTTACAATGGGTTGTATATGTTTTAGTTTTACTAAATGTTTGTTTGCTAGGTATAAAGACTATAAAGTTTTTGTTAAAAAATATTTTTTAAATACTAAGCGCCGTCATTTGCTGACTGTCATTTTTGTTGGTTTTGTTGTACTTGCATTGTCATTCATCCTACATGTGTACCAAATTTAATAGTGGGTCAAATTTGCATTAAATTAAATACCTACACGACCCAAATAACAACAAAACAGATCATTAATAAAAGCTTGTAAAAATAACGTAAATCCATAACTTTCTTGAAATTGAGATTTGAGAAGTCGTGTCCAAACCGCGTAAACGTTTGTATTTATTATATTCATATCACTAGCCGACAAATTGTGCATTGTGTGCGGGTCACGTGCCGCAACGGTATACGGTACTCATCAACAACAGAGTTTAATACCATTGGCATACATGTAGTGGTAATGTATAGCTGTAACCAGCACGCAATAACTTTCTTTGTAATGCAACTTTCACTGCTAAAAGAATGGAGCTCTAGGCGCGTGATCGAAGATTTAAAATAGTGTGAACACTATCGCCAGTTGCGTCAGTTCAGAAATCGCTGGGACATGATTTGAATGGTGACTGATGCACGCGCTTCCGTCCGCTCGGGAAGTGCGTGCGCGTCCATTGTAAAATAGAAACGGGTTCGGTTTGAATAGATAAACCATTTTAATCTATTAAGAGCATGCTGAGCATGTGGTCTTTTTTTTTAAAACATAAAACGTAATTTTGGTCGTCCGAGAGGAGCCCGGTACATACATATACTATACATACGTCTAAATAAGTACTTACCTATATAGATTTGAAGTTGGTATGTGCACCGAGAGTAAAGCAGGTTAGGTAAGTACGATTTTTAATAGGCATATTCTTTGTTACATGACTACAGTCCATTAAATCTAAGAGGTACCGTTAACGTTTCATACTTCGTACAAATTCACCAAGTTATTATAAAATCCAGTGTAACAACTGTATAGGCGTAACTCACACGGTTTCAATTTGGTACCTAGGTACATAATTCCGTAAAACCATGAGACCGTGAATTATGATTGTGAAGTTATTTTTATTTTATCACAATATGTGCAATTCTTAATCACTAAATTTAAATTTAAATCTTTCATATCACTGTCAATCGGCACCTCTTGGATTTGATGAACTGTAATAATTGTGCGAATATGTTCTATCATTGTGCATGTATACATATAATGTACCTATCTAAAAAAGGCTGCATCTATTTAGTTAAAATTAATTCTGTTTCGTCAAAAACAGGCTCGGCATTTGCGTCGCGCGCCACCCAAGCCGTGAGATTCGATGAAGCGCTTAGTCAAATGCTCGTAGCTATAGGTAAGTACTCGTATCAGACTGTTTTTTGCAGATAATTAGGTACTCCGACATAGTAACTTACCCAAGACGTGTCCTTAAAAGATTGATTGTTAGAAGTCCGCAGATTTATCATGTCTTCAAGCGTGTTCTGCCAGCGGTCCATGCCAGCAGATATTTTGGTAGAGACGTTGTCCCGGTTCATGGCGCCCGCAGCGTCGACGCCCTCGTGCGGAGTGTCATTACCAACGCTGCTGGCACCCTTGGCGCTGGTGCCGCTGAATGTTCTGTAAAAGTAGTAAAACTTTATGAATCACAGTAAACAGGGTGCTTTCTCAAAAGTTAAAATAAATAACGTAAAAAAACATATTTCAAAAAATTCCGGTACTCCCCAGAGTCATTAACCAGTGTAAGTGTCGGAATGTAATTTTTAGCGTGTTACGACAGATAACTTAGTTACGTCAAGAAAGTTTCCGCAATTATCTACAAAGACAATCAGAACCGCAGTCAAGGCATAAAATATACGGTGGGTTTTCTTTATCTCTCTCTGATTATTCAATACACTCGTGATTATTTAACTTTGAGATGACAACGAGTTCAAATAGACGACAAGAAAACGTGAGAATAGTACAGATCATTTTTGAAAATAATCAGTAAGTAGGTACCTAGGTATTACACAGCGGTGCTAAATTCATATGTAAAAAATTCATATGTATAAAATTCAATTCACTTCCTGAAATACACGTAACCATGTTTTGATTATAAACTCATTAATATTGTAGGTATTTTGCTAAATTTCAAGCAGTGGGTTTTGAAGGAAACAATTTTCTTAGCAGCTGTGAATCATAGTCTCTAAGTTCCGGTGATCATGCGTAATAACACTCTTACTCATCGCGAGGTATGAATGAATGAATGAATGAATGGCATGATGTGATACATTTGCAAACTGTGTATTAACGCCTTATCAGGAAGATACGCAGTGTAAGTTGAAGTAACCTTGATTCTAGGCATAAAAACATCTTAACAACTTCATAATTAGCAATGGAAAAAAAACAGCAAGAACTAAGTAGCAATAAAAGTGGTTGACTTTCGTCATTAAGATTTTATACGCAACTTCATTATTTCCATGGCTACTCTTCAATGTAATATTATTATTAACGTTGATTGAATATTTGCCAATAACAGTCCGTGCAGTTATTTAGTGAAAAAATGTCCTCGCAAGGTATTTCTCGTCAGGGTACTGTAATGTATCACAAAGTCGATTTTGTAGCTAACCTTTTCTTATACATATAATTACGAGTTAATGTTGTATGTTTGTGGGCCAAATGTAGGTAAGTACCTCAACAGGGAAAACTTGTTTTTGTATAGCAATGAGATTAGGGTGTCTATTATTTTGACGTAACAACGCCAACGGTTGTACTGTCCCCATGACATAATCTACGACAGACAATCAATTGCCTGTATGAACCAACTGACCGCTTTATTGTCGGTCTATACTTATAACATCACAACATCTAATTAAACATCGTTCCAGTCGCCAGGCCAGCCCTGGGCGCCGTTAGCAAGTGTAATAAACATTACATTAATACACGTATCATTACGAAGAGCAGGTTCAATCTGTTTCGAAACACAACAACTTAACAGACATAATAGTCTGCTAATGACAAATTGATTAGCGTCTTGGGTAAATACCCACCATTAATTATTAAGAAAATTGTTAAGTTTTTCTGGCAAAAAATTGTATTATTGATTCAGTCAGGGGCCCGGTTTTTGAAAGCACATGTGTGAAAATACCACTCGGAAGTGGTGAAAAATTGTGATGAATTTGAAATACGAGTAGCTTAGAAGATACTTACGACTCACATTAATCGTGTGAACTAGTCAAAAATTTGATTAGAGCCGTAGTTTTGAAGATACAAAGAGATTTATACCAATTTTTCACCACTTTCGAGTGGTATTTTCACACATGTGCTTTCAAAAATCGGGGCCCAGGGTCGAAATCAAATGCTGATTATGCAGAACAATCCAAAGAGACCGTTTTAGAGCACAAGAGCTTTAGGAGCTACCTACGTTATACATATATACGAGCTAACATTGGTCATTCCGCTGCCAACGTATCTCAAAGTTCCAATACCTACTTAAGTTAGTAGGTACCTACCTACTAAATGTTACATTCGTGCACGTCTCGTTCGTGTAACTCTTTTGTCGCAACCAACGTCTCGAACGCGTTTGCGTTATGACGACTATCAGTATGCTTAGTGTAGGTTTTCGGCTACAAAATACGTCTCGAACGCGTTTGTGTTAAAATGTCAAATACTATGAAAACAGTTTGTTGCCATTTCGCTCCGTAAGTGGCGCAGCCAATTTTTCCATAGTAATTGAGACGGTTACGTGAACGCGTTCGATACGTTTTTCGTGTCAAAAACTTACACTAGAGGCTCAGGTATGCTTAATGTAAGTTTTCGGTCACAGAACACCGTCTCGAAAGCGTTTGCGTTAAAATGCCAAATGCTATGAGAACAGTTTGTTGCCGTTTCGATCCGCAAGTGGCGCTGCCAATTTTTCCATAGTAATTGAGACGTTTACGTGAACGCGTTCGAGACGTTTGTTCGTGTGAAAACTTACACTAGAGGCTCAGTTTGTTCCCGTTACGCGCCACTAGTGGCGCTGCCAATTTTCCTACGGTAAGTAATTAAGTCGCGAACGTATTCCAGACGTTTTACACTAGAGGCTCAGTAGGTATGCTTGTGTGTGTATATTTTCGGTAGGTAGCAAAACACGTCTCGATCGCGTTTGCGTCAAAATGCCAAACAAGGACCTGTTTGTTGCCGTTTTGTTCCGCTGCCAATTTTTCCATACTTATACTAGTAACTAATGCGTTCGAAACGATTTTAGTGTTAAAAACTTACCCTAGAGACACAGCCCTGGTATTACGATGGTGCCAGAAAATCCATCGTTCAGGTTAAGTTGACTATCTACTTCATTTTAATGATCAAGTAGGTATTAGCTGAGAATTCTTACGCGTACGATTAAAATATCAAAATTAATGAGTTTCTCGCATCCACTTTTAATAACGATTAGGAATCGAAGTCTCGACTTGGGACGGCGAGGCATGGAGCGACCGTTAAATTATGTAACCGTCGCGGACAGTCGTTGTAAGGTGTAATAGGCGACCACGTCATCACTGTTGGCTGCACTCTGCAGAGTAGGTAGAGCATTTACTTTTATTATATATGTAGTAAGAATAATATTATCCATTGCTGTTTTTATAGCCCGTTTTATCTCAACATTCTCAAGCGCAACGTTATCTATACATGCCTACTTATCTAATTTTAACTGAACATGTTTAAGAAATAACCCCCTTATTCGTAAAAAGTTACCAAATTTCCTAGCAAAGATAAATGTCAAAGTGTTCAGGAAAACAAACGAATGTTAAGTTAAATGACATAACCAGGTTCGTTTATTAATCAATTTTACAGATAATAACATGCATATAGGTATATGTAATAAGCTACCTAGGTTCAATACTACTGGCACGTGTCTCCACAAGAAGATTTCATTTATATGGACGACACTCGAACTATTAATAATAACGACTTTGGCTTATTTCATCTCATTCTTGTCAGCTCTCCTAAGTAAACATGCTTTATTTGTTATTAATAACCAGTTGCTTCTTGAAATACTTAAAACAAGAATATAATAAGTACTTTAGTTATAGTTTTGCAAAATAAATTCGATTGAGATTTTTGTAATCACCGCGAGATCTATTCCTAAACATCTGAAGTAATCAAACACCGTGTATTAATTTCATAATAGACGTAATATTTGAAATTTAAGCTGTCTAGGTTTACGTAACGCCTTCGCCAGCGAAGCATAGTTAGCTCAAGCAAATAAGAATCCATTGTATGGGAAATCTGGCAAAATATATGGAGAACATTTATCTATTGGGATGGATACCTTATGGGGTGAAGTCAAAATTTATCAACTCTCCCCCCTCCTCCGGGGGGCGCGTCCCCCCACCACGCCCCCCAAAGTGTCCCGAAACACGGTTTTTTGAAGTTTTTGAGAAAACTGTTCGCGATACAGAAAAAGTGTGTAGGAATGAAATAATTTACAATAAATTTACTATAAATCTACCATACACATGAAAGCGGTATCTCTTATGGTTTTGACGCAAGAAGACGCAGAAAATCATAATTTTTTGTTTTTTTACAATATTTTTTATTAAAACTTCAGTTTTCTCAGAAAATACTCATTTTACAACTAAAAAATGTATGACTTAAATAACCAATGGAATATTCCCTTTGAAATGAGGTATCAATTATTTATATATTAGTTAAGTTGACCATTTTATGATAGTTTAAATATTTAATTTGTCATGAACAATTTTTTTTACTTGAAGATTAGGTATGTTTAAAATGTTTTTTATATAGTTTAGAGTTAATTATAAACCATGCTAGTGTAATTTTGTTTACTTATTCTCAGTTATCCGCAAATAATTAGTGTGAATAAATTCATTAATTTCCAAAAAGGTACTAAGATGTTTATTTAATATAATCAACTATTTATTTAAGCATACCCTTTTATTTAAGTACTTACATTAAAATAAACAATGTTAACACTCTTATTATCTGGGGGCACGGTAGTGCCCCAGCTAAGATAGCCAAGTGAAGCGCAAGAAGTGCACTAGTTACCTTTCCTCGAACCGCTTTGTCGTTATTTTGTACCCTCATAACTTGGTTTTGGACTGTACCAGATAACTAAAATTCTCGGGATATGATGTGAATAGTGGATTTATTACAAGCTCTTATATATTAAATTTTATAGATATCTAAAAAACTCTGATTTCGTCACTGACTCACTCACTAGTGGTCAACAAATTTACGTCCTAGAAAGTTAAAATTCTTAACTATAAGAACTATTGTAATGATATTTATAATCACACAAACGAATAACTCACGTATAAAAGTTGAGTGATGCTCGACATAGGTATTCCAGACTAGTTCGTAGTCCTTATTCCTGGACCGCTTGCCCCGGCGGCAGCGAAACGATCACATATTACAAATAAAGTAAATAAAGTATTATTATTATTATTATTTTATTATTATTATTTGTTGTCACATATTATTGATTGAGTCTCACGGTAATTTCATGTTTAAAAAACTATTGTAATTAACAGGAAAGTAATGAACAGTGATTTTTTTATCTTACGCCTATATGACGGTAGCAAAACGGCCAACGACATTATTTTTACTAAAATGTAGACTTCACAAACTCTTAAACACTTGTAGAGTTAGAACGTAAAAAGTTTGTAAGTTGTTGCTTATGACAAGTGCCTTCAGAAAACACCACATTTGCACGCGCTTAATTTCATCCACTAATTCAGTTTAATTTACTGAAAATTCTGAAATATACAGTTTATTATTTTTAACAACTCCCTTTATCAATTTTCAGACCGCTGGCATCAAAATTTGCGAAGTTTCGTACAAAATATCCATTCGCTAGTTTGTTTGACCGATTGAAGGAAGAGTTAAAGTTCCAAATTTTAGATTTTTGCTGTTGATTGTATACTAATCTAGCTTACAAACCAAATTTGAGCATTCTAGGAATTTAATATGATGATCACTAGTGACGACCACTAGTTTTTTAGATATCAATAAAATTTTAAATATAAGATTTATGCAATTGAAACTTTACACTTGTAATAAGTCCACTATTCACATCATATCCCGAGAATTTTAGTTATCTCGACAATCCAAAACCAAGTTATGAGGGTACAAAATAATGACAAAGCGGTTCGAGAAAAGGTAACTAGTGCCCTTCTTGCGCTTTACTTGGCTATCTTAGCTGGGGCACTACCGTGCCCCCAGATAATAAGAGTGTTAACAATTGTTTATTTCAATGTCTCTCTTCAATTTCAATGTAAGTTACTTAAATAAAAGTGTGTTCTTAAATAAATAGTTGATTATATTAAATAAAAATCTTAGTACCTTTTTGGAAATGAATGAATATACTTATTATTTGCGGATAACTGAAAAAAAAGTAAACAAAATTACACTAGCGTGGTTTATAATTAACTCTGAACTATATAAAAAACATTTTAAACATACCTAATCTTCAAGTAAAAAAAATTGTTCATGACAAATTAAATATTTAAACTATCATAAAATGGTCAACTTAACTAATATATAAATAAGTGATACCTCATTTCAAAGGGAATTTTCCATTGTTTATTTAAGTCATACATTTTTTAGTTGTAAAATGAGTATTTTCTGAGAAAACTGAAGTTTTAATAAAAAATATTGTAAAAAAACAAAAAATTATGATTTTCTGCGTCTTCTTGCGTCAAAACCATAAGAGATACCGCTTTCATGTGTATGGTAGATTTATAGTAAATTTATTGTAAATTATTTCATTCCTACACACTTTTTCTGTATCGCGAACAGTTTTCTCAAAAACTTCAAAAAACCGTGTTTCGGGACACTTTGGGGGGCGTGGTGGGGGGACGCGCCCCCCGGAGGAGGGGGGAGAGTTGATAAATTTTGACTTCACCCCATAAGGTATCCATCCCAATAGATAAATGTTCTCCATATATTTTGCCACGTTTTGAGCTATTTTTACTGAATTAAGTAGGTAGATGCCTCGACAATATGCATGAAAATAACACAAACTGCGATATGTGGCACACTCTGTAAACAATTATTTTATTTCTCTAAGCGGTTTTCATAATTTTGTATTAGTTTACTTCACTCACAATATAATATTATATTCGAACACTATTTACTTACCTACTAGTAAACCAAAGAGATTAATAACCACTAGGTACGTTTTAAGAGACGGGACTCCCATACCTACTTGCGAATAGAATCAGTTGACACAATACTTAACAAAATGTACGTCAAAAAACAGTACTTACTTACTTAGTTTCAAAAATAGTGCGGTATGCTGTGCGCTTGCGGTTTTTATCGATATCGATCAAATGGTGGGGGATGAAATATAGGCTCATGTCAACAATTTTTGTAATCGAGAGACGGTTAGGATCGACTCCACATTTAAGTCATATGTTGTTATAGTGGATAATTCATTTAAAAGACTAATGTTTGTAATTTTTTTTTATCATTAAAACAGATATATTTTGTGGAAACATATTTCATATTTCATAAACGTCTTCTCGGTGGTATTTTCTGATTTCGTTTCACTGCTTTACATAACAATTAACACTAACTTAAATCGAAATCTAAAGAAATTAAGGAAAAAGTACGCGGCTGACAGTTGACTTGACATGTAAACACTAAGGTAGGTAAGTACTGATGTTTTGTCTCAGTCTTATGGCGATGGTTTTCCGTGTAAATTCCAAATAAATTATATTTTGTTCCTAGTTGCCTCAGACGTAGAAAACAAATAACAATTATCATACGTCGGCCGTAGTAAGTAAATATGTATGTACCTACAAACAAATAACTAAAATCTTTAGTTGAGGATTGGGGATGAATCAACTGGTAGGGAAATCGTCGTGAGGATCGGCCTTCGAATGACAATTGATTTGCCGCGACGCCCGAGACGAAAGTGTATCAGATTGATGCCTCTATGGCTACGAATTTGCGACTTTCACTAAGTGCCAGTGACCGCTGTGACGTCACTGAATGTCATCTAATCGATGACTGAGCAATCGATTATTGATATTGGGCTGTTTGGTTGTCGGGGCTTTACGCAATGGCTCAATGGCTTAACAAACGTGACGGTGGACAGATATTTCAATACAGCCCGTATTATTATGAGCAAAATTGTACCTATAGTGTGAAGGCTACAAAAAAACTTGGAACAATAAGTTACTCCCAATGCCGCCTTAAGACCTTTGGCTTCCCACACAGACAGGTTCTTTAAGCGAAATATATATATTTTATAACAAAAACTTATTGTAACTCATATGAACCATATCTTTTTACCTACTTTTGAGGAACGATTAAGTAATAAAATAACTATTCGCATAGCTATGTAAAAATACATTCTTGTACATCTACATTAGAATAAGGTCGTTTCGAAGAATTGGTCCGTCACAGTCCTGACAATAGGCTGTTAAGCATACAATTAAGCAAAGAATACCATTGCCAGTGTAGCAAGACCTCTTCTTGCCCTTCAACGAATAGGAAAATCGTTTTTGATGCTATATCTGTGGTTTCTGGTTAACTTTTAGTAGTGCAACTTTCATCCAACTATAATAGCTATTTAATCTGATTCACACAAAATGTTTGCATACCATTCAATTGTTTCCAACATTTACACTTTCAATTCATGTTTATTGCTGACCAGCTACACCCCGCGACTTCGTCTGTGAAGAATTCATCTACACTAATCTAACTAATATTATAAATGCGAAAGTATGGATGGATGGATGGATGGATGGATGGATGTTTGTTTGTTTGTTACTCAATCACGCCAGAACGGCCCAACGGATCTGGATGAAATTCGGCACATAGATAGAGAAAAGTCTGGAATAGCACATAGGCTACTTTTTATCCCGGAAAATTGCGTAGTTCCCGCGGGATAGCGATAAACGAATTCTTTGCAGACGAAGTCGCTGGCAACAGCTAGTATGTATTATAAAGAGGTAGTTTGTGAGGTTGTAGGGGGTTATCTTTTGATCTTTTACCAACCTTTTACCAACAGATAGTCATATTATTTGTGAGTGTCATAGGGCATACATAGGCTTTAATACCTTTTTTTACTTATCTTACTTCGGACAAAGCTTATTCCATTCCTTAGCAGTCCGCAATATAAAAGATGAAGCGAAGCGCTTCGTCCGAGTAACCGGAATACTGACAACATAAGGGTGAAGTTGCTCACCTCGTCTAGTCGTACGGTGGTGAAAGGGAGATGGTGGAATAAACTCGCGTAATTCCAGCGCACACTCTCCAAAGTGTATCCGATAAAAGACAGCCAGACAAGCCACTCTGCGACGATGCTTAAGGATCTGTAGTTTGACCTCGACCATTGGAGCATCACCATGCGTCTTCAGGCTCTGCGCTCCACTGAATCCAACGCTACCAACTGGTATTTCCCAAAGATGACAGCAGTACCCCATGCACGACCGAGCCTGACCTTGGTACAGAATCAAAAGCTGTTCCAGCGTGAAGTACCGCCTCACATTGTTACACATGATGCCAAGTTTTTTAGCAACAGTTTTTGGCATGGATTCAATGGTAGACCCGAAATTCAGGTTAGCTCGCAAGTCGAGACCAAGCAAGTTGAGGCGATCAGTAATATGTATGGATACCTTCCGGAAAGTAGGAGCCAAGGTGAACTGAGAAAAGACACGCCTGTGTTTTACCAGCGTTAAATGATACCAAGTTGGCAGCACCCCAGTCAGCGACTGCCTCCAACGTCCCACTCATTCGCTCGACCAAAGCCTCCCTAAGAGACGGATTTCAACACTAACTATACTAGCCGGCGGCTGCTGGAAATATATATCTCCGTTACTTTGCTGTCGCCTGCATTCCCAAAGATTCCGGGCCTGAGCAGATCGTTAATGTGCAGCAAAAAAGAATAGCAGTATTTACTATAAATTATGGTATCTTTGTCTATGTACACACACACTGTAACTTGACTGTAACAGAACAATTAAAAATATTAACTTAACCATTTGGCGCCGCAGTGACGTAATCGATATCTTCAGGCCGAGAACAAAGCGACATTAGGATTAGATGTCTTCTGAGCTCAATACGGACTTCAAGGCTGAAATCAGCGCAGCGATTACATTAATGTACCTACCACCAGTAGTTGTTTATTATCACTTTGGTGGAAAAAATCGTATCGTTTTTCACGGATAAGTCATTTCATAATGACTGTCGTTGATTCTTCAAGTATCATACTCGTAAGAAGTAAGTAGGTCAAATAAAAGACGAAAATCTTCCGTGCACTCCTTATCAGACAAGATTCTCCGAATTTGAAGTAGATTTGGCTTGATGAATTTTCTTTAAGTACCTATTGGTTTTGCTCACTGCATTTAGTAAGTACCTACCTAAAATTTACCAGTTACCAGCTAAGGTCGTCTTAATCATCGTGATCAGATCACTGATAAAAATGTGTCTATAATCAGACTCATTTTTGATGCAGAGGCACAGGCCCGATATCTATGTAGGTTTTTATTGGAAAAGTAACGCCGTTATTTAACGTGTGACAGAGAAAACAAAATACCAAATATAATTTCATTTTAGGATGGTGCCAGTGACTAGTATTTAGTACACAACGAAAATGGATATGAAATAAATATCTCATTTTCTGTCCTTATATTGCGGTGCTCCAAAATATAGCCATAAGTAATTTATTTTATCGTATGGCGCAAAACATTAAACAATTACACTAAAGAAAGAAACTACAAACGTAATGAAGGCAATACTTACCGGTCTTCATCCAAGGGAAATTTCGCCATAAACGACAGTTTTTCGTCATTTTACCTCAAAACTTATTTCCACATATTTCATACTTTATAAATCGTCTTCTCGGTGGTATTTTCGCTAAATATTTCCACGTAGATCTTATTTCACTGCCTTACATAACAATTGACACTAACTTGAATCGAAATCTAAAGAAATTAAGGCAAAAAAGTACGCGAGTTGCGTCAGACTGGAAAGCACCATGAAAGCACTAGGTATATAGGATTTTTATTTTGTTGTCACTGTCGTTCGTCGAATGCTCATAATCATAATTATGAAATGAAGGGGCTGGCCACCACAAAAGTTAACTACGTACGATTCGTTCATATTCGATAACGACGTAACCAGCAGATCTAGTTTTAAGAGTTTTTAATGATTCACGGTTAAGTTCATTCGAAATATTATAAACCCCGTTATTGTCTACCCGTGATCATGATACATGCAACTGTATCGAAATATCGGGAGCTCAATAAAGGTAATCGCGGTTCACATCCCGTTTATAATATTTCGAAAGATCTAGTTTTTTTATTGACTTCAAAAAGAAATTGATGGGATTCAAACAAGGATTTTTTACTTCGGTTCCTAATTAGAAGTCTTTTTTCAGCGTAAAAACGTTATCTAAGCGATGAAAGACTATTATTTATCTTTTCCATCTGTTCAGGTTGCCCATAATATTTTAAACAGCTCTACAGAACACACATGCAGTCGAAAAAGTCGAATTTCCCTCTATTTATCAGCGACATTTCCGTATCCGTCTGAGTAGGTATTTAAATTGACTCAGTACAGAAGCTACATAATTCAGCAGTCGACTGGCTGGAATGACGGAAGATAGATACTACGGTCATACAGGTGTGTAATTATTCAGTTGTTTATAATTGTTAATTTGTCCGCGCCGGTGCTGTGGACCGCGGACACCGTTAATAGTTAATACTATAGGACGAGATCTAAGCAATCAGAAGATATCGAAGCTACGGTGTATACATTTTTGCTTAGGTACTTATTGATTTTGCAGTTGGGCATTGATAATGCGTTAAACGACCATTTACTTAATTAGGTGATAAACGGAGGAACGCACGCCAGAAGACAAACACCAACCTTGTCGAGGCGAAATACTTTATTACTTTAAATGAGCCTTCTTGTGTAGCTAAGTCAAATTTGTTTCTCAAAGGTCTTGACATAATTGCGAATGAAAACATTCCCTTAAAAATAAATAATATTATTTGAACTAATGTACATACATTGAACGCAGCTCGCTCACCCAGTTACTTACTAACTGTTATCATTATAAAATTCATTGTTCTTCTTTCATTTATACATTGATTTGATTATTATACTTTCGCACGAGCCGTCAGTATAAACTTTACATTTCATATTAAATACTTTAAAATACTTCGATTGGCTAGCAAATTTGATAAGTTTTTGGTCCTAGTAACTTTAAACTTATCTAAACAATGCCATACGGGAGGATTAGAAAAGCTAAAGCAAGAACTAAATTTAAGTACCTACTTAATTGTAAATGAAGTTTTTCCATCAGGTCAGGTCAAGAGCACCCGAAACCGACGAGCTTGTATGAAGAGATTGATAAATGTGGATGAAGCCAAAGAGGTATGTCAGAATCGTAGCAAGTGGAACAAGTAGTCCCTGTCTACCCCTGTGGGAGAGGCGTGACGTTATGAATGTATTTCCATTAAAACAACGCACGTTATCTCATACCTTTAAACGAGCAATATCATCCGGGTACTTTATTTATTACATAAAATAAATCAGTAAAATATGTCATGTCGGAACCTTGAAAACACTGAAAAAGTCAATGATTTTTCTGTTTTTTGCCCGATTTTATTTGCAGAGTTGGGTTAAATAATTTCACCAACGGTTTTAGGGAATGTTCAGCCCAGGTTCCCGTAAAGACTAAAGCTGCGACCACACCGCCGCTTAAAAAACGGTGACGTTACGGAATCGCAACAAAATGTATGAAGAAACGGTGAGAAAACGTGACGCCTACGCATGTCACTGCGTATACGCGGCGGTTTGGTCGCACTCGCACCCTAAAGCTGCCACACATGTGTTGAAATTTTGAATACCTATCAACATCCTATAATTTCTAAAGGCCCTGCTAGACTTGTTTCTAGCAAACATAACGAAGCACCTCGCACAAGCGGCTCGAACTATTCGAAAAGGATAATGCGGCTTTATATTATCTGCTATTAATACTTATGTTGCTACTTGCTAAATCCGTTCATTATGCACATTATTTTCACTCAATTTATAATTGTGTTGTATGAAATAAATAAAAATAAATAAATACATACATACATTTGACATACATTGGTACATAAATCACGTCTATATCCCTTACGAGGTAGATAGAGCCTAAGGTAATAAAAATAAATAAATAAATAAATTCCATCTGGCGCCAACCGCAATGTTGTGACAGCCGTTTCTTACTTTACGTATTGCACGTAAGAGAGATAACTTGTTTAAATTTAAATTCTGCAGCAATCCCCGGTTCTGGTGTCGAATAGAGGCCTTGGAGCAGTGGCACAGCGGATGTGCACCATAACCGAGCTGCACTAGTTTTTTAGTACCTTTGAACGAGTTCCTCGATGCTTGAGTCGGGAGACTGTGGGTACTTGCGCGGAACTTCTGAGTGGTGTTATTTTATTTTCATCTTTTCAAGTCCAGCTGCTGGACACGTTCGCATTTAAAAAATATACGTGTATTAAACTGTGCATATTATACAACTGACTGGTAAGTCTTATCGCGAATGTAGAAATCAATATAGCATACTTACCAAATCAATACAATCTATACATATATGTACTTATGTAATAAAGCTGAAGAGGGTCGAAAGTCTGTAAATGGAAGATATTTCAAAAAATGAGTGGCTGGGGATACTTAGAATCGATAACAGAACACGTTCCAACAGTTTTTAAAATTTTGTCTGTTTGTATATTTATCTGTTCATCTGTTTGTCCGTTTGTCTGTATATTTGCGAGCGCATTACGTGAAAACGGCTTAACGGATTTTGATGCAAACTTTACTAATCTGTTGAGTAAATCAATGGCAAATTGCATAGTTTCCGCGGGATAGCGATAAACGTGTCAAAGGTCGCAGCTGCCTAGAGTCGCAACGTAAATAAATATTGGTTCAGTACCTCTCATAGAGGTGCACTAAGGAGGGATTTACCAAAATTCCCACGGGATAGGGAATAAATGGGGTTTGTAAGTTCACTGAAAAGGGGCCTATCTCAATAACTATAATTGCTAGAGTCTTGAAACTTGGCACACACGTAAGGAACTATATTAGTAACTACTGAAAATAAATTGCAAGACTTTTCGAAATTCCCGCGGGATAGGGAAAAAAGGGATTTATATAATTACTTTCAAATCTTCTTATCTATGTAACTATTGAACTAATAACTGGTTTGGGGGTCTGATGCTGCGTGGTTCTTTATTTTTAGAAATAAAAAACTTGATAGAGCGTTTCTTCGTATATTGTCGGCAGACAAGAGGTCGAGAGTAAAGTTGCCATGGCCAAAATAAGTAAAATAACATAAAATTTAATGCTACTACTATTAAATAGTTTTTAGATTGCAACAACTAGGTTAATATATATAAATAACGAAGTTTTAGGGAAAACTATCACAGCTTTACAATTTAACGGGTAATAGTATCCGTCTATTGTGACAGGCAACTACGGAACACTACACTACGCGTGGCCCGACACGCACTTGACCGGTTTTTTGTTAACATGTATATGTAATTTACATGAAGCGAACGAAATGAAACTCTCGATACGCGAGTACGCCCTTGGTCGGTTTTTTGTATGTGGCGCGGTTGCGCCTTGTCTGTTTATTAAATGTGGAATTGGTCGCAGGCATCGATATTAAGGTCGCTGCTTTCAACACCCGATTCAAGTTTCATTTTATTTACTATTCAGTTACAGAGTAGGTTCTCCTTTCCGTTTTAATTGTCACGTCCGGGCAGCACAATGCGCCGCTGGCGGTCACAGGACGGTTGCTGCGTGCTGTCGCGCTCAGGGACTGTGCCAGTGGAGCAATTAACTTGCATGAACCTTAGAGGTCGCTTTAGATTTGGATCAAATGGCTTGTCCCTTTCAAAAGTAAATACATTTTTGGTATTTTTAGTGGTAATGCTAGAGCCCAGTAGGCTTATTGTCTAACTCGCTCGCAATCGCCATCGTTTTCATTTTGGCAGTTCATGTATGGGCTGACAATTGGCATCGGAATCAGCTAGCTGTCACATTCATACAAGAACTGTCAAAATGAACACGATGGCGATTGCGAGCGAGTTAGTCAATAAGCCTACTGAGCCTCTAGTGTAAGATTTCACACGAACAAACGTCTCGAACGCGGTCATGTAAACGTCTCAATTACCATGGAAAATTTGGCAGCGCCACTTGCGGATCGAAACGGCAACAAACTGTTCTCATAGTATTTGACATTTTAACGCAAACGCTTTCGAGACGGTGTTCTGTGACCGAAAAGTTACACTAAGCATACTGGATGCATCAACGATTGTTACCCATTATACAGGAATTGACCAAATATGTATTTGGTCAATTCCCCATGATTTCAATTTACGCAAACATTTATAATATAACCTTTTGCATTGCTAATGCAAGTGGTAATAATAAAGGCATGAAATGTATGTGTAATCTACAAACGCGCAGGTTATTAGGTATTTTACTGCCTTTGGGTGCTTTTGGCCTTACGTTACGAGGAATGGCCTCGCCAGCATCTGATAAAAGCGACCTACCAAAAACTACAGATTACTCGACGATACCTGCTACCAATTAAATTGTTACGTGACTAATCAACAATATATCCACTTGCTAGGAGACGATAATTAGAAGGACGAGGAAAACACTTAAGTTCCTATAATTTCTGTAGATAAGTTTTCATCTTGATCATCGGCACACATGCCTACGTACGTCTGCTGGGCACAGGCCTCCTCTCAGAACGAGATACTTGAGTTATAATAGTGAATTCAGTATATTTCACAACGTTGTATGTTTCTACTTTTTTGGTAGGACAATAAAATTCAATGTTTAAAAGAGTTACTTTCACTCCTCGGCACCCCACCATAGCAGCCTCTGTTTCATTGTCTCAACTCATTATAAAATCGCAAATAACATCTACTTTAGGGGAAAGTATTAAATGCAAACTTAATTGGGTGCAGTCGGACATTCGCCAATTATGTGTTACAAATAGCTTCCGCACTGTCCAGCTGTTTTTATGCTAGCGTCATGCAAATTAGTTCATACTCATACATAATATATATACATGTACGTAACTCGTGAAATTGAATATTGTAGCTAACAGACAGAATGTAGATATGTACTACGCTGTACTCATAGGTACAGTAAGATTGCGTAAGGTAGATACATTATTTGAAGATTAATGTCCCTTTTTATTTCGCTCAAAGTAAATCACGAGTTGAACAATCGCGCATTTGTACAGGTGCCTTTTATGTACCTAATCACCTGCCAATTGCCGTAATGACCGCATGGCTGTCGACATCGCATCACGCGCATCATTGGGGAGGACTCGCCCGACAGTAAACTCGAACAGTTTAGCTGTGCAATTCTTGTCAATGTTAATGTTTCTGTCTCGTATTTAAAATAAATAAAAAAATATACACAGCAAAACTTTGTTGCCTTTGATCTGGTGAGCAAAGCGGCAGCTGACAATTGACTCCAATGGAAAGGTCGCAATAATTAAATTAGCGTCACAGTTCTAATGTGAAACCCTCGCCTCGAGATCGACACTCACATAGCGTATGCCAGTTTGTATCTAAGCTACCGACTTACTATAAAATTAGGAGAAAGGCAGTAGTAGGTAGTAGCTTAAATAGAACATCATAAAATGCGAACAAGTGATCTAGATACTATAGTTGACTGGAGATAAATTTTATACTGATTCGTGTGAATAATTTATGTTAAAAGTTATTTTAGAACGGAGTTTAAGGCCCATGAGATTCGATGTTATCGGTCGAGCGAGAGTAGTATTCTGGTTCTTGATATACTCTTGCGGTTACATTGTAACTGTACAGCCGCAGTTGACGGATAGCTGATGTCGTGGAGACGCTAATGCCACAAACGAGGTCACTAGAACCAGCGACTCGCACGAAGAGCTAACACTTTATTTGAACTTGAACAAATAAAAGTGCCATTTGTCAGGCGCATGCCATTAGGACGCGATTATGGTAACTACACGAGCTGAATCTAGGCTAACGTAATTGAAATAGAATTACGCGCGGCACAATTCGTTGCAAATACCTATAAAGTAAAATAAGTTAATTGCATGAGACGGCTTGGCAGTGAACAATTGAACATCTTATTATAGGCCTCGAATTTTATGTCAAGTGAATGGAAAGTTTTCGTCACATTGAAGCCTCGTTTTATCGGGTAAGTTACATAGTTCAGAAATCAGAATATTCTCTGATTATATCGTAGATGTAAATATAGATCAATGCTGTGCGAAAAACGACAACAGCTTCCGGAGTTCGGTTAAAACAATGACTGAAAACGTTAGACAATGCGGAGTTGGCGAGATTGTGTTTACAAAACAGATGCGGTGCACAACCTTGCCGCTACTGATAGCGCATCTTATTGTGCTGCCTGTTTACCAAAAGATATAAGTAGGATTCATACGTTAAAAACGGTTACGTAAGCCACAATATACATTAACATCAATCAAGGAACTAAACCCGATCCAACTTTGTGTCTATCCGTAATAGTTAAATAAGCAGTCTCGACAGAAAGCTAAAATGATAGGATCAGTCTAAATTTTATTCGCACCACATACAAGTGATATTTACCTACAATTTCAATAGGCACACCGCAGCACCGGTAAAACTTCATTTTCAGTCATGCTCGCACCGAACATTTACACAGCCTTATGAGCTACTTACTTGAAAAGATATATACTACTCAGCGGCACAAAATTCGGCCCAGTCTCGATACAAAATCACTACTTAGTATAAAACAAAGTCGCTTTCCGCTGTCTGTCTGTCTGTCCCTATGCGTGCATAGATCTTTAAAACTACGCAACGGATTTTGATGCGGGTTTTAGGGTTCCTTACCTCAAAAGGAATGCGTGGTAGTATCAAGCTTAAATTTATATCAAATACTCAAGTCTACTTTCCCTTGGAAAAATCAAACTTCTAAGCCAACGCAATCAAAAGATACAGCCGTTTATGCCGGAAATTTCCGCAAATTTTCGAAACTCGCAAGGGAATCAAAACGTACAGGGTACTTACTTCCCGTGAACTCAGAATCTTGAAAATTGGTACGACGCAACGTTTCATAGCACAGATAAAGAGAAAATTGCGAAAACCGTAAAAATGTATGTATGTCTGTATATGTATATCAGTGACCAATATAAAGTGACGCCACACTGCGTACATTTTGCTTTGGGGCAGGGCTCTGCTTACACTGGTTTTTTATATTTATAGATAATGGTACGGAACCCTTCGTACGCAAGTCCGACTCGCACTTGGCCGATTTTTTTTTACTAGATAGTGATTCAAGAGGAAGTTTTATATTTATAACTCTACACAGACGAAGTCGCGGGCAGAAATTTGCATACATATGAGGACCACATTTTCAGACAGGTCAAGATTGTTTACCGTCTTTCTAAGGTCTTTCTAATGTAAAAAAATACGAAGTATGTAAATGGTCATGTCATGTAACTGGCTGTTTATTGTACATAAAACACAATAATTTTACAAATGATTACAAAGTAGTGATATAAACATAAACTAAAGCTACCTTAAAAATAAAAATTATAACAAATTTGGACCCTTAGGTAGGGTCCCTGTCATGTAATGTAACTTATTATGTTTATTTATAGTCATATAGTCGTCAAATAACAAATAAAAACTATCTTCAACTTAAAATATTCCACGTATACCTACATAATTACAAATCCCTTAAGAGAAGAGTTAATAGATGAATTGAAATCTATGAGAAAACGCTGGTATAACTAATTGATTGGAAAGTACGAGTAAAGTGAAATCAACAGCATTTACTTGAAATAAACGATCACGATGCCATTTACAACGTGCTACGTAGTCGCGACTTTTCTACTCTTAAAAATTACAGTTTTGTCACGGAGTAAACAACAGTATGTTAATTTAATTATTTAAAAAAAGCGGTCACATTTTTTCTTAAATTTTTAAAATGATTTGAAATAAACTTCAAATGTATTTGTGTTTTATTATGAAACCTTTTTTTTTCGTTCAGTTGTATCTTTTTTGTAACTAGAGAAATAGAATCATGTGATGTCGCAATCGCAACTACCAATCAAACACACAGAATAAGTAATAGTACTAAAACAAGCCAATGGCCTATTTGTAAAAAATAACTTGGACCTTTTCAAGTATAAGAATCAAACACAAACCTCAAACCTTCGCCCAAGGAAGCCAGCAATATTACATATTAAAAGTAAAACTGTATTGATGCGAAAAAGTGTCGTAACTCCAAAATTGTTCAATAAACTACCAGAGGCAATACAAAGTGTAAATGTGAATAAATTCAAGTACTTATTATCCAAACTACTTTTAGAGAAGTGTTATTATAGTGTCGTAGACTATTTAAACGATTCTTGACATGCTGTAGAAATTGTAATTATTTTAATCTTTTAATTTACATCACTTATTATTTGTGTTATTTTTATTTTAGTTGACATTTTTGTATCATGTAATTAAATGAATTGATTAAATTTAGTATCTCTGACATTGTGTTATGAAATGTAATTTAATGGATTTATTTATAATTTAGTAGTCTGACATTTATACCTATTATTATGTACATAATTTGAAATATTTGCATGCCGTTCCTGAACAGTAAGATAAGGAGGACATAATTATTAATGTAAAAGCTTAACCTCACACCTTTTTCTAGCAAATAAATGTTTTGATTGATTGATTGATTGATTGAATGGCGTGACGGCCGCGCGCGCGCTCCTAGGCCCCCTTCCGCGTCCCCCGCCAATTTGGTCCGTTTTTCGCTCAGTGCGCAGGTATATCGCCATGAGCTCTTTATAACCGACTTTCAAAAAAAAGGAGGAGGTTCTCAATTCGGTTGTATTTTTTACGTGCGTTGATTTGTAATAATAGTAGGGTAGGTATTGGAAAATTCGAAATTTAACCTTCTATGTTTCTAAGACTTTTGTAGACCGGGGATTAAGTTTGATTACCTATCTGTTTTGGTTCGTTATTGTAACGTATAGATCACTAGTTCTTTCTCTGCAGAAATAATAACGATTTGAGCCAGACATCCGACTCAATCAGTTCCATGCTCCACTTCGCTTCGGCTATGCGACCACGGATGAGTGCACTTACAAATAGAACGAGATAGTTTCATCTTTTCTATTTCGACTTTTATTGCTATAACTAGTATTTAAACTAACCTTTGCCCGCGATTTAGTCCGTGTAGATTCGGTTATCGCTATCCCACAATTTTTCTGGGTAAAATTTAACTGTGAGTGGGCTAGCTAAAAATTCCTATCAAAACTATGATTAAGTAATAATACAGTGTAAGCAGAGCCCTGCTCCTAAGCAAAATGTGAGCAATGCGATGCCATTGTATATTGATTCATTAGACGAAAACACATAAAAAATTTATAACTTTTACAATGGCGTCGTTTTTTCAAAAATATTAAATTATGAAGTTGGACTCGTAATCATTGAACGATCAAATCAAAAAAAGAGAAGAATGTTAAAAACGTACCAGACAACGTAAGAAACAATAATGTACTCAAATTCCCTTCTTCCGACACAGTCGGGAAAAACAAAAAGGTTGGTTTAGGGTCAATGGAATTTGTACAAGTGCTCCACTGTTGGTGGGTGCTGCACGTTACATGTTTACATTAGTAGGTCTGTAATACACGTAGATGTAGGTACAGTCACGTGCATTCATAATGTAAACGTTTCCTCATTTCCAAAATTATGTATTTAAATAGTACTTGCTATTAATTTACTGACTCGGTCTTTTTTAGCACTTGGTCGAATTTCACCCACTTCTAATGGGTCTGATTGACTTGAAATTTGGCATTCTTACATAATTTGTATGTATATTGAATGAAAAAAGTTTGCAATGAAAATTGAATTTTTAACAAAATCTTATGTAAAAGTAATTAGAAAGCTAGTTTTATTAAGAATTATCTTCTATCTCCTTATTAAGATACTTACCTATCTAATCAAGATCGGTTTCATGAGAAATGTGACTTATTTTTTAAAAAGAGAGATTTTCATCGTTTTTCAGTTACCGTATTTTACTTTTTATTTGCTGTTTATTTAGGTGATGGATTAAAACGTAGTGGTTATATTCTCGTTGGATGAGTAAGAAAATATAGATAAGAACAGAGTGTTAGTTAGTTTGTTATACGTTGTTTGACTACTGGGGGGTTACCGTGACGTGTTAATGCGATTCAGTTTATGTTCGCTCGCTGTCAGATTCATACTAAAAGTGACAGCTAAAACTTGAACTGAGTCGGAATTAAGACGTCATGGTAAGGCCCCTGAACATCATTCAGTTGATTGAATACCGAGGGAAGAACTCTGCTGGTATTGCTATTAATAATATGTTACGTATAGATCTAATAATAACGAATAATAATAACGAAACATTGAATAAATGCAGCTATATCTTCATAGCAGATACCGTCTTCAATTCAATCTTGCTAATGCGTGTATAAAAGCTTTGGTATTTTTGACGGAAGATTTAAATACGTTTCGTGACCCACGCAGCGCTTTCATCCGTGTGATCCGTATGGCAAAAATATCCCGACAAATTAAATTTAGAAGAACTGCAATAGATAGGCCCATCTTGTTACAAATGCAGTTTACTCTCTAAGCTCAATGATTAGAGGAAAACTGTCATTTTTAACGTACTAAGGGGATATGGACATAGATAAAAAATGAAACTTCCCTTTATATATGAAAATGTGGTAAGCTTTCTTACCTTTTCAACTGGTTAGGCATCGATTTGAAATATAATTCAAACACCACACCACTATCGAAATCGTGTCCTGCAAGGTACCTACTCAAAACTACAAAGACAAACTTTCGCATCCGATTCTTCTCTTGTTATCTATAAGGAGATGGTGTTATCGTGACAGATCGGGTACCTCTTAACGTTATCTGATGCCTTATCTAGGAATAACACGTCAATCATGCAGACCAGACATGCCATTTATCTCGCGCTGCTTGATAACTAACACGACTTTCGGCAACTTGCAGTGTCAGGTAGTTACAGCAATGAGAGGTTTGTCAGGCTGGCAATAATGTAATTGATAAGGTACATTCCAAAATGGCAATAAAAATAACATCTATAATACAATTCTACATATGTACTTAATACCGACATAATCCTGATGTTCGATGCAAGTTAACAGCTATAGAAGAAATGAGAGTATACTACATATATGAAGTTGTCATTTCGCACGGGCAAACGTTTTAATAACCCTATCTTACTTGTTTTATAACTGTAACCTAAATAAACTTGAGCGGATTAAAAATCTACGCATTCAGTTTATGTACATTATTTGTTTTACGTAAATACTATCAAGTCTCTGTCATTTGAGAAATTAGCTTCTAGTTTTTAAAATATGTGCGTACCTATTTGCCACACGAACAATTAAGGATAACCTGATCAAGAGAAATTAAACAATTTTATACGTAGTTGTATTTTTCTCCTGCCTATTTGTTTCTGCCACCTGTGTACTTAAACTGTCTCCAACTTATTTCTTTCTCTTATTGGTTGTCTGGTAGAGATCGCTGTTAAGCGCTGTTAAGTGCATGCGCCGAATTAATGCCTAAAAAGTAAAAAAGGAGTCAAAAAAACTTGAAAAACTGATGACTGTTTCATGCGCATAAAAATTGAAATAAACTAGCTACAGAGGGAGTTTGTAAGGAAGATATTATATTTGATATTAAAACGACATTCAGGGATTCGTTATCTTTTGTATCATTTACCTACTTTTGCCTATCAGTTAGTAAAAGTTAGTCATATTTTTCGCTTTGTCATAGCATAGCACAGGATAATTAATTGTGGAGCAGTAAAGCAAAGCGAACCTGTAATTCATGTAATTATACCTATGCTATGTACCTATGTATACAGAATAAGAATGCGTTTCCATAGAACCCTAAGCTAAGCATGTAGAGGAACAATTTAAACAGAATAGGTCGACTAGATTGAGAGATAGATAAGCTAAATTCTAGATCGATATTTACTCGGCTATGCTAACCCGAAAGGAGGGTTATGATTTCAGCAATTATATATTTACATCGCACTTACACATCTACTTACCCAAAACATGGTAACATTTTCCTCGTAAAAAACCATAATTGAAATTTTCTTTGAGTCATTAGTACATAATGGTAAGCAATGTCATCTATTATGGTCAACGATTTTCCATGCATTTAGTGACGTAGTTAGTATGTGTAATACCTACATGGAATGAGCTAAGCGCTGCTTCGTACGTCACTCGCAGCATCAGTTTGGCCGAGACAGTATGCTTAATGTATCGATCACAAAATATGCCCCGAATTCGTTTGTGTTAAGGTGTCAAATACCTAGTGGCGCTGCCAATTTATATGTATATCCTACTAGTTAATATTAATATTATAAATGCGAAAGTTTGTGAGTGACGATGTGAGGAAGTGACGATGTGACGATGTGAGTGAGTGTGTATGTTTGTTCCTTCTTCACGCTAAAACTACTGGACGGATTTGGATAAAATTCGGAACGAAGATAGCTGGTACCCTAAATTGAAACATAGGCTACTTTTTATCCCGGATAATTGTATAGTTCCCGCGAGATAACCATAAACATACCAATTGCTAATTCTACGCGGACGAAGTCGCGGGCAGAAGCTAGTAATATTATAAATGTGAATGTTTGTGAGTGAGGATGTGACTGAGTGTGAGAGTGTGTATGTTTGTTCCTTCTTCACTCTGAAACGACTCGGCGGATTTGGATCAAATTTGGAACGGAGATAGCTGGTACCCTAGATTAAAACATAGGTTACTTTTATCCCGGAAAATTCCATACTTCAAGCGGGTTAGCGATAAGCGAATTGTCCGCAGACGGAGTCGCGGGCAACAGCTAGTAGTAAATAATTGAGATGTTTACCTGAACGCGTTCGAGACGTTTCTTTGTGAAAAGTTAGAATACGCGTCCGTCACCATGCTCTTCGGTCGCATCAATCGTCAACTCGCGTAGACAAAAACACCATGATTATATTGCCGAACCAATTTATGCTTTACGCTTACGTTACGTAGCTATGGTGCAAAATTAATTAGGTAATATCTTTCTTCAATCTACCTAACTTTCGCAAAGTAAATAAAATAAATAAATATCATGGGACAAATTACACCAATTGACCCAGTCCCAAACTAAGCAAAGCTTGTGCTATGGGTACCAGGCAACGGATAAACATACTTAGGTATATAATGTAGATAAATACATACAACATCCATGACTCTGACACAAACATTCGTATTCATCATACAAATGTCTGCCCCTACCGGCCTAAATAAAATAACATAAAATAAACGACATGGTTAATAAGTAAGTAGGTAGGCATAGTCGATCAACGAATTAACTTACTTACTTACTTTAACACTAAGGTTCAATGCCAATCGTACGGATTAAAACATTCATGTAGCTAGTAGGTAACTGTAACAAGAAAATGGTAAACCACACTCACTTGGTCGAGTATACTTAAAACCAACAGCTGAAATCATAGGAAGGTATAAAATGTTGGTCTGGAAATTTAGGTTGGTCAATACGAGTTAAGTACATATATTTTTCTGCTTTATACAAATTCGCTTATTATGCATGCGCAAGTATGTAGGTAAGCCCGAATAATACAGTCAAATATGCTGTACAAACAGACTGTCTGATCCACCTGTCACTCAAATTCACCTGACAATAATTGTTTGCGCTGATAATTAAATGACGCGTGTCCTCCAAAATAAACTCTTAACGCGAGATAAAAAATATGCAAACTATCTTAATTCTATAAGTTCTAGGTTTCTTGTTTGATGTAGGTACACTGTGTAGGAACGAAGACATGGCTAATTGCGTGAATATATAGACCTAATAGGTACGAACCAGAACTTGTATTATATTGACTTTGAATACTATAAGTGACCATTATAAAGTTAGTTACCTACTTCAGTGGAAATTCAAAAGTTTACGTACACGTACCTAGCTCCCCTTTGGCCCAAATCTTTATTTTTGAATGTGTTTACGGTAATGCGGAATTTTTATTAAGTACTTTTCTCTTTAAGTAAAATTAGTAACTAAATAATTTCATTTAGATACCTATCTAATTTCACTTTGACGTTTCAATAGCAATGACAAACAATTGATGCTGCATTAAAAAAAAAACAAATAGTCACTTACCAGTTGCAGGCGGGGTTACGACTAGTACTAGCATAAATCCGTGAACTGCCACTCACAACTTGACCACAAAAGTGGTAAACTGAGTTTTATTTCACTGTATTTTCTCAAAAGGAAAACGAATGAAGTAGGTATCGTATGTATACACGGAGTCGTATGTGTGACCTTTAAGATGGCACGCGTGCGTGTGCCTCACCGCTGGTCTGAGGTGCAACTGAGGCCGGAGCGGGCGGACGGATCGGCGAGTGAATGCCGGCCTGGCGTGCTTGCGCCGCGCGCGCTCGCTGACGGTTCCGCGGTGTAGGCAGGCTGCGCTGGCACATGGGACCTGACCGATTCGCTTCGTCTGCTGCCACCTACACCCACAGTCACGTTCGTCACTGATATACATTGCATAACTTCTAGAGAGACTTACTGTCTCGAGGTTTTTGCATACCGTACTTGTGTCTGTATGTAAATATCTAATAAACGGCTAATTTTAGGTTTCGGTTCTTTTCACTATTCTGTGCATTCTGCCACACAATCTCTTGTTTTTGGTGTAAATTCAATAACTCAAAGGTCTATTCACTCAAAGGTTTACTGGCAGAGACTATTGTAAGGAATAAGTTCACCTCTGTCTGTCTTTTGCTGTCCTGCATTCTGTTTATCTATCTAATACCTTTAAACGAGCAATTCTTGTATATCTTCTCTTCTTTTATACATATAGGTACATAATAATGCTTAAATTTGTCCTGAATGACTGACTGACTGACTGAAGGATCAACGCACAGCCTTGGTCAGGACCTGAAACTTGGAGGGTGTTCTTGAGGGTGATGACGTAGGCATCCGACAAGAAAGGAATTTTCGAAATTCTACCTCTAAGGAGGTGAAAAAGGGGGGCAAAGTTTGTATGGGACATTGGACAACCTGATTCCTTGGTCCAGTGGTGGGCAAACTTTTTTCATGGCGGGCCAGAAAATCACAGAAATTTCAAAGAAGGGCCAAAATTATACTAAAATGCAATTTTTTTGACACATGACGTATGAACTACGTGGCTAGTCTAGCTGACTCCTTTGCCTTCGCATCTATTATTCTATTTTATACAGCAGCACCGTCTAAATATCGTCATCCTGTGCCATAACACTCCAATTCGAAGGAACGCCGGCGGGCCGCATTAAATTCTTTCGCGGGCCGGAGTTGGCCCGTGGGCCGTAGTTTGCCCATCACTGCCTTGGTCCAATCTATTTCAAATTTGGCATATATAAACATTCCCTAACAAAATTGATGGAAGACGTGTTTCGTATTTTATTTAAATTCATTCCCTAACGGGGTAAAAGAGGAGCAGAAAGCCACTTGCTTCGAAGTTGATATGATATCAATACTCCTTAGTGCTTTTAATTTAAATTCGGTTACATTTTATTCTGACACATGTTTGAAAAATCAATCACAATTTATTAAAAAAAGGTTCAACTCACATAAAGGCTTGGTGCAATGAGGGTACAATGCAATGCAAATCTTTCAAGGAATCATGTCCCATACAAATTTTGAAGGTTTCTAAGCTTCAGAGAGTTCAATGCACTCTTAATAGGATATACGGCCTCAGGGACGTAGGTCCACTGCAAAAGGGCTCTATCTCCGTAACTATGATTATTAAAGTCTTGAAATTTGGCACACAAGTACCCAGGAATCATAACTGCATAAATTGATTTCAGGACTTTCCGAAATTCCCGCGTGATTCTTACTTTGAAATAGTCCTAACTCCGTAACTATTATGACTAGAAGAATCTTTAAATTTCGCATACCTATAGGTAATCATGTCATGATATCTGAAAACGGATTTTTGGATCTTACGAAGTTCTCTAGGGAAAATAAATAAAATGAATCATTATATGATTTGCTAATGTCTAACCTTGGTACATATTTGGTAAACATATTCCTTAAGGATCAAAGAGCAGCACTATGACGGGATTTTGCTAATTTCCCACGAAGAAATAAGTGGATAAGGTAGTATGTTACTTTGACGTTATCTGCGTGAACGAAGTCGTGTGCAAAAGCTTGTAAATAAATTGTTATATAGGTACATAGGGAAATTACAATTTGAAAAATAAACAGACTATGAGACTGCAATACTTTTCACTGTTGTAACATCATACTTTGTACTACATTTAAGGCAAATAAATATATTTAATTTCATTTCATTTCATTTGAAATTTACCATGAGCTTTTCGGTGAACGAAAACATTGTGAAAAACCCTGCACACATCTGCGAAGCTACGTGGTGATAAGTGCCTGGGTGGAGATACTTATGTATGTTATCACTACATGGTATAAAACAAAGTCGTTTTCCTGTCTGTCACTCTGTCTCTCTGTCTGTGCCAATCGTTCCAATGTAGGTATGCTTAGATCTTTAAAAATACGCAACGGATTTTGATGCGGTTTTTTCAAATAGATAGAGTGATTCAAAAAGGTTTATATGTATAATCTACGCAGACGAAGTCGCGGGCGGAATATAGTTCTAGATATATACAGGGTGTATCAGACACCCCCTAACAATAATCCACTGGGGTATATGACCATGTAGTGATGGGCCGACTACGGGTTTTGCCGACTACCCGACTAGTCGGTTCCAAAAATGCCGAATAGTCGGCCGAATTCGGCATTGCCGATCGTTGTGGGCGCGCGTCAACTCGCTTTATTTCTGCAGCCGTTCCGATAAAACTGATCGCCTTCGGCTAATTGACAGCACACACGCATACTTGTGGGTCAAATGTAAGTCATTCTGCTACATTTGATTTCAATTTAACATGTTTTTGCAAAATTTCCCAACTCATTTTCCGTACCTCAAAAAGAAAAAACGGAACCCTTATAGAATCGATTTGTTGTCTGTCCAGACGTCTTGACAGACGTCAAGACCCTTTTGCTCAGGAACGCGTGGAGGTATCAAGCTGAAATCTATGTCAAATACTCAGGTCTACTGTCCCTGCGAGCTGAGAAAAAATAAAACTTCTAAGCCAACGCAATCAAAAGATACAGCCGTTTATGCCTCAAATTTCCGCAAATTTTCGAAACTCGCAAGAGAATCAAAACCTACAGGGTACTTCCCGTGAACTCAGAATTTTGAAATTTGGTACGAAGCAACGTATCATAACACAGACAAAGGAAAAATTGCGAAAACCGTAAATATGTATGTATGTTTGTATATATCAGTGACCAATATGAAGTGACCCCACACTGCGTACATTTTGCGTTGAAGCAGGGTTCTGCTTACACTGGTTTATAGGTAATGATACGGAACCCTTCGTGCGCGAGTCTGACTCGCACTTGGCCGGTTTTTTACCTTGTTTACAATAATGAGCAACGCCGCATTTTTGGTGATTATTTGCGATTATTTCACTAAAATTTAATGAAAGTTTCAACCCGAAACCGTCGAGCATGTATGAAGAGATTGATGAATGTGGATGAAGCGAAAGAGGTATGTCAGGATCGTAGCAAGTGGAACAAAGTAGTCTCTGCCTACCCCTGTGGGAAAGAGGCGTGACGATATGTATGTATGTATCCCTTTAATACGAAAATAAAAGTTCATCACGATTAATTATTGCATTGGACACATTAATATACTAAAAACGAAGTGCACTATAGACGCACATTTGAAACTTTCATTCAATTTCTGTGAAACTTTCATTTAATTTCTGTGAAATAATCGCAAAAAATCACCAAAAACGCGACGTTGCCGCTCAGTAGAGATGCACCCTCTTAATTTAGTCACCGTGGTTTTATTTATGCGCCGTTTTCAAAAATAAATAACAACCGACTAGTCGTCGGTTTTTGCCGAATAGTCGCCGACTAATCGCCGACTACAAATAGTGCCGAATAGTCGGTTTTCCCGACTAGTCGGCAAGTAGTCGGCCCATCTCTAGACCATAGCTATAGAAGCTAAAAAAATATTTAAAAAAAATGGAGTTTTTTTATATTTTCTATAGGAATGATTATAGTTAATATACTACCATTCCTATAGAAAATAAAAAAAACACTCCAATTTTTTTCTTAATATTTTTTTAGCTTCTATAGCTATGGTTATATACCCCAGTGGATTACTGTTAGGGGGTATCTCATACACCCTGTAGAATAACATACATACATAAGTATCTCATCCTTTTTCAAACATATCTGAAAGATTACAAGTCTGTGTTACGTAACGTAGTGTTTCAGAATTACAGTTCAGAATACATAACGGATACAGCCTCTGGGGACACAAACATCTTTTTTTTTAAACGAACCTACTCTTAACACAACCTTCGATATTTTATATCGTAAAAGTTACGTCAAACTCAGAAAAACCAACAACTTCCCGTCAATCCAATCATTTGTCAAATTAGACAAAGAATGGTAGATTCCTATTACGCAAGGAATCTTAGAATATACGAATAATACATTCCTGGAATAATATATTGCCCAAAATGGAAGAGAATTCGTTGTTCTCCAAAACGAAAAACACAAACCCCAAAAACAAAAGTAACACCAAGCAATTTCCCAAAGTGGCTATGACTAAAGCTGAGGGGGATTGCGTGGTTTCAGAGAATTCTTCCCATACGAAGTTCTTTAAGAAGAATAAATATGAAGATTTGTACTCGAGAATCACTAGGGACCAATATTTCGGCACGGATGAGTCTATATCAGGATCGTCTGATAGCTTCCACTGTGTCCATGGACCTGAAGGAAAACAGTATTCAGAGAAAGGGAAGTTAAAAAGAAATATACTTAAAGTATTGGATCCTCACCCTGTCGGTAATTCCACAGTTCTCTAATTTATATTTTAGTTGATGCCACTTTACTGTGAAGAATGTAAATTTTGCATCTTCTATAGGAAGTAGGTGTCCAGACCATTTAATTAAAAACTTATATCGCTTTCGCTCACCCACATCCCTTTTAAATTAAGTGTCACTTCGTTAGGATTTCTCTTGCATTACGCCTTGGGTTGGCCTACAAAAACCTATTGTTGCTAATGTGGTGGTAATAATATAGACATGTAATTTGAACTAATTTTATGTGCTCCGAGATAGTTAAAATTCAGGTTAGGTACTACTGAGTGTGTTGTCGTTCTGCCGATCACTCTTTCTCTTAAGATAGATGCGACGTGGAAGGAGACTTTATCAATTCCTACTCCGTCTGTTTTGACCAGATCGCGAGTGGAACGACGAATGTCCTCCTGCCTATGATTGGGACATGGCGCAAAAGCTGGAGTTTCTCGTCACGGACACCCTGGTTCTACAGCAGCTCGAACGCTTGAACGCACATCTGAGAGATTATGTTAGGACCTCTTCGGAAGGATTTGTATCCTTTGAATTGATAGATTGAGCGACAATGCATCACTGAATAGTTTTGTTACGTACCCATAATCACCCAAGTTTGAAGTTATTCAAGATGATCAATTTACGTATTTAGAAATATAAAATCCTAAAATAATTTAAAAAGTACCAAAAAATTAAGTATACTTAATTAAGTACTGAAAAAATTCCTGGCAGCAAGATTGTGCGACAACCCGGCGGTGTTAGTACCTACGACCCATGTGTGTGTAGTGTGTCGTACTAACCATCTTACTGATTAATAGAGAAGTGCTGAATTTTACGATGAGATCTTACACGATAATGTTAAATAATAAATTCAGTTAACTTTCCTAAATCACTTATTTTCAGAAAATCGATGTGCTTGGCAGCACTTGCGTGATTTTGGATTTTTTAGTGGAAACTTATCCAAAAGAGCCGAGTTTGCGTGAAGGCCTCTTATTACTAATGAAAAATATGCAAAAACCAATAATATTAAATGCAAGTGTTGACATCGTCACCTATTTTGATAATTTGCGAAGGTACATGGGATTTTTGGGTAGGTGACTGATAACCGTGATAAAGCTATACCTACGCTGTATCACATGCACTAATAGGGTTATTTTTTCATATTTTGATGTCAAACTAACCATAAATAACATCAATATACTTAGATAATTAAAATTTTCACATAATTAAATAGGTAAGTGTTTAAATTAATTCTAAACTATGATTTTTATTTCCGTGGTATTCCGAAATTTCTTATGCACAAGAAAATTTAAACGAGACATAACGAAAACTAGGAAATACATTGCCCAAATACCTTATAGACATATTAAAATTAATACGTAGAGCTAGAATAATTTTGGATCCAACTATTTAGAACATAATAAATTATTTAATCATTTTATCAGTAAAAAATAAATTGTTGACACATGTCGCAAACCTTTGGACTAATATATTTAGTTAAGTAATTAGTTTAGTGAGGTCCTTTCATTCTTAACTTATCCTATTTGGTAAACAAAATTCTAACCTCAAAACGTCTTAGTTTTGTTATTTTTTAACTATTTCATCGTAAATAAAATAACTGGAGATAGAATATCAGCAAAACTATGTACAAAATATTGCCTCAGGTTTATTTGATAACATAAAACACCTTATTCTTTACAAAAGTTTGTACATTGAGGTTAGAATTTTGTTTACCAAATAAGACAGTTAAGAATGAAAATAACTTACATACTTAACTTAAATAAAAAAAAAACCGTCAAATGCAATTCTTTTGTCAGAACATTATTAAATCTGGTGACAATACAATGATCTAGTAATGACATCCTTGTGGTCCAGCCTGGATCTGGATTATCTCCGCTGCACGGAACTCCTCAACGGTTAATGGCATCGGCTTGAAATTTGGTGTGGAAATGTAGTTTGGATGGCTATGCAAGTACATCATCTTCCTAGCGTTTTTCCCGGCATTTGCCACGGCTCAGGGAGCCTGGGGTCCGCTTTGACAACCTAATCCTAAGATTTGGCATAGACACTAGTTTTTACAGAAGCGACTGCCATCTGACCTTCCAACCCAGTAAGGTAACTAAGCCATAGTTGTATTGGTCCGGCTTCCTCACGATGTTTTCCTTCACCGAAAAGCTCATGGTAAAATTCAAATGTAAGTTCGCATATAAATTCCGAAAAACTCAGAGGTGCGAGCCCGGGATTCGAAATAAACATCATATTTTAGTTTTAACATGAAACTACGTGAGACTCACACATAATTACAACACAACGGATAACTCACGTATAAAAGATGAAGGATTGTTCCGACCATTGTTTCGGACTATTTCGAAGCCCTTCATCAGGGAGCGCTCGCCCCGGCGGCAGCGAAACGTGTGCTGCCCTACTTTAGACTATAATAAAAATGACGATAAAAATGAGGGTACTTGTGCGCCGATGTCAGCTGCGCCGAGTAGCCGCGCGAGCAGAGCGTTGGCGTTGGCGCGCAGTGTTCGTTTCGCTGCCGCCGGGGCGAGCGCTCCCTGATGAAGGGCTTCGAAATAGTCCGAAACAATTGTCGGAGCAATCCTTGGGCTTTTATACGTGAGTTATCCGTTGTGTTGTAATTATCATATTTTAGATTTAAATTCATCCCTCGTTAATCACAGGCATCCTCGTTCAACTACGCCAACTATGAAATGACACTGCTGCAGCTTACCCCCTTATTTATAATCGCTCTATAGGCTTCTGCTAACTTAGCAATCGTTTGTCCTTATCTGTCACTTTGACATTTACCTTTCACAGATAAGGACAAACGATTGCTAAGTTCGCAGAAGCCTATAGAGCGTTTATGAATAAGGGTTAGTCTGTAAGCTGCATAAATTCTATACATTTAATTAGTTTTTTTTTTTAACCCATAAAAGTTCTTGAAATTCTTAGTTCTTATTAATCATTCAGTATGCATAGTCGTAACCAGTAACAATAAATAAAATAACTAAGAGCTAAATATATAATGCATATTCATATAAAAGTTTTGAATTGCCTGACAATTAAACTATAATAAAATAACATTCAGTATTTATTTATATTAAACTTACATAACAATATTGCCTATACTTACATAACAATATTGTATATTTCAAGTTCATTTAGTAACTAATTATAAAAGCAATTTATGATCTCAAATTGTTTCGCGGTTTACTTAAATTACTAGTGAGGTCGGTCATTCGATATCGTATTCAATCAGCAATCGTATTGTACTGCTCTGCAATCTACTCGTTCACGTATTGTTTAATGAGAGCAAAAATATCGCATAGGGCTAATGGGGACAATGCCATATTTATGCACTCGAGGGAGTTTTACTCCTCATATAGAAGCGCAATGGTTTGTGATCCATGGGCATGACTAGCATCACTACAATCCTTATGTGATCAGGGGGAACTTGGTAGACCATTAGGTTGCTATGTACAAGTGCAGTACGCGACATGCATCTTGATCGGTGAGCGAAAGTAGAAGGGGTAAACGCTCTTGCGTATGGTATTGAGGGAGGGCTTCCGCCGCCAAAAAGTTTCTAAATATAATTAATAATAATTAAGGTATGGGACTAATCTTACGCATTCAAGATCAGGGGGGTTAACACAATCGCTTAATGCGAGCCAAGTTCTATTCAGCGTAAGGGACAGAGCTATATGGCTGCATAACTGTCCCTTACACTGAAGAACTTGGCACGCATTAAGGGGACACCAGCCGCGAAATTAGCGCAACTTCAGAAATGTTCTTATAGCTCCTAAATCGGATCATTTTTCAATAATATCCGAAGGTTAGATACTAGGGAAACACCTATAATATATGTATTAAATGAAATCAGTGTATACAATTTGCCATTCTGTAGTCGTCCCAAAAAATTTGCACAAAACTAAAACGGCCGGTTTTTGTTGTGCAAGTTTTTTGGGACCTACCTACTCGAACCTTAATCCAGTCCCAGTATCACGATTTCAAAAACGAAAAAAAAAATAGATGATTGGCGGGAACTCAGGCTGGAACGTCCTATTTTGTCTAAGTATGGTTTATGTTTCAATTTATTACGTTACTGTTTTACGATTGATATTCAATAAAATTCTTCAAGTGAAGAGGAAATAACACTGACTCCTAAAACAGTCAATTTACCGGAAAACCATTACATTAAATTATGTATATCGAATTGTTTGGATGGTCACATTATTTTTGCAATGTTTCTGTTTTATTTCTTTGCAATCTAAGTGAAAAGCAGAGTGTATAACTCGTTCGTAAAACCCATTTTACCCTCGACTTAACAATACACCCTCGCCTACGGCTCGGGTGCATGCATGCATAAGTATAACGTATGTCTCGAGTAAAATGGCTCGTTTTATGCACTAGTTGTACAATCTACTATAGTAGTCAGGGTTGTATTTTTTTATAACTTAAGGTTAGGAATTTTGTTTGATTCAGTCTGCGGTACGACTTTGATACGTTAAAATGTAAAGAATACTAAATAAATATTTTTCGGTGACTACTTTTAAATAAGCTTTATCTAGTAATTTAGTCCCACATACATGCAAGGCGTGACGTGTTTTGGATATTATGTTGAGGTTGTACGATGGTGCCTGGCGTAATAAGTCTGTTTAATTGAGATTTTAATGAGCTAATTAACTTGTTCGTATTTAATTTCGTTTCGTTAATTTCATGATTTAAGGTTACCTCTTGCTTCGCTTAGAGGATGAAGATTTGTTCGAAGTAGTGTCAAAGGCAGTGCGGTGGCATTTGTCGGCGCCCGATGCCCAGCGCGCCCCGGGCTCGGCGCGCATGCGGCAGACGCTCGCCGCCGCCGCGCCTGTCATCTCCCAAAGCGTTGTCAGAATGCTTGCTGTCTCTTCCGCTTACCGCTTCTCCACTTTCTTGGACATAGCCCTTTTCCTGGCTTGCGATTCGGTTGAAAATTGTACGAACTAAGTACCCTCTTTGGCTTGTTCTGTAGTGTAGATTAGGTACCACCACCTACCTTAAAAAAATTGAACTAAATGATTGCACATGAAAAATAATATAAAATAAATAAATATCTTCTGTCGTAGATCTATTATCATGAATATTTTTAATGTTTAATTAAATTAGACATTGACCAGCATAGTTGCCACATGTTAATTTATGGATGATAATATAGTAAAAAATAGCGAACGAGTACATGCAAAACATGACAGTGTGATGCATTTTGGCGGCAACTTAAGAGCTTCCCGAGAAAGTTCCCGAGTATATTTTCGAGACATCTTAATTAAATAAACTATACCTACTTACCTACTAAATATCTATTTCATTCATGAGCTTACACTGTGCTGGATATATGAATCCTACATTTTAGTTTAGCATCGAAAAAGTGAATGTATTTTTATCATTTTATGTAATGCGTTACGCAACGTCGTTTATTTATAAATAATTCATCAATATGAGTTAATGTAAAACGGTCTCAACGTTTTGAAATGGACAAATATGTCTTAAGTGTTATATCAGTGCACCTACCTAATCAGTGCTACCTTGAGCTTGTTGCAAAAGGATAGGTAGGTACCTAATGTTATTTCTTTTGCAGGTGTCATGTTAATGAAAGAAAACATATTAGAGAATATTTTGTACCGCTTCGATCCTTACTTCCCCGGGAGAAAGTTGCCGGCGTATGACATCAATCCAGCCGATCCTCAAGACTCCAATGTTCAATTGGGTGCGTCACTTTCGAAATTCGCTCATGAATTATGTATGGTAATCAGATCAGGTCACTATAATACTCGTGTCCAAGTAATTAAATTTAACTATGCATTGCTCGTTTAGGCAGAATCAATACACTTCCAAGCAAAAATAACGGGTCACTTTCCAAACAAAGTTATAAACTGCTTTACAATTTACAAGCCTGTCCACGTGTTAAATATCTTATGTATTATCAACGTTATTTTAGTTATTATTAGCAACGTTATTTTGGATAGGTGGCAGCAGTGTGCACATGTCTACGACACTATCATTGCTGCTGGTGCTTGTCACGACGTTAAAACAGTGTACTGACGAAGACCCCAGATTTCCAGATAGTCTACCTTGTCCTGATAGTTATGCACAGAGGTAAAATGTCTTAGTCTCATAATTATTAACTTTTTTCAAATTAGGTATACACATTAAATCCTTTATCCAAATTTCGGGCGTAGCGAGCCGTCTGCTGTATAAATTAATATTTTGGTGGTACCTACTGTTAATGGCGCATCACGCGCGTGTTTTCTATGATGCAGGATAACGGGTTTGTTTGAATAAACCCGTCGAAATATGAAATAGTAGACCTTTGAACTTATTTAATGATTTTTCTTACACTTTGCAACTTTGCTCTTGCAAATAAATCGAGATGTACCTACCTAGGCACGAGACTCGAGTAAGTAGATAGATAACATGATGTAATACGTTGGGATAGTCGCAAGATTTTAATTATTTCATACAGTGAAAGTCAGAAAACGTCTGCTGTATTAATGAATTTGTTGTTTTGCAGATGCTTTACCTGGGCGTACCGCTACGAGTGCTGTGCGCGCGAGCACCGGCACCAGCGTATAACGTTGACGGTGGTAGCGTCTGCGCTGGCGACATGCTTCGGGGAGCGGCTGTCTACGTTTGCAAACTCTTTGATGCCAGGTTTTTTAGTTCATTTGTCAATTAGGTGGGCAGACGAGCATGTGATGGACGTGATGTAATCAGCGTTGCCAGATGAGTACGCAATAGTACGCATGGCGTACTATTTTATGATCTTGCGTACTCGCGTACTCATCCGTCGATTTGCGTACTATTTTTATATTTTAGCACCTGACAGCCTAGGTTATTCCAGATGACGGAAAAACAATATAAATTACTTGCGGCTGTCGCGATGTTTTTTTTTTTTTTTTTTTAGGCTTTTGTTTATGTGCCAGCTGCGTAAAGCGCAGTTTTGCACTAAATGTTGCACTGCGTACTCAAACTTGAATTTGCGTACTATTTTTAAGAGCTACGCGTAACGGAACGTAAAACCCATCTGGCAACACTGGATGTAATACAACCTATTTTATATTCCGTGGTCCGGCCATAGACGCTAAGCTATATATATGTATAGTAATATTCTGAATCTCGGAAATGGCTCAAACGATTTTCATGAAATTTAGTATGCAGGTGTTTTCGGGGGCGATAAATCGATCAAGCTAGGTCTCATTTTTAGAAAATGTACTAAAATAAATACCGAGCAAAGCTTGGTCATCCAGGTATGACCTACTTATAGATACAATAGACGCACACTTTTAAGTGGTACCTACTTAAAGCAAATGTCTTGATGTAGTGTGAAATTAATTTCAGATGTGATGTCTCTGTCGGTACTTACGGAGCTACCTTTTAGAGTGGGTTGGATCAAAGGTGTTAATTTTAATACATCGCAGCTAGATGTACAATTCAAAAAGGTTTTAATATATCTAAGCATCGATTTGCTAAAGATCTTTCCCTACAATAGTTTTGTAAGTATAATGGGATTTTTAGAAGAACATGCAGATATGTTTTGTATTTAGTTAATGTAAAGTCGCAGCTTCTTAGTTTGCTTCTTAATTGATGACCACAGAACGGACTTTTAAAGCATGCGAAGTAATATTTTTACACAAAATGTTTCTTTGTATCGTTAACAGTAGTGTCACGCTTTCCAATAGTCATAATCTGTCAAGAAAACTTATACCTATATATAGGTTGGCTTGATATACAAAATGTCAATGGTACCAAAAGATCGTTCTCTGTTGAACTATTGAACTGCTGAACATGGATTTATTTTAGATGGCTGAGTCACAATGCTGGCTACTTGGCTTGATGTGCCTCTTGGATCCAGAGCTAAGCCGCCTGCGCTCACGGTGGTCGCCGGCTCTCTTTGCGGAGCTGCGCAAAACTGCGCTCCAGGCCTTGGTGTGCGCGTTGCCGCGGATCCCTCCTAGAGTGGCGAAGGATTACAGCTTGATTAGGAGGTGTGTGCTTGATGGCTGGATATCGTAATTTTTGATGTGTAAACTTCTTTAGCGGCGCTGAGCACTTTTAGGGATGGGTAATAGTACATTATGATACAAGTGTGCTATGTTGATCATTACACACGAGGCATGATTGTACGCGCGAGCGGAGCGAGCGCGTTAATGGTGCCGAGTGTGGTAATGATCAATGCACACGCGTTTCATACGACGTTTTTCAACACATTTGCGAGGAAAAACAAAAAGAAATTCTTAATAAGTAAGTATAATAAAACTTTACCTTACCTTTGTTGCCAAACATTGCTTAACTGGAGGCTTTAAAACTTTTCTTTGTCATTTGGCAATTAACACCTTGGATTTCTTACTGACATAACCTGGCCGAACATATTTTAGTATTTCCGGCGACGGACACTATTTACATTTAGTTTTTCTTTATTATTTCAACTAGTAATTTTTAAACTAATAACAAGGTAAAATAATCAACAAAATCTGTGAGTGTGAAAGATGGCGGCAGATATCATTTGTCCGCGCCAATCCGCACGCAGCACTCACGCATGCGCGCTGTGCACTTTGCACGCGGGCGACGAGGCATTGACAAGACTGCTAAACAGCCTAATATTAAAATAGTAATAAAATAATTAATCATTGTCTTAAATATGCAAATTATGGTCACTTTTTAGATAAAAATGAATACTTTGTCGAAATTAACTGTTTATTTATCATCTTTAACCTAAAATAGTTTAATATTCACGAAAATATTCCTTGTTCCTATACATAACTGAACTATTTGCTGAGATTAAAAAAAGTTTACGTAATAATATTACGGCACTTGTGCGTAATAAGCTGAATTATGAGCTTAAATGCGGTGCAATAAGACTCAATTTACGAGCAACTGTGTTGAAAAAAATGTTAAACTCGCGTCAGGCGTAAGACGGAGGGAGAGTTTAAGTACCTACCAGGATATCAGATCCTCTAAGTGCTTATTTTGAAATACGAATGAATCGCGTTCGATTTTTGAAGTGATTTTTTGCTGAGTCATGGAGCAAAAGTACTAGGGTATCAACACATTGTTAGAGGTCTGTCAATATAGATAATACGTACGTTTTTTTTTTGTAAGCGGGCAGTACGGTACGCGTCTTGAGCGTCATGGAGGTTACAACATGCACGCAATGAACAGACAATACGCTCGTGTTCAAAATATTCTCGAGCACCAATACAGCTCTCATACATCCATTTTGATAGTTTGATACCTAACTGTTGCTACTACTGTAAAAAAAAGAAATACATACATAATGTTTACTATTTATACTAAACCTAATACACAAAACAAAAAGCCGTGATAGTCCAGTGGTTTGATCACTGGCCTCTATAAAGCATAGTCGCGTAGGCTTGAAATTTACCATGAACTTTACGATGAAGGAAAATATCGTGAGGAAACCTGCACACGTCATCGAAGCAATTTAATAATGTGTGTGAAGTTCCCAATCCGCACTGGGCCAGCATGGAAACTACATAATTAGCCCAAGCCCTCTCATTCTGAGAAGAGCCCTGTGCCCAAAAGTGGGATAGGTACGCTTGGTCGCCGTGTAGGTACTACGACGACTATAGGTACCTAATAGAAGTAATTTCCTTTTATTTTGTGTGTATTTATAAATTAAACTCAGTTAATTTTGGCCAACAGTTTAACAAATTGCGGAAAATTAGTGCATGAATCATTAAACATTGTACCTATTTATTGTACGAGGAAAATTGCATTTTTTTTTCCTAAAATGACTAACTTGCAGCTGGTTTGTCGGTCTTTGTTATTGTAATTTTGTAATATTTTTGTTTGTAACTTAAATTTAATCAAGCATATTCGCAACACATGCGGACGTTACTTTTGTATGTTAATAAAAATACGTTATGTACAGTCAGCGTCATATAATATGAAACATCCGAGACGACCAAAAAGTTCGACACACCATAGCATTGGTATGGTGTACCGATCCAACTACGAGTATTTGACCGACTTGGATGGAAGGAAAGAACTATTCAAATCTTGTAGGCATATCGTATTCAAATTATTCAAATCTTATATAGCGATTTTGGCATATTTTAATGTAACTTATGCATATTTAATTATTTTTGCTTCGGAAAAACTATTGGTGGATTGGAACTGATTATGAAGACCACAGGATGGCCATCGGATTCAATAAGTAATTCAGGGATTGCTATTCGACTATTACCATACAGTACAACTAAGTAAGTACATAACATTCCACTCACTCACACACAAACAACTTTACAATACATACCATATATGTATGTATGGTAAAGTGCAGCTGATGAAGGAAATACCTACAAAGAGAATTCCTCCGTAAGAACTGAAAGTTCTTGCATCGGGAAAAGTAGGTACTTAATATAAAAGTTATGAACAGTTGGTATTAGAGCGTATTGCTCGTGGTCCCACTGTTATGAAAATTCTCACTACAGATACTAAAATTAGGTTATCTTCAAATGCCCGAACCGCATAGTAATAGGAATAGGACTAGCGTCCGACCGATGTTTCGGTTTCGGCCAATTTCGGCCAAAAAAGTGATTTCGGCCGAAGTTTCGGTTTCGGCAGAAATTACTTCGCGGCCTGTCGCGGCTCTCGCATCGGGAGCGCTCGGCTTAATTCGGGCACGCTCGGCCGGGTAGGTATAGGTAGGGAATGCAAATCCGTTTATGTTTGAAAATCCGGATTTCCAAATACGGATTTCCATGTCAAATCCGGATATCCGGATTTTAAGTGAAAACTATGTGCGGGGTATCTTAATTTTAGGTTTTCTTGTTATATTTCTTCCTTTCCAACCTATCACTACTATACTACTAGGAATACTAGGATTTTATTGGGTACTATAGACATCAAAATATGTGAATGGAAAACACGCATTGTTTTAGTATCCTTCTTTAGTAGGTTTGTTTAAATAATCAGTCTCCTTTATGACTCCAAGAATCCAACAAAACAAGAGAAACAATAATATATGAGGAGAGAACACTAAAATTAAAAGGAACTTCTTCTTATAAAATTACTTAATTAGAAATCGAAACAAAAATCGTCCTATTACTGCAAATACCAGTTATCTGCAAAAAAGTCATTTCGAGATAATTCAATTTTAAGAGGCTGACAACTAATTTTGTTGAAATTGATGTTATTTAAACACTTTTTTAAGAAAAACTGCACACAAAAAAAAAATACAAAAAATATATAATGTTAATTTTCATCATATTTCAAACACGCTAGACGGGCTCGATACATAATTGAACAAAATCGGCTCTTTATTTTTTTCGACGTATGGGTCTGCAATTAAAAACATAAAATCAACATATTCATACCTAAACGGCTAACGAGTCATATTTCACAAATAATCCATACTTTTGTTTATTTCTTATGATCTGTCTTATTTGCAAGATTTTAGACGCGCGCCAAGCTGCCGGAATAGTTTCTTCTCTTTCACTAACAGGCACGTGAACCGTATGTGTGAAGGGTGGCGCTGCTCCAGGTCATTTGCTGTTGACAGCGCCTTAATGTTCGTGAGTTGTTTTATACCAGAAAACGCGTGTAGTAGTCGTTTCAATTATGTATGTTTTTTCTTTAGTATAAACTACGCGTTTTCTGGTATAAAACAACTCACGAACATTAAAATTGAATTATCTCGAAATGACTTTTTTGCAGATAACTGGTATTTGCAGTAATAGGACGAAATAGAAGACGTGAAACACAAACAAAATTAACAAAATATATACTCTTTGTCTCAAACAAAATTAACAAAATAATTATACTCTTTGTATCATACAAACTAAAAACAAAACAAGTTAGATAATTATTTGAGGCAAATACAATTATAAAACTATTTCTTCTTTCTCATTTATAATTTTTGAGAGCTTATTTTATGTTGTTTTGCTAAATATAAAATGAGATCAACACAAGTCACAACTCGTTCGTCCCCGGCCGGCGCGCGCCGCGCGTGAATCGCGTGATCTCCCCCCACCCCACTGAGCTGAGTGGCGGGACCGGGCCGGGCGGGACGCACGAACAGAGTCAGAGTCATCTATCGTCCGTCTGGCTAATGAAAGCAACTCGCATCGCAACTCGCCCGTTTATTTCACTTTGGAATTGAATATTTTGATTCATGTTCGAAAAATCCGGATTCGACTTTTCAAATCCGGATTTATAAACCCAGTAAAAATATGTGTAAATCCGGATTTTTCGGATTTCGGATTATCCGGATTGCATTCCCTAGGTATAGGTAATGCACAGGCGGCCGGCCCAGCTGAGACCAGCGACAGTAGTATGCATGTAGTTTTTTTATTTTGTTTAACAATAAAATTAACTGTTTTCATAAAAGAAATCCTTGCAATAACCTTTTCCTTGCGATTTGTTCAGTAATTTTGAATATTTTGTTTGATAAGATACATCTTCAAAAATTTCGGTTTCGGTTTCGGCTAAAAGTCGTGTTTCGGTCGGACACTAAATAGGACCCACCATTTGCAGTCGATTGCTATTTCTGTGCGAAATGAAGTTTCGGAGTAGCTTTGCGAAGTAGCGGAGTAGTTTGGAAACTTTAAGAGTGTCGCCCGCACAGTGACCCCCATGGCGTCCAACGTGTTAAACAAAAATGTTCTAGGTAAGCCTACCGTAAACACCAAAAGCCGCTTGCTAAATTCTACCCCTTTTGCTGAGCGTACGGAATTTCGCTCGTGTCGTTCAGCGTTAATCCTTCTTTTTATTGTCTACGTGCACTGGTTTCAGGATAATGTGGTACATCGAGTGGTATTCTGAGAGTCCATACGAACTGCCCGTCTTGTATTGGTGCGTGCGAGTTCTGCAGGTCGCCTTCTACAGCCGTGGCGACCCAGCCCGAGAGACTGCAATAAAGGATCTCTTCGACACACATGGAATAATAATTATGACGCGTAAGTAATTCACCTTTGCATACTTAGTTCACAAGAAGTTCGCAGGGTTTACTACCGCAGTTACCTATGTGTAGGTATAATTTTTATAGCGCTGACTGGTGCACAGTTTTGCCAAAATCGAAACTATCAAAATGAGATATCATCACATTAGTAGATACAAAGAAATTATGCTGATGAACAGTTCTGATAATGCCTAATTTAAAATTTCATTATTGGTTTTGTGCGAACGTTTTACACAGTATAGTTGCCTTTACGTTTGTTTCATATTGCAGATCTGTGCAAAACGTTGCTACAGCACCAGAGCCCGCCTATGGAGAAGCGGCAGGTGATAATAGCCCTCGCCCTCCGCCTGCTTACGAGCTCGTTTGAACGCGGAGCTCCGGCCACCTGCTGCGTTTATCCTGAGATCAAATGGCCAAGCTCGATACCCACACTCGCTAAGAAAATGCTGGACAGTGTTTTACAGTGTTTAGATAGGAACTACAACATCAGTGAGAGGTTTTGATATTGTATACCTACCCAAGCTGACGTAAACTTTTATACCTACCTGGTACTCATGCCATTAATTATTTTGTATTCAGGTGGTTGATATCGCTTTTAAATTTTATCTGGGAGGGCATAATTTGGAAACAAGGATTTAGACAAGTCTTTATAGCTCACGATGGAGTTTACAAATTGTTAGACTTAATAACGGTACGTGTTATCTTAATTTCAAATACAAACTTGCCTACGGACCTAGATAGTTTGTAAGTAAATCAGGTTTTAGAATGACACATTCATTCTTCATTCAATTCTTATTTCGCTTCATTCTGAAGGTATTCGTCACTTATTCTTATATCGTCTTAATCGCAATCTAGACCGTGACGAAAAACGAAAACGACTTAGGTATTAAGAGTGCGATGAGTTACAGATAGCTTATTATGTAACTCGCTCGCGATCACAATCGTCTTCATTTTGACAGTTCATGTATGGGCTGACACTCGGCATCGGAATCAGCTAGCTGTCACATTCATACAAGAACTGTCAAAATGAACACGATGGCGATTGCGAGCGAGTTACGTAATAAGCTAGCAGAATTGGGCCAAAGAAGATAGGGACAGATAACTTTAGTAGGTATAAGATGAATTAAGAATGAGTGGCGAATACAGAATGAGACGAATTAATCGATACCTTGGATATATCAGTACTTATGAAGAATAGGTAACCTTTTTGTTAATGAACTTCCAGTTGACACGAGCTCCGGTGCAGTGCATAGCTCTGGCGTTAGTCTGCGATGCAGCACGCGCCGGTTCCGCCGTGGGCCAGCTCGTCTCTTGGCGAGCTAGTGTTGGTGCTTCTAACGCTGTAAATATTTAACGTAACGCTGTATTATTTACATTAATCAAAGTTCTTGACACATTAAGCGATAAGGCCTTCATACTATAATATTATTAGCATTTGATAATTTTTTAGAACCCGCTAGTGGTCAAACGAGGTTCTACCATTGCAAGTCTCCTGGCATCAATTTTCAGAGACGAATGCCATAAGATAGGCGTTCGGTTGAATGAAAACGGAATAATAAAGGGTAAACTACTTAATGTTGTTGAAAAACTTGACAATCCTGAGTATGCTTGAAGTCTTTTTCGATTAAGTAATGCTGGAAAGGTCAAGGTTAAGTACGCTTTGAATATGTGATAATCTTATTTGGAGTACCAAATTTACACAACAAAAAGGGGCTTTTTGTTCGTTACATCGTTAGGGCAGAATAACTCCCCTTAACCATCTGTAAAATTGGTTTGAAAAAAAAACGAGTGAAAACTTGGAAAATCATTGTTTGATCTGAAATATTAGGCACAAACATAATTTAAGTCATTGGAAAATCTAACTTTCACCATGATACACTCGTTAAGTAACTAATTATGTGGGTGTGACTCCATAGATTTAGATAGCCCATTGCGATCGGCCGATGTGCGGGAAGCAATAAATGATCCGGATTTTCGAACCGGGCAGCATGATCGCACCCCCGTCTGCTACGCTGCAGCCGAACTAGCGGGATCTCGATTATCAAAGGTAATCAGATAAAAAAATAATATATTAGTGATAATGATAAGTACTCCCGTACAGGAGTAGTGATTTGCCAAAACTACTAATTAACTATACAAAACTATACCTTAGTTAGTGGCAAATTAATTGTTCTTCACATTATTAGGTACCTATATCGTTATGATTAAGTATTGTTTCAGGCTTTTGCACTACTACACATGTTGTCGGAGGATTTGAATTTCAAAGTGCTTGTAACGGATGAAACATATAACCTTTACAAGCACATCAAACTGGCACCTGCAGACGAAGTTACTGTTTCATTTGTTCACGTTTTTATTGCATAGAGGCCTGTTATAATACTCATAATTTTTACGGTGAAATTTGAGTTTCAGGCAATCCTCGTGCTCTGCTCCCATTATTTGACGGAAAAGCTGAACGAAGCGTGGTCTGAAGTACAAATACAAAGTCAAGATCTTGAACCACATGATAAAGACATTCTCGAAGAATTCCTTCACATCACCAAGTAAATGTATTGCAAAAATTAGTTTCACTTGAGTCTATTCAAAGCTCAGATGCAGTGCAAAGGTAAGGCAATTAAATAATTGCCGGCAAAGCAGTCCCTACCAACTAGTTTTAAATGTTTATATAGTGATCGATTATACAAGTATTACTTATATGTGTAAGTTCGGGAGGGTTATTTTCACCTGTTACGGCCCATTTGTTACCAGTGGTAATGGTAACAGCTGGGAAAACTCCCATCTTTGACCAGTGGTAACTAATGGGAATAAAAACTCCCAACTTTTTTCTTTTCGGGTTTCTTTTCCAGTAACTACTTGGTGGTAACTACCACCTAATATATTAGTACTTAGTGGTGGTAACAACTGGGAACATTTTTCCCATTTTTTTACCACCGAGTAACTTTAGTGGTAAAAGATAGGATTTTTTTTCCAGCAGTTACCACTGGTAACAAATTGGTGGTAACAGGTGGGAATAACCCGTTCAAGATTATTTTCCTTTGTAACTCGAAACTATCTAAACTGCTTGCTCCTAATTAGGAGCATGGCCTGAGCAGCTAATTAGGAGCATAACCTACCATGGTACCTACCAGAATATGATTAAATTTACTGCCATACATTTACCACAAAACTTTTCAGGGGTTGGGCTTTGGAAATAAAACAACAACAAGAGGCGATTATTGAGACTGACCGGAAGAAAGTAAGATCTTCATAAACTTAAGAAAAAAAATTGGAAGTTCATAGTTTTGCAATACAGTGAGATGAGAACTGATACTTAATTGTAAATTCCAGAAACATGAAGAGGAAAATTCTCTTTATGAGTTCCTGGGGCGCGTACGTCTGAACATGGCATTGGATGCGTTGCGCGAGGTACCTACTTTACCCATGATAGCAATCATGATATTCATGATGCACGGTTTTATTTAAGTTTTGCAATTCACGATTTTCACATATCTTAATATTAAATCGGGGTTAGTTTGAATGAGTTGGAAGTTGGAAGACCTTATTTCTACCAGTGTAATCTTACGGCATAACATAAATCATCGAGGTAAATAACAAAATTAGTGTCCGACCGAAACACGATTTTTAGACGAAACCGAAACCGAATATTCGGTTTTTTTCTGATTTCGGCCGAAACCGAAACCGAAATTTTTGAAGACGTATCATATCAAACAAAATATTCAAAATTACTGTACAAATCGTAAGGAAAAGGATAACCTTTTTTTTGCAATAATGCAAGGATTTCTTATATGATAACAGTTACTTTTTTTGTTAAACAAAATAAAAAAATGCATGCATACTACTGTCGCTGGTCTCAGCTGGGCCGGCCGCCTGTGCATTACCTATACCTACCCGGCCGACAGTGCCCGAATTAAGCCGAGCGCCAAAAAACAACAACAGCAAAGCGAGCAGCGAGCAACAAAAAAGTAATTTCGGCCGAAGTTTCGGTTTCTCTCGGCATCGGGAGCGCTCGGCTTAATTCGGGCACGCTCGGCCGGGTAGGTAGGTATAGGTAATGCACAGGCGGCCGGCCCAGCTGAGACCAGCGACAGTAATATGCATGCAGTTTCTTATTTTGTTTAACCAAAAAAGTAACTGTTCTCATATAAGAAATCCTTGCAATAACCTTTTCCTTACGATTTGTACAGTAATTTTGAATATTTTGTTTGATATGATACGTCTTCAAAAATTTCGGTTTCGGCCGAAACGGAAAAAAACCGAATATTCGTTTTCGGTTTCGGTTTCGGCTAAAATCGTGTTTCGGCCGGACACTAATTTATTCCCGTCGTCAGGTGCGTTGCGTTGCGCGAGCGTCAGACCGCGCGCGAATAACGCACGCAATGCTGTTCGACGCGGTGCACGCGCACAACCGCCGTGCGTCGCGCGAGCGCGAGCTCGGCGCACCAGTTCTACGCACCTACGGACCTTCTCTAGACGATCATGTACGTTGGCACAATAACCGTATTCTTCTATTTTGTATTGTTGTAGGGCAGACTCGCTCTTACGTCATGGATCTAACAGTTCACGGAGATGATTACACCAATACGTTTTTAATGAGTGCCATCCGTTCTAGAGGTCGTCATCATCATCATCATCATCATCATCATATCAGCCGTAGGACGTCCACTGTTGGACATAAGCCTCCCCATAGACCTCCAGTTGCCGCGGTTGGAAGCGGCTTGCATCCAACGTGAACCGGCGACTTAACTAGGTCATCCGTCCACCTCGTTGGTGGACGTCCTACGCTACGCTTGCCGATCCTCGGTCTCCACTCGAGAACCTTTCGGCCCCAACGACCATCTGTTTCCGTGCTATATGGCCTGCCCTTTGCCACTTCAACGAGCCAACTCACTTGGCTATGTTCTTCTACTTATCTCAGATTCCGATCCAGATCCAGATCATTTATTGACCAAGTACTTAATCAACATTACATTTTAGCACGTCATTATAACTAAGCACATTATTGAGTCTTAATATCATGATTACGAAATAATTATAATTACAAAATAGCAATAGTAACCTAGATGGCATTCTATTCCAAAACAATATCACATAAAGTATTTTTAGGGGCGGGAAGTTAGTTTCAACACAATCTAGACTCATTAATTGAGTAGAAGGCGTTTTCCTGCAAGAATGCTTTGGTTTTTCTCTCCTGTTCTCCTCAATTCTGATTCGATCTCGTAGAGAAACCCCAAGCATAGCGCTCTCTATAACTCGCTGAGCAATTCTGAGCCTATTTATAAGGCCTCTAGTGAAGCACCATCGTCTCGCATCCATATGTCATCACTCATCACTGCACTGGCAACACACATAGGATTACATTTTCATTTGATAGGGAGTTGGATGAAAAGTGATAGACCACTTATTTAGCCCGCCGCACCTGTAGATGCGGGAAAAATGTAATAACTTTCGAAAGGGGTTTTTTATACATATTCATTAGGTAAGTAGGTATGAAACTTTGTCACATCCCCGTAAGGAATAAAGACGTGATTAATATTTACGTATGTTATGTATGTAAGTATGAACCTTTTTTTATTGTAGGTACAAAATATGTCGAGATAATATAGTCTGCTGTCAACCTGCGACACTCCTCAGCTTTTTATCGAGCGAGGGCACTATGTCTCTTCTCTACAAATATGACATAGGTTTATAAAACATAGTTTCCAAAACGTGATACCTACCCTGTTAATCAATCCAAAAAAAGATAATCAGCGAGTGCTAATTGACATTGTCTAATTGTGACATGAGCGGTTTCGGGTAGGTACCATCGGCCAATTCAAGTATCAAACCCATAAGAGTGAGTAAGACAAAGACATTCCCGAATTACATTCTTAAGAGCGTACGTACTTATATATTAACGGCGTTCTTTTTTATTAATTGCAGAACATTACTGGGCAGTATGTGAAAGTGTACAGTATCCACCCAAAAGACAAGCCAAATCCTGTGGTTGTGAATCCCGGGTCATCAACGTGTGGACCTAATAAAATTAATTTGTAATTACTCAATTAAATACTTTCTTTGATAAACTGTGTATTTTTTAGACATCAGTGTGATTTTAAACACGGGCTTCTAGCACTTCTATTATAAGTAGTAAAACTGTAAACTAAACATAAATGTTGTAAGGTCTAGGAATATAATATGATATGAGTTTTAAGTTGAGAAAGCTCACACAGAGGGTGAAATAATCTCGATGAGCAAAAACATGTTTTTCATTTCTAAAGCTCAAAAAGTTCGACTTTATGCGGGATGTAGGCTGAATATAATGGCATTTTATGCTCTTGTACATAAAGTAAAATCTTCGTCTGAAGACCAAGACAATCGCGTGCCAACAGCCACAAACAATCTCTAACTTTACGATAGCATATATTTTCATTTATTAAGTTTTTTTAATTATAATCTACGGTCTATTAAACTGCTTAATTAGTAAAACTAGGTAATATAATTTGACAAGTTATTATTGAAACTAATAAATAAGTACATGAAACTCTTTAAAATATAACTCAACATTAAGTGCCGACTCGAATCTTACTCCAGTGCCAAGATTAAAAAAAATAAAAAAAATGTTAATTGGCGGAAACGATTTATGTTGCAATTTGTTACTGTTTTACTATTGATATTCAATAATGCCAAGTGAAGAGGAAATAACACTGGCTCCTAACACAGTCAATTTGCCAGGAAAACCATTACATTAAATATATCGAATTGACAACATTTCATATTTCTGAGCCTATCATTTTAATGGTTCTCTGTATTTTGTTTGAAAAGATGAATATGCTGACAGTTAAATTTTTTCGCTAGGGCTTGTATTTAATTTATAATTAATTTATTAATTTGTGCTTATTCTAAAAGGGCGTAACTCCGATACTATCACAGAATACACACTTATCCCTTTGTCTTTTCTCTATAGAAAAAAAACCTGACGTTGATTTCAAATTGTCAATGTCAGGCCCTATTCTCCAATATTCGATTTTCGAGGTTCGCTTTGTGATGTTCCGCTCATACTAATAGTCATTATCTTGAGAATGAGAGAAAAGGTATGCAACGAACTTCGAAAATAGAATTTCAGAGTTGCCCCCCTTGTACTTTGAAGTTGTCAAAAATACTAAATTATGATCGCTTATTTTTTCTGGTGAAAAAAGCAAAGGCGTTTCACCTATCCTGTGGTAGTTTTGATAAAATTAGGACATATTTTTAATTAATTTTTATTTTTTATAATAAGCGATATTAAAATTATATAAACGTACTACAGTGATCAGGAGGCAAAATGCTTTCGAACCACATATACATTTTCAGGTGTTATAAAAATGAAATGTTGTCAATTGTTCCAATGTCATACTTAATTTTTTTTTTTGCAATGTTCTGTTTTATTTTTTCGCAATCTAAGTGAAAAGCAGTGTATAACTCGTTCATAAAAGCCATTTTAAAATGGCTCGTTTTCGTTTTATGCACTTGTTGTACAATCTACTATTTATGTCCATGACTAAAGCTAGGGTAGGTACAAGTGTTAAAAAGCATACTTACATGCATATATTTTTGCATATTTCGACTTTAGATAACCGTAAACATAAATATGTTAATTCGCAAAAGCATGTAAATAGAAAATATAAATTAAAACCAATATAAACAATGAAAATTTAATGATTCATATAAATTAGGTACTTACTCAAGTTTAAGGTCAACATTGAATATTGTTTTGAGTTCCCTCTCACTACAACCTCATTTCGAAAGTAGGGAAACCTGAAGTTACCATTAAATACCAAAACCACCCAGGCGTATACGTGCCGGCACGTAAGTCTGGCGATGACGAGTCACGTGGAGGGGATCTGCGCACCCACGGATACCGTATTTTATACTTCTGCGCATACAAGGTCAGATTAGACTTACGTGCCGGCACTTATAACTGCATTGTTAGAGCTAAACATACACATAATTCAGAACCAATAAAAAGAAAGACGTATGTTCTGCGTCCGGCAGTGAGCCCGAATTAAACTACGTCTCGTTTCGTGTGAGTGTGCACCAAGTTACTTTAACAGTAACACTAACTATAACCGTTGATTTAGACGCATATTTCATAGGTTTTCTGTAAAATAAACGTATTCAAATAAAGTAGGTGTACCTACTAACTGTCTATTTCGACGCATATTCGACCTAAAACCTATTGTATGTAAAACATATTGTATGTTTAAATCGTTGGTTATAATTAAAGTTACTTTCACGAATTATTGACAGAAAACCCACGAAATAGGTAGATATTATGTCAAAATCGTCGGTTATAGTTAAAGTAACTTGATGCAATTCACCCTTAACGTTCCTTCTTATTTCATAGCAAACATCTTCCTTTACTTTCACTAGCCCCTTAAAGTTATCCAAGCTAATTAACAACATTAAATTTTTGATGGCGTGTTACACATAATATCTTAGCAAATAGTTTCTTAAATATTTTTCAGATTTACCTTGCTAATATTAGGTGTACAAATCAACGCACGTAAAAATAGCTCCTGGTGATATAAGATAGAATAGAATAGAATAGAATAGAAAACTTTATTGTATAACTGTGTAGTTACCTGTGGAGTTACCTGCGCATGAGCGTAATACGGACAGTACAGTTTCGTGAAAAAGGTTAGCTATGTTGTGATAACAGGGGGGTTACTCCGAAATTCGATTTTCGAAGTTCGTATCACACCGTCCCTCTCACTCTCAAATTAATAACTATTAGTGAGAGCGGAACCGCACGAAACGAACTTCGAAAATCGGATTTCGGAGTATAAGGCCAGGACAGTCGCCACGCCCGAAGATAATGAACGCTGTAAATTATCCTAATAAGAACGAAAATGTAATACAGTCGAAAGCTGCGTACACACCAAGCCAACGAACGCCAACGAATGGGTTTCGCCGGCCTCCGTTGGCCTGGTCTAAACGCCTCAGCAAACGCCACCGACCATCTCGTAATCATTGGTTAACGTATAGGTTACCAGCAATAGTTGGCGATCGGCATTCGTAGCAGGAGAAAAAAAACCGGCTAAAGCCTAACCTACCCACGGTCAATTTCTATTTACATATACCTCATAACGGAATGTACATGTCCTTAACGTCCTACGACCTTAGTCTTACGGACCTAAAGGCTTTTCTAACATGATGAGGTTTGCTGCGAACAATTTAACTGGGCTATCCTACACTGTTAAATCTATAAGGTCAACCGGGGCTATGTCGTCTACGGGGCTAATGCGTCCATTCCAATTACTTTGGCACTAAAAGTACAAAAAATGATCGCTAAATGTCGTGGCCGACCTCTTTTTTTTTTAAGTAATCTGCGATCTCTAATGTGTCATTTCGTTTGGAATCTTCTTGTGTGCCAACACGTGCATTTGCATCTAACCAAATCACAGTGTCTTTAAGTGTATCGATGATTCTGAACCGTAAGTAGATACTTTTGTTAATTCATTTGAATACATGTTAAATTCCGTACAACAATAATAAACTTTGTGTGTTTTTATAAAATTATCTCGATTAAAATCATTCCGACCAATCCGATCACATAATATATACTAGTAAAATACGCTTTCATCCCGCCTAAAAACACCAGCTTTCACAGAAACGTAATTTACACGTAGAAGATATTAAAAATGCCATAAAATGGCATTAAAATATGAAATTAGATAAAATATGCTAACTTGTATCATAGGTTACAGCTTTTAAGGATACATAATGTGTTTGTTATAATCTAATAAATATGGTGTTTAAAGTATTGTGACGCATTAGCCCCGGTTGACCTTAATAAAAATGAATCGCCGAATCTATCTAGATACGCGCATAACTTCCGAAGTTCCGAACGACTACACCAAATACTTAGCATACTTAATTATTTTTTAGTTATGTTCTTTATTGCCGGGACAAGGTTTGTACGAAACAAAATTGTGAAAACAAAACAAAGCTAAGTAGTACCTAGTTATGTCACAAATGTACGATGTATTGCGAAATTATTTTCCATGACATTTCGTTAAGAGGCTGACAACACCTAATTTTGTTGAAATTGATGTTATTTAAGCACATTTTTAAGAAAAACTACACACAAAAAAAATACAAAAAGAATATATGTTAATTTTCATCATATTTCAAAGACGCTGGACGGAATTGAATAATTGAACAAAATCGGCTCGATAGAAAATAATTGCAAAGATTGGTGTTAATATCATCATTAAACGGTTCTATATCTTTATTTTTTCGACGTATGGGTCTGCAATTAAAACATGAAATCAACATATTCATACCTACTCGGCTACCGAGTCATATTTCGCAAATAATCCATACTTTTTTTTTATTTCTTATTATTTGTGTCTTATTTGCAAGATTTTAGACGCGCGCCAAGCTGCCGGAATAGTTTCATCTCTTTCACTAACAGGCACGCGAACCGTATGTGTGAAAAGTGGCGCTGCTCAAGGTCATTTGCTGTTAGAACTAGAGCCCACGACCAAAATTTTTGTCTCATAGCAATACGGCCAAAACCGCATCAAATCGATAGATACGATTATCCTGAACTCGAAAATACCAATATCAGACATTTTCCGCGTAGCGTTTGATCTGACCGAATTTTCAAAATTGTCAAAAAAAATTACCGAACTGCATCATAGCAATATGTCTGATTTGCAGACTGTAGTTGAATGATAGTTCTGAGATACCGGAAACATATTTTTCAGACGTTAGTGGTGTAGCGCAAACCCGTAAAATCACTTAAAAAAATTAAAAATGAGACAAAAAAAATGTCTCATAGCAATACGTCTGAAAATCTTTTTTATTAGTAAATTTTGGTTATTTGATGCGAACAAAACAATTTTCAGACGGAAATGTGAACGCATTAAATTTTGAGACCGTTTTGAAAATGTTAACAAATTTTACCGATCGGTATCATAGCAATATGTCTGAAAATTGTTGCACATGATAAAATAAGTTGTCAACATGTGCAAAAAATTTATATCAGACAAATTAAGTGTAGCACCTTCTCTATCAGACAACTTTTCGATACTCAGATATCATTTAAAAATCGTATTGAGGCATCTTGAATTCTCCGTTACAAACCAATGAATACGTTGCGACCCTGAATTTATTAGATGATAATTAACAAAGAATTAAATTTAAAAAAACATTTAACAGAGGCGTCGGCCAGGCGACTCCGAAACGTTATTTTCGTTTTTGGGAGTATATGCTACACTTAAAGTGTCTGAAAACAAGTTTTTGGTAATCCTGGCAGCAATACGAAAAGTTTAAAAAAATATATATCCGTATTGCTATGATACAGGTCGGCTAAATTTGTTGACATTTTCAAAAATGCGCTCAGGCTATATGCTACGCGCAAAATGTCTGAAAACAAATTTTTTCGTAATACAATTATAAAATCTATGTACATTTTCACTATCAGACGTATTGCTATAATACCGACTGCCTTTTTTTTTGACACAGCAGAAATGGCCTGCCACGCAGTTGCTACACTTTCGACCGTTACTACACACCTAGTCGGGTTCAGAATCATACAATCTAACGATTTTATAGGGTTTTTGCCGTATTGCTATGAGACATGGTTTTGGTCGTGGGCTCTAGTTCTATGTTGACAGCACTTTAAATCTTAAATCTCATGCGGTTTTCAACTTTAATGACATTTAAATGAGGTTCTTATTTATAAAACAATCTAAACTGACAGCTGCATTGTATACACGACTTTAATAACTAGTTCAACGAAATGTCATGGAAAATCATTTTGCACTACACCTGAAGTATGTATGCAGAGGCACTAGTAGTGATCGGTTAGTTATTAAGTAATTTATCTTTTGCTCACGTTTATGTATGTAGGACACAAATACACGTGTACCTTTGTTTAATTCAAAATAAACGTCTGTTGGCGTATACGAATATTGTCCAAAAATAGAGTACCAGATGACTAGAACAAGAAGAGACAGAAAAAAATATCACAATTTAGGTCTTGAATTTAAAATAACGACAAGACAACTAAATATGACATAAACAACCTCCACTTACCTTCCTCTTATGACCACAACCGCGATAGGCGGGTTACATTTTACTATAGATTGCTGAACCATGTTTCTGTGTCACAATTTGTCGACACGCTGATTTCTATCTAAGTGTGAACAAAATGAATGCGCCGAAACAACAGCAGATAAAGCATTATGTCAAAATTTAAAATAGCTAAATATTCGTGTGTAACTACAAAAATTAAGCTACAGATTTTAACTAGTGTCCGACCGAAACACGATTTTTAGCCGAAACCGAAAAAGAAACCGAATATTCGGTTTTTTTCTGATTTCGGCCGAAACCGAAACCGAAATTTTTGAAGACGTATCATATCAAACAAAATGTTCAAAATTACTGTACAAATCTTAAGGAAAAGGATAACCTTTTTTTTTGCAATAATGCAAGGATTTATTATATGACAACAGTTACTTTTTTTGTTAAACAAAATAAAAAAAATGCATGCATACTACTGTCGCTGGTCTCAGCTAGGCTGACCGCCTGTGCATTACCTATACCTACCCGGCCGAGCGTGCCCGAATTAAGCCGAGCGCTCCCGATGCGAGAGCCGCGAGAGGCCGCGAAGTAATTTCGGCCCGGCCGATTCTGGCCGTAACCGAAACTTCAGCCGAAATCACTTTTTTGGCCGAAATTGGCAGAAACCGAAACCGAAACTTCGGTCGGACACTAATTTTAACTTGATTGTCAAAACATAATAGAATATATATACATGTGCTATTTTTTTATATGTATAGTATTTACTAATTTGCATGAAGCAGCCAAAATAACAGATACATATTCTACACACGTAAGCAAAACATTAAGTATTCGCTAAGCTAGTGTACAATACTCGTAAAATATTAAAGTCTCTTAGAAGATAACATAAATTTTGCAAAACAAAATAAAATTAATCTTTTTTTTATGTGAAAAATAGTCACATTATGAATTTGTATTTTACATTTTGTCAGATGCAAGATAAGAGTAACTTTTTAAAAAGAATACTACCGTGAGACTTATACATAAAATTAATGCACTAAACCAGATTACTCTTTTTAAAAACATCAGCTAAAACGTCCAACAATATGGAATCTATTCAAGATTCATAATGTTGGAAGAGTGTCATGGGCACACCTGGTGGGTTGTTTGCGGTTCTACGGGATTAATCCGGTTAAGTGCATTAATTAAATATAATAAAATTTGCCTCTACCATAATTAAACATTCAGGGTTCAAATTATCTAAATATTTACTGAAAAACACGTAACTCGGTAGCGGGTTTGTCATACATTCATTGAAACTCACTGCTTTTCGAGTATCATTTCAATCTTTATCTTAATCCTAAAACTAATATATATTTTGTCAAATATGTAAATATTTTTTCACTACCTAATTATAATAACAAATGAAAGGAAACAAACATTTTTACACAAAAAAAATTAAATCATTATTATTTACCATTATTTTCATAAAATTTATTGCGTAGGTAAACCCAGTGTGCTCTTTACAAGTCTTTCAGCAATTTTGTTAAATTGTTCTCTGTCCTCCCTCCACATCTTAGCAGCATCTACATTTGCACCGCTTTCATCATTAGGTTCTGAAAAAAAAAACAGTAATATTTTAACTCGTGTACCACAAAAGTGGAAATATCTTTATTTCTACTTTGTGCTTGAATTCATAGATCAATCACAATCAGATTGCAGAGAGTGTTGTGTTTTGATCTTGATAATAAACTTATTATATGTTTACATTTACATATATTATAGTGAGATTATAGATGTGAAGCTGGTTGTCAATAAAGGATAACTACCATTTTCAATTGCTTGATTTAAACATTAACAATAGCATAGCCTCCACATCTATAATCATTCAATAAATATGACATACTTAGGCGCATTCTAAGAACACTACAGTCAAGAAAATAACTGGCTACTTATAAAAGCATAATTTTGCAAAAGCATAGTTTTGTTATTATATTTATAGTAAGCAAATAGATAAACTACCAGAAACAATGGTTCTTTTAAAATTGTTATGAGCTTCTTTGAATAAAAATCTAAAATCCCCACCCATCTAAATGCCACTGTTGTGTGCATTGTTCACTGTAAGTTAAGTAAGTAAGTATAAAAGTGATTGCCTGTACAAGGCCATTCCTTGAGTTTGAGCACACTATGCATTTGTGGTGTTTCCTGAGGGGATGGCGGAGCATTCAAAAAATTGCATATTTATTTACTCACCAGCCAGCATACTAACAACAGAAAGAAGTATTTTCTCAACACTTTGAACAGGTGACCATCGCTCTGCGCTACTCTCATATCCCATGGGGTCATCACCAGGTGCATGCAGGATAGATATGCAAACACGGCCATCAGCATATACTGAAATATAATTTATCATTACCATTACCAAACAATGTGACAGTCCGTCATCAGTCAGTGTATACATACTATTGTAAACCATACATTTTTAAATTTAGCAATCACAGTTAAATGCTTTCATAGGTATGTATAGAAATAAAACTTATTCCAATTTATAATGCAAAACAGTCAGGTCATTTTTATTGCAAATTCTTTTAACGGGATAAAGCACCTTTTCCTGTACTTACTGTTTGGATGAAACATTTCACAAATAAATTGCATCTTGGGAGGACTCAGGGGGTAGTCTGGAGGAAATACTAATTTAGCTGGGAATATGCCACCTTCAAAACATGTGCCCTCTGGACCTCTACAAAACAGAATGTGAAGACAAAAACATGTAGTTTAGTTAAATTAAAAACACTTTTGAAAAATACTAGCAATATGGCAATACGAATGTAGGCCTCAATACACGAAAAATCACAATAAAGTAAAGATATGTATGGGTACATGAGTAACAGTGAAAAGATGACTTACGTGATGAGAGCTTCCCATTCAAAGAAGTTTTCTTCATTGATGGGCCCAGCAAGAATTCCCTCTGGAGGGTTTACTGTTAATTCTGAAAATGACATGAAATACTTGTTAAGCTTTAGACAACTTGGTGCTTCTTTCAACATGAAACTACCGTGAGACTCACACATAATTACAATACACCGGATAACTCACATATAAAAGCCAAAGTATTGCTCCGACAATTGTTTGTCAATTTTTTGTTGTTGTTGCAATACTTCGGCTTTTATACGTGAGTTATCCGGTGTGTTGTAATTAACTTGTTGCTTACTAGAAACTTGTGGGACTTGAAATGAATATTTACCAGGAGAGAGGAGAAGGTTCTGTGACACAAATAAAATTATCCTAGGGACTTCCCAACGATATTAATCTGACTAATATTATAAATGTGAAAGTATGGATGGATGGATGTTTGTTTGTTACTCAATCACGCCAGAACGGCCCAACGGATCTGAATGAAATTCGGCACATAGATAGAGAAAAGTCTGGAATAGCACATAGGCTACTTTTTATCCCGGAAAATTGCGTAGTTCCCGCGGAATAGCGATAAACGAAGTCTTTGCAGACGAAGTCGCTGGCAACAGCTAGTTTATTGATAAATTGTACTTTCTTAAGTCAGTCATATTCTGAGATAACATATATATACAGTTGTGGCCATATAATTAAGAACGATTTGAAGTTCCCGATTTTTTTTATCTAAATCATGTCGTATATCTAGTTGTCTTCATCTTAGAAGTAACTAGTTATGTTATAAAATAGCCACATGGATATAGCAAACGGGATTAACAATATAGTGTATAATTGCTAACATTTTTTTTATAAAATTTATTTATTCTCTATAGGTACTAACAAATTCAAATAGTAATGAAGCTGGACAAATAATTAAGAACGATTTAGTAAACTGCTCCAGAGTTGTTTTATATGAAACTTAGATTAAATAAATCAAATTAATGTGAAGTTGGTATAGAAAAAAAAGCAATTTAATACATTTGAACTAAAATTAATACTTAGTAGCATGTCCACGGCTTTTAATTACGGCTTTACACCGGCGAGGCATTGAATCTATCAATTTTTGACATTTCGCAAGAGAAATAGAGTTCCATTCTTCTAAGAAAACGTCGTACAGCTCTCTCAAATTGCCACACTGTCGATTTGAAACCTTTTTTTTGACTTCGCACCAAAGATGCTCTATTGGGTTGAGATCTGGGCTGTTGGCTGGCCAATCTAAGATAGAAACTGATTGTGATGTGAGGAATTCCTTAACGGTGCGTGCAGTATGCTTTGGATCATTGTCGTGTTGGAATGTCCAAATAACCGGAAGCACGTCTTCAGCATATGGTAACATTGTTTCTTCCAGTATACTTTTATATTGGAATTGATCCATGTTTCCTTCTATCCAGGGCCGTCTTTAAACTATTTGAGGCCCTGGGCACATTAGGATCATGGGGCCCCTATGACCTAAATATCGGTTATCATTTGGTAATCTGGCAGGAACTAGGGGGCCCCATTCGATCGCGGGGCCCTGGGCACGTGCCCATAGTGCCCAGTGGAGAAGAGGGGCCTGCTTCTATCAGCCTAACAGGTCCAACGCCATGTCCAGAAAAGCACCCCCAAATTTTGACATTTCCCCCGCCATGCTTTAATGTCACTTTTGTGTACTTTGGGTCGAATGCTTTATTCGGAGGGCGTCGTACATATCGTTTTCCATCAGAACATACCCTATTTATTTTTGTCTCGTCAGAAAAAAGAACGTTTTTCCACTGTCTGTCTGTCCAGTTTTCATACCTTCTTGCAAATGCAAGTCTGGCTTGCCTATGACATTGTTTCAACATAGGCACCTTCCTTGCTATCCTACCGTTCAACTTATTTTCTACCAAACGCCTTCGAATAGTGCGTGCAGAGATTGCTGAAGGGTTGTTTTCGCCAAAATATTCTTTTCTCAACTCATTAGATCCTTTAAAAGGATTTTGTTTTGCTAAACGAACGATATTTCGATCATCTCGACGAGATGACTTTCTCTGTCTAGGTCCACGCAGAACGTTTGAAGTTGTTTGATACATGGAAAAATGCTTTACGGCATGGAAAACCATTGTTTTTGAACATTGCAGATGGTCGGCTATTCTTTTTATAAGACCAATTCTTCTCGCGAAGTTTTATTATTACTTCTCTTGTAGATTTATCACAACTTTTATTTTTCCCCATTGTTTTTATAAGAAGTAATCACCTTTTAGACTTTAAAAGCACGAAATGGCGTCAAAATTATACGAATAATAATCTACAACCACAGAGCCACAGTGTTCTCTATTTAAATTTGAAAAAATAATAAACTATTCGGCGTTCTTAATTATGTGACCAGCCAGTAAGTAGTAACACTAGGTGCAGATCGAATGTATAAAGTTTCTCTATTATTTATTTAGCCAACTATGTTGCATAAATGAATGTACTGGTAGTACGGAAAAGTTTTGCAATACCGAGAGATAAAAAAAAAACGTGCAATTAGTTATACTTGTTACTTTTAAAAAATCTTCTCAATAAATAATCGTTCTTAATTATATGGCCACAACTGTATATATATTAATAACTAGCTGTTGCTCGCCCGCAGAATCAAAAGCCTATGTTGATCAGGGATAATGTAGAATTCTAACGGTGAAAGAATTTTTTAAATCGGTCCAGTAGTTTCGAAGCCTATTCAATTCAAACAATCAAATCTTTTTACTTTATAATATTAGTATAGAATAGATTATAATAGTAGTATAGATCAGGGGTGGCCAATAGGTCGATCGCGACTGTTAGTCCAGTCGATTGTGGCAAGGCAAAAAATATTATGATGATGATGATGATCCCTCCGACCAGTTTTGGCCATGGCAACCACCTCGACTCCTAGTCAGTACGGCGCTCATGTGTAAAAATATTAATACATAGACCAGACTGCGCAATGTGTTTCATTTAAGGTTTCATGAAGTATGTAATTGGTAGATCGCGCAGGGTTTTGTTAATAAACAGGAGATCTTGGGTCTAATCAATTTCGCCACCCCTGGTATAGATAATAAAAATTTGGTGGTTAAAGTTGATGTTAATTTGAATTTTATAATTCCATAAAAGTACACAGGTATAACATCAATGGGTACTAATCACTTAACCAGTTAATTTCTATTTTTAACATCTAATATGAAATGTAATTTCGAAATAAGTATTTGAAACAGTATTTAATATTGGAAGGAAGGCCCTAGTTAATTGAAATTATTGCCACAAAAACTTCTATGTCGGCTAATGTGCAAGCCCTTTTGTTATTGTAATTGAAAAGTGGAATGAAACACTATTGTACACTAGAGTTGCATAAAACCCAATCACCCAACTTATAATTGGCTTCCCTGATGTCAGTGAAAAAATAAACATGAACATGAGTAAGCTATATACTTCATTTAATTTAGGATGAGAAACCACAATAATGTTATATTGCGGCTCGTGAACTGTAATCTCTTTACGATTTGTACTACAGTAACAATTGACGCCATGCAAATAAAGTGGCATTAAAATAATTTTATTTTGCGACTGCCAAACTATTGCACTGTACTGTTTGCTAGGTAAGAAATAGTTTACCAGCCGCAATATAATGTTATTCTGGTTTCCATTCTAAATTAAATGAAGTATAGACAGCTGAGTGGAATACTGTGCCAGCTGGAGTCTGTTTCCTGAATGCTATAATCTGGATGTCTTCACACCAAGGTTGAACGGGGATTTACTAGGAAAGCCCGCTTCGTTTTAGAATACATCAGTGGCCTATCCCACAAAACTTTACAAGTGTACAATTCGACAAAATTGTTAAATTGTAAACATAAAAATGTACCACAATAATTACAAATATGTATTCGTTACAAGTTTGCAGTATACAAATATGTCACTTTTGTGAAAGCGTATCACAAAGAATAAAGGTATGTCACGACAACTACATAATTGTAGGATTGTTGATTTGTAAATATCCTTTCAAGTTACAAATATGTAGGTAACAATTTATTTATCTTCTTTGATGTTGATGTAGTTTCACTTTATACGCAATACGCAAGAATTTTAGTAAATAAATAAATATTAGGGAACAATTCACACAAATTGACCTAGTCAGTACAGTATAAGCGCTAGTAAAGCTTGTGTTAAGGGTAGGTACTTTGACAACGATATACATACTTATATAGAGAAATACATACTAATATAGATAGAAACATCGATGACTCAGGAACATTCGTGCTCATCACACAAATATATGCCCTTACCAGGATTCGAACCCGGGACGCTTGCTTCGCAGGCAGGGTCACTACCAACTAGGCCAACCGCGTTGTGTATATTAGTATAATTATAATAGCGATCTATCTACGAGCATTACCTGCGTACCAACTGCATTACAATAGACTTGCGAACTAAACTGACCATTTTAGGCCTCATAAACGAACACAAAATCATTATTTTTGGTAAATTTACTCACTCTTCACACTGAATCTCTGATTAAATGTAAAATCCGTTATGGTAAAAGTTAAATTTATACGATTTCTATATTTTATGTCCTAGGACGTTTTACAAATAATTCTTCTTCACTATCACTGTTACTTGAACTAAACATTTCGTGGTACACAGGGTTGGAATCGCATGTAGGTACTGCAATTACTAGTAAGCAATTCGTAAAGTAGCAAGAGGTTAAGACACACGTTTAGAGAATTGTTAACTTGTAGGTACAATTCTACATATATGTACAATTATTACTACAATTTAATGTAGCACAAAACAATTGTCAACTACAAATTTGTACATTTTCCGGAAAATAACTGTATCGTATGTAAAGTTTTGTGATACAATAAATTGTAGACTTGTCAATACAATTTACAATTTGTAAGGATTTTCCGCTACAAATTTGTTACTTGTATATTTTGTGGTACGCACACTTGTATTATTACAAACTTGTAACTTGACACTTGTAAAATTGTAATTGTAAGTTTTGTGGGATAGGCCACAGGCGTGATTGCGATCCAACGTAGGCATATTGTGCTTTTAAAAATATGTATATAGAAAATGAATTGACTCCCCAAGTTAACTTTTCAAATGACTGGGCGAGTCCCTTCGAGCCCGTGACCAGAAACCTATTCAAATAAAACGTTAGCTAATTCTTTTCTATTTTGCTTTTCACTGTTATTCAACTTAATATTGCAAACTCATAATACGTAAGCAATAGGTCACAGCACTTACGTTTATATTCAGCCATTAACCGCCTCAACGCCGACCCAGCCATTATATATTTTTTTGTTTAAATTCACTAATTTGCTAATATTACATAAATACGTCGAATGTTTTTGATATTCTGAACCGAAAAGGAATTAAAATTAAAATTGTAACTTGTATATCGTCACTCACTCTACTCTATACTAACCTCTTCATATGACGTTCTAAAACTTAATCAGATTACGTTGAAGTTTTGTCGCGTTGAACTTTTTGATATTACAAGAAAATTTTAATTATAGCTGTAAAATATAAAGCCAATAATAAATAATTCAACTGTTATTTTTTATTTCAGAAAGGGCCACTCATAACTTTTTTTGTTCTTTTTCAGTTTAATACTTATTATTTTCATGCAGTAGTAAAATCGAATATTTGAACACTTCATTATTTTTGACATGTCACTTTGCTGTCATCTATGACAATTTATGCTCGTGTAGAAACTGAGTTTTACACAATTTGAAATACTATTAATTTCATATATAGTACTACAAAATTTATTAATCCACTATAAAAAAGAACGGGGATGTATAAGTTTTATTATTTTTGGTTTAACGACTAAAAACAATTAATATTGAAACAAAACAAAACTAAAGTATAAATAGGTTGTCTATGCCTCCATGCCCTCCCAACCAACGTGCTGCCCAATGATGTGACTTTGAGTAATAATTTGAGTATAGCTCAAGCCGTTTTTATTGGAGCTTCTTCTTTATAAAAAAATGTTGGCTCTGCTCTGTCCATTGTCAATTTTGCCAGTGTCAAATTGGAGCTTGTAATGTTGTTGAAAATGGCGGAAGGTTTAAAAAATGTGCGTAGTTGTAGTAACTGTAGTATAACGACACAACACTGAATAAGAAAAATAGAAGCTATCGATGAACGAAATTAGTATAAGGTTACTTAATAATTGATCTACTGTAGTCTAAAATATTGCTTCACTTGAGAATTTACACGTCTTCATGAACTTCTCTTGAAATGCAATAAGAATTTGTGTTTGAAATAATTATACCCGACTTGGCCTATGTCATGAACAACGATATGGAGGTACAGGAGTTCGCTTCCTCCATGCAGGAGTCGGCAGAGGCTTATATTCTCTCATTGCAGGTATCGCAGATTATGAAACCAGAATACATTTTGAATAATGAAATGAAAATTTAAATTATTTAGCAAAAACTCAATCAAATTTGTGTATATTTGTAGAATCATACAGTTTGGGAGGAAGACGCTGCTGCTCAGTTTGTATGTCGTTTGTGTAAGAAAACGTTTTACAATGCCAATGCGTTGCAAAATCACAAAAATCTGCAGCACGACGTGGAGAGTTCCGGAAGCGACGACGAGCTCCAGTCAGCTACGTCATTGGCGCCCGCAGACCAGGCAAGTTCGCTTTAATTTCCTTTGAGATTATGCAAACATACGAAAATTGGTTAAGTTACTGGAAAGGTAAACATTCGAGTAAACAGTTAAGTACCTATATTTTTTAACCTCTGAGTCATGAATAAGTACATTACCAAAGAGAATATAATCACTAGGTACCGTTTTAAGAGTTTAAGAGACGGGAGTGCCTTAAAAAAAGCGTAAACTGGTATTAGTATGAAACGCAGCCGAAAACAATCTAACCGGCGTTAATTCGAATGCCGTGAATTATCTACTGCTTTGTAGTTTCAAATAAGCAAGAAAAAATCGCCTTCCTTTAATATCGTCGGTCGATCGTTTTTTACCTTGACAGTTGCGCGAGGATGTACATTACCTCCATCAATATTTTTTTTATTCCAATAGAGTGGTAATGGTAATGCCGCCCAGTTAGTCGAATAAATTAAATGAACTTTCTACTCTACGTAGGTACTACATACCTTTTTGAATTTGGTACGCAAGAAAACTATAACAGGTAGGTATAATGTAAACGGGAGTGTAAAAAATACTAAGGGCCTGTTTCGCCACTCTCTGTTAAGTTCCAGTTATCTTAAGTGTCAGTTACCAAGGGCGTCGCCAGCCGATGACGCAGGGGGGGCAAGTTGACTTTACCTACTACAATTCATACTTTTCTCATTCTCTATGAATTATATTTGGCATCATAAATAACTGACTTAAGATAGATAGCTGGAACTCAAAAGAGAGTGGTGAAACAGGGCCTAAAGGTTCCTTTTGATTTTTAGGGTGTCAATGGTATCTGCAATTTCAAGTTCATACCTCTTAGAAGGTCTCATGATATGAATGAAATATTAATGCAAAAGGACGGTATCACAACTCGAATGTTTACCGAAGACACGACTTTTCTTATTGTCAAAGTGGAGGGGGACGATATTGATATCGACGCCGTAAAAAGACGCAGGCTCGAAGGGGTGGTTAGACGAACGCAGATGAAACCCGTCAAGCAAACTATAGACTTAAGGTGCGTGTTACCAGTCCCCCATACTGTACATACGAAAAAATTTGACGAACAATGATGTTCATAGTGTCGCGCCAGAATTTTTTTCAAGGCAAGTGTTCTGTAGGCTTGTTGTCTAACTTGCTCGCAATCGCCATCGTGTTCATTTTGACAGTTCATGTATGGGCTGACAATTGGCATCGGAATCAGCTAGCTGTCACATCCATACAAGATCTGTCAAAATGAACACGATGGCGATTGCGAGCGAGTTAGAAAATAAGCCTACTGATCTGGTTATAATTTAGTATACATACCTATTTATTATCAACAAAGCATCTTCATAATTGACAATATTTCATATTTCTTTACATTCATAAATCAAAAACCATTTCGAGAGAAACACTTGTAGAACACAGGAAAAATATTTTTGGATTTTTTCGTACAGTATTTTTTGGAAAAATGGGCAAAATATGTAAAACGGGAAATGACGTCCAGCGGCCGGTCCAATACTGCCATTATAAAAAACCTTGTCTTCCGGGTTTCCCTTTGACATTTACAACTTTCACAACACAAACACTACTGACAGCTGACGGTTAATTCATTCGCACACCGCTCGGCTTTGTTGCCATCGGGAACACTGGATAATTGTTTGCCGGGCAATAATGATAATATTTTTGCAAGTTTTCATTTAAAATTAATATTTTTTGTGAAGTATTTTGTTTGAGTTTGTCAGCTCGTTTTGACGTTCATCGACAGTGACAACTGCATTCACTGTCAAAGTATTTAAGCACAGGTTTTGGCGGTCAATTAATGTAATTATTTCAAGGTTTTTTTAAGTGTACGAAACAAAGCAGTGACGTCATTTCGCTAATACTTGACGTTTGTTACTTACGTCCTTTCTGCTTGAGCAACGATTTAAATGGATTTTTCCGCGAAAATAGAAGATTTTCACGAATATAAAAAAATATGGGTGTCTTAAATTTGTGCGCTCTTTCCAGCCAAATCATAAAAAGTAGCACTTGAAAAATTGAAATATTGTCAATTGTTTCGCTGTTGTGCAGGGGTCCATTTACGTGCACGTTCCCCTCTACGCTGCGGCCTGACCTGCAATGCCGGCAGATCTTCTTCAATTGCTGCGAGTACTCGCTGCATTATCGCGAGGAGCACACCAAACGCCGCAAGGCAGCTTTGCGCTGCCAGGTATGCGAGAGGCGGCTGGATCGAGAGCCGTGGCTCGGCCTCACGTCCGCGGCCGGCGCGCCGCTCGCGCCTGCGCCGGCGCCCGTGCCCGCGCCAGCGCGCCTCGTGTTTCCTTGCCGCGTCTGCGGACAGACCTTCCTCGATAGCCTCTCCTATGAGGAACACACTCGCGCCGCGCATGCCAAGACCAAGCCGCACCAATGCGCCGTCTGCGCGAAGCGGTTTACTCAGCAGGGCGGGCTGCAACAGCACATGCGCATGCACACCGGCGTGCGCCCTTTCGCCTGCACCTTCTGCCCGAAAGCCTTCACGCAGAAGGCTGGCCTTGACCAGCATCTGCGCACGCACACTAAAATAAAACCGTTCAAATGCGTCATTTGCAGCAAATGCTTTTCGCAGTCCGTACACCTGCGCCAGCACATGCGCACTCACACGAACATCCAGCCGTTCGAGTGTGCGGTGTGCGGCAGGCGGTTCAAGCAGAGCAGCCACTTGAACTTCCACATGCGATCGCACGCGGGGGAGTGCGCGGCGGGCGTAATGGAGCAGCTGGAGCGGCTGGCGGGCGCGGGTGCGGGCGCGGGCGCGGGCGCGGGTGCCGGCGCGCTCAGCCTGGCGCGGCTGCAGCCGGTGCGCGACGGCGACACGCTGTACTACGCCGCCGAGCTTGCCGCGCGCCCCGAACACTACAACTACCAACCCGACATACCCACCCCCGAAGACTATCCTCGCGAACGCCCTTATCATTTAAGCAATTGAAAGATTTGTCACTAGCTGTTACTGGTCAATTATATTTCGTAATCTTAATACATTCATTAGTTTTATTTTTGGGGAAGAGGTTATCAGACTCACAGAATGTACCGCCTTTTTAACCCCCGACGCAAAGAAAGTGGTGTTATGAGTTTGACGTCGAGGTTTGACTGACGGTGTGTGTGTGTGTGTGTGTGTGTGTGTGTGTGTGTGTGTGTGTGTGTGTGTGTGTGTGTGTGTGTGTGTGTGTGTGTGTGTGTGTGTGTGTGTGTGTGTGTGTGTGTGTGTGTGTGTGTGCCGGATTCCTGTTTCGCCGGATTCTTGTTTCGTCATCGTTATCGGTACAATAAAATCGGTTAGGTAAAGAAAGCATAAGTACATATGTGGTTATTGTATACAGGGTGTTTGGTAGCCAGGTGCAAAGCTTTAAGGGGGTGATAGCCAAGGTATTTTTGAACATTTTGAGCCATACATGTCTTAGCCGAAACTTCATTTTTTTTTTTTAATTGAAAATTTAGAAATTTTACGAAAATACCCATAATTTGATAAAAACGAGTCAATATTGCGCCAATGAGCGTTAATTTGTAAACAATATCTTTTATTTCGGATAGTTTAATGTGTATTGGACCAAATGAAACAATTTTGAAGTGTCTGTCTTGCCACAGAAACAAAATGGAGGCATTCGAAATCACTAAAAATGTCTTATTTTGGAACAGAGTAATTTTTCAGTGCCATAAAAAAAATTAAAAAAAAATCCTGGAAATGTTCAAACACTTTTAAAAACATGCCTGTTTATTGCTCTTCCTTTTAAGGTATCACTCATTCACATCGCTTGCTAAATTTGAGATAAAAAGTAAAAACCAAACTCGGGGAGCACTCGCTAAAAATGCACTAGTATTGAAAAAATTGCATGAAAAAAAGGTTAAAAAAAATATCACTAATCTTCACTTTTTTGTGATTTGAATAGTAAATTAATTCATTTTACAATTCTTTTTTTACCTTTTTTCATGTAATTTACTAGGAAAGTGTAGGTAGTAAATTACATGAAAAAACGCGAAATTTCAATACTAGTGCATTCTTAGCGAGCGCTCCCCCGAGATTGGTTTTTACTTTTTATCTCAGATTTAGCAAGCAATGTGAATAAGTGATACCTTAAAAGAAAGAGCAATAAACAGGCATGTTTTTAAAAATGTTTGAACATTTCCAGGTTTTTTTTTTTTTTTATGGCACTGAAAAATGACTCTGTTCTAAAATAAGACATTTTTAGTAATTTCAAATGCCTCCATTTTGTTTCTGTGGCAAGACAGACACTTCAAAATTGTTTCATTTGGTCCAATACACATTAAACTACCCGAAATAAAAGATTTTGTTTACAAATTAACGCTCATTGGCGCAATATTGACTCGTTTTTATCAAATTCTGGGTATTTACATAAAATTTCTAAATTTTCAATTTAAAAAAAAAATATCAAATTTCGGCTAAGACATGTATGGCTCAAAATGTTCAAAAATACCTCGGCTATCACCCCCTTAAGGCTTTGCACTTGGCTACCAAACACCCTGTATACCTACTTCATTTAATTTAGAATGAGAAACCACAATAACATTATATTGCGGCTGGTCAACTATTTCTTACCTAGCAAACAGTACAGTGCAATAGTTTGGCAGCCGCAAAATAAATTTGTTTTAATGTCACTTTATTTGCGTGTCGTCAATTGTTACTCTAGTACAAATCGTAAAGAGATTACAGTTCACGAGCCGCAATATAATGTTGCTGTGGTTTCTCAACCTAAATTAAATGAAGTATAGACACAGACAGACGGACGAGTAAGTTCGCGTTCTTAATGGTTCGATGACTTTACTCGTCTGTATTTTACTCTAAAATTACGCGTACTTAGAATGAGGGCGTTTGTGCACTACACGGAATTTTACTGTCCGGAGTCCGATTTTTTGGGGAATAGGTACAAACTGCCATATAAATTTGTACCTATTCCGTAAAAAATCGGACTCCGGGCAGTAAAATTCCGTGTAGTGCACAAACGCCCTGACACACTGGCGAGTAAGTCGTCGAGCCGTAAGTACGCGAACCTACTCGCCCGTCTGTCACCCACTTAAGAATTACTATTTTGTTGCTACGATCGCACATAATTTTAATTACCTACCTAAAAATCCCACGCAGCCCTTATGTGTAACATTCAGCCGAAATTACTCATACTTAATAAGTGAATAAGATTTTTTAGCTAGCCCGAAGTTATTCCAGGATGTAAGAATGAGTACTAAGTAAAGCCTAATTTAGAGAAAGGTATTTAAATGAGTCGGCAAAACATGATCGCCGCAGCCGCAGCGTGTGGGCGCGGCGTGGTTACATTTCGGTCCTTTGTATATTTTGATAGAGCCACGTACGGTGCGCCAGTGAAAACAAAGGGATCCGACATCCCGCTTCGGCAACCCTTTTGTTTCAGTTTATCGAAACTTTTTATTTCAAATGAAAGCTCTCTAAATGTAACATACATTCGATTTTATATTAACATAATATCTTACACGTAGAAGGCAACTTGCGTATCTACATGATTAGTGAGAGAAATAGTTATAAAAGATCTTTGGAGAAACTTTGGAAGTGATTGAAGAGTGCGTTTAGTCTTACTTTATCCTTTTAAACATTAGGTATAAAATAAAACAATTCATTGTTTACAAGTACATGGAGTTATTTTCGATTTTAACCCTCGCTCGATGCGAAAAGAGGGGGTGTTGTAATATAAAGTTCACCGCTAAGCCGTGTGTGTCTGTAAGTATATAGAAAGAAAGAAAGAAAGAAAAAAAAAATATTGACACAAAACGACATATTAAAAAAAAACAAAAAAGAACATTTCAATAAATAAATTATGTGCCGAAAGTGCCAAAAGGGCCACACTAGTATTAATTTATCTGTCTGTGGTGTCCTAATTAGTTCTTAAATGAATGAACCGATTTAGATATGTGAGTTTTGATTTGAAAGCAGCTTTTCTTTAGCTGTAGGTAGTTCTTAGACATTTTTTATCAATAACGTTTCAGCGGTTTCAAGGTCATCAGATTACCTTTTTAAATGTTCACTTTTTTTAATTTTACCATCGGATGGTAAATGAGGTGAGTTTTTTAACGTCAGGATTGCACATGTGGCTGGTATGCCTGGGGATTTGTTATGTTTAGGTTACATCCGCTGTTCAAGGGTTAAACGGTTGCGTAGTTGTGCTGCCGTAACTGCTTTTCTTTTTTCTGAGTGCAAGAAGTACTATACTCAACACGAAGCAAGGTAGGCAGGTAGATATAGAAACAAAACGGAACATTTTATAAGATCACTTTGCTGTCCGTCCGTCCGTCTGTCAAGACCCTTTTTCTCAGGAAAGCGTAAAGGTATAAAGTTAAAAGTAATACCAAATAAGTATAGAGCCCCATTTTTGTAAACACTAAATAAACCTAACCTAATTTTACTATCTCTGGTGAGGATTTTTGTAACAGTGGGACATAACGGTGGGTTCACGGGTAATACCTTAAATTCAAAAGGTATACAAATTAATTTTGCTATATAAATTCCGTTGTAGAAAACGAACCTTAGAGAATATAAAACATAAAGCCAAGTGCTATGTAAATAGTGTATATACATAGGTAGGTACCTACCTAATTTGAATTTGTACACTCGCGGTCTTTCATTGTTAAGCCACGATAGAACCTTGTCGCAAAATGTAAATGTCAAAATATTATTGAAATTTGTTTGTCGACATGGCATTACTTCACTATGACAGCGTTCCATGTATATGCTCAAACTATATAGCGTTTAATTTTATCTAACTAATATTATAAATGCGAAAGTAGGTATGGATGGATGGATGGATGGATGTTTGTGTTACTCAATCACGCCAGAACGGCCCAACGGATCTAGATGAAATTTGGCACATAGGTAGATAGAGAAAAGTCTGGAATAGCACATAGGCTACTTTTTATCCCGGAAAATTGCGTAGTTCCCGCGGGATAGCGATAAACGGATTCTTTGCAGACGAAGTCGCTGGCAACAGCTAGTGAGAAATAAAATGTAGATCTGTCTATCTCAATCAGAATATGCAATTCCTAGAGTAACGTGATTATAGGTTCAAGTCCTAGATTTCTTGTTTTCATTAAGTAATATATATTAAATGCTACACTAGCCTTGCTTGTAAAACTGTGCTAGCCGTTGGCGGGTCCGTGCGCGCCAGCCGCTTCCCGTCGTCGCCGCTGACGGACGCTGCGCACATGGCCACGTTCATAAAATATAATTTACTGCCACGTTCAACTTACTTAGAATGTACCAGTTGCTCTCTTCCCGCGCAAATGGTAAAAGCCCATCGAGGGAATGGCCGAAAATCTTAGGAATCATACAATACAATACAATAACTCTTTATTGAACACCACATATAACAATCACAGCTCACATTAATCATATACTTACTACTGACGAGCAAGAGCGACCAGGGGCCCGATTTTTGAAACCGCATCATTCGAAAGTGTTATATGTAGGTCTGTATATAAATATGTGTATAATGCTACAGAACTACACTTCAAATTGAATTTTCGACACGTTGACTGAATTATTAAGAGCTGTATTTCTAATTCAGCTCAAATTTTCTACCTTTTTCAAGTGGCATTTGCACATAATAATCTGTTTTCAAAAATCGAACCCCAATTAGGTATTTTCGCTGGTTAGAGAGCGTATACGAGTATGTACATACCTACATTACTTTTTCAAAAATAGAGCCAGTGGTCTTCCGTGACCATCCGTGACCAAATTAAAAATTCTGTGTTTCGTGTGTTTTATTTACATTAAAATACATACAGGGTCTGTTAAAATAGATTCGGAATATTTCAGCAGGTGATTAGGTTAGTTTTCGCTCAATAGCCCAGGGCCCCGATTTTTGAAAGCACATCACTCGAAAGTACCACTCGAAAATGGTATAAATCTGTTTATATCTTCAAAACTACGGCTCTAATAAATTTTTTGACTAGTCCACATGATTAATAAGAACCATAAGTATCTTCTAAGCTACTCGTATTTCAAATTCAGCACGATATTTCACCACTTTCGAGTGGTATTTTCACACATGTGCTTTCAAAAATCGGGCCCCAGTGGTGTCCGTGACCAAATTTAAAAATTCTGTGTTTCGTGCGTTTTATTTACATTAATACATACAGGGTCTGTTAAAATAGATTCGGAATATTTCAGCAGATAATCACCTGCACCTAATCAGGTTAGTTTTCACTCAATAGCCCTGTAAAAGTTTTGCAGGAATTTTGAATTATTAGTTGAAAAATGTTGCCATACATAGATCGATGTTCAAAGTGTACCGAGTCAAGGACTGAACTAAATTATGAATCAAAAATTTTAATGACAAATCTTTGTAGGGGTGTTAATTCAAGCTAACCCAGTCACCTGCTAAAATATTCCGGAATATTCTGAGAGACTTGTATGAAAGATATTGGTATTGAGAAAATGATGTATGAACGATCAATACAGAGCATTTGCACGCAAGATTGGTCACCGGACACAAAAAAAATAATTGTTGCGCGATTCCATTCCCAACTTGATTTTGTCTTGTCTGTTCTGTCTGTCTGTCTAACCTCTTCAAGTCTTCACGCTTAAACTGCTGCATTATGCTGCATTAGCTGGAATTTAGTATGCTTAGGGAGTTGAGAGTTGAGAGTTTCAAGCGGGAGAGGACATAACTAGGATAACTAGGATATAGTCTTTATCCCCGAAAAATCGTTGTTCCCGCGAGATAATGATAAGCGAATTCGGCGCAGACTGAGTCGCGGGGAATACATAGCTAGTAAGTAAATAATAAAAACGCGTGACAGAAATTAATTTTTAGTGCTCTACGGTCGCGGTTTCGTTGTAGATAATTATTTCGTAACATTTTGTTTTGGTTAGACGGCTTACTCACTTAGTAGGTACCCATTACTTACTCCTTAGAACTCGATGTCATCAATTTATATTAGACATGCGTGCTATCTGTATTTCCTGGTGTTGTTATTACAAAGTTTTTATAACGATAACAGACAAGCCGACAAGTTTGAACTTAATACTCCAATTTTTTTCAAAATATTTTTTTTTGGCTTCTATAGCAATGATTATATATGACAATATTTCTCCACTGTCACTACACTAATGTCACTTTCGTGGTACTTACATGTTGTGTCAGGTTGGTTACGGTGTCGCTTATTTTAGATTAGTTAAAGTAAAACAATAGTGAAAACTTTCTGTCCCAGAAACGACAATATTGACAAGAGATTGAAATGTTGATGATTGAAATTTTGTTACGGTGGCTAAATAAGTTTGACACTAAATATGCATGTTTACAAATATGTATATCTAATATTAACAACCAATTGAAACCTTCAATGACTGATTAAATATGTACCTATCGATATTTGTTTGTAAATAATGTATTGTTGTCGGCTAGAATTCGTATGAGTTTTTTCAATAAAATTTGACTGGATAAAAAAATGCAAAGTTAAAAATCATTCAAGTATCAAGATTACTTTCTCTTATATTCACAGTGATGCCTTATTTAGATTTTTTTAATACATAACGGTTTTTGACTTCTGCAGAGTTAACTTTGCCAGACTGTACTCTTAGAAAACGACGACGAATAAAACTGCACAGTTATTGAGGTACCATGGCTTGAGTTGGACGGCATTCGTAATTGGTATCTACTGTTATTTTTATTTTTCATATTGTACCCATTAAGAATTAACTTGGATCCGATGAACTACTGAATGGTGTGGTGGTGCCTGCGTCTTGTACACTGAGCGCGCCATTTTGTGGGCGGCGCTTGTCGAGTAACATCAGCGCTGCGCATCTCCCTCTCAATTTAACTCTGCATGAAACAACGTGTAAGAATGAAACGGAGAAAGAGTTTATTTTACATTGACTAATAAATCACGGGAAATTATCAATGCAGGAAATTATCATGTGCCTCGTAGATTAGCTAATTTCAATAGTCAAATAGCAACGTTCTACGGATACAGTAACATCAACGATATTATTTTTTTTTGACTATAATACCTATATTTTTTGAGGCACGGTTATAATCATGACAATGAAACCATTCAAATCGTACATAACACATCAAAGAAGCTGCTTTTAGTTTTTGAATACGTGGTGCTTAGTGATAGAAATGTTGTATATTTTGCTGCGTTTAATACTCCGACCGCAAAGTGTTTATGAGAGAGATCAGCAACCCGACGCGCCGCGTGCGCTAGCGCCGCCCGCCGCAACCTCGTCACACAAACTGTGAAACGTATTATACAATGCAACATCATTTCACATCGACAGTCTAATATTTTTTAAGATTGGAAACGTTCTAAGTGTATGCGGGGGTACAGAAAACGATCACACTGTCATTCACTACCTATTTGACAAACGCCCCTAAAAGTTGCGTTTGGGAGATGACGCTTCTGTCGTGCACGGTGCCACTTGTGTTATAAATCTCTCCTCTCAACAGGTACTAACTTATTGAAAAGTTAAATGAAGTCAATTCTAGTAATAAATGATAATGAAGTTTTACATGAAACATTAGGAACATAGGTACGCATAAGCACCAACTTCTTTTTTTAATAAAATTTGGTGGCAAACGAGCAAGTGACAACCTGATGGTAAGTGATCACCGCCACCCTTGGGCAGCCTAAGGGCTGCTAAGAATGGAATACCTTTTACCGGTTGACTTACTCTCCAGGCCGCCGGCACACTGAAGCACAGTCACTTGCTACTTGGCGGCAGGATTAGTCCTTGCACAAGCTCCTTCCACTACTGAGACTGACATAACTCTTCGTTTGATTATGTGATTGATTACTTATCAATATCATGTCGAATTGTCGACCAACTGTACTTGTATGTATTAAGTAGATATGATACGGTATTCGGTGGTTAACAAGATTGTTTTGAGAAGGTATAATAATGTACCAATAATACTAGGTATACTACACTAACGAGGAACTCAATTCTATCACGTTCTAATAGAAGCGAGATTGTAATGCATCGTTGCGTTTATACGAGCTTGAGTAAATAAATCCGGCAAGTTTAATGCAAAAGTTTTGGTTTACGCTTTATGGTAAATATTTGGTGTACGTCGTATAACCGTTTTATAGATCTAGTAAAATGTTTGGTTTAATTGTGCTAGGTCAAGAGCGGGCGTTCGACAGGCGTCCTTGCGACGGGTAAATATTATTGTCTAAGCGGGTTTTCCGCTGTTTAGTGTTTGTACGAGCTCGTGGTTGATACAAGCGCGAGCGCCGAGACGGGAGTGCGACGACCGATTGTTCACATCACACTTCTTCTCATTCAGGACAACTATCTATTTGTATCATCTCTCTGTTTCAAAATAAGGCACACATTTCGTGATTGCTATTACCCCAGCACTAGTCTATTTAATTTCGCGTTCTGGGTACATTGAGACTTTGACGTGTTCAATATAAGTTTACTTGGTTTAACTCACTTTTTTGACATGCTGTATAGTCACATGGATCTTATTGTGATGGATGTAACTGCATTGGCAAGTTTGAGTATTAGTTTGCAAATAATGTAATGAGTGGATAGGCGTTTGTGGGAGTGGTAGAGGCGAGGGGCGCGGCGGTAGGCGGCGCGGCGCGCGCCCTGCGCGGTGGGCGGCGCGCGCGCACTGTTCCCCTGCACGCGGCCCGACGCGCACGCACGTGCACGCATGAAGACCGAGGAGCAAACCACTGAGGAGGCGGCCCGCCGCCCGCCAGCCACCCGTCGACAAGAAAAACCACCCTTCTCGTACATAGCCCTCATAGTTATGGCGATCAGACACTCTCCCAATAAAAGGCTCACACTTAGCGAAATTTACGCTTTCCTCCAGCAACAGTTTCCTTTTTTCCGAAGTTCCTACCAAGGGTGGAAAAATTCTGTACGGCACAATTTAAGTCTCAACGAGTGTTTCGTGAAGCTCCCGAAAGGATTGGGGAGGCCGGGGAAGGGCCACTACTGGACTATCGATCCGTCTTCAGAGTTTATGTTCGAAGAGGGCTCTTTCAGGCGGAGGCCGCGTGGATTTCGGCGAAAGTGTCAGGCTTTAAAACCTCAATTTGGCAGTGGTGGATACTTGTGCGGAGGCGGCGTTGCCGCGCTGCCGCCGCCGCAGCCCGCCGGCTATGAGCTGGCCGGCGGTAGTGGTGCGGGCGCAGGCAACGCGAGTGCCATCGATTACGGTGCGTGCGCTTATTCGCACACGAGCTCGTCGAGCCAGCAGCTTCCTTACGGCAGCGAGTACTGCACTTACGGCAGCATGGGCGAGCGCGAGTGGCCGCTGCCCTACGGCGGCGTCGACTCGGGCTACCGGCCGCCGTCGTCGCCGCCGCCGCACCACGAACTTCCTGATCTTATTCCGAACTACCAGTATACTGTCACCAACGACCATGGTGAGTTGCATGTAAAGTACATTCCTAAAAAAAATTGGTCTACATTTTAGATATCAATTTATAAATCTGTATCAAAACGTCGTTAGGAGACAAATATGTAAATATTTTTGTAAGGGTTGTTTTATCTCTGTACCTACTTACTGTATCATCTTTATTAGTGTGAGTCTTTGCTACTTTAACAATAACATCAACCTTAACTGAAGTTTGTAACGTAGGTATATTTTATAGGTTCTCATAAGTCATAAGTAATTTATTCGTAGCTTTCATGTGTACATTGGATCTAACAAGCTAATAAATTTCCCAACATGAAACCCTGTAATAGGGCACTGCAACAAAACTTAACTTAGTAATGCGATTGAACAGCTAACTATTATTATTATACTTGACTACCTACGTCAATTGTACGTCAAAATTTTCGTTTATTTTAAAAGTACCTAACTTGGCGCGACTCACACTTAATACTATGCATATGTTTGTCTAATTAAGATACCTTAATTTTTTTTTGTTGCGGTAGGAAAATGCATTACGCATACGACAATTAAAATACCTACCCTGAAGGCATAGAAGTGGATTATTTCCGGGATTTAATGAATATTTCCTATATCTGAAATTTTAGAAGCCCAATGTGCTTGCTATACCTATAGCTAAGCCGTAGAAAGTCGCAACTGCCACTTTTTAATGCCTTTCACATACAGGATAATTTTTAATAGATACATAAAGGGTCTGGCCGGAAGGTAATAGTAAAATCGCCCCTGGCTGAATTTAAAATATTGGTATGCACGTTTGTTTGTTTTATTATAAGATATAATTTTACTGAATATTAAAACTTAAATGCTTACGGTTAGCGAAAAAATAAAAAAAATAAAAATTCAGTTTTTATTTTTTTTTAGCCAAACTACGTTACCGATTAATTTTCCCTTCAGATATTTTGTACATATATTTAAGATACATTTATAGAAAAAAAATAAAAGTTCTAGCGTTTTTTAAAGTACACAATTTTGGCTGTTTTAGTTTTTCTTTTTTTTTTTTTTTTACTTGCAAGTTAGCGACACCTACCATATTTTGATATAATATACGCAATTTTATATTCTATTACATATATTTTATTCAAAATTATTCATTTGGATCAACAATGTGAAAAAAAAATTTTTGTTTAAAAGGGTGGAAAATTTTTCTTCCATATTGTTCAATCGTTCAAACATTCGTTCATAGTATTAGTAACAATTATCTTATTAGCTATGTTAGTACCATGAAATAAAAACAGAAAATACGGATAAATCAGAAGAAAAAATAGATTTAAATTGATTATTTAAAAAAAAAATTGTACTTGCAATTTTTTACTTATTTTTAAAAATCAAAAATAATTGATAACAATAATAATAATATAGCCCTTTTTATTTCGGATTCGCTACAATTTCAGTTGACCAGGTACGATTTTTTTTTCAAAAATTCAAATTGTTTATTTGTAAGAATACAGTATATTAATTAACTATCAATTATTTTATTATTTGTATATAATTATATATACAGGGTATATCAGATACCCCCTAAAAATAGTAATCCACTGGGGTATACATATAACCATAGCTATAGAAGCTAAAAAAAAAAAAAATTGGAGTAAATTTTGTTTTTTATATTTTCTGTAGGAATGGTAGTATTAACTGTAATCATTCCTATAGAAAATATAAAAAAAAAATACTCCAATTTTTTTTAGCTTCTATAGCTATGGTTATATACCAAAGTGGATTATTGAGAGAGAGAGAGAGAGAGAAACATTTATTTACACACATTCGATACACGTAGATTTAAAAATATGAAGAAATACAATATAAATTATTATTATTAGGGGGTATCTGATACACTTAGGTACGCTTGCTTGCATGCTGAATAGAAGGACCACTTTTATACCATTTAAGACCACTGTACTGAACATATATGTATATACTGTATTCTTACAAAAAAATAATTTGAATTTTTGAAAAAAAAAAAACTTAAGTACCGGGTCTACTGAAATTGTAGTGAATCCGAAATAAAAAGGGCTATATTATTATTATTGTTATTAATTATTTTTGATTTTTCAAAATAAGTAAAAAATTGCAACTACAAAATATTTTTTTTTTTAATAATCAATTTAAATCTATTTTTTCTTCTGATTTATCCGTATTTTCTGTTTTTATTTCATGTTACTAACATAGCTAATAAGATAATTGTTACTAACACTATGAACGAATGTTAGAACGATTGAACAATATGGAAGAAAAATTTTCCTCCCTTTTAAACAAAAATTTTTTTTCACATTGTTGATCCAAATGAATAATTTTGAAAAAAATATATGTAATAGAATATAAAATTGCGTATATTATATCAAAATATGGTAGGTGTCGCTAACTTGCAAGTAAAAAAAAAAAAAAAAGAAAAACTAAAACAGCCAAAATTGTGTACTTTAAAAAACGCTAGAACTTTTATTTTTTTTCTATAAATGTATCTTAAATATATGTACAAAATATCTGAAGGGAAAATTAATCGGTAACGTAGTTTGGCTAAAAAAAAATAAAAACTGAATTTTTATTTTTTTTATTTTTTCGCTAACCGTAAGCATTTAAGTCTTAATATTCAGTAAAATTATATCTTATACTAAAACAAACAAACGTGCATACCAATATTTTAAATTCAGCCAGGGGCGATTTTACTATTACCTTCCGGCCAGACCCTTTTAACAATATGGTTTTCCCTCACTGGCTCAGGGCTATCTTTCTCCTTTAACGTCTGCGTGGAGTGGAAATAGTTATTTTCACACGTCTCATTCAGAAAAGTAAGCTTTGCTCCCTGTCGAGAGGGATCAAAGTGCAACTTTTCTAATCAAGGGTTTTCAAAGGGTTTTTTTTTTCTAATGCAATTTTTTGAAGTTGATAACTGTATAACCACGCTATTTTCTATGCTGAAAGCTCTTTAATTATATTTAGAATTATTTTTTCAAGTTTTTAATGTTCGGTGTGAAAAGTTGTATTAGCCATTCGGGAGCAAAAGTATTTTCATCTTGGGCGTTAACACCTTGAATCACTCATTACATTACGTTCTAGATTCTACTTTAGAATCCCTCGCTATGCTCAGGATTGTTTTGTAGAATCCTTCGCTACATTCTGGATTCAATGTAGCTCCCTCGCCGTAAATACATCATTTTGCTCCCTTGTGACACAATAGTTTAATAATTAACGGCGAGGACTTTTGCTTCCGAGTGGCTCATACAACTTTTCACACCGAACATTAAATATGTAACTTGAAAAAAGAATTCTAAATATAATTAAAGAGCTACCAGCATAGAAAATCGCGTGGTTTTACAATTATCAAGTTCAAAAAAAAATATTTGCAAAAAACACTTAAAAAAGCCTAACACAAAACTTTTCACCTCACTACAGCGAGGAAAATAAGAAAAAGGGTTTGTACTAGCACTTATTTTTAATAACAAAATAAGTAGAAAAACATGCGAATATTTATTTGTATTTAACGTTCACATGTGGATAAAAAGCGATTTTCTCAATAGGTGTCAAACAAACAAAAAGTGCTTTCCGAGCTAGGGAGGTGAAATAGTAGATTGATAAACTAGGGTACCTAGTACTTGCTATCAGATCCACTAACTTTTAAATTCGATTAAAAAAAACATAACTAATGTCACGTTCAGAAACGCGATCCGCTATCCATTATTAATTTATTTTAAAATCCGTTAATTCCTAACTTATTTTAGTTGCTAAAAAAAAAACTGATTTACTATTAGTTCACTGTTTTTCTTCCATCCACCAGTTTTCTCGCTGTAGTGAGGTGAAAAATTGGCTGTTTCGCTGGTCAGCAAAATTGTTTAGTAAGGTCAATGTGGGGAAGACCGGCATACTTCATTTTTTTTTTACTTCGGAGTGATCTAGCTGCGTTAATTATTCACCTACGTTACCGCTTGTAATCGCATAAGATGAAAAATTTCATAAATAATAGTTGAGCTATAGTGACAGATCATTTTAATCACAAATTAAGCAGAAACAATAGTATTTTAAAAACTTCGGCGAGTAGACGGACTTCCCGTGTAGTTTAAGGTAAGTCCGTCTAGTAATGTTATCAGCCAAACTATGGGTGCTTATATGTTCGTATTCGAATCCTAAAAAAAATGAAACAAGACGATGAAAAGTGTACTTTCAACTTGTTAAAATAAGGTTTAGATTCGAAATAAACACAATTTTTCGAATTCAAAGGCAAGTCCGGCATATATTACGTAAATGGGGTGGTAAACCTTTTTTGGCAAATAATTATACTATACGTACTTACTTATTTTTTAGGTTTCCCAAATAAAATATCAATAGTAATTTGTATAATATGTATAATGTCGTCACCTAGCACTGATAGCGCAAGATTTGCTTAGTTTGTGCAATGTTGAAAGGATTTATCTATGAAATTTTACCTTATGAAATCGTAATAATAATTGAAGTCGTAAAAACAGTTGGTAACCTCTGATTTCAGGGAAGTCCGGCATATGACGGTCTTGCCTTGTAACATAGTAGACGGACTTTCCAACTTAACGAAATTTTAATGTGATAAATGATAGAACGTATAATTACAAAACTAAGCCAATTTCTGATAATTTTAATACAGAAGAAAGATGGCCGGTTCTTGTATTACATTTGTAGTTACTTTCTGGCGCAAAATCTAGTCACCAACTATTTTAAAAAAAAATATTAGCAGAGACCGTCGCACTATCACTTCGAGTTCCATACACGTGATGACTTGTTTAGGCGGATTTCTCTGAAGTTTATTGTCACAGCGTCATCTAAATTAAAGTGCCGGAACTAGCGCGACAAACTGTTTTATCTACTGGACGCTAAAGCGGGAAACGCTTTCAAATTCAAAAGTTATAACGTGTTGACGGACTTGCCTTGTAGACGGTCTTACCCACATTGACCTTATATCGTGCCTTGAAACCCTCGCGACGCTCAGGATTCTTCTTTTGAACCACTCGCTGAATCGTTCGCTTGCTCGGGTTTCAATACAGGCACTCGCGCCAAACAAAAACTTTGCAGCCTTGCATAACAAATAAAATAACTATTTATATCGTACCTATATTAAGACAGCAAGAAAAATCAGTCATAAAATATCCTACTTTTAAAACCGTCTCCTGTGGGAATCAAGTCACATTAGAAAACCTCAACAGTAAAAAGTTCTTACAATTAAACTAGATTTTTCGAATAGTGAAACTTCAGCTCCTCTCGCAGCCATGCATTAGAGCAGTGGTTCCTAATTCCTAAACTTTTCGGCTCCGTTACCCTTATGACCTAACTAGGGTCACGGATTTTACCCCTCACAGACGAGCTTATTCGTTGTTAAGGCAACGAAATCATCCAGTCAACAAGCTCATGACTCCCGCGAAAAACCGATTTTACCCCCGCGCGAGGGGGTAATTACCCCCATATTCCCCAGGCACTATCTATTCTGTATTCTTTTAGTCCGTGGAATTCTGACAGCTGTCATAATAAGACGTTTCAGGGGTCACCAACATTTTTTTCTGCTGGACAAATAATAGGGAATATTCATGTTTTTTGTTTATTACTTATAATAATGATTTGCATCTCTATAACACAGAAAAAAATATAAACAGGCTTGAAAATAGTCAAACTATTTTTCAAAGTGAAATTTAAAACATCGAATAAATTTGCGCCGTTCAAAACGCCGCCATTGAGCGCGCGCTTTTGATGACGTCATTTGTCATAATCCCGTGTTTGTCTACGCTAATATTATTAAGGAAAAATTAGTATTTTTATTTTTGTTATTGAATCACTCAAAAACTACTAGACCTATTTTAATAATTCTTTCATTATTAGAATGCTACATTATCCCTGAGTAACATAGGCTGTAGAATGTTTTCAAAAAGTTAGGGATAATCCTTATATTGCGTACGGCTGCGGAAACTGTTGACAATATAGCAAAGTGATGTACTACACTTTTATAGAAGACATCAATATCTACAAAAAAGTCAGCAATAGTATATGTTTAACTGTTACAATTATGTCACAATAACTACTTTTTCAAAATCTAAATTTATAATATCTCTCTATGTAATAACCAGTATAAAATGACCTCACGCTGCGTACATTTTGCTTAGAACCAGGACTCTGCTAAAGATGGATTTTATACCTATTAGCTAGCCTAGGTGTGCGCGAGTCAGACTCGCACTTGGCCATTTTTTTTATTAAGCCCCGACACAAAAATATAGTTTTTGATAATAAAACTTATAATTTTTGTTAAAATACCTATATCTACCCGTGCGAAGCCGGGCCGGGAGGCTAGTTTACTCCTTCATTCCTAAGTACACATTTCCAGTTTTAATTGCTGTACAGATCACAGGTTTTAAACAGTAGAAAACTCAATGAACACAAAATATTTACCTTGCTACTCCGCTACTTACGTGCAAGATAACCAAGCTTGTGCGAAATATGTACGTTTTGCATGCAAGCCCTCCCACCACTACTACCACACAAAACGCACACAAATCCCACAAACTTAATTAATCCTAACACCACACAAACACTGACGCGCGTTTCGATCCCTCTACGGGATCATTCTCAAAGTATTCGTAGAGGGATCGAAACGCGCGTCAGTGTTTGTGTGGTGTTAGGATTAATTAAGTTTGTGGGATTTGTGTGCGTTTTGTGTGGTAGTAGTGGTGGGAGGGCTTGCATGCAAAACGTACATATTTCGCACAAGCTTGGTTATCTTGCACGTAAGTAGCGGAGTAGCAAGGTAAATATTTTGTGTTCATTGAAATGGACCTCCGCAAAGTAACGCCTGATTCAATAAAATATGTAGAAAACTCAGTTTAAAACTAACCTAAGCTTATTTAAGTTTATAAAAGTTCGGTAAAACTTTCTTTAAAACCTTTCATATTCATATTGAGGTTTTACGAAATTTTGATGATTGATGATGATGATTAATCATCTGAAATAAATTTCAGGTTAAGGAAGATACATCAAATATACATTCACTAGAAATCACCACAAGAATACAGTTTTAAACAATTTTTTTTGACCAAAACTACACGACGCACTACGAATTTCAACGGCGATTAATCCAATTTATGACATGTGACGTCACACTCCGTTTCGACCAATGGTGACGCGTTTTGTAAATTTGAATTTCCCCACCTTATTTTTCACTTTTTAAATAATATTTTATGGGTTTAATTAACAACAAAATAAAAAAAATACCTTTGCATCATAATGTGACAATAATAAAGATTCGAGAAAAAAATATTTAACTCAGATTAAAATTTTATGAATATTCCCTATTGTCAGACTAAGCTGTTGTTATTTTGACTAATAAATCACGGAAGAAACAGTACAGAAGCTAAATAAGTTTATTGTACAGCAATATTTAAAATCTTTGATTAAAATAAACGAAGAAGCCATGATATTTCTTAACAATTTGTATATTTCCCGGCAAGTATATACAGTTTTATTTTGAAGACAATTGGCTAATCAGAGTACGGAACTTTTAAGTTAAAAACTTTACAAGTCACATTTATTATTAGGGAAATCATTTTACGACATAAATTATTATAATCGTAGACCGACGGCTGATATATGTGACAATCATCAAAGTAATATACCTAAAACAATTTATGTTATCCCCAAAAAAAATATGATTATTAATTACGTCTAAATTATGCGATTTAAAATTAAACCAAGTATGTGTTAATTACTAATATGTAGGAATGATTGTTAATTTGAGTATTTCAACTACAACATTCATGTTCTACATTTATTTATTTTTTGCATTTCTCACCACAGATTTAAGGAACGTTTTTTTGACTGGTAATACCAAGAAATGTCAGAATTCCACGGACTAAAAAATACACTATAGAGTCCATGAATATCGATAAGTTAGTGAAATCGGCAATCAGCTAAAGTAAAAATATCACAACACTTTGTTATTGATTAACAATCGCGAAGCAAATATAAAAATTTGGGCATTTATAAAAAAACCGGCCAAGTGCGAGTCGGGCTCGCCCACCGAGGGTTCCGTACAAATTTGCCATGTTAACATAAATCCAGTGTTAGCAGAGCCATGCTTCTAAGCAAAATGTATGCAGTCTGAGTTCATTTTATATTGGACAATTACATAGACCGACAGACAGACATTAAAAATTTACGGTTTTCGCAATTTTTCCTTTATCTGTGGTATGAGACGTTGCTTCGTACCAAATTTCAAGATTCTGAGTTCACGAAAATTTGCGGAAATTTGCGGCATAAACGGCTGTATCTTTTGATTGCGTTGGCTTAGATGTTTTGATTTTTTCACAGCTCTAAGGGACAGTAGACCAGTATGCTTAGTGTAAGTTTTCGATAGCAAAATACGTCTCGATAACGTTTGCGTTCAACTGTCAAATACTATGAGAAATTTTAGTTGCCATTTCGATCCGCAAGTGGCGCTGCCAATTATTCCATAGTAATTGAGACGTTTACGTGAACGCGTTCGAAACGTTTTTATATGCGAAAACTTACACTAGAGGCTCAGTTTGTTGCCGTTTCGATCCGCAAGTGGCGCTACCAATTTTTACATAGTAATTGAGACGTTTACGTGAACGCGTTCGAGACGTTTTAATATGCGAAAACTTACACTAGAGGCTCTGGTTCACCAGTTCAAATTCGTGTTGATCAAGATAAAACTCTCCTCCTAGTGAGTGGCAGACCATTTCGTAGCTGTATAGGTACTTAATTAACAGCCGTCAGATACTAACAGCAGTACCTATAGTCAGTTAGAAAAAAGAAAGGTAAAGCTCCTAAATAAATTCTGGCTCTTGGAGCTGTAGTTCCATTATACTATAGTTTTATTACCTTGTTACCTTGGGCCCTGTCTACGCCGTAAGGGATAACGACGTGATTTATGTATGTATGTATGGATGTATGTATAGTTTTATTTTAACGCTGAAAATAGTGTGCTCTACGTGGCTAATACGGAGTTGGCCACAGAAAATATTTTATTAATATTTTAATTAGTAGTAGTATTTTAATTTAAAAAATACGCTGTCTTCAGAAAACTTCAAAGAATATCGACCCGATGGAAAAAAATGATGGTTTTTCAAAAAGTTGTACAATTATTAGGTATTACAATATTTTTTTCGTATTTCCGTTAACACAAAGGTCGTCATAAAAGTTTAAATATTTTTGCAAGATGATTTTTTTCTTGAAGGCTATCTCATGAATATTTCAAATAGGTACTCGACTCAATTATAATACATACATCACGTCTTTATCCCTTACGGGGTAGACTTAGCCTAAAGCCACGTTAAGCATGATTGTGTGCGTATAGGTGGAAAAGAGAACCAAAATAGTGATGGGTTGCTAGCCGCATCGCCTATAACATGATTCCTAAGGTCTTCGCTCATTCCCTAGATGGGCTTTTACCATCTGCGCGGGAAGAGAAGCAACTGGCCCATTATATGTTTTTTCTTTACTCCCAGAACAGCATGCAAGAACATTCACATATAAAAAAATAAGTACTTAAGTTTTCACGAAAACGGAACCTCCACTTTTTTGAAATCGGTTATAAATAGTTTTTTTTTCAAACTCAGCAATAAAAATACTCACCACAACTGGCTACCTGTGTGAAACACCTCGGGGAAGCACTAGCATCTCGCTGGGACCGACCATTGTCTCGCGTTTTGGGCTGGCTAAGAGCCCGCATATGTAGAGCAACCATTATGTATTGTGCCTTCGTGGCACCCGCCACAAATAGAAGCCGGCAGCGAAGCTATTTGGTTTCGACGATGGAGCGGCTCTACCACACTTTGACTGACAGACTGACTTGACAACTTTTTCATAAAAATTAATTTACCTATTCGCCTATTGTTACCTTATTACCTCTGTATACCTTTCTATCTGTTTTGATTGTTATATGTGATGTTCTGTAGGCTTATTGTCTAACTCGCTCGCAATCGCCATCGTGTTCATTTTGACAGTTCTTGTATGAATGTGACAGCTAGCTGATTCCGATGCCGATTGTCAGCCCATACATGAACTGTCAAAATGAACGCGATGGCGATTGCGAGCGAGTTAGACAATAAGCCTACTGATGTTCAATAAAGAGCTAGCGAGTCGTTCGTATAAAAATACACAACAAGGTCCCATGATAAAAGTTTCTTAAAGTTTAACATAATTGTTTATTATTACAGTATGTAATTTGATGTTAAGAGGTTGGGTAATGAACCCTATAAAAACGAATCGTCTAGGAAGTTAGTTAGTAGTACATACTTCAACAAAGTTTTATTTATTATTTTTGCAGAAGTAACTGTAACTAGCGGTATTCTGAAAGGCTTTTGAGACGTGAACAAAAATTTGAAAAGTAAGCCCTCAACCCGGTGCGTTTACGAAGGCAATGAACTCGAATGACCAATTTTCGAAAAATTACTTAGGTAGGTACTTTATTTTTTTCGGCTAATCGTCCTTAACGAGCTCAATTTGAACAGTTTTTTTTTCTTAAAACTTAGACTAATCGATGAATTTACAGTAATATGATTACTTCGTACCTATTTCTTGGGACTACCTGGAGATACCTATCCAAGTTGAAATTTATATGAAACACTTATAAGGGCTATGGTCTGATTTAACCATTAAAAAAACCAAGTTGATTTTTGAAAAAATAACCGGATGTCTTCTTACAAGGTTAAGTTTAACCCCCGACACAAAAAGAGTGGTGTTATAATTTTGACGTCGATGTCTGTCGGTGTGTGTGTGTCTGTCCGTGGCATCGTAGCTCGCAAACGGATGGACCGATCTCGATGAGGTATTTTTTATTCGAAAGCCAGTTTCCTTGCGGTGGGTCTTAGTCATGTTTGGTAAAAATCGGTTGAGCAGTTTGTGCGTGGGTGTTTTTTTTTATTTTAAATTTATATTTATTGCTTATGCTAAAAGTAAGTAGGTATATTCATATTGTGTTTTCTTTAATTTGTATATACGGAACCTTCAGTTCGAATCTGGCGAGCAATTTATCGGCTTTTACATGAATTATCTTAGGAAAATTAACGCCATTGAACGGTCACATCACATATCGACGAGTTACATTAACTGGTAGAGATCCCTTATAGGGAGAAGTTTGCCTTCGTGCAGATATCTAATATACTTACATTTCCACTATATTACGTTTACATCCTTCAACATCCGATCCGACTACTAAAGGCAGATATATTTTTTTGTCTTGCTGATTTACTTCACACAACCATACTATATAAGCACTAACACAGCAAATTAAAAGAGCTTAAAAGAAGCTTGCAAATTCGCTACTCTAGATATCATTCGCTAAATGAAGATTAAATCAATGTGGCCATTTTTAAAGTAAAAAATAACCACCTTATTTTTTTGTACCTACTTATAACGTCTTATGTGAAGTAGCTATATTTGCTTACCATCTTTTACCGATCGAAAAATTCATAGCGCAATAATTCCTGAATCTATTTTTTCAATCTCAAACACCCTAAAAACTAATAGCTACCAAGCTACAAATACACTCAGCGGCATATTTAGCGAAACACAAAAAAATGTGTAGTTAACTATTCTTTTTTCTGGTCAAGCATAATAGGCGTTTTGCTAACTTGTTTTTGAGTTCCGCTAAATATGCCGCTGGGTATATGTACCGTATGGTATAATATACATATAATCAGATGAAGAAATGTAGACAGAAAACAGACGCACCTTAGGTGATCGACAAATCACCGAATAGCGCGTACATAGATGGCTAATAAATGCCGTGGTGCAGAGCCGGATAATCGACGGTTTATTGCCGCCCATGTGCGCTTCGGCCCGGTTCTGAGAAGCCCGAACACTCCCTTACGACTGTCGTAAAAGCTGTGGTAACATGTGCAATGGCTGCGTTTGCGCCGGCCCTTCGACTGCACTGCTAGACTGCCGACTTCAGCTCTACTTTTCTTATATACGAGTCCATCATGCAATCATCACGCCCCTGAAAGATTGGGAGAGATTCTATGGTTTTACGTAGCAAGCTGTTATCAATACAATTAATGTAAAATTAAACTATATGAGTTATAGTCAATTGCAGAATTTAAATAGTTAGGATAAGTTTTTTAGTTAGCTGTACGACCATTTAACAATTTAGCAGGCTACTTAATAAATAATTATCTGGCAGCGTCGAAGACATCTACCTGTAATTTATACTGTAAGCGCGAGTTACCGATACACCTATCGAATTCTTATTGTAGTTATTCAGTAGTCATCATAAAGGTTTTCTTTACGATATTGTACCTACAACGCTCTCGTTCCTAGCACCAGCATTTTAATATGGGTTGTGCATTACATTTTCCTACATGCTGTTGATTAATGATTTTCACAAAAATATACAGTTTTAGTGAGACAAGAGCGTGGTGTGATGTATTTCAGTTTACGTGAAGTAATGGCGTGCTCGGCGCACACGCATGGCGTGGCGCGCGGGCAGGCAGGGCCGCGCAGGAGCGTAGTAGGTATGATCTGTTTACACGAACGCCCGTTTGTTCCAAACGTTTGATCTTTATAAATGCAATAGGTATTTCGAGAACATCGTCGACGGCGAGGAACTGTAACGCACGTTTGCTTTAATAAAAAAAATCAAGAATGATTTTAAGAAAGACAACCTTGATGTTCTGTTTACTCGTTCATAGGTGCTCCGTTTATGAGCATTTTGATTAGACATCTGACGTCTGTTTAAAAATTCAACATTAGGATTCAGCAGCGATTCAACACACTACGCTGTTTTTAAATAGTTGTATCTATGATATTTATTTATATATTTATAAATAAATAAATATCTATGATATGGTTACCATCACGCCAAAGTTACTACGGCACAGCAATAATTTCAAACAGTACTTATAGGTACATAATATAGCGGTAAGTACCCAGAGAGCATATAGAATTACCTTACAGACTGAAAAATAACAAAATAGTTATTTACGATACAACTACGGAAAGTAGGAAATCCCACGCGGGACGAAAATCTTTAAACCGGCACCAATTGGGATAAACTACTTTCCGGACGCGTGTCGTAGGTACTTACAACGTTTTACAACGCATTACGTGAGAAAATATTTCACATCTCAAACTCTCTCTTTTTTTCGTTGAATGTGACAAAGATCTTAAAAATATTTGGTGTAGCTTCAACTTTTTTTCCTTTCAAAATATTTTTAGACTTACTACCTATTTCATTAGATGTCACCGTAAAAGGTACCTCCACACCAAATTTTAAATTTATAGATCAACTAAAAATACATACATACACATACACAAATCACGTCTTTATACAGGTAATATGACCTACAGGCCACGTTTAGAAGATTGTGAGCGTATTATGTGGAAAGTGGTAACAAAATAGTGATGGGTTGCTAGCCGCATCGCCTGTAATAACAGGTTTCCTATGATTTTAGCCCATTCCCTCGATGGGCTTTTACCATCTTCGCGGAAAGAGAAGCAACTGATAATTTCTGTTTTTTCTTTACTCCCAGACCAGCATGAAAGTATAGCGAATATAGCTTTTGCCAGCGACTTCGTCCGCGTTTAAGTACTTACTTAATCTATCGGCAGTTAACTAAGCAATTGACGAGTATAAAAGTATCCAAAGTTTATAAAAAAAGAAATTAGAGATATACTTCTCGACCTATGACTATTCAGTAATATACATATAGTTTTTTTTATAACAATTGATAGAGTCACTTAAAGAGAATGTACCTACCGATCTTTTATTCCCTATCGCATGGGAAATTTAAAAACAAAACTCTCAGACCACTGTTGTGATCTTCAAGAAATATAGATTATAAATATTATTTAGGTTTGATCGCATCATAAATTTAAAAATCTATTCTTAGCGACCACTCTATGATCCTCAAGAAATAAATATGTCTGTTGAATAACAAGCTACCTCCCTGCCAAATTTCATCCTTATTGGTCGAGATTTGATAATTAGATTCAAAAACCCTTCAAGCACCTTAAACCAGCCGTGGCAAACTCCTTTTGAACTGATGTATTTAAACTACCTTTTCTCAAAATTTTTGAACCAATCTAACTCATATTGTTGGTCACATCAGCCAACCTGAACAGTATCGATGCGACGTCTGAGGCCGGTTGGGCTAAGATTTCCAGGAACATCCCCGTGTCGTACATTATTCAGATTGACTGCTGCAACAATCCACTAATAGGTACAGGTATTAACTATTAACCACTTGAAGGTGTTATTTTTCTGCGCTTCTTTCTCTTTAAAAAATATAATTATTTATTTACAATACAAACTATTAAGAACTAAATAACAATAAAGAACACTTAAACTAGGAAAGCTGACTTATTATTTATTAATTCTTTAAATATGCACGACATATATCTGCATGGTGGTCAATTTTGTTGATTACAAATGGAAAACCTTTTATTTTTAGCATTATGTCTTTGAGTTTCAGTATTAGTATATGTGATTGTTAGTATATTAGATTTTTATACTCGTATATAAGTATACGTACCTATATTATCTTTTTTTCGTTAATATAGAACTGTCTCGTAGGTCCTACCTTCTCATTATCATAAATACCTACGTTTTAAATTTACCAGATACGAAATAGTAATTATTTTATGATGCAAGCGAACGCTAGAGTGCGCATAGAAGCTACTAACGACTTAGGCACCATTAGGCGGATCTCTTGATAGCTAAAATTTATACATGACTAGATGTTGCCAGCAACTTCGTCTGCAAAGAATTCGTTTGTCGCTATTCCGCGGAAACTACGCAATTTTCCGGGATAAAAAGTAGCCTATGTGCTATTCCAGACTTTTCTCTATCTATGTGCCGAATTTCATCCAGATCCGTTGGACCGTTCTGGCGTGATTGAGTAACAAACAAACATCCATCCATCCATCTATCCATCCATGCTTTCGCATTTATAATATTAGTTAGAGTTAGATTAGATGAGTAATATTTATAGATCCCATTTTTTTTAAACGGTTAATTTTCATAATACAGAAGTAAAGATTTAATTTCGTCTCTTTCTACCTCTTTTTACCGTCGTGTAAATTTAGAATCGGTTAAAATAAACGGAGTAATTGACACTGAGATCGATGCATTGCATGCGCCGACGCCGTGTGCGGTCTACGACTGCGCGAGCCGCCCTACACTGCCGCTGCAACCTTCACTAAAAATATTTAAAAAAACCTAATGCATCTAACGCCAACAAACCGGAACGATAAAAAATATTCACCCTTTTACAACGCTTATCCCTTGTTTACATGCCAGTTTTTTATATTAACAAATTTGCGTCTACGATGTTTCGTTCTATGACTACCATGACAGATTTTTTTGCTAGTTCCAAACATACTTTTATTTTTGATTGTTTTAACGCTCAGCTCATACTATTTATTCAGTGAATTGGTAACGAGACGAGTGGATAATAAGACATCTACGCTGATACATTATTTTCCTTGATTTAGGGTGGATCGGAGGCGCAATACCAGATAATCAACGAATAACCATCCCGACAGTGACCTGATACAAAGAGCACGTTAATGATCATCGATGTTTACTTTATATCAGGTATAAACCTAAACCATTTTTAAAATGATGTGGCGAATTAATTACTTTATTTATATAAATTTTATCGATAATCTATTGATATACGTGTGAAATGGGTAAATAGCCAAGCGAGACTGCACTGAAACCACTCAATGATTAATTGATCATTTTTTTTGTATTATTAATATTATTATTGTTTTAGCCTACTTGTAAAAAAATATATAAGTACCTAATCATACTTACCATAAGAAAGAAACATTATTGGAAGATGTAGGTAGTGTCTCATATCGTGTCTTATAACATTCCACACGTATTTAATAGGTTCATGTGCCTAAAATTCTGGAATATTGCGTCCCCGTGAATCCTTAATGCGAGTTACTGACTCAGAAATGCTTTTCATGACGATAATTTTGATACGAACGTGAATAATTAGCATTAATGACTGTAATTTCATGTTTATTAAACATTTTTTGGCAGGCGTTCTATAGGTATATTTCCGGCATTCAGGATTCACAGTATTTTGCTGGCGAAGTTATTTATGTTATCATTATTTTGTTATTAAATGCCGTGCAGTTCATCGGTTATCGTTTGTCATTCTTTAGCCATCTTTATGTCACGACTGTTACGAGTACATGGTTGTAGCAACTTCCCACAGCTCGAACCTAAGCATGCCTCTTAAAGTCCTATAAATCTTTAGTTGAGCGGTTTAAAGTACGTAGCGTTATTTGGAAAAGTGGAGTTGCGCCGGCGCGTGTCTCTCGTCGCTTGCCCACTCGAGAGCAATTTGTGCTATCGGGCCGGCGTGATGTACGAGCCGGCGCGCTGACAACCGGCGGCACGGCTCCTGCCGCTCGTTACTCAACTAAGCAACTACAACACCATCGCTTTTTGGCCTCACTTCCTTATTTTCTCATTTCAGCAGACCTATTTTCAGGGCCGTAGAAATCAATATTCTGTCCTAAAATTGGTTGGTTTGTCGATTATTTTTCTTGTTTTCGTTATACATATGTAAAAACTACGTATTTGCATCACATCAACAGTTGTACAATATATTACTAAGTAGGTATACACAATTACTACCTACTAATACCTACCCAACTATAATTAGGTACTAGCAGTCATAATCATAACATAGAAATCTTGGTTTGCAGGAGAGTGCAGATAAACCACTGAATTCTAAGTGAAATGGCCCCCTTTTCGTGTAATTATGGTCATTTTTGAGGTCCATGAGGATTTGTCCAACTAAACTCGGCGGCAGAAAAGAATCTTGGATCTGTTATCTTTCTATAAATCACAAATTAGTGGGTTGTTCTTTTGTTGTGTTTTTGTTTTTCTGGATCTGTAAATTTATATCGATCGTAGCAAGTGGAACAAAGTAGTCTCTGCCTACCCCTGTGGGAAAGAGGCGTGACGATATGTATGTATGTGTAAATTTATATACCTACTCGCAAGTCGCAAACCTAAAAAAATCTTTATAATATCAGAACCTGGCCTACTTAATTTCATTTTACTAAAACCAACTTTTCTTATATTAGAATCGGTTGTGTCATCTAATAGGCGAGTGCTGAAAAATGTAGGTACCTACTGCTAAATTAAATCTTAATGCGTTCGCACTACATGCAACATCTCGCAACATGTGTCTTTAAATTCTAAGAAAATAGAAACTACGAGTTGAATTTTACTCCTAAAACCATCCAATGGGAGCAGTCACTGGGTTTGTTTAAGTTACGACGATTACCAGAGGCGTGCACATGGTGGGCCGACAACAGACGAGGCGCAGGCGCGAGCGATGGGAACGCAGCTCGCGGTACTGCCCGCAATTATAGTTTTAACACGTTTACATATACCTAATCGGATGCATATTTCACAGTCACTTGTCTTGTCCGTGTATCAACACTGCACCACATCAGGCGGCCATGTTGTTGAAAGGAAAACAAGACGACTAATACAATTGAAATTGGCACATGAGGTATTTCATCTTAGCCATCTAGGCTGGCAAAGTATCCGCAATTCGTTGGTGTTGCGGTTGTCCATGGGTGGCGGCGCTCACTTACCATCAGGTGACCCACTTACTCGTTTTCCACTCTGAAACACGAAAAAAATAGAACGATCCGGCACGCATTGAGGAACTAGATTGCTGAATACTATCACGGGCTGTTGTAGTATAGGTAGGTACACAAACTGGGAGTTGATTTTGTAATTTTTCCGTCTTATAACTTGTAGAGTCATTTAGTACCTATATTACCTTTTTGTGACGTAAAGTAACTTTGGACGAAAATAATTCCTTAATGTGATCCTTGTATGTATGTAGAATCATAATTACCGAAAGAAATGGTGGATGCCCACGATTGCTACTACATACATATATCTCGCGAGGATCTTTTGATATACCTAATTAAATTTGCCAATGTCAAAGATCAATTAAATGCATGAATATGGGAATGTGCGAAGATAAGGTGATATAGAAAACGGTCACAGCGCATGCCGTGGCTAAAATATACAACAATAGTGACTTAGTGAAACTTAACAATGTTGCTTTGAAAATGGGTCATTATTAATCTTGTTTTATAGGGTGTTAGTGTTACCAATGTTTGGCGAATTATGTTGGCTCGTGTTAAATAACTATTGCCTTTATTTCTTAGTTCTTCTACATTCCTTACGTGTTCTGCTAAAACCAATTTATTTCCTTTCAACATAGTTTAGGGCTGAAAACTTAGTGTGTTTTATACACTCCCAAAACTAGGTTTTATTAAACCTACTGTTTATTGTCTTTACATATGTATTATAATTAGTAATTTTGCTAAAGCGAACTTTTTAATATATGTAATATCAAAAACAATTCAAAAACATGGCTAGAAGATAAAAAAGCACGACAGCTACGCCACCGATAGCAAAAGAGCTTGTATTAAAAATTGACACAAAGCGATTTTATCTTATTGCCCACTGTACTTACTTATTTATACCTTACCTTTTAAGATTGGGCTTAGTTTCATTTTGAATTAGATTTTAATTAAATTATAATCTAATTTGTTTTTATTTTCTATTTGTAATGCTATGTTTAAATATCGGAGTTTATAGTAAGTGTTAGTTATGTCAATTAACATCATGCATTTTTCGTCCTAAGGTACATCGGGGATGTTCGCAGGGATGCGCGGTGTCCACGGACAGATGCTGTCCGGAGGCTCGCTCGGCGGCTCGTCGCTGGGGCTGGGAGGCTTCGGGATAGGCTCTCCGCTGCCGGCGCTGCCGCCCGACCGCAAGGCGTACGCGTCGCCTCCACCAACGCCGCTGCCAGCGCTGCCCGCGTTGTCGGCGCCCGCCATGCCGCCGCCCGCGCCATCATGCGCGCCTTCCGTCAGCTCCGCTTCCGTACATGCTTACTACGATCACATGAAGTACTCACTACACCAGTAGCAGCAAAAGTATTCCAATTGAGCACCAGACTGTGTTACATGGGGGTTGCTTGACGTAATTCCGAAGAGAAGTTTAAGCATACCTAATGATGTTCAACTTGACTTGAAATGGTGAAAACGATGCATAGCAGCATGAAAAACAGTGATAATGTGTTGAAAATGTTTAGTGGAGGTTTCAACTGCACTTATTGTATTGTACAAGCAAAATAATAATATTGTATTCTGTACTTCAGGGTACCTATTAATGCTCGTCCGAAGCTACTCGAAGTAATAGAGATAATCGTGTAGAAATACAATTAGTGTTTATTACATACGACCTGTCGGACTATAACCCTAAACATAAATGTACCTACTTAGTATAATTTGCCACTCTTGCGATTTGTTCTATAATTTGTCTTCACGTTTGCCATGTAGTAGTAGAGCCTTGTGAACTGACTGACTAAAATGTCTATATAATCATGGTATCAATTGCAGGACAGGCTGAGCTGACAGCCAATGTATATCAGCCGGCTATGTAAACGAATGTCGATGAATAGAAAAATACTTAAATTAATTAAGGGGTCAACAACAAATCAAAAATTATAATTAAACTACTAAAGCGTGTAGAAAAGTTTACTTCCCATTGAACATTATGAGACAACCTTAATGTGGCGCGAAACTTTTGACCCTATTTATCAAATTATATATTTGATGTTTTAAGTCAAACGATAAATGAATGCGTAATTAGTTTAGTATATGTTTTAGTTTTACAGTAAAGTAAGATTTTTTTGAGATCCACAAATACAATAAAGGACTGGTTTGGATGTATAAAACGACAAACAGTACCTATACCTACCTACCTAAAAGTATTAAAATAAAGTCAGAGATTTTGTATTGCAACTATTTGAATATACTACCTTTATTAAGAACCAAGTATTCGCGGTTATTCATTTATGCAACGTTTTAAGAAATTGTAGTTAGTGTAGGTCCTTACGTGTAACAGTAACACGTACGGTACGGATGTCTGATTCCAATTTGATCATGTTTACCCTGTGAATGTCAGATTAGACTATGAAATGCACTTTAGTTAAATGAATGTAATATTTACATTTATATATAGTTTAAAAATCTGATTTTAATATATTATCATCTATTATTTCCCTACTGTTAAAACGTAATATTGCAAAACCAAAAAATTATATATTACATATAATTGTACCTACTTAGCGAAACATTTTTTATTATTTCTAAGGATTTACCGTTTTAAATAAATTATCTTTATTGTATTAATATCTATTTTTATTTCTCGCTGATGTTCATCATGCCGGTTAAATTACCACGTCCATCGTGGATGAAATAAAGTAAGCACCTTCTGTTATTCGGGTTTGACCTAATCCTAACTAATACATGGTATTCTGTTATGTCCTCAAGTGCATAGTCCTCAGTTCAAAAAGAACGGAAATATAAGATAAAAATATGCACTGAAAGCAGGCAGATGCAACAACAAACAAAAAAAAGAAAAAAGCCGCCCAGGGCCCCGATTTTCGAAAGTACCACTCGAAATTGGTATAAATCTGTTTGTACCTTTAAAACTACGGCTTTAATCAAATTTTTGACTCGTCCACATGATTAATGAGAGCCGTAGGTATCTTCTAAGCTACTCGTATTTCAAATTCAGCACAATTTTTCACTACTTTCGAGTGGTATTTTCACACATGTGCTTTCAAAAATCGGGCCTCAGGTGCGTGTCGGGCCACGCGCAGTCTAGGGTTCCGTGGTTGCGCCTTTCTACTTCTCCTAGTACCTGTTAAGTTAAATATGGTAAAGCCAACCTAGCTGTAATAGTTTTCCTTTTGACTTCGTTATATAAGTACATATAGGTATGTACTACTGCCATATTTTTTTCATCTCTCATACTCTGAAAGTAGGTCATTGATTATCTGGATATAGGGTTGAAAGTGACTCATCGCGACCCTTGGGTTGAAAGTAAAAAAAATTTCTAGCCAATCCAAATGATGTATAGCAATGGAAATACGTATACAGCCATGTAATCTATGTTTAAAATAATAATCTATACTAATAGTTCCTTTTTAATTTTAAAAGGCAAAATAATCTTAAAATAACATTCCCGATATTATATAAGCTTATGCAAGCGTATACAACGAGAATTAGTAGAAATTATTACGTTCGGTAATTTTTTTAGCTTGAAATATTTAAGTCGACAAATTAATTGATAGCAACCTCCGTGACTGCAAGTTTTAAAAAAAAACTAGCCGGCAGCCATTGGTGCGCAGAAGAAATGCGCAATGTTCGTAAATCGCGTAATAGAAAAAAGAGCGGGAAGAGAATGACAAACGTAACAAATATTAAGTGCGACCGTGCGACGTTAGTGAAATACCTTCTTTTAATTTCCTCATATTCGAAATGAAAAGTAGTGTTCAACTCGGATGAAATTACCCATTTCACCCTCGAACCATTGGTGCCTTGTTTATCAATCTACTATTTCAACTATCCTAATGCGACCATTTAGCTGGCAGGGGGGACACTTGGATCTAATGATAATAAGTATTAGAACTCTAAAACTTAATATTTCGCAAACGGATCCAAATCGAAAAATGATTTTCCCACACACACAATATTTTTTGAACGACCTTTCCAATGTAACCCCACTCTATGAGACAAACGAGAAAAAAAGGGAGATACCTACCTAATAAAAAAGAAAATATTCAAGATTTTATTTCAACACTGTCGGCGTACCTAGTTATTACGAGTTTGTACCTATACCCACGCCATACCCATGCCAAATTACAGCTTTCCTGTACAAATAATCTCTGAGTCAAGCCGCGGACAGACAGACGGACGGACCTAGCGAAACTATAAGGGTTCCTTGTTGACTACGGAACCCTAAAAACATACAGTTGAATTGAGAACCTCCTCCTTTTTAGAAGCCGATTAATAAGGAACCCAGCCGTTTTACGACTACTAATAGCTACTTCATAAATTTAAATAACTAAATTAAATTAAATATCGTAAGCTCGTAAGCAGAAGCTCCACTTAAAGGCAGGTTGTCATCGACAGGCACTTATGCTTATCGTGTGCAGTGGCAACCGACGACAACTGTCATGTGCTGTGCGGCAACACGGCTGGACTGCTGAATAACAAACTCAACGCCATAGTTTTGAGTACATCGAATAACTTTTTATTAAAAGTTAATTTTCTACGGCAAAAAGTTCTTTGGACTTTTTAACTTTGCTTAGTTTGGGACTAGGTCAATTGGTGTCAATTGTCCCAAGATATTTATTTATTTATTTTTATTTATTTTAACCACTTTTGTTGAAAACATACAGGCCGTAAATCAGATTTATAACTTCACTAGAAATTACTAAAAAATAATGATGGGCGACTTTGAATAATACTAATTCGATTAGTCGACTATTGTGATCATTCGACTTAGTCGACTAATTCGAAAATCATTCGAATATCAGTAGTACTCAAAATCCCATCCAGTCCAGTCCAGTCGAGTTGACGTTGATATAACTAAAAAGCTAACAACTAACGCGAGCACCGCGCCGAGTCGACACGAAGATTCCCAATTCGGTCCGAGCAGTTGTCCTGCCGCCGATTAGTTACTAATATTAGTAGTCGTTATTCGATTATCGGCATTAGTATATTACTAATTTCTAATTCGAATTATGATATTAGTAATGAATAATCATTCGAATCAGCAAATTAGTCGAAGTCGCCCGTCACTACTAAAAAATAATAAACGATTGTTACCACAGACAATTGTTACCTAGATGCCAAGTTGAATAGCGCTATTCTTTTCTAAGGTTTCGTTCACAAGAAAATTCCATCGTTATGTAAGTTATTGTTTTTTGTTACAGAAATTAAGAAAGTTAATGTGAGTTTTGGACCCATGGTTGATTTAACATTATTTATTCGTAATAACACCAGGAATCCATAGTTGAAATCTGTCGGTATACTCCTTTCCAAATTTGGATAAACATGTATAAACCTCAAAGTAGCCTCCACAAGTGCCTTTTTGACGCTTTCTGACACATGAAACGTATACTGTGGGAGGGTCATTATATTTATCTTACTCTATGCCAAGTGTAGAAAACCATAGACTACATGACAACCGTAGAAAGAGAATGCTATAGAATGCTGGATATCTTCTGCTCACTCGCACAAGAAAAGGAGAAAAAATTACTAATTTCTAGTGACAAAGAAACACAGCTTGTCATTTTCTGTCCCTCATCGCGTGCCGGTTATTTCTTGTTTTGCAATTTGAATTGCCAAACAAACTTTGTCCTTCGTCACGCGAGATTCGGGTGTTCGATATTTTTGCTTATTTTTCTAAAAAAATTTAGGCCTGATCAAAAACAATTGTGAACACGGTCAATTCCGTGATTATATATAATGGTGCAGTGCAGTGTCCTGGGGTGTAGCAGCAACAGCGAAACGAAAATGAATGGATTATCTTTTCACTCGTAAGTAATCAAACATTTTGGTTGTTTTTGTTACTAGAACCCATGTTTCACTTGCTGCGGTTCGTGGGTGTGATTCTTATTAGTTGACATAAACATACAATCGTGCTACAAGATAAGTTATGTGTTATTTTACGTATTTTCAAAAAGGATATGTAACATAACCTCAAAACTCAGTGTTGCCGGTTATTTCCTGTGAATATTACACTGTTTGCGAGGTAAATAGATTAGATTATTTATTTAGAGTAGTAGTAGCAGTAATGGTAAAGTATACAAATACAAATACATTTATTTCGAAATCATAGGTAGGATATACAAGATCATAGGAATTATTAGAATAGTACAGCTATGATTTGCCGTTTGGCGTTCAAAGTTTTTGGGAACATTAGTCACATAATAATATCATCAAAATTTAAACAGGCATCATTAAAACAAGTACATAATAATATAGTAATTAAATGGAATTTCAATTAAAATTATAATAATAAGTTAAGTTAGTCAGTTAATTAAGTTATAATTAGTATGATGTAATCTTGAATCTGAATACAGATTTCCTTTTTCAGGTTTTGCGGTGCAAAGCAACGCCTGATTCAATAAATTATCGAAATGATACCAAAAATACGGGCTGTTGAAATTGACCCAGTAATAAACAGACGCAGCATCATAGATATTCAACACATGACATGAACTATCACTATTATCAGGAACATACTATAAACGTTGAGATTTGTTTTGTACCTATGAATGACTGAATAAAAAATGTTCTTCGTTTAATTTTTTTTTTCATTGTGCATGCATTTGGTCTCAATCACGCCTGATGGTAAGCATCATCCTCGACTTGAAGACAAAAGTATTTAGTTAAGTCCACCTCTGCTAGTACCACAGCATTGTTGAGCTGACAGCCCTTTAAGCTGAAAAAGCACCTCTATTCTTTTAGAACACTCTTCCTCTTGACATGTCATTCAAGTCTTGCACATAAATTGGGGTAAAATCATTAGAGAGGGTAACCCTGATTTTTCAAGGACATATATTGTCTGTCCCTTTCGGTGACACGCTCAGCCGCCGTCTTTTCATCCTTAGTCTAAGATGACAACAGTATTAACAGCTGACTTTGACTGTTGATGTTGACATTTTGATTTGTCAACTGTGTTGTCAATGTCAACTGTGTCAACATAGTACGATAACGAAGAAATTGTTGCGGTTATTCAATTTATTACTTTCCAATCATAACAAATATGAGTTTTCATAATAGACTTAAATTTCTTGCGAAAATATTTAAAGTGTCATCGTTAATTGGCGGGAGTGGGTTTTTTGTTGCATACCATATACGGCAAACTTATAAAACTATTGAAAGTATAGTCAACGCCAATGTTCTCGATATCGAGAAAAAACATACCGCCGAATACATTTATATAGATGATCCCTTGTACAGTATGACTCTAAAGAAAGAACGCGACCGAGAAAATAAGCAGTCGGTCGGATTTAATCGAATATGGAAAAGTCTGAAACACTCGCTAGCGTGGCGGCTGCTGTGGTTATGTCGACACGGAAATCGGGAACAACGCAATTTAGCGCTCGAGCAGCTGGCAGCCTTCCAGAACAACAAGGTGTGGGACTGCCTGAAGCTCGCACAAGCCATCGACAAGACGACGGGTGTGCTGCTGGCTCGCACACGCGGCGCTGACCTGCGCTACTTCCTTCCGCCCCCGATTCACGTGCGGCGCGCTGCCAGTTCACCAGAACTTCTCTCCTATAAACTCCATGATTTGATTGCTGCAGTGCAGGGTCTACATCCTCATAACTGTATTCAGCAGTTCCTTTCAAAACATTTTGCTAATGTCCAGGAGCAAGCTATGGAGCCTGACAATATTCCTGCCAAACCAGACACAGTGGGTGAGCGAGAGCTATGTATATTGTGTTTGGATGCTGTTCATCATCATATAAGCCTCTTCAACAGCAAGGAATATGAAGAGGATGAGTCTGCAGCATTATTGATAAAAATGGGATTATTGCCTCGCCTTGCTGAATTAATGTTAAGATTTTTAAATGATATTGATGTGGACTTCGCTGTGCTACGTATTCTTACAGTGTTGAGTGTACACACAAATCTACTAGAGGACTTTTTCCAAAATGGTTTAATTAGAGAACTAGCGAGATTGCTGAGGTTGGAAGATGTTAGATTATCAAGTTCTGCTGCTGTGTGCTTAGCCAATCTGTCTGGAGAACACAGTTACCAGCCTGGATTATATTTATTACACCCTATCTACAGGTCCAATTCACCACCAACATGTGACATACTTTTAGTACACGGTTTGAGAGGAGGAGTTTTTGTGACATGGAGACAGCGGGATCGGAAGTGTGCAGAGCCTCTGGGTCTACTAGATGTTGCCGTATCTGGTGACTGTGACTTTGATGATGAAGGTGTTCAAACAAAATTTATGGATGCTGAAATGCAACAAGTACTTGAAGATTTAATTGAATTAGAAGATGAGGCCTTACTTGCTAATGTTGATGTGGTATTACAAGACCTACCTATAGAATCCAGACGCGAACCTGAAAATGCTTTTTCATATACTGCAGGTAAGAAACGAATAGGTCTAATGCAAGAAGCCCAGGATCGTTGCAATTATACTTACTGTTGGCCAAAAGATTGGCTTCCACAGGATTGTAGTAATATAAGAATATTGGGGGTCAATTATTGGAGCTCCATTTCAGAATGGCTGGAGCGATGCCCCTTGCAAACTGCTGATATTGCGGCTAGAGCTTCAGAACTGGCACCTACTTTATTAGATGCTGGTGTAGGTACTAAGGATACACCTGTGGTATGGCTAGCCCACTCGATGGGAGGTCTAATAGTGAAACAAATTCTAAATGTGGCTGCAGAAGATAAAGATCCAGTCCTCAATAAATTGTGTGACAATACCAAGGCAGTATTATTCTACAGCACTCCACACAAAGGTAGTGCGTTAGCCTCCATGCCAAGAGCTGCTGCTGCGGTACTCTGGCCTTCAGCTGATGTCAGGCAACTACAAGAAAACTCGCCTGTATTGTTGGAAATTCACAAAAATTTTATCAAATTTGCTGACAAATATGGTTGGGAAACTATTAGTTTTGCGGAATCACTGCCTACTTTAGTAACAACATTTAAAGTTCCTATTAATTTTGTTGAAGCTGTATCTGCAGATTTGGGACGTGGAGTATTTTATCAACTGCCTCTTGATCATTTGTGTATATGTAAACCAGCAACTAGGCAGAGTATTTTGTATACAACAGTATTAAATGTGCTGCTGAGGGTCACAAGCAAAGATATTAAAGTGCATTACTATCATCCACTAATAGAATGGTTTCTAAGCATCATATGGTGGGGTCCATGGAAAAAGGCACAAGCAGTTATTGAAACTATTGATGAATCACATAATTGTGATGGCCGTCCCTGGTTTGAACAGTTTTTACTTGATACTTTTGCAGATGGATTTACCGATTAAAAAAGAAAACAGACCTATCACAGCATTAATAAATAATTCTCCTTATTGCTTTTGGTCGTTTGAATTTTAGTTTAAATTAAACTTGAGTCTTTTGATGTTCAATGTAAGTATAGATTTGCAAATCATTTTGATTTGATTTGAAAATAATTCATATTTATGCCAAAAATACCTTACACTATTTTGGAAAAGAGCTAACGGTGATAATTTCAAACTGCAGATTTTTACGAAACATGGGCTAAGAACCACCGCAAGGAAACTGGCTCGAATGAAAAAACCGCATCCTAATCGGTCTATCCGCTTGAGAGCTAGGATGCCACAGCAGATACGCACACAGAGAGACATCGACGTCAAACTCAAACTTATAACCCCTCTTTTTGCGTCGGGGGTTAAAAATCTAACTAATATTATAAATGCGAAAGTATGGATGGATAGATGGATGGATGGATGGATGTTTGTTTGTTACTCAATCACGCCAGAACGGCCCAACGGATCTGGATGAAATTCGGCACATAGATAGAGAAAAGTCTGGAATAGCACATAGGCTACTTTTAATCCCGAAAAATTGCGTAGTTCCCGCGGGATAACGATAAACGAATTCTTTGCAGACGAAGTCGCTGGCAGCAGCTAGTGAGATATAAAAATATAATTTGTCGAATTACTAAAAAAACTTAAACAATGAATGCCTAATGGTAAGAATTTGAAATGAATTAAGTATCGGACAAGCGAAAATAAAAAAATTGCCTGCCTACGAGCGAATAAATTATAAATAGGTAAATATTAGGGAACAATTCACACAAATTGACCTAGTCCCATAGTAGTAAGGCTTGTGTTATGGCACACGGTAATGATGGGCGACTTTGAATAATACTAATTCGATTAGTCGATTATTGTAATCATTCGACTTAGTCTACTAATTCGAAAATCATTCGAATTAGTAGTACTCAAAATCCAGTCCAGTCGAGTTGACGTTGATATAACTAACAAACAAGCTAACAACTAACGCAAGCACCGCGCCTGGACGACTGCTCGGGCCGAATCGGGAATCTTCGTGTCGACTCGGCAGCCGAGTCGACACGAAGATTCCCGATTCGGTCCGAGCTGTCATCCAGCCGCCGATTAGTTACTAATATTAGTAGTCGTTATTCGATTATCGGCATTAGTATATTACTAATTTCAAATTCGAATTATGATATTAGTAATGAATAATCATTCGAATCAGCAAATTAGTCGAAGTCGCCCATCACTAGCACACGGCGGCCACGACGTACAAAATCCGCGTTCTGAAATGAACACAGGCACGACGTCGTCTGTACACGCGTCAATGTGTGCGTAAGATACACAGGGCTGTCTATCGCAATAACCTAGTACTAGAAGTACTACCAATGACATAAATATAGGTACTCTTAATGAAGATATGGCTTAGATGTGTACAAATAAATGTACTTAATCGTCATCTATTTATTTAAACTTACTTAAAATGTGTCTGTCTGTGTATTTAAGCATTATTATTTTCAATTACAATAGATGTACGACAGCACACTTAAGCGAATGATTCTGTAGTTATTTCATGTATTAATCGCGATAATTTCAGAAAGCATTAATTTTCTAATGTTTTATAAAATGAAGTAGGTAGGATAGGTTCCCGAACATGTGACGTGCGGCCGACATACATCGCGTCGCGAGCCCTACTAGTTGCCAGCAGCTTTCCGGCAGACTGCGCTTGAGGGGTGGGGTAACTCGAATCGGTGCGGGGCGGAGCGTGGCCATTCTGGCCTTATACTCTGAAATTCGATTTTCGAAGTTCGTTTCGTGCCGTTCCGTTCTCACTAATAGTTATTAATTGGAGAGTGAGAGGGACGGCGTGATACGAACTTCGAAAATCGAGTTTCGGAGTAACCCCCCTGTACGTTAGTACTATTATGTATTCTGTGGTTATGGGTAAATACTAGACAGCGATATAAATACTTATCCACATTACACGAACTTTGAATTTCAAAGCGATGCACTCTTTCCACTTTTTTTTACTAGTACCAAAGCTAGTACCTAATCAAAAAGAATTATAACCACTATAAATAAATAGTCCTACATAATATTTGGTTGGATGGACTTAAATCCCGTTGCCTATTCTGTGAGGAAGAACAAAAAAGTACAATTTGTCAATTCAATACGTCATTTTCATGGAAGTTAGTTTTGTACACGGAACAATACTTTTTGAAATAAGACATGCTTAAAATCTAGTATTTCACGTTACTATGTAATAATTGTTATTGGTTCTTTTGTGTTTTAAAGTGTCTTATTTTTATAAATTGTCTTATCAGTTTTATCGGAGTTATATTTTTATAAATTTTAAACAACTTTAACAACTAATTTTAATGTCTTACTCGTTGAGTATAAGAATGTATCATATTCTTTGGGTTATATTGTACAGACTTTGGGATGTATCTACATTAACGCTTATATCGAGTATCCTCGTATTTTTCCTGTATGGGTATTTGGTTGCTTTTTGCGTTTTCGTCGTAGGATTATCAGGTGGGTATAATACTTTCAGACAATCGACCTTGCAGTAAGATGATTCGTTCTATGAAAATCATCAATAGATTTCAATGTCCTGTTATATGTAACAATATTTAATTGTGTAAACTTCAGGAATCCTGTACAGTGCCCAGGATCTTTTGCTGTATTATCCGAACGATCCACCTGACTCCAGACTGTTTATTCTACAACCAAGCAACTTTAAATTACCCCATGAAAGCATTAAAATAAAAAATAAGGATGGTTACAAAATTCACATATTCCTTATAAAGCAAGCAAACAATGCCAGCCATGTCCCCACCATGGTATTTTTTCATGGAAATGCTGGCAACATGGGCCAAAGGTAACTAAGATCATATCGCTTATTGGAAAATGTTTTATTGATTTTTAACTCCAATGTGAAAAGAGTGGTGTTATAAGTTTGATGTTGATAACTGGGTGTGAATGTGTGTCTGTCCGTGGCATTGTAGCTCTCAAACAGATGGACCAATTTTGATGTGGTTTTTTCAATCAAATGCCAGTTTCCTTGCGGTGGTTCTTAGCCATGTTTGATGAAAATCGGTCCAGCAGTTTGAAGAGTACCAGATCTTTTCCAAAATGATGTAAAGCATTTTTGGCATTAAATTGGGTTATTGTACAAATGGTTATATAGTTAGTTTTGTCGAGATTGTTCTTAGCTAAGTTTGAACCTGATGCTACATTTACAACAGGGAACTCCTTTGCATGTACCTATGTTCAGTTTTGGTGACAATACTTTTAAAAATCAGACACAATATGATGCTGCAGCCAGGGTCAAATCTCCTAATGAGGGAATGTCAGGTGTTTTTCAACTTTTGAAGTTGTTTAAGTTAGATATTAATTCTTTTCGACATCAAAGTCTCATTTATTTACAGATTGTCAAATGTTTCTGGCTTTTATCATAAATTGAGAATCAACATAATGATGGTGGAGTATCGAGGGTATGGATTATCAGAAGGTACTCCATCAGAACGTGGACTTTACATTGATGCCCAGTCTGCACTTGACTATTTGATGCATAGATCTGATATTGATCACTCAAAAATTATTTTGTTTGGCAGATCATTAGGTATGTATACCATGACAGTTAAGGTTATCAAAAAATAGGTTTGCCTCGAATTTACGCAAATATAATAATAATAATAATAATAAAAGAAATTTATTCAACAGTTTGCAGTTTGCATTATATTTGTATTATTGACAGATAACTTTTTATTTTATTAAAACATACATTATTCATCCATTGCAGGTGGGGCAGTAGCCATAGACTTGGCTTCAAGGCTGGAGTACAGGAATAAAATTTGGGCCTTAGTTGTAGAAAATACATTCACAAGCATCCCTGACATGGCTCAGATCATTCTAAAGTGGAAATGTTTAAAAATTTTACCATTTTTCTGTTATAAAAACAAGGTTTGTATTTTTGATAAACTTATAAACAAGATGTCTTTATAATGTTCAGGAATATTCCAGTAAATTGTTACATTCATTTGTTTGAACACTCCTTTAAAGGTTTTTTTATCTTGATTTTCAAATCAGCCAAATTGCAAATTTACGAATAAACAGAAAAGTAACTACAATAATTTGCTTTTTTATACGCAGTAAGAAAGGTACACGAGCAAGGAGGTTACCTGATGGGAAGTTATCACCGCTGCTCATGGACACCCGCTAGACCGGAACATTATGGATGCGTTGACAACCTAGAGGGCTAAAGTAAAAAATTATTATATCGAGAATTATAGTTTGCCTGTTTGTCCGCGCTTTCTGGAACTGCTCGACAGATTTTCGTTTGACAGTCAGTTTGACCAGAAACAGCTTATAAGTCTTGTAAACAAAATCGTATACACGTCGGAAAGAAATGCTATTACCACTAAAATAATTTAAAATGTATCACTCTCCTAAACGTAAGGTACAGTCAAGGTCATCACAATAGATAAGTACTCGAAAGTTGCCAAATTATCTATATAATTTTGGATTGAAAATTAAATTGTCCCTTTGATGCCATACACTTCGAACACTGATCAATGTACGGAAACATTTTCAAACACATTTAGCCGATCTAATCTAACCACTTGGTCTAATTACTTATACTTAATTCATTCTGTGCGGGTACGCTTACGCTTCACATAATGTTGACCGTGCCCATACAAAATAACTTAGCTTTATCTTCATATAGCACTTTTTACTCCTCATGGCCCCAGGATTACATTGTTCTAATCTCTCGCAATGCTCACGTACAGCTTGGATATATCAACCATATGGCCATAAAATGGCGGAGTTATTTAGAACCATCAACCGTATTCCAAATTCCAATATACTTGTGTTATTATTTGCAAATATTTATTACTAGCTGTTGCTCGCGACTTCGCCAGCGCAATATTAAATAATGTTCATCAGGGATAATGTAGAATTCTAATGGAAAAATTCTTCAAATCGGTTCAGTGGTTTCGGAGCCTATCCAATGCATACAAACAAACAATAAAAATCTTTCCTCTTTATAATAGTACTGTTGATCATTGATTATATTAAATACCTAATTAATTTCTTTTCTAGTACATGTCTGTGAACAAAGTCGGCCTGGTGCTAGCGCCGACACTAGTCATTTGTGGTTCTAATGACGCATTAGTGCCACCAGAGATGGCAAATCAGCTATACATGAGATGTGGAGCCATTTGCAAAAAGCTATCTGTGATGCCAGGAGGTGGGCATGACAACACATGGACCTGCCGTGACTACTACTCATCCATACAACAATTCTTAATTAATGTTCCACATCTACCAATGAACCTTGGGCCACTTCTAGATGAAGAGGAAAAAGATACAATGACAAGACACTCCATTGTGCAAACTGTGTAGTGCATTTAGTGAGAACTTTTTATGCTAAAATTAAAACAAATAAATAAATGTTCAAGTTCGCGCCAAGTACAAGGAACGCCATCACTCGAACATCGAGCCAGCGGTCACATGTTTGGGGGAAGAGTTGTGTGCGCATGGTCGACGCGTTTCGCGCTTTCCGTTACGGCTGTCGAGTCGTTTGTTCCTCTCCCAAATGTTGGTCGACCCGCGCACTTTTACGAGTATAAGATGCCAACTATGCCTCCACTTTATAAATGCTAGATTCATACACTGTGATTGATTTCGATTTATGGGGGTTTGATGTAATATTCACACCATGGAGGTTAAAGTAGGTATAAAGACTAAGAAAGCCTATTTTTAATAAAGAAACGAAAGTATTTTAAAACATTAAATTATTATGAAATGAGCCTGCTATGTCCAGATTTAGGGCAAATTAGGCTAAATTTTTTGAGTAAATTATAGCAATAATTATTAGTACAATTTATCTCTTAAGTTAGATCATACGATGATGTATATACATAGTACATATCTAGCTAGTTAAATAACTAGGTTACAAATAACCCGAACTGAGCATATTTTAGCGCACACGTTTTACAATATTGATTTTACGTTTTGATGGTAGAAATTATAAATGCATTTAGTCTTAATAAAATGATGAAATGAAGCACAGTTCGGCACGAGATGATGAATTATTTCCACATGGATAAGAGCCCAAAAAGTCTAAACGATTATTTGAGTGGTCTGGGCTTCTAAAATATGTTGGTATCTTTCGTTGAGGAATGAAATACAAGGACCTGCCAATTCAATGTTGCTATTAGCTCCCATAATACCTACGATTTTTTGTTGTTTTGGCCCAGGGGCTTCCCCTTAGTTCTCCAACTATCTTATTTTTTTCTAAGATCTTTGCTGTTTGAGTTTTATATATTTTTTTTGAGCTTGTTCTTCAAAATCTTTTCTGAGATATTTTTGAGCTCATTCATTATCCGCGTATTTACATCTGCTGCGAACTGTGCATGGATATACAATCTTATTTAAGTTTGATGTTGTTATAAATGTTTCATAAAAAACTGGTGAAAACCTTTCAATGCAATAAATACACGTAATGCAGCTTTCATATTCTTGCATAAAATAAAGTTTTTTGTCAGTGTTCTATAATTTATAAACGTTTATATAAACCTCAGTGAAGTGGTTCAATTTTGTCAGCAGGTTTCGCTCTCACGCTTCGAGAATTGTTAAATACGGCACATTTAACGCAGTCTTTGCCAGAACCCTATGCGTTTTCGTAACTTTCACCCAGTTCCGCTGTCACAATTTAGCAATAATTTAAACGCACATGCGTAGTTGTGGGACTTGACGAAGTCTCGGCTCTGGCTGCGAATGTGTTAAGTGTCTATACTTGGTATATATAGACCAAGCTAGTAGCTGCGCCACTGCAGGCAGCTTGCCCCATCCTGGCTCTGTAATCTTGTATGAAAAAATTAACCGGGGTAAGACCGCGGGTATAGTTTGCTAGTTACATATTATTTTAGACTGCTGCCCCACCCTCAGCCCATGGCTGGCTACGCTGCTGGGCGCAGCTACTAGCTAGATACCGAAGGTCTAGGCGGCACCGTGCACTGACGCTCAAGAGCCCTAAATCCTAATCCCTATTGAAGTATTCTTGATTCATAAAACCTAAACAGTTTATATATGTATACTTAGTTAAGGGCGCCAGATTTTTTTGGTTCACCAGGGCCAAAACATCGCAGGTATTATACACCTCAATATAGCACACAGCAATAAATGTTTATTGTATACTAATTAAATAAACTTTGACGCTAACCAAGTTATTTATTCCTATTAGTTGACTGAATAGGTATCCTATGTTACCTTAATAATCATTCTGTAAAAGACCAAAATGGAGACAGATGCCCCAACAATACACATTTTTTTTGCCCGAATATAAACCTAAAGCTGTTAGGTTGGATAAAACTAATTGTACGATAAAAAAACCACTAAGTATGCTATTCTGGGAAATCGCTTCAACACTGAATCTGGAACCCAAAACGATATACGATCAGCTGATAAATAAAAGTACCTAAGTAATCGAGTAGGTAATGGGGAAATAAAGGGCTTAATGCTTGCTTAATGTTAGTTTTCTGTTGCTACAAACTTCTCGTTATGTTAACAATTGCTATTTTATTGTTGACATTTCCCGTTTTACATATTTAGTTCATTTTACCAAAAAATATTGTTCAAAAAAATCCAAAAATATATTTTTTGTTCTATAACTGTTTCTCTCGAAATAATGGTTTTTGATTTATGGAAATTAAAATGTTTGAAATATTGTCAATTCACTGCAGAAAAAAGACACATCCCAATTAAATTTTAACAAATAATGATAATTATCATCACATTTATTTCACTAGTGCTTGATTCAGATCACGCAATTAATGATTTGAAAAAGAAGATTCCTTCCATGCTGGCCTGGAGCTTTCTGGAGCAAAGAAAAAACATAGAATTGGTTCTCTTTCCGCGCAGATGGTAATGGGATTGTATTCCTTAATTATTGGTACAGTCGCCATCAGATATATCCTTTAACTGACGACCTATACGTCTCACAGACGTCATTACTTTTATTTCAAAAATATTTTCTAAAATACGCTTCTCGCGGAGCTGCCCCTCCTGCTACCTTCCCCACTCCGCGTTGCTAATCGACAGTCGACGCCGCGAGCCCGGAGAGTGTATAGATGCCCGTAGGGAAGCTGCCGCCGTCTCACAGACGTAAGTACGTTGTTTATGTACAAAGAATATGTACGTCTGTTATTCGTCACCACGGTGTTTTAGTATATAAACTCATAGTGTCTTATTGACGTGAGGTCGGTTTTTTAGTTGTATTTTTATGTTTCAGAATGCTCAAAAGAAAGCAAAACGTTTCCAGGAAACGAAAAACAGCTCCTGCAACACCCGTAATGAAAGTGCCGGTCTATAATGACAGACTGCCTCGTGAATTGCGGCAAACTATCGAGCGAGTCATTCAACCCAGTGATATGCCCATGCCTCCAGCCAAACGTAACAAACCTATGTGCCTTACGTGCTGCATTCAAATATGTAGTGACTGCAAAATTAGCCAGTAGGAAAAAATTGTATGTCATTATATGACCGTCGTCATTTTTTTTATGTTTTGGTTTAGAAGTGTTTTTATTGTTTCAATTTGTTAATTTGTTCAAGAAGTAACATTATTTTATGTTTTTTTGTTAGATTTTACAAAATTATAAGAAACATAGAGACAGATGAATGTTCCTAAAACTTAGCTAATAGATATTGTGATCTTCTCAATAAATACTGATTATTTTAAAAATAAAGCTGGTGTTTTATTTTAAATCTTGTAATTAATTAGCTTAAACATGTACGTATGCAATAAAGTCATTAAAAAAAAACTAGTTATAAAATTGTATTTTTTATGATGAGTTTTAAAATCTACGCCTCTCAGACGGCACATCGGTGTAAATGCTACGTTAAAACCAGGTCGTCAGTCAAAGGATATCGTAGCGGGCGAGGTCCTCAAATAATTCGGAGCAGCCTTAAATTTCAATAAATTCGTTACACTGTAAGGCTAATAACATCAGAACACGCAATTAGTCATAAATATAATAGCAGCGACTTTTCAATAAAATCGCGACGTCACAGATCGTCAAAGTTATCGATGCAGACAGGCCGCCCATAAAGATCGGAACATTTTTGGAAAATATACCTTAACTTTGTGCCAAACAGTTCAAATTACAGTGTGTTTATAATAAAATTCGTTTTATAAAATAGAACTACATGCTTTGACTTATAACAGCAGAAGATGAAAAATTTTATTCGTAAAAAAAGTATATGGCAATTTAGTGGCCAGTAACAATTATACAACAAAAAAGGTTTTATGTTACTAACACAGTGAATTATGCATGCAGACGCGTACACTATATAGGTGACATATCTTTCATTTTGGCATGACGTTTGAGCCTTATTTGTATTTTGTTTAGAATTCGAATCTACTATTATATACGTAAGGTTTATTTTCCACATATGTTCCGATATTTGTGATCAGCCTGACTGCGTCGATACCTTTGACGATATGTGCTTGATGATATTTTTAGCTCATTGAACGTCCCGAATTTATTGAAAATTCGCTGCTCTTATATTTATGACGGATTGCGTGTTCCGATGTTATTAACCATATCTAGTGTAACGAATTTATTGAAATTTAATGCTGCTCCGAAATATTTGAGGACCTCGCCCGCTACGATATATCTGATGGCGACTGTACTTATAGCAGACGAGATAATAAAAAAACTTATTTCCTAAATTATTTATTTCAATATACCAAGTCCTTTTAACAATCCACGCACCTTATGGTACTCAAATATAATGTAAACAAATTCTGTATCTACTTTTTAAACATCTCAAGAAGTTTGATAGGTATCTCGCATAATATTCTTACAAGTACGAAATACGAAGCTAAAACTGGTTCAAAACATATAGGATGCAATGCAACAGAAATATAGCGGGTGTAAAAAACAGATGTTATTTCTTTTTGTAATTCAGGCCTAAAAGAATACTTAAACAATTGGTAATACACGAGTCTGTGAAAGTACAAAATATACAATCTAATAAAATCAAAAATAAAACTAGATAATGACATTTAAGCTTCAAAATTATAAAGTATACTATAAGGGAAATGTCCCGTACAGGCGTACGTATAGTTGTGAAATTGATCGTCACCGGAGACCGGACGCGCGTTGCGTTGCGTACTTGCGTACAACCAGCAAGACTATTCTACAATTTAGTGAATAAGTCAGCAAATATGCTTATTATGCAAATACATCAATTACAAATTTAATTGTTACCAAGGGAAACGTATACGGTACAGACATTAATAACTGACAAAATATAACAAAAAATATTTTTTGAGATAATATAGTTTATACGAATTTGTAAAAAAAATTGCACATATGTATTATGATCGCTATTCATTATTACTCACTATTCAGTTTTGGTCCATATTGAAACAAATTACTTTATGAACACTGTACAAAAAAAAAACAATGACCACTGCTAACGCGCAATACAAACACAAATTACTTTACTGAATACTAAACATTATCAGTACATTTTTGATTATAAACCAATTACGAGCATGTAAAAATAAATTAGAAAATTTTAGACAAAAATAATTTTCTTAAGTGATGCTGATAAACAACATTACAGTATTATTATGAGTAAGACCAATAGGTTTTTATACTTACATTATAAATTTAAAATTATGTAATAGGTACTTTGCAGAAATAAATATAAAAAAATCTGGATTTAAGAACCTTAACGTATTTTTAACCATGATTATGATAGCTGTGTGCAGACGCGGGCCGGCGCTGGCGCGGCACCGCTGTTGTTGCTTGTCATCATTATCACGCATCACGCGCATTATCCTTACAGGATGTTCAAAAACCCGCTGAGTTTTTAACATTTCGTTTCAGAAAAATCCTGTATATTTAGTGTCCAATATTTTTTTGCTTGAATTGGAGGTATAATTCATTCTAATGGGATATTGATCATTTTGTCTAATGCACACTTTGTGTGTAAAGTTATTATATGTATTTATTAAGTCATATTTCATTAATGCATGGTTACAAACCAAAATTTCGATTATGCTAAAATGTATAATGTGCATATTCAAAAAAATATTTACAGATTAGTTTGAAAAATATTCTGTAATAATGCACTTTTAACACCAAAAATGTGTTTATTCGTATCAGATTAAATTCATAATCATAAACCTTTATAAAAATACATGGCGGGCATTACAGAGGGGATAGCGCCCAGGAGGGATGCTAGGTTCACAGCTTTAATTGATCATAGAAATAGCCGCTGCGTCGGTTGAGCGAAGGCAGTGGATCGTCGAGAAGAGTGCACGCGCCCAGGGGCCTAGCACACTAGGGTGTGTTGGGGACATGAAAGCATTTGCCTTTTTCACACGTTTGCTGGGTATTTTAAGGTTGCTGTATGTTCACGATCGGTCGTGAACTAGTGTGGTAGGGCTATTGGTGTGACGTGGGTGGCGACGCTCCCGCGGGCTGGTAGGCGCGGGCATTAGCGGCGCGCGCCGAACTCGACGGCGTCGTCCTCGGAGATGTCCCCGTGGCGCCACAGGTTGAGCCGCTGCCCCTTGGCGTGCTCCTGCGCCGCGCGGTACTCGGCCGCCAGCGCCGCCAGCCGCCGGTCGCGCGTGCCATCCATCAGCACCAGACCCTCCTTTATCAGGTTCTATGACAAATAACAATCAATTAATAAACTATCCCAATTTTCATACTTAAAATGTTTTTTTTTTCTTTTTAACTAAGTCATCTAAATCAATTATTAAGTATTTAATGTTTCGGGACCTTCGTAGCAAACGCCTAATCACAAGTTATACTCACGGGACCATAACAACTAACCATTTTGTTCTCACCTTATTTACCTCACGTTGTTCATAGTTATTATCTTTGTTACACTGTCACCCTGGCACAGATTTCTTATCACCACCACGTAAGAACCTTTGCTTTCGGCTCGTACGGAAAATATGTGATCCGAAATATTTTTAATTTTTAAGCGTGTGGTGTAATTAAGATGCAGAAAAACGTAACTCGTTGCGGTCACAATCGGCACTAGTAGGGGTGTTTTCCTAAAGCTGTTAGAGGTGGCGGATTTACGCACCTTGCCGAGGTCGAGGTTGGTGTTGGGGTCGACAAGCGTGACGGTGGCGGGCGTGCCGGCGGCGGCGCGCTGCTCTACGTTCAGCAAAAGCTTCTTGTTGAGAGTGTCCATTGAAAAAGCTCGCACAGCTTCTAGCTTGTCCTCCGGGTCCGCAGGGAACTTGACGCAGCACAGCGCGTACTCTGTCGCGTACGCCGTCTCGCCCTCCGTGCCCGCTGGCAACACCGCCAGCCGCGAGTAGTTCACAACCTGAAGACATTACATTCATTCATCATCATCATCGCCATCTCAAAGATTAATTTCACACGGTAACATAAGAATAAGTTCAGAGGGTATTATTACAAATATATAAAGAATTGATTGTGAAATTAATAGAATTTGTAAACAGAGTAAAAAATCTACTTACCTCTCGGTTGCCATAGTCGATGTAGAAAATATGGGCTGTTTTATCTTCAGCGAGTTTTTCAACTTTCGCTCTGTACCATTGATCATCTAATGAGAATCTGGCAGCACAAATTTGTCCCCTTTTTGGCACGAGAGAACCAGGCAATGGAGCGTTGGACTTGAATTCCTGATGGATTTTATCCATTAGCGCTTCTAATTTAGCACCGCTTTCTATGTTTTGAGCATAGAAGTTACCCTCAGGTGTGACCTCAGTAATAATAACCTTATCGTATTTGACAGTACGGTCTTGTACGGGGGCGTTTTTCTCCTTTTCAATTTCCTTTTCTACTTCAACATAGTCTTTCCAGATGCCAATCCTCTTCTTGATGGCGTTCTCTTCGGCGGTCTTGATGGCGCGCGCAAACTCTGAGGTCTCGGCGGTGTGGTGCATGGAGGCCAGGCCGTGCTCGACGAGCGACACGGACAGGTTCTCGCCGTCCACCCACAGCCAGCCAATGAAGTTGCCGGCCTTGTCCATCTCCTCTATAGTGGCGACCACGTCGTGCTGCAAACACTTCTCCTTGGTGAACAGCAGCGCCTCCTCGCCGAAGGGCTCGGCCTCCTGCATGCCGCCGCCGCCGGCCGCCGGCCGCGCGCCGCGCGGACAGTTGATGCCCGCCAGCAGGAATGTCACCAGCACCGATTCTTTGGGAATGTACAGTCTCATGCGAGACCCGCTCGCCACAAATTCCACCGTGGCTTCCGTTTTTTGCGCTCTCTTCAAGAAGGGGAAGAATTTTTTAGCTTTCGCCGAGTCGCCGCTCGTATCCTGCACGCGGTGTGTTGGTATATCTTTTTTAGCGTTAATACCGAGTGCTGCTTTCTGAGCCTTCAGTTCCGCTTCCAGTAGTTTGTCGTAGTGAGAACTCCTTTGATCGTTATCTTTACTGTATCTCACCACTGTCGCGTAACCTTTGCTGACCAATGCCTCGGCCATGTTGCTAAAACAGTAATATGTATAAGACCCATTGCCAGAGCACTTGGCAAATACTACATAAAATATTTAATAATAACATTAGACTTACGTTCCACTGGCTAGAACAGTGCAGCAAGTTTTCTCAGGGAAATTGTCCTTGGCAGGCTGGATGTAGTCTACGATTACCGTGACCTTCTTGCCTACAAGCTTTTTTCGGAGAAACTCACGAGCTTCAAACATCCATGGGATATCATACAAGGGCTTAAAACCTTTAGGTCTGATTGATGGCTTGCCATCCTCATCAGGGCTATTTCTAAAAAAAAAGTTTCATGTTTTACAAAATAATCTCTAGTTGCTATCTATCTACACTAATATTATAAAGAGGAAAAATGAGTTTGTTTGTTTGTCTGCATTGAATTGACTCCAAAACTACTGGGCCGATTTGAAAAATTATTTCACCATTAGAATTTAAAAATTGCACATCGGTCTTCTCTTTTTAACTACTTGTCACTTGTCATTGTAATAATATTACATATGTGAAGCTGACTGTACTGAAGAAGCTAAATAAAAGCCGATAGGCGGTCAGAGTTCCCGCAGCATAAACAGCTCGCGAGGCAACGTTTTCTACAAATTTGAATGGATAAGTGCGTGCGAAAGCCTTTGCTTCGCGAGTTGGTTCTGCTGATCGGCACCTGGCTTAATAGTGTAAGAAATTACTTTTCACGTGGGGGCCTGATGCTGGCCAGGAATATCTTCTTGTGGGTGTTGTTGGGGAGCTTCACGACAAGCGCATCACCGTTGACCACCTCGAGCACGGTCGCGGTGAACTCCTTGTCCTTAGCCGCAATAACGGGCGCGTTGCTTACGTAGTTCGTCCACATACGAAGTTTAGCGTCCTTGGCGGCGCGCTCTGCGGCTCGGAGCGTAGACGCACCTGATCATAAAAACTATATTTGAAACTATACATATACCATATAGGTTACATAGACATATACGATCAATTAAAGATGTCAAATTCATTACAATAAATATATATATTCGCATTGCACAATAAAATAGATACCACTCTGCATTAGCCACACATTTCCAACGTCAAAATAAATAATTGAAATAATTGAATCATATAACTGCTCATAAATTTTATTTTTATAGGAATGCTATCAGTATCGAGTAAGTACCCACCAGATTTCATGACTGCAAGCGACCAGTCAACGCATCTTGCAAAGCCTTGCCTCAACAACGCTTCTGCAATGTTGCCCTGGGGATGTAGAATAGTGCCTACGAAGTTGTTGTTGTTGACAGATTCCAAGATGACTTCCACATCCTTTTGTAGGAGTCGTGACTCAAGGAAGAATCGAGCTTCTTCTGCAAAAGGCTCTGAATCGCCATCTTGCTTTACAGCTGGACACTAATGCAATAAGATTATTCAAATTAGTTGATTGCAAATAAAGGCTTTATACAACATATTAAATTAAAAAAAAATAGAATAATTAAGACAAATCGAAACTACGCAATTCTAGTACCAACCAAGACTTTAATTACCTTTTGATAATTAAGAACAGCCAATATAGTATCCTATTCCTAGTAATAGGTACATTACAAAATATAGTTTGTTTACCGATGCGAAGCGGGGCAGGTCGCTAGTTATAGACAGAATATAAGTTTATTATTACATGTACTTACTCTTATTCCTGACAGCATCAAAGTGATCTGATGAAAATCTGGTAGTAGGCATAGTCTGCAAGTGGAGCCATCACGCACATACTCAATGATTGCTTTTATGGGTTGACCGTTGTATTTATTCACGAATTGCTTAGGATTTTCAATTGTCCATTTAATATCTCGGATATGCTCCTAAAAATATTTGAATTACATTTACTTTCACAAAATGCAACATTTCAACAATTATAGCATAGCAGATCTATGTGAAAAAAGAGCAATGTTAGAACAAGCAAAGCTAAAAGGCCGTGTCAATTAACAACTTACGTCAGCGTTTGGTCCCCAGATGCCTTTACCCTGGGATTTCGCAGCATCTTCAATTTCTACAAGGTGCTTCAACTGCGGTATGTTTCTACCACCTTCGCGGACCTTTGCGAGACCTTCAGCTAACAAAGCCTCAGTCACATTCTCATCTTTCGTAGGATCTTTCCCTGTCCAGACATATCCATACTCCCTGGTTGCAGAATTAGGTGGCTTTTCTGCTGTAAAAATCACCTCTTTTCCGACAAGTTTCTTCCTTAGAAACTCACGAGCTTCCCAAGCATAAGGTTCATCCTTTGGTTCCACATCACTAGAATAACATTTAATATTTTGCATTTTACATGTGAATAGCCAAACAGTTTCACACAATCGTGATAGTCATGTTTCTCCTATATGTATATGCACAGCAGAGCTGTAGGGAACACTGCCCTATCAATAGTAGACAGTGATATTTATAACGAGTAAATATATTGCTACGTTTCTAGAAGTAGTACTTGCATGTTTATACTTTGTAAATATTATTTAAAAAATATTATATTACTATTTTCACAAATTGCATTTTTTGTCTATTCAACAATTTTTCCAGTTAACATTGCCCTTGTTTTCATATAATAGGTACATGACATACTTGTAATACATGGCTGGCATCAAATAGCTTTTAACCTTTGATAATATTTTGGACACACTGTCGATATTATTATTTACTGGCCGGGCTTACATTATTACAAAAATATAATTTTACATAAACATTTCTTGTTTAAATTGTTGGTAGCACCAGTCTCTGGAAAGTTTATTTTATCGTCCACATAGTGTCCCTTTTGTCGATTTAGTGCTGCCACCTATCTATCACCTACGTTCCCTATAGGGAACATGCAATGCAATATAGGTGGCAGCACTAAATCGACAAAAGAGACTTTAAGTGGACAACAAAAGAAACTTCCAGAGCTATCATTGTGCTATCAACTTTTAAACAAGAAACTTTCCATGTAAATTAGATTTTTATTACAATAAAAATTATAAATTATAGCTTCTGTCCAAGTAATAATGATTGACAGCATAACTAAAATATTTTCAAAGGTCAAAAGCTCTTCAAGGCTGGCCATGTATTAGAAGTTGTAGAAATAAAGCAACGTTAACTGCCCGGCTAGCACGAGAGCGCGTGAGATAGACTACTCGTCTCTTTCAGGAACGAACAGTAAGAAAAAGACGGACGCGCCTCTTGCACGCATCACGGATGATGAGGATTCGGGTTTGATTCCTGGCCATACCCTTACTTTTCGGATTTTTCTATTGTTCTAATTTTCAGTGTCGTTTAGAAATTTAACATTTTCCAAGCAAGTACTTGGAAAGAAATAAAATTTTATATTAAGTATTTAATTTCCGAAGTTATTGCTACTTCCAGAAATGTAATAAAATAAGGCCATTATTAAATATTAGATAGAATAATATTTTTCACACATAAAACTAACTATATTTTATCGTCACAATTATAATGTCACTGTCGACTACTGAAAGGGTATAAATTTCCTATTGTCGGCACTAGATGGCAGTTCCATCGTCGTGCACGTTTCCTATTAGAACGTTTTATGTATGTGTATGTATGAATAACTCTTTTACATAAAACATATCAAATTAACAGGTTACAGGACATAAACAAAAGTAAAAAGGTTGACTTCCAGTTAACCCTCAAATGATTGATAAGACATAAGAAAAATGAGTAGACACATGAAGATAAGTCCAAAGACCTAAATAATGTACTGCTTAATAAAAGACACATTCATAAAAACAATTAACACTAGTATGTGCAAAAAACATATATGAACAAATAACATAAAACATTGAAGAGAAAAACGCATTTTACTCGCTTGTGGTTCAGCACATATTTAGGTTAGTATGAAAGGGATGCAGATGTGAGATGAAGTGACTCGTTTCTCATATTAGCTATCCTAAATTCAGATATGAATACACTTAACATACTTGGACACATTTTGATACATACTTGAAAGTCTTAAAGTTAATTATGCAGTTTATAAGTCGCTGAGTATATCTGCTGGTTCTCATAATGTATAGGGTCATTAGAATGTGTTAATAACTAGTTCTGCAATTAAAGTTCTGGAAAGTGTAATCTGGTGTAGGAATTTTAATGATTCTAAATCAGACAATGGATCATATCACTGCTGCTAAAACAACAATCCTGTTTTAAAATTTATATTTTTCAATTTAATTGTTTAATATAAGTAGGCAAATAGTTAAAAGTATCTAATGCTTTATGTTGATTTTTATGTAAGTAGGTATTCATTTTACTGGAGGTAATATTCTGATGTTATCAAATAATCATAAAAACCAGTGCAGGACTAGGTATCACACAACACGAGAAGGGTTTGGCAGCACTTTAAGTGTCATTATAAAGAATGACCATTTTAAATGATGCCAAAAACATTTAACTTTTTTTATTTGTTGTCTACCACCGCTTAGATTAATAGAAACTTTCTAAATATTCCAAGTAACTTTATAATAAGGGTACAAAGATACAGCCCTATGTCAGTTGGGCACACAGATGGACACTGCGTATGGAACCTTAATGACTGCATATGGTATCAGCATGACTTTAAATTTTGTAAGGAAAGACTAAGTAGAAATAAGAAGCTATTTCCAGAGATACCTATGGTCTAATGAATTTGAAGAATAATTGTCAAAAGATGAAGTGACTAATTTACAAATAGACAAAGTTCATATTTCACAGTTATTTTATCAAATTACCCAATTAACTTGAATGCAGTGAAGATAAAAACTATGATTTTATTTGTAGTTTATATTATAATTTTCCTAGTGTGAGTTCCGAATATAGATTAAAACAAAATTGAGTTATCTTTTAAAATAAGGCTTACACCCACATAGGTATGCAGGAAGTGAAAAAATGATGGTTTTTGTCTCAAATAATTTCAGCTGATTACAATAAAAATAGTAAAAGATACTTAACTGTATATTTGGCATGAATCAGTGTCTAAGCATAGGCTAACATAATATTGACATGTAACTAAGTTTTATACCTAACTAAAATTTTAAATTTAGTCATGGTTTCTGAAGAGATACAAGCATTTCATGATAACTAGGAAAGGATTCTCAAAGTAGAAATGATGACATAAACATTTGTGAGATTTAAACTAGTCAATATGTTACAAAGTGTAGAGCATACTTATCTAGATGTACTCACTTGTTGGCGGTGCGCTGGCGGGCTAGCTTGGGCGCAGTGATCCCAGAGAGTGCGATCACTTTCTCAGGAGGTGGCCCACCTTTGGGCTGCTTCCTTATAACTACAGTGTCCCCAGATAGCACCTATAATTAGAACACATATTTTCACACATAATAACGTAATCTAAGGTGTGTGAACTTAACACGACACCTTTGACAATCGGTGCGCGCAAAATGCCAGCTGGCAAATGAGAAAGGATGCACAGTACGAAACTGAATAAAATGCAATTACCACTGAATAGATTTCAAGAAAGAATAAGTCAATCTTGTACTTATCTTGCCGAAATAGAAGATGCACCAATGCCAACAAGGCAAACTAAGAATTCGGCACGAGGCAGAGTGATTACTACTGTGTATTTAAATACTAAATGTATACAACATCTTACCTGCTTTACTATTCCGATTTTGTACGCAGGAGTTGGTGCTGGAGCACTCATTTTAGAATGAGTTTCTTTAAATCACGTGTTAAATGGATAAGAAGCTAAAAATTACTGACTGAGTGAACAACTAACAAGACTGGCGAAACGTGGCGGGCCGCCGGTGTTTCCACATTCAAAAAGTACTTTCTCCAGTGTGTTGTGTAATGCCGCGTCTACATTTTTAAAAGGCGACTTCATCATGTCCACAGATAAACACAAACTTTAATATGAGTGGAATTTCATGAAAATCGTCAAATTCTATGTTAATATTTTGAGCATTTTTGCAGAAATAAACAAAAATTAAAATAATGAGGAATGAAACAAAAAACACTTAATTGACCGTGATTTAGTGTAAAAATTTGTGAGAATTAAAAATATTTACTTGAGTGTTGTAGGTAAAAAAAAGGCTAAACCCGTTTTACTAACCTAAACCTTCACATTATTTTCATATCATAGCTATATATTGTTCAAAGTAGATCTATCCACACCTCAGATCAATTACTTTAGTAATTGATCTGAGATCCACACTTTGTTCAGGGAAAGACATTGACTTACGATAAACAATAGACTCCCAATCGCAAACAAAAGTGCCTCAAGAAACGTCCGAGCGGCGTTGTCTATGTATTGTATGTGTCAACCATGGACGTAATACAATAAACGGGACTGAGCACTTGCAGCTGAAAAACGAGCAGAGCGAGATAGTTCGTAGGGAGGAGTGTGTCCCTTTCTAACAGGGTGACAATAAGATTTTTGCTATGGGGGACAAAATTCGATCCTGCAATCATTCTGCTAATTGTTTATTACTAGCTTTTTCCCGCGACTTCGTCCGCGTAGACTTCATTTATTGACAAATAGTTTTTGGCCACCGCTTCGCTTGTGTGTACCAGGAGTATTTCAATCCCGTTTTTTTCCCGTTCCCGTAAGAATTTCGTGAAATGCTCTCTTAATGCTCCCTAAACTCCCCAAAGAACCCACTTGCCAAATTTCAGCTTTCTGCGACCAGTAAAACGAAAAATCCCGTTTTTTCCCGTTCCCGTAGGAATTTTGGAAATTCCTCTCTTAATGTTTCTTTATACTCTCCAAACAACCTAAATGCCGAATTTCAGCGTTCTACAACCAATAAAACGAAAAGTTCCGTTTTCCCGTTCTCGTAGGAATTTTGAAAAATGATCTTTTATAGCTTCTCTACACTCTTCAAGCAACCTACATGCCAAGTTTCAGCTTTCTACGACCAATAAAACGAAAAATCCCGTTTTTTCCCGTTCCCGTGGGAATTTTGGAAAGTCCTCTCTTAATACTTCTCTACACTCCCCAAGCAACCTACATTTGGAATTTCAGCTTTCTACAACCAATAAAACGAAAAGTCCCGTTTTTCCCGTTCCCGTGGGAATTTCAGGAAATTGTCTCTTAATGCTTCCCTACACTCATCAAGCAACCTACACGCAAAGTTTCAGCTTTCTACGACCAGTAAAACAGTAAAAAGTTAAAGTTTTTCCCGTTCCCGTGGGAATTTTGGAAAGTTCTCTCTAAATGCTTCTCTACACTCCCCAAGCAATCCTTTCGAGGTGCTCCCCTATACTCCCCAAGGAACCTGAAGGCCAAATTTCAGTTTTCTACGATCATTAAAACGAAAATTCGATCCCGTAGAACTGAATATAAATCTCGTTTTTTCCTTATCCTGTTGGAATTTTCGAAAATCCTTAAAACTAATTTTTACTATTATAATCACCTTCTTCTATGCCAAATTTGAAGTCTAGTAATTATAGTTCATAGGATTTCGTTTAACTGAATATATAAATCCCGTTTTTTCCTTATCCCGTGAGAATTTCCTAAAATCCTGAAATTATTTTCTTAGTTTTGTAATCATCTACTTGTGTACGAAATTTGAAGTCTATATTTATTAAGTACAGTTACTGAGATAGGGTCACTCGGAAACGAATATAATAAATCCCGTTTTTTCCCGTTCCCGTGGAAATTTGTGTGTGTGTGTGTGTGTGTGTGTCAGGTAGGTATGTGTGTTGTTGTTTTCGTAATCAGCGACTCGATAAACCGTACAAACAATACTACCCACTATAATATAATAACAATAATACCCACGTTGATTTTCAGACTTTGTCACCCCCTATCCCCTTTTAGGGGTTGAATTTTCAAAAAACTTGAAACAGGTATTTACTCATTTATCGTTAGGATTACTCCTGTGAAGTTTCGAATAAAATAGTCTAACTAATCTTGTTTCCCCATACAAACTTTGGACCCCCATTTAACCCCTTTAGAGGTCGAATTTTGAAAAATCCTTTCTTAGTGCACCCCTAGACCTTATAAGGAACCTACGTGCCAAATTTGGAATCTCTAGAACCAGCGGTTTGGGCTGTGCGTTGATATGTCAGTCAGTCAGTCAGTCAGTCAGTCAGTCAGTTTCTTCTTTTATATATTTAGATGAACACTGAAGTTTTTCATTGGCTATGGAAATAAATCCTACTAGTCCTACTAATCCTACTCCTACTAATCATTCCTACTTTCCTACTAATATTATAAATGCGAAAGTTTGTGAAACTATACTTGTTGAAATTGTTCTGTTGTTTTACCGCAGAAAGAAGAAGAGAATTCACTCAGAAACGCCTATTAACATATCATAAATTTAACAAAAAGGTAAAACCAACAAAAAATAATGGTCAGCAGTAAGGAGACACAATACACGAATTCATGGTCAACATAGTTGTTAGAAGTTACCATTACAAATAAATAAGCTGATTAGACAAATATATATCTTTTATTATTTATTTAATACAACGAAATTAATGATTTTTTTATTATTATATTAGCCTAATTGAGTGTCCCATTGCTGGGCAAAAGCCTCCCCTTTTTTCCGCCACTCGTCCCGGTCGAGGGCATGCTCCTGCCACTCTACTTGATATGCGTCCAAGTCATCCCGCCATCTTTTTCTGGGTCTGCCAACGCTTCGATGGCCATCTCGCGGAACCCATCTCGCGAATGAAATTATAGTACGCTAACTTAAAACTGTTAAAATAACATGAAAATAATATTTTAATGGTGTTTCAACGTAGTCTTTTTTAATCCAAACTTTTTGTTCAAAAGCATTTTTTTAGGCTGGCAAGATGAAAGAACGAGATACACTCCTCCCTTGTCGCTATCCCTCTCGGCGCAGATTAGCCTCTATCTAAGGCGCAACCTAAAAAGATACTTTCTTTTCTTGTAATAAGGTTCATTTTCGTAAATACAAATTTTCAGAGTACTCAGTCCTGTTTATTGTATTACGTCCATGGTGTCAACACATCAACTTACACAGATAACATTAACATATTCGTTCAAATTAACACCTTATTTCGTGGCAGTAATGTTTAATGCCAATTGCATACGATCGTGAGAAGTAATAACTGTCTCTTGTTCTCAAGCGTTTGAGATTACGGTGCGAAAGAGAGATGTACATTGTTATCGAAGCGCGGTCGAAACACGACGGAACCAAAACTCTGCACAATAGACGTGTCGTGCAGACTTTTGCTTCCGACAGTTTTTGAGCGTGATTGGGAGTCTAGTTGTTTATCGTAAGTCAATGGGGAAAGATTTTGATTATCCATTGTTTTGATGCCATGCCATGCCATAACCATATTAATGTATTAATACCTTAAAACTCTTAATTTGAAGTTCGAATCTTGCCTCTTGCTCACATTTATAGTGTCTAATATTAGAGTGAGAGAGACGAAATCATACAAACTTCGAATTTCTGATTTGGGAGTAGACCCTCCCCATGTACTCAGGCATAGCCTTCTCTATTGTCTCAATAGAGAAGGCTACTTAGGACTTGGGCGACCGGACTTGGCTCATGCTTGCAAAATTGGAAAAACACGTTTTCTAAGACAGGTAACGAAGATGAGGTCTTGATGATTTTTAGGGTTCCGTAGCTAAATGGCAAACAACTGAACCCTTATAGATTCGTCATGTCTGTCTGTTTGTCTGTCTGTCTGTCCATCCGTAAGTCACAGCCACTTTTTTCCGAAAAACTATAAGAACTATACTGTTGAAACTTGATAAGTACTTAAGTAGGTAGATGTATTCTGTGAACCGCATTAAGATTTTCATACAAAAATAGGAAAAAAGAACAATAAATTTTGGGGGTTCCCCATGAGTATTTGAATTTTTTTTTCATCAGACCCATACGTGTGGTGTATCTATGGATAGGTCTTCAAAAATGATGTTGAGTTTTCTTATAGATTTTTTTTCTAAACTGAATAGTTTGCGCGAGAGACACACCAAAGTGGTAAAATGTGTGCCCCCCCCCCCCTCCCTGTAACTTCTAAAATAAGAGAATGATAAACTAAAAAAAATATATCGATGTAGGTACATTACCATGCGAACTTCCACCGAAAATTGGTTTGAACGAGATCTAGTAAGTAGGTATTTTTATTTAATATCTGTCTGTCTATGTAATGTCCAATATAAAATGACCTCACACTGCCTACATTTTGCTTAAGAGCAGGGCTCTGCTAACACCGGATTTTATAATAAGTTGGCGAATTTGTACGGAACCCTCGGTGCGCGAGTCCGACTCGCACTTGGCCGGTTTGTAACTGCAAAGCCAATTTCTAATTTTTTATCCCGAATTTGAAATACGAGTAACAAGTAGATTAGAAGAAAATTATAGCTGATTAATTTAGTCAACTAGTTGAAATTTTAATTTGAGCCGTAGTATTACGCATTAACTTTTAAATTTTGAGCTTCGATTGAAGCGTGAAGTAAGAAAAGCATGTTTGTTTGAATAATGCATGCAGGTGACGCTGAATAGCAGGCTCTACAAATGGTTGGTAATATCTCTCGCGTGCCAGTCCCGAATACTTAGAGGCCCAGATCTAAGTATACTTATAGTATGATCTACTCAATAGGAATCTATAGCCTTTTAGGTAGGGATCCGAGGAGGGAGAGTACTTTGTTTCATACTCGAATATATCAAATAACAAATAAATAATAAATTTCGTATAACAACCTATTTTTGAAAGCCAGCCTTTGCAAATAAGCAAAATCAAATCAAATGTCATCGCCTCAGAGAAATAAATTAAATTTCGAATATAGGTAAAGGGAAATAAATGACAAATGACTTTGCAATACTTTACTTACTATCAAATCCACCTATCGGGAAGTATGGTTTATATTATGTAGTGTTTTCCACTGCTACTAGTCACGTTGTTCCATGTATTTTATTACATAGTGAATCTTCAGACCGGATTAAAGTTGTAGATTTTTTTTAATGGCTAATGCAGATTTTAGAAAGGACGTGACCATGCCTGTCCGCCCCAGGAGTGTCTACACAGCACATTCTTATAATCAGGTACCTATAGCTACAGATACCCAAAAATATAATTATGTAGGTACTCAAGTACAACATAAACGTGGTTGATGTGGAAGAAATTCAGTCTTATTGGCAGGTTTGTGCAATATGTACTTGTGCTTGACGTTTATTTAGTACAGCTGAATGTCATATTCAGCAGACTCGTTCAACTCGTTCCTTATTCTTAAGCTCATCAGCACTAGTCTACTTGTTACCTTAGCCTATCTACGTATATCTACCTATGTCTAAACTCTTACTTTGATTATTGTTAAAGAGATCTAATTTGGCAGGAGGAGTCCAACTTGTCCGCCTTCCAAGACTACAGTAAGTTCTTGGAAGGTGGTTTGGGGCAGGCCGAGCTGGTCGGCGCCACGGGCTGGCAGCCCCCGTGGCGCGCGCCCTTACAACGCAAAGCTCCGTTCTACCCGGGAGATGATATTTACCACGCAGACACTTGGCGGGAGCTCGAGGTGTGCCTCATTAACTTTATAAAGTGTTGAAAAATTCTGTTCTTTTGATCATGATTTAATTTAATGTAAGTTTTCTTAATATCAGGTGACTGAAGTTGGAGGCGCGGGGTATAATGCTTCAGTGACTCCACATGGAACTGTTTGTCTGAGGCTCAGGGATAGGGTCAAGTGAGTGGTTTTTGGTGGTGACATCTTTGCACGATTAACTTTATATACTTACATGCAGTTAAGTTTGTTTACTACCAGCAAGGCCCGCCAAAGAAGTACCTACTCTGATCATGGTTTTTGTGTTGCGCGTGTGTGTGTGCAGGGTGGACATGACAATTGACGGCGCAGTTCGCGTTACCAACGCAAAGAACAATATAATCCTGGCGCTTTCACGGTCAGGAGCCGCTGCTGCGCTTATCCACCCGAACGGCAGAGTCTACCACTACGGCTCTCGGGTCGAGATACAAGCTCGTCACCAACAAGGAAATAATAAGTAAGTCCTTATCTACAGTCATCCGTAACGACAACAACATTTATGAAATTAGCGACACCAGAGAAACCGGCATTGGTTAATACTGCTAGTTACGTCGTATTCCTTACGTGGTGTTGTTGGTGTTGTGTAGATAGATACGCAGTATTTACCAGTGCTAGTTACGCGGGATTGCACTATCCGCGACGATTAGTACTTTAGTACTGTAGATAATAGAACTAATTGCTTTTATACAGCGTAAATTTTCAATGCTACTCACACGAAACTAATTTAATTTAAACTCCCTCTTTGTCGGACCCTAGTTTAATGCTCCCTGTCATCTCAAAGGTTAAAAGTAGAGATTCCCTTAGGGATAAGTTCGCCTTTGTTCGTATTAAGCGCATTCGCTGCCAGCTGTCAAACCTGGAACTTCAGGTGCCACTGACGCACAACGTGCGTTCAAATGACTGTAAAATTATGTCAGCGGCACTGGGCGAATGTCACGAAAATGTCATGTTGTGAATTGTGTTTGTTTCTTTATAACTATTTGAACAATAAAGCATTTAATACTTAAGTACGTACTTATTATACACTCACGAGCAAAAATAACGTATAATTTTTCATACAGTTTTATGAAAAGCGACCCTTTATTTTTGCGCTTGAGTATATTTATTCACATCGATTGTATTTTTCGTGGTGTCAGATACGCGAAGATGTGGTACAAGGGTGTGTCGTTCACGGCGGAGCAGTGCGCTCTGGTGTACCTGGTGGACGCGGCCGGCACCCGCACCACCACTGACACCTTCCTCGATATGAGCCAGGACTTTACGCTCAATGTCTTCTATAAGTAAGTTACCACAGACACCTTCCTCGATATGAGCCCGGCTAGCACGAGAGCGCGCGAGGTAGACCACCCGTCTCTTTCTAGAACGTACAGTAAGAAAAAGACGGGCAATCTATCTGTGTCTTATCTTGTGCTCTGACTCTTGTGCCCTCTCGTGCTTGACGTGCAGAATTTCCTCGTAGAGCATAGATTTATTGGAATTCTAAGATAAACATGCACGTGTATGGGTGGACTACCTAGGTACAGTTATTGTTATTACACATGCACACTTGTCTTATTGACCGTGATTGACGTTGGTATCAGGTCACTGACATGTATTGTATCCGAATACGTGTCACTAGACCAATCTACCTTTACTTTACCTACTATTATAAGTATATTCTGTGGTATCGTGTGTCCTCAGTGAGTCCCGGCACGGGCCGTCGTACGTGAACGAGGCCCTGTCGCTGCTGCAAGCCGCCCAATATTGGCTCACCGACGACGGCATCGACAACTGGATCATCAACAATGTGCGCGTCAGCCAAACCGCCGATGGACTTGTGAGGCAAGTTACGATTTGTGGCAAACTTAAACCAGATATCAACAAGTACGGTCAGGTGCATCCACGCAAACCCAAATTAGTTGAGTGTATAAAAAATCGCATGAATCTATTTAATTTTTATTGAGTATCTGATAGATAAAGGAAGTACTTAGGTGTTTCAAGTAAGTATATTGTATTTTGCAAACCTATAAATATTTTCATTATATTGGTATTTTGGTATTGTGAGAATTCGGTTTGAAGTGGAGCATAGTTTATTGAGAACAAGTTGCTCTGGCAATCCGATATGAAAGAAACACAAGAAGGTGTTGTATATTGGGAAAGTATGGTATTTAGGGATCGAGTGACTGGAAATATCTCTTATATCTTTTGATTGAGTTGACTTCGCTTTGATATTAATTTCGACTTAATAACCTCTGCACGTTTCTCTGAGAAAAAGGGTCAGTCACTAGTCAATCGGACCATGCGACCTAAGGGGTCATAACGGACATACGGACGGACAACAAAGGGTGCCGTTTTTCCCTTTTGAGGTATGGAACCCTAAAAAGGAAAGTTTGTTGCAGACATTGCCGTTTCGATCCACTAGTGGTGCTGTCAATTTTTCTGTATAATAGCTGCTTTGATAAACAATAACTGTAGATACACAGTCGCGCTCCCGAAAATCTCCGAACCAAATAAGCTCCAATTTAATAAAATTGGCTTAATTTTTTCTCAGTACGTTGTTGTCAATGCCAGCGTAACGATGCCCACGTGTGTCTTCAAATAGTGCAAAAATCCCTCGCAAAAACGGAACAAATCTGATGGAATATCATACTTTCAGTGAATATGTGTTGTTTTTTCTATTAAATTCTAAGAATCGGAGAGAAATATTGATCTAAATTAATTTTAAAGCCATTTCTAAATTGCTAATTTTTGCCAGAATTCGACAACATTGACATAATGCCTTGTCTTTGTCACACGCACAGGAAAGCTTATCAGTAAAACGAAACAGATAAACAACAGAACATAGAACAAAAGTGTAGTGGAGTTGCCATCACCCAATTTTTTATTTCTAGAATCTTATGTGTTTTTGTGTGAAGCTTTGATTTCCTGGATGTGTATACGTAAGTCATGTATGTGTGATTTAGTTTTAGACTTATTTATTCATCAACAAAAATCACATCACATAAATACATGCATGTCACAAATATAAGTATTTCTGTTAAGATCGTCAATAATTAATAATAATAAGAGCATAATACAATACAAAAATACAATGTCAAAATTAATAAGTGTTGTAAAAAATTATGTCAATTTTATAATTCTAATAACATTTGAATAAAATTTATCTTGTGTATGTGTTACTGGGAAACGTGTGCGATAGTTTGACTGTTTGAGAACCACTCGGACCCTCAGATATCTATTTTTAAGACAATCGGTCCAAAAAGTAAAGATTTAAAAATGGCGGTCACTTTTTCCATTTTTGATAACGGTTTCATGTTTGGGGGCCACTCGGACCCTCAGATATCGATTTTGATAGCAATCGGTCCAAAAACTAAGAATTTCAAAATGGCGGCTAGCTTTAAAACTTAATTTTCACACTCAGAAACGCCAATTAACATAATAAGAACTCTGAGTGCTGCAGGGATGATTTATTGAAACTTGAACTAGATCCATGAACATGGTAAAACAATTCTAAATTTCCATTGTCAGTTAATACAACCGACTGGGTAGGTAATTAAAGTTAACTTTCATACTCAGAGACGTCGATTAAGTTCTAATAATCATAATATTAACTGACGTCTCTGAGACCGGTTTTGATATATTATTATTCTGCAATAATTATATACGTTGCCACTTTAGGCAGCTACGACATTTGTCATGTTTACCGCTATCCCTCGGGAATTATGCAACTTTCCGGAATACAAAGTAGCCTATTTGTTAATCTAGGGTACTAGCTATCTCCGTTCCAAATTTTATCAAAATCCGTCAAGTCGTATCAGCGCGAAGAAGGAACAAACATACACACTCACATTGTCACATCCATCCATCCTCATAAACTTTCGCATTTATAATATTAGTAGGATATAGATCGTATCTCGAAAACGGTAAACATTTGGTTTGGAGTAAAGAAAATTAGCTTTAAGATTATCTAAATGACTTCCCCATTCATCCTGTAAAGTATTGGCGTTAACATTAATTTCACCCTGTTTTTTATTGCATTAATTGTCAAAAACTTTTAAAAAATAAAGTCCTCTCCGAAAGTCCGAATGCATTCTTTGTTCAACAACATAATTTCGTCCGTCAAAGCAACTTCAAACTCGTCAAAGCGTCGCCTTCAATGTAACAAGTGAAATTAATCCCTCTGCCGTTCCTGATAAGGCTTACATTCATATCCGAGTTTAAACCAAACTTGTGTGAAATTGTCAAGTTTAGCTGTCAAGGTGTCAAGCGTTTTGGAGTTTTGCCGCTACCTAAATTCGACTGTAATGCAGTAAAGACTAGTGTTCAAATTTCGTCACGTATTCTTTCAATTCGTCTGTGCGGTGGGATTACTTTTCTCTACGCACACGTAAATATATTTTTAACTGTGGAGTAGCGAAATTCAACTGTAATAAAGTAAAGACTAGGATCAAATTTCGTCACTTATTCTCTTAATTACTTTGTGTAGGTGATGATTTTATTTGTTACGCAAACAATTAAATAGTTCGGACATTTTTTGAAGGGGATTTTGTATGGCACTGTGTATCTACAGTTATTGTTTATCAAAGAATAGCTGCGACATTTACGCGAACGCGTATTTAGATGTGGGTGGGGATGATGCCAGCGGGGATGATAATGATGGCGTGACGTAACGGGTGTAAACGAGTTGGTCTTGCAGGATCCACCGCTGCAGCCACAAGTACCAGCTGCGCACCAGCCCCAGCAATGGCTCCGCGTCCATCACCAGCCCTTTCCTGCACTGCACGGCCTCTCTGGGCCAGACCCAGCACCTGTTTGTTCGGTGAGATGTTTCTTTCAAACAGCCACTCCGAGGAGTTTATCCATCAATTGTAATCATGATGATAAAATACCAGTTTCTCGCAATAGTCACCCATGTCATTTCATTGTTATGAACAGTCGCGTTCATAAATATAGTAATTATACAGTTCTCCCATCATATATTCTGAGATTCATCTGAGCAAGCCTTTCAATAATATTATGTGAGCAACTGAAGTTTCAAAAATATATGATCTAAGCTTAGGTATTCAAAATTATGTAAATTTCTATAAAAACATAGGATGTACCAGTTGCTTCTCTTCCCGCGCAGATGGTAAAAGCCCATTGCCCTGGAGTGGGCAACATCTTAGGAATCATGTCATTATTATAGGCGATGCGGCTAGCAACCCATTACTATTTTGATACCCCTTTCCACGTATACGCTCACAATCATCCCCGCCTTTGTTATAGGTAGTTGGCGGTCACTTAGGTGACCGGGTCGTCAGGTCTCGTGGCTCTTGCCAGGTTATTGTGCTGGGGTGTGATTCTTGAAAAAAAAAAAAATAACTCGCTTGCGAAGTTATTGCTCCACTTTGCATGCTATCAAAATTCGAGCTGCATGCTTTGAAAATGCTTTCAAGGTTACCCCATGTTAAGTCTGACCTAAGTATTTTCAATATTTTGCCAGTCGCGGCGAGAGGCGAATGCACTTCGACGGCAACTCGTTCATAGTGCGCAACGCTGGCCACTCCGCTGGCTTCGACGACAAGAATCAACTGAAGGTGTACTGAGCCAGCCGCCCCAACCCTCTTCCCCACGAACCAACCATTGTGTTGTACAGATCGCCCCACTCCGCTCCAACAAGGCAAACACTATTACTTATAGCTCCCTACGCCCGCGCCTATGGCACCAATTTATAAATTGTTTTTCGATTTTGTTCTAATTACTTTGAAACACGTGGACAAGTCAAGTCAAAAGTCAAAAGTAATCGGTAACTAGATCTTTTTTTATTGAACTAAGTGTGTAAAGCTTGTAGAAAAAGTTTTTGATCACCTGTTTTAATTTTTGATATCGTTTTGCGACACTGCCAGGCTCCGTTTTTTTATACTACCGATATCGATTAGAGTCAACAGTCATAGTGATTAAGATTACAGTTTCATGAATAAGTGTTACGACATCTTTGTGAAAGATCATCGAATAATCTTAACGTTGTGCATGTACAACGTTGTCATTTATACTTTTGTAATTACCTTTGGTTTTTGTCACGTTTGTATCAGTTGGTCAGTTAAGTGTTATGCCGCGTCTTCTAGCCGATCTGTGTGCTAACAAGCTTCCTTAGTACATTTAGTGGTTACAATAAATGTTAGTGATACCTCAGTTCTACATTCAATAGCGTGGTTTGTTAGAGGTATTAAAACAATCTTAAAACAGTCCAAAAGTTTGAAATATATGAATCTTATAATTAAGCCGAAATTGTTTGGATTGTTGAAATAAAAATATCTCTATCATTCGTCGCGTTGAATGCCTGCGTACCGAACTGCTTTAGGCATTCGCAGCGCTAATCGGTGGCTTCAGTGTTAATATCACTGTTTATATCATGTTTTGAAGTTATTATCTAATCGACTGCAAATGACCCGATCGAGTAGAGCTTGACAGTATTTGTGAAACCGATTCAATTTCTTCATATTTTATATTAACCATCACGATTTGGAGGTACTATTGGACTTGTCCCATCTGTTTCTTTTCTTGTAAAGTTCAAGTTTTGTTAATATAATGAGATAATAAAATGATGTAATAATAATAATACAATGAAATTGGTTTTTTATTATATAATAGTACATATAACTGGTTTGAAGGCTCAGTGCCCTTCAGACCCACCGTACCACCAGGCGTATGGCCAGGGGTACGGTACCTTGGGTCTTAACCCTAACGTATCTGACTGTAATCGTGAGAACCCAAAAATTAGCTTATAGGTTCGTTAGGAATTGCCGAAGGGAAAACTGAATAAATAGAAACCCCGGAAAGCGGAGTTCGGAGAGGCGTCTTTCCCTATGGTGCAGGGTGTGCGGCGCACACGGGCGCCGGGTCTAAGGGGGCGCCGAGCGCCCTCTAATGCGACATCTCCAAAGATGCGTCGCTCGCTGCGCCGGCGCTCTCAAATCAAAGATCCTGCGCCCGTGTTATGGCGCCAGGGTACTGGTTGCACACGGGCGCCACAAGGGCTAGAGACGCCTCTGGGAGTTCCGTCGACTTTATGGTAGAGTGTCAACATTTTTATAACAGTCGGTCGTGCGCGGAGAGATATTGCGATTGCGAAGAGTCCTTTCCGACCGCTCAAACGATCGCAGCTTGTGACAAGTTGGTCTATTGTGTCCGTAGTCTGTACTGAACAATCAGCATCGAGAATACATTGCGCTGCTTATTGCTAGCATATAGGTACTTACTTAGTTATAGTTATACACATTCAGTCAACCTATTCGAGCATGATATTGATATACGATCCCCGCAAGAGCGTGGCTAACAGCAAACTAAAACTAGTTATAAAGTGAAAGGGAGTCTGGAGGCGCCCAAATTGTAGCTGACTTGCTGGAGTAAAAACACAAAATAACAAATACGAGTAAGTACCTAGGAAGATAATACTTAATATATGTCCTTCCCCGAGACTGAAACTATCTCTGTAATACTCTTTATCCATCGATTCGGTGGTTTAGGCGTGATAACATAACAGTCAGACAGACACACGTAGGAAGGTTTGAATAAATAGACAAAAAATATATTGAAACGTTTTCTGTTAGGTATTGATTCTCAGTGCTGATTATAGTTACTGTTATTTAGATAAATTATTTGTAAAAGGTCCAGTGAAAAAGGTCACAAAATAAACAGGACCATTAAGTACATACCTACTCGTACCTATTGAGTAAAGGTAACTTAAACAATAATCGACTCTTTTGACGTAGTTATGGAATATGCATTATGTCAAAATCTACGGTTATTGTTTTATTTATGTCATAGAGGGGCAAACGAGCATGGGGGTTACTGTTAAAATAACTAGCTGCAACTCACACAAAGTGAACATATTAATTAGCGAGCGTTTAAGCAAGCATTCGCTACGAACAGGAAAGTCTGAATTTACCTTTAGCGTTCACATCGCAAACGCAGTATGTACCTACGCCTGATTTTTTTTACTGGGCATATAATAGAGAGGTCGCTAGAAGAATCACGAAAACATAAAGTAGCGAAGTTTGAAGTTTGGCTCTATTCTTGATGTAAGTACATATAGTAGGTATATTACTTAATTTGACAGATTAAAAAAGTGACGACACATAATTATCAGAGCCTCTAGTGTAAGTTTTCACACGAACAAACGTCTCGAACGCGTTCACGTAAACGTCTCAATTACTATGTAAAAATTGGCAGCGCCACTTGCGGATCGAAACGGCAATAAAAACGGTTCCCATAATCCCATAGTATTTGACATTTTAACGCAAACGCATTCAAGACGTAAGTATTTTGTATATTATAATGTCCATTACTTCAATGCAAAGCAACCTTCGTTCAATAGAGTTTAAGTTCAACTGAAAAACTCTATTGAAATAAAGAAGTCTGCCGTATGGGTGACGTCTCTTGTACCTATTTATTTGACGTGGCGGAGAAAAGGTTAAAAATGATAAATAAAATAAATTAATAATATACAATACATACACGTATGTGTAAAAAATATAATAGTACATTATGATACAAGTGTGCTATGTTGATCATTACACACGAGGCATGATTGTACATACATACGTACCGTTACGCCTCTTTCCCACAGGGGTAGGCAGAGACTACTTTGTTCCACTTGCTACGATCCTGACACTGACACCTCTTTCGCTTCATCCGCATTCATCAATCTCTTCATACATGCTCGTCGGTGGCATGATTGTACCTATATACCTATAAGAGAGGAGAGAGAGAGAACAGTTCTATTGTAGGTATGTATGAAGTTAATTAATACAATACTATGAACTATGAATATTGAAATTGAAGAGACACCTCTTAGTAGTCGAATTACTAAGTTTTCAGATCTATTTTATCTCTAAGTACATCTACCTATACTGAAATGTAGGTAATTAAATTAGTCTTATGCATTCAAATTATTTTTATTGATACTTAATTATTATCGATAGGTAGGTACTCTGAAACATTCAATATTTGTCGTCGTTCGAAACATGTTCTATGAATGCACACAGAAAAACGAAGCATATTATTAGCTATCCGTGGAGTATAGCCCTTATTTGGATTGCAGATATTAGTGTAAATTAGTGCAGTTTTGTTGGGGTTGCGCTCAACGGGAGGGTGCGCAACGCAACGCGCGTCGTACGGCGAGCGGCGACGGCAAGCGCGGCGCGGCCGCGGGCCGGCCGGCCGCCGCCGCGCACGATATTGATCGCGGGGCCGCCAGTGGCGCCGCGGCGCGGCAACCGCCCGCGGCGCCGCCTGCGATGCGCCAGCTGTCAAAGGCGCGTGACGTAACGACTAGGGCTGCGCACACACGGCAGCCGCCAGCCGCCCGCTTCGTACGTCCGTGCACACCGCTTCCGTTCGTTTCGCGCGTCGCGTTGCATTCGCTGCCTCCTGTCCGCTGCCCCGCGCGAGTGCATACGCTGTCAAGCCGCGAAGCAGGTGAGGTTGGGGCCGGTGAGGCCCCGGCCGCTCGGAGTGCGCTCGACGTGGTATTGATCGCATTCCGTCCCGTTGGACTATTCCAATGTTTATAAACAGCCGGCCGCATCCATTCGTTCCTTCTTGTTTTTGATACAATTGTCTGACTGTGAGCGATTCGGGCGACTGGTCCTGAATGCGCCGAGGCTTCAGTTAACCCGGAGCCGGACTAAACGCATGTACGTATTCACTTCGTTTAACTCTACCAACATTTTCAATTTACACAAATGTATTTTTTACGACATCACCTTAGTTAGCATTGAATAAGCTTATCTGTTAGCCACCTCGACTTTATCTTGCGAATATCTGAGTAAAATAATAGGTAGGTATACCTACTTATAACTCTCATATCGATACAACTACTTAGGTTTATTTTGGGGGGTGGTGTGCGGTAGTGACGTTTAGATATGAGGAGGGACGGGATCCTGCGTGGAACTGCCGGCACCGGGGCCCGCGCGCAGGTGAGCGGCTCGCCGTCGCGGTGCATCCCGCTGCCCGCGGCTTCGATTGCACTCTTGCAGTTGATCGTTAGGTAGGTACCTACTTGCTCTCTTCTGCGGGGTTCCCGCGAATGCACCGTGATAGAAAAAAAAACTAAACACGAGGGTCATAAATCAGTTTGCTTGTCCCTAATTGTCTGGCAAGATATTGTAAAGTTACTTTCCACCTTCTATCTAGTGAAAACTACAACGCGCAAAAATCTAGAAGACACCCATCCAGTCGGCAGTGGACTGTTTTGTCCTATGCGGTAGGTAGTTATAGAAACAAATAGAACGTAAACAAACAGCTATGAGATTCTTGATTCGCAAGCTACAATAAGTTATTACGAGTATGCGTGGAATTATACGTAGGTATAAACCTTCCTCCTGAATCACTATCTATTAAAAAAACCGCATCAAAATCGGTGGCGTAGTTTTAAAGATTTAAACATAGGTACATAGGGACAGACAGACATACAGACCGACAGCGGAAAACGACTTTGTTTTATAGGTATACTCAATAGCAAAAATAACGGGTCACTTTTCATAGAACCTTGTATTAAAGTGACCCATTAAAGTTGGTGCTAGCCGGCTTCTAGTTAACTGACAGCTAGTGATATGTTGTGATGTGATACAGGGTACTGTCAAGGATGTGTCAAGGGCATAAATAGGTATATGTACGTTACAAAGACGTCAAAAACACCTTTATTTCACAAACAATAAGGGCGGTTCGGTGATACGTATACAGCTATTTGACATGATGGCTGTATCGATATTTATGCCCTCGACTGTACAAGGTTTAAAGGTCACGGTACAAGTCAATCAATAGAATGTGATCAAATTCATTGTAAAACTACGTAACGATCTACCAAAAAATATTTACAAAGGTCACGACGCGACGCCACACGGCGATTTACGAAGCAAGATAAAATAACCACGATATTGTAACTTGAGATCGATGACACTACTCAATAAAATTACCTGAATCATTTCGGTAGGAAATTTTAAAGTAGGCACGCCAGACGTCTTTTTATTTACCTTGAACCCGCGCATTTGCGTGGTTGACCTATTTTTAGCTATCTCATTAGGTGAGGTCATGTCCTAATCCTAAACAAGTGATGGCAGGATGCGTGAATTTTCTTTCGTTGTGATCTTCAGACGGCCAGTTAGGTATCTAAACGTAGGACGTCCTGCCGAGTTCGCCTGGCCTTCTGACGGTTGCCGGTGCCCTGCTGCCGGAGCCGTGTCAGGCAGAGCTCATTCATATGGCGCATGAAGATGCGGTGGCGGAAACTAATAGACGAAAGTATTGCGCGAAGGTCATTTATTTTGGGCTACCTACTATACATTAATGTTTACAACCTGACAATTAATACACAACGAACATCGTTTGGAGGAAGAAATAGGTACCTAATCTTATTAGGACGTGTGTTGGTATTTGGTACAGTCAAGGTCAGAAATAGATATCCGTGCAAAGTTGCAAAACTATGTCAACTATTATTATATTCCGTGACCAATGTACACCTCCATCAATTTTATCGCCTTTGTAATAGGGTTGGTGTACATATACTACTTTTGAGACTGTGGTGTATAGTATAGTATACATTACCTGTTGGTGACCTTCACAGCACCTAATAAATTAATTGGCAGTTCTCCACGTACCTAATGTGTTTGTTGTGATTGTTTTTTTTTATTTAGTGCCGATATAATGAGCATTGTGCAAAGGAATCCTAGATGATTGTGATTGTTTATTATTTTTATTATTTATCTTATTCTATATTCTCTATTTATTAAGTTAGCAAAAGTGAGATAGAATACGCTCAAGCCATTGCAGGTACCTACATATATACATACATACATATCGTCACGCCTCTTTCCCACAGGGGTAGACAGAGACTACTTTATTCCACTTGCTACGATCCTGACATACCTCTTTCGCTTCATCCACATTCATAAATCTCTTCATACATGCTCGTCGGTTTCGGGTACTCTTGACCTGGCCTTTCTCCAAAACGTCCCCAATTTGATCACGGAACGTCCGCCTAAGCCTTCCCCTCCCAACGCACCCATTCACACTCCCCATATAAATCTGTTTAGTTAATCTTCTTTCATCCATCCTCTCTACGTGACCAAACCAACTAAGCATACTTTTTTCTATCCTAGTCACTATATCTTCTTTCACACCAGCACATTCCCTTATCACACTATTCCTTATTCTATCTTTCAGTGATACACCTTCCATACTTCTTAACGCTCTCATTTCTACTGCATTTATTCTACTTTCATGCTTCTTTTGCCATACCCAACTTTCGCTACCGTACATTTGTGTTGGAACGAGCACCCCTCTGTGAACAGCCAGACGCGCCTTCTTTGACACCTTCTCACTACAGGTACCTACCTACAATAAATACCATACTTACCTATTACCTAGCCAGACCTGATTCTGAAATGGTGTTTTATGAAATTACATTGAGATTTAAGTACCTAGGTAGACCACCTACCTGTACTGCAGTAGACAAATTTATTAAAAAAAATCGACATAAGTATCCATTAATAGAATAAATTATCACTCACTATCACACTATATCTCTATGAAATACACTGACGAGCAAAAATAACAGGTCACTTTTCATACAAGGTTCTATGAAAAGTGACCCGTTATTATTGCTTTTGAGTATAGAATGAATAGGTACCTCGTATGAAAAATTTAATAAGTTTCTAATCTGTTTATTTGCATACAGCTACGTGCTTACTTGCTAGATGGATCGAATTCTATTTTGAGTTGAGTTTCTATACTGAGTTGATTAGACTAGGCAATTGATAAAACATCTCAACCATACCTACATGGTAGGTATTATATGTCTATTGACAAAATTGACTGGCGCAAGGCACTTCAATCATGTCATAACATAACATTATATTTACCGTCTATGATTCCTACTGGAATACGAATAGGTACGACTATGGACCACAAGTTAGTCACAACAAAAACTTTTTAGTTTTGTTTGATTGCCTCAATAGGTAGATACGTATTATGGGTTTGATACCTACGTTTTTTGCTTATATTTGTCTCGATTACCGAGAAGAATTTGCCACAGTCCAGATTAATAAAAAAGATCAATCTCGGTTCTCGTCGGTTATAGGATGAATCCGAAATAGAAAGGAGACACGACCGACGATTCAAAATCAACTCGTCTAAGTAGGTACCTACTTAGCTTTAGCTAGTTAATAGTATTGTGCATAATAGAATGGGATCTATGACATTTATAACTGTACCTCGTGGCTCGTAGTCGAAGCGATAGCGACAAGCTTCACAGCGAGGTGAGCGAGCCGCAGGAATGGTACACTTTCCCATTCTTGCATGGTCATCGGATATTAATAGTTACTGCCTACCTACATACCGACCTAGGTGCTGTGATACAGATGCAGCGCGTCGTGCCCTTGCCACGTTACGTCATGTGAACAAACAAAATAAACATAGATGTCCAACAATTGTATGGCCAGCCCACGTCATCTGGGCGCGCCAAATCATGTCCATCGGTTCGCACAACATTACACTGCGAGGGAGCTTGATGGCGGGCGGCGTCGGCATGGGCGAGGCAGATAGTCCCGTTTTCTCGCCATCATGAATTGGATTAGCGTCTCTGTCCGAGCTTAGAATCTCTATATGGCGTTGGATTTGCTCTTTACAAGTCGCAAGCCTGATGCCTAGTTGTAACCTGTTGATCAGATAACAGTAAAAAAATAGGTTATCTACTTATCTAATGCATATAATATACTAGCTTCTGCCCGCGACTTCGTCTGCGTAGAATTAGCAATTGACATATTTATGGGTATCCCCCGGGAACTATGCTATTTTCCGGGATAAAAAGTAGTCTATGTTTTAATCTAGGGTACCAGGTACCAGCTATATTCGTTCCAAATTTTATCTAAATCCGTCCAGTCGTTTTAGCGTGATGAAGAAACAAACATACACACTCATTCACATCGTCACAAACTTTCGCATTTATAATATTAGTAGGACGTAAGATATGCATCAGAATACTAAGTCTATGTATGTTCCAATATAAATACCACAAATTTAACTTGCTTTGCAAATAAGTTTACGTCAAAAATTTCATTTTTAATACAAACTTTTTTGCTGACCACTTGCATTGTCAACTTCCTACAATGTGTAGCAAATTTCAAGTCAATCGTACCAAACATTGAAGAGTCCCTCCTGCGGTTCAATCGGTTGAAGTTAGATTTCACCCGGACAAACATACTTACACACATAACAAGTACTTACATACATAACAAGTTAAATAAAAAGTAGTTTTGATTTAGTATATCTACCGTAGATCTACCTAAGGTTAGATACCTACAATTAGGTATTATTACCTAAATGAGCGCAGCCAAGCGTTAATTTATGTAACAGGACACCGACGTTGCATATTGTAATTTAATAAGTAACATTATTCGTTTATTGTTTCGGTTAGGATATTCGGACGCTACCTACTGTGTTGCATTGCAGCCGAGCCGGTGATTCTATCATCGTCAGCGGAAGCGCGGAAGTAAAAGAAATACAAACAAATGCGACCGCCCGGATGGGCTTGATGTAATTTCAGTGAAAGTAAAGGCAAAAATGCCAAAGTCTCAAAAACAAGATTTTAAACAGTAGGATACTTTTTGAGATTATTGTGGCCTCTTTTTTTCAGCTTTCGTCTCTACAAAAAGACATGTTATGTGAATACGAGAGTTGATATTGATACTTCAATTCGTAAGTTAGTAAATTAGGCCGTTCCTCGACATTTTTTGTTGATATAATAGCATATCATAATCAGAAAATGTAATAATGATGAAAATGAAATAAGAAGTGGAACTAAAATCAATAATCTTACTACATATACTACCTAAGACAGCTCCTGTCGTGAATTAGTACCTAGGTTAATGAATATACAGTGAAACCTGGTTAAGTGGGACCTGGATAAGTGAGAAACCTCCATAGCTGGAACTCATGCTGTGGTCCCGGCACCTTGGCACTGAATTACCTCTGTTAGTGGGACAAAACGAACCTCTATAATCAGGGATTCGTTCTTTCGATTTTATCGTTATAATTACCTCTATAACTGAGACTTCGAGTGTATTTTACCTCTTTTACTGAGATTATGTTTTAAGGAACAATTTCTCTAAAATTGTTTCCTTTGAATTTCACTGGCAAAGACCTCTGTAACTGAGACAAAATTTTATCACCTCCGTAACTGGCACTACCTACGTCTTAAAATTTACCTGCTAATTTTGTTCTTGGCTAATTTTGTGCCTCAATATGTCCTCCCGTTTTAGTTTTATTTTGCTATTATCGGCGTCTATTTCAAAATGCCGAAATTAAGGCTCAAACCTTTACTTGCGTTTTTGTACTGTTTAATATTTAAAAAAACGAAGTTGTTTTTTTTGTTTATAAAGTAAGCACTTTTAATTACTCATGCATGTATAATGTTTCCATAGTACGTTATTTCATTTCATAATCGCATCTCTATAACTGAAATAACCTCTATCTTTCACCTCTATTAATGGGAGCCTCTGTAAATGAGACAGATATTTATGTATACCTGGCTATCTCAGACACTGGGTAAGTGGAATACCTCTTTAAGTGAGACTTATTAGCAGGTCCCTTGAAGTCCCAGTTATCCAGGTTTCACTGTACATATTTAATCCATCTGCTTTAGTCTATCTGCATTCTGTTCTTAAGGTTGCCTGGTAGAGCTGGCGTTGAAGCGATAAGACCGCCTATTGCTTAGGAACCTAGTAATTTTCTCTATGTAGGTATAGATGTATTAGGTACTTATTAGGTGGCGTTCAATAAAGAGTATTATAAATTGTATCGTATGTTGTATATTTTCTATTCCGGAAATGCAAAAGATACAGTGGTGGGAACGCTTCGCGTGTTTGCTCTATTTAATACAGTTGAAGAGTACCTACCTAATCTGTCGAAATATAGGGCCTAAATTGCCAAGTTTTGGCCTTTACCTAATAATAGCGAAGGGAGTTTTTCTGTTATCCTTATTCCAAGTAGGTATCATCGATCACCCTAATCATTGGCTCCATGTAGTGAGTTGAGTTGATGAGTCTGTATTGATTAATTGGAGCATTAACGTCAATTAGCTATCTTGGACTAAGTACATTCCTACTCGAGCATCGGCGTTGCAAAGGTTCTAGTTAATAGTCGGAAATGGATTTGAACTTCTTTTAATTATTTGCTGCCAATCACACGCCGGGAGCAACTCAACGCACGAGTTCACTGCAGGCGACTGACCTTTCCTTGCCCGAGGAATGCTATTATATTGTCATTCCCACACAACCGTCAAAAAACACATATGAAAATGTCTTAACTTAATTTATAACTAAACTAGTCGAGAGGTGAGAACGGTAACTCGCATTATATCATAGTCAAACGAGATTAGTGAACGCGCAGAGAATAATTTAGAAGAATTTTGAACATTATTTTTATTTCCAGATTTTCCCGGGAATTTAAACTAATGGAGATTTTGCCTGGATTATAAGTGCAAGGAGATACCAAGAAGAGGTAGGTCAAAAGATACATTATAACGGTAGTTGGATAATTATTCAAAATCTTTGATCTTAGTAAAATCTAATCAATCAATGAAACAATCGGAATGTAGAACGCAACCGATTGCGCACATGTGTCTAATTGTAACGATTAAAACATCATAAGATGAGTGATCTGGTTTAGGGGTTATTGCGTTATCTGTTTGTAAATATAGGTAGTACTGTTTGAATTCTGTTTATAATCAAAGAAATAAGTCGGATTCGTGATGGAGCGTTACTTCCATGTTCCATAATTACTTACCTCACGTTAAATATGCCCTCATATTTAACGTTAGGTAAGCAGTTTGCTTTTAATCATAATTGGGCCTTGAATCATTTTTGTTAGAAATTGTACTTTCGTTAGAAAAAAGAATATGTTTTATGACTTAAGTATAACAATAAATAAAAAATTGTCCCTGGAATATAAAAACTCATTTTATACTCAAACCCAATGAATGAATATTTACTTACGCCTAATTTTTGTAATTTGTTCATCTCATTATAAGAAATAATGCTATATGTAAATGCACAGTGTATACATCACGCAGTACAAGTAGTACTAGCAGTAGGAATAGGAACTGAAAATAGCGACCGACTCCACCGCCACCTTTCAAGTTTGAGGCCCAAACCGTTCGTCCTCATGATGACCCCATAGATAGAGAATGGAAAACAGGACTGTAAGCCGTATTATAATAATTATATCATTTAAATGTCAATGACCGCTATACAAAAATTTTAGACGTTTTGATAACCAATATTATGATATGGTACAGTTACGTACTAACGAGAAAAGATTTTATACAATTATTTTTGACTAGCTTTTGCTCGCGACCTCAGAATCAAAATTTGCGTTAAAATTCTTCATCCCGCCCATCAAAAATGTACAAAAAACCAGCCAAAGGCGCGTCACACAAGGGTTTCGTACTGGCTACCAACCTACCTATTTTTTATCCCACCTGTGGCCCTTTCTATGCATTCCATAATTATCATACATGCATACCTGGGGTGCTATTGGTACACAGGCTTAGGGCAACAAATATTACTGCATATCTCCCTATTACAGGAGAGACATGACCTGAAGTGTGCAAGGAAATTCTTAGTCAAATGGTTTCACAAGATTTATGATAACAGTGATACCCAACGCGGTGTGGCTGTGCCACGTTCCTATTCCAAGCTAGGCCTAAATAGCATGCCTAGCTTACGGTCGATCTACTCCAGTCTAGGCACAGCGCTATGCCCGGGCGCCTCAATGCTTAGGTATAAGGATCTTGGGCCTACCAGTGATCCTCAGACCAATCCCGACCGATCACCTGGCTCCTGGTCGGTTCAGTTTGCCGTGATCTAGCCTGGCGCCCGCTGGACATGGGGGCTATGCCCTCACGAGGACCTCCACCATCCCCATAGTCCTGACCTCGGTTGCTCCATCATCATACGACCGTTATTGCTGGGCAAGAGTTGCTTGCTCCATGTTCAGTTTATGCGCCCCAGTGTCTATGACATTACCAACGTGTACATTGTACTCTAGCGCTTACTGGATCCATGTGTGGAATCTACCCTGTATTTAATGCGGACATCCTTACACACTCCATGATCATAGCGATTATCATTTCAACATGAGTAAAACACTCACCTGAGGTATCAGCCGGGTTTCAGCCGAGTAACAGCGACTAACCTCTTCAAAAGCCATTACACCATACAATTGTGCCAACACACCAAGTTAAGTCAAAATAAGCATAAACGGTGTGACCACATTATTACAAAGGGGTGTGACACTTACCAACTTTTATATAGCGACTCGCGCTGCGCGCGACACCACCCTTTTGTTCTGTGGAAAATTCGAAAAATCCTACTAAATAGGGTAGGGGAGATAGGGGAGCATTGGGCACTTTTTTACTTAAGCCTTAATAAAAATGCAATTTATTAACAAAATCAACTTTTTACTACTTATATTAGTAGCACATATATTTGGCTTCAATTATAACGAAGAACACTTATACAATTATAATCAGTCTCAAAATTGCAAGAGATTTTCTGAATACTGTCAAAAGTGCCCAAACCTCCCAATGGTCGGGAGGTTTGGACACCTCAATGGGAGGTTTGGGCACTGTATTAAATAGGCCACTTAATGGTAAATTACTTGAATATTAAATAATATAATCATAAAAACTTGCAATAAAATCAACAAACAATCAACTTTTTTAAGCTATAAGTACTCAAAACAAAAAATACTAAAGATTTAGTACTCAATACTCAGTATTCTTACTTCAGTAATAAAATTTATCTAAGATTCGGTATAACCCAGATGGGCTTATCTAAAGTATACTTAGAGCTGCCACGCTTGAATATTTACACGCAATTTAAGCCCGTCGAAATAATTTTCTTTTAACAGAACTTACTTTTTACAGCGATTGCCGAAACAAACAATAGAGGCGGGAGCATTGGGCATGCATGCCCAAACCTCCCTTTAAAATTAATGCTCAATGCTCCCCACCCCTTCATTTCACAAATAAATTCAAATATGTTTTTTGTAGTCTAATGTTTTACCTTAATTTATACGTTAATATTAGCTTTCGTAAACACATAACTAGATGACAATACAGAAACTTACGGCTTTACGCAGATCACGTTGTTATTTCATTCGAAATCACATCAAAATATTTACTTTTGCACGCACGAAACGGTCGACACCATGTGACACTGACAAATAATCAAAATGGCAGATGACATTAGCCTGAGCGGTGTTGTCAGTTAGTAATCTAAACTACCACAGTATACAAAATTAAGTACCTTTCATACGACCCGACTTACAAGGTGGTGCCCGAACCTCCCGACTGCCCAATGCTCCCCTATCTCCCCTACAATACAAAGTCTATATTTTTAATACCGCCGTTTTATCCCGTGGGAAAATTGGGAAATCCCTTTGTGGTGCACTTCTTTGATCTTCAAGGAATATGTCGTCAAATACCCAAAAAAAAAATTTGCAAGTCGTTACTCGTTTTTCTTATCCCACGGGAATTTTGCAAAAATCTTGAAATCAGTTTTCAGACATCATAATTACCTACTAGTATGCCAAATTTAAAGATCCTTAGTAACGGAGACAAGAAGATTTTAAATTAATAATATAAATCCCTTTTTTCTTACTATCCCACGGGAATTTTGAAGTCTTGAAATTAATTTTCAGCTTATGATTCCCTACTTGTGTACTAATCCCTTTTCCTATCCCGTTAGAATTTTGAAAAATCCCTCCTTAGTGCACCTCTATGATACCTACTAAATTACTGAAGAAATATTTATATACGTTGCGACTCTAGCTAGGCAGCTGTGCCTTTTGATATGTTTATCGCTATCTCGCGGAAGCTATACAATTTTCCGGGATAAAAAGTAGCCTATAACCTGGCCGGTGATTTTCTCAATAGATTAGTAAAGTTTGCATCAAAATCCGTTCAGTCGTTTTCACGTGATGCGCTCCCAAATATACAGACAAACATACAAAAATTCTAAAAACTGTTGGAATGTGTTCTATTATCGATTCTGAGTATCTCCAGACAATTTTTTTTTAATACGAGTATCTTTCATGTACAGACTTTCGACCCTCTTCAGCTTTATTAAATACTAGCTTTTGCCCGCGACTTCGTCTGCGTAGAATTAGTATTTTGGGTAACTTATTCTTAGTGGTAGGCAAACATTTAATTAGAGCACAAATTAAATATAATTACCCTTAGGGTATTGCATCTTCATAGTAAATTTCACTCCCCTATTCACATCTTTGACAATTTCTGCAAAAACTATTCTATTCCCTTCCCCGGGACCATAACAATATCCATCCCAAATTTCGTTTAAGTTGTTTCTTCAGCTTCAGCGCGAAGAAGGCAAAAGAAAGACGCACTTTTACATAAGGGGAGGCCTTTGCCCAGGAGTGGGACACTCAATTAGGCTAATATAAAAAAAAACATGCATCAAGTAGGTTAGTACCTATACCTGGTTATTTTTAAGATTTGTTAGTTTTCTAAGTGACTTTAACGCCATTTCATGCCCTAAAGATATGAAAAAAAAGGTTCCTTCGATAGCTGCTACTACCTACCATATTAATTGTCAACCCAATTTTGCCCCCATCCACAGGTCTTCTTTAAACCGCTGAAACACATATTATTTATTTTTGTGTCTAATAAAAAGTCTAAAAATAAAGTTCCTCCGTTTCTCAAGGTCAATTTAATCCCGTACCAAATTTCATAAAATCGGTTCAGTTGTTTAGGCATGAAAGCGTAACAGACAAACAGAAAAACGAATTTACTTTCGCATTTATAATATTAGTAGAGATAGGAATTATTGTAAAACATTTTTTGGTAAAAACCGGCTAATTGCGAGTCGGACTCGCGCACCGAGGGTTCCGTATAAATTCGGCAAGTGAATATGATATCCAGTGTTAGCAGAGCCCTGCTCCTAAGCAAAATGTAGGCAGTGTGAGGTCATTTTATATTGGAACCTATGACCCACCATCATACAAAATTTCAAATTTCTAAGACAACTGGAAGTACCTTCTTCTTCTTTAGCCTTTCTCAACCTCTAAGGTGTAGGCCTCCTTCAGTTTATGCCATCTGTTTCGATCTTGAGCAGTCTCCAACCACTTTGTTCCCGCCAGTCTTTTGATATCGTCGTACCAACGCATCTGCGGTCTTCCTCTCGGGCGTTTCTCGCCCCATGGTCTCCATTCCATGGGCTGGTCATGTCGCCCGCAAGCATGGCTCGTGGTGCAGGGCAGTGGTGGAATGGAATGGAATGGAAGTACCTACCTACCCAATATTTTTTGAGAACACGGCGATTTGTATGGAAACACCCTTTCTAATGACTGTACCTTGTGATTGTATCTTAAGGGTTAATCTTTTCACAACTCCAAGGGACCGCAAATCTACTGTATCGGTAATTTTTTTTAATTTCAACTTTATACCTACCTATACGCGTTCCCGAGTAAAAGGAACTTGACAGACAGAAGGACGGATGGACAGACGGACAACTAAGTGATTCTAGGTTCCTTTTTTCCTTTAAGGAACCTTAAAAATAGATACTTCCTAGGTACGAATAATTTCATTCATGTAGCGTAGCGACATCTATTAACGAATAGTGGAACTATTTAACCCATAGTAAACTTTATTATTATTCTGTTGCTTAGTATTATTATAACATATTACATGTACTACATTTTTGAACTCAGGACTTCTTCCTCTTTCATTTGGTATCCCAATGAATAATGTATCAAAAAAAATTTTTGGTGGACCCCCCCTTTTTCTTTTATATCTCGACTTCTAGGTGGAATTTCGAAAAAAACGCGACATGGCAGTTTAAGTTAGATCTCCAGCAATACAATAAAAAAAACCGCATTCAGTTTGGTGCAGTAGTTTTTGCGTAGCGCGGTAACAAACATACAGACAGACGGAAAGACAAAAATTCTAAAAATTGTATTTTTGGCTTCTATGGCGCATATAGATGCCCCTTAGTTTATTTTTTCTTTAAAATCTCCTATGTACAGACATCGACCTGTTCCAATTTTATTATATGTATAGATATTACATGTACTACATTTTTGAACTCAGGACTTCTTCCTCTTTCATTTGGTATCCCAATGAATAATGTATCAAAAAAAATTTTTGGTGGACCCCCCCTTTTTCTTTTATATCTCGACTTCTAGGTGGAATTTCGAAAAAAACGCGACATGGCAGTTTAAGTTAGATCTCCAGCAATACAATAAAAAAAACCGCATTCAGTTTGGTGCAGTAGTTTTTGCGTAGCGCGGTAACAAACATACAGACAGACAGACAGACAGACAAAAATTCTAAAAATTGTATTTTTGGCTTCTATGGCGCTTATAGATGCCCCTTAGTTTATTTTTTCTTTAAAATCTCCTATGTACAGACATCGACCTGTTACAATTTTATTATATGTATAGATATGTACAGGGTGTATCAGATACCCCCTAACAATAATCAACTGGGGTATATAACCATAGCTACAGAAGCTAAAAAAAATATAAAAAAAAAATTGGAGTAAAATTTTGTTTATATTTTCTATGGGAATGGTAATATTAACTGTAATCATTCCTATAGAAAACATAAAAAAATTAACTCCAATTTTTTTAAAAAAATTTTTTAGCTTCTATAGCTATGGTTATATACCCCAGTTGATTATTGTTAGGGGCTATCTGATACACCCTGTATAGATATATGTACATATATGGTATTTTTATGGCAGACTCCAACCCCTTCTTCGCTGACATTTTCTTGTTCATTGCTGTTGTTCTCCTGAATTAAAAAAATATTTTTCTTTTCACAAACAGTTATTTATTAGTTATTAATATTTATGTATGTTAAAGTTGACAGTTTATTAGTTTAGATAGGTAAGTATATATTTACAAGCTTTCATTTAACTTTTGAATGTTGTAAATATGTATGTATGTAATGTAAGTAAAGTACCTACCTACTACCTACCTATGTATGTGTGGGTGGAATCTTGCGACTCAATTTTGAAGCAGGTATCTATGTACAAGTACAACCGATTGAGCTTAAATTTTGCATGCTTGAGTAAGTCGAATGCCAATGCAATAATCTGGTAGTGGAGTTCTGGCTACCCGCCCAGGATCGTCTTCGCAGGAGGGAACTTGGCAATCTGGCAATACAGTAGTGTCGTCCCGTTTTTTTATACATACTTATAGATTAGAAAGGGACGATACTACAGTATTGCCACTTTTTAATTTCTTTTTTGTCAGACTGCACCTACCTTGAAATTTGGTACTCATATGTAGATGACAATGCAAGTACAATCAGCAAAAAAGCTTGTAATAAAAATGTTTTTTTTTGACAGAAACATTTTAGACTTATTTTCACTAAACGCGGTCTATATTCCGTAGAAAATATGTCTAACTAAACCATAGACGATGTAAAATCAGCACGCGCATATAACGTGTACTTACTTATTTTTTCAGATCTCAATAGCGTACGCAAATACGAGACGCTTTAGTGCAGTGATACAAGATATTAGAGAACTGATACAAGACTGATTTTGAAAGATATTATGAAGAATATTGTTAAGTAAATTCCCGTAAAATGCTAGTTTTGAAAGAATATATCAGATAAGCAGCCATGCTGTCGTATATGGTGCCGGTGGAAGAGAAGCCCCCGCCGGCGCCTGGCAAGGGCCGCCTGGCGCTTGAGTTCGCGCCGGCCAGCCCCGAATCGGCGGCGCGGCGGGCGCTGAAGGCTGCCATCTCGAAGGATTCCTCAACCAGCTCCTTCGCCAGCGACCTGACCGTGTCCTCCTCGACGCCCACCGGCGCGCACGAGAAGCCCAAACACAAGCTCCTTTCCAACGGCACTAAACACACCTCGTTAAAACGGTGAGTACATTATTGAATATCTACTGCGATAGTTTGTTTTCTACCGTCAACAGCTTCGGAAACCTGGAATTTGTTAATTTTATTACACACATTGTTACAACACATATGGTTAACGTGCTCTGCGTCGTCGTTAGATCCGTGTGAGCGAGTAATAACCCGCATTATATACCTATGTGAGGAACGTCACTCATGTGCGTTTTCCGTAGCCATTGTGCACGTTATGCATGAAGGGACAAGCACCCTGACTGCCCGATGGAGGCTGCCCATGCTGTGGCATCCCAAACTTATGATGCATTTATTTATTAATATACATGGAATTCCGATCGTATCTGTTACATATATATGGAAGTATGAATTTAATCGAATAAATAAATATGTATATACCTATGTAATATGTACACAGGTGTATTGTGCTCGACAGATGCCATTAAAATAGGTATAGTTTACTTCATAATATAAATAAATGGCCACGTGAACTCGTCAGCTTTCTTCATCGCCTGGAAATCACACGCACAGTAAGTACGGCAATACATACGTGATTGAGTCGTTCACACTTTTGACCGCGTGCTTTATCTAAATAGCTGAGTTCCTTAATAAAACAAACAAAGTACCCACCACCTGCTTCAAGCTAAAATAACCAGCTGGTGGTAACTTTAAAATTTTATTGTTATTATCGTTGGAGTTCCCTCGGTCCAATTAATTTGATTAAGGATCGCTTATTTACGAGTAGGTTAACCAACTAACTAGTTAATTTTAACTGGAGCAACCATTTTAAAATAACAACAATGTTTTCTCATATAGAGTAACGTTTTATTTATGAAAATGTGTATATGTTATGTATCAGTATATCAGTAACTTAATGGCCAGGTTTTCCCACATACTCCTTATTGTCCCAAGCATCAGGAAGTCTTGTGGGAATTTTAGGGATCCAGGAAGTGTATATTTCCAACTTGCAGTCGGGCCTGAAAAATAAAACCATTTAGGTTCAAATAATGTTCTTTCGTAGGTATCTAAAGCCTCCAATATATTTAGATGTCCATTCGAATTTCTACAAAATGGTCAATTAACATTTTCATATTAAATGGAAATTCGAAAACACTGTGATTGTCCGAGTTTAGCGTCAGACCCGTTACCGCCTTCACCGACTTACATAACACGCCTCCCTTATCACTCTAAAATAGAGCCTTTTTTATGGTGTGGAAAAAGAATCTAACGCTTGTAAGACCTACTTAGTTTGCTAGTGTTTGCTTTATGCATTGATTTTGCTACTCCAATTAATTTACTAGCTGCTTACCGCGACTTTGTCCGCGCAGAATTATTTCTATTCCAACCAAAGCGTCTAGACCTTTTCCCGACACATCAGTCTGGTTTAGTCTAGTCATTATTGTTATATTTCAACCAATTTACACAAAACCTTGACAAATTATATTCGCAAACCTTCCTCGTGAATCACTATCTACTTATTCGAAACCTTACGCATGGAAATCCGTTCAGTAGTTTTTGAGTTTTCCGCAAACAGACAGACAGACGCGACGGAGGACTTCGTTTTATAATTATGGAGTGATTAGGTCTAATTAAATTTAATTATATCTATCATATATATATTAAGCACGTCTTCAAACTGTCGGACGGACGACACTGAAAACGAAAACTGATTCGTGTTCCTATACTTATTTAGAACTTAAAAATGTCATCGGTTCTATTCGCAAACATGCGATGAAAGATGAAATACTTTATTTCCCTTAGCACAGGCCAAAAGTAGGACATGCACATAGTTACCTCAAACATGTTGAATGGTAACGCGCCAGGAAGGCCCTTTGAAAAGAATTCTTTACGAAGAAATTGAAAGCTCTCTTCACTACCTAGCTATTAGGATTAGGACGCGATTAACAATGCTGACACCAAAAAATAAGAGATTGCAAGAGTTTGACCGTGGTCCGGGCGAGCAGGCCTGTTTGTTGCTGATCATTTTGGGTTTGCGAAAGAGATTGATGCTTTAGCCTCCAGTAAATACTGTTGTGTCTACGGCGTTAGCCCTGCATACTTACGATGCTGATCATTTTGGGTTTGCGAAAGAGATTGATGCTTTAGCCTCCAGTAAATACTGTTGTGTCTACGGCGTTAGCCCTGCATACTTACGATGCTGATCATTTTGGGTTTGCGAAAGAGATTGATGCTTTAGCCTCCAGTAAATACTGTTGTGTCTACGGCGTTAGCCCTGCATACTTACGATGCTGATCATTTTGGGTTTGCGAAAGAGATTGATGCTTTAGCCTCCAGTAAATACTGTTGTGTCTACGGCGTTAGCCCTGCATACTTACGATGCTGATCATTTTGGGTTTGCGAAAGAGATTGATGCTTTAGCCTCCAGTAAATACTGTTGTGTCTACGGCGTTAGCCCTGCATACTTACGATGCTGATCATTTTGGGTTTGCGAAAGAGATTGATGCTTTAGCCTCCAGTAAATACTGTTGTGTCTACGGCGTTAGCCCTGCATACTTACGAGAGATCCTTCGGCATATCATGGATGGGTAATATTAATGATATGGAAAAGCAACTAAATAATTATCACGAACTTGGAGGCGAGCCAACCAATGCTACCCGTAGTGGTGACCGGCACCGGCTTCAGCGTCTTGGTGGTCTCCGGTTTTGCGAGCATTTGCGGCAGAGCTGAGGCCACCTCAGCTTTTACAGCCTCGGCTTCTTCTAACGCCTGCCTGAAAAGTTTTGATATATTATTTATTATTTTAACGGTTTGAGCTTAAAGGGAATAGGACTATTTAAGTCCTTTGAATAAATTAAGGTGGTAGCTACCTGCCTACTAATTACCCGAATGTCCTCATTCCCTTTACGAAATAAGTCAGTAAATATGGTTAACAAACACAATTCACAAAAAAAAATTACATATAGTATGCACAAAGGCGAACTTATCCCTATAACTCCTATAAAGGATCTCTACCAGTTAATCTTTGAGTAGATGAGAGTAGCATTAAACTAGGGCCCGACAAAGAGCGAGTTGAAAATTAATATTTTAATAAGGACATAGGTACGCATCAGTTTTAGCAAATCATTATTTGTGCTTTTGGTCGTGCCTAACTTCTAGTCATATTTAATTTTTGTGGTGGCCAAAATGTTACCATGGTTATGATAACAACAACCATTTAAAATATAAGTAGGTTTTCACACCACCTGCTCGACAATGGCTAATTATATATCATGTAAACCTAACTCAAAGTAACTCATTATAGCCCTTGGCTTCAGCCGGGCAGTAATATTGTACTGAATTTCATTATAACCCGCCGGTTAGTAATATGAATCTCACTTCTCATAGTTCTTATTTTCATACTCTTAAAGTGTAATTTCGTAAACATCGCACGGCTCCGAAAATCGAGATGGCCATGCCACGGCAAGCGGCGGCGTTCGATTTTCGAACGAATGAAACAAATTTCAAATAAAACAAAAGCCGCGAGTGTTTGCTGAACGCTGTAATATAGTCACGCGTTAGAACTGCAAATATTCCAAATAAAAATATTACAACTGGACCAATGTCTCAAATATATATTTGTACTTTTAATTTTGTTTTACTTAATTTTGTTTAAATGAAATTCTTTTACTAGTTGCCTTGGTTTTTATAGTCTCGCAAAAGGTGAGAAAAGTAGAGTATACTCCTCGGAGACAAAACTGTTTATGTCTTGGGTGCGCTTAAATTCTTCGCTCCTCTCAGGACTCAATCTTAATTCCCTCGCTACGCTCAGGAATTAACTCAAAACACCCTCGCTGCGCTCGGGAGTTATATCTTGAGTCCTTCGCTGCGCTCAGGATTCAATATCGCGCCCGTGACATAATACAGTGCTTTATCCCCTCGGTGTACAATCTACTATTAATAATATCAAAGGTTTTATATTGCTTTTGAGTTCATGCGTCAGACAAGAGGTATTGACATTGAATCAACAGCAAACAGCAACATATAGTTCAGTTTATGATACTAAATTTAATATCCGTACTGAATGGTCCCACTCTGATGTTGTAGGAGGGGGCTCCTATAGCGCAACGCAGGCCGCAGACGAATAAATACCTAGCTGCACCTGACCCGTACCTATCTACTCAAATGAACATCTATAAAGCTAATCTTATTCCAGCTTATACAAGGAAGGAAGACTTATGCATATGGTTCTAATTGGGTTTGCGAAGACATCGCGAGTTCGCATTATAATCGCTTGTGTGCGTATCAAGAGTTGACGAAGCAAACATTTACTGACATTTAGTTGGATTATGGCCAGAAGTTTGATCTAGCGTTGCGTCGGTTTTAGCATTCTTAAGTTGCCGTTAATATTTATGTTTCACGTTTACTGAAGACGGTGTTTGGAAGTATACGATAATTAGTAATTACGCTTCCACGGAACTGTCAGCTTCGCTTTTGGGCAATTCTGTCGGCGCGCCCCAAATTTCGTGCCCCACGCTCGAGACCCTCAATGCCCTACTTTAGATACGCCGTTGATAATTTCAACATTGTGCATTGTGAGGGGAGGATGTCATTGAGATGGGCAAGAATTATATTTTTGACTACACTCTCAATTTCCTAAAACGACCTCTAGTTACATAGGTAGATTTAAATTGCAAAAACCAAAAACTACTAAATAGGTAACTTTAGTAAATCCAGTAGTTGGAAAACAGGTTACCTACGTGAAGATACTTACTCTCAAAAGCAATGTGAAATTTATATTATAGGACGTAATAAATTAATGTAGACACTCTTACTTCCTCTCATCCAAAAGCCAGCTCCAGCGCTCGAACCAGAGCTTGCGGCAAATCTCTACCTTCTTCCACTGCGCACGGCTCTGGAACGCCTCTGTGTTAGGGTCATACTTGGGCACATTAGGGGCGTTCTTTGCCATTATACTTTTTTAGTAAGTCAGTCCTGTAAACAAATTGGACCACCTATCTATGATAAAGAAACTTCCATCAATCACACAAAAAAGCGGCATGTGTGTACACTTAAACTTTGTAAGTCGTAATTGTGATATTGAAGTACTTCCTACCTACAATTATAAATTGGTTAGAACCTTTTAGAACAATCGTATTATTGCAGACTATCAGTGGCCAAAGGGGACAAGTATAACTAGGAATGTTAAGTAGCTTTCCAACGGCTGCCACTACCATTGACAAACTATAATAAGTGTTAAAATTTACGTGACCGCCTTAAAAGGCTGTGCGAACTCTATTAACTTATTAGAAAGTCAATTTGGTTAAAATCGGTCAATTGTACTTTTACAAATAGAAACAGTAACACGCACCAACGATTATACGATAGTACAATTAATTTTTTAAAATGACGGCATAAATCTTATCTATTATTACAATGAGGCAAATTGGTGTGGATGCTGGGTCAGCTGGGTTTGCAATTTGCAAGCGTAGCTAGTAGAAAATGATTGTTTATTGTTCTTCGCGGATAGTTGTCATGGCGTTTAAGTAGGGGTAGGAGGCGCGAGTTTTTCAAAAAGGGTGATAAAACTCTTTTGAAGAACTACCGACCCATCTCACTTTTAAGCCACGTTTATAAGCTGTTTTCGAGAGTCATCACGAACCGTCTTGCGCGAAGGCTCGACGAGTTCCAGCCCCCCGAACAGGCCGGGTTTCGATCGGGATACGGCACCATAGACCACATGCATACAGTGCGGCAGATTATACAGAAGACCGAAGAGTATAATCAGCCCCTGTGCCTTGCGTTTGTGGACTATGAAAAGGCCTTTGACTCGATCGAGATCTGGTCTGTTCTGGAATCTTTGCAGCGATGCCAAGTCGATTGGCGATACATCCAAGTGTTGAGAGGTCTCTACAACGCCGCTACTATGGCCGTTAAAGTCCAGAACCGGCAGTCTGAACCTATTCCCTTGCATCGTGGTGTGAGACAAGGGGACGTTATATCCCCCAAATTGTTCACAAATGCATTGGAGGATGTGTTCAAGACGCTGGACTGGAAGGGGCGCGGCATTAACATAAATGGCGAGTACCTCTCACACTTACGATTTGCAGATGATGTCGTCATCGTGGCGGAAACGCTGCAAGATTTGCAACATATGTTGAATGGCCTAGCTGATTCTTCCCAACGCGTTGGTCTTCGGATGAACCTGGATAAAACCAAGGTTATGTTCAATGAACATGTAAGTCCGGAACCAATTGCAGTTCAAGGCAATATCCTCGAGGTGGTTAAGGAGTATGTTTACCTCGGGCAAACTATGCAATTAGGTAGAAACAACTTCGAGAAAGAGGCCAACAGAAGAATACAGCTGGGATGGGCAGCGTATGGGAAACTGCGTCAAGTCTTCACATCGCCAATTCCACAGAGTTTAAAGACGAAAGTCTTTAACCAGTGCGTCCTACCCGTCATGACATACGGTGCCGAAACATGGACACTCACTGTAGGGCTGGTCCACAAATTTAAAGTTGCTCAGCGTGCTATGGAAAGGGCTATGCTCGGAGTTTCTCTAAAAGATCGAATTCGTAACTAGGGAATGAAAACCGGTTAACCGAAAAACCGGTTAACCGCTACTATTTTAGCTCGGTTAAAAACCGGTTTTGACCCACAAAAACCGGTTAAAAACCGAAACATTATATTTTATTGAACTACTTTAATTACTCAATATTTTTCCACGATTGTCACGCAATCTATCTATCTAGATAGCTTACCTTTAAATAATTACCTTTAAACGAGTAATTCTTGCATGAAACTCGCACACAGCTCCAACGATTTTCATGAAATTTGGTATGCAGTGGTTTTCGGGGGCGATAAATCGATCTAGCTAGGTTTCATAGCTCGGTCATCCAAATACTTATATTAAAGAATTGAAACGGAGTGATACTCGTTGAGCTGTTGGAGAAAGTTAAGAGATTTTATGGACAGCTATACACGACAACCCGAACACCCGTTGAAAATCTAGCTAATGACCCGAGGGCTAGATTGCCGAAGACATCCCGGAAGTCAGCCTGTACAAGATTAGTATGGCCCTCAAACAACTTTAAGAACGGCAAAGCCCGAGGTGACGCTGTTTATTTCCGTCCTCCACCAAGGGAGAACGCCGAAAACATGGAACAGAAGTGTGGTGATGCACAAATCGTCTCGCACGCAGGTTTGACGACTTGCAGCCTCCCGAAAAGGCATTGCGTTCCGCATCTGCGTTGCGGCAGATTATACAGAAGACGGAAGAGTAATAACCGCCCCCTTTGCCTTGCATTTGTAGACTACGAGAAAGCCTTCGATTAGGTCGAAACTTGGGCTGCGCTGCAGGCTCTCTAGCCGTGCCAAGTTGACTACCGGTATATCAAAGTGTTGAAGTGTCTGTACGAAAACGCCACTATGTCCGTCCGACTACAGGACCAGAGCACAAAGCCTATTCCTCTGCAGCAGGGAGTCGGACAAGGAGATGTGATCACTCCGAAACTGTTCTCCGCTGCATTGGATTGGAGGATCCTTTAAAAGTTCTGGACTGGAAAGGATGAGGCATCAACATTAATGGCGAGTACTTCACCCACCTCAGGTTTGCCGATGACATAGTCATAATGGCGGAATCATTGCAGGATTTGGCGGAAATGCTGAACAGTTTAATGATGCTTCGCGACAAGTGGAGCTTGGGATGAACTTGGACAAGACAAAAGTCATGTTCAACGATCACGTCATTCCGGAGCCCTTGTTCGTTGGAAATTCGGCCTTTGGAGTTGTTGTTACGAGTACCCCAAGGCCCGGGGGGCCCGGGGGTAATGTGGGGCTCTCTCCTAGGAGTATATCTACCTAGGACAAATCATCCAGCTTGATAGAAACAACTTCAAGAAAGAAACCGATTGGAGGATTTGATTGGGCTGGGCAGCATTTGGGAAGCTTCGTCATATCTTGACGTCATCCCTGCCACAAGGCCTTAAAACTAAGGTGTTCAGGCAGTGCGTTCTACCAGTAATGACTTACGCGGCAGAGACGTGGACACTCACAGGAGGACTAGTCCATAAGTTCAGAGTCGCCCAGCGTGCTATGGAGAGGGCTATGCTCGGTATCTCGTTGAGAGATAGGGTCCGTAACGAGCATATCAGACAAAAGACGAAAGTCGTCGACATAGCCCGAAGGATTATTACCTTGAAATGGCAATGGGCTGGTCACGTTTGCCGTAGAACTGACAACCGTTGGAGCAAACGTTTCCTAGAGTGGAGACCACGTTTGGGAAAGCGTAGTGTAGGACTCCCTGCGTCGCGTTGGACGGATGACCTTAGTAGGACAACTGGCAGTGGCTGGATGAGGGAAGCCCAGGATCGCGAAAGTTGGCGCAGTATGATATGAAGGAAGCCTACGTCCAGCAGTGGACGGACAATGACTGTAGATAGATAGATAGACTTCACCCACCTTTGATTCGCCGACGACATTGTAGTCATGGCTGAGACTGAGACCATGGAGGACCTCAGTGCTGTGCTCGCTGATCTCAGCAGAGTTTCCGACCAAGTTGATCTGAAAATGAACATGGACAAGACGAAAGTCATGTCTAATGTCCATGTTGTGCCATCTCCCGTAATAGCCGGAAGCTCTGCGCTCGAAGTTGTTTACGACTATGTATAGTACCTGGGACAAACGGTTCAGTTAGGTAGGTCCAACTTCGAGAAAGAGATCACTCGTCGAATCCGACTCGGCTGGGCAGCGTTCGGGAAGCAGTTTGGAGTGTCTTTTCATCCAAATTACTACAGTGTTTGAAGTCAAAAGTCTTTGACCAGTGTGTGTTAACGATGCGCCTCATGACTCATGAATGAGGAAGCTCTAAGTCACTCAGACAGAAGGCTATGGAGAGGGCTATGCTCGGGGTTTCTCTGCGGGTTAGAAACAGAAACGATGATATCCGAAAGAGAACTAAGGTTACCAATTACAACTGCCACTTGACGTCAGCAAAATTTTTGTAAGTATTATTAAATCTCAAAAACCATACTGTAAACAGATTCCGTATGTTCCGTTAAGAACAGTAACGGTTATGCATTGTTAAAAAATGACTTACAACGTGATAAAATAAAATAATTCAAAAACCGGTTAAAAACCGGTTAACCGGTTTTGAACCAAATATTTCGGTTAAAAACCGGTTTTCCATTTCGGGCGGTTTTTACAAACCCCGTAACGAAGTGATCCGACAGAGAACCAAAGTTATCGACATAGCCCATCGCATTAGCACGCTGAAGTGGCAATGGGCCGGTCATCTAACCCGAAGAACCGATAACCGTTGGGGTAGACGAGTTCTTGAGTGGAGACCACGGATCGGCAAACGTAGCGTAGGACGTCCTCAAACTCGGTGGAGCGAAGATCTTCGCAAGGCGGCTGGCAAGAGCTGGATGAGAGTGGCCGAGGATCGTGCTCAGTGGCGTGCCATGGGAGAGGCCTATGTCCAGCAGTGGACGAATATAGGCTGATGATGATGAGGAGGCGCTGAATAGGTAACAGATAGGATGTAGATAATTGGTAGAATTAATCCTTGCCTGCTTAATTACATTACATCATATTGATAACAAATACAATACAATACAAATAAAATGCTCTTTATTAAACACCACAAATCAGTACAAAACAATACAGAAACAAAGAACAAGGTAGACAATAGGCGGTCTTATCGCTTAATAGCGATCGCTACCAGACAAGATGGGAAAATACTCATTCGGAAGCCAGCTATTAAATCTGGCTACGAGATGGGAAAATCTTTCACATTTGGTAGCTAGCTACAAGATGGGAAAATACGCTTCTCATCTGGAAGCCAGCTACCAAATCTGGCTACGGGAAGGGACTAAAATGGATATATATCTCACGCAAGTTTCGCACCTTTATGAACTTCAAAAATTTTGAATTTGTCCAGTCCAGTGCCTACAACAGCCCAGTATGTGGGTACTTACGAGGTACTTACAGATACGAGAATTACACCACCAGGAAGACCAAATTTCGTGGGTTTTAATGTGGATTTTAAAAACGATCTCTGTAAATCTTCGTCTTATTTGTATCTAGGTCTATCAGGTCGTCATTACGACGACGATTTCGCCAATGTCAAAGTAGCTAATAAAAATATATTCAAATATCTTATGACAAAATGTCGGCGTAAGTCACATTGAAAGATTGAATGAAAGGTACACAAAAGTTATCAATTTTTTTTATTACTACATACATCTAACATGTCACAATCACAAATTATAGAGTATAGTATGGACTAAGTATACTTATTCGCGATTTTCAAGATTTTACTTTTTGTTTAGCTTTTGCTTGTTTTTTTGCTATAATAGAATCTGGCAAACGAAAGCGTGACCTGGAATTTTCTTCAACGTTTTGATATGGCAACATTATTACTCTGTCAAAGGCAAGTCTTCGGTTAGAGTTGTCAGTATTTTGTGAACTCAATTATTTTTCATTTCTAATTGCCGCAATATGGGTAAATCAATAAAAAGTAATGTGTGAAAGCTGCTACATATTTTAATTCGTAAAATATCAGCATTCAACATAACCTTCATTCTTGTTGTAAAAACGGATAAAATGTTCTGACAGTCCAAGTAAGTCAATATGCGAACAAAACTCATCCGAAATATTTTTTTTTTATAAAATTCATCCCTTGTGGGATAGGTAAAGAAAATATTGTCCATTCAGCCATATTAAAGATTGTAATGGCGGTTCACTGTTTGTGCTGACAGTAGTACTTGATGGTCCCAACGGAAGACCAGCGCTGGCTGTAAGGCCAGCATGATGCTGAGGTGGAGCCATTTCGTGATTATATATGCTGTTACTTCTTTTTTTTCTGTAATTTATATCACGAATAAATGAGTTTTTAATGATTCACGGTTAAGTTCATTCGAAATATTACACGCACGAATAAATGTTTTCTTTCTTTCAATAAATAAAAAAAAATTAAGTCTAAACTATTCAATTAAAGGTCCGACCGCACTAGGCGGAACTGCGCGGCAGCGGAACTGCGCTGCACAGCGCGGCAAAATATTCTTTATATGGAATTGTATGAGATAACATGCACTGCACTACGCGGCAGCGCAACTGCGCGGCAGCGGAACTGCGCGGCAAAGTTGACCAACTCACCAAAATTGCCGCGCCGCGCAGTTCCGCTGCCGCGTAGTGCGGTATAGCAAGCGGCGCGGCACTGCAAGTTATTTATGTAATAAAATTTATAAAAATATATTTATTTATATCCGACTATCCTGATCTGATCCATATTCCTTTTGACTACTTGTTTTGTTAGTTTAGATACTTTAGATTATTATATTTTCGTGTAAATAAAATCATCCATGTCAGGTTCTACCATCTTGCTCGAACGCGCTGAACTACTGACAGGCAAAATTTGCCGCGCCGCTGCAGTTCCGCTGCAGTTCATGTGCGGTATGCCGAATTTTGCCGCGCCGTGCAGCGCAGTTCCGCTGCCGCGCAGTTCCACCTAGTGCGGTCGGACCTTAAGCCGTCAACGTTAAATATTCGCATGTTTTTCTAGTTATTTTGTTATTAAAAATGAGTGATAGTACAAACTCTTTTTCTTATTTTCCTCGCTGTAGTGAGGTGAAAAGTTTTGTGTTATACACGGGTGAAAAGTTATTTTACGCCTCGTGTGTTGAAACACTCGCTACGCTCAGGATTCTATTTTTGAACCACTCGCTTCGCTCGTGGTCAATCATAGAATCCTTTCGCTAGCTCGTGTTTCAAATGAACACTCGCAGGTAAACTTTCCCCCCTTGTATAACAAATAACTATGAATTTGCCGCGTTTTCTCAGGTCCGCTTTCGTTTGCCAGACTATTTTTTTTAAATAAACAACATCAAAATATTTATTTGGGGTTGCGGTAGTGCCCCCGCCAAGACGAAATATTTTCTAGTTGGTAACTAATAAGGAGAAGAGACTTTAAAAAAATAAAGATTATATTTCTGCAGGGTGTCTTTTGGAAGTTCGAAGGGGTCCATGGTCGAGACACTGATCTACGAGAGCCCTCTGCAGGAGGAGCCGGAGAGCAGTCCGCCGCCGAAACCACAGGAGACTTCGTTCCCATACACACCTGTGGAAGACGAGTGAGTACCCATTCCCAAGTATTTAACAGAATTTGCAAAAAATACATCACACTTGTGCCAACGTCACTAATTAACCCCTAGCAGACATGCAACACAGGACGTTTAGCTCTCAGGGCCTTATACTCCGAAATCCGATTTTCGAAGTACGTTTCGTGCCATTACGCTCTCACTAATAGTTATTAATTTGAGAGTGAGAGGGCCGGTGTGATACGAACTGCGAAAATCGGATTTCGGAGTTGCCCCTCTGCTCAGAATTGGAAGCAAGCACTCAGGCCCCTCTTCTCCACTGGGCACTATGGGCACGTGCCCAGGGCCCCGCGATCGAATGGGGCCCCCTAGTTCCTGCCAGATTACCAAATGATAACCGATATTTAGGTCATAGGGGCCCCATGATCCTAATATGCCCAGGGCCTCAAATAGTTTAAAGACGGCCCTGCAAGCACTACAAGTGCCGGCACGTAAGTCTAGCGCTGACCTTGTATGCACAGAAGTATAAAATACGGTATCCGTGGGTGCGCAGATCCCTTCCACGTAACTCGTCATCGTTAGACTTACGTGCCGGCACGTACCTATATCAACGGTGGACCAAGTAAAAAGTCAAGAAGGAGTATTGCGAAGTGCAAAGTGAGGCCACTTTAAACTACGCCTTACCTTGTCTCTGTGTGCATGTGCATGTCTCAAATATTATGCGGGCAACTGTACGCACGTCAAGGCATAGTTTAAATCGGCCTCACTTTGCCGCAGGTACTCAGTTGACTTTTTATTTAGTCTGAAGGAGGTTGTAAGTAGGTATACCCACACATTGTTTTTACAAGGATTATTTTGCAGCTATAAGTGATTAAAAAAAGGATTTTTTTAGCAGTTAAAGCAATTATAGTTAGTACCTAACTTTACTTCATCGCATCGATCGATGGGGCCATATTATTCTAAAAATTGAATTGAATGTAGAAACAATAAGTACCTATTTACCTATTAAGTTTTCAGTTCGAACAATGTCATGTTAGCAAAGAAAGCGGAAAAAAAATCATGTTATCACGATTAACGCGATAAATAACGCTTCGTCGCTATTGTAAGGTGTACTCCGTGCGCTTCTAACGTTACGTCACTAGGCAAGCGAGTGAACGAACGAACGAATAGCGCTGTTCGCCTCCGCTCCATTCCATTCGCAACGAGCTCGCAACTTCCGAGATCGATGTTGTTTGTAGTTGGGTTGGGTTGGTTGAAGTTGGGAACACTGAGTAAAAAGCGTCCACGGGTGAACTAAACCTCGTATAGCGCATATTGCGCTGTTGTTTATGAATTTTGTTGTCAGTAATTATACTCGAGATCAATCGATATAACAAGTGTCTAATGATAATTGCGGTGGTTAGTGTCTTTGTGTGATTTTTGTTAGGTAAGTGGATAATTTAACGTCATTCTATAACATAGCGGAGTTGGGTGTTCACACGCCGACAAGTTTTCGGTATTTCATACTTCCTCTGTCAAAGTTTTCTTGATCGGACACTGATTGCGTATGTTGGCCGGTACATACTATCGTTTTGGATATATTTTGTACAGAGTAGATTTATTTAAACAGATTTTCGGCCTAATGTATGTAGAATTCGGTCATCATGACGTCACAAGGACTGATTTATAAACATTAATGACTTCGTTCCTCCGCCATCGGGAGCACAAGGTCGCTGCTAGGCATGTTGATACAGTAAACATGAATTGGCAGACGTTTCGAATCATAAGCTCTATTTATAATGTCACTATCACTGATCGGCTTCCTTAATTGAGGTTCCGCCCTGTGGTGCTGTGCTGTGCGCGTAACCTTGCACCGAGCGCGGCGTCGCGGCTACAACGAATAACATACCTATTTATGGTTGTCAAAATGCTTTTAGCGGAAAAACACTTGACAGTCTACAACTTTACCACCAACTTGAGGAAATGTACCTATTTTACTTGCATTTAGTTGATATCCTGACTCCTCACTTCGGCTGCCACTAACTTTTTATTTCCTTGGCCAATGGATAGATGTTTCATGTATTTGGAGTGCAAGTGGGAATACCAACCAAAATCATCAAAATGCAAACTCGAAAATGTCAATTGATAGGGATTCTGTAATTTTTGTAAATTTTTAATATGTTAAGGCTGGATTCGATCAAAGTTTTTATTCCAGGAATAACATTTAGGGCCTGTTTCACCACTCAGTTAAGTTCTGGTTAATCTTAAGTGTTGGTTATCTATGCTGTCGTCTCTGTCTGTTTCATAGTAAGAAATAGAGAGGGAATGATAGATAACTGACCGACACTTGTGATAACTGGAACTTAACTGAGAGTGGTGAGACAGGCCCTTACTCTCAGATACTAATGTCAAAACACCATACTATTCTGACATTAGTACCTGAGAGTAAGTGTTATTCCTGGAATAAAAACTGGTCGAAACCAGCCTAAGAGTTATGTGTACTCTTAAGGTTATTTTGATGCTGCACTTATTATACAGTGATTGAAGTTTTAAATGGTGATAGTAAATAGTAATAGTGAGTCTACTGCAGCGAGTTGCAAATGATCCTGCCAATTAACAGTGTACTGCTTCCGAAGTAATATATAATATATATCTATGACTTGAAACAGGCATTTATGTAGTACTGGTTCATCACATGAAGAATGAACTATATGTGAAGCCCATCATTGCCATTACTCAGTTGACTTATTTGCCTGACCTTGAGATCCCAACTAAACTAACTGTTCAACTAATGATTACTTCATTTTACCATAAATAGATATTGAATTGAATCATGACTTACAATAGAAAGAATGATGTCAGGTTTTGAGATTGTTCATCCAGACTGACGCAGTGTGCTAATAGGTCAGATGTGGGTGGAGGTTCAATTTGGTTGGATTTTGCTTCGCTGCGACACAGTATCAACTGCACACCTTATTAGATTTGTTTTGCACAATTTTCCTCTGTTAGAGTTTAGTAGCAAAAAGCTTAACACCTTTTTTGGCATAATTATTCATTAGTCTTTTCAATTAATTGCTGAACAATAAAGTTTTCAAGATCAACCTAATCTCATCTAATGGGTTGTACAGTCAAATAGAAGGTCATGTATACATTTTTGCACCTTAATACATTGTAATAAAATGTATAAATGGATTTGAATGACATCAGGACATTTTGGTAATAATTAAACTGCGCAAATCTCATTTTGCATTGAAAATTATTGCAATAATTACTAGTCCAGAAAGGCTTTGCGAGTAACATATTGTACCTATTTGTTGGGGACCTGATGATTATATTATGTAATGTGTCATTGGTTGCTTCCGTTAATCATTTAAAGGTGCGTACGCATTTGAGCGGTTCAGCCTGAGGCATGCTCGCCCCGAGCGGCAAGCTGCTCGCGAGCAAAATATTTGCACATTTTATACTCGGGTGAGGCATCGCACGAAATGGCGTCAGACGTGATAACAGCTGTTGCTGCGTTTATTGTTATTAATCAAATCAAATAATTAATAAAAAGAAGAAAAAAAGTCCTTGATGGTAAATGAAACGTTATATGAAAATCGTGATTCATGTGGTGCATAGGTGCATTTACTTCACCAAATTACATTTGAAAATCAGGCTTCGACAAGTTCGCGCGCGCCGATCACGAGCACGCTCGGATATACGTCTAAATTACTCGAGGCACGCACGAGGCGCCTTTGAGCACTGACAAAATACCGATTCTGGCCGGCTCGCCGCGAACTGCTCGCTCGCTGCTCGCGCACGGCGCGTACGGATTTGAGCAAACAGGCGAGCCGTGCGTGCCTCAACCCGAGGTTGCCTCAAATGTGTACGCACCTTTACAATTACATGTTATGAAATGGCCACATAACATCATCTGATCATTAGGAATGCATATTGTATTGTTCACACATACATTCAAAACAAATGCAAGGCCAGGCTTCTATGCAAATAAGATTTGGAAGCAAGTGGGTGCTGGATATAGTGAAGTCATTAATAATGAAGACTCATCATTGCCATCTAGTTTGTTATGTTAATTTAATTATGCAATGCTGCTATGCGATTTTTTTATCTTTTTAACACAGTTTTATTAATTGCTTTGGCTTAATTCTCAATAATCTTTGTTGGTAGGTGTTTTCTTCACATAAATGTATAATTAGTTATTTATGTCACACAAGGGAGCAAAATGATGTACATTTATGGCGAGGGTGGTATATTGAATCCAGAAAGTAGAGGATTCTACAATATAATTCTGAGCATAGCGAGGGATTCTAAAGTAGAATCCTGAGCGGGTTAAGTTGTTTTGCATTACGGGTGTTGTGTAGATACGCAGTATTTACCATTGCTAGTTACGCGGTATTGCACTATCCCCGACGAAAAATATGCAGCGTTATTTCGTTATTGACTTAGCCGACAAAAGAATTCATATGTATATGGATGCCAAGTTCTGAGTAGAAAATTTAAAATTGTAAATATTTACGCACATTAAAATCGGCATTTTTATAATAACATCCAACATCCTTATTTCATAATAAAAAATAATATCATTCGATTATATGAAGAAAATGTTGACAGTGGTTGTAATTCCATCGTACGTTATTCCAGTTCGGAGCGAGCAAAGGTCCGCGTGTCGTTCTACCAGGGCGCGCGTCCGCAGTGCCTGTCGCCGCCGCCCGCGCAGCCAGCGCCGGACTCGCACGCGCTCTACGCCGCGCTGCTCTCGGCCACCACCGCCACCGGCGACATGGCCGAACACGCCGAATACAACAGACAAATCAGGTATATCATACATAAAAGCAAATTTATATCAGACACATGTAGGCTTATTGCCTAACTCGCTCGCAATCGCCATCGTGTTCATTTTGACAGTTCATGTATGGGCTGACAATTGGCATCGTAATCAGCTAGCTGTCACATCCATACAAGAACTGTCAAAATGAACACGATGGCGATTGCGAGCGAGTTAGACAATATAAGCCTACAGACACCTTTTGATCCCCTGCAGGCACACTTAAAAAAAAGTTCCATTTGTCAAACAATATGCTTAATGATAATGACCTAGGATTTTTTATTACCACCACACTAGGCTGAGTCTGTATCTTGGCGTCCAAACTTTACTAATATGAATGCACTTGGGCTATTATATATTCTGTGACTTAGGTGCATAGTGTTTTGTGTTTTGGGAAAATAATAAGTTTCACAATATTCGTTTTGAATAGTTATAAAGTCCCTGTACAAGTGCCGGCACGTAAGTCTAGCGCTGACCTTGTATGCACAGAATTATAAAAAACGGTATCCGTGGGTGCGCAGATCCCCTCCACGTGAAACGTCAGCGCTAGACTTACGTGCCGACACGTATAACATATTTAACAGACATATTTCCTTTGATATCAAACCCCAATAGGGAGTGTCTATATCGCATAAAGACTAACAATACGCACCTACTCCTTTGTTAGACTTTGCTAAATGTACAAAACATTGAATAAGTTAGGTATTTGAAACGACTTGTCCACATACATAAAATCACAGTAGGATGACCGAGCTTTGCACGGTATTTTTTTTAGTAGGTACGTTTTCTTTAAATGAAACCTAGCTAGATCCATTTATGGCCCCCGAAATCCCCTGCATACTAAATTTTATAAAAATCGTTGGAACCGTAACATATAATATCATTGTTGGAACCGTTTCCGAGATTCAGATTATATACATATATATAAGAATTGCTCGTTTAAAGATATTATATGTATAAATAGATACTGGTTATGTGCAAAAATTGAGAACTGTGCTTGGCCAAATATCTTCGTATTTGTAAGTAATTATCCATGATATAAACGCAGCGTATGACGTCCACCAACGAGGTGGACGGATGACCTGGTTAAGTCGCGGGTTCACGGTGGATGCAAGCCGCTTCCAACCGAGGCAACTGGAGGCCTACGACCAACAGTGGACGTCCTTGTCCTGCCTCCAATTACGTGCACTTCTCTCACGCACGTCTCAGGAACGCACCCTGAAATATTTCCAACATTTGTGTTGTAGCACGGAAAGCGGCTGGGACAACCCGTTCCGCCCCGACGGCGACCTGTCCCGCGAGGCCGACGAGATAGTCTCGCTGATCAAGGGCGGCAAGCCCATCACGCCCACGCCCACCGCCGCGCCGCAGCTGCCGGTCTGCGAGGAGGACGAGAAGGAGCACGTCAATAACGTTAGCGTAAGTCGTAATCGCCTACTACCATTTATGAGAGCTGGAGCCGCCGGTTACTGTCCCAGCGGCGCTCCCACACAGCAACTCTCCTCAAATCTCCTTACTCTCCTGCCGAACGAAAGGACATCTTTAAGTTCGATATCCCCTAGCTCGTCCTCCCTCAGTTCATCGCTCCCGAATGCATCTCGCCGCGCTGCCGCGTACATGACACACTCGGTGAGGACGTGTTTGCTTGTCTCCTCCTTCCCACAGTGTGGGCAGGAGGGGTCGTCCTTTATGCCTATAATACTTAAGTGCCTGTTTAGTGTATTGTGGCCGGTGATAATGCCAGTTAGGGTTCTTAAGCTACTCTTACCTAGATTCAGGTGTTACCTAGCTCTTCTACGATTTATACCTTTCAGCATCATCTTCGGTTGTCTGCATCCTTCGGTTGGCTCCATTCTCTGTTAGCTTCCTGCTCCTTCAGTTTGTCGATAACTCCCTTAGTAACATCTCCAGAGATTGGAAGTCCCGGTTCCGGACCTATGAATTCCCTGTCCGCTCCCTCTCTCGCTAGCTCATCCGCTTTCTCATTGCCTAGCTCGCTAGCTCCCTGGTGTCCTGAGACCCAGGCTGCCGTTACCTTCGTGCTCTCTCCAAGTCTATTGAGTACTTTCCTGCACTCACTCACCAGTGAGGAGCTAACTGTTGGTTTATTCAGTGCTTTCAGGGCTGCCTGACTATCGGATTAGATCACCACTGTTCCGATGCCACCGTCGTGCTTCAGATGTTCTTGTATGATTTGCGCGCATTTTGTTATCGCACATTTTTCGGCCTGAAACACACTGGCATATCTCCCAAGCGGTATTGCCTCCCGTACGTTCATCTTGGGTATTATAACCCCCGCTCCCGCGAGTTGCGTCGTTTTCTTTCTTGAGCCATCCGTAAAGCATATTGTTGTTGGATGTTCAAGAGCTACCTTCCAGTTTTCCCTGTTACCAATGTGTATTCTATATTTCTTGTCGAACGTCTTCTGTTTTCTGATGAGATCGTTGTTTTGTACCAACATCCCTAGCTTCAGCGTCGCCTCCTTCTGTATGAGGGCATGTCTCTTGTCCATGAAGTCCCCTCTCCACTCCTTGCATGCCCTCATTCTATGCCATTGCTCCATAGCCCTCTTTTCTATCTCCAGATGTAGCGCCTTCAGACCCAGCATCACCTCCATTGCCTGCGTGGGGGTGGTTCTCATGGCCCCTGTTATCATGAGGCATGCCAGTCTTTGTACTTTGTTCAGTTTCTTCTGGTACTCCTTGATGCGGGCCCTATGCCACCATATCACCGCATCATACAGCAGCCTTGGTAGTTGGTAGTATTACTGCCTTGCAGTGGCGTGGCGTCAAATATATCAGAAGGCAAGCCGAAGGGAACTTAATTAGCCTTTTCCTCTAATTCTGCACAATAAATTGCCCAACTGCCTTAAAATAGGCAAGCCAGTGGGAATCGAGTTCTATGGACGCTACGCCACTGCTGCCTTGTACATCCAGTTTATCATCCATGGTTTAAGTCCCCACTTCCTTCCCACTGCCCTTCTGCATTGACACAGTGACCTTATTGCCTTTGCAGTTTGTTCTTTTATGTGTCTTTTGTATCTGAGGTTTGTGTCTATTGTTACCCCCAGATACTTTATTTTTTTCACCACTTCCAGGTCCTCCCGTTGAATTCTTATTGGCCGAATGTCACCTGTCTTCCTTTTGTTCGTGTACAGCATCAGCTTTGTCTTGGTGGGATTCAGGTCTAGCCCTCTTTCCCTGCACCACTCTATCGTCTGTGATAGTCCCTTTGCCATCATGCCACTGACAATGTTAAGAACCGAACCCTGTACTAGTATCACTCCATCGTCAGAGTATGCCTGCATATATAAACCTCCTTTATTCAGCTTCTTCCGAGATTCTTAATCATGGTGCGACGGGGGCTAAGGCACGACACGTGCGGCGACAGCGAACAACTACCCTTATTTTGATCACAATTGTCACTGTCAACATAACCATAGCTAGTAGAAGCTAAAAAAATAGTTTGAAAAAAAATTGCAGCATAAAAAGTTTTTTTTAGCCTCTATGGATATGGTTATGAAAAAACTGATAAACTGAGAATAATAATATTATTTCCTCAAATGCATTAAAATAAGAGTTCATAATAACATTACACGAGTACTTTGATGCCTGATTAAGTACAGTTACATACATAGCCTTACTACACACATTATAAGCTTTCAATTATGTGTTCAGGATACCGCATGTTACGACCGGCATAGATGAGAGCTCGATTCGCTCATCTATCGCTTTTACATGAAAGTGACGTGATAGTTATTTTATAAATAACAAAACAAACTGAACGACAAATGGTGGTAAATGAAAACTGTGATGTGAACAATTTATGTGACTTGCAGGCTAATGCGTCTCCCTCGCCCTTGATGAAAATATCGAGCCCGGTACAGCAGAGCACACCAAAGGGCATGAACGGCACTAAGAATCGCGGAGCCGAGGCGCGCGCGGGCGGCGGCGCAGGCGCGGTGGAGGTGCAGCGGTCGCCGCCGCCGCAGCCGCAGCAGCCGGAGCACGTCACCATCAAGAAGAAGCCCAAGTGCAAGTGCTGCGTGTTGCAGTAACGCCCTCTCCACCACCTCACCCCACACTACACCGGTAATACGCTAAGCTTTTGTAACTTCATGCCGTCATCCATCCCGATTTTGGTGTTTACTCGGTGCTATGCTATTTCTTTTTTACACCTGTCGATGTTAACCTTGTTCGCTAAGGGTTTCAATATTTTTATTCAAATTAATAGGTTAATTTTTTCATCACTTTCGGTTTTTCCGACTGTCAATTTTTATTTGTGATATTACTATTGCATTACGAGTTAAATGAATTACAATATTTTTTAGTCGAGTGCTGTTAATTTTTAATACCTGTTTTAGATTGCATTTTATGTGTCAAATGTTTCTATCAAAATAAGGTACAAAGAAAAGTATTTATTTAATTTAGCAAGTCTCACTGTAAAAATATAATTTTAATAATGACTGGGGTTTATGGAAGAACTGTTAGAACTAGAGTTCTAACAGTTTGTGTGTAAAACGGCCTGATATCTCTGACAAGACCGGATCGAGCTTGCGGCGAGCGAGAGCAGCGACCTCGCTGTCGACTCCGTCGCACCGGTCTAACGGCCGCCAGCTAAATAGTGTAACCCCGGTATACCCACTTGAACTACTTAAGTCATTCATTTAGATAGTACAATTGGGAAATAACTTTTGTAGTGGGATGCTTACGACAATCCTTGATGAGACATACATTTTTTGGATTAAGCGAATGGAATCTCAGAATTATTACTTTCTTATCATCAGATCGCACGTTACCTCTAATAGATCAAAATAAAATCAGTCAAGCGAGACGTCAAATTATTAAACTATGCGATTAGATATTATTAATAAATTAAATTCACAGGCCGCTCTTTTCGAGTTATAATTTTTAAATAATTTTGTTAAGATGTCAAAATTTGGAACACATAATTTATTTTAGAACTGTTACTTTAGAGTTGAATGTGTTAAATAATATTTAGACATAATTTTAATGTATATTTTTTATATGTTTATTTAAAAAAGTATTATAAAAAGTACAGAAGTTTCCTTAGTGTACCTACCTTACATGCGTGCGACTGCTGTAGTAGGCAGCTTTATAATAGAAGCTTAACGTTAACATTTAGGAGCGGACATGCGGTGAGTTAATCTGCTAGTATAAAGCGGCCACTCGTTCAACAGAGATATTTTGACATATTTATGGTCTGAATGGTAAATGTAAATTTATCAATAAATGTTATTACTGTTGTTACAATATTGATGTACCCCTCTAAAATATTTTACGCTTGCGTCCAGTAGTGTTGTAAACTTAATTGCTTTTTACAATGATGCGACACGAACTAGGTTTCTACCTGTTTAAGATAAACTAAGTTGATTAAATAAGCTAAATCGAACATCTGTGAACCTTATAACAAATTGGGTTCAAAACATTAACATGAATAAACAAACTAGACTCCCAGTCGCTAACAAAACTTCCTTAAGAAATGTCCGAGCGGCGTTGTCTATGCGTTGTGTGTGACAACAGTGTCAACACATCAACTTATACAGATAACATTAACATATTCGTTCAATTTAACACCTTATTTCGTGGCAGTAAGGTTTAATGTCTATTGCATACGATCGCGAGAAGTAATGACACGACGTCACGCCCTGGAAACCTGTCTGTCTCTTTTGTTCTCAAGCGTTTGAGATTACGGTGCGAAAGAGACATATACATTAATATCAAAGCGCGGTTGAAACACGACTGAACCAAAACTGCACAATAGACGCGTCGTGCAGACTTTAATTTCTGACAGTTTTTGAGCGTGATTGGGAGTCTAGTTTGTTTATTCGTGTCAATGGTTTAAAATGAACTATTTCTAGCTGTGACTGCGACGAACATAGGGCTTTTTATGCTGTTCGTAAGTAGAATTAACGTAAGAAAATATTTTACTAGCAATGGTAATTTTTACATCTATATTTCAAGTTCTTAGTACTTTCATCAGTGAAATACCTACTTATAAAATAATTCAATAAGTTTTTGTACGTTATATATAAAGCTTAAGGTAGATTTTGATTGTAGTTGTGTAAATTCAATGCCTAACAGTTTTTTTTGACTGAATTTAATTGAACAATATTGAATTTGAGCTGAATATGCGAATCCAATTTAATCTGATACAGCTGATATTGGCGGTGTGAAGATATTCGAATTTAGGTCTAAAGACTAAAACTGACTGTTAGAAAAAAAACTGAAAGTATAGTCGAATCGTCCCTCAAAAGCCATCAAAATACATTAGAAACACAATTTGATGATGATTCCTAAACTCGTTAACTAATAAGTCTGAAAGTCGTCAGTGAACTAATGGATATTATTTCACTGTACCTGCAGTCTAAGTACGGCAGTCAGAGACGAATACCAATAAACTGCGTACAACTTTCATATTTCAATATACGAAACTTGGACGTAGTTTAGTCAATATTTGTTCATCGGAAGTAGTGGCACATGCACACAATGCGCTCCACAGGCGGAACGTCACTGGCGTGTATTTTGTACGCGGATGACAATGCCTTTGTGTTACTGTGCCCGTTTCACATAGATAGGTAATTGATTTATCGCTTGATTGATCAGATTTGACTTATTTACGGTTAGCTTGATTATAGACATGTAAAGTTATTTTTTATAATTATTTTTATAATATGTCTTACGAAAAGAATAGGCTCTATTCACTTTTGTCTCAAAACCAACAGTTTAATACCATCAGTTACAGTAATACTACTGGCGCAATCAGATTGTTGTAAATTAAGTTATTGTGTATGATATGATAATATGTCGAGTATTATTATTTTTATCGACTTTTCTAAGTAAAAGTTATAAAGTAATTTGCTGTCGATTGATGAAATATATTAGTATCTTTTCACGACTTTGGACTTCTTCAGCTCCGCTAAAAAGAGATTTGGCGTTATGACCGTTGATTTCACTCGAGGAAATTGATTTAAACGTCATAACAGCAATCATCTCATAAATCCTAAACACAAGTGGGCACCACTGGTAAGAATTCAGCGTAGAGCTACAAGCATTCGTAAAGTAGTTAGAAATTTCAAAGTTGGATAGTGTATGTAAGCATGATGACTTTTGTTTTAATTAGGGTTTAAATATTTTGTAGGAGGCGATCACATTTTTCGCGTGGTACAGGGATTGACAAAATCACTGTATCAAGATGATATACGTTGGAATTAGTGGTTATTGGGTCCGCGAGGGTCTTCATACCCGTACTTGAAGTCTTAATTCATGACTGTCGATCCGTTTGTAATGATCAACCCTATCTTGCATTTTTAATGACTCGCACTTCTCCGCTTTTACGCGGAGCCAATCAGCACCGCAAATCAAATACGTGTTACCTATCAGAGAGTTAGGGTGAACTTTGAAATATGACTAATAATAGGCTGTTTTAGAAAAATAAATAGCTATAAGCGGCTACTGTTGTAATAGTTGCAAGTCATAAATTGTTGGTCATAGTTCATCGCTCGTGTATTTTGCTTTCACGTCGCACTCGTGTCACGCCCGCGTCGGGCCAGCCGCCCGGCGCAGGCAGCGACCGTCAAGAGTAGTATTATAGGTGCATTTTAAATGTATCTAAGAGTCGACCTTAAAATATTTATAGTCAGTGGCCACAAAAGATTTTAATTTTCACTCGATCGGCGCTGGATGGCGTTAGAACTTAGACTCGTTTACAATATTATAAATGTCAACTCTATGCTAAATATTATATGTATAAAATATTACCTAGATAATTTGTCATCCATCACATACACTAGTGCCGTTAGGGAACTACATCTAGAATTATTCAATGTCAACAGGATGTCTGCTTGTTGCTACAATAAAATTATTCTGTACGATTAAATGATCTTTTTAAATTTGTGTAATGCTTTCACTTTTAGATATCCTCTGTGGTTCGGTCCCAAAAGGGGATTATGTTTTATTTACCATATCAATAGTGCAGTTATTAAGTATTTATTTGGGCACAAATTTTATTTTATTATTACTTATCTCATATTTATAGTAAGTAACCAATGGGAGCTAAAGGATGGGGCTTAAAATTTAATTTAATATAAGGTTACAAAATATGGTGCTGTATTATAAACTTTATCTTTGGAAATAGTCCTGTCAGGTTAAAAAAAAATACTGCAGAATGAACCGATCAAAATAAACATTATTTGACTCTTCATCATCGTGTGCTGGTAGTTGATGTGATGACCCACGACTCTTAGCTCTCATTATGATATTTTGTAAACTATAATAATTATTATAAATTTACCATTGTATCAAATTATTCCGATGCAGCTATTAAAATTTTCAGTGTAAATTAGTACATAGTCATTTATTAGGTCCAACATGTAAGAGTAATGATATCAAATAACGGTACTTATTCCAAATTAAACATGGCAAATAAAACTATATTTCCCCCATCGATGACAATTGCTACATAAATGTAAATTATCCTCTCGTTTCCACTATAATTAGTACGTATTAGCTGTGTATGTAAAAATAAATCAAAATGACATTATATTTGTATGAAATATTTACTTTCTGTATTATTATTATCGATCGATGAATATGTACAAATCAACTACTTTGTGTGTAATTTATTTATATTAAATCTTTAAATGAGAGCTTGTTGCATGTTTTGATGGTTGTAGTTATTGAAACTAAACATGCCGTCTCCAACAATATTGTAACAAACACATCGATTAAATAGCCGTATTAACGCATTGGCTGCCGGCCTTCCAGCTCCTTCAGGTGCCATAAACGCATATAAGCAACGGAGGAAGTATGTGAATGGCACGCAAATGAGAACTTGCCATGTAACGCGCGCACAAACGCCTTCCTCGTCATCAATTGCTATCAATAAAATTAATGTCGGTATAGTATAGTAAGGCCAAGGATACAAGATGATTCGTCGGAAGTCTTAATCAGCCGTAGTTTTATGACATAACTATTAGGTATGTATATCCTTATTAACTAATCCAAAAACGAATGAACTTGTTCACAATATGGCGGACCAAACGTTGACAACTGCGGTGCTGGCTGCTTTTCTGTACTACGAATCAGAACGACATCGAGACTTGCAAGAGCAAAGCTGGCTACTCACACACCTGCCGCAGGGGCAATGTTGGAAGCAGGGCCAGTATTGCCTCCATAATTGTGATGTGTATAGGCAAACAGGGACAATAAATTACCCCTGCTTGCCTATACACATCACAATTAAGGAGACAATACTGGCCCTGCTTCCAACATTGCCCCTGCGGCAGGTGTGTGAGTAGCCGGCTTTAGATCGCTCGCTATCGCAATGTAAAGCCGGCTACGCACACATCTGCCGCAAGGGCAATACCGGTTGCACGCCGGTCGGGGCAATTTCGGCTGTTCTAAAAATTGCCCCTGCTTGCCTATACACATCACGATTAAGGAGGCAATACTGACCCTGCTTCCAATATTGCCCCTGCGGCTGGTGTGTGAGTAGCCGGCTTAAGTCAGTAGCGATCCGATTGCTTTGCTTAAGAGGGTGCATCCCTACTGAGCTGGCAACGTCACATTTTTGGTGATTTTTTGCGATTATTTTACAGAAATTGAATGAAAGTTTCAAATGTGCTCTGTAGTGCACTTCGTTTTTAGTGTATTAATGTGTCCAGTGCAATGATTAATTGTGATGGACTTTTATTTTTGTATTAAGGCGATTAAATACTATTTATATCTCGTTAAAGAAGAAAATAAAAGACCATCACGACCAATTATTGCATTAGACACATTAATACACTAAAAACGAAGTGCACTACGAGTAACGACGCATATTTGAAATTTTTATTAAATTTCTGTGAAATAATCGCAAAAAATCACCAAAAATGCGACGTTGCCAGCTCAGTAGGGATGCACCCTCTTAAGTATTTTTTATCTCGTCTCGTTGGCTTTGCTTCAGAAAGAGTGAATTCCATTGTAAAAACGCCCGTTTTTAACCAACACAGCAATTATGTAACTCTCACTCCACGCGAACTAAATCAAAAAGTTAAAGGCAAGTAAAACATTTTTTCTTTCTAGTCTTGCATAATAATATACTAGCAGAAGCCCGCGACTTCGTCCGCGTAAAATAAGCAATTTACATGTTTATCGCTATCCCGCGGGAACTATACAATTTTCCGGGATATAAAGTACCCTATGTTTCAATCTAGGGTACCAGCTATCTCCGTTCCAAATTTTATCCAAATCCGTTCAGTCGTTACAGCGTGAAGAAGGAACAAACATACACACTCACATCGTCACATCGTCACTCATAAACTTTCGCATTTATAATATTAGTAAGATGACTAGCTGTTGCCCGCGACTTAGTCCGCGCAGAATTAACGCACCAATCAGCACACTTGCGAACCAATTCAATGGTGTTTGAACTTCCCAAACCGCACTGGGCGCGCGTGGGAACTATGGCTATGAACCCATTGAGCTATCTCAAGCCCCCTCTTTTTGAGAAAAGGCCTTTGCTCGACAGTGGTACACTACGAAGCTAATTATTAATTATAATTAAGAACCGGTACCGGTCAAGTGCAAAAATAAGTATTGATATGAACTTTAAAAATCATGTCCCACGACGGTTTTTTTGGTTTAGGCGCATTACATCCCTCTCGTATAATGTTCCTTTGTCCCTTTCCTAAATGCCCCTTACGCAAAACGACCCTTCAGTAAAAGGGCCCGTTCGCAAAACGTCCCTTCCGCAAAATGACCCGTTCGCAAAACGTCCCTTTCGCAAAATGGCCATCTCTTATCCCATGAGAAGACAGTCTCTACTGAAACAAGCTATTTCCAGATGGGACATTTTGCGAATGGGGTATTTTACATAAGGGACCATTTGCAGAGAAGACGTTTTGCGAATGGGACGTAACTTTGATGGAGGTACGTTTTGCGAGTGGGACGTTATGCGCCCAAACAGTGTTTTTACCTAGCGAGGCCCTCTAAGCTGTAAGGATGAAACTAATGCCAGTGTATAGGGATTTCAAAGTACTTCGCGAAATAATCTTTTTTTTCAACGTTCATTTCGGAACAAGTTATAAGTAAGGTACATTCGATAAGACCCGATATATTGGACTGTCCAATTTGGACAATAAAGCATACCGGGGGGACCTTTTTATAGGTAACAGATACAGACGTAAAAATGGTTGACGTTTCATCCTAAAGCTTAGGGGTCCCCGCTTGGTATAAACACACCCCACGACGTCAACTTGTACCTACTAGGATAAGTTGGACTTCGGCGACAATTGATAGGAAGTTGCACAGGGAAGTTGGATGAATGACAGTCCACTTATTTGACCCATCGTAGATATCCTGAAAGGGCAAACCGAATACAAATAATTTCGAAATTACACTGAAAATATGTTTATTTCGTATACATTTAATAAAACTACCTAATTATTACATTAAAATGATATTGTCGGTGAAGAGACATTACGGTTACATTACGTTACAGTGCTTCTAGTTTCATAATGTGTTTGACAGTTGCCGTGTTTCGAATCAATATATGAATGAAAAAGTACAGTATTGGGGATAAGAGCGAGGCGTTTGGACAGTGATGCTCGATGCAGCTGTTGCACTTGCTCTCGATCTTTACAACATTATTTTTCATTCATGTTTATTCTGAAGACGACAACTGTCAAACACATGAAAATGGAAACACTGTACATGATTTTTATATAATAAGAGGACATTATCTAACTATGCAGAAATAATTATGTCGTCAAGAGCTTGAAATGCAATCCCATCATGGTAAAAGTAGCTAATAAAGTAATAATTAAATTACTATTATGGCTGATTTTAGGCGAAAAATCCTATTTTTGAAGACAACAGCCCAGTAGAAAGGTGCTAAAAACCACTTACCACGTGGTAGACGTGGGAAAAGCTCTGTTTTCTTAGGGACGCCTGTCTTGTCTTAAATTTATCTCAGAAATGCTTTTACATACATAATTTGAACAAGTTATTTTCGGTTAGGTTTAGGCTGGAATCTGCAAATGATGGATATTTTCGATGGGCTTATTTCCTCGACTCGATTTCAGTGGGAACAACTTGGAATATTTCATCAAAATTTAAGAGTTTAAAAACACTTGTACCTGCACGCCCAGGTAGGTAACTTTGTACTTTTGTACGGATAAATAAAATTTGTAATTATGACTTAAACAAAATATGTATAATGCTTTATAAATGCATAAAATAAACCCTCCAAACTTAATTCTAAATCTATTGACAATGTAAAGTTACGTATAAAATATCAAAGATTAGTAGAGAGCCAGAACATGATTTGTATATTATCTTCTGGATATTTCTACAGCCTTATTCAGTATGAGAGACACATCCATAGGGGGGAAATTTTGCAGGAGTTTGACGTTGGACGCGAAGTCACCGTTGAGCAAATTTTCTTCCACTAATCTACAACAATAATGGGTGAGTTAAGACTCGGACATAAATTTGCTCGCATACACTTAAGAGAAACCGGCGCGTCGGATTCGCGCACCGAGGGATCTGTTTAAATTTGTAGGTACCTAAGTATAATAGTTCGGCAGGTAGGTAGTGTGAGGTCACTTTCATGGACAGATAGACAAAACCTGTGGTTTTGATACCTCGGCAATTTGTATAAAAATCCCTCTCTAATGACTGTATCTTCTGATTGTGTTGACTTAGAATGATTTTTTTCAATGCTCCAAACCTGTAATTCAGCTCCACGCGTGTACACAATGTGAAATAGGGGGTTGACAGACGGACGGACAACAGTGATCCTATAAGGGTACCGTTTTACCGGATGTGGTACGGAACCCTAGAAAGTTAATTTGATACAAGTAATGTGACTACGTACAAAATCATCGCACAGCAAATGTGAATGAGAAAATCAAATCTCATTGAATCTGCGAATAGAGAATCCCATATCCTCTCCACGTCCGGCAACGAAAATTCTTGTGAGAGCAACAAAGTGAGCCATCTGAAACAAGTATCAACTTAAGTGATATTTAATTACAAAGCAGATAACTCACGTATAAAAGCCGAATAATGCTCGACATATGTTTCGGACTATGAAGTGTGTCTTTCGTTGCCGCCGGGGCGAGCGCTCTTTGAAGAAGGATTACTGAATAGTCCGAAACATATGTCGAGCATTATTCGGCTTTTATACGTAAGTTATCCGTTTTTGTAATTATGTTTGAGTCACGGTAGTTTCATGTTGAAAAATTGAATTATACAGGGTGTTTGGTAGCCAGGTGCAAAGCTTTAAGGGGGTGATAGCCGAGGTATTTTTGAACATTTTGAGCCATACATGTCTTAGCCGAAATTTGATTTTTTTTTTAAATTGAAAGTTTAGAAATTTTATGAAAATACCCAGAATTTGATAAAAACGAGTCAATATTGCGCCAATGAGCGTTAATTTGTAAACAAAATCTTTTATTTCGGATAGTTTAATGTGTATTGGACCAAATTAAACAATTTTGAAGTGTCTGTCTTGCCACAGAAACAAAATGGAGACATTCGAAATTACTAAAAATGTCTTATTTTAGAACAGAGTCATTTTTCAGTGCCATAAAAAAAATTAAAAAAATCCTGGAAATGTTCAAACATTTTTAAAAACATGCCTGTTTATTACTCTTTCTTTTAAGGTATCACTCATTCACATCGCTTGCTAAATCTGAGATAAAAAGTAAAAACCAAACTAGGGGAGCACTCGCTAAGAATGCACTAGTATTGAAATTTCACGTTAAAAGTAGGTACTTTAGTAGTAAATTGCATGAAAAAATGGTAAAAAAAATATCACCAATCTTCACTTTGTTGTGATTTGAATAGTAAATTAATTCATTTTACAATTCTTTTTTTACCATGTAATTTACTAGGTAAGTGTAGGTATTCACCTAGTAAATTACATGAAAAAACGCGAAATTTCAATACTAGTGCATTCTTAGCAAGCGCTCCCCGAGATTGGTTTTTACTTTTTATCTCAGATTTAGCAAGCAATGTGAATGAGTGATACCTTAAAAGAAAGAGTAATAAACAGGCATGTTTTTAAAAATGTTTGAACATTTCCAGGATTTTTTTAAATTTTTTTTATGGCACTGAAAAATGACTCTGTTCTAAAATAAGACATTTTTAGTAATTTCGAATGTCTCCATTTTGTTTCTGTGGCAAGACAGACACTTCAAAATTGTTTAATTTGGTCCAATACACATTAAACTATCCGAAATAAGATTTTGTTTACAAATTAACGATCATTGGCGCAATATTGACTCGTTTTTATCAAATTCTGGGTATTTTCATAAAATATCTGAATTTCCAATTTAAAAAAAATATATCAAATTTCGGATAAGACATGTATGGCTCAAAATGTTCAAAAATACCTCGGCTATCACCCCCTTAAGGCTTTGCACCTGGCTACCAAACACCCTGTATTATTTCTGAGGCTAACAAATATTTTTTGAACCGGTAAAATGAGGTCACTTCACGACCCAATCAATAGCACATACATAACCATGATAGTTTTAGTACATATAGTACAGTTAGCACCCAGTCCAATATATCAGAGCAGGCAAGTTAATAGGGAGTATTCATGTATGTATTTTTGAACAGTTCATTGACTGTATAGTCTTTCTGTGTATAGTCTATTTATTTTAGCTAGATACTAAAATGACATTACCTGTGTTGCCTGTTTTTTGCAATTCAAAAATAGTGATGTGCAACCACTTTCCAAAGTTAACGATAAATTAAATTTGGGATAGATTTTTGTATGTATAAGCTAGTGTAATAAACTAATAAACCTTTAAATTTGCTTGATTATGATACAATCGTATTTTTTTTTTAAATATAACATGACCAAACCTCTTGTATTCAGACCACAAACATTGTCGATGGTTTCGAGTACACCACTAAATAATAAAAGCGCGTATCATTATTTCACAATTTGACATTTGCCATTGTCAATTTAGTATCTAGTATGAATAAATAGACTATACACCATTTGATTCAGGCTAAGGCTAGAATTCCAACTTACCTAAAACTATAATATTGGGGTCGAAGTTCCTGCACTTCCATTTGCTGCCAAACCTGAAGGCCATTCTTTTTCACACAATCGCACAGCCTGGTCATCATAAAGTTGATTCCACTCTCTGTTTCATCCAGGGTGCGAATGAAGAAGTCGCGTATTTCTGACATTAAATTCGTAAAGCAAAAAAAACAATCCGCTTCCGCATGTTCTGAAATATGACAGTATATTTGTATATTGCCTTAAAATATAATTTCTAAACGATTTAGCCGCAAAATTGAGCCTTCTTATGAAACCCAATTTAAAACCGGCCAAATTAGAGCGCAGTGGTTCGGCGACTTTTTTCCAAAATATTATGATATTTCCACTGTTTGATAATTCGTCTATGGCGCGATGATATTGCTTGTGGTGTGCTTATAGTGCTAGATAGTGCTTGATATTTAGAAGGCATGGGTACTCACGTCTGTACTCCGAGTTGGGATCAGTCGCGAACGTGTGGTAAATGGGTCCGATGATCTCGTTCATGCCCTGCACGTAGCTCTGGCCGGGGTTCAGCTTGGCGTAGAGGAACAACAGCCGCTCCACCACCTCCCAGTGCGCCTCGCAGCCCTCGCGCAGCGGCGCGTAGTCGCCGTGCGGCTGGCTGTCCGAGCGACGGATCTCGTTGCTCAACTTAAAGGCAATACAATACAATAGTTATTTGTGTCACAAGGGAGCAAAATCATGTATTTACGGCGAGGGCATCCTAAAGTAGAATCTAAAGCGTATCGGGATTCAAGTTCTAACGCCCAAGATGAAAATAAATTTTCACACCTCTCATTCAGAAAAGTAAGCTTTGCTCCCTGTTGAGAGGGATCAAAGTGCAACTTTTCTGTTCAAGGCTTTTCTAAGTGTTTTTTTTGCAGATGCAATTTTTTGACGTTGATAATTGTAAAACCACGCAATTTTCTATGCTGGTAGCTCTTTAATTATATTTAGAATTTCTTTTTCAAGTTTTTTAATGTTCGGTGTGAAAAATTGTATGAGCCACTCGGGGGCAAAATTATTTTCATCTTGGGCGTTAACACTTGAATCCCTCATTACGCTCTGGATTCTACTTTAGAATCCCTCGCTGCGCTCAGGATTCTATTGTAGAATCCTTCGCTACATTCTGGATTCAATGTAGCGCCCTCGCCGTAAATACATCATTTTGCTCCCTTGTGACACAAATAACTATTGCTCCCGAGTAGCTCATACAACTTTTCACACCGAACATTAAAAATCTTAAAAAAGAATTCTAAATGTAATTAAAGAGCTACCAGAATAGAAAATGGCGTGGTTTTGCAATTATCAACTTTAAAAAATTTCATTTACAAAAAATATGTACTTAGAAAAGCCTTGAACAGAAAAGTTGCCCTTTGATCCCTCTCGACAGGGAGCGAAGCTTACTTTTCTGAATGAGAGGTGTGAAATAGTACATTACTAAGGAGGGCGGGAAATACCAATTCGTAGATGAGTATACAGGGTGGAAAGTTGAGATGGGGCAGCCAAGGGCAGCTACTAGATTCCTCGTTGCTATGTGAAAATGCTCTTAGGATACCTTTACAAACTTTTTGAGTGAAAGTTCTGTATTCTTTGATTTGTGGTTTTTCTAGTACTCTAACCTCAGTTGGTCTCAAAGAGTGTAGTGGAGAGAAACAGTAGGAGCTCCGTTTTGTCATTTTGGCTAAATCTATTGAGTAAAATTGTTTACCTTAGCTACACCCAAGCCTCGTCGTTCCAGAGTAGAATACTTTAGCATTGATTGTTCAACTCGCTTATGCAATCGTTTCACACCATTGCTGTTAACAATCTGCAATTATTAAAACAAAGTTCAAAATATGGTTACAGGCTGTCCGTTTGTCCTATCTGTTTTAATTCGCTATTAGAAAGGCACTATGAAATATTCTCTGCAATTTTCGGGGTATAGCTTGTTTTATTCCCCAATTTTCTTTCTTCAAGATCGGTACAGCGGATTTGCTGTAGAGAGGATCGGATTTAGGGGGGGGGGGGCTCGTGCCCGATCCAGAGACGGTATTTTTCTGTATTGTGTACAATACATATGTACTTCAAGTTTATTTCTACTAGGACCAGTTATAGTTGTTTTTTTTGTCCGTTCGCCCCTTATGCCACCTCCACAAAAAAATCCTGGATCCGCCCTTGTGTAGAGAGACAGAGTTATAGCTAGTATGGATTAACGCATTCGCTGCCACCTGCCATACCCGACTTCTTCAGGTGCCAATGACGCACAAGTGCGTTCAATTGCCAGTAAAATTATCACAGTGGCACTGAGCGAAAGTCACACAAACGCATATATGAATCGGTGGCAGTGAATCCATTAAAACACAGAAACAACAGTTGTTTACAATTGTTTGTGATCAACCTTTTTAAATATCAATGATTAGGTAGGTGCTGGTATTATTATAATATTTTATTTGTATCTCATGATTACCTCGGGGCATGGGAATTCTGTTGCTGACTGAAAGAATGAGATATCAGGGCACAATCTTCGCACATCTTTATCAATTTGTAACAAAACTTCATTATCTTTAAAATAAGTGCTCCATGAGCTGTCTGGGCTGATGTTCAGAGGGTGATCACTGGGCCCTCCCGGGGAAACAATGATCTCATCTGTAAAATTTGATTAATGTTTAAAACTAAATGGTTGAACAATAAAGAAGTTAAGATATTTGCTTAGGAAGACTCACTTATGTACTGATTGTAAAGTTGTCGCTTTTTGATAAGGGTTGCCTCCCAATTATTCTTCTCAGGAGGAATGTAGTGTAATAATAATTTCCATATAAGAGACCGCAAACCTTTGTCTTCAGGGATTCCTGTCACAAAATAAATAATTATCAAGTTATTATAATAGGGATGATGAATAGCTAATTTTTTGTCTAACAGGCAGGTGTTATCAAAAATTATTGACCATGTATTTTTTCACATAATCAAAACATTACATACCTATATCAAGTAGAAATTTCGCATTATGGGTCTTGGTATAATTTTTATTGAGAATGAGAAGTAACATCACAAAGCTCCTACTCCCAAACTTTGACACACTTCATCTTTGTCATTGATTGCTTAATTGATAAAAGAAAAAATAGGTTTCTAATACTTTTGGTAAATTTAAGTAACTATTAAGTTATCTCTACCCAGTCATCATCATCATCCCTATTATTATTGTTTCCATGCTTGCTAGAAAATGCCTGAGTAAGATATTAAGTGGTTTTAGTTTGAAGAAATAATACTTAACATATCATAATGCAATAGGTGAAACAGTGTTAGTGCTAAGGTGTAATCAGTAATTCAGAAAATCAATAATATCAGTCATATGCTGTTGTAATAAGAGTTTCATTTCATTTACTCAATTACTTCCGAAATGGGACTCTTATTACAAAGGAATAGGACTGATTTTAAAGATTATCGGAATTACCCGAATACACCTTATTAAAAAATAATAATGTCACCAAAGCAAAAAAGGTCCAAAAAAGCAACCGCCAAATGATAAGAATAAACTGCGGTTGTAGTAGAGGCAACATGTATTTCATTGGCCTCAATATAATGGAGTCATTAGGGTCCACCTACTATTGGAAAAACCTGTCAAAAGCCTGGTGGTTGGAATATCACACGACTACAGGAAAATATGTAGCACTGAATAAACTATAGTAACCGCCTGTGACATATCAGACAGATAGACGGGACAAAACTAATAAGGTTTGGTTTATGTTCCTAAAAAGTGTGTGAAGTTTTATGAAGTACTTCAAAATATTATCATAAACAGCAGACATGCCAATTTCATAGCATTTTAGAAGAAACAAGTACATACCAATGCATCCTAAACAACAATATTAAACATAGCAACATTATTATTTAGCGAGTATGAAAATAATCACCATTAAATGCCAATTTGCGAAGAGAATCTGTGTCAATTACATCATTGCTCAGTATTTCTTCAAAATGTTTAATCCTGTAAAAAATACACACATTTTAACATTAGGTGTAGATTAGCCGACAAATAACAGTAAGTATTACTTATTCCGAATGACTCATACAACAAAAACTGCATCAATATCTATACTATGAAGTATGACACTATTGAGTTTGTTAGCCCACAGTGTACTTTGAATTTGGAATCCTAATTTTTGGTTACATGAAGTGAATTAATTACACAATCAGAGGAGACTAATGGATGCAATTCTTTAATAACATTGCCATTAGGTTTTAGCCTTAGGATATAAGTAGCAAAAGCCCTTATTTTCTGCTCTATTTAATAATGCCGTTATAACATTAGATCCTTGTTAGTAATTATAAGTACATCAGCAGCAGTTTCAAAATGAATAAAAAGGGGGTGCTACGAGTATAAGTTACAAGTAGGTACAAAACAATTGAGTACCACAGTAAGTACGCCCCACAAAATTATGATAACGAAACATAAATCGACAATGATCCTGTTTAATTACGAAGGCATATATAAATAACAATCCACAATTACATTACAAAGACACTTTACCTTGCTTTATGTAAGCTCATCTTTGGACGATGTTATAAATAATATAACTTAAATGCAGTTCATGATCTAGTATTCATTATTAAATTCATATACGTTGATTGGCTGTGGTTTGGCTGACTGATCGTTCGTACGTACTCGTATTAGTATTATTGAATTGAACATGGACAACACACACTACTTGTTTAATATTCAGTGTTGCCAAATCACCGAAACAGTAAGCTGTCAAATGATTCGATTTATGACGTATACCGGTGGGCCCTAAAATATTGTCATATTTTTTAATAGTGCAAAAAGCGTCGTCCTTGGCTTGGGTCATTAAAAAGGTTGAACAATAAATATATTATTTATTATAAATGTTATAGTAATACCTTTAAATATGATTTTGTAAGGACTTGTATGTAATAGAGCGGACAATGCGACTTTGCCCATATTGTGCTTGTATCGCCATCTACCGTGGAATAGCAAAAATACGTACTAAAACAATTAGAACACAGTTCAACTACCGCACAGCAGGTGGTGCTGGCGTCAGAATCAGAAGCCACAGAATTGAAAAAAAAAAACGATAGAGGTACGGGGGGGCTACTCCGAAATTCGATTTTCGAAGTTCGTGTCATACCGTCCCTCTCGCTCTAAAATGAATGACTGTTAGTGAGAGCGGAACGGCACGAAACGAACTTCGAAAATCGAATTTCGGAGTATAAGGCCTGGCATTGCAATATCAAAGTATCGATAAAATTATCGATGAAGGTTGAAACTGAGTCAAGAATTATTTCATGGAATAGATACAATGAAGTGCCGATTTATTTATTACCTATGTTATTTTTAAGTTAGTATTAGTTAGTACAGTGAAAATTGTTTATAATAAAGATAGATAGTAAGTAATTTTATATTTATATTTTATGTAATAGCTTTAATAATAATTTACTTTAGTTTTGAATTAATAAGGGAGGCAATGAAATATTTCGGTAGTATTAAGAAAAATATTTTTTTGGGGATTTTGCAATATTGGACATAGTCAAGGCCATTGGCCCTTATTTTCGCCTTAAATGATAACTCATGTTTCAATGATATTATTATTATGTGCTTTTTTTAAAAAGAATTAATGTCTTTCATTCTTAACTCCTATTTGGTAATCAAAATTCTAACCTTAAAACGTCTCATTTTTGTTATTTTTAAACTATTTCATCATAAATAAAGGAACTGGAGATAAAATATCAGCAAAATTATGTACAAAATATTGCCTCAGATTTATTTAATAACATATATAACTTATTCTTTACAAAAATTCGTAAATTGAGGTTAGAATTTTGTTTACCAAACTTAGGACAGTTAAGAATGAATAGACCTTAAGTTCATAGTAGGTATAATTTAAAAAAGTTTATTATTTAATCTCATTAAATATCGATAAATTCATGACAGCTCTCTCGGGGCTACCAGACCTGAACATATGAATATTTCTGACAAAATCACTGACTTTTCAGTAAATTTCCCGATAATTTGTGTCAATGTTGTATGAATCGTGGGAACACACACGACGACGGCCCGAGTTCTTTACCTATATGAAAAAATACGGACAATTTCAAATGTTACTGTTTTCCTGACTGAGTGCTGAAATTCCGGATATATCTGGAAAACATCTATCGTCGGGTATCATTACACTAAAACTAGTGTATGCTACTGAACAACAGAGGGCACTTATTTGAAAACGGGCAATGTTCTAGAAACATCTATGGAAATTGTTTTGTTTTCGGATATTAATCGGATAAAAAACACCAAATACTTCTTACGAAAATGAACTGAAATTTCGCCCAGTATTTTTTCCGTATCGCGACTTGCAATATTGCAAAGCGCATCGCGGCATTTTTTCCTAGAAAACGATTTATTTAGCAGAACCAAAGCAGAACAAACACGATCCGTCAGTGCGGGCGTTTGACACCGTACTAAACTAAATGACTTCGTGCCGCGCGCCCACAAACTTTCGCATTTATAATATTAGTAGGAAAGTAGGAAGGATTAGGTAGGACTAGTAGGATTTATTTCCATAGCCAATGAAAAATTGTAACTAGTGTTCATCAAAGAGAATATAATCACTATGGTGTTCATAATAAACAATTAGTAGATTGATTGCAGGATCGAATTTTGTCCCATATAGCAAAAATATTATTGTCACCCTGTTAGAAAGGGACGCACTCCTCCCTATACTCCCTAAGAACTATCTCGCTCTGCTCGTTTTTCAGCTGCGAGTGCTCAGTCCCGTTTATTGTATTACGTCCATGATTATTTAGTTGTCATTGTCAATGGCCGCTCTATTACATACTAAAATGTTTAATCTCTTTGATTCTATTTAACAAATATTTACTTCAATTCTATGAGGTAGGCAGTGTACGGAACTCACTTAAAAAAACAAGAGCACAAGAGCAGTGGCGTTCGTGCAACGAGGTTGCATATTATACTCTAATAAAAGAGCGGGAAAATTTTAACTTGTACAGCGATTAACTGTTTGTAGTGTTTGTTTAGTACGACTATTGGCCACTGGATGTCATCTGTATCGGGTAGTCCCAATTCTGATGATTCAGGTTCATTCCAACCAAATTATCATAATGGCCTTTTCCATATTTTACTAAATCTCAAATTGTCTTAGTTCCAAAATGCCTAAATTTCCAAATTGACTTATTTTCAATACAACATAATGTCGTAATAACATTTACACATTACATCCGATATCCAAAATATATGTATAGTTGGTAAAATGAACCATAACTTCAAATACCGAATTAATATTAAGACTGAAAGTGATAATGCATTAGTTTCATAATTACCAAAATTCAAAAATGCCTTTTGTTGACAGGCCCAAAGATCAAAATGACACTGTCCCATAATACCTAAAATTCAGGGACTTCAAGGGACCTGCTAATTAGGAGAGCCAGAGAGCCAGGTATACATAAATATCTGTCTCATTTACGGAGGCTCCCATTAATACAGGTGAAAATAAAGGTTATTTCAGTTATAGAGGTGCGATTATGAAATAACATAAAGTATTGTGGAAATATTATACATACCTACATTAGCAGGTAATTAAAAGAGGAATAAACAAAAATAATCAAAGTACGTTTTTTAAATATGTATAAACAGTACCTACAAAAACGCAAGTAAAGATTTGAGCCTTAATTTCGACATTTAAAAATAGACGCTTATAATAGCAAAACAAAACTAAAACGGGAGGACATTGACGCACAAAAATAGCCAAGTACGGAAACAGCGGGTTAATGTAGTAAATAAAATGAAAATTTAAATACGTAGGTACTTAGTGCCAGTAATAGAGGTGATAAAAATTTGTCTCAGTTACAGAGGTCCATTGCCAGTAGAATTCAAAGGAAACAATTTAGATCAATTGTTCCTTAAAATAAAATCTCAGTAAAAGAGGTAAAATACACTCCAAGTCTCAGTTATAGAGGTAACTATGACGATAAAATCGAAAGAACGAATCCCAGATATAGAGGTTTGTGTTGTCCCACTAACAGAGGTAATTCAGTGCTAAGGTGTCGGGACCACAGCATGAGTTCCAGCTATGGAGGTTTCTCACTTATCCAGGTCCCACTTAACCAGGTTTCACTGTATATTTATAATTGTGAATGCTCAGTCTATTAGAATTGGTTAAGCAAGTTTTAACTACTATGCTTTTGTAAACGATCAAACAAAAACTGTCCTTATGAGCAGGGGCACAAACTTTACAAGCGTACAATTTCAACAAAATTATAACAAAATTAACAAATTTTCGTGAGTTCCGTAAATGTGACGTTTTCGTATAGATCTAGTTAATTTGAGTTTTAGACATTTTGGGAAATAGTATACCTATAATTGAAAATTCATCAAAACATGATCAAGTCGAGTTTTAGACATTTTGGGAAATGGTAGAATTGAAATTTATCCAAACGTGAATTAAAGTCATATTAGGTATTAAGAATACGGTAATTTAAGAAATAGGTGTGAGTCATTTCGAGCTTTAGATTTAGACATTATGAGAATAATCTGTTTTGACATTTTGATATTCTAGGAACACGTTATTATCATATTTAGGAATAGTTGTATATAGTTTTATATCATAGTTGGAATGAACCGGAATCATTCTGATCTGATCGCGGCACATCGCGGTATCGAAATGTTTCAGATACCTAAATCTATGAGTAGTTATACTTTTAAACTAATTTTTATTGTAGCTGTATTGTTTTTGTGAGTTGTGTTTGTTTCATTATATTTTTACACTCACATTGACTGTCACGGACTACTCATACTGCGGCTTGTTTGAGGTAAATGAGACAATTGGGTCATTTATAAATCTTCAACTCGGGCGCGGTAGTGACATATCTACTCCCAGTTTATATGTAATATCATTGTTAGGAAATAACTATTAATTTATGCAATAAACATATTTCATAAAAAAGTACCTACTGTAATTGTTGTTTACAAACGTATTGATTTTGATGATTTTACCCATTTTTAACCGACTTCAAAAAAAAGGAGGAGGTTCTCAATTCGGTTTTTTCGATAAATTGCAAGAATTTCGTCGTTTGACCTTTGTAGTGCAATCGTGGACTAAATTTTGCAACAGAAAAGTATTTATTTATTTTTATTTATTACTAGTTTAGTTTCTGCCCGCGACTTTGTTCGCGTAGAATTAGTATTAACGCTGCGACTCTAAATAGGCAGCTACGACCTTTCACATGTCTTATCGCTATCCACGGGAACTATGCGATTTTCTGGGATAAAAAGTAGCCTATGTTTTAATCTAGGGTACCAGGGCCCCGATTTTTGAAAGCACATCATTCGAAAGTGGTATAAATCTGTTTATATCTTCAAAACTACGGCTCTAATCAAATTTTTGACTAGTCCACATGATTAACGAGAGCCGTAAGTATCTTCTAAGCTATTCGTATTAAGCACAATTTTTCACCACTTTCGAGTGGTATTTTCACACATGTGCTTTCAAAAATCGGGCCCCAGCTATCTTCGTTCCAAATTTGCACCAAATCCGTCTAGTCGTTTGAGCGTGAAGAAGGAACAAACATACCTACACACTCACTCACATCATCACTAACTTTCGCATTTATAATATTAGTAGGTAGGATATCAATCTTATTTGTCTTGAAAAATAGCTCCAGCGTAAACTTTTGAAAAACTAAGCTAGAAATATATAGGTGGTAATTATTATTTTTGCAATGTATCTACAAGTAACGCCCTTTCTAATGACTCCAAACACGGTAGGTATATTTACCTATCTCATTTTTTTTGGGGTTCTATACCTCAAAAGGAAAAACGGAACCCTTATAGGATCACTTTGTTGTCCGTCCGTCTGTCATCTGAGGTTTAGTGTGAGTTGCACCAAGTTGCTTTAACAGTTAAGCGTAAGTTGCGTCGATTACGGTTAAAGTTATTGTTAAAGTAATTCGGTGAAACTCACACTCACTGTGAGAGCTTTCTACGGTGGGTCAGGAATCAATTTGTTCGATAATATATAAGTACCTACCTTACCTACCTATTTCTTAGCATAAGATAGCAATCGATTCTTACTTACCGACGACAGTTTGCTGCAATAGAAAAAATGTTTTTCATCATTCTGGAAATTTTGAGATTCCTCTTGTTTTAGCAACTGAAAGGGCAAAAGTTAGTAAGTAAATATTTAGGAACCCAATATCCAAATAGAACAAGATTAATCTTAATGTGAATTACGCGACAATTTAATAAACAACAACAACAACAACAACGTGTACTTACTGAAATTGTAGCGAATTCGGAATAAAAGGCTTATAAATAAAAATAAAATAAATAAATAAATCTTAATGTGGGGTCTTCAATCTTATAGGTAGGTACTTACCTAGTTGCGTTGGTGTTTTACTAATAAAACTAGGATAATTCGGAATAAGTAGCCTAGTTTTAGTATTTCAGCGCCCACCACCAAGAGGTCGGGGATACAGCCCTTGCCTCGCGTGCCGGTATAACACAGAACTGAATCAGGACATGTAGACAATTAAAATTAATACCTTACCACAGTTAAGCATTTCAAATAGGGTGAGTGAGGGGAAATCTAAACACGCAATAGAGAAACTTGTGAGAAATTATACTAAGAAATGTATTAATCTTCCCAAGAATTAAAATAAACGCTTTATTTTCTAAGAAATAATTTCTATCTCTTTTAGGTACCTACTTAAAGTGAGTTGCAGCATACCTAACATTAACCATGACTGACGATTTTGACATATTATATTTCTATCAAATATCTAAGCTAACTAATATTATAAATGCGAAAGTATCGATGGATGGATGGATGGATATTTGTTTGTTACTCAATCACGCCAGAACGGCCTAACGGATCTGGATGAAATTCGGCACATAGATAGAGAAAAGTCTGGAATAGCACATAGGCTACTTTTTATCCCGGAAAATTGCGTAGTTCTCGCGGGATAGCGATAAACGAATTCTTTGCAGACGAAGTCGCTGGCAGCAGCTAGTACGTCATAATTGTCGGTTATGGTTAATGCTATCGCTAAAGTAACTTGCAATGGTCCAACTCACACTTAGGTACTTAGTTTCTGACTTCCCCACAGTGGCCCATTTGGAATGCTCACCCTGTATTTATAGCGAAACTGTAGTGATGGTTGGAGTTTTGTTTCATTATCATCACTGTATCAGGTGGTTAACACAACAGTCAAGTCCGTTACGAATGCCAATGCGCCGAAGATTGACACAACACCTTTATTTAAAATAAATTCTGATTCCATCTTCATAGAGTCCTCTGACAATATCCAAAACGCTGTGCCTGCGCAAGCAATGTTTAGTATGATGGCTGCCACTAGAAGAATAATCAAAAGAGTCTTATCACCGGGAAATAACAGGCCCGTTTCCAGAAGAAGCCCAAATGTTAGAATGATGTGGCTTCCAAACGTTCCGTTAAAAAGGAAACGTGACATAGAAAGCGGTTCATCACATTCAGAACTGTAGTATAATCCCATAGCCATTATTGACATAGATAAGCTACGAAGAATCATTAGTAGCAAGTTGAACGCCATTATAAATTAAAATGTTTCCAAATTTATTAATTTTCTTCATAATTGAAATTTAAATAGTTTTACGGTAATAGTTACCATTATAATATTGCACTTAATGTAACGAAGAATATTTTCAGCTGTCTTTCTGCGACATTTGTTCACTCAAGTCACTTTCACTCCAAAGAGAATGAACTATCTAGTTTTACAGGTTGCTTAATGAAGTATGAATTACGATTCACCTGGGAATAGGTAGGTGTAGTTGCATACTTTTTAACCTTCGCCACAAGAAGTCTGTCTGACTGTCGGTAGTATCGTAGTTCTCAAACGAATGTACCGATTTCAATGCGGTTTTTTTCATTCGAAAGCCAGTTTCGTAATAATCGCACCGCAGTTTGAAGAGTATTCAGCTCTTTTCCAAAATGTCGTGAAGCATTTTTGGCATAAAATTGAATTACTTTTTTATATACGTATGATTAATATATTAATGCGTGGGCTGCGGCGGGTACGTGGGGTGTTTCAAATTTTTAAATTTAATATTTTACGACTTCGAAAATATGGATATCGTCCGTGTCACAGTCCGTGTAATTATGTTATTATATCATGAAATATCAGTGATAATTTATGTAGTTATCATGGTCACAAGATTATTTCTATTAAATATAATATAATACATAATATATCAAATTCATGCTTAACAAGTACTGTACAGTAGAGACAGTACAACAGAGTAAGACAGGTACAGGCGAAAAATAATTAAAATATACTTCCAAGACAGTGACATTATTTACTAGTTATTACAAATATTGTACATCCCGTGCTTATCAATGATAGTTAATTGATATACATCCTCTCCTCAACCAATTATAGTGACTGCAAAGCTGACGCCATCCATATGACATATCAAAATAGTCTTCTTTGACATTGTTTGACACCAGTTTTTAGTTTCCACATTTTAATACCTAAAATGTGTATTGTATACATAGTTTTGACTTACTTTATGTTAGGATTTGCGTTTTGCTATAGCAACATTTCTAAACCTTGGCTAGATTACTGTTCCCATCCGGACTGTTCGTTGAAGAACCAGCACACAATGTGCGTGGCAGGCAACAAGCAGAGCCCGCGGCTGTACGCGTCCGGCATGACGACGTGGATGAGGTTCCAGCTGCTACTGCTGCACAACCGGCACCGCGACAACATCGCCATGGGGCTGGAGGCCGGCCAGCCGCCCGCCGCCAACATGCGCAAGCTCTACTGGGACTACGAGCTGGAGGAGATGGCGGAGGTGTGGGCGCGCCAATGTCAGAAAAGACATGATGAATGTAGAAACACCATCAGATTTAATGTCCTGCAAAACATGGACGTACGCCCTATTGTGGCGAGAGTAACAGAAGCTCAATTGTTAGCGGACGCGGTCGGCGCTTGGTTTTCGGGATCCAGAGTCTTACCTCAAGAACATGTTTGGTCGTTTAAGTTGAGCAATTGCAGTGCTCCTGGCGGATGCAACTATCACTGGTATTCGGCAGCTGCGTGGGCTTCCACGTGGCGTCTAGGTTGTTCGCAATCACTTTGTACTGTAAAAAGGCGGTCTTGTGCTCTATTCCGCAAGCGTCGCCATGGCCAACGTCGACATGCCGTGAAGAACAACATGAAAAATGTAACCAGAACTACAGATAATAACCCAAATCTATTACGCCGAACTAAATTTATGGCAACTAAGCAACCTTTGGCATTAGATGACTTTGCTACCACTTTGAAATCCAATAATAGAGAGTCTCCACTGCATCGTGGGGTTTTAGAAATGGAAAACGGTGATAAAAATCGGAGGGATCCGAAAATTGTAGCTTTTACATTTTGTAACTACGGACCAGCCGGGAACATCGATGGATTTCCTATTTACGAGTCTGGAACGTCGTGCAGCAATTGCCCGCAAGGAACGCAGTGCGGAGATCGCACGCACAGAGCCCTGTGCTCCGTGCTGGGTGACCCCGATGGCAAACATTAGTCTAATACAATTTGTTTTAACCTACTGCCGTGTTTAAGTCATCCCCTTTATTATACATACACGCACATACCTACCCCTAAAGCAAGCAAGCAGACAAGTATCTACTTTCGTAATTTAAAAGCGGGCAAAATAAAAATAATACGATCTTGAGTCTCATCACTTCAAAACGACACAATGGTTAATATTGCATGTTGTACTGAAGAAAATTCCGTTTGTTTATAGCTCGGAGGAATAAGACTGGAGTACGCATTGAATCAAATCTTTAAAAAAAATTTTCTGCCATAGTCGGTGGGGGGATGAGGCAGTACTGACGTTACTACTACATACGGACCAGCACACATATGCAAAAACGATTTGCGTTGTTACAATTGCACACATACATTTTATCGACACACTTTCTGAAAATTCGCACGCACACGCTCGTAATAGTACAGGGTGTTTGGTAGCCAGGTGCAAAGCTTTAAGGGGGTGATAGCTGAGGTATTTTTGAACATTTTGAGCCATACATGTCTTAGCCGAAATTTGTTTATTTTTTTTTAAATTGAAAATTTAGGAATTTTATGAAAATACCCAGAATTTGATAGAATCGAGTCAATATTGCACCAATGAGCGTTAATTTGTAAACAAAATCTCTTATTTCGGATAGTTTAATGTGTATTGGACCAAGTGAAATAATTTTTAAGTGTCTGTCTTGCCACAGAAACAAAATGGAGGCATTTTGGGATTGTTCATTTTTTTTAACCCCCCCTTTTTATATTATTTTTAGAAAATATAGAGCATTTTAAGAAACTAATATGAATATTTTGTCATTTCATGGCTTAATTTAATTAATATAATTGCAAAACAATATTTACTTTACTGACATTGGGTGACACTGATAACTAGTTGACATATAAATTTAATAGACAAACTAGATATTTGCCGATTTATTTTTTGGAACTACCAACAGCCGCTCAGTAAGGTCGAATAAAGTTCAAATAATTTTTTTGCAAAATATCCGTAATCCTTGAGTATTTTTGAACGCCAGTAAGATAAAACAGTTCGCAAGCCCCATACTTCGAAATGGTTTTCAAATCAGGGTATGTTGTAAAAAAATTAACAATCCCAATTAATAAAAATGTATTTTTTTTGGAACAGAGTCATTTTTCAGTGCCATAAAAAAAAAAAATCCTGGAAATGTTCAAACATTTTTAAAAACATGCCTGTTTATTGCTCTTTCTTTTAAGGTATCACTCATTCACATTGCTTGCTAAATCTGAGATAAAAAGTAAAAACCAAACTCCCCCGAGTCCCATTCTTAGCGAGTGCTCGAGCTCCCCCGAGCACGAGCACTCGCTAAGAATGCACTACTATTGAAATTTCATCAAGGTATCATCTCTGTCTAGCGCTGTAGCGAGAAAAGAGATAGTGAATAAGTAGTCTCGTGGGGCGTGCGTAATAACTATACTTCATTTAATTTAGGATGAGAAACCACAAAACATTATATTGCGGCTCGTGAACTGTAATCTCTTTACGATTTGTACTAGAGTAACAATTGACGCCACGCAGATAAAGTGGCATTAAAACAATTTTATTTTGCGGCTGCCAAACTATTGCACTGTACTGTTTGCTAGGTAAGAAATAGTTGACCAGCCGCAATATAATGTTATTGTGGTTTCTCATTCTAAAGTATACCTGACGCGAGTGGGCTTGCGACTCATTAAAAGTGAATATTATGAATTAAAAAATGTTTTAAAACATATAAATTTTACTCAAATATGGAAAATGACTGCGTCTTTTTGCAAACTAGATTTTTTTGTATTTTTAGTGCAGCTGAAAACGGTACAGGCTGGCATTTTTTACGAGCTGTGTTCGCCATGACGGTCTTGACATTGTGAGTGACGATGACAGCTCAACTAGTTTTATATAACGTACAAGCATCGGATACTTACACTTTTGGCTGAGGGGGAACGCCTGTCAAGGCGTCTCCAGTCTTATTCCTCCGAGGTTTATAGTCAAGTGTTTCCTAGCCACTTTCATCTCTTAGTTGTAAATGCATGCCATAAATGTTTAGGTATCAGGCTGGTACTACAGTCAGCGTCATACTAGGAAACATCCAAAGTGACCAAAAAGTTCGATACACCATACTATTTCTATGAAGTACCGAACTACTTATTGGGCCGACTTGGATGCTTCAAACTATACCCTTTTGCAAAAAAATTGGGCACTTATGGTTTTCCAGATTTTAGGCATTAAAGCTTAGAAAGTAAGCTTTTATGCACATAAAAAAAAAACCATGGGTGCCGGTTTGTTTTTGCAAAGGGGTGTATAATATGAAGCTGACTGTTCTGCTGAGAAGTTCCATTAATGTGATAAGTTCTATGAATGGATTTTTTAGCATAATGGCGTTATGGCATTATTTTCACGTGATTTTCCACACACCTGCTGAAAAACAACTCTAGCATATTTTTCGAAACATTCGAGTATAAATGGCATTTCATTGCTTTTTCGTGCAATTTGTGCACTCATATAAGTAAGAGTTGTTATTTTTCTGGCAGGAAGATAGTCCTTATCCTCCTTTGTATTTTCTCACAATTGAAGTGAAAGTACATTTAAGTGTTTACTATAAGCCATACCTACTCGTAAGTACCCTCGCCTTACCTATTAGGTTTCGTTTTGTTACCGGTTCTGGTTCGTAGTTGCACTAAAAAAAAATACCGGAGTGGGAAAGAGTACTTGAAAGGTATATCATAACTTGAAAGGGTGTCTGTAAATATACCTACTGCAGTGCTGCTCGCGCATGTTTCTGGTGGGGGAAAGGAAAGCACCAGATAGAAAAGATAGATAGTGTTCAAAAATCAAGTGAATATAGCACGAATTCGTACTCTATTGTTAAACGCGTGTTGCGTGTATTCAAAATTTCAAATCTAACTAATATTATAAATGCGAAAGTATGGATGGATGGATGGATAGATGGATGGATGGATGTTTGTTTGTTACTCAATCACGCCAGAACGGCCCAACGGATCTGGATGAAATTTGGCACATAGCATAGATAGAGAAAAGTCTGGAATAGCACATAGGCTACTTTTTATCCCGGAAAATTGAGTTTTTGAATCAAATTTTTTTTTGTCATAAATGGAAAGATCATATATAAGTTTTGTTAGAAAAGTATTTTTAGTTTTTTTTTATTCGCTATAATTAACGAGTTATACCGATTTGAAAATTGATCGTCGAGTACCGCACCGAAAACACACCGACAGTTCCCGAACAAGGCCGAGCCGCGTGTGACGTCACAATGTTAGTTTCCACTCGTAGTTAGTATACAGGTGATACCGTTTTTTGACTTTAATCTACTCTATTCTGTTATTATCCTACTATTATTGTAAAATGCTATTGTTTGTGAGAGCGTATTGGTTTGTGACTCTTTCACGCTAAAACGGCTAAACAGATTTCGATAAAATTTGCCATACACGAACTTTATAATTTATAATCTGGATTTACGTACCGGCTATAGTAGGTGTCATTCACGATGGATGCCACCCACCGTGGTTCTTATTAATTTGTAGTTAAAGGTTAATTTTAATACATCTACGAGTCTTTGTGGATGGCACTATCTATACTTCTATCATGCTTCTATCCCAACTTTCCACGGTACCGGGATTTAAACCAATAAAATTAGATGAGAATAGTGATGAGTACACTTTGGTAGTAACTATTTATATGAATAAGTAAATAAGTCGTGGGATATCAGTTCAAAATTCCGTTGATTTTATCCCAGGGGAATTTCATAAGAAAACCCGGAATTTCGAGCACAAAGATGGCGGATGACATTTTGACACTATGACACTAAAAATGTTTATGGGTGTCGTTTTTGAGTAATTTGATGGCTCTCAGCCCGATTTTGGCATATTTTTTTAGATTCAAGATGGCGAATGACATTTTGATACTATTGACACTTTGACACTAAAATATTAATGGGTGTCGTTTTTGAGTAATTTGGTGCTTCTGAGCCTGATTTTGACATACTTTTTTGGATTCAAGATGGCGGATGACATTTTGACACTATGACACTAAAAATGTTTATGGGTGTCGTTTTCGAGTAATTTTGTGGCTCTGAGCCAGATTTTGACATAAGTACTTTTTTGGATCCAAGATGGCGGATGACATTTTGACACTAAAAATGTTTATGGGTGTCATTTTCGAGTAATTTGGTTCTTCTCAGCCCGGTTTTGGCATACCTTTTTGGATCCAAGATGGCGGATGACATTTTGACATTACTGACACAAAAAACACAAAAAAGTGTAAAATGTTACTCGAAAACGACCCCCATAAACATTTTTAGTGTCAATAGTGTCAAAATGTCATTCACCATCTTGGATCCAAAAAATTATGCCAAAACCGGGCTCAGAGCCACCAAATTACTCGAAACGACACCCATAAACATTTTTAGTGTCAAAATGTCAAAATGTCATCCGCCATCTTGAATCCAAAAAAGTATGTCAAAATCTGGCTCAGAGCCACAAAATTACTCGAAAACGACACCCATAAACATTTTTAGTGGCATAAGTGTCAAAATGTCATCCGCCATCTTGAATCCAAAAAAGTATGTCAAAATCAGGCTCAGAAGCACCAAATTACTCAAATACGACACCCATCAATATTTTAGTGTCAAAGTGTCAATAGTGTCAAAATGTCATCCGCCATATTGGATCCAAAAAATTATGCCAAAATCAGGCTCAGAGCCACAAAATTACTCGAAAACGACACCCATAAACATTTTTAGTGTCAAAATGCCATCCGCCATCTTGGATCCAAAAAAGTATGTCAAAATCTGGCTCAGAGCCACAAAATTACTCGAAAACGACACCCATAAACATTTTTAGTGGCATAAGTGTCAAAATGTCATCCGCCATCTTGAATCCAAAAAAGTATGTCAAAATCAGGCTCAGAAGCACCAAATTACTCAAATACGACACCCATCAATATTTTAGTGTCAAAGTGTCAATAGTGTCAAAATGTCATCCGCCATCTTGGATTTAAAAAATTATGCCAAAATCGGGCTGTTTTACTCTCCTCACCCGGAACACATCAGCGCAAGCATTGCTGCTTGGCGGCAGGATTACTAAGATGCTGGTACAGTCGACGTCAAAGATATCTTTACACTTTAGTGCCTTGTCGCTCCAAGCACTTTGATAACTTCATATGAAACTTCAAACATATAGTTACAACGACAAGGTACTAAAGTGTAAAGATATCTTTGACGTTAACCATACCTAGCGATCCGAACGTACCTACCTAGAACAAGGTTAGGCTCTTACACCCGCAAAAATTCCCATTGAATATATAATACAATCCCACGGGATTATAAAAAAAACTAGAAATACCTATCAACCACAAAATCTAGCCATTAAAATTTACGTACCTACGGTCGAAGAAACTCAATCACCTATTAGGTAGGTACCTAATAGGTACAATTTAGCAATAATATCTCTGGCAGGGTGTATGTTAAAATTCCACAGTGGTAGGTAAGCGATTCAGTATCTTTCACTGTACTTAGGTACTTTATTGTGAAATCTCAGGTCCAGTAAAATCAATCCAGTTCCCATAAATCAGAAACATTATCAGGATTAAGCTTTTATTACCTACCTACACATGACTAAAACAAAAATTTACTTACTATAAGGTGATACGCGTGCTCGTTTGCCACCTTATTTCATAAAAAAAACTTCAGCAGATATTTTTTGTATTAAATTTCGGATATTTTTAGTGAAATCAGCCGTTAACCCAGTACTGTCGTGAAATTGCTTTAACGTTGTGACGTCACAGCCATGGCGACCAATCATGGCCCGTTCCCGGTCAAGTGGTCATATTTCAAATTTCATCAATTTTGAATTGCTTATAATTAATTTAAAAAAAATATTTTAAGATTTCTTTGAATTAGATATTATATAATATGCTATAAAGTTTTAAAAAACATAAAAAAAATCGATATTTTTTTTTAATTCAAAGACTCAATTGCGTGGTTCCCGCGGGATAGAGATAAACGAATTCTTTGCAGACGAAGTCGCTGGCAACAGCTAGTTGAGACATAAATTGAGCATGACCGTAGTTTGTTGGGACTTCTACTGAATTGACTAAAATATCCTGTAGGTATGTCGCGATGTTTGCCATTGCCACCGAGCGATGGCGAATATGACGATGTCTATCGAGCTACGCCATCGAGCACAAGCGAATGTTGACATTGGCAACCGATACCGCTAGCCAAGCAGGGCCCCATAATTTAGGTCAACAGGGCCGTTGTCTGCATAAATCTTTATAACACATTGTAGGAGCTTAGAACGAGGTAGGCGCAGAAAGGGTGTTGATAATCAATATCGCGCTCACTCATTAGGTGTTACATTTTTAAGTTTGTAGCTGTAATTAGGTATGGTGGTTATTCGTAGCTTTACCTAGGTAATTGTTGAGAAAGAACGTTTAAAACATGGACATGGAGTAGGTAAGCATGGATCTTCCATAAATCGATTAATAATCTATTCAAACACGTGGATAACGAATACGATGTTATAGTTGTACATTGAAGTCAAGTGTTCAAACTCTTAAAGTGAAGTGAATTCGCTTATAACTTTTCGAATGAAGATTTGAATACCTAACCAAATCATAATCTAAATAAAAAAATCCAAATTATTATAAGTATTGAACCTCTGTTATTTCAATAGGTAGGTAATGCACGGTCATTTGCTAAAAACTTTTGTTTTGAATATTGGTGACTTACGTCAAGTTGACGCCTATTTGGTTGATTTGTTATTTATGTGTATTTATGCAACACAGTTTTATAAAGGAACCTATTGATAAAAGTATAATTAGGAGTTCAATATGTTGTCGGCGGCTAAAGTGCGAATTCATGGGATGCAAGATGAAAATTGGGTTATCAAAGATAAGATTAACCAGTACAGAGGGTTAATAAAACTATATGGTAAGCAAAAGTGCTAATTTTGGGAAGTAGTTAGCTCCAAGTTAGCTCTCTCGTAGGCAAACAAAAGAAAATGGGTCAACTGAACATACACCGCGGTCTCCTTCTCTGACTGACTGTCTAGAGGAAGACAAGGCATCTTGTTCCGCACAAATTCGGCAAGAGAATATAAAATCTAGTATTAGCAGTGTCCTGCCTCGTAAGCAAAATGCAGGCAGTGTGAGGAAAGAAAGAAAGAAAGAAAGAAAGAATTGTTTATTTGCTTAGAACACGTACAAAAAAATAATAAAAAGAGGTCATTATATAATAATATGTATATTTAAAAAGCCGTGGTAGCCTAGTGGTTTGACCTGTGGCCTCTTAATTAAGCAGAGGGTTGTGGGTTCGAATCCCGGGCTCGCACCTCTGAGTTTTTCGGAATTTATGTGCGATATCTCATTTGAAATTTACCATGAGCTTTTCAGTGAACGAAAACATCGTGAGGAAACCTGCACACAACTGCGAAGCAATTCAATGGTGTGTGTGAAGTTCCCAATCCGCACTGGGCCCGCGTGGGAACTGTAGCCCAAGCCCTCTCATTCCGAGAGGAGGCCTGTGCCCAGCAGTGGGACGTATATAGGCTGGAGATAGATATTTAAATATTAAGTTTTTAGTACCTATATGTTGTTATAGCGGCAAGAGACATCATCTGTGAAAATTTCAAGTGTCTAGCTATCGCGGTTCGTGAGATACAGCCTGGTGACAGACAGACAGACTGACGGACAGTGGAGTCTTAGTAATGGGCCCCGTTTTTATCCTATGGGTACAGAACCCTAACATTTTAAATCTGAATTTGAAAAACGAAGCAAAAGGTATATGACAGTCAACTTTAAGGAAACTAAAGAATCCAGGTTTTAAAAATATGATTTAAGTTAGTAATCGGTTCCGTTGTCCACCGATTTAACACTTTTCTGTACAATTGTACAGATTGTACTTGACCTGCGAGGACATTCCCCATTTTTTTTCAACTTATGTGTCTTGCATTGTACCTATCATTAAATAAAGTACCTAGCTATTACATAAATAAAACCATTATTATACTTTTCTGAGCAGGTAAGTAAAACAGAGTAGTCTGTTCATTCTGAAGTTTACTTGATAACGTACACCTTATACCTTATTCTTTACAAAAAATTGTACATTGGGGTTAGAATTTTGTTTACCAAATAGGACGATTAAGAATGACCAGCCTTAAATGAAATTTAGGTTTTTGAACCTACAATGGCAAAAAACTATTTAATTGGCCTAAGTATCATAATCACAAAAAACTTTAACTCGACCAAGATAATTTACCTACATAAAAAGTCTGTTTTCTGTGAACAGATGTTTAACGGTTGTCTAAAGTCTATATTTAGGTGTTTTTGTAATTTTATATTAACTAAGTGTATATCTACTGCTGAGCTGTGTGAGCTGTTGGTAGGCCTCCAACAAGATGGAGCGACGACCTGATCAGGATCGCGGGATCGCGGTGGATGCGGAAGGCACAGGACCGGTCCGAGTGGAGAGCCTTGGGGGAGGCCTATATCCAACAGTGGACGTCTTTCGGCTGATATGATGATGATGATGATGATGATATCTACATATATTAAAACAACGATGTGACAACTAAAAAATCGCTGACTAACTAAATACATGTACACAAATAAAAAGTAATAAGTATTGTACCGAAATGATATTATGTCTTATCGTCAAACAACAAGCTGTAATTTTTTAATCAAATTCATAGCACTCCAATGTAATAATCACAAGGTACTTGTGGATTTTGTCGGTAAAACAAACAAAGCTTACAAAAGAATTGGTAATGAAAGAACAAAACTTCTTAATGACGTGCACGCCATGAATACATGATTAGTAACAATTTTGATAAAATTACTACCTACGGACTTGACATGGAGACAGTCAATATTTTTAGAGCGTCAAGGTAGTGAACCCGTCAGTATTAAACTAAAAGTTTTGAATATTTGCACAATATAAGGAATATGAAATACTTTGGGTTTTTAGCATGTAGCGACACTAGCGCCACCTTGTTGGCCGCTACATAATTACTACGACGCACGAGTAGCTAGCGACAGCTCTAGTGACAGCTGTCACATTGTTCTATATCGCGCTAACGAAGTTTCTCAAACACGGATGCATAAATACAACTTCCAACTCTCTTCCTTCGGACTTCGGTCCCCAGGCATAACATCTGCCTGGAGAGAGATCTCTCTATTGTGGCCTCCTCCCACAAGCATGAGAAAAAAAGATAAACAATCTTGACATGTCTTTTCAGGTCACCAGGCTAGTTACGCATAAAAATTAAAACAAAAAAAGTTGTTATCGCGTTGATAAGTCTCCAAACATATTAAAATTTAAGCGAAGCAAAATTTGCACTATTATAGTCCTTATAAATATTAGCCACCTAATACCAAATATTATCGCGTTAATACAGGCAGACAGACAGACGCGATGTACCGTCGGTGCATGAGTAATCATATTTGACCGGTGTGTTACATTACACTAGCTTGACGTTCACAGGTTTGCTTGCTTATCCCTGTCTTTCCTTGGAGTAACGATAACGATAGTTCAAAGTGGAAGTTGTCATTGTACAGTGTACCTAACACATTGCTGTTTATTTTTCAGCCCCTTCAATTTTAAGTTGGTAAAAGAAAATCATCAAAATTAGAATCACTATTATTTATAGCTGCAAACCCCTTCGGACAGTTTAAAACACCGGTCTATTTTTGTACACTTGCTTCATTTGTTTGCTTTTAAATGGGCATCCGTATTTCACTGAGAGGTCTTCAGGGAACGAATGAAAATATTAATGAATCTGGGAGCACTTCCGTTCTGGTTCTGGCGATGTAATGTAGCTTAGACACTTGTTTAAATATGATGATGAAAAAGAAACTACTCACACAGCCCTCTAGGTTGGCAACGCATCTGAAATCCCTCCGGGGTTGCGGGTGTCTATGAGCAGTGGTGATCGCTTACCATCAGGTGACCCACTTGCTCGTTTTCCTTCCTATTCGTATAAAAAAAACCACGGTTACATAATGAGGAAAGCGCCAAGCCAGAAGTTAAAGTACCCATACTTTGTTCGATTGACTACTTCCCAAAAGCCTATTGATCTACTAAACCTACCTTGGGTTGCAACCTCGTTTTGATCGCACCGCGCCTCTTCTCTACTACTACAAATCTATCTTGCTCAGAACGCGACCGCAAGATCCATGAGGGTGACCTGGCGAAGCAGAAGAAACGGTACTGCCGCGATATTCGGCAGCTGCGCAAAGACATCACCACCCGGCGGGACGAGCTCGGCGTGGCTGTTTACGGAGACAAGCAGTTCCTCAGAAACGCCTTTCAGGAACACCGTCGGTTACAGCTGACCTACATGAACAGCCAGGCCGACGTAACTATATGCACATCTACATAAACATGACACACTCAGGGTGATTAACTATCACCTCATCATCATCAGCCTCTTTTACATGAGTTCCACAACTATGACACCAAACTATTTATAAGCCCATAAATAATAAAGGACCGTTAAAATTGTTAACTTTAACATTGTTAACATAAAGTGACCTGCAAATAATTATATTTTGAACTATTTAAAACAGTAGTACCTATCCCTAATGTTTGTACGCGACGTCAGTTGTCTGGCTCTGTTTCAAAAAATACGGTTTGAGAACTTAGAAATTAAATCAGTGTATGATTATGTTCCTAGGTCTGGAATTATTTTTGTAATTATTCCAGAGAGTCCTTGAGAGTATTCATCAAGAGAACTTCAACAAGAGGAAGCAGCTCGATAGAATAAGATATACAAAGATGAAGAAAATGCAGAAATTCAGGTTGACCCAGGTACTGCTGGAGTAGTTAGTTGATTTTGCTTACAAATCTCCTCTCAGAATATAGGTGCCTAAAATCATATAAAGCCACGACTACGATGCTCACCGGTATTACGATGTTTTCCAATTTGCTTTTTTAACTAAGTATTGGTGTGATTCATCATTTTTAAGAAATATGTATGGTATATTTTCGCGCGGGTTGTGCATTGATTCAAAGTCTATACCTACGTAACAAAATACATAGACAACATTTGATTGCAGCTAGATTCTGCGGAATTACGAGACCGCCTGCTATATGAAGTGGGAGGAAAGCTGCCCGCCGAGAAAAAGGAGCAGGCGGTCGCGAACTACGTTCAACGCGCTAACATCAAGAAGAATGCCGCTCTAGCTATCAAAGTCATGTACAAGAAGATACTCGACATACTCAAAAAGGCAATTTCATTTCAAAATTCACAGATTTAGTTGATATATTGTTGGGTGAGCTGGTTAATTGTAAAAGGGTTGAAAATTTTGTCAAACAAACCAAAGGATTTCAGGAATCTGGGTGGCTCCGCTTTGACCTTACCTACCTATATCCAGAATCCCTTCCATATTCGACCGCCAAACGTGCATTTTATCATCGGTATTCGGCTGAAGTTAACCTGGATGTGTTACCTTACCTACGTGACTTACTCAACCTTTTTAGAAACGTGCTAAATGACGTAACATATCGTTACTATCACAAATTTTGAAATATGAGTAAAATATACTGTAATATACCTACCAGCGATCCGCCCCGATTTAGCACAGGTTATCAAACTATACGAAAAAATCTTCCTATTGAATCACATATTGCTTAAAACTGCCTCAAAGTCCATTGCGTAGTTTAAAAGATCTAAGCGAACAGATAACGGATGTTTTAACGTTTTAACTACTTGGATGTCACCTGGCACTACGCTGAATAGCTACCAGGCGCTTTAATTAGTTAATAATTATAGTATGGCATACTAACTACAGAGAATTGGGGGAAAAGTAGTGCCAGTCACCCATCGCTGAGAGGCTGCCAGGCACTCGAATTAATTAGGTAGTATGGCATACTGTAACTAGGGGGATTTCGTTGCTCTATAAATTGTATACTTATTTCGGTAGCTATCTCTCCGTCTATAAATATATTATGTAAAAATGATAAAAAATCCCCTTGTTTTAATATTCTTTACGAACTTCTTTTATTTACAAACACACTATAAGTGCCGGCACGTAAGTCTAATCTGACTATAAATAATGAAAGTATAAAATACGGTATCCGTGGGTGCGCAGATCCTCTCCACGTGAATCGTCATCGTTAGACTTACGTGCCGGCACGTATACATATTATTTAAAGGTAAGTAGATATTTACGCAGTGGGACGTCAGGCTGGAGATGAGATGATAATGAATTTACCTACTCTCTTCAGTCTTCAGTTGAAATGTATTAAACATTAAAGCCCAAGCCCAAAATAAAAGTTTTAAAATATAATTAAAGCAAGGTTATTCTTATTGAAATGAATGTTGGCAGGACTCGTCATACTTCACGGTGGTGTTGGAAGCTTTGAAGTTAGACTGCCGCGCGCAGGGCAAATGCCTAATGGGGGCTACGGAGATGGGTCAGCTCGCCATGGAGTACCTTGACGACCGCAAGTTCGAATTCAGCAAATTGGAAAAAGAGATTAAGGCCAACATGAAAGAAAGAGAGAGGACACTTAAACTGGTTCGACGGGAAGTCGCTTATTTGACCGATTCTTTCCCCAACCTAATACGCAAGGAGGTAAGCTAACAACGTCTAGAAGATATATAAGGTGGCTGAAAAATGTCAGGCGCGGTAGCAGCCCAAGTAGGAAAGACCCAGCGGCGGTAGGAGGTTTAGATACCCATTTTAAGAAAAGAGAAGAATCAACTAGTTTGAGCAAATGCGCTTATTTTAAAATCAGGGATCATTATTTTATATGCATATTTAAATGATTAATCTTTTCCAGGAAGCTACAAATCTGGATGACCTTTATGAAGATGAGGATGCTCACAGCCACCATTCGGTGCATTGGGAGCTAGAAGAAGTCATGGGGATCTGCAAACGTCTTCAAAAGGCTACTCTCGTGTCTTCTTTCGATCGGATTCTGTTAAGGTAAGATACTGAACAATTGAAGCTACTTTTTATGTTTTAATAACATCAAGAGACGACAGTCATAAGAATATTATAGGACATTTTCAGTAGAAAACAACATCTATTATTTTACGAAGTAGTGGACAGCAAACAAACAAGGTGATCACTTGATGGTAAGTGATCAGTGCTTCTCGTAATTATAAACTCGTATTACCAACTTGGAGGAAGGCTCTCTTTTTGAAATTACAATATCTCTGGTGCCAGTCATTTTTTCGGGTCTATTAACCAGCAAGACGAAAGGCAACATTGCAAGCACTAGTGGTGCAGGTTTAGCGAGAGTGAGGTGGTAGTACAGTAGTGGTAGAGATCCGGACTAATCTTGTACAAGACCTTACCTTATTGCATCGGCAATCTTTCCTAAACTTGCGGTGTCTTTACCATGAGGAGAGGACACTCGCTTTGCTTCCTGGTTTGCAAAACTTCAACGTGTACTGATCTCTATGCAGGCTGAAGGAGCAAGCTTATCAGACGGAACGGCTGCTAATGCAGCTGACCCTTAACAGCATGAAGCGGAACGCACTTATCGAGGACCGAAAACACGCCTGCATGATGCTCGACTCACTCAAGAACGTAGGGCAGGAGCGAACAGCGGAGTAAGTGCCATGGCTTTATCCAACTCCAACTGCTTGATATTAGATATTACATACAACGAACCAGGTTCACACCGGGCATGACGTCTTCATGCGATTCATTTCCGAACCTAAGGTCACTCGCTGTCAGATCCATACTATAAGTGTTCAAAATGACAACTAAAACGTAAGATTGAATCGGAATTGGGATTGTTCATTTTTTTACAACATACCCTGATTTGAAAACCATTTCGAAGTATGGGGCTTGCGAACTGTTTTATCTTACTGGCGTTCAAAAATACTCAAGGATTACGGATATTTTGCAAAAAAAATATTTGAACTTTATTCGACCTTACCGAGCGGCTGTTGGTAGTTCCAAAAAATAAATCGGCAAATATCTAGTTTGTCTATTAAATTTATATGTCAACTAATTATCAGTGTCACCCAATGTCAGTAAAGTAAATATTGTTTTGTTGAAAACTTAAAATTTTCGGACGATTTAAAACGAAATAATGGAAATTACAGAAAATGCTTCGTTCCAACCTGAAATAATGACTCTAAAAACAGCTCCAAAACAATAGTTCGCACGGAGCCTAGAACATTTAAGAGAAAAGTGGTGTCGCGAAGTAAATGTTGAATACTTCAAAGTTTATAAGCACACAATATTGTTGCGAGGATCATTTCGATGTAAGTAGGTACCAAAACACAATGCCACATACTTCCACATTCATAAATTTTCAACTCATTATAACCATGATCAGGATTTAACGCAACATACAATAAGCTTGTAGGTAAACCGAAGGTAAACAGTATATTTGACATTGAGATGACAGTCACAACAGTTATGACAACTATTTTTTTTTTTAATTTCCAAAGGAAAGGGAAAATTGTCTATTTCAGCCGGCCGTATATAATTTACGAAAAGTCGTATCTGATTTTTTTAAGCAATTATATTAATTAAATTAAGCCATGAAATGACAAAATATTCAAATTAGTTTCTTAAAGTGCTCCATATTTTCTAAAAAAAATATAAAAAGGGGGGTTAAAAAAAATGAACAATCCCAATTGAATCAGATTACGACGTCATGGCAAGGCCTCTGCCTTTACTGTCATTTTTCTCGGAGTTTAAAAATAGTAGAATAGGTAATAGAATTCAATGAAAATTTCAAGTAAGTACAGTATTCAATGACGTGAAATTGGAATCAATTTCTATCAATTTGCTCATCATTAGTCTGCGTCGCTATTCCAATTGGTAATAGTCATTATATTATGAAGTCAGGTTTGATTATTATATTTATTATGCATGGTAGGTAGCTTAAAGATATACAGATAAATAAACTTAATCGATTAAAATCCAAGCAAGCCACACTGCTCTAAGTCAAATCTAAGCTTTCAATTCTGTAGTGTAGTATTCATAATGATATATATATATTTGTAGTAACGTACTTAAAATTAACGTAACAAAAATGGATTGTTGCTTTGAAGCTTTACAATTTTATTGTTAATTATTAAGATTTTTACTCGACGTCTGCCATTGTTCTCTATATTACCAGGGTTACGTACTAGGGGGGGGGAGAGGGGTGGAAGCCATCTGAAGTGGTGGAGTGGGTAGAATATTGCGGAATTGTATTTAAGTTTGGTTTATTCTTTGAATTTGAAAAGCATTCTTTGTAAATCAACGCCTACGGTAAAACGAATCTTGGCCTTGAAAATGAACAACGTAGGTGTTTAAAAAAATGGTAACAGGGGAAAGTTTGTGAGCAAATTAACAAAAACATAGCAGTTACTTACCTTTTATATTACGAGAAGAGATAAAACATTGGAAATTTAAGCCATTGGGATTTAATCTATCTATACATATAATAAAGCTGAAGAGGGTCGAAAGTCTGTACATGGAAGATATTAAAAAAAAATAGGCTGGGGATACTTAGAAACGATAACAGAACACGTTTCAACAGTTTTTAGAATTTTTGTCTGTTTCTCTGTTTATCTGTTTGTCTGTATATTTGTGCGCGCATCACGCGAAAACGGCTGAACGGATTTAGTTGAAAACTTTACTAATCTGTTGAGAAAATCACCGGCCAGGTTATAGGCTACTTTTTATCCCGGAAAATAGCACAGTTCCCGCGGGATAGCGATGAACATGTCGAAAATCGCAACTACCTAAAGTCGCAACGTACCTATATAAATATTGCTTCAGTATCGCCTACAACTCTATAAGGCGCAGGTTAGGCCGCATATGGAGTACTGTTCTCATCTCTGGGCTGGGGCACCCAAGTACCAAATCCTTCCATTTGACCGCATTCAACGCAGAGCTGCTCGATTTGTCGATAACCAGGCACTCTCTAGTCGGCTCGATTCTCTGGCTGTGCGGAGGGATGTAGCATCCCTCTGCATATTGTACCGAATATATCATGGGGAGTGCTCCGATGAACTTTTCGGATTGTTGCCTGCGGCTAAATTCCACTACCGCACTTCGCGGAACCGTCTGTCCTTCCATCCTCAACATCTTGATGGTTGGCAGTCAAGTACCGTGCGTTTTAAACGCAATTTCCTTCCTCGTACGACGAAGATCTGGAACCGGCTTCCTGCTGCAACATTCCCTGAGCGGTACAATTTAGGGATCTTTAAAAAGCGAGCCTTCCTGTTCTTGAAAGGGTCGGCAACGCACCTGTGATTCCCCAAGTCTTGCAGGTGTCCATGGGCGATGGTGATTACTTTCCATCAGGTGACCCGTCTGCTCGTTTGCCCCCTCTTATATATAAAAAAAAAAAAAAACATAGAGGTGCACTAAGGAGGGATTTTCAAAATTCCCACGGGATTTAATATCGCTTATTATATAAAAAAAATACCAATTAAATGTCTGAATAGGAGTAATTGCCTTTGCTTTTTTCACGAGAAAAAAATAAGCGATCATAATTTTGTATTTGACAGACCAGTAATGTTGCCAACTACAAAATATCCAGCACTCAATGTCAAACTCGCTATTGTTTTTTGCATTAGAAAAATATACGATTAGAAAATAACGGCAGTTTTTTTTTTATTAATTAGTTCAAGCCCCGGCGAAAAAAATAAACCATCAATATATTCCTCTTTTCAAACAAAATACAGAGAACTATAGTACATTGTGCAACGAGGGCGGTAAGAAGGGGATTGCTAACGAGAGTCTATTAGGCGGAGGGCTTTTAATGACTCGAGTTCGTAATCCCCTTACTGCCCGTGATACACACAATGTTTTTCATCACATTTGCGAGGACAAAAAAAATATCAAAAAATTAGACTCAGAATCACAAAATTACCCGCAAACGACACTCATCAACATTTATGTACCAATAGTGTGAAAATATTGTCCGCCATTTTGGATCCAAAAAATTATGCTAAAATTGGGCTCAGAACCACCACATTACTCGAAAACGAACCCATCAACATTTTAGTGTCCATAGTGTCAAAATGTCATCCGCCATCTTGGATCCAAAAAATTATGCCAAAATCGGTCTCAGCATCACCAAATTAGTCAAAAACGACACCCATCAACATTTTAGTGTCAATAGTGTCAAAATGTCATCCGCCATCTTGGATCCAAAAAATTATGCCAAAATCGGTCTCAGAATAACTAAATTATTCGAAAACGACACCCATCAACATTTTAGTGTCAATAGTGTCAAAATGTCATCCGCCATCTTGGATCCAAAAAAAATATGCCAAAATCGGTCTCATAATCACCAAATTACTCAAAAACGACACCCATCATCATTTTAGTGTCAAAATGTCATCCGCCATCTTGAATCCAAAAAATTATGCCAAAATCAGGCTCAGTCACCAAATTACTCGAAAATGACACCCATCAACATTTTAGTGTCAAAATGTTATCCGCCATTTTGGATCCAAAAAATTATGCCAAAATCGGTCTCTGAATCACCAAATTACTCGAAAACGACACCCATCAACATTTTAGTGTTAATATGTCATCCGCTATCTTGGATCCAAAAAATTATGCCAAAATCGGGCTCAGAACCACCAAATTACTCGAAAATTACACCCGCCATCAATATTTTGTGTCAAAATGTCATCCGCCATCTTGGATCGTAATCAGTACCTAATGTCTAATTGAAAGTTTTATCAAATTGGTTCGTAGTTTTTTTTTTATTTTATATAAATCTGGCTGATCTGAAACCTCTTTAGTCTGAAATGACGTACAATGAACTCTTAATTTTAAAACTAAACTTTTCCTCCCGAGGGAATTATGAAAATCCATACAAATATAACTCCCTCGGGAGTAAAATATTTGAAATTCCCGCGGGAGGTAAATCAGCTACTTAATATATTTTTTTTTAACGTTTAATTGCATATCTTAAATTAGCTATTATGTAGCTTATTATCACTTTGACAAATAAATACAAGCGTTCAGCATCGTCTTGATCGTCGCTCAGAACAAATCAAAATCACACTTGATGAGCTAGGCTGCCAGTCTTTCCTATTAATATTCCTGATCTAGGCGTTTCTTAAATATTCATCTTTCGGAAACCTGAAATCCAAACGCGGAGGTAATAATAAAAATGCTGCTGGACACTGGCGTACTTAATAGGGTCGGTCGGTAGTTACGTTGGCATAACACTTGTCTATAGAATATTTTGTTGAATGGCGAGGCGAGTAGTGATCACAATTTTGTTAAATCCAGTATTGCTTAGAAGCATTATCAAACAGATGTCAAGCGTACGCCTAGTTCGGCCCTGTAAAAATTGCGCAGTACATTAATTGTCAAATGAGGTTACTTTATTCAGTAAAACTAAAATATTTCTTGTATTTCTTTAGAAAACATTAAATTGAAAGTTTTGTCAGCTTCATGAATACTGCCTTTGTAATTATTTCTAAATATTTGAAGACCAATATTAGTTAGAACGCGGTAAACACAAATAAATCTATGACGAATGATAGCAAAAGATTAACTTACCGATGGAACGATATTTCAGGGGTTTTCCTGTCTGATGCGTTGCAACACATGGGAACACAGCATTTCACCATGATTTTACTTTAAATATCTTATAACTTTATATTATTTCACTTGTGATTTCACTCAAGATACCGACGGTCGTTCACCACAACTACAATCTAACGCCATCGGTCGCTTAAATGTAGCTTAGCAACTGCCACGGCTTCCAAATTGTCTATGTGTGACTTGGTGTTGCAACACATGCTGTGGCGACGTATTTCTCTATGAACCACATAAATACAGATGGATAGCGATCCTGTGACACAATTACTATATTTCATTGAACTTTACATTTAAGTCTGTTGAACTTTAGCTTTACTTATGCAACACGAGACCATGGTCTCCATCTCTAATACGGGGTAGAACTTATACATGAGGGCCCCCTTTAAACTTATGCGACCCTCGACAAATATGGGTGGACTTCCAGAAACTTATGCACGCATAGAGTCCCAGAGAGGCGAAACTACTACACTCTCTCCTAAGCACCGAGCGGGACCGAAGTCCCTTGAAGGACCTCCACAACACCCCTACAGTCTAACCCTTACCACCGGAGCTCTCAGTGCTTAGACCCATAAATTGTCTTCACTTCTGTAGCATGCACAACTTCTGCAAGCTACTGACTATGCTTAGCATACACAACTTCTGTATGCCTCTGAGATCACTTATGCCTTCTGCCTTTGTTCACCGGCAACATCATCATCTCCTATAGTCACTGTCTCAGGATCACTATCCCACACGAAAGGACATGAGTCCATCTTTGGTAGTAACATTTAATTGTTATGATCATTAGTTGTAATATAAGGAGGACTCACCTGTGGCTGCTAGTTCGCTCGCCTCCTACTCTCAACTCACTTTCTGACTCGGTTTTGCCGCGCTAAAACCGTCGCGATCTGTCAAAGTGCGAATTCACAGGTAAGACATAGATAATAAACTTACCCGTGGGACATGGCTCGCGAGCTTCGCGACACATGCAAAAAAGAAATAGGTTTATACGATTTAGTATTAGAGGAAAAGGGGTAGTGGCATTTTTTACACTAAAATAATGGCAAGTCTGCTAGTTTATAGTGATGTCTGTGCCATAGACTATTAATAATCGGTTGAGAAAAAAATAAATCGATCAAGATATTTTTTTTAAGGCCGACTCGCACTTGGCCGGTTTTATTTATTTTATTTAGACCAATTAATTACTGAATTTCACCAGCAGTGCAGTGATCTTTACTGAAAATTATGACCTTGGAGCTCAAAGCCGTAACAATTGCAACACTGATTTCTATAGAATGGCTCGTCTTCATCATCTGAAGAAAATGATTGACTGAAGATTCACTTTTTCTCGTTTTTTTGTGATTGAGTGAATGATATTGTAACAAAAATATTAATTGAAAGAAAATTGACCTTTCGTAACATTGTATCATTTCAAAATAATACCAACAATATCAATTTAAGTTGATTTTTCTAATCAGAACTTTAATCCAATGCACTTTACAATATAAATTCAAATCGATCAAACACTCATTCAAACTTGAATCGATTTATCGTAAGTATCGAGTTACGTCGGGAAGAGAAATGTCAAAACGGGCCTTTTATTTTGCGACGACTCTAATTATAATTATACACAATAGGTACTGTAAGTCGTACATACGTGGGCGACTAGGAAAGTTCTGAGATACGGCGATTTTAAAAATAGAACCTTTTTAAATTGTATCTTTTTGAAATCCTTATTTATTTGAAATTCGAATGCCATTAGCCATTAGCCATTAGCGAAATTTTAAAAATAAAAATGTTGTGATTGGGATTGTCTAAAAGAAAAATACCTGTCCTTTTTATATTTTTTTTGGATAGAGAAGTCAATTATAAGAAACTAATTTCAATATTTAATCATATAACTCACATTTTTTTTTTATATTAATTATTGAAAGTATTTTGGTTGATGACGTCAGTTTCCTATGCCCCTGCCACACATACGCTTATTTGATAAATATAATATATTGAATATATTGATCATAATACGTATGTGTAGCAGCGGCATTAATGTATTTTCTATCTGTGGCGAAGTTGGGAAACTGTCATTAGTGCCAATGTCATGTCATAACGTTCCCAGTTTTTCAAGTCGCGTCGAGTGTATTCATTCTTTCTTATTATCATATTTTTGAACTGCCTTTCCCCTGGATTCCGATTACCCCAACGTACCCGACGACCTGCGCTAGTCACCTGAACTGAACCTGCTTAGAAATTGAACTTCGCTTGCCTCCCGGATTCCGAAATGACAAAAAAAAATATGGTTGCAAGTTGCAAGTTAGTTGGTTGCAAGTTATACTGATCGCAAGAACAAACAAAAAGTGTTAAAAACGATTTATATGGGGAGTGTGAATGGGAGGGGAAGGCCTAGGCGGACGTTCCATGATCAAATTGGGGACGTTTTGGAGAAAGGCCAGGTCAAGAGTACCCGAAACCGACGAGCATGTATGAAGAGATTGATGAATGTGGATGAAGCGAAAGAGGATCGTAGCAAGTGGAACAAAGTATTCTCTGCCTACCCCTGTGGGAAAGAGGCGTGACGATATGTATGTATGTATGGTTTCATTTAATCTTAGATAGAGCACTTGTCAGTAGTTTAGGAAATATGTATTTTTTTCCAAAACTAAGGACTTTTTGACGAACTTATCACTAACGTCATCCATGATTCCATTTTAGGAAGATTTGTTGAATCAGCTCTAACAAACTGGGTGTTGGCAGCCATTCTACTGTAGCTTATGTCGTCGTTCGTGCAGGCTGATCGGTGTCCGGGGTTAAACCAAGTCGATTGTCCAGGAGAGAAACGTATGTCGTCGTTCGTGCAGGGTGATCGGTGTACGGGTTAAGCAAAAGTACAAATAGTACTTTTGCTTACTTTTGATTTATTCAGAAAGGGTTATCGGAATCCAGTATAAACTCAGCTAGAGTATTTCAATCTTCAATACGGTAAATTCACATTCGTTGTAAAACAAGAATGACATAATAAGATTGTAATTTGTTGGTCATCTGTCATGTCATAAGATGAATGAAATGTCAGATTGCGGGTCCAAGTTGAACTCCGTAGTATAATCGACGCGTAAATAGTGAAGAATTTGTAAACTTAGCAAATAAAGTACATTTTGGACCGTCTACGTCATTCGTGGGAATGTCAAATGAAGGTCATTGCTTATTTTTCATGTAATAAATTCATTATTGTAAAATAAAATAAAGTAAATACAGAAAACTATATAAAAAGCATTTATCTCGAAATGGTTTTCGATTTACCATGCATTGTAAAAAAATAGACTATCCCAATTGTTTATTGCATTTCGCTAGTAAGTTTTCTGTCAACAATGGAATTCGATCGCGAACATTTTCGTGCAATGATATTGTACGATTTTAAAGTTGGTTTGAGTGAAACTGAGTACCGAAATAGACTTTTATCTGCATTTGGGGAGCTTGCACCATCCCGTGCAACAGTTTCTTGGTGGTTTTCTCTATTTAAACGGGAAATTTTCCTTAAAAGATGACGACAGCAGTGGCCGTCCTGCTACTGCTGTAACGGACGAAAATATTGAAGCGGTAAAGAAAATTTTGCACGACGACCCGAAAACTACCTACAAGGAGATAGAAGAAGCCCTGAAAATATCATCGCCGATAATTAATAAAAATTTACATAATCATCTACATAAGTGAGGAAGCTTTGTTCACGGTGGGTTCAACACGCTTTGACAGCTGAACAAAAACAAGCTCGCGTCACCTGGTGCCGGGAAATGCTTGAAAAATTTGAAAACTTCGAAGGCCGCAACGTATTTAATATTATTACGGGAGACGAGAGTTGAATCTAAAATATGATCCACTAACAAGGCGGCAGTCGATGGTTTGGGTGTTTCCGGACGAAGAACCTCCACGGAAAGTCAAACGAGGACGCAGTGTGGGCAAAAAAATGGTGGCAACATTTTTCAGTGCACGTGGTCATTTAGCAACAATTTCTTTAGAAAGTCAAAAAACTGTTAATACACAATGGTACACGGAAGTGTGTTTGCCAACTATGTTTGACAAGTTACGTCAAAAACGTCCAAAAACAGGATTGCGGTGACTTTTTTTGCATCACGACAATTCGTCACCGCACAAAGCCAACTTAACTCAAGAGTTTTTGAGAAGCACAGAAATCCAACAAATGAGCCACCCGCCCCACAGCCCTGATCTGGCTCCGTGCGACGTCTTTCTCTTCCCGAAAGTGAAACTTGGACTCCGGTTGTCATTTCGAAAGCCCTGAGGACGCTCGGAACGCCTTCATAGCGGCGGTTGAGAACCTCCCTAAGGAAGAATATCGCCAGTGCTTTAAATCTTGGTTTAGGCCAGAGGTTCCCAAACTCTTTTGTTCCATAGACCACTTTCAAAATTTTGCTGGATCCGGTGGACCACCTGCAGCTACATTACCACTAATTTCTTAACTAAATCTCGAAAAAAAAAATTAAGATTAGCTCTATAATCTATGGAAACTTGCGTTGTTGCTGAGTTTCAACGATAAATTAACAGTTTTCGAAAAAATTGGTCAGAATTGATTGCTTGATAGGGTTAATTATTTGAAAATAAAGTCGACTAAACAAATTTTCAATTGAATTATATTTTTGTGCTGCGAGTGAGTCTATCTTACTTTACTTTCTTGAATTCTACAATGACTCACAGCACAAGAACCAATCAATTCTCACAAATTTTATTCAATTTTCATTGTGGATTTGCGATTGTGGACCCCCATTTTTGGTCACGCCCAACGTAGACCCCCGTCGAGTCTTCCGTGGACCCCTGGGGGTCCACCTGGACCACTTTGGGAACTACTGGTTTAGGCGAATGAATGAATTGTTGTATAGAGACTAATGGAGAATATTTTGAAAAGATCTAGTAGAATAAAATATTCTAAATGTATTTTTTTTTGTATTCCAAAACTTACCTAGTCACCTAACGTAGAGGTCTAACCAGCACTACCACAACTAAAGCTATACAGGGTATATAAGACACAAAAAAAATTGGAGTAATTTTTTTTTATATTTTCTATAGGAATGTTTACAGTTAATACCATTCCTATAGAAAAAAAAATTTTACTTCAATTTTTTTTATATATTTTTTAGCTTCTATAGCTATGGTTATATACCCCAGTGGATTATTGTTAGGGGGTGTCTGATACACCCTGTATACTTGCTAGATTTTAGCGAGACGAGGATAAACTGGGTAGTTTATTAATCCCAAATACAATTTAGTTTGCAAATGCTAAACTTGACATCGAGCTTTGTCATTTTGTTTCCTTCTACGTATTCAATGTGACTTGCTGATATCGAGCATCTACCGAATTAGCTTGCGTTTGAGGTCGGTTGATATTGCGTCCGAAATTATATATGTATGTAGGTAGGTGCTCCTTGTTGTCGGGCGCAGAGGGCTTGGTAGTATCGCGGGACATTTCGTGCGAAAAATTTCGTTCAATTTCAACCCGCGTCCCCGAGCCCAACTCATCTTTATATTTTCCACGGAGCTTACGTTTTGACGTCATTGCATATACCTATATTCGTATGTACAAAATATCCGCCGTAAACTGCTTTTATTTTTCTAGGGGAATATGTGATACAATCGCACCGTTTGAATGAAACACTCCACTATAGACTTCATTAGGACATGCAAATGGATGCCAAGGAAGCTAGTACTTTAGGTATCGCAATAAAGAATAGGTAGATATTAAATGGGGGCATTATCACTACATATCTCTATCACTACACAGTATAAAACAAAGTCGCTTTCTCTGTCCCTATGTCCCTATGTCCCTATATCCCTATATCCCTATATCCCTATATCCCTATATCCCTATGTCCATATATATATTTAAATCTTTAAATTTACGCAACGGATTTTGATGCGGTTTTTTTTAATAGATAGAGTGAATCAAGAGGAAGGTTTATTATGTATAATACATGCATAATATACCGTGCGAAGCCGGGGCGGGTCGCTAGTTCTTTTTATATAACTAAATTTTTAGCGGAAAACGCTTGGTGGTAATGGTAACAATTAATTACGTACGAAATCTTTTAGTTCTTCCTTATAACGGTTTTTTATTTTTCTTCTTAGATTGTTGTTCTATTTAGATCGTTATTATTATTGATGTAAAGTATACCTACTGCCAAGTATTTATTTATTTCTATGTAATTTAATTTTGTATTTATTTTGCTATCAAAACTTTCGTGAACGCTAAAAGTTACATTCTATGGATCTGTCAGCTATACCTTCCTTATTGAAACAGACTGTAATTCATAATTTTAAGCAAATTCAACACATTTTAGGGTTTCTTAGTCAACAAGGAATTCTTATAATTTCGCCATGTCCACCCGTCTGTCTGCCTGTCTGTCGATCTGTCTATCCGCGGCTCAGCTCAGAGATTTTTAGTGCTATACCATGCCCATATGATAACGAGTTAATACTAGAAAAACTCAGAAAGAACGCGATTGGTCAGCGATATGAGTCACAAATACGCATCGGATAGGTTTACATGGAAGCTAAAGTTCAGTCAACATCTGTCTCTCATACGTGTCTCGTTCACATGCCACTTCTACCTACTTTTCTTCTTTCCATGTTTACACCCACCGATCTTTCTTTGTCCTTTCATTTGCATATAAAAGTTTAGCAGATTTCGCTATATTAACTCGTTATCTTGGACATGGTGTAGAAATCTGTAATTTGGCATCGGTGTATAATATTAACCATGCCGACAAAGTGGTAAAATAAAATCTTGAATAATTTTTTAAATGTATCTCTACACGTAAAGTGGGGATGTTTTTTATGTCTCGTTTATCCCATAGTGTGGGGTGGCGTTGGAAAGGTCTTTCAATAATATTGTGAGTGTGGGAAAACCATTTTTCGATTCAGGTATCCGTTTGAGAAATATTAGCTTTAAAGTTTTAACTATCGTTAAGAGTCAAGTGTACCCCCCGTACCAGCTAAATGATAGTATTTGGTGAAATATTAGGTGAAATAATGCATGGTAGTAGTATATATAACGAAGTTTAAAGAAAAACTAATACAGGTAAACAGGTTTCGTTTTACAATTTAACGAGTACCTAAAAGTCGACCAACTTACAAAATGTACTGACATTCTCATAGTTTCCGCTTATTGTGACAGACAAATACGGAACCCTACGTTGCGCGTGGCCCGACACGCACTTGGCTGGTTTTTACTATGTTTTTCTAGTGATATTTTCACCGGTGTCTTTTCAATAATTGATTCCCAGGACCACATTATTTTTCTAAACATTACCTACCTAAGTAAATCGAGATTGCGTGACTCTATTCCTCGTTGGTAGGTAGCATCCCCGGCTACTTAAACAGCTGTTCGCGTTCACAAGTAGTAACTTACTTTCTTAAGTTAAGGTTCTCCAATCTCCGACCCGGTATCTCAACTTTAAGTCTCTCACACAAAATTCGAGACTCAGGAACCCGCGTACAGAAAGCGACAAAAAATACAATAACTAAGAATACGGACGAGCTAAATTAAACGGTCACTTTGTATGAAACTCGCCATAGAGTGCGCTGAATCGAATGCGATCAAAGAAGTTGTTCACAGTTGTTCACCTACAAAAATAACGCTACAGAAACAAAAAATAACTCTAATAAGTATTACTTAAGTAAATTTTCTACAAACGGATTGAAAATGGAACTTTCACTCTCATTCCCCACCGATGTCTGACCTGACCCAACACTTACGTACATAACTGAAAATAAGGTCTATGTGTAGATATTTTTGAACGGTTGGCTGTATAGATATTGGAGAAATCGATTGTACCACGTAATTTCGATAGTTAAATACCGGCCAAATGCGAGTCGGACTCGCGCACCGATGATTCCGTACAAATTTGCCAAGTTATCATAAGATCCAGCGTTAGCAGAGCCCTGCTCTTAAGCGAAATGTAGGCAGTGTGAGGTCATTTTATATTGGTTAGGTACTTACATAGACAGACTGACATTAAAAGTCCGATTTTTAGATCATTTCATTAGTTAGTCGTGCTATAATAAACGCATTGGTGCATAGGTTATTGAAGCTCGGCATTTATTTGTATGGAAACACCTTTTCTAATGACTGTATCTTTTGATTTAAGTTGACTCAGATGGTTCATTTTTGACGTGATCGAATCGAATGAGCACGCAGGAAAAAGTGTCACGTTCCGCGTGGCGTCCGAGCGTGTTAGCGAGATCGTGGAACAAGCGATAGAGAGGCACGATCGGCCTGCGGATTCGGCTTGTGATGCATCCATCTTTCTTCTGACGTGACGTCAGAGCTAGCAGTTTTCATCAATGATTTCTTATGACGTTGTAACGTAAAACTATCGATAGTAAACGTAGGTAAACCGACTTTACAGACAACCAAGGTTTTTACACAGCTCCAAGGGACCGCAGACCCTCAGTATTTGGTATCTTTACGCGTCCCTGAGAAAAAGGTTCTTGACAGACAAACAGACAGACGGACAACGAAGTGATCTAATGATGGTTCCTTTTTCCTTTAGAAGTATGGCACCCTAAAAATTACGTGGTTTTTGATTTTCAAGAACGAATTACTTTAAAAGATATTTATGCTCGCTTTTTTATGACTTAAAATAATGATAAAAATGACATATAATAACTATAATTATTACGAATAAATGAGTATGAGTATAGCTAAGCGTAAAGCGTCAATTATTGTAATTTGTTGTGTGCAATAAGGAGTTTCTATTTATTACATTACAGATTGTTGTCAAAGCATGCTACGAAATACGTGACCATCTTGTCTAGACGGTCTTGACTTGACTCTAGTTTAAATTTTAGACCTACGTCCTTCCTACGTCCAATCTGTGTGCGTAAGCGAAATACCCAATCATCAAAGCTCTGTTTAATGTTTACCGATAATATATGTCTGACATGATATTTCATGTTGCAGGTTGCAGGTAGTTCGCAAGTCTGATGAGGTTTGTTGTACCCTTTGGAACTTGTAACTTTTAAAGTATTGATCTTACATTAAGATGGGCATTTAACTAATTTTACAATAATATAAATTCTTAAAAGGTTCAAGATGCGAGCAAAAATCTGAAATTAAACCTACGTCTTCCTCGCGCCTCGAGGTTTAACACGTTTCGGGGGTTGAAACTATACGATGATGATTTTTCCGACCAATTTCTTCCATGGCAACCACTTCACCTTACTCTTAGTCAATTTGACACGTTAGTTGGTGAAAATACCTTTCGAAAGTGCTAATAATTTAGGTAGCAATTGCTACAATACTATCGTCTAAGTAAAACAAATTGTTATGCTGAAAAAATTAAGCAGAGCGGTTATTTTGTACAACTTTACTCGTATTATATACCTTTCTAGTGGTATTTTCACAGCTGTGTTTCCATAAATCGGTCTCCTGTATCAACTTTCGAAATCATGTCTTTGCTGCAAAAACTTTTAGACTTGGAATTTTCGTAACAGTTTTCCTTGAAGTTCTGAGTGAAGCTGTATCTTATATTATAGATGTATATTTTACTGCGAACTAAATTTGTTTGTCTTAATAAATAATTTAGAACCCAATTACCAGTAGGTAACTTAAGTTATTTGATGTTACTCCATATTGCAGAGTTATTGTTATTAATTCTACAACTTTGCACATTTGTTATGTATGATGTAGGCACGACTTATGAAAACCAATAACACCTTGGGAACATTAATAGTTAGGGCTGTACTGCCGTCATAGTATAGAAGGCGGCAAAGGGACTTTTGCGGCTTTTTTACTTTTTGATACTCAGCAAAAAATTCTGCGTCGAACGGTATCGACTTTTTTTTTCTAGCACTGTTAGTTCTCAAGATAGCCAGCAGTTAAACGACATGTCTTTTGCTTTTTGTTGCGGTATTATAATCTAAAAAGCCATGAATGGTATTTAATAAGCTAAAAAGACGTTATATCACATTAGCGGCTTTATATCATACTTTAAATGTGATACCTTTCTAAGCTAAAAAGCGTTTTTTGATTATTCATAGACTAAAAAGAAGTTAAAGTCATGTAACTAGGTTTTAACGTATTATCATGACCGAAGTTCAATACTCATTTATAGATTTAAAGGCGGTATACTTCAAATTATACTCTATAATTACGTTATGGGAGCCTAGCCGCATTTTTAGACATAACCCAAAAATGTATTATGTAGCGCATAATAGTCAATAAAGCGGTGACTGCTCTTTTACTTCAGTGACAAAGGGTTAATTTTTTGTTCAATATTATCAATAATGCGGTTATATAACAATAATAAGCTAAAAAGCGGCTAGGTTTTTGTCACTCCCGTAGCCCCTCACCACCCCACCGCTCGCAAGTCGGAGGATGACGCCGCCCAAAGGACATTTTATTATTATTAGTGTGCGTGAAGCCTTTGCGTGGGGTTGACTTGACTCGTGCGCGAGCTGCGCAGGAGTTTACGACGCGCACTGATTGTTGTCAGCGCCCGTATCAACATATTTCAAGGTAAGTGTACCTAGACACAAAAGTATAATATACTAGCTGTTGCCTGCGACTTCGTCTGCAAAGAATTCGTTTATCGCTATCCCGCGGGAATTTCCCGGGATAAAAATAAATAAATTAAATAAATAAATATCTTGGGACAATTGACACCAATTGACCTAGTCCCAAATAAGTAAAGCTTGTGATATGGGCACTAGACAAAGGATAAACATACTTATATAGATAAATAAATACTTAAATACATATTAAACATCCAAGACTCGAGAACAAACATTCGTATTTTTCATACAAATATCTGCCCCGACCGGGGATCGAACCCGGGACCTCAAGCTTCATAGTCAGGTTCTCTAACCACTTGGTCATCCTTCTCGTCATAGCCTATGTGCTATTCCAGACTTTTCTCTATCTATGTGTCGAATTTCATCCAGATTCGTTGGGCCGTTCTGGCGTGGTTGAGTAACAAACAAACATCCATCCATACTTTCGCATTTATAATATTAGTTAGATTATTTCGAGAATAACGAACTGAAATTAGTAATGAAAATAGTAGTGTACTCGTAAGTAATAAAAGTGGCCGTAGATGTTTTCTGTGTATTTGAGTATGTGCTTCTCTATAACGTTGTCTTGTAAGTACCCACAAACTAGATTTTAAGTTTAAGGCAGGCGTCCACACGTCCGTATCGTGGGCATCGGACGCATGGCATCCAGCGTATCGTAGTATTATTTGTAAAGAAAGTCATACAAGTGCGTCCACGGATCCGCATTGTACGGATTGCTGGACAGTGTACGCTCTTGTTGGACTGGCATGATGCTTACTATACGGACATGTAGAGAGGCCTGCCTTTGGAATAGGATATTATGGTGTGTAGGATTATCTCACAATATTTATTCATTTATTCATTTCAGCTGGACAAAATGAAATAATCGAGGGCCTTGGACTTCCAATATAAGACCGGTTGTTCCATTTTCTGTGCTTGAGCCGGATATATGGAAGGATCCATATTCCTTAAATTTGCTTGTAATGGATAACTTCGATGAACACCGGAATACATTTGATACCCTCGATAAGGCAGATTTATATAAATCCTGTAGATAGCCGTGGTTTTTTTCAAGAGAAATATCACCGATTTATTTTACAAGAAGAAAAGAAGGCGACTGTCTGGCTGTTCACAACAGAGGCGTGCTCGTTCCAACACTAATGTACGGTAGCGAAAGTTGGGTATGGCAAAAGAAGCATGAAAGGAGAATCAACGCAGTAGAAATGTGAGCGTTAAGAAGTATGGAAGGCGTATCACTGAAAGATAGAATAATGAATAGTGTGATAAGGGAACGTGCTGGTCTGAAAGATGATATAGCACAGTGACTAGGATAGAAAAAGGTATGCTTGGTTGGTTTGGTCACGTAGAGAGGATGGATGAAAGAAGGTTAACTGAACAGATTTATATGGGGAGTGTGAATGGGTGCGTTGGGAGGGGAAGGCCTAGACGGACGTTCCGTGATCAAATTGGGGACATTTTGGAAAAAAGTCAGGTCAAGAGTACCCGAAACCGACGAGCATGTATGAAGAGATTGATGAATGTGAGTGAAGCGAAAGATGTATGTCGGGATCGTAGCAAGTGGCACAAAGTAGTCTCTGCCTACCCCTGTGGGAAAGAGGCGTGACGGTATGTATGTTTGTATGTATTATTTTACAAAAATATTTTTGACGAAGAGAAACTCCAATTTTGCTTCATGAAAGATGCTTTCCTAAAAAATCGGCTCAGTATGTTGTTTGTTGTAGTTTACGATTTTTATTTTTAATTTTTATTTTGATTATATGTATTAAAATTGAAAGTGACAATTAAAAAAATGTTACATTTGAAGAATATAATGTTGATTTTAGTAAGAAATGCCTTTTGACTTCTTGTGATTACCGCTTCTCAGACCGCATAACTCCCAATAGTTGTAGTCCTATCATAAACTATAATGCCGTTACGTACAGATTAATGGACACATTGCGGCTTTTTAATAAATTAAAAGTAAACAATTCTGTTGCTTAATAAATTGGTGTAAAAAGTTAAAGGAATAACTAAGCTTTAAAACGGCTATGACACTTTAACTTCATTTTAATTTCCACCACAACATGCATATTCCATTAGCAAAAATAAACTATAATGCGGCTATCCGTAATAACGATTTTTTAGTGTATTACTGGCACCTAACTTTTATTTAAAATAATAGGACTAAAAAAGTAATGTCCAAAACTTAGCTTAAAAGGCGTTGGTGTTCAGCCAACGGCTTTTTAGTTTATTAATCTTTGTATAATAATATTCCCTTATCCTAAGCTATAACATAAAATGCTGTAAAATTAATACTATTTATAATTATTCTACGATCAAATTAGATCAATAAAAAAACGTGATTTTTTGTCTAAATTTGTGTGTAAACAGAATTTTGGTAAACCATTTTTTGCCTAAAATACAAGCATTTGAAATATTTAAAAGTTTTTGCCGTTTATCTCGAAAGTTGCTTTTGTCAGTTTGCCGCCTTCTGTACTATGACGGCAGTGTAGTGAGGAGTGCCGGGAGAGGGTTTTGATTTACTACATATAGGCTTACTCTAGCTAAGGCCCGGCGCCCGTCTGTAGCGGCCTTTTGAAATTCACTAAAATCAACACATGATTATGAACAAGTAAACATGTAGGTACCTCCTTTTTAAATATAATGTATACTAGCTTTTGCCCGCGTCTTTGTCCGCGTAGAATTAGACTTAAGAACTGATGTTGATAGAAGGTAAGTATATTCTGCAATAATGATTTACTTTGCAACTCTAGGTTGCTACGATCTTTGACAAGTTTATCACTTTCTAGTGGGAACTATGGAATTTTCCGGGATAAAAAGTAGTCTATGTTTTAATCTAAGGACCCAGCTATCTCCGTTCCAAATTTGATCCAAATTCGTCCTTTCAGCGTGAAAAAGGAACAAACATACACACTCACTTACTCACATCCTCACTCACAAACTTTTTCTTTTATAATATTAGTAGGAAGTAGGGTTAGTGCCAGATCTACCTTTGTAGGAAAATAAGTAATTGTTTTAATTTTTTAGTGTTCATACCAAGTTTACACTTGTTGCAAATTGAATTAAGTATAAAAAATAGTAATACGAACTTCGTACGTATCAGATGCAGGTTTTAAGTAAAACATAATTATTTCTCTACATAAATAAAGAGGTTCAACTGGATGTTAAAAGCCTCGCACGACACTTTATCGTTATGGAGTCAAGTAGGTATCGATGTTGACCTCGTTGGGATATGGAACGTACATTTCTTTCATTGTTTCTTTTTTGTTAGAGTTGTATATTTACTATGTTTTACAAAAAAAATCTTGTCATCAACTTATAAACCTCTACTTCTAGCAGTTAGTGCGAATATGTACATTTTTTATTCGCTTGGAGTGGACCAAAAAGTAGCGCATTCATGGTGGTGGTCCTTTTGGTGTGTTTCTATTATCGTAACTAGTAGATGATAGAAAGGTGACCTTTACTGATCTGATATCCAAATGAAAACTATTTTTATATCAGAGACTATGTGTATTTAAATATATGGCAAAATTGGTTTCCTAAAAACATAATTATTAAGGTTAGATAAAATATTAATGACCAAATCACAGAATGTAAAGCAAGGTGAGCACTCTAGCCAGATGAGACCCCTGTGTCTCAAATGCTCGATGCTGAGGCCATCATTTTGATAATTTTTGTTTAATCACTAGCAACTTGTATTAAATGTTACTGCGAAACGGGGGTTTGTGAAAATTACAAACTTAATTCTTACGTAGTAAGTGCTTTGTGATTCTATATAGTTCAACCACATTCAACTAACTGTCTAATGTACCTACTTAAGGTATTTTCATTCTTACCTGTCCTATTTGGTAAACAAAATTATAACCTCAAAACGTCTAATTTTTGTTATTTTTTAACTATTTCATCGTAAATAAAGGCACTGGAGATAAAATAAATATCAGCAAAATTATGTACAAAATATCGCCTTCAGGTTTATTTGATAACATAATACACCTTATTCTTTACAAAAATTTGATTGAGGTTAGAATTTTGTTTACCAAATAGGACAGGTTAGAATGAAAATACCTTACTTAGATGCAACCGACACTTATTTAATAAAATGATAATGAAGTCAATGAAATCAAAACTTTTCTAGCTTAAAACGACACAATATTGTCTCTATAATAAGTACTTCGAGGAAAGAATTGGTGAAAAAATAATTGAATGTTCTGCTTTAAAAACTAAGCTACGTGCCCTACGTACACCAAGTTTGGTTGTGTAAAAACGAAACGTTCTTTCTTTTTCAAACGTTCTTTCTCAAACAAATGTAAAGTCATAATAACCACTCAACCAGGTAATGCAGGAAACAGGACTAGGCAGAAATAAAACACTTCTCCCTCATTTGCAAAGTGGATGACAGCAAAAGCAACGAGGCTACAATAGCCAATAGCCATAAACGTAAACTGGGTCAGCCAGGCTCGGTGTCGGCCGGGATACTAAAATATTTTTGTGACTAAATCAATCTAAATAGATTGACCTACTTCTTAAGTCATTAAATTTCTGTTAACAACGGCTGATATACATGGTAAATAAATATACATGGTAAATAAATAAATAAATAAAAAGCTGTGGTAGCCTAGTGGTTTGACCTGTGGCCTCTCAAGCAGAGCGTCGTGGGTTCAAATCCCGGGCTCGCACCTCTGAGTTTTTCGGAATTTATGTGCGAAAATTACATTTGTAATTTGCCATGAGCTTTTCGGTGAAGGAAAACATCGTGAGGAAACCTGCACACATCTGCGAAGAAATTCAATGGTGTGTGTTAAGTTCCCGATCCGCACTGGGCGCGCGTGGGAACTATAGCCCAAACCCTCCAATACACGGAGGAGGCCTATGCCATGAGGCACGCCGATATACGCGACAATTTAATAAAAAATAATAATAATAATAAAAAAAAAAAAAAAAAAAAACGACAACAACAACATGTACTTACTGAAATTGTAGCGAATTCGGAATAAAAAGGCTTATAAATATAAATAAATAAATAAATAAAATAAATAAATAAATATATATATATGTTTCCGCATAATCTGTATACATATTAGGTATCTTCACCAGTCCTGAAAGCAAGTGATTCAATAAATTTCTTCTGGATTTTTTCAATTCTTTTGATGTGAATGGCATGATAGGGTTTCCAGACTGAAAAACAAAACTCCAGATGACTGCGGACAAAGCTGTTATACAAGATTTAATACGTAAAGGATTTTTTAAAAGGCAAACCTAGACCCGTAAAATGAAACCTGACTGTTTATAGGATTTATTTAAAATTTTGTCAATATGTGGAATAAATGTAAGTTTACTGTCTAATATAATATCAAGGGCGCGAACTTCTGAAACTATTTTCAAAAAGTTTCTAAATATGTACATTATAATTAAACAGGTAATGACGTTGCACTTATCTAAGTTTAGGAATAGATGATTATCTTCACAATATATCACCAAATTATTTAAATCATCTAGTGGCTTAACACAATCATTCTGAATATTGTAGAACTACGGACTAAACTCTATTTTCAACGTAGAATTTTATCTAACGAAAAAGATCACCATAATGTATCTCGGTAGGTATGCCGAGTCGCCAAAGCTTAAATAATAAGATATAGTGACAAATTTTATCAAAAACTTTAGCGGAATCGGCAAAAATTAGCATCAACGCTTAAGCCATCGTCCATGGCGCTACGAGTATAAATTTCGTTAGTGAAACTCAAGAGATTGCTGTCGACATATCGACCCCTGAAGAACCGTGTCGTGGTATCTGTTTATTACATTATGTATTTACCGTATAAAATAGCCGTTTACATATACTTTTGGAGGTAAAAATTTGCATGTTTATTCATCCCAGGGTTTTTTATTTTCGCATCTTATCTCTTTATTGGACAGAGGTATGAATTGTCGTCACAATAACATTGGTGTTTTTATTACGCGTCAAAGCTGTGTATTCTGTCGCTCCAGTGTTATTACTCGGTCCGCTGCGTCCGTGCGGCTTGATTGAGCAAACTGAAGCTGAATATCCCACTGCAATGTCACTGCTTGTTTTCGTTCTGGCTAATATCAAATTATCAGATCAAAAGAACGCATGCGAAATTGTAGCACATCGGGCCTATAGATGTGCAGACTCTTACTGTTTAGTAACTTAGCAATGCATCTATGCTGCCGTGCAAAAGTTAAACCACAGTAAGTGCAAAAAGTGAGTTTCGAGAAAAACTCAAAAAACCCTTTCAATGCGGTTTATTTTTTACCTCCATCGTACCAATCGTTGAATGTCAAATATGGCAATAAATATACAAAATATCAGCAAAATACGAATTAGTTAACAATTTTCATTTATGTATGTATGCACCTAAGTCTGATTTTTGTGATAATATGAGTACCTAGGTAAGGGTTACTTACTTTTGTATGTGAAGTTAAAGACGCAATATCCTTGTGTGACGTAGGGCAACCAATGTACGACATAATAGTCTTGTCGTAAATTCTGTCTTTCATAAAATAGTCTCAATTTTAATAATATACTTAAATGAAAAGGTATACATGTATGGGTACATATATTAAGTAATAAATAGAAGTATTTAAATAATTAGATTATTTATTTGAAAGGCCCAGTTTTAATTCTAACTTACGATTAGATCTTCTATGCCTGTCGTAAATTCTGTCTTTTATAAAACAGTCTCAATTTTAATAATATACCTAAATGAAAAGGTACACATATATGGGTTCATTTATAAGTAATAAATAGAAGTATTTAAATAATTAGATTATTTATTAGAGAGGCCCAGTTTTAATTCTAACTTGCGATTAGATCTTCTATGCCTTACCTCTAAGTACGGGTCTCGTTAGATACTTTACTTGCCTTATTTTACAAAACAATACATGATGTTTCGGTCTTTGAGTCGTCATTTGCTTTAATACGACCATAGTTGTAATGTAAATTATAATTATTCAGTGATTATGATAGTTTTATGGTTTTTGTAGATATGTAAACGAGAAAAATCAACTTAGAGCCCAGACAGAGGCAGAACAGCGCGAGGAAGTAAACCTCACGAATGCATTGAACGAAAAAGGCAAGCTCATTATCGAGATGAAGACATCGCTTCAGCAGATCAACCAGTTGTTGTCTAGTGTTGGTGAGTTGTAATGACAATGGTAATAGGTGGTAAAACATTCTATAGATACTTAGAAAGAGATCTTCTTCTATTATATAACAATGAAATGCGTTTGTTAGTCGCGCTTAAACTCGAGAACCTCTGGGCCGATTTCGCTAATTCTTTTTTTGTTGTGTTCGTTATTGTCAAGAGAAGGTTCTTATAAAACAAAATTTATAAAAAAGAAAATAGCTGGAACGGGGGCGAAGCCGCGGGTAACAGCTAGTAGTTAATAAAATACTATGGGTATGATTACTATATAAACTCTAGGAAACGATTTCTTAGGTATTAAACTTACATCTTCATTACTTCTTTCATGCTGGTCTGGGAACAAAGAAAAAATATAGAATGGATTAGCTGTTTCTGATCGTAAAAGTTCGTCGAAGGAATAGGCGAAAATCTTAGGGACCCCTGTTATAGGTGATGCTTTCCACCTAAGATAAGATCACGCTAGACATGGCTTTTAGTCTTGCTACCATAGGCTGTGTCTGCCCCGAAAGCAATAAAGACATGATTAGTAATACGTAGGTATTAAACTTACGTAACGTACAACCTTAATCGCATGGGTACGTTTTAACGTCCGACGCCACTTTTGTCGGAGGATCAGCCACTTTATGCGTGTAGGTAATTAATTAGCAGGTTGCACTGTCGGGAGGTGGATGTGAGCGACGGGATTATAGTTAATGGATGCTTATGCTTTTACATTTCACTGTGGATACGGATGCCTGCGTGTCCTACGCAATTGCCATGTTCCGTGTTAGTAACTATTATTAAGTATTGTGAAATCGGCTTCACCGTAGTGGTGCACCGCGGTCGCTCCAAGCTCTTTCATGGCAAAATATAAAACCGCCATTCGGGTTTAGATGGAAAATTGCAGTGTCCAAATCAAATGAAATTAAAAAAAAAAGCAGATTATGATATCGGTTCTCGGTGTCAGGTGCCGCGAACGCGCCCCGGCCCAACACGCGCGTGCCGCCTGCCATCCAGTACGCGCTCGACGACATGGTGCAACCAGTGCCAGAGCTCGAAGCCGACTGTGAGTACCATTTCTCTGTCATTCCTACGTGGTAAGGTTCAAAAGTTTCCGGCCTAATAATGAAAATTAACGTTTAGGTTAAAAAAAATATTTTTATTTTTCAATGTAGTCTCCTCCTATTGTTATACATTTTTCAGATCGTTTGATTAACATTTCTATGCCTTTAAAATAATATTCGGAAGTTTTGTCTTCGAAATGCTCGAAAACTGCAGCAGCGACCTCATCATCGGACGAAAATTTTCTCCCCCTTAAGTCCGATTTAAGTTTAGAAAATAAAAAATAGTCGCTTGGGGCTAGATCAGGGCTGTAAGGTGGGTGACGGATTGTTTTAAATCCACATTTAGATATAGCCGCCTTTACAACTGCAGCCGTGTGGACAGGCGCATTGTCATGAAGAAGACGGACACCCCTGCTGAGTTTTCCTCGACGTTTAAGCTTTATTGCTTCTCGCAACTGGTCTATAAGGCAAGCATAGTAACTGCCGTTTACTGTCTGATTGCGTTCTTTGATATCTATAAGCAATATCCCTTCGCAATCCCAAAATATTGTGGCCATTATCTTTTTGGTAGATTGGCACACCTTTGCCTTTCGAGGGGGTGCTTCCCCAGAACGACGCCACTCCATCGACTCTCTTTTCGAAAGAGGATCATAGTATAAGACCATAGTTTCGTCTCCGGTAACAATGGACTGGATAAATTCACTCTCACATGACTTGACCTCCTCTAAAAGTTCCTTGGAGCACGCCACTCGTTCAGCTCGCTGAGCACTCGAGAGAAGTTTCGGGACCCATCTTGCACTAGCCTTATTCATGTTTAGATGGTCGTGTAGAATCCTAAGGACTGTTATTTTCGTAAGTCCCGTTCTTGACGCTATTTCCTTCGTCTTTAGTCTTCTGTCCTTCAGTACCTCTTGTTCGACTAAATCGACGTTATCTTGCGTAAGAACCTCAACAGGGCGGCCTGGTCGGGGTTCGTCATCGATGGACTCACGCCCTAAACGAAACTGCTTACACCAATCCTTAACAGTCGAAAACGAAGGGGAGGAATTCCCGTACACGTTATCTAACCTTTCTTTGATTATAGTTGGACTTATGCCTTCCTTTGTCAGAAATTTTATCACTGATCGATACTCCAATTTGAACATTGTACAAATTACACCGCTTTTTATATTTAAATCAAAGAAAATTTTATGAAAACGAAAGTTACAAACCACGAAATTATCCACACAATAGCTGAATAAATGACAAATAAAATGACATTCATTTGTTTCTTGTTTTCTTCTTTTAAATATATACGGCCAGGAACTTTTGAACCTTACTGGTATCTATGTCTAATCATTAATATTAATGTACTTAGTTTAGAACTCCTATAAGTGTCGGCACGTAAGTCCAATCTGACCTTGTATGCAGAAGTATAAAATACGGTATCCGTGGGTGCGCAGATCCCCTCCACGTGACTCGTCATCGTTAGACTTACGTGCCGGCACGTATAACTAAGATGCTTGCAGACGAAATCGCTCGTAAGTGTATTAATTTAATTACGCTTGAAAGGATTACGCTTCTTTAGATGTATCTTGCTGGGAACTCTGACATGCTATCGAAATACTAAACCTACTTTTTGTTCCGAAAGGAGATACTTAAGTATCTATTTGTTGTGTTGATTTTTTTAATACCTTCCGAATGGCCGCGCGCAAGCTTGTTACGTCCGGTCATCACCCAGCTTCAGCTTAATTGTGTAGGTAGGTGATAGGTGACTTTTGTGACATTGAAAAGGGTCTCTATCGTTTGCCCGAATTTCATATGCTATAAATGTATTGTTTGCCATAATGATCATTTGCCATAACTCTTTTTTCTCTTTATTTGTTAATTATTCAGGATTGTTATGAAACAAACCTAACCTAACCTATAGAGTTCTACAGGATTGCCATTACAATTCTCCTGAAAAAATTACGGTTTCAGAGAAAAAAAGGATTATGGCAAGTGATCATTATGGCAAACAAACATTATGGCATTTGAAATTCGGGCAAAAGAGGGGCTCCGCTGTTTATATCTTCAAAACTACGGCTCTAATCAAATTTTTGCATAGTCCACATGATTAATGAGAGCCGTAAGTATCTTCTAAGCTACTCGTATTACAAATTCAGCAGAATTTTTCACCACTTTCGCGGTGGTATTTTCACACATGTGCTTTCAAAAATCGAGCCCCTGGTCGGTTTTCACTCAAATCGATTCGCTTACTATAATACTTTCTCGATATGTGTCTGGGAGTTGTATTGTAGATTTAAGGTCGGCTGAGTGCATTCAGTTAAATGCGAGTTAGACGTAGCGATAGACTCAACTTACTAGTTTAGTATTCGGGCGGCATGTTGGTTGGTTAGATAATTGGTATTGGTTGGATAATGAAGCCGAAGGAAGCATTGAGAATGAAGCCTCTATTTAGCGGTGATAAAACTAGGTCGTTAAATGTTTAAATCTTATCCACTTACAATGTTTTAAGGGTTTAAAGTGCTTAAAGAAACATGGAAACAGGTGTCCGTGAATAAATAGGTACTTTTATTATAATAATTATTACTTACTAGCTGTTGCCAGCGACTTAGTCTGCAAAGAATTCGTTTATCGCTATCCCGCGGGAACTACGCAATTTTCCGGAATAAAAAGTAGCCTATGTGCTATTCCAGACTTTTCTCTATCTATGTGCCAAATTTCATCCAGATTCGTTGGGCCGTTCTGGCGTGATTGAGTAACAAACAAACATCCATCCATCCATACTTTCGCATTTATAATATTAGTTAGATTAAATACTTAAACATTGAAAAAAAAACTCATTCTAGGTATAGAAAAAAACGTCATTTGTGCTCCCGGATATCGACTTGGAAACCTTGGGTAGATGAAAGTTTCGATTTATTCAAATTCGCCTGCAAAAAATGTGCTCGGCTTTTACGCTGATGAATTCCTCAACGTATGAATTTTCACGAGCCGGATCAACTGGCATCGGCCCACTCCGAACACAAATCAATGTCATCATATTATTTGACGCGAGTGATGTAAATCTGCGAGGCAAATACTAAATGATACTTTCAAGTAATAGAACAAGAAATGAATGACAGTTATTTCCATCGGACTAAGTATTCGAGCTAGTATAAGGAAAGAAATTAATTGGGATGGACTATTATTTATTTAGGCTTGGGCTACTTCTTTTCCTAGGATATCAAAGTGTTTCTAAATCTATGAAAATACTTCTGCCTGCGACTTCGTCTATGTAGAATTATATATAGGTATAAATCTTCCTCTTGAAATATTCTATCTATAAAAAAAGCGCATCAAAATCCGCTGCATAGTTTTAAGGATCTAAGCATAAATAGGGACTGACAGTCAGACAGACAGCGGGAAGCGACTTTGTTTTTACTACTATGTATTGTAGAGATGTGCAATGAAACTTGAACAATTCGATTGGTAACCGTTTTGAAGGTTTAAGTAGGTACTATTTCCATAGGATTTGATATGCCTTGGATAGATGTTTCGTTAGAGTTGGATTAGGTATTCGTTCGCATCAGATGCGTTTTTCAAATCGATTCGGGTATATAGGTATACGTATATTTTTTTTACCACTAGCTAAAAGTAAAGATACAATAAGGATACAATCACTGAAAGATAGAATAAGGAATAGTGTGATAAGGGAACGTGCTGGTATGAAAGAAGATATAGTGACTAGGATAGAAAAAAGTATGCTTAGTTGATTTGGTCACGTAGAGAGAATGGATGAAAGAAGATTAACTAAACAGATTTATATGGGGAGTGTGAATGGGTGCGTTGGGAGGGGAAGGACTAGGCGGACGTTCCATGATTAAATTGGTGACGTTTTGGATAAAGGCCAGGTCAAGAGTACCCGAAACCGACGAGCATGTATGAAGAGATTGATGAATGTGGATGAAGCGAAAAAGGTATGTCAAAATCGTAGCAAGTGGAAAAAAGTAGTCTCTGCCTACTCCTGTGGGAAAGAGGCGTGACGTATGTATGTATGTATGTATGTAAAAGTATCTATCAAAGTTAGCAAAAACAATTAAACTTCAGGGCTTCTTGAAAATATTTTTAACAGAGAGCTCAAGGAGAGCAGAACCTCTCCATCACGGCTTCCTTATCTTTAACCGTCTTTATAAAAATAAATGCTTCATACGGCAAACTTAAAGAACAGACAACCTGACTAACGTGCTAGGTTTAGGCTTTGCGTTGCCTGTAGGTATATCAATTCGTCACGGAACTATAGTTTAATAGGGTACAACGTGTAGCTTTATTCGCGGAATCGAATTCGGAATTGTGTTGAAGGCTGAAGTTATTATTAAAGGCGGGCTGTAATACGTCACTTTCATCACGCCTTTGTAGTGGAATAATGAAGCAATCGTGCGTGCACTTTATTTAAATGGGTATAGCGAATACAAGCGAATGTTTTCATGCTGACGTCGACCGGGAAATTTCAATGCGATACTCCGGGCGCCGCGCGGCTCATGTAAAATGTATTCGCCGATTCACGGGAATAACAGGGATGAGGGATCCATCCTGTACATTCACGCTTAGCAGTGGTTATAAACCAGTAGGTACGGCATACACTAAAAATTGAAAGTACATACATTCATATGCAAAGATTTAGTTCATCGCTATCCCGCGCTAACTATATAATACGCAATTTTCTTGGTAAAACATAGCCTGCGACTCCGTCTGCGTAGAATTCGCTTATCGATATCCCGCGGGAACTATGCAATTTTCCGGGATAAAAACTATCCTATGTCCTTCCCCGGGACTGAAATTATCTCTGTACCAAATTTCATTAAAATCGGTTCAGCGGTTTAGTCGTGAGAGCGTTAGTTTCGAACTTATAATATTAGTTATTCCAGATGTGTTATTCCAGACTATAATCTCTGCCAAATTTCACTCAGGTTTATTCAGTCGTTTTAGCGTAAAAGAGTAACAAACATCCATAGGTACATAAGTATGTACATCCATATACCTACAATCTCACAAACTTTCGCTTTTACAACATTTTCAATTTTTTGTAAAATTTCGATGATATTTGTGAATAAACTTACAAGATTTTCGTTAGCAAAATTGAAAATTGCTAAAGTCGTCACAATTTAAAAGGCCCGTTTTGACAGTTCTCGCCCATGAAGTTCTCTATTTTTCACCGATCGAAATGTTCTGAAGGTAATTGCATTTTTCATTGATGGGTATCGCTCACTCAGCTAAGTGCTGTGCATAACGATTTTTTCATATTATCCACAGACTAATAATAATCGGTTAAGGAAAAAATAAATCGATCTAGATATTTTTTTAAGGCCGACTCGCACTTGGCCGGTTATATTTATTTTATTTAGACCAATTAATTACTGAATTTCACCAGCTGTGTCACATCACTCTTTACTGAAAATTATGACCTTGGAGCTCAAAGCTGTAAACAATGGCAATACTGATTTCAATAGAATGGCTCGTCTTCATCATCTGAAGAAAATGATTGACTGAAGATTCACTTTTTCTCGATTTTTTTTTGTGATTGAGTGAATGTTTTTGTAAAAAAAATATTAAACGAAAGAAAATTGACCTATCCTAACATTGTATCATTTCAAAATACCTACAATACCAATTTAAGTTAAGTTACAATACATATTCAAATCGATTACATACTAATGCAAACTTGAATCGATTTATCGTGAGTATCGAGTACCGAGTCGTAAGGTGACATCACTAGTTACGTCGGGAAGACAAATGTCAAAACGGGCCTTTTAAATTGTGACGACTTTAGTGGATATTATAACGGAAAACATAGTTCACTTCCAGATACCAGCACCAAATTTTTAAATGTTACTAGGCATATCATCTGGACCCCAAAACTGCCGGGAGACAGTTTCTGAGGTGTCAGGGTCACCAGTTATGACGTCATCAAATTGACCGCCGCCGCGTTTTGAAAAATTCAAATTACACCCAACATAATATGCAACGCACGTATACATGTGGGGTATCACATGAAAGCTAATTAAATATACTTTATTTGTGCTCTGAACTGTAATTGCATTAATGTTACCGTTTAAGAGCTATTAATAGAAAAATGATAATCTTGGAAAAATATTACGGACTTTTATTTCTTGCACCAAAACTAAAGACTCCAGACTAAAATAATGTACTTTTCAGTTTCCTTTACCGCCTAAGTTGTCAAGACAGTAAGCGAGAAAGTCTCTCGTCTACTGCCTTGACAAATTTGAAAGCCTTAAAGTTTGGTTATCTTGTCTGCTAGTCTTACTATAACTATAATGTCATGACATGACATGAGAAAAAACCTTACAGCCATCCTATGTATAACAATGAATGTGTCAAGTTTGACGTAACTTTTGCAGTTGACAAGCTGATACTGACGGCGCGCCAGAAGCTGAATGTGCTCATCGGTGCCGTGTCCAAAATGGAGGTGACAAAGGAGGTCCGCCTGACCGCCAACGTCTTCTATCACAACATCCTAGCCCGATTCATGCAAGACAACTACAAGGACGAAGTCGTCGCTGAAGGAGGTAATCCATTGCTAAAGCCGGCCACGAATGTGACTTACCGGCTTTAACAACAATCCCTACGTACTCGTACTTAACGTTAATTTCATAAAGTTAGTTTGTTGTTGGTTGTTGGCCTTTAACACGGCCAATTTTTAAGCAATTTCTTGCCAGCAAGCCTCGCCATCGCCAGGCGTATAGTAGGTAGACGTAGATTCAGAAGCTTCCGAAGCGAGAGTCAGCTGGTGCTATAAATTGGTGTATTTTGCAGGACTGATCGAATTCGAGATGGAGGACCCTAACGTACCTGGGCATGCCGTTATTAAGTTGCGCAGTAAGCAGCTTGTCGAAGCTCAAGTCAGTGAGTTCGACGTGCCCGACGCAAAGAAGTGAACCCCAACCCATTCTGAAGCTAACACCCGACATTTATTACGGCACGCAGTTCCTCTCAAAATTCGCGTTATGTTCATTCATCAAACAATTGTTCCGTTCCCGTAGTTTTTATTGGTCTCATGATTAGCTGATGAAGTAATAAGTTTGTTTTTTTATTAATGGAACAAGTAGGTATACGTATAGTAGGTAGGTGACCGTATTCAATTAGGCTTACGATCAACCCAGACTAGTCGATTCAAAATTTTGTGTGAATCATTCTGTGCCTATTTAATAAAGATAGATGATGCTGAACTACCTTCTTTAAATTGATTGCCTTTTTTATCTATTTACCTATTAATCTATCTATAATCTTACAGTAACTACGTTTTATCTATATCTTTAATCGATAAGTACTTCAAGGAGCGATTTTACTGACTTTAGCGATGTGTGGAAATTTTAGGTTCTACGAAATATTTTTAGATTACTTACAATATTATGATATTTTTTGTGATTGATAGACGTTTGGCAGAAATTGCTCGACTAGTATTGTTAACATAAATTTCATATGTGGTAGCCAAAGGCAGCTACTTAGCGGCTTTTATCTGAACCTTTGCTGATAATAACTCGTTAAAACGTTACTGACCTCTGAAAATAAGTAAAGTTTTAGTTTTAAATAATATATGTACCCGTAGGTACTACCTAACTAAAAATAAGCTGTTACGAGTACCATAGTTATATTATTTTTATGAAATAACGCGTTTCTTAAAAGCTTCATTTTTTTCAAATTCATTCATTCTTATCGTTCTTTCAGTTAAATGCTATTTGCATGGGACTGTTCACACGAATTTAGAATGCTCGCAACATTAAGTATGTAATTTTGCGTACAAAAGACTCCCGTCGCTGTATTTTTATCAGGCATTGGGATTGTTGCTTGGCTAACACTTGAAAAGTTAACCACTTTTTAACCGACGAAACAAAAAACGGAAGAGGTTCTCAATTCGACGCGTATATTTTATTTTTATCATCATTATTGTTATTTTTTGTTTATGACTACTCATAACTTTTTATAGAGCCAGTAGTCCGATTTTAATAATTCTTTTATTATTGGAAAGATCCTGGGAGTGTTCCCATTATAATTTTGGAAAAAAATCCAACCATATGGGTAGAAAAACAGGGGATGATTGATTGTTCGCTCACAGATTTTAAAGCGGAGTTATTATTTAGATTTTAATGCCGAGTGTATTACAAACAAAACGATTCTAATAACGATTTTAAAGCGCAATTTTTTTTATTAAATTAAATCACCTGAATAAAAATAACCGCTAAAAAGTGAAAAATAACAAATAACCATAGACGTTTCGTGTGCGCTACCTACGTATTTTTTTGAAGTTGTTGCCTCAGGGGCCTTACCATGACGTCCTAATTCCGACTCAGTTCAAGTTTTAGCTGTCACTTTTAGTATGAATCTGAGCGAACCCAAACTGAATCGCATTAAGTGCCAAACCCGATCGGCACCGACTTCCAACAAATCAGACCGGTATAGGTAGCGCACACGATATGGTTATTTTTCACTTTTTGGCGGTTATTTTTTTGAAGGCGGTTCTATAGAAAACTTATTGCTTAAGCACATTAAGCTTAACTTTCTTTTCAAACAATTTAACATAATTAAATTAGTAAAGAAGCGCTTCTCCAAAGCGAACCGTGTGCCATATATTCTCCAAGTTTCAAGTCATTATGTACGTCTAATTCGGAACAACTGTAGTTTATCCTAACTACTTACGTACGTTCTGCCCGTTCAGTCACGCCAGTAAGGGGGGGGGGGGGGGTGTATAGTCGGCGGAGCTACCGGGGCGGCTGGTTCGCTAACTCGTCAGCCCATAAATTGAACTGTCTCGATGACGGTGTATTCTAATGGCGCCGATTCAATAAAATATAACTGACTAACTTAATAAAAATATTCTTTTAACAAGAGATATGTCGTAAAAAGGGATTTTCGAACATTTACGTAGTCTCAAGTGACCCAAACTGTCTCCAATGTTAGTAAGATTACTGAAAAAGTGTCGCTCTGTCTTTTAAAAATTGTTTCCATTTTCAAATAAAGCTTTAAATTTTATTTTATGGTAAACTAGCTGTAGCCAGCGACTTCGTCTGCAAAGAATTCGTTTATCGCTATCCCGCGGGAACTACGCAATTTTCCGGGATAAAAAGTAGCCTATGTGCTATTCCAGACTTTTCTCTATCTATGTGCCAAATTTCATCCAGATTCGTTGGGCCGTAACAAACAAACATCCATCCATACTTTCGTATTTATAATATTAGTTAGATTAGATTTATTTTGCCATGTTTCCATTTGTCAACCCTTGTTTATCAATCTACTACTATATAACACCACATATTACTATAATAAAATAAAAAGGCAAGGTAGGCAATATGCGCGGTCTTATTGCATCAAAGTTATCATCACTAGGAATAGGAAGGACTCGTAGAAAATAAAAATATCTCTCTTTAAAAAACCGGTCAAGTGCGAGTCGGACTCGCGCACCGAGGGTTCCGTACAAATTTGCCAAGTTATTATAAAATCCGGTGTTAGCAGAGCCCCGCTCTTAAGCAAAATGTAAGCAGTGTGATGTCATTTTATATTGGTTACCTACTTAATACAGACAAACAGAAATTATTAAAAAAAAAAAAACTACTTACTAGATCTCGTTCAAACCAATTTTCGGTGGAAGTTTGCATGGTAATCTACATCATATATTTTTTTTAGTTTTATCATTTTCTTATTTTAGAAGTTACAGGAGGGGAGGACACACATTTTACCACTTTGCAAGTGTCTCTCGCGCAAACTATTCAGTTTAGAAAAAAATTAGATTAGAAATCTCAATATCATTTTTTGTATGGGTTTGATAAAAAAAATAATTTTGAGTTTCAGTTCTAAGTATGGGGAGCCCCCAAACTTTATTGTTTTTTTTTTCTCTTTTTGGGTGATAATCTTAATGCGGTTCACAAAATAAATACATCTACTTACCTACCAAGTTTCAACAGTATAGGTCCTATTTTATTGAATCAGGTGTTACTTTGCGGAGGTCCATTTCAATGAACACAAAATATTTACCTTGCTACTCCGCTACTTACGTGCAAGATAACCAAGCTTGTGCGAAATATATACGTTTTGCAAGCAAGCCCTCCCTCCACTACTGCCACACAAAACGCACACAAATCCCACAAACTTAATTAATCCTAACACCACATAAACACTGACGTGCGTTTCGATCCCTCTATGGGATCATTATCAAAGTTAGAGCACAACCGATGTACATGAGAACCAACGTCGTACTAATTTGTAAATCTATAAATAAACTAAATGTACCCACATTCGTATATTTCCAAACTACCCTCTTATTTATAATTTATACTGTCCATCAACAACTACCTTCATAAAATTTTCCGACTACAGCAAAAACAAAGAGGGTTATGTATTTAACAAAACAATTTTTCTATTCATCAAAATGGACACGCAACAAAGGTGATGACACCAAGTTCACCTGTTCTTTAATTATTGAACCACTATTGTTGTACCTAATTATTTCCAAACAATAATAACAATAATAATTATTTCCAATTTTTAGCAAGAAGCGGAGTAGCAAGGTAAATATCTTGTATTCATTAGTATAGGTTCAATAGTTTCGGAAAAAAGTGGTTGTGACATACGGACGGACAGACAGACAGACATGACGAATCTATAAGGGTTCCGTTTTTTGCCATTTGGCTACGGAACCCTAAAAATAATAAATAAGTGAAAAAAGAATTGTGTTGGCTCGCTTCTTTTCCATGGCCGCCAGCAGTCAACTACTTAGCCGCTGCCTCACCGTTACCGCAAGCGCTATTTCACCCAGCCAGCTGGGGTCTTACCAACCATGACGTCTTAATGAGATTCAGTTTAGGTTTCGCTCGCTGCCAGATTCATACTAAAAGTGACAGCTGAAACTTGAACTGAGTCGGAATTAGGACGTCATGGTAAGGCCCCTGTAGCCGCGCTGATGCCTCGGAAGACCTGAGTCGCGTTACGTGCTTCCGATGACATTCGGTGATACGCCTATACATATGTGTGCGATAACCTCTGTAGTACGTATGGGTTTAATGTAGATATTACATCTTACCTACGTATTTAGGTAAAATTAACATGATCAAGACCTTTTCTATGATTTTAATAATTTAACCTTCGATTGTTTTATACCTACTCAAGATATACAACCGCTCGAAAGTATACCAGCAAAAAAATTTGCTCAGCGGACACGGAACGATATCTCAAAATAAAATTAGTAAAATTGTGGGCAATTTGATATGTCTAGGGTAGGTATTAATTAAGTATGTTCTTACATATATTTTATTATCCAATTTACTCCCCAAAAGTGGCCCCATGTTCAATCGGTCCAGTAGTTTTGGAGCGAATTGACTGCGATGAGGTAGGGAACTTTTTAAAAACCAAGATTAATTATTTTGCAACTTTGTCAACAAGATTAGGTAACATGAATACACAGGTAGGTATATACCGTCTGAGCTGAGCCGCCAACAGAAAAAAAGACAGATTAAGATTATGACTAAACCACTATAAATATTCCTTGTGAACTGCGGAAACTTAAAAATATAATACTTAATTGGGATAAAAAGGATTAATAAGATCAGAAGCGCGGTTGCAACCAAGGGAAATAAAATATATAAGTTATGAATGTGAAAGTTGGATTGTGATCATGATCAATTGTAAATTGAAGATAACCTGTGTTGTTATCAATAATTATCAAAATACGTCAGATATTGCTTTACTGATAGTGTGTAATAGAAGTGCTTCTATAGTGCCTGCTTTAGGGCGTAAATTATTCCACCACTACATACCTATTCGAAGACTCACGCTGTTTATTATTTAGTATTTAGCGTAAATGGTTAGGTAGAAAATCTATCAGAGCCTTGTAAATACACAACGAGTTTTAACATATTTTCTTTCGTTATGATTCTGAGCGTTCGTTTACACGCAGCAATTGCCATGTTAATATCGTTTGTAGTAAGTACTTACTTACTGATAAGGCGAGGACGTACCTATTTCTTAACCTGTTTACTTTTGTTGAGTAACGTACCGTCGTTCTTCTTGTGACATACGTATTCATGTTAGCAGTGATGGAAAATTGTTGATCAAAATTAAAACTAGATTCATACTAGTTAGATTTATGTTTAAGAAGTAAAACCGTGTTATCGTTGCGACCCGCCGCGAGTGTAACATCAAATCGCGTTAGTTGATAAGTGTAGTCGTCACACATCCTCGAGTGTTATTTAAACGATTTGTACAGGTGTAATGTCAGCGTTCGGAAATTTCGTATAAATAGCATGTAACAGTAAACTCTAACTACGAGTAAATAACACAGTCGAAAGATTCTATAACATGTGATTAAATTATATGTGAAAAGTGTTTTTAAAGTGAAAATAGTGATTAAGGTCAGCAAAATGGATAGATTTCGGCAAAAATCTAAGAAAGAAAAGCCAATGAAACATGTGGACAAGGAAAAATCACCTGTGTTTATAACAGATGTAAAAACAATCAAAGAAAATATTAAAATAAAAGAAATATTAAGGTCTGTGAAAATGAATAGCAGCATGCGAATTAAAGCTCCGCGAGGCAGTGTTGTGATGAATAACAATGATTTTATCGATGTCCAAGATGATCATTTAGATGTAAAAAATGAGATACAAGATGTTCCACCATCACTCGATAATCTGCAGGAAGCAACAAATCCAAATTTAGTTAGCCAAATAACTCACGGTAGTGCCGAGGTTTTTATAAATGATCAAGTAGAAATCGATAAGACAACTGACCAACTAAATGATTTAAAACCTGGTGATGACACTAGTAATATCAACACCGACCTCACAGAAGCTCAATCGATTCTTCCGATAGAAAATACAGAAATAAGGCCCAACGTTAACGAAGAAATTATACAACACAGTGAAACGGTCCTTGAAACCGAACCACGGAATAAAAGAAACAGTGAGAGCCCCGCGATTGTAAAGACTCGCGAGCGAAAGTTATCCTTAGACCATACTATGTTGACCAGACGTGAAGGATTGTCACAATCGGAAATGGATCTTCATTCAATTGGCAAATCCCCTTTAGAAAGAAAATCTTCATTTTTTAGAAAGAAAATGGATAGTTTTTTGAAAAATACAACTGAGATTTTTAAAAGACAGTCTTTAAGTAGTAAGTCCCAACCAGCAATTCGAAGGGGTTCCATGTCGGTTTCTCTTCAGTCCTTAAATGAAAAAACGACCATGGATGGCGAGGAATACAACAAAAGTACTCTGGATAGTCAGCAGGTTGGTACAACGCACTTTATTCCAATCTATTGATCAATCTCATAGTTAGAAAAAAGTAGGTAAGTAACAAGATTCTCGAATAAACTTGATTTTATAGTGATTTATATTTAAGTACATCATCTTTAAAGATCCATTCATCCATTGATGGGGAGGTTGAGGCAATACTTTTCCAGGGATGTGAAAAAACTTTTTTTATTGATACACACAACAGATTTACCTACATAACCCCACAATTTTTTACCTTGAAGCTTGATTCAAAATTGCCACTATATTTTTTGGCACAATGTATTTGGGAAAAGTTACCCTGCTAGTTTCCGATGCGGAAAACGTTACGTATGTATTGTTAACACTCTTTATCGGCATATGAGTAAATGGGCGGAAGTGATGATGAGTTTTTGCTTGTTCTAACGGAATATTGTTGTTGTTATTATTTGAAAATTTTATTTAGAAGGGTCATGACTGTTTGTCAGGAAACGTTTGAGGTAAACGTAAACGACGAGACGAAAATAAAAAGTTTAAAAGAAAGTAATGTAAGCAAGAGGTGATCAAAATTTTAATACGATATGATATATGTTGTTGACAGGAGGTACGGGGCAGTGCGACGAGCGTCGCTTCGGGCTCCACACTGGGCGCGTCGGAGGCCGGCAGCGACAACGCGCTCTCCGCCAGTCAACCGCTCACCGACGGCGTCCAGGGCAGCCCTAATAGTGAGTCCCATTCTAAGATCACATAGCTAGTTGCGAAACCACGAAGTTCTAGTGAAATAGGGTCCTAAAAAGCTGAATGTTTTGTTGGTTGTAGCGACTGGCTACGCCGCTGTTGTCTCTCAATGAATAAGGGGTCTAAAGCAACGATGACGTTAATTAAATAGCTTAGTTCTCGTGGTCCCACTGTTATAAAAATCCTTATTAGATATAATAAAATTAGGTTAGGTTTGTTAGGTATCTTCAAATGCCCGAAGGGCAAACGGAATAGAAATAGGTTCCGTCGACCTTATGGAGGAGCGTAATTCGACTTTTTTATAACAGTGGGGCCACGAGAACTAAACGGTCAAAGTAAAAAAATATTAAAATGTTTTTTTTTACTTTGAGATAAAAAATAGCCTTTTGTCCTTTCTGAATTTCTACCAAGGTATCAGCATATCAAGTTTTATCTAAATCCATTCTGTAGTTAAGCAAAAAAGGCCTACCCACAAATATGTATACCTATCCATCTGCAGTTTTCCTTTTTGTTAATATTGGTTACAGCACGGCTCAATGTATTAGGTGTAGGTTAGACATTTTCAGTTTGTTACGAACCTAAGCTCGGAGCCGTTCAAAGTTTGTTTCGCCTCTGGGAACGGGTAACCGGCAAGACATAACGTATCGCGACCATTCGCGGCCACTAGCCTTTGTCTGACAATGCTAAGAAATATGGATCCCCGAGGAAGTGGTCGCACGAGTTCATGTCATGTTGGATACCTACATACCAGGGTGGTAGAGAAATTACTTTTTTTCTCCACTGCATTTTCTACTGTGCAATTTGCGGGCAGTGTTGTGGCGGGGAGCAGTGGTAGCAATTTTATAATCAATCATGCATGCATTCGTATGAATCCAATACTAGGTACTTACTGGGTCGGGTCTCCTCTTACGTTAGCTTTACTCGCATGGGAACTGACCAACCTAGTAACGTATAATAACGTAAAATAAGTAAAATAAATGAGTAGTGCGGGTTTTGGTTTTCTCACGCATCGTTGTACGGTCAAGGGCATAAACGTAAATACGACGTCAAAAACAGCTATACATCTTTATGCCACAAAAAATAAGGTTGGGTATGCATATATTTGACATGATGGCTGTATCAATATTTGTGCCCTCGACTGTACATAGTTATACTATGTTAAGTAGCAAATCAATAAAATTGCGACAAATAACCGGCCAAGTGCGTATCAGACTTCGCGTAATGAAAGGTTCCTAAACCCTAAAAGTTAGTCGCTAACTCAAAAGAGCCTATATTATGTATCTATCTGTACATCTATACATAAGGGTGCGACCACACCGCGGCTTAAAAAACGGTGACGTTACGGAATCGCAACAAAATGTATGAAGAAACGGTGAGAAAACGTGACGCATACGACACGTCACTGCGTATACGCACCCTATTATAATAAATACCGAATAAAGCTGAAAATCTTTACATGGAAGATACTTAAAAAAAATTGGCTAGGGGTACTAGAATCGATACCAGAACACGTTCCAACAGTTTTAAGAATTTTTGTTTGTTTGTCTGTACCTATATTTATTTTTGAGCGCATCACGTGAAAACGGCGGAACGGATTTTGATGAAAACTTTACTAATCTGTTGAGAAAATCACCGGCCAGGTTATAGGCTACTTTTTATCCCGGAAAATAGCGTAGTTCCCGCGGGATAGTAATAAACATGTCAAAGGTCGCTGCTGCCTCGAGGCGCAACATAAATAAATATTGCTTCAGTATCATAGAGGTAAGTAAGGAGGGATTTTTCATAATTCCCACGGGATAGGGAATAAATGGGGTTTGTATAATTACTAGAGTCTTGAAATTTGGCACACAAGTAAGCCATCATAACTGATGAAAATTAATTTCAAGGCTTTCCGAAATTTCCGCGGGATAGGGAGAAAAAACGGCCAAGTACGAGTCGAACTCGCCCATGAAGGGTTCCGTAGCAGCAAGTAACATAATATAAAAGTTCTTGTACCGTCAACTAGGGTGACTTTGGTAATTTTGGGGCTACTTTGGGGCTACTTTGATCGTTTTGAAATTGCTATAAAATCGATATTATCCATATCCGGTGAATGTTTGGCATGTAGACGCAAAGGCGATCGACGAAGACATTGATTGGAAGCAGTAAACGCAAATAAAAAAAATAATGATTTTGTCATTAAAACCACTTTTTAAAGTCACCCCGTAAATCAAAGTCACCCCAGTTGACTGTACTTAGTTCGTTGTAACTTTGATGCGGTTTACGATTTATGACGTTTTAAAACAAAACTACTCACTAGATCTCGTTCATACCAATTTTCGGTGGAAGCTTGCATGGTAATGTAATGTACATCATATTTTTTTTTTAGTTTTATCATTATTTTATTTTAGAAGTTACAGGGCCCCATTTTACCACTCCGGAAATGTCTCTCGCGCAAACTATTCAGTTTTGAAAAAAATTCTATTAGAAACCTCAATATCATTTTTAAAGACCTATCCTAATTTTTGAGCTTCAGTACTAATTATGGGGAACCCCTATAATTTATTGTTTTTTTTTTCTATTTTTGTGCAAAAACCGCAACTACCGCAAAAACCGCATTAAGATGCGGTTCACAGAATAGGTACATCTACCTACTTAAAGTTTCAACAACACAGTTTCGGAAAAAAGTGGCTGTGACATTTGGTTATTACTTACCTCTAGGTATGACTTTACACGACTAGTAACATTACTTTGCTACAATTCGACCAAAATGGTTGTACCTACCAATTTACTTGGACTATTTCTACTATGGAACTCCAACTTAGGTGTACCTGGAAGTAAAACTTATTTAATTATGTTCATCGCAATCTGAGATAAAGTTTTCTCTGTATCAAAATTCAAAGTTGTACCGCGTCGGCATCTGGATTCAATGTAAACAGCCCACCGGCCCATTGAAAGTTTTAGCGAGCGACCAAGTAGAAACAAAACCTTTGTTGAACGTGCGGCTACGGGCCTGCCCTTTGCCGAACACCCAGTCGAGCCAGCCTCACTTCGCAATCCCAAGTCGCGTACATAATACAATTCATGTTTACCATTGTATTTATTTATAGGTAAGCCTTTTTATTCCGAATTCGCAACAAATTCAGTAAGTACATGTTGTTGTTGTTGTTATTGTCGTTTTATTTATTAAATTGTCGCGTAATTCGGCGTGCCTCATGGCATAGGCCTCCTCCGTGTATGGAGGGTTTGGGCTATAGTTCCCACGCGCGCCCAGTGCGGATTGGGAACATAACACACACCATTGAATTTCTTCGCAGATGTGTGCACGTTTCCTCACGATGTTTTCCTTCACCGAAAAGCTCATGGCAAATTACAAATGTAATTTTCGCACATAAATTCCGAAAAACTCAGAGGTGCGAGCCTGAGATTTGAACCCACGACCACGACGCTCTGCTTGAGAGGCCACAGGTCAAACCACTAGGCTACCACGGCTTTTCAAGACCATTTACCACTGTAAGAAATTATAATTGGCATTGTTCACTTTTTTTTTAACAATAGCTCCAACAAAATCATTGTGAAAATCAGAGAAGATTTGCGGAAGGAATGCTGTACGCAAGCTAATGTGGAATATTATCAAAGTTTACACGATGTATTGTTGCAAAGACCACTTTAATGTATGTAGGAGTCACGGAAAGATGTGACCGCTGCCTGTCAAACGAGAAAAACAGCAACGTAAACAACAACACCAACGGACGGAACGAATTCGAACACGTGAACGTTGTTGTTGAGGTTGAAGTTAGCTTCACACACATATTCATAGATCTATTAAGTTGTCGTATATATATAAAACCATAAGCAAAACCTTGAACGAAGGCGATTGGGATCGTGCCAAAATAACATATTATCAAACAGCGGATAAATATTTATTAATAATAAACAAAGCTATACGTATAAGCAGAATTTTAAAATTAATTGCTTGAAATAGTCCATATTATCAAATAAAGGTGTTAAAACTACTCTTGAAGTAAAATGTGCAGAACAGGGATAAAAATATACATAACTTTATTAGTTGAAACGGTATGCAAGAGAGTACAGGTGGAGTAAAGATTTTTGATAAGTACCTACTTAATTGACATATATGGAACGCAATAATAGTACATTACTGCAGAGGCCGTGAAGTAAGGGATTGCAGGACGAGATTGGGGTACACGGCCGAGTCGTAGACGAGGCCGGATAAAGCGAGTCCCGCAATCCCTGTTTCCGGCCGAGGATTGTATAGTGCTTTTCTCAAGCGATGCGAGGAAATCAAGTAAAAATTGTTTAATTGCCGCATTTTTAATTTTTGAAACATGCCATTTGAACAAACTATTGCTCGCGCCATGTTTAACCGCACACCCGCCCCGCGCCGCCGCACCGCGCCGACCGCACCCGCCGACCGCGCCACATTACTTCTTGGCCTAGGCCGTAAATGTGAAACTTCTTGGCTTCATTTCGACCGCACCACATTACTTCTTGGCCTAGGCCGTAAATGTGAAACTTCTTGGCTTCATTTCGCGACTTTAACGCGTACATTTCCGAGCATGCTTGAGAAAAACGTATTTTCACACCACTTGCTCGACAATGGCTAATTATATAGCATGTAAACCTTACTCAAAGTAACTCATTATAGCCCTTGGCTCTAGCCGGGTAATAATATTGTACTGAATTTCATTATAACCCGCCGGTTAGTAATATGAATCTCACTTGTCTTAGTTCTTATTGTTATACACTTAAAGTCTAATTTCGTAATAATCGCACGGCTCCGAAAATCGAGATGGCCATGCCACCCGACCCGCCGCAGCGCCACCACCACGACGACCACCACCACCGTAACAAATTTCAAATAAAACAAAAGCCGCGAGCCTTTGCTGACGCTGTAATTACAGTTAGGTACGCATTACAACTGCTAAGATTCTAAATAAAAATATTACTTATCATTACACAACTGGACCAATGTCTCAAATATAATTTTTTACTTTTAATTCTGTTTTACTGTTGTTTTAATTAAATTCTTTTTCTAGTTGCCTTGGTTTTTATTGTCTCGCAAAAGGTGAGAAAAGTAGAGTATGCTCCTCGGGGATAAAACTGTTTATGTCTTGGGTGCGCTTAAATTCTTCGCTCCTCTCAGGACTCATCTTAATTCCCTCGCTACGCTCAGGAATTAACTCATAACACCCTCGCTTCGCTCGGGAGTTAAATTTAGAGTCCTTCGCTGCGCTCAGGATTCAATATCGCGCCCGTGACATAATACAGTGCTTTATCCCCTCGGTGTACAATCTACTATTAAAATAGGTATAAATCAATAGTATCAAAAAAAAAAAAATTAATTTAAATTAATTTGAATAAAAAAAAAAAAATTGAATTTGAATTTGAATTTGAAAAATGGCCAGGGTGTTTACTATTAGCATAAGAGACAAGCTCAGCTTAGAATAAATGAACTAAATGCCATTTACCCCCGAAAAAAATTAGGTAAAATTTTGACACCTTTTTAGTATAGGTACCTATTTAAAAACCTGCCCTTTCATGCATCTTTTTAACCTGCTTCCACATGATTATTTTAGTATTTACATACATACAGTCACGCCTCTTTCCCATAGGGGTAGGCAGAGACTACTTTGTTCCACTTGCTACGATTCTGACATACCTTTTTCGCTTCATCCACGTTCATCAATCTCTTCTCTTCTTTCTTCTTCTTCTTTTTCTCTTAAGTATTTTATCATTATATTATACTAGGTACTGCGAAGGTAGGCGTCGCTTCTGCGGAATAAGTTTAAGAAGAGCACAGCTCGCCTCTAAAGTATATTCGGAATTCTTCGTCGATTTTAAAGCTCACAACGCGAGCTTTTTGTGCGGAGAAAAATGCCGCAAAGAGACCGAGTAAATTTGCCAGCCAATTTTCTGATTCATAGGTCTAACGTACTCCAGTCCAATCCGCGCTGTCGTGTTTGCACTCGTCGTCTTTTAGGTCATGAGAAGTAACATTTGCTAGGTTATTTTTGACTTATTTTGGTGTAAAATTCACATCTGTTATTTCAGGTACTAATGGAACATACAACCAAGACTCTCTTTTGAACTCACGCGCTATATCCATGAGTTCGGGGCTTGACTCAGCGTTTGGGCAGCGGCGTCGGAAAACTTCAAGATCTAACAGGTAAACAAACAATATAATATAGGTAGCTAGTTAACTTTTCTATCGGCTGGCCACGATTATGCCCAATCAACGACACGGCGACCGTTTTTCTGTTAGGTATTAGGTAAAGTACACTGCGTGTGTTAAGAATGAACTTTTATCTGGCGAGCGTGCTGATCTTGAAATGAACAGAGGATTTCCAGCCAGACCCACAAACCTTAATGAAGCCTGCTTTGACCAACGATATCGTTATTTACACTTATTAATTTACACCAAACACTATAAACATCAATTCATTTCACAATACATAAATAAGTTCCTAATAAAAAACCTAAATAGTCCACCAACATACCAACAATTTTGAAGAACAACTGACAGCCTTTTATTTTTGTTCGGCGCCGCGGGGTGCGCCGCGGCAATGGACTAAATATAGCGCTTTGGCTGTTTAAGGATTTCCAACAGATTTCCAAAGTAAATTTAAAAAAAAACTTACTTTAATCCCTAGAGATTATAAGTAACTTAAGCTCCGATATGCACAGACTAAAACATTTTAAGAGCACGAGAAGTGAAAAGTAATTTATTGCTTTTTGATATTTGACAAGACTGGTTGGTCTGACTATTAATTAAATACCTACCGATAAAAGTAAAAATGTGAAATGAGAACGTTAACTATGCGCAACAAAAGGAGCATGGCCCTTAAATTTCAGCTCTCGCTTCTTATTGAATTTGTAATAGCAATCTACTTGTCGGTTAATTTTACAGTGGTTTCTTGTGAAGCTTACATGGAGGCAAGGTTATTTGCTCATATGACGTCAAAAGCTGAATAATTTAATTAATAAATAATTCATTGTTGTGCAGTGATGGAGACTGAAGCAATACATATTTGTACCTAACAATAAACCGTAATTTGCATACGTACGTATGGTTGTCGGGAACAATGTTCCTATTCTGAGCTAAACAGGGATAACAACTAACTTTTAAGTTTCCTTGTAGCTATTTCAGTAGGTATTAAAGCATAATGTTTCCCTACATTGTTTATTTTATCATGTAATATTCGCATAAAGGTAAATATATTATCTCCATTGCTCACGTCAATTGGACATATATTAAGTAGGTACCTATAGTGAGTGTAAGCCAAAGACTTTCCCTTCTTTCTTCATTAAGTAATCCATACGCAAGTAGTCCCTGGATCCTACTGAACAGATTTTGAAAATTCTTTTACCAATAGATAGCTACATTATTTGTGAGTTTCATAATATATATAATTCTGAGCGGACGAAGTCGCGGGCAACAGCTAGTAGATAACTTATATTTTAATTGAGGAAAAATCTTGTAATTTTATTGAGCTTGTATCGTTTTGATAATATTCCCAATGCATCAGACAGGACACAATGAAGTCTCAAAAGGTTATTCTGGCTTCTTGTCTTTGCTGTAATCTAATTAAATATTTATTTGTCAGAGTTACATGGGTGGCCAGCGAAGGTTGGACGAACTACTTGCGTCGTCTGACGCAGCAAGACGAGGCGGGGCGGGAGATGCACGCCTCCCACTCATACCAGGACTTCTCGAGTATTCCGGAGGACATGCTGCCGGCGCAGCGCCTGGACTCGAAGGGGCGGCGGCTGTCGTATCAGCGCGCCGTCTCCGGCGAGGATCCCTCGCTGCCGCCCCGCTACCACGACTCCAGTCTGCGGAGGAGACATCTCATACCAGAACATGCAGAGGTAACCTATAAAATATACGTCTAAATCGTCGGTTATAGTTAATGTTATGGTTAAAGTAACTTGATGCAAACTCACACTTCGGTCTATATTCGTTTTATCGTATGGAACGGAATCATCTGCACGCGAGTTCGATCGATTCGCATATTTTGTCCGGATGTTTGGTAGTCACTCGTTTCTGATGGAATACAGTTGAAAAATCATGTGAAAAGTTTCAACACTCTGCTAACGAATGCTGATGGTACCTACTTAGGTAAAAACGAGAACAGGAGTATTTTGTATTCCAGTTTCAAATAGATACGTAGGTACTTACTTACCTATCGATCTGCTAATTTATCGAGAATATATACAAGTTCAATTCACTAAAAAGTAATTTAAAATAAATGAAAGGGGATTGGCTAGTGACTTTCTTATTCCTCGTTATCTTAGTAACAATGGTTAGAATCAATATTCTTAGCTTATGCCAACGCAGGGGACGGACTGCGTTGCCCTTTACTATTTACCCTTTTACTGTAATCTAATATGCTCTATTGTCTACATATAAAATGTCAAGAAAGTAACATCATATAATAATGTATTAAAAACTTACTATGATATTTTAGTCTCGTCCCTACAATAGGTAGTGTCCAAGACGCCCTGGAAAATTCTGAAGATCATAGCTGTGAGCGACATGGCTTTGTGCAAAATACAATAGAATTCATTAATGTGTTTTTGTATTGGATTACTAACACCAGACTTAGATACAAAAATATTTCTTAGGTACCTCGCTATAACTAGCTATTTATCTACTTATTCTAAATCTTTACAGAAAAATATTTAAATAATTTTTACATAAACGATCAAATACCAAATTAGTGCTAGACTTTTTGTATTATGAAAACGAATATTTGTAACTTTGTATCCCAGTCGGTTAGGTTAAGTCTCAAGTCTGTTTATGGATATAGAGTTATGTACTTATATATTAATTAATACTGTGTCTGTTGGTTGTATTTGTAACACACACTATATACTCATATCACACTGATTCTGAGCTCCACTTAGAACACGACCCAGGAAAATGAATTCTGTCTTTGCAAGCGAATGTTTTGCAGATTTACTCATGACATGTTATTTTACGCATCTTTAACAAATTTCTACTGAAGAAGTAAAACAGGTTATTGGATACTAAATATAAAAAATCGCAAAAGCATACCATTGTATGCTTTTGCGATTTGTTGTTTCCATTTCCAATATTCCTTGTTATAAAATTATAGCTGCAGTTAAGTTAAATGACTGATAAGGGATAAATATTAGGTGGGAATGTGGTGCATAGTGGTGATCAAACTACATAATGAACCGTCGTCTTTTAGTCTAAAACCTGACCAATCATCTATCATCATCATTCACTAGAGGTCGTTACATAAAAGTATGTTAGAAAAATAAAATTCATCCCGCCATAATTAAGGTTTAGGGGATGGTAATGCACGCATCTAAAGGATGTACACGATAAAACCGCGCAACCCGAATTGAACGGGTCCGTCGTAAAAATACATGAAATATTCAATACTTATCCTTATTTCACCTGGATTACCTGGAGGCTATTCTTGAAAAAACTACAAAACATTTTTTTCACATTATGGTTTAGCTCGCATGTGCTGCATTTTATTGCAATAAACAAACAAGTGGCCATATACAAGCTTTAAAGCAAGCTACTAAATAATTGGCTAACTGAATACAGTCATTTATTGAGTAATGTGATGAAATTTAGTCTTTCTCTTTTTTGCGACATAAGCTACTTACGTATATTTAAGTACTTATGTATATACTGCATACACGTACCTAGGCGCGTACACATATCTAAGGACCTATTTTCTTTTCCGTGTCATAAGCTATGTATTCCGAATTTCGGCAAAATCGGTTTAATACTAACCACGAGAAGGCCTAATAAACAAACTCACTTTCATATACATACATAATATTAGTTATAATTTTCCGAAAGCTCATGATAAATTTCAGAAGAGATTTTGCACATAAGTCGCGAGCCTGGGCTGGAACCCACGACCCTGTGGTTGAGAGGCAATAGGTCAAACCACTAGGTTACCGCAGCTATTTTTTAGTCGTGTCAATACGTACAACTTGAACAGCAAAACGAAGACAGAAAATAGATGTTTTCACGAAAAATATACACTAGGCAAATTTGCTTTTATAGAATAGACATCAAAAAACGGTTAAAATGCAAATGGCGTGCAGGTAGAGTAGAGTTGAAAATATGGTTTAATGCGCAGGTTTTTCGCGCAGTGAAACCTTCAGGCCGTATATAAGGTCCGCAGCGAGCGGGCCGCCGGCAGTGGGGTCGCGTTGCCCAATCCATCTGCGCGGCAACCCCCGGGACCGCGAAACGAAACAACGAAAAATTCAACGCTAAAAATCAACGGTTTACTTTCAAACTCCTCACTTTGTAACATGGTTTACAATTTCTTAGCTCCAAATCTCAGTAGCGTAATTCTATTTTCCGGTAATACTTAAATAACTGTTTTGACGAAACTTTATCTCGATTCGGAAGAAGTTTCAATAGTTCAGTTTTAATATTAATTTGAGAATAATCGTGTGATTGTTATTGTTTAGGCTTTGCTTGACACGAGTTGTACGAGTTTTATTTATTCGAATTAGCACCTTCTTATTTTAATTTGTGCATTGGATGTTTTTGGCTCGAGGTAAGTTTTGTGACGTAATTCGGTGTTGTTTTGATTTGTTTGGGCCGGAGCCGGCGCTGGCGAGGTGGTCGTTAATCCCACAGGCAGAGCCGCGGCCGCGGCACGTTATTGGCCAACTTTGGCGTTTGGCGGCGCGTCACGAAGGAACTTTAGTACCTAGCGGGTGTTCGCGATAAAATCTGACTTGATATTGATTTAAGGCAAAGTGTTTGTTAACTGTACACTTAATTTTACACTGTCTGTAGCACAGGTAGGAAATGACTTGTTTTCATTCAAACTTGCGACCCGAGTGAACAATAGGAAAAAAACTGATCTTTCCTTCAATCGAGTTGAACTAGCATTAAATACCTATTAAAGATTTTAACTACTTTTAAGACCAATAAATGTTAACTACTTTCAATATGAAACTACCGTGAGACTCAATCATAATAACGAAAACGGATAACTCACGTATAAAAGCCGAATAATGCTCGACGTATGTTTCGGACTCATGTGTTCGTTTCGCTGCCGCCGGGGCGAGCGTTCTTTGAAAAAGGACTACGGATTAGTCCGAAACATATGTCGAGCATTATTCGGCTTTTACACGTCAGTTATCCGTTTTTGTAATTATAAATTTTAACTGTCTGAAATCCAATTAACTTTTCAATTACTGACAGTAAGCACTTAGTGGAAGTATTGTCATCGTAGTGGTAAAATATGGTAAATCTTTATTTGCTCAATAAGAGCAGACTACTAAGCTGTTTCTCCCTACAAACGTATTAAGTACCTATTTCCCTGTTTCCTCCCTGGATAACCACATTAGAACGAATATTTTTTATCACACGACATATAACTAGGTACACAATGTATACCTACTTAGGTATAGGTCGTCAGTGGAAAGGAAGAACTGCTAAAGCGCCAAAACGGTACTTTTGGGAAATGAATTTTAGTTTTTTTTTTTAGAAAAAAAATCATATCTCTTTCAATGTTAATATTAGGTAGTTTGTTCAAAGAGAGAAAACATCGTATTTTTTTTTCTTAATTTACATAGTATCTGTAGGTTTCTAGGTCTTTTGGAAAGAGAAATAAGTGTCGATAGTTAGTAAAGAAAAAATACTAATCTACATAAATGTTATGAATCCAATTCAACAAAACATGCTAATAGGTATGTGACAATGATATGTTTTCCAGTAAACAAAAAATGCTAAGTTACTTCAAAATGTATAAATATCGTACAGAAGAAACTGCTAACAAATGTTCTCTATCTACTAACTACCTACCAAAAAAATACTAACAGTCCCAGTATTGGCCTTTTTTACATAGAAACGTATGGAAAATAATGCTTATTCAAATATTCACCCTAATAACAAAAATGAAAGACGTTGTAAATGCTAACGTGGTAGGTATAAAACTATAAAACCACGGCTAGTGCTGAAATTACAGGCATATGAGGTATTCCATCATAGCCCTCTAAGCTGGCAACGCATCTGCAATTCTTTAGTGTATGTAGCGGTAGTCAATAGGTGGCGGTGAAAAGAAATCATCATCATCAGTCGGAAGACGTCCGGTATTGAACGAAAGCCTCCCCCTTCCTTAGAACACCCATGATGAACGATAACCGACCCCTGCATTCACCGATTTCCCATAACTTTGCGAATTGGAGAATTTTCATATTCAGGATTTTATCGCGCAAAAAATGCTCCATACTTAGATTATTCTGTGACTCTGAGCCTCTCTAAAAGGCCAGCAGTCAAGAATCATGTCCCAGAGCCATAACCATAAGTAATCACTGGCAACTTGCCTATGTTCATTTCAAAAACCACCTATTCGCAAACAACACTAGTCACTTAGAATAGTAAATACTGAGGCCCACCAACGATTCCACTATGATGACTATATGCTGATGTGCTCGTTAATCTTGATGTCAAACCAGTTCCAGTCCAAGAGATTGAAAATGTACTCCAACGCATTCGTTAAATAAAGAAACAATGTCTCCTTGACTCATACCGGATTGATTTCGTCATCTTGTTCTGCAACAGGGTCAGCATGGTAGTGTGACTGTTTCAAAACCTCGATATACTTACAGTCAATGTAACAACGCTGAAGGAATTACAATACAGCCCAGGTTTCGATTGAATCAAATACTTTTTTGTTGTTTAACGCTAGACATAATGTTCCTGGAGGCTAGAAATCATGAAACCTATGTTCGAGAAGTTTCCTGAAACGGGCCTAAAATTATCAATAAGAAGTTGTAGCCTTCCTCTTCATTGAGCTTCTACGAAATGCGTGGGAGCAGGAGCAACTTGTACATTCTGTTTTTTCTTTGCTCCCAGACTAGCATGAAAAGTTCGAGAATTACAGAATTAAATAATCTTTGTAGGACTACAAGTACCGGTGTTTCCACCCACTTTCAGAAGTTCTGTCGTGATTCCGTCTTCACCCGGTGCTTTGTTGTTCTTAAGCGGTTTGGGGGTCACTCTAATCAGATGATACAGATAGGATGTCTGGAATATCTCCGGTGTAATGTAGGATCAGTTTGTAGACACCAGGTCTTGAAATGCACCGACGAGGGGCTTTCGTGTCGAGGTGTATAACAGTTCGCAAATCACTCGAGCTCTCTCGATATCTCTGATTATGTTGAGACGATACTGCCTGCCGTCCTTGATCTTCAACTTCGGCATTTGGCTTTTCCCAGCAAGCAGCAAGTAGCAGCTTTCTTTGGTTCCCAGCAGACCAATTATTTGAAAACACTGGAGTCCTGATTGCGCTCAATTGCGTTCCTAATACGTGCAGTATTGATAGAACGTACCTAAATCGTGTCGCATGGATTTTGAGATTTATCTATTAAATCGGTCATATGCTCATTTTGGTTTCCCAATTAGTCGATGTTAGTATTCAATCTTAGTGTTTCTGATGTCTTTTCCGGCGTGGAGTCTTAAAGGATTGGGAACCCGCGGTTTGGACAGTTTTCACCAGCCCATTTTTTACGTCATTACGTGACAAATTTTTTCAAATACAATTTTCAGCATGAAATCAGAATATGTTTTTTTTACTAATGTCTTACTACAGAATAAACCAAATAGTAAAAATGGTAAATGACAAATTGCTAAAGTGTTATCCGTTATAACATTTTGTGTTAGATAGTTTTGCTAAAGCACCAAACGATTTCAAACTACAGTCACAAAAGTTTGCTAACTGACAGGCAAGATATAAAATTCGATAAGCATAAACTGCTAAAGCAACAATTCCTCTGAAATCGACATAAAGAGAATTTGCTTAAGGAGCGGTAATATAAATTATGTGTTAAAAAAAAGTTCTAAACCGACTTAGGCTTACAAACGGGCAAAAAGGTTTAGCTTTAGTAGTAGTAAAAACCAGGTTTTAATCAAAATCCTCATATTTTCAGAATGCTAAAGCGCCAAAAAAGTGCTCAGACTGCTACGAAACCCACATAGATCGACGCAGAAAAAAAAATACAATCGAACTGTATATAAAACTCATTTTGACCAAAAGGCGCTTTAGCAGTTCCTCCTTTCCACTGACGAGGTATACTACCTATAATCCATTTAAACAATTTTAATAATACTGTTTTGTCGCTTTTTATTAAATTAGGTTTACGTTTATATTATACTTTTTGACTTATGAACAATTTGTCAATAAACCATTATTAGTAGATTGTTCAACGAGGGACTGAAACAAGCCATAATGACAGGAGATGTTTAGCCACCCGAGCTCATCGAGCGAGGGTGGCTATAAGTAGTTAGTGTCATTATGGTTATTTAGTCTCGCGTTGAACACTTTACCTACTTTTCACTTTGAATACAAGGAAAAAAACGTTCTAAACAAAATTACGATATTTATTATACTTAACAGATTTTCTTACAATTATGTAATGAGAATCGTTCGTACAATTATGTAATTCGTTAATTCTTCTTCACTGGATAATGATGACGACATCTTTGGCACAGTATAAATATAAGCTACTTAAAACAGTAGGGAAGCTAGGCTTACTTTTTGAAATAAGTACCTACGCTCCAATAAAGCGTTAGGGTTGTCGATTTAATTTTTGTTAAATTGATAAGTTTTTTGTCTAGTTATGCTATAATCTCAGCTGGTACGGCCTGTTTTAGAGTAACTAGCTACACTTAATTAAGAGTATTAGGGTTGGCATTGGCACCCATAATTTGTGTGAAAGCGAAAGAAACGTTTATTTGGATTGTAAGTATATTAATTAAATAATGAATTAACTATTTTTAAATAAAATATGGTACTTATTTAAAAAAAACTTCAACAGTTTAAGATTTTTTGTTTGTCGGTAGGTAAGCATTATATATTAGGTACTTACTGACAAATACTTTCGCCTGCTACGACACGTTCGGAAAGCTCTGTTATAAAATTTTATTGTATAAAAAATTCTCATCCAAATGAATAGCTTTCTTAAAATGAACTATTAGGAAACATGGACACGGCACTATAAACTGTTTTTTTCTGTTTAACGAAAGCTCCAGTTTTAAAGAAGCCGAGTTCAAGCAGCCTTACACTGCGCAATACGCTCTTGGCCGTGTAGGGATATTCGATATACATCGATGTTTACACTGCAATACATCGAATCGATCCGATGTTTTGAAATACTTTCGATATACTCGATGTATCGATGTCTTTTCAGACTTTAGTAAGAAAACATCGAATCGATTATAACCAATTAATTTCATAAAAACTCAAGTTTGATCACTAAAATTTTACCTAATATCTTTTTTCCTATTTGTTTATTTAAAAAAGAAAAGTTTATTATTCAATAGTGGACTGACAATATAATGGCTCGGCCGTGTAGAAGCGCGTGTCTATGTGTCCGTTCGTTTCGACCGTTTTGTTCGTAGATTCTTTACTGCTTTAGCTTATATATATACTGTGTCTTTGGTCCGTAATTTATAAAGTTGCACAACTATTTGGTGAAATATTACTTTTTACAACATACGCTCAATGCGAGTAGGTAATGGACATAATATTTGTATCATAAAACCTTCGATGGACGAGTAGTTTGCAATCAATTCCAGAGCCACACACCTTGAGGAAGCCTGCTTCGACCAACGATGTTTTTATTTACACTTATTAATTTACGCCAAACACTATAAACATCAATTCATTTCACAATACTTACATAACTGTATAAAAATTTGAAAAAAAAATAACTATCCAAAATAGTTGCACAATATAGGTAATAGTAATAGGTTGTAGGACATGTATTTATGTGATGAGCACGAATATTTGTTCCCGAGTCATGGATGTTTCTATCTATGTATTTAAGTATGTATTTCTCTATATAAGTATGTATATCGTTGTCTAGTACCCATAATACAAGCCTTACTAGTGCTTAATTTGGGACTATGGTATTTTCATTCTTACTTGTCCTATTTGGTAAACAAAATTCTAACCTCAAAACGTCTCATTTTTGTTACTTTTTAACTACTTCATCGTAAATAAAGGAACTGGAAACAAAATATCAGCAAAATTATGTACAAAATATTGCCATAGGTTTATTTGAAAACATAATACCCTTTATTCTTTAAAAAATTTGCACATTGAGGATAGAATTTTGTTTACCAAATAAGACAGGTAAGAATGAAAATACCATAGGTCAATTTGTGTGAATTGTTCCCTAATATTTATATTTATTTATTTATTTAAATCGCAAAAAAATTGTTCTGCGGTTTTATATTTCTTTGAATTCAAATTTGAAAACTATTTTAAAACTAATTGGACCATGCATAATAAAATGAATTCATCCTTAATATAATTAAATAGATACATAGGTATATTCGTAATCATGAATCGTGTTTCACGAAATAAAATCTTTTTTTTTATATTTTTGCAGTTTTCATTTTGAGATTATTCCCACGCCCCAAAATTTGTCTATACTTACACAATCAAAAACATCATGACTGGCTGTTTAGGGGTTTCCAAAGTAAATTTAAAAAAATACTTTTCACCTCACTAGCTCGGAAAGCACTTTTTGCTTGTTTGACACCTATTGAGAAAATCGCTTTTTATCCACATGTGGAGAAAGAGTTTTGACCACAGATTAGAAAGATATAGTACAAGGGTCTTGACATTTGAAGGAAGCTTAAGTGATTTTTGACAGCTAATAAAACGTGAAACGTTAAAAGTGCTGAATTTTTAATATCACAATTAATGAATTGCATCGAGTAAAAAACACTAAATTCAGTCTTACAACTTTATTTTAATTTATAAATATCAGCATTCATCATTAACCTTCATTGTTGTTGTAAAAACGGATAAAATGTGCTGACAGTCCAAGTAAGTCAATATGCGAACAAAACGCATCCGAAATAATTTTTTTTATAAAATTCATCCCTTGTAGGAGAGGTAAAGGAATTATTGTCCATTCAACCATATTAAAGATTGTAATGCCGGTTCACTGTTTGTGCTGACAGTAGCACTTGATGGTCCCAACGGAAGACCAGCGCTGGCTGTAAGGCCAGCATTATGCTGAGGTGGAACCATTTCGTGATTGTATATGCTGTTACTTCTTTGTTTTTCTGTAATTTATAAATATCACGAATATGTATTCTTTCTTTCAAATAATTAAAAAAAAATTAAGTCAAAACTATTCAATTAAGCCGTCAACGTTAAATATTCGCATGTTTTTCTAGTTATTTCGTTATTAAAAAAGAGTGATAGTACAAACCCTTTTTCTTATTTTCCTCGCTGTAGTGAGGTGAAAAGTTTTGTGTTATACACGGGTGAAAAGTTATTTTACGCCTCGTGTGTTGAAACACTCGCTACGCTCAGGATTCTATTTTTGAACCACTCGCTTCGCTCGTGGTCAATCATAGAATCCTTTCGCTAGCTCGTGTTTCAAATGAACACTCGCAGGTAAAATACAACTTTCCCCCCTTGTATAACAAATAACTATTAATCCCTAGAGATTAATAAGGAGCTTTAGTCTCGATATGCAGAGACTAAAGTAACATTTTAAGAGCATGAGCAGTGAAAAATTATTTTAATTAGGTACCTACATAATAAGTTCGTGTAAGTAAACGTTTATTTTGCCTGCCTACCTAGCTCGGCCGCACACCGCGAGGCGCCTTCGGCAGTGGTGACATCATCATGACAAGGAACCGATTGTAATTAAACCAAACGTTATTCACAGCGTCGCCGCTATATTTCTAATACTCCGCCGCCGTTCATTTTGTAATACTGAAATTAACTAAAATTAGTTAGTAGTTGATTGAGAAAAAGTTTCGGAGGAATGATGGGCGACTTTGAATAATACTAATTACTAATTCGATTTACTTATTTTGTTTACTTAATTGAAAGACTTGTGTGGGTGAGACTGGTGCCCAAATTAGGAATATCCTCCGACCTTCTGCCGACCCACAGCCGACTACAGCTAATGAATTTTCGTGCTTAAATATAAACAAAACCTAAACAAAATTAAAAATCGAAAAGATAATTTGGATTACAAATAATTTAGAGAATAGGTAGTAGATTGTAACCAGTTAGATACACCTCCTATCTTACATCGAATTTGGGTTAAAGGGTAAATAGTTACTATCATGCTAATTTTATTGTAGAGGAATCCTCCTAAGAAACAGAAGAACCTGTAATCACTACATAGTATAAAACAAAGTCGCTTTCTCTGTCCCTATGTCCATATGTATGCTTAAATCTTTAAAACTACGCAACGGATTTTGATGCGGTTTTTTTAATAGATAGAGCGAATCAAGAGGAAGGTTTATATATATAATACATGCATAATATACCGTGCGAAGCCGGGGCGGGTCGCTAGTAATATATATTACGAACACAAAATGAGTGAACTAATAAGTAATGTGGGATCAGGAGGTGACACATATGTCATGCTATATTTTACGCTATAAAATTTTTGGGGTTTGTAATAGTATTTTATGCGTGCGTTACATAATGAGTGTAAAACACCTAATTATGTACGGTTGCCTACATTACTTTGTCTAGGTGCACATATCATAATCATAAGTACTCCAAGATGGGTTCAGAAGCTGTAGGGAAATGACCAGCATTATTATATACATACTAGGTTCTGTCTACCCCGCAAAGGATAAAGACATGATTTATGTACCTAAGTTATTTCTTGTCTGTAGTAGTAGGTAAAATCTGGATTTAATGTTATTTTATTACCTTATTACAGAATAGATTTTTGTAAGGTTATAATATAATATTCATAATATTATATATATAACATTATGGTAAAATCTGTACAGTAATAACATTAAAGTACAGATTTTTGTACTGTAATGTCATTACAGTATAGATTTTTAAGGGTGTAAGCATAGTAATGCTGGTCATTTCCCATGGTTTCTGAACGCATTTTGTAGAACTAAAGATATGTGCGCAGATAAAATCACTGGACACGTGCTGTGGTTTTGTGATCGTAAGGCGCGACTAAAAGTTTCTTATTGCAGTTGAAGCTGTAGCTTTAGCATTGGCTTGTGCTTAACTTTACTATGCCTGATTTACGAGAAAGTCTCGCGTGAAGAATGAGCGTTTCACATACTCTTAGCAGACACTGCAGACATATCCTACCGAGGAACAAGCCAAAAAGAAAAAAGTGAGCCAAGCCTATCGGGTCAACTAAGGAATTTAAGCTGACGATGACATTCCTTGGAAGGTAGCGTGGTAGCTTCCCTTTGACTTCCACACCGCAGTGCTGGAGACCGGTGTTTAATAGCAGGTTTTCAGTCACCTTTTACGACACGCGAAGTGACAGTTCCGATTTAATTTAAAAAATTTAAAGCAGGGCACGCACGGCTCAGTCTTTTATACCTCTTGTGTTACCTACAGATAAATAGATGTTAGACCTTTCCTACATGGACCCACTTCCATTATTTTTCATCCCATCCTTTTGTTTTGAGGGAAATTCGAAAAATCCTTTCGAATGACTTATGACACCTGCATGATCTTCATAGAATTCTACTAAGTCTACTAAATAAATACCTACGTCTTTATTCGACCGAACCCGGTCAAAATAATAGCATTTGCCTAAATGAACAATAATTGAGTTCTTCCAGTTTTTCTATTTATTAGTTACTTAATTCCATTATGAGCTTGTTCCTTGTGATTGAAGAATCAGCAACACCATTAACAATAACAACGAAAAACTTGCACAACCAATTTATAACATTGATCGCAGAAATTTTGAAAAAGTTAGTATGAAAAAATAAGTATGATTGAAAAAAAATCAAATTAATTATATTTTTATTAAATCTAAAATCGATGCCATGGTTCCTAAGAACAGGGGCCCGATTTTTGAAAGCACATGTGTGAAAATACCACTCGAAAGTGGTGAAAAATTGTGCTGAATTTGAAATACGAGTACCTTAGAAGATACTTACGGCTCTCATTAATCATGTGGACTAGTCAAAAATTTGATTAGAGCCGTAGTTTTGAAGATATAAACAGATTTATACCAATTTCTAGTGGTACTTTCGAGTGATGTGCTTTCAAAAATCGGGGCCCAGGCCCCTATATCACCAACTCGATAATTGTCGTTGACCATTGCAAATTTCGAAATGCAATGCATACATTCAACATAAAGCCAACCGGCGAAGATTCTCGTCGAGTTTGTGATGTTAGTACATTGTTGTAGAGGACGAAAGCGAGCAATAAATAGACGAGTTAGTTCGAGGGCTGATGTGTAGCGGAGGCAGTCGAAAGTTTATTATACGAGTCCATCTATTGCACTTTCGACCAAAGCTTAACACAGTGCTTTTCACGACGACTGCGAGGAAATAAACATCAATTCTTATTCAATTTGAACTTATCACCGAAAATATCGTATTGAAAATTCAGCACACTAAAATTTTTACGTTCTCCCTCAATTTTTTTCTTTGTTGTTAAGAAAAGCACTTCGAAGTGATTTGAAACATTTGTTTGTATGTTGAGTTTAAAACAGCCAGAATGGCAGTTTGAATATCTTTTAGATTTATTTTTAAGGAAGTGGAACAAAACTATATTTCAGATAATTAAAAACGGACATATGTGGCTGTATGAAATATTGATTCCTTTGTCTATCCGTGAAGGGATGAAGAATATTATTAAAAAATAAAACTTCTCACTGGCCAGTTTAATTACATATGCAGCACAAGTCGTGTTCTAATTGGTCGAATCAGTGATCAGCGGACCGATGTGATTGGTCGACTTGCTCAATGGAACAGGCCAACAATGTTATTGTTTTCCAGTTCAAATTCATAGAAGGTCTGCTTATTCGACTGTACAACTATTGATTGTTTTGGGGACCAAGGATAGACCGTCTTTTGCCACATTTCTGAGAAGTGGCGTGAAAACATAATTGTCTCGTCACTGACAATCGTTGCGTTGGCGAAATAGAGGCCAGATTCCCCTACCTCTTATAGATTTTGAATTCCCCCTACAGACCCATTTGAATTGATCAGCCTGTATATGATATTGCTGTGTATCTATTATGGGCATTTCTTATTCTTACAATTTTTTGTGTGAATTGTAAGAATTGAGTATATTTATGAAAATCAGTAAACTGTATATATTATATTACTATTATAATCCAAATTCGTTGGGCCGTTCTGGCGTGATTGAGTAACAAATATCCATCCATCCATCGATCCATCCAAACTTTCGCAAAGATGCAATGTTTACTGGCGATATAGGTAGATTCCGTATGACAGGCCCTATCGATTAGTGTGTTAAAATACAGTTGTCTATTTTTTTATTTTTGGTCGGTTCGACTATCGGTTCAAGCAACCTATATTTCAAAAATCTGTGAAGTAACTATACCTACTTATTTTTTTTAATAAAAAAGGTTTTCTTTGAGAGAAATCTGTATTCATGTTACATAATTGTAGGGCACCCTGTATAATGCTTTAAAAGACTTGGTAACAGAAAAATAATACATAATGTAAGATAAAAGCGTCAGCTACGGCTCATAAAAATGATAAAGCATACCTAAAACAAGTTTAAGATTCCAGTGAAACCTTCGCTGAGCTTATGCTGACAATGTCAGACGACTTATCTAAAACTTGCTTATGATTACTTTTTACCACTTTGTGAAGCTATGAGGTACATTGAAAAAATAAAAATCAGGGAACTTAACTTTATAGGAAACGTTTTGAGAAAGATCACACAATAGGTACACTACACTATATACACAATTTATTTACACAAAGTATTAATTTACAAATAACAATATTAAGGTGGAGCGACATATGAAATTAACTACACGCATGTAAGCCTAATTAGAAGAGAGCGCGCGCATGCGCGAATTTTGTCAAACTCCCAGTTTCCACTGAAACCGGAATCGGAAGTCCAAGAAAAACTTACTTAATATTATATACAAAAATAAGGCAGTCTAACAACAGTTGTCAGTAACTAACAACAAACTAGCTAATAATCTTTGCTACACAGGTTTGTTACATAAGTATTACAATGTTTTGTTTAACTTTATACGCAAGTAAGTATACATTTTTGCACTTTGTTATAATAATATGGTGCAAAAATGTAGGTACCCATACATAAATAGGTTTCACCATTGTGTGTGCGGGATAATCTTGCAAATTTCACTTACTTATAGTGCTCGGATTGAGGTAAAATTTGAAATGCAAGCACAATATAGATTGGATGAAAATGTAAAGTTCAATAAACAAAACTATAGTCAGCTACAAGGTTTTCATAATTATTATTATTAAGTCGACCTGTTTGTGTTATTTATTTATTAAATAGTGTTTGTCAATTCTTGTTATTGTGACCCACTTCGGGAGGTTGGATTACTTTGAAATTTGGTACACATAATATGTAGGATTGATGACAACGCAAGTACAGTCATTAAATAATATAATAAGCAAAAAAAGATTATAATTAAAAAATAAAGTATAATGAAATCTTATTTTAACAAAACATTGATGTAGACATAGTGCGAGTAAATTATTTCTGCTACGGTGCTGCTACGAGTACGTAATGGTTAGGTTTAGGTGATACGTGCAAAACCAATACAATAATAATAGGGATGTCAATATCGATAATACGAGTAAGTAGGTACAAACAAATGCAATGACGAGCGAAGAGAGAATGACGCGTGTTAATTACGTGAACCTTGAGGTTACGTCAAGTCAAATACAAAAATACAAACTCTAGAATGGCTAGACAGTCGCTAAGGTAGGTTACGTTGCTGACATTTGAGCTGACTTGGTACAGTTCTGTCTGCTTTTTAATTATATCTAAGCTTACGGCGACTATGAACTGGGCACAGAATAGACAACATTTCATTTTTATAACACCTGAAAATGTATATATGGTTCGAAAGTATTTTGCCTCCTGATCTCTGCCATATGTTTATATAATTTTAATATCGGTTATTATAAAAAATAAAAAATAAAAAATAATTAAAAATATGTCCTAATTTTACCAATACTACCACAGGATAGGTGAAACTCCTTTGCTTTTTTCACGAGAAAAAATAAGCGATCATAATTTTGTATTTTTGACAACTTCAAAGTACAAGGGGGCAACTCTGAAATTCTATTTTCGAAGTTCGTTGCATACCTTCTTTCTCACTCTCAAAATAATGATTATTAGTATGAGCGGAACTGCACGAAGCGGACCTCGAAAATCGAATTTTGGAGAATAGGGCCTGACATTGACAATTGAAATTAACGTCAGTTTTTTTTTTCTATAGAGAAAAGACAAAGGGATAAGTGTGTATTCTGTGATAGTACCGGAGTTACGCCCTTTTAGAATAAACACAAATTAATAAATTAATTATAAATTAAATACAAGCCCTAGCGAAAAAATTAAACTGTCAGCATGTTCATCTTTTCAAACAAAATACAGAGAACCATTAAAATTATAGGCTCAGAAGTATGAAATGTTGTCAATTAGGCTATGCAAGGACTGCTCGTAGACGGAAATTTTATACCGACTGAAGCCCTGCAGTGAGTTGGTAGAATATGGACTAATAGAAGTCTGTTCTGCATAATTACTCCAATCAAGCAGGTTTCGGTAGGTACCTATAGTTATCAGAAGAATATATAACTTTGCCCCTGGTACAATGTTTAGAACAACACTTAGGTAAAAGTTACAGTTTCAGCTAGGTATCATATTTTCTCTCTGTAAATAAGTAAGTATAGTAGGTATTGAACGAGTCAAAAGAATTTGTTCTAAGCTAACCGAACCAACATTTCTTTATGCTGAAAAACTATAAATACACGTTCAGTTCAAAGAGTCACTAATAGTGTCACTGTCAGACTAATAGTGAATGAAAAGCTTTCGTAACTGAATTAAACGTTAATAGCCCTTAAAGCGGTATCGTGCGTGCCGCGTTGATATACATTTGCAGTCGTATTGATAATAATAAAAATACTTACACAGATAATACGACACGCGATTAGCTTCGTCTGCTCATAAATTTCAGTAAGCACTCGGCGATACTTATAACAATTTATTGTTCCCCCTGTTAGGTACCCCAATTCCCGCTCGCTGGACTCCCTATGTACAAAATTATATAATACTTAACATGTGGTTACGTCGTAAAACGTCGGGAATATCTTTTGCTTTAATTTATTAATAACTTTGTTTTGGTCCGTTTTTATATTATAATATTTATAATATAAGGTAGGTAGATACTGCTCAAAAGAAACTAGAGGCCACTTGAATCGAGTTTCATCTGTCAATGAATTATATAAATATATGTAGGTATATTGTGTTTCTACAGTTTTTATTTAAAGTATGGTTTTATTAGTATTTTTTATTGTGCCGCTAAGCAGCAGTGCTTGCGCTGCTGTGTTCCGGTGTGGAGAGTAAGACAGCCGGGGAAATTACGAGCACAAGAGGCATTTCATCTAAGTCCTCTAGGTTGGCAACGCATCTGCAATCCCTCCGGGGTTGCGGGTGTCTATGGGCAGTGGTGATCGCTTACCATCAGGTGACCCACTTGCTCGTTTGCCTTCCTATTCACATAAAAAAAAAAAAATATATATATATATATACATTGCGTCAAAACAGTAGTAATTTTTATTGTTCTATTTTAGTGGTGTGATGAAACCCAAATTACTTTTGGGTGAGTACTATCTATATTCTACTAGCTCCTGCCCGTGGCTTCGTCCGCGTCGAATTAGACTTAAGAACTGATGTTGATAGTAGTATATTCTGCAATAATTTTTAGGTAAAGTCGCGACTCTAGGCACCTACGACCTTTGACATTATTATCGCTATCCCGCGGGAATTATACAATTTTGGGATAAAAAGTAGCCTATGTGTTAATCTAGGGTACCAGCTATCTTCGTTCCAAATTTAATTCAAATCCGTTTAGTCGTTTCAGCATGAAGAAAAAACAAACATACACACACAGTCACATCCATCTATCCTCAGAAACTTTCACATCACTATCTATAATATATAACTAACTATATAAATAAAACAAAGTCGCTTTCCGCGCTGTCTGTCTGTCTTAAACTTGTCCTAACGCTATTTTACAGTGTGAGCTCGTCTTTAGGTACATCTAATTCCATAATTATTGAGGGATTCGAGTTCCCCGTTTACCTACATTGGATATGTCCAAATGGTTTTTTTCACAGTAAAATTTATTTTCACAGTAGCGATTTTTCAGTCTCACATTTTTCTACAGTCACGTTTTTACCCGATCCCAATCGGCACAGAAACAGTGGCAACGGAGCTCTATTCCTGCGTGGTTTTGGCCCTTCGGACCGATGCAAAACTATAACATAACCTAAACCTACCTATGAGCCGTTAAGCCTAGAAGTGTAGTTTAGTCTTCTTTCTTGTCGGTATCACTCTTGACAGAGTGGTCATGGTCATCGCTTCAGGTACTGGTGGCAAGCTTCACAACACACCGCCACTCCTCTCTGATGGCCGCTTTCCTCGTGCATTCATGCAGTGATGATGAGCTATTTACTGCCGCTTTTATTTGGTCAGTCCACCTTAAAGGTGATTTTCCTCGTGGCCTGGTACCCTCAACCTTTCCTTGGATCACAAGTCGCTCAATAACCACCTCCCCTCGGCGGCATACGTGACCAAAAAAGGTAAGGATACGAGACTGTACCAAAGAAGAAAAACGCTGCTTGATGCGGAGTTGTCGAAGTATAGACTCGTTGGTAGGGAATTCAGTCCACGATACTCCGAGCAGCATTCTCCTCCAGCACCTCATCTCTAGAGCGTCTATCTTCTTCTTCTCCACTTCCCGCAGGGTTAACGTTTCTGCAGCGTACAAGAATATGGGGAATACAAGTGCCTCACTGTGGGATATTTGTGGCTCACTGTGGGATAGTAAGCTAACCTAAACTAACCTACTACATTCTGATGGCTTTTCCAAATTTTCTGAAAAATTTATGGTTTCATGTGTTAAATATGACAAAAACATTATTTCGTAGAAACAAATATCCCTTTTTCTATAAGGCCATATCTTAGAAAATTTGCATACAATAAAAGGCAATAATATCGGATGGAACATGGCATCTATTATTGTTATTACTATACCTACACGTGGAAAAAGGGTGGCAACTCTACGTATGGTCATAGTAGTATTTGAGAGCTTTATTTTATCCGATATTATTTGTCGATGACTGCATATGAATGAGACGTTGTGATTTGTAAGATAATATAATGTTTGTCAATAATAAAATGTTTTTCACGGTGCGTTATTCTGTTTTAGTAAATACAAAAACCTAGATAAGTAATAGTAATAGTTATACTGTTTTGTGCAGGTCTGTGCCTATGGAACGTAAGAGTTTTAGGGAATATTATTAAAAAAATGTAAAATATGTGGTTATTGTTGTGATATATGAGCAGCCACGGCGTGCGGCGCTGGAGTCCCACGATGTCGGGCTCGCACTCGCCGGCCGGGAGCCGCGGGGACGCCGTAAGTGCTGCACGTCCATATGCTTCTGTCATGCCAGGGCCTCGATTCTCAGAGTTATCAAGACCTATCGTTATCGAAAATCGAAAGTGGCATCACGCAACCTACTTAAATGCATCCCAATGGAAACGAGAATCGGGGCTCAGACCCGCCACTTAGGAGAGCTTGCGCGGACAAGGGTTAACTATACTATTTCTAACTCTGAGTTGACTACTTATCCTGGGTTAAGAAGTTTCAAACGGTTTAAAGATTTCATTTTTTTAACCCTAGACTGTGCAAGCGGCCCTTAAATAGCTGTTCATCTCTATGTTTTTTATAGTCTTTGCCTTTTAACTGAAATTAGTTTGAAGCTTTTGTTTTAAAAGATGACCTAAAAATAGCAAAACAGCGACTGTATGTAATGAAATAATTGTATGCAGCGTTCGCAGACCCTTCTACAGAAACTCACTTCTGCATACCTAATGTACGAGGTACACTATATTACTTTTGAACATGTAGGTTTTGTCTCTTGTATAAGTATAGAAATTAAGTGTCAAATGAAGGATAACCACATAATTGACAACATTTCATTTTTATAACACCTGAAAATGTATATATGGTTCGAAGGCATTTTGCCTCCTGATCACTGCAATATGTTTATATAATTTTAATATCGCTTATTATAAAAAATAAAAATTAATTAAAAATATGTCCTAATTTTACCAAAACTACCACAGAATAGGTGAAACACCTTTGCCTTTTTCACGAGAAAAAATAAGCGACCATAATTTTGGATATGACAACTTCAAAGTACAAGGGGGGCAACTCTGAAATTCTATTTTTGAAGTTCGTTGAATACCTTCTCTCTCACTCTCAAGTTAATGACTATATTTATTAGTATGAGCGGAACAGCACGAAGCGAACCTCGAAAATCGAATATCGGAGAATAAGGCCTGACACTGACAATTTGAAATTGACGTCAGATTTTTTTCTATACAGAAAAGACAAAAGGATAAGTGTCTATTCTGTGATAGTATCGGAGTTACGCCCTTTTAGAATAAGCAAAAATTAATAAATTAATTATAAATTAAATACAAATCTAGCGAAAAAATTAAACTGTCAGCATGTTCATCTTTTCAAACAGAATACAGAGAACCATTAAAATTATAGGCTTAGAAATATGAAATGTTGTCAATTATGATCATCAATCATGGTAAATTTATTTCACATACAACACATGTAACTAATATTACAGGTTAAGAATCTAATGCAACAGTGGTGAAATCAACTTTTTACAAATTATCACTTACTCGATTACGAACGCTTATTCCTATGACAAATATAAGTATATCAACTTATCCAATCTAGTTGAGAATATTTGGTAAAGTGGCAAATGACATTGTATGGCAAACGAGAGAGGACCGTTGTTTGATGTTTGTTATGGGAGTAGCGAAGGGAAAAGGTAGGGTTGGGGCTGTTATCACGGCATAAAAGCACACGGCGGCCACGACGTACAAAATCCGCGTTCTGAAATGAACACAGGCACGACGTCGTCTGTACACGCGTCAATGTGTGCGTAAGATACACAGGGCTGTCTATCGCAAAAACCTAGTACTATAAGTACTACCAATGACATAAATATACTAAAGATATGGCTTAGATGTGTGCAAATAAATGTACTTAATCGTTATCTATTTATTTAAACTTATTTAAAATGTGTCTGTCTGTGTATTTAAGCATTATTATTTTCAATTACAATATATGTACGACAACAAACTTAAGCGAATGATTCTGTAATTATTTCATGTATTAATCGCGATAATTTCAGAAAGCATTATTTTCTAATGTTTTATAAAATGAAGTAGGTAGGATAGGTTCCCGAACTTGTGACGTGCGGCCGACATAGGTACATCGCGTCGCGAGCCCTACTAGTTGCCAGCAGCTTTCCGGCAGACTGCGCTTGAGGGGTGGGCATAGAATAAGTAAGAACATAGTAGAACGGAATCTCCCGCTCCGGCCGGACTCAAGGTCACGATTTACAGTACTTGTTAAACGAGCGGCTCAGTCAGGCTGCCACGGCCGGTCGGCCGGCGTCGCCGCACGCGCGTTTGGCATTTTTGCGCGTTCCGTCCCGTAGGTTCTCATCTTGGAAACAATAATTACAATGGTGTCAAGTTATTGTGGTGTAATTGGGTGTATGAATAATGCAAATACCAAAGCTCACCCAAGCACCCAACTGAATAAACTACTACTAGTTTTACGTGAGCCTGTATGTATTTTATTTTATATTTGTCGGTAAGTAATACTTACTTAAATCATCTTAAATGGCTTCATTTGGTATGGCACTTGTAATAACTTCTTCCTTAATATAATATGTAGGCACGTACCTAATGATTTATAAATTTCATATTTTGTAAAACTAGAATAAAATAATGATTTCAAAGTAAATAAAAACGTATATTTTAGCGATATATATTGCACCAAATAAACCTTTTCCTTTCTTTCTTTCTTTTATATTATCTTTAGACGTAAGTGTATAATATTCAACGGTAAGCAACCCTAGCAATACGCTTGGACGACAGAGGGGCTTAACGACGTGAAGGGGGAAGTAGGTATATAAATGGCGGCGTTTTGGACGCGGTCAAAAGAGATTCCCTTCTACCCTGTTATTATCTATTCTATGGGGTGGGGTAACTCGAATAGGTGCGGGGCGGAGCGTGGCCATTCTGTACGTTAGTACTATTATATATTCTGTGATAAAAGAAAGGCGTGATTGGTGCACTCACTTGATTTATCAACTTGAATTCAGTTAGTTGGAAATCCTAACTTTTATGGGTATGGTTATTTGGTCTCATATGATTGAGAGAAGTTTAAAGCTACCGGTGCCTTGAACTTTTAGAACGACAATTGATTTATTAAGTTGAAGTATTTAGGATGGAAAATAGAATCATGATTGTTTTGTTGACCCGTAGTAAATCTAGCTGGTACCATACGCCATAGGGCGACAATTTAACATCACATCAAATAGCCAGTTGACGGGGTCGAAGTCGATTTTTAATGTTCCAATTATTTAGGTAGGTACCTACGACACCTAGGGACGTTGTTTAACTCATGTTTGAAATCCGGTTGTTGTTCTTATTACTTAGTTAGCATCTTTTTAGCCAAAAATACTGAATACCTATGTCATTTTGTGTTATCTCGATTTTAACAAGTAAAAGACGAACAGCGACGCTATAGCTAGTCACACCCGCTGGCCACGCCGCAATACCCTCTACGCCATACACTCGTAGCTATACAGTCCCATATTTGACAGAATCAAGCTTTTGATGTTTACATGTCTTTAGTTCGTATACACTTAAAAACTTGCCGGAAAAGTCTGGATCTAACAATAATCACTATTAAGGCCAAAAGATGAAAGTGACTTGTAGATCTATATGTTTTTCCAAAGGGTCGCTACGGCATGCGAGCAAAACCACCTGAATAGGGTTTCACGGAGGGTGAACCCTTCTTTGCATTGTTGTCCGAAAGTAGTTGTAGGTTAGGTAGGAGCGTACGTGTATACAGCTACTTACTGCTTTCGTCGACGTTGGTCCCATTACTATTTTAATGTTTATTTGTTGAAAAAGTTCCTAATGGTTTGACCATTGAGCTTACGAATAGCACAAATAATTATTTGGCCTTATTAAAGTACTTATATCCTGGGCGCTGCCCCAATTTTCGTTACAGGGTAACTAGTAACGCGGTATATTTTTTGTTGTATCAAGAGTTCCGGTGCGAGGAAATTCTAATAAGTATAGCGAACAATGGAGTGGAGCAAAAAGTGCTTATTAAAATGCTTCAAACGAGAGGGGCTTATTGTTGGTGATGGATTCAAAGGATTTTTTAAGTTTGCATAGAGGAAATAAAGTGACGTCCATTAGAGAACAAGGCATTTGGTAAAAGTAAATTTTAGAAAGTACCAGAGTGATGCTATCTCAAAGTCAATTGAAATAAATAACAGGCCAAGTGCGAGTCGAACTTGCACACAACCGGTTACATACAATACCGTACATTAATAAATCAAATATTTAAATTTATTTTCATTGGTACGTATTGGTATCTAGTTTTTTTAATTTAAGATTTTTACTATGTCTTGTAATACAAAAATACAGTGTTTCGGAGAAGTAGCGTTATACGGGTATTTATTATTTATACATAGGCGGGGAACACGTTGTATATTGTATACAATCTAGGGTAGAGTAATCCCTACTGCCACCCTTTCGGCAAAGTAAAATGTTTTTTCAGGATATCCCTGCTGGTTTGTATTTAAATTAGTGTAGGGACCTTTTAGCTTAGATACACTCGTCCCATTTAAATAGTGTCTCTTTTAAGTTTATACTCCATAACTTTTTACCCACTGTTCTTTGCAGCTGACTGTACGTCGATCTCTCTAAGCATTTTACTAACTTTCCTCAAAAAGATAGGTGCAATTTAATTTGGCCTGCGGTTACGGTACAGGTATGTGTCCTGGGGCCTTACCATGAAGTCCTAATTCCGACTCAGTTCAAGTTTTAGCTGTCACTTTTAGTATGAATCTGACAGCGAGCGAACCTAAATCTGACAGCGAGCGAACCTAAACTGAAACGCACTAAGGCGTCATGGTAAGGCCCCTGTTCCCGCCAAGCGTGACGTCCAGCTGATCCCATTCGTTCATTCACATCACTAGCGCTAAGGGCGGCCGCGTGCGCGCACATCCTTAGACAATGACCTCTTGACAGCAGCCATTTTTTTTAATTTGTTATGGTATTGACGTACTGCTTATCATCCGACATGGGGTCGCCAAGAGACTGAGTAAAATGTTTTTATTTTTATAAAATACATGACTCGACGGAAAAATCTGTAACTTTTTCTGTAGTTGGCTACAGAAAAGGATGGTTATTCCTATCAATAGAAAAATATTCAAGCACTTTTAAAATTTTCATACATTAGCCATTGTTCCTGCATTCCCTGCCAGCTAAATTGTTGTTATTAAAAAGTGATTAGTTGAGTGTGTTGATTTATTATGAATCGCGGGCACCCGTGTTAGAACTGAGGCCTTACTGTGACGTCTTAATGTGATTCAATTCCGATTCAGTTTAGGTTCGCTCACTCTCAGATCCATACTAAAAATGACAGATATTTTATTGAATCAGGCGTTACTTTGTGGAGGTCCATTTCAATGAACACAAAATATTTACCTTGCTACTCCGCTACTTAAGTAAAAGCGGAAGTAAGTTTAGTGTAAGTAGCGGAGTAGCAAGGTAAATATTTTGTGTTCATTAAAAATGACAGCTAAAACCTGAACTGAGTCTGAATTGAATCGCATAAAGACGTCATGGTAAGGCTCCTGACATAATTATATCTATCCATTTATGTTTTTGCTAAGAACTTCAATATAGTGGAACAAATGATTCAACTGTGTGAGTGGGACCAACAAACTAGGTACTTACATGTAATTTCATATTAAAAGCATAGAATTTGACAACATCCTTAATTATTTCAGTTGACACCGAATCGCTTACTGAATGTGGTGCATGCCCGCATGCATGCTCGTACCTCGAAGCCTCGATGGACTTTTGTGTATTGTGAACTAAGGATATGAATTATTCTAGGCTAACTACGAGCTGGCGAACCTTCTGGCTGAATTCACAAGAAACGGAGTGCCTCCATTGAGCGGATTCAACTTCACCAACATTTCCGATCCAGCTTACTCCTTTCTCATCTGGGCCGAGAGCACAAGGAACATCGAAGAGGTTTACGACTGGAAGAGTGAGTACTTGACATAAAAATCCCATTAGATAGTCATCGGGTAAGGAGCTGTAAACGAGCGAGCGGTGCCCCGCCAGCCGCGGAAAACCACGTTAGCGCCGACAACAAAAGCGTGCGCGATCTCTGGGACCTTACCATGACGTCTTAATGCGATTCAGTTTAAGTTCGCTCGCTGTCAGATTCATACTAAAAGTAACAGCTAAAACTTGAACTGAGTCGGAATTAGGACGTCATGATAAGGCCCCTGACCTGAGAAAGCGGTCTCGTTTTCGCATCTCAAACCTATCTCAATCATCTAAATTACAACTCTATAAAAGTAGCTTTCCCAAGAAAGTTCCCAAGCATCATAATTAATATAAACATTGCTTTGAGTTGCGTATGTAAGTACCAACTTAATACAAACATACATTACGCCAAAATTGCATTAAGTAATCCTTAGTTATTATACCTTTTTAGTAAAATTAAAAAAAACACCTTTTAGTGCGTTTTACACCAGAGTGATAAATTGTTAAAATATCGAGTCAAGTACCTAGTAAAGTATCGTGTATTGTAACAGAGTAGGTAGATATGTATCTCATTCTGAATGATAACCGCGCCATTAGAAACACTGAAGCTAGGATCACTGTAAAGTATTGAATTGACCAACAACCGCTTCATTAATTGGAATCATAATATTAGAAATTCAAACCATTTCAAATGACCTACTTTTATTCACCAGGTTAATAATCCGCGTTTTATATCACCAGGTATAATGTTTCCTTAACTGGGGTGCTAGGAGTTAGGCGTGAATAGGAATGAGAAAGTTAGCATTAATAGGAGGTTTAACTCCTTATTTTAGTACTTGGGGCAAGTAAATGAAAAGGTTCCATTTTCTAACGACTTTAAGATTAGTCTGCCGGGATCGTGACACGCGATTGAATCAACGGGCCGTTAAAAAATAATGTTTAAACACCAGATTTTGTGAGTACCTACTTCGTGTCAACGTGTAATCACGTAACCTGGTAATATCGGCTACCCGCCACGCCGCCTTCATTCCATGATAAAAGGATCTCAAATTAATCCGAAAATTTCAGACAATTAACCTCTTGAATTTATATTATGTGAGTTATCCACTATTAATAATTTGGAGTTTCACAGTCGTTTTCTATTTAAACCGGCAGTAGGAAACTTTTCCCAGTAGGTACCTAGGTCTGACCGATACATTTTGTTAGCTCTTATGAGTAGAGGTCTATAAGCTATAAAATAATGTTACTGAACAAAATAATTACTTACGGAGTTACCTACGAGTGCAAATACAAGTAGGTAATACAATTAAAATGTTATCACTATAGGTACTTATATATTTGTCAGTTATCACGATACGCTAATAATTATGGATTTGAACGCACAATATGCTTGTCGCACTTTTACGGCTATATAATTACTGCCCTGATTTTGAAAATGTTAGTTTCCTGTTTAATAGCAGACTATTTTTGATCTAGAGCAGCGCGGGTAAAGACTTGTGTATAAGAATACTGCGCTAAAGAAAGTAGGGGAATGTGAAGAGGAAGGTTAATTTAAATATACAGATAGACGAGTGGATCCGTGCCCAATCTTAAACTCGAATCCAATTACACGGACAACATGAGAGGTTCGTTTATGGTTAAATCCAAGCATTGCTTGATCCACAAAAATGATGTTAGGTAGTACATATTTCAAACAAAGTATACCTACGTAATGAAATAATCATACCTGCTAAAGTTGCTGATGTTTTCAAGATAATTTTAGCTCCATGAGGTCTCGTGTACTTTAATAATAAATCAACAGTAAGAATAACTGTCGAATGTACTAGACAGTACCCGAATGGATATTTTTTTTTGGTACGTTTTCTAAAACTGAAACCTAGCCAGATCGATTTATCGTCTCCGAAATCCCCTGCCTACCAAATTTTATGAAAATCGTTGGAGCCGTTTCCGAGATCCAGATTATATACAAGAATTGTTCGTTTAAAGATATTAGAAGAACAAATTGTACAATGAATAACGAATTTTAAATAACTATGCTGAAATCCATCCATCCATGCATTTAAGAGTTGGGCTCTTGTCGGTGGATGGTCGGCGTTGACATCACTACATAGTACATATAAAACAAAGTCGATTTCCGCTGTCCGTCTGTCTGTCCCTCTGTATGTTTATAGCTTTAAAACTACGCAACGGATTTTGATGCGATTTTTTTCAATATAATAATATAGAGTGATTGAAGAGAAAGGTTTAAATATGTATAATTCTGTATACCTAATCTATACATATAATAAAATCTGAAATAATCTCCAAAATTACATGAGTGGTGAATCTCGTCTAGGCCTCAAGCGCTTGAAGCGCTATATCTGTTAAAAATAGCGGTACTCAAGGGGATAGGTACAGTAAAGTAAAAATAATTTGAAGTGGTAATATAGCATTTAATATTTTTACAAATGCGCAATGTTTCGAAAACTTTGCAGGTCTCTTGGTCACGGGAGGACACCTATTCATCTGAATAATTAATTCTTTGATGAGATTCTCTGGATAAAAGGGCCTTTAAGGTTGTCGGTAATTACAAGGTTCTTATTTGCTTAATTTTCCCTGTGGATGAAATGTTAAAACAAGAAAATTGCCCTACCGCTGTTAAGTAAATTCCCTTTAAGCTTTCTCATCTGAGAACGTCGCGCATATATCATACAATTCATAAGTCACAATAGATGTAAGATGTAAATCTTAGGTATAAATAAAACTAATTAGACGTACAGTAACAGTGCCGTATGTTATGAGTACGAATGTTGGAAGTAATTTGTTCGTTGCCGAGCCGCTACGCGTGGCCGGTGCCGCCGTGTGCACATAACGTTTCACCTGCTTATATCCAAAAGCCGAATACACGTGCGCTCCCAACCCAAACAACCAATCGTACAAGTATAGACATCAAGACGTCGCTTTTTAAATATTTTTTTTATAAATGTGGGCATTTATTATCGTACTCGTAAACATAAATGCTCACATCAAGATTATTTAGTCTCTAAATTATTATAATATAAAATATTACTCATACATCATCCGTTCAATCATATTGCGTTCGCTTGTGCAGGTCAACCCAACTCGTTAATTAATCCATCTTAACAATCATAAAATAGTTACCAGGAAATATACCGCTAATCAGTATTAGCCCTACGTGCCACAGTACAATTCTTAACGAGCAGTAATGAAAGAATCTAGTATACTTATTGACTCATAAGTCTGTAAAGGCATCGATAGATCTCGGAGAAAAGTAGACCGATGGTGGCCGGGGCACGATTGATGGCGCAGCCCGTGACCTCATCGCGTGAACACTGGAGCCGCCGAACCTAAAAGCACGGAATCTTTAAATGCAGAGTTACCTACTCAACCTTAACGAAAGAACAGAGTTGTATCACCAGTTCACTTCTTTTTTTGTTTAAATAGTGGTGTGCACGAGCTACGAAATAAAAGTAGAAGCCAATTTAAAAATGACGTTGTTGTAAAACTATATTTGCAGTCGACCTGTCATGTCTATTTAGTTTTTCTATCATCTTATCTCAGGCTAATTGTATAATTAAATTACCTACTGGTAGCTGCAATGTGACAATCTGTACATACGAAGACTTTTAGCTAATTTTTAAACCGTTACCTGGATTATAAATATACATATAAATAAACACAAAGGAAGGCTGTGCTGATGTCAAATTTCGCCTCCCCTCCGTTGCGTTGCATCAATTAAGATGCACAGATTTATTTTTATTTTATTTTAGCGCTCTTTTAATACCCATTTAGTAAAAAGTAGCTAAATGGCCGCTTTATTAATAATATATCACTGTGGACGTAACGGAGTTCAAATTAATGTGTACGAATTAAATAGTATACCAAGAGACCACCGCACCACACTTTAGGGTCTACTTTTGTGTAACTTATTAATTAAATTATACTACGGGCGGGCGCTAGTACCGTTTAAGTTTCAGTGTACGGATGACATTTACCGCTAATTAAATATACAGGTTATTCCTAAAACCAACAAAACATCTACGAAGGTTCTATTTTGCGTGGAGAAGCACTTTTCCTAGCTTGCGTGAAAGAGATTTTCTAAATTCGAACGTGACTATGACCACTAAGGTGCCCCTATTCTTATATCCTGAAATTAGAAATTCAAACTTCGTACGGTGCCGTCGCCCTCACACTTTAGTGTTAAATAGGTGAGTTAAAAGGACGGTACAAATGAACTTCGAATTTAGAACTTGGTAGCAGATCCTATTATTTGTTGAAATAAAATTCAATATGACGCGTTCAGAAACCGGTTCATTCTAATTTTTGTGTTATTTAGTGTAGAATTATTCTTTCTTATTTAACCGTTGTTTGTTAAAAAATTACTTGAAAGATTTGTAACAGACGTATTGACAGGTAAAGTTAAATAAATACCTTGGTTGGTTTGGTTTAGTTCTCATTATTTAATTGTTAAATCGTTTTCTCTTAATAAGAATGTCATTACATTGAATAAATAAAAAGGTAAATACCTCTTTATAAAGAGTTCTTCAGGTAGGTAGTCCCTCCGAACGCCAACACTCAAGCTTAATGTTCCGTGAACAAAACAATATTAAACATTATGATAATGAATGTAAAAGTAAAAAAAAATCTGTACGGGAAATTAAACATCCATTTTTGCTGGGTAGGTACGAGTTTGGGTATGATATATGAACATTACAGTTAAAATACGATCTGCCTTCAATTTAAACGCATGAGGTAATCTTTGAAACCAAAATTGAGAGTGAAAATACTTACAAGCTAATTATATCCTGATACAGTAGATAAAAAAACAGCCAAGACCGTGTCGGGCCACGCGCAGTGTATGGCTCCGTAGTCGCCTGTCATAATATGTGAATATTATAATGAACGTAATTCTTATATTTTATTGAATCAGGCGTTACTTTGCGGAGGTCCATTTTAATGAACACAAAATATTTACCTTGCTACTCCGCTACTTAAAGTAGCGCTACTTACTGTAAAAAGCGGAGTAGCAAGGTAAATGTTTTGTGTTCACTAACGTAATTATTATTGTTATTACCCACGACGGAACGGAGACGGTATATGCGTTTAGGGTGATAGGTTGTGTGTGTGTGTGTGTGTTTGTCCGCAAACGCATATTCCCATTTTTTTTATTCGTTATGAACATAGTTCATGGTTTCAAGTATATTTTACGAGTATAAGTTGTTCGACTATTACTCATTAAATTGTAAAGCCAACCTAGCTGTGATAGTTTTCCTTTGAACTTCTACCATAATTTTTTTCACCTATCCAAATACAACCATTTACCTGGCAAGGGGGGGGGGGACACTTGACTCTAACGATAATTAGAACTTTAAAGCTTCATATTTCGCAAACGGATCCCAAATCGAAAAATGGTTTTCCCACACCCACTATATTTTTAACGACCTTTGTAATGACACCCCACACTATGGGGGAAAATGAGAAAAAAAAACATTACAGAGAGACAGACAGACGGACAGACGGACGAACATGCATAGCGAAACTATAAGGGTTCCTTGTTGACTACGGAACCCTAAAAATGTTATTCCGTATGTATATCAGAGGGTTGAGGGAATTTGTAAAAAAACATAAAGACTTTCAAAATAAATTCCGGTATACGTGCCGCCACGTAGGTCTAGCGATGACAAGTCACGTGGAGGGGATCTGCGCACCCACGGTTACCGTATTTTATACTTCTGCGCATACAAGGTTATCGCTAGACTTACGTGTCGGCACTTATACCTACATAGTTAGTTGTTGTTTTAAGTTTTAGTAAGGGATGAAGTATCTTAACAGTTTTTAGATCGATATTTTCCAGTTGCTCCTAACGATTTCACGATTTAATTTTGTATACTGGATAGCGGTAGGGTGTTAAAGGGAAGTATTAACACAATCCGCTCTATGTAAGTATGTGTTGCGTATCGACGCATAAAGGTCAGATCTAAAGCACAACGTTTCCTGCTCGCGTGTTAAAATAGCCACCAAAACACGAAGACCTTTCATGTGGCCCAAATCATAATCGAATTTCACACAAACGGGGAGAACCAAACAAAACGCACAAGGTCTGCATGGACTGGTCACTTCGAAACAATATAACCCTTTCCAACAAAAACAATCTTACAGATTTCCCATTTTATCATAATACAGAGTCTTATTATTGTGAAATAATTTCGGTCTCGGTCTTTTCAAAGATACTTAAGCTCCTGTATAATAAAAGCGATAGCGATGTTTCTATTTACAACGTGAAATTTGGTCAGCAATGTTGGCGAGATAGAACCTCTTTGAAACTCTGTATTTGAAGTACGTAAAACGACTAAAGTTATAAGTACCTTGTGAGTTACATTTTTCTTTGCCATAAATAAAACATTTTTTTTTCTTTTTGCTGTTCGTTAAGTTCGTAACAGGTACCGATTGCTGGTGAGAAGTGAAGTAAGTATGGAGAGCTGCATAACATTTTAATACCTAATGGTCTCACACTTTCGGCTTTACTATGACAAGAAATCTGGGCCCCGATGTTTGAAAGAACATCACTCGAAAGTGGTATAAATCTGTTTGTATCTTCAAAACTACGGCTCTAATAAAATTTTTGACTAGTTCACAAACGATTCATGAGAGCCCTAAGTATCTTCTAAGCTATTCGTATTTCAAATTCAGCTCAATTTTTCACCACTTTCGAGTGGTATTTTCACACATGTGCTTTCAAAAATCGGGCCCCTGGATCTCGATACAATGAGCTATATGACAGTAACTGGGATGACCGGAGCTTTGCTCGGTATATAATATATTTTTGGTACATTTTCTAAAAATGAAACCTAGCTAGATCGATTTATCGCCCCCGAAACCCACTGCATACTAAATTTTCATTAAAAGCTGTAACGTAGAGGAGTAATTTGCCTTCACGCAAGTGATTAGAAGACAAAATCCATTTTCGCGCTACGGCAGCGCTTAAAAAGATAACGCCAACGCCACGTTAAAGCTCCAATTATAATAACAGAATGTACCGGTATAACCATTTATTTAGATCGCGCGGACTAAGCAAAGCCAACCAATCCAATGTATTTGAGTAACACTGTTGTTACATATCAAATTAATTTTTAAGTTGCTAGAAGCTGTAAAATAACCCAGGGGTAGTACGTATGATAAAAATACAAAACAAATGGTGCGAAGATTTATTTTATTTTAATATTTCATGCAAGTTCCAATGCAATAGTTCCACCTTATTCTGTTTATAGATACTGTGTGATTGAGAAAATAACGAAAAGAGAATGATAATTTATATAAACCAAAACCGTGTTTGTTTACACGTCCGAAACTATTAAACAGATTGTAATTTCGAAAAAGTGCAAATTTCCCGCAAATTAGATAAGTAAGTAGGTACCTACATGTAAAACTGTCTTAGTTTATTTTGTTGCCATAAGAGAGACGGTATCACTAATATCTTTTAATTAGATATTATATTTATCAGACTGTGGTAAACACTTATTTTCTCAAAATGAAATAATTTTTGAAAGCACATCATTCGAAAGTGATAAAAAATCGTGAAATGCAAATTAATTATTTGATTAGTTAACAATCGACTCTTTTTTCCAAATTCAGCACAATTTTGTTCGACACTTTTCCCAAGGTATTTCCATAAAATGGGCAAAAAATCGCGCCCGGGCTCAGTCTACCACCAAGTTCGAGTTCGTATTATATAGATAAGAAGCGAAAGTACCGCGTAGTAATTATACCGAGATTTTAAATTTGAATGTTTAATTTAATAATCAATTAATTTGTTTAATTTAATTGAATAATTAAACATTCAATTTTAAAATCAAAGTATGATTATTGTCTAACTCGCAATCACATTTCCCATTTCTTTCTAACAAACGGCATAATAGGTATGAAGGTAGAAAGATATACCTAGTGAACGCGATTGCGAACGCTCGAGCGTTAGAAAATGTTATATTTAGCCTGGCCCTAACCGTAATACCTACTAAATAGTGTACACTACACGCAGTGAGTAACTACGCCGCTGAGCTTAACCCAACCGTAGGCTGCGTTTACTGCAATATAGCACCTCGCGTACCTATCCCGTATCGAGCGCGCTGGTACCTCTATTATCATTATTAGGAGGCCTTGAGTGTGCACCGCCTTCTAGTTAACTTCCGAAGGTGTATAAAAGATAAATTATAAGTTTGACTCAAGTCTTCGTTTTTACCTATTTTCTATGTTGTCGTTGGTCCTTAACTAAAATAAGTTTTAAAGCGTGTTTTTATCTAAAAGATAGCGTGTACCTACGCGGACCCTCCGAGACATGGACCCCATGGTAACCCTACATAGTCTGATTTATCTTAAAATTCAGTCTGCCTTTTTTGTTACTTAATCTTAGAGAACAAAGCGGGCGCGCAGCGTAGAGTTCTCTGAAATAGCATGAAAACAAATTGAACGTGTATACCTTGCCAGCAGCGCTTGTAATACGTTACGACAGTCCTCCGTATCATACATCCCGTGTCTGACTAATGCTCAGACGGCTTTAGTGCACTGTCTATACCTACCTCGACGTAAACCGTCATGTCTAATCGAATAAATAACAACAACAAAAATTGCGTGAGACTAAAATAAATACAAAGTCGACCAATCACATAATGACATTACAAGCGAAGAGAGGCGTAATGCAGATTGAAACTAATATGTGATTGGCTGATTCTGAACGTCTCCACTCCGATACCAATGAAAGTGCAGCCTAAGTTAGCAGCGGCAGTTTTACTTACTTAGGTAGGGGTGGCTTTGATACAACTGTGGATATTTAAAATTGCTACGAAATCGATACCTTCCATACGAGGTACATAAATCGCCTATGGAGTCGCCCTGCTAGTTCAAAACCACTCCGTTTTTAGGTACATCGAAATGTAGATATACCTATAGTCTTTTTAAATTGTTGGTGATCTGAAACCAATACTTGATCCGCAATTAGAAAAAGTCTATTTACGCCACAATTTCCCGGCCGCTGATCTTGGTCGAGTAAACCAGCATAATGGCGGCCGTGATAGAATCACTAATTGCCATTAAAGTTAATCACCGACCTATCTTAACATTCGTTTGGCCGCTTTTAGCCTTTTGTATTTTGATTACGTTGCCTAAATTTATTTGTTTACAAAGGAATTATATTCGCCGTTTCGATTAGAAATGAATGTTGTAACGATCTTAGAATCGAATGCTTAATGAATACGAATACAGACAGTACATACTATGCACGCCGTACTATATGTAGGTATATTGAGAGAATTCATCAAGATATTTGAAGTCCGTAGATTTTTTCATACATTTTCATCGTCTTTACATAGTATAAAACGAAGTCGCTCCACGGCTTCTGTGTGTATATATTACTATGCACGCTTTAGAACTTTTAGATTACGCAACGATTTTTAATGCGGTTTTCATGAATAGAGACATACGAGTAATTATTTAAAGAGGAAAGTTTACGAGTAGGTATGCGTATTTAGTAGATGGGTAGGTTGGGTAGTTTAATAATAACCTGTGCCAAACTGGGACAGGTCGCTATTAATCAATCTATAAATTTAGTCCTAGCTGAGAAAAAAAAACTATTTGCCATATTTAATGATTATGAAAAAATCTTTTTTGCCGGAAAGAAATAATTAATCACAGTGGTTCCAATATTTTTACCTTCGTCGGTGTTCTTGCCAACAGCACTTAGCTAAGTTGAAGTGAAGCTCCCTTACTCCGAAATTACCAACCATACATCATTTACCGCGCGGACATCGGAAGATAAACGGGATTGCGGAATGGCACGCCAACTAAAGGTCTGCTTTATTTTGTGACGGCTTAATATCTCAGTGAGTTTACTAACGCGCTCATTTCAAACAATTATCTCAGTTTTGAGTCATCTCATTAATCTGCTTCAGTCTTAGTCTTACTTTTTATCGAAGTGCCTTTGTATGAACTTGAGTTGCTGTCTCAAAGATGCGATGGCAATTGTTTAATTATATACAACTAGCTTCTGCCCGCGACTCCGTCCGCGTAAAATTAGCAATTGACATATTTATCGCTATCCCGCGGGAACTATGCAATTTTCCGGGATAAAAAGTAGCATATGTTTCAATCTAGGGTACCAGCTATGTCCATTCCAAATTTTATCCAAATCCGTTCAATCGTTTTAGCGTGAAGAAGGAACAAACATACACACTCACATCGTCACTCACAAACTTTCGCATTTATAATATTAGTAGGATCAACGCCTATTCAAAATTATAAGTAGACGACTCTATCTATCTTTATCTTTGGTCAAGTCGTTAATTTTAATTCTTAAGTCCAACATTAGTTAGTAGTAGCTGATAGTGAGTGGGTTGAACCTGATCTTGCGATTAGGGCCTCGCTAAAAGATAGGGCAAGGAAAGACATGCCAACGAGCACTCTCTCTCTCTCTCTCTCTGCCAGCACTAAGATCCTCGCAAGACAAGACACCAGCAAAGACAGTGACGTGAAGACGCGCATTTTAGGTATATTACGGAGCCATTTTTTAATAGTTATTATTAATATGCCAACACCTATTGCTCCTAAGCTAAATGATTGTTGATTGATCACCACAGTACTACGATTTCAAACGAAGTTGATAGGAAAACAATCACAACTATGTAGGCAACACAAAAAAAACGTGTCTATTTTACATGTAAACGATACCTCACAAACCCTAGTAGCATTTAACCGAACGGTAAAAAAATAATGGGATCAATGATCAAGATAAATACGTACTTAACCTCACCAAGGGATGAATACGACTGCCTGTAAGTTTATCTATATAACCAACTACGTCTCACCCCAAACGCATATACCTTCTCCGTTCCGTCGTGGGTAAAATGATTATCGAGGAACATTCTATCCATCGTAGAAATTTGATGCTTGAGCACACAATTATGGACCGAGGTATCTTCTACCTCAATGCGTATAAATAAATAGGTACAATACTAATAATTTCGGAAACCACCTGGTGCTCAAAATTAAAATTACCAGAGGACCAATAATGCCATGAGGGAACTGTCACCTGAGAATTAATTTAAAAGTATAGGTGGAGCTCTGAATCCAGGTTGAGCCCGTAGTTAGCGTCAAAATTATGTTTCGAGGCTCCTGCAACGGCGCGAGGCGCAGCTGTATGCGGCCGGCAGGTCCGCCCACACAGGCTTTCCCTTCTTACCCTCTCAATGTTTTCGATTGAGTTACAGATGTAGTGAAAAATGATTTTCCATGACATTTCGTTGAATCCCATGCGGTTTTTAACGACTCAACGAAATGTCATGGAAAAACTTTATGCACTACACCTGTAACAAATTATAATAAGTACGTTATAAAAACTAGAACAGTAATGACTAATGAAAAATTACCAAAAGATTCAAATCGGATGTTCGTAATAGAATAAATCTTAGTGAATGACCTTATGCATTTATGTAGTAGTGGTATACATATGTTTTTAGTACCTTATTACTTATACTCGTGCACTTTATCTACGCTATGTTTGTAAGCGCCACCACTACACAGCCAGTTGTATCCGACAGAACAATGCACTAACGCAATGCACAACGCTCGCGCTCTAAAGCTCGTATACGTACCTAAATGCTAAATAGGGTTGCGTTAGATATGTATTAATTTTGAGCTCCTCTACATTATCCTATTCGGTACATACTATCGCTGGTGGCTGTACCCTATATAATATTGTTACGGTTGTATAATAATGTCGTCTACGCCGCGGTTTTCAGAAGCCCCTGAAAAGTGCGGGCGGTGATAATGTATTCAGATTGAGAGATCTCTCGCTCACGTGGAAGGTTCTTAATTTATGATAATCGTCTTACTCAATCCGAGTTCAGTTTTAAGAATAAAGACTTCAACTTTTTTATATAATTTTCAGACTTATTTATAACGAAAGCAGGTAGGTACTTTCTTACTAGATTTCGTTAAATTGATCTGGCGATACCAATGAAGATTCATTGGGGAAATGAAACGATCCATTCATAAAAGATAAACATTTAAATTTTATTCTCTTCAATCGCAATCCCTTGGATTGCGGATTGATATAATGAATAAAAAGTCGTAAGCTGAATTCATAAATGGAGATTTATTTCTCTTGCAAACTCATTAAGCATACAAATTCAAATTGAACGACAAGAGTACCTACTAACGATTAACGGAATACGACAAAGATAAACGCCTGAGAACCTCATGGAGCTAGATAGGTTGCAGACTAATCTACGTTAATTCAGAGGTACCTATTCTCGGTTTTATGATAATCTTAAAATAACGACATTATACGTTACATGACAGGCAATTACAACCAACTGAACATAAACCGGCAAACAAGTTTGTTATAATCTAAATCTAAATCTATGGCTTTTTAAACTAAAAATGTTTATTTACCATTCCGCGAGGTTCTCGTTAGAAGTACGAATGTAAAAGGAACAAATAGGGTACACTCGAGGAGCGACCAAACCGCCGCGTATACGCAGTGACGTGTCGTATGCGTCACGTTTTCCCACCGTTTCTTCATACATTTTGTTGCGATTCCGTAACGTCACCGTTTTTTAAACGGCGGTGTGGTCGCACCCTAATTGTTGTACCACTGTGGAACGCTGTCTTATTAATATTGCCAATCCTTTACAACGTGTTTATAATAATACTAAAAAGCACTTGTTTCACCATGACGCCATTTCCATATGTATGCTCAACAAAGTCCTTGAGTGGCACCTACCAATAGGGAATACGCATTTAATAAAAATGATACATTTCTTAATAAAATATGAAAATATAGCAAAAGAGATGACGAAAATTGAAATTAGAAGGAACGGTAGTATTAACTGTAATCATTCCTATAGAAAAAAATAATAATACTCCAATTTATTTTTAAATATTTTTTTTAGCTTCTATAGCTATGGTTATATACCCCAGTGGATTATTGTTAGGGGTTGTCTGATCCACCCTGTATAAACTCCTTATTAAAATTCAGTTTTTCTAGAAAGAGATAGGGGCAAATCTTTGATAGCTTATCTATCTATCTCGAGCCTATATACGTCCCACTTGACTGCTGGGCACAGGCCTCCTTTTTGATAGCTTATATTATTATATTTGTTATTTTTATAGTTATTTGAAAATAATTTTTTGTATATTGTTTATTATAGTAGTTCCAACCGTTTATCCTCTCGATGACGGCTCCCGTAGAATGTAACTGCGTTTAGTTACGCAAAAATTAACTTTTAAATGCGAGGTACATATAAAAAATACAACTGCTTAATTTTGTTCCTTGATCCAATATAATATTCATCTAAGGATAATTGAGTCCATATATGCAGTATTTTTTTTAAAGTACGATAAACTATAGACGTTTTAATAAAGTTACGTTCTATGGCAATACACATAGTGATGTTATGATTAAAATATCGATATTGTATAGGTATTGTATATAACTTAGACGTGTTCCCACGACTTTGTATGTCCGCGTTGTAATTTTTTTCCCGGAATAAAAACAGCCTATGTTAGTCAGCGATAATGTAGCGTTCTAATGGTGAAATTATTTTTGTTTTTCCGTTTGTCCAGTAGTTTTTAGTTATAATATAAGTATAGATAGGTAATCAATCAGTGATAGATGCCAGTAATAAAAGCGTCTCGAATATTGTCGTCTCGGTTAGTCTCACTATCAACGCTGACAAAATCGCAATCTTTGGCTAAATATAACAAACACTAAATGGCGGTGGGCAATAATGTTATAATGTTATGTTATAAAATGGGCATAATGTTATGCAAATAAAGATTTAATATCAATTAATTTTACTCGTACAAAATTGGATATCGTATCTACTGATCACTTATTTGGTCACAACACTATAACTATCAAATAGATCTGTCATCGAGAGGATAAATGGTTGGAACTACTATAAGTACTTTAATGAGCTTTTTATGAAAACCATGAAAAAATCATGAATATTCCCTATAACTCGCTAACTCTTTATTATTATTCGAATCGTTTTTTAACATGCTTGCGTGGCATCTAGGAGTCAGTCAGCTATTTTAAATACCTAAATTAATTTTCGGACATAACTTTTCCAATTCCATGTTGAGTGTGATAAGTGGCACACTTATTTTTACACAAAATGCTCTTCAAATGTCTTTTAAGCCTCGTAATATCCGTTTATGACGATTTAACGACGTAAGAAATATTAATTGGCAGGTCATAAAGTGAGAAGAGCCTTGAACGAATATCGGGGGGTTCTAGGGAGGGCTCGCGGACGGGATCGCATTCTCTTTGGCTTGCAGTATACTGAAATGTAAAATCTTCCTGGAGCACCGAAACTAAAGGACGTTTAGTGTTTTAATAGATTTATGGAGAAAAAGGGTTAATTTGCTTCGTGAAATATTCGTTGATTTGATTCGTCAGTTCGTGGTTTTATTTTTCCTTTTTCTTGTAGAAACCTTAATCTTTTTCTTTTTTTAGCATTAAGCCCTAATGAAGAAGCAAGGCAAGCTGTGATACGGGAGCTAATACGCACAGAGGCTGATTACATTAGGCATCTTACGTCCGTCGTAGAGGTAAGGATAATAAACATTTTCTTTTATTATTGATTAAGTTTTGGACATCTTCAGTGGCTCTGCTGGTGAAATGTGATGACGCGCTATCACATTTTCCTTCACATTTGTAAATTTATGTATTTAAGTTAATCCTCATTAATTATTAAGCTTACGTTACCTGCGATATAATATTTCATTTTCGACTAACAAAATATTGATAAAAACAAGATTCGTCATAAGAAAGGCCGTTTATACGGATTTGATATTTCTTACTTTGTGTTGGGATTGGAACAAGATTACCCGCGGGAGTACCTATTCTACTGAAAGGTTAATCCTCCAAATATCGAGGGCACTAGGTGGCTATAACCCGACGACTTTAGGAAGATCGATCACTTGTGCTCCTCCGCCCCATTCGGGGGCCTGCGAAGGGCAGAAGGTAGCACATTTGCCACAATCAAGTTTTAGTTTTTCTATAGTTTAAACTACTTATCACGCCCTATTTGCCGCACGTTTCACTGATTTGAAAAATAATGTGCTAAGTCATTGTAATACATGGTCACGACAGATAACAGCGATTTCATGAGTGTCGATTAATTAATCTTCTTCTTCTTCTTCTTCTGCTTGAATGAAATGAAAAATTAATTGCTGTTCGTTTGTCTCGTTAAAACTCAAAGATGGCTGGACTGATTTTGCTAATTTAGGTTTTGAAATATTTGTGGAAGTCCAGGGGAGGTTTGAACAGTGAGAAATCATTGAATTTTAGAAAATAAACTGAAACGGGGGCGAAGCCGCGAGCAACAGCTAAATCTTCTAGATTTCAGTGTTTATACTCGAACAAATAATTTTATTAAAACCCGGTTAAGTGCGAGTCGGACTCGCGCACCGAGGGTTCCGTATCATTATCTATAAAATATCTGTAAACCAGTGTAAGCAGAGCCCTGCTCCAAAGCAAAATGTACGCAGTATGGGGTCACTTTATATTGGCCACTGATATATACAGACATACATACTTACTTATTTACGGTTTTCGCAATTATTCCTTAATCTGTACTATAAGACCTACCTTCATACCAAATGTCAAGATTCTGCGTTCACGGGAAGTACCCTGTAGGTTTTGATTCCCTTGAGAGTTGCGGAAATTTGCGGCATAAACGGCTGTATCTTTTGATTGCGTTGGCTTAGAAGTTTGATTTTTTTCACAGCTTCAAGGGGCAGTGGACTTGAGTATTTGATATAAATTTCAGTTTGATACCTCCACGCGTTCCTGAGAAAAAGGGTTTTGACAGACGGACGGACGGACGGACAACAAAGTGATCCTATAAGGGTTTCGTTTTTTCCTTTTGAGGTACGGAACCCTAGAAAACAAGCAATTATTCACATACAATAAAATTTTACGGTTTGATAAGACAGGAGCCCTAAGTATTTCATAATTATCTTCAACCTGATACTTACCTTTACGCAACAGATGGACCATTAGAATCAAGCAAATCGTGGCCAGATCGCGGTACCCGTCTTTAAGAACCACTTTCGTGCAACTATTATATATATGTATAATATGCTGTATATTTGTTTACATATCGTAAAATAATAGATATGTTAAATACTACTAAAGCACTCTCAAGATTTTTAAGCTCTCCTAAATGTGGGTACCTACTATGTAGCTTGTACATACCTACTAGATACTAAGTACCTACGCACAGAGTTAGTAAGATCTAAAAGCACGTAAATGTACGATGTAAAAAAAAATCAACGGCATCAATTACTTTTCTAAAGCTCATTCATTCTCCGGCAAGCTCATAATAAATTTAATAATTTCGACTAGGCACAAAACCATTGGCAATAACAAGAAAAGGTAGGCGAGAAGACGATTCTCTGGCGAAATTACTTTACCCATGCCTACTCAACCCAGTGGTACCTATGATAGGTACTATTTAGTTCTACCTTTTACTTAATTCTGAATCATTTACGGTGGAAGCCAAATGAATTTATTCACGTCATAATTACACACACAGATATTGATCCACTCAATAAACCTCCTCTTATATAGTTTCCACGCGAGCCCAGTGTGGAGTCGGACTTACATTTACATATACTTAACTTTCCTACGCTGTAAAATTAAGGGTCTAAGCTTTTTCTGTTAAAACTCTAAGCCATTAAACATATTTTTAGGTATTTATGGCAGCGGCACACGTCCTACAGGACAACGGGAAAATGCTTGACGTGGATACGTCAAGACTGTTCTCCAACATTCCGGACGTGCTCAACGCGAGCCTTGCCTTCTGGGAAATCACCATGTACCCTATGCTTGCTGACGCGGTCAACAACGGTCATCCGTGAGCACACTATTGTTACCACAATCATAGTATTGGGAATTTCTTCCATCAGCTGCAGTGAGGTGAAAAATTGTGTGTTTCGCTCGGCAGCAAAGTTGTTTAGTGGGTTCTCCATTGATTTGCCGAATTTCATTTCCCAACCAACGTTTGGCCGCATTTCATTTTGCCGAATCATCATTGTGGCAACTTGTTATAATGATAAGTTTCATTTCATTTACCAACTTCACGATTGCGAACTCAACGTTTGTTTTTTTTTTACATGGACACTTATTAAAATCACATTTTTTATATAGCCAAATGGTACTACATAATCATTAATAAAAAATAAGACATTCTAAGGTAAAATAAAGACTGTTTATAAATTAAAACAAACATGTTAGCGGCTAAGGGGTGGCCCAAGGGCCAGCCGCACCTAAACCTAAATTAATCCAAATTAATCATAAGAGTTTTTCGGCCTAGTGTAACACAAAGATATTCCAACAGTTTAAAATCAAAATGATATTCGTCTTCATAAAAATTCGGCCAAATGAGTGGTTGGCATACAAAAATTTGCCAATAAATAAATTTGACAAAGTGAACATTCCGCGAAATGTTGGTTGCCAAATGTAATTCGATCAAAAAAAAATCGGCGAAAAGGCAGAACACCTATTTAGTGGCTCGTGCCTTGAAACCTTCGCGACGCTCAGGATTCTTCGGTTGTTCGGGTTTTAATACAGGCACTCGCGCCAGACAAAAACTTTGCAGCCTTGCATAACAAATGACTATTGTCTCACGCTCGAAGCTAAAGATAATTTTGCTCACTGTCTTTAAAGAGTAAAACCCGCCTGTTTGAGGTGCTGGCTGAGGTGAAAATTAGATTGCTTCCCCGCGAACAAGCTGTACCTACAGTACACTACAAGTTGTCTGTATGATATTGTCTTTTGCTTGCAAGACGGCGCTACGCTGCTCGGCTTTTGAAATGGCTTGTACATTGGTTTAAATATGCTACACTTTGGGTCCCGATGTACTTTAATGAATGCTTACCTACCTACTAAATATAGGTATCTCTCAGTGGCGTGGCGTCCATAGAACTCGATTCCCACCGGCTTGCCTATTTTAAGGCAGTTGGGCAATTTATTGAGCAGAATTAGAGGAAAAGGCTAGTTAAGTTCCCTTCGGCTTGCCTTCTGATATATTTCACGCTACGCCACTGGTATCTCTAGATGTTTGTATCTATAACTTTTAATAGCTTAGGAGTTGCAAAATTGTCTCTCTCATGAGAATTCAGCTGTGTTGATTCTAGGTTTCGGCTGAGCGTTAATGGTCAGTTAATCAATCAGTCAGAACTTGTCTTTTTACAAACAGGCGTACAACCATTAAAAATTTCTTAACATACATGTTAAGATATTTTTTATGATTGTAGTTAGGTACGGCCTCTAGTAATTTTTTTTTCGTTATGTTTCAGTTATAACACGGAATTTTTATCTCCGGGATTTTGTCGTTTTCGCGATCTCTTCCAACCTTATGAGAAGTATGTCAGCGAGCAATCAAAAGCATTGGATTATTTACGTTCGCTATCTAACAATTCAGATTTTATGACCTATTTGTCATGGTGCCACGCTCAAAAAGCTTGCAACAGGTTTGTAAATATAATAATTAAGTATGTATCATAAGTGTATACTTAATATAGATACAACCGCAAACATAGCCCAGCAGCTGAAATTCATAATTTAAAAAAATGCATTTGTCTAAAAACAAAACCTATTAAAAATCACCGTAAATAACTAAGAACTTTCACAATTTGGACAATTAAAATAGTAAAAATCAACTCCAGATCGTAGGTAGGTACTATGAAAAACCGCTGACTTGTACGTACGTACAATTTCGATAAATCTTAAGATGATTGGTTTTTTGAATTATTTATTTACGTTAGTTTCTCTAGGCGTACGTACCTATGCAAAAGTAAACCGTATTTCATAAAAGCCATTGAACATTAAACTTAGTACAAAATGTGAGCATGCTACACATCCTGCTAGGTAATAAAATAATACAGGCATGTTTTTCAGGCTACAGTTGTCGGATATGATGGCGAAGCCGATGCAGCGTTTAACCAAATACAGCCTCATTTTGCGCCGAATTATCACGCACACTGACGCAGAGCCAGAACGCACTTCACTTATAGCTATGGTGAAGTTCTTTATGTATCTACTTTCTTAACCTGAGTATATTGCGACTAAAAACCTCTTCTAGTCCCAAATAGCGCCCTCGCGCATAGTAAAATTTACTATACAGTGAACGAGACTCGTCTTTTAATGTCTTTGTGTTACATTATAAAGCAATAGTGTAGCTATAGTAGATTGTACACCAAGGGGATAAAGCACTGTATTATGTCACGGGCGCGATATTGAATCCTGAGCGCAGCGAAGGACTCTAAATTTAACTCCCGAGCGAAGCGAGGGTGTTATGAGTTAATTCCTGAGCGTAGCGAGGGAATTAAGATGAGTCCTGAGAGGAGCGAAGAATTTAAGCGCACCCAAGACATAAACAGTTTTATCCCCGAGGAGTATACTCTACTTTTCTCACCTTTTGCGAGACAATAAATACCAAGGCAACTAGAAAAAGAATTTAATTAAAACAACAGTAACACAGAATTAAAAGTATACCTACCTAAAATTATTTTCGAGACATTGGTCCAGTTTTAATATTTTTATTTGGAATCTTAGCAGTTCTAATGCGTAACTATATCACAGCGTCAGCAAACACTCGCGGTTTTTGTTTTATTTGAAATTTGTTTCATTCGTTTGAAAATCGAACGCCGCCGCTTGCCGTGGCATGGCCATCTCGATTTTCGGAGCCGTGCGATTTTTACGAAATTAGACTGTAAGAGTATAGCAATAAGAACTATGAGAAGTGAGATTCATATTACTAACCGGCGGGTTATAATGAAATCCAGTACAATATTACTACCCGGCTAAAACCAAGGGCTGTAATGAGTTACTTTGAGTAAGGTTTACATGATATATAATTAGCCATTGTCGAGCAAGTGGTGTGAAAAGAGTTTTATATCCCCACAATATGATTCTGTTTAATCTGAATCGTATAAGTAGTCCCTATTTACATTATTAACTAGGTATCTATCCTACTGTTATTTTACGACTTGTAATTTTTAAGCACTAATATTGATTATTTTTGTGTTAATAAGGAATCATTTGCGAAGAATTATGTGCTGGACCTGAACCGCTCCATACGGCAACGCGAAGAATTGGAAAAATTAGGAGCTCTTGCCGGTTCCATTGACGTGTTGGAAATGGTAGACTCTGAGCTTTTCTATTAATTTATTGGCTATGTTATAAATATTTAATAATTCGTAAACTCACTGGTCTTGTTACCTTGGGCTCTGCCTACCCCGTAAGCGTTAAAGACGTGATTTATGTATGTATGTATGTATTGAATTAAATTTCGTAATTAATTGCAACAAGTAAATTAATCGTAACAAGTTTTTTTTTTCATATTTTCGTTCCTGTTTATCTGTTAATGGATAGGAATCTTTGAATTTTATTTTACTATTACTACACTATCATTGTTAAATGTTTCTTTTTCTTTAAATAGTTAAAAATAATTAAGCTGACTGTTTTATGTCTTTTCTAGGATTTTAAGGACGATGATATGGACAGATATTTTAGAATGTTTTCTCAGTTAAACCTGAAAGCTCCGATGATCAACTGCTTGTCAAATCACAGCAGAACTTTGATACATGAGGGAGATCTACGTTTCAAGGACAACGTGAAGGAGGCAAGCCCGATCACTTGCTTTTGTTATCTGTTTTAAAGTATGGTTACTTAGTTCCTGGACGTAGTCGCTCGCGGTTGTTCGGATGCATCCGGGTAGCTTTAAGTTATGTTATGTGCCAATGTTTAATTAAATGAGCAGTAAAAAATAAAATGCCAATACCTTAATTTTAAACTTTAACTTGAAGTTTAGCCCTTAATTAAACATTGCTATAGCTTGTTGAATTAATTGTGATTGATGTCTATTATAATTTGCATTCGAAGGTTTATTACTGCGAATTCTTTATAAAGCACTTGCGATCTTTATTGACTTAAGTAGGTACTAGTATATATTTTTATTTTATTTACTGTCTTCGATAAAATTGCAGATTGAAGTTCGAGTATTTTTATTAACTGACATGATGCTTATATGCAAAAAACTTTCCAAAGGCAGCTCACCTCTTTACAAGTTAATAAGGTAAACATAACAAAATTCATACCTCATTTTGACTTTATTGCTCATACTTCTCCTAAGAAAATAAAAGTTAATTGAATTTAATCGGTAAGCATCAAATGTAAATTGTTAAGTGCTATTTTCAACTTCTCATTAAGCTTTATTAATAAATATATAAGAAATTGTATACTCTTCATTGCATTTAATGTATTCAGTAGATCTATAAGTAGGTACACAAATTTACTTATTTGTTATTTTTTTGTACGAGTATATTATCGATGAAATTCAAACGGCCCCTATTTTCTTTTCAGTAGTATAAGTATGTAGTGTAATATTTTGCTATTGGCGAAGTTAATAATCTGTTGTGCCTATTAGTAGGTAGTTTGCCTACTTAGTATGTTGTATTCACTAATGCGATGGATCTTTTTATAGGCCTAAGTATATGGTGGATAGAATGATCTACTTTCCAAAGCTCAGTTCACGAAATAATAAGGATATCATGGTGGCCTTGATATTCGTTATATTGGACGAGGTTGGAACTTCGTGCCACTGCTTCACTTTAACCGAGCTGGCTAAGGAACCCAATCCACAAGGCACTATTAAGGTATGGTAATTATTATTTCAAGTCTTAGGTTAACCAACACATTATACAGGTCATAAGTAATCATAACATAAAGTTATGAAACCTACTAGTCCGATAATCGGAATCTCGTAGCGCCGTGTGCTGCCGTGTGACACAGCTCCAGCAAGTCGCGGGTGTTGTGGGCCTCCCCTCCTTTTACAAGGCTACCTGACTTTTCGTACATCATACCATTTTTTGAATATTTTTTCCCACGTCATTGTTTATAGAGTAACTTTATGTATATTTTTAGATTTGGGAACAAAAACTAAGAGAGGCAAAACTAACATACGATTTAGGGGTGTGGTTCGCTAAAAACCCATCTCGAGACCTTTCTGAAGTTGAAATGGACTCATCTTCTGATTATGGCATCAGTATAAATAGCGCCACGAAAACGGTAAGTTCCTTAATCGTATACGACCCTCTCGAGACTATCCCAACAGCACATATTATAGAAAAAGTGTAACGGACGTGAATGCAACTAAATTAAATTCATTCATACGTTTATTTCCGGCATGTTTAGGGGGTGAAACAGAGTTCGGACGATCTGAACATAGAACGCGAAGCGCGAGAAAGAGTGGCCGCTATGCTGCATCGCAGCATGGGCGCCTCCACCGAATATGACTTCTCACAGGCTTCTATGAACACTGATTCCTTTGACGGTAACGTTGCAACATACACAGTGTTGCCACATGGAATCTGAAGTATTCAGTAGAAAAATTAAAGTTTTAGCAGTAGATAGCGGAAAAAATCAGTAGATTATAAAATTAATACCCACAAGAGGTTAAGTAGAATTTAGCTTGAATTATAAGTATAATATAATACATTAGAACATAATAAATACACATATTCATGTAAACATTTACCTACTGTACTTACATAAGTTAATCTGAGTCAATGATTTCCTTTTTTTTTTGCTGTAGTAGCTTGTACTACTATTATTACTATGTATGTATTCTGTGGTGCGTGCTATCCCCGTCGCACTTACAATATAGTTATTAAAGTTATAGAGGACGGCACGCATGGTTCGGAGTGTCTCTGTCTCGCCCTGTCATGTCAGAGCGGCCTCAGGACTACAGTTAAAAAAACCACAAATTCACAAAACCTTAATGTCGTGTTATAAAGGCCAGATGACACGATACGACAGCAAAAACTACATGATCCGATCTGATTTGGAAAAAGCAGGTAGATTTCTTAAATAATAACGTTCCCAGCAGTAGATCAGTAGATTTTTTTAAAATCAGGTAGATCTACTGCTAAATCAGTAGATCTGGCAACACTGAACATACAGTACACAACCGACGTACTTATTTATAATCTATAGAGTCCACACTGTATCAAACTTCATTCAATCATAATAGATTAAAAAGATTCACGGTTAGTAACACAAGACATATCATTAGGGATATAAGTATACAGCGCTCGGAGACAGCGTTTCATTAAAGTTGGCACGTATTACTACTAAGTTTGTAGTCGGCTCTAAATTTGCCTACCTACATCTTGTTAAAAATACCGGGTAGCTTTAATTTCAAAATTATAATTAATTACATTTTGTCTTTGTAGTTTTTGTTTCATGTTTGGGAAAAGCACTATACAAGGTTCAACTTTTAAGTGCCATACTGGACTCGTATATGTATAAACAAACTCGTCCAGTATGGCTTGCTTACTGGTCTCTTTAGTAATGTACTATTTCACTTCAAAAATTGTAGCCACCGGTGACGGGTCGGGCGGGCGCCCGCCGGGCACTCCAAGCCTTCGTCACCCAATGCATCGAAACTCCACTGGTGGCAGCTCCAGAAACTCACGCCTCTCCAGCTTCCAGCAATCAACCAGGTGGGTTAAATTGGATTAAGTCTGCTGTCATGCTGGTAGTAGGACCCTATTTGTTGGAAGGAGCTCGCTCTGTTGTCTTCCAGCTTGGAGGGCAGGGCAGTTGGGGAAATATTTGATACATGCGATATTTTATCTGAGATCTTCAAGGAGTGCAACGCGTCGTTACTGTATTACAGATGACTATGGGCATAGGCAGCGGTTATTAGCTCAGGGCCTTACCATAATATGACATCTATTAATGCTATTCAATACCGATTATTTAGCTGTCATTTTTAACACTTCTAGTATGGATTTGACAGCGATCGAACAAAATTTGGTTCGGAATTGAATTCCATTAATAGCCCAAGAGCCCACGAGTGCCAGACCTTCGTTATTTTATTAAAGGTGAAAGTTTCTCTGTGTATAGCTCTATATAACACACGTAAGAACGCCCCGCGACTATGGAGTTTCCATTGTGGTTGCTTGGGCAGATATCAGGTAGTAAAGGTGTATAAAATAGCACCATTTTTTTATATGTTCTTCAGATCATCTTTAGAAATCACGTTATCCATTTGCCAGACACTTTCTGCGGCTGCTTCCCCCTGCCAGACACCCCTAAACTGTGACAAAATCTTAAACCAGTGTAAGTAGAGCCCCGCTCCAAAGCAAAATGTACGCATTGTGGGGTCACTTTATATTGGTCAGTGATATTGTACAGACATACATACATTATTCCAGTTTTTAGTATTTGTTGTTATAGCGGCAACAGAAATACATCATCTGTGAATATTTCAAGCGTCTACCTGTTGCCACTATTAATATGGAGCAAAACACGCAAAAATAACACGTTTGTGGTATGGGAGACCCCCTTAAATATTAATTTATTATTTTTTTAGTATTTGTTGTTATAGCGGCCACAGAAATACATCATCTGTGAAAATTTCAACTGTCTATGGTTTCAACACGGGATGGTGCAAGCTCCCCAAATGCAGATAAAAGTCTATTTCGGTACTCAGTTTCACTCAAACCAACTTTAAAATCATACATCATTGCACGAAAATGTTCGCGATCGAATTCCATTGTTGACAGAAAACAACTAGACAAAAGCAATAAACAATTGAACACAACATTTTTTTTTTTCAATTTCGCAAATTGGCTAATGGCATTCAAATTTCAAATAAATAAGGATTTCAAAAAGGTACAACTTAAAAAGGTTCTATTTTTAAAATCGCCGTATCTCAGAACTTTCCTAGTCGCCCACGTAGTTAATGGTAGTCAATTTATACATGAAAACAATATTATTATATACCAGGAATCGCAATTCGCACGGATCAACTAATCGATGATTTTTTATTATTAATCAGATAGGCATAAACAATTAGGTCACATAATATTAGTAAAAGCAAAGTAAATTAGGTTGCACGAGTAACATCAACTTCAACTTAAACCAAAATATAATGTAGTATAATATATAATAATAATAATCATAAATCTTGGGACAATTGACACCAATTGATCTAGTCCCAAACTAAGCAAAGCTTGTGATATGGGCACTAGACGACGGATAAACATACTTATATAGATAAATACATATTTTTCATACAAATATCTGCCCCGACCGGGGATCGAACCCGGGACCTCGAGCTTCATAGTCAGGTTCTCTAACCACTAGGCCATTCGGTCGTCATATATGTTCTTTGCGGGTGGTAGAACCACGTGCAAGGTCCGACCGGATCGCGTCCACCATATTACTTGCTAATCCTGCCGCCAAGCAGCAGTGCTTGCGCTTCTGTATTCCGGAGAGCAAGATAACTAATGGGTTCATTGGCACACAAGGTATTCTATCTAAGCCCTCTAGGCTGGCAACGCATCTGCAATCCTGTAGTATTGTGGATGTCCATGGGTCATGGGTCCAGCGCTCTCTTACCATCAGGTTACCCATTCGCTTGTTTGTCTTCCTTTTCGTATAAAAAAGTGCATGTTGCTGACTTTGCTTCTATAATTATGACTCATTATAATTTCAGGTTTTAGTAGGGCTACCACTACCACTAGTCCACCAATGCTATGAGAAGTTACTTAAAAAGTCTTAGCTTTATTGTCCTGTAGGTACTCGTAATATCTCTTTGTAATTTTTCGAGCTCACCACTTTCTTGATGGCCTCCCAAACCAGAGGTGGAAAGGCGTAAGCTTAGTACACTAATTTTTGAACCACTATTTAAAAACTCTAGTTAGAAACACATTATATTTAAAAAATTCAAAAGTGACTACATTAAGTAGTATCTCGCTAAAAAAAATGTTCACGTTTATTTAAAATATCTTTAGTCCTAGCTACTTTTCGCCTGTAGGTACTAAAAATCCATTACATAAAACATAAATTGAGGTGCCTTCACCTGGTCCCCCTGGTTCACCCTGTATGTGTCTTGAGTGCGCTTGCTGGACTGGTAGGTAGGTCGAGAAACCGCGCTAACCTAACCTAACTTATTTATTAGGATTACAGTCGAATACAAACATAATACCCCTATATACCCATATAAACTGACTATTAACTAGTAGTATAAAAGTCGGCAATTACACAAATCGTTGTCTTTAGAGCAATAGATTAATTTAATTTTGGTTCAGGGTGTAAATTAGATGCAGTGAGTCTTGTCTTACAGCGCGGCGTCGCACGACGAGCCGCAGGCGGGCCCCAGCAGTTGCAACTACCGCGCCGGCACCTCCGTCGAGCACCTCATACCACCGCTCAATCCTGACGACGGTAAGCTCTCTGCCGGCCGGCCTCTTGTTTATTTCCTCAGTTACTCTTCAAATTACCCAACAAAAGTGTATAGGTAAATAGTCTTTTATTCCTACGTGTGCCAAAATAGGATATTATGATGCGTGTCTCTGAAAAGAAGTGGCGGAAGTGAGCGAAAATGTTTTTCATAATTAAGAAGCTCGATTTTAAGTTAGACTTACTCTGATCAGAACGTAACTAGGGACCTCTCATCACAAATAAGGGATTTTATGTGGATTTTATAGCCTTAGCATTGTTTTATAGAAACCATGACAGTTTCAAAATTCATTATCAATACTTTATTGCATTTAACTTTTTTGCAGCGTCAATGTGAACCTTGTAAGGGCACAGCAACACGGGTAGAAACGCGCAATTTTATTGATTAGGTATATTAAATAAATAAGTTACATGCTACGGATCAGTTCAAACTTTGACTCGTAATAGAGTCGCTGAACCTATTTCAGGTTCCAAGCTTTTCTTAAATACGTAAATAGGATGTTCAGAAGCCGGTAAACGTCACCATAATTTAAAAAAAACTAATTTAAGGTTTAACTAATAACGCTAAACGTGGCCTTTAGATTTTGTTCTTGTTTTGGCTCTTGTGTACCTACCCCATAAGGGATAAAAACATGATTAGTAATATATGTATGTATAAAATAAAGTTTCACTTTGGATTTCAATTTGAAAGATTGTAGGACATCACTCATTAAATATTACAATCAATTATGTTGTTTGCAGTTGTCACTTCCATAACCGTGAACGTGGTTAGCGAAAGTGAATCGGAGACCGTAGTGCCCTCACATCAACCATCGGTAAGTCCTTGGCTCAACCCCACAACGTATGTTTACACGACCTACATTTTTCATTTTGTTGATTTCTAAGCTATAATCACAGACCATATATCCTAGTAAAAATTAACTTAGAGTACCTACCGATAAGTATAAGGTAAGACACGAAAATATACCAGTCGTTAAGGCTAAGTTTAGTGTATTCTTCAACTCCGAAAAATAAATCTTAACTTAGCAGTGGCGCGGCGTGAAGTATATCCGAAGGCAAGCCAAAGGGAATTTAACTAACCTTTTCCTATAATTCTGCACAATAAAGTACCCAACTGCCTTAAAATAGGCAAGCCGGTGGGAATCGAGTTCTAAGGACGCCACGCCACTGTAACTTAGTCGAAGGGAACATTAGAACATGGAATATATGTACATATATTAAAATACTAGATAGTGTATAAATATGTTTAGAAAGAAAAAAAACGAACTGAAATGCCTAAGCAAAAGATTATGTAAAATTATTGTTTGAAATATCTGTATCATAATATATGTTTAACCCGTAGCAGCCCCTTAACTTTGAATCAGAATGTTTATTTCGGTTCGAAACCATTTGTCAATCTTTAAATAGCCACTTAAGTGGATACTCGTCCCGCAAAGTACCTGCTCCACTCTCGAGACGTTTTTACTTTGATTATTGATGATACGTATTTATTTTCTTTACTTTGAATTCTTAGTCGATGGGGGATCGTTTTTTAAAAGCGTCAAATTCGTCTACTAAGAATTTATCGTATATGGGTATTATTATTTTTAATAATAATAATAATAATTTGCCTTAGTTGGCCGCCTAGAGTGGAGCGCAAGAGCTAAATGCTCGAAGGTTGGATGTGCTTGCGTAAGTGGCGAGTTGGCACCTGATGCGACTGTATAAGGACCAAGTGATGGTTGTTCAAAGTTCAGGAACACCTCTCCATCCTTAGCCGTGCACACCAATGTTGCCACCTCGTTGCCCCGAGCGGGCAGCAGTTTGAGGGGCCCATTTAGTGGGCGGCGAGTCACCGCCTACCAAGCTTCAATTTGTTGAGATATTGAAATGGTAGGTGTCCGTTTATCTCACTCCATAGCCCAGTAATCCTGCCCACAGCATCCCAACCCCATAGCCCATTCCATGTCGTTCCCTACCAGGCAATAGTTTGGCAACTGTGGAGGACTGTCCGCTAGCACATCTTCATGGTGTATTAGGGGATAGACCTCCATAGTTGCGCCCATCTCATATTTATATTATATGGTACCAAAGGCCTCTTCATGTTGGCCTCGGCCCCATGAATGCCTTTCAAATGACCGGGTCCCCATGGGCCCGTGATCGGAAACCCGTACCAACAATATAATAATATTAATAGATATTCTGGACATTGGGAACGTGAATTTCTTCAGTTACCTAATGTAAAATAAAATCCCTTCTATACTTAAATGGTAGGTACTAAATATTTATAATAGCGAATGCATACCTACTTAGGTACTGGCTCAATCACTGATTAATCATAAAATCTCGAAAACTACTGGACCAATGAAGATGAAATTTGGCAGGGAGATTTTTTTATGAGTAGTAGACGTGAACACGAAGTCGTGGGTAACAGTTAGTGCAAATACATAAATGGGACTAATGCTAACTATATTATTTAAGTATTACATCGCATAATTTATAATTTATAATTGTACAATTATTTTAAGTACTAAGATAGTCATAGTTTTTATTTTTCTTATTATTTTAAAGTACTAACATTATTATGGATGACCATGTGTTTTGTCTGAAATAAATGATTATTATTATTATTATTAGATAGTGAACCAAAGATTCAATTAGTGGGACTCTGTGTATGTTGGTAGGTACTTACGCAAACGCACGCAACGTACAGTCGCCATCAGATATATCGTAGCGGGCGAGCTCCTCAAATATTTCGGAGCAGCATTAAATTTCAATAAATTCGTTACACTAGATTATGGTTAATAACATCAGAACACGCAATCCGTCATAAATATAAGAGCAGCGACTTTTCAATAAATTCGGGACGTTCAATGAGCTAAAAATATGGGGAAGCACATATCGTCAAAGGTATCGACGCAGTCAGGCTGATCATAAATATCGGAACATTATGTGGAAAATAAACCTTACGTATATACAAATAGATTCGAATTCCAAACAAAATACAAATAAGGCTCAAACGTCATGCCAAAATGAAAGATATGTCACCTATATAGTGTACGCGTCTGCATGCATAATTCACTGTGTTAGTAACATAAAACCTTTTTTGTTCTATAAAGTGTAAATTATTACTGGCCACTAAATTGCAAAATATACTTTTTTTACGAATAAATTTTTTCTTCTGCTGTTATAAGTCAAAGCATGTACGTGGTAAGGTTCAAAAGTTTCCGGCCTCATAATGAAAATTAACGTTTAGGTTAAAAAAAATATTTTTATTTTTCAATGTAGTCTCCTCCTATTGTTATACATTTTTCAGATCGTTTGATTAACATTTCTATGCCTTTAAAATAATATTCGGAAGTTTTGTCTTCGAAATGCTCGAAAACTGCAGCAGCGACCTCATCATCGGACGAAAATTTTCTCCCCCTTAAGTCCGATTTAAGTTTAGAAAATAAAAAATAGTCGCTTGGGGCTAGATCAGGGCTGTAAGGTGGGTGACGGATTGTTTTAAATCCACATTTAGATATAGCCGCCTTTACAACTGCAGCCGTGTGGACAGGCGCATTGTCATGAAGAAGACGGACACCCCTGCTGAGTTTTCCTCGACGTTTAAGCTTTATTGCTTCTCGCAACTGGTCTATAAGGCAAGCATAGTAACTGCCGTTTACTGTCTGATTGCGTTCTTTGATATCTATAAGCAATATCCCTTCGCAATCCCAAAATATTGTGGCCATTATCTTTTTGGTAGATTGGCACACCTTTGCCTTTCGAGGGGGTGCTTCCCCAGAACGACGCCACTCCATCGACTCTCTTTTCGAAAGAGGATCATAGTATAAGACCATAGTTTCGTCTCCGGTAACAATGGACTGGATAAATTCACTCTCACATGACTTGAACTCCTCTAAAAGTTCCTTGGAGCACGCCACTCGTTCAGCTCGCTGAGCACTCGAGAGAAGTTTCGAGACCCATCTTGCACTAACCTTATTCATGTTTAGATGGTCGTGTAGAATCCTAAGGACTGTTATTTTCGTAAGTCCCGTTCTTGACGCTATTTCCTTCGTCTTTAGTCTTCTGTCCTTCAGTACCTCTTGTTCGACTAAATCGACGTTATCTTGCGTAAGAACCTCAACAGGGCGGCCTGGTTGGGGTTCGTCATCGATGGACTCACGCCCTAAACGAAACAGCATACACCAATCCTTAACAGTCGAAAACGAAGGGGAGGAATTCCCGTACACGTTATCTAACCTTTCTTTGATTATAGTTGGACTTATGCCTTCCTTTGTCAGAAATTTTATCACTGATCGATACTCCAATTTGAACATTGTACAAATTACACCGCTTTTTATATTTAAATCAAAGAAAATTTTATGAAAACGAAAGTTACAAACGACGAAATTATCCACACAATAGCTGAATAAATGACAAATAAAATGACATTCATTTGTTTCTTGTTTTCTTCTTTTAAATATATACGGCCAGGAACTTTTGAACCTTACTGGTAGTTCTATTTTATAAAACTAATTTTATTATAAACACACTGTAATTTAAACTGTTTGTCACAAAGTTAAGGTATATTTTCTAAAAATGTTCCGATCTTTATGGTCAGCCTGTCTGCATCGATACCTTTGACGATCTATGACGTCCCGATTTAATTGAAAAGTCAGTGCTATTATATTTATGACTAATTTCGTGTTCTCATGTTATTAACCTTACAGCGTAACGAATTTATTGAAATTTAAGGCTGCTCCGAATTATTTGAGGACCTCGCCCGCTACGATATATCTGATGGCGACTGTACCTAAGCTTATTCAACATACTTGACTAAAAATTAACTACACTACAATGTGTCATTGGAATACAGTTTTGCTTAAGTGGTATAGAATGACCGGTTGCCTGAATTCCTGTTATTACATTGTCATTGTACCTACGTTTTATATCTCTTTTAATTCAACCCGACGGAAATAAAAATTTAATTGGCTGCAAGCTGCAATATCTCTTTCTTCTGTATTCTTTTGTTAGCTTATCTGCTTGTGCTTCCTAGTTACTATTATTGTATTATTATGATATTATCGTATTACTGGCTAGGTAATTAGCTTTGATTGATTTTTGATTTACGTAATTACCTACATAGTCGTTAGATACTTGTGTTTTTATGGAAAATAAAAGGTTAAATCTAACGGTTTCTGTCTCGGATTAAATATGATTTATGTTAAGACGTACATAATAGGTACCTGAATATGTACCTATCAGCCCATCACGTACCTAAATATAGACATATCTTATTGTTTTTGAAACAAAAAATTACCGTTCGCTTTGATGTAAAATGACTAAGCATCTTAAGCTCCCGATAAAGATTTCTTGTCTTGTACCTTGTGTTAATTAATTTTATGATGATTCATCACGATTTTCCACACGCTACATCAATCAGACGTACTAGAGGTTGAACTTATAATTTAAACCACCTGCAGTAGGTAGGTGAACTTTCTTTTACTTCGTGATTTCTCTGCCGAATGTACTATACAAAGTACAAATTATTCAATGAATAATGGACTTTAAATATTCTGGAATACATAATTTCCAAAATTACATAACTAATATCTATCTGTACAAAAAACAGGACTTGAGAGGTTTAAAAAGAGAAAAAGTATTACAAAGGATAAAAAGTAACTCTCATAGCTTCGTGATGTTCGTCGGTCTATCTTCCGCGGCTTAGCTATTTTGGCATAGCATGGATGTAACCGTATGATCCAATTTTTTTTTGATAAGCTTCTATAGTTACGTGAAACGAAGTTGACTTTTTTTTCATTTATGCCATAGTGTGGGGCGTGTTAGATAGATCTTTTAATTATAATGGTTGCGAAAACCATTTTTAATGAGGGTTTCATTTGTGAAATATTACGCTTTAGAGTAGTTACACATTATGTTTGGGACAAGGTTCCCTAGCTAGCTACCTATTGTTCCACAGGTAATTCACTGCAGTTGGATGACACATTCAAATGTCATTAAGTGTAATTACAGAGGAGGAATAAATGTAATTGAGCAAATCATTACATTAAAACTCACTATTGCAACACAAGTGATGCAAATTGATATCATTACATCGATCGTAGTACAGTCAACTGTCAACTGTCGAACTAAAAATGCATGTGAAAATGCCACTCGAAAGTGGTGAAAAATTGTGCTGGATTTGTAATAGATTGCAAGAAAATTACAGCGATTCTCGGGTCGATTTAAGTTTTGTATAGGTGAAAAACTTAACCGATATGGGACTTAAGTCATTTTTCAAATTTGGAACTTCAATTTGTCTATTCGCACCCAGACATGAAGTATATACCTCACAATAGAACAACATGTTCCGTTAAGGGGCTACCGGGTGAATTTACGCTGTTTTCAAGCCAGATGAAGTATGCTTAAATTTAGTAGCAGAACTATGGAAAAAATATATATTGTAGAATGGTATGTATTCTTCAATTTGATTCATTGGGGTTTAGAACAAAATAATAAATTAAGAGAAAAAATAATAATCCCAAACCCCTTTTCTCCAGTTATATTCCGCTATAGTTCCATTATTGCACGACTTGAATACACACTACTTTTTATATTAGTAGACAATAACGAACACTACACTGGGAACAACTGAGGTTTTAATTAACTTTGTAGTTTTTGATAAAAAGGCATCATTTAGTGCCACGCGCGAAGTCTTGCTTGCGGTACTCTGCGCGGGCGACGGGCGGCAGTCGCCGCTTGGCTTTCAGACGGGGAACCTGTGTCGCTCCGCTGCGCCTCGCTACGCTACCACTCGGACTCGCGCAAACATTGACCCGTCCGATTTGTTTAATAATAACCGTCTCAAAAAATAATGTAACAATTTCTCAATGATAATAAAACCGACTAAGATTGGAAACAATTCATTGACTACCTATGTGGTATTTTCGATTTTTTCACGGTCTTCACCCAGTGCAAACCCTGAACGCTATTAGGAGGAAAATTAATTTTCTATTTATCAAACGTCTTCTAAAATACGGTGGCCCCATTAGTCCATTGAACGTAATTAGCGGAAAGGTAATCAGTGACCTCTATTATCGCTGTGCCGGGAGTAATTTTGGTCTCTTTGGGTCAATAAATAATGAGGTCATTTCATCTTCTTAGGTCAACAAAGGTGCCTAATCATTTTAACTAGCGCCCTGATTTATCACGAAACTATCCACTCTTTACCATTTCTTTACGTGTCATCTAATCTCGTATTTAGTATTAATTGAGCCATGCATAGCCATGGCAGGTGTATGTACCCTGTAGTGTAGTCGTTGACGCACGCAAAGCGCTATGTAATAGTAGCCATGTACAACGGTCATCTAATTGTAGATTGTACACCGAGGGGATAAAGCACTGTATTATGTCACGGGTGCGATATTGAATCCTGAGCGCAGCGAAGGACTCTAAATTTAACTCCCGAGCGAAGCGAGGGTGTTATGAGTTAATTCCTGAGCGTAGCGAGGGAATTAAGATGAGTCCTGAGAGGAGCGAAGAATTTAAGCGCACCCAAGACATAAACAGTTTTATCCCCGAGGAGTATACTCTACTTTTCTCACCTTTTGCGAGACAATAAAAACCAAAGCAACTAGAAAAAGAGTTTAATTAAAACAACAGTAAAACAGAATTAAAAGTAAAAAATTATATTTGAGACATTTGGTCCAGTTGTGTAATGATAAGTAATATTTTTATTTGGAATCTTAGCAGTTCTAATGCGTACCTAACTGTAATTACAGCGTCAGCAAAGGCTCGCGGCTTTTGTTTTATTTGAAATTTGTTTCGGTGGCGTGGTGGTGGTCGTGGTGGTGGCGCTGCGGCGGGTCGGGTGGCATGGCCATCTCGATTTTCGGAGCCGTGCGATTTTTACGAAATTAGACTTTAAGTGTATAACAATAAGAACTAAGATAAGTGAGATTCATATTACTAACCGGCGGGTTATAATGAAATTCAGTACAATATTATTACCCGGCTAGAGCCAAGGGCTATAATGAGTTACTTTGAGTAAGGTTTACATGCTATATAATTAGCCATTGTCGAGCAAGTGGTGTGAAAAATATTTTTTAAGGTTACCAAGCTTCCTTTTGCACAGAGTTACATAATATTACTCAAGTTGGTACCTACCTAAGTATACTTCAGTATTACAGTCATTGAAATCTATACGTATAAGTAGCTATATTAATTTTGCAAGCAAACTTATTTTTAGAAAAAATGGCAAGCGGAATAAATAATGTATTAACATGCACTAGGGTCGTTCTCGTGAGTCGTTCAAATCGCTATTCCAGGCGACGAATCGGTACAAAAAATTATATTTTTTGCAAACGTTGTATACAGAAAGAACGGTCTCAAAAAGATAGTAAAGGAGTCTTTTGCGTTGAAGGCCTTTACCTATTATTAAACTCACGCGGTTAAAAACATAGGGTCAAATCTCATTTCCTTCCCGTTCCAAATTACGTACTGATAAATTGTTTGATGTATTTAAGCACTTTTGAAAAGAAAACCTTCCAATTTTTTTAAGCGATGTGATTAAATAACTATTAAGGAATAAATCTGTAAGTTTGCACAATTTTAAAACTACTTCTTACTAGAAAGAATAAAGATTATGATTTTGTCCAGCGAAAACTATCATTTCCTTCCGCGATACTAAAACATTAAATAAATGCCCAAGTTCTTCCCTGTATAGCGGTAGTAAGTATACAGCTCGCACCCCGCACCGCTTGAGTGTGCCGCTGCATCTAGTCGAGGGAGGACATGCGTTCCGCTAGCAAGGAATTTTGGATTTACGTGCACAAAAAGTACTTTGTCACAGTTTGGTCGTCATTACCTTCCAGCGTTTTATTCAGTAAGTACTTTTTTTAGTTTTTGTTTAATATCACATTTAAATGCTTTGTGATTACTTATTTAATGTTATGATTATACAATTTTTAAATTACATTTGGTATTTAAATTAATCACGAAAAACTGCTGATATCTCATTCCTCTCCATGGCATTACCTTCCTTACCCTCCATTTTTTTGCTGGATGGTAATGAGCATGTTTGGAAGGTAATGTTTGTTGAAGAAACATTTATTTTTATAGCTCTGGTAAAGCCTATTTTCATGAAAAACTTTTAATTATAAAGATATGTTGTTTGATAGTTATTAAAATTTAGTATTTCTTTTTAGACTAATAATGGCTAAGACAGAAAAAAGCTGATCAGGGAAGAAATTTTAGCAAAAGACAGATTACGTAAAAAACAAGAAGATATATAGATAAAAAGTGATCCCGAATCATATAGACTTCAAAAAGAAAAGAAAAGAAGAAAGTATCTCTTGAAAAAACAAAAAAAATCTAAGTATTGAAGTAGTATCAGAGCACAAAGAGAACAAAGACGAAGATGGCGTAAAAACAGTCGTAAACATACAAACAAAAAGAAGGAACAGCATCATCTTCATCATTTTCTTTCTTCTTCATATTTTTCATGTGTTTTATGTACAATAAAGAGTTTTACATACATACATACGACGTAAAATACAACGAATTTTGTTGGAAAACACACCAACCACACCATCTGCTACTGACAACGAAGACAATAATCTGGTCGTACCATCACTTGTACCAGATGTGGATTCCTTGGCACAAAATCCCGCGTGCGGATTAGAAATGCGTGACATGCGTAAAAAAATCCACTTCAGTCAGAAAAATTAACATAAAGAAACATAAAAGAAGAAGATAGAAAATTACAAAAGAAAAAGTTATTTTACGAACGAAAAACTAGTGTTAGGTACAACAGAAGAACGTAGCAAAAACAATAGAAGATAGCATGAAAAAAAAATGAATTAATAAAAGACTTGCCAGAAGAAAAAGTTTAAGAATTAAAAAGCTATTATTTGATGAAACTTTATCAAGAAAAATACAACACAAATATGAAGCTCTAAACAAAACAGAAGAAAGATAATTTGTAGAAGACATAATCGAAAGTGGCAATTCGAGATTGAAGAGATATAAAGTCAAGGGCAAATTACCCTTCGCTATTTGTGATCGCGATATCTTCTCGTCCAAAACCCCGCAGTGCCTGAAGACGAGAGTCTATAATCAGTGCGTGTTGCCAGTGATGACTTATGGCTCTGAGACGTGGTCTTTGACTGCTGGCCTATTGGAAAGGCTCAGAGTCGCTCAACGAGCTATGGAGAGAGCTATGCTCGGAGTTTCTTTACGCGACAGAATCCGAAATACGGAGATTCGCCGAAGAACTAGAGTCACCGACATAGCTCGAAAAGTATGTACGTTGAAGTGGCAATGGGCAGGCCACATCGCTCGTAGAACAGACAACCGTTGGGGGAAAAAAGTTCTCGAGTGGCGACCGCGATCCGGAAGACGTAGTGTTGGAAGGCCTCCCACTAGGTGGACTGACGACATCGTAAAAGTTGCGGAAAACCGGTGGATGCAGGTGGCGACTTGTCGTTCATTATGGTGTGCTAAGGGGGAGGCCTTTGTTCAGCAGTGGACGTCTTCAGGTGATGATGATGATGATGATGATGATTTGTGATTCTACTAATCCTACTAATATTATAAATGCGAAAGTTTGTGAGTGACGATGTGAGTGAGTGTGTATGTTAGTTCCTTCTTCACGCTAAAACGAATGGATCGATTTGGATATAATTTAGAACGAAGATAGCTGGTACACTAGATTAAAACATAGGCTACTTTTTATCCCGAAAAATAGCAAAGTTCTCCGGGGATAGCCATAAACATGTCAATTGCTAATTCTACGCAGACGAAGTCGTGGGCAGAAGCTAGTTTTTTTATAATAATTAGTGATATTACAAGTATTAGTATAATATCTTAGGTATTTTCATTATTAACTGTCCTATTTGGTAAACAAAATTCTAACCTCAATGTACAAATTTTTGTAAAGAATAAGGTGTGTTATGTTATCAAATAAACCTAAAGCAATATTTTGTACATAATTTTGCTGATATTTTATCTTCAGTTCCTTTATTTACAATTAAATAGTTAAAAAATAGCAAGAATGAAAAGTGAGACTTAAGAATGAAAAGACCTATCTTGTGTTGATTTTGAAGAGACTTTAATTTATGATAAAGATCTGATAATTAGATACTAATTAAAAGAAGTTTTATTTCATAAAAACATCACTTCACACCTAATAGTCAGTTTTTATATGTATGAATAGCTTGATTACAATTAAATAATTAAAAACTTTTACGGCAAATCTCATTACTTTCCATATATACTCTCTACTATCTAGGCATATTTCAGTAAATTTGTAATAAATCTCATTACCTTCCAAACGCACTCATTGCCATCCTGTCATATTTCATTTCCATCCGAGGCTTCATTACTTTCCTTCTAGAAAATCTTAAATCATAACCTGTACAATGACGCCTTTACTCATATCTTACTCTACGCGGGTATGTGAAACATTTGAAAGCATAAAATCCTCGAAAATCGTCAATATTTTGAAAATTGAAAAAATGACTCAATTTGAACGACTCGCGAGAACGACCCACTAACATCCTTTGGCACCAGGATTTTGTCTGGATAAATATGTTTTACATATCGTTTAACCCGTCGAGCGTCCTTGTTGACATTTCTTTACATTTTCTTTATCCGTTGTGCGCACACCCGTGCACACAGGTACCAGTAAGGTTCAAAAGTTCCTGGCCGTATATATTTAAAAGAAGAAAACAAGAAACAAATGAATGTCATTTTATTTGTCATTTATTCAGCTATTGTGCGGATAATTTCGTGGTTTGTAACTTTCGTTTTCATAAAATTTTCTTTGATTTAAATATAAAAAGCGGTGTAATTTGTACAATGTTCAAATTGGAGTATCGATCAGTGATAAAATTTCTGACAAAGGAAGGCATAAGTCCAACTATAATCAAAGAAAGGTTAGATAACGTGTACGGGAATTCCTCCCCTTCGTTTTCGACTGTTAAGGATTGGTGTAAGCAGTTTCGTTTAGGGCGTGAGTCCATCGATGACGAACCCCGACCAGGCCGCCCTGTTGAGGTTCTTACGCAAGATAACGTCGATTTAGTCGAACAAGAGGTACTGAAGGACAGAAGACTAAAGACGAAGGAAATAGCGTCAAGAACGGGACTTACGAAAATAACAGTCCTTAGGATTCTATACGACCATCTAAACATGAATAAGGTTAGTGCAAGATGGGTCCCGAAACTTCTCTCGAGTGCTCAGCGAGCTGAACGAGTGGCGTGCTCCAAGGAACTTTTAGAGGAGTTCAAGTCATGTGAGAGTGAATTTATCCAGTCCATTGTTACCGGAGACGAAACTATGGTCTTATACTATGATCCTCTTTTGAAAAGAGAGTCGATGGAGTGGCGTCGTTCTGGGGAAGCACCCCCTCGAAAGGCAAAGGTGTGCCAATCTACCAAAAAGATAATGGCCACAATATTTTGGGATTGCGAAGGGATATTGCTTATAGATATCAAAGAACGCAATCAGACAGTAAACGGCAGTTACTATGCTTGCCTTATAGACCAGTTGCGAGAAGCAATAAAGCTTAAACGTCGAGGAAAACTCAGCAGGGGTGTCCGTCTTCTTCATGACAATGCGCCTGTCCACACGGCTGCAGTTGTAAAGGCGGCTATATCTAAATGTGGATTTAAAACAATCCGTCACCCACCTTACAGCCCTGATCTAGCCCCAAGCGACTATTTTTTATTTTCTAAACTTAAATCGGACTTAAGGGGGAGAAAATTTTCGTCCGATGATGAGGTCGCTGCTGCAGTTTTCGAGCATTTCGAAGACAAAACTTCCGAATATTATTTTAAAGGCATAGAAATGTTAATCAAACGATCTGAAAAATGTATAACAATAGGAGGAGACTACATTGAAAAATAAAAATTTTTTTTTTAACCTAAACGTTAATTTTCATTATTAGGCCGGAAACTTTTGAACCTTACCACGTATGTAGCTCGACGGGTTAACGCACTTTAGAACTTTACAATCAAAGTGGGGGCATGGCGTTTTATAAGCTTGGCGTGACGGTAGGTACAAATGAAACGACACACAGACAATGATTAGCGTTTACTTATATTTATGCTTAACACAATGGCATCACGTTGCATCAATTGGTTATCCGTGTTGGTCAGGTGTCGCCGCCCAAGCTGGCGTCTCGCAGCGCCAGCGCCGCCAGCCACAACACTCTGCGCGTGCAGCCACAGAGCGGCGTGCTGGCCCTTGTGCACAGCTTGCCTGATCTCACCCTGGATCCTTCTCCGTCAAGACACGCAGCCACGTAACTATCTACTAAAACAATAACCAATATTTGGCTGGAGACCGAAAACCAACGACCTCGCTGAGTCTCCCTTCCATTTTACCTTCGCTTATATAGTTCTAAAATTTGGTTTTAATCACTTGTTGTGTTGGCGAATAAAAATTTCTTCTTCTATTCTATTCTAATATTGGGGAAATCAACATCACAATGTAATAAATAACTAATAGGGCAATGAGTATGCTCAAACATAATGTCTAAACATGCCAGATGCTCTTGATACTTATTAAGGTTCTTGCCTCTCTTACTAGGTATGTAACTGATCGAAATTAGGCACAGTTTTTCGTATTACAAATCATACCTGAAAGGAAATGATACCTAGATTAATATATTTTGAAAACATTAGTGACAGACTGTTTTCTCGCCAATGTTTTGTGTCAGGTGAAAGCGCGGCATTTGGAGACTTGAAGGTTAAGGCGGTTTTGATTTAATAACTCGATATTAATTTAGGAGACTTTAATCAAGCAGCAATGAACAACGCCCTAATTTACGAGTCTGTAGGGGCCAACGCTTAAGTGAATTAAATTGATCGTGATCGCTACATTGAGAATACTTACCTGAGTTTTTAATGATTCACGGTTAAGTTCATTCGAAATATTATAAACGGGATGTGAACCGCGATTACCTTTATTGAGCTCCCGATATTTCGGGAGCTCAATAAAGGTAATCGCGGTTCACATCCCGTTTATAATATTTCGAATACTTACCTGGCTGCAAAAATACACGAGCATGTCAAATAAATCTGATACTATTACTACTATTAGATTGACGCCGTATTTATCAATCAAATATTATTTTACAACAGACCGAGTCCGCAGTCAGCCTCTGAAAAATTGTACCAGTCACATCAGGAGCTTCTGCAAAGGAATAGGCTGTCGGCCTCTCGCCACCACCACCAGTACTTGTCTCCGGACCACAGGGGTACCAGCTACCCACCTCCCAGCCCCACCAGGTAAGAGGAAAAGAGGGAATTTGGGCTCCCACCACTCTCGTTAATTGAACGAAATGCAACATGGCTCACGGTCACTATCCACTGTATTTATTTGTACATACATACATACATCACGTCTTTATCCCTTACGGGGTAGACAGAGCCTAAGGTAACAAAGCCTTAAGGCCACGTTTAGCATGATTAAGGGCGTATAGGTAGGTGGAAAGGGAAATCAAAATAGTGATAGGATGCTAGCCGCATGGGATCATGTCCTAAGATTTTCGCCCATTCCCTCGATGGGTTTTTACCATCTGCGCGGGAAGAGAAGCAATTGGTAAATTCTATGTTTTTTCTTTACTCCCAGACCAGCATGGCAGAAACAAACTAAGTAGACAATTTTTTTACCAACCCATATTTAGGCTTTGCAATAATGTACCTACCACTAAGGTGGAAGGTAATAGAAAAGATTGACTGATTTGAGTTTGTATTGCATAAGATGGATAAGTATTGCAAGTACATTTTAATTCTAACGTGTCCATAGATAAGACATCGAACACAGGTCGTTTAACGTGTAAATCTTAGTTTAATTCAGACAACTCCAACATTTCGCGTTCATTCATTCATGACAATTTACGTCGTCTTCCTCAAGCCCATATTGACGAGCGCTTCGTGTTTATGCGATCCTGCCTGCGTTATAAATCTCCCTTCCCACACAAATTTGTTATCCATACCGCACGATCGTTACGACGAAATAACTGGGATTTATACTATGGATGAGTGAACCTTTAATAATTCGTAGGTTTCAGTGATTAGGTACGTTACGTTATACTCGATTTTTCCTTTTAACTCTATCTTCTTTAAGATAACACAGTAAAATAAAAGCTAAGTACTTACTTATTATTAACAATCCTTGTTTATCTAAGTAAGTATGTCCATACCATAACAGAAGGTTACGTAGCCTAATTGAAGTTAAAACAGTTTTACACAGGGGCATTAATAAGAGCTCGTAAATAAAATTAAAATTATTTGCTGTAACACGACCTATCTTAACCTTATTCTCCTCCCCCTTCCCTTTTTACCACGGTTCTAAAGGTTTTCCAAATTGCAGGGCCTCGTTGAAACGTGGACTCGCGTTTTCGGACTCCTTCAAGAATCCGCCGCTTTCGAAAATGGGCCACGTTAACAGTCAATCGCAGCTGCAAGCGGAGCCGGGCCCGTCCACATCTGCGGCTGTACCCAAGGTGCGTACGTCACTTACATCTCGGAAAGGTACCTCCTTGTTTTAAAAATGAAGCGCATCATGAGCAATGAAGAAAGCTATAGTTTCAGTACGGTAAGGTGCTAAGTAGCTCTAAAATACTTTTATGCACAGATGGTCTGTATGATAGCTATTTGAGTACCTATATACGTTACTTATCTGTTCTATTTCTTTCCTCAGAGCGAAAAAGGTGCAGTGAATCCATTGCTTGTACCGACTAAAAGTACGGAGAAGGAAAAGAAGTCGAAGCATTTAATAAGCAGCAGGTAAGAAATTAAATTATGCATATTTTTATACCGATACTTTCTGCTATTTTATCATTAAATAAGACAAAGTATACTTACATACCTAATTGTGTTTTGTCTAATCATCAGTCAGTGTAAAAAAACTATGAGCGTCAGCCTAAAACTAAATTTGGGGTTACAATTTGTTTATATGTTAAATAATTACAAATTATACCTCTGTATAGCGTATTAGGTAAAATTTAATATAGGTATCGAAACCTGTTTATAACTTCCGCAGCAAAATCTGTATGGCATTATGTCAGGCTCATTAAAGGCATGTAATACCTAGAAAATTACACTTTTTTTAGGTACTTACACTTGTTAGAAAAATGGCTTCAATTCTATACCTACTTGTCTCACCAAAACGTACTTAGCTAACTACAATGACAAAAGTTAGTAGTAGGATAATTGGAGAGTACAATTTCTCAAGTCAGAACCGAATTCAGATTGGCTTAATATCTTCTGTCAGTTCATTCTTCAGCTCGGGCGGTTGGCACTCCAAAATCGAGGGATGACACATAAGAGGCTGGAGGGTGATGACGTTTACAAGGCAAGATCATTATTACAATAATTTACCTTTAGCTAATTCAGCCTGCGACTTCTGTTTTCGTAGAACTGTCCCCACTCCGTGCTTTGTAAATGGCATACTATGCGATCTAATTCAGTAGTGACGTAGACGCGAAGAATCGCATCACGCCCGCAGCGCAGCTACTTAGTCAAGGCAAGCTTCTTCAAGCTGAACCAACTTAAGAAAATCCAACTTGCTAAGAAAAGAGTGTAAACAAACTATTTTGGTACGTCAATATTTTAATGTTAGTTATTTTGAAAATGCCTAAATAAACATAGGTACCTACCTAATAATAACAATGAAATCAGTCTATTGCACATCACGTAAAAACAAATTTTGTCACGATACTGATTTACTTAACTATTAACTACTCGTACAATCGATGCGCTAAACGAGACACGACAGAGGAGTTGTTTACAATCTTTATCCAGGCTTGTTGGCCATTCTTTAACTTAAGAGAGTCTAAATACGTCGTGATGCATAGTGGAACACGACTAAGTCAAACACAATAAATAAAGAGCATAAAATGAAAAATTATAGGTAATAAGTCGCAAATATTGTTTGACGCAGGAACAAGGGCGGCGGCAGCAGTGCCGGCAGCGGCGCCGGCAGCGGCGCCGGTAGCGGCGCCGGCAACAGCGCTGGGCGCAGCCCCGGCGCCGGCCGCTCCCGCAAAGACGATAAGGCCGACTGACGCCGCGCCAACTCGAAAGACTGAAATGATAGAAAAAAGATAAAGAAAAGAAAACCACGTTTCAAATGGCTTTACAAATGGTGCTGATAGTTTTCGTATGATCACCCGCTAGGGAAGAGTGAGAACTTTAGGAGCGTAAGATTAATTTTACAAGCATTTGTAACAACTCATCGAATGAATAACGAATATGCAACCCAAATGTGACTATGTTAATATGACATACTCGTACCTACTCATGGACTAACTATGCAATTGTAGGTGGTAACGTCTTTTTTCATCATACTTGTTCGTAAATGGTGTTAGGTATAATATGTGTAGTAGCTGATTTACCTCCCCCGGGAATTTTGTATATTTTACTCCCGAGGGAATTCCTTTTGTATGGATTTTCAGAATTCCCTCGGGAGGAAAAGTTTAGTTGTATTAAAATTAAGAACTCATTGTACATCATTTCAGACAAAGGAGGTTTCAAATCAGCCAGGTTAATTAAATTTCTTAATTTTATAAAACTTTCAATTAGACATTTAACTGTTTAGGATCCAAGATGGCGGATGACATTTTGACACTATTGACACTAAAATATTAATGGGTGTCGTTTTCGAGTAGTTTGTTCATTCTGAGAGTTCTGAGACCGATTTTGGCAGTTTTTTTTTTGCATTCAAGATGGCGGATGACATTTTGACACTAAAAATGTTGATGGGTGTCGTTTTCGAGTAATGAGGTGGTTCTGAGCTTGTTTTTTTGACTAAGTATTTTTTTTATTTCCTCGCAAATTTGATGAAAAACATTGTGTGTATCACGGGCAGTAAGGGGATTACAAACTCGAGTCATTATAAGTCCTCCGCTTCGGCGTCGGGCTTGTAATACTTTCGTTGGCAGTCCCCTTCTTGCCGCCCTCGGTGCACAATGTACTATTAATCCCTATAATCAAACCGGTGTGACTAAATCCTTTGTGAAATCGGCTTAGGTACCTATTACAGCAGAAAAATAGACCCATTAAATTTTGAATTGTTATTATTATCACAAAAACATACTTAATTATAAATCATTAAGGTAACAAACAATAATAGATATTGCATGCATTTACACAATAAAATGTTAAGGTCATTTTTTTTTGCTAATCATTCGGTGCAGAGTCAAAATAGGTAAGTAATAATTAGTGATGGGCCGACTACGGGTTTTGCCGACTACCCGACTACCCGACTAGTCGGTTCCAAAAATGCCGAATAGTCGGCCGACTATTCGGCATTGCCGATCATTGTGGGCGCGCGTCAACTCGCTTTATTTCTGCAGCCGTCCCGATAAAACTGATCGCCTTCGGCTAATTGACAGCATCACACGTGCATAATTGTGGGTCAAATGTAACTCATTCTGCTACATTTGATTTCAACTTACCCAAGACCCTTTTGCTCGGGAACGCGTGGAGGTATCAAGCTGAAATCTATGTCAAATACTCAGGTCTACTGTCCCTGCGAGCTGTGAAAAAATCAAACTTCTAAGCCAACGCAATCAAAGGATACAGCCGTTCACGCCTCAAATTTCCGCAAATTTTCGAAACTCGCAAGGGAATCAAATCCGACAGGGTCTCAGTCTTCCCGTGAACTCAGAATTTTTAAATTTGGTACGAAGCAACGTCTCATTGCACAGATAAAGGAAAAATTGCGAAAAAGGTAAATATGTATGTGTTTGTATATATCAGTGACCAATATAAAGTGACCCTACACTGCGTACATTTTGCGTTCTGCTTACACTGGTTTATAGATATTTATAGAACCATTGTACGGAACCATTCTGTCAGTCTGACTCGCACTTCGCCGGTTTTTTACCTTGTTTACAATAATTTACAATAATGAGCTGGCAACGCCGCATTTTTGGCGATTTTTTGCGATTATTTCACAGAAATTGAATGATAGTTTCAAATGTGCATCTGTGCACTTCGTTTTTAGTGTATTAATGTGTCTAATGCAATAATTGATCGTGATGGACTTTTATTTTCTTATTAAACCTGATATACTTAGTATTTTATCCCTTTTATACGAAAATAAAAGACCATCACGATTAATTATTGCGTTGGACACATTAATATACTTACTAAAAACGAAGTGCACTATAGACGCACATTTGAAACTTTCATGCAATTTCTGTGAAATAATCGCAAAAAATCGCCAAAAATGCGACGTTGACAGCTCAGTAGAGATGTACCCTCTTAATTTAGTCACCGTGGTTTTATTTAGCGCCGTTTTTTAAAAATAAATAACAACCGACTAGTCGTCAGTTTTTGCCGAATAGTCGCCGACTAGTCGCCGACTACAAATAGTGCCGAATAGTCGGTTTCCCCGACTAGTCGGCAAGTAGTCGGCCCATCTCTAGTAATAATAATTTTGTGGTCATTGGATAAGTAGTAGGATACCCAACTAATTGTTTTTTGTTTACGTTCACAATAAAAGGATGTTATACATAGGTACGTGAGAAAGATTTATACTACCTTTCTTACCTTCTTTTTTAAAGCCTTAGCTTTCTTAATGGTCGAGCATTTAAATTAGCAGTATTGAAGTCCAATACTTATAAAACTACTTAATACTGTTAATCAGACTTACTAAATGAAGAACCATGTATTTCTATCTAGTCATCAGTGTCATATATGTTTATAATATAAAATTATAAAATACTTACCGCGCAAAGATGTCTAAAAAGATGACTCAAATTTTCGTAGAGTAGGACTACGACAATAATGAGTAAAAAGTAAAAATTTAATAAGGGAGCCACTTTCTTCATCAGCCAGTACACAGTATAGTACTTGTATACCTATCATATCTGGCGTAAAACACTTTCTTAGTCGACTATAAGTACTTATATGTATTTCCTATATGATAATTACTTTGTAGGGGATGTACAGTACCTACGCGCGCGATCCTACCTCAGTACAGTCACGGAATAAGTAATAGTACTAACGGTACAGTCGGGGTATGAAGTTTGGCACGGACGGGTGCACCCCCCACCGCTATCGATACACCTCGTCTCGCCATACCCCGACTGCACTGCACTGCACAGATCGCGCGCGTACCTAGGTACTAAGTATAATTATCTGCACCTTTTTTTATCCGTTTTGTAGGTGTACCTCTTCATTGTCGTTTTCTATGAACCGGAAATATCATTTTGTAGCCAGTCATCCATTTTGAGATTGTATTCATCACTTCGTTTCCATGTTAGGTTAGGTTCATATTTAATGTTTTCTTACGTGTCAGGGGGCAAACAACCATGCGGGTCACCTAACGAAAAGTGACCACTACGAGTACGCCTTGGTCATGAGAAACATAATGTTTCGCATTTATGTGGCGATTGTTGTTTTAATATACGATAAATTTGATTATGAGTGTGCGTATTAAATTTAGGTAGACTTGCTGTAAAGTACCTACATGTGGCCGCACTCCAGAAATATAAGAGAAAATGAGCCTAGTCTAAAGCTAAGCTAGTGCAAATCCTGTCGTAAGTGTTTTGAACATTTAGGACACCCACGACACAAACTGACACTGATATTAGGTACTTACCTAGGTATAAGCATAATAAAAATTTCTTTTTACGACATACAAACAATGACTAGTATTAGTTATGTAGACACAAAAGTTATTTTTTTTTGCTTAAGTAGTGTACCCGTATACCTACTTATTTTCAAAACAAAAGATTTTTTTAGCATAGTACGTGGTCTACGAATAACCATGTCCTATTATATATATAGTAGGTATTTTAATTATTTATTTTATACCTACGTTCTACGTTGGGAAAATTCATGATGAACAAATACGCAGTAAACGAATACTTAATATTCATATTTGTAACAATTTATTAATGTTGTAAGTAGTTAATAACTATATTAGTGCAGTTTAAGAATTCATTATTTATTGGCAGCGAATCAATCGTGAATATTGAGAGTATACGTAAAAAAGTAGTTGGTAATTTCTTTTAAGGAGACGTTGATCGCTAAGTACCTACGTAATTACGAGTATAGTACAGTCAGGTCAGCAACAGCTTGGGTACAAGTGCCGTCACGTAAGTCTAGCGCTGACCTTGTATGCGCAGAATCATAAAGTACGGTATCCGTGGGTGCGCAGATCCCCTCCACGTGAAACGTCTACGCTTGACTTACGTGCCGGCACGTACCAATACACGATTCGACACTCATCTCGACACTACTCGGAGGAATAAGACCTCTATAATTAAGAGAGTCGGACTGTGTGTGAATATTTATGAAGTATTTGGGTATTATCTGCTACTGGCTGTACATAATATTCAGTTCGCGACTGTAGCGACACTCTTTATAGAAAATGAATTTGTAGTTTAAGTATCTAAGTTCATAAATTCTATTTTATACAATTTACGATATTTATCTGAAATACCTACCTGTAGACTAAGAAAATAAATTTTATCTAAATATGTTACTAGAGGCAGGAGTAACCTGTGGCTGCTAATTTTATACTAGGACCTTCGTGTGGACACGCCTTTGTACACACACATACAATTTATACCTACTTTGCCACATATGATAATTTAGTCTGTACCTATAACGTAGAAAAAGAGACATGGAGAAAAACTTGTTGACATACATAGTTACATACCTACATACACAAATCACGTCTCCATCCCTCACGGGGTAGACAGAGCCCAAGATAACAAGACCTAAAGGCCAAGTTTAGCATGATAGGAGGAAAGCAGAAACAAAATAGTGATGGGTTGCTAGCCGCATCGCCTATAACATGATTCCTAAGATTTTCGCCCATTGACTTGAAACTTGTTGACCATTATTAAAATATGTCAGATGCGCCTATTTTGCGGAATTTCATTGGAACTAATATATAACAGTGGTATACCTAGTTGATAAACCAATTAATCCAATGATTAATAAAATAATGAGTTCAAGTGTTTGAAGAAACGTTCGATACCTACTACGAATATATTGGAATATTTTTTATTTGTAGGTTCGAAAGTACCTATTTTGCTAAATAATGACAAAATGAAACTGATAAGGCTCTGATTCTCACAGCCATCGAGTTCAATGTCTGTTGTCATCGTAAGACATCATAAACATGTAAACATTTGGGAACTTATTGTTTGTGAAAATTGTGTACCTACATAATATATTTATGATGTCGACTGTCCCTAATTTTAGCTATAGCGTAGTATATTACTTAGTATTCTCGATGATTCAGAGAATCGGGGTCCAGGTCTATAAATTTAATAGTGTTATCAACGTTATTGTTGTTGTCTTGATTACTATGTGTTAAATGTTAAATCAATGCTTATATATTATAACTGTTTAGAAATAAATACCTATTGTTGAAATTACTCAAATGTTACCTTTTATGTTTAATATTAAAACTGTTAAGTAGGAGGCATTAAGTACCTATCAGATTTGTTTTACCCACCTACTTAAATTTTCAAATCCTATTAAACTGTGCAACACGTTAAATCATTGGTAGATAAAAAAAAACTGTTTTTCCTGTCGCAAAAAACCACAAATAAACAATTTGAGGACAGTGTTTTTTATTTATTACTAGCTTTTTTTTAGTTTTATCTTTTTTAATTGAATATCTCGAATACCTAACTATAAATTACCTATACCTAATTAAAATCTACCCTAAAAACTACAAGACAGGGCGAATTAAAAAAATTAACCCTATCGTGCACTGATGCAACACGCCTTTTAGAAAAGTGGCAAGAATTCAACTTTAAAGGCCTGTCTCACCACTCCTTAACTGTCAGTTAGGTATATATGATTCCGTCTCTATTTATTACTACGAAACAGACGGGGACGTCATCATAGATAACTGATAGTTAAGGAGTGGTGAAACAGGCCCTACGTATATGCAATGCGTTCACACCACGCCCTTGTGTTGCTGTAGGTAGGTAACAAATTCTTAGACGCTTGTCCGCGTATAAGCGATAAGCGTGCACGTGGCACCTAAAGATATCTTAGGCTTATTAGCCAGCATCAGCGAAAAAATGAGTTACATTTGACTTGTTTCCGATCCATCTAATAGTGGTAGGTAGGTACCTACTGTTGAACTAGTCACGGTTCAGCACAGCCAACATAACTTTTTCTTTGGTATTTCACTTTTAGATTTATAGTATCGTAGGTACCTATTCCGTAGACATTTTATTGGTAGTAATAGTTTTAGAACGATTGACGCGAATTTCGACAAGTAAAATAATAAATCTATATAGGTAGGCACTTAATCACATCTCAATATTTTATTTTATAACAACAAAGGCCAACACATTGCTACATACGTGGACAAACACAACCTAATAATTCATACATCTGTTATCACAGCAATATCCTGTTGGGGTGATTCGAAATAGTCTGTTTTTGCGGTCTCTGGCGTACACCGGTGTCGGGTTCGTCCACATCCCCTGTCTGATGCAGGGAGCCCACATAACTAAGAGCACTGTCACCAGAATTAAACCATATACCATTTTAGCCCATCCGACTTCTGGAGAGCCTGCACAAAAAATAGTTAAGTGTTAATAGATGCTTCTAGATCTTGAGAAGCTATCTGGCTCGCACTGCGACGAATTCTGTAAAAAAAGAGTGTGCACGCACAGACGTCAGGATCCTAGTGTATTAGCAATAGCCAAAAATTGCTCATTGACCATAAGTAACCATTGCCACTGAGCGCTCACGAGTAACTAGGCATGACTTGCACATCCATCTAAATCCAACAAGTACTCGTAGGTTACAAATAGCATACTTGCCTGGTAAAAACTGTGTTCATATTCAACTCCAGGATGGTTATAAACTGTGCCAAGCACAGCTTTCAACACGGGAAGAACACAAAATTTTCATTTTATTTTAAGGAATCAGAATCGAAGAGTTGTTTTAAATTCAGTCATCGTGACAGAGACCATCATTAGAGACAAGCGAAAATTCTGCACTATGTTGAGATTTTTGCACTACTGAAAAAAAAACATTGAAAGGAGGTAAGTAGCCGTTTCCAAAGTCCCACTCTCGTCCGTAAACTAGGTAAACCATGGTAAACCTTGTTGTCAGCGTGCGGCGTTTATCTTGTATTTAAGCCGGAAGTAAAAATTATGGTTATTGTAGTTATTTTTATAAAAAAAAAAAACAGTTTTGCGGAGTAAAATAAATAGGTAGGTAAATTGCCTCAGAATAAGCGTGGATTCCCGTCATAGGAACCCCGAGTCGGTATAAACTTACATAACGAATGTAAAACCGTTTTCGGTTTAGTTTAGCGCAAAAGTTTTAAAATAATATTAATATGTAGTTAGGTACAAATAAACAAAAAAGAGCCCTGATATTGCTGTGCCCTTGCAGGGTGTCACATGTAGACCTAATTAAAATATTCCACCTTATACCTGTAATGTGATTTGCAATAAATTATTTTGATTTGATTTGATTTGATTTGATATGTATCCATACATAAATCACGTCTCTACCTCTTACGGGGTTGTATAGGTATTTGTGAGATAGATCTGCAGCCCTAACTGCCAAGTTAAAAATTCGTCATAGAAGAAAGAGAAACTATTGTTCTGTGAGAAGAGTGACAGGAACGAACGGTATGACACGAGTTACGAACTTCCAATTTTAAATTTCGATGACGAGATCCAAAGCATAGCGATTGTTTTGGCGTCATACCTATGGCACTACTGACCAAAATAAATCTAACTAATATTATAAATGCGAAAGTATGGATGGATGGATGGATGGATGTTTGTTTGTTACTCAATCACGCCAGAACGGCCCAACGAATCTGGATGAAATTCGGCACGTAGATAGATAAAAGTCTGGAATAGCACATAGGCTACTTTTTATCCCGGAAAATTGAACAGTTCCCGCGGTATAACGACAAACATGAAGGTCGTGGCTGCGTAGTTGCAACGTAAATAATTTTAACTACAAACATCAGTTCTCCAACCTAATTCTGCGCGGACGAAGTCGCGAGCAGAAGCTAGTATCATATATGGGAGGTAGGTTAAGGTTAGGTTAGATTTTCAGCAGGCCCGAAGGGCCAAAATACCCAGAAATAGGAGCTCCCGTTGACTTTGTTAAACTTGATTTTAAAATAGAAATCTTTGGACAGTAGTGTCACTTAGTAGTGCCACGGGCAATAAAGGATTGTTTTTACTTTGAAATAATGAACTTGATGTATATAATAAAATATATTTATTAAAAAAATATTTAAATATACGAAGCACCATATCACTTCCAAAGCAAATAAGTTACTGTACTTATAAAATAGAAATAAACAATAAAGTTAAATTACCGCGTTTTAAAATTTAACGTCGTATGCCAACCAGACACCATGTTACAACATGCCAACATTGCGACACAGCGGAATGTTCAATAGGAATGGTATTTATTAATTTGCCTCACGTCACGTAAACAACTGTTATCTAACTGCCGCATTTAGAAAACTCAATTAACGGCAATGGCTCAGAAAACACTATTATTATTAAAAGACGACTTGTTGAGTGCGGCAGTTGTATAATATTGATACTTATTAAAACTCTTCCATATGAATACTTATTCTTACAAAATTAAGTATTTTTTGACATGATCTTCCATTCTTATTTCAATAATATAATATAAATATACCTATAAGTACAAAAGTACTTGTAAATATTTTATCAAAATATAGTGGGAATCTGCAACCATGGATAAAATTACAATGCACTATAAATTTTTTAGGTGTATAAGCGGCGCCTAAAATACGCTTACCTAACTAGAACACTATCCATCACATTTATTCCGAAATAATAGGAAGGAAAATTTTAATTTGACAATCAGTGGACCGGCCAAGATGCTTTAAAATATCAAATTAATACAGGTTTCTGTAGAGCCGTCACACGACAATATTCGAACACCGTGGCAGCGCCGGTATACTTGATGCTGACAGCAAAACTATTTTAATTACAAAAATACAGAATATATACTTATGAAACTCAAGACTCATGACATGGTAAATAATCACTTGTAAACTGTTGAACTCGACTGAAGCATATTGTTGAAGCATTTCATAGCCTCTTTTACGTGGTGTAGGTAGAAGCAGAGACGTTGCCGCCGTGCCCGGTCCAGTTGGTATGGACGTACTCGCCCGGCTTGGATGCCAGCTCGTAAGTGTGAGCGCCGAAGTAGTCTCTTTGGGCCTGAAATGACATTTTTAAACGTTTTATAAAACTGTATAAAATTTAACCAAAGCAATGCGGAAATAGAAGCTTTTAAAGTTAAATTTTTTGTATGTATGTAAACTCTTTATTGCACATAAAAATATAAAAATTTATCACCTCACTTATTTAATATTTATTTAATAACCTTCTATTAATAAAGATTAATTTGAACCAATTTCGTTTTCTATGTTTTTTTTTTCTGTATTCATCACAAATGGTATCATTACATACTACTTTCGAACCAAAAGGATTTTGATAGTTAATTAAGTATAAACAAACGTTGGATCCATACATACTTTAAAGATTTCGATGTTCGAACATAAAAGCGTCAAACAAATGTCTCACACCTGAACACACAGGGTTTCATAAATCGAACGCTAGCCAAGGCCCCAGTTTCTTCAGCTTGAGGTGTATTGGTTATACAAAACAAAATAATAAAGCTATATTCCGCCGAGCCTCCTTGAACCAAAAAGAAAGTGGAGTCCTGTACTAAACATTCGACGAACTCTATTTTTACCTGCAGCAAGTTGGCGGGCAACACATCAGAACGGTAGCCATCGTAGAAAGCTAGCGCGGAGCTGAATGCCGGCGCAGGAACGCCTGCGAGCGCCGTCTGCGCCACCACCTGGCGCAGCGACTCCTGCGCCGCACCGATGTGCTTCGTGAAGTACGGGTCCAGCAGCAGGTTTGACAACTGAGGGTTCTTCGTGAACGCGTCCTGAATAAAAATCGGAAAGCCTTAAAGCCCACTCTCATATAAACTGAGTCGGACAAAGCTCATTTTATTACTTTACGCTAGGTTATGCTTTTCTGACCAATTTGCGTGTACGAAAATAATGGATAGTTACTATCAGTAAGTGCAGAAATACAAGAATATCAAAAACCAACATTTTGTAGAAATAAGGCCTTACAAAAGTTTATTAATAATATTTTACGTGATACTCATTTCTTTAACTTCGACATTGTAGAACAGGAGTACAACAACTTCGTTATCATTATCACAATGCCAATGTCATTAAGGTCAGGTGAAATGATATTGAAATTAAATTGCATAACGGGTTAGTAGGTAACAGGTAGGTAGGACAGGCCAAACTCAGCATTTCTTAGGAACAGGAGCAATCGAATAATTTATATGATATACCACTATTGCTTTCATAATATATATAATAAACCATGATTGCTTATTATGTTGAAATATATCAACAAGTGCAAATACTAAAGCAATGATAATTTTACTGCTGAATCATTTTCAATGTTAAAGTACCTACTTACAATTGTAAAGATTTCTGTCTGATAAAGATCAGCGATAGGAGGCGTCACGAAGAATCAATGTGGCGTATTCCAAAATAAGTACCTGCTTAAAACTAAGTGTTTATAACGAACTAGCTTCAGGCCGCAACTTCACCTGTGCAGAATAACTAGAAAGTATTGCTCGGGGGTAGCGACTTCATTAGTATGTTTAACAGCTACATCTCTTAAACTCACAGTGGTTTTACACACTGCCATCTGTATATGTATGTGCATTTGCATCAAATGATCAGATGACTTACTTTAAAGGATGGACATACTTTCTTTCATCATTATGAAATGGCAATAACATATATACACAATGCAACTAAATAACTACATCCTCTTACTTTAATGTTTCCCAAAAAGACACTCCTGATGATGCAGCCACCACGCCACATTAAAGCAATGCTGCCGTAGTTTAAGTTCCACTGATGAACCTTTAAAAAGTTAAACATTATGGTCCATAAATCTTGTCTAAGAATACTCATTCATAATAATAACATTTGATATTCTTTTAATGCATACCTTGGCCGCCTCTCTGAGCAGCATGAATCCTTGTGCGTATGAAATGATCTTGCTAGCGAACAGAGCTTGGCGCAATTGTTCGAGGAATGCTTTCTTGTCACCACTGAACTTCTTAGCCGCTCCTGGCAAATTGTTGCTTGCTATGACACGCTCCTCTGCAAAGCATTAACTATGAGTTACTACAGAAGCAAAGTATGTATGTATAATTTATTAATACAATTATGAGTACCAACTGACCTTTGAGAGCAGAGAGGCATCGAGCAAACACGGCCTCGCCGATTAGCGTGACCGGCACTCCATATTCGAGGGCGCTGATACCCGTCCATTTGCCAGTGCCTTTCTGTCCTGCTGAGTCACGTATCTTGGGCAGAAGGTATTTACCTGAACACACGAATCAATCAAAGATAAAAGTACAAGCCACATATGTACATAATCTTCAAGAGTTACGAAATTACAGTATTTTTATTGCTGAGTAACTGCAAACAACTGATGGATTAGAGATATAAGTAATAGATAAGTAGTGAAAAAGATATAAAATGTATTCAAGTTACCGATAATAATATTTATATCAGTCTGTAACATTACTCAGCAAAACTTTATCCACTTATAGTTTCGCATGAACTTACCATCTGCATCCTTAAACTTCAATATGTCTCTGGTAATTTCAATAAGGAATGAATCCAACTCTCCCTTGTTCCATTCTTCAAAGACACGCGCCATTTCGTCTTGCTCCATGCCTAGGAAAAATATAAACATTGTAGTTAGTTCAGTCAATGCACATACAATACACCAGGATCCTTCACATACAGGATTAAACATAGTGTAGAAGTGTGCTGGGCATACTCATAGTAATAAAATAATTACCTAGAACGTCTTTCATCAGGTGATAAGCTTCGCAGATGAGCTGCATGTCTCCATATTCAATACCATTATGTACCATCTTAACGAAATGTCCCGCGCCGTCCTCGCCCACCCAGTCGCAGCATGGCTCGTCGTTGGCTTTAGCACAAATAGCCTGGAAACAAAAGTAGTATATAAATATACAGGGTGTCCCATAAGTAGTAAGACAAACTTAAGAAGCAGATAGGACGGCTGTTACCGTTTTAGAGGTATTCCGATTTTTTATTTTGGTTTTTTTGTCTAAGTTTTGACCTCTTTTGGGGAATAAAGTTTGGTGACACTTTTATTACGGACATTTTACTAAATTGGTTTATGACCTGCCCACTTATCTCCCCCTTAAGTTTGTTGTACTACATACGGGACATCTGTATAGCTAAATACAGGTGATTTTCTTATATCAAAAAAAAAAGAATATCAGAAAAATATAATATACCTGGAAAATAGGTTTGAGATGCGGCCAGGCCTCAGGGTGCCCACCCGGCATCAGAGAAGGCCCAAAACGCGCGCCGTCTTCGCCCCCACTCACCTGTCAGGAAATTTTAAATGGGAATAAAAATCTGACACTAAAATAGGTTTCTTTATTCAAATTCATTATTCAAATTCAATATCGTCAGTATTAAAATTCATGGTTAATGACTGTGATATACTCAAAAAATCATAAGTTCAAGTGTTTTAAGGAAAAATATGAACATAAGGAAAATATAAATATGACATATGACATGCTATAAACAACCAAGAAACTCTGCTCTGACTGCCATTTATTTTCTTAAACCCAAATCAAGTCTAAAACCAAAATATTTAAAGTTTAAATACACTGCCATAAATGTATGTACAGGGTGTATCAGATACCCCCTAACAATGATCAACTGGGGTATATAACCATAGCTACAGAAGCTAAAAAAAATATTTAAAAAAAAATTGGAGTATACCCTAGGTTATATACCCCAGTTGATTACAGTTGATACACCCTGTATATATACTATTTTCATTCTTACCTGTCTTATTAAGTAAACAAAATTCTAACTTCAATATGCAAATTTTTGTAAAGAATAAGGTGTATTATGTTATCAAATAAACCTGAGGCAATATTTTGTACATGATTTTGCTGATATTTTATCTCCAATTCCTTTATTTACGATGAAATAGTTAAAAAATAACAAAAATGAGACATTTGGAGGTTAGAATTTTGTTTACCAAATAGGACAGGTAAGAATGAAAATGGTATAGTAATTTTACTTACACCCATGCCCACAAAATGAATGCCAGTGGGTTTAAGCTCCTTGCACCAACGCTGAGTATCTATGTACTGGGAATTGCCACCATCAATGATTATATCACCCTTTTCAAGCAAGGGCACCAAATTAGAAACAAATGCATCCACTGCTGAACCAGCTGCAAAAAATAAAACTATTCTAAGTTCTCAACTAACAACTGCACTAAGTAAAATTACTCTAATAATATAATACTAAACTTGTATAACCAAAATCAATCAGGATAGGTCTCCTTGTTGGAAGCAAATTACACTAACATACCCCTTGAAAGGGGTAACCAGAAGGCAGGTTGCTGGTTTGGCCAGTGCTGGAGTATCTCCATTCCATCTAATGTGGAAACGCTGCCTGCCTCCTGAGAACTAAGCCTTAAAGTGTAATTTTAAAAGATTTTTTATTTATAAATTTACTTCATTTTTTGTCTTTATAATTTTATTTTAGTAGCTTTAGTTTTGATTTATTTCATTAATTAAATAAATAAAAAACAATTTACAAAAAAACAAAGTTCAAGGTTTAAAAAGGTCAGGTATATCTCCAGAAATAAAATAAAATTATATTACAAAAAATATTGACATATTTTGATATTTTGTTTTACCTTTGACCAAGAGAACCACTTTTCTAGGCTTTTTTAATTTGGCTACCATATCTTCCAATGATTTTGCACCAATAATTTTAGTGCCTTTAGCTTCATTAGCAAGGAATTCATCAACCTGTAAAATAAATAAGTTTAAAATTATTAATAAAATTGAAAACTTTGTTGGAAAAAGATGTGCAAAAAGCCTAAAATGTACATAAACAAGTATTAACATTGAGAATACCTAATTAATTTGCAAAGATATTTAACAAATAAGTAAATCATACCTTTGCTACTGTTCTGTTATATGCACAAACTACAAATCCCTTTGAATCCATGTTCAGGATAAGGTTTTGGCCCATAACAGCCAGCCCAATGAGGGCAATGTCAGCTTTAGGTCTGCAAACAAATATTAATTAAAAAAGTAAATAAGTATTTCATTTCTAAATATAATAAAATAAACACAATTTTCAGTATGACTAATAAAAATACAGAAGTCATTGTTAATACCATATTCATACAAAATTACAATGATTATTAACTTTTGAGTCATTTGCCTAAGAGTCACCTTCAAATAACCTTGCTCAATAGCCTTAAGTTTATGCTCTACTTATTAAGCTACATTTAAGTTAGATAAAAAGTAGCGTCGTTGCTTGTTTTAAGAATGAGTAAAGCTTAATTGCCGAAAAAGGATACCGCATTATTATACCGAGCTTCCCGAAAAGGCTTAATTCTCGAAAATAAAAATTTAGAAGATCTATGTTGCTGCTGGTCTTGCCGAAATAACGCAACCATAAATCTTCTGAGTTTCATTTTACAGTTTGAACCAGCTGATAATAATGAAGCAGGAATTAGTAAGGTGCAAGGTACCTACTTTTTTAGATTTAAAAGTCCAAGTCATGCTTAGAAAAAAGATTTAAATCTAGTTTAAAATACAGACCAGCCTGATTTACTAAGAATATGTCCTACATGCGAAATAATTATTAATAACTTACTCTGCCATTTCTGTAGTAAACTTTTAGCTATAAATGCAAACTAACAATGCTGAAGTATTGCACCGTCAATCTAAGACTTCAACTTGAGACGATCACTCATTGAATGTCAGAAGTGTCACGCGTGTCACGATCTATAAACTGCTCAAGTAGTGGTTTGCGCGCTGGTTGGGCGCCGAAATCAGTGTGGCTATACAGTAGACAAAAAAACTACAACAAAAGTTTTAGTAAAATTTTATAGGTTTCCTGGGGTCCTGCCTCTACTTCCAGAAACGACGTGAACGTGAGGAAGTGGAGCAAATACAGTTGAAAAGCAGAAAGTTTCCTCGTACACACGATGTGAAGGATGTGAAGTATTGACCAGTGACAGCCAATGAGAGCGCCCAGCGGGCATAATGCGGCTAAAAACTTCTAGGGGTGAGTCGGGTTATGACTGACCGCTTAAATGAGTCCTCGCCTCGCCCGCGCGGTGCAAGGCAAAGGGGGTCGAGAGAGGTGCGGGCGGCAGGCGCACTACCCACCCGCACCTCTCTCGGTCCCCTTTGTCGTCCTTCCCCGCACCCCTGTGCCGCGTGGGCGAGGACTCATTTAAGCGGTCGGTCTTATAAAGTCTCCGCATGTGGTCAAGAGCTGCAGTTTGTTTTTGCACCCGTCCTTTTTAACGTACATAACGTACTAACATCATAGATTTCCCATGTAGGTAAATACTTCTATTTTACGAATTGCTTTATGGTGCTTCCTACTGATTTGTAAAGTTAATTAATATATCGTTAGATTTAGTTTTCAAAATACGCACTACAATAAAAAAAAGTAAAAATAAATTAGAATAAATAAAAATGCGACACCTCGGATTGTAAAGAAAATGAGTTCGTATAACATTCGATTAAGTTATAGAAAAGGCTTTACCGGCATGGCAACCCCGAAATTGACGCGCCGCGATCTAAACGAACCTTTTCTCTTGTTCTTGTTGACCCGCCATTTTGTTGCTGACTGTCTGGACATTTAGTGGCATCAGTGTATTTATAATTTTTGACTATGTTGGTCTTGCTGGGGTAGGAGGAGTGTTGAACGCAAGCGAAGGTGGCAATAAATAATGGCCTTTGAATAATGGCAAATTTTAAATATTGGCATGAGAAACTTGAAGACATGTTGAAACTGTGCCCGAAGTACTCAGGACATTGTTGGGGGTAGTGTCGCAGCGGCCCTGGTGGCATATAAAATTTTAGTTTTGTACTTGGTGAGTTTTTGTAATGCCATTTCAGCAATTACTTACGTATGAATTTATGTGGAATAATCGTACACGTGTGACTTTTTTGCTCTTATTGGTCGCCACTACTAGTACGTCTGGCCCCCATTTTATTTTATAGGTACCTACCTACATGTAAAAAATTATAAAAATATATCCAATGTCTTCTTGTTAAAAAATATGTATATCTAAAATAGACGCTAAGTTTTCAAAGTTGGTGTACAGTGCTTCTTGTTTCTTAATATATCTTTCTGCAAACTTCGTGTTTCTTCACTTCAGATGTCAGTCATATGAAAAATGAAGATTGCAGAGAGCGTTTAGGTTCACTTCGTTCCATTCTGTCAACTTCCTAGCTTATCAACAATCCCATTTCGTCCACATTCAATTCCCCAATCGTCCACTTTAATTTCATTTAATTCCAAATCGTCCACTTACTATTTTGTGTACATTCCCAAATTGTCCGCAATCCCATTTAATGCACATTTCCAAGGCACCCACATTTCCCAGTTCACATAGCCACGGAGTTCTCAGTTAAAAAACGTAAAATAACATTTTGAACCAAATTTATTATTTTTCAGAATGTTGCAATTTTACAAATGTTGAGTAGGAAGGAGGACAAAATGGGAAAGTGAATGAAGTGGGAATATGGACGAAATGGGAGAAGGACGAAATGAAAATGTGAATGTGAGTGGGGATGAAATGGGAATCATGATGAAACAGGAATGTTAACGAAGTGGGACTGTAGAGAAAGGGAACGTAAATGGCTGAGAGGCATTAAGAAAACCAAGCACAGTAGATGTGTGCCGTGCCATCTTTATTGTTTTGGGTGTTCATACTATTGATCAACTGTGGCAAAGTTAACAAGGAGGGGTAGTGCTTTGGTTCTGTAATTGTGTTTTGTATGTTTGTATTGTATCTTTATTAATAATAAAATATCACCAAATTTAACACATTCAGTGCTGAGAACATGCTAGGAGAGTTCTCTGTTAGTGGGTAGTTTTCTCTACAACGCAGAAAAATGCTGCTATTGGCTACATATGTGGCAAAGTGTAGCAGTGAATGTGTTCACCAATACAGATGCATCTTATCACTGAGATCATCAAATTATCTAGTAATTATTGTTTCAGCTACCCCATGATCCCACGGCAACCACAATCAACATCATCAGATCCAGGGCAATCTAATTCCCCAAGTGGGGACGAAATTTGCCGTAGGTATATTTGGGGTACATGTACTAAAAACACACAGTGCATATTTCGTCACGAGCTGGATATTGAGAAGATGAAAGATATTTTACAGTTCTGCCACGATTATCAGAATAGAAACGGCTGCACTAGAGCGAACTGTAAATTCCTTCACGCTACAAAGGAAGAGCAAAATTTGTTTCTTGCCACTGGGCAAGTTCCAAGGGTACTAGCTGAGCGACACGCAGCTATGGCCACAGCTGCAACTAATATTACCACCAGTGCTGAGACAATACCCCAAATAGCGATGTTTATAAGTGAGTCATACATGACTCAACCCCCACCCGCCCCATGGCCGCCACTGCCGCCCGCGCCAGCAGCGATGGCTCCCGTGGCGACCGCGCCGCCGCCGCCGCCGCCCGCGTCGCCGCCACGCCATGCCACACTCCAGCCTATCCCGCAGGCCCAACAGCCTCCTCCGCCGCCAGCTCCAACACCTGCGCCTGTATCAGTCAGCATACAACAAATGCGCCCCTCCCCTACTACTTATCCCGGTAAGAAACGACTGATTTGTACTAGTAGATTTTGTATCTTACACAAAATCTGAAACTGTTGCCAATTCTGAAAACTATTCAAATCTGCATTCTTTAAATGGCATGTTTTGGTCAAGCCACAGTTAAAAAGTTTTAACCATAACACACCATAATTTCAAATCATTAACTAATACATACATAGGCATTAATTAATTAAAAATAAATGTGTTTATGATACTTTATTTCCTTTTTGCAGTGATACCCAACCAAAATGCACCAGTTTTGTTCCCATTAAATCAACCACCACCTATGGTACCTCCAAAGTAAGTGCAATAATATAGATCTAATACAAGAATTTACACTAAGCTCTTTTGATAAGAATTGCCTTTGGCTTATCATTGATCTTTTTTTATCATTTCTTATGAAAAACTGCAAACGCATACCAAAACAAAACTAGTTAGTGGTAGTTGCTTATTTTTTGGCAGAGGAGAAGTTGTATGTTATTATCTTCATTATTGTAAATGATAATTTCCACCAAACGGCCGCCATCGCTTCTTTCGGTATTTGCTATTTTATAGTCTTTATAAACGATTTTATTTCATGTACAATATTATACACTGTATTTAAAGTCTATATTACCAAGCCGCGCTCAGCAGCTTGACCGCGGGCATCTTCCACGACATGCGATCGTAGTCGAGGGTTTGCTGAGACGCGCTATCGCAGCCGTTTGCTTTTTGCGATGCGAGCCGTTTTGGTAGAAATTCGACATCCTACCGGACGCGATCGTCTGTCGTCGCAACCCTTTGTATCTTTTCCAATTGGATGCGACGCGAGCCGTTCAGTGGAAATTATCCATAAGTATTTTATGAAATATGAAGCTTTTACCCGCGATTTCGTCCTCGTAGACTTAATTTATCTTCAATTAACTAAGCAATTTCCGAGTATAAATGTATTCATATTATATAAAAAAGTCATTAGGAATATTTGTCGATTTCTCGATGAAGAGTTCTAGAGGTAGTAATAGAGCCACTTTAAAGGAGAGAAGGGACCCAGTCGCACAACCCGTTCATAACTGACGTCTACAAATTTCGCGTTTCTGGTACAAAAAGCCAAGGACTTTCCTACAAATTTGCGAACGTCCCACCTTAATCCAGCCCGTATATTTTTTTTTTTACTACCGTAGCCTACCTACAGACTGCTTCCTCCGTCCCAAATTTCGGGTTTCTATATAAGCCACATTGTTAGAAAGACAATAATGAAAAAATGAAAAAAAAAGTATCCTATTACCTATTCCTGGTTCTAAGCTACCTCCCCACCAATTTTCAACCAAATCAGTTCAGCCGTTCTCGAATTATAAATAGTGTAACTAACACGACTTTCTTTTATATATACAAGATAGAGATAGATGAAGATGATGAATGTTGTTTTCTCTTAGTTGATTGCATCATTATTTATTTGTCAGTTTCGATGCGTCGAGGCCTCCACCGCCAATACCCACACATGTTCCATCTAATAATCAGCAACTGAAAAGAAAAGTAGAAGCTAATGGCACTGGTAAGTTCGAAACATTTTTGATTTTTAGTAAAATAAAATAGTATTCATTTATACATAATTACTTACTAATACGTCAATGATATCGTCATGGTTTTGCTCAGCGATATAAAATTGCAAGACTATTTTATTATACAAATAAGCATACAGTTTAGCTTTAGCGAATATTAAAAATAACATTGGTTTTCAGAACATCAGGCATAGAAATGACTAAATTAAAAGTGATAGTATTTATTTAATAGCAGTAATGTTTTTGCTTTTTGTTGTTGATATCGCGTGCGGCTTTCTTAGCTTATAATTAGCATGAAATACAACAGCATTAAGAAATGCTGTTGTATTTCATGTTACAGACATACTGTTGCACAAAGCAATCTAAGAACATTGTCCCACATGTTTATAATTAAATTTTATATGTAGCTCTTAAGTCAATCCTTTACTTACACATATACACAAAATGTTTTACTTTTCATTTTGTGCTCTGCACTCTTATGTATGTACAAGGAAATTTCTATTTTACAAATGCGTTATATATAAAAACATTTTGTTAAATACAAATAATAAATAAGTTTAATTCTAAGGTTCGTATGGAGAAAAAGCCGCCTGACTCTACATACATACATAAATCACGTCGGTACGTCCTTACGGGGCAGGGCCTAAGGTAACAAGACCTAAAAGCCTCTTTAAGAGTCTAAGGGCCTGTCTCACCTTAACTGTCAGTTATGTATGATGACGTCTCTGTCTGTTTCGTAGTAATAAATAGAGACGGAGTCATATATAACTGACAGTTAAGGAGTGGTGAGACAGGCCTTTAAAGTTGAATTCTTGCCACTTTTCTAAAAGGCGTGTTGCATCAGTGCACGATAGGGTTAATTTTTAAAATTCGCCCTGTCTTGTAGTTTTTAGGGTACATTTTAATTCTGTGAGTGGTAGCTCTAATTCATACGACACAAGAATTGCTTGTTGGCTGTGGACCATGGAGAATAAACCATGTAAGCAAACGCCAGATTTCAACAACTCGTTCTTCTTTGCTGGGGACAATGACAGCTAAGTTCACTCCAAAATCAAGAAATGTGTACAAAGATGGTACATAATGTCAGACCTTATTATCGCAACACTGTGCATGTCTAAGGTTATACAAGGTTTTTTTTTTAATGGCTTTTGTCCAGCAGGACAAATTTGCCAGCGTCAAAGTTGAAAGCCACAAGTGATCAGTTTTTATACAAGGTTATACAATTTTTTTCATTTCTACACGACACTGAAAATTAGACAATGCAGGTCACCTGCTATGCGGTTTCGATTCCCATCCATAGCTTAACTTTTCGGATTTTTCTGTTCTAATTTTCAGTGTCGTGTAGAAATTTATTTCTAACGGTAAAACCGTAAAAGTAAACAAAAAATCAAGAAGTAAAATTCTTGATTCATTTGATAGTACGTAATTTTTAACTCGAATATAAGTCCCCCCTTTGACAATCAACCAATATATGGAAATATTAGTCAAGCACAATTTATATAATCCTAAAAAACATGCTGAACTATTCTGGAATAATTTTAAGACACTAGTTAGGTTCTGTTAGGTCAGTCAGTAAAAAACTTAGAAGGGAGAGTCAAACGGCGACACTTATGTCTCCTCAGCATTTTCACATGCTAATTATAGGTAAAGGAAGGGTTTCTTCTAATTGGGAAACTCACCAGTCATGGCACTAGAAATAGTTATATAATATAATCATGAAATCATGGTGTTGCTTTATTGTTTTCTTATATTTTTCGAATTGATATTGGTATAAGTACCTTCAAATCTATGTTCTCCAAATTTGTCCACAATCTGAGTAGTAGTAGCATCAACTTATGGGATAACGTTAGTGTTAAAAAAAAGTGGTATAACTCTTATCCTGGGTATTTTGCCCTTCGGGCAACTGAAGATACCTAACTAACCTAACCTACCTATTTTTGTATTAAAATGTTATTGCGTGACTCAAAATAATGTCATTTTTTTTCCGGGTTGGACAAATTAGTTGAACCACGGGTACCTACCTAAAAAATTGTGATTTCTTTTTGTTTAAATGGCACAAAATTTAAAAAATATACTTCCGTGTATTTTTATTTTTCTTCTGTTATGTGTAAAGTTTTGTACCAATATCACTTTTTTTAACCTCATAGAATGTTATATATAAAGATTAATGTTCATTTTTCCAAATTTATTTTAAGAACATAAAACATTACATAGCACTATGAACATATAACATAAAACAATGAAGAAGATAAATAGAACAGTAAAATTAACTTAACTGCAATATATCTAAAATAAATGTATCTATAAAAGAGGACCCCGCGGCATATTTCCGAAGATGCTGACAGAAAAGCTTGTATCTAAAATGAAATTATTAGCTTAGGTTATTATTGTTCCCTATACCATTAGATAAAAACCGATTGTCAAATTTTCTATGCAGGCTCAGGAGATGAGTTGCACTTAAAGTGCTATTTGGGTAGATAGTATTTTGTATTTGGGTACTACCTTCGAATTGGGATTGTTCATTTTTTTTAACCCCCCCTTTTTATATTTTTTTTTAGAAAATATAAAGCACTTTAAGAAACTAATTTGAATATTTTGTCATTTCATGGCTTTATTTAATTAATATAATTGCTTAAAAAAATCAGATATGACTTTTCGTAAATTATATATGGCGGCTGAAATAGGCAATTTTCCCACAATCCTTTGGAAATTAAAAAAAAATAGTTGTCATAACTGTTGTGAATGTCATCTCAATGTCAAATATACTGTTTACCTTTGGTTTACCTACAAGCTTATTGTATGTTGCGTTAAATGCTGATCATGGTTATAATGAGTTGAAAATTTATGAATGTGGAAGTATGTGGCATTGTGTTTTGATACCTACTTACATCGAAATGATCCTCGCAACAATATTGTGTACTTATAAACTTTGAAGTATTCAACATTTACTTCGCGACACCACTTCTCTCTTAAATCTTCTCGGATCCGTGCGAACTATTGTTTTGGAGCTGTTTTTAGAGTTATTATTTCAGGTTGGAACGAAGCATTTTCTTTAATTTCAATTATTTCGTTTTAAATCGACCGACAATTTTAAGTTTTCAACAAAACAATATTTACTTTACTGACATTGGGTGACACTGATAACTAGTTGACATATAAATTTAATAGACAAACTAGATATTTGCCGATTTATTTTTTGGAACTACCAACAGCCGCTCGGTAAAGTCGAATAAAGGTCAAATGATTTTTTTTGCAAAATATCCGTAATCCTTGAGTATTTTTGAACGCCAGTAAGATAAAACAGTTCGCAAGGCCCATACTTCGAAATGGTTTTCAAATCAGGGTATGTTGTAAAAAAATGAACAATCCCAATTCTGGATTTCTTCCAAGAAAGCGCTAGCTTGACGCCGATGAAACTAGACACTTTTTGAGCTAAAGCTTACAAACCAATTTGCAATATAGCGTGTTTTATAGACTGGGGCGAGTACTAAATCCCATCAAAGAAAAATGTAGTCTTTAACCCTTTACCAGGCCCCGAAGACCGTATTGAACGCCTTGTAAAAAATGTATTTATGAAAGTCGGAGATCTTCCTTTAAACCAGAAATAAAAATGTGGGTTACGGTTATCCCATCGCCTGTCTAAGTAATGAACTTTCATAATAGATTTTGTCTTATTATATTCTTGATCAGGCCAAGGGATATATTCCACCCACATCTTATATCGGTTATAATAGTCAAGGTTTAACTCCAAATCTCCTACGAAACATTATATCAATCACTGAAAACATTATTTTATGATCTTCATTCATGGAACGCTTCAAAACAATTTACCGGGCCATGGGAAAAATAGCTCCCACACAGTTAAACTCTAATAAGGCCATGGGATAATGTCAATCCACATCCTAATTCTGGTCATATATATATTTATTTAGCAATGTTTACGATTACATTAGCTTTCAACACTCAAAATCTACAAAGTATCAAAAAATTGTTCGACCTATGTACTTCTGTTTCTTAGAAATTATGGAAGGTGTTCGAATTTCTCCGTAGTTTACTGAAATTAGCGTTAAAGTGAATTTAAACGGCTGCCAAAGATATATTACGCAATTTAGAAGCGTGTTGTGAATGAAGATCATAAATAGTTATTTGTTATGCAAGGCTGCAAAGTTTTTGTTTGGCGCGAGTGCCTGTATTGAAACCCTGAAATCCTGAGCGTCACGAGGGTTTCAAGGCACGAGACACTAAACGAACTTTGCTGCCGAGCGAAACATACAATTTTTCACCTCACTACAGCGAGAAAAATGGTGGATGGAAGAATTTCAAATTTCTAATTAGGTACCTACTTGAGTATATGAGTAGGTGGTGCGGTGGTCGTGGTCGTGGTGGAATGTTGAGCGCGGCGTTCGAATTTCAAAAACCTTTTCCACCCAAGAGGGGAAAAAGCACTTTTCCACGCAGATTTTTAAGGAGAAAGACAACCCTTTCGAGTAAGTGAGGTGAAAATAATATTTTCAGAGATTGACAAAATATTTTGTAGGTGGTTTGGAGTTAAAAACTGACTACGGTAACCGATATAAGATGTGGGTGGAATATATTATCCCTTGGCCTGGTAAAGGGTTAACTAGGAAGTCTTGAATATTTTTTTGTTGAAAATTACGAATACTACACAAACTATACTCTACATATAAATAGAAAAAAAAAGATTTATTTTGATGTCAACAATTTATAAAACGGAGTGCAAAGTTCAAATGAAATATTATCTAAAAGATTGCTCAGGTTTTATGATTCTTCTAAAACATTTTTTTTTTTTCAAAATTGCTGGTCATGTTTACTTGCAGTACATGTTGAGTGACGATTAATTAATACAGCTGAAACAGAAATAAAAAAAAATCGATGGATTATACTTATTATTGATATTACCAAATAGTAATGAGTAAAAAAATATAATTCATATGAAAAGCCCAAAAGTTGTTCTGTTTTTGTAACTCTTAAGAACTTTCAATAATATTGCATTATAATGCATGAGGGAAACTGCACCAACCTGATTTTCTGGATTCCAACAGTAGTAACATGAAACAACCTTAAATCTATGACGATAGCTGGAAAGTACGGTTTAGTAAAGTGTATAAACTAAATTGTGCTTCTTATTATAAAGGCTTTTGCAAAATGCTTGCCTTTATACGGGCTTGTCACATAAATATAAGCCTTAATTTTATAATTTATAATTTACCTAATATTTATGCGTTAACTTTCTATTTAATTTTCATTATGTGTTTCTCTTAAGTGTGTTGACAATGTTTGACATTTGCTTGGCGCTGATCGATTCTGTTCTCAGCTGGACCGAGCAAAATACGAAAACCGGACGGAACAGAAGTCTCAGAAAATCTCTGCGAAAGCTGTGTGCAGCGGGAATTAAGGTTTGCCACATCGAAATTTGTCTTAAAATATTGTTTGCATGATTATACAATCTTAATTAAAAATTTACTTACATAATGCTTCTCTCGATTACTTTGATAAATGTTGGAAACTTCAGCGTATCGTATATTATGTAGCACACCTGCCGTGGCGGTACTCAAAAGGATTTCGCTTTTATTAGGTACTTCTAACACAGGAAATGAGTGGAAGAGATTCCACCGCAGTTATATTCTAGTTATAATGCATAGCGCGTTTGAGCAAACAAGTTTTACTTCACAACTTGATATTATAATGCGAATTCATAGTATTTCTGAAAAACATATTAAAAGCTGCAATTAGTTTGTATGGGCTGTTAATAACAACATTATTTTCAATTAGTAACTGACACAAATCAAAGTTACACAGATAGACGCAAAAGCTGAGCGAAAACTTACGTACTTATTCTTTTATATTTTTCTCAAAAATATAACAGTAATACCTAGAGATTAAATAGTTAACAGTAAATACTGCCAAAAAATAAGCTTATCGTGTATTATGAAATAAACTGAAAAAGGCAGCAGGCGCGTGGCACAACACTAGTCTGGCGCGGCGATTTCAGTTTAGAAAAATACAATTAATCCTGTAACGTGGTAACGGTTGCTGAACAACGCGGAGTGTAATTGCGAACCCATGTGAACCGCCTGTACCATATCACACACAAAACAGGATAAATATCCTCAGCTCAGCATTCAATATTTGTTTGTATTGCTATTTCTTGGGATTGTTCATACAATAAGTTTCGCCAAGTCTTGTAATTTTTGTCCTGACGACACGATAGCTATTACTTCATTGGATGTAGTCGTTGGATGTCCATTCCCAAAAAAATGTATTCCTTGAATTTATGATTATTACTTTTAGTAGGATAATATTACTCCTCAGCTCGCATCTTATATTTAATTTATTTTGACCTACTGTCCAGGTTATTTACTAAAAATGCCTGTGCTACATTTCTTTTTCTTCAACAATTCGTCAACATGCCCGTATTCAGTTCAAAGTTAGGATAATTTTTTATGAGTCTTCTCCGTTATTAAATATCAAAAGAAATTACATTTCCTAATTTTTTGATTTGTCTATGTCATATCTGAAAGACATTTCGATTTCAGGATTGACGGTTACAAACTGCAGATGGAAACTTTGCATAATGAAGAGGAGACACAAATCCTTATGTACAAGAAAAAGTTGGGGGAATATGAGACAGGCAGAGAAATGCTGAAAACACTCGTTGGACCAGAATTATTTCGTCTGTTTGATGACCTGATTGAGGTAAGTGGCACGTGTTCGCACGGCCTATATTAATGACTAGACGTGCTTACATTTTTTAACTGGCTTCCATAAAAGAAGTTCTGTGTTTGTCTGTAAGTTTTTTTCCACATTGTTATAAGATATAAATAAATGTGAAAAATCTTTCGTCACAGGGAACACAAACGCCACATGACAGCTTAAGTAACATCAATTCTAACACAACTTCGTTCCTTTCGGTGAGTGGTCCATAATTTAATTACAGAATATTACATCTAAAACGAAGTATTATGGTAAATTAGATACCTAAATGTGTATTTCTTTTAAAATTACGTACACAAATCACGTCTATATATTTCCCTAACGGATTAGTCAGAGCCTAAGGTAACAAGACCTTAGGCCACGTTTAGCATGATTGTAGGCGTATAGGTGGAAAGGGGAATCAAAATAGTGATTGGTTGCTAGCCGCATCGCATAAAACATGATTCCTAAGAATTTTGCCCATTCCCTCGATGGGCTTTTACCATCTGCGCGAGATGAGAAGCAACGGGTACATTCTATGTTTTTTCTTTGCTCCCAGGCCAGCATGGAAGTGAAACTTTAAAAGAAAATTTAAATTATATATATCAGATAAATATATAACAATTGATTAAATGCGACATTAATTTACAGGGATCATCAAGCATGTCCATGCATGCCATTTTGCAGCTGTTTGAGATGTTAATTAATGGTCAAAGAAATATAGTTGAACCAGTAAGTATAACTATCTTTGTTATTAGATTAGATTAGTTTATTTAATTACTCAACAAAAATTACATTATATGTATGCATGTCACAAAGTAACAAAAAAAGTACTCATATACCGCGGTCCTTTTCAGGTGCCTTCTACATCACGCGTGGATGAGACGTTGCAGTCTCTGACATCACTATCAAGGAGCCTTAACGCTAACAATTACTCTAATCAAGGCCCTGATTTGATAAACCTTGTCATTGAAAGAATACGAAACAGTAAGTAACGTGGTTCTAACAAATGTCGTTTTATGTTGTTGTTGCTTTGATAAGTAACTTCAGTGCCATTTGAATATTAGGTTCGATTTAAGAGTAGATTTGGACAACAATTATACAGGGTGTTTGGTAGCCAGGTGCAAAGCCTTAAGGGGGTGATAGCTGAGGTATTTTTGAGCATTTTGAGCCATACATGTCTTAGCCGAAATTTGATATTTTTTTTTAAATTGAAAATTTTAAAAAATGATGAAAATACCCAGAATTTGATAGAAACTTGTTAATATTACACCAATGGGCGTTAATTTATAAACAAAATCTTTTATTCCGGATAGTTTAATGTGTATTGGACCAAATGAAATAATTTTTAAGTGTCTGTCTTGCCATATAAACAAAATGGAGGCATTCGAAATTACTAAAAATGTCTTATTTTAGAACAGAGTCATTTTTCTGTGCGATAAAAAAAATTAAAAAAAAATCCTGGAAATGTTCAAACATTTTTAAAAACAAGCCTGTTTATTGCTCTTTCTTTTAAGGTACAAGGTAAGGTAAGGTTTTACATTGTTTGCTAAATCTGAGATAAAAAGTAAAAACCAAACTCGGGGAGCACTCGCTAAGAATGCACTAGTATTGAAATTACACGTTAAAGGTAAAAAAAAAAACATTAATCTTCACTTCTTTGTGATTTGAATCGTAAATTAATTCATTTTACAACTTCTTTTTACCTTTTTTTTATGTAATTTACTAGATAAATGTAGGTATTTACCTAGTAAATTACATGAAAAAACGCAAAATTTCAATACTAGTGCATTCTTAGCGAGTGCTCCCCCGAGTTTGGTTTTTACTTTTTCTCTCAGATTTAGCAAGCAATGTAAATGAGTGATACCTTAAAAGAAAGAGCAATAAACAGGCTTGTTTTTAAAAATGTTTCAACATTTCCAATATTTTTTTTTAATTTTTTTTATGGCACAGAAAAATGACTCTGTTCCAAAATAAGGCATTTTTAGTAATTTCGAATGCCTCCATTTTGTTTATGTGGCAAGACAGACACTTAAAAATTATTTCATTTGGTCCAATACACATTAAACTATCCGGAATAAAAGATTTTGTTTATAAATTAACGCCCATTGGTGTAATATTGACAAGTTTCTATCAAATTCTGGGTATTTTCATCATTTTTTAAAATTTTCAATAAAAAAAAAAATCAGATTTCGGCTAAGACATGTATTGCTCAAAATGCTCAAAAATACCTCAGTTATCACCCCCTTAAGGCTTTGCACCTGGCTACCAAAAACCCTGTATTTGTAAATTTAATTTATTTAGCTTAAGAAAAACCGTAAACCTTATTTGCGTCGACGTTTTTTTCGTAGAACGTCTAAACAATAGTATAACCACCTCTATGTCTACATCCTCCATGATCGTATCTTTTTTTTTTTTTTTGCAGGTAATGCCGTTGACAGGTCTCCGTCGATCGATGTACGGGCAAATGAACCATCCGATTTGAATCGAATCAACAATAATCGCTCGAACGGGTTAAACCATTTAGCCAATGGTCAAAAATCTCAAGCTGCAGGCATGGCTGAATCTGGTAGATATGGTGTGGCCGCTGGCTACTCAGGGCAAGGCGTACAAAATTCCGATTTTGGATCTCGGGCGCATCCACCTGTGCCGAATTATGCCGTGGCAGGACCGAGCGGGTACTCTGGCAGCGCGCCGGCCCCGGCGCCGCCGCCGCCCGCAGTGTATCCGATGTACCACCCAGGCATCCCGCCGCCACCAAACCGCCATTATTACTCACAGGGTCCTATTGCACCCAGTAAGTATTATGAATTCCAAATATTTGTAAAATCGTCTGTCACTCTCGAGAGAAAATAGTATTTTCGTGTAACGTATTTGATTTATAATTATTATTTAGATGCTCCGAATATGGCGTATAATGGTACAGAAAGAGCGCCTGCTCCTGGTCCACCTCAAGGAATGCAACCCTCCACGTCTGCGGCCGCACTTCGTCCTGGACAACAAAATCCACCAAATTATAGTTATATGGGGAGGTACCCTCAGCAGCCTTACTTCCCTCCTTATCAATAGCTTGTTCGAGGTATGTTGTCGGGTAGGGATGCACAGCGCGAATTTGCCTGGCGAATTATCTAACTTTGTCGGCGTGAAGTGTAAAACCTTATTTGATTTCATTCCCGTTTAGTTACTACTTTTTATTAATATTATGAACGAGTGATAGTCAGGTACAAGTACATACTTTCTGCCGTTTAACGTTTTTACAAATCTCAGTGTTTTCATTCGAACCCTTTTCTGGTTACAAATATCCTCACAAATTTGTCAGTCCATGCCATTATTTTAAACTGATGAATTTACGAAAACAATACTTTCTCATGTTTATGGTTCCCCATGATTCGATTTAAGCCCTTGTCAGATCTCGTGAACGTTCAAGTCATTTAATTATTATTCTGATCTGATGAATTTAATCGCAAAAACATTTTGTAGGTTTGCACTTTGAGCCGATGAAGTTTATGATTTTTTTATTATTTTAGTATAGGGTTAATCAAAAATATATTGCAGTATTAATATTTTTAGCTGACTTAGGGGAAATCATGCTTTTAATTTCGTTATAATGTATGATTTACCTATGTACACTAAGCAAAATTTTTTTGGCACAACTCTCATGTAAAGGCAATTGTGGCCTTTCTTGCAATGAAAATGAGCAACCAAGTTCTCGGCGTCTTATTACCAGGTTTAAAGTTTGAAAAACGAAAGAAACTTTAAGGAGTTGTAAAATAATGTTTCCAACATGGGAGTTGAAATTGGGAAATAGGCACTGTAATTGTATTTCAGATCCTAATTGTTGCAGTTTTTTTTCATTCACCAAAGTTCTAACATTTGATTGCTTTTATTTTATTTACTACAAGTGCCTTATATCTTTAACAGGCAAATGTTCTTGGTTACCATTTTCATTATGAGGCTGTGCGACTTTCTACTCAAAACCATGGTGTGCTCCACCTTGCAGTATTCAACCTGGTGGCTCTTTGTTTTGGCTATCGTTTTGGTTTTAGTAACTATGGCGGCAGTTACTACAAATACAATACTAAAGGTATAAAGCTGATAAAACCTCTTCCTCTCTCTTAAACGCGTACAGTTAAATGTGCCTGTGCTTATTAAAAAATGTGTTACATAACTCATAAAGCAATGTGTGGTTATATATTTTTAGACCCGTTTTAGGCAGTTGTTTTCTTTTCCTTTTAAAATCAACTTGTGAATTAATGTAAGATGGAGCACCTAGTTTTATTGTTTATAACTAGCTGCGTTATTAATTATTGCATCTTGGTGATCAAAACGTCACAATATCAGTTTTCTCACTAGTTTAAATGTGCAGTAGCGAAATTCATGACTAAGTAAAAAGAAATGGTCATGTTGTTTAGTGACGAGTTGACTTTCAAAGTGCCTTATGTAAATTTAGATAACTCGTTATTTTTAATATCTGAATAGTCTACCTAAACGTAAAATTAATCGTCGAGAGATATATTTTGCATATTTGAGTATTTTTATAAACCTATTGAGGCTGAGTTGTGTATAATTCTATTTGTAGACCAAATCTGTATTACATTTTATATACAGACATCTGATCTCGATCTCTTACATTTAAGAAAAGCCATAATATCTTGTCAGTTACTGGAGTGATCTTGCCAAATGTCATTTAAGAATCAATAATTTATAGTATTAGGATGCAGCGTATAGTTGCGATAACTGATAGAATAGGTATAATTAGTTGTAGGTATAATAATTTTAAGATTCCATTAATGCACAGTTTGTAACATGGCTCGAACTTCCGTCCTTTCTTATTACATTTTTATTTTGTTTATAGCAAGATAAATTTCATACAGGATGCGAATTTAACAACCGTGTCGCCCAACGTTATAAGAGAACTATAATTATTGGTTTCTGTAGAGAACTTCTAGCGATGACTGCGCACAATGCGCATTTTCGGTAACTAAATATTAGTTTCTGAGCCTCTAGTGTAAGTTTTCGGATATAAAAACGTCTCGAACGCGTTCACGTAAACGTCTCAATTACTATGGAATAATTGGCAGCGCCACCTGCGTATCGAAACGGCAACAAACTGTTTTCATAGTATTTGACATTTTAACGCAAACGCGTTTGAGATGTATTTTGTGACCGAAAACTTACACTAAAGTCGTCGCAAAATAAAAGGCCCGTTTTGACATTTGTCTTCCCGACGTAACTAGTGATGTCACCGTACGACTTGGTACTCGATACTCACGATAAATCGCTTCAAGTTTGCATGAGTATTTGATCGATTTGAATACGTATTGTAAAGTGGCATTGGATTAAAATTCTGATTAGAAAATTTAACTTAAATTGATATTGTAGGTATTTTGAAATGATACAATGTTACGAAAGGTCAATTTTCTTCCATTTAATATTTTTGTTACATTAACATTCACTCAATAATAAAAAAAAAACGAGAAAAAGTGAATCTTCAGTCAATCATTTTCTTCAGATCATGAAGACGAGCCATTCTATTTTTTTTTTAATGTGAATAGGAAGGCAAACGAGCAAGTGGGTCACCTGATGATAAGCGATCACCACTGCCCATAGACACCCGCAACCCTGGAGGGATCGCAGATGCGTTGCCAACCTAGAGGATTTAGATGAAATGCCTCTTGTGCCCGTAATTTCCGGTCTCCGGTGTCTTACTTTCCACACCGGAATACAGCAGTGCAAGCACTGCTGCTTAGCGGCAGGATTAGCGAGTAAGATGGTGGTAGCGATCCGGACGGACCTTGAACAAGGCCCTACCACCCGCTATTGAAATCAGTGTTGCCATTGTTTACGGCTTTGAGCTCCAAGGTTATAATTTTCAGTAAAGATCACTTACACAGCTGGTGAAATTCAGTAATTAATTGGTCTAAATAAAATAAATAAAACCGGCCAAGTGCGAGTCGGTTTAAAAAAAAATATTTAGATCGATTTATTTTTTCCTTAACCGATTATTAATAGTCTGTGGACAATATGAAAAAATCGTTATGCACAGCACTTAGCTGAGTGAGCGATACCCATCAATGAAAAATGCAATTACCTTCAGAACATTTCGATCGGTAAAAAATAAAGAACTTCATGGGCGTGAACTGTCCAAACGGGCCTTTTAAATTGTGGCGACTTTAAGCATACTGATATGTATGACAGTTGGTAGCGAATGCGTAAACAAAAGAAAAAATAAATAGTAGTCGTACTCCTGGGCCCTGTTTTATAAAGCTACAGGTTACAATTCTACAGGCGTTTATTGGCAACATTTGTCCTGTTTTTTACAATTTGCGTTTTATAAAAGTACGGTGTAACAATTTTACATGCTACAGGTACAAGCGCCTGTAGGCTGATCGTAGACAAAAACGTGGACCTTTATTAGTTTTAAATGCATAATCGAACAAGCGTTTTATAAAAATATTTTAAAATACAACTGTAGATTGGTACAATTGCAACGAAAACTTACATACGTCTTGAGACTGGTAACAAGGGCTACAGGTGCAGAATTATCCTCTTCTTCAAGTTATTCAACTCAAGATCTTCAATTTAAGGAATGATCCGCTTATGAAGGACTCTTCTAACTCGTTATTATAAGAAAATGGGGACTTAATCACGTAAATAAAAAAAATACAACCGAATAGAGAACCTCCTTTTTTTTGAAGTCGGTTAAAAATACGTCCTCTCGAGACCATGGATGCAAAGTCGCGTCCAAAACGTCGAGGTATTTACAAAAATACATTTTATTTACGTGATTAAGTCCCGTTTTTCTTAGAATAATGGGTAAAAATCGCGAAAATTTAAATCGTCGAGGGCGAATATTCAGCGATTTTTCGTCATTATCGTCTCAGCATATACCATTAATAGAGATGATGCTGAGACTTAACTTTTTATGATAACGAAACACAGTATCGATGCTGCATTTACCTTATCCAAAGTTCTATTCTATAACTTCTGTTAGGATAATAATCGTGGGACGACAATGACGCATGAACCGAGCGGTCGGAACGCTTGAATATTGGCCCTCTAACTCAGACTCGGACGAAGACAGTCCACGACAGCGTCGACCTACGGTGTTTCGCCCAAGAATAAATGTCGACTTTGAAACACCTTTCCAATTTAATTAAAGATTCAGAATGAACTCTACGCAAATGGAGTACATTCTGCAAGAAATTGGGAGCTTATTCGAATCGTAATCGCAATCGCAATCGCAAATTTACGTATATTTTATTTGTTGGTATTTATCAAGTTCGTAGGATAATATTTTGTGCCCATCAAATTCTTATTTCTATTCTATTCTCCCTTAATAGCGGCCGAATATATTTTTTACTATGTATTATTATAATATGTAATAGAATAGCAAAGAAACCTCTTTGTATTTGTCATTTATAACAGCCACTTTTTTTTAATTAGTGATGTCCATCACACCTGTACAAATTACTTGTAATCAAGATTTACAATGCCGCATTACAAATGTAGCTTTCCGTATGTCTTTATAAAACACCTGTAATTGTACACAGTGCATTACAGGCGACTGTCGCCTGTAGACTTGTAACCTGTAGCCTGTAGCTTTATAAAACACGTCCCTGGATTGCACTTCTTATCTCGTTATAAACATTACTTGTGTGATTCGGAGATTGAAATAAGTAATCGAAGTGCTTTTTTAAAGAATGCAACTAGATTATGATGATTTGTATGTACGTAATGAGACTGACCTTGAGTAATGATTTGAGCTTAAACAGTAACAAAATTATGAACGTGGTTTGTGGCATATTTTATGCCACATTTTTTTAGTATAAACTATGCACACTGCAAATCGGTTCAGACGTTCTTGAGTTATAAATAGTGTAACTAACACGACTATCTTTTATGTATAGATTCAGCTATATTATATAGTAATTTACATTCCATTAATGTTAGTTTTTTATGGTATTAGCGTTTGATAAAGTTCTACATTCTCAACATGTTAATTTGACTCGATTAATCTGCAAAGGATTCAGCTTATGGTTGTGGATGGAGTAACCTTAACACGGGTCGGGTTAATAGATGACACCGAATAGATTAAACAAGTTTCAATTTTGATGAAAAGTAAAGTTTTGAGATGTCGTCATTGTGGGGTAAAGGACAATTCAAGTACAAAATTGAATCAATACTCTTTAATCACCTTCATGTACCTAAAAAGTGCTAATTTAGCGTTATCAATGGTGAGCGATAGCGATAATTTAAGTAGTTTGACTGAATTTTATTAATAACGAGTAACCCACTATACAGGTTACTTATATTTTGTATAATAACCATAATATACAGATGCAAATATACAGAAAATACTGATAGGCTAAGCGGTAGAATGAGATACTCGAAGATGCCAATTATTTATGGATAAAGTTCCTTATCTGATAGAGTAAGTACTTATAATAATGTTTTGAAATGAAAATGTTAAGATGCTACTCCTGCTTAGCGAATGCCAATGTACCTGACTACTTTTAATCACGAATCATAATGTTACTTTGTTATACATATACTTAAAATAAATAAAACATGCTTACGTGGTGTTTATTTATAACTGCCCTAATTGTCAAACTCAAAAATTCTCTTTTTGTGTTTGACATGACCAAGTTTTGTGCTTACAAAATGAGCCATATAGCGTGGTAAAACTGACTGTGCTGCCCATATGATGAGATTCTAAAGAGCTCAGAGAAATCAGAAAGTAACTTTCAATGGGTTCTTGAACCCCATGTCAACAAATTACTAAAGCATGCGATGCGATGACTCACGAAGCAACACGCCCTGTCAGTGACTGCTGTGGTTCTGAAAAGTTAGTTTTTTTTTTCGATTCCAGATTGAGGGTAGGTATAAAGCAAATACTTTGGTTACACTGTTTACTTGATTGGACCAATGTGGCTAGTTTCGACTTGTAACCGTTTGTTTTTCCGCTCACACTAAATGTAGTTATTATAGGAGAATGAATGAATGATGAATTATAGGAGGACAGTAAGCAGCGAATTTCGTAGTAGCCCTATTATGCCCTTGAAATGTGGACAAAAGTTAGTAATCGCTACCACAAAAGTTATAAATAGTACCGTCAGTGCTTTGCACTCTTAATAAAATTGTTAACTTGAACGCTTGTTGCGAACTGATTATTTTTTGCTGAATGCTTACTAGCGATGCCACGCGAAATTTCAAGACGAATGACGACCACCAAGATAACTCAACAACTTCTACATTTTTTCAGCTAATGAACGCGGGGAATACGTTAGTTACGAAGCTGGTAGAGACGGTTTTTCTGTAAGAAATCAGTGGTAGTGCTCATGTGTTGAACTTTAAAGTTTTCGAAAAGAATTCAAGAAATGTACATAAAGTTTAGTTTGTAAGTGAAGATTAGTGTATTTCGAATTTAAGCTGATAGCAAGAGTTAAATGATTTATTGTCGATTATCATCGTAGCTATACCGTTTTTGTTTTGTATGTTTGTATGCAACGATTCTCTTTACGAGAAGCTGCGAAACGGTCACTGATTGTATGCAACGTAACATATAGTTGTAGGATACTTTCTAATTTGTTTTATTTTGTATGAACAAATGTAAATTATAGCCGGACCAATAATTATGTGATGGTAAATCACGAGTGCGTTAACGCATTAACATTCAGTTTGAAACGGGCCTTTTTCTCTGTGTCATCGAGATCTATGTTCCATTCACAATAGAAAGGAAAATTAAACTGACACTGGCCCAAGCCTTACAGCCGCCATTAAGGGTGTTGAAGATATTGCTTCAGGTGAATAAATAAGACTTGCTTTGAATAAATTTGTAATAAAATAAGAAAGACAGATACCTATTAGGTACATGAATTTAGCACACGTCCTTAGACCTCGGTCGTTTGTCGGCAAGTGGCGGAGCAGAGCGGAGCGGCGCGGGCGGAGGCCCGCGGTCGCTTGATGCGAAAACATAAACAAGGGAGAATAGAATAGAATAGAAAAGAAAGGAAAAATAAAACAAAATAAAATGTCGAATATTAAAATACTTTCAACCATTTTATCAGCTAATCATTTTAGCGTCTATTTGTATGTAACATAAAATGCTAAAACAAAGTATTTTTTTTTCGATACAACAAACTGAACGACAAATGGCGGTAAATGAAAACTTTTTCGACAAATGTCACGCAACCTCTACAAGCTTTTTCGATAAAAAAGCCGTCTACTACAACCGAACAAACTACAGTCGGTCCCAACTCCCAACTATCATAACGTTCGATATCAAGTAACGTGACATTTGTCAAAATTGTTTGCAATTGACATTGACACTTCATTTCGAATAAAACGTCGTCTCGCCTGATATTATGAATTGAGGTAAAGTCAAATTGTTTTGTGTTTCAAAGATGTTAGAAATTTGAATATCATAATATGAGGATTTGCGATGTCATTATGAAAATAATATAATCATAGCCTTTTCTATTGTCTTCTACGAGCCATGCTATTAATTAGGTTTCACGTCGCATTTTAGGCTTAAGTTCACGAGCGACGTTCCAAATCGCTATAGCCTCGTAGGGTTTGGAACGTCGCTCGGGCACCTGCGTAAAATGCGACGTTGCCAAACCTAAAGCCGAATTTACATTATGTAACTTGCACGAAATTAGTTGCATAATGTAAATTCGGCTTAATTGCACGGCTTGTACGGTCTGTTTCAATCTTTCAATAAGGAAGGGCTGACAGATCCATAGAATGTAACTGGTTGCGTTCACGAAAGTTTTGATAGCAAAATAAATACAAAATTGAATTACTAAGAAATAAATCAATACTTGGTACTGTGCATTAATAACGTTCTCAAAAGAACAACGGTGATGTTTTTTGCGTTATCATAATTTTCACGTACAAATTTTCAATATGTCATTATTTGCGAGACGTTGCTAGGTTACGTTCTATGGTCATTAAAACTAGAGAGGTGACTATGTTTAATTGGGTAATCGGTTAAAATCGCGTATAATCGAAAATCCAAAGACAACTTACAAAAATATGAAACGAGTATTTTACATTCTTTCACAACGCACTACACTACAAATCGAGTTTATTGGTAATATGTAAATAGATTCCTTATTAGAACTTCAATTACCTAATGAAGCTTAATAATATTTTATACAATCTATTTTGTTGAAAAACTGCAACTTGGAAAAAAGCGTAAAATAGAAATGATAATTATTACATCATCTTAGGAAACTGACTTCCAAATAAAATTAATTTATAAATTAATAAGCAGTCGTTATTTTTATGGAATTGATTGTTATTAGTACTAAGATATAATCGACAATCGTTTCATGTGAAACGTGTCATAAAGAAGCCTCACCTCTAGATTTGTCAAAGTCAAAGTGAAGTGAATGTCACATACAAATCATACAATATACAATCCTTCCTTTCTTTTCTTATTGAAACAGAAAACAGACCGTAGAAGACAATAGAGAAGGCTATGATATGATAGAATTCGATTTCATTATGATACTGTTCTTTTATGCTTGTAATATGCGGTTTTTCAACGCATTATATAGGGTTTATGTTATGATATGTGTGTAGATAATAAAACGCCTAAAGAGTCAGAGGTAAATAACAGGTTGTAAAAAAAGGTCATTCATTACTGTCATTGTACATTTTTCTTTTGTATTCGTTTAGTATTCGTTTATGTTGTGTCGAGTTATATAATATAACTTTGCGAAAAAGAATTCTAATGAATGAAACCCCGAATGGACTATATGTATCTCGACTTCGATATTGCATATAACTAAACTCGAGCTCGAGGGTCATGATCATGAACATAGTAGGTATAAAAACATTTTTTAAGCGTCCATCAACCCACAGACATCATTATAAACTAGTTTATAATGATGTCTGTGAACCAACCACGTCTATTCTATTCTATTCATTACTTTTACATTTAGGTTACTTTTATTTCGCCTCATTGAATTTCTAACAACTTATTGATGTTATTGTAGCTATTTCTATGGTTATAAAAATTAGTTACTTATTAAATTTATGTTCCATGTATGCAAAATGTACAGTGTTCTTTTTAATTTATATTTTACTTATTGACGGACTGAACCAAACCGTAGCTTCAGTAGATCGCAAATATTTTCCAATGTCATGCCATGTTTGTTTGCGAGCGAATTTGCAATATAAGCATCCTTACATAGGAACAGCTAAAGAGCGTACCTAACCGTGTTTGCGTGGAAAAGCCACCCTTTCGCAAAATGTTTACGAGCCCTTATGGCAAGTATTTTTTCGAAATAGGTAAGTATGTTTTTGTAACTTTTTCATTAAAATCTTGGCATTGGCAATTGCAATTGACGTAAACTTTTAGTATAGAGATTCGCAAATACTGTTAATAATATTTAATATTGCCAAGACTATTGGGATGATGAAATAAAACTTTAATTTGGTTTATTACTTTACTAATCTTTTTTTTCATAGAAATCTGGCAAAACCTATAGACCGACCGCTTAACTGAGTCCTCGCCCGCGCGGGTACAGGGGCGCAGGGTAGGACGACAAAGGGGACCGAGAGCGGTGCGGGCGGGGAGTGCGCCTGCCGCTCGCACCTCTCTCGGCCCCCTTTGTCCCGTGCCGCGCGGGCGAGGACTCAGTCAAGCGGTCAGTCTATAGTTTAACTATAAATTAACTACCTGTGGACTGCGATTTCGCCTGCGAATAACTTGTTGATCGCTATTCCACGGGAACACCGCAATTTTCTGCGATAAAAAGTAGCCTAGAAGCTATTATAGACTAAAACCTATCTCTATGCTAGATCTGTTGAGCCGCTGTGAAAAATCATACATGCTCACAAACTTTCGCATTTATAATATTAGTAGTAAGTAGGACAAATAAGGCTCAGCATAAACGTTGCGACCCCCGTTTTCTCGTGGTCCTACTGATATATCGTATGTGTACCAAATTTTAAGTCGATCGGACCAACCGTTGCAGAGTTCTCTCCTGCGGAGACGATCCTGGCTGGGACACCAAAACTCTCCACTACCAGATTAATGTATTGTCTTGTCATTTGACTTACTTATGTTTGCAAAAATTCAGCTCAATCTGTTAAAAATTGAGTAGCAACATTCCACTCGGACAAAGATACTTACATACATTGTAAGTTAAATAAAAGCTTGTCATAAAATAGTGATGGGTTGCTAGCCGCGTCGCCTATAACATGACTCCTAAGATTTTCACCCATTCCCATTCGGGCTTTTACCATCTGCGTGGAACGAGAAACAACTGGTACTGGTTGGCAGAAATGGTGGTTATATATTTTTGTCTTCCCAAGTTTTCCATTTATAAATCACATTCAGTTTATATTGTACCTTTTTTTACGAATTAGCAACGATGTATCCTTAATCATACTTTAAATTTAAGTTATATGTATGGCCTAAAAACTTTCTATTTAACCCTGAGATGGTGTCGCTACGAACAGCATATATCGGAATGAATAAATATCGGAAACGGCTCTAACGATTATCAGTTAGTATGCAGGGGGTTTTGGAAGCGATAAATTAATTTTCATTTTTAGAAAACTTATCAAAAAAAATACCGAGCAAACCTCGGTCATCCAGGTACTACTAATAACATGGCAATAATGTGCGTATGTCATGTATAGCACTATAAAATGCCAGTACCGCTCACGACAACGACCCATTTCAATTGCGATATATTTTCTTCTTGTTTACATCGGTGTCATTCGATAATTATAAATACTTTTATTCAAAAAGTACTCGTTGCCAGTTAAATAAATTAGTACCATGGAAAATCCGCAACATGGTAAATTGTTAGGCTTTATAAATAAACCAACGGGAAGACATTTACCTTTGCAGTCACTAAATTGTTACAAGTTGTTCGAAATTAGTTCTAACCAATTCTGCAATAGGGCATGCAAGAAAGTTATGGCTGTAGGCTTTATTCGTAATTTGTTGACAAAAAAGTATCATTTACCTACTTAGGGTTTCTGGAACTTTTTTTTATTGAAACAAAATGACTTCAAATTTCGTCAATAAATTGTATTATTTATTTTTATACAAATCCGATCCCTCTATTGGAATAGCAGTCCATATAAAATCCTTGACATACTCAAAACTAAAATTTGAGATAATTATGTACAGTAACAGTAGTGCCGTAACTAGGGCGGTGCCAGCGGTGCCAAGTATAAGGGGGTTACCACAATCGTTTAATGCGTGCCAAGTTCTATTCAGCGTAAGGGACAGAGCTACTCTGTCTCTTACGCTGAACAGAACTTGGCACGCGATTGTGGTAACCCAAGGCGCAAACCCTGGGTTCTAAATGACCACACCGGGACTAAGTATTGAGTTTAAAGGGCCCAATTAAAGCTAGGTACGGCACTGTTCAGTGTTATATTGTTTTTAGAACATACACTATACCGTTTTTTTGATAATCTTTACCCTGGTTAACAGTTTGAAAATACAAATTTGATCCATATTAACGGGACTTTTTATCTTTAAACCATTATACCTCTTAACTACAAATAGGGCGTCCAGTAAGTAGTACGTTGAGATGTCATTTTAACCCTTTGTCTGGCTGCCAAGTTAACTAGTCTCATATCCGGCAGCCGAGTATGCTCGTCAATATTTTGTCACTACATCTTGGAAAGCGTTAAAGGCGGTCGAAAATTTAGCAAACTCAAATTCACACTTATTAGCAGAGGTATCCAGATGTGCAAAGATATCAATAGCCTATGCACTGGAAACCCTGTACATTCCACAAAAATAACGTCGCGAGATGCAATTGTAGTGATGTCGCCTTTTTATCCTGTGTGGTTGCGTTCAGTAATGAAATAATACTAGTGACATCAAAGTATTATCTAAAATACTCTATATACAATTCAAGATTTCAATACTAAAATATAGGTATGTTCCAACATCCAATCATCGTCTCTGCAGTGTATAATATTTCTAAAAATTAGATGATAAGATATTGTAGTACAGATCAATATTTTTTGCCCTGCATAAAAAGTTATTCGAAGAAGTATAAATTATTAAAATCAATTGTAATATTCTATTAGCAAGTATGTTTTTTATTAATATTTAAGGGTAAGATATCCGGTTCTAATTTAGTACGATTAAATAACCTACTGTATTTCAACACAATTTTGAATTTCATGCAAAGCTACTCACATTCCGAATCATTAATCTAAACGTATTGATCTTTTATAAGGGGTTGTGAGGCAAGTTGCTTGAATTATTGTTGTCTTAACAATACTTGTAAATAAAAAAAAGGTATGTCGTAATCATAATTAAATATAAGACGTAGCCAACATTGTATCCAGGAAATTAACATGAATAAGTTTCTGTCAAAAAAAAATCTTTTTTTAATACAAGATTTTTTCGCTGACTGTATTTTTTATAAGCTTTATATTAACTTGCACCGTATGTTTGTCCGGGTGGAATCTTGCGACTCAACTTTGAAGCAGATGTCTTCATCTGATTGAGCTGAAATTTTGCATACTTGAGTAAGTCAGATGACAATTTGGTTCACATAGGTAGGACGGATGGCAATGCAAGTGCAGTAAGCATAAAAGCTTGTATTATCAAATGATTTTTTTACCTACCACTACCAGATTAGTCTGCAAAATTTCAGCTTAATCGGTTGAAGATATGTGCTTCAAAATTGTGTCGCAAGACTCCATCCGGACTAACATACTTACATATGGTACAAGTTAATATAAAGCTTGTAAAAAGGACTTTTAAGCTTCTATGAAAATTAGAAGCAATTTCACAACTGAATGTATGCATAGGGACTAGACAAATAAATTAATAGCATAAAATCACAAACACTCAAATAGACTACGACACTATAAACCAAACACACGCACATCCGTCCACAACGCAGTTAACGTTTCCTTATGTTACCATATTGCGCAGTAATGCTACTTAATTATCTTGCTATGGCGATGTTGGTCAGTAACATTTGAAAGTATTGTTCCACAAAAGTAACCACGGTGTGGATGCACCTTGAAACACTCGAGTATCTAGTGTAAAATGTCGTAGTCTAGTCTACTTGTCTTAACACATTTTTTGACACCCGGATCGGTATGCCTAACTAAACATGCCGTTTTTCGTTCATCGCTCATTCTTTATTAAATTCTTTATTGTATGGGCTCAGTTGGAGATGGTGACTACTTTCACTGCCATGCTGAGCTTCACTCGAGCGAAGCAATTGGCATTGTTATTTTTTTTAGTATGCTCCAATTCGAAAATCATTTGGAGGAAAACACAAATATTATCCGATTTCAAAAATACTCTGAAAACTTTTCACTCTGAACATTAAAAAAAAAACTTGAAAAAATAATTCTAAATATAATTAAAGACCTACCAGTATAGAAAATGGCGTGGTTTTACAATTATCAACTTCAAACAATTGCATTTGCAAAAAAAACACTTAGAAAAGCCTTGAACAGAAAAGTGCCACTTTGATCACTCTCGAGAGCAAAGCTTACTTTTCTTTTTCTGAATGAGAGGTGTGAAAAAAAAAGTTTAGCTACGGTAACTGTCAGTTGGTATAAATCACATCTATGTCATCAACACCAACGGACGGAACGAATTCAAACCTTAGATTCGAACACAAACGTTGGTTGAGGTTGATGTTGACATTCACAAACACATTCACAGATCTATGACGTTGACGTATAGACAAGACAGTTTTTTTATTGCTAATCGAAGGCGCCAAAATTAATAACTAATCAAATAGCGAAAAAAAAATTATTAACAAACAAAGCTACGTAAAAGTAGAATATTCAAATTAGTTGCTTGATATAGTCCATTTTATCAAATAAAGGTATTAAAAGCACAGCTTCAAAAAAATTAACAATGCCAATTCTTACTATGAATGTCAGTTGCTATGACGTACTGTATCCTGGGGCCTTACCATGACGTCCTAATTCCCCTAAGGCCCCTGGTTTGCTTTTTTTATGGTATACGCTTATGTAACCGTAAACGAAGTAAATGTGGGATTCAGCTAGGGCCGGTCACTCATTAGAACAAGATGATAGCTTTATGATGAAGACAATGAATCGACAACTATAGATAATGGACTCCCCTCAGTAATCAACCACAAGCTTAAGATATCAGTACACATGATATTTTGTACAAATCTAGAATCTACGTAAACTGAAAGCTCAGTTTCGTTAAACTTTTCCAGTTCTTTTGCAATACCAAATAATTGGGATATAAAAAACAACAACAAATACAAATATAATAAGTTAAAACGATTTCCTAGATTTGTTTACATACTAAATCAGTTTATAGCATACGAGCAAAGCTAACAAAATGCTTATTAAAAGCTTGCAATAATGTCAGTAGTTTATTTCTCAAAGAAAGTTGTAGTTACGGACAGGAATAAACTATGAGGGCCATCACGACCAAAAGTTTCAAGTTGTGTTTCGTTGAATTATAACAAAATCGGTTCAGTCAAAATACAATATTAGGGTTTACTTCGTCAAATTCTCAGTTTTGTCGTAAATTGCTCGAACATCAATCACTTTTTTAATCAACTCCATTGAACTTTTTTTCGGGAGTGTAATCTATTTTCAAAGATTAAGAGGGTCAACACATTTCCGTATGACTATAACAAAAATTGAATTATTCTTAAATACAATTAGACAATCCTTATCATAAATAAGTAAACTAATAAGACACTAAAGAAGTCTGTCATTTTGATTGTTCATTTCATTATTGTGATGGTAATGAGAAGGCAACTTAATACATTTGCAATTGGTCCCAAAAATCGTTCGAGGGGACTGAAATATTTAACATTCTTCCGTAGAAACGTGGAACATATTTGAAGGCAAATGCAAACAGTTGTCGTGGTTTGTGATGGAGGATGTTTAGGTCACTCGCTCTTCATGTCGGACAGCCGGGACACGAGCGGGAACCGTACGATACGCAGCTGGTTGGCGTAGTCGCACACGATCGCATCCTTGAGTGGCAGGATCTGCCGCACGAAAATGCAGCCATCGCTTTGTCCTAAACAGTAAGGGAACTCTTTAAACACAATTTATTTATTCTTACACAATTCACTAACTATAGACCTCGCTTAAATTAGTCCTCGCCCGCGCGGCGCATAGGCGCGGGGTAGGACGACAAAGGGGACTAGAGAGGTCCGGGCGGGTAGTGTGCCTTGCCTGCCGCCTGCACCTCTCTCGGCCCCCGCGTTAATTAATAACGTCACGAATTCGAACGAGTCGCGGATGTATGAGAGAAGACGGAAGTTGAGATATGGGTGAGCTATATACACGTTTAACTATCTTATCTGGGTCCCGTTTCTCGAAGCTTATTAGACTAATAATATTAGTCTAATAAGCTTCCAGAAACGCCCTGGTGACATTAAAAGGCACAAAAACACTTCAACAACATTAGTTGCTATTGTTTGTCATGGCATCTGGGTTATTCTATGTCATGAGTGTAAAAACACAAAAACGTGTACCCTGGCTTGCTCCCTCTTGGAGCCCTAGGCCCGCCACTGCTATTCCAGTCTTATTCCTCCGCGAGTGTAAGTACTTGTACATACCTAATAGTACTCGTCGTATGACATCCCCTGTACTTAGGTCGTAGGCGGCCAGTCCGCTGCGATCGCCCATCAGCAGTAACGTGTGCGTCAGCGGCAGCATCCGGCTCATGTAGTTTAGACCCTGACAATACACAAGTACACGGGTCTATACCGGATGGTCGAATAATTTTTTGGTCTAACGTAATGTGTGTTTGTGTCAATAACATCCATTTCAGCACTAGAAACGAGGAGGAAATGATTTAATGTGATGATGGTGAAGCTTCCGACCGATTTCGGCCATGGCGACCACTTCGACTCTTATTTAGTATGACGCTTATGCGCCCGAAGATGGCTTATATAGCCGATCTTAATGGTGACACCTCGCGCACAATAAATTCACGTGAGCACACCGTTGACATAATGGTAGCGAATGGCAACCGGCTGGCAAGTTTCAATTCATCGCGTTTAGCGTCGACGTCAACTAAACGCTGCTCCTCGAACTCGCCAACTTTGTCCTGCACCAACCTGCTCCATTCAGAACGCTGTGCTGCCAAACCTTCCCAGTGAGAAGGCTCGATGACCTTTTCAGGTGGCGTTTATGTGAAAAAGGACTCACTATGTGTATGGAGTTGAGCATGTGCCCTTGGAAGCGGTCCCAGATGCAAAGCCGTTCGTCAGCGCCCGCCGAGACCACGTAGGAGGCCGTATGCGCCAGTGAGGTAACCGCGCCGTCGTGCGCCTGCATGCTATACAGGCACGCACCTGCCCAAACATTATAACGAATAAACTCCGACTAGCTCACGCAAAAAGATACAGATATCATTGTTATAGGGTACAATTTATTTAGTTGTACCGGTGTGGAGATCCCAAACGCAGAGCAAGCCGTCCTGCGAGCCGCTGCCAGCGATGGTAGGCGTGGCGTGGTCGATGAAGCAGCTCGTGATCGGGCCGCAGTGCCCGTGCAGTGTGAACAGAGGGCTTAATTCCCCACTCGTGAACACCTGAAACATGACATTTAGTCGTACATGTCTCACACTTTTATTGCTTAAAGCAAGGCTGCACACCCCTATAGCCGTTGGGTCACATGTGGATTCAGGTCAGGTTGCATAGGAAATTGGAATTTTTAATGTATTCACAAAGCACTTGGCCGGATGTGCCGAGACGAACTTATCGAAAACAAAATAAAACACGGCATACATATACATGGTATCTTTGAGACTTCTTTATCTTTGTATAGAGCAAAATCCGTGAACGCCGAACCCACGTAATAGTATAAAAGTTGAAAGTTACGTGCTTAATTCGATTGGCTACTTTTAGGTTTGGAACAACGTGGCCTAGGCTGATAACAGGTGAATATTTAAGGAGCCATCCCTTGTCCCCCAAATCTTAATTTATGGCAACAAAAAATACGGGTAGCAGATCTGGCGTTCACGGGCTCTAAGTCCATTAGGTACCTTGAGCACGTGGTCTTGCCCGCCGGTTAGGATGCGGCCGCCCTCCGAGTGCATTTCGGTGATCGGCTGCTGGTGAGGCCGGCACTGTGCGATACGATTGCATACCACTTCTGCTGGAACGGAGTAAAGTCAAAGGTGTTGGAGGTTCAAGTAGATGCGATGATTCAAAATTGAATTCACGTGATGAATCAACTAGCTTGCTCTTTCAAATATAAGAGCAAGCTAGTTGATTCTAGTTCTAGTTGCTAGTTCACAAATAAAATTTACAAGTTACAAGATGTGATGTAGTGGGGTTGCAGGCTATAATCGCTGTAGGTAAATATAACAGGAGCAAGCTAGATTGTGCTTTATGTGTATGCAGCTACAATTTTAATCTATTTAATCGACTCCAGAGAGTGAGCCTTCCTGTAAGTTAGTATTTACTATTACTTATTCTGTGGCACAGGTGAGGTTATCCTTCACTTACCTTCCCCGTCACTGAGCTCGGAGTCATAGGAGAAGCTGAGCCGTGCGCGCGCGCGCTCGTCGTCCGGGTCGCCCGAGCCGCCCCCGCCGCCCGCACCGCGCAGTGACCCCGCCGATCCCGTTCTCTTATGAGCTGATCAATTATACTGATTTTAATATTATCTGCTCCACATAACGCCACTTCGGTTAAATACAAGGTTAGAAAGGTATAGGCTCTCGCGTCAGTAAAAGAGACGGATATATTTATAATTGATTGTTGGTTCATCCCGCTGGTGAGGATTTACCCCCTATTAGTAAGGGCTAGTGCTAACTTTCTATACTCGCCTCTCGCGCGGTCGGACCAGTGCCTTAATGAAGGCCATCAAGGACTGCGTAGTTTTCTAATAAATAGTATTTTTTAGAATAGTTTCAATATTTACAGAAATGAATGACTCGTTACGTACAAATAATGTTTAGACTTAAAAGTCCATACATTATGACAATACTAATTCGAATTAATTATTAGATCACGATTTCATTTTTTTCAGCGGCCTTACTTAGGCACGTTAATAAAGAGTGGTACATATTTTCCAACAGTCGTAGGAAAAAAAGTGTGGTTAAAAATCAAAATTACAAGCAAATAAGAATGTACTGACTACAGTAACACATTATCTTGTTTTAAAAACTTGTTTTTTTAATTAAAACTTTATATATATACCATTTATATTTGTGTAGCAATTAGATTTAGAATTGGGCAACGGGCAATGCGCAGACAGGTGGCGCAACTTACTTCGGCGGTGCGCGGTGCTGAAGCGCCAGTCGACGTGCGCGCCGGAGCTGGCGTTGTAGGCCTCCAGCCGCAGCAGCGCCAGCTGGCCGCCCAGCGAGGCCGCCGCCACGCGCCGCGCGCCCGCCAGTGCCCGCACGTGCGTCACGCCGCCCCGCGAGTCGAAACCCCACCACATACACTACACAATAACAATTACCACAAGCCCATCATCTATCTATATTTTACATATATAATATATAACAATGAAATTGTGTTGATTTATATCGCTAAAATTCGGGAATGGCTGATTTGAATAATATTGATTTTGAAATATTTGTGCATGTCCAGGGTAGATTTAAACGGTGAGAAGACATTAAAAAAACAGGAACGGGGCGAAGCCGTGGACATCAGTTAGTCTTTAATAATACTTAATCTAAATTAAAAATATTGTGGTAGATAGAATAACGAGTTCAATTAAGATATGTATATCTGTTGTCTCAAAAACAAATCCTACTTATAAACAATTTAAACGAGGGTCCAGTAAAGTAAAAAAATATTAAACAAAGGCTGCTTACTTCCGACTTGGTTATTTATCGCGATACGAAATATGGTAACCTTACGCATTTGGCTATCGATCAAATTCTGATTAATATTACTTTATGATGAACCACAACAGCACTCACCATTAATTTGCCCGAACTGGCTTCCCAGAACTCGAGTCTCCCGTCGGCGCACCCCAATATGATTAGATCATTGGTAAAGTCCATGCACCAGATGGGCGATTCGCTGACGACGCGCCCGCGCCAGTGCGTGTCGCGCGCGTCAGCCGCCGCCGCCCCCGCCCCCGCCGCGCCGCTCGCCGCCTTCCCCTTATGCCTATTCCGCAATCCACTCACAGGAGCCTCGTCACTAGTTTTACTCACACAATTGTACTCAACACTGTCATTCACACTATTTACACTTAATGTTTTATCTTTACTTAAATTACTAATGTCCACATTCTCTTTTGATTCGAAATTGTATATATCCTCATGTTGATCGCTACAATACAGCTCCCTGTGAAATAATGTCACAAAATTAAACAACGCCTAGTGATTCACTACATAACAGAAATGAGAAACTATGAACAATGAACTTAGGGTTTTTATGATTAAAAACGTCATATGTTAATAGGCATTATAATATTGTTCCGTTTAACAAATCTCTGACTGCCTCTGCGCCTGTAAAATGCGATAAACATATTGGTGACGTTGGTATCTGAACATTGTCAGAATGCACAGAACTAAATCGCGCTTGAATAACTTTTGAATAGAACTTAAATTACAATAAATACTGTTTTTTTTTTCTTACGGGACCAAAGTAGAAACACATATTCGAATAAAAAGTGAATTGAAATCGGTTTATTACAGGCGAAGATATCAACGGACATGCATCCAAAAAAGACATTAGGTTATTGAGATAGTCCACCTTTTTCGAAATTGGTTAAAAATGATTGTTAGTTACCTGTATGTTTTAGCGAAGTCGTACCGCGTGGTCTCCGCAGCGGAGAGGTGCGGCGGCGTGCGGCGCGGCCCCGCGCGCAGCCGCAGCCCGCTCAGGTGGTGGCTGAGCCCCTTGCGCAGCGGCAGCGAGCTCTGCGACACAAAATACAACTTAGGCACTTGTCCCACCGCCGGCGAGTAGCGAGAGTAGTTTAGTATGGAAATTTTGTCGCTTTTGTCGCCGGGCGACAAAAGTTCCATACTAAAAAACACTCGCTTCTCGCTACTCGCCGGCAGTGGGACAAATGCCTAAAACGGCGATGCTGGACCGAACGTGGACGTCGGCGACATCGGCTTTGTGAAGCCTTAAATAAATAAATAAATAAATATCTCGGGACAATTGACACCAATTGACCTAGTCCTAAACTAAGCAAAGCTTGTGATATGGGCACTAGACAACGGATAAACATACTTATATAGATAAATACATACTTAAATACATATTAAACATCCAAGACTCGAGAACAAACATTCGTATTTTTCATACAAATATCTGCCCCGACCGGGGATCGAACCCGGGACCTCAAGCTTCATAGTCAGGTTCTCTAACCACTAGGCCATCAGGCCTTATTCGTTTTAAATTCGTATTTTTTTTTTTGCGTGGCACTAAAGGCCTCGGACTCAGCGGTCACCAACGTAGTCGTAGCCGACGCTTAACGCTCCATTAGCTTGCAGGGCTCGGCTTGCAGTACCACTACCAGTCGTCTTAAAATGCCAAGCACGCATATTTTTACCACATTACTGTTATTCACTTACCCCCTTATTCATAAACGCGCTATAGGCCTCTGCTAATTTAGCAATCGTTTGTCTTTATCAGTCACTTTGACATTTACCTTTCACAGATAAGGACAAACGATTGCTAAGTTAGCAAAGGCCCATAGAGCGTATATGATGAATAAGGGGGTTAGTAAGCAAATACTTAGAAGCGCGTTAAAAACGGAGGCAAACGAGCAATACAGCGAGCAGGTTTTTATTTAATAGATATTACTAAATATTTCAAGGAAATATCAAATTAATCAAGAAATTTACTTCTTGATTTTTAATGTTTACTTTTTACGTTTTACCGTTAGAAATTTAATTTCTAAACGACACTGAAAATTAAAACACATAGACCTACACCACCCATAGCAGGTATATTAAAAGTATTAAAACAAGGAACCATAGCTAGAAATTAAAAGCTTTTAAAATATAGAACTCACCTCTGGTAGTTTTGTTATTGTTGTAGCTGGCTGGAACGCTAAAAAATATTTTTATTAGTTATTTTATGTTATAGCTCAAAATATTGTGCTCGATCATTACATAGAGGTAGTATAAAACTAAGTCGCTTTCCGCTGTCTGTCCGTATGTATTATTAATCTTTAAAACTACGCAACGGATTTTGATGCGGGTTTTTTTAATAGATTAAGTGATTCAAGAGGAAGGTTTATACATATAATTCTACGCAGATGAAGTCGCGGGCAGAAGCTAGTTAATTTATAAATACCTACTAACCTGGTGGAGAGGTACTCTGTGGTTCATATTTTTTTGCAACTTTTGCTGTAAGTTCTTTTTGTAATTTAAAGAAACTGAAACAAAAAAAATACCGTTATAACATTTAACACTGTTTTTCTAGCCGGAACACTAATTAATAAGCTTTTCGCTGCGGTGTTTTTTAAATTCATATTTCAATAGCATCCCCAAAGTAAAGAAAAATCAGTTTGACTTGTGATCAATGTTAGTGTCATCGAGATCTATCTTGATTTGGATATTCCATACAACTATGTTTGATTTACCATACAAAGTAACGACTCGCGATTATACATGTTTTAAACCCAATTCTAAATAGATCTGAAACATTTTAAAGAAGGTAACGAAACGTTGTGGGTGTTACTATAATAAAAAAAAGTGATTATCTTACGCTCCGCGATCGATGTTGGTGACGATCTCGCCGTTCTGCGAATCCCAGACCTTGATGTTGCCCTGCAGGCAGGAGCTGACCACCTGCTCGCCGTCTGTCACCAGGCACTCCACCTCCTGGCTGTGCCCGGCCACCACCAGCGGCACCGCCTCCATCACCAACTGCACACATCACGCACTTACATATACGTATTGTTACTTACATCTTTTAATATGGCATCGTATCATCAACAAGACCTCTAATTTCGTCAATGTCAATGTACAACTAGAAAGTATTACTCATACATACAGAGAACGATTTTGAGTTTACAAAACCTTGTGACAAAATTCGGGAGCGAAGGAAGTTTCCTGGGTCCTAGTAAAATGACGCGTATAGTGCAGCTAAAAGTACCTTTGACAGTGACCTTCTTTTCTTTCTCAGAAATGTTATGCCTCAAACATGTTATATTATTAATTATCGTTGTGTTCCAAGGTGTTAAACGACAAACAACAATAGAGGTAGATATAGATTCGATACGCTGTTAATATAAAAATGAGTGTGCGCGGCATTAGCGCCAAGTTACCTGCACTGCTGGTTGCTTTGCTATTATTTTCCGATATTCATCTTCGTCGTTCCAGGAAGCGCGCCATTCGGCATAGTTGCGGGAACACACACATCTGCTCAAAGGTATATACAATGCATTACGACATAATACAACCTCAAGTGCATGCAGGTGAGAATAAAATTTTGTATCAGTTTTAAGTTATTTAATTAGGTAAACATCGATAAACGAGGGGTTTATCGAACTGTCATGTATTCAGTTGGGGCCGAATTTGGCGTGCCTCGTCGTGTTTTTGAATGGAAAACGAATCACATCGAGCAGTTAAAGATCACGACATGAAGATAAGATATCACCGAATAAAGATAAGCGTTAATTGGAATGCTCATTTGAAGTGCCCTGTACAAATTCCCAGCCCGCGCAGGTAAAAGTAGTGTAGTTGTTTACCTGTACAGCACGACCATCATGTAGGCGATGACTGCGACGCTGATGGTGCAAAGGATGGCCAGCAATAGAATCTCCATCGGAGTGGTGGGGTAAATGGGCAGCTCCGTGGCTTTGCGCCACTGGTGCTGCTGACTCTTGCCGTCGATCATCTCAAATTCTAATCAAGAAAAAACTAATTTATACTTTTACTTACCTTTTTTTTTTAATGTTTCATGTTTAATGTTTCTAACCGCAGTGTAGAAATAGTAGATTAATGCAGAGACCTAGGAAGTAGCCCATTGCTGGATGAGTAACTTATTTAAAAACAAGAACCGCAGGTGAGTGTTTTTTAAAGTTACGAATCCAGCAATTGATCTACCAGCTGAGGCAGATATAACGTTTTTCTCAAACATTGAGAGGGATATAAATTAAACAAAAACTCTAGCCGCATACATATAAAGCGCTATCTAGCTCGCTCCTGATATATTTACCTACATCGATAATAGCCTACAGCCCCACTCCATCACATTTCCCGAAAAGCATTCATGCAAAAATAAACCGTATTACTACGCGAGAGCGCTTCTTTTAGTTTAACCGTTTCAATTATGGCCTTTCACGACGTCATCGCGTACTTATTAGGGTTGTAGTCATTGTTCGTTGCTATGTAACTAGGTAACACACAAATAACGCGCGACGCCGAGGCGAGCGGCAACCTACTGCCATTGGCCTGTCCGGCAGGAGCGCCGGTTGATCGTAACTAAACTGCGGAGTGTACAACGCCTGACTTAGGTGGCTTTTACGTTCCCGCCACTTTTCTTAAGTTTTTAAGTATGTCATCTGTCACCGTAAGCTATTTGAGACATTGATTTAAACGTTTGACTCGAACAAAACGCGCACTCTTCGGCCATCGATTTGGCTGTACGTCATTGTTGTTCATTATTCCATAATATCCTTGACTTTTAAAAAATTTAAAAACAAATGAAAAACAGTCCAGCAATCCGTTTTATGGTCAGAAAATCGCGTCTGCAATGTGATTCGGCCGTTAACAAGGCCCTCCCTTCGTGTTCTGTTACTTAGAATATAAATACGAAATTTGCGACAATGTTTGAGAAAAAGAGTTTTTTGAATTCGGTACCTAAATAAAAACGTATGTACAGTATGTATTCACTCAGCAAGTGACGTTCTGTCGTTACAAAGGAGAAGTTTAATCTCGCATTCGCATACCGGGTAGCGTGTCGATAGGGTCGAGCGCAGCAGCGAGCGCCTGCCAGCGCAGCGGCGGCGGGTCGCGCTCGTCGGGGTGCCGCAGCGCGGCCGCGCGCTCCGGCCCCACGCGCTGGCTCAGCAGCAACGGCGGCAGCACCGCTACCAGCCGCCCCGCCACCGACTCGTTGTACTGCCCCAGGATCGTCGACCAGTGGTACGGCGATAATCTACACCACACAATACAGATAATTAATCAATGGCAACCATCTATTATCTATATATTTAGACCGATCGCTTAACTGAGTCCTCGCCTGCGTGGCACAGAGGCGCGGGATAGGCGACAAAGCGGGCCGAGAAGTGCGGGCGGAAGGCGCACTACCCGCCCGCACCGCTTTCGGTTCCCTTTGTCGCCCTACCCCGCGCCCCTGTACCTGCGCGGGCGAGGACTCAGTTAAGCGGTCGGTCTATAAATGATACTATTTTACCGAATTCATTATTGGTGCACTACATCTTAATTGAGAGCGTGAGTAAACATGAGGCGCTAGGAGAGAACGAAGATGACGTAAGATTAATTTTAAATTTCTTTGCTTATGGTGTTTGATTTGTGTCGTCAGAACTAGTGTCGTTCAGGGAAGGTGTGGCTCGCACCATCTTCTTAAGTTAAGTGTTCCTTTTCCTGTGTTTATTGTGCTCTTTATTTCTTGTATGTATTATATTTTATTGATATATACCTATTATAGGTAGGCAGTATACAGTAGTCTATTGTCTGGTAGGTTTTATGAGTTTATGTATTATATTCGGTAAAGTTATGTATTGTCGCTCTCATTATTTGTAATTTTTAAAGTCACTCGTCCGTCCCTAATATGTAATAATACTCATCTCATCCACTCAAAGGTTGACTGGAAGAGATCCTTTAAAGGGATAAGTACGCCTTTGTGCATGTATCTCATTGTTTGTTAATTGTATTTGTTTTATGTTTATTTTGCACAATAAAGAGTTTACATACATACATAGATTTATTGTTCCAAATAAATAATTTTATCAGACGGTGGAACTTACCTAGACCACGGGCGGGAATGCATGGAGTGTTTCAGCAGTATTGTCTCATTTGCATCTTCAATTCCTTTATCTGTATCCATTTCCATAACCGGAGAAAATACCATTGGGCTCCTGTCGCTATTGTTGTAAAACGAGTACATAGTCTGCTTGGGTGCATTTCTTTCATTGCTCTTTCTGTCCGCATGCCCGTTACCGTCGGCCTTTTCAAGATTAGTTAGGAAGTACTCAACGACGCCCGAGTTGTATACTATCATGGAGATCCATACAAGCATCCACACCATAAACGCCCGCTGGAAGAATCGAGTCCTCGCCCACATGTTCACTAAGCGTATCCGCTTAGGCACCTTCTGCTCTTGCAGCTGTGGACTCGCTTTTCTCTTCGCTAACACGTCTGTGGGGCTGTTCTGAGCTAAACCATTCAACCGCGGGTGCGATTTCGATTTGGTCATCCGTAAAGGGGATGTATTTTCTTCAGAATAACTTTTGTTGAAACGCCAATTCAACGCGTTATTGGCATTAAAATATTCTTTTAAATGGAGTTTACTGTTTTGATCTTGGAAGTATTCCATGCGTCTGACATCAATTCCAAGAATGGTGGCAAAGAACACCATTTGAACAAAGTAATCCGAAATCAAACTCACTATCATGAAAATTGAGAACTCTTGAATGAAGGGAACGAATGTGAAAAAACTGACTGTCAAAATAGTTATCTCTGTGAGTAGGTTTTTGGTGATGGACCAACCTTCCTTGCTCAGGCCTTGCGCGAGTCGAATCTTTACGTCGAGCCTTGAATCCGTCGAAGTAACGCTCTTAGTCAATACGAGAACGTTCTCCAGTCCAACAATGATCACCAAATACGGAAAGATCTCTTTGCCTTGCAGACTTAATGAGAAGCCGAAATAGAAGCATATTCCCATGGACATGGAGAGACTGCCTGCTATTGTAACAGTAGCGCACGCGGCCAGTCCCAATTTTGATCTTATGTATTCTATTTTCCTCACAGAGAAATACACATACAAAAATATTCCCACAAAGGTTATCATTAAAGGCACAAGTTCATGGTAGTTGAATTGTCCCGGATAGTAGACTAGGGTAACCTCGCCAGTATGCTCGTAGGGCTTGTCTTGATATAGAGGATACATGGCTTTCAATTTTTTTGTAAGAGAATTGATAAATCTGAAATGGATAAGGTTTTTTATCGTCATTAAAAGTAAATAAGTGAGTGATACATTTTGTTAATCGCATTAGATAATAAAAATAAAGCGAAGACAATGATAAGTAAAAGCGTCACAGCAATTTAATTAATAAAATATTTATTATTACAGAAAAAAAATGTACGGAAAATGTGATTAAGTAAACAATAAAGTAACAATATGCTTTATTGTTTAACTTTTGTCGCATTTTCTTTTTATTTATCAAGAAAACCCACATTTATATTAGCAACTACGAATAGTTTGTGCGATATCCAACCCCAGAAAATGACAAAATTATATATGTAATAAGTACTATAAAATTTATAATGTATTAATATCTAACTTCTCTAAAGAAATCGAACCGTGTATATTTTTAATGAAAACATTTTCAAAGTTCGATAATATTATTAATTATTACGTGTTATCCTATGCTAAGGACATGTCTTGCGCACTCAGAACCACAATCGCTTTCATCATTTATTTCTGTCAAATGGCCTAGGATACAGGTAGAAAGATATGGTGAATGCGATTGCGAGCGTCCGCGATTTATGGCCTGGCCTTGTATAAAAAGGCTTGACTTTGGCTCGAGTTTCTGTATCAGTCGACAAAATCTACTAAAAACAGTGTGGTGGTAAGTAATTCACTGGTCTCGCGTAGGTACAGACTAGACTGTAAGCAAGTCAGAGGAGCTCACCTGGGCTCAGCGTGCTGGTAGAAGACAGAGACGGCGTACTGTAGAACGCGCGGCCGCGCGCGCAGCGGGTATCGCTTGATGCCGCAGTCGCGCAGCTGCATGCCAAATGCCATCTCTGCGATCGACACTTTGCTCTTTGGTAGATTCTAAGGAAAAACCGGAGTTATGTCGAGAAAGTATACAGAGATGCGACGTTGGGAACCTCTTTCAGTGAAGGATTTCCAGAAGTGCTTTCGTATATATTCATGGGAAACATTAACAAAATATGGTTTGCAAAATAGGTACTCAAATTTTCGTGATTATAGAAAACAATATATTTGTATGTACAAGTCCAGTAGAAGTCATGCCAAAAGTTAACATTTTGCTTATTTATATTCATATTTTTTTATTATTCACGGCTTTTTATGTTCACAAAGTAGAGATTTATAATATAATACATAATCACAAAGTTAAAAAATCACATACTTGGTAAGAGTGAATTGTGTTAACAACATTGACATCCATAGAAAATGTCTGAAGGTTTTGCTGCCACAAATTAGCAGGAGAGAGCAACAAACAGCTGTACTCCGGCAGTAATCGCTCTAAACTTGCTTTACTGTTCTGTTGTTTGATGCCATCAATTTGGTAGCAGTACTGTGATAAAGTGCTTTTGCTAAAAAGAAATAAGGTAGTTAGGTAATAGAACATTAGGGATGGTTACTCGTTTATACTAAACATACGCACATGAAAAGCAATCTAAGTGCCACATCGTTTAGAGCACACAAACAGTTTTATGAAAATTTTAAATAACATAAACATTGACATAAGCCATATTGACATAACCTGTGGACGCAACTGTGTAATTATAATTAGACTTAGAAACAAGATTAAATAAAATAATCTCGAAACCACAACATAATTTGTCGGGTAAGTATTGTTCAAAGTTGATAGTTCATTTTTGATTTCATTGTATTCATAGACTTAACATATCCGTATACATAAATTATATGTGCTGTGCATACAATTTGTTCAGTATAGTGATATTCTGACTTACGTTTCAGGGTCCTCATGATTTTTTATTGCTTCCACCAATCTGAATACTTCTTGGAGTGGCGCTCTGAAGGCATCCCACATACGCAGATTGTTGTTCCATGGCGATACACCTGAAACATAACATTTTAAAGCCATCATCATTACATTAGAGCCGTCATCAAGAATAATGTTAAAAATATTATTTACCTATTTTCATAATTATTTGTTGCACATAAAGTAGAGGCTTATCCTTAGCCCATATATATGGTAATTTTTGTGTTTCATTGAAAACAAGCTCTAGGGTATGAGGTATATCTGAAAAAAAGAAAAGAAATAAATAAATGTTTTATGCTTCCTGATTCAGTGCAATTGGCTGAGTTTAAACAATGAAATCTATATAAACATAAAGAAAAGTGTTATTCTGGGATCCCGGTATTAGTAATTAACACTGTATAAACACTGGCCTGCATAATGTTTTATCACTTTATTGTTAACTAAATAATTCCAGATTGATAATTACTTTAACACATGTGTAGTAAGATTTAATTTCACCCACACAATAAGATAAATTGGTTCCTGTATATTAATTCAAAGTCACCATGTACCTATACATACATTTGAAGCTCCCAGGTCACACTGGTAAGCATTTGAACAATAGCACAAGCCTTCTAATTATGAGAGGAGGCATGTGCCCAGTAACGAGATGTATGGTGGTGATGACAATCATAAATTTACCTGAAGGCTGACAGCTATTGGTGCTACAATCTGTTTTACTCAGCTCCGAAGTGTCTAATAGAGGTAGATTAACAACCGTTGGTATGTTTCCAGGTAGGGGTACATTCAGTAATGGATAGCTGAAAAGATAGTGCTTTAAGGTTGAAGGTTTATACAGTAAATATAACACTACTATCAGGTTAGGCAGTATACTCACCAGCATAATAGTACAATTGATAGTGCCAGGCCTATTGCTGCAACGGGATATGATGAACAGAACAAACCATATGTGTAGTAAATTTGTGCCACACGCTCAGGTAAGGTGGCTCCGGCCATGATGTGATCTCCGAGTGACCAATTGGTTAACGCTAATAATAAGTTCTACAATACTTCATACGAATGTCGAGCTAAGTTAATACGAAGTTTAGATTGGAAGTCGGGTTCCCACAATCGTGCATTTCAATGGTGGTCGCATGTCTCAGGGTAATGGAGGCAATTACTCGTGTGCTTTGCATCGTGCACGCTCATGCCGCCTTTTAGTTTTCTATGAACAATTTATTGCACTAGGTAAAGTAACTAATAACCACGCAATTTTGACAGCACTATTGACACTTCTCGACCAAACATTCCAAGAGAAACTAGCACAAAGCCTAAATTATTGTATAATATTTAAATACTGAACTAGTATAACGATGTTTCTCAAGGTAACTAAATTTCACATTAGTTGAATCATATTTCCTCGATTATAGGGTAAAAATTCTAAAATATTTGACATGTTGGTTTTGTTTGACTTTTTTTTAATTGGTATTGCATTGCACCATCAATTGCACTGGCCGTCACAATCAAACAGCCCACATTGACAAGACAAAAAATATAGACTATAAAATAATCATAAAATAATGCACAACACTACACAAAATTAGAATGTAATTTTTAGTTGTAATTTTAAATTGAATATTATTAGTTGTATATCGTTTCGCTAGCTACACGATAGAGGTCACTACAGTTGTGTTTCTCCCATGTTTCTCTAACAGACCTAGGACATTATTCCTTTGACTCCATTTCGTGCTACATACAGCGCCTGCCGCATAACAGTTCCGACACAGCTCCGACAGAGGGCGCCTTGGTTTAGTCGCGTCGCAATAATTTAAAGTCCCTCACTCTGTATTGGCCCAACAGTAGAAATTAACATGAGGGAGCCACTTTCTAAACAACTATTACATTTTTGACGGTGCTTGAACAATATAGGAACAATTTATTTCGTATTTCCTTCTTAGGCTTTCGTACCCAAAGGGTAAAAACGGGACCCCATTACTAAAACTCCACGGTTCGTCTGTCCGTCTGTCTGTCTGTCACCAGGCTTTAACTCAAGAACCATGAGAGCTAGACAGTTGTTCACAGAAATGATGATTTTTGGGGTCTTACCATGACGTCTTAATGCGATTCAATTCCGATTCAATTGTCACGTCTATTATGGATCTGACAGCGAGCGATCCAACTTTGGTTCGGAATTGAATCACCATTAAGATAAGAGTTTTTAATGAGTCACGGTTAAGTTCATTCGAAATATTATAAACGGGATGTGAACCGCGATTACCTTTATTGACCACCATTAAGATGCCATGGTAAGGCCCCTGTTGTCGCTAACAACAAATACTAAGAACTCTGTCTGTCTATGTAAGTAACCAATATAAACTGACCACGGACACTGCCTAAATTTTACTTAGGAGGGCTCTGCTATCAATGGATTTTTTACGGAAGCCTCTGTGCGCGAGTTCCACTCGCACTTGGCCGGTTTTTCATTCAATATCTACTTGCTTATTCCTTGTTGTCGGAGTGTAATTAGAATAAGGTATAATTATAATGTTTTAAACTTTCGCGATTTTCACTCATATCTAATGTAGGTACCTGTTAATGTCAGGATATAACCGGTAGGCTTATTGTCTAACTCGCTCGCAATCGCCATCGTGTTCATTTTGACAGTTCTTGTATGAATGTGACAGCTAGCTGATTCCGATGCCAATTGTCAGCCCATACATGAACTGTCAAAATGAACACGATGGCGATTGCGAGCGAGTTAGACAATAAGCCTACAGGTCTGCTCGTGACGTTGAGTTAAATTAAAAACAATTTTTACCCGGTTAAGTCCCGACAGTAATAACTACTTTAACTATAAGGTATAATTGATATAATCTTTTAATACCCACTTAACTATCTTCATGTAGCAAAGGATTGGGATTGCAAGGCAAGAGGGATATAAGTATATACCTACTTAATTAGAGGAACCGAAAACGCGTGCACGGCTGAGAAAGATAGAGATGATCCTTTTTACACTGAACAAAAACAGTCACTGCTTCTCCGCAACTATACATCATACTGCAAGAGACGTTAATAAGAAAATTTAAATAATATACCTACTTACTTAAAATAAAATATGTATATGTTATGATCTTACAATTCGAGTTCACTCCATATACAACCTAAAAAAAATTGTTTGTAAGAAAATGAAAAAACCGGCCAGGTGCGAGTAGGACTCGCGCACGAAGGGTTCCGTTATCTATTAATATCTATAAACCAGTGTAAGCAGAGCCCTGCTTCGAAGCGAAATGTACGCAGTGTGTGTGGGGTCACTTTATATTGGTCACTGATATATATACAGACATACGGTTCTCTATCGTTTGGCCGAATTTCATATGCCACAAATGTATGTGCCAATATGTTTTTACCCTTTGGGTACGGAACCCTAAAAAGAAACTGCGTTCTAGTTTCGTTTGTCTCAAATAGATACCTAATACCAATCTCACTGATTGCATACATACGTTATGTAAGTAGGAATTAGCATTCTGAAAAGCCTATAATCGTCCAAATATCATCAACGAAACAAAACAGAAATGGAAATGACTGCTATGGGGACGTAAAAATGGCTCAATCGTTTGAGTCGGGACAAATTAGTACTTAAGTGAAGATGTCTTTGGAAACAACACTTAGGGATGAAATTAAAATCCAAACAGTTTGGTGAGATCCAGGGGCGGGCGGAAGGGGTCGCGGCGCGTCTTATCGCGGCCCCGTGCGGAAACGCGGCCACTTGCACACGCCACAGGAACACAGTCGAGTAGCCACAAAACTAAAAAGTTTTTAAAAATTTTTTTACATTAGTAAATAATGATTTAATTTTTTCCTAAGATCTAAACAACGAGGAGAGTCGCGGCTGCTTGTGCTTGCCATGGCTAATACAGGGAAGTGTAGTTCCACCTCTAAAGAAACGCAATAATTCAACGGGTAGACAGCTATAATTTTATCTTTTTTAATATTAAAGCCAAACGGGCATGCAGTTCACCTGGTGTAAAAATCACTGATGTTGCGTTGCAAGTTCAAAATGATAGTTTTGTAAGTACTCTACCTACTTATTTATAATATCAAGAACTAAAATAACAATACAGACGTCCTAACCTAAATTGAAATTAGATACCTATATGTACTGTTAAACTGAATAAAAGCACTGGTCACCGGTATTCAAGACTATATTATTTCCAAGATATTAATACAACGCCATTTCTAATACGACCATCGCGGGAAGAGGCCACGCAGGGAGCTCCGTCTGTGTCAAACCACAGACTCTATCCTTACATCCTTAGGCTACAAGGCAACGTTCAGAAATCAGTCTAACAGTAGGTACATGTAGTGAGCCTTAACTTCGAAATTTCGCATCCAATGGCGGCGCTGTTCCGGCCACTCACTTTTTAACAGCGTTAATAACGGTGGAATTAAAGCGCGAGAGGCCGCCGAGGACGATTTAATTAAACCTTAACGAAGATCCCTCCCTCCACCAGGACACCTCACCTGCCCGATGTTTTATTTAATTTTTGCATTTATTTCTACTTAAGCCACCTCGGTAAATATCCTTTTTCATTTCAATGTTCTTTTTCGTCCCAAGTGAAAAGCTGAAGCCACTACGTACCAAAATACCTATCAAATTAGTGCGGTCATCAGTAATGTTACCAACCAAAGTCTAGAGCGGTAAAAACGCAGCAATTTCTACCTAGGTCAATGTTGAGTCTTCAAATTAACCAACAAGGTTACATTGGCTAAAATGTCTTCAAAGAAATTAAATACTTAAAAATAATAAATAATCGTCCCAAGTGGTGATTCGCCGCAGTTGCACTACCCAGTTTCAATGTTTATTTTTGTTTGAGACGATAAACGGCAATCTTGTGGTCAGGTGTCCGGGTGATGCGGGCACCGCCGATAGGCATGATCCTGGTTGATTTATAGTTGTTGGGGTTTGAGCGTACAACGCCGTCTCACCGCCACAATTGTCACTCTCTACCTTAACAACTCTACATACCTACTGTTCTCATTTTTCCACGCTATGCCCGGTAAATGCTAACAGAAAGAGTTATCGGCCATAAGATAATCAAATAAAGAAAAGGCCAGCTTTTTGTACATGCAGTAAGTAATTCAAAATCAAACTTGAAACACAGTGAAATTCTGGTACGCCTTTTTCATTAAGGTGAGACTGCTCATTTGCAAAATGATAAATATGGCATAAATTATTTCATTTAATATTCAATTTCATTCTTTCGCAATGGCTTCGAATATTACGAGTAACGAGTAGGAGAGGTAGGCAAGATACTTTGGGCAGACATCCCTTTTTTATTTTTTTTGCTGCGCTACGATACTGTTTGCTTGTAGGCTCTTCATTTTGTGTTTAAATATGGGGGAGAGATTCGCTCAAAAGGATACTCGACAATCCGGTTAAATATACGAACACACCTGAGGTTTACACTTGTTATTAAGCCCTGAAAAAATACATTCGCATTTTATATACGTATTTTGAGCAATCACATCACATAATAGCATTCAAAGAATACCTACATAGTTCCATCCAAATAGAGTCAGCCAGCTTAGCCATATTTACTTCTACTCGGAAGGCTTATTGTCGTTGGTATTAAGTGGGCACCTTCTAAAGTCGACTGTGTCATAGACGGATAGTTTTGGAAATTTATGACGTGTTATATTATAATTTAGTGTCGCGAGCGGCGTAAAAGCGGGCTTAAAAGATCAGCGAGGCGTCGCGGGCGGGCGGCGATCGGCCACTTCGCATTGAGTTATTACCTTATGACCCCCGAACCGAACGCACAATTTCTATTAATTATAATCGAGGGCAAAAATATTGTTAGACCAGTTTTAAAATTTACAATGTCCTATATCCTCAATTTCCGTATATTTAAATTCTGATACGTTTCCACCCCATTTAATTCATGTCTCACTAAATAATATGAAATTTTAGTTAGTTTTTATTTTTTTCGTCCCCTTACCATCATAGTTAGTTGCAGAGTGATTATTCGAACTTGAAGGTATCAGCTACGATTGAATGACTGTCAGAGATAAATTTATTGTTGAGTAATTGTAATATCTCACTCTTGTGATTTATGCTGAAGAGAAAATTACAATACTTAGGAAAATGTAACCTTATACATAATTAAGTTTTGATACAATATTTCAATGTTGAGTATTTCTCACGATCACGACAATCAGATTGTGAAACATACAAGTACTTATATCAATAACAACACAGAAGTGAGAAGGATCAAATTGTTCTTTTAAGATTAAATCCGAGGCGTCACCCTGCTTTCCCTTCAGCGGGCTCGGCTCGTCTTTTTGCCGCAGCGTGGAATTTATGAAATTTAAAAAAGTTCTCTCCTGCCGGGGAAAAATGTGATTAAATATGTTTTGTTCAAGAGCAAGACATTAAAGCGATGTTAAGGGTGTGATAATGAGGCCGTTGATAAGCGTTTATTAGCCGGCGCGGCGGCCGGCGGGAACGGCCGCCCCCGCAGCGCTATCAAGGGGGAGTTAAATCATTTTAACGTAGTTTGCGATGAGACTCCTTTAAGAAAAACTTCGTGATACGACCTTTATTTGGATTTAAATTGCTCGCTTTTGTAACGACCGCGATGACTCGGTCGTTGTTACGACTTCGTGGTTTTTTTGAAGATATTTTACCTATAATGGGTTGGTAAACTACGTTTACATAATGTTGAGATTCACAAGTGCAAGTTGTAAAACCGAAATTAACTTAAGTAATGTTTAGATTTGAGCGGTTAGTAAACAAGTAATTTTTAGTGTTCAATGGCAAAGACGGAACTTTTTTAATTTCGTCATGTCCATCCATCCATCCGTCCGTGCTAGACAGTTATAATTTGCCATGATTGTGTGTGTAGGTTAAGTAGTACATACCTACATAACATACCGTACGCTCACGCTGAAAAAGCCGTAGAATAAAATTTACTAGGTATAACATAGAATAGTTTCTACATAATTATTTATTTGAACGGAACATTTACTCGGTTTTGCTAGTGCCTAATTTGAAAATTTAAAACTTCAATGCACTCAATCGTACATAATAATTTAATCTTCAATTCAACTTTACATGTTAATTTATTTAAAGAAACGTCAGTATTAGATAAATGACATGAATTCAGTAGCATTACCAAGCTAATCTAATGGCTACAACAATATAGCGAGCGATCAGAGGCGTGTCGGACGCGCAACCCACCGCCACAGAACTAAGAAGTAGTGGTACTTACTTCAAATTATTATTTTTTATCTACATCCATATCATAACATAACTTCCCTACCTCAAAGTTCCCTACAAATGTTCAGGAACGATTAGAAAATGGCCTACATTAAGAAACCTGTATCTGTGGTTGTATTATAATGTTTACTTTAGAGTATCAATATCGATACTGTAATGTGTGATTGTTAATAGATAGAGTGATACAGGAGGAAGGTATATAAATGTATAATTCTACGCAGACTGAGTCGTGGGTAGAGTTTATTATTATTATCATTATACCTATACATATAGATATAATAATGTAGGAATAGGTGAAAAACTTAAGTAGGTAAATGACCTGTTGTAATAGTAGTTAGTTAGTGTACAGAACTAATATGGGACTTAAGTCAATTTTCTAATTTGGAACGTCAATTTGTCTATTCGCACACATTACCCACACATACAATTTGACTTGGTACTCAAGCCAACCTTAACCACTCACTTGATTGCGGTAACTAGAGCTACCAACTTTGGTAACCTACAAAATGATTCTGGTAGCCAGAGCTACCAGACGACCTTTGTACAATTTTTGATTTTTAATCTGTGAAGGGCAGTTTCGAAGCGGTTTAAACTATGTCCAAAACATACCCAAATAAGATGGCAACACAGAAAAAAATTGGCAGGCAACATGATAGAACTAAAATATTTTTAAATAGCTGTCGTTCTCAACGTTGTGAAAAAGTGAAGTTGCGTAAAAGTGGACAGTATTTTGAAAATGCCGTAAGTATTCAAATTTATATTTTACTATTAAAGTTATACATTAAACGATTCAGTGTTTATCCAACTATCAGATTATAGCTATATTTCAGTACCAATGAATAATTATGAAATACAATCTCACTTCAAAGTAGTTAAGACAGATATTTTTTCGGTGACTTGCTATTGAAATGGCCAACATTTTGAAGAATAAAGAATATTTCTCGTAATATTCTAGTGAATAAAACAGTTTAAATATTAGTTGCTTAAATAAACATAAAATCATTAACGTCTATGACTTATTTACCCAGGATTAGCGAATAAAACAAGTAACGGTCCATGTAAGTACGGGTGGTAGCCGTAGTTACCATAATCAGTTTAGCCAACTACTCGCTTTGACGTTGTAAGGCATAGAGCACACCCGACGCGCTGCGAACGCGATTGGTGCTTTTGTGATTTGTTCCTACTTACTAAGTATTCATGTTCAATCTGATACTAGATTTCTTTTACTAAAATCCTATATGCCGCCGGCGGGTAAAAATACTCAACTTTATTTGAAATAACATTTTGGGACACAATGATGGAATAAGATTATTTGTAAAAACACATTTGAAGTTCATAGCGGTGTTTTGTTTTTTATCATTTATTGTTGTATTTGTTATTGAACATAATCAAATCATTTTAAGATGTATGTCAGGATCGTAGCAAGTGGAACAAAATAGTCTGCCTACCCCTGTGGGAAAGAGGCGTGACGGTATGTATGTAAGTATGAACATAATCAAATAGCTTGTTTAATTTTTAGATTACGGAACCACGAGAGCGGAGGAGATCTTCAAGGGCTGGTGCCAAACCATGCAGGCCGAAAGTGATGAAGACGAGGAAGATGATATTGGTGATATTGATGATGATAAGCAAACTCCCGGCGTTATCACTTGCGGAGAGTCGCTATATTACCACCAAATTTTGCCGAAGACGTTCGCCAATGGCTGGAAGACATGAGATATTCACAGCCACACCTGGACCCACATTTTTTTTTTAGATGACACCACGACCCCATTGTTTACATACATACTACATTTTATAATCATTAATTTGGTGTCTGGTCATTTTAGTCAAGCAAAAATACAATACAATTCCAACCACATTCGATCGTTTTTTTATTCACTGCCTAACAGCAAGTATGCTAAAAAGCTCTTTAAATGCCTAATCTCCATAGTAAGAACTTTATTTTATCATTTAATTAAATATACATACAAAATACAGTCTAACCTAGAACCACCTTATTTTTTTGAAGTCGGTTTAAATAAATAACGACTAACATAGGTAAAGACTCGAACATAAGTTAATGAAAAGTAGGTAAAAAATTTGCAAATATTACGTTTTTTACATTATACTATATTTATAGACCACTTAAAATAGCGTAGGTATGCGCTTAATTCTAAAACACTGCATAGACCTGGCGGCTCCGTTGTGTTCCGACCCTAACGGGCGGCCATGTTGTATTTTGTATTTGAATCGGCAGTTGGCATGGTAACGTCGCATGTGTTTTGTTTTTTGCGTACCGGCTTTGTTTATTTACCTTAAAATCAGTGTGATTCTATGTATTAACGATTTTCTTTGTGTAATTGTGGTTTGCTAGGTACAGACTGTGATTTATAATGTGTTTGTTTTGTGTGATATTGTAGTTTAAAGCGTTTTTAGTTCAACTGGAAATCAAAACTTCGGTGGTACGTACATAATTTTTGTTATTTTGACTCATAGAACCGTAAATTACGTGATTATTGCAAAATATATCTATTCTAATTTATGATTATTAGTTGCTTGTTCTAATTAGAACTTTATGTCGGTTCTGGAGTTATAAAATTAGCCACAAATAAATCACGAAACAAAGAAACAATTTCGCCCCGTCTTGCGCAGTCTTGCGTCACATATTTAAAAATGAAATGATGTTTACTATATTATTTTATATGAACACTTATATAGTATTTGGCTTCAAATGAAAGAACAACTAATCTACTTTTTTTTGCATGCAAACAAAAAGGGTGTTATCGCTTTAGATTTTTTTCTAAAAATACATTTCCGCTTGAAGTCTTCAACTTTATCAGTGTGTCTGTTTTACGCATTTATTGTAAATATTTTCAATATCGTAACCCATAAAATAAGCAACAGCAATAAATTCTTTGTTTCATTGGCTTTTTTGTGTATAAAAAACATAGCAAATGGTTCAGTAGAAGCCAAGTTATGAATTTTTAAATAAAACACGGCATTTCGCGGAAATTTTCACAAATGACGAAGCAATATAGGCCACCATTTTTAAAATCCAAAATCAAGTGAGTGGATACATGTAATGACATACATACAGTGTCACAGGATCAACGTTATTCCATAGCAACTACACTGTACTGTACTTTAGTTGTTAATTTATTAAGTATTAATACTACTTATTTGCGCATAATAATGACTGCTTGCCTTTTTTTAAACTATTCCTTTCTGTACCAGGTTAGCTGGAAGAGATCCCTTCTTAGGGATAAGTTCGCCTTTGTACTATTTTCTGTGTACTTCTGTATTTTTAAATTTTTATGTGCAATAAAGAGTTTACATACATAAATACTAATAATTTAAGTAGTATGTTTAAAGGTTATATTAGTAATTTTTGCAAGTGTCATGAAGAATAGGAAAGCGGTATCTTTACCCAATGCGTGCCAACTGCCGAGTAGCTGGGTTTGTAAACGACTCATAGCTCAATCGTATGCCATATCTACGGTCATGCAATAAGTAGATCGGCGACGCAGGGGTGTTAAGTTGCGGGCTAAATCCCGCGCGATGCGGTCACAGGTGCGCCCGGGCGCGGCTTAGCGCGCGCTGCCATCACTACGCGAATGCTTCGATCCAAACTGCCGAATATATCACGCGCTGACAGCGCAGCAATCTCCACGCCAAGTCCACGCCCTTAAAAAAAGAGTAATGTAGTTTTACTGCCAGTATCATAATTATATGATTTATAAGCAATGCCATTTTTTTTCTTGTTACCTAATGGAGGCTACGCCTAAGATTTTATACGTAATCGAATTATTTATTTATGTTAGTTATGCAAGTACTTTCCGGTAGACTTAGTCAAATAATGTCGAAAATCAAACCCCACTAAAGCTGCATTACCTATTATAAATAAATAAATATCAGGAGACAAATTACACCAATTGACCCAGTCCCAAACTAAGCAAACCTTGTACTATGGGTACCAGGCAACGGATAAACATACATATTATATAATGTAGATAGATAAATACTTATATACTTAAATACATACATACAACATAAAGTAACATAAAGTAGTCTCTGCCTACCCCTATGGGAAAGAGGCGTGACTGTATATATGTATGTGTGTATGTACAAAAATTTGTATTCATCACACAAATGTCGACAAAGGGAATCTAACCCGGGACCTCTAGCTTTATAGTCAGGGTCACTAACCACTAGGCTATCCGGTCGTCAAAATATTATTAGTAAAACATAGTATTAGTAAAACATAATTCGGTAAGTAGATAATTTATTATTATTACAACCCAATGTAAATTGAAATCCAGTGACGCAGACGAAATTAAATATTACCAAACCAACCCGTGTCTCAAAGATCATTCCATCTACAGATTAAAGCTCGAGCCATAAAACATGTCGAGCACAAATTAGTGTTCTAAATTTCAATTTGATTGGTGTAATTGCACCTCTTTACAGGAAGAGCGGGCACAGTTGTTATTAAGCGTTCCTAATTTAATATCATTTGCATAGACGTGACCGAACGGCGCTCGCGGGAACCGCGGTCGGCTTTTCGAACGGATGTTACATTCGTAAGTAGTTAGATATACTTAATTAAATGCTATATATAGGCTGTACCTACATAAAACGATAAATGCTCAAAAATTATACTAAGCTAAAATATTTTTTACTCATAAATAGAATTTGGAACCGGCTTTCAATTTGGAATTCTAATTCAGATGCCAAAAATTAAATATCGATAATTAACACGATTTAAAAAATAATGTTTTTAGTGTACGTTTTAAGGTGAAGAAATGTTCCAAAATAAAAAAGGTAGATACAGCTGCACACTGAAAAAAATAAATATCGCCGCAATATTGAATGTTGATGAATGTTCCAGTGGGCGACGTGATTAGTCGGCCTTTACAAAAGTATCTGTCAAATTAATTGTGTCGGAGGTCGCGGGGCGGGGGCGCTGGCGCAGGGGCCCGCAGCCCGAACTCCCTGTCACAGATACAAATCGCGCGGATTTACGCGCACTCGAGCCCCACTGGAATTTATCCGACGCTTCTATTTACGTATCCTTTTATTTGTTTCGCTCCTATTAGTCCCGATAGAGAATTTTTATGTTTGCATACCCCCAACGCCTGCCCTCGTAAAGCGGCGACTTGTGAACACTTTACAGCGACGATAACACAATTTTGGAGCGAGCGATCTGTTTATCGGATTACGAAGCTATAACTTAACGATATGACTCCAGTAAATATTCGCTCGCACTGTGCAGGCTTAGTGTGACTAATTACCAGCTCGGCAGCACGCTCCAGGTGTGTCTCCGTGGCTAATCCGGACTCCTGTCCTCGCTGTTACATCAACCTCGTTTGGTTCGAGAAACTACCACAGTATTAGATTGCACTCATCACACGAGCCGTCAGATTCTGTTTATTTAGCGATTAGTATTTAAATATTTGTTGACGTATGCATTTATGTACAGTCGAGAGCATAAATATCGACACAGCCATAGTGTCCAATGTATGTATCACTGACCTTATTGTTTGGGCATAAAATTTTATAGATATTTTTAAAGTCTGGATAAAGTACCTACATATATTCTATTATAGTTTCGATATCTCAAAAGCGGCTCTAGTGGATTAAGAAGATAGGTACTACCTACCTACTAAATATTATGTTATTTGAGCACTGCTATGCCTACGGTTGAGATTGAACTGATTCAGATCAGAATCCCGATAGCGTGTACACGTAGTGTAACAGATTTTCAACATCAGGACCAACCGTTAGAAAATTAAATAGTCCAACCAATCTATATATCCACTCTTATCTAAGCATATAGGTACCTATGTATGGTATATTGACAGCATTCATCCCCGACGCGGCAGGGCCGGAATCCGCCGCGCAAACATTTAAATTAATGTAATAAAGAGGCGTGAAATGCGCGGCTTTCGCGGATTGAGGGATTAGCAGCGGCTTGTAGCCGACGGCGCTTTGTTGCCTACGGGAAAAGGCGACGTACCACCGTGATCATGCAAACCTAGCAGGTAGAGATTTAAAAAAAACACTGACAAATATTAGGTAATTAATGTGTAATTCTTGTGGTACACGCGGTGAGACTTGCATCACCGTCCTCATTTTAAACGTGCGAAACATTACGAAATCTAATTTGGATATCTAGGAAATTGGGTTCTTTATGCACTTTGTTCTATGTATAATAGAATACATAACAGTACTTACACTCTATTTTTAAATTCATTTAAGTTTTCCGAAAGTACTGAGACATTGTGAACCGAGCTATGGCGAGTATTGTAGCAAGTTGGATTCTATGTACACCTACAGGAGCTAATGGTCAATAAGTGATCAGGATCGGAATCGGCAAATTGCCGGAGCCGGCATAAATCGCGGCCGCTGTCGGCGCGGCTTAGCCCGCTAAGCCCGCGCTGATAATGGGGTTAACACGTCCGCACGACTTAAAACTGGCTCCCTCGTGTTTGCGGCCCTCATGAACATACGTTAAACATAGCTTCATATTTTACAATGCTTAGCTTGTAACTGTCTTAATTAAACTGGTTTTAGCAAACCTATCTTCTTAGTAAGTAGCCCAAGCAAACTCTAACCTACTGTTGCCCCTATTTTTAGGTACTTCCTTCACCTGTATCGGGAGATTTTGACATTTAGTCATCTTATACAACAAAGAATGCAAACAAGCAAGTGGGTCTACTAACTGAAAAACGAAAATGAAAAAATAATATCCATAATCAAGGTAATTTAATAAATAACGGTAGGTATGTGTTTATTTGTTTACCATTAATTAATTGAATTGAATTATTATTTAATTGCATATACTTAGATTTAGGTGCACACTCTACGTCCCACTGAAACAAATACTAGCGCAAGTAACATCTGCCGCGCCGACGGCAAACGCGTGACACGAAGTGTTCCATTATTGTACAAGTTTGACAATAAGCGGCCCGGCCTGTTGCGTGATCCTCATGAAAAATGTCTCACATCATCCAGCTACAAGCCTCGCAGTTCGCACTCCAATATCACCAGCTGCTCGTCTGGTTGTCAATAAACACAACGCTACAAAAGTAATCGGTTAAAGGCAATTATAGAATTATCACATCATTATACCTATAAATTTTACGTCAAACATAAAACATATATCATAACGGTCTCATATGTTTCAAGGGTCGTATAAAACATTCCAATCACGTTGGCTCGCTTGTTTTACAAACCGATACGACGTGGGTTTCCGTGACGTCGCCGCATCGTTACTCGACGTTAGCACTTCACAGGGTCCTGATAAGGTTCCAAATCAATTGCGAGGGCACGGTCCACTAGACATGACAATGCAATCAGCGGTGACCGGGCAGGATTTGGTTCATACATGAGCGGATTTGCGGGATGAATAAGTTTCGACCCCACAAATAACAAAGAGGCCTTATTGCGCGTTACGCGTTTATATGGACGTTTGCAAAATTCTTTCGTTTATTTCGTCGTGTAAAAAGCGGCAAATTATGCAGCGTTTATTTTGTTTTTTTTTTTATTATTAGAACCTTGAGCACAAGCAGCTATGTTTCTATAGGAAAGACGAACCTAAGCAATTTAAATTAACGAAATGATATTAAATTATGAAAATTCATGGAGTCATGGTTATAAATATCACATTAACGACCCGCCCCTGTTTCGCAAAAATATTATACTGACGTGTAACGTTTCTCTTAAACCACTCTATCTATTGACGAAAACCGCATTAAAATCCGTTGTGTAGCTAGTTTGAAAGATCTAAGCGTGTACACACGGCATGGAGCGACTTTGTTTTATACTAAATTATGTAGGTACCTAAAGGTAATAATGTTCCTACCCTTTACGTTTTTCTTTTTATTTCATTAATTCTTAAATAAATCTTCAATTAAGTTGGTTGGCTTGAAGTAGCATTGCCGCATCTTTCTATAAACTGCTTTGTTGTTTTCTCCCACCAATTTCATTCTTTACCTACACTTGTTAACTGTATTAAACAACTGAATGGCCTTTAAATACTTTGGTCACATCATACGTCTATTTCGGATGTCAGTCCACAGCCGGAGATAAGAGGCAAATCACAAATGGCAGACCGCGACTTTGCGCCGAATGAGGTTTTAGATTGTGTGCCGGCGCGTAGTCGGCGCGGGCGTCGCGTGCGGCGTGCGGCTGCGGCGGCAGATTAATTGCGCCGATCTAATATTCTGACAGTTGCGGTCGTCACACACAGTTCACGATGGCAATGGTTGCTAGTGACACTGTGTGGGACTGCTGTATGATATTACTTTGGATTATGGCAAATAACGTAATTTTAAAGTCAAGCATGTGATTTTTCATCAAGATATTAATACTGAAATATGGGCTTGAGCAGTTTCGAAGCGCTGCAGTGAATTGCTTATGAGGAATGCCAGACCAGATAGTTATAGTCAATGAGCTTATACATAGCAACATAGTATAACATCATTGGTTTTAGTTGCCTTCACACAAGTTTCCGATAATCACCTACCAACTTACATGATAAATTTTGTTTCCTTTTTAAAATGGTAAATTCTACGCATACTAAGTTGCGGGCAGAAGCTAGTTTATACATATAAACCTTCCTCTTGAATCACTCTATGTATTAAAAAAACCGCATTAAAATCCGTTGCGTAGTTTTAAAGATCTAAGCATACATAGGGACAGAGAGACAGCGGAAATCGACTTTGTTTTATACTATGCAGTGAGAGCAATGCCTGGATCTAATATCACCATCTGCATATAGCTCTAATTTCCCGTTGTTTGACCTTATGCGATAGTGCCGACGCCAGACGCGCGACCGCCAATCAACAAGCCGCCGACATTCGGTACCAAAATTTCCAACGCTCATGGATTCAATAAATAACATATTCACTAGGTATGACAGCTGCTACTAATCGCCCCCGCCCCGCGCCCTGCCTCACCCCCTGGCATTAGTGGCTCTCGCGAACTAAAATTTTCTCCGCGTAACTTTGAAAACACCATTAAGTCAATCTGCCCGGTTTACAGATGTTATCCAAATATTAAGCGGATAAGAAAGTCGTCGTTTTACTTAAGAGCGTTTTGAGAATAAAAAATGATTATTAATAAGTTATGTAGTAGATTGATTATTTACCTACATGAGTAGAAAAAAAAATAAGTTGCAAATGTGCACCTAATGAGTAAGTATTACCGTATCAATTTTAAAAACAACGTTGAGAATAAGTGTTAAGTAAACTACTCAGTATTTTTAACCAAACCATCACCACTTCAAACTTTTTTCAAGCAAATCAATCAAAACACTTCGTAATTTGAAAAGTACTCGTAATACCTGGGTTTACTAACCTACACAGGTTCATTTGTTATTTTTTTAATTAGCCTCCTACTTCTTTCGAAACCTTATTAGAGGTGTTATAGCAATGAGTGATTGGCAATGAAAGGGGTTAACGGCGGAGAACCCTTTCGGCAGTTGTTTTATTGTAATTGGAGGTATCACGACAAATTAATTGCGTTGGCACGCATGCCGGCCGCCGACGGACTAACGATTTGGATAATTATTTCGGGCCAAAGCTATCAAACAAATTTAGGTAAGCCTGTATTAATAATCCACTAATTTTTCCTATCTAATTTCATTTAAATAAACTCTTATATTTTTTGTAATAAATAGCTGAGTTTCTCCCATAAGTCATAAGCAAGTCGTAAGTCAGTCATCAGTTGAGATGTCTGTCATGTTACCCTGACCCGCGCACCGACGGTTCCATACAAATTCAGCAAGTGAATTACTAAGGTACGAATAATGTCTCTAAGGTCTATTTTGTAATGGCCGTCGTTACTATTGTAATTTTTTATATGAAAAAGCAGTTATTGTGACATAGCTGTAATAGCATATGGTATTGCGGACTTTTTTGTACACATTGGTGTCCTCTATAAAACTGTAGTACAGTCAGCGTCATATAGTATGAAACATCCAAGATGACCAAAAAGTTCGATACACCTTACTATTTCTATGGTGTACTGAACTATTTGACTGACTTGGATGCTTCAAACAATATATAGGTGACTGTACATCACTTTGCTCTATTGTCTATTCTACATATAGTTCCCGCTGCGTACGCAATATAAGGATTTTATGGATTTTTTTCCACAGCTTGGATTACATTATCAAAGTTTTAATAGGGATCTCTAACTTTTTGAAAATATTCTATAGTCTATGTTGCTTGGGGATAATGTTGATGCAGCAATGCAGTTCCATATTTATTATATCATATGTATTTTATAAGTCTTTTTTTTTTAAATTATACTTTCTTGTTTACAATAGAGAGAGTTTGATGGGAGCGTATGAATCCACGAGAAACGCATTTTGCTATTTTCAATTCTATCTGCGAGCTTGTCGTCAACATCTCACTTATTTACGATCCGCCCTCTAACGACCACGTCACGTGCGCGGCTGGCTGTGGAAAAGATACTGTTAATATGAATTTTACAGCTATTTAATAATCTTATTAAATATTTGCTTAAATGTCTTAGGATGAAAGGTTTGACTGTATACCTATATATTTTAATAAAGTTAAGTAATGCAAAGTCAACAAGGTAGAGTAATGCAAACTACAGAACAATCCGACTAGCTCTAAACCACGAAAGTTAAAAGTCTTACCATGTAAAATAATTTTATTTTCACGTGTCAGTATGAAAAATTTACGATTATTTAAATTGTAGCCTTTTTGTGATGTAAGGAAACAATGCGACAATCAGTTTGGGTGGGCTCTACGCCGTAGCCGCGGCTCGTAGCGCCGCGTAGCCGTAGCACCAGCTGCGTACAAATTGCTTAGACTCGATAATGGCGTTTTCAATTTGCGGGGATTTGCAACTTTAAATTTACGTAGACCTTTATGTAAGGGATGGTATATATTTTATTCAAACCTACCGATACTTTACAACTGAGATCTATTATATTTAACATATTCGTAAATTAGATGTAAAAATTGTTGGATGTTATTTCATCGTAATCGTTAAATTTTGGTGCTAGGTTTGGCTACATTAAATGTAAGATAATTTAAGATATTATTGGGGTCAGAGTTTATGTACTCGCAACCAAAGTTATTCTCGTATTTAATTAGATTCGAGCTACTTGTACAAAACAGAACCGCAGCAAAGCACAATTACCTTGCGCAAAACGACGACATCACTAAAAGAACAAAAAAATCAACGTATAAACATTTTCTCGTATAACCGGCTGATACGTATAATCCGAGTGCGACATAACAGAGATTGTATTACGGCAATAAGTCCGCCTCGGAGCCCGATAAACGGGAGCTTAATCCCGGTAAGATTTTTTCACACGTCCCCCGCGACCCGGGCGCGCTGCCTCCGGGAAAACTAATAAAGAAACCATCTCGCAGTCAGCTGAAGCTTGAAATGTATTTTTTATATAATTTACCGCGGATTGATTGTGGCAAGCGTGTCAGACCCACCCCTTGCCACCGCGATACAGCAGTAAATGCTTTTTCCAGATGGTTTTGTAACCTACTGTATCTACCTAATTCAAGACTTTCTATGTACATACATTTTGGCATACGAGGTTAGCAACAATTAAAAATCATAAAAACATTTGATATTTAAATTTCATCGACAGTAGGAATGATTTTTAAGGAAATTTAAAAAGATTCAGCGATTTTTAGAAACTCATTCTTCCAACTTACAAGTTGTTAAAGACCTATACGCGTATCGCCTCTTTCTCTTTCTACAGACTATAGGGCTCATAATGCCAATAGGTACTAACGTGTGTACTAATTCAAACATAAAGCGTTAAAGTTAAACCAGATTTACCGCTTCGTATTTGTAACATCGCATGTTAACAGGCGCCGGCGCGCAGTGACGGCGGTCACGCGCTAATTACACCGTCATGTGTCGGCGCGGCAAAACACAGGCCAGGCTAGCATCATCCTGCATCTGCATACTCACACAGGACCACAATGGCTGCATGCTAACGCATACTCATACGCACGCTTGTAAATCTGTGATTTTTATTTTTATGTCAGTACTGACATGGAAAAAAGAACTTCAGAAGTCATGGCACTCAACTATTTACTAGATCTATGCATACATATAATAAAGTTGAAGAGGGTCAAAAGTCTGTACATTGGCAGATATAAAAAAAAAGGCTGGGGATAGGTACTTTAGAATCGATAACAAAACACGTTCCAATAGTTTTTGAATATTTGCCTGTTTATCAGTCTGTATATTTGCGAGCGCATCACGTGAAAACGGCTGAACGGATTTTGACGCAAACTTTGCTCATTTGTTAAAAAAATCACCAGCCAGGTAATAGGCTACTTTTTATCCCGGAAAATTGTATAGTTCCCGTGGGATAGCGATAAACAGGCCAAGAGTCGCAGCCGCCTAGAGTCGCAACGTAAATAAATATTGCTTCAGTATAATAGAGGTGCAGTAAGGAGGGATTTTTCAAAATTCCCACGGGATAGGGAATTAATGGGGTTTATAAATCCACTGAAAAGGTAGCTTTTCTCCATACCTAACTATAATTTAGTACTAGAGTCTTGAACGTTGGCACACAAGTAGGTACTTACGGAATCATAACTGCTGAAAATTAATTCCAAGACTTCGAAATTCCCGCGGGATAGGGATAAAAAAGGGATTTATATAATTACTTTGAAATCTTCGTATCTCCGTAACTATTATTATTAGAATTTTAAAATTCGGCATACCAGTAGGTAATCATAATATCTGAAAACTGATTTCAGGATTTTGCAAAATTCCCGTGGCATAAGAAAAAAGAGTAACTGACTTGCTAATACAGTTTCTTAGTATTTGGCAGACATGTTCCTCGATGATCGAAGACGTGCACTACAAAGAGATTTTCCAATTTTCTCATGAAATAAAAGGACGGTATAGAAAATAAGACATTGTATTTAGTAGACAATCACGTTCTTTCAAGATAAGGTAGGCGTTATAAGAAGGGATTTTCCAAATTTCCGACAAAACAAAAGGATGGGATACAAAATAGTGGAAGTGAGTGTCCATGCAAGAAACGTTTTTATTTCGTTGAGGGAGACAGGTTAGTACGAAATTTTGATTCTGCGCGGACAAAGACGCGGAAAAAAGCTAGTAATAAATAAACATTAAATACCATTGCAGGTCTTATACTCTGGAATCTGGAATTTGGAATATAAATCCCTTTTATAAAATTTATTAATTGTATTATAGGTAAGTTAAGTAGAATTTAAGTACTGCTGTAAATCTATTTTATTTTGAAAAAATGACTTTCTGCCAAGTTTCTTGCGGCGCATTCTTCTTGGCAATGATGGTCTTTCCGAATGCGCTGGTAGATTTAAAAAAAAGACATGTAAAAGAGCCCTTGACGGCCTATTTGCAAAATAAACTTTTGACTTTTGGTTTTCGAACTTCGTTTCGCGCCGTCACACTAACGTCAATAATTTGAGAGTGAGAAGGACGCGTATGATACGAAATTCGAAAATCAGTTCGTATGAAACTAACAGGTTCAGTTGAGAGGAGGTTTCTTTATTGTAATGGTGATATACGGACTCAAAAATTTAGCTATCATTTGTACAGTATGTACCCGGCCTAAATTTAATTCCTTGCCCACCAAAGAACCCTTTTATAAGAAGCGTCGTAACTATTTTCCTTGTCAAGTAATGTGATGTCATTATGATGTTTTTTATGTGAGGAGGTTCCAAGTTGGATAAGGATTTCAATTCATTGACTGTACATATGGCAAAGAAGAAATACTTCATACATAACTCTTGAAAAAATTCCATAGCTGCTGGTATTTCTACGAAAATGCAAATGCCGCCTTGTTGAAACTTAATTTGAAAAATATTTCGCAAGCATAATATTACTGAAAGCGCAGTGCTCCCATCACTATTTGGTTCCAGTCAAACAACGTGGTTAGAGACGGGTGTCCCGCAGTGATACGGCCGGTCACTGCTGCAAAAACCGTCAGCAAAACGCGGCGGCCGGCCGCCCGCTGCACTACATGACCGCAAACTGCATCTGACGCCATCGCCATTTTCACCTAAACATACGTAATTTTACTACAGTGCAAAATTGCCCGACGCATTTCGTTAAAAAGTATTAAGCTGTCATGAACATGAAACTGTTCTGTACACTATATTTATAGCGACTGTTCATAAATCATATCATAAGTATCTTGCTATGCGTATTTAAATCTAAGATGACGTTTCAGCGAATTGTAAACCACTTGTCAATTCATTTATTTTCACACCACTTGCTCGACAATGGCTAATTATATAGCATGTAAACCTTACTCAAAGTAACTCATTATAGCCCTTGGCTCTAGCCGGGTAATAATATTGTACTGAATTTCATTATAACCCGCCGGTTAGTAATATGAATCTCACTTCTCTTAGTTCTTATTGTTATACACTTAAAGTCTAATTTCGTAAAAATCGCACGGCTCCGAAAATCGAGATGGCCATGCCACCAGCACGCCGAAGACCACCACCACCGAAACAAATTTCAAATAAAACAAAAGCTGCGAGCCTTTGCTGACGCTGTAATTACAGTTTGGTACGCATTAGAACTGCTAAGATTCCAAATAAAAATATTACTTATCATTACACAACTGGACCAATGTCTCAAATATAGTTTTTTACTTTTAATTCTGTTTTACTGTTGTTTTACTTAAATTCTTTTTCTAGTAGCCTTGGTTTTTATTGTCTCGCCAAAGGTGAGAAAAGTAGAGTATACTCCTCGGGGATAAAACTGTTTATGTCTTGGGTGCGCTTAAATTCTTCGCTCCTCTCAGGACTCATCTTAATTCCCTCGCTACGCTCAGGAATTAACTCATAACACCCTCGCTTCGCTCGGGAGTTAAATTTTGAGTCCTTCGCTGCGCTCAGGATTCAATATCGCGCCCGTGACATAATACAGTGCTTTATCCCCTCGGTGTAAAATCTACTATTTTATTTATTCTGGTTGCACAGGTTTTAGACCTGATATTACGAAAGAAGGAAAACTATTTAGTTTGAAAAATGTTTAAAAATCCTATCATCTTTATCCGATACGAGGTACTAAATAAGCGAAAGGACAGCCGCCGCCGCTTTGATTCTCGCTTCAAATTGCATTACACTTGGCATGAAAAGAGTGCCTCAAAGCCTTTTTCCATTACCCCATGAAACCGTGTCGTTTTATTTGATAGCACTCGCGTATGTAGGTAATTACAGTTCGTACTGAGTATACTTTTTATGTTTTCTAGTGTTTCTATTTAGGTGCTCACCGTTTGTAGACACGCGAGGTGAAACGATTTGAGGTAGGGGGAGAAATTTTCTGCAATATGATATGAATATAGTACCTACAGTTGGCCAAGAAAATGCGTTACCATTTTTACGACAGTTCCTTTATCATTGATAAACAATAAGGCTGAATGTCACATTTAACCTGTTTGTGAAAATTAGATGTTTTAAGAAAACGAACCTTAGGGTGAGAAGTGATAAAAAGGACTTTCTTTGTCGACCATACCTTGGTAGGTTTGATTTATATCATTGATTTGTTATGTAATATTCGCAGAAATAGAAATCATATCAGTACTTTAGTAAATGTTAAAGTATTCGTTTCCTAATTAATTACATTATCTTTAACTCGATTCACAGACGTCCTGTGTCTGGAACAGAACGGCAAGGGATGGTTGTTTATGTTACATTTACGTCTGTCAGAATTAATTCCGTAGCAAAGTCGACTCGGAGCGGCTGATTCAATTATGTCACGTTCGGAGTACAATCGGTCAAGCGAAAAGATGGGGAAAAACGGGAAAAATGTCAGCATTAGATCACGCGGACGATAAGTGAATGACTTCGCGCATGAGTTGCCGTCAAAGGGCAGCTAGCCGAGCGCGAAGTGCGAACGCGAGCCGCCCGCGCCGACGGTGTCTGGGCGGGCGCCTCCGCGCGCCCGCTCGCCATCGCCGCTCGCCACCAACACTAGGTACGTACAAAATATCGGACGAGAGCGAGCCGGACCACCTATTTTTTAAGTATATAGATGTTCATAAAAACTAACAGGTGGATTAGATTTAATTTTTATGAACATCTATATATCATCAACTTTAAATAATAATAATGCGGTTCTGAATCTAAAGAAATCAATTGTTTCGACACATTAGGTATTTATTTGTACTAGTTATCTAACTTTTGACGTTAGTACATACTTAAAAATAGGAAATACCTAATATCCCGATTTTGAGATTGCTGGTTATACTTACTCTTAATACCTATAATAAAGATGATCCTACATCATCACATCACTACATAGTAATAAAACAAAGTCGCTTTCCGCTGTCTGTCTATCTGTCTGTCTGTCTGTCCCTATAAATCTTTAAAACTACGCAACGGATTTTGTTGCGGTTTTTTTAATAGATAGAGTGATTCAAGAGGAACGTTTATAGGTATAATTATACGCAGACGAAGTCGCGGGCAGAAGCTAGTTATACTTTAAGTAGGTAGTTCATTTTTACCAACATTGCAAAATTTGGATCTAATACTTAAGTATGTATTTCTTCATTTTTTTAATAACTGCCTAACAAATTTGTGTTTTTATAACAACCCAAAGTTACTGACGGAAATGAACATAACTATTCAGAAATTAACGCTAGCTGGTTAGCTGGAAACAGGTTTAAAGTTTGAGCACCCCATCTCGCACGTTTACCCCGCGGCAGTAAAGAAAATCCTTCCCAAATTGCATGCTAGGTGTTCACACGTTAGCCCGCCGCCGATATGTCGTTTCTCGATATTTTTAAAGTGCGCGAGCTCCACGCGACATAAAAGATACGAGAGTTAGGACTTAGTATCCATTTGCCGAAATTGGCCTCGTTCGAGATAACAACAAGTTTTCGCACCCTCGCAACTAAATGTGCAATTCATACGTGTGTTAAATCTACTGAGAGAAAGCGAAGTGTAAACTTTATTTTGTAGAGCCGACGGTTGAGTTTTGTGCGAAATAAATATATTTTAGCATATGTCATTGCAGATGCTTCACCTTATCGGATGGTGTTGGACAGCACGCGGTGAGCTCCAATTTTTTCTTGTTAGTAAAATTTGTTTTTGGAAGGTCATAAATTCCATCCCCAATTTATTTACGGGATATTTTAAAGTAGCTCGTGTGGGGATTTAACGAATACTTATTATGTACGTTGGGCAGCCTTTTGAAGTCAAAAAAAGGGATAAAAGTTACCTTTTGCATTTGATTACACGCCTGAGCGAACAAAGAAAACTATCTCATCCTCCTGAACACTTGCATTCTTCGTGCGATGTTGATTCTGATTTTAAATAGATTCAAGTTTTTGAAAACATGATGTTCTGATACTATGCGAAATTCAAGGAACGTATTTTATTCTAATGGTTTTCTTTACACTAAAAGAAGCAGTAAGAAATGTATACTTAAATTATAATGGAAGGGGTGTTTCGAAATAAAATAAGACGCGAATATACGACACAGCACTAAACGAGTTAACAGGACATCTCGCGCGCCCTCGTTATGCGCCCGTTCCTATAACTGTCATCCTGTCAAACTATACTACGCGCCAAATCCCCACATTTCCATACCGCCATATTTTACGGCTCACCAGAGAAAATAAATAACAACTATAATACAAGTATGAGCATTTTCCGAACCTTTAAGTCGTACGGAATTTACATATCAGATGTTGACAGAAAAATCCCTAACACGGGTTAATACTAGTAGCTCAGGGGAAGAAATATCAATTTTAGTAAAGGTAAAGGAGCAGTAGCAATGGGTTTTATGGCTGCGTATATTTGTTGTTTTATGAGAATAGATATTCGAGAAAAGTTATTGAATGTAAACAAAATCGGATTATAAGGGTTTGCTTCACTATTTTGCTAACATACTAACATGTAACACGTAGGTATGTGTTTTAATGTTAAGAAATTATGTACCTAAAGGCACCCTATCTATAGGTACCTTCTCTAGGGTTATCTTGGTAAATTATCTAAACATACATAGGGACAGACAGACAGACAGATAAACAGCGGACAGCGACTTTGTTTTATACTATGTAGTATGTAGTGATGTAAGTATGTGTATGCTTTGACAATTTAACATAATCACGCCAGAAACAATTAAAATACAGTGTTTTTTTTTTGCCAAATATAGCTTATTCCTAGGCAGAATCTTTTCATTTAATTCTACCTACTCTAATCTTGTTTCCATGATAAGAGCACACCTCGTATTAAGATGTGATAAAGATTTTAGGCAAATGCAATCAAGGTTGTGTAAAATTAAAATGTTAATTTATTAGTTTACCGCAACTATTTACTTAGTTAGGTTTTTGATTGGATTTTTGCTTGATTTGACGATAATTGTGCTACAATCATACTCCGATTCATGTTTGCTAGTTTGTGGCTGGACGAGGGCGGCGGCTCGTGATATTGAGTAATGGGGGTTCGCTATAGGAGCCGACGATATCAATCTCAACGATTTGCCGATTTGCCGCTGAACTCGCTTGACAGCACTAAATTGGTTAGAAGTATTTGGATGTTGAGAAAAAATGACAATAAGCGGTCTAGAACAAAGAAATATGTTTGTGATATAGGTAAGTATAAATATGTTTGTTTTCTCTTTTTCTTGCTATAAAATTAGTTTCGAACAGTGCAACATATAAGTAACATAAATACGTAAGTAGTACCTACCTACCCCAGATCTATTGACCATTGTGATTGATAAATCACATAGCTACGTTAAAATTAGGAGTATTAAAATGAAAACTTCTGGTTATAGAACCAGCGCGGCTCGATTTTATTCAGTGACCTTGGCAGTAATAGTTTTTGTACCCCGACACAAAACAGTTTCTTCTTCTTTTAATAATATGGCCCCATCGATCAATGCGATGATTTCGCCAATGTCAAAGTAAAAAATACAGTATTCAAAAATCTTGTGACATAAAAATGTCGGCAACGTTGTACGGTAGAACACGGTCAAACGACCCCCTCCCCCCCTGTCGGGCTCTTAGCCAACGGACAATGATATCCCACGGAGACCGCCAGGAAATCATTAACCGAAGCCCAGGGTGCACCGGACCAAGCACTGCTCTTCCCCTCGGACGGATCCAAAAACGAACCGCAGCTTTTGACCACACGCGAAGGTAACCCGACTCGCACCCCACACAAAACAGTTTAAAAGAGTATGTTGCAGAGAATTAGCGTGTTATTCAGTGCCAACATCGGTCCTAATCGTATTTACAAATAGGTCCCTGTTTTATTTATTGCAAGCTAGTACTAGTTAGTTATACTGCACTAGGTTTAAACATTCTCATCTTTACAACGGGCAACTTACAATTATAAGTTGGGAAGAATACGACATGTTTCTGTCTATTTAAGAAGACATTCCTGAAAGATGTGTGAGTACACACCGCATTGCCCCTTTATACAATGCATGTAAGAGATCAATGAGAGACCAGGATGCTCCGTTAGCGATTCTGTTTTTTTGCGAGCACTGTGTCAGTAGACTGTCGGTTAACAAAAGGCACTAACTAGTTATCCTCGAAATTTCTTGAAGTCTTCAATCTAGGAATAATTGACTTCGACACCGGCGGCACAACCCAGCCCACTATCGTCGTTAAAGTTACCTAATGCGATGTACGACCTCAATCACTTCACGGACGTTCCTTGGAACAAAAAACGCTTTTTCCGCATCAGCAACAACTTTGGCTTGTCGAACCGAAAATACAATCTGCTGGTGCATGCCGAGAATATGCCTGCTCTATACAAAAACAGGGGAGTTAAAACCTAGGTTCATAAGGGAATAAAGGGCAACTACTACCATATTTGACATGGAATTATGGAATTAGGCAAGAAGCAAAGAGCATAAAAGAAATGTAAAAATAGAAAATCAGAATTCAATCAGATCATTGTAATGGAAAATAATATCTGGATCATTTATTTTATGTTTTTTCATGTAAGTACAAAAATAACTTTAAATAAGGGAAGTAGAAGTCTTTGGGCTGACCAAAGACCAGAAGACTTTTTACATGAAGATTCCTTTTTTTGTTCATCCAGTATCGCAACTTTCACTCAATGTACTTATTTTGCTCAGTATTTGAAGAACTGACTCTGTTATAGTTATTTGTTATACAAGGGGGGAAAGTTGTATTTTACCTGCTAGTGTTCATTTGAAACACGAGCTAGCGAAAGGAGTCTATGATTGACCACGAGCGAAGCGAGTGGTTCAAAAATAGAATCCTGAGCGTAGCGAGTGTTTCAACAAACGAGGCGTAAAATAACTTTTCACCCGTGTATAACACAAAACTTTTCACCTCACTACAGCGAGGAAAATAAGAAAAAGGGTTTGTACTATCACTCATTTTTAACAACAAAATATAGTTATTTCTTTGCTTTTCTAGTGAAAAGCATGCGAATATTTAACGTTGACGGCTTAATTGAATAGTTTTGACTTATTTTTTTTTAATTATCTGAAAGAAAGAAAACATTTATTCGTGATATAAATTACAGAAAAAAAGAAGTAACAGCATATACAATCACGAAATGGTTCCAAATCAGCATAATGCTGGCCTTGCAGCCAGCGCTGGTCTTCCGTTGGGACCATCAAGTGCTACTGTCAGCACAAACAGTGAACCGGCATTACAACCTTTAATATGGCTGAAATGGACAATAATTCCTTTACCTCTCTTATAAGGGATGAATTTTATAAAAAAAATTATTTCGGATGCGTTCTGTTCGCATATTGACTTACTTGGAATGTCAGAACATTTTATCCATTTTTACAACAAGAATGAAGGTTAATGTTGAATGCTGATATTTATGAATTAAAATAAAGTTGTAAGACTGTATTTAGTGTTTTTTACTCGATGCAATTCATTAATTGTGATATTAAAAATTCAGCACTTTTAACTTTTCACGTTTTATTAGCTGTTTAAAATCACTTAAGCTTCCTTCAAATGTCTAAACCCTGTACTATATCTTTCTAATCTGTGGTCAAAACTCTTTCTCCACATGTGGATAAAAAGCGATTTTCTCAATAGGTGTCAAACAAACAAAAAGTGCTTTCCGAGCTAGCGAGGTGAAAAATAAATTACTTAGATATAAGTCAAGCTGCCTCTATATGTAGGTTACTGTCGAGGGCATAAATATCGATACAGCTATCATGTCAAATATAATGTGTCACCGATCTTATTGTTTGTGGCATAACGGTATCTATATTATAGATGATTTTAATGTCTTGATAACATACATATATATATTTATGACATTGACTGTACAGTCGATCCATTTGATTCCTGCCTGACCTGCCGTAGAACGTTCTTTACAGTAAACGTCTGAACGTTTCATGATTTTCTTGTCAATTCAATGTAATTTCACTATGACATTTTTACTGTCAGAGAGGTCCACAGTGGGTCAGTATGCTTAGTGTAGGTTTTCAGTCACAAAATACGTCTCGAACGCGTTTGCGTTAAAATGTCAAATACTATGAGAACAGTTTGTTGCCGTTTCGATCCGCAAGTGGCGCTGCCAATTTTTCCATAGTAATTGAGACGTTTACGTGAACGCGTTCGAGACGTTTTTATATGCGAAAACTTACATTAGAGGCTCAGGAATCAATTTGTTCGATGTTATACATATACACGGTATCTGGTTTCGAGCCCAGAGGGCCAACGATATTCTAGCAATTGTTAAAACTTACTACGCGCAAGAGGAGCTTTAGATATCAGATAGTTAGAATTATATATAAGTATCTACTCTGAAAGGTTTTCGCCTGGGACAGACATAATGGCGTGGGAGGGCGGGAAGTTTTCCACTGGGCGGAGTCAGAGAGAAAAATGTTCCGCCTTACTGTGGCCACGCCCACGTTGTCTCGCTTTTCCTCGGCACCATATTATTTATTTTGCTCGTTTTACGTGTGCAGGCGTCTGGCGTACACGTCAGGTTATGCGCACTTAAACTAGGCTATCATTCATGCAATCAATATCTAGCAAACTGCTTTACATTGGACTAAGCTTTAAAATATTCGGTGTACTGTGGGTATGACAGTACTTAAGTACCCCAAATTTAAGGAGTTATATTATGACTATCTAGCTTTTTGAGGTCCAATCCAATTCTGAACAGATAGGTACTTCTTTCCGAAAGCTATAAGCCTTCAGCTTCAGCTACCAATAAACTTGGTAGTCGTGCAAACCAAAGTCGCAATTAAAGAGGGCTGACTTAAAAAAACATTTTTGTAAAAATACCATTTCAAAATAGTGAAAAAATTAAGTAAGTACCTATAGGTGAAAAACTAAAGTTGTTGTAGATATGCGTGAATAATGTGTGCTAATAGAAAATTGACGTTCCAAACTAGAAAATCCGGCCAAATGCGAGTCGGACTCGCGCACGAAGGGTTCCGTACCATTATCAATAAATATCTATAAACCAGTGTAAGCAGAGCCCTGCTCCAAAGCAAAATGTACGCAGTGTGGGGTCACTTCATATTGGTAACTGATATCTGTATATATCTGTATAGACATACATACATTTTTCTGGTTTTTAGTATTTGTTTTTATAGCGGCAACAGAAATACATCTGTGAAAATTTCAACTGTCTAGCTATCACGGTTCATGACATGAGATACAGCCTGGTGACAGACCACTGACAGACAAACGGACGGACAGGGGAGCCACACGAATAGGGTTTCCGTTTTTACCTTTTGGGTACGGAACCCTAAAAATTACTTAAGTCCCATATCATATCAGTTCTGTATGTACACTATTACATTACATCACGTCATTTACGTTTTTCACGTATACCATTGCGTATACCTGAATACCACTTCCAGGATTTCGAATATATTGCAGAAAAAAATAAAGCCTTCAGAAATGAAATTACTTGATTTTTTTATTTATGTTAACCTATGTAATGAATACTCACTATTTTTATGAAATCTATACAGGTTTTGGTGATTTTTCACTTTTTGGAAGTTATTTTGAAGGTGATTTTATTTTTTATTTATTAAGTAGGTGAGTCGTTTTGTGATTTATCCATACAACTTACAATAGCCTTGTCAACCACTTTCACCACGAGCTCCTCTTTAAACCACCACTACCAGCAAAGTGCTCAGTAAGCATAGTAGAATATCTAATCAAATTACCATCCCTGAAATACTTATTATTGAGTAGTTCCGATATTAGGATTAGGACACGGTTTTCATCATCAGTTTCCACTTCACCAAAAATGGTGTTTTCTGATAGTACGCTGATAGCAAATACTTAAGTTACGGTGAAAAATACCCACAAATAGGACTTATGTCATTTTTTTGTTAAAATACCTACAACTTACTACTTAGTTTACTACTTAGTTTGAATATTTCGTCAAATATTATAATTTTCTCACAAAATTTTCACTTCACGCAGACGGTTTTCTAGAAGAATACTGCTCTGTACCTTGTTTTTCTAAAAGAAAAAATAAGAAACCTGTGGAGTTCACTTTTGCTTTCCAAAAACATTAGTCCACTATCTACATAATTCACATCAAATGCTAAATAATTAGCTTTTCCATAACAAATTGTTTATCTTCTATATATAACAAACTTCTGCCTGCGACTTCGTCTGCGTAGAATTGAGGAATGTTTATACTATGTATAATTATTATACATAGTATAAACATTCCTCTTGAATCACTTCATCTATAATTTAATATTAGTAGGATTCCTACAAAACATTAAAAATAAAGTTGTATGGGTAAAGATTCCTTTACGTTTTCCTAAGGATGTAAACAGAAAAAACCTTGACGTTTTGTTAATTGACCCATTTGATACGCATTTGATGGACCAATAGCGATACATAATTGTAATTTGTTAATAATGTAAAATGAATACTATTTATTTTATAATTAAAAAACTGTTTTTTATAGACAAATAATAGTAACACGGTTACGAAAGATATTTTTTTACCACAGCTTTTTACTTTGTCATAAAAGAAAATTGTTTATGGTTCGGAAAAAAAAAGTTAACGAAACGACAGCTGAAGCTGAGCGGGGCGAAAAAACATCGTACGAAATTGTTTCGTAACTCATTACGTTTAGGATTAAATTACCTTTTCTTTGTTGGTTGTATTTTAGTTGGATAGGTTGTCATTCTGGTCTAAAACGAAGTCAAAACACAAATCAATAATTTAAAAATGGGAAGTGATAAAACCACTGACTATGTGAGATCTGATTTCAAATCATCTTTACACGCTTGTTTACACCTTACACCAGATTGGTTGTGCAGGGTTAGAGATGATTACAAGGAGGAAGGTAAGAAATCGCTTCTAACTTTAACATTAGGTACTTAGTAAAAATGGTAAAAAGATAAATTGGGCGACTACCTACTTCTAGAAAATGTGACATTTGTTGAAATTGGATGCGGTGGTTTAATAATAATTATGAAATAAATGATTGTCTTATGGTTATTAGAGAAACATTTCCTTGCGCACTTAGCCAGACTTTTTTGCCCCCCCCCTTTGAAACTACTTACCGCTTACCGCCCCTTTTTGTGAGACATAAAAATGAGTCAAGGATTATTTCAGTAAAGTTTTTACTGTGTTTTATATTTTATTATTATCAATATTATCAGTAAGGGCAAGGCCCAGACGGATTCTGCAATATTTGATATTTTTTTCTGAGGGCCTCATCTTTCGTTACCATCAGCGCCCCCTGGGGGGCGGTAGGGACCACTTTGGGAAATTATGGCAAACCTAAGCAAAAAAACTGTGAAGGTGGAAACACATTATTAACACGCGTGCAAATGCAAATGCAATGCAACGCGACGCGTGTTGAGTCGAATCAAATTGTATTATTTTCTATGACCAGAACCACACTATGAACATCCGACGCGACGCCATGCGCATACATTCGTTGCATCGGGTCGCGTCGCGTGTTAATAATGTGTTTCCACCTTGAAGGTTTATCGAATCTCCTTTTCAGTCCACCTGGGTGGAAGTGGGAATGTCAGATGGGAATATAATTTAAAAGTCTTTCCCAATAAGAGATCTGTAAGTAGAAGAAAAGTCGCACTGTCATTTTGCATATTTGCATACAAAGCGTCTTAAAATTATTCCGGAATATTGCAGTGGTTTGAGTTGAGGTGGCCCCGGCTAGCACGAGAGCGCGCGAGACAGACCACCCGTCTCTTTCTAGAACGAACAGTAAGAAAAAGACGGGCAATCTATTTCGCGCGCGACGCGACTCTTGTGCCCTCTCGTGCTGGTTCTACAAATATTTTTCGTTTAAATTTTTGATTCAAAATTTAGTCCCGCCCTTGATGCGGTTCACTGTGAACATCGTTCACTGGAAACATTTTGTCAACTCAACTAGGTATTACCTAAAACGCGTTTTCTCAAAGAAACGAGTCTTCACTAAATCCGCTTTTCGCCCCCAAGAACACCTTTTAATGCATGGCATCGTTAGAGCAGCACTTGCTTGTTTGTTCACTTGTACCTACTTAAATGAACGACAACCAAAAAAACTATACAATAGGTACATAATAATATTGGACAATTATTAATATCTGCCTATGTCTATCGGACTACAATCTAACTTACATACGTATCTTCGAAGGCAAACGGCGTGCATATGCTAAGTCAATTTAGTTGAGCTTCATTGGCTGTTTGTTCGCACCTACTTTATCAAATTTTTATAGTAAGTTACGAAACGCATGGCTGGCCCATAAAGCTGATCGAGCGTCAAGGCCGGCTGGCGGTGTGGAATGTGACCAAGGAGCTGAACGTGCACGGCAACGGCGTCGCGGCGCTCGCCTGTCGTCTCATGGAGCGCTACCTGTCCACGCAGCTGCGTCACCACGTCGCCGCGCCCGCGGGTGAGTCAGGCGTCAGCTGCCAGAAGCCGCCGCACGGCACACCGCGCGGCAACGACCATTTTGAAAGCAGAAGTTAAGCAATGGTAATTAAATGAATTTCACACGATGAGAATCACATCTGTAAAATACAGTTCCAAAGGGTCTCTCAAAGTAAATTTTATGCAATTGTGATTTCGGGTGCGTTAGTCGATATACTTAGCAGGAAGAGTACCATGGGATAGTTATTATTTGTTATGCAAGGCTGCAAACCCTAGCAAGCGAAGGAACCTATGACCTATTAAGTATTATACTATTCGTGTAAACGGGACCGCGACATACGAAGTTTAAATTTTTAATTTCTGAGTACATAATATGATAGGTGTAATTACAATGGTGGTTATCGTCACGTTCGAATTTCAAAAACCTTTTCCACTCAGATTTTGTGAAAAAAATATTTCTATAAAAATAAACTGCACAAAAAAAATCATGTCCCTTGTTTTTTTACAGATAATATTGAATTCGAGCGGTTTCAACAGGGGCTAAGTGCGAGAATACCGGTGCTGATAGCGTCGTGCGTGCAGATTGCGGCAAAGAGTATCTCAGCCGCCATGTCGTTAACAGCTACACAAGTGTGCAACTACCTAGCCCGGAAGGGAACGAAATACTCTGTTAAAGACATCGTTACCTGGGAATACCACGTATTTCAAACAATAGGTCTGTTAACATACATCTAAGTATCTACTTACCTAAGAACTGTACTTGTACTTGTACATATCTAAGTATGTCTGGAATCTCTGGCTGGCATAGTTTTAGCTTTATGTTATTTGGTAAAAAAAATGGCATATAAGGCAGTGCAACTCAAAAGGAGGAAATGAGGGCTGATACTACCACGCAAACAGTCGTAGGTTCCGAGACATCGTCTTTGTCAAAACTCTCCTTTGTCAATATTAGGTACCTACCTAAGAAAATTTGGAAACTACATACTTATATCATACTAGCTGTTGCCCGCGACTCCATCTGTGCAGAACTTGCTTATCGCTATCCCGCGGGAACTAAAAAACTATCCTATGTCCTTCCCCGCGACTCAAACTATCTCTGAACAAAATTTCATTAAAATCGGTTCAATGGTTTAGGCGTCAAAGCGTGACAGACAGACAGACAGACAGAGTTACTTTCGAGTTTCGCATTTATAATATTAGTAGGGATTGCCCTCAGTCTGCGACTTTGGTCTTCTGACACTATCGTTCGTGATTCCTTATTTGCGGTCGCACGATCGATCCTTTAGGTTACCGCGTGCCGCTGTGGACGAGCGCGGAGATGGCGGAGCTGCTGGCGACGGCAGCGAGGCTGTCGCCGACCGCGCAGCGCGCACTTCCACTCTTCGTCAACCTCGCCGAGCTAAAACGCGACGCGGTTGACCGCCGCGTGCGCTGGGCCGCCAACCTTGAACCGAGCTGTGAGTTTATACAACGTGTCTTGCAATTGTTCTGGAATATTGAGTGATAAGTTACTTTCGAGTGATGTGCTTTCAAAAATCGGGGCCCAGAGCAAATTGAGACTACCAGTCGCTTGACGGCCGAAGCCTTAAGTTATTAAAAATTATCAGTTTTTGGAATAAAACTACATTACAATATTAAAACTAATCCTGAAATTTTAAGACACAGTGTATGTATACATGTATACTTACTACTTGACTTATGAGATCCGTTAAAAGCCTTTGTTCATGTTATGTGTCTTGTGTTTTATTTTTTAACAATAAGTACATACATTTTGTATAGGTTCTAGTTCGTCGAGTGGTGAGGAATCGCCGCGGCGCTCGCTGTCAGTGCGCACGCTTCACTTGGCGGCGGGCGCGGTGGCGGCGTGCGCGCTCTGCCTGGCGCCGCCGCCGCGCGCGCCCGAGCTCGAGCGCCGCCTCGCTGCGCTCGTGGGCGTCCCGCAAGCCTTCGTCGAGTGCGTCCGCGACTGCATACTCACCGTCACTATATTCGATGACGAAGAACCTACGAGTACACCCAATGGATTCAAACGGAGGCGACTGGAATAAACGTTAACAATAACTGTGCTTCTAGTTTTTTTATGTCTTTCGGCAATTTGCATTTTTTTTATTATGACTGACGTTTGGGCTGAAGAAATACGAAATTAGTCGAGAGACATTAAGATACTTGAAACACAGTAATTATGATTATTAGAAAAGCGGAAAATACTATTGATTCCAATTTTAATAATTTTAAGCCAAGGTTTCGCATAGATGTAAAAAAAAATATCGTCGCAGTAAAATAAGCCGACAGAATTTATGAGCAAAATGATTATTTATTCTAGGTATATTTAATTCGATTACTGTACCTCTATAGAACGTTCTCACAGTAAAAGTCACCATGATTTCCCTTGTCACTTCAATGTAACGTCACAAAGATGACATTAACTGTGAAAGGGTGCCACTGTGGAACAGTAAACAATTTGTAACAGTACATACTCGTAGTATTACATACCCACATAGATTTGAAATGGTTTTAATCGTTCGTTACTGAAGTCAGGCAAGAATCAAATGGATCGACTGTACAGTCAAGGGCATAAACATATGTTACGTTATTAAGACGTCAAAATCATCTATACAACTTTATGCTACAGACAATAAGTTCGGTGACACCCATATTTGGCATAATGGCTGTATCGATATTTATGCCCACGACTGTACATTTACTTGTCATAAGTTATAAGAATAATAAATAAACGTAATTCAAATTGTATGATCCATTTTTCATTTAATCTATAATATAAAAATGAATCGCGAAATGTGTTGGTAAGCGCATAACTCAACGACGCCTGGACCAATTTGGCCAATTCTTTTTTTTAAATGTTCGTTGAAGTTCAAAGATGGTTTTTACGGCGAGAAAAATTCGAATATTAATAAAAAATTCCCACGGGAACGGGAAAAAACGGGATTTTTCGTTTTACTGGTCGTAGAAAGCTGAAATTTGGCAAGTTGGTTCCTTGGGCAGTATAGAGAAGCTATAAGAGATAATTTCCCAAAATTCCCACGGGAACGGGAAAAAGGGGCTTTTCGTTTTACTGATTGTAGAAAGCTGAAATTTGGTATGTAGGTTGCTTGAAGAGTGTAGAGGAACATTAAGAGAGCATTTCCCGAAATTCTTACGCTAACGGGGAAAAACGGTATTGAAATACTCCTGGTACACGCGAGCAAAGCCACGGGCAAAAGCTATTTGTCAATAAATGAGTCTACGCGGACGAAGTCGCGGGCAAAAGCTAGTTACTAATAATAATTAAGTAAGAACTCCGGTTTTAGATTAACATAGTTCTAAGTTTCCAAGGCGCACTAGTTATTTTGTCTTCATGCCTCCCGGCAATAGCTATGTCTGATGTTTGAACTGAAGAAACAGATTAAAAAAATAAAAGCACTGTACATCCGGTCGTTTATTATGTGTTCTGAATTGATATTGTAAAAGACAAATCTTTTGCAATAAGCTCTCCAATTTCTGTTTTCAGATGAATCGCGTGACCTTTCTCAGGTTTATTATCATATCATATAAGAGTATTCTAGCCCTTTGCCCGGCTACATCCTTCACCGTTCAACCTTTGGGGTGGCGAATATTAAAATGCGTCGACTTCCCGGGATCACCGCTTTGACTGGCGAAGCGCGAAATATGGCTGCACCGCCGGCATGCTAGCTCGGTACGCCTACGACGGCGCTCACTGCTCACTATAGACGCGGATCCAATTATGTTTCTCTTATATTGCAACGTTTGAGCTACTAACGGCAAGAACATCACTTTTTTACTATAAATATTTTACTATAGTGAAGGGAAGGAACTTGAATTATGTACGTGAGTACGTATGTATGTGAGAGTCACTAGTATTATATCGCCAATATAATATTATGTGGCAATAAGATCAATTGATATACATATACCTATTTTTGCAAATTTGCGGGAGTCTGACAAGTTTTAATTGCTCATTATGCCGTGAAAACTTAGCTACAGTATGTGCGACAAGTTCCTCTGCGATCTGAGACTTTATTTATTTCTTTATTTCACCACCCTCAGACATAATATAATTTACTGTAACTGCTTACTGTAAACTGGTTGTGTACGCAAACGCATCTAACTGCCCTGTAACCAGTCAGATTACTTAAATAATAATTTGAATTGACGCTGCCCGCTTGAGCTACAACAATTAACCGAAGTCATTCACGTGGCTGTTATTGCTCGCTTTACCGGAATTCACTGATCACTAAGCGATTATTAGGTATTGTTTATGGCCACTATTTGATAGATTACACCTATAGACCGGTATCTATATCCCCTTGCACAAAAAACGGGCGCCCATGGTTTTTGAATTATATGTGTACAAAAGCTTACTTTCTAAGCTTTAATGCCTAAAAATCTGAAAAACCGTAGGTGCCCGATATTTTTGCAAGAGGGTGTGTATTATTATACCTTATCGTAAATTTTTTAACAATATTGTCAAATTACTCATTAATCAAAAACCATAAAAATATACCTTGCTAATAAATAAAGAAACAATACAAGAATACAAGTAACAAAAATAATTCCTCATACAATAAAGCAGTTCTCACCACTTACCACTTCGATCTTACCACACTTTGGCTCGTTCTTTGTATGTATACCTATCAGCTGTGTCAAAATGACGATTTCCAACTTATGTAGTCCTAAGTGTTAATCATCAATAAAGACTATGTTTATTTAATTTTCCTAAACTGTTCTACTGAGCACAGCTCTGCACCATAAACATCCGAGACGAACATAAAATTTAATTAAACACTGATTGTAGGCAGCGCAGTGACTTCGCCGCAAATACTCCACAAAATGTTAACAAGTTATAAAAATTATGAATTAATGTCAGTGAGACGAGGGTCCGGCGGGGCTGGCGGCGGGAGGGACGCAACAATAGATGCTGCTTTAGGGTGCCCAATAAAAACTTGACAAATGGCGTTTCATAATCGCGTCGCATTCCAAGCCTCGTCACCAGAATTTGCTTCGTTTTCCCTCCCTGTCGAGAATAATGTTTGTTTGCGACTCTACCTACTTCGTGTCATGTCATGTGTGGTATGGAGTCATTTCGTGTACAGAACATGTTTATAGCTAACTGCAAAGGTCATGCTTGTGATGGTATAAAGTGACCACAGATTTATAGTTACTCGAGCCGCGTGATGGGTATGGCATCTCCAGTAGAGTTAACCAACTATCAACTCGTTCTGTCGTACTGGACTATCGTTTGCTATGTTTCTGTCACATGTTTTTTTTTATAAGAAGCAAATCTAAAACTTATTTGTATCAGTTAGGTTAATAAATAAAAACAATTTTACTAATAAATGTCGACTGCATGTCGTTTAAGTTCATTAATATCTACCTCCATAAAGTAACGCCTTTTTCAGGCAGTTTTATTAATTAGGCTATGAATAAGTTATTCTTTATTAATGTGTAAGTAATACGTGTATGTAACCGTTAAATGTATTTGCTAACCGTATACCTGTAACTATAAGATAATCCTACACGCTCTCATAAAACCGATAGACGTTTATCATGGTTTATTCTCACATAAAATTGCTGCGAGGTCATAAAGTAAGTGGCAGGTTATTACCCACTAGTCTGCAAGTAAAGAATTCCCGGTTATAATAAGGGTGGGTATTACTCCACCAAAATATTGTGTGGTGTCACCGTGCGTGCGCCCTGTTCTTACAATATTATTAAAAATAATTTCTCATTTTTATTGCCCTCTTTCGGTAATAAATGACTTTGCCATTATTATGACATTGCGCAATAGCCACGATTGCCGTAATTGATAATTTACACCCTGAGAATGAGAATTAATAAGATAAAAGAAAACAAGTTATGTAAGTGTGGAAAAATGTAAGTATGAATCGGTCTGATATAAGCTGTAACGGTGATTAATAATTTCTTGATTACTGGATGTTACAATTTTTTTTACGGTGCTTAATCGCGTCTATTTTAAAGTATGTCTGTGGTCTAGCTACAGAAAATTGAAGAAATTAAAGAAACTGAATATAAAATTGTCTTTTACCGTAATTGATAGAATAGCTTCAACTTCAAGAAATAATTTACTTAGACTGTGCTATGATAAAGGGGTAAGGGAATACTCGCGCGACATTTTACTTGATGCGTCACCCCAATTAAAATATAAAGGTCCAAATAGCGTGGCTGCATTCCTAAATCGGTCCGTGAATGTCAAAAACGGTAATGTTTTTTAAACAGCATCCTGATCGTGGATTTCCATTTGGATTGAAATCCAGCACTCCACTCCATTTGGACGTATCGGGGTGGCGACTTTGAAGTGACCGTCAATGCTAGAAACGTACACCAAACGTGCGCCACGCCACCTGGACGCACTCCAAACTCTCCGTGAATGTGCGAAACTACGTCCATTTTTAATCAGTCTTCATGGCGCTGCCACCAAGTAACGTCGAATTCATCGTAAAAAATTTGGATGAATCCATTGTAACGGTATCCGTTTGGGAGGTTCGTCAGTGGCCTGTAGGCTTATTGTCTAACTCGCTCGCAATCGCCATCGTGTTCGTTTTGACAGTTCTTGTATGAATGTGACAGCTAGTTGATTCCGATGTCAATTGTCAGCCCATACATGAACTGTCAAAATGAACACGATGGCGATTGCGAGCGAGTTAGACAATAAGCCAACTGCTTAACACCGTCATGAGTTAGATGTAGTTTATAGGGTTCCGCAATAAGATTTAAAAAATGTATTTCTGTTCACGGCTTAATTCAGGCACTCTTACCTACTACTAGTCTCTTACCCCCTTATTCATAAACGCACTATAGGCCTCTGCTAAGTTAGTAATCGTTTGTCCTTATCTGTGAAAGGTAAATGTCAAAGTGACAGATAAGGACAAACGATTACTAAGTTAACAGAGGCCTATAGTGCGTTTATGAATAAGGGGGTTAGTCATTAAAAGTGGTTTGAGGGCTTTCGCAAATGTGTATGAAGGTTCTTAATTTTTTTGTTCTAGGTACATAAAGTATGTACTGTAGCATTATTACGCTACATTTTAAATACATTTTGAATATAAACTATTTGTCGCTTTAATAACCTTTTTGGCATATTAGATTTACCAATTGCTGGCTGCTACGCAAGGTGTTTTAGAAGTTTCGGCGTTTGAGTTTAAATTTGAATTTAAAAAAACACAAAAAATGCGACGTTGCCCGCTCAGTTGGGATAAATGTGTGTTTCCGCTTTCTGTCAGATCTTTTTCTGACATTGGTTCCAGGGGCCTTACCATGACGTCCTAATTCCGACTCAGTTCAAGTTTTAGCTGTCACTTTTAGTATGAATCTGACAGCCAGCGAACCTAAACTGAATCTCACTAAGACGTCATAGTAAGGCCCCTGAACCAGGCAGAGTTTGAGAATTTGTTTGTCACTGAGAACATTTTTTCCTGTCGAAGCGGACGAATATTTTCTGTGCTTGATTTTTGGCTGTGTTTTGTGTTTACACTAACAGGTGTAAATAATTAAGCAGTTAAATTGTCAGCAGTTAGTCCTGTTGTTACACGGTCCTGTATTCTTAGTTATTAAAAAGCCGGATGCTAGTTTCTTGTTTCGGGTACGTATTTAATAGCTTTTGCTATCCGTTGTGGGTATATTTGGCTGTTTCATGGTACATAATATGTTCATTTTGCTTTTCAGCTTTCACCCTACGGTGTAGGATTTAAAACATCAAACGAGTCAAACGAGTTCTGTTGCAGGCTATTCAACATTCGACTTAAAATCCGGATCCTGTGACGGGGGATCCTCTCCTCGTCAGCACGTGAAATTATCTAATTAGTCAGTTTGCTCTACCTTTTGGCCTTTGTAGGTACCTGTTTACTTTAAAACCCTTACATCTAATGTTGCAACATTATCCTGTCTTTTACGCATGGTTTTAACATTTATGTCTTCCCTTTAATTGCTTCATTTTCTTCAAAAGGTGTACAAATTAAAACCTATCCTTGTTTTTTCGCTCATGCGAATTTAATTTAACTATATTTAGATAAGCATCTCATTGCGTTGCGAGTCCTTGTTTTTTGCTCATGTGAAATCTAATTTTATCGTTTTGGTAAATTGTAATATTTTTTCTTAGGTTAAAGCGTTTATAGTCGTGATAACTTGTTTTATCAGCTATTTTTCCCAAAATTCAAAAAGCCCACAGTAGTCCTACTTTATTTTCATGTATATTTCGACTTTATATTTAAAAAAAATAATAATCCGACAACCCTATCTAAATCCATTAAGTACTTTTTAAAATACTTAGCAATGTTACGTTTTACGTGATGTTTCTGTACATTTTCAATTAATATAATTACTGTTTAAACTAAATTTTTCGTTTATTTATTGTGCATCGTACGTAGATATAGTGTGTGGGCAATGGGGCTTGCCCGAAGGTTTACTGGTTACGGGTACGCCTTGGTGCAGTACTTTCAGGCCTGAAAATTGGGAAACAAAGTTGTTTATAGCCTTTCGGAGCACTATGGCGATATCTCAAAAAGTGGATTTCTCAAAAAGTGGATTTCTCAAAATGGGGATATCTCCAAATGTGGAGTTAGCAAAACAGGGATGTTGCTGAAAATGGGGAGTTCGCTAAATGATGATTTATAAAACTTTGGATAATTTTATATTCGTTAATTGCTTAGTTATTTGCCGATTAATTAAGACTGCGCAGACGAAGTCGCGGGCAAAAGCTAGTCAGTAATAATAAAATACTGGGAACCGAATTTGTTTGACCGACTTTTAACTTCGTCCTATTGCGATAAAATTTTACCTTCACTTTTTAAACCTCATGAAGATGACTACGCAATAAAAATACCGTAAGCATTAATTTTACTCTTAATATGGACGGAACATGTTTATTTCTCAACCCTTTTGGCTGGTAAAGCGTATGCAATGCTCCGGTGTTGTTAATGTCGATGGATGAGGATGTTGGTGCTCACTTACCACCGATTCAATTGCTCGTTTGCCACTCTTTTTAATAAAATAATCTATTGTGTTGCTTTCAGAATTATTTTAAACACTGTAATATTAAGTCGTAGCATGCTCGTAGCACATGCGTAGAAGGTCTACGGATGATTATGTTTTAATGTTTCTGTCGATTACATTGATTTTGTTTAAAAATTCTAAATGTAAATTTCATTTAATTAAGCGTCTTTTTTGTAAACTATCTAACAATAAATATTTTTTAAGTTGCTCCTCGGAAAATTTGTTTAAATCTCTCTTGTCATTGAGAACGGATGAAACTATTTTACATTTCGATATTGGTATCAAAATAATTTAGTTTTAAAATGACAACACATTTTTATAATGATTACTTACTTAGACAGCAATGGCAGGTGAAAATTTTCACATAGAAAAAAAACATTCGCCGGGAAAACAGTTTACTTATCGAGAAGTTTGCGATGTAGAGGTAGTAAGTAATTTGTTTTTCCTGGAACTCTAATAAATTTACTTAAAATGTGCATTTAATTTTATGGACTTTTATTTTCTGGTAGGTACTAATTCTCAAAGTCTATTTCTCTACTTTCATCAATAAGTCATCTTTATCCTGTTTAGGGGCCCTCTAGGCTGGCCACGCGTCTGCAATTCTTTGATTTGGCGGGTGTCCATGGAGGATTTAGTTGCTACTCGGGGTGAATGACCTCAATCATTATGCTAGTATGGATATGCCGCCGGATTGTGTGGATAAAGGACAGTTTTTGACAATCATTAGATTACATTTTGACTATCGATAAATTGCTATTACATACTTACTCTTGAGTGTACTGCTTCATCTCCATCATCTCCAGCCTATACATATACGTCCCACTGCTGGGCACAGGCCTCCTCTCAGAATGAGAGGGCTTGGGCTATAGTTCCCACCCGGACCCAGTACGGATTGGGAACTTCACACACACCACAGCACTGATTATGTGACAAACAACATCTCAACATGACTGTTAACATACTGTTAAAATTAAAATGCGGATTTTTTAAGTTACACCTAAATAATTAAATATATTTTTGTAGAACTTTATTTGTTTTTGTAGAATCATTTCTATTCATATCATAAACGGCGTATCCATATTACTCTTTCTACTTGACATCCCGCAGTATTGTATGCCCACAATTGGCATCAGGTGACTTACTTGCTCGTTTGCCACCCTGTTTTATGTGAAACAAAGACATTAAACCGCCACGTCACCGGTGGTCTGCCTCTTCTTTTGGAGCGCTCATCGATGAAAACAGCTCTCTTAACCATGCAATTTTTATTTCATCACATAAAAATGCCCGTAATATTTACAATAGTGTGCCTTTGTGTCATCCCAGGATGGGTGAAAGTTTGGTTGGGACGCGGATATATTTATTCGGAGCGATGTTCACGAGCAGTGCGCTCAGTCCAGCCATAAGGAATTGGAATGTCTTGGTTGCTTTAATTCAAGACCTGTCCGCCGTGAATCTGAACAGGTTCTCCTTCGGATTCGAAGTGCTTAACTGTTTTATGGGCTCCAATTATTCGTTTGTCGATGTACTCTGATGATGTGTGTAAGTTTCTTATGTTGTTGCTTTGGGAGTTATTCCCTTTATTATTGTATATTTTTAAAGTGGGTTATAAATTATAAAGACTAACGAGTCATTGAGTTTCCCTTGTTTTTTTCCAGAGGTCAGCTGATCACTCAAAATGCACACGACTTAACGTTGCACATTAATTGGCCTCACGGCGTTATTAGTTTTCCTCAAGAAGTAAAGCCATTTAAAATATAACCAAGGCAAGTATAATGACCGGAAAACGACACGATATTTTTGCTCGTCAATATAGTTGCCGCACTCAGACAACTGCCATTTAACTTTGTATGGAAAGTGCTCGTCAATGAAGAGTTAAAATAATTCAAATCTACGATGGATCGATTTGTTTTCCCGCGGGATGAGTTGCCGCTGGGAGTGGTCGCTCGCTCCGCCCTTTTATTTTTTTACGCTATCTAGATTAAAATTGTGTATGAAATAATGCTTATTGTTCAATTAAAACATTACATTGGCAAGTACATTGTTTAAGTCACATCTTGGTTCAGAAAGTGCAGCTACGGAGATGCCTCCGGTCAATTTAAAAGTAAAATTAAATTGGATTAACCTGGTGTTCATTTAGTTTTTTTGTTAGGTATACTCGGATCGTTTGAAGTAGATTCATGGAATCATCATTCAGAAAAATCTGGCAAATTATTTTTTTTACGTGTAATGCGCAAAAGTGTAATTGAAGGAAGGATTCAGTGGGTGAGTATTTTTTCCAGTTATAAATAGTTGTATTTTTCTGTGGAGAGCTGCGTGGGGCGTGTCCGGGGCGCGCCCGCCCAGCGCGCGGTCCGCGGCGGCAGTCGTCGGTCGCCCGCTGCTCCAAGCGTGCGGGTTCTACGCGAGTTTTCCTGCCCTAGCCTTCCTAGTTACGACGCTGTTCGCCCGCCGGTTGCGAGGTAAGTTATTTTTTCATTTTTAGATTTCATGTTTTTTTTTAATTACAAATCAATACAAATACCTTTATTGAATACCACAAATCAGAACAAGGTAGACAGTCGGCGGTAGGCTACATTAGGATAGGTACTGTTGTTAATAAATTGTAAATCTTGTTTCACGTCAAATTAAGTCTCTATTTTATTGAATGAACCATATATAAAATATCTGTACTTATTCTTATTGCTATTTTATTTCAATTATTTACATTAAATTATTGTCCAGTGATTTAATTAAATCATTTTTAAATATGATGTATGTTAAAATTAAGATACAATTTGTAAAATAATAATTAAAAGTTTGAGTAAAGAGTTTTTACATACATTTATATATTTTATTGAATCAGGTGTTACTTTGCGGAGGTTCATTTCAATGAACAAAAAATATTTACCTTACTACTCCGCTACTCACGTGCAAGATAAGCATGCAAGTGAAAATTAAAAGTAAATAGTAATTAAGTACTAAGTAGTAATTATTAAGGTGAAAATGATCCCGTTGAGGGATTGAAACGTGTCAGTGTTTGTGTGGTGTAAGGGATAATTAAGTTTGTGGGATTTATATGTGTTTTATGTTTTGTTGGCAGTAGTGGAGGGAGGGATTGCATGAAAAACATAATATATTTCGCACTTGCTTGGTTATCTTGCACGTGAGTAGCGGAGCAGCAAGGTATTTTTTTTGTTCATACATATATTATGTATATGTTCACAATATAATTCTTCAGTAGTCTTCGCACTAGAGTCAAGACCTGTGATTTAGATTAGTTTATTTATCAACAAAAATTACATTATAATTATAAAAACGCGCATGTCACAAATATAAGTATTTTTGTTGAGATCGACAAAATTAATAATAACAAGAACATAATAAATTAACAATAAAATAAAAATACAATGTCAAAAATAACAAGTGTAGAAAAATATGTCAATTTTATAGTTCTAAAAGCTTTATGAATACAATTTATCTCCAATAGGGATCGTCTTAGCATATTAAATTATTAAATAAATCATTATCTATAGTTTGGCAGATAAACCACTGCAGCCAGATGACACTTTCAGTGTTGTCAGTTTTTGGCAAATATTAAATAGTGATGTGGGGTGCGAGTCGGGTTACCTTCGCGTGTGGTCAAGAGCTGCGGTTCGTTTTTGGATCCGTCCGAGGGGAAGAGCAGTGCTTGGTCCGGTGCACCCTGGGCTTCGGTTAATGATTTCCTGCCGGTCTCCGTGGGATATCATTGTCCGTTGGCTAAGAGCCCGACAGGGGGGGAGGGGGTCGTTTGACCGTGTTCTACCGTACAACGTTGCCGACATTTTTATGTCACAAGATTTTTGAATACTGTATTTTTTACTTTGACATTGGCGAAATCATCGCATCGATCGATGGGGCCATATTATTAAAAGAAGAAGAAGAAATAGTGATGTGACTTAGTGAGTGAATGAAAGAATGAACGATGTAATGAAATTAATTTGCGTCATAAATGAGAATTTTCAAAGCGTATTTTAATAAAATGGTTTGTTCAATATGGTTTTTTTTAGATGTTTTCTAGTTAGTAGTGTAAGAGCGCGATTTGGAAATGTGCGGAAGCATGTCAAATCAGTTACCAGTTTTCAACTCATTTTTCATTTTCCCATAAATAAAACAACAATTATCACATTAATATTTTTTTCTACTTTTTTTTTGTACTTTTACCTAAAAACTTAAATTATTCCGAATCAGTTTCACTGCTGCTGTCACTATTTACGTGTATTACAAAGTCATCGCACATTTTATCTACTATGTTAATATGAACCTTGAATGCCTCAAAAGTATCGCGTTTATTTTGAAATATACTAAACTATGAATGTGACATTCATAAAATATTTCGTTCGTTCAATAATCAAATCATTCATTACGTGACCGTAGTCGAGCACTAGTGAAATAAATATGGTATCATTATTTCGTAAAATGACATTTGGAAGTGTCATCTGGCTGCAGTGGTTTAGCTGCCAGACTATAGTCAAATATTAAACAATGTCAAAAAATAATATCAAAAAATTCTGTAACCGAATAAAGAGGGTTAATCAAGAAAAGGTTTTTCACCCGGCGACCAAATGTCTCTTCTCCTAGGTTTCTAAGTTCGGCAGGCAGACGCTCGTAATTGACAAATTTAATTCAAATTTCGTTATATTCATAAATTAAAAATCATTTCGAGAGAAACACTTGTAAACACAAAAAAAATATTTTTGGATTTTTTCGTAAGTACAGTATTTTTTGGAAAAATGAGCAAAATATGTAAAACGGGAAATGACGTCCAGCGGCCGGTCCAATACTGCCATTATAAAAACCTTGTCTTCCGGGTTTCCCTTTGGCATTTACAACTTTCACAAGACAACGCTACTGACAGCTCATGGTTAATTCATTCGCACACCACTCGGCTTTGTTGCCATCGAGAACACTAGATAACTGTTTGCCGGGCAATAATGATAATATTTTTGCAAGTTTTCATTTAAAATCATACTTTTTGTGAAGTATTTTGTTTGAGTTTGTCAGCTCGTTTTGACATTCATCGACATTGACAACTGCATTCACTGTCAAACTATTTAAGCACAGGTTTTGTCATTCAATTAATGTATGTAATTATTTCAACTTTTATTTAATTGTACGAAACAAAGCAGTGTCGTCATTTCGCTAATATGTACTTGACGTTTGTTACTTACGTCCTTTCTGCTTGAGCAATGATTTAACCATTTAAATCATTGCTGCATTTCCACGAAAATACAAGATTTTCACGAATATAAAAAAATATGGGTGTCTTAAAATTGTGCGCTCTTTCCAGCCAGACAATAATAAGTAGCACTTAAAAAATTTAAATATTGTCGCTTATGTCGGCCCCATGTCACACGGGTTTTTCCTGAAAGCACCATGCGACGTGGGACTGCTCTAAGGCGTCCAGTGGTACGCAATTGGGATTGTTCATTTTTTTTAACCCCCCCTTTTTATATATTTTTTAGAAAATATAGAGCACTTTAAGAAACTAATTTGAATATTTTGTCATTTCATGGCTTTATTTAATTAATATAATTGCTTTAAAAAATCAGATACGACTTTTCGTAAATTATATACGGCGGCTGAAATAGGCAATTTTCCCACAATCCTTTGGAAATTGAAAAAAAATAGTTGTCATAACTGTTGTGACTGTCATCTCAATGCTCAATGTCAAATATACTGTTTACCTGTGGTTTACCTACAAACTTATTGTATTTTGCGTTAAATCCTGATCATGGTTATAATGAGTTGAAAATTTATGAATGTGGAAGTATGTGGCATTGTGTTTTGGTACCTACTTACATCGAAATGATCCTCGCAACAATATGTGTACTTAGGTATAAACTTTGAAGTATTCAACATTTACTTCGCGACACCACTTTTCTCTTAAATCTTCTCGGATGCGTGCGAACTATTGTTTTGGAGCTGTTTTTAGAGTCATTATTTCAGGTTGGAACGAAGCATTTTCTGTAACTTCCATTATTTCGTTTTAAATCGACCGACAATTTTAAGTTTCCAACAAAACAATATTTACTTTACTGACATTGGGTGACACTGATAACTAGTTGACATATAGATTTAATAGACAAACTAGATATTTGCCGATTTATTTTTGGCACATATATAGAACTACCAACAGCCGCTTGGTTAGGTCGAATAAAGGTCAAACAATTTTTTTGCAAAATATCCGTAATCCTTGAGTATTATTGAACGCCAGTAAGATAAAACAGTTCGCAAGCCCCATACTTCGAAATGGTTTTCAAATCAGGATACGTTGTAAAAAAATGAACAATCCCAATTGCTTACCTTTGACATTCACGCGTGTTCATTCATTCATGTGTCGAGGACTAAACTGTTTATTGCGAAATAACTAGATAGTTGATTTATAGCAATGTTGGTGTCAAGGATATATAATTAACAGGGTTCTATAAATTATTCCGGAATACTTCAGCAAGTGCTTGGGTAAGTTGGACTAAACAGCCCTATAAAATGTTCTTCAGGATTTTTAAATTATATTTTACAAATGAAAATGAAAATGAAAAAGTTTATTACCTATATTAAAATATTACAATTAGTGTATCTTCGACTCTGGATCCTCAGCTAGGAGTCCCTGTGTGACAGGATCCAGTTGAGAAACTAGACTGAGCAATATTACTAATTAAACTACTAAAAAAATATTTCCATACATTGATCGGTGTTCAAAGTGAACCGCGTCAAGGGCGGGAGTCAATTTTGAATTAAAAATCTTTGTAGAAGTGCACTCCTAGTGAACAAGTTCCGGCGTAAGTAGGTACTAACTCAACCATCTGCTGAAATATTTCGGAAAAATTCGGAGATAATTTGTATTCATATTAGGTATAGAATAAATTTGAAAGATTGTTTCTGATGAAGCGAGTATAGGATCAATTACAGTTATTGAGGTCTTTCGAGTATACGGCATACCTACTCATTACGATGTACTATGAAATTTATGAAAATCTGATAAAATACGAGTATTAAGTATGATTCAAGAATTACAGAACCTAATTATGTCTGTCAAAATAGGTGTCTTACTTTCCAAACTATAAAAAGAATAACATTTTTTTTGTAATTGTAATTTACTTATCTGTGAAAATCTCTAAGAACTGAAAGAAATAAAATGTTCCCTACTAATATTTAATAAATAATTTTACAAAAAAAGCGTACAAAACTCAAATTAATTGTAAATAACAGAGGATTATTCTTGTTCGTCAGCTTATATGGCTAACGTCAAATCAAGGTACATAAAAAATAAATATAACTTGAATTGTTTTGATCATTTAAAAATATTAAACCCCATAACGACTTAACCCGATTTTGATAAAACATTATTGAAATAAGAATCAGTGACAGAAAAACTTTAAATAAAAATAAAATACCGGTCAAGTGCGTTTCGGGCCACGCGCAGTGTTAGGGTTCCGCAGTTGCATGTCACAATAGGCGGATACACTATGAAAGTCTCATTTTACAAGTTACTCGTTAAAATGTATTGAAAATCTAGCTGTGAAAGTTTTCCTTTAAAATTCGTTTAGTATATACTACTACCATAAGGGAGATACCCTAAAAAAATATTATAGATTTTATTTTACGACTTTGTTGGCGTAGTTACTATATACACTCATGCCAAAATAACAGCTTTCTAGTACTAAGAATCTTTGAGCTAAGCCGCTGACAGACATACACATGGACGGACACAGCGAAACTATAAGGGTTCCTTGTTGCCCGCCCTTGTTGACAGCCCGCTCCTGCGCTCAGCCCCTTATTTTAGGTCAGTTTTTAAACAGAAACAAAATTGAGACGACCACTAACCTATTATATATAAGGTAGCACCGCGCTAGTTAATTTAGCTTATATTTTCAATAGTGCCAGAATATATTTCCTGACTGTTGTTATATTTATTGCGGGGTTACGTAGCTTTGGACTAACAAAAATGTATGATCGATCATCAACCTCACAATGGATTACAATAACAATTTCCTGCACCCTATAAATAAAGGCTTTAATTTGGTCATGCCTTACATTTATGCTTTTATCAATTAAGAAGTTTTTGTTTCCAAATGAAGAGCACCTATCCTCTTTAGGCACTCATTAGTCATTATACTGAGTAGGCAAATTAAAATACTCAGGTTTCGTAATATGTATTTAATTTATCAGATCTTATTTGATGAGAAGGCTTTTCCCCTGCTCTTATAGGTGTTTGTTTTTTGCCCATATAAAAAAAGAAATACAAAAATACCTACCATAGTGGACCTCATGCGGCGTAAATTTACTACAAATTGTTCTCAAAGATAATATTTGATAATTTTATTTTATTTTTAATGTTAATTACACTTTTCAGAGATATCTTCAGCTGCTTTCGAGATAAAATAGAATGGGATTACGTCATCATTTTGTTGATACTTAATGGTAATGTAATGATATCTGATTTAACTATTTATTCAATGCAGAGCGAAATCAATTTGAATTCTTAATTATAGGTACGAAATATTGAATGTTTTGAAAATCGCGCCGCGTGAGACACTGACTGGCCTTTTTCTCTTATAATGTATAGATTTTTAAACAAGTAGGTACCTAATTCATGTATGTTTAATTACTTCGGAGATATTGGGAACGGCTCGAACGACGATTTCGATATTATTTACTGTGTTAATAGGTAGTTAGGGATTTTCGGGGAAGTAATTTCTATCTAGCTGTACGTCTCTCATCTTTGGGAAAACGATTTTTCTGAGTTTGGCAAAAACCGAACTTGGCTCTGGCCAAGGCGGTATTGTTATTAAAAGCAAACAGTAAGTATGTACCTATCTGCCGGGTGAAAAATAATTCTTAACAATAAAATTACGATGTTGTAGCAGTAAAATATGAAGGTAGCTGATTGAGAGCAGTTTTTTTTTTCAAACAACAGAAAAGGTGTTGATTACATGAATACCGGTTTGTTAGTTACAGACTATTAATTGAATACAATAATATTATGATGTTAAATTATGGGTGCAAAAACTGAAACGCACTGTAGGATAGAAATTACCAAATTTAAAATGACCTCTTTAAGGTTCATATCCCGTTTAAAATATTTCGAATGAACTTAACCGTGAATCAATGAAAATAAAAATTTGGGAAACAAAATTTGCGATGTGATGCTTTGGGGAACATTCTTTGCCAAACATTAGTAATCCTAATTTCTACGAAATAATAGCTTAGATTGACAATAAGTTAAGTAATAAATTCTAATTAATTGCTTTTACAATTTTATCATTACAAATAGGTAAGTAATCGTTTTATATGTAAAATATTTGTAATTAAACGGATTAAAGAGGACATATAAGAGTTTTCATTGATTCACGGTTAAGTTCATTCGAAATATTTTAAACGGGATATGAACCTTAAAGAGGTCATTTTAAATTTGGTAATTTCTATCCTACAGTGCGTTTCAGTTTTTGCACCCATAATTTAACATCATAATATTATTGTATTCAATTAATAGTCTGTAACTAACAAACCGGTATGGATTACTAATGTTTGGCAAAGAATGTTCCCCAAAGCATCACATCGCAAATTTTGTTTCCCAAATTTTTATTTAGCAAAAATTCAATTGTCAAAACTACTTATCGCAATATTACAGTTAGCAAACCTTTTTTTCGGCAAGTGATTATTTAGCAAATAATGAATTGGTCATGTTAATTTTCCCAATTTTTTTTTTGGCAAATGTATCGTTTGGCATAACGTACTAAACCCAAAATATCGCATGGCATACGATTTCTATCGCAAAGTGAGTAATGCGTAGGATAAACATAACAATATGATTATATTTTATAAGTATTATCTTTTATAAGTCCGAAATTTCAAAATGCCTAACGTGTACAATCGCGTTTTTCAAAATTCCGAATTTCAATACACCGAGCAATAAGAAGTCCGAATGAATAATTATCCTAAATATCATAAATACTAATTCCGATTATTAAAATACCGATTTTCAATACTCCGAATATTATTGGAGTAAAACAAACATGTTCGCGGCTTAGGGGTGGCCCAAGGGCCACCCCCGCCGCACCATAACCTGAATTAATCCAATTCCTAATAAACAAAATTCCGATCATTGAAAACACGAATTTCACTATCCCGAATATCAAATTTCCGAATTAGTAATGAAGTATCGGAAAATTAATAATCGGAATTTTGTTTTTCGGGCCAATGACACTTCGGGCTTTTCATCATTTGGAGTTATACAAATCGGAATAATATGCAACCGGAATTTTGAAATTCGGTTAAATAAATTTCGTGTTTTTTAGTAATCGGAATTTTATTTCTTAGGAATTATGAAATTCGGAGTTTTAAATGTCGGAATTAGTGAATTCGGAATAAAATATTTCGGAGTATTTGGGTGTTCCCGACTGTTTTGATACTAAATTGTACGAACTATTTCTTTGTTTAAGCAATTAAATATATAATTTCTGCCATTTGTTCATTTTATACTTAAAATTCCTGCAGTGTACCTACTATTGTATTACTGCAATAGTAAAAAATAATTGACAACAATTCAAATTTGCTAAGGTAGTAAAATGAAAATACCGTTTGTAGATTTTACACTGCTCATTACAGTAAAAATATTTTTGGATTATTTTATGCAGTAGTTTTTTTTATATTCAGGAAAAACAGTAAAAAAAGTTGGATTGTGAATGTTAGGGATATACTCATAGTGCCGTTAGTCCATTTATTACCGTAGGAATTTAAAAAAATATAGAACTGTCATGGTGTCAATGTCATGTTCATTTTTTATCAGTCCGACGGATTAGGTACTTAATTCTAACGACACGTTTTCAATTCTCGTAAATGTCGTAATATTTAATTATTGGTTTGATAGACGCTTTAATAACATGAAAGTGGTTGACTGATTAGTGATAGCGGATAGCCGCAATCTGCCCAAAGTCGACGAATTTATCTTGTGTTGTGTATCTTGTGTTCATGTGCTTATAGTGCTTATTTTTTTCCATTAACGCCGTGTTTCCGCAACTTGGGACGATACAAATTATTAAAGGATCTTGGTGATACTTTCTTCCGGTCGTCATTATATAGTAATAAACTCAAAGCATGCACAGTATTGCAAAGCAGCAAACGCAAAATAACAAATTCGTGAACGAACGACAATGAATGGTTGATAAACAAAGCAAGTGACATGACATGACAGTTCTGTTTGAAAGTTACTTTTTTAATTTTATATCATGCTAAGTTCACGACATCAGTATCCCTATCTTTGTATATACGGTCTTTTTAATGACCATTTTTTTAATAAATTATTAACGACGAATTTAAGTAAACCAAAGGAAAACCGAGAAACACGGGTAGTCTTATTTTTAACCAGCTATTATAAACGCGAAAAAACTTAAATGCTTTTTTTTTGAAATGTTGTCAATTATCATTTGCCAGATTTTTGCTATAAGTATACCATGCAAAGTGTCACATTTGGGAATTTTATTTTTGGAATATAACTTATGACAAAACAAAACATTTGCTTACGAAGCATTTGCTTAATAAAATCTTGACGAAGTGAAACTTTGCCAAATGATAGTTTGACCAAATGAACTAAATGCTAAATGTAACTTTGCTAAAGGTTCACTTGGAAAATGTAAGTATTGCGATAAGTTGTTTGGGAAGTCATATTTGGGAAAAATAATTTGCCAATTGGCAGTCCACCACCTATTTCATATTAATTTCGATTAAATATTACTTATTCCTGAGAAAGTGGCAGTGACAGATTAACGCGCGCCCGCACAACCCTTAACCCTAATTAAGGGTTTCATTTGGTTCCTTTTAAGGCCCTATCCTATAAAGACAACAAAATCGTAATAGTTTCTACGGAATCTGAAAACAATCCATAATAAGGCCTTATTTTCGCAATGTAGTATCATTCCTTTATGTAAAATTTTATCAGGGTACCTAAATATAATAGTTTTTCTGAATATCTTGCACACGTTTTAATTGCATGCCTCGTTGGTGCGGCGGCTCGCAATGATTCTTATCTCAAACTTATTGAAAAAGGGGCGGCACGCATTCCTATCGCGCATAAATCAGGCCCGGCTGTATTTCTTTCCACGGCTTGCTCCTTTTTATTGCTTGCTTATTGGCCTATTACGATCGGATGTGTATTGATGTCCATTCTGGTAAAAAAAGAATGATCATATTGATTATCTTTACCCAAGAACTTACAGTCGCGACGGTACGTCGTTATTAAGAAAGTATTTTAACTCATACGCATGATTTACGTACCAAATGTAGACTTCAATTATGTATAATTAAAAGTTTTGTCAAAAATTACAAAAGGTGTATTCATACGCTCATAGAGCATGTTTAAAAATTTACTGCTTATTATTATTAGCCTGGATAGGTGTCCGCTGGGCAAATGCTTAGTTAACGAGCATAAAAAATGACGGTTTTTATGGAAGTTTCTTAACAAAAGCAACCATTGTGTTGTTTTATGGGCATGTAACGCAAAAATATTATCTGGACAACTGGATGTAAAAATATCATCGTAGATACGTACTTACTAATCCGCAAGTGAAGTATTGTAGTACGTAGTTTCAGTAAGCTGACGTCCTAATGCACCATATGTATCATTTCATAACGTTTACGTTGGGAGGTATTAACGCCGTCGGTTCCGGCCATACTATTCTTTTCTCGAGTGTTTACGTGTAACAACAATAGAACGGATAGCTGCAAGTAACGCGCGCCAACTGCTCTTAAGCTGTGGGCTACGGTTAGGCCGCGAACACATGTGAGATGCACTAAATCGGCTTATAAATATTGGCTTATATTGCCTATTGCATTTTTTGGGCAGCTAACTTGCAACATATATGTAGAGATTTATCTCTTCTGTCTCTCTACGAATTCTCGACTATCAACGACAATGAAAGTTAAAAACGAGAAAACTGCACCCTATGCGTCAATTAATAAAGACAAATAAGTTTCTACCATGCCCCTTTCTAATGAAGTAAGTAGTTAGATATTTACATCTGAAAAAAAAAACTTGTTGGTCTAAATGGAATTTGTTCAAATTAGACACGGCTTTAAATAAAACAGCCATGTTACGAGTTTGCGATGTTAATTGTTACCATGTTTGCTCTCTTTTTTTATTAAGTACTGCCAGGCTACGACCAGCGCCGCATTTCTTTCTCTGTCTATTTACTTAATCACTGACTGTCACTGTATAATCTGGCAACTTGTCAGTACACGCAATGAACAGAGATCGTCGCGCATAGTCGTGGCCCGGCCGTAAACCACGTTCACAAGACTAATTGAAGTGATACTTACTGCTATCGCAGTCCAGCCATCGCAAATCAAGGTTGTGCATGGCTCTATTAGCTAAGGCAACAGCGCGGTTTCCTTGTTTGTAACAGAACAATTGTCAAAGGCACAAGGCGTCGAATGCTTACCTATACAATACATACAATGATTAGACGCAACACAACACCATGGCCGCTTTAACGCGAAATAATTAGTACGTAGACGTACCTACCTGGTAATTAGTGGAATCTGATAGCACGTTGTTTACGCGTACTTAATGATTAGGATGAGTTTTAGTAAAAAACCGGTCAAGTGCCTCGGACTCGCGCACCGAAGTTTCCGTACAAATTCGGCAAGTGAATATAAAATCCAGTGTTAGCAGAGCCCAGCCTTCTAAGCAAAATGTATACAGTGTGAGGTCATTTTATATTGGTTACTTACAAAAACGAACAAAGTAATTGGAATAAACAAACCAGAAATGTGTTAAATTTTAACTTACGTTCAATAAATGAATAGTACATTATTGAAGAGACCAATAATTAAGTCATACTGGACGAGATAATGACGTTTATTATAAATTTTTACGTGAAATATATGTAAACGAAAAAAACATCGGCGTAGTTCATTTTAGAACGCTATTAATGTACAGGGGCCGTACCATGACGTCTTAATGCGTTTCAGTTTAGGTCCGCTCGCTGTCAGATTCATACTAAAAGTGACAGCTAAAAATTGAACTGCGTCGGAATTAGGACGTCATGGTAAGGCCCCAGTACCAAGTATTGGTTTTTTTTCTATGTAATTCAATTTTGTATTTATTTTGCTGTCAAAACTTTCGTGAACGCTAACAGTTACATTCTATGGATCTGTCACCCAATCCTTCCTTAGGGTCCCACCAAACCGCCGTGTATACGCAGTGACGTATCGTATGCGTCACGTTTTCTCACCGTTTCTTCATACATTTTGTTGCGATTCCGTAACGTCACCGTTTTTTAAGCGGCGGTGTGGTCGCACCCTTATTGTAACCGACCGTAAATTGAATGAATTTGCAACTAATCCTATGTATATTTATTTTCAGAAACAAATAGAACTTTTGATCATTGTCCGGTATTCTTAATTTACTGGTGACTTTCAATGATATGATACAATGGCGACTTTACGTTGGTATAATTTTTTTTTTGAGAAATAAAAATTAACAGCTCCAAATAAAGCTGCTCTTAATGCCTCGAACAAAGTATCTAGAGCCCTTTGGGCTTTAAAATACTTAGTAGGTACATTATAATCCTTTTCTACCCTAAACTTTTCCCCAAAATTATGAAATGTAAACAAGTCGCAAGGTGGTGATGCTTGATCGTTTCAATGATAGTTAAATTTTAAATACGGTTGTAGTAGTACAAAGTATTTTATATTTATTAATTTTATCGAGTACTTAGTTAAAAACTATACACTTACATGGTGAAGGGTCAGGACTACATTTTCGGACTACTTTACATGGACTAAATTGGTGATTTGTAAATGAATTGGTATTGAAATTATTGGTAAATGAGTTGAGCGATATTCAGTTCAATAAATATAGGTAGGTATAAAGGCTGTACATAATATTTACAAGTAAGTAGGCACCTATTCATAAATGCAGTACACTATACAATACAGTATCGAGCTACTTATTATTAAATAAAGTGCATAAAATTTTGAATAATTATCTTTTTATACTGCGTAAAATGTGTTTTCATATATCTGCTACGTCTGTCTGGTGACTATTGCAGTAAATTACTTACAAAATTATTCCTGAGCCTCTAGTGTAAGTTTTCACACGAACAAACGTCTCGAACGCGTTCACGTAAACGTCTCAATTACTATGGAAAAATTTGGCAGCGCCACTTGCGGATCGAAACGGCAACAAATTGTTCTCATAGTATCTGACATTTCAACGCAAACGCGTTCGAAACGTATTCTGTGACCGAAAACCTACACTAAGCATACTGTAAATTTAAAAGTAGCGAGATGTTGACTGCTTCCGAATTACTTCATATGTTTTTCAGCCCCCGATGGACAAATTTAGCACGGCTTGTTTCGTTGGCGATTCCCAGGCTTAAATTTTTTATTGTAGGCATAACTACGGATTAGGCAGCAGTAAAACGACCACCAACATTGACAGTCACAAAAACGGATGGCGTTTATTGTTCTAACTGGTAGCCATGGCCCGCTGGACTCAAGTGTTATGCTAACCGCATTGACGACGTAACTTTCAAAACAAACACTCATCATTGTTTGTTTCAGTGGTCGTAACCAATCGTATTTTATATCTTTACAAAACTTGGATTGTTTTTTGTAAAATGTGCTTATAGCGTTTAGCGACCACGGCTATTTGCTTCTGTTGTTAGTTGCGATTTTTGGCAATCATCACCCGAATGATCATCTGCAAAAATTTAACAACCAAAACAATCACCCAAAACAAAAAATATTCGACGGTGTGACACCGTTTCCATTGACCTAGTCATTAACTCAAAAAAAAAATTGACGATCATTATAATTAGTGGAATAAAAATGTTTTATTTAGACATTGTGGAACAGATGAACGCTCCGGGTGTTCGCAGATGATTTAGATGGAGAAGAAATAATGATGATGAATCACAAAAGAATATAGATTAGATCATTAGACTTAAATATTTGCTGCTTCCTATTCGAGTTCCGTCAACATAGTGTCGATTTAAATAAAAGTCCGCCAAACCACTAGGACGATTGCTGCACTATGATTATTTGCCTAATTACAGTACAGCGCGACTAACCTATAGATACTCAAAGACGCAATATTTAATCATAATTTCGAGCAAAAAACCACCTATTCAGGGTTCATACCAATTGCCTACTTGATGTTTCAGAGAGCAGCCTATTGTGTAACCCAATTATCACATGTTCCTAGTTTGGCTTGCGAGAAATATAATTTTTGTTCCGTTCTGATAACTTGTATGAATTTTTAGAGTGCAGCAGTGATAATGGAGGGGTTCCTGCACCACATGGCGCCGCAGTTTCTGCACCCCGCGCTGCAGAGCTTCGGCTGCGGCGCGTTCCGGCCTATAGGGGGCGCTTTCCACCCGCTCTATCCCGGGAAGGCCTTCGCCAGACATCTGGGGGAGCAGTACGCGCTCGGACAATCCGTCGGACAAGCGCTTAGGGTAACTGTAAAATTAGACTGCTTTATGTGATAGTGCTTCGGCGATTGCAAGCAACACTCGGCGGCTTTACATTTTGGTACATTTTTCGTATTTGGGTGGATTTTTGACGTTGTAATTTGTGTGCCATGCTTTACGTATTGCACACAAATTACAACGTCAAAAATCCACCCATTTAATATGATATACTTACATATTATTTAATTAGTTATTCTTCGACCATTATACAGTATCTGATGTTGAGGTGACGTCGAGAGACTAACATTACACTAAGCATTACAGAAAATGAAGATCATTGATCGGAAAACTAATTAGTTTTGCACGTCTTGTATTCAAAAACTTAGTAGGTATAAGGGTGCGACCACACCGCCGCGTATACGCAGTAACGTGTCGTAGGCGCCACGTTTTTTCACCGTTTCTTCATACATTTTGTTGCGATTCCGTCACGTCACCGTTTTTTAAGCGGCGGTGTGGTCGCACCTTTGATTTATTAAAATGAACTTCGGGTATGAATTGTGTGGAAACAGCAAAATACACGATGTTTTTTAGGTTTTTGTATCCATAATTCATTAACAGATATATTAATTTTTTGAATGCTCAAAAGTGCATTAAATAAAAGCCAACGTTTTCGTGCAGAGCGTGCGCGACGACAGCAGCACGCCCCCGTTGTACCGGCACAGCTACCCCGCGCGCGACGACACCAGCTCGCCGGGCTCCGCCGCCTCCGCCTCTCCAAGGCCCTGCAAAGACGACGACACGCCCTCCGCGCCACCCTGCACTGACTCCCATGACTTCTTTTCCCGTGAGCGACCAGCTAACCGTTTTTAAACTCTTATTACATGCTACCATAGTTCTACTTAGGTACAAGGTTTTTTTTGTTTACGTAATAAAAGAACATAACGTAATGACCTAAATGAAAGAAAAATGGCTTTAAGGTTAACGTTCATTAAACAAGGCGCATTTTAAAGGAATTGGTATTGGTATAGGAGCGGAAATATTTTAGACACATTTTTGAATGTTTTCCAAAATATTAGATTCAAACAAATAGTATTTTCTGCAGGGTGTACAGTCACCAGCATAAATAAGTGATCATTTTTGCACCTTGTCGCTTTCAGTCGTTACATGATTTCGTATGGTTTTTCAAACATGACTTTAAAGTGACAAGGTACAAAAGTGATCACTTATTTATGCTGGTGACTGTACGACAATAAAAAGAACAACTTGACGTTTTGTGAATACCTATTGTGTTCGATACATCCGGTTGAAAACTTGAAGTACTTATTTTTTTTTAGAAATGAGTATGTGTAACTATGTCAGTAGTATGCTTTTAATATATTCATAATTTCTAGCCGATGGTGAGCGCAAATCTGCATGCGGCGTGTGTGGCGCGCGTCTGGGGCCGGGTGTGGCGCAAGCACACTTCCTGCAAGAGCTGCAACATTTGTACAGCCTCAGTGCGCTGCCACGCGACGCCTCTGCGCCTGCGCCACACTCCATGCATCACCAAGATGAAGACGCCCGCTGGGAGGTATAATACCTAACCTCTAATTAAAAAAAAAATATATCTTGGGACAATTGACACCAATTGACCTAGTCCCAAACGGATAAACATACTTATATAGATAAATACATACTTAAATACATATTAAACATCCAAGACTCGAGAACAAACATTCGTATTTTTCATACAAATATCTGCCCCGACCGGGGATCGAACCCGGGACCTCAAGCTTCATAGTCAGGTTCTCTAACCACTAGGCTATCCGGTCGTCTTCTTTATGATGTGTAAATGTCCGAGCTTAAATAGTAGTCAAAACGGTATTTGTTTGCAAAAATGAGATGAATGAAAACTAAAGTAATTTTTAACCACATGGTGCAAAGTTCAGTGTTGCATCACGCGTGTATACAGGATACATCCAACATGCTGAACGTCGCGTTGGCTTTCAAAATATGCCAGTCAGTAATAAAACGCTCTGTATTTTGCGTGATGCCTGTACCTAAGGATTTATCAATCTAGAAGAACTTGAATGACTATCACTACCTAGTTTCCGGTGTTTTGGTCCATTATTTAAACCTTTTGCTAAACAGACGTACCAGCGTATCCGCGCGAACCGGCAGCGGCGGCTTAAGCTGCGTACACGCAAGCGTCATCACACAGTCGAGAGCATGCTGGGTTACGACCTGGAAGACGAAAGGCGCGAGGAGCGGCCGCGGGAGACGCGGGGCTATGATGCCGAGGACGAGCCCGTTGACGTAGAGGGCGACTCGCTTGGTTGGCCCGACGCGCCGATTCACGTTGACGGTATGCTAGTAGGCTAGACTCAAAAGTTACTGAAAATCATCTGAATGTTTAAACAAAAGTAAAATAAAATTAGAACAGCGATTCGTTATAATAACAACGTTTTCAGAAAAAGAACCACGAAACGACGGCGAGAAGATGCATTTAAGTTACGCCGAGGACCTTGAGATATCCAGCACTAACGACGCCATGCAATCGCCAGAACGCGTGAGGTATTTTTTATCTAAGAGTGCATGAATACGCAATAGATTGCTTGGTAAAAATGTAACAGACTGATTCTGATATCTCAAATATTTTATCTTGCTGTAGTGTAGGTATTAGTATTAGTCCTTAGAATTATTGCCCTAACTGTTTTGCAATGCAAGAACTAGTGAAACATAATTACTTGTGTAGTTACAATAATTCAAAGCCAAAAATACAGTCAATCCAGGTCAACCAAGGGTCAATCCCAGTAGGCTCTCATGCCAGTCAACCTGATTTATAATAATAATAATAATATTTATTTATTTTACACAATATGTCACAAATTGCTATAATTATAGCCGACATATAATTTTCTGTGAGTTATTGTCATGAATTGACAACATTTCATATTTCTGAGCCTATCATTTTAATGGTTCTCTGTATTCTGTTTGAAAAGATGAACATGCTGACAGTTTAATTTTTTCGCTAGGGTTTGTATTTAATTTATAATTAATTTATTAATTTTTGCTTATTCTAAAAGGGCGTAACTCCGATACTATCACAGAATAGACACTTACCCTTTTGTCTTTTCTGTATAGAAAAAAATCTGACGTCAATTTCAAATTGTCAATGTCAGGCCTTATTCTCCGATATTCGATTTTCGAGGTTCGCTTCGTGCTGTTCCGCTCATACTAATATAGTCATTAACTTGAGAGTGAGAGAGAAGGTATGCAATGAACTTCATAAATAGAATTTCAGAGTTGCCTCCCTTGTACTTTGAAGTTGTCATATACAAAATTATGGTCGCTTATTTTTTCTCGTGAAAAAGGCAAAGGTGTTTCACCTATCCTGTGGTAGTTTTGGTAAAATTAGGACATATTTTTAATTAATTTTCATTTTTTATAATAAGCGATATTAAAATTATATAAACATATTGCAGTGATCAGGAGGCAAAATGCTTTCGAACCATATATACATTTTCAGGTGTTATAAAAATGAAATGTTGTCAATTATTTCGCCAATGAAGCGCTGGCTACGAAGATGAAAGCGGTTCCTTGATATCACAAAAAAACCTTAAAAATAATCCTCTTCAATTGAATATATAGTATACCTAATAAACCACATAACTGCTGTGTTTAGGATTGAAACACCGAAGCCGCTTTCGTTGGAGTGCGCGACGAAGGCGGAGGGCGCCGAGCGGCCGGCGGAGGTGTCCACCTCTGAGTGGGCCGCGGCGACGCCCGCGCCTGACGCCTGGCCCGCACTCGCTGCCGAAGCCTACATGCAGGCTGCCCGGCACAAGATTGACGGGGAGAACCTGCCCTCCTCTACCGACTCGCGCAACTGAACGGCAAACACTGCCACGCTTTCTTTATCTTCTTTACATTCTCACAGTTATTGCTGGCAGATTAAAGATCACACATCAATCCTTAAGCCATAATTTTATAAAACGACTCCGCCAGTAGCAATTCTTTCTAATTACTGCTGGTTAATTATAAGTTGTGTGTGTAGAGATCTTCTGATCTTGTTCGCGTAGGATACATCTACAGCTGACTGTATCTATCATCGTATAGTCAACAGTACAAGTAAGTGATCATTTTTATTCCATTGGAGATTTGGAGACCTTATTCCATTGTGATAAGGCAAAAGGTGATCGATCACTTACTTTGGCTCTTGACTGTACCTTCGAGTATGCATTAATGAAGTGGAATGCAGTGCGCAATCAAATCAACCGCAATTAGTTAAGTTGTAAGTATGTTATGTTTGTATGTTTATAAATTATATTAGATACAGTCTTTAGTGCGTTATGGCCACGGGTCGTGGCCGTACTGCAATACGAACTTGAAAAGTAGAAGTTTGGTGTATCTGTTACACTAACACTAAACTATTTAGGTGTAACTATTGAACAAAGTATTTAAATACCGACTAAGCAATTTTACTATAATTTTGTGAACTAGATCAGAATGTAATCAGTGTTTTATTATTTATTACAAACGTTTTAGTGTTAACATTACCAATCAGGAGCCCACCAAGACAATTAGAAAGAGCTCTCAAATTTTACACAGTTATGTAAATGACTACGGGCCAGGCATGATACTGCGAAATTCGAATTTCGAAGTTAGTTTCGTGCCGTTTCGTTTATACTATCTAATAGTCATTCATTTGAGAGTGAGAGAAAGCGGTAAGACACGAAATCGAGTTTCGGAGTAGCCGCATAGAGCTATCCTCCGATTAGTTGCAAAAATAGACAGCATAAAAATGATTAATTCTTAACTTGCAATAGGTAGTTATTGATTTTTTGGGACAATATAAAGTAAGATGATAAAATAATTGTACCTACAAATAAGGAAGTGTAGTGATTATGGTAAAAAGTTTAACTTATTATTAGTAATTTAATTATTGTTGATGTTTCGCGTGTAAATAATGATATTATAACCATCTAACTTTATTTCTGTTAATAATAAACGAACTATGTCAATATAACACATTCGTGGGATTTACGAATAACATTGCGTGTATTGCTCGTATCTACTCATTAATCATTTCTTGTAAACTGATGTGTCGATATGGCTTCTTAGTGGAAAAAATTACCTAACAGCTTGTATAGCTTAAAATAAAATGCCATAAATAAAAATAGGTATTAAATATAAATTTCTTTATTACTCTTTAATACGATACGCATCAAATTAGCTATATTTTGCTTTACGCAGCCAAAATTAGTTACATTACTTCATTTATAAATTTGGATCGTCCAAGAGAACATAAAGCCCTGGCCCTATCTATAACAGAGGAGAAAACAGAGCTGCATTAAAATCGCGCAGGGTTAGACGTAGCCTACCGAAACAAATACAAGATTTGAAACTAAAATTAAATTTCCTTAAAATGCTAAGCCTTACGGTATTAAGAAGGAAAATGGACGACATTCAAGATGATCTTAATGCGCAGCTTGTCATTTCCGGCAGAAACACGATGCGACGCTGCGCTACGCAAGTATATTTTGTTTTAAATTTTCAGCAGATTTGTTACACATATCTTTTTACGGTACATATCTTTTAAACTTTAAAAGTTCATTTGGAAGTGATTTTTGAAACCGATATTTGCTAACTGAGAAGGCATGAGAGTCCCAATCGCCTCATGTTGAAAAAATAAGTTTTATTTCCACAAGAAAACAATGCCGTAGTACGAAACGAGTAGGTTTTCAGTTGCAGCTGGAAATTATACATTTTCAAATTAAGAAATTGTTTATAAAAGTGTTATGGGTTATGGTTCCGAGTTATGGGACATTAACTTCTCCAAATAACATTTTCGGGAAAATCTAAAATTTTTTTTTAAGAAATTTAATAGGACAGACAAGCTGTCTTTATTAAGGCCACGAGATGACATGGGCGAATCATAATAATTTCTAAACACGTACTTTACGTTATTCGATCGTTAGGCCGATCAAATTTTCAAAATGACAAATTCCTACGTTATAAAACAATTCGCCCGTATAATCGTCTCCATTATTGTTGGGCTAATGCGGAAAGCAAAAGAGTAAACAACTTTGTTTGTTGATTTGGATTAATATTGTCCGGTTCCAAGATTAGCTGACCTCAGCTCATGCCAGGATAAACTATCTTAAGTCTGGTTGATGTCCGTAACAATTTATCCAAATCAATGCTTGTTGCGTTCCGGATGGCACTAAAAGTTGCGAGGGTGTCAAGTAAAATTTAGTTTGGCTAAAAGGTGTTTGTTGTGTCAGAGCGGTCATTGCTGCGGGTCGGCAAGATTGAGCTTATATGCGGAGTGGCGACGGTAGCCGTCCTCTGCGTTGGACGCGGTGGCGCGCAGCGGCGGCTGGTCGGGTTCCGGCGTCCGGTAATCATGAACCACCTGCAACAATTTTTCGAATAATGCATGTCATCGAGCGAAACCTGCGCACAAATAAATATCGGAAAATGCCTTAGTTTAACATATTATACAGTCCCTAAAGGTATAAACATTTTTTCATTGTTACCAAAGCTCCCTGCCAAATTTCATCCCAATTATCAAACTTACTTACTTAAACATACTTTACGAGATTTAGGGCCTGTCTCACCACTCCTTAACTGCCAGTTATCTATGATTCCGTCTCCATTTATTACTACGAAACAGACAGAGACGTCATCATAGATTACTGACAGTTAAGGAGTGGTGCGACAGGCCCTTGGTGTCTAGTCGGTGACTTCAGTGTGTCGTGCTACGCGGGACTATAAACTTGTCAAGTAAGTCCAGGTGAGCGCTGACCCTGCGTATGTGGTCCTCGCGCGCAGCTAGCTCCCGCGCGAGCTCGTCGCGGCGGCGCTCCCACTCCGGCTCGTACGTGCCCTCCTTCAGGCACTTGTCGATCTGCTCGTACTCGCGGTACAGGCTGGCGTACTCCGCCAGGCTCTGCTTGGCCGCCTGGCTGCCGCCACCGTTGCCTTTTGACGTTGCACCGTCCATGTCCTCCCGGTGCGTAGCTAGGCTGCTTAATTGATAAATTACACGCTGTTTCATACATATTGTTTCACTTTCTTTAAGTATATATACGTGAGGCTGACATACTGTTTACTAAAGCCTCTTTAAAATATGTATATATGTATTTATACCCTGGGCCATCAGACTGCCGCGAGCCATTACGCGAGCCGATAATTTCGCTTCCTATATACCCCAAAGGGCAAGGGGGTGATGTTAGCCCACGCATAAAACAACTTAAGAAAGAAAGAAGACATTTATTCATTTTGCTTCGGGCTTATACTAGAGCCTCGATCGTAATTCCTCACTTACTGCCCTTAATACACAATATACTATATTGCTGCACCTGTATTGCAGGTAAAACCGACATACTTATAAAATACCATAATTCATTCAAAATTTGACAGAATTCATACGTTCGTTTGCCTACTTGCACAAAAGTAAGCAACTTAAACATAATGTTATTCCTGGTGCGAAGTGTACTTACTTAGTATAACCGACTCACTTGTACATGGAGGTGTAGAAGTAGTGTGGGCGGCTGATAGCGCGCAGAAACCGCGGCACCATGCCGTCGCCCTCGCGGTACAGGCTCAGCATCCGGTTGTAAGAGATGTACTTGTACGAGGGCAGCCGCACCAGCCGGCGCCCCATCTTGATCACGTTGATCTCATTGTTGTCAGTTGACGGTTGCTGAACAATAACAAGTATTTGCAATGGTATCCCCACTTGTATTGTCTTATACCTACTGGCACTCCACTTGGCGTATTAATCCAAATATTTGCGTAAGTGAAGGGGATGCACTATATTGTTTCTAGCGTATGCGACGAAGATGCCAATAGCGCAACGCGAACATGCAACGCCAAGTCGAGTGCCACCATCGTGCGGAAGCCTAATCCTAAGCCTGCGAATGCGATCGTGATTCCGAGTGGGTTAAACAATATGGCCTCAGGAATCAAGTAATAACTAGGTAGTCGCGCGACCCTTCAAAACATGCTCCGCTCTGTTTCCCGAGACTTAAGGAGTCCATAAGCAATATTAATTCAGTGGTGATCTGGTGACATGCACAGAAAATATTGTCTCAACCATGTGTCAACATTATAATTATCCTGAAAAACTTTCTAAGCGAGTTCGATGGCCTCCATGTATACAGGCTGATTAATCCAAATAGGTCAGTTCAGTACGGAGAAGTCAAAAACTATAAGAGATAGGGTAATCTGTTCTTAGGAACCATGGGGCATCAATTTAAGATTTATTAAAAACTAGCTTCTGCCCGCGACCTCGTCCGCGTAGAATTAGACTTAGATACGTTAAGGTCTTTTCATTCTTAACAGTCCTATTTGGTAAACAAAATTCTAACCTCAATGTACAAATGTTATCAAATAAACCTGAGGCAATATTTTGTACATAATTTTGCTGATATTTTATTTCGAGTTCCTTTATTTACGATGAAAAGTTAAAAAATGAGACGATTTGAGGTTAGAATTTTGTTTACCAAATAGGACAGTTATGAATAAAAAGACCTTAGGCAGCTCTATGGACCTTTGACATGTTTATCGCTATCCTGCGGGAACTATGCAATTTTTCCGGAATAAAAAGTAGCTTGTGTTAATCTAGGGTACCAGCTATCTTCATTCCAAATTTTATCAGTCCAAATCCGTCCAGTCGTTTCAGCGTGAAGAAAGAACAAACATACATACTCACGTCGTCCTATCCATCCACACACAACACAAACCTTCGCATTTATAATATTAGTAGGATGGCATTTTTTTTAATCATACTAACTTTTTCAAAATTTCTGCGAAAAACGTTATAAATTGGTTCTGCAAGTTTTTAGTTGTCATTATTGATGATGTTAATTATTCTTCAGTCACAAGGAACACATTCTTATTATAAAATCTAAAATCGATTCCATTGTTCCTAAGTACAGATTCCCCTATTGCTATAGTTTTTGACTTCTCCCTACTGACCCATTTAGATTCATCAACCTATAGGTAGGTTTACATGCAGCACAACCGATTAGCGGGCACAGTTTTCTTTCGTTAATAATCTAAGGCTACAGGACTAGCTAAATCTGATTAAACTTAGTGAATAAATCTAGATGAGCAAGTATTTACTCACCACAGTCGCACTCTTCGAACCATTTGTAGGAATGTGGAACAGACCTGAAAAATTAGGTACATTAGGATGAGCAATACGCACACAAAAGGAAAGAACAATAAAACTTAAACACCCCAATTTACGGCACGAAAGCTTACCCATGTGATGCGCAATCGTAGATGGGATGCCTGACAGGGGCTGCTGTATTTTAAGACCATTCAGAACCTGCAAGTCAAATCATGAACATGAAATCGTGATCAATCGTCGTATTTATTGACCTACTAATTGGCATGTTCAATGAGGGTAAATTAATTATTCTAAAGTAAAATAAAACCTGTTGTATGTTAACACCGATGTTGTGCGATGGGGCGGTACTCTTGCTAACGATGAAAGGTATGTTGGTGTGGTTAGCGTTCCCATAGTAGTATCGCACGCCAGCTTGCTTCATCTGAGAAGCGACCGTGGGCAGCTCGTAGCGGCGGCTGCGGTACTTCACCTTGCGAGGATGCCGCGCTTCCTGCACAGTATAGGTACTCATACCAACAGAAGCTAAAGCTCGGCTTTACATTTGTGTGAAGCACATTAAGGTAGGTACCTACGTATTACGTATTCATAAAAAATGCCGAGATTTGACTCTACCTAGTGCTTTCATCACTCTAACTAAACTATTCACCTCACGCTTTGTACAAGATACTGGTAGATCTATATACTTCACTAAATAGTATAAAAGAAACTCGCTGTCCGCTGTCTGTCTGTCCCTTTGTGTATAATTAAATCTTTAAAACCACGCAACGGATTTTGATGCGTTTTTCAAATAGCTCTATTGTTATTCAAGAGCAAGGTTTATATGTATAATTCTACGCAGACGAAGTCGCGGACAGAAGCTAGTATATTAATAAAATTTTGTCTACATAGAAATTCATAAGAAAAGGAATTAACAGAAACAACAATAAAAAAGGGACTTCACCTTATCTTTTTTTACTGAGTCGGCAGTAACATCTCTTAATGGGCCCGTAGTCTGATCGCTCGATCTTTGGTTTTCCCGGGCTAAAAATATAATTACATTAATTATAATGAAATTACATATGAGTAATGACATCCTTTTCAAGGAACTGTCAGATACGTTACGAAGGAATCATACTCTTTTTATGTTTCCTGTCAACGGGAGGCGGCACCGTCGGCGGCGGCGAGGTGCTGCCGCGGCTCTTGTTGAACAGCTCCACTACAGGCCGCTCGTCGAGCTCCGATCTATGCGGCGAAGTCGCTGCCAGAAGCAGAAAGGGCATCACTTGTTTTACTTACCTACAGTTTTTATCAATAGCCAGTAACGTGTGTTTAACACTAAGTATAACGGTTTGAGCCAGTTTAATTGTGAGACAAAAGATAATCTCAACTGAATTGATCACTATTTAAGGTTTTGCGCAGACTGGAAAGCGGGTAAAATTCGACGTGCAAGATATAAAAACTAATACAAATAAAAAGAAATTAACCAATAGATATATATGAAACTGTTATGATGTCACTTACTCCCATATTTATTTATACTATATACTATATAATTCCTCTTAGTATAAAACTATTTTTCATCTCTCATACTCTGAAAGTAGGTCATTGATTATCTGGATAACGGGTTGAAAGAAATATTTTTTTTCTAGCTAATCCAAATGAGGTACATAGCAATGGAAATACGTATACAGCCATGTAATCGCTATATATAAGCTTATGCAAGCAATTTTTTTTAGCTTGAAATATTGAAGTTGACAAATTAATTGATAGCGACCTCCGTGTCTGCAAGTTTAAAAAAAAACTAGCCGGCAGCCATTGGTGCGCAGAAGAAATGCGCAATGCGCGTAAATCGCGTACCTAGTAGAAAAAAGAGCGCAAAGAGAATGACAAACGTAACAAATATTAAGTGCGACCGTGGGACGTTAGTGAAATTTGTCATAATACCTTCTTTTAATTTCCTCATATTCGAAATGAAAAGTAGAGTGTTCAACTCGGATGAAATTACCTACCCATTTCACCTTCGAACCATAAAGAAAGAAATATCTCAGGTGAAATGGGTATATTTCAACCCTTGTTTATCAATCTACTACCTATTAAAATCTTATACCTACCGTTATTTTGCATCTGAGTCTTCTGCTGGCGACGGCGCTGCGCCGCTGACGCAGTCAAACGCCAGCTTTCTTGGTCTTTTTGGTCTTCTGTCCATTTTGTACCGGCTGGCAACAAATACTGAACTGTCATTACCCGTAGTTTGCAGAGGGCTTTATAATCATAATCATACTTCGCAACAAAATGGACGGCAAGCTGAAACATCAGTTGTTTAAGTTCAAATAAAACAAGCAAGTATTCGTACATAGTGTTGTGGTATCCCATCAATACTTATACAGGGTGTTTGGTAGCCAGGTGCAAAGCTTTAAGGGGGTGATAGCCGAGGTATTTTTGAACATTTTGAGCCATACATGTCTTAGCCGAAATTTGATATTTTTTTTAAATCGTAAATTTAGAAATTTTATGAAAATACCCAGAATTTGATAGAAACGAGTCAATAATGCACCAATGAGCGTTAATTTGTAAACAAAATCTTTTATTTCGTGTAGTTTAATGTGTATTGGACCAAATGAAACAATATTTAAGTGTCTGTCTTGCCACAGAAACAAAATGGAGGCATCCAAAATTACTAAAAATGACTTTTTTTTTAACAGAGTCATCCTTCAGTGCCATAAAAAAAATTAAAAAAAAAAACCTGGAAATGTTCAAACATTTTTAAAAACATGCCTGTTTATTGCTCTTTCTTTTAAGGTTTCACCCATTCACATTGCTTGCTAAATCTGAGATAAAAAGTAAAAACCAAACTCGGGGAAGCGCTCACTAAGAATGCACTAGCATTGAAATTTCGCGTTTTTTCATGTAATTTACTAGGTAAACCTACATTTACCTGAAAAAAAGGTAAAAAAAGAATTGTAAAATGAATTAATTTACTATTCAAATCACAAGAAAGTTAAGATTAATGTTTTTTTTTTACCTTTTTTTCATGTAAATTACTACTGAAGTGTCTACTTTTAACGTGAAATTTCAATACTAGTGCATTCTTAGTGAGTGGTCCCCGAGTTTGGTTTTTACTTTTTATCTCAGATTTAGCAAGCAATGTGAATGGGTGATACCTTAAAAGAAAGAGCAATAAACAGGCATGTTTTTAAAAATGTTTGAACATTTCCAGGTTTTTTTTTCAATTTTTTTTATGGCACTGAAAGATGACTGTTAAAAAAAAGACATTTTTAGTAATTTCGGATGCCTCCATTTTGTTTCTGTGGCAAGACAGACACTTTAATATTCTTTCATTTGGTCCAATACACATTAAACTACACGAAATAAAAGATTTTGTTTACAAATTAACGCTCATTGGTGCATTATTGACTCGTTTCTATCAAATTCTGGGTATTTTCATAAAATTTCTAAATTTACGATTTAAAAAAAAATATCAAATTTCGGCTAAGACATGTATGGCTCAAAATGTTCAAAAATACCTCGGCTATCACCCCCTTAAAGCTTTGCACCTGGCTACCAAACACCCTGTATACCTACCTACCTAATTTAGAACATTGATATTGAACCCAGTTTATAATAATAAATAACAGCAAGTAGCAATTTAATAATCTTGGAATATTGTGATTTGTTTTGTTATGGTTTTATATTTTCCAGTTACAGATTTTTAAAAAGTGCGATACAAAGACAGTCAAAATTGTTTACCTTCTTTCTAATGCTAAAAAAAAGCTTTTAAGAAAAACCCTGTTAGTTTCATTAGGTACATCGCCAAGCCATGATGCGAAAGAGTTAAAAATTGTCGATCGAGTGCCGGTCGGTAATATAAAGTGAGAGTGACTAGGATTGGGGGGGGGGGGGGGGGGGGTTGCCAGTCTAAACTGGGCTATTCATTTTGATATAATTAATATTCTTCTTTCTCACCACGATTTCATTAATAATACCTTCTTTAATGGTAGTTTCCCGCGGCACGTGCCTCCGACGATTGGTAGGCGAAGCCGCCTGCCTGCTGGCGTGGTGTCCCATTTCCCCGGCCTTCTTGCTTTGCATCGCGAAACTAGACAGAAAAATATTTCCCGATTATTTTACTCGACTATGGGTATTAATATGGTTTCATTTCTTCGATATTAATATGGTTTCAGACCTTTGCTGGCTATTCATTGCTTCACTAGATAAAAAACGCCATTATAGACATTCATAAACATAATACTCCTTTTGGCGCAGTCGAGTAGAAATACAATGAAAACGCATGGAAAGACAAACTAAAAAAAAAAAACCATACCACGCTTTGTCTACGAAGTCAGGCAGAGCCAGAATTTAATCATTTTGATGGACTTATTTAAACTGTCTAGTATAATAATCTAAAAACAAAGACGCAAATTGAATGCTTGTGTGGTTGTTTTTTGTGTGGGAGCAGATAGAGATGCACCAGAGGAAACTACTAAATCGATTCTAGAAATACGTTCAGTGATAGTAAGCTACACTATCCTTGATTAACATAGATCATTTTGCATAATGGTAAAGTGCTAAGTTCCGGACAACATTGCCTCTAATGTAAGTTTTAGACGCGAAACACGCCTCGAACGCGTTCGTGGTAAAATCCCAATTATTACTACGCGCAAATTAGCAGCGCCACTAGCGGATCGAAACTGCAACAAACAGCTTTCATAGTTTTTGACAGTTTAACCAGGCCGGGTCCACTCCGCACTGTATGTATAAAACTACAAGTTGTACGCGCGGCGGCTGGCCCAGGCCGGTTAATCAATGGGTCGCCGCGCGCTGCTTAGTTCGCACGCGTTGAATCTCGATTTCTCGTGCTTCCGAATTAGGTAGTCAGTCAGTCAATTAGGACAAAACATTTTATACGTAATAATGTGTGTATAGATCATCGTAATTCGAGTTCTTTTTAGGAATAACTAAATTGAATTTCCTTTAATTGCGAAAATAAACCACCTACATTCTTATTACCTGTAAAATTTATGTGTTTTATGTACAATAAAGAGTTATACTTACATACATACATAATAAATAATCAATGTTTGTAATAATAATTTATTAATATAACTTTGTTTTTATTTCATTCAACAAACCTATTATTCATTTACCTATTTCAATAATACTTATCTTCTTTCACTCGCTTCACTCCGTTCTACCCGCTACAGTACAAAAAATATTATAATTCGTAAGTCACAACCTTAATTATGCACCCGGTGACGTCGTGACGTGAACGGCCATGATTAAAACGGTTAAACTAAATGAAGCACTTTCGCGTAGTACCACGGTTTATTTTTGCATGAATGCTTTGCGGGAAATGTGATGGAGTGGGGGCTGTAGGCTATTATCGCTGTAGGTAAATATAATAGAAGCGAACTAGATTGTGCTTTATTTTTTCGCGGCAAGAGTTTTTATTTATTTAATCGGCTCCGGAGAGTGAGCCTTCTGTACTTTAGTACTATTACTTATTCTGTGGTTTAACGCAAACTTGATAGAGTGAGACGTATTTTACTTTCTAAAACTATTATGCATACTGCTAGTGTAGCTACTTTACTATTGTTGATTACTTAAGTGTCTGTAACGTACAAGTCATCGGAACGTTCATCAAATCCGTCATTGTCGGAGAAGTCTGCGTCGGTCGCTCCGGTGCCCATGTCTAGCAAGTGACTGTTTGTCGTGATCTGGACGCCACGCCCGTACTTGGCTCGAGGATCAAAGAAAAACACTTTATTATTATGTTTAATTTTAAATAAAAGGTTAAACCTTATTAATTTTAGTAATACTTACTATCGCCATCCGCCCGCGCCCGGCGAGCAAGTGGCCTCGTAGGATTTTGACTATTTGCCATGTTCTGTGTAAATTAAAAGTTAAACTTTAAAAACTCTTCGTAGTAGGGAGTGCTTCGATTCATTTACTTATTTTCCGTTAGGATTTTTTTACCACAAGCGAATATCCCATTCGCAAAATTTCCCAATATTATTTATTCTCAGTTTATGGCACTAGATAGGTTAGGCTCTTTCGTTATTTCCAGATCCCCGAAGGGCAAAACCCCAGGAAAAAGGAGCCCCGCTTGACGGGGCTTCGTCTAATGAATGTCACAATAATAAATAATATTGTAAATTTTTGCGAATGGATAATTTTGCGTCTAGTAAAAAAACCTTTCAGAAAAATTATACATCAAGAGACAAAAGTAGGAAATTATGCGAATGTATGATTTCAGGAAAATGATCGCCACACTTGTAGTAGCTACCTACTTACTTACAGTAAAGATAAAAAGGAACACCTCACAATTTTTCAAAATTATACTAAACTAGCTTCTGTCTGCCCGCGATTTCGTCCGCATAAAATTAGCAATGATTTAAAATGTTTATCATTATCCCGCGGGAACTTTGCAATTTTCCTGGATAAAAAGTAGCTTATGTTTTAATCTAGGGTACCAGCTATTTTTGTCCCAAATTTTATCCAAATCCGTCCAGTCGTTTTAGCGTGAAGAACGAACAAACATACACACTCACTCACTAACATCGTCACATCGTCACATCCTCACATCGTCACAAACTTTCGCATTTATAATATTAGTAGGATTAAATAGGTACGAGTACTCAAAACAAAATCCCCCGAGGACCCTTCCTTTGATTTTCGTCGGGAAATTGAAAAATTGCAAAATAAGTTCGCATGTTACCTATTGCCTGACCTAATTTAATAGAATTAAAAGAAATGATACTGTGTTGTATTAATTTAATAAAACCCTATTTTGAATAACAAATGGTTAGGTAACAATTACGTAGGAAATATTTGTTTGTATTTTAATTTTACTGATGCGACTTATTTACTATAGTCTGTGTTGTGTTATACTTTATTGTCTCTGAGACAGACAGATGATATTTAAAGACCTCGACAGTACCTAATAGACGACGGATACAAATATAGGTAAGTGAAAATTTGTGAATCAAATTAATTGAACTACCCACACACCCATGAGGCGAGGCGAAGCGTACCTTGAACCGGCTTCACTTTGTCGGCCGCAGATTTCCGCCTTTACTTTTATTTCCTCTGAAGCAAGTGTGGTGATCATAGACCTATATAGAAGGGACCTAAAATAAATACAGTTGAGGTGATAATGTCTGTAACCTGGGGCTCCTGCTCCTGGGGGTAGGACTGGCCGTAGCCGCGCATCTGGCCAAGCATTCGGTGTTGCTCCACGGTGACGGGGTCAACGTACCCGCGCGCGGGGTTGGGTGCTGCATCTAAACGCCGCAATCGTGACTGAATCGCCTCTAAAATTCAATAAAAACTATGTACCTACTTATGCAGCGTTGGAGTGAGTATTGGGTGAGTTTTGCGCAAGGTTCGGTTGCTCTCACTATATTCCTGACAGTAAACAGCACCAGCACTGTTGTGTTCTGGTATAGAAAGTTTTATAGCCGGATAAGGGTGCGACCAAACCGCCGCGTAAAAGCAGTGACGTGTCGTATGCGTCACGTTTTCTCACCGTTTCTTCATACATTTTGTTGCGATTCCGTAACGTCACCGTTTTTTAAGCGGCGGTGTGGTCGCACCCTCACTTTACAACAGCAGTCCATTTTGGCAACGCATTTGCAATCCCTCTGATATTGCGAGTTTCTGTAAGCAACATGGTTACAGCATCGTGTGACATAGTTACTGCTTGTTTTCCGTCTTTGAAACATTAAAAATCATGCACTGCGTTTAGTACCTAAGTACACAGAGCTTGAATGCAGTTTCAATTGAAAACAAATGTAAATAAGTTTCTGTCGTAACTGTCATTTTTAATACAAGTTTATTTTACTGACTGTATTGTATTGCATTGTCATCCGTCCTACATAATATATACATACGACGTGTATCAAATTTCAAGTCAATAGGGCCAACCGTCGAAGAGTTCCCTCCGGCGGAGACAATCCTGGCTGGGTCACTCCATTACCAGATTATTATATTGACATCCTCAAGTTTGCAAAATTTCAGCTCAATCGGATAAATATCTTTAAAAGTGAGTCGCAAACAAACATGTTAAATACATACATAGCTACATACATACATACAGACTTACATACATTGCAAGTTAAATAAAAGCATGTAAAAATTAAGGGGTGATTGATAGCTACGAGTTAAATTTTAAGGATTTGCTTACTTTTTTTCGGCTGCGTGCGAACTGTTATGAAAGGTACATTTTCAGCAGGCGCAGGCGTTTCAGTTACTCGAGTCATGCTTTAAATTCAATGATACTATATTAGGCTCAATGTCAAATAAGTATAAATTGTATTCCTGGATAAATAGAAGTCTATATCTACCTTCTTTTTTTTAACTTCTTTTTTCGTTTCACGACTTTTACTAAATCGATTTTTTCTTGCAAATCATCGCATCGTGCTTCTGCTAATGCGAACTGATCGTCTACTTCGGGTATCGATCCTACAACACAATCGAATGTAATGTCTGGAATAAGAAACATAGTAGACTTGCTGCATAACTCGCTCACCATCGCAATCAAATTCACTATTTATCAAACGGGATAGAATAGCGATATAAGCGACGGTAAATGTGATCCGGTTTTTTGCTCCCGAGTATAAAAATAAAAAACCAATGAATAAAAAACCATCTCAACTATAGACCGACCGCTTAACTAAGTCCTCGCTAGCGCGTCACAGGGGCGCGGGGTAGGCGATAAAGGGGGCCGAGAGGTGCGGGCGGCAGGCGCACTACCCGCCCGCACCGCTTTCGGTTCCCTTTGTCGTCCTACTTAGATATCTATACATTTCGCCACAAGATGCTAAAGGTATAGGTGAAAAACTTAAGTAAATGACCTGTTGTATGTAGTATAGTGTACCTACTGATAAATATGAGACTTAAGTCATTTTTCTAATTTGGAACGTCAATTTGTCTCATTCATTATCATCTCCAGTTACTATACGTCCCACTGCTGGGGCACAGGCATCCTCTCAGAATGAGAGGGCTTTGGCTATAAGTTCCCACGCGGGCCCAGTGCGGATTGGGAACTTCACACACACCATTGAACACACATTACTCACGCACACAACAGGTCATTTACCTAAGTTTTCACCTATAGTACCTATTTATTTATTTATTTCTTTTATTTATTTATTGACAAAAACACATGCAAGTTTCACAGTACAGAACCAAAACACTCACACATTAATTAAATACACATAAAATTAATACCTATGTGTCAAAAGGGAAATATTACATTAAAAATTACATTGAAATTATACTATATGAAGAGAGAGCGTACCTACCTCTTATTTCCAGTTTTCGTTCTGAACGAGTTCCTTCTACCGCAACTCCAGCAATACTACTGGAGCTCCTGTGCCGCTTATCTGGAGAATTGTAGCTTAGTTGACAAATACGATCGCCATAATAGTAGGTATATTTTTGTGATGAATATAAGGTTGTGTTCATTTGAAATATTTTAGACGGGATACCTATTTATTGAGCTTTTTTGAAGCTCAATAAAGGTAATCGCGGTTCATATGATACCCTCTATAATATTTCTAATTAACTTAACCGTGAACCATTGAAAGCTCTTAAGGTTGTGTTCATTTTGTGCGACCTTGTGGTGGTGTATAAATAAAGACATGAACATTGACTGTTGGTACCTACTGCACAATTAGATAAGTATGGACTATTCATCGAAAACACAACCTTATTAAAGCGTCAATGAAGTATATGTATTATGCGGTTATAATATTATCAACACGACTGTACACATGCTGTGTCTTAATAAATTGAACAGACAGGAAATTCCCCGTTAACCCACAAAGAATAATTCTTGGACCAGATAAGTACCTACTAAATACCAACATAAACGTGTAGCAAGTTCTTATCATTTTATTGCAGTTTTTGTAAGTATTATAAAACATTATGGCTAATAGTCAATTTAAATATTTTAAACAACACAAAACACGACTAAAGGGTGTTTGGCGAAAGAGTTCCTTGGTTGACTATATCATCCGTGTAACGATCTCTATAAGCGTTAATTGCAAGTTCACTTTCACATTTATATTATGTGATCGAGATTGTTTATATTATTTGCTTATAGGTACCTAATGTTGTATACTACGTAGGTACTTAATTTTTAAGACAATTTGGACACATCATTGTGAAATTTTGCGTAAATACATACTTTTGGAAATGAAGAAACGTTTACATATCGACTATGCCTCAATGAAATCATAACTGAGAAAATGGGATATCCTTGTGATTCGCTTATTTTGTCGTTTTTTGGTGAAGTTATTTAGGCGTCCCAACAAAGCTGTCTTTACAAAACTCTGAAATAGTTACAAATCGCAGAGAAAAGAAACAAGCTGAAAAAAACGAGAAGTCTGCCCACGATCTAAATAGGTATCTTCAGGGTTTTGTTACCTAAGTTATTTATAGCAAGACTGAAGCATTCCATCCTGGCAACTAAGTACATAAGTATATGCATGTATCTATTATATCAATAATTCCTCATGCCCCAAAGAAAAGACCCTGGAAAGGACCACATGGAAATTGCTCCACCGACAAGAGACTAGCTCTTAAGTTGAGTGATTCCCATCTTCCAACCTAACAATCCCACCCGGGTTGGATATTGGGAAATCACAGTGCCATCTTCCAACCTGCCTCGGGTTGGATAGTGGGAACAAGATTTGATATTATTTTTTCTTCCTATCTTCCAACCTACTACTCCTACCAACTAGGTAAACACGTCTTCGGCAATTACATAGACTCTACCGTATTTAATGTAACGGTAAACCGTTTAAAATAACTTACTTACTTAATAATTGTAAGAATAGCGATTTCTTAAGTACTTAATAATGTTGTGACAAACCTCTCGACAGTTTTAAACCATCGCCCATTATTAACTTGAAATTTTCATATCACACGACAGCCGAAGTCGTATTAATTTCAAAATAAATAGATTATTAATTAATAAATATAAAAAGGGAGTTACAACAGCAAAGGCACTATAAAATCATCACGTCAAAGTTGTCAAATAAATCAGACTAGAAACAAGAGAGCGTCGCTGGTGGCTTAAAATCGCCGAAATCTATGAGCTTTTATAACGAGGTTCTCACAAATCAGGCGTGACTGCTTTCTTTCCGTGACTGGCAGGTATTTATACCTATGGCATTTCCATTTATGATATAAAAAAATATAAGTACGCTACGACTAGAATTTTATTGAGAACCTCCTCCGATTAAAACAGTGTCACAGAGTGGCACAATGGTGACGAGATGGTGGCACGTCGCAGAGTGGCTTGTCTGGCCAGACCTTTAATAACCGTTATTTTTGCGTAACGCTATTTTTCATAACGTTATATTGCCGAATCATTGACTTACGATAAACAACTAGACTCCCAATCGCAAACAAAAGTTCCTCAAGAAACGTCCGAACGGCGTTGTCTATGTATTGTGTGTGTCAACACATCAACTTAAACAGATAACATTAACATATTCGTTCAAATTAACACCTTATTTCGTGGCATTAATGTTTAATGTCAATTGCATACGATCGTGAGAAGTAATAACACGACGCCAAGCGCTGGAAACCTGTCTGTCTCTTGTTCTCAAGCGCTTGAGATTACGGTGCGAACGAGACATGTACATTGTTATCGAAGCGCGGTCGAACGAAACACGACTGAACAAAAACTCTGCACAATAGACGCGTCGTGCAGACTTTTGCTTCCGACAGTTTTTGAGCGTGATTGGGAGTCTAGTTGTTTATCGTAAGTCAATGTGCCGAATAAAGTTTTTAAATAACGTTTTGCAGAGCGCTATTTTTTAGCGCACTACCATCCCGCACTTCTCTCGGTCTCTTCTGTCGTCCTACCCCGCGCCCCTGTACCCGTGCGCGTAGTTCATAACGTTATTTTAGAGGCTGAGTTGAGTACTGAGGAAAAGTGCCATTTTTATCTAAACTTAAATAAATATTTCGTATAAAGTATGATTGTTTTGTCATAAATTGTTTTTAAACAATTTATTTATTTATTTATAAGCCTTTTTATTCCGAATTCGCTACAATTTCAGCATTAATTTAAACAATAATAAACAATGAATCCAACCACGTGGTACGTCTCATTATCCTACGAACGAATTCTGTAGAAATGCCAACACTCAAACTTCAAAACGTCGTTATGAGGCTGACCACTGGTGCCTTCACCCTACATGTGCCCGATTCCTGCAGTCAATATTTCACTAGTTCAGAACAAAGAACAAAATCGAAATGGCTTTAAAATGTGCCTTTAATTTTCCTCCTGGGAAAGAATAACTTAATTTTTAATGCCATTTAGGATCTGGTCCTCGCGCTCGAGCAAGAGCATGAGCTTCTACCAGTAGAACCGTGTAGGAGCAAGTGGAAACGCCGCTTTCACGGAGCTCTATTATAGCTCAAACCTTGCTCAAACAGACGTATTCAAAAAGGATAAAATTAAAACAAATGATAACCTAACTTGATCCTAAGCTCGAAAGCTCTGAAAAAATAAGTGCAGAGCCAGAAAATTTACTAATTTAACTTAAAAGTAGGAAAATAAAAGACTTTACTATTTTCACTTATATATTTAATTCAATATACACCTAAAACTACCTTGCGGACACAAGAAAATTATAATATATCCAATAATAATAAAGTGATATAATGTTAAAAAAAACCCACATTAATATAATAAGATGCACGCAATAAAATAATACTTCGGTGAACTTTTTCTTGTATCCTATGTAATTGCGATATTTAGTGAAATTATACATATAATAATAACACTAGACCGTGCTGAGTATGCTCCGTTCGATTCCTCGTAATTTAGGGCCCCAATGGTCGTAAATTATTACAAATACTACTTTATATTGCACCATCTCAGTCATGTGTTATCGGTTTGCGTTTAGATCTAAACTTAATGTTATACAAATGTTATAAAAACGCTACTAGCAATTTTTGTTACAGTCGACGTCAAAATACGGACATTACTATTTTCAATGTGTTTATTCATGAAGAGACGGAGTTTAGTTGGCTAATTAATTATACATAATATAATACATTTTATGTGCTAAAAATGCCTCTGTTGGAACAGTTTGATCACGAATCAAATGGATTCTAAGTGCATCTCAAAACTAGTAATACCTGCCACTACTTTGTACAAAAGTAGTTTTAAAATTTATTGTCATGTTCCGGTTTTAATAATTAAACCATCTAGCTTTAAGAGCAACTAAAGAATGTTGGTGTCTATTTTATATTTTAACTAATAGTCAAAACTAATAAATTCTTGTAAATTGGCTTTATGACAGTCGGTCTGGAAGGAAACTCCGTGTAAGTCAGCCAGGTAAAGTAAATATAGTATTGCTAAAAGAAGTTAAATTACTTTACTTTATTTTAGCTCCATATTCCTTGAGAACTGAGGCGCAAAATTCAACAACTATAGTAATCAGTAATCTTAATTGCTTGACGGCATCGCGGTATCCCGACTGTCGATAAGTATTTTCGACGTCGACTGCATCACTGCACGACCGACGACAAGCCCACTTCATGCCTCTTATCATAGGGACAGGGAACCAGCCGTCTGTCCACACCAACCATCTGGTATAGAGTAGGTATAAAACATTGGATCACTTACTTACTACCGCGATGCTAGCAAATGCTACTAGTCGAAACAGTGAAAAATCTTTATATTAGTTGCGTTGTAAATGTAGTTATCATATTGTGTATAAAATTGTTTTCATCACACTTGCACGTAAACAGTATCAAAACATACAGGTTAACTTGGCCGTAATGCCCCATATAAAACCCTCGGGCTTTTTTCTTGTCATGAAACCCCGGGGCGGTAAGTAACGCTCACAGCGCAAACGGCCAGCGTCTCCCGCCGCACGCGCGCGCGTCTCCCGTTTTTCTGCCCTATTTTATTTATTTACTCGCAAATGTCATGAAAAACATTGTATGATTCACGGGCGGTACGGGAATTACGAACCTCGACTCATAAAGCCATCAGTCTTCGACTTCGGACTTCTACTAGAGCCTCAATCGTAATTCCTTACTTACCGCCCTTAATACACAATGTACTATTAAATTACACTATTTATGAATTTTTAAATATAAAATACTTTTTAGTTTACAAGATTTCGTAGGGAAATATATTATAAAGTCATTTTCGAATTGATTCCTAGTATTTATACGCAAACATATATTATAAAGCGGCGTCAGCAAAAGTAGACCAAGCCTAAGTGGTTTTTAGTTTAATTATCGCAGCATTGAAGCAGTTTTACGCTAATGTTGTATAACAGCTAGGCGAGTCCACTTTGCTCGCTGCTTCAGATTAAAAACAAAAATTTTGATTGGCAGAACTTAAATATCGTTCCTCGTTCATAAAATGATTATTTTAAAACAATGCAAGATTTTAGTTTTTAAACTCTGTGCGTAGTGATGCTGATGTAGTACCGTGGCATATACAGAGCATACGCAGGGAAACTAAATAATTTATGGAATGAAGCTACATGGTAATCCCATTTAGAAATTAAGCTCAATATAGCATAAAAATGGAATGAATCAATTTAATTCAGTCGAAAATCGCATTGCCATTGTAATATAAATCAAAATGTATACATGTTTTAACCATGGATATGTATCGTGCAAGTAATACTCTGTATAAAATCCACAAAACTTCATGTATGTATTAGAATTATTTAATTCTTACGCTAATGTGCAGTTAGCATCAGAAACTGACGAACAGTCAAAAAGCTCTAAGATCTACACACCCTCTATTACTTTGGCGATAGTCGTGTGTATGTGTAGATCAATTTGAGCTTTTCTACTGTTTATAATGCTGACTGTACTACAATTAAATACTGACGAACTTAGATACGATCAAGTAGTTTGTATACAGATTTTACATGATGATGGGGGGTTGTATTGTAGGGTGGTAGGACTCCCAAGCATCTTGTCTCGCAAATACACAGTTCGAATACTATTAAATCCATTTTATGAGACAAAAAAACCAGATTAGTTCCCGATTCGCCGGATTCCTGTTTCGGCGGGTTCTTGTTTCCTGGGAAATATTGATATACAATAAAATCAGTCAGGTAAAGAAAGCATGTGTTTTTCGAATTTTATTATTGTTTGAAGTACTATTTTGTTGCCATGATCGAACATAATCGTCAATTACTAGAGAAATTGATTAAATTCACATAATTTACATTCTTAATAATGTACGGAATGTCTGCCTTTTATTCAATAGATAGGTAAAGCCGCGTTATTTCCATACTTCTCCTTAATCAAAAAAATCCGGCGAAACAAGAATCCGTCGAAACAGGAATCCGGCGAATCGGGAATGAATCAAAAAACACAATACTTGACCGCAAATATTTTACATTTTTAAAATAAATAACAAACCACATAAGAGTTCTAAATACGGCACGAGGTACTGAAAATGCATGAAGAAATATGGAACCCAAATCACCTTGAAGCATTTCATTAGTTTTAAGAACATCTGGTTCAAAGAACTTGGCCTGAAATTTTTATCAAATCTTTCACCTAATTTTACAGGACAATAAATAAATAATATAGGAGCCTAATTTCATATGGTGGACAGTGGAAAATATATTAATTAAGGTTTAACCATTCATCAGTAATATCGGAAACTAGGTTAATTTGAAGTAAATTATGAACCAATTAAATTATAGTTGAACAAATATGGATTTCTGTGTACGACAATTTGTGGGTAAAAATAAAAAGTTTAAACCGTAATTAAATAATAAAAAATGCATAGTCAACACACTGCATAGCTAAGTAAATTGTGCATGAAGTTGCTTGAAATTCCAGCAAATACTGCAAAAGCGATTTCATTTTTTCAATATTTAATTACAAAGTCCCCAATCAATTTACATAAACATTAGTGAAAATTAGTAATACCTACGTCAGACTTTGTAATATTTATAAATAATATTAATTTCTATAAAAGACGTATTGGGTATAAAATAGTCTTCATTACAAATAATATTACATGGAAAACTGTAAAGGCCTGAATAACATATGTCTTAGCATAAAACCCATCTTTCGTATTGTAATATTCATTATTTTTAGTTATGGCATAATATTTAATAATTTTAAGTTTATAAAAATAAGTTGAATATTACAGTGTTAGTTTTATGCGTGTGGGCCGCAGATGCGGGCGGCGCGGCGGCGCGGCGGCGCGTGCGCGACTCGTTATTACAGTAGCATGCATTTCTTTCTCTTCACAGGTTCCGGCGGCTCCAGAGCAGCCAGTATGGCTTCGTCGAACACATTCTTCAGCCCTTTCTGAAATATTACATGTAACCTATTAGTTTCAAATAATTGGGAAATTAGTATTTTAACTTTTGAGGAAGAGAGTCGATTTTTTGCGTGAAGGTCAGCAATACTGTGTTTATTTTGATTTCCGTAAACTTTAAGGGAAGCTTTGTAGTTGTAGTAGTTGACAAAAAATTTATGAAATTAAAATTACAAAATCTTTCAATCCCATTTTGATTGCAGTCTAGTAATAAACCCGTGTGATACTGATAGCAATAGCTTTCTAATTGACGCAACATACTGTTAGGGTGCGACCACACCGCCGCTTAAAAAACGGTGACGTTACGGAATCGCAACAAAATGTATGAAGAAACGGTGAGAAAACGTGACGCCTACGACACGTCACTGCGTATACGCGGCGGTTTGGTCGCACCCTTATACTGTTGTCCTTGGTTTGATAGTAATTTGTTTTTCTTTTTTGTGTCAATGTCATGTCATTAAAGCCGAATTTACATTGTGCAACTAATTTAGTGCAACTAGCATTACACTGCGGCGTTTAATTAATCACTTGAAGCGTTAGGTTATCGGCCAAGCAATGTAATGCTACTTGCACGAAATTAGTTCCATAATGTAAATTTGGCTTTACTTTGGGGTATTAAACCAACTGGAGAGATTTATAAGACGAGCTTAAAAGTAATGATGCTTTAAAACAGGCAGTCGTGTCGGTTCGCTTTTGCTGATATGCGGAGGTGAAGAATCAAAAGTTGCAAAAATCTGTTTGTGTAATAATTAAGGGCCCCATGAAATGCATGAAACTGATCAATAATTATATTTATTGACATTGAAGTTAGTACTGACCTGTGTTAGGGCCGAGCATTCAACATATTTGACAGCTTTCAGTTCTTTTGCCAGTTTTTCTCCTTGTTCAAGTGAAACAGGCTTTTGTTTTATTTTAGCCAGCTTTTCCATCGTAACAGGGTCATCTCGAAGGTCAATCTGTGTCCCTACCAGTAAGAATGGTGTCTTTTGCTGATGATGAGTTATTTCAGGAACCCACTGTAAAATAGTTTTCACACTATTAGTCATATATTTGTAATAAAAACCACAAAAGTAATTCCATATTCTTTAGTACATACCTTTTCCTTAACATTTTCGAATGAACTGGGGCTCACAACACTGAAGCAAACAAGGAAAACGTCTGTCTGTGGATAACTCAGTGGCCGTAACCTGTCATAATCTTCCTGTCCTGTTCATAAAATAAAAATATATTGAGCATTGTTGTCATCTAAAATGTCAATTGAGGAACAAAATCGGTGTTGTGTAATGAAATAATGAATGAATTGCTCTTTTAAACTATAAATTTATCTTGAAACTCACTCATGTACCATCGAGTGAACTAAACAATCCTATTTGAAATAGTTCAAATATTGTTTTGAATCATTGAATTGAACAATTTCCATCAAAAAAACAATTCAGTTTAATTATTTATTACATTGAAATGTAGCTATTTTGTCTGTTACAATTACTTACTGAAATTATACATGTTTAATATCTACATTTAACTGTATTACTAACCTGCAGTATCAAAGAGACCCAAGGTGTAAGGCTCTCCGCCAATCATGACAGTCACAGCATAATTATCAAAGACGGTTGGTACATATTCTGAGGGAAATTTGTTGGTGGTGTAGCTGATGAGAAGGCATGTTTTACCAACTGCACCATCACCCACCACAACACACTTGATTGTTTGCATCTTGGTTTACTGTATAACTTACTAATGTATGTATCTACAGAACAATTTGTTGATCATAGCAACCTCTGCAGGTATTTTATCTGCAACAAATAAAAAAGATTTACAGATCTTAATATACATTTCAGTTTCGATTCATACTTTTTAACATATTAGATGAGTACATTCACTGATATTAAATTGTGATTTAGATAATAGCACACCTATGAATAATAACAACAAAACCAATAAACAAACATGACTGAAACAAAATAAGACTAAAACAAACACAGGTTACTGTAATTACAATTTTATTCATGTGGAAAATTGTGCCCCTTTGCCAGAACAATGTGTTATCTCATACAAAATCACTATTTCAGTTAAGACTCTGAACCTTATCATCACATTCATAACTTACTAAGAATTATCATGTTGTTCGGGCAAAGGTGCAATAGGGATTCCAATATTTTAAGTCCAATAAGTAGACTCAATCTATACCTTTAACATCCTAAGCTACAATGCAAGTTGGCTTCCTATTTTAACTTAAAAGTTAATGTGACCACCTTATTGTTTTTTTTCTTTTGTAGGGAACCATGACAAATAATGGTTAAGCACCTTCTTAGTTGACAATACACATTAGGAAAACCTCAAAATCCATAACAGTAACAAGTAACAAACAAGCCAGGCACTATGCAAAACAATAAATCGAAATGTTTTATATTCATACACACTGCATTACAATATTCATGTGATAAGCATAAAGGAACACTGAAATAATGCAAATCATATCATAAACAATCGCTTGAGCCAATAATGCAAACAAAAAGAATGTTTAATATTAATTTGGAAAGATAGTTAATGTTTTGTAAATAAATCAACTAACTCCAAAAAGCATTTCTGTTTAAAATGAGATTAAAAAATGTTTGATGATTTATAGTTTTATAACTGAACACTTGGATTGTAGTGAGTCATGTTGTGCTGAAGTTTATCAATACACTAGTAACATTTTACAGAGATGTAATATAATTGGTAGGTAGAATAGATCAACCCATTTTAATGTTTCCCATTCCCAATGCAAACCCAATGTTACAGAATAAGAGGACAATGACACTTAATCATGTCATGTAAATAAACTGATTTGGCTACTAATTAGTATGGTCCCTCAATTACCTTATCGGAAGTTAAAAAGAAAACGAAAATATGTATATAAGATAATAGCAGTGAAATTAAGAGTTTGAATAATTAGGTCTCAGCCATGCCGTGCCTCCGTCTGTATGCCTATCAAAGGCAGGCACACGATCGAAACCAATTTACACGATACACGATATTAAAGCTCTAGTAATGACCACAAAGGGTTATCTTTTGCACTAATAGATTTTCTAGCAGGGCTATCAATCACAAAGCGTTTTGTACCTTTTTTTACATAACCACGACAAAATACAATTTGACGTCCATTTTGTGTGAAGTCGAGTCAGAGTTAGAGGCAACAGCAAGCATCGCGGCAGGATATAGCCAAATATGAAACTATAACACTGTATCAACTTACCTTGGAAAGTAGAAAGTGTAAATAAACAAAATATCACCTCCAACTTGCAATATTTAAGACGATATTTGGAAAAAGCACGTAGCGAACTAAAACGTTGACGGTGACGCCATTGATTGATTCAGTTCATTTCGGTTGGGTTCTTGGGTTGGGTGTAGTGTATAGATAGAGATAGAAACTGTACAGTTCGGTGTTATGTTCTGTATCTGTGTTCATTTGTGTGTTTTGTTTGCAAATATGATAGATAGTGTGATTTATTTAAGAAAAAAATACAATAGTGATTTTGTAAATAAACTTACAACTGCAAATTAATTTTATTTTTCGTCTTACTTTGGATAGTCAAATCAAATTTAAGTATTACAAAAAAAAAGCGTGAAATTGAATAAAATTAAGCTAGGTTAGCCAACATAAGCATACTTCAATCGAAGTTGAAAAAAAATAAGAGCCTGCCACATAAACATCACTACACTAACTAATGCCATATTGCCATAGACCTATAGATACAAAGACATACTATTAGTGGTTAATTGAACTTACCTTAAGTGAACTTCAACCATAATTATATGAGATGCTACATCCGAAGAGATTTAATTATGTAGTAGTCGTTTCACGTACTGCATCATCACACTATGTTTAAAAAATAGGAAAAAAAATCTTGGTAGTTCTCTGCGATGCCACAGAGGGCGCAGCGGACATTTGTCATTTAGTTTAGAGTATGGGTATCTAACCTTTTTATTATTGTTATTATTCTGTACTGGGCACATAATTGGGTAGGGTGGGACTTTAAATCTCTTCGGATGTAGCATCTCATATAATTATGGTTGAAGTTCACTTAAGGTAAGTTCAATTAACCACTAATTATATTTCGATGCTACATCCTCGAGATTTAATTATGTAGATGTTCAGCGCTGAATGTACAGAATAATGTAGGGTTGTTAAATTTATATGAAAGCATAGACAGTTATGAGAGCTATACATATCTTTTAATAATTCAACATAGATGGGTACACTTCCAATTAAAGTTCTTATTAACTATAAAATAACAAACAAAACGAATATTATCAGCTGATTATTTTTTACATTCTATGATTTAAACACTGCTTCCGCAAAGGCTCTATCATTTTGATCATTGTTCAGAGGCAAGTTATAAAACTTGGCGAAACACATAGAAGAGTTTGTCCAACCGGCAGTTCGCTTAATTAGGTCAATCGAAACCCCGGCGCGACATGCCGCCGATGTGGCGGCATGTCTTGTGCTATGAGCCGAGAACACACTCACATCCACACCACTATCTCTTAATACTAGCTTTATCCAGCGGCTAATTGATTGAGCGCTGGCATTGCGATGTGGCTGAGTGGTGGTGAGAATAAGTTTCTCCGTATTTGGAAAGGTTCGAAACTGTTCCATTCTTGTGAGATATGATGATAGAGTCTTTGCGGGACAAATGGTAATTTTTTCTACAAAATGCGGTAATACTAACTTAGGATTATTGCGATTTGGTCCAGATGTCTTTATAACACTGTCCACAATGATGATTGCCCCCGTATCATTGATTATGATATTATTGACCTTGATGACTGACAAGGTCTGGACCCGATGTCCGGTGGATAGAGCCAGCAGCGTTACTAGTTTCTTAGTGAGTGCGAGCGTGCTTAACGACTCGTTAGGATATTGACCACTTAGGAAAGACAGTACTTTACTAGGATCCCAGGAAAATTGATATTTAGGTAGATTAGGTTTAATTTTAAAAATACCTTTGAAAAATCTAGTAATATAATCATTGTTGCAAAATTGCTTCCCGAAAATCAGTGATAATGCTGATCTAGTAGAGTTTAAAGTGCCGTAACTGGCACCTTTTTCGAACAGCTGAGTCAAAAAACCTAGTAATACTGGTGTAGTGGTTTTTGACCAGTCAATTTTATTTTCATTACAAAATTGGACCCACTGCTTATATGCAGTATTATATTGTTGCAATGTACTATTTGAGAGTGATTTAATCATTATGTCAATGGTACCATCCTGAAGAGATTTTTTCAGGAACGCTTCCCGGATAACCTCGCGCACGCCAGGGTAAGGTTTGGCCACAAAGGATGAGGGGTTCTGTAAGGAGACAATAAAAGTTCAGAATCAGGTCCCAGGTAAATCACTTTAGAGCGCCTAATTGACATAAAAACTGGGTACCAGGCTTGACCGGGCCAATATGGCACAACTAAAATGCCTGTAGCCTCATCATTGATTATTTTTCTTAGACACTTCATAATCAGCGAGAAGGGTGGGAATGCATAAAAATGAAGGTCAGTCCATCTTAGTGTGAAAGCATCGATATTAAATGCTTCCGGGTCACGTTTCCAGGATACATAACAGTCACATTTTTTGTTAATTCTTGTAGCAAACAAATCTATGTTTGGATGGCCCAGCTTTTTTGTTATGAATTGAAAGCAAGAGTCCTTGAGTTCCCATTCTATGTCAATGTTTGTTATACGCGATGCCCTATCGGCTTCAACGTTTTCCTTAGATTTTATGTACGAAGCATAAATGAATAGGTTTCGTTCTTCACACCAGTTCCATAATTCACTAGCTAATTTGTTTAAGTGTGGGAACTGTATGCCACCCATCCTATTTATGTATGCTATCGCTGTAGTGTTATCAATCCTTAACAAGATTTCAGCATTCTGTAGGTTTCTGCAGAAGGATTTTAGTCCAAGAAAGGCAGCCAGTAATTCTAGATAATTTATATGCTTATCGCCTTCTTCCTGAGACCAGTAACCTCTGGCTGTTTCCCCATTGGAAAAAGCTCCCCAACCAGAAAGCGATGAATCTGTATAAATTTCTCTAATAAAATTATTTTTACGTATAGGATTGTCAGTATTTTCTATACAATTTTTCCACCAATCGAATTCGGGTTTAAGTGAAGGACACAATTTCATTTTTGCCTCATAATTATCATTGTCATTTAGCAAGGCCAGGAACTTTTCCCGTTCAAAGAGCTTTGTGTGAAGCCAGCCATATTTTACTGCTGGGCAAGCTGCTGTAAGTGTACCTGTAAATCTTGCAAATTCCCTGATCTTTATCTCCTTTTTTCTTGAAATTTGTTTTGTTATACTAAGAATTTTTTCTTTCTTATCCTTTGGTAATTCTAAAGTCATAGAGTTTGAATTTAGTATAAAACCTAGGAATTTGCAAACTTTATTAGGTGTAGGCTTACTTTTCTCGTGGTTAACTATAAAACCCAATCCTTGTAATGTATTAATGACTGCTTTGACCGTATTGAAACAGTTAGAATATGAATCGCCTATACACAAAATGTCATCCAAATAAGCCACTAAAGTATGCCCTTTATTTCGTAAATAAGTTAGAATAGGTTTGATTATTTTCGTGAACACGTAAGGTGCAGAACATAGTCCAAATGGGAGGCATGTGAATTGGTACAACTTATCGAAGCGGAAGCGTAAATATTTTCTATGATCAGCATGTACTGGTACTAAAAAATAGGCATCTTTTAGATCAATTGTGGCCATGTAAGAATCTTTGGAAATAAGCTGAGTTGCAGTTCTTATGTCTTCCATTTTAAAATGTTGCGGTAATAGGAATTTATTGAGCATTTTTAAGTTTAGGATGAATCTAAAGGTGTCATCTTTTTTTGGAATTAAAAAAATTGGTGACAAAAATTGGTCATGACATTCGTTACAATTGGTTATGGCTCCTATTTCTAAAAGTTTTCTTATAGAGCTTTCCATTTCCAATCTTGGATATGGAGGATTTTTTGGTTCATGTAATTGAAAAGGGGGGGATTCGAATTCTAACATATAACCTGTGACATAGGAAAGAATTTGAGGATCCGATGTGATTATTTGCCAATTGTGCATAAAATATGTTATTCGACCTGAGTGAGGTACCTCTATCGTCGTGCTTTCTGGTCGTAACTCCGCGGTTGTACTTGTGCCGTCATACGACTGCGCTGGGGCGCAGGCGGCCCCACTGCTCGCTGCCTCCTCGTAGCTTGGGCCAGCGGCGTTGGCCGCTCTTTGTTGTAGCTGGTTGAAGGCTGTGGACGCGCGTAGTTCTGTTGAGCACGTCTTGGTCCTGGTCCTGGCTGATACTGACGAGGAGGCCCTTGCACGTTTCCCTGGTTTTCCTTATTGAAGTTGAACTGTGCACGTTTCTTTATTTGCTGACCAGATTTTTCAATGGTTTTGGAAATTTTTATATTTTCATTTAGATTTTCTCCAAATAATGTCACATCACGTTTCATGTCTTTAGTAATGTTCATAAACTTTTTATCCAACAAGGGGATTATAAGGCGCCTTCTATTTTGCGTTTCTTCGTAGTGAAGATCCAGGAGAATCTGGTTGATTTGAGATAGTTGTGTAATTAATTTGATTTTTTCCATGTCACTATCAATAAGGTCCGTTGTCAGATTCACCAGCCTTGCTATAGCGAAACCTAATTGATTTTGTGACTTCTCTAGCCTCTTGTCCCTATTTCTGGTTGAATCAGACAGTATTGCTGATACCTCGGCATTTAGTTTAGGAGCTTTAGCCAGCTGAAAATTTTCTGGAATTTGGGTTTTATTTATTAAGCTCTCTTTAACCTCCTTGGCTAGGCCGTCTTGAATTATCTTCCCCCAACGTTCAGAGATTTCTTTGGGCACTTTCTTGCCCAAGGTTTCAGTGGGCTTTTTTCCTTCTCCTAAAATAGATAAAATTTCTGGTGGAACACATTTTTCTTTTTCAGTTTCTTGACTTATGGTTTCAGTTTTTGGTGCTTCCTGGGGGTGTGTATTGATAGTTGGGGGTTCTTCGTCCAACTCCAGAATTGACTCATCAAGAAACTCTACCTCAGAATCCCCTCCAGAAAGGTCTCCTACTGATTGCGGTTCTGTGTATCAGGAAAAAAAACAACAAAACATAAGTTAACAAGTGAGTTGAGCAAGCTTGGCTAGGGGCCTTATTATTTATTCTCTTAGTTAGAAAAAAAATTGCCTCTTGGTAAGTAGGTATTTATTTGTACCACTGCCTTTTAACTTCCGGATGACATCTCGTGGCATCACTTATGGAAAGGCGTTGCCAATCGAGCTACTTTATTTGATTCAATAATTACTTCCCGGGTGATATCCAGTATCACCACCATGAGGAGGAACTAGTTTGTTACTTCTGGATGTCTGGCCGCAAAACGGGCATAAGCTGCCATTAATTACTCTCTGGATGATATCGCGTATCATCACGTTAAGAAAGTATTTAACTTCCGGATGACATCTCGTGGCATCACATAAGGAAGTGTGGCAGATGGGGTTCCAAATGCATTACTTAAATTGTTTCTGGATGACATCTCGTGGCATCACTAAAGAAACAACTGCAACAATACGTTGATGCAAATTTTTGCAAATGTAGGTTATAATAGAACACGTGTCGTGTCGCCGGGTGTCGGCGACCCGTCTTCGAAGTTGTATTCTAATTCTAAGCCATCTATGTACCTGAGAAAAGGGTTTATTTTAATTTATTTATGGGTAATATACTGTATATTATATACTTTACCTCTGTAATATGAACTATCTGATGAAATTGAAGGCGATGTGGAGCGGGATCTTGATTTGATCAGTTTTCTTATCTTATTTGTTAATTCCGACGAATCATCTCTTTTCCTCTTAGTCCTACCCATTGTACTGCGATATTTTGAGCACTATGGTGATTTATTTTATATTTTATCAAAAGAATGAACTTGATGATGCCGCACACGAAATAACAATGACAAATGTCCGCTGCGCCCTCTGTGGCATCGCAGAGAACTACCAAGATTTTTTTTCCTATTTTTTAAACATAGTGTGATGATGCAGTACGTGAAACGACTACTACATAATTAAATCTCGAGGATGTAGCATCGAAATATAATCACTACTGGCAGGAAAGAAAAGTCGTCGTCGTCCACCCACACCACAACTACATATCATATCACATTCTATATGTATAGGTAAGGTACTATAGGTAAAAAAAAAACTGAAGGAAGTTTGATTTGACATTAAAGAAACCTTTTATTTTAAACTGTTTTAAACGTCTTATAAAACAAACGAAAAAAGGCTACTTATTTAAATTTTAATTGCTGTTTAGAATTCGATAACTGTATGTGAAAAATTGTAGTATATCGCGTTCTATTCTTTGTTAAAACAACACCGTATATATTTTAATTTCCCTTACAGTTGGAAGTGGTTGGAACTTTAAGCCGGTACACGGGTAGCTTTAAAAATGTTATTGTTGGGAGGTGCTTTTCCCGATTTTACAGCGAATACTACTGAAGGAGAAATTAACTTCCACGAGTGGTTGGGCGAATCGTAAGTATACAATTTTATTGTAAAATGTAATATAATAAGTTTTTATAGGCTTAAAAGTAAAGTTGTGGTTATTAACCTTGGCGTATTCACGTCCGCTGACCAGCTGTGGTGATATTTTACAAGGGTGATGTTAAGTGGATAGAACTGTCAAAACAGAAGCTAACAAATACCTATAAGTGTAGTTTTGTTTATTTTTCAGTTGGGGCATACTTTTCTCACACCCATCTGACTTTACTCCGGTGTGTACTACTGAACTTGCCAGAATCATCAAGCTGTATCCAGAGTTTACTAAACGTAATGTCAAAGTGATTGGCCTATCTTGTGATACTATTGATTCTCATCATGACTGGTGCAAGGACATCAAGTGTTATGCTGGTAATTATGACTCATCACAAGCTTTTTATTAACTTGCAAAGTATGTATGTATGTATGTTTGTCCGGGTGGAATCTTGCGACTCAATTTTGAAGCAGATATCTTCAACCAATTGAGCTGAAATTTTGCTTACTTGTGTAAGTCAGATGACAATACAATAATCTGGTCTTAGAATCCTGGTGGTTTAGTCAAGACCGTTTCCGCAGGAGAGAACTTTCAATGGTTAGTCCGATTGACTTGAAATTTGGTACACAAATGTAAGACGCATGGCAATGCACGTAAGCCTTAAACGCCGGCACGTAAGTCTAGCAATGACCTTGTATGCGCAGAAGTATAAAATACAGTATCTGTGGGTGCACAGATCCTCTCCACATGACTCGTCATCGCTAGACTTATGTGCCAGCATGTATACACTCAACAAAAAGTACCTACCTACAAGAAAAAAAAAACTACAAAAATGAAATTTTTAGGTTAGGTTATTTATTCTTCGATATTCGTATGAATAAGGATGATGGGAACACAAAATTTTATTTAAATGTCAGTTAAATTATTTTATCAATCAAATATAAAATTACAAAGATAAACTGTATAAAAGTTCAAGAATGAGAGCTTGTGATGACACTTTGTAAGAAAAAAACCAGACAATCAACAAGACACCATTTTAAGTAAAAATACTAAATCTCTATATATTATTTTAATGTGAAAAAATGTGTCCAATAGTTTTCTATTCTACCTGAACCTGATAGACAGAAAAAAAACATGCCTATTGCATTGCTAACAGTACATTGCACCATTTTAATATATATATTCCTTTTTGTTTACTCTTTAGTTTGGTTAGAAATTTACTTGCCCTTAGTTTTTCATGATTCTGCATTCTAAGTAATAAGATTTTTAGATTATCAAATCCACCTGGGGCTTTTTTTTTTTATTCAATTTTGCTATATAAAGGGTTAAAAGTATTTGAGATGCGAGCAAAAACCAGAATAATCTGAATTGTTAAAATCAAAACAACAAACTGCAAAAACATTTAACTAAATATAAAAAAAAAACAAGCCCTAAAACAACAGCAGCACAACTTGCTTTCAATTAAATAGCAGATGGGTAATTTTTTTTGTGTGTTTTGAAATTTAGGTTCATCCGAAGGAAAAGTACGAAAGGATATAAGTTAATTCAAAGGAAGTTCTGTTTCAAGTGTTTTTCACTTGAGTAATATTTTGCAGTTTGTTTTTAAGTTGCACTTTACACATTTTACACTGAGCTAGCCTAGTGTCGCCCTCAGTCTGCGCGCAAAGTGGTGAGAATGGTCGTTAACCAACATTACATCCTCAAACATTTCCTGAGAATTTGATGTAAGTACCCAATGTCACTCGCGGACACCAAGACGAATCTGAAGAGTCATTCATCAAAATTGGTTGAGCCGTTGAGTAGTTACAAATGGATTTATACATGCATACATATGCAGCAAACACTTTTGGGCTTTGCCGCAGCTGTATAACAAGGGACCTCTCACCCTCTGTCCAACAGCTGGCTGGACTCCACAGGGACTTTTAGGAAGATTTCATCTGATTTTATCAATCCTCCCCTGCTAGCAAATAAAAAACATTCTTTTTTAATTCCAGGATGTAACGAAGATGAGAAATTTCCTTATCCTATCATTGAAGACAAAGAGCGCAAGTTGGCTGGCCAGTTGGGAATGGTGGACTTGGATGAACTTGACACAAATGGCATGCCCCTGACTGCCCGGGCAGTTTTTATCATAGATACTAACAAGAAGTTCAGACTTTCCATTTTGTATCCAGCTACTACTGGCCGTAACTTTGAGTAAGTCACTATTCTAATTTGAGTTCAAAAGAAATAGCGAACATTACAGACTATTCATGATTAATGGATCACTGTTATTTTCGTATAGCTAATAGGGCTTTTTTAGGGACCTCACACCCTTTTCTAGCAAATAAATGTTTTGATTGATTGATTGATTGATTGATTTGAAGTGAATTGATTAAGTTACAGCACAACAGTACCATGTCGTGTATGGAGAATTTTGAATTGTATCTAACTGAATCTATAAATGCGAAAGTATGGATGGATGGATGTTTGTTTGTTACTCAATCACGCCAGAACGGCCCAACGGATCTGGATGAAATTCGGCACATAGATAGAGAAAAGTCGGGAATAGCACATTAGCTACTTTTTATCCCGGAAAATTCCCGCGGGATAAACGAATTCTTAGCAGACGAAGTCGAGGACAACAGCTAGTAATTAAATAAACTCCATCCAGTAAGATGAGCAAGAACTTACTTTTCTGAAACTTATTGCTTTTTTTCTTTAAAATAATGTATATAAACCAGCTTTGGCCGTCGATACAAGAGACGTCACCCTTACGCCAGACTTCTTTATTGCGATGCCTCGAATTGAACCTAAACCCAATTGAACGAAGGTTGCTTTTGCATTGAAGCAATGGACGTGTATATAGTTTGGCTTTGAACCTGCGGTGCTCATATATATGCGTCGAAAAGTTTAAATGTGTATTGAATGATATAGTTATGCAATGGGGCTTATTCATAATTATGACAAATATAGTAATTCATTCACTATCTTCATAGAGACCAGTGATTGTGTGGCTGGGCCATTTTCTTAAAAGTTGTACCCCCAACTTTTTTCTGGGATTTTGTTTATTTTTCGGATTCCTACTCAGAATCACGAGGACTATCGATCCTGATAGGAGAAAAAAAACGTCCCCCCTGCATGTATTTACCTTCAAGCCGAAGTCAATTATAGGTGTACTCGTTCGTACCTATGTTTATTGTTGTAAAAAATCTTATTTTTAATTAAAATTACTAAATTTCGAATAATTCACATTTCTAAAAATAATTCTAACACAAGTTTAAACAAACTAGTGTTCTTAAAGATTTTAGCTAAAACTAAGTAAGTATAAGGGTGCGACCAAACCGCCGCGTATACGCACGCAGTGACGTGTCGTATCCGTCACGTTTTCTCACCGTTTCTTCATACATTTTGTTGCGATTCCGTAACGTCACCGTTTTTTAAGCGGCGGAGTGGTCGCACCCTAATAAAATTACTATCAGGCCTTGTAACAAATTATTATGTAGGTATGCTAGTAAATATAATGCCTAATAAATAATATATGGGGATCAAATGAGTAGGAGAATTTCGGGATACTTGAGGTGTGTATTCAAAAACTCTGTCCTTTTCTCCATTATCTTTATACCAGTATGTCAATATGTATTTATTTTCATGTGACTAGGGGCGAGGTGTCTGATATCTGTTTAACTTTTAGGAGTGATTCAACATTTCATTTTACAATTTTTTTTTTGTTTTAGTGAAATTCTACGTGTTCTGGACTCCATGCAGTTGACTGACAATGCCAAAGTAGCTACACCAGTGGATTGGAAGGTCAGTAACTGCCTTATTAAAGCTCTGTCGTTATTTCGCCTCAACTGTTTTTGATATTTTTATTAAAACTGAATTATCAGTATATCTGCCAAAAGCTTTATAAAATGGATCTCTGAACTGCAAAATGTTTCAGGAAAACTTAGGTACAATATTTTTGATCAACGTATTGAAATACCACACATCATGGGATAGTTCTGATTAGGAAAATAAAATCGTCCCTGCTTTATTTGCTACACTTAACTTTCTATGCTATTTATATATTTATTTTTATATTGGTTATAATTATAACATCACGCAGTTGGATATATGTTGCATAATTCAATTGTATTTTATATTCCAGATGGGAGAAGATTGCATGGTGCTTCCATCTGTTCCTGAGGACCAGGTAAGTAAGGTGTTCCCTAGTGGAGTGACTGTGGTCAAACTGCCCTCCGGCAAAAAATATCTGCGGAAGACTCCCTGTCCGAAGATCTGATTTCAATGCTTATTCATTTGAATATTATTACTATCAAAAAATATTTCAATTGCTCTAATTGAAATTATTGTTGTATAATTGAAACGTTAAAAATGATCGTTAATGTTACTTTCTCAAAATTATTGAATAAATTTTAATTATTTTTTCCATGTTTTTCTTTCTTAGTAGAGAACATAACAAACCAAGTGTATAAGTACTTCACTAACAGATACATAAATCAAGGCACTTTGCTATTCTACTTTTGCTTAAATAGCTAAAACGTAGGTATTGTTTTCTACAGGTTGTTACAAAACTACCCGTAAAGCGGAAAGGAGGTAAATGTGACCTTATAACAAGTCCATTTACAATATTTAACCCTTTCGTTGGTATTGGCAAAATAGTTGCCAGTCGATGTTCCCAAACACCATTTCTAAATTATTCCTTAATACCCACAAATAAGGATCATTACTCTTAGCTCCATCTATCGTCAATACAATAAAATAAAATAGAGACTTCTGATTGGGTCTGCCATATTGTAGATCTGTCATTTGAAAAAAACATGGCGTCGGTGTGACCCTTTTTTGTGGCGCTCCGTGAAAATCCAGATAAATCCGAGGATTGTCCGAGTGAAAACTGAGTACAACTGCATACTTTTGTTCCTAAGTATTTTTTCTACTACATTGAGTAAAAATTTCGATGGTTCTAATCATTTTTTTTTATGTTTTGATGAAAAATAGTCGAAGTTGCCAATGCCCGTGAATTACATATACCTGTGGCCAAATATTTGCCAATACCCGCAAACAGGTCTATATGTGGCAAAAATGTTGCCAGTGCTTACGTACTTTATGTTGGTTATTTCAGATGTCAAAACAAAAAAACAATTTTATTAACTTAACTAAAACACAAATAATATTATAATAATAGTAAGAAGTTTTAGGACTGATTTTTTAGAAATAAAGATTTATATTGTAACAATTTAATTCATTTTCTTGAAATACTGGCAACATAATGGCCACATACTTGTTTTTTACCGCTCATAGGCAAATATTTTGCCACGGCTGAAAAACCTATTTTCAGGTATTTTCAATTTTTTATTTTGCAGAAAATATTCTTATCAGCTTACTATTATTCCCTTTTAATCTCCATTTTGCTCATGTTTGGCGTAGTTCGCGTTGCCCGTGAAAGGGTTAAGAACCCCAGTTTGGTTTCCTGAAATGACAGTACCTACTAGGGTTGAAAATATTTTTGCTTTGTATTTTTACGGGGTATTTTGTAACACGTTGTATGATTGAATACAATTGAAAAGGGAAATCATGTAAACAAACATGGACGACTGACAATTGAATTTGTTGTCTATTGATTGATTGTAAAATAGTGAAAGGTTACATAGTTAATCAGTCCATTTGAAAATCGCGATTTTTTTTTTCAAATTAGAAGAGTATCATATTTACAGTGTATTTGACTACTTCATTGTCTTCTATCCTGCATATTCACCAAATTTCAAGTCAATCGGACCAACCGTTGAAGAATTCCCTTCTGCGGAGACGGTTCGGGTTCCGTCACCAGAATGTCTTAACAAAATTATTTTATTGTCTCCGATTTACAGGTACGTAAGTCTAACGTGGAGTACGCCCGCCCGCGTCCCCTGCACTCCCCCGCGATACCTTATTTTCGACTACTGCGCATCAACGGTCATCGCTAGACTTACGTGCCGGCACTTATACACAAGCATGCAAAATTTCAGCTTAATCGGTAACCGGGAAGTCGATCAAATGTCATTAAACTTGCAAGATTTGATAACAGAACAGACAAACAAACATCGGGACAGGTAAAACTAAAGCCGGCTACTCACGCGCCTACCGCAGGGGCAATACCAGTCGCACGGCGGTCGGGGCAATTTCGGCTGTTCTAAAAATTGCCCCTGCAGGCCTATACACATCACAATTAAGGAGGCAATACTGGCCCTGCTTCCAATATTGCCCCTGCGGCTGGTGTGTGAGTAGCCGGCTTAAAGTCGCTGTCAATTAGGAGGCAAACTAGAAGCTTGAGGCAGATGGAGCCTCAAGCGACTGTACCTTGTTTACGTTTCGTGTCAAGTGTCTGGTTGCGATTTTCTGAGTTATTTCTGCGATTTAACTGGCAAAATGTACTCTATAATGACTGTGCGTGAACTTAGGCTGAGCTTCGAAGGAGACATGCATCGGTTGCTGGGGTGCTGGTAAAAAAAAGGCGGATTTGATAAAAAAAGTAACCACTTCAAATATTTAAGGTTATGTTCCGTATTTCTATTTTAATTTGTACTCTGGAGGCTTTTGTGCAGTTCTTCCTTTTAGGTTAGAGGCGTATGATCGGAACCAAAACTTTGGTGCTGACTTAGATTTCCAACAAGACCATTCATATAATTGTCCACCCTCGGATTCTTTCAAAGACGTGAACGCCGATTCGCCTATTCCCAATATCAGCAAATTCTTAAACTTGTTTTTTACTATAGGTCTATTTATCTATCTCTTTAGCTAATTTCAAAAAATTGATTAAGAAGTGCTTTAAGCGTGACGACACTGTTTTAAAAAATCGGCCAAGTGCGAGTCGGACTCGCGTACCGAGGGTTCCTTACAAATTTGGCAAGTGAATATTCTATCCTGTGTTTGCAGAGCCCCCAGAAGATATAGCGAAGAATAAAATCGTAACTGGTAATTTTGTTAAGTCACAAACGTAGAATAACTATTTTAAATTGTAAATTATAATGAACATGTAAGTACACGAATAATTATCGAAACTCCACTTTGAATACTTTTGAAATTGGAATAGTAATAGGTATAATACCCAAATTGCCGCTTTCGTTAGTTTTACTTACCAACCAATCTTCAATCAAGCAGGTATACCTACCAGTGTATACATACACTTTTAAAAAAATTAGAAAATTCTAAACGGTATAGCCGTGTTTGTATGGGACATTGGCCCCAGAAGCCAAGTCGATTGCGGTTTAGCTGATTTATAAGCCCAGCGGGCTTATTACGTAACTCGCTCGCAATCGGCATCATGTTCATTTTGACAGTTCTTGTATGAATGTGACAGCTAGCTGATTCCGATGCCAATTGTCAGCCCATACATGAACTGTCAAAATGAAGACGATAGTGATCGCGAGCGAGTTACGTAATAAGCTACCTGTAGGTATGCTTAGTGTAGGTTTTCGGTCACAAAATACGTCTCGGCCGCGTTTGCGTTAAAATGTCAAATACCTACTATGAGAAATTTTAGTTGTCGTTTCGTTCCGCTTGTGCAATGAGGAAGGAACAACCTACGGCTATATGGAGTGGCCCTATTGTACTATATATACATTTGGTATGCAAATATGTGTAAGATCGATATAAGAATTAAAAAACACGTAGTATCTCTTTCTTTCTAAGGTGTCTTGGCATATGAAAACAAAGACGGCATGACATTTATTTTTTCTATACTCGCCAATGGTCTGTCATTATGAGCAGTTTTCATTTCCGGCTGCCATCCGCCATCTTATGCGACAGAGGTTTTGTGGTACGTGAGCTGTCAGATGAACTGTCAATACGGAGTTTTTTGGTGATTTCAGTGTTATAAAGATACTTTTAAAATTGTTTTTATGCAGTGGATATCAAGTGATGCAAACACAATATGCCTAAGTGTTCCATAAAACAGTGTTCTTCTCGGAAAACGAGAAATCAACCGAATTTGCCTCTTCATAGGTTAGTAGCCGTTTTTTCATCAAATAGGGCCATTTCATGGTAATATTTACTTAGTCATAATTAATTTTCATAAGCTTTTATCGTTTCTATCAAAGAGATGTTGATTTTTCGCCATTTATTGTTGTATTTTTGGTTGCATTGTATTTACTAAATTTGACAGTCTTCTTTAGTGTTGTACTGAATATCGACATACGTAGAACTGAAATAACTGTAAATTTCGTCCATGGGTTACAGGTTCCCGAAAAATGATGCATTACGGCGGAAGTGGTTGGACGTCATAGGTGCAGATAGTATAAATCCAAGAACCAGTAATCAGTTAACCGAAAAGAACAGATTTGTGGAAATCGAAGAAGATGAATCTAATTTGTATGATGAATACGTGGGAGCTATGCCGAATGAAATAAATAAATACGACCATAGCGTGCTGGAGTACATAGCCGGAAACTCTCTAAGAGTTTAAAATGTGACCTTTGGTTGTCGTAAGAGGGTGCATCCGTGCTGAGCTCGCAACGTCGCATTTTTGGTGATTTTTTGCGATTATTTCACAGAAATTGAATGAAAGTATCAAATATCCGTCTGTAGTGCACTTCGTTTTTATTGTATTAATGTGTCTAATGCAATAATTGATCGTGATGGACTTTTATTTTCTTATCAAACGAGATATAGTATTTTATCCCTTGATTTGTGGTGTGCAATAAAGAGTATTTGTATTGTAAATGGCGTTTTATACGTTGTTGTTGTTTTATTTAGTCAGTACAAGGTAACTAATCACACGCTAATTAATTAGTGCAAGTCTCTGAAACAAGCCTAGCTTTCTTTTGCGCGCTCGGCTACATAATACCTTTACGGTGTTAAAAAAATCCTGTACGATAGTAAAATTTAACCCACTAACATTTAAGGATGTTAATAATACGATACAAGTGGAAAAACATTGAAATTAAAAAAAAATGAATTGACAATCCTTAACTCTTTTCGATTATTTTTCCGATAGACACACAATTTTTTTTTTTAAATCATCAATATTTCAACAAATACGAGCGAGATGCCTCTACTCCTTATAATTTCCAAAGGAATGTTACATTACCAATCTCCTTGCGCCTACTTCGTTTCATTTAGCATTAGAAAAAAGTAAGCGATCTTGACGTGTCTTTTTATTGAAAAACACTTTTGAAAAATAAGTCACAGCAAATATATATAATAATTAGCAAGGAAATATGGTCATTTCCATACTTTTGGTTTTATAATTAGTTTAGTAATAGTAAGGTACTATTTTTTTATAAGCATTTTTAAATAAAGTGATACGTCAAGATCGCTTACTTCTTTCTAATGGTAAAAAAACAAAGTATATATATATATATCTAGTCAAAGTAATTGTGAATAAAGCGAATTTAAAACTGTTTTTTCCCAAAAAGAAACCATTGCTGCACAAAATATTAGCCGCTAAAAATTCGATTATCGATATCAAATATTTTGGTTTCGATATCACATCCCTTGAGCGCCATTTTATGCGACATCTTTAGGTATGCACGCGTATTTTGTAGGTATTTCCAGTCCATAGGTATAATAGGTCTGTGCGCTTGTGACGCTTTTCATTTTTCTCATAGTAATTGAAAAGTTTAAGTGAACGCGTTCGAGACGTTTTTATATGCGAAAACTTACACTAGAGGCTCAGATGTAAGATGATGCTATTTCATAAAAAAAACATCAAAAATGCTGTAGGTTTTTGAGAAAATAAAAAAAAAACAAAATTGATTTTAATTTTTTTTATCTAAACTACAGAACCGTTTTTTTTTTTAACTTACACACATTATGTAGGTTATAAAGATGCATTATTAAAAAAATGGATTTCCAAATATCCTTAGAAGTAGTGAAATTTTCACTTTTAAGTTTTCAATATTTTTTATTTTTTATTTCCGTGATAGGGACACGGACACCAACCAATTTTCGTTATATTATGTAAAAACGTTATATTCTATAACATATTTTTTTTTTAAAACACACTTGGATCAACAGGGTAAAAATACCGTGTGTATGTGAACAGACACAACCGGGAGAACTAGCGCCCGGTCCCGTATCGACTGCCGCTTGCGAATTTGAATTTCGAACGTAACAAATTGTTAAAAAGGAATGCTTAATTAGCTGGCTGGCTGGCTGTATGCGGCTTGGTTGGCGTCACGAACCACAAACCTAACTGACCATCGATCGGTAGACCTTATTAACACTAACACAAGACCTACTGATGGCCAGTTAGATGTGTTCCTGTTTGTACTATTGACATTTTATTTTCACGATGCCCTTATGTTATTTTTATTAGATAATTGTAGTTAGCCATATTAGTCCAATAAATGTATGATATACCATAAGTTTGTTTCATTTTGGCTATGTTGATCCAAGTGCATGTTTTTGAAAAAATATATGTTATGGAATAATAGTTGCTACATAATATAACGAAAATTGGTGGGTGTCCCTATCACGGAAATAATATTTTATTTTATTGAAAACTTAAAAGTGAAAATTTCACTACTTCTAAGGATATTTGGAAATTCATTTTTTTAATAATGCATCTTTATAACCTACATAATGTGTGTAAGTTAAAAAAAAAACGGTTCTGTAGTTTAGAAAAAGAAAAATTAAAGCCAATTTTCTTTTTTTTTAATTTTCTCAAAAATGAGAAACCTGCAGCATTTTCGATTTTTTTTATGCAATAGCATCTTACATCTGGGCTTATAAATCAGCTAAACAGCAATCGATTCGGCTTCTGTGGCCAATGTCCCATACAAACACGGCTATACCATTTCTCGAAACCGGTGAGCTTTTTACCAAGGGCATTTTTTATATTTGGTAGATATGACCTGCCCACCTATCTCGCCCTTAAGTTTGTCGTACTACTTACAGGACACCCTGTATTTATACACTATCGCGCATTCTGAGGGAAATTCGGCGCAGAGCAAAGAACTGGGGCCGTACCATGACGTCTTTTCAGTTTAGGTTCGCTTGCTGTCAGATTCATACTAAAAGTGACAGCTAAAACCTAATTGAGTCGGAATTAGGAAGTCATGGTGGGGCCCCTGGTGTGGCACGTTCTGTAGGTATGATATCGAAATCAAAACCATGTATTTGTTAGTAGGTACTTCTAACTTGTATGACGCGTATTATGCAATATCATCTCGTATTGATTACGATTACTTTCGCGTCAAAAGTTCAAGATAGTCATCTAGAGACGGTAGCAGGTTCATTAATAACAGTATTGTAAAATGAAACAGGTGTAGATCCGTATGTAGATTAAGTGGGCTCGAATGATAAGAGAGTGTTTTTTGAATGAAAATGCGCGCGACCCGTCCGGTGGGTGGCCTGCGTGTGCCGAGTACTAGTGAAAGCCCTCACTTTCATTGGGAGTGGGGCAGTCGTCAGCCGCCACAAGCGGCGTAAGTGCCACAACAAAAGTGAACGTCGTCGCGAGTGTAGACTTGGCGAGTTCGTCAGTCGCTGTCGTGACAGTAGGTCGAACGTATGTCGCGCGTCTCGTGCCGTGAGTACCGTGCTCTCGTGATGTACAGGTGGTGGTTGGTGCTGGTGCTGGCAGCGGGCGCGGCGGCGGCCGGCGGCCGGTTGCCGCGCACTTCGCCGCCCGCGCCCACTCCGGCGCCCCCCGCTTCCTCCACTACGCCCCGGTTACCCCAGAGGAATATCACCCTCTCTTCCAGGAACTCGGTCCGGAACAGGTCAGTCTCGTTCTCAGCCATATTTATCATTTCAGGTTGTCATATCAAATAATGTTTTATTCTTAACAGCTATACGGAACTGATAATAAAAATAAATTAGGTACCTAATTTATACGCGAGTAGCAAAGGCCTCCATAAATGTATGTTATTTTTAATGAGTTACTGTAATCAGGTACTGTATGAATTTATGTTGGAAATCGACAATAATATTCATTGCAAAACTTTACTAAGCTTACTTTGATAATCCTACCTAAATTGAAACACCTAAAAGACTATCCGTGATGCCCATAATATTAAAGACTATCTGTAAAGACTTGTCAGGATAGAACGCTGTATTTGCGGGAGTAAAGCAAAGTAAGTCAAAGAAGTCAAACGACCAGTTTCACCTACATTTGTGACATTCTTCAGTCAACTCTGCCGCGTTTTTAGATAGGTACTTAGTGGATGCGATTCTACGTGCACGTCGCCTAAATAGCCTAAAACTAAAATTTCCAATTTAAAAATTGGCGTTGTCATTTGATTATGACAGCCGCTCATAGAATAGCAAAGGGATTTAGCGACGCCTAAGTAAATAAAATTAGGAATTTTAGCGGCCGCTGTAGAATCGGGTCCAGTGTGTATTCAAAGTATATAGAATTTGTTAAAATTATTGTTATATCTACTTGTTACATTATAATCGGAATTTCATAACGGAAAGCTAAGAAAGTTTCTTCTCCATTCAGTCCAAAGTTGGATACTTGTTGGATATAAAACTCTATCTCTGCAATAAATTTATCGCATTCGAAATACATGAAGTGCTTAGACTTAAGTAATTTAGTCTCACGCGAGCACACGCTCTTTAGGACGAGTTTACATAGTAATGTGACTTTCAAAAGTAATTTTTTGCTATGATTTGTCGAACACGCGATGGAGGCCAGCTTCGTTAAATAAGTAAATAGGTACCTATTAAGAATAACACGAAATAATAACTAACATTGGTATCGAACACACAAAGTTTGTTTCTCGCGGAACTTTTTACCACGGGCATTTAAACCATAGAAACACCTAGCTAGTGGCACCAATGTTTTTGAACCGCTACAACGTAGGGATCTTCAAGACAGGCTGGCTATTACGTCCCGTAACCCACTTTATGGGTGTCCGTGGGCTTCTAGCATGGGGGTACCTACTGTTAGTAACCTGGACACCTGCAAAACTAGAGGATTGCAGATGCCTTGCCAGCCTATAGGGTTTTAAGGTAGAATAGGTACTCATGATATTAAAACCGCAATGTTCATTCTAAGATGAAATCGAGTTTATTCCAGTAACATTCGATTGTTATAATTTTTAATAGTTAACACATGCGTAAAGTAACTAATGGCATTTATTGCACCCAGCACATTTGGAGTTAAGTGTTTACTGTCGGGAAAAGCATGATATAATTACTGATAATTACACCCAGTTCAGGCTTATAAGTAACACCAAGGTAAATTATTTCGTTCCTTGGCCGAGTACATTATATTAACCGAAGATATTAATGCTCTGCTCTAAGTAACTTTAAGCAGGTGGACGATAGACGTTAGAAATGAGATCAAGGTTACGCTCCGGTATTGTTGCTGCTTAGCGCTAATTATGATTGCTAATATCGGCCGGTGCCCGCGCCAGGCCGCCCGCCGAGTGCGTGGTCCATGCTCTTTACAATAACGTCGAAGGCCCTCAAGGCAGGATTGCCTATTTATGTTTGTACCTACTGAATACACTAATGACTCTACGACATCAAATTTTCGTGAATGCGTGCTGTTACACACTAAACTGCGTCAATAACAGCTTGGAAGGGATAGTCAATAACCGACCAAGGACGCTAAGCGAACGGACTTATGGCACACGCGTGAACTTTGGGTCTGATTAAAAAGACTGATTTCAGTGCAAGCGGCCTTTTCGTATCGAATAAGCAATGTTGCATCTCACTCATGCGAACGTTGGCGGACCAGTGTGCGCTGCTCCACCGCGCTGTTTGCCTAAATGTCAATGTCAACCGTGTTAGTGCAGGGAAAATGTCTGAACAATTGTATCAATATCTATAATGTTACCAGCTCCAGTAACCTGGTTAATAAGAAAAAGAGCCATGTATACTTATTTTATTGGTCTCTGTAAAGACCATAAATACCTACAGTCAAAACTAAGGCTACCTATGTAACTAGCTTTTGTCCGCGACTTCGTCCAAGCAGGTAACGTAAAAGTGACTTACTTACCACCTTCTTCCTATCATTTCTTCAGACATCAAGTCATTATTTCCTATCCCGTTCTTTTATCACGCAAGAAATTTCCAAAATCCCTTTTCAATGCTTCTTTTTGATCCTCAAGGAACGTCGGCCAAATACCAAGGGTCTAAATCAATGTGATCATTTTTATTTCTTATCCCAGGGGCATTTTGTAAAATATAGAAATCAGTTTTCAGGTATCATAATTACCTCTTGTTATGCCAAGTTTAAAGATTCTAGTGATAATAGTTACAGAGATCGGACCATTTCAAAGTAAGACTTCTTAAACTTAACCCTTAAAGTAAAACTTCTTAACCCGCAGGAATTTCGGAAAGTCCTAAAATTAATTTATGGCAGTTATGATTCCTTACTTGTGTGTCAAATTTCAAGACTCAAGCAGCGGACTTATAAACCCCATTTATTCCCTATCCCGAGGGAATTTCTAAAAATCGCTATTCTAAAGTTTAGAAACCTTCAAACACACAACAAAATACAACTCTCTGTTACGTAATTTTGAACGCAATCGTAACACGTTCCGAGGGTGGCAAAAATATAATTTATCCAGCATTGTCCGTATCTTGACTGCAAATACATATACCTATTAGATCACACTGTGTCATGACAATAAAACTTTATAAAACTCTGTAGAACGCAATGAGTTGGTTCCGGGACAAGTTACCGCATGGGGTCACGGCACGGGGCCTCAAGTTGCCTTCCCTCGACGGGGCCGCTATGAGCGATATTGCGTTACTATGATAATGTAGGTACTTCGCCTTAGCTAAGTGATGGTGTATAGTTGGTGGATATTAGAGGGGATAAGCTGGACGAAGAGTGGCGAAAACATACTTGGTTAATAGTGTTTAGACAAAAAAAAATCGTGGGTGTATCATTACATTAGCTTACAATAATATCCTGATCAGATCACGTTGAAATTTAATTAATTCAACCGCTCCATTCACATCAATGAACAGGCAGGAACATCAAGGAGTGAACGGCACTTCAAAACTGCGCAGAATTGACTGAAGAAATAAAAAACCGGCCAAGTGCAAGTCGGACTCGCGCAGTAAGGGTTCCGTACCATTATCTATAAAATATCAATTAACCAGTGTAAGCAGAGCCCTGCTCTAAAGCAAAATGTACACAGTGTGGGGCACTTTATATTGGTCACTGATATATATACAGACATGCATACATAGTTACGGTTTTCGCAATTTTTCCTTTATCTGTACTAGGAGACGTTGCTTCGTACCAAATTTCAAGATTCTGAGTTCACGGGAAGTACCCTTTAGGTTTTGATTCTCTTGCGCGTTTCGAAAATTTGCGGAAATTTGCGGCATAAACGGCTGTATCTTTTGATTGCGTTGGCTTAGAAGTTTGATTTTTTCACAGCTCCAAGGGACAGTAGACCTGAGTATTTGATATAAATTTCAGCTTGATACCTCCACGCGTTCCTGAGAAAAAGGGTCTTTACAAACGGACAGACGGACGGACAACAAAGTGATCCTAATAAGGGTTCCGTTTTTTCCTTTTGAGGTAAGGAACCCTAAAAACTAAGAATAAGTACTCAAAAACTCATGACAGCGGTGATTGCATATGCAAATTGGCCCCAATTCTCAGCAACTCATTCGCGATTATATTGATGTATGTTTGATTCAGAAAGGCTTAGATATGAAACAAATAATAAACAACTTACCAACTTACTCATATGCCCTTGTCAGACACATACAAACAATCCATTTTACTGTAACAGCTTTATGCCACTTTTGTGAATGAGGGGGTTACTTATTTGTTATGTTTTTTAATTACGTATGAGTATTAACTATGAGACAGTAAAATTTGCGTAATTTAGCGTAGATAACAATGACTTGCTCAAGTTATTATACTTTGACTTCCGTACTCTTCTTCTTTTTGTGACCGACATACGTTCATAATGAAACTGCCTGCCTGGAGTTGAAACTGGTACAAAACTTTTTGTTTTTTACACTAGACATTTTTGTAGTTGCTTTGTATTTACTGGGTAAATTAAATGCCACCGCATAAGTGCCGATGTGAATGTTCCAACTAGAGTGTGAAATGTACAGAAATTTTACTTATACTATTTAATATATCTACGTAGATCAAACACTGTCTGCAACTTATCTGTACCTTGTAAGAACTCTATCATTCGTTCAGTCTAATGAACAAACGAGCTAGTGCTACGTAAATCGCTTTACGTAAGTCTGACCGATTGTGGGACGGAAGCCCACTTATGGTAATATCGACCCCAGAGATACGAGTTATACATCAGTAAAGAATTGCAGTTCATAGACAACCCGTGGGTGTTGTCACCTGCTGGAATTAGAATAAATACTTAACTCCGCCTTCTTTTTTTTCGTCTTGGCGGGGGCACCAGACAAAATACACCCCCTTGCAAAAAATCGGGCACCTATGGTTTTTCAGATTTTTAGGCATTAAAGCTTTAGAAAGTAAGCTTTTATGCACATAAAATACAAGAACCATGGGCGCCCGTTTTTGCAAGGTGGTGTATCATTTGTGACATAAGCTGAACTCTCCATCTGACATTGCAATCGTGAATAGACTTGCTACGTCAAAATTCGATCACAAATTTTGCTGTTCCCACATGTGTCATAATACATATCTAACTAATATTATAAATGCGAAAGTATGGATGGATGGATGGATGTTTGTTTGTTACTCAATCACGCCAGAACGGCCCAACGAATCTGGATGAAATTCGGCGCATAGATAGAGAAAAGTCTGGAATAGCACATAGGCTACTTTTTATCCCGGAAAATTGCGCAGTTCCCGCGGGATAGCGATAAACGAATTCTTTGCAGACGAAGTCGCTGGCAACAGCTAGTCTAACTAATATTATAAATGTGAAAGTATGGATGGATGGATGGATGGATGGATGGATGTTTGTTTGTTTGTTACTCAATCACGCCAGAACGGCCCAACGGAGCTGGATGAAATTCGGCACATAGATAGAGAAAAGTCTGGAATAGCACATAGGCTACTTTTTATCCCGGAAAATTGCGTAGTTCCCGCGGGATAGCGATAAACGAATTCTTTGCAGACGAAGTCGCTGGCAACAGCTAGTAATATTATAAATGCGAAAGTATGGATGGATGGATGTTTGTTTGTTACTCAATCACGCCAGAACGGCCCAAAGGATTTGGATAAAATTTGGCATATAGATAGAGAAAAGTCTGGAATAGCACACAGGCTACATTTCATCCCGGAAAATTGCGTAGTTTCTGCGGGATAGCGATAAACGAATTCTTTGCAGACGAAGTCGCTGGCAACAGCTAGTAATACCTAAGTATCATATTATTATGATAAGGATTGGTCTTAATTATGCGATGTTATTCATTATACTAACCACGATCATCGGTTTTTTATAATCTCTTTCTTCGTGTCTGGCCTGGTCTGGCTAGTGGAATATTTTATATCCATGTCAGCAACATTTCGGTTTATCTTTATTAATTCATCAGCTTGATACGTGGTAAGGTTCAAAAGTTTCCGGCCTAATAATGAAAATTAACGTTTAGGTTAAAAAAAATATTTTTATTTTTCAATGTAGTCTCCTCCTATTGTTATACATTTTTCAGATCGTTTGATTAACATTTCTATGCCTTTAAAATAATATTCGGAAGTTTTGTCTTCGAAATGCTCGAAAACTGCAGCAGCGACCTCATCATCGGACGAAAATTTTCTCCCCCTTAAGTCCGATTTAAGTTAAGAAAATAAAAAATAGTCGCTTGGGGCTAGATCAGGGCTGTAAGGTGGGTGACGGATTGTTTTAAATCCACATTTAGATATAGCCGCCTTTACAACTGCAGCCGTGTGGACAGGCGCATTGTCATGAAGAAGACGGACACCCCTGCTGAGTTTTCCTCGACATTTAAGCTTTATTGCTTCTCGCAACTGGTCTATAAGGCAAGCATAGTAACTGCCGTTTACTGTCTGATTGCGTTCTTTGATATCTATAAGCAATATCCCTTCGCAATCCCAAAATATTGTGGCCATTATCTTTTTGGTAGATTGGCACACCTTTGCCTTTCGAGGGGGTCCATCGACTCTCTTTTCGAAAGAGGATCATAGTATAAGACCATAGTTTCGTCTCCGGTAACAATGGACTGGATAAATTCACTCTCACATGACTTGAACTCCTCTAAAAGTTCCTTGGAGCACGCCACTCGTTCAGCTCGCTAAGCACTCTAGAGAAGTTTCGGGACCCATCTTGCACTAACCTTATTCATGTTTAGATGGTCGTGTAGAATCCTAAGGACTGTTATTTTCGTAAGTCCCGTTCTTGACGCTATTTCCTTCGTCTTTAGTCTTCTGTCCTTCAGTACCTCTTGTTCGACTAAATCGACGTTATCTTGCGTAAGAACCTCAACAGGGCGGCCTGGTCGGGGTTCGTCATCGATGGACTCACGCCCTAAACGAAACTGCTTACACCAATCCTTAACAGTCGAAAACGAAGGGGAGGAATTCCCGTACACGTTATCTAACCTTTCTTTGATTATAGTTGGACTTATGCCTTCCTTTGTCAGAAATTTTGTCACTGATCGATACTCCAATTTGAACATTGTACAAATTACACCGCTTTTTATATTTAAATCAAAGAAAATTTTATGAAAACGAAAGTTACAAACCACGAAATTATCCACACAATAGCTGAATAAATGACAAATAAAATGACATTCATTTGTTTCTTGTTTTCTTCTTTTAAATATATACGGCCAGGAACTTTTGAACCTTACTGGTACTTATCGTTCGTGTTTGAAATTAACAATAATATACCATTTTCATTCTTACCTGTCCTATTTGGTAAACAAAATTCTAACCTCCAAACGTCTCATTTTTGTTATTTTTTAACTATTTCATCGTAAATAAAGGAACTGGAGATAAAATATCAGCAAAATTATGTACAAAATATTACCTCAGGTTTATTTGATAACATAATACACCTTATTCTTTACAAAAATTTGCATATTGAGTTTAGAATTTTGTTTACCAAATAGGACAGGTAAGAATGAAAATGGTATACATATAGATACGAAAAGAGATTCCTCGAAACTTTAAATAATAAACGACTACCTACTCTTTAAATAAAACATTATTCACTTGATAATTATAAAGTACTAATGTACATACTTGCTCTAATATAACTTTTGTTGCGACTATTTCATACTTTCACAACAATTTTTCCCACCACTCTCACTGTAGCTAAATGTTCACATGGGTAACAATCAGATGCAAATTGCCTAATAACTACGTACCTAGCAGAATAAACTCAATTTTAATTCAATGTACGGTCGGTCAAATAAGTGGTCTATCAGTTCTATCACTTTCATCCAACTTCCTATCAAATGAAAATGTCTCCATAAAGTCGAACTTTCAAACTTATGATTTTATGATTTATGACTTAGAGTGGTAGACCTACTTTGTAAATTTACAATCCAAAATTGACGCATGGGACAGTGAATTAATATTTTTTCACTTACTTAATACCATATTCCCACGACACGTAAATGAGGTTTCGAGCAACAGCTATGATTAAACCTAATTAGTCCCTCTAACAGTTCCAGTGTATTTGATATTTGGCTACCAGAATAGTTCATAACTAATTTTCAATATCCGGAAACATTCTTATTCCGAAAAAATTAGAGCTTTTTATTTGCCAGTTAATTTCTGCACTTGATAAAGTCGTAGGTACCTCAGTTTCTCGATTCAGGAGTAATATTTTAACGTAGATTAATAATAATGTTATATGTCTGTGCAATGTAACATTTGGATACTTTACAACTAGCCTTCGATTACAACTAGTTCTAATAACATGGCGATTAACCGCTCGTGTGACATACTTACAACAAATTAATGTCGTTACTGTTTGAAGCATATTGCTCCAGTAGTTTCTCAATGCGACTAGTTATTGAGTAGTTAGTTAAACAGTAGGTAGCGCAGCGAACATTATATATTATGCTGCATTGCTAATAAGAAACCCACGTCAATGGCGATTGCTTTTATCTCATGTCTATCTTGAAAATGACTACATGTCACAGACCGACATCTCTGTCTTGTTTAGAATGTAATTTCGTTCACAAATGACTGATGCGGAATATGCCAAAGCGTGAAATATGAAAAGGTACAGCTATCTAGCAAACATTCGACATTTAAGTGCTAGTAACCAAATTAATGTTTAACAGAGGCACAGATAAGATAATGAATGCTTGTTGTCCATCCACTGGGTGGAACAGACAAGACACTTTTTTAAATTAAATAATAATTACACCTATTACAGATTAAAATATTAATATAATTTAGCTAGAAGTTCCTTAGTTCTGTACAGAAATATCTTGGGACCCTTGGGACAATTGACACCAATTGACCTAGTCCCAAACTAAGCAAAGCTTGTGATATGGGCACTAGACAACGGATAAACATACTTATATAGATAAATACATCCTTAAATACATATTAAACATCCAAGACTCGAGAACAAACATTCGTATTTTTTATACAAATATCTGCCAACCCGGGACCTCAAGCTTCATAGTCAAGTTCTCTAACCACTAGGCCATCCGGTCGTCACAAGTATAGAATATAGTGGTCTTGCAAAGGCTATATTCCCACATATGTGTCTGATTACGTTCCACCGGTAAAATTCTCTCGTCTGCTGTGTAAGAATCAGAACTATCAATACTGACAATAGAATACAACAGGATCACATGATTGGTATTATTACATGAAGTCAGATATGATATTCAATATGTGATTCGGACTCCGACACAAAGCATTTTTTATTTGTACCTACATGATGACAGACAGGCGTGATAAAGCTCAAGGAGATTAAATTTCAAAACTACCGACCTTGAAACATCAGATTCTCTAAACTCTTACAATTGACGGACTATGAAGTTTAAATAGGTAGTTAATAGCAAATAAAGCTGCCCCACTTGCGCAACGCGCAACTGATCTCTGACTAATAGGTATAATGTAGACGAACCAAAAGTTAGTTTATGACAATTATTAGTACGTATTGATTGCTCAAGACCCGCATCAAGTGGGTAAATATTCTGGTACCTACCTAACTACTCGTTGCTCTCGCGCGGCCGCGGCGGCAAATAATTTGCCTAATTGAAGCCTCAAGCCAGAGCCGGCGCGATGTTTGCAACTCCGATGATTTATGGGGTCGTTTGTTTTGGCCGATTCTCTACACTCAAATTTGCTAATTTAGTTACCTACATTACTCAATTACAATACACGATATATCATTACCACTCATTACCTAAAAACGAAACCAATACGCAACGACCACAAAAACTAATTAATTATTCCCTTTTTAAGTTGCATCTCTGCACGTCTATCACGAGAGCGCACAAAAGTCTCGTCGCGCGCGAGATAGATTACCCGTCTTTTTCTTACTTCGTTCTATACTTCATTTAATTTAGAATGAGAAACCACAATAGCATTATATTGCGTCTGGTCAACTATTTCTTACCTAGAAAATAGTACAGTGCAGTAATTTGGCAGCCGCAAAATAAAATTGTTTTAATGTCACTTTATTTGCGTGTCGTCAATTGTTACTCTAGTACAAATTGTTAAGAGATTACAGTTCACGAGCTGCAATATAATGTTGTTGTGGTTTCTCATCCTAAATTAAATGAAGTATAGAAAGAGACGGGTAGGTACGTGGTCTATCTCGTACGCGACGCGACACTCGCGCGCTCTCGTGCTAGCCGGGCCGGCCTTATACTCCGAAATTCGGTTTTCGAAGTTCGTTTTGTGCAATTCCGCTCACACTAATAGTCATTAGTTTGTGTAAGAGATGGTATAGTACGAACTTCGAAAAACAGTTTTCAGGGTAGCCACTCTGAATTTAAGCGTTTTTTAATTTTCAATAATTGTACGTTCAACGGAAATCAATCAAAATGCGTGTCAAAACTTCATCAACATGGCCTTTATAGAAAAGCATGTGACTTTCGAACAGACAGATAGACTAGCAGTACAAAACTATAAGGGTTCCATTGTTGCCATTTCGGTTACGTGTTTGGTTCCTTAATCCTATTAAATGAGCAATAATTTGTACTAAAATACAAACATTAGTATGTATGTTTTGATGTCTCGAAAATGGCTTTAACGATTTGGATGAAATTTGTTAAACTACTAGCTTCTGCCCGCGACTTCATCTGCGTATTATACCTACATATAAACCTTCCTCTCGAATCACTCTATCTATTAAACAACCGCATCAAAATCCATTGCGTAGTTTTAAAGATCTAAGCATACATACATAGGTACTAACAGTCACTTTGTTTTATACTAGGTATGTAGTGATAGTGGGTTTTAGAGGCAAACAATCAAACTAGCTAAGTTTAATTTCTGATAAAACGCGTTGCAATAACCATACTAAGCTTAGTCGCCCAATACTTCATATGAAATCATTTAATAAAAATTGTGTTTGAGTATATTATTTTCATCTTATAACTTATAACTTCATGGATCTCGAGTGTGGATGATTGATATCTGAACGAATCTTTGCAAGGTCGAGCACGTAAACGACATTCAAAGATAGGCATCACAAGATATAATTACGGCCTAATAATATGTAAGTAACGAGTAGAAAGTTATTATTACTCATTCGTCTCGTGCTATCTGCGTAGGCGGCATATAATTAATTTGCGAAGTTTAACACGACAAGCAAGCCCTGTAGTTACGTCACACAAGTTTGTTTACGATCCCAAAAATAATATGTAAATGTAAATCGGGACTCAGCTACTTACTACTACCACTACTACTACTACTACTTATTAAAACCTTCATAAAATAATTATTTTCGTCAAGTAGCATTAATGCCCTCAGATATTATGTTACGCAGAATTCACTTAAATATATCAATATTTTGTATACCTACTCTTATTTCTACTACTTTATAAGTTTTATAAAATTTGGAATTTGGTATTTTCACAAGTCTGGTTTCATAAATCGGCCCCCATAGATTTAATCACGGCAAAAACTATTAGCAAAAACCTCAACTAGAAATCTATTTTTGTTTTATTACATTTATGTAAACTAACAAATTAAGCACAAGGAATAAAGCTCCGAAATGTTAACACTCACTGCTTTATTGCCGATTGGATTCCGAGCGTCACCTTGACTAAAAGTATTCGCGAATTAAATGTGTGGCCAACATCCAAGTATAGGTACTACCTATACTAAAACGTGTCATCCGAAGTGAAGAATGGAGTTGTTAATCATGAAAACTGTATTTATTCAATGTCAATAAAAATTTGAAATTAGAGTTTTAAAGAATCCAACATATTTATTGAATCGGTATTTTTATCAACATATATGTGCCACTCATCGACCTTCAATGCTGTTTCGTTAGATCTACCATTGACCGATTCGTGTACGCAGTAATTGTTTATTACAGATAATTCTGTTATTACCATAGTTCCATTGTTTTTCGTTGATCGGATTCAGATACAAGTGGCCAGCAACTACCGGCCGCCTGGCCTCGGGCGCGGGCCGCGGGCGCACGCACAGATAGATTCGATAACAACGCGATTGTTGGGTTCGCGTTAACGCCAACGCCTTCCCATTCTGCGGAAGGTTGCCCTGTTCTCGCATCATAATCACTAGTTAACATATTCTTTATCACATTTTTGCCGATTTTACATTTTTAAACAGTCAGATATTGCTGTTCAGCGGCAGTCAATTTAAATAGCCGTATATATTCCTAAGTTCCGGGTTTTATCACTACATAGTATAAAATAAAGTCGCTTTCCGCTGTCTGTCTGTCTGTCCCTATGTATACTTAAATCTTTAAAACTACGCAACGGATTTTGATACGGTTATTTTTAATAGATAGAGTGATTCAAGAGAAAAGTTTATATGTATACATTCTACGCAGAAAAAATCGCGGTCAGAAGGCGCTTCTAACGCCACATATTCAAATAAATTGTCCTTCAACACTATTAGTCGACATTTGGTATATAAGTTAGTTTCAATCCCAGGGACGGACTTAGGATAGCTTTTATCCCAGAAAATAGCATAGTTCCAGCGAGATAGTCATAAGCGAATTCTGCGCGGACGGAGTCGCGGGCAACAGTTAGTACTTAACATTTTCTTGTTAATGCAATGTATAGTTTTGTTCAATCTTAAGTCTTAAATAAAATAAAGCCGATATTTAGCTACAGTATTACCCATATTCATACATATACCATTTTCATTCTTACCTGTCCTATTTAGTAAACTAAATTCTAACCTCAAAACGTCTCATTTTTGTTATTTTTTAAATATTTCATCGTAAATAAAGGAACTGGAGATAAAATATCAGCAAAATTATTTGCAAAATATTACCTCAGGTTTATTTGATAACATAATACACCTTATTTTTTAGAAAAATTTGCCCATTGAGGTTAGAATTTTGTTTACCAAATAGGACAGGTAAGAATGAAAATGGTATAGTTACGAACTCGTTACATGCAGAAAACACTATCTGGTAAGCATATGTAAAGCGACAGATTTAAACAAACGAGTGTTATGTAGGTATATTAACAAAAAAGATGAGAAAGCTTTTATAAAATAAGGGGGTTTGTATTATTTTTACCGGGGTCTGAGTAAAGAGACTTCCTTTGTTTGTATTAGTTATTGTTTTTTTTTGTTCCGATTTTCGCGTTTATGTTATTTATAATCGGGTATTTGAAATAAATTCTAATCTTTCTGACATTTTGTTTTACTGTTTTGTGGTTGCTCTGTAGTTCTGTAGGTAAGTATGCTTAAGAGTAACACTTTTATCAATTTATCTGCGTAGGTATCTACTTGCCTAATTATCGTATCGTACTTTAGAAAAACAATTAAGAAAAAGTTAAAAAATAAAGGTGCTTGTCGACATACGAGAAACTGTGTGCTTAGCTTATATTATGTACATATGTATATATTGTAAATCCTACTAATATTATAAATGCGAAAGTTTGTGAGTGACGATGTGAGTGAGTGTGTATGTTTGTTCCTTCTTCACGCTAAAACGACTGGACAGATTTGGATAAAATTTGGAACGAAGATAGCTGGTACCCTAGATTAAAACATAGGCTACTTTTTATCACGAAAAATTGTATAGTTCCCGCGCGATAGCAATAAACATTTTATTTATTTATTTATTTAAATAAATAAATAAAGCAATAAACATACCAATTGCTAATTCTACGTGGACGAAGTCGCGGGCAGAAGCTAGTTTCAAATAAAAACAAGAATTCCTAATGATAGTTATGAATGGTAAACTGAAAGTGCAGTATAAGTGAATGCTGACATATGAATAATTAAGCAGTGCGCAACAATTGCATTAATATTTATAATGCGATTAATCTTGTGCATTACAAAATCGCGTTTTTAAACTTAAATGTGAGATTTTGTCCGCACTCAGCGCGTGTCAACATAGCTCGCGTCTCGGTTTTCGGTCGTTTTATAAATATACATAGTGTTTATTCGACAGTAGTAGATATAAAATTGTTTATCGGGTCACACAAGTTCCTTGCACAAGCGTCGGCATCCATGCAAGTGCAATACGAGCAATGAAAGTTTTGATTTTGCCGTTAATCAAATACTAGCTGGCGTCCGCGACTTCGACCATCGTCTACTTAAATACCAAATCAGATGAAACTCGGTTGATGGCAGGGCTAAATAGCAAGTCTATGAAGAAATTTCGGTATCTGAAAACATTGGTTTTGAAGAAAAATGATAACATTCCCTGTTCTAGGAGTTTCAAATATCACTTTTGGCATTATTCTTCTGTACCCTCATTAAACTCTACAGTTAGGTTAAATTATTAATGTTGTTATATTCAGTCCAGCCATGAAATACGTCAATGATATAAAGATAACGCCTTAAAATGTCCTGTACCTACTATAATCGAGCTAAAATCGTAATGGCGTTAATCATGAGAGGTGCTAAGTGCTAATGCCACCGGCGCTGGAGAATGCGCAGCGCAACGTTACAAGACCGGGAGTTTTTCTGCGTCCGCGCTGCGTAACCTCCGTGCTCGAGCTCGCAATGACAACTATTTTGTAGTTCGGTTATTGACAATTATCGAACGGTGGCAACTTACACGCAGCCACTACCATACCATACCACACTATACGAATGAATTCCATACGTTATTCTCTCACGATTGCACTCGAGCTACAATATTTACTAAATAATTCTTCACGAGCTAAATAACATTTTAACGGCTTATAATATTGAAAAGAACTGTATGAAATAACTTTTATAATGTTTTTATTTCATTCCTGCTGTAATAACCATTAGTTCGAGTCAAATAACAGCAAGCAAGACTAGATAATTGTGCAACAGCGCGATTAGCTAATTATTACAGTGTTACCAAGATGGTTCTGGCTATAGATACCGGTTCACGCCACAAAAACTACTTGACTGATATGGATTTAGTGATACAATCATCTAATAGGCTGACAACTCTTAATTTTATTAATCGAATTCAAAAAAGGAAAAGGTACTCAATTCAATGTTTAATGAAAGGTAGTGTGGTGGTGACCACTATCGACAGAGCGCAGGATGGACTCCGGCTGTTTAACGCTTCGAGTGTTCCCATAAGGACCGAGTGCACGCATAGCTGGCCGCTAACGCAAGCCGGTGTGCTCCCATTGCTCCTCTATGGTTATTGTCCAGTGTTACGAATAATACAACATAAATACGTACAGTCATTGATATTTACTTAGCACTTGAACCGTGCACCTCCGTTTATTGCGTTACTTATCATACTTATCATATATAATTAAATGTTAACGTAAACACGAAGACTGCATGAAGCAAAATATCATCATCGCTAAAAGGACTTCTTGAAAAAGGTGTAGTTCTTTAAATCAGTTTGAATTTCAGCCTTGTACCTACATACGAGTACGAGTACAGCCTGTAGTGTAGATAATACTGATGAGCAATTCCAAATCATTTATTCCTATGTCCAGATTGTCCATTGTAAAAATACCTATATTGTATAGTAGGTATAATAAGCTACATTGGAGTATTGGTTCAATAATGTGGCGCGATACCAAACCGCTAATATCATCATTAGCTCTAGTCATGTTACGCAACACTGCGCTAGTCCACGCGTAGAAATTATATTGTTTTTTTTTTCTGTAACGTAATGGACCCATTGGTTTGTCATTCTTCTACAGAGCTTATAAATAATATTACAGTTACATACAAAATGTCTTGTTTCGTAAGGTAACTAGGATATTCTGAGATTTCTGAGTGGGGCCAAGCATTGCCGGTGCAACAGACGCGCTGTGGGCATACTTTAGTGCCATAAGGCGCAGGCGCAGCGCAGGCTGGCGCTTACGCAGCGTGCCCGATCTCAGCATTAGATAACTGCCATTTGTTTTGACGAACTACCGACCCGTGAAGGCAACAGTCACCTTTGACCCTTTCCAAATCTTTCATGTGACCTGTAAATCAGATTCTGTTTCGTGACGAAATTAAACGTGAATAAATTTATAAACAAAGTAACAGATTTTCACGTTTTGTGGATTACGTGTTGACACTACTTGCATTTAACGTAACTCAAGTCCGTCTAGCTAGACAGAGCGCCAGTTTGCCTCAAGGATGAGAGGGGCATATGCGTATATAGGTACTTACTTTGTATGCATCTTAATTAGGGAGGTACAGTCGGCCCATGAAAAATATTGAGCATACTTACGAACCTTGTCATTGGTAATAATATTAATAAAAACATTTGTAACGTTAAATTGGCTAAGTGTGGGTAATACGTCAAAGCGTAACGTGACAAAGTACTAAGAGTGCGACCACACCGCTGCTTAAACAACGGTGACGTTACGGAATCACAACAAAATGTATGAAGAAACGGTGAGAAAACGTGACGCATACGACACGTCACTGCGTATACGCGGCGGTTTGGTCGCACCCTAAAATGCTCAATATTTCCGTAGGCCGGCTGCACCTTCGAAAAGTCATATTTATATTTTAAGCTCTAATACTCCACCCCACCCCCGCAGATTCTTGGCACAGTATGGTATTTAAACATTGTGATTTAACCACATGAAAATTTCTTTATTTTGTAAATGATTACAAAAGTCTAAACTAAGGCTACCTTAAAAATAATTTAATAAAAATAAACTTATGCTAACCCTTAGGTAGGGTCCCCATCACGCAGGCAGGATTCCCGCGTTGTGTCGCATTTGCGAGTCCTTTATATGAACACTCGGAAGCGTTAAACAGCCGGAGCGCATCCTGCGCTATCTGTCGAAAGTGGTCACCACCATACTACCTTTCATTAAACATTGTTTTTCTTAGTTCATTAATGTTACAAAGTTATGATATTAAAATAGTTCATGCGCGTCACTCACGCGTCTTATTTACGACACTCAAATTCAATCAATCTTGTCTCATCGCCGTTGATGTTCACGGCCGACTACAAACTGACCAAATTTCCACAAAAACCAGACTAATCGATGATCATCATTCGTGCTAAACATTTTTATTTATTTTTACTTGCGTGTGGTGGATTGCGCAATTCGAAGTTACCGTGGTTTAAGTTTTCATTGATATAGTAATTTGATTACGGAATTCACGTGGAATCATACGTTGTACTTTACACGCACTTATTTTTGTCTCTATTTAAAATTAAACAAATAAGTTAATAAATCCTGTATACTAAATTGATGTGTTCCTTGTATGGTTTATTTAATCGATTTTAAGCAAAGCGCCTGGTCCATTTTGTTAATGGCACAGTTTGCTCACCGCTATTTATTCTGCGTTGTCCGATTTAGGCCCGACCAGACCGACTGACAAACAACAAGGCAATCGGGACAGCTCGATCAGCTAACGCGGAAGGACCCCTCACCGCTTTTTGTAATAAATGGTGGGTTTGATCGTACGCTCTAATAATAAGAAAGAGATTAGAAAGGCTCTCATACACGATTTATATCAGAATCTATTCCGCCACTTCGGTAATAACTACTTACTCCTACTACGTCGCCCAATACTTAAGAAGTTTGGCATCTGTAAATAAGGGTATGTATCTTCGTTTTAAGGTTAAGGCGTTACCCAAAGCCAGACGCTGAAATAGACGCAGAATTTTGCTACTTTTTAGAGCCTCTTATTATGTTATTTGAAATTCATAAAGTACCTATATAACAAATAAAAGTATTTTTTTCTTTGATATTTCAACTGGCTTTTATTAGTGTTATGTTTCTGATATTGTATTTGATACGTGTGATACCTATATGACAAATGAATACGTGCTTTTTAAACTTCTCGGCTTTTTCGTTAATGATATCATAAGTATAATTTACCTACTTTTACTTGCGTCACACAGGGATAAATAAAGAATTTAATAAGCGTGAATCTCTAAGATTAAACTTTTCAAAAAGACCATAAATTTTAAATTACCAGATATGGTTTTGATTTTTATATGTACGCCGTCGTTCGCTTCCTACTGTGCGGTGCGTTTTAATTTGAAGCGGGCGAGGGTGCCGCGGGTTGAGCAAGTGGCTCCTATCGACACAGCCTCTCACCGCGGCTCTCTAACGACGCCATTGTCCATTTTCTAGGTCTATTTAATCTTATTTACTTAGTGATCGTATTACATTGTTCTTTTTTCGAGGACAGCTTTTGCTCAATAACACATTACCACCGTGTCTGAATTTCATGTTTAAATATTATTTTTAGTGTTCTTGCTCTATGTGCGCAACTTTTTTCAGTGCAATGCTCGGAATGCACGTTATACACGATCTCAAATGGACGACCTAATATTATTGCATGACCTGATAATTCATGCATTGTACCGGAACTAAATGGGGGACACGAATTGACAACATTTCAAAAAAAAAGTATTTAAGTTTTTTTCGCGTTTATAATAGCTGGTTAAAAATTAGACTACCCGTGTTTCTCGGTTTTCCTTTGTTTTACTTAAATTCGTCGTTAATAATTTATTAAAGAAATGGTCATTAAAAAGACCGTATATACAAAGATAGGGATACTGATGTCGTAACCGTAGCATTATATAAAATTAAAAAAGTAACTTTCAAACAGAACTGTCATGTCATGTCACTTGCTTTGTTTATCAACCATTCATTGTCGTTCGTTCACGAATTTGTTATTTTGCGTTTGCTGCTTTGCAATACTGTGCATGCTTTGAGTTTATTTCCTTTCCTTTAATAATTTGTACCGTCCCAAGTTGCGGAAACACGGCGTTAATGGAAAAAAATAAGCACTATAAGCACATGAACACAAGATACACAACACAAGATAAATTCGTCGACTTTGGGCAGATTGCGGCTATCCGCTATCACTAATCAGTCAACCACTTTCATGTTATTAAAGCGTCTATCAAACCAATAATTAAATATTAACGAGATTTAAGAGAATTGAAAACGTGTCGTTAGAATCAAGTACCTAATCCGTCGGACTGATAAAAAATGAACATGACATTGACACCATGACAGTTCTATATTTTTTTAAATTCCTACGGTAATAAATGGACTAACGGCACTATGAGTATATCCCTAACATTCGCAATCCAACTTTTTTTACTGTTTTTCCTGAATATAAAAAAAACTACTGCATAAAAAAAATCAAAAATATTTTTACTGTAATCAGCAGTGTAAAATCTACAAACGGTATATTCATTTTACTAGCTTAGCAAATTTGAATTGTTGTCAATTATCAGGTCGTCCAAACCAGAGCATGCAATGCATTCAGAGTCGTACCTACAAACATAATTATCATCTACAAACGACTATGAGCAATTTAATAAAGGGTTGTGTAAATTTTTGTGAGACTTCAACTGTTTATCTACAAATGTATCACGGTAAAATTATGTATGGTCAACTTGGTGCTATATCCGCTATATCAGTTAATTTGGAAGTTTTGAAACTTTCACCTGTACCTACTACCTGTGTATAGATCTGTCCCGTTACATCACGAGAATACGTGGACATCTTATCTTTATGATGATGGGTGAATACTGAGCAGTTCAGCTGTTAGTCCATTTTTAAATCATTGTTGAATTTATTTGTCTGAATAAATTTCCATACAAAATGTAGAGCTTGTATTCGAGCGGCGGAGTTCGTATCAGACGTGATCGATTTGATGCTACTTTTACGACTATCATAAACATTTTATTAACTAATCTTTTTGATTTCATTAACTTTAATGTCCCATTTATTGTTGATTGATATTTCGACAAATATGTTTAGACGTTGGGAACGATGTTAACTATTGTGCTAAGAAATAATACACAGAGAAGCTTACCACGATAGTCCATTGTTTTATACTTACATAGATAATAAAATCGCTGCCTTGTGGGTTAGTTTAGCTGACGCTCAACTCAGAAAAAATATCCATTTTCTGACTATAAAATAAAAAGTCCATCTTATTGAATCAAGAAATATCGTTGTCCGCAATTTTGTAACTGACCAACATGTTGGCATTTATAATGTTCGTTTAATAACAAAACAAAGCAACTAGCGTTCGTTCTTTTCACCATAGTCTGGCTATTAAAGTATTGTTATCTCTTGTACACACACATATATAACATATACATACATATATTTAGTATTTTGGTATTTTTAGTAAATGACAGTTTTTTTTGTTGAAGTATAGGTATCATTGAGTCAATCAGCGTTTATCAACTGTATGTATATGCACACGTGATATAGTTTAGGTCGAACTCTCATTTCTGCTCGCTTTTAATTGGCCTTAATATCACATTTCAGTTAATATGTATCACTAGCTTCTGCCCGCGACATCGTCCGCGTATAATTAGCAATTGCCATATGTTTATCGCTATCCCATTGCAATTTTCCGGGGAACAAAGTATAACCCGGCCGGTGATTTTGCATCAACATCCGTTCAGCCGATTTCATGTGATGCGCTCACAAATATGTATACAGACAAACAGACAAAAATTCTAAAAACTGTTGGAACGTGTTCTGATAAGTACCTACCTACAGACTTGACCGTCTTAAGCTTTATTATTTACTAGCTGTTGCCAGCGACTTCGTCTGCAAAGAATTTGTTTATCGCTATCCCGCGGGAATTTTCCGGGATAAAAAGTAGCCTATGTGCTATTCCAGACTTTTCTGTATTTATGTGCCGAATTTCATCCAGATTTGTTGGGTAGTCCTGGCGTGATTGAGTACTTTCGCATTTATAATATTAGTTAGATTAGATATGTACCTATGGGTAATTCGATAAGGAGAAGTATTATTGTGTTAGTGCTTAACTTGCACCCTATATACATCCCTTTATACCTTAGAGTTTGTATTTTTCAGGGTTCCGTACCTACCTTAAAAGAAAAAAAAAACGGAACCCTTATAGGATCAGTTTGTTGTCCGTCCGCTCCGTCCTTATGTCCGTCTAACTGTCAAGACCCTTTTTCTCAGGAACGCGTAAAGGTACAAAGTTGAAATTAATTCCCAATAATAAGTCTGCGGCACCTTGAAGTAGGTAGTGAAAAAATCAATAATCACAATCATTTGTCATTACAAAAAGGTGTTCTCACACAAGTTGCTGTGCTTCCACTTGTCCTAGAAATTTGAAATTTGGCATGAAAGTAGTTCTTATATTACAACTAGAATGAAATAAGTCTAAAAATCGATAATTTTTATGTCTGTCTGTCTGTCTTAGCAACGTTGGTATTTTCGAAGGCGCTAGTAGATTAAAAAACGAGTTTTGGCGGACGGACGGACTACAACGTGAAATATAGTTTCCGTTTTGGGCGGCAGAGGTACGGAACCTTAAAAAAACTTAACAAAGAACATTGCGCGGCCTCCTTACTGAATAAAGCTTTGATTTTGATTTTGCTTAGCAAACGATTAGCTAAAATTTCCTGATGCTCGTGATTTGATCTGAAGAAGATTTTGCTCGTCACTGGAGAGCGTGCGCACGCGCGTCGTGTCCCGATGCAAATCAGGCGCATCTCCACGACCGCTCCATTAACCACTGCGTTTGCTTTAAAGGTAAGCTATAGTTATTGTGAATGACCCTATTAAATAACTGAACACTTTTTAATTTAATCCAAACAGTACGAGTAAATATTTATTACCTGACAGGCAAGATAACACTCCGAATGTTTATTATGACCACCTGTTAATTGATATTGTCTATATTATTGTTTTAGGGAAAGTAGTGATTATTGAAAATAATGAACACGGGGAGTACTTTTTTAGACTTATTTTAGTTTTAGTTTAGTTAATTTAACTTGTACATTTATATCACAACACAGTACAAAACGAAGTCGCTTTCCGCTGTCTGTAAGTCCCTATGTATGCTTAGATCTTTAAAACTACATTTTGATGCGGTTTTTTTAATAGATAGAGTGATTCAACAGGAAGGTTTATATGTATAATTCTACGCAGATGAAGTCTCGGGCAAAGCTAGTGTCGAATAAAATTTCAGAAATTAGCTGTACAAATAAGTTGAAGAATTTGTAATTATAATTTACCCTCGTAACTCGCCTCCCGACTTTTTATAAATCGCGTAGTACTTAACACCGAGCCACCGAGTCCCAGTTTTGTGATTTTAGATTTAATTCCAACATATATAAAATTCTTTTTCAATTAACAATTTGTACTTCATATACCTAGTACAATTCGGCCGTTGTTCTCTTACCTTTTGTGGTCATTTTTATTGCACTGACATTACGTGAATAGTCAAAATTATAACAGAAAGAAAATCTTAATTTGAAATGCATGGTCGCTAATAGAAAAATTAAGCAACTGGTCAGTTCAATGGCTCGTCAAACTCATTTTATTGTGAACTTTTACGTTAATCGATAGACGTAATATTTGATTATAACTTGAGATAACTGCTCTTATGTGGTGATTTACTTGAAGTGTGTAAATATTTTATAGAATTCTTAGTTTAATCATTTTTGTACAATATGTCCAGTTATTGGATAGGGTGGCCAGTAATTGGATAGGGTGGCCAGTAATTGACGATTTACCCTAGGTACCAATAAATTTTAAAATAATTATTTTCTTTGGTATGCTGATATTAATATTTCTACTCTTGTTTGTGATGTTCTGTTAATGATATAACTGATATACAATTATACAGGTTTAGTAGAAGAGATTGTCTGTATATGTTCGCTGTTGGTTACCTGTTGGTTATTCTTCTGTGGATTATTGAAATTAATAGATTATCATTCATATATGTATTTTAACCAACAAATTTAAAAATACAACACATGTAATTTAATTCCAACATATTTAAAATAATTTTTTCATTTAACAATATATGTATTTATATTTCATAAAATCATATAAATATTGTTTATGCAATTTAAATGTATTTGGAAATTGTCATTTTCCCTCTCAATTCTTGCTTTTGCTAAACAAGTGGAAGATTTAAAATTTAATTATAGATACGTAATCTAATCTAATCTAACTAATATTATAAATGCGAAAGTATGGATGGATGGATGGATGTTTGTTTGATACTCAATCACGCCAGAACGGCCCAGCGGATCTGGATGAAATTCGGCACATAGATAGAGAAAAGTCTGGAATAGCGCATAAGCTACTTTTTATCCCGGAAAATTGCGTAGTTTCCGCGGGATAGCGATAAACGAATTCATTGTAGACGAAGTCGCTGGCAACAGCTAGTACCATCTAAAAGTAAATATAAAGTAAACATAAAAGTAAACCCTAGCTATACAAGAACTATTTTCTACTAGGTACTTTTGTATTGTACTATAGTAGATTGATAAACAAGGGTTGAAATATACCCATTTCACCTGAGATATTTCTGGTGCCCGAACGAAGTGAGGGCACCAATGGTTCGAGGGTGAAATGGGTAATTTCATCCGAGTTGAACACTCTACTTTTCATTTCGAATATGAGGAAATTAAAATTTGACTAACGTCCCAGGGTGCATTTAATGTTTGTTACGTTTGTCATTCTCTTCCCGCTCATTTCTATTGCGCGATTTGCGCGTATTGCGCATTTCTTCTGCGCACCTATGGCGGCCGGCTAGTTTTTTTTTAAACTTGCAGACACGGAGGTCGCTATGAATTAATTGTCGACTTAAATATTTCAAGCTAAAAAAATTACCGAACGTAATAATTTCTACTAATTCTCGTTGTATACGCTTGCATAAGCTTATATATAGCGGGAATGTTATTTTAAATTTATTTTACTCTTTTACAATTAAAAAGGAACTATTAGTATAGATTATTATTTTAAACATAGATTACATGGCTGTATACGTATTTCCATTGCTATGTACCTAATTTGGATTAGCTAGAAAACCAACTTTCAACCCAAGGGTCGCGATGAGTCACTTTCAACCCTATATCCAGATAATCAATGACCTACTTTCAGAGCATGAGAGATGAAAAATGTATTTCTACCTCGGTAAATTAACAACAATAAGGTAAATTCAACTACGTTATGTCATTGTGCGAGTTAAGAGATATGGAGATACCTATACCTAGAAGAAGAAGATGTAGGTACCTATTAAAGTATATACAACATACTAACCTATAAAACAAAATGATGGTCATCCTTGTCACTAGAATTATGTAATACCTAACAGGCATCTGGTGTACCCGCTATGTAAATTTAGTAGTTAATCTTGTTGGCCTCCGACGCCAGTGGCGCCGCGCGCCCCTCTGCCATCATTTGACGAAAATCCAAAAGACAGCTCAATTTAGATTTCACATAGGAACACTTAAGAAAATGTACTTGGTGTAATTTTCAAAATTAGGTCAAACCGTAGGTAGAATTGGCCCCCTTTGTTACGGCTTGTGGTACTGCCATCTGAGTTCTAATTCTAAACAGGAATCGAATCAAAGACATCCGGTACGTCGCTGATTAATAAAATTTATTTTAGCAGGAAACCTATTTCGTATTGCTTATCCTTAAAACTCATTGGTCCAATATCAGTCGTAAATATTCTATCGCGATCTGTAAATTAAAATCTTGCTGGTTATATTATAGCTTAATGCCAAGGACAACTATTTTTGCGTAGGCCACGGCACGCATTTAAATAATTACAATCATTTTGATTCTTGGTCAATCTAGGGATTCTTCTTGAAAGACCCGACCTTGAGCAAATTTTTCAGTGTATTTTTTAAATAAAATTGGTAGGTAATTAGTTCATAACATAATGTATACTATGTATTCATATATGTTAGCCTATGTATTATAGTATACTAGCTTCTGTCCGCGACTTCGTCTGCGTAGAATTATACTTATAAACCTTCGTCTTGAATCACTATCGATTAAAAAAACCGCATCAAAATCAGCAAAAAAAGATCTAAACATACGGGACAGACAGACAGCGGAAAGCGACTTTGTTTTATACTATGAAGTGATAGTGATAGTGAAGCTAGATTACGAGAATTATAAACATTTTTGCTATGTACATAATGAGATAAACTAGATCGACAGATATAAGTGTTGCTAGTCATGAAAAAGGTGCCACACAAGCTTATAAAGCTTGCCGGACAGTCCAGAGCCGATTGACTGGATAGCTCTACATTCCTTTGGGATTCCGCAAGTTTCGATACTCTTCCTCGAGGTCACATATTTTTAGGTGTCCTGAAAGCTCCGATAGTATTGCAGCCACGAGCGAGGAGTTGCAGAACGACGAAATATCAAAATATCTTGATTATAAAAGTGTGCATTTCGGCCATGATATTGCTTCGATTTGGCTATTGAAATATTTGCACAATATTTTAATTTATCACTTAAGTATTTACTTATTCACGCATTTAATTATCCGCTTCAAAATGTGGTGGATCCACAATTCGCCGCGGGCGCAATTCTTGTCATCGCCAGTAGTTTGTTAGTTTTATAAATTGTTTATCAGTATTATACCTTTGACGGTTATAGCCCATAAAATTATGTTTCTCAATAAATTTGCATTATCATTAACACCGAGTATGTGTGCCTTTGGCACAAGGTAAAAAATGGCCTATCGATTTGCTCTCAATTTGCCAACAAGGAAATAATGAGAAGCATTTGAAGGTTAATATTGTTGTAGGGGACCGGCATTTCAGCTTGAATTGCATTCTAGATAAGAAAGAACCGGACAAGCGCTTGTAGGAGGTTTTAATTAATATCTACTTATCTGTTGTTTCGTTGAATTAGCTCTAATCGTATTGAGTTTGATACTTGGATGTGTTAACATTCCTGAAGAAACTTTTACTGATTATCCTGTTTAATACGAAGTCTCAAAAGACAGAGCCACTTATTGGTAGTGCCGTGCCGGGGTCAAGCGTAACCCTAAAACTCAGCTCAGCAGTTAAGTAATTCATTTTATTAAATTCCTAAGTAGCCAAACAAATCGTGTCCGGTTGTGTTTCGAACGCATTCTTAGTTGACAAAAAGTCCAATCTAATAGACATGCATATTAGGTACTAAAAAACAAAGCAAAAAAAAAACCGAAATTCATACTTACATATTAAGCTTAAATAATCAACTAGGTACCAAGTAGGTATCTGTGTTAATACTGCAAATTTATTTATTTTAGTGAATCGTATTCTTGTCATAATCTCAATCTCAGTACAATCGCTCTATTAGTCCTAAAATAAAAAAAATATGAAATGACGACTCGTGAATTTATAAGGATACCTAGCTTCCCTTTAAGGCCTACGACCGCTTTGACAAAGCATACCTAATAAAGAATATTTGTTTGTAAGGTATTTTCATTCTTATACCTGTCCTATTTGGTAAACAAAATTCTAACCTCAAAACGTCTCATTATTCTTTACAAAAATTTGCACATTGAGGTTAGAATTTTGTTTACCAAATAGGACAGGTAAGAATGAAAATACCTTACATCGTCATTGATTCAAAGCCATATTCATACCAAGCTCACGTGATAATACAGTAAAATATGGGCCATAACCACAAGTCATAATCATAACATTTTACATGGCATGTGTATATGAAAGGACTCTATTTGCGCCCGTTTTCTGTTTCGTACCGAGGCAAACCAATCAATTAAATGCGGCCTGCTCTAGTATCACTTATCACACATCCGCTTCTAAAACGGTCAAGATTTTCCAAACAAACATGGTCGTGCCGTAAAGGTAGACGTAAAAATATTTATGTTATAGAAACATTAATTGAATATTACTATAAGGCCCAGGGGCTTGATTTTGAAGGCACGTCACTCGAAAATATCCTTCGAAAGTGGTAAAAATCTGTGTATTGCATCATTAAAATTTTACTAGTTAACAAGATTATAAACAGTTTTTATTTATTTACTTTATTTTTTACCATAAGCTGCCCGCCGGTCTTACCTGATGGAAAATGCAGATGAGGCCAAAAGTGTAAAGAACTCATCTGTGCAATTAAAAGAAAGAAAGAAAGAAAATATTTATTCGTGATTACAACAAAAGAGAAAAAAAAAGAAGTAAAAAACATAAGAACATGCATCACGAAACAGCCTATTCTCTCTGACCATGAAGAGCCCAATGAATTGAGAAGCTCTTTTTTACCCGTCTTTAAGACAACAGGATTTTAATCTTGCAACTGTCACTTAAGATTTGTCAGCATTCAAAATTTAAAATTATGGCGACCACCGTGCGTGCGCTACGTTGTGAAAACAGACTACGAACTGTGGCAAATGGGGTATCATAGAATATAGGTCTTTGAAACCCATTTTTAGGTTCTCTAATAATTTTGCATTTTGAAGGACCATTTACGATCCTTACGTAACGATAAAAAGTTGGTGTAAGTAGGCAACTACCTACGTAACGATATAATAATATATAGGTAAGTGCGCCTATGGCAGGTGACAGTAGATGAAAATGAAAATGAAAAAATGAAAAATATTTATTCAGTAACTTAAATTACAACAACAGTATCGGTGCTGGTGCCTCTTTTTGAGTATACGAGATACTCGTCCTAAGAGAACACCGCTCCTCCACGTATTGTATCTTACGATTTAAAAAGGTGTATGAATTTATTTCACTAACTTTAAAAAAAAACTAAAAGCTAAAAACAATTTTCAAAAACAGAAAATGATATGAAACAAAAACAAAATGAGATATCTTTGAACACTTTTGATATACCTACCTAACGAATAAAATCGTTTCTCATAAACCACGACCATACACGAACTTGAAATAAAAATGCATGTCATGCAACATACAATACAAGTGCGTACTTATAAAATGAAGTGTTTTATAGTTTAAACAATGTTGTCTTATAGTGATTAAATTTTCGTTGCAATGTGATTTAATAATGCAGATATTTTTTCCTGCATGCCTACGCAGGTTGACAATCAATAAATCCAATTTCATACCCTGTAGAAACACTATAAAGCACCGATATTGACTAATAGTTACGTTTTTATTTCTTCCTTCCTTATACAAATAACGTGTTGTTAGATACTAATTAAATTACGCGTGCATTTAATGCGCATTTAACACGACATTGCTAAAGTAACTGAATCAAGCTGCGGAAGTAGTAATCGTTACAATTATTAATTGTGGCTTTGCACGGCGCACCATAAGCATTACATTTTTTTGCCCTGTAAGTAAGTAATTTACGTAAAATATTTCTGAACCAATTTGCGTTATAAGAATTTTCTAGAATCAGTAGGTAAGGTACTTAGGTAATTAGATATACCTAATAAACCGTATGTACACACAGCAAAGCCCTCTTCAGCTTTACTTTATTATATGTATAGATTTTAAAAACCGCCGTTACCATAACAACATGTAGACGAGACGATAAATCAATCATTTACTTATCGATATTACTTAAGTAAAATGGTTTAAATTGTGCCTAGTTAATTATTGCCAAAACAATGCATGAAACAGAACGGCTCTAAATTCAAAGGTTTGGGAACCCACCAGCGTGTTATCTAACATCTCATATAAATGTAAGGCCAAGTTATATAATTATTATTATAGAAGTCTTTGCTAACATCTCGGGTTGATCAATGTTTCATTGTCTTTTGACTTAGTAGATGTAAACTACCTACTTACACCTTTAATTTGGCAGTTCTGTAGAGTTAACGTAGACACCCTTCTCTACCGCGGTGCTGCCGGTTCTGTGCAATTACAGTGGGAATAAATCGGGCCTAGTGAGCCTGCTTAATGACGTTAATTTAGAAGCAAAATTATGTAGATAAAGGTGACGTGAGAGTTACGGTGGCATTACACTCCGCTATTTATTATCGGGTTAGGTCATTGTATCATATGCGGTGCCACCATTAACTTAAGTAATTAAATTGTTATTTTACGATTTTGTAGTATCAGTAGGTACTGTAAAAATATGTAAGTAATTTTGTTTGTAATTAGTGCTGATTGAAATAATATTATAAACTGAGCTTATATTGGTATACCCTTTGTGGACGTAGAAACGATTTCTCCTGCTGCTGGGGCAATGAATTTCTCAGCCCATTGTTTAATGAATGAACTTTCGCTTGTGGATTTTGTAACGATACCTGATAATTATAGCGCTTTTCAAATAAGTACATATAAATACAAAAAATAAATGGACGATAACAAATCTTACAACGATAAAATTACGAAAAACAAATGAAGTTCATCCATACGTAAATCATTAAACATTGACTAGAGATAGACACATTCTTAAGTTTATCTACGTACCTACTTACATGTCATTAGTGCTCTAAAATTATTGACCTATTCCAATCCGATCAGAGGGCGACCGACCCGATCATTTTGTCAACTTCTGCATGTGATGTGATATGGTAATTAATTCGGTTTATGTTGCGTTAAATGTAAATATCATTCAACCGATTAGACTAATGTTTAGATGTTTAAAAAAAACAAGGTCGTTTTCGTTTAAATTACATCTCAGTTGTGACGTTTGTTATTTATGCATTTAATTATGATTAAAAATACATCGCGCACTATATCGACGATTTTGTGATGTTAGTGTTAGAGCTTGGAGCATGTAGTTACCTAATTACTGGACCAGTGCGTACCTACTGTAAGTAGATGGTGGAATAATTGAAATGGTTAGTCATAGGTAAGCATGTGAATAAGATTGACGGTGTTTATGTAAATATTTCCCGTGGCCGACCAGTGGGCAGGACAGCGGTTGTTTGCCAACGCCGTCCACCCGCAGCCGCGCCGGCATTGCGCAAGCCGAGCTCTACTCGCGTGCCATCGAATTGCGCTTACAAAAATGTACTTAGGTACCTCGTTTTATCAGAAAACTTAATTAGTTTCTCAGGCTTGGATCTACTTAAAAGGCCTCGTCCGGCGCATATCAATTTGTTGGAATCAGATTTTGGTTATAGTTTAAAACTAAACTACTGCATGGACCTACTTCTCTACGACTGTACGCGTATTGACCAACAAATGACTTCGCAAGGCCGAAAAAGTCAATTTGCACAAAGTTCGTGACAAACTCGAGTAACGTCTAAAACCTTGCTATTGAGTACATCGGACGCGATGTTGTCTGTGATCAGCATGAGGACGCATCTAATTGAAACTATGTGAGAAATTTAAAGCAACCAACTTCCTAGTATGCCTACACGTATTTTGTTGATATGAAGAATAACATAACATAGGCAAATATTGCTAACACAAAGTGCGAAAATATCAAGGTACCCAAATTACCGCAAAACAATATGAATTTTCAATCATAAAAACATAGTTCCTGGAAAAGTAATGCTTAGAGCTTATTGGTAAATAATTTTAAGACTCGATAATCTTACCTTATGCCTTTTACTTGTCTAATTTAATTATTATCGTAAGTATTGACGCCGTTATGCAACTCGGCATGCCCTACATGCTGTACTGCACAGGCGATATCTTAGGCCGGTATGTAACAATGTTTATCCACGCTGAGCTCACTTTCTGACCACATTTTAGTTGCACGTCCAACTTAATCGTAGGTATATCGAATTAGCCCTTGAAAAGTTGCGGCACGCAATACAAATGTGACACACAATTATAACGATATGATAATCTCAACAAAATGTCACAGATATTATTCTCTGTCAATGATGACATGTGTGTTACCGGTATACATATATATCAACATATAGTATAAAATTACCTAAGCTTCTAATACAAATAAGTCATATTAAATTCGTTGTTATATTCAGAGGTATACTTAGGCACCTACATATTCCTATACTACGTGTTTTTTTTATTTACGATAACTTCGGCAAATTACTAGCATCCATAGAAACTAAGTGGTAGATTCGATTTTTAATATTGCAAAAATAAATATGTATGAAATAAAGTACCTACATTTAATCACTTCAAAAGTTTCTATTTTCAGAGCGCAGCGCGCGTTAAATTAAATCCCTATTGGCGACCTCGTGAATGTAATGTAATATTCACGCACCTAACCTAACTCGTATTTTTATGTCTATCATTCTTAATGTGATTGTTGCTGGGGTAGGTATGAATATTCATCTTTTGAATTTATTGTTCTTTAAGTACATGATATAAAGGTATATCATCCAACTAAATGTATATGTATGTACCTAAGTTTTTTGGGTTTAAAATTATTTTCCGATTATTTCTTTTTATTCTTTAATTGTAAATTGATCGGTATCTGAATCTGATCAATCGGTATACTTGATAAATAACTATTTTTTATTGGGGTATTTGGTTATCTTAATATAACTTGTACCTATATTTATTTCATAACCATAATACTTACAATAAATATATAATATACTCAGTTATATCCTTATCTACTTGATGTACCTAGTAGGTATTTTTTGTAGAACATAATGTCAGTTGCTAAATCGTTATTGATCACTTTATCCGTGAATCGAATCGAATAAGATGTTTGCTGTAGACACGAGCCTTACTTTCTGCCCTTGTTAGTTATGAGAAAAAATATGAACAATGGAGATACTTATTGTTAATATCTTCTCGAGATAGTGCAGGGTCGCGGTGCCTTACTCGGTCAAGGCAGACGTTTAACACCCGACTCCATTACAAAAACACGCATTATTTATAACAGAGATTGTTTAAGGAATTTGCATCAAAGACAATTACTGAAATTGTCCCCGCTCGCTGAGTTACCACCAACTAGCCTCGTTTCGCCGTACTTGATAAAATGCCTTCCCTGGTATTTTATTACGAAACACTTGGAGAGCACATTGTGAAACCGGGCGTTTCGCTAAATGTCCACTTGGAACTTTCACTACGGGGAACTCTTTTCCTCGATACAGATACCTCACACACATGATGTATTTATCCGAAGGCGGTGAACGGGCGGCGCGGGCGCCCAAGTTGCCCGTCATATACCAAATATATTTTGATTCATCGACACTAATCAATCATTAATCAATACGTGACCGCTCGATAAGGAAAGCTTCATAAACTAATTACATAGCAAATAACTCCAAAATATATCAAGTCAAGAAATTTAATAGCATGTTGCTGTCAACAAACGCACTGCTTTTTTCATCGCCTTCTAAAATACAATAAGGATGTTATCTTTTTTAACCCCTGACGCAAAAAAGGAGTGTTACGTCGAGAGCTGTGTATGTGATCATCCTTTTATCGAAACAGTTCAGGCCATTTTCGACCGCCTTAAAACTTCGTTGTGGATAAAACCAGAAGCCTGAATTTTCAGTCACCAAACAGGCATTGTATGAACACGGTATATTTCAAATTTCAGTCACTTTGAATCAGTAGTTTAAGAATTATAATTGGTCAAAGTTTATTAATTTCGTCACTCACTGACAGACTGACTGACCGATCATCAAAAGCTTAAGGTACTAACAGACATAGAAACTTCAAATTTAGAATACAAATCAAGTTAATCAAAATGACCTGGCCATCGCACGAAAACACAATGTATCTCACAAGTACCTACTAATGCATAATTGTATTGAATTAGATTGTTGAACATAAATGATTTTTAATATTATAATATGTTGTTAGGTTAGCTATTTTAATTACGGAATAACTTAAGACAGGAGGTCTCTTAGGTAGACTTGGTATTACGTACATACATGGATCTCGCATCTTTTTACAGTAGAAGACTGAGATGCTTGTTTTTTCACAAGTTATGTTTTTGATGACTTATACCATTATACTTGTCGTTATCAATAAACAAGTTATCGAGAAAAATAAATTGTTCCTACTTTTATTTACCGTTTAAGCTCGTATCGCGTCTCCCCTCAGCTCCAGCTCGCTTTGATGAGTTCTGTCGACACCCCGCTCTACATACATCTAACTAATATTATAAATGCGAAAGTATGGATGGATGGATGGATGGATGGATGTTTGTTTGTTACTCAATCACGCCAGAACGGCCCAACGGATCTGGATGAAATTCGCCGCATAGATAGAGAAAAGTCTGGAATAGCACATAGGCTACTTTTTATCCCGGAAAATTGCGCAGGTCCCGCGGGATAGCGATAACCGAATTCTTTGCAGACGAAGTCGCTGGCAACAGCTAGTACATACATAAATCACGTCTATCCCTTACGGGGTAAACAGAGCCTAAGGTATGATTCTGTTTGCCGCAAGTATTAAGCTCGCACAGTATGTATATCTACCTACTTCAGATGTAATCTGTAATGTCACGGCATCAGATACCATCTTCTCAACTGAATTTGCAAGAAGTCGTGATAAGAACGTTGTAAAGTATGATATCATTTTCTAAGGATTGCAATTTTCAGTATTTCCCATGCATCAAGATCAACAAGATCTTATCATAATTGAAACGGGACCACTTTACACTTAGGTATCTAATTGCAAAGTAAAAAAAGATTTGCGTTTTATAAAGTTGTGAATGTTGTAATAGTTATTTTATGACTTTGAATCGGTTCATGTAAGAAAGAAAGAAAGAAAGATAAATATTTTACGAGTATTTCCGTTCCCAAGGTGCCACCACCATAAAAATTATAACGCATGTACGCTTATTGTTATTGTTAGAATATTCTGTGTATTTATAAATTAATAGTTGCGTACAGTGGAGTTATTTTATCAGTCCACTTATTGCAATGCAGCAGCACTTGAAGTACCTACCCAAGTTATTTCGCAATAAGTCTTTTTACGTCTTTATAAGACTTAGAAAGTTAGACTTTAAATATTGTATAATATTTGGTAATTATAATACGCGGTGACGTAAAGCGCCTGTTTCTTGATAAATAATGACAAAAAATGTGCAAAGTGAATAATGATCATATCGCTTGAAAAAAAAAATGGCTTGGGTACTTTCCTTGCTGTTAAAAATCAAGTAAATATAACTCGTTTTAAAAAGTGGTTTTATTATTTAATAGGACATTGAACTTCTTGCGCCCCGAAGATGTTACGTAACATACATGTTAATAATTTGTTTTCTCTATCACTGGGTCACACAACTCGTACAATTTTACTCAGGCAGTAGGCATAACGTTGGTGTTATTTTGGACAGGTATGTATTTCATTAGTTGACTATAATAACCTTCATACCAAATTTCAAAGTTCTAGGACAATTAAAAGTCTGGCAACACCTTTTCTAATATTTGTATCTTTCGGTTTCGTAGACGTAGCGGGTTTATTTTTTCACAGCTCCAAAGGACCGAAGACTGGTACTAATTTCAGCTTTATTCCTCTACGCATTCCTGAGAGAAAGGGTCGTGACCGACAGACAGACAGAGACGGACGGACAAAGAAGTGATTTTATAAGGGTTCCTTTTTTTTCTTTTAGAGATATGTATGTAATGTACATAAAAGTGTAAATTTAATCGCAATTCTAATTACTAGAATGGTTTTATTCTGTGTACAGGATGAAGGATAAACTTTTGCGAAAGCCGAATAGTGTTACGATTACTTACCCTTCTATAGGATACTTCCGCTTTGAAATCTGTTAAACACAGAATTAAACCCGACAGTAAGAAGCTTCACAGTAAGTAGGTATCTAACCACCATAATGGCATAAGTACTTGTAACTAATAGGGAAGCGATAGTGAGATTTAACACGAAAGTTCTTCGACATACTGTGTTAAATATAATTATTAAATACACTGTTGATTTGTATCTATTATAGCCGCTTTGCCGTCCTAATTAAAAAGGACGTATTATACGTTTCATATGACACACATATACGTCCTTTTTAATTAGGAGGGCAGCGCTGCCCGCGGCTTCGCCCAAAGAATTATCCAATTCGGTGCAGTCGTTTGGAAGTTATGCGCGTACATACATTTCGACGATTCTTTTTTAATTATATAGATATTTAATATATACAATATTTATATTATATTTTATTTACTCAATATACATATTTACAAATACATATATATTCATTGCAACGTATAAAGTTCATACTCGTAGCGTAGCATAAGTGTATATCAAAAAGTCGACATACGTTTTAAAGATTCTTAGAAATTTATTTTTGGAAATTTTGATATTATTCAGAAAAATCTCAAAAATTAATATTTACTTAACGATTTCCTATTTGTTAATTGTCAGTGCATTTTATTGCTATTGTATTGAATATGCTGGTACCTCTTTTGTTGATTCGGCTTTTACAAGATTAAATGCAACTCTATACAATTTAAATACGGCAGTGATCCGGTTAATAAGAACATTATTATATTATACCTAAGTCCTGAGAATATCTTTTAAAAAAAGTTAAACAAACAAATATCAAGTTCAAATTATACGAAATATTTAATTGAATACATAAATTAAGCGATTTGAATATTAATACAAATTCTTGAAATATTAATTGCTTAACTTAGTAAAAAGGCAAAGGTTGGTACCCAGATCGTTAACTATTGAGAAATGGTTTTAGAGCTATGTCGGTAGATATTGCGACGAATGGCGAATGTGACGTTTGAAAAGCACTATTAATTTGCAAAGTATATGCAATACATATAGGGTACTAAGAGCAGTCGTAACGACATGTAGCGGGCAGGTCGAGCCGCACGCGCGGCGGCTATTAGATAGTGATCGATATTTCCATCTGAGTGCGACTGCCACTGCGCTCCACTCGAACGTCGGCTTGCGTAACGTGTAAACCTCTGAAGTCTTGCGTATCAACCTGCTGCTCTAATTTACACCATCAGCAGCTGTCGAACCGACTTGCTAATTTATATAGGCTTCGTGGATCTTGATGTAATGTAATGCGTTTTGTCGTTATTGTCTCCCTACTCTTGTCGTATAACATTTTTTTAATTTTCCAATATTATTTTCATTTAATACTTTAATTAGTGTCGATCTTGAAGTTATTATTTAGGTGAAATGGGTTTGGACAGGCCGAGTGAGGTGGCGGTTAAAAACTTCAAATTGCTTATACGTTATAAATTGGCAAAATTATGGTCACCTTTATTATCTCATTTGACTTATGAGTACGCTCAGATGCTCAGATCTATTTATTCTTTTACTGTTTATAAATTAGGTAAACTATTTTAACATATTCTTACTTAACTACATCACACTGCTAATGGTCTGAGTAAATATATACTATGCCTCTGGAATCAATAGCAACCAACATACGACCCATAAATCATCGTCTATTGCGGTGTTGTATAAGTTCTCAACTGTCTTGCAAAGTTATCCGCACACCGTCAAACAAGACTCATTCAACGCAGTTCACTTTCAAACGCATTCATTCATCATTGCTGGTAAAAATAACTTACTGGCAACTCATAATAGAGGTACATTTACATCATTAGAGAAACAATAGCTTTTACGCCTAAATCGCTTTGTCGGATGCGAACCTTCAGCTTTAGGTTATGCGGTCCTAGAGTAATGTTTTGCCTGATTTTGTTTATAGCTTTTGCCCACAATTATAAGGATTTATGAAACAGTCTATGCTCACATGGTACGTAATATTTAATTTTACCTACTCATACAGGTAAATTAATTACACTAACGTACGCATTTTGTTCATAAAACTTTATAATAATGATGTAGAGCCAGAAAGAAGTTATTGCGTCATCTGTCGCATTGGCAGCGAACCTGCCTTACCTTAGCTTAGTTAGATTTTAAGTTAATTTTAATCAGGTTGGAGACTGAAAACCAGCATGCCTGCTGAGTCTCCTCTCCTATTTACCTAATACGTGTATTGTATGTACCTAATGCTTTGAATAAAACCAAGCAGAAATCCACGTACAAATAAGGCATAAATGTTGAATAAGAAGGCCATAATGCTTTAATAAACACCTGAGTTGTCTTCTAATATATCTTTAATTTAGTATCTAATATTTTTGTAGTGTTAAAAGATCTGATCGAAATTTGATGAATCTTTCGTTCCAACTTTGACATAAAAGGCTTACCAAGAAAGTCTTAAATAAAAAAGAAGCGGAAGACATAAACTTTGGCTACGACCGAACTTAATGAAGACTGCATTTAGCAAACAAACAATACGCGGCCGCACTTGGATCGGAAATCGGAGTTAAACAATACTTGAGTAGGTACACCGAGAACAGCTTTCGATCTCGTATCGTTAAGGTAGGTAGGTATGTACAAACGTAGTAGGCATGTACATTTGTGAGTGCCACTCAGTAATATCCAGCCAAATCGGCTAACCTCTTGTGCGTCTCAAGCGAGCAAAAGTAGCTTTAATGGCTTAAGAATAAGGCATTTACGCGTGTATTTTGTATTAGCAGTGCACAGTTACGAGGCGAGTTGTAAGAGCCGGAGACCTTGCGCGGACGCATTTGATAAACGGCCCATAAACACCGCTCGCTGTGACCTCCGCTGTGAGTTCCGCTCGGAGCTGCGGCGGACGTTAGCTCCGCCCAACATTCGGCTCTCTTACACTACGAAGTGGTAACGTTACCAACATCAAAGACAGTACACCCAAACAACAACAACAACTTTTGCCGCATACCGTACCCATATATTCACATAAATCACGTCTTTATCCCTTACGGGGTAGACAGTGCCCAAGGTAACAAGACCTAAATGCCACGTTTAGCATGATTGTTGCCGTATAAAGGCTGTCCCAGAAGTAAAGAGACAAATTTCAAATTTCAAACTATATGAAAAGATTTTTATTTTTTTAAGAAAAATAACTGTCATGGCCGCCGTAGGCATTATATCTGTCAGATTAAGCGGGAATTTCGAAAGTATTTTTAAAGTTTTAATTATGAAGAGAGCTGAACACGAAGTATTAGCAAAAAGAGTTATTCAATTTTATAAATGTCATGGAAAAACGGACACGATACGTCATTTTTCTCCAGAGGGAGTGAGAAGAACTACTTTATATCGAATTATAAAGCGTTTTTAGAAACGCATGAAGATATTTATAAAAACATCCCTGGAAGAAAACGTACTGTTTCGTCACCTAAGAATATAAATAAGGTAAAAAAAAGTTTATAAACGGAATCCCTCGATGTTTGTTAGAGTTGCTGCGGATAAATTGAAAATATCGAAGTCAAGTATAGCTCGAATGAAAACACACGACCTACAGCTTAAAGCGTTTGCAAAATTATCTGCTCCTAAATATATTAAAGACCAGGAAGTGCGAGCTAAAAGAGGATGCCGAAGAGTGTATGAAAAAACACGGAAAAAAGTTCTTATAATTGATGACGAGACCTACGTGCCCGTGGACTCAATGGATGTTCCTGAAAAGCAATACTACCACGCAAACAATCGCGACGCAGTAGATTATTCACAAAAAATCATACCAAAGGCCAAATTTTTCAATAAATACCTAGTTTGGCAGGCCATAGCCCAGAGTGGTAATACGTCTGAACCATATATTTGCACAGGCTCTATGAACGCACGCATTTACCTGAGAGAATGTATAATAAAGCGATTGAATAACTTCATTTATAAATATTACCATAGGGAAGAAATTATATTCTGGCCGGATATGGCGTCATGCCACTACACCACCGAAGTCACCCAACATTTAGAGGCTGCGCGGATAGATTTTATATGAAAACATAATAGCGCCCCAAATGTCCCCCAAACTCGTGGTATTGAAACTTTTTGGTCTTTATGCAAACGAGAATATAAAAAACAAACGGAAAAACCCAAATCATTGGCTGCATTTAAACATCGATGGACTAGTTTGGCTAAAATTGTGGCAACTAGGTCAGGAAAAGCTGTAATGAGGCGAGCAGCAATAAACCTCAGAAAAATTGGCGATAAAGGCATTGCACAAGCAAATTTAATATAAAATAACAAATATGATTTTATTCTTGATTGGACTTAATGTAAATGTTAGCACTTTATTATATTTTTACATTAAATATTTTCATTTCAAACTTGTCTCTTTACTTATGGGACAGCCCAGTAGGTGGGAATCAAAATAGTGATGGGTTGCTAGTCGCATCGCCTATAACATGATTCTTAAAATTTTCGCCCATTTTGTCGATGGGCTTTTACCATTTTTCTATGTTTTTCCTTTGCTCCCAGGCCAGCTTTGAAGATACCTACGCTCCTAGACCGGCTTGAAAGATAGTATAACTATTAAAAACATACTCTACTTAAAACAACAACATATATTACGCTGTCTGCACGCAAACTTCAAAATTGGCTTGGTACACTATTGACTGGATACAGTTAGGTTTATATGACTCTATTATATCAAAAGAAACGCTAAAAACTAAAAGTTCAAATATTTTTTTAGAAAGCAAGTAATCCGTTGCCGATTTCTTTAAACGACTAAACAATTGTTTTAAACCGTAACTTGAAGCCTAATTATAAAATGACACTAATTAGGTACCTATTGTAATATTTGTATGTAACCTTCCTTGTCATATTGCCTTGTAAAAATGTTTGTTAGAACAGCCACTTCGCACCCATACGCTGAGTATTACGCTTTGCGACACATACATAATCCACGGGCGTGACAGCGCCTGCGCAGAGTCGGATTTTTAGCTTGGTACATACGTACGTACTGCTTTACTATGACATATTAAAGTTTAGCTTTGTTTGTTTGGATACAGAACTGATTTGATCATTGCGAGCATGTAAAATAAACATTAGGCTAAATTTTATTGGTCTCATTTTCAGTAGGTATATACCTACCGCTTGGCAATTGCTATTTCGCCGTTAATCTAATCTAACTAATATTATAAATGCGAAAGTATGGATGGATGGATGGATGGATGGATGTTTGTTTGTTACTCAATCACGCCAGAACGGCCCAACAGATCTGAATGAAATTTGGCACATAGATAGAGAAAAGTCTGGAATAGCACATAGGCTACTTTTTATCCCGGAAAATTGCGTAGTTCCCGCGGGATAACGATAAACGAATTCTTTGCAGACGAAGTCGCTGGCAACAGCTAGTTAATAAATAAAACTTTCAGCTTTACAAAGGTCACTCTAAAGGTTTCCAAACCACTACCATACCTTTTAACCTTCTTAAGTAACACAAACGACGTCATGCATTATCGTTATTACTTAAAACCAATGATATTATTACTTAAAACGTTACTTAATTAGATTAGTGGCCTGACACACAATGCAACAAGCGGCGGCGGTTATCTAACACACGAGGAAGGTACGCAATGGGACAGTGCCGTGGCTTCGATGTAATGACCCCACTGTCTTACTGAACTGAACCAACGGTCGCGAAATTGGGGTTCCGCACCAAAATGGAGAAAACAAAACACTTTTTGAAAGACTTGTGGCTTTTGCAGACTCTAGCTATTTAACTCTGCTCTCTTGTGAAGATAGCTGAATATTTTCGTAAAGTTCTAAAAAAAACATGATCTCATATCATCACAAACACCGCATAATAAAATCCAAGTTTTTCTGCCGTTCGCCAAGATACATGTATATACGATAATATTGGCTCCTTTTTTTTTAGTCTGCTTTAAGTTTAGTTGAATAAAAATATACTAGACTTGTAGATGCAAATAAGATAATGTTGTTAATTTTGCGGTGACGACCATATTAATTAATGAACTTTATCCTTTACAGATGAAGCTAGTTATTTTTTTGTGAATTAGTGGATGTTTTATGACTCAATTAGGTAGGTTCAGCTCTTTTAATTTGACAGCTGATGGATATCCAAGTTATTAATGAACCTAGCGGGTTCGATTTGCAGTAGGACTAAATCGGGTCGCCGGAATTCATTTGACCAGCGTCCTTGTGGCAAAACGTAGAAAATTACTTAATCACAAAGTACTCAGATTTATTCAATTAGAATCAATGAAAATGAATAAAATGTAAAACATGATTCTGAAAAAGAATGTGATCAAAATTTTCATGGCGCAGATAAAGCCCGACGACGGCACAACGCATTGATTTTAAAACATTTTAAATCATAATTTAAAAAGTTATACATACGTATTCACATAAATCACGTCTTTATCCCTTACGGGGTAGAAAGAGCTTAGGGTATCCCAAAAGCCCAAAGGATAAGAGCAACGCTTAGCATGATTGTGGACGTATAGGTGGAAACGGGAATCAAAATAGTGATAAATTGCCTGCCGCATCGCCTATTATACCTAGTAAGTACACATCAAGTCCCTACAAATACAATGTTTTAGTCTTTACAGTTAAAACTAGTAGGTATTTATTTCCTTACTAGCTGCAATTCGACTGCAAAAACATCCTACACCATACATGATGACTTTGAATTAGTATACACAAACCAAATTATCTTACTCTCTGGGCAGAATTAAATCTTCCTATGTGTATGTTAAAGTAATTAATTAATTCCTGAATTACTTAATTAATAATGAAGTCATAAAACATTATGTAGAATAATTAAATGATCACCCTAAATTTTTGAGGTGTAATAAGGTTACAATTACAATAATTTCGGTTTAAAATTAAATCCTAAATAATAATAAGGATTCTTAACATCATAATTTACGAACTTCTAATTAAAATGAAAAAACGGTTCCTGTATGTAACGTCACCGTGTACAAATGGCGGCACGTACCTAAGTATGTATAGAATCGAACAGAGAATATTTTTATTTTATAATTTGGACAAGTTATGCCTAATAATTCTATGTTAGCTATTAAAATCAACCACAAAATCATTATAATGGAATCAAATAGAAATAAATACACAATTTAGATCATTCAATTAATTGTAATGGCATTAAATTAATATTATTAGACTTTAATTACCTACTAAATCAGTTCAAAAAATATCATGTCCTTCATGTGCCTGTGTACTTTACGAGTACTCCGCTATCTCCTACTAAATGATATTTAGGAGGCGATTCTATAAAATTTTCCGGAATAAAAGGTATCCTAATTTATAAAATACCTATATACCAATTTTTATTAAAATTGGGACCGCGGTTATAGTGTGAAGAATAACAAATACATAAAATAGGGAAGTTCACTAACTTTCGCATTCGCTTTTATAATTCTTAGGATAACGATTAGCTGTTGATGTCTCATCTTTGTATCCTCATTATCTCGCTGGTTAACTTATTCAAGGACGAATACAAATTCGGCAATGCGGTCGTGTTCTACTCTACTATAATGAATAATTTGAATAATTTGCTGTTTTAACATGTTAAAAAGACGCCATCGCAAAAAAAACTGGATTCAAAAGAAACCGGCCACGATTTTTGGTTCTTACCAACTGTTGAATTACGTATTATGCAAAACTCGGGCTTACCCGTGACGTTTAGCGTGAGTTGCACAAAGTTACTATAATTTTATTATCCTGTATTTTCAAATTCCTATAATGTCAACACGAATTGCTCTACAGTGCATCAAAAAAATTGTAGGTACGGAATAGAACATATGGGTTTAGACCAAAGCACTAAGTAGATAGTTCTTCTTTGTTATCAATGTTAGGCGCACGTTGATTGTCCGTGAAATTTTTTCGGTGGATCGCTCAAGATCATCTGGTGCATTGCACGCTGTGCCGTTCCTTACGGGCCCTTTGTAGCCTTTGTTGCACAGTTAATCGCCTTGTTTAAGATATAGATGCGATGTGAGACCGTTACTTTGCCGGCGGCGAGTAATAAATAGGCAGAGATTGATTAAGCCTGATGGAAGACGATATAGGCGCAGGCGGGCTATTGTCGTGCGCAGCCTCCGGACCCACTCACCGGATAATACGAACCGATTTCAAAGAGTTCTCCGCCAAGGTCTCGTGCTGTTACGAAATTGTCAGCGCTACAAAATGTAAAAATAATAGGCAGGACCGTAAAAACACGTAGTGACCGTAACAGCAACAGGACGTGCCTTTTATCTTACGAAATAAGCAAAGCATTATAATTGTTGGCGACAACCGTCGGTTACTGTCTCTGACAGGCAGCTCCATTGCGGAATTTGGCGGCACCCAACCATTTTGTTAGATCAATGAAGTAACCTTAACACTTGGTCCGAATTAAAATTAGGTATATTTAGTTGCCTCCTCTCAGAAGCCGCGGAGGCCTGTGCCCAGCAGTGGGACGTATGTAGGCTGGTGATGATGATGATGATGATGATGATGATATTTACTCGAAACTACCCAGTAGCAGAGCAGTGTCCCAGAGTCAGCGTCAAAAGTGGGTTATGACTTTTTGTGTCTTATCACTTTTAATTACATTTTGGTACCTACGTGGCTGTAAAACGACAAGTAGGTACAGAAGACAAGTGACCATCTGCTTTTCATACTGACTGAAATAAATCTATTGACAATCACAACATAGATTCTATCATGACACTCAGGCTGTTGTTGAATTTAAAATTGACTACACGGGTCACTCACTTATTTGTAGTCGAGGTATATTATACTCTACATGTTTTGGACCAATCTGTGGACTTACAACGTTACAATCATTTTATGACGAAAGTGGATCGTAATTTTTAATAAAGACGCCTGTAGTGGATGTATTTTTGTATCCTAAAAACTTCATTTTGAAAGGGAAAGATTAACAGATAAATATCAAAATTCTATATATAATTATAAATACTCAGTCTTGGTCAGGCGTCTCGTTTATGCATGAGTTATCCCAGTTATCCTGACTGTAATGCGAAGTGTTGACGAAATCAATTACCTTCAAAAATTAAAATAAACGATGTTCAGCATAATAATCACTGCAATTAGAGTAAATATGAGTGCGCCTGCGCTGCGCTGATCCACCGCCTGCGTAAACGAGTTACTCGTACCATTCTGCTACTGCGTTTTTGTATCCAGTGAGTAAGTTCGATGAATATCTTAAGAGGGCATCCATTAAATAAGGTAGCTAGGACTTTTAGCAGAGAGGGGGGTTGTACCAAATCTCATCCTATCTTATGTGAGGGGGTCTCGGCAAATATTTACTAATTTTTTCTCCGCAAAAAACTAACATTGCGAGAGAAATGTGTTATAATATAAATTAAGTTAAACGTGTTTTACTATTAAAATATGGCTAAAGCTTACGTAATTATATTTATCGCGATTATGCGAATAAACAAGGCTGTTTTTCTATGAATCTAAGGCAATTAAGTTCAAATTAATGTATAAACTACACTAAGATACCCCGTTTTTAAAAATCTCACGAGAGGTTTGGGCGGGGGTTGGGGTCAAACCAAATCTCACTAACTCACCATGGTTTCAAAATATCGCTAAATTCACCTCATGTATTTAACGGGCGCCCCCTAAGTAAAGAACTTGCTGTATGTAGAGTAGTGTACGGAACTGATGTGGAACTCAAATCATTTTTCTAATTTGGAACGTCAATATGTCTATTCGCACATATACCTACAACAGTTACCCGTACTTACATAGGTACTTAAGTATACACATACTTAATATTTTACCTGTAAGTATTGAGCTTTTATTAATATTTACGCTGTGGCAGTATCAACAATCAATTACGTAAGTAAAATGGGCAAGAGAGTTTTCAGTAAGTACTTACGCGCGCGATCTGAGTGCAAGTGCAGTCGGGGTATGATGAGGCGAGCGGGGGGACGGCAAGGTGTGTCAACAGGGGGGGCGCACTACATTACATACCCCTACAGCACTCTGATCGCGAGCGTATTCCTACTGTATTTATATGAGCCTGTTGACTCATAATTATCTTTAGGTTCAATGATGGGACTCCGATATGTCGTCGTAGTTATACACGCATCATGCGTCAATTTAGCATCCATTATCGCGTAATATTTTATTTATTTAACACTAGCATCTGCCCGCGACTTCGTCCGAGTAAAATTTGATTTAAGAACTGATGTTAAAAGTACTGGAATAAAAAGTAGTGGAATAACTATTTACGTTGCGACTCTAGGCAGCTACCTTTCACAGGTTTTATCGCTGTCCCGCGGGAACTATGAAATTTCCCAGGATAAAAAGTTGATTATGTTTCAATCTAGGGTATCAGCTATCTCCGTTCCAAATTTTATCTAAATCCGTCCAGTCGTTTTAGCGTGAAGAAGGTACAAACATACACACTCACTCACTCACGTCGTCACAAACTTTCGCATTTATAATACTACTAGCTGTTGGCAGCGACTTCGTCTGCAAAGAATTCGTTTATCGCTATCCCGCGGGAACTACGCAATTTTCCGGGATAAAAAGTAGCCTCTGTGCTATTCCAGACTTTTCTCTATCAATGTGCCGAATTTCATCCGGATCCGTTGGGCCGTTATGGCGTGATTGAGTAACAAACAAACATCCATCCATCCGTACTTTCGCATTTATAATATTAGTTCGATTAGTTAGATTAATAGGATTAGTAGGATAGGATGACAACTATAGGTATCCTGTCAATATCCCATTGGAATAAACTGTCTAAAATAGGCATAATTTACATTTAATTAGTTTTAAAATGTAAAGTTATCTCTAGCGCAAATTAGTCGCTCGCCGCCACGAGTAAGCTCGCCTTATTGATTCAAGTAAGTTCTAAATAGCGTATTGAGGTCACTTTGAACCTAAAACAGCTAGCGGCTACTCGAATAGCAAACGCGAATCCAACATAATGCCATACTTACCTGGCCATATGTGTGCATGTAATTTATTCACGTACTTGCTTATCTAAACAGAAATGTAGGTGTCAAATAAATATAACCGATAGGAATCAAAACATTATATCAATCACTAACCCGTATGTAAAAACTTTTTTATCAATTAATAATTATTAGTTTTAAAAACCAGCAAAGTGCGAGTCGGACTCACACACCAAGTGTTCTGTATCACCGCACCGTACCGAAAACAAACGTTCCCCGTAAGAGGTAACCCCTTAAATTTTGAGCTTTATTAGATTTTTTTATAAAGCGACCATATTACTATATATTTATTATGTACCTATAAATGTACAAGTAGGTAAAGGTGTAGCAAAATGATTTTCCTTGACATTTCATTAAATTTTATCCGGTTTTCAACTTTAGTGTCATGTTATTAAAGTCGTGTATACAATGCAGCTGTCGGATTAAATTGTTTTATAAATAAGACCCTTACTCAAATGTCGTTCAAGTGGAAAACCGCATGGGATTCAACGAATTGTTATGGAAAATCATTTCGCATTACATCTGTATGCCTTTATTAAGACTGAACAAAAACGTCGGAGAACATAGATACGATTATTTCAAAAGGAAACTTTTTCATTTTTGTCTTTATTTTATTTTTATTGTTTGTTGTATGTAAAAATGTATAGTATACTATGTTTGGAAACTCTTTATTGCATACGAAAATAGTACAAAACACTCGCAAAGATTCTCTTCCAGCATATTGTTATGGAAGCCTGTAGTGATGCACACTGGATCCTCCATCAGGCATCTACAATCACGCCACTTGGTCTGTTTGTCTGAGTATCTGTTTATCTGTCTGTTTATTTGCGCGCGCATCAATAGAAAACCCAAACATTTGAACCGTTAGTACACATACAACCCGAAGACAAAGTAATGAGCTGTATTTTAGGAGAACTAGGTTTTAGTTTAATAATTCCCCAAGCTTCCACCTTTGTACACTACAAAGGGTAGCCGGAGTTGGTCAGTAGACTCGATATAAATATATAATTCCTTTCTATGTATTTCGCAATAACAACGTGAACGTGAAACACAGACAACACACATTCGTTATCTACCTACCTCCTTATCGATCACAGCACATAATACAATATTTGTCTTGTGGTCACATCGAGTTGCTTAATTCTTGGACTAAGTTCTGAACCGCTCTCCCGAGAGTTTCAATAACATATTATCGCAATAATTACCGGTGATCGAACGCTCTAAAGTACTTATTAAGCACCCATTCGCTCATACCTTCAAATACTTGCGACTTGGCTAAGTACAGTCGCCATCAGATATATCGTAGCGGGCGAGGTCCTCAAATATTTCGGAGCAGCATTGAATTTCAATAAATTCGTTACACTAAATATGGTTAATAACATCGGAACACGCAATCCGTCATAAATATAAGAGCAGCTACTTTTCAATAAATTCGGGACGTTCAATGAGCTAAAAATATCAGGAAGCACATACCGTCAAAGGTATCGACGCAGTCAGGCTGATCTTAAATATCGGAACATATGTGGAAAATAAACCTTACGTATATGATGATAGATTCGAATTCCAAAAAAAATACAAATAAGGCTCAAACGTCATGCCAAAATGAAAGATATGTCACCTATATAGTGTACGCGTCTGCATGCATAATTCACTGTGTTAGTAACATAAAACCTTTTTTGTTGTATAAAGTGTAAATTGTTACTGGCCACTAAATTGCCATTATATGTACTTTTTTTAAGAATAAAATTTTTCTTCTTCTTATAAGTCAAAACATGTAGTTCTATTTTATAAAACTAGTTTTATTATAAACACAACGTAATTTAAACTGTTTGTCACAAAGTTAAGGTATATTTTCCAAAAATGTTCCGATCTTTATGGTCAGCCTGTCTGCATCGATATCTTTGACGATCTGTGACGTCCCGATTTTATTGAAAAGTCGCTGCTATTATATTTATGACTAATTGCGTGTTCTGATGTTATTAACCTTACAGTTGTAATGAATTTATTGAAATTTAAGGCTGCTCCGAAGTATTTGAGGACCTCGCCCGCTACGATATATCTGATGGCGACTGTACTTGCTTATAAATATCGGTAACCGATAATTAATTTGATGGGAATTCATTGAAACTTACATTTAAGTAATAAGATCAAACACTGAATTTTCATTAATGACCACACTGACTTTACTAGTTCTTGCCTGATAGTAAAGGATCATATAAGTATTTTATCTCTACCGACATTATTTTGCAAAAGTAAGTCGGAGTCTGATTATTTTAAATCTCTTTATTGGTGTATTTTATTCCAAAATTTACACAGTATCATGGCTAAAACATAAATAAATGCTTAAAATTTAATGAGCTTAATAAATGCGACAAATGACACCAACATACATCTTAAGAGAAACCAGCTAAAATCAGTATACTTACCTACTATATTATGATGCTTTAACTACCGACTTTCATTTGCTAATGACTTTGCATCAAATAAATAAAACAGCGACAGCAGGCTTCCTCGTCCTTTTACGTAGATCGGCTGGTAGGTACTTGATATGCATACAAAACACGAGCGCGAAAACCCGCCTTAGAGATGCAAGGCTTGAAATATTCAAGAAAGTGTGTGTAATTAACAAGCCCTTACGATGTATTTTATGGGTGGACTCCAAATAACTTTCCAGCGTGACTGAGACGTACCACTGTTATCGGTGTATACACGGACCCATAACTCTTTGATAAAAGGTGATTACTCACGGCTACCATAATTACCAACCTGTTCTCTTCCTAAGTAACTTGATGCTCGCAAGAGTCACTGCAGCGCCGATTGTTGTGCTCTCATTACATCCGACTATTATCGCATTAATTATATTTACATGGTTCATAAATTTTTACTTGCAAGATTGATGTCATGATAAATTAACTAAATACTGCTGCCGAATTAGCTTAATATGCTAAGAGAACTCATCTGAGAGATCGCGTCTATTCCATCGAGATCCATCTTGATACCGAGATTACCTATAGATTTTTATCTCGATGTCAATTTATACAATACTTGCCTCATACCAAACTTGACGATTCTAATAATATAACGTTTATGTAACAGATTATTAGTATAAATACATAGGTATGATGCCCTCTTACTATATTCACACGCAGGTGTTTAAAGAACGTGCATTTTAAAGATAAGGAAATCGCGTTTAGTAGCAAATTATGCTAATAACCTTTCTTTAATAGTTACTTGGTTACTAACAACCAATAAATAAAAATCTGATTCGTTAATTATAATAAAGTTTATTTCAAGATATGCAGTAGAGCATAACACATGTATAACAGTTTGCTTCCTGAATCCATTTAAGTCTCTCACTCCACATAGACATAGAAATGCTAAGTACAGTTTCGTTCTTTACGTCTATTTCAGGTAACTAATAAATTGCACAACTAACGTGTAATTGGATCAAGTAGATTTTATGAATTATAAGCATCGTATTTTATCGAAGCGTTCACGGCGTCTGGTTTCCAATTGTTGCCATTTCTGGAGCATTTGTAAAGGATTACGTGTGGTTAGTTCTCGAAACAAAACTGTTTAGTTATAACTATTTTGCAAGTTAGAGCCATTATAACATAGACTGTAACGAAATTGAAATGATTTTAGGTAACATCGCTGCACGTCTAGCACGACAGCGCACAAGAGACGCGTCGCGTGCGAGATAGATTGCCCGTCTTTCAGGCCCGGATTTAAGTGAGGGCAACCGGGGCTACGGCCCCGGGGCCTCCACAAAAGAGGGGCCCCCACAATAGACTTCGAAAAAAAATCAAATTCAGACTAGTAAACACTAGTAAACAACAGAACTTGGACAGGAAAATAATTTGGGGCCGGGGGCCTCCACTGCTTTGTTGCCCAGAGGCACAGTATATATATAAGCTAAAGCAGTAGGGAAGCTAGGCTTACTTTTTGAAATAAGTACCTACGCTCCAATAAAGCGTTAGGGTTGCGAATAAATTTTTGTTAAATCGAAAAGTTTTTTGTCTAGTTAGCGCTATAATCTCATCTGGTAAGGCCTGTTTTAGAGTAACTAGCTACTCTTAATTAAGAGTATTAGGGTTGGCACCCATAATTTGTGTAAAAGAGAAACAAACGTTTATTTGGATTCTATATTAATTAAATAATAATCGGGTATTTAAAAAAGACTTCAACAGTTTAAGATTTTTTATTTGTCGGTAGGTAAGTACATATTATATAATCTTACTGAAAAATACTTCCGCCTGCTACGACACGTTCGGAAAGCTCTGTTATTAAATTTTATTGTATAAAAAATTCTCATCCGCATGAATAGCTTTCTTAAATAAACTATTGGGAAACATGGATACGGCACTAAAAAACTGTTTTTTCTAGTTCTTTGTATAAATTAATAAAGCTAATTTGCAATTTATGTTTATTTCGGTTTTGAAGAAGCCGAGTTCAAGCAGCCATACACTGCGCAATACCTACGCTCTTGGCATATTTAAAACGAAAATACGGCCGCTTGTCTCAATGCGCCACTTGCGACTGACAGCACCGCGAGATCCGCTTAGGGGCCGTGTAAAAGCGCGCGTCTATGTGTGCGTTCGTTTCGACCGTTTTGTTCGTAGATTCCCTACTGCTTTAGCTTATATATATACTGTGCCAGAGGCCTCCAGAGCTATTGCCGTCTTTTCTTATACTGTTCAATCTAGAGAGCGACGCGACGGATAGTCTATAAAGCGCGCGACGCGACTTGCGCGCTCTCGTGCCATCCGGGCTAAATCTCGAAATTTGCTTTAGATGTTTTTGTCTGCTTCGAAGATAAGTAAATAGGTTACGTATCTTTAGTAATTGACAGGCTTAATAAGAGTTATTATTCCTAGCCATTGGAAGTTAATTAAGAAAGTAGGTAAGGATAGAATATAAAATAGGAGGATCACCTAATTTAATAAATAGCCTGACAAAATAAAACGTATGGCGTGGTTAAGGATTACGGAACCTACGATGTGGTTATTAAAAAGAACATGACACATTAGCCCATTTATATCAAAGATTAAACAATCAGTTTCTGTTAATAAAACAATGTAATATGTAAATGAGGCAATTAATTGTTATATTGACAGCGATTTCAATCACCTGAGACATCATACAAGGCTAGCACTAACACCAGCTTAGCAATATTTCGAGATAGTTCCGATTTTTTGTTCAATGCCAAGGGTTATTTGAAATATTGGATTTTTAATCATTTTAAAATGCAGACTCAACCGAACATATATGCCAGTGGGTTTTATCTTAGTTTTATTTTGTTGTAGTTTTTTTTGTGTTTATCAAAAAAATACAAATTAAAAAAAAGTATTGGCAATTAGGGAAAACCATTGCCATGTGTAATTAATTTAGCACTCATATACATTATATAGACGTAACGAAACAATAAGTTTTTACCCTTTGTGCTTGTATTTTAGATATACGGGTTTCGAGTTTCATTGCAGTGGGAAAGATATTAAATTGACTGACGGAAAAATACGAAGGTAGGTATCACACGAGATATTTTATAACTAATTCGCGTGTGATATATCTTTTTTCCCAGAGTTGAACACTCTATTTTTCATTTATACCTACTACAATGTTAAGGCGAAAAATATGCATTTAATAGGTACCTACCTACTTATTTGTTTCAGCAAAATTTAATTGATAAATTCGTGGAATTTACAAAAGACACCTTTTTATCTCAGAAAATCGTTTGTGGGACATATTGTTTTGGTGTTCGGTTCTCGATAATATAGCTCTTTTGTTTCGAAATATACCTAATCAAGAGCAAAATCGGGTCATTTTGTGTACATTTCAAAACAAATTGACCTGTTTTCATTGCTCCTGAGAGTAGTTTGTAAAAGGTTTTAAATAACAGCTTTTATTTAATTTACCCAAGGGTTCACTTAAGTGTTTTCTTGTCTTTACCGTACTTTTATAAAACCGGTACTTTTTTAACCCCCGACGCAAAAAGTGGGGTATTATTAGTATGACGTCGATGTCTGTGTGTTTGTTTGTCTCTGTAGCATCGTACGTAGCTCTCCAGCGGATGGACTGAATTCGACGCGTTTTTTTCATTCGAACGCCAATTTCCTTGCGGTAGTTCTCAGCCGTGTTTGATAAAAATTGGTCCAACAGTTTGTGTGTGGAGGGTTTTTAATAAATTTAATTTATGGTTATCACTTGTCAATACTTTTATAGGTTCTATAAAAAAACTGTTCTAAAATATTTAAGTAATTATTACTTATTAATTACTTTATTTCTCGTACAAAAAGTTACAGTAGCTAGTACCTGCAGACTAAAAAGAAATCAGTAAGATTTACCTAATTAATACCTAAGACCTATATAATAAAAAGAATTGAGTAAGATTTAGCGTAGGTAAGTTTTACACACACTGTTCTTCAAAACATTTTGTGAAGTCACAACTGGTTTGGACGGTTGGACTAATTTGAACATTAACCTACTGCGCTTGAAGTCGCCGAACTTTGAGTTCACTGTTGCGCAAAATGTCGTTTATATTGTAAAAGGAAATTGTAGTAATTCAATTACATACTTAAACTTATTCTCAGTTATTTGCGACATAGCGACTTGCGAACTGTATCCGCGCACAGTCTGTTTTGTCAAATTATTCTATACACTTTCCTCAAATCCTGTAATGATGATTTTGATTCTAATGCAAAATGTTAGATTAGTTACGATCTTCAAAAAAAGTTTAACCGCGATTTTGCAAGAAAAATTCTTGTATCCAGTAATAATTTAGATACATACTTATTTAATATAAATTTAATTACTTACCTACAACATAATGTTACCATACCGACATAATTTTAAATTGCTACCGAACATCGCCCCTTCATTTTAGTTTTAGGGAGGTACTACCTACCTACCTACCTATTTACTACTTATTTATACACGACTTAGTAATGTCTGCGCATGCGTCCGCAGAGCTTTAATAATTTACGCGAGAACACTAATTTAGTGACATTATGTTGAGGTAATGTGCAGTAGGTAGATACGCGAGCGCAGTGGCTGTTTGGTCGCCGTCGCCCGCGCCGTCAACCTTATGACAAACTCACTTGCCACAAGGTCCCTTTGCCGTTAATCGACGCGGTTGGCAGTGCACATATCTCGTTAATCTTACTCACTAACCAACTTTTAAGACATAGGAATATGCAGTAACACAGCATGCCTATACATATGTAGTTCATATTAAGATTATATTTAGAATGACAAAAAATCGTAAAAATCTTCTTATTGTGTTTTATTCAATTGATCACTTTCTTTCACTACCTACGTATAACCCGACCAAGTGCGAGTCGGACAATCACACGCACACAGTGTTACGACCGACCGACACCACCGGCTTGGAAAAAATACGTTTCTTCTAATTAAACGTAAACACTTTGCTGTACAAAAATAAAAATAAAACAAATACAATTGATAAACACCTTTACATGTAAAAAGGCCAACTTATGTCTTTAAGGGATCTCTTCCAGTCAACCTTTGAGTGGATGAGAGGAGCATTATATCAAGAACGGAATGTGAAAATGTAAATGCAAAACAAAATTCTGCCATTTTCATAATTCTTGGCTTTATCTTTCGTTTGTATTATTTCGTTGAAACATTTAGTACAAAAAGTATACCACGGTCCACGATTACCGTTGTTTAAAACGTCAATCCTAAGAGGAAATTGTTTAAGTTAGTTGCAATAACCGGATAGTTGCAATTATACAAAACTGCACCTAGTATTCAACATCCGCTTTAGGGTTAATAATAATATAGTCTAACTCTTTTCTTAATATCAAATGAATCAAAAATTTTACTTCATGGTTTTTATATTTATTTTTACTGTTTTACCTGTTAAAAAATCTAGTCCGAGTATAGTCCATATCTGCTATGGGTGGTGTTGAGGTGTATATAAAGCACGCATGGGCTTCACTGTAAACTAGAGTTGCTGCACATTTGTGTAGCAACATATACTGAGTGGAGACTCTATTTCGGTGTCCTTCTGATGGACAATCATAAACTGTATTAGTAATAATTTTTATGGTGGAGGTACATACCTTGTGAACCCAAATAAAATATTTTTCTTTCTTTTTTTCATCACGGAATGATGAGGATCCGGGTTCGATTCCCGGCCATAGCTTTACTTTCGGATTTTTCTATGTGTTCTAATTTTCAATGTCGTTTATAAATTTAACTCTTTTCTGTTATCTAATGCAAATTAACTGTAGTTTAGTTCAATTAGAGCTTAACCGGAGCGAATATTCGTCTCACAATACTCGGTGCTTTAGTAAGTAGATACTGCATAACAAAGCATTGCGCGGGCCGAACGCTCGCAATCGAAGCTGCTATACAATACTGTGAGACCCTGAGCCACATTCGAATCGTTAGCAAACGAATACCGAACCGATGCTGATGGATTTGCTGCTTCCCTATCCATCCAAATGGACTAAGTAAGTCTTCTATGGAAAAAAAAACTACGCTTAAGATCGTTTGAAGACAAACACGCAACCGCATTTCTGTCGTGAAATCTTAATTTTATCAACGCTTCTTTCTTTGTATCCACTGCCCATAGTCTCGCGTTTCTGCTCCGCTAAATCCGCGTCCGCTCAGTTTGCCGTTTACTGAAAGCCTATCTATACCTACATACATAGGTACAAATATACTTAAATCACGTTTTTATCCCTTACGGGGTAGACAGGCTAGGATAACTCTTATGAATCTCAAAAACGACTCCAACGATTTTCATGAAGCTTAGTTCCGTAAACCGGGGTAGCTTTGATCATTATGGGGCTACTTTTATAGTCTTAAAATTGCTTTAAAATCGATACTGGACATGCGGTGAATGTTTGACATGTAGACGCAAAAACAATTGATAAATACGTCGATTGGAAGCATTAAACGCAAATTTAAATTAATGATTTCGCCATTTTCTACAACTAACTTTTTAAAGTCTCCCCTAAATCTAAGTCACCCCGGTTAGTGGTAGGTATGCAGGGGGTTTCGGGGCGATAAGGGTGCGACCAAACCGCCGCGTATACGCAGTGACGTGTCATATGCGTCACGTTTTCTCACCGTTTCTTCATACATTTTGTTGCCATTCCGTAACGTCACCGTTTTTTAAGCGGCGGTGTGGTCGCACCCTAAATCGATCTAGCTAAGTTGCATTTTTAGAAGACGTACGTTTAGCAGCATTGCTGATACCCAACAATAATGATTTGAAATAAGTTTGTAATGAAAATTCGCGTCACGTCACAGTCAAAACAACTACGAGTAAAATCAACTGCCAGGCTCAAAAATAATACACTTTGCCCATACGCTGAATGCCCTTTTTAATAATGATGAAATAAAAAAATGTGTCATCCATGTACTCGTAGATACTTATCTATTTTTCCTGAAAACAAAAACATTTATTTACTACAAAATGAAATGAAATTATTTAATTCGCCAGAACATACACAGGTGTTATTTATAAAATTTTACACATCTCAGAATAATTTTTAGGCAGGTACATGTCATAAATGCTCTGCCACAATTTGGCATGCAAAATCTTAACCTAATTTACTGGTAATAATACTCCATTTATACATATAATTTATGTAATTGCCTATACATAATCAATTGATTGATATTAACCATCTAGAGGTGTCGTCTGGAACAGCCTTCTTCCAATGTGCAATTGAATTGTGAACTTCTTTTTTTAAATCGGTTATAAGTGAGTACATTTGTGAGAAAATATCTGTAGGGTAATGGTATCGTTAGAGCTACCGGTCAATACGATAAAGCAACAAACCGGGCAAGTTTGCTCACAGGTGTGAATTTACGGTGAGTTTGCATAATAATATAACGAGCGCGGGCGAGCGGGCCTTCTCCAACCTGCTGGATCAACCATTATAACTATTGCTACACGAAACTATATAAATGTTACAACGAAAACTTTGTTTGTCTTATTGGCTAAACAGGGCACGACAGACACTGATCGGATGATTCATTCATTGATCAGCTTCGTTTGATTAAATTTCTACCGCTTATAAAGACGCGGGCTATCAATACATAGTACAAAACAAAGTCGCTTTCCACTGTCTGTCTGTCTGTCTGTCCCTATGTATGCTTAGATATTTTAAAATTAAGCAACGGATTTTGGTGCGGTTTTTTATGTAGATAGAGTGATTCAAGATGTATTATTCTACGCAAACGAAGTCGCGAGCAGAAGCTAGCTTATTAGGGTAATTAAATTAGTATGTAGGTTTAAGTACTTACTCGACTACATATTTCACTAAACTCGCCGTGAAAGAATAGGTAAGTATGTTCTTTAGTAAATATGTTTAAAAATGTATCAATAAACAATTTTCACGTTGCCTGTGTCTACCCCGTAAGGGATAAAGACGTGATTTGTGTTATATCACTAAAATTGCGTTTTTTTTAATTAGTACGTTAAAGATGGCAGTTTTGATATTCTTACAAATTCGCAGCGATGCGGTTAGCAACCCACCACTATTTTGATTCCCCTTTCCACCTATACGTCCACAATCATGCTAAACGTGGCCTTTAGGTTTTGTTACCTTAGGCTCTATCTACCCTAAGTTTAAGGGATAAAGACGTGATTTATGTATGTATACATACATGTATGTTGTACAAATTCGTAGTATGTCAAATATTAACTAAATTGTTTTTTTTTACGACTTTTCATAGGTTTGCCTATGGTTTGCCATTCTAGCCTTAGTAGATGCTTTCGCATGGTGATAGGTAACTTGACAAGCAATTTTCACATTTAAAAAGTTCATATCGTACTCGGTTATGTAAATAAAACGATGATTTCCCTCGACAACATAATTGCCATAATTTGCATGTTAAAGACTATCGTTAAATTATAATTCTCTAACTTTAGGAACATTTTGTGCGATTTTAGCGGCCAATTCATAAACAAGTTACATGCATGTATGTCCAGCGTCAATAATTTTCTACATGAAAGTGGCTCTTTAATTTGCATAGAGAATATTAAGTTAATTATTCCAACTATAAATTTTGCTGTTTTGCTTTACAGCCCCTGAAAACGATAGCATTATCCAAACCAGATAGTTTTAATATGGGTGAAAGTCCTGATGTGGCCGTTCTACATATTTGAACGGTTACATAAGTGTTTTTTTTTTTTACAGTATCTTTAGTTATCTCAGGAAATCGCATGTACCCCAGTTTTATTTACTTTTCTTTTGTTTCAGGGAGCAATATATATTCAACGTATTCGAAGTCATCGTTAGCACCTTAGAAACGAAATTGCAAAGAATCGAAAACCTTGACAAAGCTGTAGAGCATCTTATGAGGAGAGTTGAAGCTCTGGACTCCAGGGTAAACGACAATATTCATAAAACTGATGCTATCATTTCAAAGCTGGGAAATCTGGATCTTAAGCTATTTAGCCATCTTACAGAAGACGAAGAAAAAACCTTTGCTGAAACTACCACAAAAAGGCAAGCTTCAAATCAAATCAGTGACGCTAAATTATTAGATCAAAAATTGGAATCATTAGATCAGAAAATGACTGACATTGATTCAAAATTAGTAGGCCTCAAAAATCAGATAGACAATAACTTCCTACCGGTAGATGATATCAATGCTGAAGCTAGTGAAAAGAAACCCATCAGTCTTAATGTCATAGAAATCGCCAAAGGATTGAACACCGAAGTCATAACGGAAATTACGAAAGAAGTGGACCAGTTAAGAACATCAATGTCAACGGTCGATCGTAAACTACAGTTCCACATTAATCTCGTTTCGGAGAATCTGGGCAAAGTGTTGTACATGATGGCCGACGTACATGCCGCAATAGTAGAGCCAGAAGCGGCGTCTATCAATGTCAATAGTATTTTTAAAAATCGTACTACTACTAGCACGCAGTCTCCTGTGACGAAAGGTAGTAAAATAGACACCCTGGTTAATAAAATAATTCCCATGATGAGCGTATCCGAAAAAATGGACGAAGTGTGGGACGTTGTAGTAGGGACGAAAAGCTCAGTAGATGATCTGGTTCCTAAATCGGATGAACTTTTGACTCAAACTCAACGCCAGGAGCGAGCTATTGGACAAATACATAGCGATTTACGATTAAAAACAAATCAAATAATTGAAAATTTGGATATGGTTGAGAAAAGATTGAAGAAGCAAGAAGACGATGTAGCGACTTTAGCACAACGACCAGTGGCACCAGAACTCTTACTGGATCCGACTATCGACAGGCTGGTGGAGTACGCGCCCAACCGGTACCGCGTGGACGAGCCAATAACCGACCCCAGCACCAGCACCGCCGCGGCCACCACCGTGCCGGCCTCTACTGTCAACAACAGGTGACACATTACATTATTATACTTATTTCGGTATTTGCATGTGCGACTTGTATATGAAAATGCTTGCGAATTTGCAGAGCGATTTGTGCGATTGTTTATTACCATTGACTTTCTGTGTAATTTTATGCATTGTTTGATTGATACGAAGTGCAAGGCTTTGGGCGCGCGTTTACTGTGACTAATGATTGTATCGCACGCAGCCCGAGCACGGCAAGCAACTCGAGCGCGGGGCCGCCGGTGACGCCGGCCAGCGCCGGCGCCGGCTCCGGCGCGCGCGCCGCCATCCGCAAGGGCGGCATCATCTTCCCGAGCGTCAAGAACAAGCCTATCATCGGCAATAACACCTTCGCCTCAGAGATCGTCGCCAACTATAAAGACGTGAAAGTGAGTCGTCGTTACATAAACTGTTATTTATTATAACTACTCATGGGTAGTAGTATATACTTACCTACCTATTTCTACCTATCGTTGAATCAATCATAAACATGCCACCATTGAATGTGATAGCCATGCGAATGATATAACAAGGCATCGTATTTTGTTACTCATAATGTCACACGACGAATATTAATTTGTCATAATGTTTCGAATGTTTCGATATGGACAAGCTTTTCCTACCTAGTACCTACTGTCATATTTTATTCTGTATGTGTATGGAATACGATATTTTACATAATGACATAAAAGTTCTGTTACATACAACTTCCGGCATTGTAATTATTAAAATAATTTAAAAAGGCGGTATAATGGGTATTGTAAATGTTGTAATCGGTTGTTATTGATAAAGTGTGTGTATTTAACGCCATTATGTCGATACTCTGACAGATTTTCATGGCGTTTAAATTTTACTAGTTACGTTCTTGTCTTTCATTATATCATCAAGCAATCATCTGTGCTGTCGGAATTTAAATCAACCTGCTTTCGGTAAACAGCAACAACGAGCTAAATGTGTATTACTATTTAAGTGCACGGTGGTTCAGGCTGCCATTTACGTCTGCCACTGTAGCAACTTATTCACTGTGTAATAGAATACCTATTTTCAGGTTAGGTGCAAGTTAAATGTAATTTAAATTGTACTCAGGTGTTAATCGTAATCTTGATACTTAGGTACTACAGATTCCGAGTAAAATGTAGGTATCACTATAACAGTAGTATAACAGTACCTGAACTGGAATAGAGGTTACTGAACTCCTCCTAATCCTAAACGGTTAGACCGACTTTGATGTTTTTTTTATATGTTGAGCGTCCATGGATAGAAATGTTAAATTCCCGTTTTCTTATACCTTTAGATTAGAAAGGGACGACACTACAGTGTTGCCACTTTATAATGCCACGACTTTATAGACAAACTGGGGCTCCGACTCAGTTCAAGTTTTAGATGTCACTTTTAGTACGAATCTGACAGCGAGCGGACCTAAACTGAAACGCATTAAGACGTCATGGTACGGCCCCTGTACTAAGTTAACAGTCGTGTAGGAACTGTTGTGTCCGCCGCTAGTTAAATACCTATACTTACCGTTTAAAAACTAAACCACGTATCAAATAAATTTACTACCGAATTATACTTCTTGCTCCACATCTACTATAAACTGTTTTAACTACAGACAGTATTAAATCTTGACATTAATTTCTTTCAATTCTTGTGGTGTACTTAAGCAACGGAGTCAACTGCTACAAAATGTTAATATCATAAAATATCAAATATGGCATAAGCAACCAACTGTTTTACTATTGAATAGGAGTCGTAGTCGGTTAAATGTGGTACATGGGTTCCGCTGTAGGAAAGTTGCGACGGGCTTATTACGTAAATCTGGTTCATGTACATAAACAGTGCTTTCCGTGGCTTTGTCAGTGCTCACGTAAAAACCGGCTGTTCCCACCAATCGACAGTTACCAATGATTACAGCGGGTTTATTGTTCTTAGCACACGAGAAATGCTGTTATGTTTCGCATGATGCAACTCTTGGAACAGGTTTATCCCCGTATGTGTACTCGATAAACGAATTAATCCCAATTTCAAATGTCGCAGTTGCAGTCTTGCAGTGACCCAAAGAGCTTTATCGAATTCGATCTTGTGATTAGATTACTTACTTGCCTATTATACCTTTCTAATAAATTTTGATCGTTTCCGAAATTTTAACATCGAATGTTGGTTACGGTAAAGTATCTGTTTAGAGGTGCGTTGTCTTCTACTTACGTAGTCAGTAGACAGCAGGAATCCAAAAAACTTAGGCAAATTAAATCGGTTCAATGATGAAAATAACAACCACATTATTTTAGTATTTTATTTTGCCGTAAAGTTATGTCAAGCCCTTTTATAAAATGTATTCTACACTTGAGTACCTACAGGATGAGTACCTACTGCCATCCACGAGGACGCGTGGATTTATCAAAATTAACGTTTCACAACACAGTGATGAGTACCACGACGGGCGTTGGACCTACCTACTATATATTATAAATTACATCTTGAAAACTTTATACCTACTTTGATACACACTCTCTATGTCAATATAGCAATCTAGTCAGAATACGTAATATTTGGTATTTATCTCTAAGTTTATGTTAAAATCTTTTAATCCGTTGCCGTCTTGTTACTTTCTTAGACACAACAAGAACCTAAAGGGGTATCGAAGGATTTCAATTCAATATAAGCATTGAATACTGTAACTAGTACTGACAAAGACGTCTATATAATCAGGAAATTGAAGAATCGTGACCGCTATACACTGAGCAATGATGGAAATAAGCCACGACTTTCCTTTTTCTTTGCATTGATAGGTACGCAGTTATTCAATGACAAAAAGTGGTTTCTACTACGCTTAAGTAATTATTATAATTTTATTGCGTTGCATACTAAACTTGTAGGTATGTATTACCTAAGCAGTGGCTTCATTCAACTAAATGTTTAAAAGGTAAGTAATAATCATTCACCTTATCCAAATGGCCTGGACGCTATCGTGATAAAGTGCTAAAACAATAGTAATATCACACTATGGTTCAAAATACTTTCTATGTAGACTTGTGCGAGTGAAGATGTAAGTAGTGGTGAGAAAAGCTCTCGATCTTCGCAAACACCATTGCGCAATCTGCAACTAAAGCCGCGAAAGAATAATTATCTCCACTTGGACGAAGTCATAGATACCTCTGACACATTTGGACAGCAAATAGACTATTTAGCAACGACTCACTATTGAGATATTAATGGGCTGTCGCTAGAACACTGCTATAATCGCCATCAGCGCTTAAGTTTGAAAATAAAAAACTGGCCTAGTGCGAGTTGTGCGGATCGGAAGACACGAACTATAGGGTTCCGTAGTTGCCTGTCACTATATACGCACTTGATGGGGACTTTTTGTTTGATTCTGTGACCATATTGATTTGACGGTTTAATGGCTAACAATTAAGATGACCGGGAGGAGTTGACTCTATGTATAGCACTTAAAGCTTAATATTTCGCAAACTTGTCTCTACATACAGAAGAGGTTGTGCCTGTCCCTACATAACGGTGAACAGACAGACAAACAAATAAACTGATGGACGGAAATGTCATTTAAGCTTTTCCTGTTGACTACGGAACCTTAAAAATGGAGAATAGATTTATCAGTTACCTAGCTTATTACCACAGAGTTGCAAGTCTCTATTCAAAGTTTTGTTACGTAGATTGCTTTAATAACTAAGATCTCTATTAAGTAGTTGGTACAGGTGCTTGAGCAATTTATTGAAGTGAGAACTTCTTTGGCGGCGTTGGGCACTTTTTGGGATTAAGTACTTACTTTTTAAAATATTACTTTATTTTTGATAATTGTCGCTCTATTTCCATATTAATCTCTCTTCTTAGAGAAGTTCTATGATACTTAAGGTAAATCATCAATACATAGGTATGAACTAAATTTCGAGCCTCTGGCTTCAGTGGTTTAACCTGCGCCGAGTCTGTCACTCAGTCAGTAACGTTACTGATTTATGGTCAATAAAACGGTTTTCACATACCTTTATGCAGGAACATTAACTTCTTAATCATATCAAAATTCCACACTTTTCTAACGCTCGTAGATAATAGGGGAAGTTGACAGTCCGGCACGCAACATGCTTCGGAAGAAAGCCGTTGCAACACGACACGCTTGTAGTTTTCTGCTTGGTCTGATATCGGTACCTATCATTATCACGATCATTTAGATAGCTACTTACTCGTAAAATGTAGAGCAAACTGATTCTCACTTGACATAGCGAGTCAGTGACATCAAATCACATTCACTTTTGTATTTCATTAAAACAAATGACCACCTGAAATCGAGGAGAAGGTGAAGAGCATTGTTATTAAGTAGGTCTGTTTTTGCTGCTCTTTCAGTTGAACTACCATACTTGAACATGTTGAAATGTTAACAGGGTAATTTTTTAAACAGTAATGTGTAGGAACGATATCTACCTGTAAAATACCTACTCGTAATATTTTTCCTTAATTGACCAAGCTAAGCGAATAAAATTCTCATATCGTTTGCGAGCGCATATACCCACTGTAACGCAAAGTTTGTATTAAAGCTAGAGCAGAGCAGAGTAAATTTGTATTATCGTAATTAATACTTTGTAATTTTGTTCGCGTCTTTCTTGTTGACATTTTAAAACGGTATTTATGTGCATGCACGGCGTCTGACCATCATTTACCGCGTTTATATAGAAAACTTAAATTTGATACATTCAAGTTGTTAACCGTATGTCGCAGGAAAGACAAGTTTGGTTTTTTATTCTGGCTCGAGAGCAAAGCGAATATAACCACTACCTCGAGAGCTCGAATACGAACCATCGCTGATCGCAGGAGGTTGTTGCAGTGCTTGTTAAAACTCTTTTCAAAATGCTGTTATAAGTAGACTCTACGCTGAAAATGCGAATTTAAATCGCATTTCACATAACTAGTTATGCAATGTTTACGTACCTGCTCAAGGTCTATAATGCGATTTCTCTCCTTTCACAGGGATATTCTTGCGTCGATCTGTTAAACGCCGGTATGCGGGAGTCGGGAGTGTACTACCTACAAATCAGAGGCACCACTTACTGGTTCCTAAAAGTGTACTGTGAACAAAACGTAGCTGAGGGCGGATGGACTGTAAGTATCACATGACGCGACATTTCACTGAATACATAACTTTTTTTCTTAGAACAGGAATATTAGCCGACATCACCGATTTTGACCAATATTTCTATTTATAACTGTGAGACATGTCGTATAGAATAAAAAAAGATTAATGGCAAATCTGTTCACAGGCAGACCGACAAACATACAAATAAATGAAATAAAATAAATAGGTACACCTGAATTTTAGAGTTGGTTAAAAATGCTGTATTCAGTTTCCTCATTTCTAATGGACCAACTTCGCCTTAAGAATTTGGCTGCACAAACACCAAAGATACAAATCTCTGTCATGGACAACGCGACACCTGCCCCCATTATTTAATGTTTTTACGAGTCTATCAATAGACGGAATCGATTTTATGAATTTTTCAAATGTCGATTTTGTAGAGTTTATGACCACGATTAGCATCGTTAATTTCGCAACGCGAGCTCATCCCAGTGATTGACAAGACCGATGTCCTCCAAATGCGTGTTTGTTTACGCAACGTGAAAATGAATATGAATGCTTTATATTAGTAAAGTTCAAGACATTAGTCTTTGTGTGGGGACACCGCGAATCGTAGGGTACTATATGTATGTATTATCATATTTAGGTTATACATCGTCGAGATGACTACGGTGCACTTGCCGAGAATTTCAACCGTGACTGGGGTGACTACAAGAACGGATTTGGCGACCCCAGCAAGGAGTTCTGGCTCGGCAATGAGAACATCTACATGCTTACTAACAACGACGATTACATGCTGCGCGTCGAACTTGAAGACTTCGATGGAAACAAAAGGTAACACCAACAAAATAACTAGGTAGGAAGGTAGGTACCTCATCGCAATGCTACGATGCTATCATGTAGTGCACGTGAGTGCGGGTCGTGAATTTTATAGAAAAAGAAACGGTGTGCTGTTTTATTATTTCACTCCGGATGATTTAAAAATTGAATCTGTTCACTAGAATACGAACCTTCGAACCTTCGCTGTAGGTCATCTAGCTATTCTAGTTAGTTTGATTTTCTTAAAATTAACCTATTCCTGTAAATCCGTACCCACCACGTCTGACTGACTATCTGACTGATGGATTGACCATTTTGACGCAAATTATCTGATACGCACATGACCATGCTTTCATTCGTGAAGTACCTTATAGGCAATAGACCAGATTTGCAATTGACCTGAATTAAATTTGAAGTACTCGTGTATCCCCCCTGTCACATATGACTAGATGCATAGATGCATTCCATTTTTGTGTACCAAGAAACAAACCTTCGGTTACTACTAAAAAAATTCGAAGTAAACCAGTTGTAATTGATTTTTTGATTGATAATAAATAGGCGGCCACAATACCTAATGATAAAATAATACGGGTGGCCGAAACGATTAAAAAACAGCTCAATTAATTACTTATTTATTGCGAGGCTACCTCAAAACACTTCCAATCTAATTAATGACCTCTGCGATAAGTAATAAATATACTTAAGTAGGTAATATGGTTCCAAAAACATTGTTTTCCTGCTCGAAATCTGATTTTGTAGATTTCTTCTGTGATCAAAGATCAGAAATTTCATTATTTTCTGAATTTAAGTGTCCTTCGGTGTTCCTGTAATGAATATAACTCCCATGGTAGCCTTTGCCCAAGCTCGTAAAAGATACGGTCCTGTTATTCTAAAATGTATGTTTTGTCTGAAAAGTGACATATTAAAGACACACTTCTTTTAAGTTAACGTAAACTAGGTAACTAATATGTCTATACAGGTATAAATAGGTAAGACTGACCAAATATGAATAAGGGGGTAAAAGTCTTGTGTTTATTGCAGATACGCACAATATTCGCACTTCAAGATATATTCCGAAGGAGAATACTACAAGTTAGAGATCGATGGTTACGAAGGCAACGCTGGTGATTCTCTTAACGACCCCTGGTACGGCTCTAACAACAGCCCGTTTTCTACTTACAACAGGTATGGCGTACTTCTATGATTTAACAATCCTTATTAGGTACTCAAAGGTAGTGGTGGTCGTTATTACAACAGCAGATAACGTAATGCATTATTTGCTCAATGAACAACACGTTATCGAATCGTCAACTATCCTGTTATCATTATTGGTTATCTGGTTGTCAACGTTGTTCATACGCGCACTGTTGCCGCACTTGGCATAGAAGCGCACGCGAGTGCGCAACAAATCAAGTACCTAGTTGTGTGCGAGAGATAGCGCTATACGCGCGAGCTCGCAACGCAATCGCAATTCAAATAACTGACTTTTGGTATCATTATTAGCTGTTGCTGTTTGTTGTCAGTCAGTAAAATAACAAACAAGGTAACAGAGCGTTGTCTTGCTTTTGTTTGTACGTTTTTATTACGCTGCGATCGCGACGAAATAAGTATAACAATTATTTAATAATAAGTTCATTATCGTTTTGTAAAACAGCAATATAACAGGATAACAGACAACAGTTTACAATAACAGCTATTTAAAAATAACACAACACTGTTATTCGTTCGGGAACCTATCCTATTACTTACCTACTTCATTTTATAAAACATTAGAAAATTAATGCTTTCTGAAATTATCGCTATTAACATGAAATAACTACAGAATCATTCGCTTAAGTTTGTTGTCGTATATCTATTTTAATTGAAAATAATAATGCTTAAATACACAGACAGACACATTTTAAGTAAGTTTAAGTAAATAGATAACGATTAAGTACATTTATTTGCACACATATAAGCCATATCTTCATTATAAGTACCTATATTCATGTCATTGTTAGTACTTATAGTACTAGGTTTTTGCAATAGACATCCCTGTGTATCTTACGCACACATTGACGCGTGTACAGACGACGTCGTGCCTGTGTTCATTTCAGAACGCGGATTTTGTACGTCGTGGCCGCCGTGTGGCACACGTTAACTGGTTAGAAAGGAATGTTATAATACCATAAAACATGGAGTGCTCGGCCCGGCCCTCAAGTTCATATCGTTATTTGCAATGTTTCCGAGAACTGTCCTTACACTCTGTAAATAATGAGTATCGCAATGTGTTGCAGAGACAACGACAGATCGTCCCTGAACTGCGCGTCTATGCTAAAAGGCGGCTGGTGGTGGAAGTCTTGCGGGCGAGGCCTCAACGGACTCTACCTGCACGATCCACAAGACCTCACCGCCAGACAAGGTACCAACTGAACGACGTCCTCTAACAAAACAACGTATTCGTCGAATGCGGCTTTGCAATATTTATACTCATATACTTCTATTGAAATTGTTAGGTATTTAGTTCTCTATCTAAGATTTGTTGGATAACTTACACATCTAAATGTTAACACTAGAATAGTTTGAAAATGTTTGTTTATTTTGTACGCCTTTCCAAATTCAATCTTACGTGAATGCTTATAATTTTCAGGAATCGTTTGGTTCCGCTGGCGAGGCTGGGATTACACGCTGAAGCGAGCGTCCATGATGATCAAGCCGAAAGGACTCTTGCCAAACACGTGATGTGACCTTGAACATTGCTGTTTCAATACTTGGAATTAATATTATAACTGCCAACTTATTTATACACATATAATATATGTTTCGAAGTTGATATCGGATAACAACTTTTAAAATGCGCCATCAAAGAAAATATCTACCTACTCGAGCGTGAGTTCAATTCATAAAATCAGATGAATTTTTGAAGTGTTGCTCATAAGTAATTGGAAAAAAAATTGCGTCACTAAAATTAGATACCAAGTACAGTACAGTAGGCGGCAAATAAGTAAAACGTGGAGGGGATAAGCGCAGTATGAAAATGATGTTGTTTTTCATACTGCGCTTATCCCCTCCACGTTTTACTTATTTGCCGCCTATTATACCTTTAAGTATGCGGTGCCGTAGAAATTCGCTCAGGAATGAGCTATGTTTATGATCTGATTCACATTCGTGTGATCATGTGCCGCCTTTGAAAGTAAATCATTTAAGCGATTGGATTATTGTATTATAATTATCATTAACTCTCAGTGAATCAAATAACGTATCAGTCTGTGATATAAAAAATAAGAATTCAATTCCCAGCAATGGTGACAATAAAATTGCCAATTTTGCAAATAAAATATTTTATAAATACTTAATCCAAGTTAGGTCTTGTTACCTTAGGCTCTGTCTACCCCGTAAGGGATGAAGACGTGATTTATGTATGTAATCCAAGTTCTATTACTGAACTCCCGATGTATACATACGCGACGACATAGATTCAAAAGGCAGTTATTCGCTCAAATGAATCCTATTTTACTTAATTCTGTACAATGTACATACCTAAAATTCTTCACGATCATTCATTTTTCATTTTTTTTTTTCTATATAAAACATATTTTTAACGTTGAAGCAGAGAAAAACTTTTGAATTTGTAAAAACTATGTTTTAAAAATGTTTAAAAACTTATTTTAAAAATAATGAACTAAGTACTTAATTATTTTCTTTTATACTTACTTATTTTTCTTATTATTTTAATAACAACCCCGAAACTTTAAGAAAAATACTTATATATAATTGTCAATCTTAAATTAGTTTTTCTCGTTGTAAATAACAGATCAACGTGCCACATTACAATTTATATTCATTAATTTATTGTTCATTTTAACTTCATACATGAACTGTTTCTTTACACATCATCATTATTAGGTATTAATTTAGATATAAGGTGAAATTGTAATTAAGCTGTAAATAATTATTTTAAACAATAATTGATGTAAACCACAATAACTAAAAGAACTGCCTTTCACTTCATGTTCTTTTTCTGGAGTTGCTGTGTGTATAAATAAAAGAAATATTTTATAAGACCCATGTTATTTTATTTTATTGCTGTAGTATATTACCTACATTAACCACTATAATGATAAATTGATAATAAAATTATACTTATTATACAGGCTGTATCTATAGGCATGGTAGTATTTTAACTGTGTAATCATTCCTATAGAAAAAAAAATGCTCCAATTTTTTTTTTTATTTTTTTTAGTTTCTTTAGCTATGGTTATATACCCCAGTGGATTATTGTTAGGGGGTGTCTGATACACCCTGTACATAGAAGAAAAAAGTGAGGACTGATTTTTTTTTAAATGACTTGTGAGAAAAAAAAGGATAAAAAGGAGTATGTTCACAATTCGGTTGTATTTTTTTGAAGTCTGTTTAAAGTACTTACTACTTAAAACGTTAAAAGTTTGTATAGCCTGACAATTTTCTATTTGGACATGGTAAATCTCAAATGTAATTTTATAAATTTTCATAAAACTCTGCCACGACTCTGCTTGAGAGGCCTTAGGTCAAACTGCTAGGCCACCACGCCTCTTTTTCGGAATATCCTCGGTGGAACATAAAAGCGCAAGTATTGCTGCTTGGCAACAGGATTAACGAATTAATTAATATCAAGTACTAAAACCTTTAAATGAGTTTTTCTCGAAACTATCATTCATGCAGTTATAGGTACTTCATTTAATTTAGAATGAGAATGAGAAACCACAATAACATTATATATTGCGACTGGTCAACTATTTCTTACCTAGCAAACAGTACAGTGCAATAGTTTGGCAGCCGCAAAGTAAAATTGTTTTAATGCCACTTTATTTGCGTTACAGTTCACGAGCCGCAATATATAACATTAGTCGGTTTCAGCAGTAAGGGGGCGTTACATTCTTACTTTGAAATGGTCCTATCTCCGTTACTATTACCAGAATCTTTAAACTTGGCATACCTACCAAGAGGTAGTGATATCTGAAAACTGATTTATGTATTTTGCAAAATTCCCCTGGGATAAGAAATAAAAACGATAATTATGATTTAGATCCTTCGTATTTGGCCGACATGTTCCTTATGATAATCAAAAAGGAGGACCTAGAAGGGATTTTGCAAATTTCTAACGACATAAATTGACTCGTTAGGAAATAATGGCTTAATATTTGAAGAAATTAAGTCGTTATTAGAAAAAAAGTGGCAACATTAATTTTTTATGTGTTTTTGCCTATGGTAACTCTCGGCATCTTGTCTGCTGACAATATATACCATATACCTACGAAGAAACGCACTATCCAGTTTTTTATTTCTATAAATAAAGAACTACGCACCATCAGACCCCCAAACCAGTGATTTGTTCAATCATTATGTACAATTTTTTGTAAAGAATGTTGCAATTAAATAAATACTGAATAAGACCCCTTTACTTTTGTCTATACATACGTATACATAAATCACGACTTTAGTAAACAGAGCCTAAGGTAACAAGACTTAAGGTCAGACCGCACTAGGCGGAACTGCGCGGCAGCGGCACTGCGCTGCACGGCGCGGCAAAATATTCTTTATATGGAATTGTATGAGATAAAGGTCAGACCGCACTAGGCGGAACTGCGCGGCAGCGGAATTGCGCTGCACGGCGCGGCAAAATATTCTTTATATGGAATTGTATGAGATAACACGCACTACGTGGCAGCGCAACTGCGCGGCAGCGGAACTGCGCGGCAAAGTTGACCAACTCACCAAAATTGCCGCGCCGCGCAGTTCCGCTGCCGAGTAGTGCGGTATAGCAAGTGGCGCGGCACTGCAAGTTATTTATGTAATAATATTTATAAAAATATATTTATTTATATCCGACTATCCTTGCTGATCCATATTCCTTTTGGCTACTTGTTTTGTTAGTTTAGATACTTTAGATTATTATTTTTTCGTGTAAATAAAATCATCCATGTCAGGTTCTACCATCTTGCTCGAACGCTGCTGAACTACTGACAGGTTAAATTTGCCGCACCGCTGCAGTTCCGCTGCAGTTCATGTGCGGTATGCCGAATTTTGCCACGCAGTTACGCTGCCGCGCAGTTACGCCTAGTGCGGTCTAACCTTAAAGATCACGTTTAGCATAGTCTATGGAAGAATGAATTAATGTTGTTTGTGGTTGATAATGTAAATATAGTAAAATCTAACTCATAATAATAATACTTACTTATTACCTTAGTCTTTTTATTACCCCCAACCGCTGGTTGCTCCTCGCCGTAGCTCGCCGTGAAGTACACTATCATTTTACGGAAGGCATTAGGAGCTTACCGGACATGACTAAGATCTTATTAAGATAGACTAACAAGACAAGACAGCTCTCATTGCTCATGAGTTTATAACTAGAAAAAGAAAATTATAGACATGGCTGTATGGACTTTGACCCTTTTGGCTTTCTAGTGTGTTAGAATATAATTAAAAACTATACATATTAGAAAACGTGATTAACTTCGTGCTATTGCTCTCTTTACAATTTTCTACTGTGAAGACAGCCAAAAGTGTTTTGCGTTGTAATGTTTTTCATTGTAAAAAAAAAAGGTTTTGTGAATTGTCATGACATGACATGTGTCAGGTATGGTATCGTAGTCAGTACGCTTCAGTACAGTAGTCACTCTACAAAACAGTAATAGTACCCGTGCTACTTGACTTTATTCCGTTTCATAACAAGAACTTTATGTATTCTCGTTGTTATTGTTTCAAGCGATATCGAGTCTTTTGATTCATCGTTGTCATCAAAGTATAAAGGTAAGCATTATTCCAAAAAAGTGCTTTATTTGTGTGAATAATTGTTACTTTCTCCATCGACATCATTGTGTAAAAACGCTGACCCAATTAAAATTAAAACAAAGTAATTCTAGCTTTGTACAATTTTGAGTACGTGCAGTTCCATTGTGAAAGATGGTCCATTTATTAAGCGTTATTACCTCGGTTTTAGCCCAAATTTTGTTGAGCCATAGCTTAAAATAAGAATTAAAGAGGACATAATTTTTATGAGCTCCACAACCACTAGTTCATTTTATTCAAAAAAGTTGCTAAAAATCTATTGAATCTTACATTACTAAGTGTTTGAAAAACAAATCTCCAAGTCCAAAGTATTCTGTCTTAATTAAGTCTTTTAAATCTATACTTCACCTAAATTCACATTTTGTTTACAAATTAATTTGCACTATTTTCTCACAATTCTTAAAACACCTCAAAAGATTCAACTTGACACTCTTTATTGAATGCTGTCAACATTTCCACTTTGCACCAAACTGCAAATGTTTATGTAAGAACTCTTCTACAGATTTTTTCTCAGCTATTTTCTGTACCTACCTCAAATTCTTCAATCCTCTAATACTTACCTATAATTTTCCTGGCTTTTTTATTTTATTTCTCATTACAATCATGAGGCTCTATGAATGGCAAAGTGACACCAGTTTAAATTTCGCCAGCCTTGTAAATGTGTGCACAGGTAAACTAAACTCTATACTTTCATCTCGGATATCAAAATGATAGATAATGAACTCCTTATTTAATGAACTTTTGACATAATATTTGCATCTGCCAGACACGGACAAAACATGTTACCTTGTAACAGGTCTGTGTAACTCTTATTAATTAAAGGGTAATTGTTAAACACATAATAATAACATTGCGTGACTTGAACTCTAATTTTATTATGCTTGCTTCTCTAAAATAAGGTTCCTTGTTCTGTTTCCAGATAATGTGGGGCCTGGCACTCTCGCTGCTGGGCTGGGCAGGTCTCAGCCCAATTCCATTATTTGCTAGTTTGATAGGTTCTACTGAACCAGCTATTAAACTCCTCATATCAATAGTGATGGGCTACCCTCTGGCGATTGTATACCACAAATATATTCGGCAACACAAAGATTTGCGAAACATTTACTTTGTGGTAACTGGCTTTGATATGGCATTCTATAATTTTGGCTTGTCAATGTACCATAACCTCATACCAACATTTGCGATTTATATAAGTACAATGGTGCTGGGTCCGGGAAAGACAAATGCCACTGTAACTTTTGTGTTGAACATGGGTTACCTACTGGCTGGATATATTTTGACTGAATCTGAAGACTATGACATTACATGGACTATGCCTCACTGTGTTTTGACTCTAAAACTAATGGCATTATCATTTGACATGTGGGATTACCAAAAAATGATGAAAGGAGAAGAATTGTCAGTTAATAACAAGAAAACTGCTATTGAGAAGCCTCCAACTTTACTAGAGTTGCTTGGTTTTGTGTACTTCCCATCCTGTTTCTTGGTTGGACCACAATTTTCATTCCGACGATACACTGATTTTGTATACGACAAGTTCCCCTTGGACAAAGAAGCCAGTGTCTATGAAAGTGAAGCAATCAAAAGGCTGCTGCAAGGTTTCCTTTACTTGATAGCATTTCAGCTCGGAGGTAAGTACTCTGAAATCCTGCACCTGCAATATTTCATTTTGTTGTTAAACACTATTTTATCGCTACTTCTTTTTATAAAATTACTTACTCGGAGAGAACAACCTGTACTGATTTTCAAAACAATACGAGTTTTTTCGGCTGACGTTACAAAGTTAGTGTTGTTTATACTTTATTTAAAAAATGTTTTATTTATGTGACCAAATTCATCAAAATTTTATGTATAATATAATCCGAAATAATGAAAGCTGCCTGTTGTTACAGTCTCTGTATTCAGCATGAAGTATATGCTGTCTGACGAGTTCTGGGAGCGATCGATTTTCTATCGTCATTTGTACTGTGGACTTTGGGCACACTTCGCTCTTTACAAGTACATCTCCTGCTGGCTACTTACCGAAGGTTTGTATATTAGTAAAGTCAGTTTTGGTGTAATGATTCATACTAATAAAACAACATCTGATGTGCTGCAGATAACACATTCAGATAAGACTCGCATCGCAACTGACTCGCTGGGCGCCTATTATATTTAGTATTAACTTTACAAATACAAATAACTGAACTTAACTGTGATAACTTAAGTATTCATTAATAGATTCAATAAACTTGAACTTTGTCACTTTAAACACAATTCCATTCAACGTTTGAAATTAATTTGCATAAACGTGTTAATCGTATTCCTACTAGGCGAATGTAACCAATTACCTACTTACATATGTATGTCGCAATATGGGGTGACTGTGTCGCAAGTGCTTGTACTCGTGGGTGATGGCGATGGCAAGGAGTTGATGAGGTGCTTGTTTGGTTCCAGCGTCGTGCATTCGGTTCGGGCTGTCGTACGCCGGCGAGGCGGCGGCGGGCGGCGGCTCGCGCTGGGACGGCTGCAGCAACATCAAGCTGCTGCGCTTCGAGTTCGCCACCAAGTTCCAGCACTACATCGACAGCTTCAACTGCAACACCAACCACTTCGCGGCCGAGTACATCTACAAACGGCTCAAATTCCTCGGCAACAGGAACCTCAGCCAATTCTTTACCCTTCTCTTCTTAGCACTCTGGCACGGAACCAGATCGGGCTACTACGTAACTTTCTTTAACGAGTTCATCATCATTTATATGGAGAAGGAATTAGAATCCATCCTGGTCAAATCTGACGTCTATCAAAAGATGTGGTCTAACAACATAATACAATATATCCTATATGCTGTGCTTAAACTGTATTCTATAGTGTTTATGGGTTGGAGTTTAGTTCCATTCGATCTAAAAGGATTCTCTAAATGGTGGACCATATACAGCAGTCTTTATTTTTCGGGTTTCATCGTGTTCATACCGTGGGCGTTTGTTTATAAGCCATTGTTGATTAAAGGGCTGAAATACTTCAAGGCTAAATCTGAATAAAACTGCTCAAAGAAAGTCAAAAATGTAATTCAGACTCGAAAAACACTATAAATCATGTTATATGTATGTGTTTGCGCCTTTAAAATGTGTTGAGTGAACAGTAATATTAATAACGGCTGTTATTTCCGATCAGTTTTCATTAAAGTATGGTTTACATTGCGTATTACAGTTAATACATATTAGGAAACAGATAAAATTATAACTATCATTTTCATTCAAAATTGATGCCTGGTTAAACAGTTCTTTTTAATTTCTACTCTTTTTTTTGATGAACTTTACATACCATCAAACCACTTCATAAAGTCGGTCAGAATGTGTAGAATCATCTTTTTACAAATTAATATTTAACAATATAGCCTATTGCAATACCTATCGAATAGCTTAGCTCGAACAACTATAGTAGGTAGTTCTAGAAATGTAATAAAAATAAAGTACCTAAGCAAGACTTAAAAAGAGTGCGCATATAAGTTTTCAGTGTAAATAGATTGATTACTAAATTATGAGTACATGTATTATTCTTAATCTCTAACCAATGTATATCCTTTTCGCATTATTTATTGTAACCTTCGATCATTTATACCTACGATACAACATCAGCCGATCGAAAGATCGATCGATATAACAAGTCCCAAAATCACGTTGAGATTTGTTTAGTGCGTTGACTACCGTTACGAGACTATGACAAAATAAAAAAAATACAAGTAACATAATTTTAGGGGCAATGTTTATGAATTATCAGAATATGTAGGTATTAAAGATTGAAGACATTTCAGGTACAGCTATAGTTTGATTAGCTCTTGCTACTCATTTTATTCAAGGAGTACCTTATAATAAAAATGAATTACCTCTATTAAATTAAACAGCCAGAATACTCTTGCCTATTTAATTAGAATAATAAATACATGATGCATATTAGATGCACTGAAATTTCTTCTTACACTTAACATATTAAGGCTGTGAGGCAGTTTGCACAAAGTTTAGATTTAAGCTAACTTTTCTTCGGTCCCCTGTACTTTCATGGTAAAAAAAATTAGTATTTATGTTAAGGGGAACTGTTTCAGATTTTAATGATTCACCGTTAAGTTCATTCGAAATATTATAAACGGGATGTGAACCGCGATCATGATACATGCAACTGTATGGAAATATCGGGAGCTCAATAAAGGTAATCGCGGTTAACATCCCGTTTATAATATTTCGAATGTTTCAGATTTATTGTATAATTTGATTGTACAACTAATCTGAATTGGTAGCAAGTACATAGTGAACGAAAATTACATTAATATAAGTCATTTACACAGTCGAGACTACACTAGACGCTAAAACGCGTGCTTAAAAATTACTCAAAGTTACTAATTCGGTCCTACCTTGGTGCTAGGTAAATTTACTTTACAGCTACCTAGCACGAAGCTTACAAACTCTGCTTCGTTGACGAGATAAATGAGATGAGACGAATGTTTGAACATATTTTAAGATGTAGGTATTAATATATTATAAGTTGCAGTAAAGTACCATTTACCATAATGTACTAATGCTAATCTGTACGTGTTTGGAGTTGGAGGCCGGATTATGTGCGACATAAAAAGCCTGAAATATCATGCAAGTCTGCATATGAAGTTATCAGAACATGCCTGAAAGTGTCTAAATAGGTCCATACCTTAAGTTTAAAACCTTACTGCTACTAGGAAACAATACTGATTAATTAAGAAAACGGGGACCTCTAGGATTTGGTGTCATGAAGAACTTGTTCTCTATTATTCTGATATTTGGAAGGAACTGGGGTAGATTAAATGCTTTATAAAATGAAATGATTGAATCTAAAAGTAATTAGTAATTCAGGTAGAGAGGAATTTAATATCCACTTAATGCCTACCTGCATGCTTTTAAACAGCTTTCATGATGAATTATTTAACTATATTTTGTTTATTTTCAGCGAACCGTAAGCGTAACGAAAAATAAAGCCATCCAACGTAACTAGAGAATGACGTAAAATATATTCTTCAATGTGTTCCGCTAAATACCTATGCCAAAGTTTATACAAGTGTGGCCAGCATCTTGGACCAATACCTAATTAAAACATATTATGTTGTTTACTTACAAAATAAGACTAGTTCCAAACAGTGCTAATTCAAAAGTACAAATTTTTAACCTAGAAAATTATACCTAACTTGTCTAAAGTACCTACGTAGAAACTTCAGTCATTTTTGATTGAGCTGTTACGCTGACTTGAGAGGGTACCTAGTTAGCTACACTGCAGTAAATGATTTTTGAAGCTTCTTTTGTAAATGTTTTGTTTATGTAGGATGGGTCTAAATAATCGATTTAAACTCGCGATTTTTACACATTATTATAAGACAAACGGGACTTAATCACGTAAATAAACTTTATTTTTGTAAATACCTCGACGTTTCGGACGCGACTTTGCATCCATGGTCTCGAGAGGACATGATGATGACGTGATGAACATGCTGATGGGAGAGGAGGAGAGGTATTTACAAAAATACTTTTTAGTTACGTGATAAACTTCCGTTTGTCTTATAATAATGGGTCGAAAGAAGTCTAGATTATATTATATGCCCCCTACTTAGAGGTACAATCGAGCAATTTATAAGTGCCGGCACTTAAGTCTAGCGATGACCTTGTATGTGCAGAAGTATAAAATACGGTATCCGTGGGTGCGCAGCGCAGATCCCCTCCACGTGACTCGTCATCGCTAGAGTTACGTGCCGGCATGTATAATTCCTGACCCATCGAGGAACCTCTTCACATAAAACGACATAGTCACATCGCATTACTTAACAAGGAAAATCGTTACAACGCTTACTGTAAGAAGGTTCTATGGTGGGCTAGGAATTCGTAATTCCACGTAAGTAGGTACAGCATGTTATTTTTGTATATTTTATACATATGTACTACAAGTAATTTTATTTAACGAACCGTTATTTTTTTTCTATATTATCTGTGATTTATGTAATCACAAGCACTGCTAAAAGGACACTCATAAGACTTTGGATATTAAAAAATTGGACTGTTAAAATATATATTTTATGCAAATCGTTCCGTAAGTGATTACGGTTCGCTGGGATAAAGCATGCAGGATTTAGCGACTGTGTCGTGATCGTGACGTTCCCTTGATTTAGCAACTTTCGGTAATGTAGGTATTCTAATATTCTTATCCACATACGGTTACTTACTATTCTCAGTGTTAAGATATTGAACTATAGTCTTCTTCTTCTTCTTCTTCTTCTTTTGTTTGTGGCGTTACAAGTCGTTATAGCGACGACAACTTCGCCAATGTCAGGGTAAAATTTTATTATAAAATCTTGTGACAAAATCAACAAAATGTCGGCAACGTTGTACGGTAATATGGTCAGAGACCCCCCTCCCCCCCTGTCGGGCTCTTAGCCAACGGTCAATGATATCCCTCAGATACTGCCAGGAAATTATTAGCCGTTGCCCAGGGTGCACCGGACCAAGCACTGCTCTTCCCCCCGGACGGATCCAGAAACGAACAGCAGCTCCTGACCACACGTGGAGGTAACCCGACACGCACCCCTGAACTATAGTCTGGCAGATAAATCACTGCATCCAGATGACACTTCCAAATGTCATTTTACGAAATAATGATACCACATTTATTTTACTAGTGCTCGACTAAGGTCACGTAATGAAAGATTTGATTATTGAACAAACGAAATATTTTATGAATGTCACATTCTTGGTTTAGTATAGGTATTTTAAATTAAGCGCGATAATTTTGAGGGGTTTAACGGCGCACTGCAACCAAACTCAAAACTTTAAAGGCTTAGTCCGCTGATTCGGAATAATTTAAGTTTTTAAGTTAAGTACCTAGGTAGAAAAAAATATTATTGTGATAATTGTTGTTTTTTTTATGGTAAAATGGGGAATGAGTTGAAAACTGGTAACTGATTTGACATGCTTCCGCACATTTCCAAATCGCGCTCTTACACTACTACTAACTAGAAAACATACAAAAAGTCTTATTGAACAAATTATTTTATTAAAATACGCTTTGATAATTCTCTATTTCTATATAAATGACGCAAATTAATTTCATCACATTTTCTTTCATTCACTCACTAAGTCACATCACTATTTAATATTCGCCAAAAACTGACAACACTGAAAGTGTCATCTGGCTGCAGTGATTTATCTGCTAGTATCATAACGGTTTATCTAGTCTAGATTAGCAAATAATCGAAAGTACATAATGAAGTACCCATTGCTTACTTTACTACGTACCTACCGAATGTTCATTTAAGTAAAATTGTTTCATTCATAACACAGTACCTAAAGTTGGTTTTTAATAAAATTTCTGAATAGATCTGGTGATTTTATTTACTTACCTACTAGCTTTTGCCCGCGGGAATTTCGAAGTCTTGAAAATAATTTTCAGTGAGTACTTAGTTATGATTCCCTACTTGTGTGCCAAATTTAAAGACCTACTAGAGGTACTTAATTATAGTTATGAAGATAGGCTCCCTTTTCAGTGGACTTATAAACCCCATTTGTTCCCTATTCCGTGGGAATTTAAAAAAATCCCTCCCTAGTGCACCTCTAGATACTGAAGCAATATTTATTTACGTTGCGACTCTAGACAGCTGCGACTTTTGACATGTTCATCTTCATCTCTATTCCGCGGAAACTATGCAATTTTCCGGGATAAAAAGTAGCTTATTACCTGGCCGGTGATGTTCTCAACAGATTAGTAAAGCTTGCATCAAAATCCGTTCAGCCGTTTTCACGTGCGTGATGCGCTCGCAAACACCTACAATACAGATAAACCCAAAGATAAACAGACAAAAATTCTAAAAACTGTTGGAGCGTGTTCTGTTATCGATTCTAAGTATCCACAGCCAATTTTTTTTATATATCTTTCATGTACAGACTTTTGACCCTCTTCACCTTTGTATAGATAGATAGATAGATTGAATTATTTTAGGTAACGCGTAGAATTAATAAATTAATACATATTTATTATTAAACTATTAACAACTATCAGGAAATACGTTTATCTAAATGTTACGCCACTGGCACGTCAATGTTACAATACATACTTACGTAAGCGTGATTAAACGGTAAATTATGAACGAAAATACGATGCATTTCTAATCTAATTATAGTCCTCACAGGTGCCTAGATTTAAATGTTTAATGCGTAATTTGCAAGCCTACAGCCGGCGTCCACACCACAGTAGTCGTTAGGTTGCAGCATTTAATTGAATCCTCGCCGCCAGTGAGCACGCGACGGGCGTGGGAACGGTCACCTGCTCTACTCTGCTCGAGTATTGATCCGGTACTAAAGCCTAGCGGGTTTCAGGGGAATATTCGGAACCGGAGAAGTAATAAAGTGGCGACGCGCGAGACAAACGTTTTTCAATCTTGCTCAAAGCATCTAAGAGTGAAAGACTGTTTTGGCACATACGCATATAATGGAAGTGTTATCTTTAGCCTTTCTATCTATAGGTACGCCCACGTTCATGCTAAACGTGGCCTTTACGTCTTGTTACCTTAGGCTCTGTCTACTCCATAAGGGATAAAGACGTGATTTATGTATGTATGCTATCTTTAGCATCAGAAGTTGCCGCCTAGTTACTAACTAGTAATGTTACTGATGTGGTTATTAATCTCTTTGTTTATTTTACATGCTTGTCCTTATTATCTTACAGGGACCTACCATGATCGTCTTAATGCGATTCAGTTTAGGTTCGCTCGCTGTCAGATTCACACTAAAAGTGACAGCTAAAACTAGAACTGAGGATTTAGGACGTCATGGTAAGGCCCTAGGACATAACTATAATCACTAGTTTTTGCAGTCTCTTCAATTAAAAATCATGGAAATAAATGATTAAAAACTAAAACCCGACTGCGAAAACATTTAACTGAACTGAAAAAAATAAGCCTGAGGAAACTCTAGAAACAGAATTTCCATTATAGTATTTTATGCAACAGTTGTATTAGAGGGGTCAAAAAAGGCGAGTGGTGTGAGTTACGATGTGAGCGTAGCGAACATCGTAAGAAATAAACCACGAGCTTTTTTTGACTTGCTAATACAACGTTGCATACAATATTTTTTCTACGACTAAGTAGGTAGGTACTTACTAAATTAGAGTAATACGTTCTCCAAAAATGAAGAAGTCCAGTGTTCCAGTCTCCACGCAGAAATTCTCGTACCTAGGTTTTATCATTGCCGAGATTTTCTAGATAACAAATTTTCCATCACTTCCTGGGCCGCTGCGGATATTTCTTCCGGTGTTGAGTTAATTTCGTTTTCATCGATGCTTTTTTATGATAATTATGTTAATGTTACAAAACTTTGTTAAAACTATTGCAATCAAATAACAAATAACAAACAAGACAAAAGCGGGAAACATGAAAACGACTAACGAAAAAATTTAAAGTTTGTTTATAGTAAACTTTGTTTTTAATTAACGTTTACTTTTTTTTTATAGCCTTGCATTCTTGGCGCATTTAGCCAAAACGCTTACCAACATGCCAGTGACGTTATTAAAAAATCTTGTTTGTTATGTTGGTAGCTACGCATTTCGTTCAGAAAGTTCTAGTTCAATAAAAAAACCATACGAATGAAATAATTTGTTAAGTTGGTAGCCATGCATTTTCATCGTAAATTTAATGTTGATCCTGTAAAAGTTTTTCCTAGATCTGGCAGTCTATGGCTGGCAGAGTTAACGATGGAGCACTTTTAGAGCCATAAGCCAACAAGTGCTTTTAGAGGGAATAGACAATATAGACTTAGCCATAGTCTTATTATGAGTGTTCTTATAGTGGTGCTCGTGATAACATAAATCACAGATAATAGTACAGGAGTAGGAAAAGATATATAGCGGACGGGGACATTTTTTAGGGTTCCGTACCTCTTATGGAAAAAAGGAACCCTTATAGATCACTTTGTTGTCCGTCTGTCCGTCAAGGCCATTCTTCTTCAGGAACGCGTAGATATAAAATTGAAATTGATACCAAATAGTACCTATGGGGTCTGCGTCCCTTGGGGCTGTGAAAAAATGATCCCTCTGGGTCAACTAAATCTAAAGATACCGTCATTAGATTAGAAAAGGTATTTCCATACAAATTGCCGAGCTCGAAAGTTTGCGGTAAATTTTCAGTTGTTCTGGAAATTTGAAATTTGATATGTAGATAGCTCTTATAGCACAACTAATGTAATACTTAAGTAAGTCTAAAAAGCTGGTTTTTTAATGTCTGTCTGTCTATGTAGGTAACAAATATATAATGACCTCACACTAGCTACATTTCGCTTAAAAGCAGGGCTCTGCTAACACTGGATTATATAACAGCCTGGCGAATTTATACGGAACCCTCGGTGCGCGAGTCCGACTCGCACTTGGCCGGTTTTTTATTTGCAAGTAATTTTAATTGTTCCCACCTGCTGTATTTCAAAGGAAGTTCTGTTCCCGGAGTTTTAGGGTTTGTATTTCTTTTTTCTAGTTAAGTAGGTACCTCCCTACCTAAATGTTTTAGCAGTCGGGGAATTGACAATATTTCAATTTTTCAAGTGCTACTTTTTATTGTTTGGCTGGAAAGAGCGCACAAATTTAAGACACCCATAATTTTTTATATTCGTGAAAATCTTCTATTTTCGCGGAAAAATCCATTTAAATCGTTGCTCAAGCAGAAAGAACGTAAGTAACAAACGTCAAGTATTAGCGAAATGACGTCACTGCTTTGTTTCGTACACTTAAAAAAACGTTGAAATAATTACATTAATTGACCGCCAAAACCTGTGCTTAAATACTTTGACAGTGAATGCAGTTGTCACTGTCGATGAACGTCAAAACGAGCTGACAAACTCAAACAAAATACTTCACAAAAAATATTAATTTTAAATGAAAACTTGCAAAAATATTATCATTATTGCCCGGCAAACAATTATCCAGTGTTCCCGATGGCAACAAAGCCGAGCGGTGTGCGAATGAATTAACCGTCAGCTGTCAGTAGTGTTTGTGTTGTGAAAGTTGTAAATGTCAAAGGGAAACCCGGAAGACAAGGTTTTTTATAATGGCAGTATTGGACCGGCCACTGGACGTCATTTCCCGTTTTACATATTTTGCTCATTTTTCCAAAAAATACTGTACGAAAAAATCCAAAAATATTTTTCTTGTGTTCTACAAGTGTTTCTCTCGAAATGGTTTTTGATTTATGAATATAAAGAAATATGAAATATTGTCAATTGTTTTTAATAATTTAGTTTTGTCCATTTCAATAATTTAGATTAGGTAGTTAGGTACTGGGTGATAATAATTTTCAAAGACCTATTGCAATGCAATATGACACCCTTAATAGTACATTATGACACAAGTGTGCTATGTTGATCATTACACACGAGGCATGATTGTACGCGCGAGCGGAGCGAGCGCGTTAATGGTGCCGAGTGTGGTAATGATCAATGCACACGCGTTTCATACGACGTTTTTCAACACATTTGCGAGGAAAAACAAAAAGAAATTCTTAATAAGTAAGTATAAAAAAACTTTACTTTACCTTTGTTGCCAAACATTGCTTAACTGGAGGCTTTAGAACTTTGGCAATTAACACCTTGGATTTCTTACTGACATAACCAGTCCGAACATATTTTAATATTTCCGGCGACGGACACTATTTACATTTAGTTTTTCTTTATTATTTCAACTAGTAATTTTTAAACTAATAACAAGGTAAAATAATCAACAAAATCTGTGAGTGTGAAAGATGGCGGCAGATATCATTTGTCCGCGCCAATCCGCGCGCAGCACTCACGCATGCGCGCTGTGCACTTTGCACGCGGGCGACGAGGCACTGACAAGACTGCTAAACAGCCTAATATTAAAATAGTAATAAAATAATTAATAATTGTCTTAAATATGCAAATTATGGTCACTTTTCAGATAAAAATGAATACTTTGTCGAAATTAACTGTTTATTTATCATCTTTAATCTAAAATAGTTTAATATTCACGAAAATATTCCTTGTTCCTATACATAACTGGACTATTTGCTGAGATTAAAAATAAATTTACATTACCGCACTCGTGCGGTAATAATATTACGGCACTTGTGCGTAATAAGCTGAATTATGAGCTTAAATACGGTGCAATAAGACTCAATTTACGAGCAACTGTGTTGAAAAAACTTTTTTTTCGGAACTCATATAAAGCTTAGTTACACAAATCGAGTCCGAAACAAGTCGAGTAATGCTTCGGACTAATTCGTAGTTCTTCCTCCCGGAGCGCTCGCCCGGCAGCAATCCGCCACTATATGATTAAGTATTTTATTATTAATTATTTAATGTAGATAATACATCCCGATACCCTGAGTCATCAAGACGAAGCTAATGACGTATCATTTGTTAAAATCCGTCGCGCCGTTGAGTACTTAGGTACGAGCGGACATGGAACGGACATACATATTCGCCGCATCCGGGTAAAATAGCCCGACCCCATCAACTTCTTCATGATTCTGCTAGTGTCGATATTAGATGTAACTTCAAATCACTTTAGATCAATAACTAACAGAACAGAAATAAAACAAATAGGTATAGGTAGGTACCTACTCACTTACTTACCTAAGTATGTATAATTCTTTGCCGCCCTAAGGTTCAACGTCCTTTTGCACGGTTCGATCACAAATGAAAGAATTAGGTAAGTAGGTAGGTAAATTTATACGACTTATAAATTTTTCCTTTACCAATTCTTTTTATATAGGAACTACATGACATAAGAAATGGTAAAGTTCTTACTTGGTCGACTAAACAGTGATTTTAAATTCATCGCAACTACGAATAAAACCCCTTTTGTTTGGCCCACTCAGCTAAAAATTCTCTTACCAATTCCAATGTAACAAGATATAATTTTATATTTAAAAGTTTTTTAAGAAGGCTTATTTGGAGTTGATGCTTACATACCTTTTTATACAGGCTTCTGTTGACTATTCTTCAGCCCCTTGGGAACGGAAACATCTGGTTAATGCTTGCTAGGGAGGACTGTTATGACTGAGAGCGAATTATAGGTAGGTATAGTAGGTATTGGTACGCTCGCTCTACATATAAAAGAGCAAAGTTCATTCACGACTGATGCGGTCTGGAGATGAGCACACCGAGACAGAATCGGCATCAGCGCAGAATGTCAAGATTAGCGGAAGGAGAAGGACGGGGCTCAGTCAGAAATTTCCATCCAACCCGGCCATTCTGGATAAAACAAAGTATTTAACTGTGTAGGTATCTTGTTAAGCTAATTGTACGAGTTTTTAACATAGGTACGGAGTAAGCAGGAGGGTAGAGTATAGGTTAGGTTAGGAACATAATTTACATAAAATTAAAATAAATCATGATAGAGAAAAATCTTTTAATGCGTCTTTGTATTTTAAGATTATGGACTTACCTATTATAATCGGTAGTTTAAATTAAATTTGAAGTTAAATACAATTCTGTTTGCTTAATGCCTTTTTACGCATCTGGGAATAGCGACTTTGGTAAGTTAATCATAAAATCGTAAAAAAGATGAAATATTTATGGTGCTCCTATAACAATAGCTGTAATTACATCAAGTTGGGCTAAATATGTGAAGAGCTTATGCAGAACTTTTTCTTGAGCACATTTCGCTAAAGCACTGATTTTTCTATCGTTCCAAAACGGCCTGACTCCAAACCAAATTCGCGTAATCTCCAGAAAGAGTGGAATCCGCATCAATATTTTATATTCTAAACCTCCTTGCAAAAAAAAACCGGGCACCCATGGTTTTTGAATTTTATGTGCATAAAAGCTTACTTTCTAAGATTGAATGCCTAAAAAACTGAAAATCAGGTGCCCGATTTTTTTGCAAGGGGGTGTATCTATAATAGATACAGCATTCCCTACAATTATGTTTGTACACATCGTTTCCCTTCGATGGTACACGCGCGTGACGGGCGACTGTTCCGAAAACGATATACGTATAAATAATCGATGGGTATCCAACTACAGTCACATATCACATACCTATCTGGCCTTTGGAGACGTTAAGGTGTACAAAATTATCTGAAATTATACGTGGTTACAATACAATAGTCATTTTCGTATATTATTTTTAAGCATGCCTTAACTTCTTCGTTAAGGTCAAATGAATAGAAATGTAAGTACTAAGCAGTCATGTACATGTATTTGTTTCATGATTATTTTGCACAATAATGAGTTTACATACATACATATGTAGGTACTTAGAGTTGTACACTTTGGTAGTTGTATGTCTCATAGCTAAAACCACGAATGCAAGCGTGAATTGCACCAAGTTATTTACCCGACTGCGCCAGAGGGAGGGTTATGTTTTCGAGTGACCTATGTATTATGTGTGCGTGGATTTCTTTGGCACGCTCTAGAGCCTAAACGGCTTGACGCATTTAAGCTTGAGAAGCATCATTAAATTAGTCATAGTCGTGAGAGTGACACTGGGTACTGGGTACATCAAAATTTAAAAAGCCTCCATGCGCATATTGCTCGACCGACTTTACTAAACATAGCTAAGAAGTTCTTAACTAGTAAGAACCACCGTAAGGAAACTGAATTTCGAATGAAAATCGCATTGAAATCGGTCCATCCGCTTGAGAGCTACCACAGACATACAGACACACACTCAAAAGACATCGACGTCAAACTTATAACACCCCTCTTTTTGCGTCGGGGTTTAAAAATTAACGCAGTCGGGTTTTTTTAAGAATTAATTTAATTGTTTTACATTAACATAACCGACGATTTTGACATACATTTCATATCATAGGTTATTTGTCACATAATACGTCAAAATCAACACGTTAAAGTTGTTGTTTAAGTAACTTGGTGCAACTCGCACTGAGTAGGTATTCGCTCTTCTATTAGCTATTACCTATAACGGCAACCACAACCTAGCTAGGTCCTAGCCCTTTAAAAATCAAAATAGACAGTAGGTACAGTCAAGGTCACAAATATGTATAAGTATAAGTACCTATGTCGCAGTAATGCACATGGTTGTCCCTAGGGGTACAGCTTTGTACTGCAATGCAGTTATATGAAAGTTTATGACTATGACTAGGAATATAATATGACACGAGCACTATATAAGCAGGGGCCGTACCATGACGTCTTAATGCGTTTCAGTTTAGGTTCGCTTGCTGTCAGATTCATACTAAAAGTGACAGCTAAAACTTAAACTGCGTCGGAATTAGGACGTCATGGTAAGGCCCCAGACTACTGTAGTGAAACAGTTACCAGTATTTGTAAAAAAGTAACATAAAGGGCAAATTTAATGCGGCAAGTGAAGCCTTCTAACCTACCTACCCTGCGGGATATGCTCCGCCTCATCGATCCGAACGATCGAAGAACTATTTCGCAAGATTAGTCTAGTAAGCTTGTTACGTTAGTAAACCGTGCTAGTATTTAACTGGGTTTGTTGCGGTGCTTACAATGTATACCTATCACGGCTTTAACCACCTTACTGCGATATATGTATGTATACACACCATAGTGCCAAAACTATGTGCCTACCTAGCAACCCTAAAATCGGGTTAAGTTAGTCCCGGAGGGTAGGTAATAAATATTGAAAAGTTGGATTTCTACAGGCGGACAAAGCTACCCTCTAGGGCTAATGAGATCTTGTAACTTTGATTTGAAAAGATTTGTATTTCTGACCCTGACTGTGCAAGTGTAAGTACTTACCTAACTACCTCTTATGATTATGATAAATTGTTAGATATAAACCACTATAAAATTAGACTAATCATAATACTGCGGGCCTAATTATGAGATCAATAAAATACCTACCTATTGCTACGATTGATTAAATATAGATGATTCTCGGGATAAGAATTTATCTGAGTTCTTCCTTGTCATTTGTTTTTGTTATAGACCTGGGATCTTCCGGGATCCAGATCTGCGCGTGCAGTGTGCTGCCAGGCGGCCGCTCGCCGCGCCGCGACCACGAGAGCGAGTGAGACTGGAAATTCTTCCCTGAAATTAAAAGCTTCATGCAATACATATTGTTACAGAGTATCCCTACCCCCTCCTTATGACGGTTTCCTGCCACCTCATTACCAAAGATATAAGCTAGGTAAAATACAGAATTAAGTAGGTAGGTACTTATAGTTTAGTTCTGCATGAAATCGGAATGCGTGTTGCTCTCGTTTAGTATCGGTGTCATTTCTATGGTTTTGACAATATTTTTGGCTGATCATTTTGCACAATACAAGAAAATGTCTTTGAGAGGAATTGAGTGCGGTTTTTTTGGTATTTTACTATGTATATAAGTACTTAATTTGATAACGCAATAAGGTCAATACGTAAACAAACGATAAATAAACGAAGTAGTATACCTTTCTAACACCCCAACTCCCAAACTCCCAAACACTTAGAACCGTAAAAAGGCTAATCTCTAATAGCAGTTCTTTAATATTTTTAATCGAATTGGGGCACCCCTAACGTGAGTAAGTATATTTAAGGTTTATTTATATACAATTATTTAGGCAAAAGCGCGGAGTGCCCCCAGGAGACAATCGAACTATTCGCGAATGCGGTATAATGCCGGGGTGTTATTCTTTATTCGTGGGGTGTAATGCGAGGGTCGTGCACGTGCGCGCTGTTACGCGGCCTTCGCCCCTCGATAGAGTGATAGGGTTTGACCTGTCCATGTCGATTACTAATAGAATAGCTGTTTTGATAACGTACGAGTGTTATTGTTCTATTTCAGTATCAAGGTGATTACAGCTTTCAATATACGTTCAATATGAGTTCAACGTACACTTTGTTTATTGAAAATTTTGATAGGTACCTTTACATTGAAGTTTCTAATTTTAAATGATCTCCAAAATTAGCTTGTGTCCCGTTATAGCATGGTTTCTTAAAGTGGCGTCCATGGACCCCTTAGAGGTCCGTAACATGTGGGCCAGGGGTCCGCAGCAACTCAGTTAACCCTTAACATACCTACATATATGTAGGTTCTTAAAATTATTCTTTACTTAATAATTTGATTTGTGTTCTTTTTCTGTAATAGGTACCTAAGCTTCGACTTTTTGAAATTTTGAAAGTGGTCCGTGTCCATAAAAAGTTTAAGAAACACTGTGTTATAGATTTCAAATGAAAATGTGTGGTTCGCAAAAACAATCCTCTACGATTACGATTTTTAATAGTAATGTTTCCAATTTCCTAAAATAAGAAGATGAGATGAATAAACGAAATTCGTTCCCCGATACATACCTACCTACGCTGCTGTACTGTCTAGGCTAACCTCTTAAGTAGAACCATATACCCACTTAATTTACAAACAGTAAACAAGACATAAGCAATACAATCATAAAGACGCGTTTAGATCAAAAGAACAGTCCACTCATCCATTGTTTTTTTTTCCCATTGGATCTACTTTCAAATATTTATTAGCAATGTTGAATTACAACCTGTATTAATGTCTTCTTCCAGACCCACCATACCCCTGGCACTAAGTCATCGGTCGTGGTCCACCTGCCTAGTTCACCTGGGTGGACCACGGGCACTTTTTCTTGCTGATGGTCCACCTCAGTACACCTAGGTGAACCACGGGCAAATGACTATGGGCCGTGGTCCACCTCAAATTAATTCCATGTGAATGCTGCCATTATTTGGAATCACTGATTATTATTTTAATACAAAAATGGGTAGGTTAGGTTAGTTAGATATAGTCATTTGCCCAAAGGGCAAAATACCCAGAAAAAGGGGCTCCGTCCTTGGGGGGGAGCTCCGTCGAAAACCAGGTGAACTAACTCTAGGTGGGCCACCGGCAAGAAAAAGTGCCCGTGATTCACCTAGGTGTACTGAGGTGGACCATCGGCAAGAAAAAGTGCCCGTGGTCCACCCAGGTGAACTAGGCAGGTGGGCCGCGACCGACGACCACTACCCCTGGGGGTAGGGTGAGACTAAACCATCAGTTCATGGTGAATTCATGCATACATTCATACATCCACCGTACTGAGTGTCAGAATGGCGGGTGTACCTCTACATTGTAATAACTTTAATAGTACATTTTGAGTACATTTTTTTAGTATAATAATTTTATATATTTGTGAAGGTACACTCGCCATTCTGACTGTCACCATATTTTCCAAGAACGTACAGTTTGTTCGTTTGGTTTTATATTTTTGACTCTATATGCTATGCACCATTCTAGCCATACATATGAGTGTACATTAACAGTTATCGATGAATGCGGTGACAGCCCTACTCATGTTTCGACAAGTGCATTTAATAACAGTTTAAGCGATCTCACAATGGACATAATAAGCATTTCCGGTCATTTGTCCAGTTGTCGCGTACGGCTGTCCATACGGATTTGTACCTACGGTAATTTATTAGAACTCCTATACTTAACATGAAACAGGTAATTTCATACTAACGCATGCAGACTTAAATATGAGATATGTATTATGATATAAAAATACACCAGGGATCATTTTTGTAACGTTGCATTATTGGAATGGTTTCTTAATTATCTACAGTATAAAGTAGCAACCACTATATAAGCACGTTAAGGTACCTACTACCTACCTTACAAAATCATGGATAAAAAAGATTCGAGAGTTAACGTAAGTAGGTAAAAGTAACCTTACTAAAAAGTATAGCATAGGTGCATATATTTTGTGTGCTAGGCTAGGGCACTCAAGCAGTCACATTCAATGAAAAACGTCAAAAAGAGCTGTAAAAGGAATTTAATTCAATTTGTGATTGTTTAGTGTTCCCATATTCGTGAAGATGGTACGTTTGTGTTAGATAAAAGCTATTGGTTGCGGAAGTTTTTGCCGGCGAATTTGGACAGGGCTCCCAGTTCCTCCTCGATTCTCATGATCTGGTTGTACTTGCCGATGCGCTCGCTGCGCGCGGGCCCGCCACATTTCACCTGGCCGGCCGACAGCCCTACCACCAGGTCAGCCAGGAACAGGTCCTCGGTGTCTCCCCAGCGGTCCGTCACCACACAACCGAACTGATTCGCCTTTAGCAACTTATAACATTCGATTACTTCAGACATTGTTCCCGACTGATTAATCCGCAACCCAATAGTATTACATGCCTTTTTCTCTACCGCCAGCCCCACCCTTCTTAGATTTGTTTGTGTCAAATCGTTGCCATATAACTGAGCTGGCGTGCGAGCCTGTAAAGTGGACCATGCGGCCCAGTCGTCGCAGTCGAAAGCATCTTCAATAGAGATTACGGGAAACTCTTTAATATTATCAAGGTATGTCTCGGCGAGTTTATCTGAAGACATGTACTCCTGGGGGTTAGAATTAGGATTTTTAAATTCCAAGTCATAAGCACCGTCCTTATATAAATCGGACGCGGCCGCGTTTATAGTCAGTTCTACTTTTCCAACGTAGCCGCACTGCTTGATAACGTCGTTGAGGAAGACGAGCGCATCACGGTGGCTCTGTAGAGGAACAGAGAACCCGCCGTTATCTGCCACGTAGGTGGTTTCAGAGGAATACTTATTTTTGATAACATCTTTCACGTAATGATACATTTCTGTTCCCATTTTCATTGCTTCGGCAAACGAAGAGGCACCAGTGGGCATTATGCCATATTCCTGGAACGGTAGGCCATTCGAAGAAAGAACACCACCGGTCAGTATGGTGAAATGTGGCACAGGTAGAATTATTGTCGTGATGCCCGCCATGTCTGATATGTGCCTATACAATGGCACTCCTTTCTTGGCCGCCCCAGCTTTGGCAACAACTAGCGATACCGCCATCATGGCATTTGCGCCGAGACGCGATCTATTCTCAGTACCATCGAGCGAAATCAAAAATTGATCAATTTCTTTTTGCATCGTCACTTCTAAGTTTTGCTTGATGAGTTCAGGAGCAACAATCGTGTTAATATTTTTCACCGCATTTGAAACTCCCATTCCTCGGTACTCTTTCGGGTTGTTGTCACGCAGCTGCACAGCTTCGCTTATTTTTTTGACATCAGTAGAAGGTACGCCGATCCGGAACAGTCCAAGTTCGGTAACCATGTCCACCTCTACAGTTGGAACACCAGTCGAGTCAAATATTTGACGAGCTAATAGTAGTTTAATTGGCATTTTAATTCTATAATACGCTGTACAAATGTAAATAGGTACAAAACTAAACAAAACATATGAGAGGATTCCTAAAATGATAATGACAAAATCAATCAGTGACTATTTTAACGATTTCAGACCTCCTTCAGAGGCAATTTGATTTTATTTGATGCCAGTAGTTTCTAAAATAAGTAAAATACTAAAAAGGTTTGGTCAAATTATTAAAAGTTCCTTTCTAGTCTCCTTTTCTAGTAGCTGCTCGACTTCTATGTAAATTAAACTGTTAAAAAAACGTTGAGACTTTTGCAAGAAGACCAGCGTACAGAGCTACAAACTGATTTTGAATTCGAATAACTACTTAGTGAGAAAGCGAATATGTTTTAACAACATTGTCAACACTTAGGCGCCGGCGGAACGCCCCTGGCCCGAGCGGGATGCACGTGCATGATAATCTCTACATTATTCCGATAAAGCGTTTTTTAATAATTGAAAAAGGGATTAAGTGTGCGGTGGACCTAATTCTATTCTAACCGATGTTTTATTTTCTGCATCGCAGAACATGTAGAGTCGAGCAGCGTCACGTAAGCATCAGTTTGGTTTACTTTGGCGATAGGTAGAGCCAAAATAAAAATGTTAGAGCTGTATGCTTAGTGTAGGTTTTCGGTCACAAAATACGTCTCGAACACGTTTGCGTTAAAATGTCAAACACTATGAGAACAGTTTGTTGCCGTTTCGATCCGCAAGTGGCGCTGCCAATTTTTCCATAGTAATTTAGACGTTTACGTGAACGCGTTCGAGACATTTATTTGGGTGAAAACCCACACTAGAGGCTCTGAGGAGGCTCAAGCCAGTCCAGTGTAGTGGTTTAAGTACTTTTTAACCGACGAAAAAAAGACGGAGTAGGTTGGAGGAGGTTCTCGATCCGACGCGTTTATTTTTTTATTAACGGCTCTTGTATATTTAGCAGAAAAATTTAATTGACATTAGAACAAAAATCAAATGACAAAACAAAGAGAGATGATAGATTTTATTTCGAAAACTGTCATTAAAATGTGTATTAAATAATAACCCCCTCATATTCATAAACGCTCTGTAGGCTACTGTTAACTTAGCAAGCCTTTGTCCTTATCTGTCACTGTGACATTTACCTTTCACAGATAAGGACAAACGATTGCTAAGTTAGCAGAAGCCTATAGAGCGTTTATGAATAAGGGGGTAAGTACGTAACAAATAAAGGGGTGTGAGACCATTGAGAGCATAATAGTATTCTAATACACTCCGCCTAACAGTTTATGAAACGAAGGGCGATCTCTCAATTTGCTACGGTGTGATTGTCAAACACGTCGCCTCTCCCTTGTTTACACTTTCAGGGCTCCGCCGTGCATACAAGTGCACAAAGTGCATCGGATAGCCGATCGCGATGAAAATAATGAATTTAGTACGAATAAACCGAATAAATTAAATTACCAAATGTCATACAGGTTTAAATAAAAAGGCACAGGAATAGACGGTCATCCCATTCGCACTCGCCTGCTATTTACAAAAGGATATGTAAATGGTTTTTTGTCCGCGAAAAAAACAGGCTTGCTAGACTTAGCAGGCGTTTTACCAGAGTTTAGATTAGTCTCTATTGTACTTTACGGATGGCTATAGAAACAACAACGTAAGACCAGTTTGATGTGCTCTAACTTTTATATTGGTAACTACGAATACTACATATATGACTTATCATAGGTTGTCGGGCGACACGTCCCGTACTCTTTTAATTGGTTGAATACATCAAAACAAGCTTTTCGAGCTACGCAAAATCATCTTTAACTTAATCCATTTCAGTTGTTTCCTGCAAGCATGTTTATTTAATTAATTTACCTGTAAAAAATAAATGCTGTTTGAATTTTTCAGTTTTGATTCACAAGATGTGTCCACATCGAAAATTGGATGTAATGCCTGTAATTCTCTAAGATCAGAAAGCTGCATGTGTAACCCTAAGAGAAATGTGTCTTCGAGTAAATCTTGTAGTAACACAGAATCTATTGATACAATGGAATCTCTTGCTCAAGCCACATCTCTGTCAGATTTACCAGGTACGTCCCCATCCAAGATGCTTAACCCTTTATGACTCCATTTATTGGAGCATACTACCCCAGAATCAAAAGCAGCTGACAAATGATACCTGACAAAGGATATTTTAAAGCCAGTCATATTTTCAATAATTACTATGGAAATTGTGACTTCTATTGAAATCAATAAGGATGAAATTCCAACATAATGCCTCTGGTCGCTAAATCGCCTCTGCCTTATAAAGGGTTAATTTAATTGTCTTTAAAAGCCCCCAACTGTCATCTCAAAATATACACACCTTTATATGTATTTGGTTTTCTTGACATGGACTCAATGTTCTAGTTTGTCATTCATATTATGAGTCACAGTGAACATTTTATTAAATATTTCGTATTCCATGTAAGCAATAATTTTTGTATTGTTGATTAGGTTGAAGTAAGAGAGACTCATAACTCATAATCTTAATGTTTGCTGTTCATAGAACGATGGGTTCAGACAATTTTTTTTTAATTAACATAAAATAAAAAATAAATACTTAAACAAAATAAATAACTAAATATTAATATATATATATATATCTTATGTATGTAAATTCATACGATATTATGATTTATACATATATTATAGTTAATGGACCTTCGCAAAGTAACGCCTGATTCAATAAAATATTTAAAACTTTTATTGTTCAAAATTTATTAGTCATAACCCCATTGGCATTTAAATTAGGTAGATGATATTAATTGTTGCGTGGGAGCATCCTGGTCCCACGGCTGGGCAGTGGGATGTGCATCACGCGACGAACGCGTGAGAATATCGCGCGCGCCGCACCTGGACCAATCGATTGTGAGATATGATAATGCGCGCCTCATTTTTGGACACGCAGAATAACAATACTAGTATTAAACATTACTGAACTACCTAGCGACATATACCTACCTTGCGTTGCGTTGTTACAGCAGCTAAGTAGTTGAATATAAGAAAGAGGTAGTTTTGATGACCATTGTAGGTTGAAGGTAGAATCAATATACATGTTAGACTGTAGCTATAAATTAATTAAACTAAGGACCTACGTAAAAAAAAATGAGTTCTTAGTGGGCTTAGACCAAATATAAAGTCACGACGCTTGGCAAAGTTTGGCTGCACTTGTGTGAACTGTATGCACACGGCAAGGCGTAGTTTAAACCGGCCCCACTTTGCCGTTCGCTGGACTACGTCTTATGGACTTTTTTCGCAACTTAAAATACGAAAAATATTCTTAGTGTGAGTTGCGCCGTTCTTTTTACAATAACTTTAACCATAACCGACGAATTTGACACTATTTAACATACATGTTTTCTGTTTAATATACGTCAAAATCGTCGGTTATGGTTAAAGTTACTGTTAAAATACAACTCACGCTTGATGACAGCTAAATTGCAACCGTGTAGATTATTTCTTTTCACAGTGAGTGAAGCTGTTGGCTGTGTTGTCTATTTGCAATTATTTCTATGCATGAATGTACAATAGGTACCTACAACTGTTTGTAAATGACGAGTCCATTAGGGCATGTTATCGATCATTAAAAGGTGTACAACAAATTGGAGAGCGTAGTGCAGGGGTCACAACCTGGCACGGTCGGCCCGGCGGGCCCGGGCTCTCGCTTGCCACAATTCATGCTTAATTAAGCCTCAGAATTTAATCTGCTTTCACATAATATCGGATAATATTTGTGTAAAATGTCCATCTATTTAAACGCTACTTTTGGTACGAAACTGGTAAAATTCATGACAGCCCTTAGTCGTAAATTTTTGAATTATTAATTTTATTATTAGTCCAGGGGCCGTACCATGACGTCTTAATGCGTTTCAGTTTAGGTCCGCTCGCTGTCAGATTCATACTAAAAGTGACAGATAAAACTTGAACAGAGTCGGAATTAGGACGTCATGGTAAGGCCCCAGGAAATAACATCTATCGTAATGATTATGTATGTCTAAATCTTATTTTAATGGTGTGTGAAGTTCCTAAGGAACTAGATAGCCCAAGCCCTCTCATTCTGAGAGGAGGCCTGTGCCCAGCAGTGGAGTGGGACGTATGGCTGGAGATGATGATGATGATCAATAGTGCGTTTCATTTTTAAACCGAAACATTTGAGCGTTTTGCGCTATGCTTATGCTTCCTCCCAGATCTAGCACCTATCCCAGTTGATCCCCTACACATAAAATCGCTACGCTACTTACGCCGCTACCAAAGGATTGCTTTCGAATACCTAATTACATTCCCCATACTGCGGCAAATTTTAGAACTTAACCAGTGAGGCCAGGAAGCGACACCAGTGAGAGAGCGGCTACAAGTCTTACTCCCTTATTCATAAACGCTCTATAGGCTTCTGCTAACTTAGTAATCGTTTGTCCGTATCTGTCACTTTGACATTTACCTTACACAGATAAGGACAAACGATTACTAAGTTAGCAGAGGTCCATAGAGCGTTTATGAATAAGGGGGTTAAACGTTACCCATCACGCACAGCAAAGTTAAAAACTTACCGCGTATGATGACTTTCTTTTGTTCGTCTTTGTTGTGCATCTTGCATGAACCGGATAGCATGTTACTTGGGGAATTTCGATCCGCTCGCACCTGCCACAATGGAAGATCGTTGGTAAAGAAAATTTTCTCAACATGATATTTACGTAAAGTCGCCATTACATCATTAAAATGTCACCAGTAAGTTAAAAATACCGGACAGTGATCAAAGTCTCCGGTAAGTAGAAAGGTTTTGAATTCGGAACGTAAAGTGTCCAGGGGCCGTACCATGACGTCTTTAATGCGTTTCAGTTTAGGTCCGCTCGCTGTCAGATTCATACTAAAAGTGACAGCTAAAACTTGAACTGCGTCGGAATTAGGACGTCATGGTAAGGCCCCAGTAAGTACTTACTGGCGCCGGTTGTCATTTATCGAAATTAATTGAAAAGCCGTTGTTTGATTCCGATCTAGGGCGGTGGACAACAAACTTTTTGAGAATATTTCGTTGTCATGTAATTTTTTATTTCACAATTATTATTAATTACATATTGTCTTTGTAGTTTTTTGTTTCATGTTTGGAAAAGCACTATACCTACAAGCTTCAACCATTAAGTGCCATACTGGACTCGTATATAAAAATCCTCGCCTTCGGCCCGGATTTCAAACAAACTCGTCCAGTATGTAACCATGTATGTATGTATGTGTCTTATGTAACCATATGTTCACTGTGAATAAAAAATATTATTATTATTATTTTATTACTATGGCTTACTTACTGGGGCCTTACCATGACCTGAGACCATGACGTCCTAATTCCGACTCCTTTCAAGTTTTAGCTGTGACTTTTAGTATGAATCTGACAGCGTGCGAACCACAGACATCATATGTGCGAACCTAAACTGAATCGCATGGTAAGGCCCTTGGTGTCTTCAGTAATGTACTAAGTATGAATCAGAGCGTCTAGAGTAAGTTTTGGTAGCAAACAAAAAGAAATATGTCAAATTTTCTCACCAGTTCTCCCAAAAAACTGATGTATCCTATAGCCAGTTTCAAAGTGTCAACTTTTGATAGGCGTTTTTCGTAGGGCAAGGTGGGGATGTGCGCGCGCAGGCCTTCAAAGGCGTCGTTGATGGATTGCATGCGGCGGCGCTCGCGCAGGTTAGCCGCCTGCCGCTGTTGTATCTGCTGCTGCGGACAACGGGAGCGTCGCTTGTGGTGACGACGGAATTCGGACCTGCGAAGGTTAATAATGCAATAGAGGCACAGCATAAATTAGCAACAAAATTTGGGAAACAAAGCAAATTAAATATTTAAGGGGACACAGAGAGCAAAAACGGAGCCTTTACAGTTTCGTCAGGCCCGTTCGTCTGTTTATCGAACCGTGGCTTAGCTCGGAACCAAATAGCGCCAGACGAGCGCATCACGAGAAAACGGCTGAACGAATTTTGATGCAAACTTGACTTAATCTGTTGAGAAAATCACCGGCCAGGTTATAGGTTACTTTTTATCCCGGAAATCCTTCGTGTTAAAGTACGACTCGCATTTCGCTGGTTTGGGTATTTTCAAAGGGAGAGAGGAAGAAATTTTAGCGCAAATTTTGATTCTGCGTGATTGAAATCGCGGGCAAAGGGTAGCCTATATACTAATATTATAGAGAGGAAAGATTTGAATTTTTGTGTGTATGTTTGTAATGAATAAACTCAAAAACTACTGTGCCGATTTCAAAAATTCTTTCACCATTGGAAAGCTAGGTACATTCACCCTGAGTGACATAGGCTATATAATATATTATATTATAATATATTAATAGTAGAGAAACACTGATTGCACCCGTGCGAAGCCGTGGGTCGCTAGTAGTTTATAATTATAATAACGAGTTTAAAAGGAAAACTATCACATATACAGTAATGTACACTTTTCAAGTAAACAAGTACCTAACTAATAGTCATTCAAAACATAATATCGGATATTTGACTAATAGCTTTTAGAACTTTGTAATTAGAAGCCCTCCCTACATTGCAGGGCACTTTAAAAATTAGACTCTAAGTACCTACCTAGATTCAAATTTATCAAAATAAAATATTATAAAAGGAATGAAGATAAAAGAACAACTTACTAAACTGCGGTTAAAATGATCTGCACAAGTTGTGATGAAATAATTTTTTGAACGGAGACTCACATACTTAGTCGTGAGTCCAGGAAATTACCGTCTCATTTACTAAGTTTGGTTTGATACCTCGCCACTGATCTATTCATCAGCCATTGGCGAATAGTAGATAAAATTAACAACCAATTATTAAGCCTAGTCTATCGTAAAATATACTATACTTAGCAGTGGCGTGGCGTCAATTAAGTATATCAGAAGGCAAGCCGAAGGGAACTTAACTAGCCTTTTCCTCTAATTCTGCATAATAAATTGCTCAACTGCCTTAAAATAGGCAAGCCAGTGGGAATCGAGTTCTATGGACGCCATGCCACTGATACTTAGGTAGTTTAAAACAGAATTACTTACACACGAAAAAGGTGATCGCGTTAATTGCTACCCAGCATCACATTAGGTAATTGCGATTATAATGTAGATACCCGGATAAAGCCACGAAGCTTCGTATCAACTGTGGTAGGTATCCTTTGCGTTACCAAAATCAACAAATAGTATAATATCCATCATCTACCTAAAAGTAATTAACTAAGTACCCTGCCACCAAGACAACCACTCTCACTTGTCGCGTGATTATTTTGCAATGATAACGCAAAATATACCGCGGTTAAAGAGAGTCGCGACCTTAATACCATCTACTGGAGTAATAATCATTATTAACGAAAAAAAAGCAAGAGCAAGTTTTTTAATATAAAACTACCGTGGGGCTCAGACATATTAATGTAAATAAACGGAATCTGTCGGACCTTTTCCAACAAAATAAAACGTGAGTTATCTTTGCATACCGTCGTAATTAATTTTCAGAAACCGTTGAGGAAATTGTACCAGCGGCCTGATTTTTTAAAGCACATCACTGAAAAGTGGTATAAGACGCTGAATTGCTACAAAACACATAAATTTTCGATTCGTTGACTAGGTAGATTAATGAAATCTATAATTTTCTTCATCTAGGGGAAAATGGTCACCATTCGTACACATACCTTATCGTTGAAAAATGGCTATAGCCCTTTAACGTTTTGACATAATAGCTTCGGACTTTTTTGTAACAAACTACAATATATTTGTTACACTTTACACTTAGGTAACTAAACTAGCTAAATTTGACAATTAAATAAAAAATGAAATCTAAAAAGTGTACGAATGGTGACCACTTTCCCCTACTCGTATTTCAATTCAGCACAATTTTTCACCATTTTCGAATGATATTTTCAAAAAAAATGTGCTTTCAAAAAAGGGCCACAGTGACACAAGAAACAATCAAGAACAATCGCTAAACGCATTAAGCCTGCCGTTTACAAGTAGTAGTTATAAATTGACAATACATAAGTATAATTAAGTGCATAGCAATAAAAAATTACGAAACTTTCCTATTTATGATTAATAACAATCGAATGAAAAATAATGAATGCTCACCGTTTTCTAGGTATGGATAGGTTCTCTTGATCGCTGGCATACAAACTGCCGTCGGACATAGATGAATCGTCGTATAGAAAGAGATCGGAGCTGTTCGCTGACGTCGGAGACCCGCCCAGGCTCACCGGAACCACTCCGCTGCTCTCCACAGGTGGACAGCGGTGATCACCGTTCACTCCGTCCATGTTAAACATATTGCACGTTAGGTGAAGCACTTTCCTGGCCACTGTCACGTCACTTAACTCATAGATATCATCATCACACATTGATTATTTATTTTGAAATTCAAAACTAGTAACGAATTGTTTTATTATCATCAAATACCGAATGGTGAGTTGTAGTTGCAACAATATAACCCGTAGTGAGGCCCGGGAGGGCTTAGAAAGGGAGGGTTCAGGCCTCAACTTAGAAACGGGGTGGCGCCGCCCATTTGTTGCCTTACGCCCACATCACAGCCGCGGCCGTGGAAATCCAGCGACAAGCTAACCTCTCCCTTTGTTCGACAATATTGTGTGAAACAGAGAGGGATGGTGGAATAGAAGTAATGAAAATGGTGCGTGGGTTTCACTCATTTCGCGCAATTAAAGGAAAACTGTCCTTATGTCTGGTCGGTAAGTGTCACATTATTATTGCGTTACAGAATGTAATAGCTGGTTTTTCAGATGCTTAATACTAAGTATGAGACTAGGTACTTACATCTTACATTATCTATGTATTTTTACTATGAAGATTCTGAATAAAGAAAAATTAGTAAGAAAAACTAGTCATTGGTCAGGTGTCATTGTGTACTAAAACTTAACCGTCGGGTACCTATTCGCGAGAACGAAAGAGACGCACTATATACAAATGCCCAATATGAACGACGGAGATGAATGCAATGATCGAAACCCGACTATGAAATACAGCGCTAGTGAGTTTGGCTCTGGACTGTTAAGAGGAGTACCTACCTAATATAGAAAAAGGAGGCAACGTGGCATTTATTATTTAGGCAATCATGCTAGTAGGCACGACATGACTTGTTTTGAGGTGACTACGGTAAACACTGATTACACCGGGCTTTATTGTTGTTGAAGTGTTGATGTAAGTATGTCGGTTCCAGTAATCAAAGTGTACATATGCCACATTTAATGTATTCATTCTAGATTTTATGTATGGGCAAGACGGCAAAATTTATAATTTTAATTTATTGCTGCTGTGTTATACCTATAAAATACACGACTCTCCCGCCCCCTCCGCAAGCCGCTTCACCCCTCCCCCCCTTGAAAAGTATCCCGTTTTACAGATTTTCTCAGTTTTCAGGAAAACTATAAGTTTCTATAACCTAGGACAAAATAATCAGACTGAATTATTTGTCATTAAATTACCTACAAATAAGTACTTGCATTCATTGTGATACGATTTATAGTTTCCAAGCTATGGTGCATCAAAGATTGTTAAAAAATGTACGCTTTGGAAGTGGCTCTCGCGCAATAGTTTGCAGTTCAGAAAAAAATGATATTAGAAACCTCAATATCATTTTTCACGTCTCATGCTCAAAAAGTTCGACTTTATGCTGGATGTAGGCTGCATAAAATGGCATTTTATGCTCTTGTGCATAAAGTAAAATCTTCGTCTAAGACCAAGACAATCGGGTGCCAACAGCCACAAACAATCACTAAAACTTTACGACAGCATATTTTGTTTATTTTTTTAAGTTTTTTTTTATTATAATCTGCGGTCTGTTAAACTGTTTAATTAGTACCTAAAACTAGGTAACAATAATTTGACAAGTTATTATTGAAACAAATAAGTACATGAAAAATCAAACTTTTTAAAATATAAATCAACACCTGCCTACTCGAACCTTACCGCAGTATCAAGTTTAAAAAAAAGAAAAAAAAAGTTAATTGGCGGGAACTCAGACGGAAACGTCCTATTTTCTAGTAGTAGGATTTGTGTTGCAATTTGTTACTGTTTTACGATTAATATTCAATAATTTCGTCAAGTGAAGAGGAAATAACACTGACTCCTAACACAGTCAATTTGCCAGGAAAAACCATTAAATACCTATACTATATCGAATTGTTACAAAGTTACAATGTCACATTTAATTTTAATATTTTTTTTGCAATGTTTTTGTTTTGTTTTTTTTCGCAATCTAAGTGAAAAGCAGAGTGTATAACTCGTTCATAAAACCCATTTTCCCATCGACGTCTATCCACCCTCGCCGTACCGGCTCGGGTGGCTATATGAACGTCTCGGGTAAAATGGCTTGTTTTATGCTCTTGTTGTACAATCTACTATTTGAAGACCTATCCATCCATAGATACCCCACACGTACGGGTTTGAAGAAAAAAAAATCGAGTTTCAGTTCTAAGTATAGGGAACCACAAAAAAAAAAAAACTATTTTTGTGTGAAAATCTTAATGCGGTTCACAGAATACATCTACTTACCAAGTTTCAACGGTAATATAAGTTCTTAGTTTCGGAAAAAAGTGGCTAAAAAGTATGTTACTTACGATACGTCCACTTCAACAAATACGTCGGTCTGACAAACAATACGGTGATATTATCAAAGTTACTTACCACCTTCTTCAGGTGTAGCTAGTCAACATTCAAAACGTACTTTTCATCAAGTTCAATTATGGCGAGGAAACGCATAGAACATCAAAGCATAGAACCCAGAAAACTGGGGCTGGTTTTTTTTTTTATCAACCCCATACGTGTGGGGTATCTATAGATAGGTCTTCAATAATGATATTAAGGTTTCTAATACCATTTTTTTCTAAACTGAATAGTTTGCGCGAGAGACATTTTCAAAGCGTACATTTTTAGTAATCTTTGATGCACTATAGATTGGAAACTATAAATCCTATCAACATGAATGCAAGTACTTATTTGTAGGTAATTTAATGACAAATAGTTCAGTCATTGCTGATTTTGTCCTAGCTTATAATAGTTTTCCTGAAAATTGAGAAAATCTGTAAAACGGTACACTTTTCAAGGGGGGCAGGGGTGAAGCGGCATGTGGAGGGGGCGGGAGAGTTGTGTATTTTAATCTACTCGTATATAGCAGTGTTGGCATCAATCTAAACTAAATCAATCCGGATTGATCAATCGAATTGACGCGTCAATCCAAATTGATCAATCCGAATTGATCAATTCGAATTGATTCAATTCTGATTGACGCGTCAATCCGATTGAATCAAATGGAATTAACGCATCAATCCTCAATTCGGATTAAATCAATTCTCCACGATTAACCATTCCCTAAGATTACTTTTCAAAGGTGTTCTTTTTTGGGTGGGACTTACTTACTGGAATTAAAGTCGATACCTGAGGTTCCCAGAGGTTCGAAAACATGTTCTTGATGTCAGCAGTATTGATTGATGTCCCTTTCATTTCGGGACATTTTTAGACGTCGACTGTACAGTCACCAGCATAAATAATTGATCATTTTTGTACTTTGTCGCTTTCAGTCGTTACATGATTTCGTATGGTTTTTCAAACATGACTTTATAGTGACAAGGTACAAAAGTGATCACTTATTTATGCTGGTGACTATACCAGCATCTTAATAATCCTGCCGCCAAGCAGCAATGCTTGCGCTGATGTGTTCCGGGTGAGGAGAGTAAAACAGCCCGATTTTTGCATAATTTTTAGATCCAAGATGGCGGATGACATTTTGACAGTTTGACACTAAAATGTTGATGGGTGTCGTTTTTGAGTAATTTGGTGCTCTTGAACCTGATTTTGGCATATTTTTTTGGATCCAAGATGGCGGATGACATTTTGACACTAACACTAAAATATTGATGGGTGTCCTTTTCGAGTAATTTGGTGCTTCTGAGCCTGATTTTGACATACTTTTTTTGATCCAAGATGGCGGATGACATTTTGACACTATTGACACTAAAATGTTGATGGGTGTCATTTTTGAGGAATTTGGTGCTCCTGGACCTGATTTTGGCATAATTTTTCGGATCCAAGATGGCGGATGACATTTTGACACTGACACTAAAATATTGATGGGTGTCGTTTTCGAGTAATTTGGTGCTTCTGAGCCTGATTTTGACATGCTTTTTTTGATCCAAGATGGCGGATGGCATTTTGACACTATTGACACTAAAAATGTTTATGGGTGTCGTTATCGAGTAACGTTTTACGCTTTTTTGCGTTTTTGTGTCAGTAGTGTCAAAATGTCATCCGCCATCTTGGATCCACAAAGTTATGCCAAAACCGGGCTGAGAACCACCAAATTACTCGAAAACGACACCCATAAACATTTTTAGCGTCACAGTGTCAAAATGTCATCCGCCATTTCAAAATGACGGCCATTTTTTCAATTTTTGACAACGAATTCATGCTTGAGGACCACTCGGACCCTCAGATATCGATTTTGAAAACAATCGGCCCAAAAACTAAAGATTTCAAAATGACGGCCACTTTTTCAATTTTTGACAACGAATTCATGCTTGAGGACCACTCGGGCCATCAAATATCGATTTTGAAAACAATCGGCCCAAAAACGAAAGATTTCAAAATCACGGCCACTTTTTCAATTTTTGACAACGAATTCATGCTTGAGGACCACTCGGGCCATCAAATATCGATTTTGAAAACAATCTGCCCAAAAACTAGAGATTTCGAAAAGGCGGCCACTCTTTCTATTTTTGATTTCTATTTCGATTTTGAACCGTATCGATTAAATTCAAGGAAAGTCCCGAAAATGTTCCAAAAAGGACATCCTTCATATTGCCGTCGGAAACATGTTTCGGAACCTTTGAAAAACTCAGACACCGCTTTTTAACGCATCTGGTCAGTTTCGAAAAATGGCCTAAATACAAAATACATTTAGAGGTAGATACATACAAAGTAATCGTCAATCCGAATTGACGATTGAGGATTGAGGATTGACCGATCAATTCGAATTAACGATTAGTAATCTTCAATCAGTAGATTTAGAATTAGTTTCGTCAATCGTCAATCGTTAATTCGAATTGATCGGTCAATCGTCAATCGTTAATTTGAATTGATTTTTTGCCAACACTGGTATATAGGCATAACACAGCAGCTGTTTGAAAAAATTATAAATTTTGCCGCTAAAAAAAATCTAAAATATATACTATATTATATATATACATACTATACTAATTTTGCTATTGACTAAAATGATGACTGGTAAACGTTTTACAAGCATCACACCTTGCGATAAGTACATACTATAATACATAACTAGTATGCATTAGCATCACTAGCATTTAGTATCTAAGTGATAATTAAGATACTCTTTCAGTGCGGCTATTAAACCAACCCAAAATGTAGTAGGTAGTATTAGTTCTAAATACAGAACTAGTTTCAAAACCTAGTATAAAATCACGTCTAATCCACACGTGAGATGTGGCCCAAGTAACTACATTAATGAGCAAACAGCGCGTCACTTTCTATCACGCAGGATAATACACAAATTGGTTAATTCCTGAGCTTTCTATATAAAGTTGTATGAAAAGCGACCGAGAGTAGTTATGAATAGTCAAGCTACGCGCACGCTGAATTTTGCCGTCTGGCGATTGCAGAATAGGTACTTTCTTTACTTATTTGTATTTGGTGTGAGTGTCAGGCACAAGTGAACAGGGCGTCATGAACAGCCAATATTCGATCATGGTTTAATCTATGCACGTTATTCAATAAGGGCATGAACACAAAACCAAAAAATATAAAACATTGAAACGATTTAAATCCAATATAAATAAAAACTTTATTACCAATACTAGGTACTCTAAGTATAATCGAAACATAAAATGACTTCTTTGAGGCTTGTTCAGTCTTGCTTGATAGTACAATAACTTAGAAAATGTTATTACTATTCTATGCAGTTCTACATATAATAAGTCGGTATGTATTTTCTAATAATATTGTCAGAGTACGGCAATAAAAAAGGATAAAAAAGAAACTAAAATAAATGTAGCATTTCATCCATCATCATGATGCAGCATTTTACATTAAAATGTGCTTGCTAGTTAAGAAAGTTGCGCCCTCTTTTAATGACTACTATTTACTGTCGTAAGTAGGTAAAGGTAGTTTATTTTTACCCGACTACGGCAAAGCCAAAGGAGGGTTATGATTTTGACAGGCTATGTATTGTATGTATTTAACGAAATAAATTAGTTGCTCGGATTTAGGCTGCCATTATGTCGGTAACATTAAAGTAGGTACAAATTAATTGTATGCGCCATTTTTCACCTTCTTTACTTTCTTTTTTATTTTTAGCTAATTGGCGGTATACTTACTGTCGTTATATTAGAGATTCGTTAGTAAAATTGATGTTATATTATAAAAGTAATCATTTGATCTGGTGTTAGACCTAGAGCAACTAGACTTTATTAGAGTAGAAAACAAATGGAAGAACTAAATTCAATTTCAATACAAAATGTTGCCATATTCAAGCATTTCAAGACAAAACAACAAACAGTTTCAAATATCTCGGCAAACTTCGTTTTTCATAATCACTAGGTACATAGTATAAAACAAAGTCGATTTCTCTGTCCCTATGTCCCTATGTCCTTATTTATGCTTAAATCTTTAAAACTTCGCAACGGATTTTGATGCGGTTTTTTCTAATAGATAGAGTGAATCAAGAGGAAGGTTTATATGTATAATACATGCATAATATACCGTGCTGAAGCCGGGGCGGGTCGCTAGTTCACAATATATGACTGACGTATGAACTGAATACAAACGAAGATTGCCGAGACATTAAGAAACTAGAGACGCACTGTTGTAAGTCAATGATATTAGAAACCGCAAAAATACATTAGGAGCAAGTATCTGCGCTGAAAATGAACTTGTTCGAATGGGAATTCCAATAAAACCTGTGGACCTGTGGATTTACAGCACAGATTACAGTTTTTTTTTAAATTATTAGGTACCTACTTAATGAATACGTATACCATTTTCATTCTTACCTGTCCTATTTGGTAAACAAAATTCTAACCTCAATATGAATTTTTTTGTAAAGAATAAGGTGTATTATGTTATCAAATAAACCTGAGGTAATATTTTGTACATCATTTTGCTGATATTTTATCTCCAGTTCCTTTATTTACGATGAAATAGTTAAAAAATAACAAAAATGAGACGTTTGGAGGTTAGAATTTTGTTTACCAAATAGGACAGGTAAGAATGAAAATGGTATAGTTCTTCTTGTGTTTAAAGAATGACAATTACTAGAAGTGTCAAAAAAGACAGCCAAAGAATCGGAATTGAATTATATTAAGACCTCATGGTAAGGCAATCAGGTCATAACTATACCTAGGTGAAAAATTTAAGTAAATTACCTGTTATATGTGTGAGTAATGCGTGCGAATAGACAAATTGACGTTCCAAATTAGAAAAATGCCTTAAGTCCTATATCAGTTTTATACTTACACTACTCTACAACTCTACACTCTTACAACAGGTCATTTACTTAAGTTTTTCACCTATACAGTAGGTATGTTTTGCCCGTGTCTGGCAAAAGGTGATAAATGCTGTTAGTTTAAATAATGTTAAACTAACAGCGGCTTTAACAATCATTTATGAATTAGAAGATAAGCCGTTTTGTTTGATTCAAGAACACTTGGAGAAAAAGAAGTACAGCGTTTCTTAAAAGATGACAACTATAAACCGTAAGTGTATACCTGCGTGCTTAAGTACAACTATACGTACAACTCTTTTGATAAAGAAACTTTAATTTCAGACCAATATTCGGTTCCTACAGTTTCGATCCAATACAGCAGATATTCGAGCTACCTGAACGCCCTCTAGGTACAAATGAAAATAATAATAAAAATGTAAATTACAATGAAGGTACGAAATTGTACCTTACGAGCAAGACGGAGGAAAATAGCAGCTCGCCGCTTCCTCCATACAGAAAATATGTTAAGCCAATTACCAGCCTACCTACCTACCTGCCTGGAATTGATCCTAACAAAACCGCCCATTTGCGTTACAGACCTAAGATCCGCACCATCACTTTTGCAAATCTGACACTAGAGAATACAGTATAACTAAACGCAAAGCTTTTATTTCACCACCGCACAGCTACGCTTGCACTTCTTCGTAAAAGACTATTCCTAACTGAACTAATACAGATGACTACAGTCGCCGTTAGACAGGTAAATTAGTCATGAGCATGACTACCAGAGACGTCAAAGAAAAGGTGCTCAAGAATATCTGGATATTTTTTGATGTCCTTGGCCCGTGTTTTTTCCCATTTATTTAGGAAACCTGATAGCAGTAATGGTGGAGTGATGATACAGTACAGGATTAACTCGGAAACTAAAAATAATAATTCTCAGAGCATCTCTGTGATCCTCAAGAAATATAGTTTATAATTATAAATATTTAGTAGTCATGTTCGATCTCTTCAGAAATTTAAAAATCCTTTCTAAGTGCCCTCTACTCTATGAACCTTAAAGAATATGTCTGTTGAATTTCAAGAATACACACTATAATAGGCTATTAAAAAAAAAAAAATTCAAGAATCTATATTAGCAAGTCCGCTAGTATGTCGTACAACTCGTTCATAATCATAATATGTAGGTAACTGACATCTCTCACTTTACTCATGACATAAAACTTTAACTCCCAGCCAAATTTCACGTCTCTGGTATTGTGTACAAAGGCCAAGGACTTTCATACAAATTTACGAAAGCCCTAAACCACCTTAATCCAACCCTGTGATAAAATCATTTTTTTAACTAACGTACCCTACCTACAAAGTAAGTACCTCGTCCCCAAATTTCAGGTCGCTAGTAAAAAAAAATTAAGAATCTTCATAGAACTTGCGAAATGCGAAAGCCCTAAAACCGCCTTAATTCGGCCATGTGGAAAAACTATTTGCTACCTACAAAACAAACTACCTTGTCTCCAAATTTCAGGTCTCTTAAGTACCTAGTACAAAAAAATTAAGAACCTTATACACATTTGCCACCAAACCACCGTCAACAAACCACCTTTAGTGACTAAGAGACTAGTACTAAGAGTGCCTGAATTAAAATCATCAGAAATCATTTATTTTATTTCGGAACCCTACAAACTACGTTTAACTCATGACAGTAGTGTATTATATTTTAATTGGCGTGACGCAAGTAAAATGTCGCGCGAGCTTGCCCTTACCCCTTTGTCATAGCAAGTCTAAGTGATTATTTCTTGAAGTTGAAGCGATTCCTATCAATTAGGTACGGCAAACGACAATTTCATATTCAAATTTCTTCAATTTTCAGTAGCTAGACCACAGACATACTTTATAGATAGAGGCGAGTAACACCGTAAAAAAAACGAACGTGTAAAGTCAACTTCGAGAACTTCTAGAGCGTTAATTAACACGCGAAAATAGAAAAAGCATAGGGTGTTGCCTTGTATTCAATGAGGTCGTTGTTTTTTCAAGCTGGGTTAGTAGGTAGTGATAAAATAGTAATGACAAATCCAAGTTTTTTTAACAAATGCTTTCAAGTAGGTACTTTAATAAAAATATATAAAACTAGCTATTGCCCGCGACTTCGTCTGCAAAGAATTCGTTTATCGCTATCCCGCGGAAATTTTCCGGGATAAAAAGTAGTTTATCTGCTATTCCAGTCTTTTCTCTATCTAGGTATGTGCCGAATTTCATCCAGATTCGTTGGGCCGTTCTGACGTGATTGAGTAACAAACAAACATCCATCCATCCAAACTTTCGCATTTATAATATTAGTTAGATAAGACTCATCTCATTTGATGCAGGGTAAAATGTGCGGTAAAATGATGCGTACATACGATCCAACAGCGACCACTTGCTTTGCCTGTCTCGATAGTGTGTCTGTACGCTAGGCTTAGGCTCTATCAAGTAATTATTTGTGAATAATAAATGCCATACAATTTGATTGCTGGCTCGGGAAACGCATCCATTACAATGTAATTTGCATGTCATATTCAAAGGTATGACAGGTCTGTAACGACTTATTCAATTATTTATTGCATTGCAGAGAAGTAAAGAAACAGAGCAGTATTTTCAATACTCTTCAGAATTGACAACATTTCATTCTTATAACACCTGAAAATGTATATATGGTTCGAAAGCATTTAGCCTCCTGATCACTGCAATATGTTTATATAATTTTAATATCGCTTATTATAAAAAATTAAAAATATGTCCAAATTTTACCAATACTACCACAGGATAGGTGAAACGCCTTTGCTTTTTTCACGAGAAAAAATAAGCGATCATAATTTTGTATTTTTGACAACTTCAAAGTACAAGGGGGAAACCTTCGCCTATTCCCTTGCGGAATGAATTTTAAAAACAACAACAGTACAAGGGGGGCAACTCTGAAATTCTATTTTCGAAGTTCTTTGCATACTTTCTCTCTCACTCTCAAGATAACGACTATTAGTATGAGCGGAACAGCACGCATTTGTTATGCCTTTTTAGAATAAGCACGAATTAATAAATTAAATACAAGCCTTAGCGAGAAAAAACTGTCAGCATATTCATCTTTTCAAATAAAATACAGAGAACCATTAAAATTATAGGCTCAGAAACATGAAATGTTGTCAATTATAAACCAGCTACCTACGTAATCGTAACGCGGATAACTTATGGCAGATTATAAGGGAGTCATAAAAAGACTAATGTCTTTATCATAATTATAGTATAATATATGTATAATAAGTAGGTATTATAAAACTGCATCAATCTGAGCGCGTCAGGACAACTGATTAAACTACTAGTCTGTGCCTTCCCACACGGTGCTGTGGTCCGTTTCTGGAAGCCACGAGTTACAATTTTACAAGTCTAAACTGGCAACATTGGTCAGAACTCAACAATTTGGACTGGTGTTGCTAGTTTAGTAATTTGGACTAATGAATGTTGCTAGTTTAGACTTGCAAAATTGTAACTTGTAGCTCCGAGGAACCAGTTTCTTTTAGGATCTGATTTTTTAAAGCACATTCATCTCTCGAAAGTACCTATATAACTACCGTACGATCCTGGTAAACATTTTAAACACGAATAGAATAGAAAAAAAAACAACTCTAATTAATGTTCTTTCTTTCATGCAACGCAACGCACTCGTTACCCTCCTGTGTCATGATTGTCTAATACTATTACACAGAAATAAAAATAAAAATGTAGCCATCTATTTAATTTGAGCTGTAGTTGTCTAGCACTACGAGTAGGTACATTGATTTTTATTTTACCACTTTCGAATGGTAGGTAATTATGAGTTATGTGCTTTAAAAAATCGGGTCCCTGGTTACCCGTGGAGAAATGTATGGGTAAAATTGACCAGTGGGTAAGTGTATACCTGTAAGTGTGATACCCATACATTTAACAACCAACACAACACCACATATGATAAGGCACTTCAGGTGCGCTCGCGCCAGACGAGTGTGTAGTTATTGAAAGCTACTCTAGGGTTCTCTCTCTCTCTCTCTCTATTGCATGAACCCCGTGTTCGCTGATGCGCAAAGATACTATGTAGATACATACAGAACTTATCTTTACTGACTTAGATTTAAATAGATAATATAAATAATTATACACAATCACCCTTTGTACATAATATGTGACCTACTACTACCACCAACAAAATTTAATTATGGTAACTACCATTTACATACCTATGCATAATTCTCTATATGTATTCTAAAAAAATCTTTCGCAGAGCAATGGAATGAAATAAGGGTAAATACAGCACACAATATGTCAATCAAGACATTACAGGGGCCTTACCATGACGTCCTTATTCCGTCACTTTTAGTATGAATCTGACAGCCAGCGAACCTAAACTGAATCGCATTAAGACGTCATGGTAAGGCCCCTGGACTAATAAAATATACACAAAAATCAAGGTCCAATTCAATGAGCTTAAATGTAAGTAGTAAGTTACATTGCCAGTCAACTTCTCATTTATATACAGGCCATATGGCTAGCTCCAGAAAATCCTCTAGCGTTGACTATCCTATCAGAGACTATGTTATTATACCTACCTCACTCGAGGATAACGAAAGTTGTTTTCTGTCTGCTCATTAAATCGCATGAAGGATTTTATGTAGCTGCCTAGTTACACTCGCGTTATCAAGAGAAATCTATTGTACCTACTTACTGACATATTTATGCAAATCGGTCGAACCAAATTAGGAGTTACAACCGGACATAGGAATAGACATACATCCATAACGCAGAAAAGACATAACCCTTCTTTTGGGCTTCACCGCAGACAGCTAAATGGAGTATTATTTTGAATCTATACGCATATTACCCCATTAACCCATAATGATACACTGGTATACAAATTTGGGGTAAATTTTCTCAACGGCTCATGATTTAAGCATGGCCTATCGTTGAAGAGTTCGCCCTGCAGAGACGGTCCTGACTGGGCCACCAGAATTTCACTACCAGATTGTGTTGTCATCCGACTTGCACAAGTATGCAAAATTTCAGCTCAATCGGTTGAAAAATTTAGTTGCAGTTACATCCACAAAAATGCATACCTACTCAGTGACATACATTTCAAGTTAAATAAAAGCTTGTAAAAAATGAAATTGCAATGCATAATAAAATTCTAACCAAATAGAAATTAGTTAATTCAGGAGGATCACATCGAATGAACTTGTTTCAACCCTGGTAGTAATTCAAATAAAGATTCAATATAATTACAAATTAAATTACATGTACTGTCTCAATACGCTGAAATAAGTTATTTTGTGGAGTCCTGTATGGAGTAGTGAATGGTAGTAGAGCACAGAATTGGACATCCATTTTAAACCACTTTCACACGATTGTGCAAGTTATCACTTATCACATCTGAATATGAATCTTATACTCTTCTAAGGAAAAGTTGTACTAACCCATAGCATGCATGATATGAGCTCCGTTATAAAGGATAATATGAGTGACACACTACACTAATACAATACATTTACAGAGTCCAATGGACTTTGCATGTGGCATCAATAAATAAAGACTAGCTCCACATTATTGTACATCTTGGACTCTGTTCGGACTTGACTCCCATGTGATAACATCATCAGTCTTGCACTATTTCGCATTGGAAATAATTCCGAATACATGCGTAAGTCCAAAAATTATTGATAAAAATGTAATTAACAGAATTGACCGGAAATACCTGAAAGCAAGATATTACAATAATTAGTGTCTCAGATGTAAGGAAACATTGATTCTTTTATATATTATATGTATATATGTATAGGGTGGCAAATGAATACTAAATATTGTATGACAAATCAAGGCAGCATTGAAATATTGTTTTTTACATAACTTACCAAGTGAATTTTGACTTTTTCAATGTGCGGATAATGCATTCAGTTTGATGTTTCGTACTGGCAATCTCACCGGAATTGTCAACAACAAAATGTGAGTTAGCCATTTTATGTTCTAGTGGCATTTGGCAGTCTATACGTTTCTTAGCAACTACTATGGAGTAGTCATTGCGCTTGCACAACCGCTTTAGCTGTTGGTGGTCTTCACTGCAAACAGACAACAAAATCAACTGTTTGTAGCATAGCACAAGCTCACTCGAATGACTAAAGTATCCCATAAGTCAGTGGAGAAACCAGGGCTTGTCAATCACTACATAAAGTAATGAGTGGACAGTGAGAAATGCAAAATCAAAACGCATAATAAGACTATCCTTAGGCATACAATCCTGGCCCCATGGACCTTTATTTAGTAAATGATGCAAATCAATGTATTTTGCATTTCATAAAATATTCTCACTTTTCAATTTTTTAACATTTCACTTTCCTTATCATCTACTTTTAAATAAGCCCTGTGTAGGTGCATGGCCCTCAACCAAGATAAGATAAGATAATGTTTATTTGCAGAAAAAGGGTAAGTTACATGTCTTAATTTTAAGTTAGATATCACTCCCTCTTTTTCAGCTGCATTCATACAGCATGCAAATATATAAAGTAGGTAGCTAACATGCATCAACAATAATAAAATCAATAACAAAACATTTATAATCATATGGTCAAGAAGAGAGTATATATGTTTTAAATTCATAAGTAAGGCTTACCAGACAACAGTGATGATTTTATGCATAAATGTCAGCATTTTGCCAGTTTCAAATAATAGTGGCACCTCCATTACAATATATCTGTGCCCCGAGAAGAAATATGAAATCGCCATTTTTATCATTGCACTCTGAATCCTAGGGTGAGTGATTGCATTAAGTTTACGCCTCTTCTCAATGTCATCAAAAATTATCTCCCCTAGCTTTGCCCTATTTACTCTTCCATCTGGATTCAAAACTTCATCTCCAAAGTATTCTTTCAGTTCTTTCCAAGCTTGAGTACCTGGGTCTAAAACTGCAAAATATATGAAAGATATTAGGAATATATCTAAAATTTTACTTCCCAATTTCAAGTAAGTAATGATATAATTTTTTTATCTAGTTGGTATCATATCAAGTTGTATTTAGTAGTCATGAGTGGGTACCTCTTCTAGCAACCTCATCGGCATCAATGACTGCTACGCCGTTCTCTCGGAAAATAGATAATACTGTGCTTTTGCCCGTAGCCAGCCCTCCAGTAAGACCGACAATGAACATTGTAGTAATATTTCTAGTTATTCAGAATCCTTGATCCTACGAGTATTGTAATGATCCAAATCCAATCTTATGGAATTAGAAAACCAAACAACATAAAAACAATTAAATATTCCACTTTGGTTTTATTTATTAAAAAATAAACGCGCTAAGCAAAGCGACAAGCAGGGATGAAAACGAAAACCAAAACTCTTTTTTTTAGTAAATTTTTTGACAGCTAGTTTTTTTTTTTAAGTTTATGGCTTCAATATCCCACAAGTTGTTTCAAGTGACGAAAAGTCACATCACTTTATGACACTTGAAACACACAGTGTGTCAGTGATGGATGGTTAGTGGACAACTCATGAAACCATCATGAAACGTGCATGAAACAATTCCTATAGATTTCCATACAAAATTGCTGTCATGTTCATCGTCAAAAATACGCCAGGGGGGCAACTCTGAAATCCGATTTTCGAAGTTCGTATCACACCGTCCCTCTCACTCAAATTAATAACAATTAGTGAGAGCGGAACGGCACGAATCAAATTAATAACTATTAGTGAGAGCGGAAAGGCCAGTTATATAAACACCGTACCGTCCACAGGTACCGTCACATTCAATACGCGCTGTTTCGCCCGCACTAATATGAGAGAGAGAGACACTTAGATACAAACTTCGAACTTCAAGTGTGGTTCTATAATAATATAAATATTTAAGATTTAAGGATTTAAGGTTTAGGGTTTTCAGGCTTTTAAAATGATGTTATGTTTTCATTTCACGTTTTTCTAATTTTAAAATATTAAAACAACATTTTATGGATTATTTATTATTATTCATACTTTGTTGTGAAGGTTAACGCGTAGAAAGGAATGGAATCGGTCAGAACGAAACATGAACGAAAGAAAACATTTCACTGTGCACTGTGGTGCTGTCTGCTGTCATTTAGTTTGGTTTATTTTCGTCATTTCATTCATTTTGTGAAGTGTTTATTGTAGACTGTTGTAGACTTACGAAATTCTTGTATCCTTGAACATAATACATTTGATTGAAATTAAAATGCAGTATAGTGTAATCTGTTAATTACTGTCGATAAAAATATTCTCGATCGATGAAAATCCTTTGTATGAATTTCGCGCTTTGTTCTTGCAAAAGTTATTTTTACGTTAATGCAACAAAGTCAAGAATATGTAGATGATAGTAAATGACCTCTTTGATGTAAAATTAGGCGTAGAATATAATAATAGTGATTAGGTATAGAAAAAAAAACAATATGACTTACTTCAACCGACGCGATAATTATAGAGCTCTGAGCAACGAACCAACTCCGCCACTCGGTAATTTGGCGGAATCTGCCAATGCCGCCCCTATGATGCTCACCCTGGACCACGAACATGAAGACGCCACCAACGTTATCATCCACAAAGTACCAAAAAACAAAGGTAAGCCATTCAACAATTACCATAATCTCCTGTTGTCTGGCTTGCTATAGGAGTCTGCAGGAGGAAAAATTATGGAGAAATAATCATGTTGCATCAAAATCAAAACAAATTTGTAAAAATGTCTGTGGCTATAGTTTTGCTGTTGCTTGACATGTGTTAATAATTTTTTATTTCAAAAATACCATATGTTATTGTACAAAATCAACATAAAGAACGATTTCATTCCCAAGCTTCATTCCTAAAAAAAGACAGTTGTCTATTTCTATTTCATTTATCACTTGTTTATGCTTTTAGGGGGATGGACACATATAGAGGATTTGGATTCCTTTTTTACAAGGATGTACACATATTACATACGAGGAGGCTTTTATCCAATGATCATATCTGACTTATTTTACCTGCTGCAATTTGTGTTCATCATATGGTTCTCCACATTTTTAGTTCATTGTGTGAACTATCCAGTGTTATTTAGAAATGATCCTAACGCAAATAGGAGTGAGAAGCTCAGTTTTAATGATGTGATTTATCCATGTTCAGTATGTGTTGGCTTTATATCGTGGCACTGGTAAGTCAAACAAAAATAACCTTTTTTTATAATGTACCTAACTATTGTTAATCTTTCAGAACCCTCTTTACTTAATTGTTTAAAAAAATATATTTTATTGTGAAATTGCATGTTATAATCAGGAGACAATATTATGTTGTACCTATATTGTGCTATTTCCTAGGACATCCTTTGTAATCTTGATAATATGTTTACAACTTATAATCCTGTGAGTTCTATTCACAAATGGTTTAGAAATGTGTTTGGTATAGAAGTAGGGATTGCAATCCGGCGTCATTTTCAATCCGGTCGGATCCGACCGGATCCGCCGGATCGATCAAATCAGGATGATTTCAGCTTTCCGGTTCAAAATGAACTGTTAGTAAGTTAATCAAGTGTCGTTTTACTTAATACTTATAGGTGGTTTATAAAAAATAAAACATTATACTAGCTTTTACCCGCGACTTCGTCCGCGTAGACTTGATTTATCTTCAATTAAGTAAGAAATTTTCGAGTACAAATGTATCTAATAACAGGTTTTTTATAAGAGGTCTAGTGATAGAGCAACTTTAAAGGAAATGTACCGATCTCTTATTTTCTACCCCGTGAGTTTTGTATTATCAAGTCACTTGGGGAGTTGGGGCCTCATGTCGCACATCCAGTTCGTAACTGACATCTCCTACCCATAAACTTAATTCCCTGCCGAATTTCACGTATCTGGTACAAAAAGCCAAGAACTTTCCTATAAATTCACGAGTCCCAAATCCATCTTAATCCAGCCCTGTGATAAACATTTTTTTTTACTAACGTAGCCTACCGACATACTGCCTCCGTCCCAAATTTCGGGTAAGTATCTATAGCAGCCACATTGTTAGATGGACAACAATGAAAAAAAAAAGTATCCTATTATCCCTGGTTCTCAGCAGCTACCTCCCCACCAATTTTCAGCCAAATCGGATTAGCCGTTCTAGAGTTATAAATAGTGTAACTCACGATTTTCTTTTATATATATAGATATAAAATCAACTTTATTTTCAATCCAATGTTAAGATTGAACAACGAACAAACAAACAAACAAAAATCTAGTAGTCTAGGTAACTAGAAACATTTTAACGATGAAACGAAACGAGTAGCTCAGCTCAGTCTTCCTAGATTCCACTTTCACAGATAGATCAATGATTTTAGTACCTAAGTAACTTTATAATTCAGTAAAAATAGCTCAAAACGTGGCAAAATATATGGAGAACATTTATCTATTGGGATGGATACCTTATGGGGTGAAGTCAAAATTTATCAACTCTCCCCCCTCCTCCGGGGTGCGCGTCCCCCCCCCAGGCCCCCCGAAATGTCCCGAAACGCGGTTTTTTGAACTTTTTGAGAAAACTGTTCGCGATACAGAAAAAGTGTGGAGGAATGAAATAATGTACAATAAATTTACTATAAATCTACTATACACATAAAAGCGGTATCTCGTATGGTTTTGACGCAAGAAGACGCAGAAAATCATATTTTTTTGTTTTTTTACAATAAATTTTATTAAAACTTCAGTTTTCTCAGAAAATACTCATTTTACACCTAAAAAATGTATCACTTAAATAAACAATGGAATATTCCCTTTAAAAGAAGGTATAATTTATTTATATATTAGTTAAATTGACCATTTTATGATAGTTTAAATATTTAATTTGTCATGAACAATTTTTTTTACTTGAAGATTAGGTATGTTTAAAATGTTTTTTATATAGTTTAGAGTTAATTATAGACCATGCTAGTGTAATTATGTTTATTTTTTTTTCAGTTATCCGCAAATAATAAGTATATTCATTCATTTCCAAAACGGTACTAAGATGTTTATTTAATATAATCAACTATTTATTTAAATATACACTTTTATTTAAGTAACTTACATTGAAATTGAAGAGAGACATTGAAATAAACAATTGTTAACACTCTTATTATCTGGGGGCACGGTAGTGCCCCAGCTAAGATAGCCAAGTGAAGCGCAAGAAGGGCACTAGTTACCTTTTCTCGAACCGCTTTGTCGTTATTTTGTACCCTCATAACTTGGTTTTGGATTGTATGAGATAATTAAAATTCTCGGGATATGATGTGAATAGTGGACTTATTACAAGTGTAAAGTTTCAATTGCATAGCTCTTATATTTAAAATTTTATTGATATCTAAAAAACTAGTGGTTGTCACTAGTGATCATCATATTAAATTCCTAGAATGCTCAAATTTGGTTTGTAAGCTAGATTAGTATACAATCAACAGCAAAAATCTAAAATTTGGAACTTTAACTTTTCCTTCAATCGGTCAAACAAACTAGCGAATGGATATTTTGTACGAAACTTCGCAAATTTTGATGCCCAGCGGTCTGAAAATTGATAAAGAGAGTTGTTAAAAATAATAAACTGTATATTTCAGAATTTTCAGTAAATTAAACTGAATTAGTGGATGAAATTAAGCGTGTGCAAATGTGGTGTTTTCTGCAGGCACTTGTCATAAGCAACAACTTACAAACTTTTTACGTTCTAACTCTACAAGTGTTTAAGAGTTTGTGAAGTCTACAATTTAGTAAAAATAATGTCGTTGGCCGTTTTGCTACCGTCATATAGGCGTAGTAAAATAATAAGTATAATAATACTTTATTTACTTTATTTGTAATATATGATCGTTTCTCTGCCGCCGGGGCAAGCGGTCCAGGAATAAAGACTACGAACTAGTCTGGAATATGTCGAGCATCACTCGATTTTTATACGTGAGTTAATCGTTTGTGTGATTATAATTATCATTACAATAGTTCTTATAGTTACGAATTTCAACTTTATAGGACGTAAATTTGTTGACTACCAGTGAGTGAGTCAGTGACGAAATCAGAGTTTTTTAGATATCTATAAAATTTAAAATATAAGAGCTTGTAATAAATCCATTATTCACATCATATCCCGAGAATTTTAGTTATCTGGTACAGTCCAAAACCAAGTTATGAGAGTACAAAATAACGACAAAGCGGTTCGAGGAAAGGTAACTAGTGCACTTCTTGCGCTTCACTTGGCTATCTTAGCTGGGGCACTGCCGTGCCCCCAGATAATAAGAGTGTTAACATTGTTTATTTTAATGTAAGTACTTAAATAAAAGGGTATACTTAAATAAATAGTTGATTATATTAAATAAACATCTTAGTCCCTTTTTGGAAATGAATGAATTTATTCACACTAATTATTTGCGGATAACTGAGAATAAATAAACAAAATTACACTAGAATGGTTTATAATAAACTTTAAACTATATAAAAAACATTTTAAACATACCTAATCTTCAAGTAAAAAAAATTGTTCATGACAAATTAAATATTTAAACTATCATAAAATGGTCAATTTAACTAATATGTAAATAAATTATACCTCTTTTTAAAGGGAATATTCCATTGTTTATTTAAATGATACATTTTTTAGGTGTAAAATGAGTATTTTCTGAGAAAACTGAAGTTTTAATAAAATTTATTGTAAAAAAACAAAAAATTATGATTTTCTGCGTCTTCTTGCGTCAAAACCATAAGAGATACCGCTTTTATGTGTATGGTAGATTTATAGTAAATTTATTGTATATTATTTCATTCCTACACACTTTTTCTGTATCGCGAACAGTTTTCTCAAAAACTTCAAAAAACCGTGTTTCGGGACATTTCGGGGGGCGTGGTGGGGGGACGCGCCCCCCGGAGGAGGGGGGAGAGTTGATAAATTTTGACTTCACCCCATAAGGTATCCATCCCAATAGATAAATGTTCTCCATATATTTTGCCAGATTTCCCATACAATGGATTCTTATTTGCTTGAGCTATTATAATACAAAACCTAATATAATTAACCTTACGTTATACGTAATTTACTGAGATGAGATCACAATATTCACAATAGTTATTAAAGTATTTGAGAATCCTAACTATTAACTATCGGCTGAGGACCGACCGGAGTGGCGATTACCCCACCGACAAGAGCCTAGCTCTTAAATAAAAAAAAAGAAACTATTGCATTGCGCATGAATGATTACCCACGCGCATTTAAAGTACCTACTCATGCAACAGATCTATTATTTTGTCAAAAATTGCTAGCACCGGATCCGGTCGTCGGATCCGGCACATTGGTACCGGATCCGGTGTACGTTTAATGATGTCGGATCCGCCGGATTACCGGATCCGATTTTCCGGATCCGGATTGCAATCCCTTTATAGAAGTATAGTAAATTCATTGAAAGGCAAACAGCATCTGAATGAGGCCATATTGTTTAAGGGTGCGACCACACCGCTGCTTAAAAAACGGTGACGTTACGGAATCGGAACAAAATGTATGAAGAAACGGTGAGAAAACGTGACGCCTACGACACCTCACTGCGTATACGCGGCGGTTTGGTCGCACCCTAATGTAACACACTAGGATTAAATTTACCATATCTGTCAAACAGTATGGGAATCATGTAAAAACAGATAATGATTATGATCGCGAGCATCCACCCCATAAACAGTACAGCCTCTGGTTGTAGACTCTTAATAAGCTGTTATTTATTTTGCAATATTAAGTCATGCCTTTTTTTTAGGTGGTGTCTCATCTTTCTGTGCTCAATTATTTGGCTGATGAGATTAGTTTTATTAGTTTACCATTTGTATTATGCTTATGATACAAAACAATTTTATAATAATGCACTAAAAATCCAAGACGTAAGTAACTTTTACTGTATAAAATTTAGTGTATGTATAGAATTCAAAGCATTAATGAAACTGTTTTTCAGAGTGATTTAGTTTGGGTAAGTTGGAGTACAGTTCAAGATAGAGTAAGGGAAGCACAACCTGAACACCATATGTGTGTCCATAAACAAGAAATCAACGAATTAGATATATACCATCGTATCCTAAGGTGAGTTTTGTCAAACATACAATCTGTGCATTACACAAAACCTATAAAACTGAATGCTGCTTTATTATAACTTGTGTTTGATTGCAGGTTCAACAATTACATGGTGGCAATGGTCAACAAAAGCTTACTACCGCTACAAATACATGTACCATTTGTAGGAGATTTCCATTACTTGTCAAAAGGCTTGAAATGGAATTTGGAATTCCTTTTATTTTGTAAGTTTTGGGTTTCTTATCATAACAATGTTCCAAAAAACTTTGCTTTTCTTTTTTATTCTGAATCTTTTGTAAGTTGTCTTTTCACTCTAGTATAGATGAAAAACTTAAGTAAATGACCTGTTGTGTGTAGTAGTGTACAAAACTGAAATGGGACTTAAGCCATTTTTCTAATTTGGAATGGCAATATATAGATAGATATTTGTGACGTTGGCATTCAATAGTTTTAACAAGCTTTTTTTTCAAATTTTTCTTTTGGTGTAAAATTTGGATTTTATTTTCAGCCAGTCCTTGGAGCCCGTGGGAAAACTGCTGGCAGCTCCGCGAGTGCTACAAGGATCACTCTAAACGAATGATACTGGCCAGGCAGCTGGAGAGACAAATCATGTTCCTGGCAATAATAAATCTACTACTGATACCTCTCATACAAGCTTGGCAGATTCTTTATTTCTTCTTCAATTATGCTGAGGTCAGTACCAAAATGATTGAAGCTCTAACATTAAAGGTCCGACTATACCGCCGCGTACACGCAGTGACGTGTCGTAGGCGTCACGTTTTCTCACCGTTTCTTCATACATTTTGTTGCGATTCCGTAACTGTACCGTTTTTTAAGCGGCGGTGTGGTCGCCCTTACTTAACGTACATAGTTCCTTGCGCCACATTATTCGTGGTAATTATGATCTTTCCGAAATCGTTTGTATCACATCACATAAATTAATTGACAGGAAGTGTAATTTTGAATATTTGTTTTTAGCTCATCAAGAGGTCGCCAGCATCGCTAGGCCTTCGCACATGGTCCCTGTACGCAAGAGTGACACTGCGCCACTTCAACGAGCTCGAACACGAACTTCGAGACAGACTGAACCGCGCCCACAAGCCTGCAACTAAATATCTAGCTAGTTTTTCGTCACCTATCACAACCGTTATCGCCAAGTAAGTTACTGATTCCATGGTTTTTTAGGCTTAGGATTTTGTATTTTTGTACATCCATTCACGCAGTTGCCACAGGAATTATTCGGTCTTTTCATGATTGATTAATAATATTCCGTAGATAGGTATACAGATCAGGAAACGATTAAGAATTAGCATTGCTTTTCGTACATAGTTTTTTCTTCTATCATTATCTGATAGAGATGTAGCTGCCGTAAAATAAATGACAGCAAGTTTCAAGGATGTAAGTAATTTTGTTATAATTTTACTTGATTAAAGTCGCATTTATTTATTGAAGCAATAAATTAATGATGATGCGCAAGGCACTTTATTACTCGTACATTTAACCATTAGTTAACTAGTAAGCTTTATTTAAAAACCGGCTGTTAATTAAATTTTGATTGGTTCGCTTTGTTGTTATTTTAGAATTTGTTTTCATAGATAGCAAGGATTTTTGTCCATTTTCTAAAAAGAAAAAATAGTCATTCACAAGGGCCGCACACACGTTAAATCATCAATTAATGTCAATATGTGTGTGTGTGTACTAGTTAGGTATATCACCCGACATCCTGAAGTTTAGGTATTAATAAAAAGAAAAGAACAGTTTCATAGTTATTATAGTAGTAGCTGATCTTAACGGGGTTTGCTTTCTATGCTATACTTAGTTAAAATTTCGTTCCTTTTATTCGGCGTGTCGATATACGTAGCATTATTTATCTTTTGAACCATTGACAAAGGATTATCTTGTTGCAGGAACATTGTTTTTCTGTCAGCAAGCGTGCTCGGCGTGCTGGTCGTGCTGTCGGTTTACGACGAAGACGTTCTGACGGTGGAGCATGTTCTCACCACCATCACTATCCTGGGGTGCATATTGGCTGGTGCCAGGTATTTACCATTTACACAAATCAAATGTGTTAATTAAGTGAATTTGTATACTGGTTTGGTTTTAAACATTTCGTTGTAATCCTAAAATGCAGCAGTATGTATTACCAAACGTGGTAAAGATTCAAACGTTTCCATTGAAATGACATGCAACAAAGCCTGTAGGTAACAATTTTTTTCTGTATTAGAAAAAATAAACAATCTTGATCTTTGTCTTTATTGAAAAAAGCTTTCGAAAAATCAGTAGGTACCTGTTAAATAAAGGCAAGCAATATAAAGAACAATAAGTCATTGTTATTGAATTGTTAACATGGTGTTACTTATTTATTTAGTAAAAGGATTTTTTGTGGAACCAACCGACCTTAACTAATGGGCAGGGCTCCACAACCCTAGGGACTTATTTTACAACGTCAACAATAGACTAAAAATTTATTGCATCTGAACTGCATAAAGCCTCGGTTTCTGGTCAATGCCACAGCGTTTGTTTTTTAATTATAGAAATACGTATACCCGCTGCTTTGGTCTTGTGACGCGCTTAATTTAATATCGAGCATCCCATTGTATTGCACATTTGCAAAAATGCCCATGCACCTAAAAATTTTCATGCCAAGAAGCATTGCAGCAATTATTTCAGCCAGAGGAGGCCACACTTGATGTTAATTTTCTATTTTAATGTGTTTCTTCCCTAAATAAAGGAATAGTCTAGAATCTTATGTTTTGTCAAAACGAGCAATTTTCTAAAAATGGGCGTGGCGTCAAGTATATCAGAAGGCACGCCGAAGGGAACTTAACTGGCCTTTTCCTTTAATTCTGCACAATAAATTGCCCAACTGCCTTAAAATAGGCAAGCCGGTGGGAATCGAGTTCTATGGACGCCACGCCACTGATGTGTACGTAGCATTTACAAGATCTTCCGAAGTTCATTTCGTGTCTACTCACATACTTTTTAATATGAGTGACGGGGATGATGTGATACTTGGAATTTCAATCAACGCTTTTTGTGATAATTATATAAGCATGTAATTACCTTGCACAATGTTAATTTTAATTATAATTTTATTTTAGATTGATTATATTATTTGATTTGTTATTACCATCAACTGTATTCGATTTTCAATTGGTCGTGACTTTGATTGTTGTATTACTTTACTTGTAAATACCTAACTAATGTTTGTAAGCCAATTGGCAAGACAGAAGATCACTACATAAATTTACTTAACAACTCTGTATCTTACAGCCTACCTATGTACTACAATAAACGTTTTTTCTGTTTCTGATTCTGATTCTGTATTTAACATGTCGCGGTGTGTTAGGGCGTTGATAGGCGAGGAGGAGCGTTTGGGCGGCGGCTGCACGGGGCCGGCGCGCGGCGAGGAGCTGTTCGTGCAGGTCCTCGGGCACGTGCACTACCTGCCCGCGGCGTGGCGCGGCCGCGCGCACACCAAGGACGTCGCCGCACACTTCCAACAGCTTTTCCAGTTCCGGGCGGTTAGTACACCACAAGCTCATATGCTACGGCCACATTAGCGGGATTCGGCGAAGGTTCGCCCTATCGCGGCATGTGTGGACAGACAATTCGCTTTATCGCGAATCGTTCGGGCGAACTCGAACTGTGTTCGGGCTCCTGTCGGTATCTAGCGCAGATCAAAGGATTTTATCGTGACAGAGTTCGTGTTCGTGCAAGTGTCTACACTTCGTACTTTGAAATTTCGGAAATGTACTTACGTCAATTTTGACAAGTGGCATTTCAATAATTATTTACAGACATACAATACAAAGCAAACGCTTCCTCTATCTTTTTGTATCTTTGCGCTCTTGGTTCATTTTCTCTCCAAATTCAGTTGCGCGACATAGTTCGCCCGAAGTTTTTATCACGATAATTTGGTCTAAGTGTGGCCACGTAGTTCGTGGTTACACGAACTCGAACTTTTTATAGCGACAACGCGACACGAACCTTTGCCCGCTAATGTGGCCCGGGGGATAGAGACAGAAAAAGCGCTTAGTTTACACACCGCCGATCAATGGACATTACATTACTGTTGTCAAAACGCGATTCTCCCACAGATTTTGTATGGCCAGTGCCGTCGACGTCACTTACATATTTGCCAAATCAATTGAATTAATTAACTATAGGTATATTAATCAAATCTTAGTAATGATTGAATATTAATCAAGTTTTCAGACCTAGAATAAAGTGTTACTAGGGTCGAGTCTTGGAACTTTTCGACTATCTGTTGTTCTTTAGTTAAATCGAGATGATAACACTTAAGATATCATAAACTTAAAATTGCGTGGTGATACAAGCCCTTAAAGTTATAGATTTATCCTTTGTCTTAAAAAGTAAATTTTGTTTCACGTTCCCACAGAATGATTGTTAACAACTAAAGACAACAAAACTTGGCTATTGCCGCCTTTTACCAGTATTTAAGCTGAGTATTGTCTAACCCCCTTATAAACGCTCTATAGGCTTCTGCTAACTTAGCAATCGTTTGTCCTTATCTGTGAAAGGTTAAGTACAAAGTGACAGATAAGGACAAACGTTTGCTAAGTTAGCAGAAGCCTACAGAGCGTTTATGTATAACGGGCTATCTTGTTAGGTATACATACTGTTCGAGCTGCTAAGCCCGCTGCTGTGCCCCTTGGTCCTCTTCCGGCTGCGCGCGCGCGCGTTGGACGTCGTGGACTTCTATCGCAACTTCACTGTCAGCGTGCTCGGTATCGGCGACGTCTGCTCCTTTGCGCAGGTACACTGGGTTCAGATGAAGATGACAAACGTTCGGTTACACTTCGCTGGTCCAGTATTGCTAGGTTCTATGTTTCACTTTACGAATTGAAATTACAACATTGTCATAAAGTGACACTGGGTCTTAATTTAAATTCGAGAAAAGTGAAACATAAAACATTGTAATATTGGACCAGCGACTTACCTGCCTGTTTCGTATAAGTATCTGTAAAAAACTTTTTTGCTGATCGTACTTCTCGTTGACTGTTCATTCATTGTCAACCCTATCTACTTACATATCCGCATCAAATTTGAAACTAATGTGTGGCTTGCAAGACTTGAATCAACCAACTTCGTTACATACGTGAATATATCTAAACGAGTAAGAAGCTAAAAAATGCAGACTAGTGATCATTAACAACTAGATAGGTAAACTGAGTAATAATAATTAGACACCATTTGGTATTTGTAAGTAAATTTTGAGGATGACAATGATGACGACTTAATTATTAGGTATTAAAGTAATTAACGTTTTTAGTTGGATATCCGACGACACGGCCACCCCGATTGGCAGACTCCTGGCAAATACGCCGAAAAAGCAAAAGGTAAGAAAACTACTTACACTTCTGAATAAGGAGCTAACAACAACTTAATCTTAAAAAAATGATGTTAATAACTCAGTATTTTTTTAAACTGGGTTGTGACCTAACAAAACGCCGTAAAACCTCTGGGTAGCACTAACTTAAAACTACGCTCATTATAAAAATGTATGTTTTAATATTGGTATTGTAGCGTAAAGATATACAAATTACAAAAGTGGAATTAACCAGGGGTAGCTGAATACTTATTTTCAGAAGGTTACATCATGAATTGTTTGGTCACGTAGAGAGTATGGATGAAAGAAGATTAACTAAACAGATTTATATGGGAAGTGTGAATGGGTGCGTTGGGAGCCTAGACGGACGTTCCGTGATCAAATTGGGGACGTTTTGGAAAAAGGCCAGGTCAAGAGTACCCGAAACCGACGAGCATGTATGAAGAGATTGATGAATGTGGATGAAGCGAAAGAGGTATGTCAGGATCGTAGCAAGTGGAACAAAGTAGTCCCTGCCTACCCCTGTGGGAAAGAGGCGTGACGGTATGTATGTATGTACATTGTGAAAAACACTTGTATAAGTACACAAGCATCATTGAGTGGTTGTTGTTCGCAGGCAATACTCAATACAACCAAGGCGAAGGTGGCAAGACGGAGCTCTCGCTGGTCGCGTTCTCGTGCCGGCACCCGGGCTGGCAGCCGGCGGAGGTCACGCAGCGGCAGTTCCTGCGCTCGCTGCGCCAGAGCATGCATCACGCTATACCAGCCAATAACGCGCTCGTGAGTACCACATGGGGATGTGACATTCTACATAAGAAATCGATTTTTAATTAGTCGATTATTTTTAGCATGATAAATCGATTAATGAAAAATCGAATTTTCTTAAAAAAATAATCGTTATTTTCCTAATTTTTTAATTAAATTTAAAAAAAATACGTCATAAATAGTTTATTTATCATGGTTATATTAATTACAACTGCTTTAGGCGCACGGATGACGATAATGCGTAATATCATCTGCATGGAGATAGTATTCTTTGATAGTTCGCGCTCCGGGTTATAAAAGACTAGGCTTAGGGCCTGTCTCACCACTCCTTAACTGTCAGTTATCTATGATGACGTCTCTGTCTGTTTCGTAGTAATAAATAGAGACGGAATCATAGATAACTGGCAGTTAAGGAGTGGTGAGACAGGGCCTTAATGTCGAGGGGTAGAAGATGAAAAATCGACTATGCTTGAATTTTTGATTAAGTACAAAAAAAAGTTTGTTAATCGATTATTTGTAATATTAATATAGATTTTTACGATTAAAAAAATTTTTTATCGATTATTTTTCCACATCCCTAGTACCACACCCACATACCATGCTCCGAGAGTAAATGCACGTTCACGTTTAGCCGCGGTTCTACGCTACTGCAAGTTTCAAGTGTCAATAAATGATGTTTGTGCGGTGAGGGGTATGTGGGGGTGACTTTTTGACACTTGAGACTGGGGGGCCATCAGATTGGGTACCTATATAAGAAGATCTATAAGAAACGTACAAAGGTACGGAGTATTGTATATATCTGATACTACCTACTCTTGAATGTTTATCGGCTCTCACAATACTACCTCGATATAACAGTGTTACAACGAAAAATGCATGCATTAAATAAATGTTTTATTTATTTAAATCATGCGTAAATTCCATGTCTCTTCTGTTTTTAACTAATAATTGTAAATACATAACAGGGTAAATAATAATAAACGAGGTACGAAGTGCACTGACCTTCTGACCGACAAGATAAAATTGCTATTAATCCATATTCATGTGCAATGTCAATAAATAAGTTCAACAACACGCAAAATAGATACAGAAGACGTCGAGTTGCGGAAATTAGCCCGTTGCTGATTAAATAAGTTCAAATATCGGTCATTTGTCAGCGTTTACGGTTGTCAATCAGTTTGGATAGACAAAGTCACTTTTGACATCGGAGAGCGGTGGTATGGGACTGGTATGGGATTGATTTAGGGTGCGACCACACCGCCGCTTAAAAAACGGTGACGTTACGGAATCGCAACAGAATGTATGAAGAAACGGTGAGAAAACGTGACGCATACGACACGTCACTGCGTTTACGCGGCGGTTTGGTCGCACCCTAAGCCTACAAAACTAACTTAACGGAACTTAGCGGAAAAATACTAACGCTAAGCATATATTTAACGGAACTTAGCGGAAAAATACTAACGCTAAGCATATATTTAACGGAACTTAGCGGAAAAATACTAACGCTAAGCATATATTTAACGGAACTTAGCGGAAAAATACTAACGCTAAGCATATATTTAACGGAACTTAGCGGAAAAATACTAACGCTAAGCATATATTTAACGGAACTTAGCGGAAAAATACTAACGCTAAGCATATATTTATAAAGTATGTCAACATAGATACGCTTCGACCTATTCTACAAATTGTGACACTGCTTTATTTACAAGGGCCAACATAGTAGGGTACAATAGCAAGAATTTAATAAAAAAAAACCGGGCCTTACAACTATAAAATACGCGATTAAACTTTTTTCAAACTAAAACATGTTGATGGTGTGTTTCAGAATAAAACCATGCTTGGATCGTTCATACAGCAGAGCATATTCGGCACAAATACACCTTTGCCAGCTGTTTTGTCGTATTATCAACAGCGGCCACACTACAGATTACCTGTAAGTACACATTCAAACCTTTCGAATTTTGTGAATAGATCCAGTACTGGGGCCGTACCATGACGTCTTAATGCGTTTCAGTTTAGGTTCGCTCGCTGTCACAGATTCATACTAAAAGTGACAGCTAAAACTTGAACTGCGTCGGAATTAGGATGTCATGGTAAGGCCCCTGACTTCGAAATTTAAAAATAATAAATTAAAAAGTTACTTTGTCTCCCTCTCGAAGCAAAATCGAATTTTGCTCACTCTCTGGAATGAGCAAAACCAGTCTGTGTGAGGTGAAAAAATAATTTGCCACCTCAGTATGACGCAACTTGAATTTCCAGGTGCTAAGAGCTAAATTATTTGTATCAATAATGTCATGCTGCCGTTTTAGGATATGGACGAGACTAGCGATGAAGACGAAGACGGAGATACCCAGGCGTCGAGTAGCACCGGGTCTCGCTTGCGGCCGTCATCCGGCACTGGGATGGGCACCAGCAGGCTCGGCGCGAGCGCAGTCGGCCCGAGCGGACTCGGCACGAGCGCGCTCGGGCTCGCTCCCGACGCGCCGCCGGACGAGACGCGCGACATGTCTGTCAGCACGCTGCATCTATACGACCTGCATATATCGAATGTGAGGACTTGACTCATTTATTATACGAGTATGTAGGTAGTGCCGTGCACGTAAAATCCGTGGTAGCCTAGTGGTTTAACCTGTGGCCTCTCAAGCAGAGGGTCGTGGGTTCGAGCCCGGGCTCGCACCTCTTGAGTTTTTCGGAATTTATGTGCGATATTACATTTGAAATTTACCATGAGCTTTTCGGTGAAGGAAAACATCGTGAGGATACCTGCACACATCTGCGAAGCAATTCAATGGTGTGTGTGAAGTTCCCAATCCGCACGGCCCGCGTGGGAACTGTAGCCCAAGCCCTCTCATTCTGAGAGGAGGCCTGTGCCCAGCAGTGGGACGTATATAGGCTGGAGATGATGATGATGATGTAGGTAGTGTCATAGAGTACTAGTTTTACATTAGTTGAGATCCGACAATGTTATGTGAAGAAAAACTAGCACGAGGTGATGCGAGGTTCTTGCCAACTACACTCTTGCCTTTGTTAATTTTTCACCTGCAGAAATGACGCAATTTGAGTTAGAGCTGCCGTGACTTAAAATATCTTTGCGTTATATGAAAAATGACGAGATAATAAATAATGAATATAAAATGAAGTTGGTGCGTTCGAAATTATTTTAGCCAACATTTCAGGATCATCTGACTATATTTATCTTCCATGCATACGAGTTCCAGCACTCCTGAGTAACCGACAGCATTGGTAAATCAATTTATTAGTTAATCTGGGGTCTCCTAACAATGGTCCGCTGTAGTAGAAAACTAGCTCGTATCAAAAAACTGTAATATTATTATGTTGGTGGGATAGTGGAAGAAAATCGTGACCTGTTTAGTGTTTCTCTATGTATCAGTGTTCTGAAGTTAGGGTGACGTATTTGCGTTTTATCGCCTGCCCTAGCGTGAGACTTAAATTGTGGGGTTGTTTTTATAAGTGGTTGTGTATAACAGGCTCCACCCACGGAGTCGGCGTGCTGCGTCAACAACTGCGGCGAGCGGCAGGCGCGCTGGGCCAGCGGCGAGGAGATGCCGCTCCTGCGCCGCCCATAACCCCGGCCGTCGCCCCGCGCCCCGAGCCCGGTCTGGGTGTGACCCCCGCCCTCAATACTCATACGTCACCCCGTGGACTGAACTGTTTTACACTAAATTGTAGTCCTAACAAGTTGCATATGGGAATTTTTGCCATATTTCGTAAAAATATTCTGATAGAAACCGAATCACAAATTTTATGGACCTTCAAACACTTGTAATAGACGGATCACTCGCGTTTGAGTTGAACGTCTAGTTTAGCCCGACTTAATGTTCCGGGTTAGTTCGCAGAACTCCACGGAGTGCACAGAACGCGCAAGGGTTCCGTTAATTTTATTATGTATTCTGCTTTTCTGTAACTAATGACGAGCTTCACAATAATATTAATATTAGTGGGTTTTGATCAATACCTTTGTAATTTTTCAAACAAATCATTATTCGATTACATAATAGTCAAGTTATACCTTAATTCTAATATATGTATACGTTTGTCTTAATTTGCCACGTAACTCATAATCTATATTAAAATAGATAATAGCGCATTAAATTTTGGTAAATAATAAATAACGAAGAAAAAGCAAAACAAAAATTAACTGATATATTTAGAGCTGAGCTGAAGAAACGGTTATTTTACTATGCTTATTTATATTTAGATATTAGAGACAACAAACCCCTATTTACCAACTATTTTGCGATTATACAAATAGGGGTTTTATAGCTTTTTATGGTAAGTAGTTCACACCATACCAAAAAACGCCTTCTTTGGTAAATAAATAAGCAATAATTGATGATGATCATTATCGGAATGTATTGTAATATCACCATATCATTAGACTTTGGGGTTGAGTCATTGGTGGAATTGACGGTATGTTTTATATTATTATTTAGTATGACTGTGTAACTTTGATTTGAAATTTACTGTGTACTTGTCATGAGGAAACAAGCACGTATGCCTGTCCCGGCAGACACACTGCGGAAAAATGACTAAAGTTCGAAATTATTGAATTGCAGTTTCTGCATATTATTTTCATTAAAAAAATGCAAAATTTATTGAAGAAATGTATTCGTACAATTATCCATCATTATATCATATGTGGGCAAATTCGTCGAATATGCGACGAAATTATTTTATACATAATATTTTTACGTTCCGCAATTGCGCTAAAGGTTGTTTATACAATATCTACGCTTACATGTACTGTATTCTTTTGGATTTTCAACTTATACACAAATGTAATGAAAATTCATTAGGATAGAAGCGTGGCTAGTTTCAATTGGTTCAATGGTTAAGTCATTTAGGGTATTTAGGTTTAAGTTTTAGGTAGCTTACATGTAACAACAGAGATAAGGTGTAAGATAAATAAGGATACAACTTTGTACCGCCTCCACACGCTGTCTTCCAGCGAAAGAATGTTTCTTACTCACTTATTCTGTCAAGTTTATCTAAAAGGCGGCCATAAGCAATAGTACTGAGCCTCTAGTGTAAGTTTTCGTTCACAGAACTACGTCTTGAACGCGTTCACGTAAACGTCTCGATTACTATGGAAAAATTGCAGCGCCACTAGCGGATCGAAACTGCAACAAACTGTTCTCATAATATTTGACATTTTAACGCAAACGCCTTCGAGACGTTGTTCTGTGACCGAAAACTTACACTAAGCATACAGGTGTAGGGAATAAAGTTTTTCCATGACATTTTGTTGAATCCTATCCGGTTTTCAACTTTAATAATATGTTATTAAAGTTGTGTACACAATGCAGTAGTCAGATTAGATTGTTTTGATAAATAAGAACCTTATTCAAATGTTGTTAAAGTTGAAAACCGCATGGGATTCGACGAAGTGTCATCGGAAAGCTTTATACACTACACCTGTACCTACGTTATACAAAAACCTGTAACGTTGGTATGAAAAGCTGCAGCATGACCCAAGTTTTGGGATTTGCTGCGGTTGCAGCAGCCGCGATTAGTGATTAGGTCTAGTTATTATTATATTAATACTACGAAAAGGAAGTAATAGCACCTACTACTGTGTAGTAAATAATTAAGTTTGATTAATATTAGGTTTGCGACTTTATTTATGTTGGCAATGAAGTAACGACAATTTATCTGAAAGCGTTTCAACGGCAGTCGATTTTACTGAATAACTGCTTTATACTTTGCCTTGAATATTCCTTTGGTTTCTGGCAGGGCTTGAGCTACCTAGTACAAAAGTGTAGCAATGGCGGTCGTTGATACGCTTTCGGAATCATTCTGTACATACCTACCCATATAACTGTGTAATACTTTTAAATAGCTCAATAGTTTCTACTTGTGATCGCTTTATGAAATAGGCTAAGTACATTTATATTTTTAAATTGAAATAATTAAAAAAAAAGCAATGTTTACACCAAAATGTTATATTATACCCACTAGCCACCCGATATGGATTGCAATGCTTAGGTCATTGGTAAAACGTATGTTTGAATGCTTTAATGTGTATGTCTCAGCATAGCAGCGTGCTTGTAAACGACGAGTCGCAGAAGTTTAATTGTAGGTTGTGCTACAATAAAATGTCGAAAACAGATGAAAGAGGAACATAAATTGTTCTACATTACGTAAAAAAATGACTCAGTTAAGAAAAATTTGACGTACGTGCACGTAATCTGCAGTAGAGGACACTAATTCTGAGCCTCTAGTGTAAGTTTATACACTAACAAACGTCTCGAACGCGTTCACGTAAATGTCTCAATTACTATGGAAAAATTGGCAGCGCCACTTGCGGATCAAAACGGCACCAAACTGTTTCCATAGTATTTGAAATTTTAACGCAAACGCGCTCGAGACGTGTTCTGTGACTGAAAACTTACACTAAACATACTGTATCCTAAAAATATTCTCACTTCAGTTTTAGATCTGTTTCATTTGGTAACAACAGTAATCTCTACATTATCAAACATTTTATAGTGATGTTGCCGCTTTGGAAAATGCAGTCGTGCGGCCATTTGGTACGCAAGTCCCATTACGATTCTGAGAAAATGACAATTAAGTCCAAATCTGCTTTAACCTGTCACAAATAAATTTAAACTACTGCAAACACGGAGCCTAAATAGAAGGCTGTTGGAAGAGCTACAATGATTAGCTTCTATTGAATAATATATGCTGTTTTAAGGAGTCTCGGGTGGTCGAAACTGTAGCTGATGCAAGCAATAACAAAGGCTTCCGTTACGATAAACTGCGCAGGGTTATTTAGGCTGAAATACAACAATATACATACAGTGAAAATAGAAAAATCCATAAAGATTAAGTGGCGAATGTACATAGATTACATCGCAACGGTGTTATAGGGGACTGTTTAACCACTGTTAAGTTCAAGTTGTCTTAACTGTCAGTTATCTACGATGGCGTCTCTGTCTGTTTCGTAGTAATAAATAGAGACGGAATCATAGATAACTGACAGTTAAGATAACTGCAACTTAACTGAGAGTGGTGAGACAGGCCTTTAATATTGTATTTTTGTAGAAAGTTTTGCCTGTACATTGCCTTTGCATATCGGCCGATAATATAAACACATAATGCTGCAATGCATTATAATTAAAGGAATTGATATCCATTTATGCATGTTGTAATTCATGTACAATTTAAGCATTATCATCATATTACTTAATCAATCATTTAGAATACTCACATAATTCAAATACAAAAATAACTATTTGTGTTGGTTTTCAATAGAGTTACAAAGTTTAATTGATAGACAGGACAACAATAATTAGGTATTCAAATAACTTATCATTCTTTCATATTTGGCCGTTTTCAAACAAAGTTGTTGAAACACTCGATGTTTCAGAAATTAAAAATTTTACGTTGTTCCTACTCAGAATTGAGAGCTCTATTCATTCTAATAGGTGAAAAAAAGTGTCCCGTTTTTTTTTTCGATTCACTTACGCAACCACTCCCAATTAATTATATAGATGGTAGCGTAATGGAAATATTTTATCCCTACAAAATTTTGGGTAATTTTTTTTCTCCTATTAGAATTAGTAGAGCTCTCGATTCTGAGTAGAAACAACGTAAAATTTTTAAATTCTGAAACATCAAGTGATTCAACAACTTTGTTTGGAAACGCCCATTCAGAGCACTCAGAGGGGCTACTCCGAAATTCGATTTTCGAAGTTCGTATCACGCCGCCCCTCTCACTCTTAATTTAATAACTATTAGTGAGAACGGAACGGCACGAAACGAACTTCGAAAATTGAATTTCGGAGTATAAGGCCAGGTTCCAATGACACATCAATTTATAAACCCAGCCAATATGATTCGCCATCGCATCGCCAGTGGGACCACTGCTAGATAAAGTCCTATATTCACTATTTTTCTCCTCTATCCTCGTAGTCAAACTGATGGGTATTCGTAGTGAACTAAATTGCTCGAATTTATATTTTAATGTAGTGTTCCCAGACTAAAACAGCATATTAAATCTTAAACCAAAACTGGAGAATTACGTTTCAAAAATTTCCCCTTGTTCCCAGTTAATAGCCATGTACCTATGAGAAGTGTGAGAACCTGGTTGAGCGTTAAATAGTGTTAACTATAGTTTTTTTTTGTTTTTAAAGATGACATTTTATTTACATGACATGTATATTTAGTTCTCTAAATCAAATACCACTTGTCTGTTTTACATTTTTTTTTACTAATTCATAGCTAATTATATTATGCCTTATGTAAATGTCCGCTGTGATTAGTGAATGAATTGTGTCATTAATGTAATATAAAATATACTCAGCGGCATATTTAGTGGAACACAAAAAAAATTACCAAAACGCATACTTAATGCTCGACCAGAAAAAAATTAAAAAAAAAAAACAAAATAGTTACCTACACTTTTTTGGGTTTCCGCTAAATATGCCGCTGAGTGTATTTTGTACCTAAGTTAGTTTCGAAATGTGTTCCTTGTATAATTTCGGTCATTCTTAATAATGCTATTTTGTACTAATAGGTAGGAATATACTTACAATATGTCAGTAGGTACCTAATAAATAATAAATATTTGTGTGTAGTGATTGAGCCTAATTTGTTTGTTAATTGGTTCATTATTTATACATACCTATATCTTGTTGGTACGGTTGGAACGTTTAATATCTAAACGTATTCAGGTATTTTTCACTACACAAATAAAATGCCTTTCGTCAGTTACACGTATAAAATTTTACTATGTATGGCATTCATAATGCAGGAAATGAAATCAGACTATTTTCTCCCTTGCTATCTTCAATCTTCCCTGCATCACATGTAATAGTCGAACCGCAAATATGTTCAAATGATTCGTTACTTATCTGGGCCCATAAATAATTAGAGTACCTACCTACTTAGAAGTGGTTTGGCTTTACTGCGGCAGTCTGTGCTGTGCATGGGGGCAGGCCTATTTATTGGGAAACACAATAAAACTCAATTTTAAGCTCAATTTGCTTACTTTTTTATACGAAATCGTCAGCCTGATATTGTGTCATGTCTTTGCTTTTTGGGAGAATTTTCGACGTTTTACTTGCCGGACATTGCTGCCATAGCCCCAAAATAATTTAACGCTACAGGGCTACGAGTGTTTAAAAATTATTTGCGAAAAACGTAGAAGAGCGTTTTCCAAAAAAGTCCACATGTAATTTTTTTCCAGAATTTTAATATTTTGGGTTTGTCTTACTCAGAATCATTTACTCTATCGATCCTCATACAAGAAAAAATGTGTCCCAGATTTTACTATGGTTTTTTTCCTGCTCGTCACATTGCATACATACCTACTTATATTTAAAAAAAAGTGATGAACTGGAATGGAAATTTTGGGACACATTTTTTCTTGTATAAGTATCGATAGGGTAAAACTATTCTGAGTAAGAAAAACCCAAAATAGTTAAATTCTGGAAAAAATGATCTTGTGGACTTTTTTTGAAAAACGCCCAGAGGCATTAAAAATGTGGTTAATTCCCTATTATTAGTCGACTCGCAGCCGTAAGCGCATGGTCGATTTGTAAATATTTAGTTCAATTTCATATTTGGTAACTATTTTAATAACAGTATTGTGATGTATCCATTACAGTAGGCGGCAAATAAGTAAAATGATGTTGTTTTTCATACTGCGCTTATCCCCTCCACGTTTTACTTATTTGCCGCCTATTATACCTGTTTTTGTCAACATTTATATTTTAGAACGATAAATCTCTCACACGAACGCTAAGCCGACCTTTGGAAATGGAAGTTCGTGTATAGGTTGTCTCACTACTGATCTCAAAATACTTCCCTATTTTGTATGTTTTAAAAATATCAAATATCACAGAGATGAAGGTTTTGAAAAATAATATATAATGCCTTGTTACTCAGGGCGTTATGTTTTGTTTATATATTTTCAACGACGATCTGTGTATATTTGACGCCGACTTTAAAATAGGTAAGTACATTGTGAGTGACAGCCTTTGATTTAAGTACTTATAATCCCAGTTAAGAGTTGAACTTCGAAGTCCTGAGTGTACCTATTTAAGGCGCATTGTTTTATTCGAATATATGTCTTGGACGATAGAGCTTTGAACATAAAAATCTATGTATAAATTGAAAGTACTCGTGAAAATTTAGTTAGGTATTTTCCAAATCGAAGATAGTCAGAAAATTCTATATCTAATCACTATGTAATTCAATCCACTATCGTTTGTAAACGTATTACATACCAATATTTGCTAAGAAGAAACATTACGCGCATTGTAAATAAAATGTTTTTAAATAACTCATCTCTTCTTATTTTATAGACCTTATTGCAACTAGTCTACTAACCTCGTGGTAGTAACGCACCTCGTGATTTGTTGTTTTTTTAATCAGCTATATTTAGCCTGCGGCCCCGCGGCATCTGAAGTTACAAATTTATTGTAAACCATTTTAAATTACAAAGCCAGATCTTGATAATTTTACTGACCTTGATAATTTTTTTAAAAAGTGTTAACAGTTTCAACAAAAGTCGCATTAAAACATAGAAACATCTTTGTCAAAACTTATTTTACGTCGCCCCGGGCGAGCGGAAATTTCCACTTCCTGGCTAGGGGAAGACGTAAAATTGTGTACACACCTCGGGCGGTGATAAAGAAAGCCTCAGGTCGCATGTTTATCGGCCTTGCCTTTGGCTCGTGCGAAAAGTTCCTGCAATCTGTAACATTCTTTATTTCACCACCCTCGGCGTGTAATGGACTATTTTTGTTAACAAAGTAAATAGGTAGGTACATCTTTAACTTGGATTGGAATTAAGTTTCAATTAAGCCCTAAATAATCTTTGACCCTCTCGACACCAAGACTGAAACGTGTTTGTGACCCATATATAAAAATTCGGCTAAGTGTGCGTCGGGCCACGCGCATTGTAGGGTTCCGTAGTTGCCTGTCACAATAGGCGGATATTATAAACATAGTTAAGGTTTACCAAGTGCATTTTGTAAGTTGGTAGACTATTAGGTACTCGTTAAATTGTAAAGCCCACCTAGCTGTGATAGTTTTCCTTTAAACCTCGTTACATTATACTACCTACTGTAGCATTATTACGCTACATTTTAAATTATTTTCAAGCATAAACTATTTTTCATTTCAAAAACCTTTTTGGCTTATTAGAAATATCAATCGCTGGCCGCTACGTAAGGTGTTTTAGAAGTTTTGGCATTTGAATTTAAATTTGAATTTAAAATCTGTTTCCGCTTTTCGTCTCATTATTGTTTTGACATTGATTCCTGAGTCAAGCTGGCGTGTGGTTGTCTAGGAAATTTGAGATTTTTCCGACAGATTTGTCTATATCAACAACTGCTTTGCATACACGAGCCTTGCGGCTGCTTTATTGTGCCTGCTGCTATTTTTATTCGTCCGAAGTACTCGCAGACGATTAATTTTGATTCTTCAGTTTTGCCGATTTTGATTCGGGTAAGTTTTAGTGTTTCTTATCCGTCTTCTGCTCAGTTTTGCTCTACGATCTTAGTCAGTGTTTTTATACCTGCGTAATTATTTACAGTCCACCCTCTCGGCTAGGACACGTCGAGATAGTTGAACAGTGTCAAGACTAGCCATTATACTACTCCTCAAAAGGAACCTGATCTCAGCTTCCGGAATTGAGTTTTTGAATCAATTTTTTTTTTGTCATAAATGGAAAGATCATATATAAGTTTTGTAAGAAAAGTATTTTTAGTTTTTTTTTATTCGCTATAATTAACGAGTTATACCGATTTGAAAATTGATCGTCGAGTACCGCACCGAAAACACACCGACGGTTCCCGAACAAGGCCGAGCCGCGTGTGACGTCACAATGTTAGTTTCCACTCGTAGTTAGTATACAGGTGATACCGTTTTTTGACTTTAATGTACTCTATTCTGTTATTATCCTACTATTATTGTAAAATGCTATTGTTTGTGAGAGCGTATTGGTTTGTGACTCTTTCACGCTAAAACGGCTAAACAGATTTCGATAAAATTTGCCATACACGAACTTTATAATTTATAATCTGGATTTACGTACCGGCTATAGTAGGTGTCATTCACGATGGATGCCATCCACCGTGGTTCTTATTAATTTGTAGTTAAAGGTTAATTTTAATACATCTACGAGTCTTTGTGGATGGCACTATCTATACTTCTATCATGCTTCTATCCCAACTTTCCACGGTACCGGGATTTAAAACAATAAAATTAGATGAGAATAGTGATGAGTACACTTTGGTAGTAACTATTTATATGAATAAGTAAATAAGTCGTGGGATTTCAGTTCAAAATCCCGTTGATTTTATCCCAGGAGAATTTCATAAGAAAACCCGGAATTTCAAGCACAAAGATGGCGGATGACATTTTGACACTATGACACTAAAAATGTTTATGGGTGTCGTTTTCGAGTAATTTGGTTCTTCTCAGCCCAGTTTTGGCATACCTTTTTGGATCCAAGATGGCGGATGACATTTTGACATTACTGACACAAAAAACACAAAAAAGTGTAAAATGTTACTCGAAAACGACCCCCATAAACATTTTTAGTGTCAATAGTGTCAAAATGTCATTCACCATCTTGGATCCAAAAAGGTATGCCAAAACCGGGCTGAGAAGAACCAAATTACTCGAAAACGACACCCATAAACATTTTTAGTGTCAAAATGTCATCCGCCATCTTGGATCCAAAAAATTATGCCAAAATCGGGCTCAGAGCCACAAAATTACTCGAAAACGACACCCATAAACATTTTTAGTGTCATGTGTCAAAATGTCATCCGCCATCTTGAATCCAAAAAAAGTATGTCAAAATCAGGCTCAGAAGCACCAAATTACTCAAAAACGATACCCATCAATATTTTAGTGTCAAATTGTCAATAGTGTCAAAATGTCATCCGCCATCTTGGATTTAAAACATTATGCCAAAATCGGGCTGTTTTACTCTCCTCACCCGGAACACATCAGCGCAAGCATTGCTGCTTGGCGGCAGGATTACTAAGATGCTGGTACAGTCGACGTCAAAGATATCTTTACACTTTAGTGCCTTGTCGCTCCAAGCACTTTGACAACTTCATATGAAACTTCAAACATATAGTTACAACGACAAGGTACTAAAGTGTAAAGATATCTTTGACGTTAACCGTACCTAGCGATCCGAACGTACCTACCTAGAACAAGGTTAGACTCTTACACCCGCAAAAATTCCCATTGAATATATAATACAATCCCACGGGATTATAAAAAAAACTAGAAATACCTATCAACCACAAAATCTAGCCATTAAAATTTACGTACCTACGGTCGAAGAAACTGAAGCACGTAACCTACCTAATAGGTACAATTTAGCAATAATATCTCTGGCAGGGTGTATGTTAAAATTCCACAGTGGTAGGTAAGCGATTCAGTATCTTTCACTGTACTTAGGTACTTTATTGTGAAATCTCAGGTCCAGTAAAATCAATCCAGTTCACATAAATCAGAAACATTATCAGGATTAAGCTTTTATTACCTACCTACACATGACTAAAACAAAAATTTACTTACTATAAGGTGATACGCGTGCTCGTTTGCCACCTTATTTAACAAAAAAAACTTCAGCAGATATTTTTTGTATTAAATTTCGGATATTTTTAGTGAAATCAGCCGTTAACCCAGTACTGTCGTGAAATTGCTTTAACATTGTGACGTCACAGCCATGGCGACCAATCATGGCCCGTTCCCGGTCAAGTGGTCATATTTCAAATTTTATCAATTTTGAATTGCTTATAATTAATTTAAAAAAAATATTTTAAGATTTCTTTGAATTAGATATTATATAATATGCTATAAAGTTTTAAAAAACATAAAAAAAATCGATATTTTTTTTAAATTCAAAGACTCAATTTAACTTATTAGATGGCAATATCAACAACTCGAGGTGACGTCGCGTGAAGACCCGGGATTCGTCAACCCTAGTATCTGAACGGGATAGCTGTACAACTGGTTGTTTTCCGGATATATTACTCGGCAAAAACAAAACAGAATACAATTATAAAACGTGTGTATTGAAATTTCTTAATATTGTAAGTATTGCCTTGATGGTGCAAATTGGTGCGGGTATATTATAAGTAGATTAGTGGCCACTCATCCTTTATATACTCGTGTCTTTCTTCCAGTTTTAAAAAAGTGATCTTTCCATACACATTTCTCCTAAATTTTGATTTTTTCCAAATTCTAAAAGCCCTCGTAGGCATTCCCTTTTTCGGCCCCAACCTTTGGCCTTAGATTCCTTTTATACTACCTTTTTTTTAAAATGTCGCGACATTATCCATTTTCTATTTTAACATTTTAAATCATATATTACTATTGTATTTGAAATAAAAGGTATACCATACAAAATTGTACGTTATTTCTCACGCAACGCGTGAGATATATGTTGTTAAGTGTTCTCCCTTAAGAGCTTATGCAGCACTACCTACTACCATTCATTTTTTCCCCTATCCAAACCAAATACAACCATTTAGCTGGCTAGGGGGGAGGAGGACACTCGTCTCTACCGATAATTATGACTTAAGCTTAATATTTTTTTTTATTTTTTTTTTGTGATGAGTGCGGAGTAGTCGAGGATGTGCATCACTTTTTAATGGAATGTGTCAAGACACGAGCCAAGAGGGATGAGCTGTGTAGAGTTTGGGGTTTTTCTCTTTTGGATGTGGGTATTTTTCAGTCAATATTAGCGAAACCTTTCTCTGAGCCGGCTAAATTTGTATACGGGTTTTTTTATAAATAATTTTAGTTCTGTTTTTTTTATGCTAAAGATTGTTATTTTGTGGTTTTTGTTGTTTTGTGTAATAGGCCTTTGGAGCTGGCATGTTCATTTATATGATCTAAGCTTGTAAATAAAGATTAAAAAAAAAAAAAAAGCTTAATATTTCGCAAACTTGAATCGAACAACAGTTTTCCCATACCCTCGATATTTTTGAACGACCTTTCCATCGACACCCCCACACTATGAAAAAAAAAACATCCCCACTACGTGTAGGTGACCACTTTTCGGCGTAGATTATAATGTATATGTATACCCATGCCATATTACAGTTTTCTAGTACCTACCTACTATGAATATCTGAGCTAAGCCGCGGATATACAGACGAACAGACGGACGGACATGGCGAAACTATACCTAATTGTTAAGTGTGTGTGTGTGTGTGTGTGTGTGTGTTGACTACGGAACCCTAAATAGGTTGAATATGGCTGTTTTGATAATCGCGTCTTGGTTCTTGCATCTCTTATGTCTTACGTTTTTAAGTAAGAAGCACAAAATCGCAATCATTAGGTACATATCTCAGTTTTATCAAAATCGGAAAACTTCGCTGTCTGATCGCTGTTGATTTGACGTTCTCGTCTTTCATACACAAAAGGCAGCTAGAAATACCTACCTACCTACGTTACGTGCCTGATTACCTCATAATTTTCTTACTTTGCGAAACAAACTAAAACATGGACTGTTCGTTAATTTGAATATTATTAGGTCAACAAACATGTCTAGAGACAATTAAAAAAGGTATAAAATCGGTGTTAAATGGATTGTAATGATTATTGCCATTTCGCAATTAATGATTCACGTTTTTATGGTTTCGTGGTCAAAAAGGATAGGATATTTAGACTGTACAATACCTACATGAATTATTTTTATTGATGCAAAAAGTTTTTAGATTTGCCTATATATTGTTTGCCAAATTTATAAATTAAATTAAATATTTAACCCACTTCTCCAATATCGAACATGCATCACGATTCATTCATTCATTAGGTAGACATATTTTAGCCATGTGAATGATTGTACCTACCTGTTTTAATTAGTTCGTTTTTTTTATTTTTTTTTTACTTTAGTAATATTTTTATTTTTATTATTATTAATTAATTAACTATTTACAAGGACATAAATATTGCTATGTCGTATGTGTATGTGTGCTAAGTTAGGTATTAGGTAGGTATATTGTTAAGCTTATGGATTTCCGTTTTCTTTTTTCATTTACTGTCTAGTTACAGGCTAGCATCGTCGAAGTTCCTAAAACGTCCCCATAGCGAGCCTGTGGGGACGGAAGTGATACATGCCCTCGGTACCGCTCTGCTTTCAGAGCATGACATGAGCGCGTGTGAGCCAACGGGTCTCTATCGTTTGCCCGAATTTCATATGCCATAAATGTGTTGTTTGCCATAATGATCATTTGCCATAACCCTATTTTCTCTTTATTTGTTAATTATTCAGGATTGTTATGAAACAAACCTAACCTAACCTATAGAGTTCTACAGGATTGCCATTACAATGCTCCTGAAAAAATTACAGTTTTAGAGAAAAAAAGGGTTGTGGCAAATGATCATTATGGCAAACATTACATTGTGGCATATGAAATTCGGGCAAAAGAGGGGCTCCGGAAATGCATATTATTATTTCATAATTTTTATTATATATAATATATACATATATATATTTTTTTTTGCTCTTTTTCTCATCGACATTGGAGATATCTCCAATTAACTTATTTGACGGTGGAGGCGTTTTACACCTCCACGGAACTTAAGAGGGTGCATCCGTGCTGAGCTCGCAACGTCGCATTTTTGGTGATTTTTTGCGATTATTTCACAGAAATTGAATGAAAGTTTCAAGTATTCGTCTGTAGTGCACTTCGTTTTTAGTGTATTAATGTGTCCAATGCAATGATTAATGGTGATGGACTTTTATTTTCGTATTAAAGGGATGAAATACTATATCTCCTTTAATAAGAAAATAAAAGTCCATCACGATGAATTATTGCATTAGACACATTAATCCACTAAAAACGAAGTGCACTACAGACGGATATTTGAAACTTTCATTCAATTTCTGTGAAATAATCGCAAAAAATCACCCAAAATGCGACGTTGTGAGCTCAGCACGGATGCACCCTCTTAAATTATTTTTATTCAATTTTTTCTTTCTCTTTCTTATCATTATATCGCATATTTTGTTTCGCTTTGACCAGTAGAGACTTTATCAGGGCCGTCTTTAAACTATTTGAGGCCCTGGGCACATTAGGATCATGGGGCCCCTATGACCTAAATATCGGTTATCATTTGGTAATCTGGCAGGAACTAGGCGGCCCCATTCGATCGCGGGGCCCTGGGCACGTGCCCATAGTGCCCAGTGGAGAAGAGGGGCCTGGACTTTATACATCTCTACTATAGACCAATGTAATTTAAAGTACGGACTTAACTTAGGGACCTTTTACATCCCTTTTATAAAATGTATTAATTGTATTATAGGTAAGTTAAGTAGAATTTAAGTACTATTGTAAATCTATTTTATTTTGAAAAAATTACTTTCTGCCAAGTTTCTTGCGACGCATTCTTCTTGGCAATGATGGTCTTTCCGAATGCGCTGGTAGATTCAAAAAAAGACATGTAAAAGAGCCCTCGGCGGCCTATTTGCAAAATAAACTTTTGACTTTTGACTTTGACATATGAAATAATTGAAGATACACGAGTCCTGGGGCCTCACCATGACGTCTTAATGCGATTCAGTTTAGGTTCGCTCGCTTTCAGATTCATACTAAAAGTGACAGCTAAAACTTGAACTGAGTCGGAATTAGGTCGTTATGGTAAGGCCCTTTATCCCTATCATAATATTCTCGCGCGGACGGGATTCGGTTTTTTTTAGCAATTGATGATGAGCTAATTCCTTTTTTTTAGGGTTGCATAGTCAAAACGGCAAAAACGGAACACGGTTTCGCCATCAAAATATCCGTGTGGTCGCTTGTGTATTTAAGTGTACTAGAAAAGTAATTTGACATATCACATACGTAATTTTACAAATCATGCTGACAAATAAGTAAATAAAATAAAATAAGATATTGTCTTTTTTAAGGTACAGCCAGCGTCAATAGCACTCAAGTCGGCTAAATAGTTCGGTAGGTACATCATATTATGTAGATGAGAGTTTTTCAAAAACAAGTCTAGACATTTTTTTCCCACAATTTAACTATTTTGGGTTTTAACCCGGCTATGGCAAAGCGAAAGGAGGGTTATGATTTTGACAGACTATGTAATGTCAATGTTCATCGGTTCCCTAAACCTACCTAATAGCTATCGGTTACCCAATAGCTCTTAAACTAGGTACTTATCAGAACTAGACAATGAGGTATCGTTAGAAACGTCTCGACCGTCCGCTGGTTCTTAGGTACTTAGAAACGTTAACCCTATCGATTCCCTATAGAGAAAAACCCTAAAAATGTGTTCCAGATTTTACTATGGGTTTTGTCCTGTACGTCACATTTCATACGTATTAGAAAACGTCAAACAAAAAAGTGACGAACTAAAATTAAAGTTTTGGCACACATTTTTTTCTTGTATATGGATCAATAGGTCCCTGGTTAGGTCTTTTATTTAACTAGGTACATTGCAGGTTTTTGTTTCGTTTAAGAAATATCAAGCTTTAAAGTGCTTACCTAAATAAAAACTGCGTAAAAAAGTGTTAAGGACTACGCTAAATAGTTTCTTTAGATACGCGTGAAAGTAATTACGTGAACACTATCATCGATGTAGGCTTTGTAAGTTAACGAGTGTCATAGACGAGTCAACCGAAACTTAATTTCGAATATTTTCCTATTAGATATTATTTATTTATATTATTTTTGTGTAATAGGCCTTTGGAGCTGGCATGTTCATTTATATGATCTAAGCTTGTAAATAAAGATTAAAAAAAAAAAAAAAGCTTAATATTTCGCAAACTTGAATCGAACAACAGTTTTCCCATACCCTCGATATTTTTGAACGACCTTTCCATCGACACCCCCACACTATGAAAAAAAAAACATCCCCACTACGTGTAGGTGACCACTTTTCGGCGTAGATTATAATGTATATGTATACCCATGCCATATTACAGTTTTCTAGTACCTACCTACTATGAATATCTGAGCTAAGCCGCGGATATACAGACGAACAGACGGACGGACATGGCGAAACTATACCTAATTGTTAAGTGTGTGTGTGTGTGTGTGTGTGTGTGTTGACTACGGAACCCTAAATAGGTTGAATATGGCTGTTTTGATAATCGCGTCTTGGTTCTTGCATCTCTTATGTCTTACGTTTTTAAGTAAGAAGCACAAAATCGCAATCATTAGGTACATATCTCAGTTTTATCAAAATCGGAAAACTTCGCTGTCTGATCGCTGTTGATTTGACGTTCTCGTCTTTCATACACAAAAGGCAGCTAGAAATACCTACCTACCTACGTTACGTGCCTGATTACCTCATAATTTTCTTACTTTGCGAAACAAACTAAAACATGGACTGTTCGTTAATTTGAATATTATTAGGTCAACAAACATGTCTAGAGACAATTAAAAAAGGTATAAAATCGGTGTTAAATGGATTGTAATGATTATTGCCATTTCGCAATTAATGATTCACGTTTTTATGGTTTCGTGGTCAAAAAGGATAGGATATTTAGACTGTACAATACCTACATGAATTATTTTTATTGATGCAAAAAGTTTTTAGATTTGCCTATATATTGTTTGCCAAATTTATAAATTAAATTAAATATTTAACCCACTTCTCCAATATCGAACATGCATCACGATTCATTCATTCATTAGGTAGACATATTTTAGCCATGTGAATGATTGTACCTACCTGTTTTAATTAGTTCGTTTTTTTTATTTTTTTTTTACTTTAGTAATATTTTTATTTTTATTATTATTAATTAATTAACTATTTACAAGGACATAAATATTGCTATGTCGTATGTGTATGTGTGCTAAGTTAGGTATTAGGTAGGTATATTGTTAAGCTTATGGATTTCCGTTTTCTTTTTTCATTTACTGTCTAGTTACAGGCTAGCATCGTCGAAGTTCCTAAAACGTCCCCATAGCGAGCCTGTGGGGACGGAAGTGATACATGCCCTCGGTACCGCTCTGCTTTCAGAGCATGACATGAGCGCGTGTGAGCCAACGGGTCTCTATCGTTTGCCCGAATTTCATATGCCATAAATGTGTTGTTTGCCATAATGATCATTTGCCATAACCCTATTTTCTCTTTATTTGTTAATTATTCAGGATTGTTATGAAACAAACCTAACCTAACCTATAGAGTTCTACAGGATTGCCATTACAATGCTCCTGAAAAAATTACAGTTTTAGAGAAAAAAAGGGTTGTGGCAAATGATCATTATGGCAAACATTACATTGTGGCATATGAAATTCGGGCAAAAGAGGGGCTCCGGAAATGCATATTATTATTTCATAATTTTTATTATATATAATATATACATATATATATATTTTTTTGCTCTTTTTCTCATCGACATTGGAGATATCTCCAATTAACTTATTTGACGGTGGAGGCGTTTTACACCTCCACGGAACTTAAGAGGGTGCATCCGTGCTGAGCTCGCAACGTCGCATTTTTGGTGATTTTTTGCGATTATTTCACAGAAATTGAATGAAAGTTTCAAGTATTCGTCTGTAGTGCACTTCGTTTTTAGTGTATTAATGTGTCCAATGCAATGATTAATGGTGATGGACTTTTATTTTCGTATTAAAGGGATGAAATACTATATCTCCTTTAATAAGAAAATAAAAGTCCATCACGATGAATTATTGCATTAGACACATTAATCCACTAAAAACGAAGTGCACTACAGACGGATATTTGAAACTTTCATTCAATTTCTGTGAAATAATCGCAAAAAATCACCCAAAATGCGACGTTGTGAGCTCAGCACGGATGCACCCTCTTAAATTATTTTTATTCAATTTTTTCTTTCTCTTTCTTATCATTATATCGCATATTTTGTTTCGCTTTGACCAGTAGAGACTTTATCAGGGCCGTCTTTAAACTATTTGAGGCCCTGGGCACATTAGGATCATGGGGCCCCTATGACCTAAATATCGGTTATCATTTGGTAATCTGGCAGGAACTAGGCGGCCCCATTCGATCGCGGGGCCCTGGGCACGTGCCCATAGTGCCCAGTGGAGAAGAGGGGCCTGGACTTTATACATCTCTACTATAGACCAATGTAATTTAAAGTACGGACTTAACTTAGGGACCTTTTACATCCCTTTTATAAAATGTATTAATTGTATTATAGGTAAGTTAAGTAGAATTTAAGTACTATTGTAAATCTATTTTATTTTGAAAAAATTACTTTCTGCCAAGTTTCTTGCGACGCATTCTTCTTGGCAATGATGGTCTTTCCGAATGCGCTGGTAGATTCAAAAAAAGACATGTAAAAGAGCCCTCGGCGGCCTATTTGCAAAATAAACTTTTGACTTTTGACTTTGACATATGAAATAATTGAAGATACACGAGTCCTGGGGCCTCACCATGACGTCTTAATGCGATTCAGTTTAGGTTCGCTCGCTTTCAGATTCATACTAAAAGTGACAGCTAAAACTTGAACTGAGTCGGAATTAGGACGTTATGGTAAGGCCCTTTATCCCTATCATAATATTCTCGCGCGGACGGGATTCGGTTTTTTTTAGCAATTGATGATGAGCTAATTCCTTTTTTTTAGGGTTGCATAGTCAAAACGGCAAAAACGGAACACGGTTTCGCCATCAAAATATCCGTGTGGTCGCTTGTGTATTTAAGTGTACTAGAAAAGTAATTTGACATATCACATACGTAATTTTACAAATCATGCTGACAAATAAGTAAATAAAATAAAATAAGATATTGTCTTTTTTAAGGTACAGCCAGCGTCAATAGCACTCAAGTCGGCTAAATAGTTCGGTAGGTACATCATATTATGTAGATGAGAGTTTTTCAAAAACAAGTCTAGACATTTTTTTCCCACAATTTAACTATTTTGGGTTTTAACCCGGCTATGGCAAAGCGAAAGGAGGGTTATGATTTTGACAGACTATGTAATGTCAATGTTCATCGGTTCCCTAAACCTACCTAATAGCTATCGGTTACCCAATAGCTCTTAAACTAGGTACTTATCAGAACTAGACAATGAGGTATCGTTAGAAACGTCTCGACCGTCCGCTGGTTCTTAGGTACTTAGAAACGTTAACCCTATCGATTCCCTATAGAGAAAAACCCTAAAAATGTGTTCCAGATTTTACTATGGGTTTTGTCCTGTACGTCACATTTCATACGTATTAGAAAACGTCAAACAAAAAAGTGACGAACTAAAATTAAAGTTTTGGCACACATTTTTTTCTTGTATATGGATCAATAGGTCCCTGGTTAGGTCTTTTATTTAACTAGGTACATTGCAGGTTTTTGTTTCGTTTAAGAAATATCAAGCTTTAAAGTGCTTACCTAAATAAAAACTGCGTAAAAAAGTGTTAAGGACTACGCTAAATAGTTTCTTTAGATACGCGTGAAAGTAATTACGTGAACACTATCATCGATGTAGGCTTTGTAAGTTAACGAGTGTCATAGACGAGTCAACCGAAACTTAATTTCGAATATTTTCCTATTAGATATTATGTACAGAATTCTACCTACACTACGCGCGGACTCGCACTTGGCCAGTTTTTTTTACACGTAAGTAGGTAGATACTTACGTTACAGAGTGTAATAGTTGTCCACCGCCGTGTATAGGGAAATATAATTTAATATATTAGCAAATGCATGAAGCAGTTCCGGGTAATAGCTGGGGTCACAAAAATGGTAAATGAGCTCATACTAGCTTCACGCGTAGGTACGGTTTTACACTACTAAGCTCCAAGTTTTTGGAGTGTGATTCACTTGCAGAGGGTTCCTTTTTTATTTTTTACTAATTCACTAATTCATTGAACAGCAAAGCAGCTAGTCTTAAATGTCGTTGATGGCAGAGTTAAATATTGTGTTTGGAAATAGTCAAACATTATGCAAACTGTCACTGATTGGTAATTATTACCTAATGATACCTACTAATTGTCTACTAATTACATACTTTATGTACTCCTATTAAACGTATTTTTTAATGTTAATAATAACCAAAATATAGTGAACCTACCTTTAGGTTCCTTGGTTTAATTGCCTTGTGTGGTTTTAACCAATTTGCTTGAAACCCTAATGGAGAAGATCGAGTTTGATTCCTTGACATTCGCGGTAACCGTGCGAGTGGACGCGATACATAATGATAAGGTCAAGCTTAGATTATATTATAGTCAGGTATTTATACGGTAATTCAATTTTATATTCATCAGCATCATTCAGCGTTTTATATTCATCCGATTCGATATCTATATCGAACGCCCATAATAATACGTCAGCGCACGCAAGTGAAATGTATGAAATGTCGATTAGCACTATGCCTACGATGATCTACATTATTATTCGCGCGCGATACTATACGATATTTTGATCATTTGGAAATTACGTTCGACACCAAAATCATAACTTTATGTTTTATTTTTGCCGTTGTTTCCACCGTCTGATTTTGATGCAATTAAAATAAGACCACCTTCAAAATTAAAGTAGTGAGCCGAATTTTAAAATTACATCTGTGAAAATACTATCCAAAAACGGAAAACTTATGCAGAGCAGAATCTAGTAGAAAGACGAGTGGTGCGGGAAAAAATTACCGACCATCCGAATAGTTTTTCTACAGTTGTGTTTAAGTCATTGTTAAGTTATTTTTCATACCACTTGCTCGACAATGGCTAATTATATATCATGTAACCCTTACTCAAAGTAACTCATTATAGCCCTTGGCTTCAGCCGGGTAGTAATATTGTACTGAATTTCATTATAACCGCGGCCGGTTAATAATATGAATCTCACTTCTCATAGTTCTTATTGTTATACTCTTAAAGTCTAATTTCGTAAAAATCGCACGGCTCCGAAAATCGAGATGGCCATGCCACGGCAAGCGGCGGCGTTCGATTTTCAAACGAATGAAACAAATTTCAAATAAAACAAAAGCCGCCAGTGTGTTGCTGACGCTGTAATACAGTTACGCATTAGAACAGCTAAGATTCCAAATAAAAATATTACAACTGGACTGGACCAATGTCTCAAACGGTCTCAAATATAATTTTTTACTTTTAATTTTGTTTTACTTACTTTTGTTTAAATGAAATTCTTTTTCTTGTTGCCTTGGTTTTTATTGTCTCGCAAAAGGTGAGAAAAGTAGAGTATACTCCTCGGAGATAAAACTGTTTATGTCTTGGGTGCGCTTAAATTCTCGCTACGCTCGGGAGTTAAATCTAGAGTCCTTCGCTGCGCTCAGGATTCAATATCGCGCCCGTGACATAATACAGTGCTTTATCCCCTCGGTGTACACTCTACTATTACGTCGCCCGAGCCGTACCTATGTAGCTATACTCAATAGCAAAAATACCGGGTCACTTTTCATACTAGGTTCTATGAAACCCGTATGACCCGTATGACCCGTTATTTTTGCTCCTCTGTGTATTTAACGCCCGCTACGCGAGCGGAAAATTCCACGTCCTGGCCAGGGGAGGACGTGAAATTGTGCACACACCTCGAGCCACTGCTGCAAAGAAAGCCTGTCGCATGTTTATCGATATCGTGCGACGAGTTCCTGCGATCGAATGTAGTAGTAAAAATATTATAGGAAATTCGCTTAATCATACCTAGATAAAAATTTACAATTCTGAGAAATATCGTACCACCCTTTCCCACTGAGACTCACTCCCCACTATCGAAAATCTTTTTTCTTTTAATAAGAGTTTTCAATGATTCACGGTTAAGTTTTTTCTTTTACTATATTAAAAAAATGCTAGGTACTGATTTTACTAATTCTTTTTATACGACAAAGAAGGCAAGTGGGTGGTAAGCGCGAGCACCACCACCCATGGACACCCACAACACTAGAGGATTGCAGATGCGTTGCCAGCCTAGAGGGCTATAGGATAGAATGCCTCTTGTGCCAGTAATTTCACCGGTTGTCTTACTCTCCACGCCGGAACACAGCAGTGCAAGCACTTCTGCTTGGCGGCAGGATTAGCGAGTAACCCGCAAAATATTCCCGAGCTAAAGTAGCATTTCAAGACACATTTTTAAAAAACATGGGTAAGAATTGTAAACTTGGTCAATTTTTTGACATAATTTTATTGATTTATCTTTAGCCTTTTTTGCAAGCTGATTGCGGGACGTATGATGCCTTAAGTAAACACGTTTAATGCGCAATCGCAATAACAAGGACACAAAGCGTTATACCGAAGCTTTTGACATTCATCGATATGGGCTTTCAACCTGTGACCTCCGCCATCCCCATAGTGAAACGGTGCATTGTTAGAGTATTGCACAGAAAATTCTTCACCTAGTTGTCACCCGTGTTCCCATTCTAAGGATCGCAAGCCACCCAGAATTCTCCAATAATGAGTGTACAGGTAAACCAGTTTGATCAGAAAGCGACAATGTACCTACGGTGTCATAATGGTCGAGTCCCAAGATTTATGTTGAAAATGATACATTTTACTTCCTACAAAGTCTGGTAGTGGCTTACAAATTCGTTCTACGTAATATAAATGTTGTGCGTTACAATTTCGCTTTTCTTCGCGTTGGAACCCTCGGGTCGTGGGGGTCAGGCGCGGGAGACACTGACAAAGAAATGTCAACGCTTTTCATATGTATGCGTCGGGTGACCTCAGGACTAGCTCAACTTTTGTTGACAAACAATCAGCATTGTGATTGAACGTGGCAGTGATACTTAATCGTGCCAATATTTTCTTACTGGCCAGGCTTAGAATTAGTTTGTACATATTTGTATAAGTAGTATCTAGTAGTATATTTGTTTTTTTTTCTTCTGAAACAAGTTGCAATGCTGGTTTTTAATATAAAGCAGGAGGGACCTACTCGTACAGTCAGCAAAAAGTACAGTCGGCAAAAAGATCTTGTATTAAGATTTTTTTTTACAGAAACTTTATTACTTACCTACATTACATGGTGGTAATTGAGACGTTCGCGTGAACGCGTCCGAGGTGTTTTTTGCGTGAAAACTGACACAAGCTTAGCTAGAGGCTCTTGGTTAGCAGGTTCGTAGCAACGGATTCACGCTTCCTTGTTGCCCAATCATAGAGCGCTGCGCTGGCGCATCTGCTGTCGTTACCTCATTGCTGTAAGTTCACTTGTAAACTCAAGAGTTTCGACTGCATTACTGGTAAATTATTTTCCCAATTGATTTTAGCTTCAATTAATTTGTATTTGTGCATATTTTTACTAGCTGTTGTTTAAGTAAATGACAAATATTTAAGTAATACATACATACATGCATAAATCACGTCTTTATCCCATACGGGGTAGACAGAGCCTAAGGTAACAATACCTAAAGGCCATGTTTAGCATGATAGTGGGCGTATAGGTGGAAAGGAGAATAGGTACTCTGTTGACCCATTAATTGCCATTACTTACCTATCATAATTTATAATTTAAAACATAAAAATCCTGTCAACAAAGACAATGTATTTTTAGCTGATATATATATACCATAAACTCGAAATTTGTGTACTTTTGCATTCAAGAAGAGTTATGTCAGGCTGCAATATGTAAAAAAAATACATTTAAATTAATTTATGGGACAGTGGAAAAGGGATATAAATGGGTTTAACTGATAATGCGTGATGTAAAGTAGGAGGTGGTTCGCGCCGCACGTTGATGTCTTTCGTACGCCGACTCTACGCGCGTGGTAAATAAAATAAACTGAACGTACATTCTGCGATATTCATAAAACTAACATGCAACTGACTTGAATTTGAATGACAGGCTTCTTGCATTAAATTGTTAACCTGAAAACATTGTAGTTATGCATTGTGTGCAATGAAATATTTTTATTCAGTAGGTAGTTACGATTACGAGTGCGTCGTTTACGATAACCTAGCTCAATTTATTTATAAGTACTTATTGAGCATTTATTTGCATATTCACATATAAACTAAGTGATTTGTGTTTAAGGAGTGATTTTCTGTTGGTGTTATATGCTGTAGTTATTTTTTACCTGTATAAAGCCGTCTCTATTGGTTAATTATCATTAAAGTATCACTCAGGTAATGATTTACTACGAGTATATCGTTTTTCACTTGCACGACGGATATGAGATTATTTATTATGTCAGGGACACGAACGTTGGAGTCTATTACTAGATAATGTAAGTGCCTAGGCGAAAATTCTACATACAAACACCTTTTTTTTTAATTATTAGCAAAATATCAAATTTCGTTTTTTAACTTGTTTGAATCCAATTCAAATATGCAACAACAACTTAGGTCTCTGGACTGTGAAAGTCGTTGAATGAATGGTTACAAAAATAGCACCCTGCCTGGATAGCAGGTTGGTGCCCGCACCCGTGCTGGGGCGGGCGGTGGCGGCGCGGCGCAGGCGCAGGCGCCGCGGGAGCCGGGAGCGCCGGCGCGGTGGGCGCGCAGCTATAAGTAGGAGCGGCACGCGCGGAGGCGAGGTTAGTCGCCGTTCGGCAGCGCGTCGCTAGCATCGCCCTCCCCCTCCGGTGCGTGCCCCACACACTCGCCTTTCTCACACGACCGGCGATCCTCGCTTGCGCAACCCCACAAAGGTCGTCGCTATTGGCATTTAAACGCTCTCTGACATTAACGTTGCATTTAAATGTGCGATGTAGCTTCCTCGTTGAGCTAAACTGTCGCAACTGTGTTTGGGAAAGGCGCGTGTGCTGACGTGAGTTTCTGTTGCAGCCCCAGCCCGACCGAGCCGGGCAGGCGCGCGCGCCACCACACACGCAACGCAACGCAACGCAACGACACCACCATGGTCGCCCGGATTACGCTGTAAGTCATAGTTTTAAGGACCTAATAAGAGTTGTACACAAAAAAACATTTATCAATTTACATCGACAGAGTAGGTAGATATTGAATCACCAAATGCACAATACATAATTTAACGATCCGAAAAGTTGATCACTTTCTAATAGTGGCGAGTGCAATTATACATAATCGAAACGTCAATAATGATAATTATTTAGCACCACAAACCTGTCAGTGCGTTGTCACTTTCGTCGGATGTTTGCATAGATGATTGTGAGGCGACATGCAGCGGCGCCTCCGGTTTACGCAATATTTTCCGGGATAGATATGTAGCATCGTTCTCGACACCACGAAAATATGATCTGATTTCTTGCGCGGAAATCAGGTTTTCATTGCTCAACAGCAGCTGGCTGACATCACGAATGAGGGCAGTTGTTTCTCAATGAAGGCTGCGAAACATTTGCTTTTAAATATGCACGACTTAGCGAGTACATTGTCTCCACGACGCGCCGCCCTCGCGCCCTTGCGAGCGGCGCCGGCGCCGCGGCGCTCCCGCCCGACGGTGTCCCAGCTAGCATACCTACTCGTATGTATACCTAAGCCGGCCTGGTATTGTACGAAATACGTAGCCTCAAAACTACCTAATATAAATACACCGTCTAGGTAAATTATGCAGCAACTGTATGGATGCATTCCTCATTTCTTACGAAACGCGCGACGTCATACCACACCTACTTAAAATACAAACATTATTAACTTAAATTAGAACTTCCGAGGTAAATAACATTGGAAAACTTCCAAATCAATTATTAAATAGCAATGAGAGAACAATGAAATAACCACAGATGAGCGGCACCCGGGTGCAGGTCAAAGTTAACCACCGTGAAACTTTCTGCTGTCGATGTCGCGAGAAGCTCCGGCGCAGTTTCCCTGCGCCGCTGCGTGAATGTGGCGAGTATTTTATTGGCATCGCATGCACCAGAAAGTAGATAGACTTGTCCCATTTCGCAAGAGAAAATCTTTGTTAGTTATTCTGAACGGAAGTTTAGCATATTATAGTTAACTTGGTACGACCGAGTAACTTGCTTAAGTAAACAATTTTTTTTCTTTGCTGCTGACATGTTCAGAACTATTTATTGATGAATAACCGTCTAGTCAATTTAACGGGTTCCATTGTCAAAGATCTCGAACCGACAGCTTGCGACACGAAGTGTTAAGTGGATGACGTGCTATAACGTTATTTAGGTATAACACAATAGCAGAAAGTTATGTTTGCATCTTAACATTTATAGTCATGTAATAAGGCTCTGTAGAAAAGTGATGACCAGAAAACAACACAGTTACATAGTCGCTAAATGTTTGTGGCATGATTTGTCAACGTTAGAGCTTTTGCGGAGCAGATACGTTGTTGTATACATTATTATATGTCCATGAATTGGGCATAAGTATTTAAATTCATTAACGATGATGCTTTCGTAATTTTTAATGAAATAGATTAACTACCTATTTATACTCGTAGCTGGGCATGTGCAATCACGTTCAAGATCCCGAACTGAATAAAAGAAACCTTTTATTTGTTCTGAATATAGGTATAATTCAAATTTATTTTGTGTTGGTAACGAGCCCGCAATGCGCAAGTCCATTCTTTCATTCACGGTAATACTTGTTTTAGATAGTTTAAAAGATAGCCATTGATAACAAGTTTTTTTGTATCGGGAACCCATTAATACATATATTGAACCATCACTGTAAATGAAGGGATTCTGTACAAATTAGACGGAATCCTCCAAAGGCGTCAGCTTGAGCTTCCATCTTCAGACTGTCGTATTTAATATAAGTAATGGTAAAAGTTCAAAAACATGTGTTACACAGCGAATTATTTTTAATACATACTTAGATCGTTTTTCTTTTTCTCCCTCATAAAAATATTATAATGTATACAAGCCTCAAATGTCTAAAATAATGCCAGTTACAGGGTACCTATATTTTATTTTATTTTAGTACTTATGTACTTTCTTACATAGTAACACTCTAATGGAAGGATTATAGTAATTTATGTAGTTTCCGATTTCATAAAAAATCCACACAGAAGTAGGAATAACAGCATCTAATTAATTTTTATCAGTTTTTCCGATTTTACCAGGAACTTCGACACTCGTTTATGAGTTACAGATTACAGAGAAGTACTTAAATACACTAAGAAACCGTAAAGAAAAAGCATTCGTTATTTTTAAATTCAAGCTCAAGTCGTGACAGCTTAACTTCGTCACATTGAACTCGCAGCAGGTATTGAAAGCGACAGTTGGCTGTTTTTATGACCTGAAATGACCTTCGATTGAAATAAGTGGTTCCCGGCATCTGCACTGTGTACATGTTTTCCTTAATCCTTGATCGTCCGGACTGTCCGAATACTGAGAACTTTGTGGTCAAAAATCTATAAAGATTTGTTTTAATAATACATTTCATATAAAGTTTAATTTAAACTTTACCTGTTAAGCAAACTACTTGTTAAATCCAATATTAAACGACGTGGTTAATAAAGTAATGTTAACTTAAAGAAAACCACATTCTTGTGGAGTTAAGATCAAGACTTGAAAAAATTGAAAATAATGTGTTCGTGTGTGATTTTTCGTAAACTTGAGAGTATAGATAAGGCTAAGTAGTTATTACTTTCGTTTGTTTTGATATCAATTGTTGTACACTACTCCTACGTCCGTGGTCGATTGATTTGAGTCAGAACCAGACTCAATGAGAGATCTTATGAAGGTTCTGTTTTATCATTCTGGAATCGTACTTTTATTTAAGGTTTACGATAAAAAATTATAGGTGAAATAAATAAAATCATAATTCGAACGAACATTAACAAAGATATTTATCAAAGACAGCGGTAGGTATTTATAAGCATTGTACCTATTAAATACCTATAGGTAAGTAAGTAAGGGTTAAAGCAACTAATCATTGACCCGTCTTGTCAATCTTTAGTCACAAATATTATCATCAACAATATATGTAAGTATTTTCCTCATTCTTGACTCTTTAGAATTTATGTTGGGATTCCAGAACTTGTGCTAGAGATATGAAATAGGATGATTCCAGACATTTTAAGATCCATGAAACTCCTGCGTCACTAAATTAAATATAAAATTAAATCAAATAATAGGTATTTGCGTGCGATATGCAAATTCATTTTACTACAGTAAAATAAAATTGTTACGAAATAAAATAAATGCGTGCATAAACACATTTTTATAGATAGTAGTAGACGCCTATTCTACACGCAGAGTCGTCAGGCTAACTAGCATGTGCAATCTCTAAGACCACAAATAATGACGCTTCATTAAAAGTGTAAATCAATGTTATAGGAATTATAGAATTAAATATACGCCGCGAAAGAAATTTAAACATAAAGTCTGCGCCGCTGTATCTGATGGTGGATCTCTAAGTTACGTGTATATACGTAAGCAAACAATCGCTTTAGTTGTTATTGTTCGTGACACTTCCTAATTAGGCAATTTAAGCCACCACGTCTGTATTACAGAATCGTTTTACTTTCGCCGGTATAAACCAAACAGTGGTACCCACTGCACTTTGTAAAGCTAATGTAAAATTCTCGGCGACACTTGTTTTTGAATACAAATTAGCGAGAATTTCACCACGATACAGATTTTCAATAAAGAAGTGACGCGAAAAGCCACACATAAAAAAATAGAAAGTGAATTAAACGTGACGAGCGATATTTAAACCAATTTTAATTTATATTAGTCACGACCTATTAAAGTTTTCGGCTTGTTAAATGGATTAAAAACTCTTTTGTCAAAAAATGTCTGTTTTATACACGCGCTTTTAAATATAAAGCAATTAAGTATAGCTACGAAGAAGTATCGTAGAGAGAGCTTCGTTTTGTGTCCAAACTTGGTGATTGTGGTACGCATTGGCCGGTTGTATTGTTCGTGCTGCTTGCATAAGTCAGTCCCCTTCCCCAGTTACCAGACACGTCGCCCTGTTCGTTACAGTGTGGGTGTTGTTATATTTACACGGCATTACAATTTTTGTTTGGTTTCGCCATTGAGTTTTAGCTGAACATTCAGTTGTTGACTGTGCACGCGAGGAAATCCTTTGGCATTATGTTATGCAGGAATTTGATGATATTGCAAGGCGCCCCATGCCGTGGCCCGCGCCGCGCGCTGCGCCCGCGCCGCGAGATGCGTCTTCGCGCGACCTTCACTTTCGCTTTTACGCGTAGGTAAGCTCAGAGCCACCCAAGACCTGCTTAAAAAGCTGTCGACGTATACAAGCATAATAGATTTTTTCTGCTTACATAGCAAAGTATATTACACATAAGTACAAAGTAACGGCGAAATCAAAAGTAAGATATAAAAAGTAAGTATTTAACAACAAAAACACCGCACAAGCTCTTTGTGGGTAAGACTAATTACAAATTGATTGTGGATAAATACATACAATGTCGGTCACTTGGTCAATTCGGTAGCAAGCGTGACCTAAATTAATACGTTTTTGGATAGCAAGATTATTAATAAGCATCGATTAAGGAAAAAATACGTAATAGCACTGAAAATTTTAAACAGAATAATGTACCTACTATGTAACATGTCCCCAAAAACCTCGCTTTATTTCGCATTACTCGATAAAGTCACATAATACAGTACTATTTAATGACTATCGTGATAAAATGACATACTTTTGATAATTATATCCCATATACCCAATTCAAAAATAATCTTAGTATTTTTCCCTGAAATCGGAACTTTGAAATTGATACAAGTGCTTATTTTCAAATTAGTTTCAATTATTTTGACACTTCAAAAATACGCAACATCTTCAATGAATGCAGACGTTCCATGCAAGGCATCAATATTTATACATCAAGATTAAAATTTGACACCTGATCATCTAAAGCAAGAAATAAATACTTACTTACCCTAAAAAAGTATCTTCGTTTGGAGAAATGGTTACCTAAGCTTTGAAGCAGTGAGTGACAGCAAAAAAAATTGACTCTTTTTATCATGTGGTGGTTACGCAATGATTTGTTCATATAGAAGACACCGGTGGCCGGCGCAGATGGCCGGCGGCGCCTGCGCTGCGTCGTGATGTTACGGCGTAGCTTTCCCTCTCATGCTTTCAATAACCACGAATCATCTGTTCCATTACGCATGAGGAGCATTAAGATTCGGCTTGTCTGACTTACCTTTTTGACTACAGTAGGTACCTACTTATGTCAAGGTTTTCGGTAGGTAGCGAACGCTATTCTTATTCCATCGATAGATAAAAAATGATAATAGAGCTCCATGATTTCCAGCACAGATCTGTGAATAATTCATTGGAAAAAGCTTTATGAAGTAGGTACATAGGTACCTTAATTTGTTTTTAATTAATTATTAACACATAGGTATTCGTGGTAACTAGATACAATCATGATAAAAATCGACAGGGGAAACGCACAGTAGGAATTTATATCCGTCTCATATAATAATCGTTAGTCATAATTTTTTTGGTCATACACATGGAATCGTACATTTTTTAGGAAGTTAGGAAAAATCTTCAGAATATAAGTAGGTATAATTCATAGTAAAATTTGAACTCATTACGAATATGAAACTGATTTTTATGGTGCTTTCCGTGTGCGTTAAGTACCTATGCTTCTGACAGATTGATTTGAAAAATGTAGAACGCGTGTGGAGAATAATGAAATTTCTGAATAATTAATTAAGTTATTTTATTAGTTCCTGCCGTGGGAGATCAGCCTAATCTAATCTAAATCATTTATGATAGTAATAAAATTGATAAAATGGTGTTAGTAAGGGACAACATTGAACTTCAAACCTCGATAAAAAATATTTTCAAGTTGATGTTTATAAATAAAAAATGTTCCGGTTTCATGAATTTTAGTTCAATAATGATTACCTATCTGTCGTTTAGTTTCATAGTTTAAACAATAGCCACTCAAATATAGACAAATCCATGCTCACCCCGTAGTGGGGTCAGAAGGGATAGAAACAAATAAAGAAAATTACAATAACAAATTACCAGAAAAATTGAGACATAGTATGTCTAAAAATATAACTTAACTACTTTTAGAGCAAGGTACCTAATCCAGAAATTTTAAGTAGCAAGTGAAAACAGAAAATATTACTTCTATCCCTTTCTCCCTCCGCAATCCCTTCTCACCCCATTTTAAGGTACGCAAATATAAGTACACGTAGAGTATAATTTGCTATGAATATATTAATTACTTATGAAACTTCCTTCCCAATTCCATTAAAAACATTGTTTTTTGACTGTGGCTATGACATGAACTACCGAAATTACTAAAACCGTACGCCAACAACAATGGGACAAGTTTCAACCGCGTGGGAGCGAATTTATCGCTACACGTGAGTAGGGAAAAAGGTTTTTATACAGCAATGTAGGTACCTACATACATTCAGCCCAGACAGGTCAACGGCGACTGCGTCACTCAAGGCTAAGGGCCAAAGCGTTCCGGCTCGTTGCATCAAGTTGTGGTGTGAATATGATTTAGGATTAATTAGGTACCTATAGCGCTGTGTTGAATGATCCTCTTTAAGTGCTGTCTGAAAGAAATATATATACATTTTTCGATTTTCCAAGTTTTATATTGTACCAGTCTCATCTTCTTATTGCCATAGGTGTCTTAATTTGTCTTAATCGTTATTCTTAATTCTCAAACTTAAAGAGTAGAATATAAAATGACAAATATTCTTTAGAATTATTAGAGCGGTCGAGTTTGATGGTTTGCACTTTCTACAATAGACCGATATGTCAAGGGCAGCCGGTGCGGGCGCCGACAGCAGGTCACGCGTTGACCCAACGCTCGCTAATCGCTGCGCTTACGCAACACCCAAAACTCGTTGTTCAAATGACACCCGGAGCCTCGCGGAGACGAGTAACCTATGCTTAATTAGCATAACTAATACTTTTATTATCATTATGTATTAGCTAGAGTTGGCGAGGTAGGTTTCCTCATTTCTTGGATTGAATTGTTTATAAGATTGCCCTCTAAAGAGACGCGATTTCTGTATGGAAAGTTAGTCTTCTGTAGAGACACTTGAGTCTAGTTTACACTAGTCAGCAAGAGGATATATTATTAATTTCGAGCTTAGAACCTTGTGCGAAGATATTTTTAAATATTTCGCAATTTTATTGATAATTAGCTTTTGCCCGCGACTTCGCCCGGGCAGAATCAAAATTTGCACTAAAGCTTTTTAAAAATCAGCGAAATGCGAGTCGTACTTTTTACCTATACCATATTTTGTACCATACCTACCTACCGCAACGAAATAAACCCGTTTCTTGCATGGACACCCATTCCATTATTTTTTATCCTATCCTTTAGTTCTGTGGGAAATTCGAAAAATCCCTTCTTATAACACCTACCTACGGTGATCTTCAAAGAACATATCTACTAAATACAAAGTCTATGTTTTCTATACCGTCCTTTTATCCCGTGGGAAAATTGGAAAATCCCTGAAAATCTTGAAATCTGTTTTCTGCAGTTATGATTCCCTACCCTACATGTGTGCCAAATTCAAAGATTCTAGTAATTATAGTTATGGAGATAGGCTCCCTTTTCAGTGGACTTATGAACCCCACTTTTTCCCTATCCCATGGGAATTTAGAAAAATCCCTCCTTAGTGCACCTCTATGATACTGAAGCTATTTTGTTGTGAATTATGTCTGTTTCTTTTGTCTAACAGTCAGTCTGTTGACTAACAGATAACCAGACAAAAAATCTAAAAAAATGTTGGAACGTGTGTGTATCTCCAGCCAATGTTTTTTTAATATCTTCCATGTACCACAGACTTTCGACCCTCTTCAGCTTTATTATATTTTATTTAGGTACTTATATAATATTTGTTTAGTCATGGTAAATTAGGTATGTATACCTATATAGTAACTGAAGTCTTGAAAGACTCACAAAATTCACATAATTTGTTAATTTTTAACTCTACGTCGAATTTGTGAATTTTCAACTCAAACAAACTCCAAAACAAGTCATGACTCAGGAGTGGTTACCAACACTATAGTATCAGCTTAAAGGACTTGAGTTATGTAATCTTTACATATCTTCATGACAGGGAATAAATATCAGTCCTTTCTGCGTATCAATTACATTGTGTGAAAGAGAAGAAACGAAATTAGTGACACTGTCACGGTTTGTCTTTTATGCTCCATCGATTGTTGATAGAAAATAAATTTGTGTTGATAAATGCCGGTATTTGGCCATAAATAAATAAATATTGACGTAACTTACCTACTTAATAGTTTTAGCGCGGTCAAGCTCGTAGCGGAAAATTCCAGGGGTATTTTTCTCGGCGCGTGCTCGACCCCTCAATAGTTGCAGTAGCCCAATGATAGAATCAATGCAGTTTAGCAACAGCACGCAACTGCATCGCAGCTTGCCAAGAATGCGGTCAGACCGTGCCCCAAATAAACCAGCTATGCACATTTGATGTAATGCGTCTATCTGGAACACTAAATATATACAAAATCATCCTTACCCGATTACTATGCCACTCTTTTTAACGCAGTTAAGTGACATTGTTCGCTTATGGGTTTGGGTTGAAAGGATCGTATTTTTTTTTTGAATGCTGCTGTAGCTACTGAAGAAAGTTAGAATAGGGTACGTAAGTGCTCTCACACGTAGCACGCATATTATGTTTCGCCATGATATCGTGACTTGGCTGTCAGTGGGCTGAGCTGAAGAGCAATAGTTAATTGTCTTCCGACTACACTTTATAAATTGATCGACATGGTGAAAGAGAAAGAAGCCCAATTTGGCCCAATAGCGAGAAGCTTGGTCACTTATAAAATAATAATGTATTGCGCATAAACATTTTGAATATACCTATACTTGTTCAATAAAAACATTCAAGTTCTATTTTGAATCTTATCTTTCTAACTAATTTTTGAGTCAATAACAGGTTCTTGATTTCTAACTCAATGGAAAATAACTGGCCTTTAAAAAATCTCAAATCAGAATGCAACCTGTAATGCAACTGTGTGCTCACATTATGCAATACCAAATATCGTTTGATATGCTCCTCTCATTCGGCAAGAAAATGCCATACCTATCATATTTATTATTCCACTTAGTTTCATCAGATCGTTTTGATTAAAGGCTACATAAAGTCAGAAGTAAGTGACATTGAATGGAGCGTTGCATCAGTGACATTAAGAAGCTGCGCGGGCGCCGGGCCCAGATCAACGTAAGCGGATATTTATGTGCGTCTTCATATTTTGTAAGCGTCACTTTCGGTCTCAACAGTTTCACTTTCCTGCCGATGACCTTTAGAGGAATGTGCGGCCGAATTAAGTAAATCGTTGTGAACTATGTGCCCCAACAAACACTGAATACCTATTGCATTTCATTAAGGAGGTTATGAACCTTTGCAGTTAAATGTTACAAAAAGTCAATCGCTTTTGGATTTTCTGGTGCCATGAACCTGAGCGGTTTTCTCATTGGATAAAATAAAATCAACAATTGTTTTATTTTGTATTTTATTTTTGGTAAATTTTTTGGTTCGATTTTCGTAAGGAAGGAACTCGGGGAAGGAACAATATAGTACCTACGCTAGTCTGGTGTAACTAAGTACTAGGCGAGTGATTAACGTGACACATGTCACTGGTTGGTCATGCGCACTGGATCGGAACGATATTTCCCGCTCGCTCTTCCCGCATCCGCCGGGGCATGTTTTGCTCGATTTCTTCGATTCGTCGAACCAATACATACTAAGCTCTCTGTCTGATTAATCTGATTATCTGCTCGTGAGCATTTGGTTGTATTAGGATGCTCTTTCACTAAAGCGAAGCGGAGCAAAGAAATGTGAAATTGTCCAATTACGTTATTTGGAATCCATGTCCCGGCTGGCTTCCTCTTTAAAGGGATATAATGTGCGACGGATTTGAACTAATTTTATTTGTCAATTCTGCGCTCCCTTAATTGAAATCGTTGTTAAAAGATGTGTTCACAGAAATAAATAAAATAAATTTTTCTTGTTTAATACAGTTCAGATGTACAATTACGCTTTTAATTAAGCGTTACCTACCTAAATAATTTAATTACTTACATAAATATGTATTTTTAAATAATAAACAATCGTTTCATGGCGTATTTGGACTGCAACTTACAAACAAAATAGATCCCGAAGAAAATTGTAATTTATTTGAAGTCAGTTAAAAATAAAATAAGAGCAGGTTCTAAATCTAAATTGGCAATGTAAATAGTTACATACATATTATTATAATCATAAGATAACCGTCGACGTAGTGTTGTAGGTATCAGTATATTTTGTAACACCTCATTTGCTTAATGGAATTTAAACCTACGTTTTATTAATTCCACATTATATTTTATTCGTAGCGCTAGCTAAGCTAGTTATGTCTGCCATTTATCAATACACTAGCTTTTGCCCGCGACTTCGTCTGCGTAGAATTAGTATTTTGGGTTTGGGCTTATTCTTAGTGGTAGGCACGCATTCAATTAGAGCACAAATCCTACTAATATTATAAATGCGAAAGTTTGTGACGATGTGAGTGAGTGTGTATGTTTGTTCCTTCTTCACGCTAAAACGATTGGACGGATTTGGATAAAATTTGGTACGAAGATAGCTGGTACCCTAGATTAAAACATAGGCTACTTTTTATCCCGGAAAATTGTATAGGTCCCGCGGGATAGCGATAAATATATCAATTGCTAATTCTAGGCGGAGGAAGTCGCGGGCAGAAGCTAGTTAAATATATTACCCTTAGGGTATTGCATCTTCATAGTAAATTTCACTCCCCCCTGTTCACATCTTTGACAATTTCTGCAATCAAAAACTATTCTATTCCCTTATATATAATGGTCCCGGCCATAACAATATCCATTCCAAATTTCGTTTAAGTCGGTTCATCGGCTTAAGCGCGAAGAAGGCAAAATACAGACGCACTTTTACATAAGGAGAGGTCTTTGCCCAGCAGTGGGACACTCAATTAGGCTAATATAAAAAAAAATCATACATCACGTAAATACCTAGTTATTTTTAAGTTTTGTTAATTTTCTAAGTGGCTTTAACACCATTTCATGCCCTAAAGATATGAAAAAAAAAGTTCCTTCAATCGATAGGTATACTACCCACCTACCATATTAATTGTCAACCCAATTTTGCCCCCTCCACAGGTCTTCTTTAAACCGCTGAAATACTTACATATTATTTATTTTTGTGTCCAATCAAAAGTCTAAAAATAAAGTTCCTCCGTTTCACAAGGTCAATTTATCTCTGTACCAAATTTCATAAAATCAGTTCAGTGATTCAGTGGTTTAGGCATGAAAGCGTAACATACAGACAGAAAAACGAATTTAATTTCGCATTTATAATATTAGTAGAGATAGGGATTATTATAAAACATTTTTTTGTAAAAACCGGCTAATTGCGAGTCAGGCTCGCGCACCGAGGGCTCCGTATAAATTCGGCAAGTGAAAATGATATCCAGTGCTAGCAGAACCCTGCTCCTAAGCAAAATGTAGACAGTGTGAGGTCATTTTATATCGGATTCTTACACTGAGACATTAAAAAATTATTTTTGATTTTATTTAATTTGTGTTATGCTATATGACCCACCATCATACAAAATTTCAAATTTCTAAGACAACTGGAAGTACCTACCTACCTAATATTTTTTGAGAGCACGGCAATTTGTATGAAACTACCTTTCTAATGACTGTACCTTTTTTTTGGTGGACCCCCCTTTTTCTTCTATATCTCGAGTTCTAGATGGCATTTTGAATGGGAGTTTAAGTTAGACCTTCAGCAATATAATAAAAAAAACCGCATTCAATTTGGTGCAGTAGTTTTTGCGTAGGGCGGTAACAAACATACAGACAGACAGACAGACAAAAATTCTAAAAATTGTATTTTTGGCTTCTATGGCGCTTATAGAGGCCCTTTAGTTTATTTTTTCTTTAATATCTCTTATGTACAGACATCGACCTGTTACAATTTTATTATATGTATAGATATATAGATATAGATAGTCAATACTTACTACGAGTATACCTACATACAGGGATAAGGTCGCCTTTGTGCACATGGTTAATGTTTTCTTTTTGTGTGAATTGTGTCTGTTTCTTTATATTTCTATAATAAAGCATTTATTTACTTCTATTTATTATTTAGGGCGGACAACCGATGCATTAAATGGTGACGAAAGCATAATATGGATAAGTATTTTATTAAACTTCAAGTAATATTTATGGTAACAATTTATACAGTTTTTCTTATTCATATGTATATAAGTAGGTAAGCATTACTGATAAAGTGAGCATTTCTTTAAAAAAATGCCACTTTTATATTTTTATATTTCCTAACAATTTTATGTTGTTCCTACTCAGAATCACGAGCTCTTTCAAGCTTAAGGGGACAAAAAATGTCCCAAAGTTTTTTTCCTATTTTTGTTACTACTTTCCATACACTTTGTATGGCGTAACGAAAAGGAAGAATTTAAAAAATGTATGAACATTTCGGGAAATCTTTTCTCCTACAGGGATGAAAAGAGCACGTGATTCTGAGTGGAAACAGCACGAAATTCGTAAAAAATAAAAAATTGAAGGGGTGGCATTATTTTTGAGAATTACTCCTACCTTACGAATAAGCACCTCTTACATTGGTAGATGTCATTCATATTCACATTCATGTGTGTAGAGAGGTCATCTTCCATATATAGTGGATAGTGAACAATAAAAAGAATGCACTGAAAATATGTAGGTAGGTAAAAAAGGTAGGAAGAGAAAAAAAATACTACAACAATTAAATTTTTCATTTTTTTTAATAAATTGATGGCATTATTTCAAATTTAAATTTAAATTGCATCCGCCATCCACCCACTGATTGTTATAATTTGAAAAGGATTTTTACAGTGAGCTATTCTTTAAAAACAAATCTATGTTATTCAATTAAAAATAAAGTGATTATCTTCTCTTGTTGGGGATCTTGGTAATGCTGATATACTATATTTATCCGATTTATAGTACCTACGTATACTTCACCGATTTCAAATGCACTAGCGCTACTATACTAGAGATTCGTAATACGCTTTGCCTGAAAGAATTTCAAAAAGTCTATTAACTAAAAAATGGAAGTATCGAACTAGCTTTGTAAGAAAAGGTGTGGTAGGTGGCTCGAATCAAGTTAGTTCACGCCGCTGGTCCGTCGACGGCTGCCTGCGCACGCACAGTTCCTGCTTTACGAAACATGTTCACCCGGCATTGTGGTAAAAGTTGATTTTCCGCTCGGAGAAGCGTATTTGGCAAGTATCAAGGTGCTTGCCACGTGGGCAACAACCCTTAACGGCTGTAAACAATTTTTAATTGATGCATGACGTTACTTCCCAGTCATGTTGCTTCAGCCGGAACTCCATTTGTGGCTGATTTTAAATTTAACAGTTACTATTTGGTTAATTCATATGTGAATTTAATGTCGGTACTTATGTCAATACTCAATATGTTCAAAACTGAATATTCATCTTCCCCTTAAAAGATGTCACTGACTACCGACATGGCCGAAATATTTATAGTGGTAAAAAGTCCAACGGTGTTATTTGAATCACCTGCTAGCAGGACTGCCATAACATTTTCACATGCTTACACGTTATTATAGCAAAAATCACTGAAGCTCTTTTTTAAATGTATACAAAATTAAAACCTTGCGATGTTTTTATCTTTCCATCGATCATAGACCGTAAACATTTCAAACATACCACCATGTCACTAAAGGAATGCATAGTAATTCGTAATGCTTGGACCGTTCCAAAGTTCGTCAACCTAACTCACTATATTACGGTCACGTAACAATTAACACGGGGCCCGTGATTAGAACGATAATCGAATAGTTGTAATGTGGCTCATCCTTCGGCACGAACGCGTGGAAACTAAGTCAATAATGCAAAATATGACTGCCAACAATTACATCAAATAACCTCCCAGAAAGCCAGGGCGTACACCTACTGAAATAAGCAAAATTTTCCCTTGTTCGCTGCAGATAACCTATGGCCTGATAACTGGTTATCTTTGAAGATTTTTTTCCTCGGAGATAATTAGTTATATCTAAGGATTTTATTTTCTTCACAGGTAGCTGTGTTTTTAACAGTTATTATAAGGAAAATCGGTTCCTCTGAGATACCTAACTAGTTATCTCTAAGGATTTTATTTTCCTCGCAGATAACTGTGTTTTATAACATTTGTTTACAAGGAAAATCTATTCCTCGGAGATAACTAGCTATCTCCGTTGAACAGATTTTCTTCGCTGATAACTGTTTTTATAAATAGTTATCTGTAAGGCTAACTATCTAACTTAGCATTTTTTAAATACTTTTGCACATTTAAAATGAAACATAAACGTACAAATAAACGTATTTTATTTCGAAGTTAACACATGAATTAGAATTCCTATCTGAACTACAGCCATTTGTGAAACGGAACATACAGAATGAAGAGTACTTGAAACTCAATTGTTTGAAATACGTCAGTTAGATTTCAAACTTCCACTGACAACCGTGAAGAAAATGATTACGCAACTTCAATCAAAGTAATATTCCATAGACAAATTAAATAAAAAGAGGTTCATGAATCATAGTTATGTTGAAAAAAAGCAGAAACTTATGCAAGTTTAAATGGTTTTCTTCTTAATTACTTTCCCCAAATTAAAAGTATAGTGTTAAACTCAGGGAGTGCAATAACCGAGTGTTTTTCATTACCGGTAAATAACCAACTCAAGTTCTAAGTAAAAAAAAAACTAGTACATTTTTCTATTTTTTTATCGTTGCATTGTTTTAAGTGTTTAAAAAAAATAAGCTGGATAGTTAGCCTTATAGATAATTGTTTAAGAAACGTAGTTATCTGTAAGGAATACCTGTTCCTCGGAGATAACTAGCTATATTCGAGGAACATATTTTCCTTTTATATAACTGTCAAAAACACAGTTATCTGTGAAGAAAATAAAATCCTTAGAGCTAACTAGTTGGGTATCTCAGAGGAACAGATATTCCTTGCAGATAACTAAACTACGTTTCTTAAACAGTTATCTAAAAGGCTAACTATCCAGCTTATTATTTTTTTAAACACTTTAAAATACATAATACCCATAGTTATCTGCAGGGAACAAGGGGACATTTTAAACACGAAAATGTATTAAGATTTACAGGTACAAAAGTGATCACATATTTATGCTGGTGACTGTACACATAGCAAAGCTATTCGGTAAGCACCTTTGCATGCACGCGCCGCTTCAAACCTGCTTACCGAATAGCTTTGCTGTGTATACCTATATTATGTACATTAATAACTAACCCAGGGAAAGTGTACTAATAATACAGATTTTTCACATGCATATCACCATGACGTCTTAGTAATGCGTTTCAGTTTAGGTTCACTCGCTGTCAGATTCATACTAAAAGTGACAGCTAAAACTTGAACTGAGTCGTAATTAGTACGTCATGGTAAGGCCCCAGATAAGTTATTATGACACGGGCATCTGCTATGAAAGGATTTGGAGTCGGGCCGGGGTAAGGTGGTTTAGGGAGGTTTGCTACAAATTTTATTTCTTCGCGAACAAAGTCGTAGGCGACAGCTAATTTTATTATATGTTAGCTGTAACCCGCGACTTAGTCCACACACTCCACGCAGAATTAAACATAGCGTATGACACTCAAAAAATAAAGTGGCTTTCTATTTGTAAAAGAATTTTCAAAATCGGTTTTATCAGATCCAGAGATTATCCCCTACCACCTCACAAACACACTCTTTATAATATTAGTATAGACGAGTTTTAGTACCTCATTAAATTACTCAAAACACTATTATTTAACACACTCGGGGCTTGTTAAGAGGCGAACTCGTTTCATGTCATAAACTGCAGATTGCATAAGATATATTGATAACTAAATAAGGTCTCTGCAAATAATTACAAAGTTACACATTAGGATCAGTGGACGATACATCGCGGACCATGGTAAATTTAAAGAGAGAGTCCAAACTGCGGAATTAACAGACAGATGTAAAAATGAACTATTAATTAATAAGAATAATGTAAATTGTTAATTGAAGATTTCTACCTAATAAGGCATTTTAATTGTAAATATCCTTCCGATAACTGTATTGATTACTTAAATGAAACCGTTTGCGTCTACTTAGTAGCCTTTTCCGAGGGATTTAGCCTAAGAAGCAAGTATTCGTCGATATTATGATTATGTAGAGGTATTCGGCTAGCACCCGCGCGTTATGCGCGGCACGCACACCGCCGCCGACATGAAATACAGCCAACGCACCGCACAACTATAGAATTTTTATTACATCCTCTGATTCATAGGTCATTCTTACTTTTTATTTGAAAGTAAAAATAACGTAATATAAGAAACGCCCTACACCAATCACCACCAACTGCCATTAGAGCAGTCGGTACATAGTGCATCGGGCGTTTTCTAGTGCAACGTATTAATATTATTATAATATAGGTACATATACAATATCTCTGCTCAATTGTATCTTTGGCGTATGGAGCAATTAACAGTTTTCTCACAGCGACTCTGTAATGACCAGTTACGTTAACGTGCACACTCCTACCTACCTATCACCTTTATATTACGTACATTGTCTTATGCTAGACAATCGCAGGAATTTTCTCTTATTATTACACTGCCATGTTAAACTTAATTATAAATAAAATAAAAAGTTATTATGATTAGTTATATAAAACTTTCCCGATCCTTTTTGTTTACATTAGCTGTGGTTATTTATATGAGCCATTAATCACAGATTAGAAAATACTTCCATGTCTGAGCTAAGTTGTAAGAAACTGGTGCAATGAAAAAAAATAGGTTTACCAACTAGCTAATTTGACCTCACTAAAATTGGTTTAATTTTTCATAATTTGTAAGTAAATCCGGGAAATAAGTATAATCGGTAGTTACTTTGCCACGTAATTGGTGGACCGGGCGGTACGTTCACCAGCGGCCTCGCCGCCGCGTGCCTGCTGCGGACCTTGTCTCAGGACACTGCTTTACAGTTATTGTCTCCAACAGATACATTACCTTGATAGAAAGATACCTATTCTCGGAGACAGGAAATGCTCGGTCACGTCACGTGTACCATAGATGCCGGGCCTACCTTTACTGTACGTAGATGAGGTGACCTTTGAGACCGTTGGAATGGACAGGTTACTTACGGCAGCCGATGGGACCTTCGTTGAACTTTTATTCATTTGTTCAAAGCAAGTGGTCGCAAGGCACTGGTAGCTAGAAAGGCCGCATGTAAAATTAGTTTACTGCAATTTCTCAAAATTTGTATGATACTTTTTCCAGTGTAATAAGGGCTCCAACTTTAAAGACTTCTCCGTGTCTCAGTAGAGGTTTGGTTCCAACACTAATAGTAACTCACGATGGGTGCGTAAAATCCTAACATGACTAAGATCCAAAGCGTCGATTGAACAACACAGCTCAAGGACTTACGAAAGCCACTATTGGGAAACCTTTCTCAATAAAAATTAAGCCTTTTACAAACCTTGAACACTTTGCTAATCGACATAATCGGACAATAATATTTCATACAAAACAGTTTTTATAAATAATCATAAATATTAGATTTTGCAACTTGCCAATTGATTGAGTTGACTAACCGATTGGCGTGTCATATGATAATACATTTAAACCAGTACACTTTTAAATGTAGAATAAATTAATCTGTGACACGAATACTGTTACACGTAATTTAAACAAAAATGTATGTATGGCTGCAAGTACTTTCGTCGACTTAACAAATATTTTAATGACAACCAGTCGATTACATAAACTTGACATCCGGATAGAGAAATTATTCAGATCCGGGTTTCTCCAAGTGACAATAATTATGTATAGGTACTTATTGTTGATCAGCTAATTCAGAATATAGATGATATCTCGTGAGTATTAAGAAACATGTTTTTTTTTTATTAAATAATTTTATTATGTGGATACATAGATTTTTAATACGCAAATTGGAATGAATTTAGTAACTGTAATAATATAACTACAGCACGGCAGTTAAGCACAGGATTAGAAATAATAATGTTGCGTAGCCGTTTATTCTACAAAAGTCATCAGTTAGTTACCGACGTCAATTGGTTTATTGTTTAATGATACTTGCATAAGCTACATTTCAAAATGACATAATACAGCATAAATCCTAGTGCATATCGTAATACAACATAGCTACTCTGTTGGATAACGTACAAACAGACTTAACACCCTAATTGTCCATTAGAGAGCTTTATCTCAACTTGACAAGTAGCTTAAAAGGACATATAGGATGATGCGGATCTCACGACAAACTGCTCTGCTTTATATATTGTGTGAACTGTGGCTCTCGCGCTTTTGAGCCACGCTGAGCTTTTTGTACCTACTCGTATAGCTAGAGAAAGGAGATTATAAAATTAGGTAGTAGCTGCTGTCAATAACAAGGTCTGCGTCTCACTCAATAGCGCGGGTTTTTATATACCAAGAAAATAATATTTTTAGAACCATTCCGAAACAAGCCTTACGCGCTTCGTGTAGCGATTGTGCCTCCACGCGTTCTACTTGTCTAGGCGTATAGATTAGGATGTCTTATTAATTAGGAAGGAGTACTCTTAAAACAATCATTACTTAACCGTAAGTAATAACTATCTTCATGTTATTATTTTCAACTGACAGCCTCGTCCTTCATCGGCAGAATATAATAACATAACACAGAGTTGTTGAACAAACACTTGCCAGCCTATGCAACGTGTGAGAAATGTGCTGGGTCCTTGATCTACTGGCGGCTTGGGGTAACTGCTCTCCCACGACCACGACCAACAATCGGTGTTTGATCAAATAAGTTCGATCGTGGCTTGCAATCGACGCCGTTCATACAAATATTCTTATAAACCTGTTTATAGTCATTGGTTCGTTATGTCACCTCTCTGAATAATAATTGATACCTAATATGAACGAAATGTGGTTTTTATACCGGTATATTTTTAGCGCACACAGACATGTTGTCTTTTAACTTTGTAAAGTTTAAAAGTTTAATATGTAAAAATATGCAATACTGTACATATATACCTATACACTCGATGATACCGGATACAACAGTGCAGGAATGTCAAATTGTATCACCTAGAATATGAACTACACAGCCTCCATCCCTCATAATGCCGTCCCAGGTCCTTGTAAAACGCTTCAAGCTTCAACGCACTAAGAGATGACTATCTTAACAATTACCCGCGTGCAACTCGATGCAGGAAACTAAGTCGCGCCCCATGAGGAGACTGCGACCCCTAGCCTACTTTCCGGTACTTTTACTGTCCGGCCTCTTTCCATCGGCGCGACAAAAACTTAGGGACTATAACACAAAGTCAACTTAATGTATATGCTCAATGGACAGTTCTTGCAAAGTAATTTAATGCGTGCTATCCTGTACGCCTGCTACGCTAGGAGGGATGCTACGAGACGAGAGTAGCTACAATTATTTCGTAGCACTACAAATTGAAAACAGGTAGAAGGGACGTAATTGATCCCATAGTATTATTGACAACAAAAAGGTGAGCGACGTGCTGTTTTTAATGTTATCGTTTTGATCAGTCTGATTGAAATCTTTTCATTTAAAGACCGTTTCATGGTCGTTGTTCGCTAACAATGACATAACATAACCAACGACGCGTACTTAACCAGCCGAACGAAAGAATAGTCTAAAACGATCATTAAGTAGCTGAGCAAGTAACTTAATTAAGAAGTATAATGAGCTTAGCCTTGCGCCTACTAGCACTCAGTGCATTGGTCAATCTTTGACGTCCTGTGTTGGTTTGTTTACACGTAACATTTTTTAAAAGTAATTTACGAAATGCGAACGCACGCGTTTTTGGTTTGTGGATATTACGATCCTGATGTATTACTAATTAGTTTTATTCCAGCAATAAAATGTAATTGTTACTAATCATTTTTTAACATTTGTTTACTTAAAATAGATCTGTGAATCAAATTCATACTCACTTATGTCAAAGAAATGTTTTTAATACAAATTTTGCATTTTAAAATATTACATTTAGTATAATATGAGAGTGAGTGGATAGTCATTATAAAAATCCTAATAGGTTCTAACATTTATGATTATGACTGCCTGGGTACCTGGGGCCTTACCATGACGTCCTTATTCCGACTCAGTTCAAGTTTTAGCTGTCACTTTTAGTATGAATCTGACAGCGAGCGGACCTAAACTGAAACACATTAAGACGTCAGGGTAAGGCCCCTGATCTAAGTAAAGGAAGTTCTTCTTATGACGTCTTAATGCAATTCAGTTTAGGTTCGCTCGCTGTCAGATTCATACTAAAAGTGACAGCTAAAACCTGAACTGAGTCGGCATTAGGACGTCATGGCAAGGCCCCTGAAACTCCGATCATTGTAATACGTATATATATATTATTTTCTTCCACACAAGTTTACACTATGGATGTCCATCGGAATTGTTATTTATCATATGCCAGTATTGCCAGTCTTGTCATTTGAAAGAAAAAATCGAATTAGGCTCCAACGCCTTGGGTGCGAAAGCGAAGCACAACGGAGACCTGACTAATACTTAGCAAGCAGGCACGAGACACAAACCGGGAATCACTATAGCTTGGTAATGTGTCAGTATCAGTACGCTCACATAGCCTTGCGAGCGGTGCGACCTTACGTCTAGTGAAATTAAAACTCTTGAAACCGGTATCACGTGTACCGGTCCGCTGGCACCGGCAATATAATTACCATCGAGACTCATTTCAATGCCTAATTTCTACATCTAGACTATCAATATCGATCTGTGCTCGAACAAGTATAAATCTAATAGCTACATAATTTAAACTACAGAATGAACTTCTTTGTCAAATATTTCTATTTGGAAATTGCTCAAATCACGGTTTGTTATCCCCGGCGTCAGTTCCGCATGCCGCCGCGAGGCTTGCAAGAAATCGTACGGAAGTTTGGTTCTTCCGACTTCGATAATTAGATTAATAATCAAAGTGAAGTGCGATATGAATCAAAGCACTTTGTAATCGATTCAACGCCATACTTTACTGTCAATCGGTAAATTCAATACTTTAGGAAATACAACACGAGGACAGCCATTAGATATGCCGCGGAAGCCGTGCGGGCGATGCCATTCGTCGCGTGAGAATCTCTCTATGTATAGGTAGGCGAAAGTGCTCGCGATGTTGCATTACCTCATCGATTTGCACTTGTGCGGAATTCTTAAGCGTAATAAACACCCACGCTCTGGTTTTCGCCAATACTTCTCACGACCACATCACTTTTTTTGTAACGACGTATTGCAATGTTCGACATTGTTTGTGTTCTAGACATCAAGAAACATTTCACATAATTTCTCAACATTCAATACTGCAGCAGTGTAAGATATTTATTGATAGGTGTATGCAAATGTGTTGAAGGTTTACGAAACAAGTAACAGTAATAGTGTTGTTTCACTTGTATGTAAGTTGTGCATATATTACGGCGTCTCCGGCGCACTTGACAATCTGTTGGAATGCTAGCGAAATCGCGCCGCGCGCCGGGACCGCAGTGATGAAACCCGTGGATGAGTCAGAGCCTTTGTCTCGGGTTACGACTCGCGAAGCTGCAGGCCACTCGTAGGCGCAGCAGCCAGATGTCATCTTACTGACTCATAAATCGTTGGATCTTATCGCCTTAATGTTACTTTCTCAACGTACGTGCACCAAGATACGCGGCAGTGTTTCTACCTGCTAAAATATTATTCTAAACCAATATCTAACTCCGTTTTTTTTTGTTACAGGTGTTTGCTGGTTTGCACAGTCTACCAAGCTATTGCTGAGGTACAGATTATTACAGAGCCACGACAAGGCGAAGAATATGTTATAGTTAGTTCTGGCCAACAAATTCCATTAAGAAATTTTGAGACCTCGCATAAAATTCCCGAAAAACATCCGCAACATCGAAATTTTAGGCCAGAAGATGACAAAATTACCAAAAAACTGCACAGTGGTAAAGTCGGAGGCAAACACGCCTCAGAAGGTATTGTTTCCATTGAAGAAGATAAGCGAATAATACACAAAAAAATACAAAAAGGCAAAATTGCCGATTCTATTGAAATTGATGTCCCAGTATCCAAAATAGAAGACATCAAAATAAAAGAAAACGTTAAAAACGAGGATATCAATCCTAAAATGAAAGTGGCATTAGAAGCTATGTCTGAATCAGGAAAACTAAATGATAGGCCTGGGACTACGACACAAAAACCTATTTTAACTACAACCGCAGCTGCTAATAAGGGCTATGATTATATTCCTATCAATTTTGATACTATTGATGATATAAATAGTGGCTTATTGTCGTCAAATGTTAAACTGGAAACTGCTGGCTCGGAACAAAAACAACATTCACGCATCCAAGTCAAGAAAGGACCAAATGGACAGGATTACGAATACGAATACATTTATTATTATTATGATGAGGATGAGGAAAACAAAAAAGACGGCAAGGAGAAAGCTTCTTCAACAACCGCTGATCCAGTTCATAACTCTCATGACGGTCCACAGAAGGTGGAAACAGATAATCAAATCGGCAAAGAAACCAAAGCAAAGAGCAAGTACAGTTCTATTGACAGATCCGGCGCTACGACTACGACTACCCCCGAGAAACAAAATGAAGTAGTACCAGCATCAGGTAGAGGACGGCAGCGGGGCCGTACCATTGCACCTGCTCCTGTCGAGGAAGAGATTGTTGAAGACAGGTACTAAATAACAATTCAAATAGCTACTACATTTAAATATATTTAATGTTTTTCGTATGGCTGACGTAGATATTCTGCCTCCTTTAGGTTACCATCAAGTACGCGTTTTCCACCTCGTGGTCGTAACCTGGCTCCAGCCAGCTCAACCACGTATGTACCAGAAGTATCATCGGAAACTACTAGACAGCGAGGACGACCCCAGATCGACAATGTTGCTGATGAGTCCATTGGCCAAACAAGGAGCAGGACCCGAGCACATATCAGGTGAGTACCATAATATCTGCGTCGAGCAAGCCATACTTAGTCAATGTACTGAACCGTCACTGTCAGTTCTTTTTTCATATATCTAAAGGCCTCAATGGGCGGACTGCTTAAAGCAGTCAGTGCCTACAGGGCAGAGCTGACGGTTAGCCGCAACACGAACGCTCTGGTGTCGTGTTTTCGACTACTCTAAGCCGTCCGTCTATAAAGGCTCTCACAGTGATAGCAGTGATTGTCCTTTATGTTACTCATGCATGTAAAAATGTGTTTCGTATAAAATCACAAAATTATTGAATGAGAATGATAAAAAATGGATAAAAACTACACAGAATATTTCATTTCAATTTATTGTTTTTCAGACGCCCCGCTTCCGAACTTGTTGATTTAGACAGCTTCAAAACAAACTCAGGAGACATCCCTCAGCAATATAAAGAGTTACCAACAAGATATTCTTCTGAAAGCAAAACAACCACAGACATACCAGAGGCACCATCTACTACTGAATTGTCGCAAAGCAAAGATTCAGCACGAGAGGGCCACAGCTTGTCAGGAGTTATTCGATTCCAAGAAATCCTTGATGATTCGAAGCTTCCACCCGACTACAAACAGACGACTCCTTATGACCAAGAAACAACAGAATACACAACCATGACTGCCATGGAAAAGGTTGCTCTTGACCTTTACGCTTATTTGGCTGGCGAAAATTTGAACAACGATGTTAACCCGACAGTAGACGAGCTCGGTTTTGAAAGTTCCACTGTGACTGAGGAGGAATCTTCCACGACGGAGGCTTTGAGCACAACGGAGGAGGTTACCACGACTTCGACGACAACCACCACCACCACCACGACGACAACTACAACCACGCCGGCGCCAACGACCACCGCGGCGCCGACGCGCCCTTCGCGGTTCCGCGGCCGCCCCGGCGCGCGCGCTCGCGTCTCCACCACCTCCAGTGCAGCTACCGAGGCGCCACAAGAAACCTCAACCAGAGCACGAGGTAAATTTCTCTTTGAGAATGCAAAATGACTTTCTTGAATTGGCGAAAGCGGTTGATGGCTGAAAAGCCAGTTTTTAGATAATTCTTTTTTTTTAGCTAGTGCAATAGTGGTACTTACAATATTTTTATTGCTATTGCGATGTTAAGTTCGAACCAATTTCCTTGCTGTGCGAATTCACCGTTTTGCAATGCTAATAGTTAATCTAATTACTTATTCCAAAATTCAGTCAATGTCATGGACAAAATTTTCTTGATTTCGTCTTTTCTGTTCCCAAAACTTTGCTAAAGCAAAATTGATTTTGTCCTGTATCAACAAATTAGGACACTTATCACTCTTCTCAGTACAGTATAACGAAATCATTACATAGAAATAGAAACCTTCAACAATGTTTATGACCCTGACAGCCCTTTTCACTTACTTAGTTGTTCTTCTTGAAGAACATTATACTGTCGCAAAATTATTACAGAAACGTTCTTCTAACTCGTTTCTATATCTATATAATTTTCTTAAACACGTTACTGTCTGTCGAGAGAGGTGACGTGTGAAATAATGACGAAAAATAATTCTTCACAAAGAACATGTTTTTAAAGCATTTTATTTGTTAGCATTGGTGGCCAGTGATAAAAATGAAACTTTAAAATTGTTAACAGGTCGATTCAGTAAGCCTGGCGGCGTGCGGAAGACCACTCCCGCGCCCGCTGAATCCCCTACGCCTTCGGCAGCCCCGGTAGAAAAGCCTGCTTCAGTACCAAAGGTACGTTTACAATCCTTTAAATAATGTTTATTACTTTCCACAATAATTTAAATGTGTTGTTATGCTGAAGCGATAAAATGCACTGCGAATGTATTGTAAGACGATTTTGCTTATGTTATTAATCTGACCTAGTAAAGGCGACAAACAGTGTTTTAGGAGAATGTCTTAATTTTAGAAAACAAAGATGAAAAGGAAAAAAATGTATTACATACCGCTTGCTTTCTATCTATCTCTATACTAAAATCCTACTAATACTATAGCATTATTTTTAAGTACTTATGTATATTTAAGTACCTATTTATGTATTTTTTGAGACCTAGAAAATGCCTATTAAAATGACTTCGATATAATTTTGTATGTTGGGGTTTTTGATGGCGAAAATCTCTGAGATTTTCCGATTTAGCAAACACCGAGTAAAGCTCCGTCGCCTTGTTAGTTTTAAAAATTGATAAATATCTACCTGAAATCAGTACCTAATTACTGTGGGACTCGGACTACTAAGCTAGAATATCTTATTTCTGCTAGAAACTGATATTTGCGTGATGAATAAGATGTTTTAAGTATTTAATACCTACTTACCCGACTCTTAGATGTTACGAGTGTATTTGTGTAAAGGCAGTCGGTGGAAAAACTGTCCAAGAATTCTTTAAATGAAAAATCATAGCATGCTTGCAATCCATTGTTACTTGAGTTGGTGTTTTGTTTCAGGCATTCGGTAGGCGTGGTTTATTCTCTGGCAGGACGCGACCGAGCACCTCGACAGCGTCGCCAGCGCCGGAGGACGCCAGCAGCGCCGCCACCAACGAGACCCCAGCGCCCAGGTAAACACAATACTTTTCTCATCTCTCACTCAGAAAATTAACTTTTCTGTTCTCACTTCTAAGTGTTTTTTTTTGCAAATGCAATTTTTTGTATGCTGGTTGCTTTTTAATCATCTTGGGCGTTAACACTTGAATCCCTTATTACGCTCAGGATTCTACTTTAGAATCCCTCGCTACGCTCAGGATTCTATATCTATTTCAGAGCCCAAACCGCGAAAGTTATGATGCTTACGTATGACCGATTTAACTTTGCAGAGCTCGCCTGCGCCCGAATCTGCGTCGCGTCAGCTCGACCACCAGTGCAGCCGCGGAAGACAGCACCGCCCCCGCTGACTCCGCTGAGACCACTGTCGCACCCACCAGTGTCATCGGGTATGTATGCGATTACTGACCTTGGGATACAACTAACATGCTCCTGCAGTACAGTCCAGGGCGCGATTTTTGAAAGCATCTCGCTCGAAAGTAGTATAAATCTTGTACAGCTCAAATAAATTTATAACTACTTGACTAGATTGTCTAATTAGAACTGTAATTTTCTACTAATCTACAATTATTTCAAATTCAGCACAATTTTTCACACTTTCGAGGCGCATTTTTACATACGTGTTTTTAAAATAGGGCCCCTGAAGAACCATAGAAGAGTAGGTCGCGGCTCTGTACTTGGTATATTTAAGTTGGACGACGCCAGTCGACCTGTCTTGCGGGTCCCAAGCTCGTTGATTATTGGATATTATTAAGTTTGCCAAAACCAGCAAGTCTCGCCCGTTAGTCATGCCACGCAGCGGTAACGTTGAGTAGAAGTTAAAGAACTTTAAAGAATTGTGCGAAATCGAGAAAAATACGTGATGTTTTAAAGAGTACCTAAACGACGCGGTTTTGGAGTATGTTTCCAATGTTGAAATCGGATAACGGTCGGGTGACATTTCGTTTCTTACCTTAGGTGATCTTATAACAACTTGTAAATTCTTCATCACATACGATAAATATGTCATCACCACCAATGTTTATTCATTAGATTACAATACACGTAACGTATCTAGGCAGCTTTCGATATGCTTGTCGCTTAACATGTCACTTTGGGCGTGGCGAAACTTAACTAGTTTCCAAGACTTAGTTAACTTATCATATTAATGGTTCATTTCGATTTCAGCCGCGGCCGGCCCGGTTTGCGGCCCGCGTCGCTCCGGCCTGGCCCCAGACTGAACCTCCGGCCGAACGTTCGGCCCAGACCCGGCGCTTCCGTCGCTCCCACCGAGGCCCCCGCCGAATCCCCCGAGACCTCCGCGCCAGACGTAGTTTCCACCGACTCTGATGCTGAGGTAAGACTTATACCGAACCTTGAAAGGGCCACTTCGAGAAATTAAAAAGACGATAATGGAGTGTATACATTATTATACGTTTTAAATTTTAGTTATTGATAAAACTAGTTACTTTAGTTTATGATAAAACGTAACACGTAAAACTCAAAAACATTAAAAAAGGGGCCGGTTCACAATATTAATATTAATTAATATTCAGTTTATGTACCTTGTTCTGCCTCAGGGCTCGCCAGCAACACCAGCGCCCGATGCGCCTCGCGGCGGCCTGCGTGTGCGCAACCGTTTGACCGTCCAGCCGTCGCCGAAGCCGCGCGTCGCCGCCACTCCGCTGCCCAGGCGACCCAATCCTCTACTGAAAAGAAAATTGCCCTCCACTGAGGTACTTTATCGTTCCATACTTCTAGTCTAGACCGTAACCAACACAGAGATAATAGCTAAAGTGAAAATAAAAAGGTTTAATATTGTAAACAGTAATACCCATAAATACGGGTAGCGAGGCAATAAAACTGCACTGAAATAGCAATTGTAAATATGACTTTTCCTTGCGTCCAGGCAACGACAGAAGCTGCCAAAAAAGTAGAGGAGGAGACAACGGAGGAGAGCACAAGTGGTGAGAAGAGCGAGACGGAGTCGGAAGTAGCAGCGGAGACGACGCCGGCGCCGCCGCTACGCGGGCTGGACGCGCTGTTCGCGCGGCGCCGCGCCGCCGGCGGCATCGGCGCGCGCCCCGCCCGCCCCGCGCGCGCCACGCACCACCCCAAATAAATCAACCTACCATAACAAACGCAATGACATTAACTCACGGCGTACTCAACGTACAATGAAACAAAAGAGTCATAATTTATAAACTCCAGACATGTCTTTGAAGCAAAATAGAAGAAACGTCTCTTGTTTGATTGCATATTATGCCAATTATGATAACATTCTGAATGCGATGCTTTTTTTTGCGGATAACACGACACTACACATTTATGGTAGAATAGGGAAGGTAACCTTGAATTTAACACAGGAGCATTTGGTTTATTGTACGTTGGAATACATAACTATCAAGCTTGGTGAGAAAAAGTGTCATTACTTTTAGTCAATTTAATACCCAAATGGTAGTAATGTTCTCGCATTAAATTACTACGAACTTTCAGTTTATCATGTATAGCTTAATTAGATTGTAATAATTTCTAGACATTCTATTCCCTATTATGACGTCTGTCAGGGTTAGTTCTTTTACTTCAGTGAAATTGACGAATTTAAATAACTCGACCTCCATAAACCCTATTTATACGTGTTATGTACATATTAGACATAAAGATAAAGATTGTTACGAGGGAGACAATAGAATGTTGTTATTTACCTAAGGCAGCAACAGGATAATAGCAACTTCAATGTAACAATTTACAATAATCCCTTTCTTCTTTATTACGCCACCTACTTACGCCATTCCAATGACAGACAATAATAAAGATACAGTTGAGTTGTTTTTACGTAGGTACATCTTGTAAATGAACTTAGAAAATAAGACGCGCAATGTTTAACTCGCGCAAGATAAGCAAGTACAGTCATTTTGTTTCAAAAGTTGGGATAGGTTGGATATATTTGTTCCGACAGCAGATACAAATAATTAAAAATGTTTTAACACCAACGTTTAACATTGGTTTGTCAACGAATGCACGCATTTCATTCTGACAAATACTTGTGTAAATAAACACGGGTAAATAATCAAGTGAAATACTATCTTGATTAATACATTATCTCAAAATTTTACACATAAAAAATTATACTCATTTAGTCTTTATTTATCGGTATTGTTAAGATTTTTAGTAACGAATTCGTTGATTACATGAAATCACCAACAACCATCGACACGACATCGATGTGATTATACGTCTGAAGCACTGATAGCTAGTGCCATCGTGATATGTTTTGTATATTTCGTAAGTGTGATAATAAACTTATAATAGAATATTCACCTTGTATTTTTTAAACATAATACTAACACAATGCTTTACTTAACCCTCTGCAACTGTGGTGACTTTTTTGGAACGATTCCACTGATGTGATGTCTATCAGACCTCATTTTTGATAATTAATAAAAACTTAATTAAATTGAATATCGTGACTATTGTTGTATAAAACGATTATCACGTTTATAATAGATTGTAATAAATTAAAAAAGTAAGTAGGAAATATCAACAAACAAGAAATATATAATAAACTTTAATGAGATCTCAAGTTCGGTCATTTTGTACTAAGGTTCATTTAAAAATAAAAATAAAAAAAAAAATCAACAACTTCGAAAAACTTAAGGAACATTTCTTCTTTTAAATATATAATGTTTAAAAGAAAAAATATATATATTATATCTAAAGGTAGATTATGGCACAAATCAGTCTTTGAGTTGACGCTTATATTAGAGATCTATTTTACAATCTACGCATATATGGCCTGAGAATTGAAGGCAAATGGCTCTGTTACAAGCACAGCTTGTTTTTCTCTTCAACCTAGTAGGGCATATGGTGCAAGTTTTGCGTCCAGACGGACCTTGTGGTTGAGGGGGAGATGCAGGCAAATCATTTCCCAAAACTCTTCTAATAGTTAATCGCAGCTCTCTTGGTAGTCTGTCATTATATACACGTCGCAAGCTCGGGAGAACTAATTCTCGTGCCAAAGATTTAAAAAATTCGCCTCTACGTAATTTGGCACCTAAACATCCTTTACCTTTTCATCACATATATGCGTTAGTACCAGCTAGATCTAAAATCTTGTAAAATAAAGTCATGGGGCAACGACGTGCTTTCGACTGCTCGAATATATCGAACATTTCGTCGACACCACCATTAGTGTGATTGTAGTCCATGATCATAGTGGGTTATTTAGCTACTTCGTCAGTACTTTTCGTGTGATGGGTGGAAGAAATCAAACAACAGCTTTATTCTTTTTCGGTACATACGACATTAAGCTGAAGGCTTTAGTAAAGCCATATAAAGAGCTCCCCGGTTCTCTGCTCACTAGCGATCACAGGAAACCCGCTGTGATTTCGTTTCGATGATCTAGACTCCCGATTGTCATGATTAGCCATCTAAAATATAATTATTTATGTGCTTAGGTCTCTAAGACACTATAGAAACATTAATATTTTAGTGAGCTGAAGTCTGACAGACACTATAGAAACATTAATATTTTTATGAGGTGAGGTCTGACAAACTCTATGTAAATATAAATATTTTTATGGGGTGAGGTCTGTCAGACTCGGGACTTGTTGCTGTACTCACGTCTGCAGGACACCCGCAGCTCGTATCTCCCAACATTTGCACCGCGTCGCCGCTCGGGCGCCACTGACCGACGCCGCGACTCATTCGCGGAAGGTACTGAGCGAGACAGAGCTATATCGCGCCACACGACAAAATGGCAACATGAAATTTATTCGGCAGTGTCTGATAGACCCAGTGTTGCCAACCTCAAAAAACTAAAAAACCACAACTCGCCTAAAAAAAAACAGTAGAAAGCGGTAGGTAAAGAAAAAAAGGCAGATTTCATAATTTTGCTCATATAATTAAATAATAAACAACTTTCTTAGTTACTAGAACTCACATCAATTGATATATTTATAATCACAGCAACATTAAACAAAAATCAAAGTAAAATTATTTTTCAGTTTCATTTTCAATTGCCTCATCTTCAATATTTTCACACTCATTTTTATGTTTTTGTTGAATTTCTTCATGTGCTTTTCTGTGGCTTCGAATGAATAGCAATCAGTTATTTCGGATTTAGTGTGTAATACTCCTTTAATAGTTGTAGTCGATATTCTATTGTGTAGTGGTTATCAAAAAATGTTTGCATAGTAGTGTATTAGGTGGCGCTGAACGCGAAAAACAGTAGAAAATAGGAATGAAACAGAAAACATGGTCATCAATGTGAAAACAGCAAATCTACTGTTAAAACAGTAGGGTTGGTAACACTGGATAGACCGCACATCAGTCGCAGAGGATTAAATAAATTTTAATGTCTGCATTTATATAAATGAAAGAAATATCTTGCTACTTATTATTATTGTGCGACGGGAATGCACATAATATTTGTACCTAAATATACATATAGACGTACCAAATTTATTTTGATCTGAGGCTATATACCTATTACCTATTACTTGAATATGACGTAAAAGCCCACCCCCGCTTTCACATAAAAAATTGCATGGCATAGACTACAATAATAATTACTATCACTGAATATAATCTACGCGGCGAATCTACGGAGCTGCTTTCATCAGAGCAAAATGGAACGGATACAATAAACGAATGCGGCTAGGGCGGAGAGATTTCTGCCAAAATACAGCATGGGTATTTTCCAGCTCTTTAAGGCCTTAACATGACAGGGAAGATGGTGAACACAATAATAATAGATCAACGATATTGTGCTTCTTTAGTTATCTTAACAGTTTGCGATTTTTAATTGTTCTTATGCGTTATCAATAAATTTTATTCATCGCTCCCATGCCGTGTACCCATGATATCTATGAGTTCGTTCCATCTGTAGACTCTGCTCAACAGGACTCATTTTGATTTTTTTATCTAAAATGGATTATAAAAAACAGACTCGAATACTCCCTCCTTGTTTAGATGACCGTTGAAACTAGGTTACTATTAATTAATGTTCAAACCAAACGGTAACCCAGATAAACTTAATAATAGAAAAGTCTATGTATGCAATAGTTACAACATCCGGGCGTGGCCCATAAATTATGCACATAATTCATTGTTAGGATCAGTTCAACTCAATACCCATCTTGTATAGATCTATTAGGTACTGATAATGCAAATTACTAAAATAGTGTGGTTGTGTCTAAGTTCACGGGAAGTACCTACCCTGTAGGTTTGATTCCCTTGCGAGTTTCGAAAATTTGCGGAAATTTGCGGCATAAACGGCTATAGGTATCTTTTGATTGCGTTGGCTAGGAAGTTGGATTTTTTCACAGCTCCAAGGGACAGTAGTAGACCTGAGTATTTGATATAAATTTCAGCTTGATACCTCCACGCGTTCTTGGTAAAAATGGTCTTGACAGACGGACGGACGGACAACAAAATGATTCTTATTTTCCTTTCGAGTTATGGAACACTAAAAAGAAAAAAAAGTCATAAAATGAAAATCCCGTCTAACCTTACCGGCTGGGGCAGGGTCCCGGGTACTTACCTAACTTTTTTGGATAAATTGTAAATTTAAACAGAAGAGTTTATAAGCTCCAAAACCTGTAAAAAATGTGTCCTTACAAACTTTGCGTTGCTTCTAATTTTTGACCCGTGGTATCAAAAAATACCTATAGAGAAAATAAAGGTACCTAAGTGATAGTGCATTAATAGCTAGGTACTTCCGACAAATATGTTTTGAACAAAGCAGTTCACATAATTTCGGGGATATATACCCAGCCAAAAAACTGCCCTTCTTACACAAAGGATTATGTTTTCCCTGTAAAGATACGATTGTTTGCGTTGGTATATCTACTCGGCGATCATTGCGGTAGCCATAGTTACTTAATTTAGGTATAGAATATCTGAATTAGGTCGACAAAAAAAAACACGACTTATTTTTCCTCTGAATTTGTTCTAGAATTTCTTTGTAAGTATGTATAGACATAACATAACATTAATGATTGAAAAATGAGGAAATGTTACAATAGAAACTATAGAAAGAGTAAATAAGGTCATAACACCAGCGATAAGACGGCGTCCCCGGGCCGGTGCGATGTTTGCTGCTCCGAGACAAATTTCATCACTTCATACCTAACGACGGCAGTACCTACTAGGTACACGGTAAGTTAAAACAAATAAAATTTAAAAAAAAAACATAGAAATGGTTACAGAATGAAGGTGGCGGCGTTTAATAGATATTTTGGGCGAGTCCGATGGGAGCCAAGAGCCCAAAAATTTGAAAATTTATGGATAAGCGCAAATTTTTCGTGGTTTACGGTATACCTACTCTACTCATCCGGTATTAGAGTTCCAGTCATGTATTACTATATTACTGAACTTACCCTACTAAGCATCTTTACTAATAAAATAAATGCGAAAGGAGCTCCGTCTGATACACTTAAACCGTTGAACCAATTGAGATTAGGTATATTCTACTTGAGGAGATATTTTGAGTCCCGGGAAAAGTTATATTAGGATCGTTTTTATGTCGGAAAATTGTGTATTTTTTTCTCACGTGATAGCAAAAACGAATTCTTTGCAGCGAAAGCTACTAATTACTTAATGTATTTATATTACGTATACATGAGAGTAGCGACGTCATAGGTATACCTAATTGATTAAATTTGGGTTCGCCTGCAACATTTGCTCTCAAAGCTTCGCGTGCAAATCGCTTGATACCTTGATAGCAACTGTAAACAACATTTTATTTCTAATAATAGTAAATTAGTACATTATCTTATTTGCTATTCCCGCTTACTTTAATTTGTTGATCATATTGCTAAAAATACAATAAACCAAGTAAATTTTACATTACTGGCTAGAAGTATGTTTTGATTAGAAGATACTGTATAAGTACTATTAAACACAAACCCCTGTTTTAGTGTACTTGTACCTAATAAATATCTGGTACCTATCTGTTTGAACTTAAAATCCATGAAAATCTGGATATTTCTGGTCATCCATGCTGTTTTTGGCTGTTAATATCTTTGACTTTTGAATGATAAACATGATAGCAACAAACACTGACATAGCGTAATTCAATTGCACACGATCGTGATAAAAGTGGTCTGACAACACAATAATAAGTCTGATGATAAAAACGAAACTGCCAGTTTTAAAATGCGGCTGTTTCAACCGTACACTTATCGAATTTGTATGGATATAAGGTCGTTATTCGGTTGGTCTTAAAGGCGTTTAATAAAAGTTAACGAGAGAGCCGTCGGCAAAGAGCCGTGGATTGTAGTATCCTGCGCAAGCGACGCTGCCGTCAGTTACTGCCGAGCCGTCCGACGGGTTCCATCACGATCTTCAAATTATTCAACTCCACAACACGGGTATGTATCTTTATGATAACTCACTTACATTTTAAACTCTTTCTAAATCAATGCCCGGTGTTTCGCAAGCCTCGTTGTTTGTGCCGCGCAGTGAGTCGTTACTCATAATGTTATCAGGCCAACATTGTTAATTTACATTGCAATTTGCGATTGAAATTATGCATGTAAGTTAGCTGTAAATGTAGTAGTCGTAATATTATGGCTAAGTAATTTATAACACTAGGTAAAGTAAATGATTAGCATGTGGATTCATTCGGCGTTGTGTAGTTCTAACTCAAGGTTAATAAATAACCATTGGACATTTAACCTTATGAGACGAACTTGACCCCGTTTTATGTGAGTTAATTGACCACTAGTGTAAATAAAAATCAGTTGAAAACTACTATTTAGTTTCAACCAGCATGGATGTATGAGTGAGCAGATGCAGGCCGCTGCACTTTATTACTGACTATTTAGTAAATATGAATGGCTACTCAGTACGCTGATTTCACGCGAGTCATTCCTTAATAACTCGATCTTAATAGGTACATAACTAACTATTTTTTTCTAGGCGAAAATGGTCTTAGACATAAAATCGGTGCTGGTTGTTGACGGAGTAGGAGCCAACTGTCAGGAGATCCTGAACTCCCACGGCATCAACGTCGTCACGAAGGCTAAAATTACCAAACAGGAATTACTTGAAGAAATCCCTGTAAGTACTCGTTGATCATTAAAACAAGTCAAATAGTAGTGAAATAAACGGATCACTCACGTATCGAAGTCGAGTTTCAGACTTGCAACCGAGGCAAACGGTCCTTGAAGGAATAAATACTAAGTCCAAAACATGTCGAGCTATGTATTATTAATCTCACGGTAATTTTATGTTATAAGTCAAATTATAATGAAGATTATTAATAAGTGTATTACCCAGGAGCAAAAATAACGGGTCGCTTTTCATACAAGTGTGTATGGAGAGTGAACCATTATTTTTGCTCGTCAGTTTATTTACCTACATTTTTATTAATTTAAATCAGTAATTATACTTATACATAGATGGAAGGTCGAGAAAAGAAATATTTTGACCCAGAAGCACGTTGCTTTCTGCACAAAGGAAGCAGAAAAAAAAAGAATTTAAAACCAATTTTATCCGTCAAGCTATAATTACTTTTTCCATGTTCATTTTTATTAAGAACAAAAGGTACCATGTCCAACAACCAACTATGACTTCGACTGTCTATCTACTTTTAATGTCTTTCCACCACCGCCCAGCTCACACACTCTTAGTAGGCACACCCCCCCCCCGCCCCCCACATAGGTACTATTATATGACTATCAAGGTATAATTTACAGTTCGGCTCACGTAAAAAGAGCACTGGAAGAAAGTGGAGAGGGGGTGTATGCGCATGGGTACACTATGAGCAGAGGGGGTCCTCTGTTTTTTTCCAGCGCTCTTTTTACGTGAGCCGAACTGTAGCAATGGGTTAATTTCACACAACACGTAAAAGTGCATATTTCCCTTTGTACTCTGCGCATGCCCAAATTTTCTTTGTATGTAAACTTTTTACGATTACCTATAAATTAGATCTCGGTAATCTTATCATCACCATCCGAACTATAGATATTCCGAAAACAAAACCGGTTATGGGAGGTACAAAGCAGCCGTACTACATTTTGCTCCATCGTGTTATGGTATTTACGTGAAGGAAAGAGACGCAAGTGCCGAAAAAAATGGTTCCCAGCTTGAAAAGGGCTTGAAAGTTTTGATTTACCAACGACTTAGACCTTAGGATAGAGCAAGCTGGAAGGAATTTCTTGGACGATTTTTGAATTTTATTGCGAAATGGTGCAATCTTTTAATAAAATTGACAATCTCTTTTTACCTACCTTATTATAGAAATACGAGGGATTGGTGGTTCGGTCAGCGTCGCAGGTCACAAAAGATGTCCTAGATGCGGGAAAGAAATTGAAGGTAGTTGGCCGCGCCGGCGCCGGCGTTGACAACATCGATGTCGCTGCTGCCGGCTCCAAGGGCATCGGGGTCATCAAGTAAGTAACCCTCACCTACCTATCCATAAAAGAATATCATGTATGGATAGGTCTAGACAAATACTTATGTGCACTTCATTGATAGATACGTCAACGTTTACGCAACGTTGTTCTATTTAAATTTCAATGCACTTTACGAATAAATTTTTTTCGTTTAATTTTGACTAGGTAATATTTTAATGCTCAAAGAATCACGCCATTCTAATGAGTAATGATAATGATAGTACATTCGGTGGCGTCGCATGCATACTAAATGTCTGCATATTGTCATGGTCAATCATAAAAACTGAATCCCGCTGTTTCACCTGTATACCAACTGCCCGTTGAATCTACTTACGTATACTGAGCCTTGAGCTTTTTCCAGTGCGCCAGGCGCCAATGCGATGAGCGCGTGCGAGCTGACGTGCGGGCTGATGCTGGCTCTGGCGCGGCATGTGGTGCCAGCGGCGGCGGCGCTGCGGGCGGGGCGCTGGGAGCGGACGCAGCACACCGGCACAGAGCTCGCCGGGAAAACCCTCGCTGTACTCGGCCTCGGCAGAGTTGGCAAGGAAGTCGCTATCAGAATGCACGCGTTCGGAATGGCCGTGAGTACTTTGGTCCTAAAGCAGGCCCTTTTCCTTTGGCCACTCTGACCCGTGCCCTCGATCCGTGGGTAAAGAATAAACAGCAAATGATTTTTATTCCTTTTCTAATCTACCTAGGTACTTACTAAGTAAATCATAGAAAACTGTATGACCTCCCAAAAGCGCACAGGGCCTCAAAAATGAAAAGATTGGCGCTGTAACGAAACACCTAAAATAAAACAATATCAGTGACTTCTTGCTCTTTTTTCATTCAGTGACTTTTTGTTACTGTGCTTTTATATAGATCAAAAACTTAGAATTTTAATGTTGCTTTCAAACATTCATGCAAAGCGAATGGATGCCGTTAGCATAAAACAGTGATCTGCATTGCAGTTCCCCTGTGTTATTACCGGAAAATGTTGTTTGTACCTGTAATTTGTGTTTTAATTAAATTAAAGTCACTCATTTAAGGCTTCTCTTCTCACCTCAGATCGTGGGATTTGACCCGTTCGTGTCAGCAGAGCAATGTCAGCAATTCCATGCTACTAAAATGGAGCTCGACCAAATCTGGCCAGTAGCGGACTACATCACCCTTCACACACCTCTCATCGAATCCACGAGAAGTAATTATTTTGTTTTTATTTTGAGCTAATGATGCCGCGTCACTAACGTACCTACTTACGACTTGCCCCTGGTACATGTCTTTTGATTCTGTATTACTTACGTAAGTAGGTACCAATCAAAATATAACGAATGCACCAATAACTGTTTCATAATATTCTGGAATCGTCTGAGCGCATTATTATGCCCAGTTTCAAAGGTTATCTTATCAAACTAAGTTACTAAGGGTATTTTATCTATTGTTACTGTCTAATGTTAATATGGAACCGATATGGAAAAAATGTCTAACAGAGCTTGTAGATAATGATGTAGTTTTACTTCTACATTTTGATAGATAACAGATTGGAACTTTTCCATTTTACCAGATGGGCGCAATACCTATCAATGAATAAAATAAAATGTCTCTATCAAGAAGTTTAGTGTTCGTCGAGCGAAGCGCAATGTAGCAAGGTTCCGTACATACCTAATTGGTTGTCTCAACACGCGAAGTTAAAATGTGGCTTATTGTTTGATACTGTTAACTTAACAGGTAAATTACGGGTTCACGGTTTAATGGCTAAGGCCATATTGCAGAAGTTAAATCTCAATTTATTCGCTAATTCTGGTTTAGATAAAGCCCGACACAGTCTTACGTACATGTATACGTTTTGACATTATTAAATCGAGATTTTACTTTTTCCTGCAAGATGGCTATAATTTTAAAGCTAATCTAACTAATAGGTATTATAAATGCGAAAGTATGGATGGATGGATGGATGTTTGTTTGTTACTCAATCACGCCAGAACGGCCCAACGGATCTGGATGAAATTCGGCACATACCTAGATAGAGAAAAGTCTGGAATAGCACATTTTATTCCGGAAAATTTAGTAGTACCAGCGGGATAGCGATAAACGAATTCTTTGCAGATGAAGTCGCTGGCAACAGCTAGTCTTATTAAAAGAGTCACAACTCCCTGGAGTTACATTATCTTTTAGCCAGTAAATAGGCTACAACCCGGCACGCCTGCGTGTGACTATCTGCTTCGAAAATACCGAAGTTATTTTCCATTTATTGAAAGAGGTATGTCAGGATCGTAGCAAGTGGAACAAAGTAGTCTCTGCCTACCCCTGTGGGAAAGAGGCGTGACGGTATTTATGTATGTATATATGTACAACCTTTGACCATTCCGGTGTATTCGGCTGCGTCTAATTTAAGTACTTAACTACTATAAAAATATATATCAAGTAATTCATAACTTTATTTCTTTCAGATTTCATCAACGCTGATGTTTTGAAGAGATGTAAGAAAGGCATCAAAATAGTGAATGTTGGTCGCGGCGGTCTCATCAACGAACGAGATTTGCTAGACGCTCTCAATGCTGGACAGGTAATTAACCAACTTACTACCTGGCGGTCTTGAGATTTAATTACCAAAGAAAAAAGAAAACGGGCCAACTACGGAAAGAGATTAGCGCAGGAGTGCAGATGCTCATCATTACACTTATTTGTGTTAATTTGTTTTTCTATAGCTACGTACGAGTACCTATCTCATCTTAAAATAAATATTGCAGGTCGGCGGAGCAGCTTTAGATGTGTTTGAGCAGGAGCCGCCGACGGATCCCCTCACTCTTGAGATCATCCAGCACCCAGCAGTAATCGCAACCCCACATTTAGGTAAACTCAAAAATATTTACTTTCACAATTGAAACCTTATAACCGCAAGACTTACCAAATGTGGTATTTGTCATACGGAATCATAAAAAAAAATCTTGATAAGTGGCTAATCCTTATAGATAGGTAGTTAAACTAAGAGAAGGTAAACCAGGGGCCGTACCATGACGTCTTAATGCGTTTCAGTTTAGGTCCGCTCGCTGTCAGATTCATACTAAAAGTGACAGCTAAAACTTGAACTGCGTCGGAATAATATTTAATATTTTTCTGCTCCAAATACATATAAACCCGTTCTAAATAATTACTAATAAAACTCCTAAATTAGGACGTCATGGTAAGGCCCCAGTATATTATGAAAGTTACACTGAGATCACTTCCTGAATTTTACGTTTAATATATTTAAGTACCTACGCGAATATTCAGCCTCCTGGTATTCAGTCTCTCAGTACTGCAAGTGTGAGATGCGAATCTGGCTGCGCATCACTTGGTAGTTAGACGGTGTTTTGGTCTTAAACTCCGAAATTAGAAATTCAAATTTTGTACTGCACCCGACGCTCATACTAATAGTGTGTTTAGGGCACTGAGAGCGACGATATTTATTATACGAAAGAAATTCGAAAAAAACTTGGTATATTTAGTAAACCCCTCGTTGTTTTTCATAGATACCGAGATAAGAATATTCCCGACGGCTTCAATACTTTTCTAGTGATGTATGGAGTATGTGTACTTAAACATAATTATCTTATTTATGGAATTTTTGTTTTTCTACGCAGGCGCATCGACCAAGGAAGCCCAGGTTCGCGTAGGCCAGGAGATAGCAGAGCAATTCGTGAACTTGGTCAAGCCCGGCACCTACCCCACTCCCCTTGCAGAGGTCACTCGCGTCCTCAACAAGTGAACCTGTGAACCGTAGTGTACGGAAAAGCTTTTTTAACTACTATACTATTATTATGTTCCTAGAATATATTACTCAAAAAATTACATAAAATAAATATGTCTGAACGATATTTTGCTTTGTTTTCTCCGTGGTACCTTCAGTCTCGCCAAGATCAAACACTTGTTGAATTTTAAATACTGGTACTGTCATTATTTTTTTCATGAAGAACTTAGATAATTTAACCCTTTTAATTTCGGGCATCCTATTGAGAAGCTTGGTCGAAATTTTCCTCCACATCTTAGACTAAATTGAGACGAGAAAATACAGAAAAATAAAACTTGGGACTGGTCCAATACGCCGTCCCGAGCAATCCCACCTATAATAAATAGTATAGGTATGAAGTAGGTACGCCGAAATTTTCTGTGTTCTACAATCTATTTTTAAAATAAGAAGAAACCGAAAAATGCGAAGTAGAGAAATTAAACCAACAAAATGTGTTTGTAAACTGTTTGTTTACTTTAAAAATTACTTAGTCATACATAATTTACAATTATTAAAAGTATACAATCCCTCGATAATTGATGGGGAGTTCCGTCATTGGTAAAAACTGAACTAATTAACTCTGATAGACTGCTGTGGCTCGAGATAATTCCCGGAGTGGTCCCTGCGACAGTATGGTCTCTTAGGGTGGAAAGGTGGGATAGAGGAAAGGTTATCGAAGGGATGGCAGAGCTGGCGGGGTGTTAGTTGCCCCCTCGCCGGGAGAAAGTCCGGCCGGTCCTGGTGGGGGCTGCGGCCTCCTGCTCCTCAACCTCCTCTTCTGGAATTGACCTTGCTGCCGCTGCGGATGTTAAAAAAAAACTATTTAACCATATTTAACTAACTATTGCACCATAATTGTACTGGAATTGGGTTGAAGTTCACTTCATCAAAGAAATGTTAAGATTTTAGACAAACAAACAATATCAATTTCAAATACGTTTGGAAAATTATGAAAAACGTTTCACCAACTACGGATACTCCAGTGCTTCTATTTTCTTAATGTCTCTCTGCAAACTGCGTACTTTAGCATTTATCCAGAGAAATCACTTAAGTCAAAACAAAAGATCTTACGTCTTCCGAATCGCCCCCTGGTGGGCTTGGCAGGCTGGCTCGCTACCGGCGCATCCTCGTTGTTCGTCTCCCGAGTCGCAGTGTTGAATCTTTTCTTATCTGCATTCAAATAATATAGATTTTTTTTAATAAACTATAACCGAATAAGGTCTCAACTAAGTGGAAAAATCAAGTAAGCATTATTTGTTTTTTTCTGCGCAAATCAGAGTAAATCAGCTCTACCAGTACAACCATAAACATAGCACTTTTCTTAGTAACCCTTTGTCTGAAACAAACAGGTAGGAAACGCGAGAACTTGCGCACGAGTCAAGCCCGGGCGTTGGGCTCGTTCCTTTCACTCAGAACTGAAGTGAAGTGAAGTGACAAACCTTGACAAAGCGCTCAGAGCAGCCCTACCTCTCAATGTATGAATAGTCTTGAATTACTCAGCGCCAATCCATTTTCCTCATCTGGAGGCCGTTTAGTGACTCTTTTTGATCAGGATCAGCCAGTTTTCTCACATGCATTCACCCAATATTTTATTAATTAATTATGATAATACCTGCGTGACGTTTTAATTTGTATCCATTATCTTCATATTGGATAATATTTTAATCATTGGATCACTCACTAGAATAAGCGAACACGAGTAACGAACTGAAGTGCTTCAGGCTTAAGTCACTTACTGTAACTAGACTTGGCAGGAGCCTCGACTCCGTCCTGGGACGCGGCGGCCGGGGCAGACGTTGAATGCCCGTTCAGTTTAGCTGTAATCAAATATTCCAGGTTTCATAAGACAGGAAAATATACAGTACCTAATACAGTGATTGCTTCACGCATTTGATTTTATCCATTCGTTAGTTCGTTGTCTTCGCTTAACAGCAATATTTACTACTAAGTATATATTTGATTTGAGTTACATAAATAACTCTACAAGTGGTATAGCTGGGCTATTCTCAATTGCCTTTTCCATTCCGTTAAGTACTTCATTCATACAATTTTTTATGGCGGTAACGGAATGGAACTAAATTTTAGGCCAGAAAATGTATGGAATTTAGGGACGTTTTTTCTCCTATCAGGATCGATAGTGCTCGTGATTCTGAGTAGGAATCCGAAAAAGAAACAAAATCCCAGAAAAAAGTTGGGGTACAACTTTTAAGAGAATAGCCCAGCTGGCTTACCTTTAATAAAGTAGGTAACTAATCAGAGATCCGCCCAATTATTGATTAGGTAAGTATTTATTTAAGTAAATAAGGCTTAATTATATAAGGCTTTATTAAATACTTAGACAGTGACTGACTGAGAGCAGAAGTGGTTCTACCTTAGGTACACAAAGATGCAAGAGGTGCAATGATTCCAAGCACTAAGTTTTCAAAGGACACCTGAAGCTTTAACCAAACTATAGGAACGAGTCCATAATACAACTGTTAATAAACTGGTGGAATGACAGTTAATGTAAAATGACATTCTTATGAATTGTCAACAGAAAGTGGTTCGAACGTAGGGTAGATCAGAGGAATTACCTTCGGCAGCTTGCGCCCTCCGCCTCTTGAGTGCAGCGAGCAGGTCGGTGTTGCTGCGGAAGGGCCGGACGCCGCCGGCGACCAGCTTCTTGCCTTCTGTGGAGGACGGCGGCGCCTCCGTCGACGGTTCTTGCTGCTCGCCCTCTGCGTATTCTTCGTCTTCGTACTCTACATCTTCCTGACGAACAAAAAACACCAATCATTTTTCGGTTTACGCTAATTGAACTGATACATTTCATAGCGTGATCTCGTCAGACTTATTTAAGTCAGTTTGGTGATCTTAAATATCTAAGATTTTATTCATTATCTTTTGTCTCGTCGACATTTTATCATTATGATGATTTTATAAAATAATCAAGGTAATACTTTTACTCGATAAGTACCTATACCTATCTACCTACATCAATGTCTGGAACACTTTGTTAAAAATCTGCTTTTCTTGTTTGTAAAAGTACAAATCATCTTACAAATGACTGATTAGATTTCAGAATCACCTAGCTATAACTTAAGAAAGCGTTATTGAAAACTTTTTTGTTTACGTCATAATTTTCGAAGCGTTAGGAAACGCTTTTTGTTCTCTACAAAATCTAGATCCACGCTACTTATGCAGTAGATAGGTATTAAACTATTCGACCTGCCTGGAAACAGGTCCGGCTGTTTCGAATGCATAACCACTAGACGTTGCAATGTATAGAATTCATATCGGTAGAAATTCCGCCGAGGAAAGGGAATTTGTAGAGGTCGCTGCGAAGGCGACTGCATCATCGGATCAGCCACGCGGCCCACTCGCCTTGAGCCAGATGGACCTGATACGAGTCATCTCATTTGCGCAATATGGACTCCGAAAAGATATTATCGTCTCGATCCATTTAAAAGTAAATAAGGATAACGAACGATAAAAGGTACGTACCGCCAAATACGTAAAGGTCATCAAGGCAGTTCTTGAGCAAGTACTGCAGATTCGTAAGAGCTAGCAGTGCAAAAACACGTGGCTTTCGAACGCCAAACAGCTAACCACGTGAAATACCTTACGCAGTATCGATTTTGGACCCAGTTCGAAGTTGCGCAACGTAATTGTACACAACCGCGAAAACATTAGGTCCAGTGGTTTAGATTTCCGCGACAATATTAACTATTATTACACCAGCAGAGGGCCGTTAACTAATATGTAAAGACAAGATTAGTACGCTTTCTAATCACTAATTGCACGTAGTCAGCATACATGTAATTCAATTGAGTAAGAAACGTTACGTAGAAATATCCATCCGTTGAACTGGCATCCGACAACCATGCCAAATTGTCGCATTATGTGGCAGTACATTGCAAATACGTAATATGTTCGATTACAAAACTGCGCTGAGTCACTTCTGAAGTTGGACAGGTTCACGAGAAGTCACGAGAAAAACAAAGTTTACTTTTAGAATACCTATTGCTATTACCTACTAAGTATTAAGTATTTCCTACTATGTTATTGTTCATGTCTTATACTTAAAACTAGTACTTAAAATGTTTTCAGTCTCCGGTAAGTAATAAAGTACCTACCTATGTATTCCGAATCTTGAAAAATAGGTTTGAAAGAATGTCGGAAAAATGCATGGTGTCGAGATATACCAAAAGCAGTTTCAAACAAGTACTCAGTAGCTACAAGAATAATATTGCGTGCACAATGTACGATTTTTACCTGTGGTGCCGTAGTAGTAGTCGTAGTAGTCTGTTTGCCTTTGGCCAACAATCCACGTTTGAGTAGACCGCGAGATGGCGCCGCTCGCGCCTCACCGTCATCCTGCGCACGCGCCCTTGCGGTCGCCTGACACGCCAGGCAAGCCAGCAGAATTATCCTGGAAATAAAAAATATCTTGAAATTATGAATAAATGAATATACCTTCTTACTTACATACATACATACATATCGTCACGCCTCTTTCCCACAGGGGTAGGCAGAGATTACTTTGTTCCACTTGCTACGATCCTGACATACCTCTTTAGCTTCATCCACATTTATCAATCTCTTCATACATGCTCGTCGGATTCGGGTACTCTTGACCTGACCTTTACTTAATAATCAAAATAAATAAATATTAATACAGTTTATTTACGTAGGTAATATCCTGTTAATAGTAATACCCGTTATTTTTTTTTCGTCAAGTGTAGGTAGGTAACTAAGTGGTAGTGATGTGACGAATGTCATATTTTCGATATTCGCGAATGCGAATGTGAATGCGAATATCTTCTGCCAACATTCGAAATGCGAATGCGAATGCGAATATTCAGTTTTTGTCTATGGCTTGGTGACTTTGGTGGCAGTCCCGTTCGAACGAAGTACGTCCCGTTTGTTTTTTGTTCCTAGAATAGCCGAGTTGATACGAACGAACGCATCTGATTGAAATGTAAATCCACTCTGTGTTGCCAGATGGGCTATTTCATTTAGCGCCAAGCCAATGGGGCTATCTCCCTTACCGGGCGGCGAAAATTATATAATTAAAAAATTATTAGATTCCCTCAAAAAAATTTTTTTTATATTCGCATAACATTCGCAGTAATTTTGCGAATGCGAATGCAAATGCGAATATTCGCGAATGCAAATGCGAATATTCGCGAATGCGAATATTCGTTTCATCACTACTAAGTGGTACCTACGTATTCATTGTGCTGGCAGTTTGACGTGCAAAACAATTTGTTAATAAAATAAAAACTTGAATGGTATTTTAAGATTCGTTCTTATTAAAAGCAGGTTTCTACATATTTTTAAGAACAAGCATTGAAGTCTTGTAAAATATTCGGCAAGTTTTTAAATGTCAAGGACATTGAAATTATATCGAGTCTTAGGCCATACTTTGCTATGAAACTATCCAGATAAATAGGTATCTACTTAGTACTGTAAAACGGGGAGAGCACCTAAGGACAAAATTGAAGTTCAAACTTCGTTAAAAAAAAAAAATAGGTACCTAAGGAGCAAGTTGATTTTTTATATACTTGGATAAAAAATGATCCGGTGGTATGAATTTTAGATTTAATGATTATCTGTCGTTTAGTTTCATAGTTTATACAACAAACACTATAATATAGGCAAATCCCAGCTCACCCCGTTGTGGGGTCAGAACGGATAGGAAAAAATAAAAAAAAATAGGTACTATAACAAATTACCAAAGGAGATATAATAAACTGCGTTAAAAGCAAGCTGAGCCAGAAATTTTAAGTAGCAAGTGAAAACACAAAATACCTATTACTCCTATCGCTTTTCACCACGCAATCCCTTCTCACCCCGTACAGTACTTTACATACAGGTTGAAAATAAAAGCCGTTCCCAAGCCAAATTATTATAGATTGATTAGTACCCTTAACAATGTAGCTTTATAATGTTGTTTAAAGGGGTTTATGTTGCCAATAATTCAGTTCTAAATACAGGGCGCATCAGATAGCCCCTAACAATAATATTGTTTATTGTTAGGGGGTATCTGATACACCCTGTATAGGTAAATACTTTATAAAATAACTTATTATAAATATTGCTATATTTAAAGTGACATATGAATTCAAAATTTATACCTAAAATCATTTGAAAAAAGTTTTGATTAATTGATCATCACACAGTCATTCATAATCATTTAGTCAATTGCGATAACGTTCGAAAAATTTAACCTCTTGTTTGTACAGTTTGATTTACCTATTTAACATTTAAAGGTATAAAGTCCTATTTAAAATTCAATCCATAATCTACAATTAAAAATCTAGAATACACCCATAACGTGACAAGACCAACCTTCTATTTCTAATCAAGTAGTTTATGCCTTCAACTTTAACGCAATGCTAACGTAACCCATTTACCCAGATACTGACCTATACGTAGAGCAGATCGATTTTTTTCTTGTGTTTGGGAGATATGCTTCCTCCTAATTTCGAACAACATAAATAAACTAAACATGAAAGAAATATCCTAGATTCATTATAATAAACTAGCGACCCGCCTCGGCTTCGCACGGTATATTATGCATGTATATTATACATTTAAACCTTCCTCTTGATTCACTCTATCTATTAAAAAAAACCGCATCAAAATCCGTTGCGTAGTTTTAACGATTTAAGCATGCATAGGGACATAGGGACATAGGGATATAGGGACATAGGGACAGAGAAAGCGACTTTGTTTTATACTATGTAGTGATGATAAAATAAATACCGACTAAGACTAAAAAACGTTATTAAACGGAGCCCTCTGGTCTGGGCACGGTGCCGAAGATGATAGCAGCATTTCCTCTTTGGATGGCTAGATTATAATTTGCACGAAGACGTCTGCCAGCTCTTCAATCTACGGTGAAGTCAACTAACCTTTTTGTACTTTCTTTAAAAGTCTTACCTATGTTGCTAAGACCTCACGGATCGAGGGTCTAGCGTTTTAGAAGCCTAGGCCTAGACCCTAATATTTAACAACTTTCTTAAATTAAAAGATATGGGCGTGTTCGATACCCAACTACTTACGTGTAAGTGAAAGTTTTTGTATAATTTATTTATGCAGTTTTTCTTGTCAGTAAAATTTGAATTTCTTATAGTTACAGACTTGCCCCATCAAGACGTGCCACCCTGTACCTATGCCAATTGAACTTTGTGTATTGTTAGTATTTGTTGCAAAGAAACAGTTAAGAACAGATTTTGAAAGTATAGATTAAGCATTTGTTCAACATTATTTATTTATTGTATTAGGGTGCGACCAAACCGCTGCGCATACGCCTTAAGTACCTACAAATTGATTTATCCTGTCAGATGTATGTGTTTTAGTAAATTAGAATTTACACGAAATAATTAAGCATTCCGTTTAAATAGTAAAGGTTAGGTGGGTATAACTCCCCGTTCCTATGGATACTGAGAATGTGATTAAATACTACTTCTGTATATTGCAAAATCATTTTAGTAGGTACGTAGGTAGTATGTACCAAGATATTAACTAAGCAAGCAAGTTTACCTATGAATAAATTAAAATATAGATAGAGGGTACATATTTCGAGCAATTAAATGATTGTAGAATATTCGGTGTTGCAGAATCTATAAAATAATAAGCATACAGTGATTTCAAAATTAAGCAACCTACAAGAGCATCAGATCCCTAAGGCGAAAATACTATGGAGTATGGAGTAGGAGTAGGCAGCTTAACAAGCGTGTACCTAAGTCTGTTGTAATTAATCAATCACAAAGTAGGTGGACGTTACAGAATAGAAAGCCTGCTATTAGTCAAAAGCATTGAAGTTCAAGGGGCATGTCAAAGCGAACTCCTACGCCGAATAGTTCAATGACGTTAAATGTCAGAATGTGTCTGCGTCTGGGTGAATGTCGAGACAGAAGTTATAGAATACGAGTGCATGAGAGCCTGTAATCATGCGCAAGATCACGCGTTCTCGCAACACTGTACGCTCATATAGCTGTTCTTTGAGCTAGTGTTTTATGGGATCCCTTCTCTCTTTGCGTCACGTTGTTAGTTAGGTACATCATACCTATCTGTTGAGGTGCTGGATTCTAGCTAAGTATGACGCTATGCGAGTGCAGTAGGTATGTGACAAGGGCCCATAACTATTTATAGGTAGGTACTTATTCTACTTTACGTTCCTTGGTACTAGGGATTGTTTTTATCCGGTTCAATAATTAAGCTTCGTAATTTATTCATTTCACACATCAATTATTAAATTCAACCAGATACATTCAAAACAAAATCAAGTATGTATTAAAACACGGTTAATAATATTTTATCACAATCCTACTAATAGGTATTATGAATGCGAAAGTTTGTGACGATGTGACGATGTGAGTGAGTGAGTGTGTATGTTTGTTCCTTCTTCACGATAAAACGATTGAACGGATTTGGATAAAATTTGGAACGAAGATAGCTGGTACCCTAGATTAAAACATAGGCTACTTTTTATCCCGGAAAATTGCATAGTTTCGTCGGGATAGCGATATACATGTCAAAGGTCATAGCTGCCTAATGCAAGTCTAATTCTACGCGGACGAAGTCGCGGGCAGAAGCTAGTTAAATTATAAAATTAAAACCAAATCCCCCCATTCGCGTAAACATGACGCTACATCGGAAAATTATTTATTAATCAAAATAAAATACGCCAACTTGTTTCTTGATCTCGACTGTTCCGGCTTTGGGACGACCTTGCGAATACATATTTTTGAACCCAATGCAGATTGTAGGTAACTATGCATTCAATGTCTTGTCTGACTTAAAATTCGTGTAGAGCGACTGATGGAGGTGGAGCGAGTTACGCAGCAAAAGGTCAACCTGTCGGTATAGACTGTTGAATAACACCGCACCCCAGACCCCAGGGTCAGGTCAGATGGACAGCGATTCCGCATCCGCTTCCGACTTTGCGACACCTTCCCTTCACGCTTTCTCTATTTCACATTTCCTAGATGTTTAATTGTTTCATTCCATTAATACATATTGTAACGGCTTAATCAAAACTTAGACTCATGCGTAGTCACGATACTTACTTTTGTCAAACAATGCATTTTATTGCAGTATTCATTGAGAAATCAAAAATTTAACTACACTTACATTTGCGTTAGTTATACTACACAATACTTTACAGTACGTATTGTTCACACGGCACAGTAGAAATTTAAAATTACCTTTCTGATCACGTCGGGAAAAGTTCAGCTTTCTATGTTTGTGTCGTTTACTGTCACGCGTGTGTAGGCGCTTCGAATTTGTAATTGTAACCTCAAATCACTTCAAGGTCAGTCGAGCAACACCCAGAAGTAAAAAATGACCTCGCGGTGCAATGCGGCGGCCGGCGCGTGCGCCCGCTGTGTTGCGCCTGCAGCGACCGCAATCCGTTACTCTTACGCATGCATATCTTGCAGGAAGAAGGCATAACAACCTTGCAAACAAAGTGTTTTAAAGATCTAATTTTTTTTTTCTTCTAAGTACGTAGATAAATTTCAGTTTTATTGCCAGGTTCACGTGTCACATGTGATAAATAAATACAATGTGGCCATATTGCAATCTTTGCATTTGTTTAATACTTACTGAAAAACCCGGATGAGAATGTATAATGTATTGAAACTCCTCCACACGTTATGAGCGATCATTCTCACACGCTATAATGATGTGATGTAACTGGGTATTGAGCAACCATCGAATATTGTAAAAAAATAACAATCGAACGTGATTATTATGATAAACAGTAGAGTTATCTGAAGATGTTCGCTATATAACACAATGTTTCAATTTTATTTTACGTTACGCAACCCAATAAGACTTTGGTGCAAAAGAACTATGAAATACCGAAGCTCCAAGAGTTCCTCCATCTTATAGGCAAATGTCAATCGTCTCGTTGTGCAATTCTGTTTTATTACCAAATGTTCAGCGAGTGCAGGTAAGGTGGGTAATGCTGATGTTGAGTAAGTGGTATTTTTGCTCGCGTCTTCGTTGCGCTTTTGTTTCGCTCGAGACAGACGATCCAAATATAAATATAGACTTTCGTCAGCCAAATCCTCTTTCTAAAACTAAATAATTAAATATTAGTTCATAAATTGATTTGATGCACCTACTTACGACATTCCACTGTTGTCGACGTGAATCATGAGGGACTAACTAGACTTAACACATCTAGACATAACGCAAGTTACGACATTGTGTTTATTAGCACGAATATAAAACTTCAAAAAAATTGTTTAAATAATTTGCAGTATTATTTGTATGAATTCGGAATTTGACTGAAAATTTCGTACCTACCTACCTACTTTAATTTGCTTAGTACTTAATTAGTACATTACTGCAGAGGCCGTGAAGTAAGGGATTGCAGGACGAGATTGGGGTACACGGCCGAGTCGTAGACGAGGCCGGATAAAGCGAGTCCTGCAATCCCTGTTTCCGGCCGAGGATTGTATAGTGCTTTTCTCAAGCATTGCGAGGAAATCAAGTAAAAATTGTTTAATTAGCCGCATTTTAAATTTTTGAAACATGCCGTTTGAACAAACTATTGCTCGCGCCATGTTCCCCGCGCACCCGCCCCGCGCCGCCGCACCGCGCCGAGCGCACCCGACGACCGCGCCACATTACTTCTTGGCCTAGGCCGTAAATGTGAAACTTCTTGGCTTCATTTCGCGACATTAACGCGTACATTTCCGAGCATGCTTGAGAAAAATGTATTTACTATGCACTCTTATCAATCTTTTTGATTGATGTCCGACATTAGTATTTTCTTGCCTACTAAATTAACCGCGACGCTGAACTTTGACGGTGATTTTCAGAAAATTGAAAAAAAAAACAAGTTTTTCAGTCTTACAACATAAGGAGCTCTGTGGCCCATTTAAAAAGGAAAGCGTTGAAAAATTGTGTTCAATTCGAAATACTTGCGAGTTGCTTGGAAAAAGTTACAGCTCTAATTAATCTAGTCAAATACTCGAAAATTATACGTATGTATTATGAACTGTGGTTTTGTAGCTCTATAAACGGATTTATAGGTACCACATGATTCGTACTTTCGACTGAAGTGCTTCCAAAAATCGGGCTCCTGGGGCCCGATTTTTGAAAGCACATGTGTGAAAATACCACTCGAAAGTGGTGAAAAATTGTGCTGAATTTGAAATACGAGTAGCTTAGAAGATACTTACGGCTCTCATTAATCATGTGGACTAGTCAAAAATTTGATTAGAGCCGTAGTTTTGAAGATATAAATGGATTTATACCAATTTCGAGTGATGTGCTTTCAAAAATCACTGGCCGAATTACTTACTGGGAATTCATTCAATCGGCTTAATTTTAAGTAGAGTTCAGAACGGCGATTCCGCTCTAACTCTCACTGAAACTGTGGCGATCCTAATCGTGCGAGAGCAAAGGTAATATTTCATCCTACATAACATTGTTGCCTAATCGTAGGTCGCGAACTAAACTTTCGACATGGGACAGACTCATTTTATCAACCGGTTCTTGATTCGGTCGTTTGATTGGAAAATTAATTGGTTTGTTGTATCAAGTCGACCACAGGGTCCAGATACTACAGTATGTTTCAATCCATTTTATACGCGTTTGTAAACAAACCAGTTTCATATAAATTCCCATACAATTATGCACTCATTGTACTATCCAATTAGCACCACATCCACCATCTCACGACATTTTATAATTATTATATTACATTTTATTTAAACCTCGGGGGACTTTTTTGTTTACAAACGCGTATATATAAAATGGATTGAAACACACTATGCCGTCCCATCGTTATGATTTTAAAATCCAATTTTCGGTTTCATTCTCAGAATAAATGTACCTGCACGAGATGAATGGAGAGACTAATTCAATTTATTTTGTAAATCTTAAGATAAATATCTAATTATTAAATAGAAAATTTCAAATGCACATTCTAGAAAACGGAAATAAAATTAATATTTCCGCATGTAGGTAAACAAATAATTTTCACAACAGCTTCATTTTATATCTAAAGCAAAAGAACTATGAATTTTTGAACGTGCGCGATTTTCTAGATTTCTGTATTCTTCTGACTTTTGATGTCGGTTAAATAGAGTTACCTTTCTACTTATTTAATAACGTACCACTACCGCTATAATAAACTGTAGATACATTTTATTAGTTGGACAATAGAAGACTTTGTTTCAATAAAAATAGGCAATACAATAACTGCTCCTGTTAATTAGAAAGAAAGCCGCACGTGACAATTTAGCCCAAAAATTAGTTACTTACCTAACCTATAGTGCCGAAATCGGCATGATATGGGCCATTTGCTAATTTCTCTATGTAGAGGCACGGTAAGAAAAGTAAGGACTGAAACTAAATTGTGAAGATGCTGTTCCGAAACTTTTTTTATCAAATTTCCAACAGGTAAATAAAAGACGCAAGTCACATTTTCCCTTTTTGTACCTATACTAAGTGATAAAGACGCAAGTTAGACGCAGGTAACCAGATGAAAAGAAAAAATGTTAATAATTACTATCAATTTAGCACATTACAATAGTAAAGTTTAACTTCATGTGTTGTGTAAAAAGTATACACATAAAGATAACACATAACTAACTGCGTTCAGAAATCGCTTAAAATATTCGTCTTTTTGTTGGGAGTCTGCACATTTTAGTTTTTTTTTGTCCATTTTGACTTCATGCCAAGTCTTTCTTGGAACGTATTTTCTTTGGATAAACAATTTCTTAACTCAATAGGACTATTAACTTCTGCTAAAGTAGTAGGTATAGGTACTTATGTAATCTTGATTAGTGAAATGAAGTGATGGGACCGTTATATTATAGAGGTATTGATCTTCACAAATAAAATTTTAGGGTACATTTGATTTATTTTATTAGTCATTAGCTACCTACCAGCGACGAAACGACTCACAGTAAATCTAGTTGTGGAAAATGGAAATGCAAGCAATCGTAATTTCGAGCAAGATCCATTAAGTCAGGTAATAAAAGGAAACCGTAGACTAGTATGCATAAGGGTCAATTACAATTCCTTCCTCGCAGATAATTATGATAATTGATAAGGAGGGTAATGTGATCCATTTTGACGAACGAGACGATTAAATTGTGCAAGTTGGAGTTGGTATGCGTATAGTAATTATTTGCCGCGTTTTACCGATAGCCGGGTATATAAAGTGGGTGATGTTGTAAATGGTCGTAATTATAAGCTGCCGGTTCTTCGCGTTCTTACTCTTTTACAATTACTTTTCTAAGTCTTACACCAAAAAAATCTGAATAGAAAAAGTGAAATAAAAAGTAGTGAATAGCACAGTTTATTAGTGTCAAAATGTATGCATTTGAAAACAACTGTAAAAACAAGTAACAGGTATACAATGCTGCAAGTGGCCCTAAGTACACCAGCTAACACCAACGTTTTGAATTAGAAGTGGGTAGGTAGGATAGTTCCGTAAAAAAATAAATTTAACTAGTTTTTGCTGGTTTCTTACGTAAATTTTTTAACTTGTTCCAAGTATACACTCAAAGTTACCTACCTACATAATGGGATTGGCTTGATCTAGAATGAACAAAAGATCGCAATTATTGTTGTTCACTAGCTTAAAATTTATGTACCTAGGTATAGTTGCCTAGAGAATAAAAAAGTCACTAAGTATTTAAATCACACTACAAAGACTTCCGCACTCAAATATTATAATCCCGTAAGTACACAACATCGCAATTGCAATCGCACAGCACGAGCTTTAAACTCCTTCACGATCAAATGGAAAGGCAAAACTTTGAAAAGTAAGTAGTCTTGCAATAAATTCCTAAAAGGAATGCCGAGAAATAAAAGGGCGAAATAAAATGTATGAAATTACTTACAAGGGTAAAATCCTCATCGTTCCTTTTCTAGTTTCGGATGGTGCAAGAGGGTATATTCCGGACGGTCGTCGTTTCGCGGAGCGCCTCTGAGTAGGTCCTCAGTGGACGGAGGCCGCGCTTGATCTGCCGGTCCTGAGGCGGTAACTCAGGCAAGTAACAAGCACAACTCGGCCTGTGGTGCGCCGACCGCCGCGCCCGCGCCCGCGCCCCAGCCAACACTACTGTCGAAGGTGTTCGGTATGCCGCATGCGCACCGAGAACAATGTCTACATAGCGATGTGTGCTGGCATTTAACAATAAGAGTAAATCCTGTTATATACATTCTACGAGGAACTAATGATTGTACATAATAAGCAAGTTTAGAAACTTTTGAAAGTCTTGTAAAAAACAGCAATGAAAAACCTGTAACTTGAACGATATTTAGTTAAGTCTGATTATACTTAGCTATATCTACTTTAAGTTACTATTCGTATTACAGGATATTAACGAAGAGTTATCTTTAAACTCCCATTTTAAATACCTAAGTAGATATAAGGTAATTAGGTACTGAATATACTTTTTCATAATATTTAAGGTTCAGTAGGGTCAGATAAAAACAGCCCATGAAAAAGCGAGACGATTAAAATACTTACCAAAGTAATAGTTGTGTTTTCGTTTTTTGAGACAACGAATCATAGTCGTAATGACAAATAGAGGTACGTACTTTACCTTAGACTGAAGAGTAGGGTAGATAGGATTGTTATGTCTAGATTCTTTTGCTTGTCATGACTGTCACTTCGAATACATTGATTAAAATACAACTACACAATTTCAATAATTTGATTTCATTAAATATACACAATTCATTGGGAGATAAACATCCATTCTTATGAGCCTTTGTCATTACTTATACGTACCTGCTTAAGTGCTTACAGATAGACCTAAGTATGTACACTACTTAACAAAACTCTAGCTTTTGCTTAATGTCAAAGTTCAAAATACATCTCCGGTATTTATTGGGCAACGCTTCTTCAGTCGACTAAGGTAGGTACATTATGTACCTATACTTGTTTCAACTTTCGATAGTTGAGTTACTTAAGTAGATACTTAGCTATTTACCTGTACATACACAAATCACGTCTATATATATATCCCTTACGGGGTAGACAGAGCCTAAGGTGACAAGACCTAAATGCAACGTTTAGTATGATTGTAGGTAGACGTACATATAAGTAGGTCCATCCTCAACATCTTGATGGTTGGCAGTCAAGTACCGTGCGTTTTAAACGCAATTTCCTTCCTCGTACGACGAAGATCTGGAACCGGCTTCCTGCTGCAACATTCCCTGAGCGGTACAATTTAGGGATCTTTAAAAAGCGAGCCTTCCTGTTCTTGAAAGGGTCGGCAACGCACCTGTGATTCCCCAAGTCTTGCAGGTGTCCATGGGCGATGGTGATTACTTTCCATCAGGTGACCCGTCTGCTCGTTTGCCCCCTCTTATATAAAAAAAAAAAAAAGGTGGAAAGGGGAATCAAATAGTGATGGGTTGCTAGCCGCATCGCCTATAACATGATTCCTAAGAATTTTGCCCATTCCCTCGATGGGCTTTTACCATCCGTGCGGGATGAGAAGCAACTGGTACATTCTATACCATGGTCTATTCTATGTACCTACCTATCATCATTTACCTGTACCTAAAAATAATATATTATATGTATTATATATAATAAAACATAAATACCTATCTACTTATTACATTAAATACGAATAATCAAGTTTCTATCACTTGGCTTGGATGTGGTCTAACTTTATTACAAGAATGAGTCAGTGAATTATAATAATAGTGCTATTATAGTAGACATTTTCAGACGTCGTTATCTTCTGAATAGTACTTGCCTACTTACCTAAAAAAGATTTTCGCATTTTTTTTTCCTTAACTGATTCTTATTTAGCTTTAATGTAGATTATAAAACTTTTTTAAATAGGTTACAAGGAAATACGACTGAAAACAAAGACAACCGAAACCATTTTGAACTAAGATGCATTGGGGTATCGAAATCGGCGAAATTTCGAATTTACCCCAATGCACTAATAAAAAAAGGCAAACGAGGGCGCCAAAAATATATGCATTTTGATGATGACAACGGGATGACAATGATAGCAACATAGCAATCATACTTAACTAGATGGTAGAGAAAGTATGTAGGTAGAAAGAGGTTTTGGAATTGTTAACCTTATTTGTTAAGACTGGCCGGTACGATGCGACAATTTATAATTTATTTATACATATAAATAAATATGAAGTGACCCTGTATATTATAATGTACCTAACTACTAATCTGTGGAGGTGATGATTGTTTCCATGATTCTGGTTTTGTGTTCGGTGTTCCAGTATAGTAGAGGGAACAGCTTTATTATTTACTACCGTACAACGTTGCCGACATTTTTGTCTCAAAATTGTTGAACACTTTTTATTTATTACTTCGACATTGGCGAAATCATTGCCAGGCCCCTTTTCTCCACTGGGCACTATGGGCACGTGCCCAGGGCCCCGCGATCGAATGGGGCCCCCTAGTTCCTGCCAGATTACCAAATGATAACCGATATTTAGGTCATAGGGGCCCCATGATCCTAATGTGCCCAGGGCCTCAAATAGTTTAAAGACGGCCCTGACCATTGCATCAATCGATGGGGCCATATTATTAAATAGATATATGTAAGTATAAGAACACAAGTAAAACAGATCAACTGCACAAATAAAATCATCCTCACTGTCCATGTTTGACATAATCGTGAAGAAGATTAAAGACATTCGTCACATATTCGTAAACAAGTGTGGAAGAAAAGCCCAAATAGGTTCGCATAATTATGTGTATGTGAACCCATTTGCAAACACTGGGTTTGCAAATAAATTTTAAATCGCCATTCACGTGTGCAAACTAGTGATGCAACGAATGTCATATTTTGGACACGTCACTGCGTATACGCGGCGGTTTGGTCGCACCCTAATTAAACAACTAATAGATGTACCATCAATTTTTTTATATTCGCAAAACATCCGCCTTAATTTTGCGAATGTACGAATATTTGCTCACATGTGAGTGAACGGGGTTATACTTCATTTAATTTAGAATGAGAAACCACAATAGCATTATATTGCGTCTGGTCAACTATTTCTAACCTAATTGTTACTCTAGTACAAATTGTTAAGAGATTACAGTTCACGAACCGCAATATAATGTTGTTGTGATTTCTAATCCTAAATTAAATGAAGTATAGCTATGATGTACAAAAAACTTCTACAGGACTACTACTAAGGACAGGACTAAGTTACTTAAAGAGTAAAATACGGACTTGGCTGTATGGGCTTAGATCCCTTTGCTTTATCTAAATGAAAGATTTAAAAAAATGTATAGTGCATTCATGTGGATAATGACATGAACATGACAGTCTGATATACTATTATAATGTCAGTCAAGTCACTTGATGACAGTTGTATTTTATTGTACAAAAAAATTTCTCCGCGGTATTCTTACAACGCGGTAAGAATACCGGGAAAGGAACTATTTTGATTGATTGACTTGAGCAGGACGTGCGCCTGTCCTACGCGTAATATTTATATTTATACCCTCTATTGATCTATTAATCCAGTGAAGTGTAAGTTGCGTCTAGTGCAACAGTTGCTACGAAATCCATCAATTTAAAATGCAAGCGAATTATAATATTTGTTAACGTATAATGGCTACGAATATGATTTCGCTTGTAATCATCATAACATTATTAAGCATATCACTGTGTCAAAATCCATCAGACGATTTAGTTCTACAATATGCAGCAGTTATATTTAGGCACGGCGACAGGACTCCCGTTGAGCCGTATCCCACCGACCCGTATAAAAATGAATCTTTGTGGCCGGTAAGGTTCGGTCAGTTAACTAATACCGGCAAAAGACAACATTATGCGTTAGGAAAATGGCTCAGAGAACGATACAGGGTAAGCAACTCGTCCTACATTACTTGCTTTAACATTAATTACAGCTGCATATTGAGTTAATTTATTTGATCTTTACAGCATATGATATCTGAAGAATTTGATCCAGTCCAGATTCGTGTGAGATCAACTGATATAGACCGTACATTAATGTCAGTGGAAGCTAATTTAGCAGGTAGGAAATGTCAAATTATGAAGGAATTGATTCCATCTGTTGTTTTTAAGGATAAAATGTGGTAGAATTAAGTGTTAAGGACAAGTACATGTAGTATGAGAAGATAATTCTTCAGGATTAAAAAAAAACTACTTATCTTACCCAATCTAGTAAGTTTATGAAAGACTGCATTATGACTACTAACACTAAATCTGTTGTCTTGTCTCCCACTGATGCATGATGTACCTATTATTATGTTTTATTACAATTAATGCAAAAAGTCAAAAATGCAAAAAGTGTAAAGTAATGTGTAAGTATGTTAAGAACCTATATTTACAAATGGGTTGGAGGGTAGGTCAAACTGCCGATTTCAATTCATAGCTCTAACTTTTCCTGGACTAGAAATAAATCTGTTCTTAAAAGATTAGTTACTAAACTCGATGATTGAATTTGAGATCAAAAATAAAACCTAAAACTAAAAACAACTTGAGTCGGTGATTGAAATCCAAATCAAAAACAAAAAAATTATAATGCGTCTGCAATCAGTGCTTTCACTCTTAGCACATCTGTTTCATGCTTCTCTCAGTATGGACTAAGGACTAGGCACATCGATAAGAATCACTAGGAAAATCGGTAAACAGATGTTGAGTGAACAGAATGGAAGGAAATTTGTTGTTCATAATGTAATATTTAATGTCCTGGGGCTAGGCAAAAATAAAAGAAACGCTTTGCGTTATGCTATGATTATCCCCCTACACTGACGTTCATAATTGATCTCTAATTAGAATTGTTATTCAGTAACATAAAAAATATTGTTTCAGGTCTTTATCCACCTGTGGGCAATTCTATTTGGGACAACAATCTAAAATGGCAGCCTATTCCAGTCCACACAATGCCCACCACCCGAGATGAGGTACTGGCTATGGAAAGAAAATGTCCTGCCTATGATGATGCTCTAGAAGAATTAAAGGAGTCTAAAGATTACACTGACAGACTGTCAGAATATCAAAGTTTAATGGAGTATGTTAGTTATAATGTAATAGTTATAATATTTGCTTTATTTATCATTTTGTCACTGTTCTTTGCAAAAAATTCACACATTTGTTTTACGTCCAATCAATGTTAATTAATTAAGTTTAGGTTTAGAGATTATTTATTCTCATTAATAATTTTACAATTCAATTAATTAATGATATCAAAAGCATCATAGCTCACAATGACACTGGCTGTTGTGGCCCAGAGGCCTTATTATCAAAAGCATTTACCAACTCTTTCATCCTTTACCGTTTGACTGAAAGGAATGGTGTGTGTCTGTGATTCAAAGTGTGTTCAAGTCAAACTGAATAATATATAATTAAAATAATCCTTTATCTATCCATCTCTCCATCTATCTAATACTTTTAAATGAGCTATTGTTGTAGGTATATATAAAATCTGAATCTCGGAAATTTAGTATGCAGGTGGTTTTGAGGGTGATAAATCGATCTAGCTAGGTTTAAGTACCAAAAAAAAATACCGTGCAAAGCTCGGTCAAACTGCAAGCTTATTACGTAATTCGCTGGCAATCGCCATCGTGTTCATTTTGACAGTTCATGTATGAATGTGACAGCTAGCTGATTCCAATGCCAATTGTCAGCCCATACATGAACTGTCAAAATGAAGACGATGGTGATCGCGAGTTACGTAATAAGCTAGCTGGTACTATAAAGAAACCAAACAACTCAAAAATTATGAAACATGTTCCCTTTAAGGGAAAGCTACCAGTTAAACTTTCAGTGAACGAGTGGAACACTTAATTAGACAGACTGTTGTTGTTAAATGAGTTACTTTATTAATTTAAAGAAAAACTACTTCATTACATTTTGCACCTCAATAAGATAGTGGTCCGGCAGTACCAGCCAATTTCTTTGAATGCCACTTAGCCTAAGCAGTATGTAGACTTCAACCAGAATTAAAAAGACATGGTTGTTTATGAGAGTTCAATAGTTATGTACTTAACCAAATATTTTGCCTTTTCAGCTATTTGACTGCATATACTGGAGCTAAAATAAAAGACTATAATGATATTTCTTATGTGTACAACACTTTATATATTGAGACGTTGTACAACTTCACATTGCCAAACTGGACTCATACAGTGTACCCTGATAAAATGCGAGAGCCATCATGTTATAGGTAAGAAATATGATTAATTAATAATAGGTGCAATGTACAACTAAAATTTAGTAAAATCGTATCTAATTTCAAACAGACACATGTCGTGTTAGATTAGATCGAGTATCAGTTTGCCATTAGGGTATTTGACACCACCAATCAAGACTTTTTATTTATAAACTGCAAATACCTACAATATTCCTCATACCATCTTTATTTATGGCAATAGTACGATATTCGCGTTTCGGGTACGATCGGCCAACTCAATTTTGTCTAAATATTTAAAAATGATATAATCGTAGGTAATGTCCTATCCAATGTATAAATGATCGAATGCTAACGGCTACTCACTTATATTAGAAAATACAAACTACAATATTTTTTTACGAATCCTACTAATATTATAAATGCGAAAGTTTGTGACGATGTGACGATGACTGTGAGTGAGTGAGTGTGTATGTTTGTTCCTTCTTCACGCTAAAACGACTGGACGGATTTGGATAAAATTTGGAACGAAGATAGCTGGTACCCTAGATTGAAACATAGGCTACTTTTTATCCCGGAAAATTGCACAGTTTCCGAGGGATAGCGATAAACATGTCAATTGCTAATTCTACGCAGACGAAGTCGCGGGCAGAAGCTAGTATCTAATAATTGACAAGTATTTCGCTTTTACAATCGTGTATTGAAATGATTATTGATTAATGGTGTCAACTACCCTTTTATGAATATTTTTCCAATGGTCCCAATGTACACTTGAGTATATTTTTCAGTTTTAAAACTGCAACAATGACACCATTCCTAGCACGCCTGAAAGTTGGTCCGCTGATACAAGAAATAGTATCGAGAATGGCGAACACTACGCTGACCTACCCTTCTGGCTATTCCAAAGCTGTTAAACTGTCAATATACAGCGGCCACGACACAACTGTCGCGAATGTGCTTAATGCCCTTGGCATATTTGATGGCAACTGCCCTGTATACACAGCTACTGTTCTCTTCGAGCTACTTTACTGTAAGTACTTAGTATGTGTTGACAATGGTGTGCAAAGTATAAAATGTGGGCATTATAATCTGAACTGTCTTACTTAGAAAGTTCAGACTACCTAACTTTTACGCACTGTTTTTCGTTTACAAATTGCGGTGCACATTTCCAATCTAGTAATTTATTTTTTGTTATTTTTCTTTAAAAAAAAACATGAATTTAAGGGTCGACTAGATAAGATTTGTCACAAAAAATCTTCACAGCTACTAGAAGGATGCAGAACAAAGCTCGATCGCCCAGAAATATCTTACAAACAGTACTTAACATAGTAATGACACGATTGTCTTGAAAAATTCACTTTATTTGATCTGGTCCATAAACAAAAACATGAAGGTACTTAGGAAAGAGGGTCATAGCATTTTTTTTTCTGTTACAGCTCAAAATACCAAAGAACATTTTGTAAAGATCTCTTACAGGAACTTCACAGGGATAGCGGAACCCTACGTACTGAAAATACCTTATTGCGGGGAAGTGTGCAGTTTTAATCGATTTGTCACGCTGTACGAAAAACTCCTGAATATCAACTGGGACTTTGAATGTGCGAAAAAGGTAATAGTTTCGATGGTTACACAACAATAAATTAAATTTTATGATCACATTGTGGTAATAACCTTGAGCCTAGCAATGTCGCGAAATCGCTAAATGCTTTATGAACTATTAGCACGCGAAGCTTAAAGCAGTTAGCAATTGGATTTGCTGATGAACAAAATGATAATGTGTAGTTGACGCGTGCAGGGAAGATACCTCAGCCAACGCAATATGACGTCTATTGTGCGGCCACAAGCTACTTTTGCAGAAGCTTTTTTGAATTGCCCAACTATCTAATGATGTACGTGTGAATTGAAAAATATTTATGCATTTGTAGACCATAGAATAGTATGTCAATTTCAGTATGCCTTTTTATTAATACGCTATCATCAATATTTCGTAGTAATAATTTGAACACAGATCATGATAATTTGTTCAATGTCTTTGACCTGCTAACACATATTCAACTGTTCTCTGTCTGTTATAATTACAGAATATCCCAATACTTGGAATGCCAATGCTGTACAGTGTGGGTATATTGGCTGCATTGTTCGTCGCTCATAGAATTATATTCAACAGGGCGCCGCGTGACAGGTAGTACCCGAACTTAAATACGTGTCACTAAAACAAAATTTAATTAGAAATATTGCACGCTAAGCCTCCCGCGGCTGGGCCGCGCGCAGTTCATGCCCCCAGATGGCATTGTGCTGTATGAACACTATTATCACCGCATAATGTATCTAAAACGAATGATCGCAGTGAAATTTTTGTTTCAGATTAAATATATTGTATTCAAATGTTAACATTGACACCAAAATTCTGAACAAAGTTACTGATGCCCAGAAGGACTAATGTTGAAAATAAAAAATAGCTGCAAGACCAACCTGATAATCCTTTCTGACGACATTATCTGGCTAAATGAAATGTTGATGTTTAGATTGTTTAATATTTAGATACAAATGTTGATTGTGACCATTGCAACTGCAATTAAAACTATTTCAAATTATGCATGCATTTCTTTATTTAAGCATTGAATCACTAGGCGGTTTTTAAGATTAAGTGCTTGTCGGACCACGGATACCGAAGGGCTTCGTATTCATAAATCAAATTAAAGTAGGTACCTCAAACCTCTCTAACGCTAGGTAACGCTCGCTATATTTCAGAAACTGTAATATCTGGATTCTGCATAGTACGACCCAAGTCCCATTAAAAGTCTGTAAATGTTAAGTGATATTAGCTTGGTTAGTTTCTTTTAAGATCGATAGTATGATTATACATACATAAGAGGGGAACTTCTTTCGCAGCTCATTGTTCTGGCAATAACGAATTGATCGAAAACCGTTAATCAATTTCAAACGAAAAGCTGAATTTCTTTTAAGATATTTTTTACTGGTCTGATTTTTAATCGTTCATGTTTAGCAAAATTTTGTCACCTTTACCGCATTTCATCTATCATAATATTTATAATCATAAGTAGGTAGATATAAAAAAAAAGCCGTGGTAGCCTAGTGGTTTGACCTGTGGCCTCTCAAGCAGAGCGTCGTGGGTTCAAATCCCGGGCTCGCACCTCTGAGTTTTTCGGAATTTATGTGCGAAAATTACATTTGTAATTTGCCATGAGCTTTTCGGTGAAGGAAAACATCGTGAATAAACCTGCACACATCTGCGAAGAAATTCAATGGTGTGTGTTAAGTTCCCAATCCGCACTGGGCGCGCGTGGGAACTATAGCCCAAACCCTCCAATACACGGAGGAGGCCTATGCCATGAGGCACGCTGAATTACGCGGCAATTTAATAAATAAACGACAATAACAACAACATGTACTTACTGAAATTATAGCGAATTCGGAATAAAAAGGCTTATAAATAAGGTAGGTATTATATGATTCCTTCATCCTTCAACGAATGACTTGCACGCACGTTATGATCCTTCTTTGGTATAATTTTAAATAAAATATAAAATATTTCAGACATTTATTTAAATTACCATTTCAGCGCTTTACTACACAGTAAAACTTATTTATATATCAAAGTACAGTCATCATTAGTTTGAGTAAGTCTAATCTTTCAACATATATACACTGAGGGACTTATTTAGCGGAACACAAAAAATGAGTGTAGGTAACTATTTTTTTTCTAGTCAAGCATTAGCGTTTTGCTAACTTTTTTGTGTTCCGCTGAATATGTCCCTGAATGTATTTTGTTGTCCTAACTTAATTACTAACATTCAGTAGTTTAATTATTTCTAAATTGGTAAATGATACTTATTTGTAACACAATAATTTTTAATTGAATCTTTTCTTGTGGACGGTACTTTTTCGACTGAACTTGCATGTCATCAAAAATTAATTAATCTTGCTCGGAAGGCTGTGAAGTGTTTCAACCGCTTTATCTGCGTTACCAAAATTGAATAGATACGTCCAAGAACTAAAATTCAATTGAGTTGCCAGCTACCTATCGCGAAGTATCAAGTTAAATTAGTAAGGGGGCGTAGCTTGTCACGTACGGCATGGCCCTGCTTAATTTAGCGACTCTTTACTCAGCTCGCCACTGGTATAGGTGAAAAACTTAAGTAAATGACCTGTCCCATATCAGTTAAGCTGATATATAGTATAAGCTGGTTGTACGAAATCCTTCATCACTAACGTACTTAATAAAAAAAATTGGTAGCGCAGAATATAATACGGCGGTAGAAATGAATGTTTAGCTCAAATCATGCAAATCCTATTACACCCAGTAACCGGTTTACAATATTGAATGACAATGTAAGTACAGTGAATCAAAAATACTGTCCGTAAAGAAGCTCTAGTATATCAAAAAAATATATTACAAAAACTCCTTTTGTATTCATTATTTATAAGTTTTATAACTTAGATTCTATTATGCGTGATAAAAATTAGATTAAGTATAACAAAATAGATACCTATAATATTTAACTGCAATAAATAAACAACTAAAGCCATTTCAATAATAAATCACTCAGGCATTTAACGGCACGGCTCAGGATTAGAGATCTCTCCAAACTTAAACAGTCTGTTTCACCGCTTCCAAATAAATATCTAATACCATAATTAACTGATATCTATGATACCATCGCTGTTCGTAGTAACCATAGAGTAACATAAAAAAATACAATTACAAACGCAACATCCCCAATGTCATATATTTCCGGAAACACGAAGTGGAATCTATTTAATAATTTCAAATTAAATTATGCTACGCATGACTAGTCTCTTAGTCCTGTAAAGAACTATTACCCTCTGTTCTCTTCAAATATAAGTAACTAATAAAATAACAAGAAGTATTTTTGAGCGTCCATCCATTCAAATCGAAGCCATAGTATAAACATAATAAATAAAAAATATCAAGGGACAATTTCATAAAAACAAGCAATCTAATTTTAATAAAATAAATAGTGCGTTTTAACGCTTGTTTTTTTAACAATTATTTTCTAAGTAACTTAATAGTGTCTACTTAATCATTTCTAGTGCTTTGGTCTGAACAAGTATAATTATGGTGAATAATAGAGAATACAGAATCTGAATATGAGCTCCGCACCGCAAGGGCATTATATGCCGGGTGCATTCACATTATGATTCAACTTGTATATTTTTACTACGTAGGTATAGCCGACCAAGAAAGTGCTTTCCATTTTTTATGCCAGCTCCTATATCACAGAGAAAACCAATAAAACTGACTGTTAAAAAATTAACTAAAAAAACCCGACTGCGTCGATTTTTAGAATTTTGATGTACCCAGTGTTACTCACGACTAAGACGAATGTAATGCTACCTCTCGAGCTCAAATGCGACCAGCAGTTTAGGGTTTAGTGTTCCTAAGAAATATAGATACATACATACATTCAAAAAACATAAGCCTCCTTTTGGCGCAGTCGTGTAATCAGCCATACAAATGACATGGAACCATACGGTGGTAAAGGAATTGCTTGGTCGATTATACCTAACCTAACTCATTTATCATACCATTTTTTGTTCCCTTTGCATCCGATTCTGGTCTAAAAATATTTCTAAGCTAACTAAAGACTAAATATAAATGAGATCGCAACTTAGGAAGAAATTAAGAGCAGCGCAGCGCTCATTCAAACTACAACCACATCAGTTATATATCAAATATCAGTTCAAATTCCCTGGTCAATTCAGTCGTTTATTAAAAATATCACGAAAAGACTAGCTAGTTACTGACCATCCAACCCAGGTGATTTTTATGGGTCTATATTAAAACGCATAAAATTAATCCTCTTAATTTGAAAACCCATAACATGAATACGCATAACTGAATGTGAATACCTACGCATAAAAGTAAATTGGCATGAATTTATTTGGCATAACGTTAATTTGCATAAATATATAATAAGAATAACGTTAATTTGCATAAAATAAATAAGCATAACATTAATTTGCATAAACCCCAATAGATAGATATAACGTGACGGTGTCGACGTTGCTCCGCGCGGAGCTTCTAATTGCGTGTAGTTTCAGACTCAACGTTAACCTAACCTATTTAACTACATGTAAGTAAATTCCGATAGATAGCTACCCAAAACATTTTTTTAAACGGTCATCTTTTTCGCTCTTCATTTTGTTTTTAGGGGACTTATGTGTACTCATTATTATGCGGATCAAGCATGCGAACTTATTAAATTTGTTATACGTTTTCAAATTAGGATAATTAATGTTATGCTAATTAAGTGAGATTCGATTTTTATGTCTCTTTGGCCTGTATGCAAATGCAAATAATGTAAATTAGCTTATACTGTGTCTCACTGCTTCGCAAATGCCTCCTCGTTTCCTTTCCACTTGTCTCTGGCTCCGTCTTAAAGGACTATTAGAAACTAGAAACTAGACATCGCCTAAGCCTGTGGCTCAAAGGTCTAGCGGCGCCATTTTAGACCGGCATACGGGCCATCTGCTAGTACCTTCTCTTTCACGCCCGGCGGTAAGCGCTGCGGAAAAAATGCCCAATAATATTACTTTAACAGTTCGCTTGGCTGCAATATGACTCCCTTTCCCATGATTCTAGCAGGAAGCAGCGGCGCAGCGAGCCTTTTTGTTACCTAATTTTTTTGACATAAAGTGGTGAATGCGGGTGGTCACTGTATGTACGACTACGATAAAATTCAAATTGGTATATGTCAAATGTGCTTACCGTCCAGAACGGGATCGCAATGAAAAAGTTTTAAAAATAATAGTTACATAACGTTACGTTAGCTATGGTTATATCGTGATGCCTCGACAGTACCACGAGTAACACTCAACATGATACCTTTTTATTCGTGTAGTTATAATTAACTACAATTCAACCTCTCTCTGAGGGGAGGCCGATGCCCAGCAGTAGGACATAGGTAAATAAACTATACTTATAAAAGCAAGTAGAATGTCCAAATTATTCAAGATTTACTTTTTCTAATTGTTACGACCATGCTGTGGACGTTGTACATATTAGAATTAATCGGAAACAACTTTTAGCTGTACCTATAATCTCACAGAAAGTTATTTGTAGTTTCACCACAATAAAAAAATCAAAATATACAAATATGACTAGAACCTCCACCACATGCAAATTAGTTTCACTAAATACATGTATAAGGAAATAATGACAATGACTTACGTGACTAAGTTCCGCTAAACGCGATCTAGAGTTAAAAAGAAAATCGCTAAGCAGTTAATTCGGGGTTATACAGTCGAACCATTTTATTCCTGACCCATCGTAGAACGTTCTCACAGTAAACGTAATTTTCCTTCTTAATTCATTGTAACGTCACTATGTGACTATATTAACTGTGAGAGGGTTCCACAGTGGGTCAGGAATCAATTTGTTCGATGGTATAGGTATAGTAAACTCTAGACCGCGCCAGCCCGACTAATTGATTAATAGGTTACTAACCCTTCTACAAATAATTAAAAAAGACACCAGTAGCAAAAATGGCCAGTAGCAAAAAATCAGTAATTGAATTGAAATTGGAACTTTGCTTTCGACCTAGATATTAGTATAAATTTTAAGGAATGCCTTTTATACTAGGTATTTCACAAAATAAGCTTTGGGCTTAAAACCACTAAATTACCTTATTGACTAACACCCCTTATTTTCAAATTATCACGGGCTCATAATACCTAAAAATACCTAAAATGGTAAATTGTTACATGACACAATTTGACATTTTAGGTATTTTTAGGCATTATGAACCCATGGTAATTTGAAAATTCGGGGTATTAGTGAATAAGGTATTATGAAATTTTGTGGTTTCAAGCCTAAAGCCAAAATAACGACAACCATTTGAAATTTTAAAGTTTTTTCGCCGCTCACTTTAACATTTAGAACGAATTTGACGTCATTTGTACAAGGGTTACTTGAATTAATGTATTCAAAAGAATACAACACCACAAACAATAAATAATGAGTATAACTTATTATTATAATACTGATTACTTCATAATTGTTGTTGCCTATATAGCTTAATGCAAACTAACAGGACTTAAGTACATGGAAAATGCTGGGGTCCGTATATTTCGAGGATCATCATTGCGAGTGGAGTCCTGGGGATACTTACCCGATTCTCGTCATCTGGGTCCTCTTGGTCAGGCTCTACTTCAGGTTCTTCTGCGTTCTCGGCTGCGGGATCTAGAAATGAAATTAACATAAAGTTGGCTTGCAGCGACGTATTAGACCATGTAACATTTATGGTTTCAAATCACTTATGGTAGGGGAGCCCAAGGGGGGATTTCGGGAGTTACTAAAGCGCGGCAGATTAACATACAGGGAGATACCTTGTACCAGGTAAAGTACCTCCACCAAATATGAGCCCCATATATATGGCCGCCTGTCAAGGATAAAGGATCAGATTAGTAAAAAAAAATTGATCATCAGAAATTCTCGGGCGCGTCAGATTAAGGTAGGGTGAGTTAATTACATGCTAAAAAGTGTATATTCCACTAATCTGACAATTTTCGAGCGACGTAGAGAAGTAGGAGGGTTACAAACTTGTAAAAAAAAAACGTCATCTCGACTTTCTCGAGCGTGGCTAAATTTTTTTTTATTTTGAAGAAAATAATTCAAGGATAACGAAAAATATATAATCTGACGATTTCCATAAGCCGAAGTAAGAAAAAATAATCGATAAAGTTTAATGCGTGCAGCTATGCGTCGCTGTTGCCATGACGCCATGACAGCTGATCACACAGACTCGTTCGTGGCATAATATTGTTTACAACGTATTCCAAGCTCCCTACATCCAGATCACCTATGATCTAGCTATTGCTCGTACTAGTTATTGCATTCAAGCTCAATCTAGCCAGGATTGTCATCTTCAATAAGACGTACAAGGTAAAAGACAAATCACAACCCTTCTCTTTGAGTATCCGGAATTACGATGCGTGCAACTTGCCACCCTGTCAATCGGAGTTACTCCAACAAGTGCTACGCACAAAATTCATTGCATGCTTGTGGAGTAATGCCCATAATGCAAAAATTACTGATCTTTTACCAACGGACTATGGGTGGAAAGTTGTCGACGGAAAGTTCGAAATGATCTGGTTTGCAGGTGATCAATTGCCGAAAGCGTATGAAGATGTAGTCATAACACCGGATATTCTTGAGGATACTCCAGAATTAGGTATATTTTTTTTCATTAATTAAAAAAAACGTTATTAATAAAAACAATATTAAATATTTTAATGATTTCTTCTTACAGATACGCAATCTGAGGATGAAATCGAGCCAGAGGAGGAAGATGATTCTACCGATGAAGAAGATGATAATTAAAAAAAAATTACGCAAAAAAAAATTAATTATTTATAATTATTTTCTTATAAATACAAGTATTTTATTTAAAAAACCTGTACTTTTTTATTTGCACGCTATTTCTTCAGCTTTTCAATTAATTAAGTTCAATGATTTGAAAAAATAAAAAAAAATTTTTTTTAAATTGTCAGATTTGGCGAATCCCTTTAGATAATCGTCAGATTATGAGACAGCACGTCTAGGGTATTAAGAAGAACCATATATATCTTAATCTGACGCGCTCGAGTATTTCAAAATGGCGCATTTTTTTTGCACATTCTAATAATGGCCGCGAGTTTGCGTCACATCCAAATCGTCAGATTATTATATAAGAGCTTTTTTTTAGGTTCAAATAACATCCCCTTAGAAAATCTGACGCGCTCGACTACATTTTTTTTTTTTTCATTTTCAACCCTTACGTACGACCACCCCCATCAAGGAAACAATCAGATTAACATACGTACATTTTCAAAAATACATAGGACATGGATGCTATCAATATCTGACGCGCTCGAGTATGTCCATGCAACAGTTTTTTTTTACATTTTTGAAAATCTATAGTCGCTCCCCCCACCGATGAAAAGGTATATATTATATGACATTTTTTTCTTCTTATCATCTAAACTTCGTAATCCAATAGGTCTCTATGACGCTCGAGTAAATCCCGATTTAGCATCTTGGGCTCCCCTACTATTAAAAATAGAAAAAAACAATAATATTACTCCAAGGCCCGTGATGAAATGTGCAAAATAATTAGTTCATAGCATAGTGTGCCCATTATTAGTTGTCACTATTGAAGTGAATCAATTAATAAAATAACGGCTATATAGGCATCACAACGCGTCGTAATTACAGCTACACCATTTAATGTAAGGTATGGTAAACCTGTTCTGGAATATTTGCGCAGTCTTTGTTCGTGGCTAAAGCAATCAGCCCAGTAGTAGTTGGCAGAAATATCTGGTAAGGTGGCCTCACCAAAGTGAGCATCAGAAGCTAGAAGAGTGGTCCGATCCGAACATGCGCTGCAAACCCGGCAGTAAGTCGGATCTCACCAAAACAGACGGTATCATTGCCTTGTATATTGTGTCCGTAGTTAGCGAAGGCAGACTCACCTTCAGGGGGCGTCAGGAGCCAGAAGTTTTGCCTCAGTATCAGCTGCAGGCCCGATGGTAGCTTGTCGCGGACTTCGGTGCCGGTGGCTGACAGGACCTTTGCGGCATCTACTAACAGCGAAGCGCGCCAAGAGCCGGCGTATATGAGCCGCATGACTGACTGGGCCGCCGTGGAACAGACAATCGGGAACAGCTGTTGATGTTGGCGGAGGTTGTCGAAGGATATACCTGAGGATTGGAACATTTGGAAGTGATAAGTATATGTGGCGTTTTGATCTTTATTCTTGATGGAATGTTGTTCGTAAAAATCAACTGCAAAGATTTAAATAATGACATTGAAAACATTTTAGCACAGCTTCCCGTAGCAGTGGCTATTGTAGTAAGGTCTCCTGGTGCCGTGCGCACACGGCGCTCGCCCATTGCTCACCTTGCGGCTTCCTGTTGAGATAAAACTCCAGCGTGCCATGCCACATGTCGACGCGCACGCCAACGATGGTGCCGCGGCAAAAGCCGACCGTCTCGCGGGCGTTCGCCAAGCCGTGCCGCACGGTCCCGCGGTACGACAGACCGTAAGACTGATCGTCATCGCCGAGGAGCGACGAGAACTTGAAGCAGGACTCCTCTAAGTCCACTCTGTCCGTACCAATGCCTACCATCTGTGGACACGGGAAAATATTATTAATTTTGGCAAGCTTTCAATGTAACACAACTGTATTTCTTGCACATGATGTAAACCTATCTACCAGTGACAGACTGATAGACAACACACAGCCTAAACCATTACTTAGCTAGAGATTGGAAATTCAGCAGGCCCATACCTTGTGTATCATAGAAGTGCACTAAGAAGGATTTTTTAGAAATTTTCACTCAACAGACTAACTCATTTGATATTCTTCCACAAGAGTGAAGCTTAGTAAGATATGAAGTCAAGGGGCCTGATGGGTATTTGTTTTGATAAAAATACCTAATCGACAAAAACCAATGAGCCAACCGAAAAAGCGCGAAGAGTCATAAGTGGAGATATAGTAAAAATTTGTAGACTAAGGGAATGACTGTGGACTAAGGATGAACGAGTTAACCATCAAATGCCTCCTATACGCCGACGACCAAGTGTTGTTAGCATCGTCGGAGGAGGAGTTGCAAAGGATGTCTAACATTTTATGTGGCGCATTGGAAAGGAAAGGTATGAAAGTTAATGTGAGCAACGAAAGCTATGGTATTCGAAAAAGACGATAGCATGACAGAATGTGAGATAATGATTGCGGGTGAGAAAGTAGAACAAGTAAAAGGGTTTGTACATCTGGGCTCGGCTTTTACGACAGATGGAAAGTGTGAAAGAGATATTGAAAGAAGAGCGAACGCAGGAAACATAATCAATGGAGCGCTGCGCGCCTTTGTGAGCAGTGAAAAGGTGTCAAAGAAGGCGCGTCTGGCTGTTCAGAGGGGTGCTCGATCCAACACTAACGTACGGTAGCGAAAGTTGGATCTGGCAAAAGAAGCATGAAAGTAGAATAAATGCAGTAGAAATGAGAGCGTTAAGAAGTATGGAAGGTGTATCACTGAAAGATAGAATAAGGAATAGTGTGATAAGGGAACGTGCTGGTGTGAAAGAAGATATAACAGATTTATATGGGGAGTGTGAATGGGTGCGTTGGGAGGGGAAGGCCTAGGCGGACCTTCCGTGATCAAATTGGGGACGTTTTGGAAAAAGGCCAGGTCAAGAGTACGCGAAACCGACGAGCATGTATGAAGAGATTGATGAATGTGGATGAAGCAAAAGAGGTATGTCAGGATCGTAGCAAGTGGAACAAAGTAGTCTCTGCCTACCCCTGTGGGAAAGAGGGGTGACGATATGTATGTATGTTGTAGACTAAGAAAAACTCACAATATCTGTCCCATATGTGTCGGTAAGCATTTTGATCTCCCAGTAGTAATGGCGGTCTCTGTTGAAGGCTGTGTCACCGCGCACGGCAGCTGCACCAGCGCTATATGATGGGTTGAACATCACTTGTTTACGGTCATTCTCGAAAGCCACGCAGTCCTCGCTGCGGCCTACAGGCTGCTGCCAGCGCCATTCACAGACTGAAATTAAAAAGTCAGTGCACAAATAAGAATGACAAAGAAATGTGGTTGCAATGTTTTATTGCAACCATACCAGTTGAAAACCCTACTTTGAACCCTTTGACCCTGTTGAAGGACCACAGGGTTTCATCACACTCGGGCACTCTTTGTTTTAGTTATTCTAGCTTTTTATTATTTGCTACTATTACTACTATGAGTAGAAGTTATTTTTATAATATTGTTAATAAAAGAATATTTTGCTGAATATCCAGATGTTTATGTTATTTATCAAAATCCACCGAGTAGTTAGTCCCCCATAACCCATAACGTGGATAGTCAATCTGGTTAAAATTCTAAGGCTTTTTTATAATTATTTTTTATAAAACAACAATAGCATTTCTATGCAACTAAGTCTTACAAATAAGAAGTTAGAGAAGAAGTTGTTGCTGCTGTAGTATTATTATTACCAATGGCTTGAGAGGTGGAGAATACAGCCGAACGTCCAAAAGTCTGTGCAAATATCATTTACCCTACGAAAGGGGGACTGCCCTAATGTATACCTGCGAGGAGAACAATTATCCTCTGAGACATGCATAAGAAATCTAGGCCTCCATCTGGATCGAAGATTAACCTGGGCAAACCACATCAAAAAAAAAAAAGAAAAGAAGCTGACTTGCAGTACAGGAGCCTGTTTTGGTTGATAGGTCGACAATCACCACTAACGCTGGATAACAAAACACTAGTGTGCAAAGCAATCATAAAACCCATACGGACTTAAGGTATCCAACTCTGGGGAAGCGCAAGCAACTCAAACCTAGAAGTACTGCAAAGGTTCCAAAATAAAGTTCTATGAACAATAAGCAATGCACCATGGTTCCTGCGAAACACTGAGATTCATGAACACCTAAACATACCAACTGTAAAGGAAGAAGTTATCAAGTACTGTAAAAGATACAAAAAAAGACTGCAAACACACATAAACGAGCTGCCAGAGACCTGTTGGGCTAAAGCGTTGGCAAATACTCAATCTGGATAAGAGAGAATAAATCTACTTATCATTTCACTTTAAATTCACTTAGTAGTCACACCATCTGATTATGGCTGAGTACAGCGGATTGCAGATTTAAAAAAGGAAAAAAAAAATGTATATTACATAAATCAATGGCATAGCAGTAGGTAGTTGGCATAGTTTATTTTTTTAAGCTGTGCTTTTAACACCTTTATTTGATCCGCCTATAGATCGGCACCTATAGATATCCTAATAAATCATACATATTAATTATGCTTCTTTAGAAATTTCAAATTAAAATATATTTTGGTTAGTGCGACCTTCTTATTTATGTTTGAAGCCAGTGCCAGTAGAAGGTAGGTAGTACCAAATCTATTGTGCTAAAATATGACTCCCATTTGGCTGGTTTTTGTACATTTTCGGTGAGAGAGAGGAAGAAGTTGTTATTTGTTAAGTATGAGCATTATTGTGTTGATATGTTTTATTTATTACTTATGTAAAAAGTAGCATCACAGAAGTGTTGGATTGTACTGTACCTTAGCTTACAATTACAAATTACAATACAACCAAGCAAGCAAAGTTACATAATTATACCCATTCTGAAAAATCGATATTTGCGACATTTTCCATGTTTTTCATAAACTATATAAAAAACGACCGAAAAGCTTGAAAAACCCTAAAACAAAGGTTTTTAAAATAGGACCTGGTTTAGATGCCGTACGCATGACGCAGACGAACTTGCGAACAACATCTACTAATAAATAATTCTAGTAAATTAGTAAAATATTGACCAACGAATTCAAGAGACTGCCATGTATAATTTGCCAGAAATAAGCGAAAGCGTTCACAAACACCTGAGGATTTATAAATAAAAGAGGATGAGAAGCTGTGAACATACCCTCGACATCTTCTCCGCAGGAACAATGCATTTGCTGCACGGGCTGCATCATTGGCATGGGGTCGCGCCGAGGAAAACATTTGCAATAAGGTCTTGCGTTCTCCGTTTCTTTAAGTTTTGAAGGCGTAATTAACATATTGACTGCATGCATATTGAACGTATTGAATACAAATCAATACTTTTATTTTACGTCGTCACAACAAGGTGTATATATGGAGAGATAGATAAGAAAATTTCTCTCGGCTTGACACGACCGGAACTACTAGCAATTTATAACTGACTGATACTGATAGATAATCGACCAACATGAAAACAATAAGCTAAAATGACTGACAGCTAAAATTTATTGCCATAATATAATATTCTGTCTATGGCATAGTTTGCATTAGCAACTCGTTAGCCTTAGTAAAATACAATACACTCATTAGCGACTCGTAAGCCTAAATAAAATACACTCACAAAATGATGAATTTATTTGTACGGAGACTACCTTTTTTGTTACCACGAATCCAAAAATAAGATAACCACTGGCAAAAAATAGTAGAAATTAAAAAGTGGGCAACCAACCCTTTTTAAATGTACACAACCACCTGTTGTGAAATTAAAGTTTTTAGTGTGTTTAGTTAGGTAATTCTGAGATTTGTGGTAGTAAAAATGGTCTCAAATAATTTACTACTTTTTTATTTTATTTGTAGAGTCGTCCCTTTCTAATCTATAGGTATAAGAAAACGGGACGACACTACTGCATACCCACTTTATAATTTCTACTCTTTTTTGCCAGACTAGGTATACGTTCACGAACCAATATCTCCGGTCTACTAGGTTTATATGGACGTTGGGATTGTTAATTTTTTTTAACCCCCTTTTTATATTTTTTTTAGAAAATATGGAGCACTTTAAGAAACTAATTTGAATATTTTGTCATTTCATGGCTTAATATAATTGCTTAAAAAAATCAGATACGACATATGGCCGGCTGAAATAGGCAATTTTCCCACAATCCCTTGGAAATTAAAAAAAAAATAGTTGTCATAAAGGTGGAAACACATTATTAACACGCGACGCGACCCGATGCAACGCGATGCGTGTTGAGTCGAATCAAATTGTAATAAGGTGGAACCACATTATTAACACGCGACGTGACCCGATGCAACGTGGTTCTGGTCATAGAAAATAATTCAATTTGATTCGACTTAACACGCGTCGCGTTACCAGTTTTTAGTGTCACGTACCATGTACCAAGACTACTCGGTCCTTGTATGCAAAAATACCAAGATTGGCCGTTGACCGACAAAAATACACCGATAATACAGAAAACCGACAAATTTCAGAGATACAAATAAAAAAAAATATTCCAATCAGATTTCCTTTATGATATAAAACTTTATTATAGCAGCAGTCCGATAAATGCTTACCATTTTTCGTGAATTGACTTACTAGATGCTAGGTGGCGCGGTGGTAACGTGCAACGCTCACGTTCTAAGGGTCCTATCCCACAAGGTAGTTTTTTTTTTTCAACGCAATTATCATGAAATCATTAATTTTTTTCACTAGGATGCAATTTCCGACACAGTTTATAGCAGCGCCGCAGCGGAGCACAGGGGTACTAGTTTTTCGTTCTCAACACCAGCTTTCAGCCAGCTCGGCACAAGGATATCTGAGTGGCCGTCTAACATCCCTGCCGACGCGACGCCATGCGCATACATTCGTTGCATCGGGTCGCGTCGCGTGTTAATAATGGTCCATACAGAAATAAGTTCCGAATTCTTCCGCAATATAACAAGGGTTTATATATTTCTGGTCAGGCTTCAAACATTGTTAAATATTAAATTCAGAGGGACGATATGACCTAAACCTAAAGCTGAACGTTTTAATTGGTAGATCTCAACGTAAGTCATAATAATTGGGATTGTTCATTTTTTTACAACATACCCTGATTTGTAAACCATTTCGAAGTATGGGGCTTGCGAACTGTTTTATCTTACTGGCGTTCAAAAATACTCAAGGATTACGGATATTTTGCAAAAAAATTATTTGACATTTATTCGACCTTACCGAGCGGCTGTTGGTAGTTCCAAAAAATGAATCGGCAAATATCTAGTTTGTCTATTCAATTTATATGTCAACTAGTTATCAGTGTCACCCAATGTCACCCAAAGTAAATATTGTTTTGTTGAAAACTTAAAATTGTCGGTCGATTTAAAACGAAATAATGGAAATTACAGAAAATGCTTCGTTCCAACCTGAAATAATGACTCTAAAAACAGCTCCAAAACAATAGTTCGCACGCATCCGAGAAGATTTAAGAGAAAAGTGGTGTCGCGAAGTAAATGTTGAATACTTCAAAGTTTATAAGTACACAATATTGTTGCGAGGATCATTTCGATGTAAGTAGGTACCAAACACAATGCCACATACTTCCACATTCATAAATTTTCAACTCATTATAACCATGATCAGGATTTAACGCAACATACAATAAGCTTGTAGGTAAACCAAAGGTAAACAGTATATTTGACATTGAGATGACAGTCTCAACAGTTATTTTTTTTTAATTTCCAAAGGATTGTGGGAAAATTGCCTATTTCAGCCGGTCGTATATAATTTACGAAAAGTCGTATCTGATTTTTTTAAGTAATTATATTAATTAAATTAAGCCATGAAATGACAAAATATTCAAATTAGTTTCTTAAAGTGCTCCATATTTTCTAAAAAAAATATAAAAAGGGGGGGTTAAAAAAAAAGAACAATCCCAATTATCTCCTACGGCAAACGACTTGCAGAGCTAACGTTGGCTCCATTGGCTTTGTCTGTACGCAGCATTACATGCATTTTTAGTCGATAGTCTATGGTTATCTTTGTATTGTTTGTTTATATGCTAAAAAAGCCCGAACCCGGGCCGCAAAATCTTGTTACGAAATAAAAAAAAGAACTCTAACTGACATCAGTTGTCAACTAAAGTGTTCCGTGTGAGTGATTACAAAATTTTACATTTTCTAATAATTATACGTAAAGTTATACGCTTACTAAACTGCTACATTTAAAAACGTGTATGTGGATGTTACGCTTGTGATGGATCTCTAACTGTGTTAGTACTAAGTTTCGTGTATGACATTGATGTGTTTACGGTTCGTAAGTACTGTAGTAATTAATTGGTCACGTCTCCTATACGAAACATAAATTCCTAATAATCATACTCCTTCGTTGACTTAAGTCCAGATATGTTTATAAGCTTTATAACGGTTCCAAAAGATGGTAACATGTAATTTTAACGGTTTTTATTATGAGAACTAAACTGTCCTGTTATACACTAACTCTACAAAGAATTAAACTCCGTTTGACTAAATGTTGGCAACTTATTTTTCCAATAGATAATTCAGACAGTAGTCCCTATATTAGAAAACAAGGTAATACTCACTTATTTTATTATTAATCTTTGATTATGTTAAGATACTCATATTACTTACTGTGGTAAATTATTTGAGGCCATTTTTACTACCACAAATCTCAGGATTACCTAACTAAACACAATTAAAACTTTAATTTTACAACAGGTGGTTGTGTACATTTAAAGTGTTGGTTGTCACTGACTTAACAATAGGGCTAGGGCTAGGTATACAACTACTTGTGTATGCTAGGTACATACAACCCATTACATTTGATGTTTGACTACATGTAATTGCATCACAAAATGCCACGGATGATTATTAGAAATAAAATTAAAAAAGAGAAGAATAAAGAAAAAATTGTGGTTTCTACAAAATATCATCTAAATTTGTAACTTGAAATATTATCCTTGTATTTGAAATACATGTAGTAACATAAATTCTAATCTTTATACAACTTCACATTTAGTTCTTTTACACCAATACAGATAAATACGAGGGTCACACCAAAATGATCAGGAATTAATAAAACTACAGGCATATTGTACCTAAATTATATTTCATTGTTTTTCAAAGTATTCTCCCCTGCAATTAATGCACTTTTGCATGCTCCGCTGGAACCAAGTTTTGAAAAAATAATTCCAATCAGATATGCTTGCTTTATAAATGGCCAATTTGTAAGTCTACTGCTGCTTCAGGGACTTTAAACTGTTGACTACGCACCATATCTTTAATTCTGGGGAACTTAAAAAATCATTTCAAATCAGGTCGGGGCTATACGGAGGGTGAGACACCAACTCAATGTTTTCCCCGTTTAAAGTCTTGCTTGCATTATGATGATGCAAGATGACTCGACGAGTAGCATTGCCTCCATGGAATTTGGCTAACATTTCTGGTAAACAAACTGAGGTATACCAATCTGCTGTAACCATTCTGCCTTCCAGTAGTGGAATTGTAGTCATATGATCCTTTTTGGAAACAATACAGTGCTGAGAGAAACAACCTCGCCAAAACTCTGAATACCAACGATATATTGTTGTTTGGCTTGGTGCTTACATTACATTATAAATAAAAAGAAGCTCAGCGAGACACTCATCTTGCTATAACTCGCGAGAAAGTTGTAGTAAATTATGGCGCGAATTTTTTCCCGCGCGAGGTCCATTTTGCTTATCGACTTGTCAAGTTTAAATGGGAATAAAAAACGTCATTATGATATGATCGTAAGTGGCCAGTACTTACTTCACCAAAAAGGTTTTACGCTAAGCCAGTCCCGGGTACACAATTCCCGATCATTTCGCTGTGGCCCTCCGTATAATTGTTTATTCAATACTAGCTGTTGCCCACGGCTTCACCCTTGTTCCTACTGCTTTTTTCAAAATAATATAATATCTTGAACCTTATCCTGGCGATAATGACTACATCAAAAAATAATTATCCATTTTGATCCAGTTTTTCGGCAGTTATGCGCGAACATATTTTGGAGATTCATTTTTATTTGTATAGATAGATAGATAATACTTAATAAGTACTATTGGTAATGGTTGCTATAATAATGGTTGCTAGCTATGTAATAGATCTTTCTTATTGTGATTTGTGTTGTACAAGTATAAGCATACTTGTACAACTAACAACTGTACTGTCTGTGTCTGCGCACCTGCTAGTAATCAATATGTTAATTGAGCAATGTATTAATTGATGCAAATTTATCATTGCCAACTATAAATTGCATTACAAGTGGCATGTTGATCTCAGTTCCTACTTACTGGTCCAAGCTTTAAAGCCTTTGTGTGTGTGTGTTTTACTAGGTCAATATTAAAATTTTGTCTTACCATTTTAAGTACTATGCTTTAATGATAAAATTTGTAGAATAAATACTCAAGAAAAAATTAATAATTTTTGACCTCCCTAGCCTTCTCAGCAAAACTAAGCAAAGCCCCCTACTATTCTTATGTAATTTTGACAAAATCTTTCCACCTTTCTTTGTAAATTTTACTCAATTGTAAATACATGTCAAAATTGCTAAGACATTTAATTGCCAAACAAACCTCCCACAAATCAACAAATCACCAATTTTATCAAAAATAAGCAAACAATTGATCCCCAGCCTCCTGTGGTGGTAATGTAACAGTAATAGGTACTTGAACAGCTCCTCAATAAAGCATGACCCCACCAACTAGGGACATCTGAAATGGCTAATCAGACGATTTATGTCCCATTTTGTGCAGAAAATTTTATGAGATATTACTTGCCATATATTTGTTATACTCCCTAACAAACGGCTTAATATGTTGTCTGTAATTAGTGACTGCGTTTTGAATAGAAGCTCAGGGCTATATAGCTACTGTAGGGTCGATTTTATGTAGGTAGGTACCTTAATTATGCAAATATTGAAACTCATTACTGAACTGAATGCATGTATCTACCTACCTACCAAAACATCTACAATCTTCAATAAAATTGAATCACATGATCCTTAAACAGTTGCTTAGAGTAGGTCAATAGAAATGTGTACAAACAGTAGTTGGTATGTGGCACTCTATTAGCGTCCACAAAAACAAATAGATAATAAGTATAAATGAACTTCATGAAGGATGCGTAGCGACGGATTGACGTATGCTAGGTATGCTAGAGCAATCTATGAGTAGAGGACTAGAGGATGTATCATAAAACGCAATATTATCTTATGATCAATACTGAGTCAGTGATGGCCATTTTACATTTAGCATCAGATAAAGAGGCGCAAGTGTCACAAAGATTATATCAAGGGCTTAAGAGCGTGTTCCGATTTTATTTGACCACTTTGGTCGCTACGATATACCTGTTAGGTATATCTGACACTGACTGTGTCTAACTGAGATCACAGAAGTAGTATTCTCTATAATATTGTGTTCGATCAGTTTGGTGCATTTGAATTGTTGGTCTCGGTGCTTCGGCGCGTACCGAATTAGCATGAAAATGTGAGACCTAATTTCTTACAGAAATTTGTGATAACTGTGCTTTGCGTTATCTTAATGTACTGTCGAGCAAAAACAAAGTGATTATGCTCCTCAACACCTCAGTGCAGTTCCAACGGCCGAAACATGGTTCGCGTGTTACGCACTTCGTAGCTCTGCTTAAGTAACGACACAGTGCACCTTTATTTTTCACGTATACGCGAATGCGAAAAGCTCAACCTTGCCTTGTTTGTAACCACTTTGTTTAAATGAATAAACGAACTCGAATTTAAATTTGAATTTGAATTTGAAAAGGAAGATTCCATAAGAGAATTCAATTACTGCATGTAGGTATAGCATTAGTTTAGCAAAAAGTAGGCTTAACAGATGCTTACAATTCGGTAGGTGCTTCCCATGTTGGTGATTACGAGTGTTGTGCATATCTCATCCAGCTCAACGAGCGTGTGATAACGAGCCGTTACTCGTACCCCTCCATTGCAGCTATCGCAAGTTTATACAACTCTGACTGTACTGTACGTACGATAAATACACATATCGCCTACGATCCGTATAAGTACAAGCAAATATGTAAATGATTCGGTAGATACGTATCGGTATGAGTCGTTAAAAATTTAATTTTGGTACTTGTTAAATACTGGAACTGGAACAGCAATATTCTATAGCAAATATGTAGCTACAGATGTCTCCATCAGTCACATTATGTTGGAACGATGAGAGTAATTAAAATTAACCTTAATAACCTAACCCAAAAAATATTTATTATTACAAGCTTTTTTGCTGACTGTAGGTACTTTTTGTTAACACTTACTTGCGTTGTCATCCGTCCTACATAATTGTGTACCAAATTCCCTTTGAAGAGTTTCCTTCTGCGGAGACGATCCTGGCTGGGTCACCAGAATTCCACTACCAGATTATTGTATTGTCATCTGATTTACATAAGTACCTATGCAAAATTTCAGCTCAATCGGTTGAAGACATCTGCTTCAAAATTTAGTTGCATTGCAAGATTCCACCCGGACAGGACAAACATACATAGTTACGTAATAATAATAATAATAATAACTTTATTTTCACCACAGAAGTTACAAATGCATAACCTTTTTTAAAGCACACATTGTTACATAGGGATGGGTAGATGACATTTATGCTGTAAGTGAAACGGCGGCGCTCGCACTAGACTCTGGGTCTGTATCTTCGAGTGCCAAGGAACTTACATATATTGCAAGTTAAATAAAAGCTTGTAAATATACCTCTGTAATTAAGAACAACCGTATTGCCAACAGGATTATTTCAGATATCTGATGCATTGATCACCCCTCTCTACTCCAATATGCCGTGTGACTGAAAGAAATTTAATTGCGATTGTGAAGCCGTGCTTTAGACAATAATAGCTTTGGCCTCAGGTTCGCGGTTCTGAAAATAGACTAGGTATTTACAAATAAAGCAATCTTATGTGTAATTTCGCGGATTTTCCACATGAACCTGTACGTACTCTGGAAACGTTCAAGAGATTCGCTGCGTTTAGTAACGCGTCTAGATATAGTTTGACACGTTGGTATGGTGCGACGTCTTGGATAGAGCTAGTGGACAAACTCGGACGCGCGTCAAGGTGTGGTCTGTGTCTATTCACAATCTGTTTGATTAGTTAAGAGAGTTAGTGGTCCAGGCCTTTGCCGGATGACCCTTGAATATCAATCCTCAACTACACGCAGAAAATCTTATAAGTCACTGTGAAACTCCCAGCACTTAAATAATCCACATTAATTACAGTCCATGGTCCAAGCGACTATGATTAGTACGATTACGATACTAATGAACTGAACAAGACCTGCTAGAGCGGGCGCTATAGGAAAGTGAGTGTGCAAAATTTGAGGACAACAATCTTCCATAAAAGAGCAGTTATGTGAAGTAGTTTCTAGGAAAAACACACCAAGTCTGGTTGTAATGAAACAAAATATTAAGTTTGCAGCTTTTAAGACCCTGCTATCCCAGACTAGATAAAAAGTAAACAGGCACCGACTTCAATATGCATATAAATAATTTTAATTTAACATTTTTAAAGTAGCGAATTGAAGGCGGTTCTATTTTTTATTTATTTTTGTAAATAATAATAATAATAATAATAAGCTGGGTTTACTAAGCAAAAGTTCGCCGTTATACTAACACTGGCCAATTTGTAAAATAAATTTCCTTCATTACTGATTAAGTCGCTATTAATATTATATTTCTTCTCTTTCCAGGTTTATGAAATGTTTGTGGGTAACGGTTTGCGCAACCGCAACACCGCCATGGTGTATGTTCGGTGACGAGTATCACGAGCCTATGTACGATATTACCTAACAAATGCCGTCAGGTTAAAAACACTAACATGTGACTTTTAATGTGATGTGACTGTAACCTACCCTCAAAGTAACAAGTGCCTTAGACTATTTTATTTACATAAGTAAGTTTTGGCTACTACAATAAAATATTCACGCATGCTGTCCAATGGATTCTAAAGCAACAAAAACTTGTGATGTAAAAGTAAAGAAACAAGGGCGCAATAATGAAAAGAAAAAGAAAACGGAAAGCAAACAGGAAGACGAATCTTTAGATGACGTTTGCCGTCAGATGAGCAAGCTGTCGCATGAAGAGAGTGCCTCCGGCAGTTCCACCGACAGCGATGACCTGGTCAACGCTATCAACTACAATACCATCACATCTCTCGCTGCTCTTAAAGACATCATTCAGGGCGATAGCAATGATACGCCGGAAACAGACAGTTTTTTTCAGCATTATTTTATGAACCACTGCAATAATCTTTCAAGTTTAAACCCGAATTCGAACTCTCCGTTTCCATATTCGGAGCGACGCCGCTTATCTCAATGCCGAGAAGAAGATGAAGATGATGAGAAAAAAGATAACGATTTGCCACTTTTGGCTTGGCCTTTAGATGAATGTCCAGAAGCGGCCTTCGAAGGCAGCTTGAAATCATCCAAAGGTCAAGATTTAGACGATGGAGTTGAGGAATCGACCAATCAGGTGAATGTCGACAGCCTACCACCTACACACAAGCCTGCGGCAGGTGAAGCTGCAAGCCCACCGAAAAGAACAGTAATGGGAGCTCGTCACAAATTCTTGGTAACGACCACAGAAACGCCGCTGGCGACTCCGGTCGTAGAAAAAGCTCTCCGTTCTCAAGTGCATAATGCTCACACTGTACATTTTGGGACCAAAGGGGTAGAAGAGCAAAGGCCGAGTGTGCGCTCTATTTTTGCGGGACAGAATCTCCATCTTGACAAAAAATATTTTGATAGCAGTCTCATAGAAATTAGATCTACCGTGGATGAAACACCAACTAGTTCTGAAGATATTTGGGTGAAAAGAAGTGATGAAAGAAAAGTGAGTATAACTTGTGATTTATTCAATGAGTCGATGGTTTTATATTTTACTAGCATCTGCCCGCGACTTCGTCCGCGTACAATTAAACTTATGAACTGATGTTGATAGTATATTTACGTTACGCCTCTAGGCAGCTATGACTTTCGACATGTTTATCGCTATCCCATGGGAACTATGCAATTATCCTGGATAAAAAGTAGCCTATGTTTTAAAGGGTACCTACCAGCTATCATCGTTTCAAATTGTATCCAAATCCATCCAGCCACTTCAGCGTGAAGAAGGAACAAACATACACACTCACTCACTCACATCGTTACAAACTTTCGCATTTATGATATTAGTAGGATATATTACATTTTGTAATATTGCTTACAGAAAGAAAACTCTGCGAATGGTACAGAAGGTGAGTCTACCAAAGACGGCATCACACATTCATCTTCTGAAAAGAATAATTCACAAATGCGAGATCGGTCTGGTACCTGGGGATCACAAGAAACTCGAAACCAGAACTCTGTGAAGAAAACTCAATTCATCAAAGAAAAGGAGTTTCGACGTAGTAGTGATGACAGGCGACAAAAACGAGGTGAGTGGCTTCTTGTGTGTATAAACTCATTTAATTTCAAATTCATTACATTTAAATGTCATGTCCTGTAAATCCACACGAAAATCACGCATACAAATCGGAAACACGCCACGCCCACAGCTAGAGCTAACCCTTTCCCGTGATCAAATTGGTCGTTTTGGCCGAGTAGAATAACTATCTGCTGCCATGAGCGATTTGTGGTGCAACGTTGCGCCTTTTCAGATCCAAAGATTAGAAAGAAAGAAAGAAAGAAGACATTTATTCATTTTGCAAGACACACAAATATAAGAGCATGTACACACAATTTTATAGAAAAAAAACAACAATAAAAAAACCAGACATGAAAATTTGATCATCAGCGTTACTTGCAAGCAAATTGTAATAACTCTCGCTCGCGTTTTAAGAAGCGCTTTTCTTATTGAGGTCTAGTGAGTGTTTGAGTTGTAAATATAGGTATTTATATTTACCGAGTTGTATGAGTACCTGTACGATCTCGCCGCTATTTGGCAAAGTAACGAGCTTTCCATTATATTGGAGCCACGCGGCCGTTGCCGCCCACACTGGCGCGGTGCCAAAGCATTAGCTTTGTTTGAAGGGCCGTAGCAAATAATTTATCCACAAAAACAAAAATAATTCAACCAAAATATTCAACTGTTTGCATCTCGTGTTACGTATATGAAACGGTGATTCTTGTTTAGCAAATGCTTTCAGCGCTCATCTAGCAACAAGTTGCCTATATATTACGTCATTGGCAGTGAACTTTATTTATAGAAATGATTACATCTTCCCTCGGTCAGCTTGTCAATAAACGTCGTTTGGTTACCACAGCAGCTGATTTGATTGTTCAAGAACTGAGTACACTATTTTGATTTATTACTTTTATACAGTTTTCAACTGTTTATTTTTGTAACTTTTTAGGATGTTTTAAGTATTAAATTATGTTCGATCTCAGAGTTTTAGCTTTAGTTTTCCTTACGTAGACGTCATCGTCAGCTAAGAATTCATACATGTTAATACATGTATCGTTAAGGTTACTATTATTAGGTTCATAACTAGCTTACCTACATTACTAACCGATGTTAATGCTATTGTGTTGTGTAGTTATAAAACACGACTTTGCATGCGGACTATCGCTTGTGTTGTGATATCTCTAGCAAAGCAAAACCGATGTACATAATCATGGAGCAAAAACATCGCATACGTTGTGCTCACCCTGACACGGGATTCAGTGGCCGCCATGTGGAGACTGCGAATGCGTTTTCGATTTAAAGTTAGGCATTTGATAGTAAAAGGATTTGTTACTATGGTTCAAGATGAAAGTAACAATTCTTGTACCCCTCATAACAACATGCTATTGACGAACCTGCTGGTTGGCAGTGAAAACTTGATAAATATGCAGAGCTATTAATATCGTAATAGCTACGTAAATTGTCGTATTTTGAAGAGGGTGCATCCGTGCTGAGCTCGCAACGTCGCATTTTTGATGATTTTTTGCGATTATTTCACAGAAATTGAATGAAAGTATCAAATATCCGTCTGTAGTGCACTTCGTTTTTAGTGTATTAATGTGTCCAATGCAATGATTAATGGTGGTGGACTTTTATTTTCGTATTAAAGGGATAAAATACTATATCTCGTTTAATAAGAAAATAAAAGTCCATCACGATCAATTATTGCATTAGACACATTAATACACTTAAAACGAAGTGCACTACAGACGGATATTTGATACTTTCATTCAATTTCTGTGAAATAATCGCAAAAAATCACCAATAATGCGACGTTGCGAGTTCAGCACGGATGCACCCTCTTAATGAACTGCGTTTTTACACAACTATCCAGAAACGGAGAGGTATCAAGTTGAAATATACTCAGAAGCAAAGAAATCGGGTCATTTCCCGTAGAAAGTTGTGTGAAAAGTGACCCGGTTTCTTTGCTCCCAAGTATAGACAGAATAATGGGCTTTTAGACCTCAGTGCGCTACTCCGACTCATACTTTGATTTATGTATGTACTTGTTTCGCAAAACTTTGGTAGCTAAATTGACATTTCATATTTCTGAGACGTAAAAGTTGCTAATAGGAAACTCGCGTCACAACCATCCTGATCACATTTTGATTATAATTGATATGATATGCGGCGCGATGACCAAACAAAAATAATTTAAATTATATTCGGTTGATAAAGTTTCGCTTATTTTTACCATGTTTTATTATTACGAGGCATGGGGTTAAAGAAAAGTAGGTAATAATTTTTATTATATTTTTAAAAGAAGCATGGAGACTGCTATGTACCTATTAATGATTCTTTTTACTTCAAAATACACTTCTGTGATTATGTGTATATGAATGTGATAGGATAGCATGTAGAAATACAGACTTGCAGAAAAAATAAGGCCTGGCTAAATAAAACTAAGGACAGTCTTATCGTATAATTTATAAAACATATGAAAAAAATCAATACCAAAGCAACATATTTTTTTAATATAACATAATAGAAAGAAATGCCTGACACATAAGCCCGGTTAGCAACTAAGCCTTATATGCTATCGTGAGGCTTTACCATGTGAGTACAAATTATACACGATTTTATCAGAACTGAGCACGCTTAACAGACTTAACATGTCTTATCTTAATTTCATTCGTTCTAATGCGATTGCGAAGATTTACAAACAAAGAAACTGAGCCAAACTCTCGGGACTCTCATCTTATAATAATATTGTTTATCGACTTCTGTCTTTTAATTCCTGCAGAAAATTAGTAATTACAAAGATTATTTTTTATTACTGAATCAAAATCCATATTTAGTCAATGTAGGTAGGCACTGAATCGAAAAAATGTACGGTTCCAAACCTAAAACTAAATAACCTCGTCCAAATAGGTTCAACTGTTTACTGTACTAGGTGCCACAGACAGATGTATGCACAAAGCGGTCAAACTTATAACACCCATCTTTTTGCGTCGGAATTAAATAATTAAAAGATTCTTTACATGCTTTATTGCATTCCCGAACATGTATAAAGGTGGAAACACATTATTAACACGCGACGCGACCCGATGCAACGCGACGCGTGTTGAGTCGAATCAAATTGTATTATTTTCTATGACCAGAACCACACTATGAACATCCGACGCGACGCCATGCGCATACATTCGTTGCATCGGGTAGCGTCGCGTGTTAATAATGTGTTTCCACCTTAAAATCGCTGAATTTGTCAAAGACAGCGATATCCTGTGCAAGTTGCGGGTAGTTCGAAAAACTCCCTGACCCCTAAACTTTCGTACCCCTACACTTTCGTCTGCTCGTGCCGATGAACCGCAATATGGCTGAAACGTGAAGGTACACATTATTATATTAAATATACGCGATATATGTCTCACCTCAGGGGTATATGTATCAGGCATACTTCAATTCTGTTCTGTCATCCATTACCTATGAGTCTGCTGTTAAATATTTTGACGCGCGCACGCTGAATCCGTTGCAACGGTACAAAATGCATAACGCATGCTGTTTCTACGCATCAACTGCTCGCCTTGTTCACACTGTAACACAAAATAAGTATATAATATACTCGATTTAACACTAAAGTAACCACGTAAACCATGGTGTAGCGAGTTTGGCATACAGTAGTGACGGTATTATATACAATACTAGCTTCTGCCCGCGACTTCGTCCGCGTAGAATTAGACTTAAGAATGTATTATACATATAAACCTTCCTCTTGAATCACTCTATCTCATAACCGCATCAAAATCCGTTGCGTTAGTTTTAAAGATCTAGATAGACAGCGAAAGGCGACTTTGTTTTATAATACTACTAGCTTTTCCCCGCAACTACGTCCGCGTAGACTTAATTTATCTTCAATTAACCAAGCAATTTCCGTGTATAAATGTATCAAAATTATATGAAAAATTCATTACCTCATTCGATTGTCTTGGTCGCGGCAGTTTTTAATGATAATATCGGCACAATAAGCTAACTTTAATTTAGTTTATAAATATTTTCACCCATTTATAAACTATACTATATTATACACTTTACGCAAACAGTTTATTTACAAACAATGTTGTCAATTATTTACACAGAAATATATTTTTTTTGTACCTGGCAGGGAATTTAAAAATTATGCGCGCCATGTTCAACTGCCCGCCCTGATTCGTCAAATTTTCAACAATACACCACAGACAACATTACATTTAGCTGTCAGTTGTGTTTTGTTCCATTTTTAACAAATGAATGACAAAAAATAAAAATAAAATAATAAACTAAACAAAAAAAGTATCCTATTACCTATTCCTGGTTCAAAACTACCTCCCCACCAATTTTCAGCTAAATCGGTTCAGCCATTCTCGAGTTATAAATAGTGTAACTAACACGCATTGACTTACGATAAACAACTAGACTCACAATCACGCTCAAAAACTGTCGGAAGCAAAAGTCTGCACGACGCGTCTATTGTGCAGAGTTTGGGTTCAGTCGTGTTTCGACCGCGCTTCGATAACAATGTACATGTCTCTTTCGCACCGTAATCTCAAACGCATGAGAACAAGAGACATACAGGTTTCCAGCGCGTAGCGTCGTGTTATTACTTCGCACGATCGTATGCAATTGACATTAAACATTACTGCCACGAAATAAGGTGTTAATTTGAATGAATATGCTAATGTTATCTGTGTAAGTTGATGTGTTGACACACACAACACATAGACAACGCCGCTCGGACGTTTCTTGAGGCACTTTTGTTTACGATTGGGGGTCTAGTTGTTTATTTTAAGTCAATGCTAACACGACTTTCTTTTATATATCTTTTATATATACAGGGTGTATCAGATACCCCCTAACAATAATCCATATGGGTATATAACCATAGCTATAGAAGCTAAAAAAAATATATAAAAAAAATTGGAGTAAAAATTTTTTTAGACTTTCTATAGGAATGAAGGAATTTCTATTGGAGTAAAAAAAAAATTATATTTTCTATAGGAGCATTAACTGTAATCATTCCTATAGAAAATATAAAAAAAAATTACTCCAATTTTTTTTAAATATTTTTTTTAGCTTCTATAGTTATGGTTATATAGGTACCTACCCCAGTGGATTATTGTTAGGGGGTATCTGATACACCCTGTATAGATGTAGTAATAACAAAAATCTTATTGTCAGTCCTGTTAGAAAGGGACATGCGCCTCCATACTGTAACTATCTCGGTCGGTCTTGTTTAAATGTTAAGTCCATGGATTGTTTTTTTTTATGGCCTGGTTGCGTAGACCTTTAAGCCACAACTTTATTGTGATATCAAATAGGTATGACTGTGTCAAAATAAAATATGATTTTAATCAAAAGCAAAGTATTGATATCAACATCGAAGCAAATCACCTCCAAAACAACTGTCTAATCCCTTTTAAACCCCGTTAGAGGATGAATTTCAAGAAAATACGAAACAAGTGTACCATGAATTCTGAAAAAAAATAATGTTTAAGTATGCAAAATTCGGAGTAGATCGGACCAAGGAATAAGGAACTTTTTAAACCCCCTAGAGGTAGAATTTCGAAAAATCTTTTCTTATCGGATGCCTAGGCCATGTAAAGAACACACCCTTCAATTTTCAGGTCTCTACGATCAGCGGTTTAGGCTGTGCGTTGATCCGTCAGTCAGTCAGTCATTCAGGAAGCATTTTATATGTATAGATTAGTGTGGGTATTTGATAAAAGTCAATCAGTCAATCAGCTTTTCGTTGAGCTTGGTAATAATTTATTTTTAAAGTGACTAAATTACATTATTAGTTTCTTAAGTTATTATTTAAATTTAAAGTGTAACGGCTGAAAGTTTTAGTTACCGTTGTGCATTTATTCAATAAAGTTGTTATGTTTCCGGAAGGTTTAGTGTTCTTCGTGGGCAGGCTTCCAGGTTAGCTTTTCTCCATATTATCCAACACTTTTCGATCTTATTTTCTATTTATCCGTAACTAGCTGTTGCCCGAGGCTTCGCCCCCGATGCAATTTTATTTTTCAAAATTTTATTTTTATTTTATCCTTGTCCAAACAGTAACAAACACAACTAAAAAAGAATTATCCAATTCGGTGCAGTAGTTTGGAAGTTATACGCGTACATATATTTCGAAGATTCATTTTTATTTATATAAAACATGCTATATATATAATAGAAGATATAGATTAAATCGACGTAGCTTTTTTTCACTTGTTTACTTGGCTAGGGTTGCCAGTCGTTTTGATTCCATTTATAATTTTGTGTAAGTACCTTCCAATAATTAATTGTTTGTCTCATAATGTCAATAAGAGCATTGTCGCGCGTATGAACATCATTCACTATGGTATTTCACAATGTTTATAAGATTAAATTTTTAGGTTTTTAGGAATGGTTTGTTTAGTTAATGGTAAGTGCTTTTTTATAATTATTTCAGTTCAAAAGACTTTCGCTTTTGCTGAGAAAAATGAAGACTAAAGTCGTCGCAAAATAAAAGGCCCGTTTTGACATTTCTCTTCCCGACGTAACTAGTGATGTAACCATATGACTCGGTACTCGATACTCACGATAAATCGATTCAAGTTTGCATGAGTATTTGATCGATTTAAATGTGTATTGTAAAGTGCGTTGGATTAAAGTTCTGATTAGAAAATTTTACTGAAATTGATATTATAGGTATTTTGAAATAATACAATGTTACGAAAGGTCAATTTTCTTTCATTTAATATTTTTGTAACAATAACATTCACTCAATCACAAAAAAAATCGAGAAAAAGTGAATCTACAGTCAATCATTTTCTTCTGATGATGAAGGCGAGCCATTCTATAGAAATTAGTGCTGCCATTGTTTAGCTCCAATTTTTGAGCTCCAATGTCATAATTTTCAGTAAATATCGGTACACAGCTGGTGAAATTCAGTAATTAATTGGTCTAAATAAAATAAATAAAACCGGCCAAGTGCGAGTCGGCCTTAAAAAAATATCTGTGGACAATATAAAAAAATCGTTATGCACAGCACTTAGCTGAGTGAGCGATACCCATCAATGAAAAATGCAATTACCTTCAGAACATTTCGATCGGTAAAAAATTGAGAACTTCATGGGCGTGAACTGTCAAAACTGGCCTTTTAAATTGCGACGACTTTAATGTCATGGATATCACATTTGTAGTAGGTACATATTTTGTTTCTTAGACCAGAAACTACATGCATCATGTTGTAACATGACAGTAATATTTTATGTGGTAGTCTCTTTATGTGGTAGTCTCATTAATAATGTATTAGATTAAGTACATTAAAATAAAAACTGCGGACGTCTGTCGAATTCCGCTCCATGAAGCTAAGTTTTTTTTTTGGAAAACGTATAATTGTAAAAAACCCAAGGAATAAGTATATTAATAAATAAATATCGTGGTACAATTAACGCCCATTGACCTAGCCCCAAACCAAGCAAAGTTTGTACAAGATATGGGTACTTACCTACCAGGCAACAGATTTAAACATACTTATATTATGTGTGGACTAGACACTAATCAATACATGCTTGAATACAACATCCATGAGCCTGGTACAAACATTCGTATTCATCATACAATTGCCTGCCCCTACCGAGATTCGAATCCGGGATCTCTAGTTTCACAGGCAAGGTCATAAACCACTACGCTATCCGGCCGTCATGAAATATCCACCGAATAAAACAAAATATTTCAGTGAGATTTATACCAATGAAGCCACAAAAACTAAAAGAGTCAAAATGAAATATTAATATTATTAAGATGAGTTTGATGTATAAATAAATCAATATTTAATTTAACTGTCCCCTTCTGCCGTAGTAATTCTTCCTGTAAAAGGACAACTTACAACTGGTATACGTATTTTCGAGTTGATTATAGCAAAAATAGGCAATTGGCTAAGTAAAGTTTTTGGAAGAGGTGCAAATTATATTTTTATTCGACAGTCCACGTCTTAATAACCGAGGACCTGCAGCTCTTTTATTTTTATTCCCTCTTGTTAATTAGAAATATTTTTTTAAGTGGTCGATTTGACATTTGTGAAATTTAATGGATGACCAGCTACGCGTGCCTAGAACTAGCTTGTAATAAAAAAAAAACTACGTCAACCGTACGTCAACTGTCACTTTTGACTGAAAAAACTACGTCAACCGTACGTCAACTGTCACTTTTGACTCAAAAAAACTACTTCAACCGTACGTCAACTGTCACTTTTGACTCAAAAGTGACAGTTGACGTACGGTTGACGTAGTTTTTTTTTATTACAAGCTAGTTCTAGGCACGCGTAACTGGTCATCCATTAAATTTCACAAATGTCAAATCGACCACTTAAAAAAATATTTCTAACTAACAAGAGGGAATAAAAATAAAAGAGCTGCCGTTCCTCGATTATTAAGACGTGGACTGTCGAATAAAAATATAATTTGCACCTCTTCCAAAAACTTTACTTAGCCAATTATTATTAATTTTGGTTTATTCAGACAAACTATAAATAAATGCTTGATCGGGTTTTTCGGCCATAGTGCGTATGTCCAATTTGCTATCATAAATAAGGTAGGTACAAATAAACCGATACCGAGTTGGATTGTTACACTTGCTTAGTGCATTTGCGGTACCATGATGCTGGTTCCAATAGAGAACTAATTTGAATGTTTAGGAGTTACGGCCAGTACCTATTATGATCTGTATGAACAAGGCAAGGGCAAATTCATTACTCATACCTCTACGTCATCCATTCATTCATCAATTAGGCATCCTCTCTTATAATTGTCTAACCACAACATTCAGAATTTGTCTTTAGTACATCTTTACATCATTGTTGAGCATCTTATGGCCGAAGGCAGCAAAAAAAAAATACATTCACATTTCACATTTGTAACTGAACTTATAATACCTACCAAATAAGTAAATGATATACCAATTGTTACAAACGACCTTATTTAGATTCTGAACTTAATTAAGATAGCGCTCATTTTGCAGAAGCTGTGCAATCGTTAAGACTCATTCACCTCACAAATCAGATCCATCATCTACGCTGGGTCACTTTTCATACAAAGGTCTATGAAAAGCGACCTGTTATTTTTGCTCATGAGTATATACGAGTATCAGCATCTAATAAGATCTAGTCACACACGATAGTTTAGCTAACTGATACGCAGTAAGAGTTAATTTAGGCCATAATATGTAATGTAGGTAATCACGGCGTGCGCTGTAATGCATGCTACATTTTCGTTAAAAATAAACCATACTTGAATATACTTTGAACCACTTTTGCTTTTTAAACGTTCGCCATCAATTTGTATTGTGTGACATTATGTAATGAGTAATGATGTCCATGTATCTAGTGACGACCTGACGGCTGCTCCGTGCCGTCCGCTCGGCCGTCGGCCGCCTCTGACCATGTAGATTGTGTGTGACACAGATACCGCGTTCGAATTGTAGCTTCCCTTGTGGCAAATGACGCTTATTGTTTTGATCAGGCGTATTGGTAGCATTAACACAGCCCATTAATATGTTACCACGTTCAACACTCGTCACTTTTAAAAGGACATAAAAAACATCAGAACACATTTTAGTATTCTGAACGGCACTAAAATTCTGAAAATTATATCATCTTTATTGGGAGTTAGGTGCCGCTGCCGGGCTAGTTGGTAGTTGGCTAGGTGATGTGCTTAATTTTAATAAAATTCCGACTCGGGACGTAATACGGCTAGCTCATTATCAATAGTAGATAATTTCTTCTCTTAGATATTGATTATTTAAATGGCTGATAAGATTTTAATAACGTAAATTCATGTTAGTTAGTATTAAAATTAAATAAACAGTTTTAATTATTTTATTAAGTATTTAAACATATACATACTTAATATGTACCTTCATATTATTTGTTAAAAATACGCATTCAGAGTTCTAAGAATAATTTTAGTGACTACCTATCGCTAGTCTTTAGATATCGTAGTAGGTACAGTGCTACGATATCCGGAGATTTTGCCTTTTGTCAATATCGCACATTATCTTTATTGATTCAAGTAAATGGCTGTTGATTAAATAGCATCTTCACCATATCTTCACTCATTCACTCGAAGGTTGACCGGAAGAGATGCTTACGTGTATTAATGTACGAGTATGCACAATAAAATTGTACCCATATTGATACCTCTCTATGTATTGTGGTATACTTATTGAGTTACATTTTATGTTTATTTCTTCTAATCCTATCATTCATCACACACACACAAATCGAGTAAGTATCACGCAGAAATAAAAAGACATACAGTGAATAGGTGTCCCTAAATCAGAAAAAAAAACACAATTACGAGTCAGTTTCAATAAGGAAGGTATGGTTGTGACATTTACATTGACAACTCTAGAGGTGAGGCTTCATTGTGACACCCGACATATTCAACGATTATCGATTATATTTTAGTACTAACAACAATCGGTTCCATAAAAATATTGAATACATTTATAATGACACCTATATATTGAAAATTTGTACGTGAAAATTATGTAAACGCAAAAACATCGCCGTGATTCTTTTCAGAACGTTATTAATGTTCAGTACTTACCAAGTATTGATTTTTTTGTAAGTAATTCAATTTTGTATTTATTTTGCTGTCAAAGCTTACGTTACGTTCTATGGATCTGTCAGCCATACCTTCCTTATTGAAACCGACCATAATGACAGTTTGTAGACCAAGTCTGAGTAAAAAATCCCCCCATGAAGCATGAATTGTTCTTGACCACTTATATACAACCTACATGCCTGTGTACTGTCTGCCTGTACATACCTACATGCCTGTGCTGTATAAAGCGACAGAACTTGTATTGAATAGCAAGCGTTTTTGAAATATGATGTACCTATAATTTTTTGTGATACATGCTCCAAATCAATCGATATTTAGGGTTCAGGTTCAGATGTCTCATCTTGAAAGGGTATCGATATTTGCAGTTAAGTATCAAGTTGTAAGAGCATATAATTGTTATAGAATTGTCGCTTTTTTCAGAGCAACGTCTCGATGCGGCAATCACGCGCAGCACGCAATCGGTCGGCGAGCGCAAACGACGCGGATCCGCCGACGATGGGCAGCCGCATCCGATGTACCAGCAGACTATACATGGTAACAACCTTGCAGTCGAATGACCTAACAATAATAAAATAATATGCCTAGCTAAGATAAAAATAGAGTTATAGAAAAATAGTCTAGTTAGTGAACGCTGATAGTGATAAATCTGAACACAGACGATTTTATTCAGTTCCGAATTCAGTAGGTTTTCGATTGAAGAATAACTTAACAAAAATCGGGTTTTGTAATAAAAATTGTAGCAAAGAACAAGTGGGTTATAATAAGCGATATTAAAATTATATAAACATATTGCAGTGATCAAGCTGCAAAATGATTTCGAATCATATGTATTTTCAGGTGTTATAAAAATGAAATGTTGTCAATTGAGTCTTTGAATCAATTTTTTTTTTGTCATCAATGGAAAGATCATATATGAGTTTTGTAAGAAAAGTATTTTTAGTTTTTTTTTATTCGCTATAATTAACGAGTTATACCGATTTGAAAATTGATTGTCGAGTACCGCACCGAAAACACACCGACAGTTCCCGAACAAGGCCGAGCCGCGTGTGACGTCACAATGTCAGTTTCCACTCGTAGTTAGTATGCAGGTGATACAGTTTTTTGACTTTAATCTACTCTATTCTGTTATTATCCTACTATTATTATAAAATGCTAGTGTTTGTGAGAGCGTGTTTGTTTGTGACTCTTTCACGCTAAAACGGCTAAACAGATTTCGATAAAATTTGGCATACACGAAGTTTATAATTTATAACCTGGATTTACGTACCGGCTATAGTAGGTGTCATTCACGATGGATGCCATCCACCGTGGTTCTTATTACTTTGTTGTTAAAGGTTAATTTTGATACATCTACGAGTCTTTGTGGATGCTATCTATACTTCTATCATGCTTCTATCCCAACATTTCCACGGTACCGGGATTTAAAACCATAAAATTAGATGAGAATAGTAATGAGTACTTTGGTAACTAATAACTAGTTATTTATATGAATAAGTAAATAAGTCGTGGGATTTCAGTTGAAAATCCCGTTGATTTTATCCCAGGGGAATTTCATAAGAAAACTCGGAATTTCGAGCACAAAGATGGCGGATGACATTTTGACACTATGACACTAAAAATGCTTATGGTGTCGTTTTCGAGTAATTTGGTGGCTCTGAGCCCGATTTTGGCATAATTTTTTCGATCCAAGATGGCGGATGACATTTTGACACTAAAAATGTTTATGGGTGTCATTTACGAGTAATTTGGTGGCTCTGAGCCCGATTTTGGCATATTTTTTGGATCTAAGATGGCGGATGACATTTTGACTTTAAAAATGTTTATGGGTGTCGTTTTCGAGTAATTTGGTGGCTCTGAGCCCGATTTTGGCATATTTTTTTGGATCTAAGATGGCGGATGACATTTTGACTTTAAAAATGTTTATGGGTGTCGTTTTCGAGTAATTTGGTGTTTCTGAGCCTGATTTTGAGATACTTTTTTGAATCCAAGAAGGCGGATGACATTTTGACATTTTTGACACTATTGACACTAAAATGTTGATGGGTGTCGTTTTTGAGTAATTTGGTGGCTCTGAGCCCGATTTTGGCATAACTTATTGGATCCAAGATGACGGATGACATTTTGACATTACTGACACAAAAACACAAAAAAGTGTAAAATGTTACTCGAAAACGACACACAAACATTTTTAGTGTCAAAATGTCATCCGCCATCTTGGATCCAAAAAAGTATCTCAAAATCAGGCTCAGAAGCACCAAATTACTCGAAAACGACACCCATCAATATTTTAGTGTCAAAGTGTCAATAGTGTCAAAATGGTATCCGCCATCTTGGATCTAAAAAAATATGCCAAAATCGGGCTGTTTTACTCTCCTCACCCGGAACACATCAGCGCAAGCATTGCTGCTTGGCGGCAGGATTGCTAAGATGCTGGTAAAGTCGACGTCAAAGATATCTTTACACTTTAGTGCCTTGTCGCTCCAAGCACTTTTACAACTTCATATGAAACTTCAAACATATAGTTACAACGACAAGGTACTAAAGTGTAAAGATATCTTTGACGTTAACCGTACCTAGCGATCCGGACGGACCTAGAACAAGGCTCTTAGACCCGCAAAAATTCCCCCATTGAATATATAATACAATCCCACTGGATTATAAAAAAACTAGGAATACCTATCAACCACAAAATCTAGCCATTAAAATTTACGTACGGTCGAAGAAACTGAATCACGTACCTAACCTACCTAATACAATTTAGCAATAATTTCTCTAGCAGGGTGTATGTTAAAATTCCACAGTGGTAGGTAAGTCTTATTCCTCCGAGTAGGTAAGCGATTCAGTATCTTTCACTGTACTTAGGTACTTTATTAAGTGAAATCTCAGGTCCAGTAAAATCAATCCAGTTCACATCAGAAACATAATGAGGATTAAGCTTTTATTACCTACCTACAAATTACTAAAACAAACATTTACTCACTATCACGTGATACGCGTGCTCGTTTGCCACCTTATTTCATAAAAAAAACTTCAGCAGATATTTTTTGTATTAAATTTCGGATATTTTTAGTCAAATCAGCCGTTAACCCAGTACTGTCGTGAAATTGCTTTAACATTGTGACGTCACAGCCATGGCGACCAATCATGGCCCGTTCCCAGTCAAGTGGTCATATTTCAAATTTCATCAATTTTTAATTGCTTATAATTAATTTAAAAAAAATATTTTAAGATTTCTTTGAATTAGATATTATATAATATGTCATAAAGTTTTAAAAAACATAAAAAAAATCGATATTTTTTTTAAATTCAAAGACTCAATTGCCGATATTACTAATCAATCAGATATTGATTCAAGTGTCGTAGATGTTTATTGTTCATGTTAGTGATATTACTGTTAAAAAGATTACAGCCATTAAATGAAATACAAAGCCTCTTTACTGTAGGTATTGAATGCGGGAAGATGAACGCGTCGTTCATATTTTCATTGGAACTACCAGTAAGTTTAGATACAATGGGTAAGGCCGCGAGGCGTTTTAATAACCACCATATCCTGTGTGTTACGAATATGACCAAAGACCAAAATCAATAACATTAATTACCTAGGTACTCTACGAGCGCGCCCAGTGTGGTGCATATGGGTCTCATTCCATGGATACAATAATCTATTTTCGTAACACACGGGATACGGCATTTTAGACGTTTCGCGTCCTGACCCCCAAATTATCAGTTTCTTTAGAACGGAAATTAACTCGGCTGGTCAACTATGGATTTTATCTTCTCTCATGCATTTTTTGGATCTAGGTTTGATGAGCAGCTACTTTTGTAAAGCATAGAGCCTTAGAGTAAAAATTGTAATGTGTGCTATCTCAGTTATATAAGTGCCGGCACGTAAGTCTAGCGATGACCGTTGATGCGCAGTAATCGAAAATAAGGTATCGCGGGGGAGTGCAGGGGACGCGGGCGGGCGTACTCCACGTTAGACTTACGTGCCGCCACCTGTATCTGTTGTGGATAAGTCTGGATCAATGTTCATTCTTATTTTCGCTTCCCATAGGAACGACCGGGGTAAGCCGAAGGCCTGCGCTCTTCGATATTTTCAAAACTCGGCCGCGTGGAGGAGATACTAAAAAGCAACCTTCGATTATGAAACAAGTCAAAGCTGCAGTGCAGGTAAACTTAATCGTCTTCAAACAAGATATCATCAGACATTTGACCAACTGTACCTATATGATTTCTCAATGTCTTGTTTCTGTTTATCAAAAAAATCATAATCGAATTACCAACGCCTCAGATATCAGTGGACATTATTTTTGAAGTCAGTTTATAAAATAACTACATCACCAACATCGTCGTTGACAAAGAAAGAAACCGAGCACTCCTTTCTTAGAGCAGTCGTGTAAAAATGTTCATTTATAGGGAAGTACCCAAAGGGTAAAAACCGTCCGTATGTTACCAGGCTGTATCTCAAGAACCGTAATAGAGACAGTTGAAATTTTCACAGATTATGTATTTTTATTGCGGCTACAACAACAAATACTAAAATCAAAATAATAATAATAATGATTAAGGGGGCTCCCATACAACAGAGTAGTTTTTGGCGTTTTAACAGAGTAACGTTAAGAGAAGAATTGTTAGCCTTTTTTCTGGTACGGAATCCTACGTGCGCGAGTCCGACTCGTACTTGGCCGGTTTCATCTTTTTTATTTTAACTTACTAAGGGCACCATTCCACCACTCTCGGTTATTTTCGTGATATGTTAAGTGTCAGATATCATAGAGACATCATAGATATCTGACGTTTAAGATATCAGGAACTTAACAGAGAGGGGGGGGGGGACAAGCCTCAAATATGGGCTAAGAAGAATTCAACGTAAATATTGAATGGTCGTGGCTGTATAATTGTATATGCTCTATTTGTGTGTCTTTCAAAAGAGAATAAATGTCTTGATTCTTTTTTTTTTTTAATGAACGCAGTAGTAAAGGCACTTTTGATGAACGAGCACATACATAGTATATAAAGTGAGCTCTATATTTAAACTGCTTGATAAAGTCAAGTAATTTATTTTTACAGAGTATGACCAAAACTGGTGCACCGAGTAAAGATATACCGGGGAAGCCAGAGGAAATCAAAACGGAGGTCAAAGCCGAGTCTGGGGCTTCGACCCCGGTGTCGACCGCGGGGGCTCCTACAGTGAAAGCACGAGATGGGTCAGCCCACCGCCACCCAGGAAGTGACACTCGGGTAAAATAACACGTTATTGGTATCTAGTTCTCGAGAATAAGGAAAATATACTCGTTTTAAACTTGTAAATTAGCAGCTGTGCTTGGTTTGTTGTGTTGTGTCCCGGCAAGAAAGATGTGACACACGGTTGACACAGTTGACGCAAATGGCGTTCCGACTTTTCTAGAGTTGGCAAAAAAAAAAACTACACGGACGGCGATCAATCACCCATAGGTGGCCTAATTAATTGTATGATTACTTTCTTTAATTTAGGACTCAGTTAAGGTTGTATAACTGTCATCTTGTATGACAATTCGAACGACCTGGGGCCTTACCATGACGTCCTAATTCCGACTCAGTTCAAGTTTTAGCTGTCACTTTTAGTATGGATCTGACAGCTTGCGAACCTAAACTGAAACGCATTAAGACGTCATGGTAAGGCCCCTGACCGCGTCTGCCTTCCCTATTTGCTAAAACTAAAAAATATATATGTGGAGTGCCAATGCAGCACTGTTTTCTGTTTTTTATCTTCGAGAACTGCAAATATTGAATGGTTGTGGGCAATGACCAAGGAGCGCAAATGTCTAAGACTAAGATGAATTCAACTGCTGGGGGAAAAAATTCTCCTATGCAATTTCAGAACAATACTCTATTATTCCTATTACGGCAATGTACTTATACTTATATGTAGTTGCCAGCTCAAATTTTAGATGTTATAAATACAGATCTCATTCTGTCCTTGCTTCAGAACTGTATCTACCTATTAGTCTATCTATCTAATCTAATCTATAATAATATTTACCTTTAAACGAGCATTAGCAATTCTTTCTGTATATCATTATTACTACATAGTATAAAACAAAGCCGCTTTCTCTGTCCCTATGTCCCTATGTATGCTTAAATCTTTAAAACTACGCAACGGATTTTGATGCGGTTTTTTTTAATAGATAGAGTGAATCAAGAGGAAGGTTTATGCATATTATATATAATCTGAAGCTCGGAAACGGTACCAAAATTTTTCATGAATTTTAGTATGCAGGGGGCTTTGAGGGTGATAAATCGATCTAGCTAGGTTTCATTGTTATACAACGTACCAAACAAAAATACAGAGCAATTCAGGTACTTACGTAGTAATTTTAATATTAACAAAAAGGTACACCTACCCAACCCACATCCGAATTATTATTTTTTGTTGTGTAAGTAAATAAGTAAAAAATTTGTTCCTTCTAACAGTATTATCACACGGTGACAGCTTCGTCGACGAGGAGGCCAAGTGCTATGACTAAGATGATGGAGATTTTCCGTGGCAGAGCCTCCGTGCCGGGTCAAGGCTTGCCGGTAGAGGGCACTGACAAGAGAAGAGCGGTGAGTACAGTTTTTATACGCTCAAGTCTAGATGGCACCACTAAACCCGTTGTTTATTGTTAGTGGCATTGTAGTGTTTGCTCCTACCGCTAGATGCATCTGTAATCAAATTCATGTTTGGTGACATTTTTGCGTTCCGTTGACTCAGAACTAGCTGTTTCCGGCGACTTCGTCCGTGCAGAATTAAAAAATACAGCCTATGTTCACGATCATTGACGTACAATAAACTAGACTCCCAATCGCAAACAAAAGTTCCACAAGAAATGTCCGGGCGGCGTTGTGTGTGTCAGTCAACACATCAACTTATACAGATAACATTAACATATCCGTTCAAATTAGTAACACCTTATTTCGTGGCAGTAATGTTTGCCCCTCCCTCTCTTACTAAACATGACCACAAATTCTAAAAGTTCATTAAATGTCGAAATATTTGTGACAACATCTATTATTTAGTATGAATATAACAGAGTTTGACATCCACTTTTACATATAACTTCATGGTCGTGGCTAAGCTACAAGTAAGATTCAGACAGTTTATACGGTTTATAAGTACTATTAGTAAAAATATTTCGCTTCTGCGTAAGTTCGTGCATAAGTTTTCGTCAAAAATTTAATTTTTTAATATACTTAAGCTTTTTTTGCTGACTGTACTTGCTTTGCCATCCGTTCTACATATATGTGAACCAAATTTCAAGTCAATCGGACCAACCGTTCAAGAGTTCCCTCCTGCGAAGACGGTCCTGGCTGGGTCACCAGAATTCTATTACCAGATTATTGTATTGTCATCTGACTTACACAAGTATGCAAAATTTCAGCTCAATCAGATGAAGATATCTGCTTCAAAATTGAGTCGCAAGATTCCACCCGGACAAACATATGTACACTCGAGGACTTTAATTTGACGCTGTCATAGTGAAGTAACACCATGTCAACAAACAAATTTCAATAATATTTTGACATTGACATTTTGCGACAAGGTTCTATCGTGGCTCAACAATGAAATACCGCCGCGAGTGTATATTGCAAGTTTATATAATGTTTGTAAATTTGACAAAAAAATTATAAATTCTCATCGTTGCTCGCGACCTCTTCTGCGATAAATTCATTTATCACTCCCGCGGGAATAATACAGTTATCTGGGATAAAAAGTATATATCTTATGGTTATTTCTGGTTACACACGTGAGGAGATTGTTCGGTTTAATATAATTTTGATATTGGGGGAGGAGCAATTAAAATATTTTCCTATACTTTGCCGGAAGAATGACAGTTGACTGCTGAAGTTTTACGTTCTGTTCATTCTTTTTTCTTTTTATTAAATATTACGAAATAAATCAATATATTATAATCGTAGACCGAAGGTTTGTAATATATGACAAAACTCAAAGTGATACCCCAAACAATTTATATTCTCCCAAAAAAAAAAAAGATTATTAATTATGTCTAAATTATGCAATATATCTGTTAATTACTAATATGTAATAATGATTGTTAGTTTAAGTATTTCAACTTCAACATAATGTTCTACATTTTTTTTTTCCTTTTCTTACCACGGATTTAAGGAACGTTTTTATGACTGGTAATACCGAGAAATGTCTAAACTACTAAACCACACTAGCGTTTTCCGCTCCGACGTTATATGGACGCAATGGGATCGTGGAATTTTACTACTCATCTATGTAAAATACACGTAATTTAGGATTTTTATTCGTCTTAGAGAATTTTGTCTGATGCAAGTTTAACTTTTGATTATTTTTATGATATAAATTTTAATAGGCAGGTATTTAACAACAATAGTGAAATAAATTAATGTGCATGATCGAACAAGCAGTGGCATCATGAGTTTAAGAAATCGTAAACATTGTTCACCGACAACGTTTATGTTAATGTCTTTAAGTCATGTCGTAAGTGCCTATTTATGAAGAATCCATGTGTTTAACTTTCATTATTATTTTTCTGTTAAAGTTATTTATTACAGACTCTAAAAATCTAAACTCGTATTAATTTGATCGCTTATCGGTATATCGCGTTTAGAAATAAACTGTCAAAATCATAAGCATTAAGCCAGCGTACATGTGCTTAGTAAGAAGCTTTCACGGCACGAATCGGCCAACTGAGGTCGGTAAGACTACACTTTTACTTATTACCTTACTTTTCAGATAAAACCAATTCTAGTCGTGATTCGTGTTTCTAACTATTCATCATTAGTAAAATAATCTTTGTTTATGATTCCAGCATGTGACAAGTAGGTATACACAGTAAAGCTATTCTGTAAGCAGGCTAGACGCGGCGATGCGTGTAAGGGTGCTTACCTGATTATTTTGCCGTGTGTAACCAATACCTACCAAAATATGAAAATATTTTTTGTAAGAAAATAAATATTTTCACTATTTTTAGGGTTCCGTACCCAAAGGGTAAAAACGAGACCCTATTACTAAGACTTCGCTGTCCGTCCGTCCGTCCGTCCGTCTGTCACCAGGCTGTATCTCAAGAACCGTAATAGCTAAACAGTTGAAATTTGCACAGATTATGTATTTTTATTGTGGCTACAACAACAAATACTAAAATCAAAATAATAATTATAATTAAGGGGGGCTCCCGTACAACATAGTATTTCTGGTACGGAACCCTTCGTGCGCGAGTCCGACTCGCACTTGGCCGGTTTTTTAAAATACTTACCTACTCGACTAACACCCAACAAGTTTCATCGACAGTTAAGGCAGGCGCACACCAAATGCGTGCTGCGTGTCACGCGCACGCACCAGTTGTAATGTATGAAACTATGAGATAGATGCCAGACCAGATGCGTGGTCACGCGCGTGCTTACGCCACGCATCTGGTCTGGCACCTATCTCATAGTTTCATACATTACAACTGGTGCGTGCGCGTGTCACGCAGCACCCAGCACGCATTTGGTGTACGCCGGCCTTTATCTTGCAACAGAGTTCATTCTAAATAAAATATTGCATCAACAAATGTAAATAGGTACCTACATACAGTGGTTTTGCTAAATAGTAATGAAGCACGTACTTAAACTAGTCCTTTTTAATACTTAAATGATAAGATACACCTCCAGGGAAGTTATAATAATATTGTAAAGTAGAATTGTCATTCATTAGGTTAACAAGTTATTGTCATTGTTGACGTCAATGTATATAATTTACCTACGAGTGTAGAGGTACATACGCTGAAGTACTCGCCTTGAATCAATCACATTTTACTACTGAAATCATTGGACATTTTTGTAAATGTTTTAACATTATAGGTAGGTATCGCAGTTTAAGGATCCTTTCTGGTCTTCATAGTAATTTCTCATAGCATACTCTGCAATGTAACGACAGTGAACGTAACCACAATATTTTGATAGATGAACGATAAGAGACAGTGGCGCCTGCACATCTCCCGCGTTCACTTCCCAGTTCCGTGTCGGAACTAAGCAAAGTCGGAAATCGTACGTGTTCGCACTCCATCGTTGCATAACGATAGTCGTCTCGTGACACCGACGTTATCGCTCAGTACTTGCAGAGATGTCTGAGCGCTATAACCTCGCGGCTAGCGCGACAATGTGCCATCCGCACCGACACTTGTGTTAACACAGTACGCTGTAAACATGTGCTAGTAGAGGGTGTGACAGAAAGTGTGCTGCGATGTCGAATTACTTTAGGTGGAAAAAAGGGAAGAGAGATGAATTTTATTCGGAGAAGCCTCGCAGCAGATCGCTGGACCCTCGATCCTTGGAGCTGAGTGGAATAAAGATCGTGGCTCAAAACCACCAGCAACAGCATCAGGTACCTACTAAAAAGTATGCAAGTCGTTTCAATAAGCGTTTCATTTGATTTGCGAATGGTAACCTCTGTAATGAGCAAATGATCACAATCAAAATTAGCTCGTAAAATCGTTTGTTTGTGTCCAATGCAATGCGTCGTTATCAGGTTGGCCATGCGCGACGATGATTCGCGTCGACTACCCACTGTGATCTCGCTGGGCTAATCGATAAAATTTGCGCGATTATTTAACGGTTCGTGATTTGATGCTTATTATTTAGTCCATGAATAGGTATCGTGTAATTAAGTCATTATCATGTGCGGCTCTCGATATTTGATTTAAAACGGTGACGGCATGACTCCTTGTGAACTACCTACGCGTCCACGTTTAGTTAAAAGTTGCGATGCGACGCAATAGCGAGGCCACATAATAACTGGAAGAGTTAATTTCAAAATGATCGCGCGTTTACTCTGTACTGTACATATACGCACGAAATAGTTGCATATAGGTTGATACGGTAACTATTTCCACGGCTCGAACATTTTCGTAGGGGAATTGGTAGAATTATCTCTGCTAATTAAATGTGTTTAATGTTAAAAAAATGGTGTTGCGATAATTATTGTGTCTGTTTCGTGAACACGAATATATTGTAGGTAAACCCGAAAACAACTTCGTATTGGGATCGAGTTAGTGATAAATGATAAACAAAGTTTGGATAGAATTGCCCGTTCTAATTTTGATAACAGTTAATTAAATATGTTTGACACCCAAACTATTTTAATCTTAAATTAAAAGAAAACTGTGTTTCTTTTTCAAAATTTTCAAATAGCCTTTTAAACTACTTAATGACTTAGTTATTTGCCAATTTTACTTTATTTCGACATCACACACTGACGCATTACAGAAAAGTTACAAGAGAGTATAGTACATTGCTTCCATGACGTACCAACCGTGGGGTGTATGACCTCCAGTCAGACATTTGAGAACACATTTTTTTTCTGTAAACAAGTGATAACTTAGACTATACGTTACTATAAGGGGAATTCTCGATAAAACAATTTTTTTATATATTGTTAATATTGTTATCACGTACTTAAGACACTCCAAAGAATTTTGATGTCGCATATTTTATTAAAAAAAGGTAAACTACGCCCCGATCTATTATTTTTAAGTATTAACTACCTTGTAATTATAATGCACTGCATAAAATATTTTCCTGCTTTTTTTTCAAAATAGGCGGTTTAATTTTGGCAGCATGTCATTTAAATAAATACAATAGGCCATAATAACATCATGAAAAGAATATATTTATTCTTCACAAAATTTGACAACTTAACCCGTGAGATTTAGTTCTGGCCTCTTAGATAAGTAACCGTCGGCATCAGATACATCGGAGCGGTGTGAGTGCTCAAAATTATCTGATCACGCTCTAACGCTCTTGACAGTAGGGTTGAGTTTGCATATTTTTGATACTCTTCACTGCTCAAGTAGGTATTTATATCTGAAGGCGACTGAACAAAGACAATTTGATTTTGAGACGCATAACATTTTACATCGTCGTTATTTATGACAGAAATGACGCTTGAATTTAAAAATACTCGGATAACATTAAAGGAAAACAACTTTCTACATCTTGGATCCAATTTTTGTGATAGTTTTTATCTAGTACATATGCAACATACGGTGACACTATCTACGCGGCCCTGTTGATTGATGAATGTAAAGTCGTCACAATTTAAAAGGCCCGTTTTGACACTACACGCCCGAGCTTCACGCCCATGAAGTTCTCTATTTTTTACTGATGACAGTGACATTACTAGTTACGTCGGAAAGACAAATGTCAAAACGGGCCTTTTATTTTGCGACGACTTTAGTTTATTTATAGCAAGTTAATAAATTTTTTATTAACAAATTTCGTAACGTCATTGACGTTACTCATTGGTAAATTGTTAGACATCCCACTGTAGCTGTGTATTATACATATGTCTTTTAAGTAAAAAATAGAGGTAGCATATAGAATTAAAATAGAAGGAAAGATGAAAAAAAATTGAGAAAGAAGAACAAAATTGACATTGTAATAGTAGGTCCTCTAGAGTTTACATTGTGTATAAGTATATACACGTAATATGCTCTTTAATACTCGTAGTCACTAAAATATGTAACTTCTCGGTGCAGCATAATGCATGTATAGTTTGTAACTAATTTAACAGAGAAACGGAATTACATCACTCGTGATTGGTTTCTCGCATCAAGAAACACCTTGCAACAGTTGCAACCTCGTTGAGATTGTTCACCCAGCTGACATTAAGGAGCTTCTACTCGATTGCATTTTGCTGAGATACCTATTAGCATTGGGTACAATTACATTCCGCCCAAACCAAATAAAAAAATACACAAGAAACAAAATAAACGTGGAGGGCTGTCAGCTCAGCTGCAGATTGAAATCCCTATATATATGTATTATAAATGCGAAAGTAACTTTATTTAAAGTAATTTTTAAATTATTAAATTTTAATTTTGTTTCATTTTGCTGTTCGTGGGAATTTTTTTTATTTTCTCTTGCACGCCAATTAACCCGCTATACTCGGCAGCCCAGCATGAGCCACGGGGCGGGCTGAACACCAGCGCTGGCAGCTTCTGCGTAAGCGCAGTATAAGCTGAGCATGCTCCTTTTGCCATTATGTACCTACTTAAGATTTTTTTTGTTAACAAAACAATGTGATGTTAATTCTTAAGTTAAGTATGTATTTCTCTTTTATATTTTTTAATGGCAATAAACGTTATCTTATCTATCTGCCTGTCTGTTACGCTTTCATGCCTAAACCACTGAACCGATATTAATGAAATTTGGTGCAGATATAGTTTTTATCTCGGAAAATCGTATAGTTCCCGCGGGATAAGCAAATTCGGCGAAGACGGAGTTGCGGGCAACGCAAGTTGTTTATATGCCTAACGAAAATGAAAAGCAAAGTAAAATAAAAACAAGAATTAACTATGGGAAGTCTTGTCTTGTGTTGGTGATGGATGTGTCTAGTCTAAATATGTGACTTGTGATTTATGTGGGATAGGAGGAGGGCGGGTTATCGCAAGGAGACAAATAGGTATAATGTTGCACAGACCTAGTTGTTCCGCAAGGTGACTGTTTTGGACGTCCGCGCAAAGTAACGCTTCTTCTCTTCTTCGAATGCCTCTTTAATCCTGAAGGTTTGCTGTCAGCTTTATGAGCCAGCAGGAACAGCTATTCGACAGAGGAAATAAAGCTTGGTTCAAACAATTAAATAAATTGTGACGTTTCAGGAATGTACTTATTTGTATTACAGATTATTAAGAGTTAGCTTTAGAGAAACGTTGATCATCGTAATTGTGTCGTAATCTTCCGATGTCGAATTTATTCGCACAACACTGTCACAGATAACTCAAACGATCACTTAAATTCGCTATTTTCACTCTTAATGTGGTCATATTGTAGGTTTTGTCACGGGTCATGTCTCGCGCGTTCGTGTAATATCACAATTACTCAAATTTGCAGCGCCACTAGCGATACATAATGGGACTAAAGTAGGTACCTACTTGACACTAACGCAATAGCATTCGAATCGTTTGTTGCGACGACAAACTTAGAATAAAGGCTATGTGTTGTAAATGAAAGCGTTACGGTGCGGCTTCAATCTTTAGTAGTTATTCTCGCTTGTTTTTGAATCTCCTAGGTATAATTAAAAAACAATCAGTGTATTCTCTTTTATTCTGCAGATAGGAGATATCAGTGTGTAGCCTTGCGCATTATTTTAACACTATTTCCGCCAAGTGAAGTGACAAAGTACTTTGTTCCAGTTTATTGCAATATTTTCCTTGAATCCATCATCATATTCATCATTCTCCTATCTAGATGAGAATGACAGCCTATCATTATCATACCAGAACCACAGTGAGACCTCATTTTAGGTACATACGCTAAAATTGTATTTTAATCAAGTGGATCAGATGAAGATATTCAGTTTGTTATTCAGGTTGTTGTTTTTAATAACTTAGTATAAAATGTACCTAATACATTTTACCCGATATAATTACGAACTATTATGTGGCATGTAAGGTACGGGTTAAGGTTCCTATTTTTTCATAGGCGCCCAGTAAGGCTTATGAAAAGGCAACATGGTTATACTTTTTTTTTAAATAGTTTACACAAATCCCATTGTTGGACAAAGGCCGTCTCCTCTTGTGCTTCTATCCCGCTTGTATACGCCTATACTTGCCAGCCTTTGCCTTTTTTTAGCTGTGACTTTTAGCCTCGAAAAGCGATTTGTTTTGACTGGAAGTACCTATATTCAATGCGGGTCTCTCAAAATAAAATATTTGATTCCATGAGAAAATCCCGAAAATCGCCAAATATCAATTTAATTTAAACATAATATACAAGCTTACATTTAAAAACCTTATAGTTCTAAAACAGTTTGACTTTATTATGTCCTAGCGCCATCGCTGCCGTCACAGTCGTAACCGCTAACGACTTCGATCGTTACTCTGTAGAATGCGTCTATTAAACCGTCCATATTTACCTGCCTTCAGTGATGATTGAGGAGTCGATTACGTGACTGACATTTTATGGTTACCACCCAAGGTTCCTTCTATTCGTAATTAAAAAAAAACACCTAATCGCTTATTACCAGTATCCAAATAGGAATTGGTTAAGTTCTTAACACAAGCAGCTTACTCATTAAGTAGTAGTTTGATCTTGAGTGCTTTAGTACACTATTGTTTCCCGCTACAATAAAACAGCTATCCTCTGTAGAACATTTAATAATGTAAGTTGACATTTCAGTATTTCAAAGAGGGTCAGGTGTTGCCAGCAGAATATCCGTCGGCTACTACTACTTATTTTACTGCTAACTAATGCCAAAATTAAGCGTTAAATCTAAATATATAAAAGAAGAAACTGACTGACTGACTGACTGACTGACTGACTGACTGACTGACTGACTGACTGACTGACTGACTGACTGACTGACTGACATATCAACGCACAGCCCAAACCGCTGGTTCTAGAGATTCCAAATTTGGCACGTAGGTTCCTTATAAGGTCTAGGGGTGCACTAAGAAAGGATTTTTCAAAATTCGACCCCTAAAGGGTTTAAATGGGGGTCCAAAGTTTGTATGGGGAAACAAGATTAGTTAGACTATTTTACTCGAAACTTCACAGGAGTATTCCTAACGATAAATGAGTAAGCACCTGTTTCAGGTTTTTTGAAAATTTAACCCCTAAAAGGGGGATAGGGGGTGACAAAGTCTGAAAATCAACGTGGGTATTATTATTATTATATTATAGTGGGTAGTATTGTTTGCACGGTTTATCGGGTCGCCGATTACGAAAACAACAACACACATACCTACCTGACACACAGGAACACACACACACACACAAATTTCCACGGGAACGGGAAAAAACTTGATTTGTCATATTCGATACCGAGTGACCCTATCTCAGTAACTATACTTTAATAAATATAGACTTAAAGTTTCGTACATAAGTAGATGATTACAAAACTAAGAAAATAATTTCAGGATTTTTGGAAATTCTCACGGGATAAAGAAAAAACGGGATATATATATTCAGTTCAACGAAATCCTATGAACTATAAATTACTAGACTCTTCAAATTTGGCATAGAAGTAGGTGATTATAATAGTAAAAAACAGTTTTAAGGATTTTCGAAAATTCCAACGGGATAAGGAAAAAACGGGATTTATATTCAGTTCTACGGGATCAATTTTTCGTTTTAATAATCGCAGAAAACTGCAATTTGGCCTTCAGGTTCTTTGAGGAGTATAGGGCAGCATGAACGGGAAAAAACGGGATTTTTTGTTATACTGCAGGTCGTAGAAAGTTGAAATTTGGAATGTAGGTTGCTTGGGGAGTGTAAGGAAGCATTAAGAGACAATTTGTCGAAATTCCCACGGGAACGGGAAAAACGGGACTTTTCGTTTTACTGGTTGTAGGAAGCTGAAATTCGACATGTACTTAGATTGCTTGGGGAGTGTTAGAGCAGCATTTAGAGAGGACTTTCCAAAATTCCCACGGGCACGGGAAATGACGGGATTTTTTGTTTTACTGGTCGTAGAAAGCTGAAATTTGGCATGTAGGTTGCTTGATGAGTATCGGGAAGCAATAAGAGACAATTTCCTAAAATTCCCACGGGAACGGGAAAAAACGGGATTTTTCGTTTTACTGGTCGTAGAATGCTGAAACTTGGCATGTAAGTTGCTTGAAGAGTGTAGAGAAGCTATAAGAGATAATTTTGCAAAATTGTAAAACGGAACTTTTCGTTTTACTGGTTGTAGAACGCTGAAATTCGGCATTTAGGTTGTTTGGAGAGTGTAGAGGAGCATTAAGAGAGGAATTTCCAAAATTCCCACGGGAACGGGAAAAACGGGATTTTTCGTTTTACTGGTCGTAGCAAGCTGAAATTTGGCAAGTGAGTTCCTTGGGGAGTGTAGGGAGCATTAAGAGAGCATTTCCCGAAATTCTTATGGGAACGGGAAAAAAACGGGTTTGAAATACTCCTGGTACACGCGAACGAAGCCGCGGGCAAAAGCTATTTGTCAATAAATGAGTCTACGCGGACGAAGTCGCGGGAAAAAGCTAGTAGTTGTATAAACTACTCTTTGAGTTTTATTTATACATTCGTCAAACTTATATTTGTTTTAATTCCTGACTCAAAATTGTCCCACAATTCATATTCTGTATTTTAAACACGTCTTCCACGTGCATACGCAAACAAATACCTAATACCAATGATTTTTTTTAATGAGAGTGAGCCATTGTTATTTATTAATTTTATTTAACAATTTAGTTAGCATAATATTGCAAATAATGACAATAATAACACTTAAACTGTATTCTTTGTTTCAGAAAACGATAGCCCACCAACAGCATTTATCAGGTAGGTTTGTTTACGCTTTGCCTTGTACAGTCATCGGCATATTTATCGACATGGGCAGCTCAAATACGTAGCTCAGTATTACTTATCAATAAAGAGCTATGGTCAAGAGAATAACAGCGTGTAAAGCTAAAGGTAGGTACGTTTGCTTATGGTATGTAAAACAGGAAATTATCAGGTTATTCAAAACAGACGCGAACACAATATGAATATCTCTATCCCTTGAAAGTATCTCTCCGAGTTGTTGACCTATGAACTAGGCGTTCGAGCTCTTCTATTGCTGACTGTACTTTGCTATGTTTACATAATTTTTGGGTAACAACATTTGCTTCGATCAATCTATCTTATCTGCGGGCTGTATAATATTCATACTATATTTATTACATTTATACCCGTGTTTTTGTTGATTTACGATAACTGTAAGAAAACGTTCTTTAGGTCAAATAAAGTTAATTTCCCGAAGACAGACAAAAGATAACTTGTTACGGTTTTAAAGATATTCAATTATTAAATTTAATCAGTTAATCACTTTGAACTAGTGTAAAAGGCTTTTAATTGATAAAAAAAAATATTCTTATGAGTAAACAGTTTCCAATTGTTAGTTTGATTCAACACGAAGATGAAAGAAAATCGATCGAGCATCTTTTGTTATTCACTTGAATGGTAATGGTAAAATTCAAGTTGGTCGTCCTAGTCCTCAGTCTGCTGTCCTTTAAAGGCTGTCTGTTAATAGACCAGGGGCCCGATTTTTGAAAGCACATGTGTGAAAATACCACTCGAAAGTGGTGAAAAATTGTGCTGAATTAGAAATACGAGTAGCTTAGAATATACTTACGGCTCTCATTTATCGTGTGAACTAGTCAAAAATTTGATTTGTGCCGCAGTTTTGAAGATATACACAGATTTATACCACTTTCGAGTGCTACTTTCGAGTGATGTGTTTTCAAAAATCGGGGCCCAGTAGGCTTATTGTCTAACTCGCTCGCAATCGACATCGCGTTCATTTTGACAGTTCATGTGTGGGCTGACAATTGGCATCGGAATCAGCTAGCTGTCACATTCATACAAAAACCGTAAAAATGAACACGATGGCGATTGCGAGCGAGTTAGACAATAAGCCTACGGGAGATGGTGACACAAAACATTTGGTCGTTTGTACCAGTATGGCGGTTCTTCACGGGCCTAACTACATAATAACAAAAAGGAAAATGATGGTCATAGCGCTGGCACCGGCAACCCGGTAGTGTCGAACGATTTGTTCCACAAAAATTCTTGTACATATTTTACGATAGTCGATAAAAAAAGGAAGGCGGTAGCGTAATGCCATACTTCTCCGGAAAAATATTGTGGACGGGTGAAGCACAATTTACATTTCCTGGTTGTATGCTAATTGTTTTGATACGTTTTTTACAGTTTTAAGTAATGCTACTCAGGTCAACTTTTGTCATTGTAATAAATATTAAGAAAATGCCTGACTGCAGAGTTTTGTGCCACCATTTATTCTATATCCCTACTTCTCTACTAATCTTATAAATGCGAAAGTAACTTTGTCTGTCTATTTGTCTGTTACGCTTTCAAACTAACACCACTGAACCGATTGTCATGAAATTTGGTACAGGAGTTGTCCAGACTGGAGAAAGGACAAAGGCTACATAAAAAAAATAAGGGTTGAAAGGGTTGAAATAGGAAAAGAAAGTTTGTATGAAAGTTCATCACAGTTGAAGATAAAACCATGAAACTTAGGATATAGGCGCTTGTAAATAAATATCTTCTAGCGGTTTTTATATGGTTTGAATGCATTTTTAATAAAACGTATTGAATAGTAGCCAATGATATCAATTTAGAAAAAAAAACGCTTGTTTAAATAAAAAAGCGAAAAGTTAAAGTGACACACCTGGGAATCGAACCGGTGACCTCTTACACAGTAAACATAACACTTTTACCGCCGAGCCAAGCGATCGTGTACCTGTCAAGTGTGTGTGTGTGTGTGTGTGTGTGTGTGTGTGTGTGTGTGTGTGTGTGTGTGTGTGTGTACCTATGTCACGCCAACATTGACGTATTCGACACTGACTAAGTTAACTCAAAAGGCCCTTTTAGAATGATCGAAGATGCAACATTTACCTGATTACTTTGTTCTAAACCGATTTTTTTTGTAATGTTTAAAAATCAAATCTACCACTTTGTTTCTATGGATGTAAAAAAAACACGTATATATTTATGAAGTTGAATATGACATTTACATAAATTATTATCAAAACTTGAATAGTTGCCAGCTTTGCTGTTAATTTAGTTAATGTGTCCGTCACGATACTACGTCATTATAATCGTTATGCGGTGCTGGGAAGCAAGTTTGCTTAAAATACCGACAAGAAACTATTATATACCCTTATTAGTCATGTCTTATACCATTCAATCGAGCTCACGAAACACAAAAAGAATTGAAATTTGTTTTATTTAATTGGATCGGAGCGTGAGTTTATACTCGTACTAAGAAATGTAATGTAACTGAATTGCTGAAAATGAAACAAACTGATTTTTTGAAAAAGAGATGTAGGTATGTATGCCTTTATATGCCTTTGCAGTTTGGCGGTATATGTGGCATAGAGGAAAATTTGTGTGTTAGGGTGCGACCAAACCGCCGCGTATACGCAGTGACGTGTCGTATGCGTCACGTTTTCTCACCGTTTCTTCATACATTTTGTTGCGATTCCGTAACATCACCGTTTTTTAAACGGCGGTGTGGTCGCACCTTTATTCTAATTATAAGTATTTCAACTTTGCGATCCACCCAACAAAGTTCACTGTAGAACCAAATGAGAATAGCTTACTGTCTAAAGTCGGTTAAAAAGTCTTGATTCGTTGCGTGTCTCCGAAGTAGGGCACAATTTCCGCTGCGATGTTGGACGTAACTTTGACCCAATTTCGTCAGGAACAAACCGATGAATAGGCAGCGGATTTTCTCAATTATACCTATTGATTTTATTTTCTAACTTTGATGTATTTAACGGATACTTTACTCTGACCATTTATTTTGTTCTTGCGTGAAATGTACTAATACTAATATTTTGTGACGATGTGAGTACCTACATTACATAGATAAATGCTTCGAGACCTATTGGTAAATAACTATAGAAAACGCAAAGCTATATTGTTAATCTACGTACTTATTACGCCTTACTGTTGCCCTGACTTCGATTGCGATTGCGAACCGCAGTCCTCGCGATAGATTCAAGTCTGCTATTCCATTGTACATAACATAGTGATGGATTTTGCTACCTACTATTATTACTATACTAGCGCTTCTGCCCGGGACTTCGTCTGCGTAGAATTATATATATAAAACTTCCTCTTGAATCACTCGTATCTATTAAATAAATCCGCATCAAAATCCGTTGCGTAGTTTTAAAGATCCAAGCACACCACAAAAATAAACGATACCTAATAATATAATCGACAGCCAAAGAATATAGTTGGTAGGTGAAGTTCATAACCTCTGTGTCAGCTTTAAATTATTCATGTTCCAAAAGTGAGTATGTGACAGGCTGGGGTTCCCAAACCTGCAGTTACAAGCTTACAAGCCTAAGCCCCTTATAGTCCCTTTGCGGGTTTGTTATGAAGGTAGACTCTCCTAGTCGTATTGACATGTCATACATCTGACAAAGAAATCATTGCAAAATTAATAAGGGTTTTCAATGATTCACGGTTAAATTCATCCATACATACATACATACATACATAGCGTCAGGCCTCTTTCCCACAGGGGTAGGCAGAGACTACTTTGTTCCACTTGCTACGATCCATTAAATTAAATTCATTCGAAATATTATAAACGGGATATGAACCGCGATTACCTTTATTGAGCTCCCGATATTTCGACGCAGTTCAATAAAGGTAATCGCGGTTCATATCCCGTTTATAATATTTCATTGCAAAATTGTTTGTAAATACATAATGTAGGTCCATTATACTAGACATCTCGGGCGCCGCGACTGGAATTAAAATACGATGGTTATTAAAATATAATATAGTAGCTATTCTTACTCGGTGTCGTAAGTTTAATTACATTAAAATAATGCTGGAATAAAAACCAGATACATACCCAGGCACGGTGTCTTATAGAGGGTCGTGATGTTCAATCAGTCACATTCAAAATATCAACAGCGATTGTAGCGGCGCATATTCGCAACAAACTTTTCATAGTAATTGACAACTCTAAGGTGTTGAAGTGTCTTTATTATAAAAAATGCAGTCATAATCTTCTATCTATATATATAAAAGGCAAAGTCCTGACTCACTCATTGACTCATCAACGCCCAGGCCAAACCCTTGAACCTAGAAAGCTGTAATTTTGCACAGAGGTTCCTTTAATAATGTGTACACGAGATAAGAACGGATTTTTCGAAATTCTACCTCTAAGGGGGTGAAAAAGGGGGGCAAAGTTTGTATGGGGCGACGTGATTCCTTGGTCCGATTTACTTCAAATTTTGCATAAACATTTTTAAACAGAATTGATGGAACACGTGTTTCGTATTTTCATGATATTCATTCCCTAATGGGGTTTAAAAGGGGTAGAAAGTTATTTTGGGGGCGATTTGCTTCGAAGTTGATATCAATACTCCTTAGTGCTTTTGATTAAAAATACTTTTATTTTGACACAGTCATGTTTGAAATCTCAATCCATTGACGTAATATTTTTAAACAGGACCGAGTAGGTACTCGCAACTGAAAAACGAGCCGACGGAGATAGTACGGATGCGCGTGTACCTTTCTAACAGGACTGACAATAAAATATTTTTTTTATCACTACATACTATAAAACAAATTCGCTTACCGCTGTCTGTCTGTCCTTATGTATGCTTGATCTTTAAAACTAACGCAACGGAGCTAAGGAGGGTCGAAAGTCTGCACACGGAAAGAAAGAAGAACGAAAGAAGACATTATTCATTTTGCAAACGGAAGATATTTTCAGGGGATACTTAGAATCGATTAAGTACAGAACACGCGTATATTTGCGAGCGCATCACGTGAAAACGGCTGAACGGATTTTGATCCAAGCTTTACTAATCTGTTGAGAAAATCACCGGCCAGGTTGTAGGCTACTTTTTATCCCGGATAATTGCATAGTTCCCGCGGGATAGCGATGAACATGTCAAAAATCGCAGCTTCCTAGAGCCACAACGTAAATAAATATTTATGTAGCATGTATGAAGAGATTGATGTATGTGGATGAAGCGAAAGAGGTATGTCAAAATCGTAGCAAGTGGAACAAAGTAGTCTCTGCCTACTCCTATGGGAAAGAGGCGTGACTGTATGTCTGTCATGTATCATAGAGGTGCACTACAGAGGGATTTTTTAAAATTCCCACGGGATAGGGAATAAATGGGGTTTATAAGTTCACTGAAAAGGGAGCTTATCTACATAACTATAATTACTAGAGTCATGAAATTTGGCACAAAAGTAGGGAATCATAACTTCTGAAAATCAATTTCAAGACTTTTCAAAATTCCCACGGGATGGGGAGTAAAAAGGGATTTATATTATTACTTTGAAATGTTCTCATCCTTGAATATTATTACCAGAATCTTTAAATTTGGCATACCAGTAGATAATTATGATAATCTGAAAACTGATTTCAGGAATCTACGAATTTCCCGTGGGATAAGAAAAAAGAGTAACTTTACTGACTTGAAATATAGTTTCTCGGTATTTGGCAGACATTCCTTGATGATCAAAGAGAGAGGAGAGGAGGATTTTTCCAATTTTCCCACGGGATAAAAGGACCGTATGGAAAATATAAACTTGGTATTTTGTAAATATGTTCTTTGGAAATCACGTAGGTGTCATAAGATTAGATTTTTCGAATATCTCACAAGACAAAAGGATAGTATAAAAAATAATAGGTAGTACGAAATACTTTGTGCTAAAGTACGAGTTCCATTTGACTGTTTTTGTACATTTTCGATGGGAGAGAGGATAAAGTTTTAGCGCAAATTATGATTCTGCGCGGACGAAGTCGCGGGCAAAAGCTAGTATATGTACATTTGGGAACCCATGGACGAGGGTTTTATGTTACTCAACGTCCCCGTCCAACTTATGGACGGTCGCTAAGCGCTCATCATGGGTGTTCGATCCTTTCGCACGCGCTTATGGGTTAGAAAAGGACATTCAATTTATATCAGTGACAAAACCTATCATATAATGTTTTAAACTTCCGCGATTTTCACTCATATTAAACCTATCGTAACTACTCGACACTCATCGTATGTTCCATAATGGAGTCGAGACATCGAAGAGTCTGCAACCTTCATTCAAATGATACATCTAGTGGTTGTTAAACTTCCAAAGTGTGAATTAAGACAGATCCTCGTCTACTGAGAAATAAGGGAACATTTCTCCAAGAAACTCGAAGAATAATTAAATAAAGTTCGTAATTATGAAGTAAAAATTAGGTAAGTATCTATTATGCAAATAAAATAAAATAAACTAAAATGAATGTCGTAGGTACATACATACCTAATAAACATATCAATACCTGTTAAAACAATTTTTTCGAGATATACATTTATTACATGTTTAGCTATTGCCCGCGACTTCGTCTGCGTAGAATTAGTATTTTGGGTGGCTTAGGCTTATATTTAGCAAATTACATTACCCTTAGGGTTTCGCATCTCTGTAGTTAATTTTCATCCTCCATTTCTTATCCTTAAAAGGTGACTTCTGCAATCAAAAACTGTTTAATGTCCTTCCCCGGGATCGAGTTTTCGAGTTTTGAAATGCTACTTTTTTTCGGGCGCCACAATAACTATCTGGTGTGAAATTGGTGCCTTTCCTCTCTCGTTGAATAATATCCCATTTTTCGTGGTCACTATTGGTTGCCTTAAAATCACACTTAAACTATAAGCATTCGACATCTTTGGCACGTATTATACCCAGTGGCGTAACTATAGGGTGGCATTGCTGGCAAAATGCCACGGGCCCCTAGCTCTACGGGGCCCCGAACTGGCTTGGCCTTGAGCACAGAAGGGAAGATGATGCAATTCTTTATAGTGAGGAAGAGCCCCATCTGATGAATTTGCCGCGGGCCCCTGACGTTGTAGTTACGCCATGCCTACCTATATTGATGATTGGCTGATTATACCAAGTGTAATTATGGTATTTGAGACATGCAAGACGATTATATTATAGGTACATTCCTGATGTCCAAAATACGTACTTTTTTAACCAATTCGTTGCGTTATAAAACATTTGGAAGACGATTCAGCCTGATTCGCAGTCGCATGGCCGCCACGCGGAGCGTCTGCGGGCCGCGGGCCGACGTGCTCATTTAGGCCTCGCTACTGCCCTCTCGTTCCCTCTCGCTTTGCTTATTTATTTCACTAAGTTAGTGCTCATACGACAGCTGCGAGAGCGTGGCGCGTCGCACGCCGCCAATCGTAAACTACGATAAAGTGTAACATAACATAACAATGAATTGTGACTGTTTATTTGCGGAGAATGCTTGTGAAATGATAAAGTGTTAATTAAAATGTGATACTAAGTTGCTGATAAGGCAAAAATTAATGGATTTTCCTGCGGTTGTAGCTGCCAGACGGTCTGTTTACAATGTAGGATATAGCACATGGTGTGCACCGCTCGGTAGCGGGTCCTACCTTGCGCACTGCGTCAGTTGTAGTAAATAAAGTTTATTAGTTGATCTCACTCACATTCACATCCCATTGACTGACCAAACCGACCTTGCGTATTGTCGCGTTCTGACTCGGAACAAGAACGTAAATTATGTTGCTATTTTAGGACGCAGTTAAATCTCATCTTCCGGGTGGAAGCTGTCAGCGTCATTTAACTGAGAGGGATTATCTTTGTAAATGCCAACAAACAATGCTCTTTCGGACATAACTATAATTATGATACCAAGTTCTTACTCAGTCATAAATTATGCTCCTAACCTAACTTTACTACATTAAGGAAATAACACATTACAATGCAGTTAAGTTTGTTTAAGGAAATTATGCAAAATTGATGCGGTAGATCGGATATTCTTAAATTTATTTTGTTAAAGCATAGCCTACTTGAAGCTTTACCTTTTCTTCGCAGCGTTGATCATAATCAACATATTTTAACATCGTCTTTATGTATTTTTTTTAAGTAGGTACCTAGGTATAATTAGTTTTTTTAGTTTTACAAGAACCTAATGAGGCTTGAATTAAGTAAGTACTTACCTACACTTGGTCCGACTTGCAAAGGGTTAATGCACCTTATAATTATTACTGATTTATTTGGTAACGAATTTTAATTGCTAGTTTAGGCTGGTTTGTTTCTTATCTAGGTACTTCTTGCATGCGATTTAAAATATGGCACGAGACATTTTATGACCAACACAACAGTAAGGTTAGATGTTAGATAAAGGCGCAAATCGTTATTGCCGGGCCATATTTAGTCCCATTATCGTTTTGTTGCCCTAAACTTGATGCACCTACCTAGATATTACCTATTATAATAATATCTACTTTCGAGCTCAGATAGTATTTCGTTACGACTATTATCTAAATATTTAAAACCTGGTACGCATTTACGAGATAGTAGGTACGCCTCCAAAAGATAACTGTAAAACTAAATTATTGATACTACCACTGCTAAAATAATGATGTGGTTGTTTTACATATATCATCATATTCCTTCGGTGGAATTCATTTGATACGTATAAGTCATTGTACTAATGCATAATTGATTTTATCATATACCTACCTAGTTATTATGTTTTAATCACCTACATTTTCCTGTTCGTTAATTTAACACAATTATTCTTAAAAGATCGATACGTCGTCTTCTCTTATCTCTAAGTATCTACATATATGTATAATACACTGCCTGTACAGGGCCGTCTTAAACTAGGCTGGGGCCCTTGGGCACACAAGAAGTTGAGACCCTTTTGGAAAGTAAAAAAAGCGAATGAAGTAGGTATAATAACATTTTTTATAAGAATAAAGGTGTGAGAGAAATGGTCGGTTCTTCGGGCCCCCTGAGAATGGGAGCCCTGGGCACGGGCCCCGTGTGCCCTTATGGTGAAGACGGTATTGTGCCTGTGTCTGAACGTCAATCGTCACTTATTCGTTTCGATTAGAATTTCTTATTTTTATGGTTTGGAATATACCTACTCCTCGCTAACACTACCAATGTGTTGGTGTTGCCATTAAAATGAAATAGTTTTACACCAGTAAATTGTTACTTTTCTAAATAATGCAAGTACCTACGAATCTCGGAAACTAAATAGCTTTGCAATAATTCTGAATCGGTAGCTCTGCCCTGTCGGAGAAGATTGATTCATTTAATTTTGAAAGTAATTTAATATACTAATCACATACCTAGTAGCAAACATCTTCCTTGTGTCATCTTAAAGCGAACATGCAGGAAGTAGTAGGTACCTACCTAATTACGTACCATGTATGATATACCTACATGTATAGGTATAGTCCTCCATCAAATATATTAAGTATCTAAGCAGCGAACGGCTGGAACATTTGCGCAGCAACAAATAAAGCTACAGTACTAGTCAATACTCAAATTCGTGTATCTAACGACGTTCATACCTATTACCCACATAATTTTACAGTTTTTGTTCTTGCTTTTTGTAAACGCAATAACTGGTTTGATTTATTTTAAAAGCGCGTTTATTCCAGCACTGCAGATTCTTTTTAGTCCTATTTAGGCTCAATACGCAGCACAAAAAGGTTTCGTGTCGTACCTACTATATGATTATAGGTACAGGTACAGAGATTTTGTTGGAGGCCAGTCTATTGCGCCTTATTCAAATAAATATATTTTTTTGTTAGCTCTTGACTCGAGATTCAGTGGTCAAATTTGACTCATCAATGGATCCAGTTTTAGTTCTTTGATTTAATCTGATTTAACTTCCGTTCAATTTAAATTGTGTTTCGGATCACAATTATGTATCCTGCGATATACGACTGTATCAGTGTCAGGTACCTAGTCGCTGCGGGTCTGAACCCAACTCTAGACATCTGATGTGTTCCTGCTTCAGGCGCCCTTTGCATTTTGATAATCATCAAACTTGAGCTAGGTATTGTGTGAATTCGTAATGTAAGTTAGCCTTACTGCTGTATTTGCTCCTAACCCAGTAATTAATCCGAAAGTGCCAAGCTAATTGTAACGCGTGTAACATGCTTCAAAAGTCACATCAAAATACATCCTTAGAGTCATAAACCACACGTATACATTTTCATCCGCGATTGAGCTGTCGTTTTAAAAGGTATATCACTACATTCCATATAGGTACCTAATATGACAGGAATTTATTGCTCTGGAATGCGAGGTGACAGTAATCAGGCACCAACTTGCAGGTATTAAGGTGTCCAGTATATACCTATGTAGCAGAATAATGACCCAGACTGGCTATAGAATTAAAACGAACTATCAAGTGACCCTCTGTGGCTCAGTGGGATTGCAACGCTTCTATAAATCAGCGTTAACAACTTTATTTACGTTTCGTTAGGGAGCTCTTGAGTTTGTTACAGTGATAGGTACAGAGATAAGTATCAAAAATGGAGCAAAAATAACCATCGACGCAAATCATATATCTTTATATCTTATATGCGCGTCCTAGCTCGTTTTTATTAGGAGTAATAATTAATCTCGTTGTATTATTTGAGCTCCCGATTTGGTTATGTGGTGGTGAAGGTGACCCGGAGTGCGCATGCGTTTCGCACGAGGGGCGCCCAAGTCCGCCGCACTGCTTCCCCGTCTGCCACATGATCGCACTCCCCAAATAATCGTCGACCTTGAATCTGCAAAAAATCCAAACCAGCTTCGAGGCCCGAGCGAGGCGCGGCCTTCGGGCGGGTTAAGCGTTACATAACCCCTTGCTCCCAACGCGATCGCCCTATTTTATTTAGTACAGGTTTATGGATGATTTATGAATATAAACAGGAATCCGAATATGGTAACCTTGAAAAATAAATATTTCTAACGCGCTTGGCGGCTTGGTGTCGTATTAGGTCAACGCACCTAGGATAGTTTAGACTTAACCCATTAATTCGTCGAATACTTTGATTTCGTGACTTATGAGTAGCTTACGTTGGCAGCTTTGCCAGATTGAATTGCTTGTCTCGTGGGAATATCGAAAATTCCGTCCTTATTCTTTGTCTACTAAAGGCAGTAAATTTTCAGCAGTCTAGTGTCAAGGACTGGGTGTTAATGAGTCAGGCAGTAAGACAAAAAGGTCTATTTTTTATACCTCTTATATAATATGCATAGATGTAGGTTTGGCCACGGATTATATAAACTATTTATGACTCATATTTTTTTATGTGAATAGGAAGGCAAACGAACTAGTGGGTCACCTGATGGTAAGCGATCACCACTGCCAATAGACACCCGCAACCACGGAGGGATTGCAGATGCGTTGCCAACGTAGAGGACTTAGATGAAATGCCTCTTGTGCCCGTGTATACATTTGTTCTTGTACTAAATTTAACGTTTATAATATTTATGATGCCTTTGACTTAGCAAAGGCTTTAACTTAGTTATCCACGAACTCATTGAATGATTTCGGAAGTTTAGTACCTATAGGTTGGCAGAAAAAATATTTTCGTCGATATGATGTGAGTTGAGATTCAATTAATGAAAAAGCGTCATTTTCGTACATTTTAGGTTTTCAAATTTAATAATGAAGAATTCATAAAGCCTGTTTGCTTTTTTACATTAAACATTGATGCAGAATTGAAGAAGCATGCACGGGCTTACACATTTTTTACATAAACACCACTCCCGGGAATCCACACCCCCTTTAGAAAAAGAAGATAGCACAGAGAGCTGGTATTCTAGTTTGAGTTCACAAGACTCACGTACTACTTTACAGAATGACAACCATACCAAATCTATTCCCATCAATGCAAGAGGCTCTTTCGCCCAGCGAAGTCTTCGGGGGCCGTCAGGAGCGCCTTTCGAATTCGCTTCTAGTCCTCGTGATCGATACCCTAACTTTGCAAGTTATTTTCGCGAAGTAATGGAAACTCGCGGTTCATCTACACATAACCATTACCACACTCACCATGGCGATTACATGAGACAACGCAGTGACGGTGAAAGGTATCAAAATAGTGTAAACACATACCAAGGGCCTCGTCAAGATTATCGGCATTATGTTTCACCTCTCTATAACGATGTCATGGACGATATACAAGAAAATGTCTATAGCAAATGCGAGCGATACGGAGAAATCTGCAGCACCAAAATAAATCATGTTCCTTTTAAAAACCGTTTTGACAACAAGAGTTTTGCTCAAAAACTAACTGATAGTGCCAGCAGCTCTAAGGAGCAAATTCATTCGCATGAAAGACGGGGGTCGGGCTCCAGCTCTAGTGGTAGTCGACACAAGCACCATTCCATACAAGAGCTAATTCGTACGTTCGGCAAGAAGGTGGGTCACTGGCGGCACGAGTCTGGCGAAGGGCGGCGGGGTTCCTGTGCGGTTCCGACAACAGGCACCAAGGAGGGCCCTATCGTCGATCCTGAAGAGTTTCGATCTCGCTCCAAGTCACTTGACGGAGATCACCTGCATCGCGTCCTCAAAAAACCATTGTTAGAAGACTGCGGCGCTACATATCACATCTATGATACTATTCTAAAGGAAGGTAAGTAATATTTCGAAACAGAAGACATAATTATCACATCGTTACGTCAAACAATGGCCTGGCTTCGATGGGCTCTGATTTTTTTAGTATAAAAAAAATCTGTAGTGGTAACTTGTGAAAAACATCATTAGGTACTTTAAAGTTAGACAGTCATCTTTTAAATAACTACACTGAACTGAGCGAGAAAATGCACTAAAATGGGTCAGTTCAGTTCTCATTAAAAAAAAAGAACCGCCTTCAAATGTAGCCTAAATCCGCCTATAGGTTTCATAATAAATTCTATTAACGCTACCTTAGAAATGTCATATTAAAATTATTTTTCGGTGTGTGCTATATGTATTTACTTAAATGTTTGATATCGGTGCCTCAGCCCGCGCCACCAATCCGATGACCATCTGTGGTCTTCATAATCAGTTCCAATTTATCAAATAGTGCTTTCCGAAGGCAAATGCATAAGTTACATTTAAATATACCTAAATCGCTATTGCGATGCCTATAAGATTTGAAGAGTTCCTTCAGTTTCTCCAAGATCTTGTCGTCAGATCCTGATTTGGTGTTAATGGAACCAAACGGGAAGTAGTCCCGTTCCAGCAAAAAAGTAATTTTCAAATCAGTCCACAACTGACGGACTTCTAAAGTAACAAACATAAAAAAATGCAACCGGATTGAGAACCTCCTTCATTTTTTGAAGGCGGTTAAAAAGTGGTAGGTATAAATAGTTACAAACTTTTGATTAAAAAAATCCAGGCTTAAGGTATTGGTCGGTATGGATAATATAAGACAACGGATTAATAAATACGTACCATGTTTATTTATATGTTTTTATGGTTTGATTACTTACCTACATCGTCCACAATTTAACTTTTGTGGATTTTTATGTACAACAATTACTGGCCATAGGCATGTGAGGCCACATTAAATGAAAATAGCAAGTGAGTAAACCTTGTGATTGACGGACGGACACGCAACGGAGCCTTAGCCTTACCGTATCACAAGTAAGGAACCTTTAAAAGATCTGATACTTAGATAAAATGCTGAAACAAGCTAGTGTAAGAGAGCTATATTGACGATCTTATATCAGCTAAACATGTTTAGAACCTCTTAATATTGGGCTCTTTGAGAAGTGAAGACGTGCGTAAAATAAATATCTTACATTTGCTTTGAGGTCATATTCGTTTATAATATAATATACGTCATGTAAACGGGAAGCTACTTGAAATATTGCTAAGGAAAATAGACAGTAATATTTTTGCAGAAAACCATTACGTTTGATGTTTATTTGTTATTGTCTAATTTTGTATTTATAAATAATATGAGCAATTGCCAAAGGCTATTTAACTTCTGATTGATATTTGGTGTTCCGTTCACGATTTGATCCTTTACATGCCGTCATAGTTCCAACCGAAACATCTGGTGAAAAAATAATAACTTTGGGAAATAATTGAGTATTTTCTTCCAAACATTATAAATACCATTAAATTTTAGGCCTTCTGTGTTAATAATGTTCTAGTGATATTGAGAAATCCTTAGACAAATCGTCTTCGGCACTATAACCCATATTAAAGTTAACCGCAATTAGGCGCGTAACTTTCCATACAGCAGTTACTTTTCCTTATTATTGAAACCGTAATTAGTTTTGATAGTATGAATGAAGAAGCATTTTAATCGCCCTCGCTTAACCCCATTTGTGGCAATTTAGATAATTCTCGTTTCTCGAATCCAACGTTTTTTTGTATTGGTACTATCGTATAATACTTACGATATATTATATAACTATTTATTATATAACTATTATTATTTTATTATATGGCTATAACAAATTAACTCGAAAGGTTTAATTAATCTACCCTTATTCACAAAATGTTCTAATGAAGACGCCAGATTTGCTTTTAATCGCACGCCAGGGTGAAGGGAGTTTATTTTAAAATTGGAACAGCACGCCTTTGTACCGGTAACGAAGATACGTATGCGGCGAACCAGGAAGCTCCGTATTCACACTTTGTATATTTTTGGAAGAATTATTTCTTGCAACAATTAAGCTACTGAGCTGGCAACGTCGCATTTTTGGTGTATTTTTACGATAAGTATTCTATATAAATTGAATGAAAGTTTAAGATGTGGCTATACAAGTTCTTCGTTTTTAGTGTATCAATGTGTCCAATGCATGTGAAATTAATCGTGATGGACTTTTATTTTCGTACTAGCTGTTGCCTGTGACTTCGTCTGCAAATAATTTGTTTATTGCTATCCCGCGGGAATTTTCCGGGATAAAATGTACCTAGCCTATGTGCTATTTCAGACTTTTGTCTACCTATGTTCCGAATTTCACCCAGATTCGTTGGACCGTTCTGGCGTGATTGAGTAATTAACATCCATCCATCCATCCATACTTTCGCATTTATAATATTAGTTAGATTAGATTAAAGGAATAGAAGAATATATCTCGTTAATAAGAAAATAAAAGTCCATCACGATTAATTATTGCATTAGACACATTAATACACTAAAAACTCTTCGTACAACAGACGCACATTTCAAACTTTCATTCCATTTCCGTGATATAATCGTAAAACAAACACCAAAAATGCGACTTTGCCAGCTCAGTAGGAATAAACCCTATTAACAAGACAACCGTCTCTATAATGCATAAATTTAAATACCTTTGCACTGCAGAGGCAGTGGCCTTATTGAGAAAGAAATGTGAGTGAGTTGAATAAGTGACCTAACCATCTGCATGACACAATAGTAAGTAGTACTTAATAGCTAAACTTAAAGAGGTAGGTAATTATTATGCCCGTTGTAGTCGCCTGCGCATTTTTAAAAGTAAAATGATGTTACTCATGATTTAAGGCGCTGTCAACAGCAAGTGACCTTGAGCAGCGCCACTCTTCACACATACGGTTCGCATGCCTGTGAGTGAAAGAGAAGAAACTATTCCGGCAGCTTGGCGCGCGTCTAAAATCTTGCAAATAAGACACAAATAAGAAGAAATAAAAAAAAGTATGGATTATTTGTGAAATATGACAAGTTAGCCGTGTAGGTATGAATATGTTGACTTCATGTTTTTAATTGCAGACCCATACGTCGAAAAAATAAAGACATAGAACCGTTTAATGATGATTTTAAGACCAATCTTTGCAATTATTTTCTATCGAGCCGATTTTGTTCAATTATGTATCGAGTCCGTCTAGCGTGTTTGAAATATGATGAAAATTAACATTATATCTTTTTTGTATTTTTTTTTGCGTGTAGTTTTTCTTAAAAAAGTGCTTAAATAACATCAATTTCAACAAAATTAGGTGTTGTCAGCCTCTTAATTCACTTTTTTTTTACATTTTGATGTAAAAATGACAGGGTTAAAATTGTAATGAATTTGTTTTTCGAGTCCTATTTAAACATTCGAAGTAAGGGAAAGCAAATTGACTTTGCCGTGAAGTAGGTGTCTTAGTCGTTAGGTGCGACCATTGATCGAAGATCGGAAGCAAGGTTGCTATTGAAGTCATTGTTAAGTAAATACACTTCTGCAAAACTAGCTAGGCACTCAAATACAACAATTACAGGTAGGTATACAACAAGTAGAGTAGATAGATTTATTATCTTGGATGTGCTACTAGTGACCAGGCTAGTTTAGACTCGTAAAATTATAACTTGAAGCTTTAAGAAACAAGCCACAGTTGAATCTTTTAAGTTACCTGCAGGTTTACTGTCTGAAGCCCTTTTTTTGGTTTATTTTTTTGGATTAGTTTTTTATTTTATTTAATTCTCATTAAATAATAGGTTACATGCATTAGTCATTTGCAAGTTAATTATTTGCTTAAACTTAATGTCAAAAATACTTTAACTAAGTAGGTACTTAAAAATCTTTACTTATTTATTTCAATGTAAATTAAATAAACAATCGATGGTTATCGATATTTGAAGTTTTGTTAGTTGCTTGCTGATCACGCGATCCGTTCATGATAAGCCATAATATCTTGACATATGACAAATCAAGTCATGATAAATTTGGATTGGGTGAGATATGGTTTCGGCTATCTAATAATATCCATATAGCTTAATCAGAACGTGAAAATACAATCAAGGCCTATAGCGCAGCACCAGCCAATTATGCGCACTACAAAGGCCGTGTGGGTGTTTCTTTGTCTCACAACCCCAGTGGAGCTCCATTTAATTAAAAAATCATCTCAAAATCAGAAGCCATAGCAGAAATCGCCTTGGATTTTATCTTATATCATCAGCAGTTCTCGTTACCATAGTTATCATCTGCCCGTTTACTAAGTATCTAAGACCGGTAGGTACGATTTAGAGTTTGTGTACTGTTATGGAATCGACATTTGACGACACTGGCACAGCACTACAAGCATAGTACAACCCTAGAGAGTGAACTGTCAGAAGGGTTGACGTTTAGATCGGCGCGAAAATGCGAGAGGACGCTTATGCAGAAATTTATGGGATAATACCTCTTTTCTAAGTTCCCATGTAAGTCGGATTGCTATCAGTACATAGGTAAGAATTTTTGAGTTCTCGCTCATAAGATCTAAGTAAACCCTAAGTAAAGTGCTACTTTCTTAATAGTGGAATTAGGTTGAATAAATCTATTTTTGAGCCCTCCTTCGGTGTAGGTTTACCTGCTGTAAGCTTGTACTTACTGCATGTTAGTGTTCTGGTTTAATTATTTTCGTGATTGTTTAATTCACCATCTACCTGGTAGCCAATTCTACTAAATAAATACGGTATCGTTTTCTTTTCCAATTTTTGAATACGTAATAGTCATGCATTCAAATATATTACTAAGTTCATTGGAAATTTTGCTTCTGTAATTTGAGCCCCTGTCTATTATGTCAACAGACGAATAAAATCATTGCTTCCAATTGCTGGTTGTAAAAAAAATACATCTTTATAACAAACAGGACATACAATAATTACAACTAACCGGATAACTCACGTATAAAAGCCGAAGGATTGCTGCCGGTGGCAGCGAAACGAACACTCAGATAACTCACGTATAACAGCCGAAGGATTGCTGCCGGCGGCAGCGAAACGAACACTCAGATAACTCACGTATAACAGCCGAAGGATTGCTGCCGGCGGCAGCGAAACGAACACTCAGATAACTCACGTATAAAAGCCGAAGGATTGCTGACGGCGGCAGCGAAACGAACACTCAGATAACTCACGTATAAAAGCCGAAGGATTGCTGCCGGCGGCAGCGAAACGAACACTCAATAAGTGTATAGTGCTCGTTTCGCTGCCGCCGGGGCGAGCGCTCTCTGATGAAGGGCTACGGAACAGTCCGAAACAATTGTCGGAGCAATCCTTCGGCTTTTATACTTGAGTTATCCGGTTTGTTGTAATTATGTGTGAGTCTCACGGTAGTTTCATGTTGAAAGGACATACACTATTTTTAAAATGAAAAATTATTTTTTTGTACTTTCCCATACCATACCAATATGTACCTACCTATATCTCGCTGTAGGTACCTACGATGTGCTTCTGCTTTTATCATCCTAACCTATTTGATTAATGGTCATGAGTTGAAATACGCTTAAAAGGTTCAAAGGGTCAAGTGGTATTATTTAGGAGACCTCTTTGCATTATTCAAACAGTCTTTTCATTTTACATTAACCTCGTTTCAGTTGATATAATTCTGCTAAAGTGATGTCTACCATTATAAGTAAAATATGATTTACTATCGTACATTTATAGTTATTTCGCTAACGGCGATTGAATTAATGACAAATAGCTAACGTTGAGTCGAGTATTTAGTAATTTACTTACTACTTTTACCATTTTCTATGCCAATTAACTGTTAAAACTTACTCGAAGAATTTTATCGGAACGTGCGTTACCTATTTACTATTTTACCTCGTTAACCGTAGAGAGGTGATTGATTTACTTGTACAATTAAAAAAAAACCATGTTTGATTGTCAGGAGCACATTTGCGGCATGCGGCATCACAGGAGGCAGACAAGCGGCGGGCATCGCTGGGGCACGTGCCACCCGCGCGGCACCGCGCCTCCGATGCCTTCCTCGACCCGCATCACGCCGCCATGCTGTTTCGAGACTCAAGGGGGGTGAGTAAACACTCCACTCGGCCTATTTATCTCAAGTTGCTTACCTACTAGCGAGTTGCAACGTTCAGCGTAACATTAACAGAGAGGCTCAGTAGCTTGTAGCTTTTATGATAGTAGGTGTAGGAGAGGTAAGTGACGTTGTGGTGTTTGCAATATGCTACGTTAAGGCGAGGTAGGCTCAAAGAGGCCGCTTTTTAGAGTTTTTAAAAACCATCTCAGACGTAGAAAATAGGGTTTAAAAATCTGAAAAAAAGTTATGTCTTACTTAAGGATCTAGTCTAGTCAAAATCGCATTCAGTTACACGATCCAATAAACTTCCCTCGATAGAAAAAAATTCCAAAGTTACTCCTTTTTGTAAAGTTTTTTCAATATTATGACTAAACTATTGATATTTTAAATTAAATTTTTGTACTCAACTAAAGCTATTAAATATTTATAGACAAATTCGCAGAGTTTGAATAGATAAAATGATTGTCTTAATTACTATGTTTAAATACCTACAAAATGTGCGAGCGCGGAGCCTCGATAGGCCCGATCAGTCGCGCGCTGGCGCTTACGGACGACGGACCTGTGTCAGTTTTATCCGCGACAGGTCCGTGCACTAAACAAACAGATTTATTACAGTAGCAATGTCATTGTCTGTTTTCTGAGCCTGCCCTGTTGACCTACAATAACAAGTAAATGGAGTAAGGTACATTTTGCAAGCGGGAGGCAGAGGTACCGGTACCGACCGATATAGACAAAATATGGATTATCAAAAATTGTAGCTATTTTCAGTTGTTATACTGATAGTTTTATACTATGGCAGTTTGACCGAAATTTTACGAATAATAATTTTATAAATTACGTACCAATTAAAAATGGAAATAAAATGACATACATACATACATACCGTCACGCCTCTTTCCCACAGGTGTAGGCAGAGACTACTTTGACCCGCTTGCTACGAACCTGACATACCTCTTTCGCTTCATCCACATTCATCAATATCTTCAAATAAAATGAAATCTAACTTATCTTATTTAATTTCAATATGTTGTAAACCAAAGTATATAAATATGTTTAGGATCCTTACTTCCTAAACGCGATTACACTTTACTAAATTAGGTTTCTAAATCATCATCATGTTTGCGGCTAAGTACAGATATAAGCACACGACAAATAAATTACGAAGAATCTTGAGATTATAAGGTAACGGCGGGTATTACCGAGGGTATCAAAATCAGTGTCATTTACCGCGGTATTTTCAAATACGCATTTTATAATCAAACCGATCGATTTCCTAAAAAATGAATTATACACAAACGAAACTTATTTAATTGACCAACGGATCTATTAGCGCTAGTGTGTGTGAATTGGAATATAGAGCTCACAAATCGTCAGTTTCCGCGACGGGGGCACGGGAAGAGGTGTACCATACTAACGCGTGACGCCACATCACATGTAAGAGAACTCTAATCTTATGTAGTGCTTTACGTAATGGTTCAGACAATCGAACTAATAATATGGTTTTTAAGTGGTTGTTTATAGTTTTCTGCACAACCTTAAAATATTCTTTATATGTTTTTTGAGCTCGAATTGCGTTAAAAATGGAAAATAAAATACGGCGGTGATAGGACTTATTTTTTGCTGTGTATCTTACTTCCCTGGTGTGCCGCGATAATAGTTTAAGTGGTTATTTTGGTTCTTTATGCTCTTTTTTGCCAGGCTGTACCTAGATATGTTAATTAGTTTCTAATTTATTACTTTAGTAATATTTTTATTTTTATAATTATTAATGTTTACAAGGATATATTTTATTCTGAAAAAATTACTTTCTGCCAAGTTTCTTGCGGCGCATTCTTCTTGGCAATGATGATCTTTCCGAATGCGCTGGTAGATTAAAAAAAAGACATGTAAAAGAGCCCTTGGCGGCCTATTTGCAAAATAAACTTTTAACTTTTGACTTTTATTTTTGGTATATACGAGTATGATCGGTTATATGCTTTCTTAAAGTTATTTCAATCTTGATCTATTCACGCTATTAAAGAACTATTTCCGTGGTATGGAAAGTATTCAACAAACCCTTAATTTTTAGCAAAAACTTCAGTACTGAATTTGTATAGGTCTACCAGAATGTCATGGCATAGAAAAAAAAAAGAGTTTTTGATATGGCAATGTCAAACTGTCACTGTCTAATATCAGTACGTTCATTGTCATAACGACTTGCTGCTCGACTGTTTTAATAAAATTTCAATGTTATTATCGTAAAAATGTCGAAGAAACCTCTCCGTGCACAATCGCGAAAACCCGATGTCTAAAATCGAATGTAAGAAAGCTGTTACTACTTGGCTACTAAATAAAAGTTATGACGAAACGGAAGCCTTTCTAAAAGCAATAAGTTAAACACACACACACACACACACACACACACACACACACACACACAACACATGCATGCGCATGTTGCCTTGCTTGTATTATGTATTCAGTTCTTAATAAACTTTAAAACATCATGCATTTTTAGGGGGAGGAGCCCTGTTTATCCTATAGCACAGGTTTTTACCTATTTAGGGAGCAGAGTTCTAGTGAAAGATACCTTGTAAATGATGTTTTTTAGAAATAAATATTATTATTATTATTATTATATTGTGTTCAATGTTTACAACCAAATTTGTGAAGAAAGTGAAGGATCCCTAACGCAATCTTAAATTATAAGCGAGTGGCAAATTTAACTTGTTAGTAGGAATCGACCAAGTTGATACTTGTAGTTCATTTTGAATGTTAAGATCCTATTTTTCAAGTTATTTTTTATAGTCATTATACAGGGTGTATCAAACACCCCCTTACAATAATCCACTGGGGTATATAACCATAGCTATAGAAGCTAACAAAAATATAAAAAAATTGGAGTATTTTTTTTTAATATTTTCTATAGGAATGGTAGTATTAATAACTGTAATCATTCTTATAGAAAATATAAAAAAAATACTCCAATTTTTTTTTAAATATTATGTATGGGACTATTACCGACCCATTCAATATTTGTTTGGCTCGGTTATAGGTTCTTAAAGAAGTATCTATTACCGAGTGACATTTTCATTTTCTATTAAAATATGAACATTTATGGTACTGTATACATGTGTATACTTTTTTATAAAATTTAGACTTTTACTTATCAATTGGAAATGCTTCCGTTTATACTAAACTACTTAAAAAAAATTGATGCAGGTACAAAAATAATATACGTACATATACATACACAAATCACGTCTTTATCCCTTACAGGGTAGATAGAGTCTAAGGTAACAAGACCTAAAGGCCACGTTTAGCATGATTGTGGGTGTATAGATGGAAAGGGGAATCAAAATAGTGATGGGTTGCTAGCCTCATCGCCTATAACATGATTCTTAAGATTTACGCACATTCCTTCGTTGGGCTTTTACCATCTGCGCGGGAAGAGAAGTAACTGGTACATTCTATGTTTTATTCTATACTCCAAGAACAGCATGGACGAAAGAAAAAATAATATACAGAACCCAAGCCATAATTATGTTTCTTAACATTCGGTATTAGGTTCCAAATCGTGAATCTGGTTTCTATTACCGATGGTAGAAAATTCCTGATTTTTATACCCTTGGAAATGAAAGTTCAATTCGCGGTAAAAGAGTCACAGACTGTACATTACCACGGTATCAGAAGAAATGCACATTTCAGTTTCAATAATAATTTTACCAAATAATAAGAAGTAAAATGAGTCCAAAAACTTACGAGGCTGAAAGTTCAATAAACGCTTTTCAATAAAAAAAATACTTGGTCGTTAAGAAGCTTTGATACCCGTAATTATATGGACTCTTTTGAAAACTTACTTAAGTACCACGGTAATACCTGCCGTTGCCTTAATTATATTTTTAATTCATAGTTTTATTTATTACCTTACCTGTTTATTTGTCTTTTTTGCCAAAGGGTCTTTGAAATAAAGAACCCGAATATATCGGGTATATTTAACACGATGACGAAGAATGAAACGATTGACTATTAATTATTTTTTATCACCTATTTATCTATTCAAATTCATAGTAAGTAGGTATACTTATTTAAGCTTGATCACAATAATTGCATTTCTAAAGTCATACTATTTATTTTCTATACTGTGACGCTGGCGAGGTCATGCGAGTTCACAAAATCTGAGTCCGCGCGAACTATCGCGCGCACGGCCGGGACAGCGCTAAATGCCTATTTTCGCAGGAATACCGAGCCTTAACTACACCTAGCTTCTCGGTGTACACGGTCGCATTTCGAACTTGTTTTAGTTCATGGCAACAATCTATGGGCACGGTGCACTTTACTCGTGGCAGGGTTATGATTTTTTTTAATATTGGTAACATGTGCGGTCATACAAAGTTGCGGCTCCTGCGTTCGCGTTTCAAGCTGGCATTACTTGTGTGTGTTGGATCTTTTCGGATCCAAGGAAAACCTAACTCGAGTCGTTATTAGAAAACACTCCGAGGTACTGAAGCATACCTCTACAAAAAGTAGCATCTAGATACAATACATTCTGTGAATAAGTACAAAGTTTGATATTTAGGCTATTAAATAAAAGTACATACCTATTTGCCTAAATATTGCTCGCCTTTCAAATTAACTAGTTTAAGCTTTTAATAACGGAAATCAAACTGTACTTTATTTTAATAAAATTTGTATTTTGAAATTGGGAAAATAATTTCGTATTATTTTGTTGTTCCAGTTACCAGTTGCAGATCCATTCTTAGAAAAAATCAGTCTCTCCGATTTAGGTGAGTTATGTTTAATTAGGCATAGTCTATTTTAAGTCGTTTCTTTTAAATAGATGTGGTTTTTTTATGTTCTAGAGCAAAATTATTTTTAGATACTTGCCTACTAACTTGATCGAAGATACTAACAGAAAAAAAGGGCTGTTCAATCGCTTGGCGCTTTGGCTTGGCTTGTTCAAAATGAATAGTGTTTTTAATTTCCAACGCTATCTAAAAACCTGACATTTGACTAGCCAAAAGCTTTCGTAGGAGACAACGGTACGGTATACCAAAAAATGGGACGGTCCCATTCAAAATGAACGTAGTTGCGTTAGGCATAGCGCCAAGCGCTGGCGCTGGCGGTGGCGCGTCGGCGACGATGGCGGGCGCGGTAGCGGTAGCAGCGCCGCACGGTGTCAAGTTCGCCGCGTCGCGGGCGTCCGCGGCCGCGGCACGGGCGCCTCGCCGCTTATAATTAGCAGTGAGCCGTGGGAGGCGCGGCGGGCCGCACCGGGCGATGCGCGGCCCCGTGCATGCTGCGTCTACACTACTTCTCGGACAACCCCGCCCTCGCCGACGGCGAAGGCGAAGAGTCCGTCTACTCTATTGAACTCATCAAGGAGTTCGAAGAAGTGGGTCGCGCGTGGAAGGCGTTCTATGCTGAGTGGCTCTTGAAAGGTGCCGGCTTGTTTATAGCACCCACGCTGCACGCATGTGTTGCCCGCTTTACCGCTTATGACGTTTACCTCCTCATACGCTCCATTATTGTGCAGCTATCGTTGTAAATATTTAGAGTTTTGTTGTGTTGTGGTAATGTTTTGACATGTGTGTAAGTGTACGGTCATTTCTATGAAATACCTACCCGAGGTTCATTCTGATGTGGACACCATTATACACAATTTTCTACAGTGTTGATAAAGATATCTTCATGTGATCAATTAAATATCGGTGCGGGAAAGGCACAGGGGGCTGGCTCATGCTCTGAGCCTGCAATATGTTAGCGCAGGTTAGGTAGGTTAGGCTGCAGCACCAGTGCACGCATTATTTACTTTGTTAATATCTTACATTCAGTTCGGATCTCGATAAGTTTGGATAGTAGTTTATGTACCTATCTAATTAAAATCCGTGCGTCATCCGTGATGCGTCTAACGCTACATTAAGCGTCCAAACGAACCGACAGGACTGTTTGATCTAAAAGGTCGATTGATCCAAAATAGAAAGGACTTCAACTATGTAAAAATCCGTTATACCCTCCGCATTATGTGACTGTATTTCTATTTAGATTAGGGATAGGGATAGTTAACTGCTAATCCCAAGGTTAAGTATACTCAAAATGTATGGAACTATTAACTCTGACCCTGGTTTTATGTTTTTATTTTTATTTTGTACCGCACAATACAATTGTTAGGTACTTAGCGAGCATCATTGGAAGCAATAAATAAATACTCGTAGCTTTACATATCTAGTATTGACAAACTTGTAAATAGTAGACAGGTAATTAATCGTCAAATTTTAATTTGTTAATAATCAAGCTGCACATCTGTTATAGTAATAGAATTCGCGAGGTTCCTCCTGACGTCACGGGCGTGACCTTAACGGCACTTGCGCAAGATGGACGCGCAGCGTAAATAAACAAATGTATAGACGATGGGGCGACGTCAGTATGCATACTGGCTAGAAAAATATTTTCAGATATTTTTTCAAGTGATTAATTGCATTGTTCAGTTTTTTTACTTTCTTTAGTTTATAGCGTGTGTAGTCGGTATTTGAATGTAATGCTGGCTGGTTATTGCAAAAAACGCAAGTTAACACAGTATTTTTATTTTTTGTAGTAATGTAATAATTTAGAAAAAAATGTTTTTATGTGACCTTTATTTGCTAACTGTTGTTTTTGTGACTGTCCTTTAAATAAATCTTAAGGTACATAATACAATGCAAATAATCTTCATACATCTAATTTAAAGTGGGTCAAATTCAACTTGCAAGATATTAAGTAGGTACTTAACCATCCCCTAAGTAAAGACCTAACTATCTGAAGAACTTCTTAGAAGAACCATGCTTTGTAAACTTAAGAAATTTAGAGTTTAAAATCTGCTTCAGTCGTTTCGAACAATATTAAATGAAGCTTTAGGATTTAGGAGTACTGACCTAACCTAACTAAACTGAACTAACCCACGACAAAGATAAACTCTTTGATTTAAGCAATAAATAGGCCTTACTGTAGATGCTCTACCACAAAATCAATTACAGATAATGTCATTTTGTTAGCCGGATTAGCCGGCTCGAGGTCAAGGACGCTTGTGTTGGGCAAGCAGATAACACTAAGTACTCTTTTTTTTACAAAGAAACTTACTAAAAATTCTTATAAATTAAATAATGGTAAATCTAACGCGAAAAATAAGTTCCAGTATGGTTTAACTAAGTGACAAATCACTATCACTCTATTATTTATTTTCTTTAAGTGTACTTTAAATCCACTTAAATCTACCTATAAAGAGCTGTTTCTGGCTACCGTATTATTAAGTAGGTAATACAAAGTGAAGGGCACGTATTATTAGAATACCGTTTTCTAATTTTCCATTTCGTGGTTTGACGTAAAACATTTACAGGGTGTGACAGGAATCCCCATAAAATCAAAAAGGGGTAAAGTAGTTCCTTGTAAGGTGTCCATAGGAACATGATTATAATAGTAATACACTTGGTGAACTAAAAAAATATTTTTTCAATAAATACTAAAGATTAAACAGCAAGTAAGTCGTGACAATCTTACACTTTGTTGTTTTTTAGCATTAGAAAGAAGGTAACCAATCTTAGCTTGCTAGGGTCGACGCCATGTTTGGCTTTGATGAATGTTATATACATATAATATATATATATATATAATTTTTTGGTTATTTTGGTACCATGGTTTATATTAAGTTATGCAACGTGTTACACCACCTACTGAAAACTTTAAATTTCCCAACTGATTTATATTATGAATGTCTAGTGCTTATTTTTAAATCCGTGTTTTATTGCCAAATATATTAGTGTGTTAAATTTTGCATTTGTAACAAAATACAACCTGCATTGAATATAGTGTAATCAATAAAATTCTATGCTTGATTCTGAGCAAACTGTTTTCAGGTTTTCAATGAATGGCGTAACACGTTGTATAATTAAATCAATTAATTATATAAGTATTAAGTTAGAACTTAGGCAGAAATCAAAAGCATATGGTCACTACTTTGAAAAATCTCGTAAGTATTTCGAAATCGCAAATCTTAAAAAGTGAACTTTATTTATGTTCAGTTTTGTTTGAACATGCATTTGACATTGTGACGATATGGCTCATTTTAAGATGATAATGTAATATTTAATATGTTTTAAAAATATAAACTTAATTAAACCAGATGCAGAATACCTATAGAAAAAATTAAAACCATTTAAAATGGCTGTCGCGCCGCTCGTGTCGCTGAGTCCCTTGAACTCATCGAAGGCCCATTTGCTACGGTTTTTCATTTGCAACTGATTTCAATAGTCCACCGTAAGGCCACACTCGTTTCGTTGCGAAGTTGATTAAGCATGCAAGTAAATCTTTTGCTTTGACAAAATATGGTTGGTTGCATACAAAATCTTATACTTATTAATGCGAACATTTAATATTACAACACTTTTTCAAAGCCGTGGTAGCCTAGTGGTTTGACCTGTGGCCTTTTAAGCAGAGCGTCGTGGGTTCGAATCCCGAACTCGCACCTCTGAGTTTTTCGGAATTTATGTGCGAAAATTACATTTGTAATTTGCCATGAGCTTCTCGGTGAAGGAAAACATCGTGAGGAAACCTGCACATATCTGCGAAAAAATTCAATGGTGTGTGTTAAGTTCCCAATCCGCACTGGGCGCGCGTGGGAACTATAGCCCAAACCCTCCAATACACGGAGGAGGCCTATGCCATGAGGCACGCCGAATTACGCGACAATTTAATAAATAAACGACAATAACAACAACATCATGTACTAACTGAAATTGTAGCGAATTCGGAATAAAAAGGCTTATAAATAAAATAAATAAATAAAAACAGAATTTTATGATTATACGCAATGCTCACTTGAATGTAACAAATATGATGAGACATTTCACGGCTAGGTACCCAAAGCCTGAATAAACATAGCTTCAGTCATTGTTCGCTTGGAAATAGAAAATACGTACATATAGCCGATCCGTATTTAGTCGTAGCATAATAAAGCAATAAGCTTTCGAAAATGTAGGTATGACAATAGATACATATATGCCATTTTTTACCAGTCTTACGTATAGAAATTAGCTGCAATGAAATTATACAACGTTCACCGTCACCTTGCATAATAATCAGGCTTTACCTACAAATTTCCTTGAACTAGCTATGAAGTTTTGTTATACCTAATTTTCGTACTTACGTCTGGTGTAAGATTACAATTTTTGGGTGAATTATACAATTTTAACATGATTATTTTTCTGTGATTTTCAGAAGAAGATGAGTCTCAGATCTTCGTTAAGTTCTTCAAGTTCCATAAGTGCTACGACCTCATCCCTACCTCTGCCAAACTTGTGGTGTTCGACACGCAGCTGCTTGTGAAGAAGGCATTTTTCGCGCTAGTCTATAACGGTAAGTGTAATTTTAGAAGCATCATGAATAATTATACAACAGTTAATTTATGCCGTTAAACTATAACATATATATACTGTTTCATAAGACTTGTACTGTCAATGTCAAAATTAGTTTCACTCCAATGCTCATCGGTATATCCAAGGTTTCGACATTATGGTTGTATCACATTCTTATATTTGCGAAGGTGTCTGTGTACATAAAATGACAAAAAGTGTACTTATTTTTAACACACTTCTCTGCTGTTGTGTTTACTTACCTAGGTTGTATTAACCACTCATATCAACCAAGTCATCATCCACTACAACCATATTTTCTTGTTTAAAGACTTTGACACGTATACGTTTGTTCAACTGTTAGAAATATTGTTATACAGCCCCATAACGGCATTGAACAGTGGCACGTCCTTGTAAATAGTATTTATGTTCATCTCGATTTATTTACGAAGGTTAAAAAATATTGCTATAAGCAATATTAATTCCAAGTCATCAACCGCATACTTTTTAAGTTAATTCGTATATTCTGCTTAATATAAATAAATTTAAGCTGATGTCAGTGTATATCGTATTACGCAACATCCTCGCAGCCTAATTATTGTGATTTTTATACGCCGATTGAGGCCTTTCAGCTTATTTTACTGCTTAGTTTTTGAAGAGTGAGCACGTAATTCCTATGTAATAACAAAGTGTTAAAACCATATCAAATTTGCAACGCTAACGTACCACGACTTGTGACCGTTTTTACGACGATTACTAAGTAATAGGAAATGCACAAGTCTCGTTTAATACATACTTTTATATCTCGTATTTAGTTACGGCCCTAGCAAAGGCAAAGGATTTGTATTAGGTTCAGCTCCCTATTGCGGTAAAGTTCAATAAAATGAATAAGGAATGAGTAATTATTGTTCTAAAGTGGTGAGTATAATTCTCGGACTTGGGCATAATTATTACCTATGTCTACGAAAAGTTTAATTACAAAAAGCAATGTTCATCTCTCTGCATTCCCATTTGATGTAGGAATAAAAAACTCAACAACAATACTCCCAAGATAAACGCGGCTCCGTGCCTATCTGATAGACTACCTTTGATATTATGGAACCCTGCAAAGTAATACCTGATTCAATCAATTATGCTATCTATCTATGATGCTGAACTTGAAAAAAAAAACGTAAAGTTACTTAATCCATCTAAAATACCTGATATTGCTCGATGAAAAGAACTACTTGCTCGTACAGAATTGATTTACTATTGCGTAGGTGCGAAGTAGCTTGGCTAATGGATCAAATGTAAAAATAAAAATACACACGATAATTTTTAAGATAACATGATGGCTTTAAGGTGCTGTGTCTGATATAACATTACGTCTTTGTTTTTCTAAATAAATATGGAATATTTACAAACTTATATGAAATGTGCTCATCTAACATTTGCCTGCCCTATTGAATATGAATCAGCGAATACTACACCTGTCTTACTGTCTAGTGTTTGATGCTTTGCGAATAAAATTACGTTTATATGCATATGCGACGGATATGTAATAGGCCCAAGGTCAATACTGTAAACTGCTAAGCGAACGCGAATGTAAATGAAAGTCTAAAGATTTATACATATAATATACGTTATATTTTTTGTTGATACAGTTGCCCAATCCATTCGGACTACGTACCTCCGTAAGAAACAATATGTATCCGTAATCATCGAAACAAAGCAAAGGTGTCTTTCGTTCCATGTGAAACGTTAATGTAAAGTATTGCATTAAGTTTATAATCACTTTTTAAAATGAAAACCTCTACATGCATACAGTATGTTTTTCTTTGTTGAAAAATGTAGAACATTTTAATAGACCTCTGGCTTTAAAGTGCGGCACACCTAAGCATTTATTTGTACAACTACACATAACCAAGTAGTTATGAATTTCCAAAATTTTAAATTCCCTTAAATATTGAGTGCTGTTAAAAAGATACGTTGTCCTGTAGTACTTCGCTCGGACTCTTGTCGCTAGCGTCGGTAGGAGCTGTGGACATTCATTGGATTAACATTCGATATGATTTTTGAGCACGTAGAGAGTGCGGCCAAAGAACGAATCACGCGTTGCCCGTTGAAAGCAAATTTAATAATAATAATTTATTTCACAATCTAGATATTATTACTTAACTTAGTCTCTTCTTAAATTTAATTAAAATTAGATACAAGAATTACTTCCATTAAAAACAACAATAGTAGATTTTTTTTTTTTTTTTTTTTTAAAGATAATAAACAGACGGCTTAAAATTAAAAATAGTACATGGAGAATTCCATTGTCATTTAGTTTAGAACGTGTTTTGTACCAAATGTTCATCCGTTTCTGTATAATCGTGGAAGTAATGCATATTGTTTCTTAACGAGGAATAAGGTCCAGTTTTTTTAAAATACATATATGACTTTTCTTTCTCAAGCGGTCAATAATCTGTTTATGACGGAGTGGAAGCTCTAAGGGCCGGTCTCACCACTCCTTAACTGTCAGTTATCTATGATTCCGTCTCTATTTATTAATACGAAACAGACAGAGACGTCATCATAAATAACTAACAGTTAAGGAGTGGTGAGACAGGCCTTAAGTGTATAGTGTTTTATTCAGTCCGTAGTACAGGATTGTTAGGGTTCCGAATGTCAAAAGTAAATGGAACCTTATCATATCACTCACTTGTCTTTGTCCATCTGTCCGTCCATAACAGCCGGTTTGATCGGTATCTACTGAACTGATTAACTTGAATTTTAGTACACAGCCGCACTCTTATTATTTCTCTCTGGATTTATTTTTAAAGTAGGTAGTTACTGATGTAAAAAAATATTTTCTTAGAAACTGACATCATATTTATTGTAAGAGATCTTCTTTGACCTCTATATTTAGCCTAACCAGTCGCTATAATAGTTGTGCAATCTGAAACCAGCCTAACGATACTAAATATGAATTTGATGGATTCGTGTGCACGTGTGGCACAGACCACCTGATAATAAATATGATATACTTAATGCTAAATGTACATTACAATTATGAGATCGTTCAAGTATCACGTAAGCAGAAATGTCGCAATTTTGATATTATGATATTTTGAATGACATAGATTTTAGAATTGATGAACAATTGAACATAATATCATTCGTTTCAAGCATATTATTGAAATCTGTGTTCTGTATTTGTACAGTTAAGCCTTTGACATATATGTGTAGGTATTTAGTGATCGAGACTACCTTAATCCACCTATACGTACTATATGTGAACAAGACATATCATTTATTTGTTAATATTTGACGCAGGCGTCCGCGCGGCACCGCTATGGGACTCCCAGCGACAGAAGTTTATCGGGATGCTGACCATCACAGACTTCATAAAGATCCTGCAGATGTATTACACCAGTCCCAACGTCGCAATGGAAGAGCTGGAGGAGCACCGCCTCGAGACCTGGAGACGTACGTATAACTTATACTTAGCACACTGTACCTACTAACGTCCGCACTTTAAGTGCATAAAAATGCGCTGCATCAAATTAAAATACTGAAATGTGCACCCATAGGTATGGCGAAAAAAAAAATTGTATGGGTGAAATTTTGAAGCGCAGTGGGACTTCCGTGGCATTTAGAGGCTAAGTAAGAGGCCACTAAACACACACTCAAAGACGACCACTGAAATACTTTTATTCTAGAAATATTGCGTACTTTTCGTGGTATCTTGATAAACGTATTGTTTGTCCACAGAGGTCCTCAAAGGGTCGTCTCTAGTGTCGATCGGTCCGGATTCGTCGCTCTACGACGCGATCCGTATCCTCATCTCAAACCGCATCCACAGGCTGCCGGTCATCGACCCCGACACCGGCAACGTACTCTACATACTAACGCACAAGAGGATATTGCGCTTTCTTTTCCTATATGTGAGTCGGGTACCTTCGATAGGATGTATGCTATCAATAAGATTCCTGGAGTCAATAACTATTTGGGTGTAGTTATAGAGCAAGTTTATGTTTTATTTACCAAAGACACAAAATTAGACTTAAAATTCGCGGTCTTGCCAAAAGTACAAGTAGTTATTTACTTAAAATACTTGTAGTACGTAATTTTTATCATCAGGAAATCAGAATTTACACATGGAACGAGATGTATATGACAATTTATGTTAATCCCGAAATGTCCACTGCAGGAATGTAATGATTCTCGCTTGCGAAGCTACATATATGTAAATGCTTGGGTAATTTTAAATACGTGTTACATTTCCAGATAAATGAGCTCCCGAAGCCGTCGTATCTTCAATGCAAACTGCGCGAGCTGCAGATCGGCACCCTGAACGACATCGAGACGGCGACCGAAGAGACGTCCATCATTGACGCGCTGAAGAAATTTGTCAACCGGCGCGTGTCTGCCCTACCGCTGATTGACTCCGAGGGCCGGCTCAAGGACATCTACGCCAAGTTTGACGTCATCGTATGATATCGTTCCTTTGTTTTTTTTTTAAACTCACCAGCGATTGACCTCTGTCTCACCTGATGGTAAGTGCAGATGAGGCCGAAGATGTAGCTCACTGGTTCAGTAACAGCCTGTTCACTCTAGATTTGAATAGTCCAAGGTTATACTTATCCGGAAAGAGACGACGGAAGCGTGTTCCACTCCTTGGCAGTCCGCAATGTTTTAACTTGTAGCAAAACCACAATCACAAGTAGGGTTACATAGTTAGTTTATTATGTGTAGACTTTTTGAAAATGTTCTAATTCTTTTTTAGTACTGGCTTTTTTACAGTTGTGGCGGCGCCATTTATAGTGGCAGGCGTTTCCAAGCGGTAATGGTTATCGATCTATCGAAGCTTTCAATGCCGTCTCTAAAATCAGAAACACTTTTATTATTTCCTCCGGTTTTAATATTTATTTTAATATAATTAAGATATAAGGATGTACTTTTTCTGAAATAAAACATATTATTATTATTATTCTGTATATTTATCGTTGTCTTAAGTTAGGTTTTTACAATATTCAAATAAAAAGTAATAATGCAATATTAATACAAAATATAAAACCATTATAAAAACCTAACCTAGGGTGCCGCCGGCAGCGAGTGCCGGTGATCAGGGCGACAGAGAGAGGAACCTCCTGACTATCCGGGCCGTGTCCAGGAGTACCGCCTTCTGTATCTGACCCTTGACCCAACCACCTAGCGAGAGCCTTTTATTATTATTATTATTAATAATAATAATAACGTCGCTAATTAAATCCGTTTATTATATTTTTTTACAGAATTTAGCCGCAGAAAAGACGTACAATAATCTGGACGTGTCTCTGAAGCAAGCAAATGAGCACCGCAACGAATGGTTCGAAGGCGTCCAGAAGTGCACGCTCGACGAGACGCTGTACGAAGTAATGGAAAGGATAGTGCGAGCCGAGGTGAATATACAATACATGCGGGTCTTTAGTAATCAAATATTGCATTTTCAAAACCTGCTAATCAATAATCCAATAATACCAAAATATTGGACATAAATATAACATCTCGCTTGCGTAGTGAGCTCCTGTTGACGTTAATATCGTAATTTTTTACAAGCTTTTCAGTAACTTGCAATGTATGTTTGTCAGGGTGGAATGTTGCAACTCAGTTTTGAAGCAGATAATCTTCAACCGGTTGAGCTGAAATTTTGTATACTTGTGGAAGTCGGATGACTACAATAATCTGGTGGTGGAGTTCTGGTGGCCTGGTCAGGACCGTCTCGTCTCTCTCTTCTCTCTTCAACGATTAGTCTGACTGACTTCAAATTTGGTACACATTATTTAGGACGGATGAAAATTCAAGTACAGTCAACAAAATGGAATTTTAGGTTAGGTTATCCTATTTCGGAGATCTGTGATCCTTTTAAGTACTTAATAGACCAGTAGGTTGTTAAAGAGTTGAGATTAAAATCAATGTGGACCTACTTTTGCGTCGATAGCGAATTATACAATATGTATTCAACCGAACAGCATTTAGCTTTAATTTTGTATGGGACCCTTCTTTTGGTGATATTGATTTAAGGCCCAATATTAACCTTTGAAAAAGCCGTGGTAGCGTAGTGATTTGACCAGTGGACTCTCAAGCAGAGGGTCGTTGGTTCGAATCCTGGGCTCGCACCTCTGAGTTTTCGGAATTTATGTGCGAAGTTACATTTGAAATTTACCATGAGCTTTGAAGGAAAGCATCGGGAGGAAACCTGCACACATTTGCGAAGCAATTCAATGTTGTGTGTGAAGTTCTCAATCCGCTCTGCGCCTGCGTGGGAACTATAGCCCAAGCACTCTCATTCTGAGAGAAGGCCTATGCCCGGCAGTGGGACGTATGTAGGCTGGAGATGATGATTTTATTAACCTTTGGATCATAACGGTCGAGTAAATGTAGGAATAGAATTGTGTTCAGTTTCGTAAATTACCTACCGCGAGCTGCTATGGAGGGCTGAACACAGGCATATTTTTAATTCCAGGTGCATCGTTTAGTAGTTGTTAACGAAGAAGATAAAGTTGTCGGCATCATATCCCTTTCCGATTTGCTGATGTATCTCGTGCTGCGACCTACGGGGGAATGCGGCGGCACCAGCCTGCGCAACGAACAATCCATCGAGGAGCAGGACGAGGGCGTAGGGAAGGAGGCGTCGAGCGTTCCCGCCGAGGGAGAGCCCGAGGAAAGAGACCCGGCGCTAGTAGAACCCGACCTGGCCGCGAGCGATTCAGAGTGCCAAGATCAGTAATGCCAATGTGATTTCTCTTTGTGTAGGTAGGAGTTAGCTTAAGTTATGTATATTGTTAAGCCGCGATCAGAACCCGCGCGGTCGCAACGGCGCGACTGCCAGTAGTGCCAGTCGACGGTCGGTTGTGATTCGAGGTCAAATTTTCGACGATTCTGCGTGACGCGTAACGTCGCTCATTTTGATTACTTATAAATTTTGATAACTGTTTTGCCCCTTTACTAATAAAAAAAATGCACGTGCAATCAAATATTTTGTACATAGAGTTAATCCGACGCATCTTTTGAATATATTTTGTAATGACGCTTTATTGTCTTGTCTGTTTGATTTTTTATTAGTAGATGGGGTTTTGTATTTATATGCATATTCCATTTTTATTTTTGGTTAATATGGCTCATACGGACATTGTCCATTTTATTTCTATTTTTGTTCATTAAACTCCTTTCTAAGGGCTGTTGCCCGACGCGCGAGGTGCAGTTGGGATCGACTGCGACACATACAGATTGAAAGAAAGCATTTTGTAGCGGTGAAGATGCACAAAAAGTCTCAATAAAACTATATATGTCTGAATGCGTTGGGAGACACGCGCGCTACTGTTGTCTTCATCTGTGTTGTTGTCAACATATCCGGTGGTCGGTCCTGCCTGAAATTTTATCGTTTTGTGTAGTGATTGTAAAATTACATAAATATCTACTTTCCTAGATCGTTTTATGTTAATTATATAATTGTAAAGTAACAAAAACATAGTTAGGTGTTGCTGTTTTAAAAGAAAATTATGCGTATAAAATTATTTCGATGACTCTTTGTTTGTGTGTTCGGAATAGTTGCGTGTGATGATATCGTAGACGCGAAGCTGTCCATTACGACAACTGTTCTCTGTTATTATTAAAGACAAAATACGATTCAAACTTTAATATTTAAACAATAATATGACAATAATGATGAATCTTTGCTTCAGTTTCAAATTAATTTTGATTGTTTGCTGTTTCTGACTGGTGAGTAGTATCACTGAATGAAAAATTTGTACTATGTTTACTAAATATTAAGTGATTGTTGAATCCAAATTATAAATTTACTTTGCAGTTTTACGTATTATTAAATCAACGATAAAACACTGTAAAAAAGCAATAATGTAAATTATGTATTTTTAATGTCTTGTCAATTAAATGAATAATGTGAATAAAATATTTGCCTACTGAACCGTGCGCCATTAAAGATGGAATTGTAAAATAGCTACTTGAAAGCACGTTACTCTCACGATAAGACAAGGTTGTCGTTCCATCTACATTCACACTCGGGGACCAGAGTTTTATACCATCATTTAAAATTTTGAATTCATATTTAATGGCACAGCGGACACATAAAGAATTTTTTGTAATCATTTAATGACACGCGAATGTAGTAGAAGGAAATAATTCAATAATGTTATCGAAACCGAATATCCAAGTGTGTAATGTTAAGACGAAAGCAGGCAAAGCTCGTTAGTACTGCTCGAATTGTATCATTTTTGAATAAAACTATACGCTCTGCTTATGATCTTACTAAAAGTAAGCTAAGATCTTTAAAAAAAAATTACTCGCTACTCGTTACAGCCGGCGACATAAGTTTTTAATTAATTAACATTTTAATTAAGGGTTATTAAATGACATAAAGCATACACATAAAATGTAAACTTAGATTTCTTGTTGATCATCTTAAAGTTATGATGTAATTATCTTTTTAACCCTAAACCAGGCGTTTCTATTTTTTTTTCGAAAAATTGAATGTATTTTGATGGCACACTTCACCAAGCTGAGTGAGGGTTTAAAATATTTTAAGGTTAAGATTTAAAATCGCTGTCTTCCGAATCAGATTTGTGGTTCTTGTTATTGCCTCTGCTAAGTACGACTCCGGGCAGCCTGCACTGGCGACAAAGCTGCTCCGCTCAAAACGCAATAAAATTATTTTTATCATCACAAACAACTTGTGTATTAAATTGGTAGTTTACTACAAGATGAGCAGAAGCAGAACGATGGCGTGCTTAATTTGGTTTACGAACGAAACTAGTTACAATTCATAGTAATGAGACCTGTTTGAGTTGGTTTTTACATTGTAAGTGTGAGGGTGGTAGTTGTTAGTTAGTAGATATTTATTTTGCATACGCGAAGAGTTCGGCCGTCAACCACGCGGCCGGCTCGCGTCGCCCCGCGCCGCGTGCTCTGCAAGTATTATACATTGTGTTATTAATTTATGATTAGTATAATGAGTAACAGTAATATCATCAAGTGTTTTAAACCTAATAACGTCAAGTAATGATTACTTATACAATAACTATGCAATTTATTTACGACCACGCGCCGTCGGTGCGTCTAAGAGTAAGGCCACTTTAAAAAATGTTAATAAATTCTTTAGAATACTCTGTATTCAATAAAATTGACAGAGTTTATACGCACATAAAACAGAAAATACCTATTAATCATACAATAAAAGTTGATCAAAAGTTCTATGTCTTGTTTATTTGTTGACCACTGAAATAAGTAACTTTTATACATACGCTAATTTATGCAAAGGCTAGACAGGTACGAAAACGAAAAAGTAATACCTAACATAGTGGACCACACCAAGTAGTCGCCCAACCATATAATACTAGACTTCCTCATCAGAAAATAAAAACGACAAGACTGATTGTTATATAGATAGTCTTCAACAAAAAACAAACAACTTTTAAAACAGTTTTAAGGTGCACAAATGAAATTAAAAGTTGCAAGTTGGCAACGCTTTGGTTCTTTCGTAGATTCTGTCTAGCGAAAGATGATCCTGAGGATTGTGTTGAACTTTTTAGGAAAATCACTTACCTTATAGTTAAGTACACGTCTTGATCATAGCTGCAGGGATATTTCATTCACTAAGATTTCAGAACATTACAGCAACAAAAACTGTAAATTTACATAAATTATAGACCGATCGCACTTTGAGTCACGCGGCGGCTCCCTTTGTCGTCCCACCCCGCGCCCCTGCACCGCGCGGACGGGGACTCATTTAAGCGGTTAGTCTATAGTGCTGTCTATTAAAAAAAACTGTTAAAAAAAGCTTTAGTTATGATTACGTCCTTGAAAATAACAGCTCTATCTATAACACGGTAGTCGAAACAAATAAATCTGGGGGCACGGCAGTGCACCCGCCAAGTCGAGCAATAAATTTAATTGGCAAAAATCCATACAAAACTACAAATAGGTATTTATAAAAAGTGATGACGTTACGATATCTAAATATACCAAAAATCTAAATAATTAGGTACTTCTTTTAAATCAATTAGTCTACTAAACAAATTAGAAGACAGAACTAGTTCTTTTGAACGTTGCGTGATATTTATGTAGGTTTGAGCGATCTGGCAAGTAACCGGCGAGAATAACTAAGTGAACTGATACTACAATAAAACACATATTAAGTTTTTAACCATTCTATAATAGTAAGGTTGAACTTAGAACGTATCGTTTACATATCACAAAAATATATTCCGAATCATAGTGGCCGATCAGCGAATTTTTATAATCCCAATTGGTCCAAAAACAACTTCGTATTTCCTACCTTGCTTCGTCTCGACCACGAGAACTGTAGCGCTACGTTTGCTACAAGTGTAACACGTTTGTTTGTCTCTCCTGTCAGTGCCGACCTAAACTACTTACTTGAAGTGAGCGTTGCCAAATTTTTTAAATGTTACCCCGTTGGACTACAGTTCTCTCGATCCTAATTTTTTATAAGCTGAATTATATTTGCTACTGTGATTCGGAACGTTTGAACAGCGATTACAGTTACTATATAAAGCTAATAAACACAATTCAGAAGTAGGTAGTTGTTACTCAGAATGTACGTTGAAATCTCTGGCTAGGGTCCAGTGTTGTCGAATTAAGATCGTATGGATCATTTAAATTTTCACTAATTTTCCTTTTAAACGAAAACCGCAAAGTCCGCAAATGAATACCTAAACTGGGTATGATCAAGAGCAACAAAGTACAGTCAAGTAGCATGTTTTTATTGTATTTTAAGTTATGGTATAAGCTTTTATTTAACTTGCAATGTATGTTTGTCTGAGTGGAATCTTGCAACTCAGTTTTGAAGCTTACATCTTCAACCGATGAAATTTTGCATACTTATGTAAGTCTGATGACAATACTACAATCTAGTAGTGGAATTCTGGTGGGCCGGTCAGTACCGTCTCCGCAGGAGGGTGATCATCAACGGTTGGTCCGATTAACTTGAAAGTTGATATAAATAATGTGGAATGGATGGCAGCGCAAGTACCTACGCAAGTAGGGACGGTCAACAAAAAAGCTTGTAGGACTAATAATATCATTTTTAAATTTAATCAATAAAACACCGACGTGTCTAGAAATGAGATTATAGCTTTAAAAAATAAACGCAGAAGGATAACGCATACCTAAGTATAAGAAAACAAAAGTTAGCGAAAATCATCCATCGCTTTGCTAGAAACTTCAACGTGAAAACTGGTATACACTAACAAAGAATTCAGGGCTCATTAATTTTTGCTTGCTTGTAAGCTACGACTTGCGGGGCATAAAATCCATCTTTTCCAGTCAAAACCAAATGTGTTCAAAAATATAGGCAGGTAGGTGTAACAAGAAATCAATACAGAATCAAATATTATTTGATTTAGAATTAAATATTTGTGCGATTAAATAGGTTAATAGGTAAGTACCTATTACATAAGACTGAAAAAGAATACAGTAGAACGATAATTAACTAAGGTATTTTCATCCTTACCTGTCCTATTTGGTAAACAAAATTCTAACCTCAATGTGCAATTTTTTTTGTAAAGAATAAGGTGTATTATGTTATCAAATAAACCTGAGGCAATATTTTGTACATAATTTTGCTGATATTTTATCTCCAGTTCCTTTATTTACGATAAAATGGTTAAAAAATTACAAAAATTAGACGTTTTGAGGTTAGAATTTTGTTTACCAAATAGGACAGGTAAGAATGAAAATACAATAAGACGTTGCATTTCTGTATTGTAACTGGTTTCAAAATCTCCCATTTTGGCACTATTGCCTACCGTACTACAACTACATTAACAAAAGCACAGCAGTAAAATTACATATCGCCCCGCAACCCGCAACAGTGACTGCTTCGCAAGAAATATTAAATTCATGTACCTACCTAACGATTATGAGTAGGTCTGTACGATGTGTAACTTCACAGTATGCTATAAATCATATCAAACACATTTTGACAATTATAACCGCCTGAACAAGTAAATAGTTACTTATTCGATAAAGGTAACAATCATGGCGAATATAAAACAACAATAGTAAGTAATTAGTCATTGAATCGAGCCTTTGAATTAGGCCTACTGGAAGGACTTGGTATGACAAAATCATAGGTCCGTGACCTTGTGGCAATTGCGTTAATTGTTTTAAGGTACTTACCAGAGCCTTCGAAAAGGGCAAAAGAACTTGTGAATGGCACAACAGTATTCGGCGATGTTAAAGGCAATTTTAACCAAAAGTACCTTCCTCGCACAACTTATACACTGACGAGCAAAAATAAGGGGTCACTTTGCATACAAAGTTCTAATATGAAAAGTGACCCGATATTTTTGCTCTTGAGTACCGTTGAGCTTATAAATATAAAGGGTATAAGCGGGTAAACATGGCCAAACTGCCCTTAGCGAAAAAAAACATTTTTCTTATACTGGATTAACCTTAATTTGATTTAATTAGCTTTTTTCGCAGTTATATAACCCCAAATATTGTCAATTTTATCAATGCAGACACAGGTCAATATTTAAAGAAATTATTTTGCATTGAAATCATATATAAAAAAAAATATGGCGCACTTGCCCCGACTGACCTTACTTCTGGGGCTATATGTATATAACATACCCATACTTATTGGCTAAAATAAAATAAAAATGTTGTTTCTTTTAATGCATTTTTTTTAAACCATAAGCACTTGAGGCTTAATTTTTGGTAAAAGCACTATATTTAAAGTTAATAATCCGGTAAAAGGAAATTATTTTTTCTCAAGCATGCTCGGAAATGTACGCGTTAATGTCGCGAAATGAAGCCAAGAAGTTTCACATTTACGGCCTAGGCCAAGAAGTAATGTGGTGCGGTCGAAATGAAGCCAAGAAGTTTCACATTTACGGCCTAGGCCATGAAGTAATGTGGTGCGGTCGTTGGGTGCGCTCGGCGCGGCGCAGCGGCGCGGTGGCGGGTGTGCGGTTAAACATGGCGCGAGCAATAGTTTGTTCAAATGGCATGTTTCAAAAATTAAAAATGCGGCTAATTAAACAATTTTTACTTGATTTCCTCGCATTGATTGAGAAAAGCACTATACAATCCTCGGCCGGAAACAGGGAATGCAGGACTCGCTTTATCCGGCCTCGTCTACGACTCGGCCGTGTACCCCAATCTCGTCCTGCAATCCCTTACTTCACGGCCTCTGCAGTAATGTACTATTTGCGCTAAGGGCAGTTCGGCCATGCTTACCCGGCTATAGGTAGGGTAGGTAAGTGTACCAGTGAATGAACGCTTAAAACAATTTTGGTTTTCAAAAAAACATTTCGCTATGATGGGAATGATTACCGTTAAATATTACTCAATAATATAAAAGTGCGTTCAGTTCAGACGCTCCACGAACCGATTACGCAGACTAAACAGAGCTGTTACTTTCGAAATGCCGCAAAGGTCAGACGATGAGTCCAATAAAATAATGATGACTTTGTCAAACCTGTCCACTCCTTTCCATCGGCTTCAGTAGGAAATAAATACATTAATTATACATTCAACATTTTGATTATATTATAGGTATTAAATATACGTACATGCTTACAACAACATGGCTTAAGTTATGGTTACAATAAGTTTTACTATTGACTTTATTAACAAACTCCGTGTATCGACATCCACTATGACCGGTTGCGACCAGCCCATTGCGTTAAAACTTGCATAGTTGTGATTTAATGGGTTATATCAAACTTCTTATGTGAATCGCTAGATTTTGGCAGACTGTTAATAAAGCCCATAATTTTCCATAACAATATATCAATTAGAAAACTTCAATCACTATCTATGCAAGACAATCAATATCAATATTTTCAACTGAAACGTTGAGCATATTGCACACTGATTGGTAAAAGGACTGAGTTCCGTAGTGTTGTATCTATTCTAACTGAAACGTAAAACATCGAGTTCAGTTAGGTAACAAAATAATATTTGAGCCCTGATCACTACAAACAACGGTTGACATCAAGTGATTAAATATAATGTATCGTACTGACTAGGTAGTTATATAATGTGTTGAGAGGGGTAGCCTTCACGTATCCGTCCCACCCGAAGCCCATCATAAAATCCTACAGGAGGGATTTCATTTTATAGTTAGGTGTAATAAATGATCTGAGGTTGTCCTCGAGGGCCCTCCGGCGGTGTACGGCAGAATCTTGATTGGGCAGATTCGGCTTTGGACAGAATCGTATTACAGCAAAAGTATAGTTCCACAAATAATGTAATACTGCATGGCTTTAACTATGTTTTAATGGTAATGCTTTATTGTACAAATGTAAAGAAACAGATACAATTCACAAAATAATATAAATACTTAACAATAACATATGCACAAAGGCGAACACCCTAGTCACCCTAGATGGATTCTTTTAAATCTTTAATATACTTACAAACCTTTTGGTCTTAACGATTATATTATACAATATGTATAGATTTCATTTTACTAAAATATTTAATGAATTTCCACTCCGGAACCGTGGTCCCGTAATTAAAGGGTAATAAAATTAAAATTAATTCCAGCATTTATTTCAGTACCGCAAAGCTTCTAAATAATGGCCAACTGAAATTTCGCCGTGAACTGCATCGCATTTGCATCGTCTTTTTCTATTTCGATTTTTCTTCGTTTTTATTTTATAATGTTTTACTATGAATTTTACTATCATTTGTTATACGTGACCCATTTGTTGTTTGTTAAAATGCTTTCTCGAGGTTAGTTTCAATGTACCTAGGTAATATTAAAATCCTTCACATGACAATATTTTTTCATTTGAGTATACATGTTCTGCCATAAGACGATTCTGCCGTACGTCGCCGGAGGGCTCGAGGGTGGTGGGAGTACAACCGAGGGCCGTCGTCGCCGTCGAGTGCCCTGGTGGCTCGGCATGGCACAGAGCCGCGTGACTACGCCCTTGTTATTTTATGGCGCTTTAATAAACGGGAATTATTAAAAGCACCGCAATCCTTGTAGCCTTTCTCCAAAAACTTCCAAATGTTATTTTGATAAACAAAATATCCGAATTTGTATTTGTCGTTTGCGACACTGTTCCTTTCATCACCTTCGAATCCACTGTTAAATTTTTAGTACATTATTATCTTACAACGACATTTCATTTGGACTAAATTCTGCCCTCAGAGAAAATGCATTGTGCATTTATCAAACATCAACAATTTTTAAGGCCTAGGTATTATTTATTTATTAAACATTTTATCCCGAAGCGCTTCGTCGCGAGACTGGCCACTGACAAGCAGCTTAATGTTCCTATAATTATATCTTATCATACTACGATATCATAGAAAAGTGAAAGTTTATAGCGGTAAAAAAGATCATCGAGTGACCGTCACGCGGAAGGTGAAATTTATATCCCGGAGCAATAGATAATTCAAACGTAACCTCTTTCAGGAGGCTGACCTTAAGTCCCATACGTAGATCACTTGAGAACTTGATCACCATACCTTTATAATATTGTCTCGTTAACAGATAAAGTAGATGCAAGTATTTGATGAACGAAAACGACACACTCTGATTGCGTGGGATAATTCGAATCAAACAGTCGGTCTGCGATTTACGCACTTTATTATTACCTACCTTTTTAAAAATTTCTAACTAAGTAATACTTTTAACTTAAATGAAAAGTCTTGTAAAGATATGTTCATTATGAGTATGCTATAGAATAATAATGTATAGCGTAATCAGTTCCTCGAGTTAGATAAAATAACAGTCTCAAGCTACAATAGTGCTACTAGAGTGTGCTTAATGGATTTGTATAGGAATTCTTAAAATGCAACTGTTTATCTAACAATGCAGATTCTTTGGTATTTCGTTATTGGAATATGATCGTCATTATTTGAATTAAAAGGCTCTATGAGTCCAATTATAAACACTTGAAAGGCGATTCATTGCACCGCATGGATACAGCACCGTATGATGCCAAATTGTGTGATTAATTTTGTCTTAACTTAAAGTTCGCTAACTAATAAATTCAATTTAACTAAATTACAGGATTAAGACTGAGCTGCCCTTTTCTTTAACTATAGGTACAAGGTAAACATACCAGAACTTCAAATTTAAAATCATTACCATGCTAAGATGTATACATATATAACATATTATGTATTATGTAAATACATATACAAATGTAACTCTAATTATCTATGACTGTGGCAAAAATACGAGTGGCCACCAGAGCCTTGTCTTTTTTTTTATTCCGATCAGTAGGTAGCTAAGTAGTTATTTAGTGTGTATATATTTTTTAATGTTAATGTTTGCTTGCCCTGTAATTACATCAATATGAATATAATTAAAGCAGTTTGAATATAAATAGAGTTAAAAGGACATCACTCGCGTCTCATCTATTTGTATTAAAGTTAATTTAATGTGATAAACAGTTTCAATAAACGTGATAGGTATTTAACATATTAAGTTCAGATTAAAGTAATTCGAATACAAAGTTAAGTAACTTTTTGTAAAAATATCACATTTCCAGTAGTGAAAATACTTTTCTAGGTGAATTGGCCAACTTATAAGAAAAAATATGACGTATATGCTATACCATATATCTGCATAGTCTAATTAAAGTTACCGTCAGAAAATATGAAATGTTTCTTTACATAACAATAACGTTTACTTACGATTCGCTGGTTAAACAGTTCTAGATTTGATAATTTTGAAAACAAGTTAAAATTTTATTTTATTTTTATTACAGTAAAAATGTTTCCAAAATATTATATCATCAGTAATTATAATGACTATGAATAATAATACAAATTATTCTGTGCGTAGGCATTTATAGAGATTAAAAAGAATTAACAGTCGAAAATGGTTTTCCAAAAATAATTTAAACTAAGTTAGGTACAAAGTTAACTATATTTCTCGGGTACCTCTTGAATCATATTTCGGGCAGATATAAACAGTCCTTCACAATGATAGACAAAGCAAAATAACTGACTCTGTTCGTCATAGCCGCAAAATGTACCTATTTCTAAGTATGTTTTGCAGTTTCAAAAACAATATCAAAAGGCGTGACTGAGCTAATCCGATAACTAAAACAATGAAATACAACTGGATAGGAACATGCCGTAATGATTGGCTAACGATGTTTCCAGCTTATCTAAATAAACGTTCAATGAACTGAGAACATTCTTCTATTACGAAGTTAGTTAAAAATACGCTTTCTGCACAGGTACTTGGATAAGCCTGAGAAATTTGATAAAACTGTACCTAAATGTTATAACTATGAGTATAAATAAAAACTAATGTACTACGAGTATATAAAATGAAAAGGTAGGTAGAGGACTATGTATATGCTTTGGAAGTCATTTGCTTAACATTATAAAAGGTTGGCTCTACTTCAAATAAGCTGAGAGACATTTAATTTAAAAACGTAGACACTTGATATGTTTGGTAAGATCTAGGAAGTGTAATGCTATTTCAAAAATATTAAACCAGGTAGGTATTTATTCCGCAGAATACCAAAATGTCTTAAAAATACATAAAAGTTAAACCAAAAGTTTATATTTAATCAATTCATCATTATTACGAACGCAGTCCCACATCCGTGATGATTCAAGTGCTTTGAGATTCATACGATCTCTGATCATCTTAGAAGTGTCACATGACATGTACGTAAGATATCAATTCAGTAAGCTTTTAGGTATACTTACCACAGGACTGGTAACTTATTAAAATATAACAGGCAATAATAACGTTAATAGATGCCATAACCGCAACCGCAAGTATTTGGATTCCGCCTTATATGTAGGTATAAATAGTTAAGTAAGTTCTCTTTGTAATCATTTATGACAGAATTTATTTCTAGGGTACCTCTTGGCATTTATGCGGTACTCGTTAGTTAATAAGACAAGTAGTTTATAAATAGCTAATTGTAGGTATAGCGGTTGGAGACTTTGAAATCTTAAATAACAAAGATGGTACGTAATTTCAACTTGAAAATAGGTAATACTTAGGTACACAAAGAGAAAAACTTACTAGATAAAAAAACAAAATTATACGGAAACCGAAAGGATAATCAGCTTAGCATGAAATTGTGCAACTGAACCTCAACACTGTTTATTTATCATCATCATCATCATCATCACCAGCCTATTTTACGTCCCACAGCTGGGCACTCTTCATTTATAATATGTTTTCCTCAACTTTTTAAGTATCCTCGTTGGTGGATGACAAAACGAAAAAAGAAACGAATTGCTTTTTCAAACAAAAGCACCTAAAGTAAAGTAATTTGAGATATTCTTTTTTATTTATACTATATAAAAAAACTGCAATATATTTGACTAAATAATGCCATTTACGACCCCTTTAACATAATTATTATTTCATTCCACAATTACCTACATGTATTTAAAAAAAAACAGGATGGCTAGACGCATCTGGGCAGTACTGGTGCCTTACCTGGGGACTTCATAAAAAGATTCAATTCCGAACCAAAGTTGGATCGATCGCAGTCAGATCCATACTAGAAGCTAGAAGTGTCAAAAATGTCAGCTAAAGAATCGGAATTGAATTTCATTAAGACGTCATCATGGCAAGGCCCCTGTACTCGCTCCCAGTTTTTTAGTTATTCGTAAAAATGATTCGAAGTACAAACTTTGTCGTTTTTTCACCTATAAACTGATAAATATTAGTAACTTACTTCAACTTATGTAATTTGAAATCAATTTATTACTTTTAAAGTAACAATAATTAATATACAAACAAAATATTATTTGATAACTTAAACAAAAACCAAAAGTTAACATATTAATAAATAAAAAATTTGGTACTTACCTACTTAATTGTGTTGGGTACGATAAATTATATTTAAATAATAAATTGGAATACCTACCTAAATGACGAACTGATCATATTAAATTTTAACTTTTTAACCCACTTTCTTCTTCTTTCAGTCAATACTATGACAGTCGTCAATACCTACATACACACAACGGCTCTTGTACACACTTTATATGTGTTAATGTTTAAATTTAAGGGCTTTAGCCATTGTGCCATATGTACCCATAAAGATGATTTTGTAATCAATTTAATATTGATTGCTACTTTTGCTATTTAATAAAAAAATACGGATCGGTCATACTACATAAATATACGTAGGTTAATATAAAAAATAACACTGTAAAATCTTTTCGATACCATAAAGTTTAGTGTGCTTCTTTGTTCTCCTTTCCGCTTTCTTTTCTTAACCTTACAATACCAAATAACTCGTATTAGCTTGTACTCTAGGATACAGCAGCTCAGGCAGGATTGCCGAATCCGGCAGTTTTCATATACCTAGGCAGCCTCTGACGACTGCATCCATACTCAGTTGGATTTATTAAATTATATGACTTTCTGATGGAATTTATAATGATTGGACATTGATGAGCAGATTTTGGAAGGGTTGAGGACATTCCGCCACATGGAACTGTCGTCAGTGGAAGGCCTTGAAGGTAGCTAACCTTCGAAAAGAGAACTCCAGCAAGTAGGTGAGACTATTTTTTCTGACATACGGGTCTTCTGACAACCGTGATACACCGATGTTGGGATGGCAGTTGGGAATTTTGAAGAAAACAATAACGATTCAAATCGAAACGGCTGAAGAATTCAATAGAGCAGTCGAGTACCTTAATATCTACTCAGCCCAGCCCCAACTGAGGATACGTAACTGGCTAACTATACAGATATTGGAGAACTCGAGTGCACAGGAAGACTGTGTTTTCTTCTAGATCCCATTACCATTTTTTATCCTTACACATTTTAAAATCTGGTTACTTTCGTAAGTTACTTCGTTCCACCGTTAAAAAAATCAATTTTGTTCAAATGGCAAACTTATTATCAGTGAACTGGTAACAAACAATTATAAAGAATTAAAGATTTTCAATTATTAAGTGTGCAAATGACAGTAAGGCGAGTCGCTTCATTTTTGCCGTAATAAATCTTTTGTATTTAAATAATTGGGATAAAAGACGCTTTTACATAAATAATTATATTTCACCGTAGATATCCACGAGTAGGCTAACAAATATAGGTAGTTCAGTGGAGGCGCAAAATATACGGAATTGTATGAAGACGCTTGCTCGCTTGTATAAGGCCTTGCTTTTTCACGGCTATTTTTGTAGGCAAGTCCACGTTTTCGCAGTGTACGGTGAAATATATAAGCGTCCAATAAGGATGAAAGGTATGATTATTATTGGTGGTTTAGTTGTCCCAGGAATCATAGTCTTGGTCGGGGTAAGCCCACGGTAGCGGGCGACTAGAGGTGTGAGACGAAGTGCTGTTAGTCTTAGCGTTGTACCTGAAAATTTAAGAATTAAATTGTCACTCAGATGTTTTTAAATAACCCGGTCTTAGAGTTAAAAAATAATATTACAATTTAAAAGTAGCAATACATTCCGGCGTTTGTTTGGGTCCAAGGCCTAAGCCATCAAAAACATAACTTGTAAAAAAATAACAAGTCTTGCAACGCAACTGAGTTCTTCTACCGTAAAAAGTTGTGAGATTTATGTACTTACCTAATACCAATTCGGTTAGTTTATTCAGTCCCTACTTTGACGACCTTTGTCTTAAGTTATTACGTAATTAGCTAACCTAACAACATCTTATACTGACCATATCAATATTAAGTCTTTAAGGTGGTTGCAGAGGAAACAAAAATGAACATATCCCGATAGATGGCGCTGAGGAACAAGATTTGTAGTTTTTGACAATTATTTCGTAAGTTATTTTAGTTTTAATCAAAATTTGTTATTGGCGATTAATATTGGCGAGTCCACGTATTTGTCTTTTACTGGTGTAGTATTAGTATCAGGTCATAAATTGTTTTATTCTTCCATGTATTGGTCAATTGTAGAAAATCAACAAGCATGCACACTAAGAGACACAAATTGTGAGTGTGTGTGTGGGTGATTCATTCATAAAAAGTAGCGTATTATCTGTCAGTGTCAGATTGCTGGTAAGTAGAATAAAAACAGGCATATATTTGATTTTGAGTTGAAGATTTTTTTTTTAAACCGGCCAAGTGCGAGTCGGACTCAGTGATCCTACAAGGGTTCCGTTTTTCCTTTTGAGGTACGGCACCCTAAAATTTGTGCAGTTTTTTCTGAACGAATTTCATTATGGGAGCAACTTTGAAATCACGAAAAAAACAGCTGTTTCATACATTTTGGTCAAGTAGGTATTGAACTTTAGTATGAAACAGCTGATTTCTTTTTCGTGATTCGAAAGTGTCTCCTTCCTGTAATGAAAGTTGTTCAAATTGATGGTCTGAACAAGGACACAAAATTTGGCAGGTGATAAAAAGTCACCTATATATTTAATATAGGCTGTGCTTAAATTTGCGATAAATATATTTTCGGATTATTGGTGGATTAGTGACCATACTAAAACCAGCCATCAAGAATAGTAGATAGGTACCTACCTAAGTAATTATGTAGTCCCATTGAGATAAAGGATTAGTTTACAATATCTTCATGGAAATAAAAAACAATCATTGTTAGGTGTCGGTTTTATTATCTATAAGTCATAATAACTACTTATGTAATTCTATGTTACATTTTTTAAGATAATATTTTAGGCTTCTTTCTTTTTGCTGCGATTAGTATGGCTGCCTGAAAACGACGGTGGATCTCTGCATATGTGTTTTGCCGGAACACGTATCCTAATACAGTTTCAGGCAACACACATGTTTTGTAAAAAATTACAAGTTTCTGCAGCATTTCTTGGATGAAGCCTTCGTCTTTCTGTACTTTTATTGTCAATATAGGTGTTGATAAATCAATAAAGCAAATCATGTAACAGTAATCCCTTGATGATGATCTAAGCTGATGATCTGTAAAGAAATTATTCATTAGGTACATCACAAAAATGCCAGCAATGGAAACAGCTGTGTGCAAGTACGTACTATGTGATCCTCTTACAGGGTGTTAGGGTAAACCTAAAACACTTTTAATCGATAATACCAAAAGGGGTTGGTTTCCAATCACATTGATAACGTAGGTAGGTAGTTGTAGGTATCAGTTCAGCCAGAGAGAGGAAACTATATAATTTACTGACCTACCTACTATGAATGAACAGCTTTGTTTTTTTTATCATCGCTCAAACCCCTAAGTCACCGTGGACTCTAAGCGTTCGCAATCAGTACTTGTGGTTGGTTGCGGTTGTGTTTTTTGGGCATTATCACTGTCATCACGCCAAGCCTGTCTTCGTGTAGAAAGAAAATACTACATAATTTACAGCAGGAAAAGAAGAATAAGAATAAGAATATTTATTTGCAAAAAATGTCGTGGTGAATACAGATGAAGAAGCGTTTTTGAGTGTGAGTGAGGATGCTTTGATATGTAATAATGTAATGTTCACAAACACAATACTTACCCCGCCATTTCTGACCAACAAATTGATATCGCAACATTCCAAGCTCGCGATCGTTTAGTTAGGGTTCACTATATGTCCGGAGTAAACATATTTATTGTAAGCGCGTTTCATTATTTACAATTTACGTAGTAAAAACTCATCAAACGAAAATTGAAAACCATACTTGATTGATTTCTAATACGATAAGATTTCCACAATCAAATTGACAATGTCAATTCATTCTCAAAACACGGCCAAAGAGTAAAATAAAAAGGAGTTTTCGTGCTTTCAAAAACTGTTCCACTTTATTGTTATGAACAAAAAAGCACAATTAGTATCTTTAAAAAACTAAATGTTTATAATATTTTTTACATGTATATTGAAGGGTATGATAAAACTGATAAATTAAAATTAACTGTTTTGCATTCGCATCGAAAAACCAATTTACATTTTACTATGTTAAAACACAAGTAGGTAAAGTAGTATTATATTTCAGAACGCACTGTTCATGAATGGTGTTTATGTATTACGTCCATGTGAATAGCTTTACGTGCACTTACGTTTGCATGTTGTGTAAAAGTAACGCACACATACATAAGATAGACAATATTTCAACGGGTTTTAAAGCTTTAATAACTTTGTAATTGTACGATTTATATCAAATCTGATTTCATTGGCGAAAATAAGATTTTTTAAGGAATTTTTTGATATTGTTTGGTAACTTGAAGCAATAACAGTTTAAGCGTGTATTGGTCAAACGTTTTGTATGAAAATGACAGCTCTGCAACCACCTTAATATGTTTTAAATAAACAGAATGACTTGGCTAACACATGAAAAAAATGTAGTATAGGTACCTCACAAGTAATACAATATTAATATTAAATTAGATTGTTTAGTGCGATTGCCAAGTCAATCTATTTATTTAAAACATTAAAGATTTTTAATATTGATATGGTCACTATAAGATGTCGTTAGGTTAGCTAATTCTCTTTTTATAAGCTACTTTTGGACATAATTATATCTACACCTGCTATTCCATTACATTATATTATACATAATACAGGTACATTGATTCATTCACTGCAAATGTAAGTTTGTAATCCTATCTATGTACATAGGATTACAAAATTGTTTAAGTATACAGTCGATGTATCTAGAAACCTGGACCGAAATTGTAAAATATGTTAGTTCTGCCTTGATTTTTATACACTAAACAGTAATTGTATTCTAAATTTGAAGTTTCTATGTCTGCTAGAAGTGCCTGAAACTTTTGATGATCGGTCAGTCAGTCAGTCAATGAGTGATAAAATTAAGAAACTGGTTCAAATTTAATGAAATTTGAAATATACCGTGTTTATACTATAGTGCCTGCTTGGTTACTGAAAATGCTTCTAGCTTTATCCACAACGAAGTTATAAGAGAGTCGAAAATGGCCTGAACTGTTTCGAGAAAATGATGGTACGGCCGTTTGCTTTTTGCTCGACTTGGCGGGGGCACTATATACCGTGTCGTTAGCGCCATGGCCCCTCAATGTAAACCAAATCTCATATTTTTATGCTGAGCTTATAATAAGACTGGAGTGTGATTCTTTAAACGAACCTCGTCCATGAAGTGATATATCTGCTCTCCCGAGATAATTGTAACTTGACCGGTTCGCTGTCGGAATCAGGACTCTTGGCGTAGGTTTTAGCTGTCATTTTTAGTATGGATCTGACAGCGAGCGAACCTAAACTGAATCGGAATTGAATCGCATTAAGACGTCATTGTAAGGCCCCAGGACAATTTTGACTATTTTTGGTCGAAATTGCCTACCGACCGCAATGATCACTTCACCGACGAGGCTTGTTTAGTTAGATAATAGATTTTTGTCGAGTTGCAAAAGTGAGTTCTCACCGCGTTTCCACTTGCTTGTAGGCGCTCCCGGAGGAGCGGCCCGGCGGGGCTTCTAGCTCGGTCTCGTGCCAGGCCAGTAGCGGGTCCGGGAACCTGCAACACAAAAAAACTCCGTCAAATAAACGCGTTGCTGAACCGTTTTTTATAATAATAATAATAATAATACTACTCTTTTATTTCAGTTAAAGTCCATATAGTGTTAGTTTATATGTACTTATAGACTATATTAGTAAGTAGGTAGGTAGGTAGTAGGTGGTAGGTAGGTATGTACGATACATTAAAAAAAAAACAGATCCAACACAGTACACGGCTTTTAAAGTGTACGTCGTCGACTGACTGTCAGTTAAGTAAAATACGTTTTTCGATCTCAGCAAGGGAAATACCTACTTAGGTAAGACATTTTGAAAATATCAAGCTAGCTGCTGTTTGTGTAAAATCACTATTTAAATGAAATCGGTTTGATACATTCGAAGTGATTCCCGATAGATAGGTATTGATTTGTAAGTCAATAAAAAAAAACCGTTCATGCAGAATTTGCTACACAAAAAATTCAAATAAAATAAGCGCTCTTTGAATAATATCCGCCATTTCCAATATTTAACGTCAAGCACAGACGCTGTTTGTACGGCATAAACTAAATATCTCTCGTAGTAGGGCGCTCATAAATTGATTTTTGGTTCGATGTTAACTTGTGCGTAGGTCGCTCGTATGTTCACCGACCTGAAATTAAACTCTCTTTTGCGAACAAAACTGCAATTTCGTCAAAGGCAATTCTAGTGGGTGGGGCCGTATGCGTTATTGACCTTCCGCTCAGCTACCCGGCGGGTGCAAATCACTCTGAGGGGCTACTCCGAAATTCGATTTTAGAAGTTCGTATCATACTATCCCTCTCACTCTCAAATTATCAAATCTCAAATCGAATTTCGGAGTATAAGGCCAGGGGTCGACATCGAGTGAGCGAGCGTCACACGTCACTACTACCTATACCTATACCATTTTCATTCTTACCTGTCCTATTTGGTAAACAAAATTCTAACCTCAATATGCAAATTTTTGTAAAGAATAAGGTGTATTATGTTATCAAATAAACCTGAGGTAATATTTTGTACATAATTTTTCTGATATTTTATTTCCAGTTCCTTTATTTACGATGAAATAGTTAAAATATAACAAAAATGAGACGTTTGGAGGTTAGAATTTTGTTTACCAAATAGGACAGGTAAGAATGAAAATGGTATACACTAAACTCATACTTTTACTTATTCTGTGATAAGTACGGTTGTTTGGTTATCCAAACAACATACAATATTCGTTGCCAAATGGGCAATAACTTATCTATTTTTATGTTACCGACAGATTATGAACAATGGATTTATTTTTAGGGTTCCGTAGCCAAATGGCAAAAAACGGAACCCTTATAGATTCGTCATGTCTGTCTATCTGTCTGTCTGTCTGTCTGTCTGTCTGTCCGTCCGTATGTCACAGCCACTTTTTTCCTTATTAACTTATACTGTTGAAACTTGGTAAGTAGATGTATTTTGTGAATCGCATTAAGATTATCACACAAAAATAGAAAAAAAAACAATAAATTTTGGGGGTTCCCCATCCCCATACTTACTTAGCACAGAAACTCAAAAAAAAAATTTTCATCAAACCTATACGTGTATGGGGTATCTATAGATAGATAGGTCTTCAAAACTGATATTGAGGTTTTTAATATCATTTTTTTCGAAACTGAATAGTTTGCGTGAGAGACACTTCGATAGTGGTAAAATGTGTGTCCTCCCCTCCTGTAACTTCTAACATAAGAAAATGATAAAACTAAAAAAATATATGATGTACATTACCATGCAAACTTCCACCGAAAATTGGTTTGAACTAGATCTAGTAAGTAGTTTTTGCCTGTCTGTATAAGTAACCAATATAAAATTACCTCACACTGCCTACATTTTGCTTAAGAACAGATCTCTGCTAACACCGGATTTTATAATAACTTGGCGAATTTGTACGGAATCCTCGGTGCTCGAGTCCAACTCGCACTTGGCCGGTTTTTTTTCACTGAGTAGGTACAAAGAGCCTACTATGGTTGAGTGAATTTATTTTAATGCATTTGAAGACAACTTTGACTATGGCATTCTTATAAACATTGCAAAATATGACTAGGTAAAAATATTTCAGCGCCTATTAATTAGGGACAAACCCAACGTGCCCGCGTTGACACGGCAACTCTAACACTGAACGAGCAGCGTGTGAATGAAATAGTAGATTGTTCAACAAGGGAGGAAAAGAACCAATATCACACGAGGTAGCTTGGCACCCGAGCATGCGAGGGTGCCAATATTTCGAGTGTAATATTGGTGTTTTTCCCGAGTTAAACACTCTACTTTTCGTTTCGACTACAAGGAAAGTAAAAAAAATATACATAAGTAAGTATATGAGAAAAAATGTATTAAATAAAAAATTAACTATAATTAATTCAAACATTTGTACAGTTCATAAAGAAAAACGTCACGTTTTTCCAGGAATATTTACTCATTTTTTATTTATATTTTTATGTAAAGTTTTACCAAATGAAGAATGCTTTCGCGCCAAATTTGAGCTCCCTTTTTCTAAACTAGTTGCATTGGCAGCAAATCAAGTTTTTTTTTAAAACAATAGGTCAATATTGACAATTATTTCAATATTTACCCATAAACAATATTTAAAATGTTTTATATAATGATTAGAGAAAAACTGTAGATAAAGTGGGTATTTTAGTCAGTTGAACCACGAATTTAGCGGAATAAAAATGGCTGTGTGGACGTATATACCATTGTCATTTAGAATGTATTTTTATCTTTTTTTTTTCTAATACAGCATTAAATCTACGTATGTATAAAAATAAATTAGGTAATGTAAATAAATTAATAAAAATAATATTTGACTAAATAGCGTTATAAAATTTATAATCATTATTACCTACTTAATTAAGAAAAAAACATGGATATGCCGTAATGCCTGGCTGAATGCGTATGTGTTTCATTGACAGCCAATGCCTTTATTTTTTTTAATTCATATCTACCCTTGGGAAGAAAATAATAGTTATCCTCCCGTATGCCAGATATGATTTGCCTCACTTTCCGAGTATGAGAGATGAAAACGAGTTATACATTTCACATGTCTAAATGGTTTGTGTTAAGAAGATTAATTTCTATACACTCACTCCATATTGCCATAGAGTCCGCTGCTGCCGTCTCCCTCGAAGATGTTGCGATCACCAACAGGGCGAGCTGGTTGTGTGGATGGAGGTGGGAGCGTGGTGCGGTCCAGAGGACTCGGAGTGGGCGGAGACACTGCCTCCTCGTCAGTCTTCGTCTCCAGTGCAGAGTTCTTGATGCCGTACTTGAAGTACACCACTAATCCTGAAGTTAAAGGGACCGTCAGAGCACATTGCAGTGTTAAGTTTGCGTTATTACTTACCTAGGTAATTGATCTTTTTTTTTTAATCGCGTAAAAAAAATATTATACCTCTTACGATAGGCAAAATGCCCACTGTAAGGTTCATTTCACGGGAGAGCAGTTACTTACGTCGCCAAAAAATACATCGGAGTTGTCTAGGCGTTAAAAATATCTGGACACACACGGAAGTGTTTCCATTATTACTTCAAAGCAGAAATAGTAAAACCACAATGTGATTATTAAAAAAAAAACTTTTTATTTATAGGTGTAAGTAAGTTTTTGTATGCATCACTAACGCTGTAGGGGCATAGATAGCGGCATTCTACGAGTGCGCACTATCTGTCACGTGTGCGGACTATCAATCAAAGATTAAGGGTGCGACCAAACCGCCGCGTTAACGCAGTGACGTGTCGTATGCGTCACGTTTTCTCACCGTTTCTTCATACATTTTGTTGCGATTCCGTAACGTCACCGTTTTTTAAGAGGCGGTGTGGTCGCACCCTATGTAGTGAAATGAAAATCGGAATTGTCGCGGCGCACAGTTCGGGATCTCTTTACATATTTAAACTGAAATAACTGAATTTCTTACCAATGATCATCCACACCGTGAATCGGACGAGCGTCAGGATGGATAGGTTTAGGATCAGGTAGATGTTGACGATGATGGCGGTTGCCGGCACGAACGGCAACGCGGGCGTCGAGTAGACCAGCGCCGCGCTGCAAATAGCGGTGCACTCAATTATGTAGGTGCCCCAGAATATGGGTATTCCTATATTTGATCCCTAATTTATACAAGTAGGAAACAATAATAAGTTTGTACAAACACGAAAGCGCTTGACGTCTAAAACTGTTATAAGGTTTTGTTATAAATTCTTTACCCAATTATTCCCTAAAAGAAAAAGCTGCAAGGAAGTAGAAGTACTCCACAAGATATCATTTATAATTTCGGAGAGAAAAACTACTAACTTTTGTTTTCTTTTGCCTTTACGTCGAACATGGTGTTAGGTACTCGCAGACATTCTATCAGAACATCACGTGCGATCGCTGAATTTCTGCACCACTATCAGCAGGGCCGGATTTGGAGGAGGGCAAACGGGGCTATTGCTCCGGAGCCCCCATAAGAGTGGGCCCCCCACAATAGAGATAAAAAATTCAAATAATTAGGGGCTACTCAATTTCGCACCTTCGCTGCCCAAGGCCCTCCATGCTTCCAAATCTAACCCTGGCCCTCAATATCTTCAATGTACCTAGGTGTTGCTATGCTTTGTATTCGTGATTATCAGCCATGAACTTTTAATTTTATTACTCGATCATCCAGAACTGTGGTCTTTTTGCTCCCTGTACTGCGAATAAATCCTTCGGGCTATGTCGGTCACGGTTAAAGAAATCCCTAGGGACATCAGACATCGTTTTAAAATAATTTTTAGGTACTCGAGAAAAGACTGTTTCAAGACCTTACATATACTTAAGACTATCTATTGCGGGCTGCCGTAAAACCTAATACCTGCCTATGAGACGAACTTTATTGCAGCAGTAATAGATCTGTGAACATATTTTTTGAGACTGCGTATATTTGCACTGACTGCTACAACACAGCGTCAAGAACTCATGAAACCTCGTCAGATATGAACTCACCGATTCTGAGGTTTCCTTGAGATGAGAAGCAGGATGACGATGATGGCCAGCATCAAGCCGGTCATGACCATCAGCGTGAAGGTAGAAGATCCCGGATTGCCGTAGGCCGCTAGGATGTCGAACAGGATGATCAGCAGATACATGGTGCCCACTGACTTGATGACGAACATACCTGTTGGTACATTTTTGGCTTTTAAATGGAAATTTGTACACTGTCTTAAGAACCTACAATTATTTTTCATACTGAGTTCAATATGGTGTCTTCTAAATATATGCATATATATTAATATTTTAAACCCACGCAATATTCATTTTTATTTTACTACATTCATATTTTATCTCCTTTCACTGTTTTTTTTCTATAAATTCTAAATTAGGTAGGTAGGTAGGTAATTAAATTCTATGGTATCCTCCCCTTATTCAATTTAGCTGTTGACGGGTTTACCTTTGTGAAAAAAACACTGAAAACCGGCCAAGTGCGAGTCGTACTCGCGCACCGAGGGTTTCGTATCGTACAAATCCGGCATGTGAATGTATAAAAATCGAGTGATTGCAGAACCGAAATGTAGGAAATGTGAGATAATTTTATTTTATATTAGTTTTTTCCATAGACAGACAGCTAAAAAGATTTTTTTTTATTTATTCCTTTAGTTGTGGTATAAGAGCTACTTTCATGCCAAATTTCAAATTTCTAGTACTACTGGAAGTACCCCATAGGTTTTCATTATGTATTTGTTGGTATTAATTTTAATTTTCTATCTAGACAGACAGACAGACGGACAATGAAGTGATGTTATAAAAGAACCTTTTTCCTAAAACCGTAATTTTATTTAATAAAAAATAGAACCGCCTTCAAATGTAGCCTAACTCTGCTCATAGATTTCATAATAAAGGCCGTAGCAGGATAAGGAAAAAATATATACTATTTAGTATTTAGTTAACCAAAATGAAAAAAAGATGGTATTATAAAGTTCAATACTCTTTGAGAAAGTCATATTTCATGAATTCGGATTTTATTTTTTTCCGGCTGAATTAATGGGAATTTTTCAACAAAACTTTGCACAATTACTACTAGGTGTGGGTAACTATAGAAAAAAAAAACCAGCTCTTAATCATAAAAGGGCATTTTTTCTTCTCTTATCCTGCTACGGCCTTTTACTAAGTATACCTATTCGGCTTGGAACTATTTGAGCTGAGGCCCCGGTTTCACACACACGACCATCTATTATGTGGTCTCATAATCAGTTCTAATTTACCAAATAGTGCTTTTTGAAGGCAAATGCATACTTAAGTTACATAAAAATGTATCTAGATAGCTATCGCTATATATATATGCCTATAAGATTTGAATAGTTCCTTCAGTTTCTCCAAGATCTCGTCATCAGATCCTGATTTGGTGTGGACCAAACTGGAAGCATTCCCTTTCCAACAAAAAAAAATCCAAATCGGTCTACAACTGACGGCGTTCTCAGGTAACAAACATAAAAAAACAACCGAATTGAGAACCTCCTTCTTTTTATGAAGTCAGTTTAAAAGCAAGCTCAACGCGAAAAAAGAAAATTATGTTTAATTACACGCTGCACATTCACGACTTTCAATTTGACTTAGAATCGGATCGCGTTACTTTGTAACTTTAATTAAATTCAGAGTAAATGGAAGGTTATATCAATATACAAGGTAAATATTACGTTTCCGAATAACAAGTTCCAGCGAGAATCAGAATCGTCGGTGGTTACAGAGAACATTTTGTAAAAGTTTCTTCTTCTGGCGGAGAACAAATACAAATAAAAATGCCTGTTCAAAAGTTTGCCATTGGCACCAACAGTCTGTGCAGGTTTTTGCTGTTGCTACTCGCACACTTCTGAGTATGGTTTCGATTGATAAAAATTGTTCACCTATTGCTATACCTATGTCGTTGCTATTGGTAATATGTAACAGTTTTAATGGCTAGTGAATTAATCATTGTTTGTACCGCTGTGATCAGTTGCGGGACCGTTATCGACCCAGGGGAAAAGGCCTGGGCACAGGTAGGAACGGGCGTGCAGTTGACGAGTCACTGCGTCGAGGAAGCGACGACAGCGGCTCTGGTTACCAGACGATCCCCCAGGAACAGCTCCTAATTTACCAGAATTGGATTAGCCTACTGCACCTTTGAAACTAGGACGCAATTCATACAGGTCGTCATATGCAAAATTCCAACAGCCTCAAAACAAAGGAAAAACGTGAGAGTTTTGGGAATGTATTGTGTGGAATGTCCGCGCTGCGACATCCTTTTACGTATCAATAGCGTCCTGAATTCCATAGAATAGCTTTGACTCTGGAACTGTAAGTCAGATTTTGATACTAACAGCCGAAAGCTGTAACCGGCAATAGGAATTAAGTACATAGCAAATTTAATTATGTAGGTTACTTTAAAACAAATAATGTGTATGTAATTTATGGGTGCAAGACAACCATTCACGAAGTATAGTGTCGATTACCGTAAAACTTGTTTTCGTTGTGAGAGTTCATGAGGAAAGTGTCATCCCGTCCGAATTCCTCGCTGTCGTCACCTGGCATCGTATCGTCGGAGTCCGGGGAGCTGCGGACATACTAGCATCGCTTACCAGTTGCAGAAATAAGGGTTATTAAAAATGGTCGGCCGGCCTTTCGCTTGGCAATTCAAGAAACTTATGACAATTCGCAATGCGCCGAGATCGGGCGGTTGTTACCTGCGTGTGACACGACGCACCATAACGCGCTGGTTCGAGGCAGTGATGTGGGTCTTGTTGCGCCCCTGGAAAGTTTACCATCATTATTAATCATCTAGGAGTGCGGTGAAACTCGAACGTAGCTGAATATTTAGCACCTCAGATTAATAGAAACGATAAAAGAGTTTTGGTTGGCACTTTTACAGGTACACTTTCAAATTTAATAAGTGTTAAATTTCAGTGGTCCATATTATTGAACAAAAACACTGCTACTGCTTTTGTACTTATTATTTCAGGGTATAGACTTCCCACCGACCGAGATGCAGACTTATGCCTCATTCTAAGTTAGACGTATCGATCCGCTTCGTAGACTCAGAAAAGATTTACCTAACATTCAATGTCAGTAACGAAGTCCTGTTTTCCCTACAACTATGCCGAAATTCGCTTTTACACGAGTTTTTTCCCCTGATAGACAGTTTTTGGTCGTCGTTGGGTGGGCTATTTTAGCCGTTTTGAAATCAATGTGGAGTGTCAATTATGTAAAGCAACCAGACTTGTTTCGGGTTGAATAATTAATAGTAACCGATGCGCGGAAATGGGTCAGCCAGGGCCCGAGTCTCATCAAGCCTGCAAGGGCTTCCCAATACAATTTTTATGAGCGACAGTGATCACTTACCACCAAGTACCTAACCCTCTGACTCGTTGGTCTGCTCATAAAATGTTTTCAAAATTCTACCCAAACCAAACTCATTCAGCTGTAGTCCGGAAGTATTCAAGCGAAATCGCTAAGAGCATTGAATATATTTCGCTCGCATTCTGCGCTACTTTGAAACGATTTTAAAATAAAAATTGTAAACAATGAAATAACAATTGAGTTCAGAAATAAAATATACTCTAGTAGCTACTCGTGGCAATGGGTATCAAACTCAACACAGTATGATGTGGTTAATTCTAGGGGGTCTACTACCAATTTCGAAGTTCGAAGTTCGTAGTGTATACTTAGCGTACCTCCTTCTTACTGTCCTATTGTTATAAGTGTGAGACGGCTCTGATTTCTTAGTAGGTATAAGACATGAGCTGGTTTTTAGCCTAATAGTGTATTTGCCCAAAGGCCAAGGGGGCACTTGTCTGGGGCGGCGGGTGGCTAAGCACGGTACGGCAATCTCTTTGAATAGATTTCTTTTATGACTTTTGTGATGGAAAATTAACCTTTATTTATACTTTATTAATATCCATCACTAACCCAATGTTATTAAGAAAAAAAATGAGTTTGGTCTTTGTACTGTAAGGTCTGTTTCAATAAGGTAGGGTTGTATGTGACATTAACATTGATAAATTTAGAGGTGAAGCTTCCTTGTGACACCTTTCACATGAAACGATTATCAGTATATTATGCATGTATTATACATATAAACTTTCCTCTTGATTCTTTTCTATCTTAAAAAAAACCGCATCAAAATCCGTTGCGTAGTTTTAAAGATTTAAGCATACCTACATAGGGACAGAGAAAGCGACTTTGTTTTATACTAGGTATGTAGTGATGATGCTATTTCGATATAATAATACTCAAGTTAATCTCCTAAGATGTAATAATTATAATTCCTATTTTACGCTTTTTGCCAAGTTGTGTTTTTTCTACAAAACAGTATAAAATATTATCTAACTTCATTATTGTAAATGAAGTTCTAAGGAATTACTGAATTACCAATAAAATCGATTGGTATTGTGCAGTGAGTGTGAAAGAATGTAAAATATTCACTTCATATTTTTGCACTAAGGTTGTCTTAGAATTTTCGATTATACGCGATTTTAACCGATTACCTACCCAATTATACATAGTCACCTCTCTAGTTTTAATGACCGTAGAACGTAACCTAGCAACGTCTTGTCAAATAGTGACATATATTGTAAACGCAAAAAATATCGCCGTGATTTTTTTAGAACGTTATTAATGTACAGTACCAAGTATTGATTTATTTCTAAGTAATTCAATTTAGTATTTATTTTCTGTCAAAACTTTCGTGAACGCTAACAGTTACATTCAATGGATCTGTCACACAACCCTTCCTTATTGAAACAGACCGTAGATTGTTTTTTATTAAAAAAGGATGATAAATTTAAAGCTACTGTTTTAGCGCTCCTCCTTCTAGTAAGGGCGATGGCAACTAAAGTAGAAAAGGCAAAACATTTGTGAGTATACAGTATGAATGTGTCATCTATCTCTACCATCTATCTATAGGTAGTTATTTATGTTATAATGTTAACCGTAGTTTGTATCTTTCTTGTCTGTAATGTAAACGATTGTAATTGTAAATATATCAAAGTGACGACATTTCGCAACCATTATCAGAAAATACAGATTTACGGAACTTGCTAAGAGGATTCGATATAGGCCACCTTCATACCTTTGTGTTCTCAAATCTTTTTTAAGCTACCGTTCATTGGTTCATATTATTGAGCGACTATTGTACTTACAATAAATACGATTAAAAGAAATTTGATACATTTTCCTTGTCACGTAAATCTGTCGTGGAACCGATTAGGTACAAATCTTTTCCCGGTAGGTAACGGGAAACCGGGTGCTTGGGTACCTGTATAGAATGGACCGCGAAATGTATAGGGAGCATGCGATAGGACACATAATATGGAATATTTACTATCCTTATTCATGGATAAGGTAAGTCGTTCTTCTTTCTTCATCTTTAACAGGATAATCTGGAAAGCGTCTCCCCTTATGTAAACTTGTTCAGAAGTGAAATCGAATCAGATTACTTACGGAAAACTACACGCGCCGCCCGAATCCATTAATACCTTATGAATAAGTTATATATTCCAGATTATGATAAATTAAGGGAAAAGTTTTCGGTAGGTACTTATCTAATAACTGATTAGAAACATGATAATATTGTCATGAGCATGGGTTTATTAACACGTATATTCTAGGTCGCAAACGACCTATACCTACTAAAGTTTAGTTAATACAGGTCAATAACAGGATAAGAACATAATAATAGTCCACGTTTCAGACTATTTATTAATTACGGCATCACTGTCAACCACACGTACCCATTACAAATGGCTTCAAATCTTGTGTTATTTAAAAGCAGCATTGGCTTTTATAACACGCCTCGCCCATTCGAGGGTGAATAATAATATACATATGTAGTTATAATCGCTTTGCACACCTACGCGTAACCCATCGACCTTTCAGCTTGCAGTAATCCGAAACAGCGTCCTGTCGATCAAGATTTAGACGAGATTTAATATAAAGTAGGAGTGCAGTTTGACTTATTGCGATGCACTAGGTGACTATATTTAATAAATAAAGTTGTTTTTAATTACTTAAGTATGAAATAAGCTGTTATCACTACATAGTATAAAACAAAGTCGCTTTCTCTGTCCTTATGTCCCTATGTATGCTTAAATCTTTAAAACTACGCAACGGATTTTGATGGGGTTTTTTTAATAGATAGAGTGAATCAAGAGAAAGGTTTATATGTATAATACATGCATAACATAACGTGCGAAGCCGGGGCGGGTTGCTAGTATACAATATACTAGCGACCCGCCCCGGCTTCACATATTATACATATAAACCTTCCTCTTCTATTAAAAAAAACCCCATCAAAATCCGTTGCATAGTTTTAAAGATTTAAGCATACATAGGTACATAGAAAGCGACTTTGTTTTATACTATGTAGTGATGATACAGGTCCTTAAGGTTTTCAATAAATGTGAACTTCCTATTTCCTGTATTTTTACAGCAGCGATGTATGATCCCATATTAAATTTAATATGAAAACTAAGTTGCGTGCATGTTGCACGCTAAGGCTGCTGCCTTAACGAATTAAGTACCTATGTATTAACAGATAAACCTTGCCAAATGATGAGTTTTGTAAATGCTGGATGTTGAAATTCTGAATCCTAGTTTTAAACAAAATAGTTAAATTTTGAAAGCGGCATTTGTTATAAGTACCTATATGAGGTTTGCGCCTTTGATGTGGTCTTACGCGTAAAAACGGACACCGTGATGTACTTAATTGCGAAATATTTGCACACATTGCCATTAGGGGGCCCCACACATGGGTAGTACCTACACGGATCACATTTTCGATTGACGTTTAGTATGGGGCCGGCGATGGGGTTGATTGAGTATAACATAAGTGTATAGGTAAAATCCTCTTTGAACTCTTGTCTATGCGTGCAACGATATTTCCTATTCTCACTGAGTATAAACCTCTAGGATGCTTTTAATAAATAAGCTGGGAATAGTTTACAATTTTGCAATTATGCCCTATAATGTTTTGTCTTGTTTATAAATTAATTTCAATTATCTAAATGTTATATTATTTTCCTGTGGTATCGTTTCGTATTTAGAGTGAGTAACGGTAAGTTTTATTAAGTTTTTTTTTGTTATTTATCAGTTCAACCAAATTTATTTAATATATTTTTTATAATAGCTATAATTTATATTTACACAATGTCCACTTAGTAATAACATTCAGATATTAATTTCTAGTCAATGTATGGAAGGGGGCACCTTCATCAAAGCCAAGTCTTTGTCGTTATTAGTTCCTCTGAGAGACTTCTCGTGCTCTTAAAATGTTACTTTAGTCTCTGAATATCGGGACTAAAGCTCCTTATTAATCTCTAGAGATTAGCTATTTAGGTTTTTATTCGGAACTTATTTACGTCCCGCGTCTATGTCTGTTGGAACACTGGCCAAAATAGGTAGGTACAGTCAGCGTTAAATATTTCGTGACACCCAAAGTATTTAGCCAAATACTTCGCAACACGTCATTGTTAGTTGAAATAAGGTCGTGTTGCCAACTTTTTGGCCACTTTGGGTGTCACGAACTATTTGACGATAAATGTACTAGGTACAGTTAGCACTTACAGCAAAAGTAGTCTCGCGTTGAGCAGCTATGGTGCCTTCCGGGTCGACGGGGGTACGCAGGCTTTGGGGTAGCAGCTCGATCAAGTTGGTGTAGTTTGGCTGGTAGCGAAGAACCAGCACACAGCTCGAGACCAGCGTGTACGCCAGCAGAGTACCTGGCCACACCGGCAAACATCACGGATGAACGATATTATGTTACGCCTGGTATGGTCTGTTATGAATTATAGCGCCTGCGTCAAGAAAGCCATCAGTCAAGACAATCAAGAACATTAAAACTACTTACTAACTTTATGCTACGGACACCATATGGCACACACACACACACTTAACTTACCGTAGCCTAGTATTTGATTAATATTTCATTGATGCAAGATCATTTGCATTTAGGATAGGTACTATATAAATGTTAGGTATTTACTTTGTTTATGAAAATCACCAGTACTCAGTATTCAAAGTAGGTATATACCAAATTTGATCGTAAGTATTAATAAATCGACACGGCGGTACCAGCAGGATGGCAAATCAAATTTAACTTGTAACACACATGTAACATTTATAACAACAAAACGTAAAAAAGTAAAGCTTCGTGTAATCATAGAATTTGGTAAAACAGATAATTATTTTCCCCATCCTCATTAAAACACGGGTTATACAACCATAATCGGCGTCCATAATACAAAGGATTCAAAGGATTTTGCTATCCCACAATTAAAGCAGATCTTAACTCGGATGTTAAGTGTCTACAGGACCTCCATTAGTAAGCTTAAAAGAATTTAAGTAGGATAATAAAGCAGAAGGAAATATAATGCACTTTAAAAAAAATGCGCTTTATTATTGCATCCGATGTCTATATGAAGTAGAATCTAAAAGAAGCAAGTACAAATTGAGTTATTGACACGAAATTGGTTTCATCTATCGAGGAATGGATTAGCGAGAAAGCTCTGAATGAGTATTATCGCGTCCAGTGCATCGGGCACCCCGCATTCCAGGATCCCGGATAAACAATTGAATTATACCCCTTAGGTAAACTAGAACCGCTGTGAAGGGGATCAACTAAACCAACTTACTTAGAGTGCTGTTTGTATATAACTCCAGCCAGAGATTCATCCGGCATCCCGTGCTTATCGGATCGGAAGTAAATATAGCTTAGTTTTCAGGCGTACTTACAAGCGCTGTGGAACGATCGATAATCTATTCACGAGATGCATTAAACATTGTAAGAATTTAGTTTCCGGTCATTACGTTATCATTGTTAACGTGATAAAATAATGAGGTGAACACAGTGCGAAGTAGCGCTAGCATTAATCGGAAAACGAAATTACTTTTTCATAGAACTCAGTTAATGCGGTTCTCAAATGCTTTTATTGTAATAAGTTATTTTTAGGAGTTTCCCATTTTTATTGACGGTCTTTGCACTGTCATCTGAATAAAAATTCGAACCGAGTTTAAAATCATTCCGACCCCTGGAAGTTGGTGAAATTCAAGATATTACTACCTCAACAAATAATCGAAAAAGCATTGCAAATAAGATGAAACAGAAAAAAAATGACAATTTGGATGCAATTAGGTTTATATATCTACATGTCAATCTTGAATTATTACGTCACTCTCTTGAGCGCATTTCGCCTATACTTCATTTAATTTAGAATGAGAAACCACAATAACATTTATTGCGTCTGGTCAACTATTTCTTACCTAGCAAATTGTACAGTGAAATAGTTTGGCAGTCACAAAATAAAATTGTTTTAATGTCACTTTATTTGCGTGTCGTCAATTGTTACTCTAGTACAAATTGTAAAAAGATTACAGTTCACGAGCCGCAATATAATGTTGTTGTGGTTTCTCATCCTAAATTAAATGAAGTATAGCGCTTTATGACGCTGTCTCGTTCCTTACCTCGATTTAATATACCTATCAAACTCTGCCCTTGAAAAGAAAACCATGAATAAATTGATTATTGATTAAGTTTAGGTACTCACCGATGCTCATCATCTCGACGAGCACTTCGAGCTGGGTGAACAGAGCCACGAGTGAGGCCGCCACGCCTCCGCACACAGTCGCCAGCGCAGGGGTGCCCGTCGTCTGCGAGATGTTCGCCAGTTTCCTAGTAAAATAAAAATAGAAAGACGTCCAATTTCCAACTAATTCAACTTTTTGCCCCTCGTAAAATGAGTAAAACCATCACGTAAAATGTCTTTATTAGGAAATATTATTGTAGAATGTAGTAGGTATATGGAACGCTGACCATCCGTGAATTCTATAGGCTGTCATTGTTTCATATGAGGGACTGCTGTAATAGCCATTTGTGGGTTTCTGAGTAAAGCATGATAATCTATCATTATTATTTGTTTAATGTAAAGCTCATAAGCAGCATTTATTCTAATTAAGTATTTTCAGTATTATTAAGATGATAAATGTGGCCTTTAGTTTTTGTTACCCTATGTCCTATCTACCCCGTAAGGGATAAACACGTGATCAATATGTATGTATGTATGTAATTTCATGGGCCAGCTCTACTAGTTTATTCAGGTAGGAGATTGGTCATTTCATAATTATTAATTTTCAAAAACAACGATAAAGTTAAGTAGAACCGTTTAACACCATGAAGAATTTTATTATACCTACCTATAAATGAGAGTAGTATGGGACATTACATTATTGAGGAAAAATTGAAACGTAGTTTATACCGTATTTGAATGTAGTTAGGATGTATTTTTTTTTTAATTTCCTTTTTTTTCATGCCCTGTCAAAAAGTTACAAATGCAACAGTTAACATCAGTTACTATTGTACTATATCAAAATTCACAGACGGAGGTTGCATAGGTATTACTTATTAGGCAGCTTGCCATGTATTATCGTATCAAAGTGTTATTATTCAACGCATGTTACTAATCGACCAGAATTATGAGAAAAGAGAAACAGACATAATCTTTGGCAATTAAAAAACACCACACTAATTCAGGATACCTATTATAAATCAATTGAGGTGTCCGAGGTTTTCAGTTAGGTGGTGTAACACGTTCTACTCGTATATATGTATTATTTGGACGAAATTTGGAATGGAGATAGCTTTAAATATAGGTACTTAACCAGAATTAATAACTGCTCAGGTTTCCGAAAAGTCACTTCGTTAACTATCAACTGAATAAAATGAAGCGTGACTATTTTCAGACAATAAACGTTTTCACGCTTGCTTGCTTTAATTCATGCTTGCATGTGTTTGAATGCTTGGTTTCTTGCATATTCGCTTGCTTGCTTCTTTCAAATGTTTATGATATACGCGAGTAAAACTAGACGTTACAAAACAGTTGGACGCATTTGAATGAATAGTACCTATATAAAAAAACTAAAGTTAATTAAGTACTACCTCAACATCGACAAAGACGCGGGCTGACGTTATTGTTATTTGTATAAATTCTTACTATTGGTAGAAGCAATAGGTAACTATTTCAGTTACTTCTAAGGACATGACTGTTATGACATCAACATGTCAAGCACGACAGCGCACAAGAGTCGCGTCGCGCGCGAGATAGATTGCCCGTCTTTTTCTTACTGTTCGTTCTAGAAAGAGACCGGTAATCTATCTCGCGCGCGACACGACTCTTGTAGGTTGTCGTGCTAGCCGGGCAAGAGTTAGATCAATTAAATTTTGATAGCTTGGCCCCTTGAACGGACGGAATGCTATTGATTTTCAGGTTACGATTCAAAAGGAAGTTTGTGAGGTATGTCTTAAGGGTAAACAATTTCCGAACTCCCTTTGTGATAAATTCTATCTAACAAACAGGGGCTTTACCATGACGACCTTATTCCGATTCAATTCCGACTTAGTTCAGGTTTTAGCTGTAATTTTTAGTATGGATCTGACAGCGAGCGAACCTAAACTGAATCATAATTAAATCGCATTAAGACGTCATGGTAACCCCCCTGCTCGCTAAAGCACCACAACCAAACAGTTCCTCCCCTCACATTCTAAATTCGGTGAAAAACATACGATAATTCTTAATTAAAACTCTTAAGTTGTCGGCCCCTTATGTACTCGTATAACTGCTGTGACAACAAAGTTATTTATTTTGATCTCCACTGTCTTTACCGAGCCCAGTGCGGTGCTGATGATGTCTTTGAGGCGTCCTTGCCAAGATATCGACGCCAACTAGCACGTTTAGTGACTACTAACCCTTGGGACGGGTTTAAAATGGAGTATGGCCGTTTTAATGACAGGTTTAACTCAATCATAATTTTAAAAGTCGGCGCGTATTTCATATCAGGGGCCTTACCATGACGTCCTAATTCCGACTCAGTTCAAGTTTTAGCTGTCACTTTTAGTATGAATCTGACAGCGAGTGAACCTAAACTGAATCGCATTAAGACGTCATGGTAAGGCCCCACATAATTTTTTGTATCTACTGTAAAGCAGTCCTCTCAAAATATAATATATACTTATATGTATAATGTTCCGAAAGTAGTATCAAAAAGAAATTATTCACAGAACTTGTTTTGAAATTGAGAATTTAAAAAAGGTTGTTCTGAATGTTATGTATTATGTATGTATTTATCTCCATAAGACATGTTTATCAGTTGCCTAGTACTCATTGTATTGGATTAATTTAATTAGGGACTAGATCAATTGATGCAAACTGTTTCATGACATTCTTTTCTTATTTTGGATAGGGGCATGTTATTTTACATTTAAATACCTACCTAACTATTACTGAAAATGCACATAACTTTAAGTATACTTACGATATAGAATATTTTAACGCACACGCACGCCCTTAACGCTTGAATAGCTGTGGCCTATCAAACCACGTCCTGTATCTGTAGCCAGATTACCGGAAAATTATTCATTAAGTCTATGGAAAGCAGTGTTTTCGATAGTATATCGACCTCGGGTCGCCTCTATAGGCACTGGCTCGGCAACCATCACTGACTGGTCAAAATCTACATTGTTATACTAACTTGAAGATAAGTCCGTCGTGGGCCATTGCGTAGACGACGCGGGGCATGGGGAACATAGAGCCGAACATGGAGACGGTGAGTCCAGCCAGGGCGCCGATGGCCACGATGTACTTGCAGGTCGGCGCGTGTACGTACGAGAACATTTGGACTAGTGCTGAGTCCATGTCCACCTTGTCGTATGGCACTGGGAAAGGTTTTGGAGGTTAGGAGCCGTTGCACATCATGACATTAGTGGTAGCTACTAGTGGCCGCCATAAGTCGCGTGTCACAATTGTGCATTCAAATACCGCGTCCGAGACACAAGTGATCAGACCAGCCGCAAAGGAGGCCACTAGTAGTGGCAGGCCTAAAATATAAGTTTTAGGTGCATTAAACATGTGTAACATTAGAATAGGGAATATTCATAAAATTTTAATGTGTTAAATAATTTTTCTCGCATATTTTATTATAGTCACCATATCGTCACACTATAATTAAAAGGTATGTTTTTTATTTAGTTAATATTATTTAAACCCATAAAATATTGTATAAAAAAGTGAGAAATAAGGGAGCGAAATTCAAACTTACAAAACGCGTCACCATTGGTCAAAACGGAATGTGACGTCATATGTCCCAAAATTGGAGATATCGGCGTTGACATTCGACCTATGTCAGCAGTGTTTGTGAGAAAATTAGTTTAAAACTGTATTCCTGTGGTGAGTTCTAGTGAATCTATATTTTGATGTATCATGTATCTTCCTTAACCTGAAATTTATTTTAGATGATTTACCATCAATCAATCATCAAAATTTCGTAAAACCGCAATAATAATATAAATAAGAACGGTTTTAAAGAAAGTCTTACTGAACTTTAGGTTAGGTTAGTTGTAAACTGAATCGTCTACTGCTAAATAGCTAATGCTAAACTTACCAAGGATAGGTATCCTTCGCGGTTAGGTATGCAGTATATAATTTAGGTGCACAGTGTTCGCGCATTACACAAGTGCACCCTCTCGTCGGAAAGAGAGGGCGCCCAACGATATAAACCCGGTAATGAAGATAGTACATAATTATTTCTTCTGATCCTCTTACACCATTGTTTTCGTACTTTCGCATCGCTTGTATCGGGTGTATTTCTTAATAAGGTATTTATGTGGCTGGTGCATAATGTAATGAGAGGCATTTAAAACACGACTGTGGTTTTATGAAACGAAGCGAACCTGAGTTTTATAAGATTGCCCGAGTGTTTTAATGCCTAATTATGTACATTGGCATACATAACTTTATCTACATTCATAACTCATAACATAAGTTTTTTACAAAAAACTTTTTCACATAATTATATCTCATACTAGCGTCCCGCCCCGGCCTCGCACGGTATATTACCTATGCATGTATTATACATACAGGGTGTATCAGACACCCCGTTAGCCATGCATGGGGTGAATAGTAATCTGATACAAGCACTAAAATCTCTTCTATTAAGGATTCTAGTGCTTGTGTAAGGATAAACGGGGCGTACACTGAATGGTTTAGCATCGAAAAAGGTGTTAGACAAGGATGTGTTGCGTCACCGTGGCTGTTCAACATATTCATGGATACGTGCCTGAATGATTTGAAAGAGAATGACTGTGGTATAAGGATGAACGAGTTAACCATCAAATGCCTCCTATACGCCGACGACCAAGTGTTGTTAGCATCGTCGGAGGAGTTGTAAAGGAGGGCTAACATTTTATGTGGGACATTGGAAAGGAAAGGCATGAAAGTTAATGTAAGCAAGACGAAAGTTATGGTATTCGAAAAAGACGATAGCATGACAGAATGTGAGATTATGATTGCGGGTGAGAAAGAAGAACAGGTAAAAGAGTTTGTATATCTGGGCTCGGCTTTTACGACAGATGGAAAGTGTGAAAGAGATATTGAAAGAAGAGTGAATGCAGGAAACATGGTCAATGGAGCGCTGCGCGCCTTTGTGAGCAGTGAGAAGGTGTCAAAGACCCTAACAATAATCCACTGGGGTACATAACCATAGATAGCTATAGAAGCTAAAAAAAATGTAAAAATAGAGTTGGAGTAATTTTTTATTAATATTTTCTATAGGAATGATTACAATTAATACTACCATTCCTATAGAGAGATGAGTGAAAGTAGGTAGTTTAGTATCGATATTGATACCTAAAGTAAACAGTATAATACAACCACAGATACAGTTTTCTTCATGTAGGCCATTTGCTATTAATCGTTCCTGAATATATTGTAGGATTTGTAGGGAAGTAATGATATGGATGTAAATAAAATATTGTTTTTGCTCTTCGGTACCTACCATACAGTACTTGTGTCAATTTTTAGCGGAGTCCTAGACTTTCCCATGATGGCTTAATGTAATTCAATTCCGATTCAGTTTAGGTTTGCTCGCTGTCAGATCCATACAAGAAATGACAGGTAAAGCCGGACTGAGTGGGAATTGAATCGCATTAAGACGTCATAGTAAGGCCCCTGGTCCTAAGCAAAATGTACGCAGCGTGAGTTCATTTTATGCTGGTTTAAAATTTAGATTTTGACAAAGCAGTTATTGTGACATAACTGTAAATCGACAAAGCAAGAAAAAAAAACGATGTTTTACGCATTTGTAGGGCGACATATTAATAAGAGTTCGTTTTTCTTAAACGCTGTGACTCTAAGTGAACCCAGTGACACTCTTTTTCGAAAGGAGTAGGTAATGCTTGTTTTCCTTTGACACGCGCCGACAGCTATCAAATTTTTAGGTCTCGTTTTAGTAATTTCAGCGCCAATTTTAATCTAGGTAACGTTGTTGGTATAGGTAGGTTATTCCATAACCTATTAACTATAGTTAATCTGACTGAATGTATTCGGAGGTAATTAAATCGTAATATGTTTCAATACATTTTGCAGGATCGCTAATGGCTATTTGCACACGGGAATTAATTAATACTTTCAATTGGGAGATTATATTCGCGCATGTGGAGTTTCATTGAAACCTAAACCTACTTCAGTACCTATTCGAGAGCTTTAGTTCTAATGAATATGTTTATTGCGTTTCATGCCCCACGCACCAGCAGTGTGAAAGCTCAACTAAAACATTTTAAAAATTATAATTACATTATTTTTCATTCATTAGGACATTTTAGTTCTGTCAATGTAATCGTTAAATATTTTATCAACATTTTTCTTGCGGTTTCGTCTTATTCTGCTCATTAGAATGCGAAAAACAAGGCAAAATTAAATTTACATAAATGATTTTTTTTTAAGTTGGACCCCAAAATGGGATAAGGTACACAAAATAGGATTGATTTAATAATACATATTAACAATTTGATGTTAGAATTACGTATTAATACGACTAAAGTCAAAATATGAACACAATAGACTGGTACAAAAACAAATAAAATTTATATACTCCACAAATTTAATAATGAAAATTGTAGGTACCTAGGTATTATATACTTCAAAGCGCAGACATAGATTGGAACTTTTCAAATACTTCAACGCCGACGGCAAATCTAAGGCTCAGTCCGACATGAAAACAATGTTTAAAGGTAGGCCTACGTACACCGGTGTACCTTTATAAAAAAATATCTACCTACCTCTAGTTGCTGAATGTAAACATTTAATTTCACTTTTATGAAATCATCTAATTTCCTCTCCGAACAACGTAAATATTTTTTGTTAAACCCGGTTCACCTGACATTATTCATCCGCAACGGAACCTGAATAAAATTAATAGACAACTAAATACCAAACGAAGTCTAAAGGTTTGGTGAATAATTTAGGTAATTATAAACATTTTAGGGAAAGCGGATCGTGATGTTTTGATACATTTTAATGATTTTAACGATTTTTACTTTTCAATAATTTAAAATGTTAGTTAACTTACCAATTAGGGTAAGCATCATGGAGCTGGTGACGTAGGCGACGAGTATGATGCCGAGACTGAGCACGATCGCGAGCGGTATAGAGCGCTTGGGGTTATTGGCTTCCTCCCCTGTGGTGGCGATGATGTCGAACCCGATGAACGCATAGAAGCAGGTCGCGGCGCCGCTGAACACCTGACATTATTATAACTTTAATAAAAACATGAGAATTGTAATAATAAAACATAAGCCGTGGTAGCCCAGTGGTGTGACCACAGGGCCTCTCAAGCAGAAGGGGTTTGAAGATAAGCGATGGTTCAAATTCCTAGCTCGCACCTCTGAGTTTTTCGGAATTAATCTGCGAAATTCCATTTGAAATTTACCACGAGCTTATGTGAAGGAAAACATCGTGAGGAAATCTGAACACATCTGTGATGCAATTCAATGGGGTTTGTGAAGTTCCCAATCCGCACTGGGCCCGCCTGGGAACTATAGCCCAAGCCCTCTCGTTCGCTTGTGTTAGAACATTCCTTTTTATATGTAAAAATTAAATTAACTTCAAACGCGATAAATAACTAAAACACAATCGATTTAAAAACTTTCTCCTTCTTTTAGTCGGAATTTCGCTATTGGGAGACCCGCTAGCTATTTGGTAACTGTTACGCGTCTGGAAAAGTTAGTCACATCTCATAGTCATGACAACCACATTGATTAACCCTTCATTACTTGCTGCAAAACGCACTCGATAAAGTAAATGGACGTTTTTTTATCAAAGAATCGAAACCCTCTTGAGATGTTTTGTAAAAACTTCTAGGGCGAGTGAGTATGTTTGGCCTTGATAAAATCATAAGGGAATGGACGACAATCTTAGGAATCATTTTATAGGCGATGCGGCTAGCATCCCATCACTATTTTGATTCCCAATGCTAAATGTGGCCTTTAGGTCTTGTTACCTTAGGCTCTGTCTACCCAGTAAGGGAAAAAGAAGTGATTTATGTATGTATGTATGTATGTGTTTTTTTTCTAGTTTTTATTGAACAACCTCTCCATAATTGTGGACTACGCCCGTGCCTGGATTTTTGGTAGGTACGTAGTTTGGCGCTATGCCAGTATTGCCACGTACCTACTGGCAGAATGGTGAGTAAATGCAAATGAATTCGCCAGCGGAAAAAATCAACAATTGAAATTAGCCCGTTACAACATAACATAACATAACAAATCAACAATTGATACACAGAGCCAGGAAAAGCAATAAAGGCACTTTGTTGATAGAACGGGAAAACTTAAAATGTAAAGCTAAAATGAAACCTGTGTTGTATTGAGACATTGGATAGTGGTCTTACGTCTTCGACTGCGCCAGATTAATTTATCTAAAAAAATCATGATTGGACTACAGAAATAGTAATTATTAGTATAATTTGAGTATGTTTACTCCTTTTTCATTTATTTTATCGTGGTATTTTAAATGATGCTGTCTTCTGTGTAAAAAGTCAACAAAAGTTAGTTAAGTAAAAAAAAATCTTAAACAATTTCTTTTATCGCGGCGCCGGTGTGAATTTATCAACTTGATCAATCATAATTGCTTTGAACTCTCAGGAAGAATGGGTCTATTTACTTGAAGAGCTCTTACACGGGCCCAAGGAAGATGAACTGAATAAATTGAACGTTGAGATATTACTTCATATTACCTACAACAGACTGCAATATTTCATCTCAAGATTCTCAAGACGGGATCAAATGGAATGAGAAATGATGGTTACCGTGGTACTACAAACAAAGTAATTCGTCTACAATTATTTTCAAAACTTTCTTAAAGCCAGTAATCTTTAGTGAATTTATAAGTAGTGAAAAAAATTTCAGTGTAAAGTACCTACTACTTAAGTAAACACTTATATCATCATCGCCATATACGTCCCACTGCTGGGCACAGACCTCCACTAAAATGAGTGAGAGGACTTAGCTATAGTTCCCACGCGGGCCCACCGCGAATTGGGAACTTCCCACACACCGTTAAATGTATACTTATATATTTAAACATATTTTATGTAACTAGCTGTTAATTAGTAGGGGCGACCGCTGAGAATTGTGACAGAGAAGAGTTGTGACATATTACTATATTTCTCGGAACCCAAGGATCGTTAGAGAGCTGGTAAAAGCGCTCGTTTATTCCCTTAGAGAAACGCTACTTGATGCCATAGCCGCCAATGGTGTATACGCGAAGTGGTTGCGATAATACGACGTCTGCATACAAAAAAATTAGAAAAGCAAGTTTCCCTCGAAATTTGACTTTAGGTATTTACTTACAGTGTGATGGGTTGGAGTTATTACAATAATTTTTCTTAAACTGTATGACTTTTCAAGTTTCAAGGCATTGTTTTTCTGTGTTAGCATCTTGTTTTTAAATTACAAAATTATTAACCAGATCGTGATTTTTTGCACCAGTCATGACTTTCTTATTTAACCTGATCTCAACAGGTCTGCAGCCCGGAGCCCTCTTATTGAAACTATATCTTATGAGTTCTCGCAGTATGAGTACGACCGTCGCCAAAAGCACCGATAAGAGAAAAGAAAAACCGAATATAAAATTTGCGGGGCATACACTGTTCAAATTAAATCGCGAAGTCAATGCATGGAAACTTCAAATTTGATTCGTCTCAACAAATGAGCGAATGTATTATTATTTTGTTCAGCACTAACTGAGCATGAAACATTTTTGTTCGCGACTTATGTAAGGTTCATCTTGTATATGTATATGTATATGCCTATTATGCCTACTGTTATTAATCTGAAAACGGCAGAGGTAAAGCCTTGCTTTGAATTCAGTTTGTTGGCTCCATTAACAAAATAAAACCTTTGTTAAAACGGATGAGCGTCAGTTATTTCGCAACCTTTTTTTTTTAATATTGGGCTTGTCTTTTATTTGCTTTATTTTCAAACTATATCTATGTATTATTATGTGTTGTTGCCTGCCGGTGCAGAAGTTTACGTTTAAAGTGGTGTAAATATCATTGTATGTAAACTTTAAGTAAGTAGGGAATTCAATCGTTTCTGCAAGAACACTACCGTGCAAAAATAACGGGTTACTTTCCATACAAAGTCGTATGAAAAGCGACCCGTTATTTTTGTTCATCAGTAGGTATATAATTTTTGAACGAAAAATATATATATTTCGCACATCAGGCTTGGTTATCTCGCACGTGAGCAAGGTAAATATTGTTTGTTCATTGAAATGGGCCTCCGCAAAGTAACGCCTGATTCAATAAAATAATAAAATGTTTGGTTAATTTTAGAAGTTTCCAAAAATAGGAAGGTTTCAGAAGGTACAAAATTATGTCTTATCATTTAAATGAAACGGTTGCTTAACTGCATGGTTAAATTAAACGTAGCATTTGGATTTATTGGGACAAACGATGTGTGCGTTGCAATCAATATGGACTTAAGACGAGTCTCGCATCAGATTATCTTTCTTAATTAATTACTCCAATGGGTTTATCCTGTCCTATAATATTAGAGAAGTAATTTATGTATGTTACCACGATCCCGCTAACGGCACTAATCATTTCGACGAACATTTAGGATTAAGAGGTTACTAAGGGAATCCGTAGCAAAAATAAAGAAAATCTTTTAAGTTGCGTCTTGTACTTCTGTCTGTTCGCATTGTCACGGATATTTTATTCGGAATCTACCATCCTAGGTAAATGATTTTTTTAATATTTTACCTACGCACATATTTCTGTAGTAAAAACACTAAAAAAATACTTAATTGGTTCGAAGTCAAGGATCATTAGTAATAGCAACAAAAGGTGCGACCACACCGCCGCTTAAAAAACGGTGACGTTACGGAATCGCAACAAAATGTATGAAGAAACGGTAGGAAAACGTGACGCATACGACACGTCACTGCGTATACGCGGCGGTGTGGTTGCACGTTGCACCCTTAATGACAGATAGCTCAGGGGCCTTACCATGACGTCCTAATTCCGACTCAGTTCAAGTTTTAGCCGTCACTTTTAGTATGAATCTGACAGCGAGCGGACCTAAACTGCACGCATTAAGACGTCGTGGTAAGGCCCCTGCTCTACACATCATGGCAGATAGGTATAAACCCGAAAACGAAAGTTTTAAGCGTAGCTCGGACGTCAAGGTACCTTACTACATCTTAATATTGGCATTGGAGCAACAAATGCCCTAAACATTTTATTTCTGATGCTGATAATATACGTCATTTTGAAGCTATAATGTTCAACATTCCGAACATGCTGCCATGCATGACCCTCGAACAAAGTCACAAAGGGTACTTACGGAACAAATATATAACGATACATTTGTTACGTAAATACTCTTGTTTTGTAAAGCTTTGACTACGAGTTGTGCGAAATACCTAACTCTATTGTTTTCGGAGATTTTTCCCACTAACAGAAAGTGTATATGTAACGCTACTTATAGACTTTTTAATGGACGGATCAACCAACACTCGCTTAACTGTATGCACTTTCAACAAACCAGATTATAAGTTTGCAACTTTGCAACTTTGCAACAGTATTATTTTCAACTTGAAGCTTGAAGCTTCTACTGACACTTTTGTTGATTGTATCAGCAATGCCATTCGTTTTATATTTAACATTACCTACTTATGTAGGTAGATACATATTATTATGAATTCCAATTTTCAAGAGTCAATCCAACCACTAAATTCGATCAAATTATTAATAATATTAAAGACCTTCAGAAAAAAGCGAAACTAAGTAAAGGCTTTTAATTTATGGAATTTATATGAGGTTGTTTTAATGCCAATAAAACATTTCACCGATACTATGATTGTTTTAGGATAGTACTGATTAAATGTTATTAAGGTAAGGTTAACATACAGATGAGCAACAATAACGGGGCACTTACCATACAAAGTTGTATGGAAAGCAGACATACATAAATATGAGTCGCCGGACCCTAAGTGACATTTTCCCAGCCCCCCAGGGATCCACGAACCCCCGAATGGAGAAGATACTATTAAAAAGTTTTACATCCAAAGTTTTGAAGGATTTCTATACTGCCTATAAATATGTTTATAAGTACCTAAGTGCCTCACATTTTTTTACATCGATCTACGAAGCTTTACGGAATAATGAAAATGATACGGAGACTTTGAGTTGGGTGATGAAATTAACTTACATTATAGCTTCTCAATTAACTGTCTGCAAAAAAGGTGGTGAGCATAATATTATTACAGTTGCACCGCTAATTGTATAAATAACTTGTAATTATTTTTGAAAAGTGGGCGGCTCTTGTCGGTCATTCTCGAGATTGTTCTCAGTCTCATTAACACATTAAACATAGCAACATATTGACAATTAAAAAAAATCTGTACCTCGTAGGCAAATTTGAGCAACGCGTTAATCAGTAAAGGGATTTGTTACTTAGATTATCTTAATGTACCATGTACGGATACCTAGGTAATTGTAAAGGAAAAGGTTCATTTAGGTACATTAACATGTGTTTACGTCATCCCTATACTCTATTTTAATTGAAGACAGACTGACACACAGACATAGTGAGTCCCAAGGGATTTTTTAGCAAAAACCTTTTATAATACAACATTTAATATGATTCAGACTAATTAACGCGTTTATTTTGACGCGCGAATGAGACGTGTTAAATGAGGGATTCTCGATTTATAATAATCTAACTGTTTATAGGTACCTATACATTAAACAACAATAATAGGATCCAGTACCTATCTGATAACCACTAAGGTCCTTGTTATATACAATAATTTGTACAGCTATACTTTTAATGGTTGATTCATAATACGTTAAGGTGTGAGTAAGTATTGAGAAATTTCGAGAACCATAAAATGTAAATGATAAACTTGCACCTAGAGTTTGTAATCGGTGCAACATTGGCACGTAACTCCCTCTCGGGGATTTGGACATGGCAGATGTCTACCGTGAGATGCGAGAACAACATCCGTGTCCGTCTTCGATGGCCTAGAATATTTACTCATGAATTAAAGCGACGCGTTAATGATAACGTGTATCTAGACAAAGTTAAAGACAGTAAGCCTTGACCAAATGCTCTAGTATGTTTTTTTTACAGAAGCAGGCTCATCTTTATTTTTAAAAATTACTATCATAACTATATTCTTGTAAATTAAGGTCGAAAAATATAGGCAAGCAAGTGATTTCGGAAAGTATTTTTTAAACACACATACATGTAAAAATTGCTGTTTTGAGAATGACCTTTCTCTTTCACATGACACTACAAAATAAAACACAAGACAATTATGTATGTATAATATAGTTTAGTTTTTATTGCTGGCGCATTTTACAATTTTGTTTTTTGTAATGAATAATACAAGGTTTCGCGCTTTTATCTTGTGTTAAACCGATCTACACAATCTGTCCACTAATCAATGTAAGTACGGAAAACCTAAATAAGTTGGGGTGCGGAAAACCGGAGAAACCTAATCTCGATCCGCTTAATGGCATGATGACAATCCTTAATTTATTGCGGACTATTGTGGTAAGTTGACGATTATTTATAACAAACTAACGAGGTACTGGCACGATGTATCAAAGACAGCGCGAGTCGGTACACTGTCAGTAGTCTGTAGTTAAAGTACCTATACCTATAGGTACTTACGCCGCTCCATCCGTACGGCAGGAACCCGTGGTGTTCGGTCCAATTGCTGGTGTCCACATAGAACAGTCCGGCGGCCATGATGAAAACCCACACGCTCAGGTTGATGGCATTCAGCAGATTATTGAAGAACAGAGATTTCTTCACCCCAGCCACCAGCACAAGCGTCATCAGAAGCGAGATCCCAAAAGCGATGAAGTCGGGAGGCTTTCCTGCATAAAATTATAAATATGTTTTTGAGTCCGACATTCATTCGTTGGAAGAGAAACCTGGAAGCAATTCGTGCCTAGACAGAGGTTACTCGATAGCGTAAAGTTTTCCAGTATAATACCTATTTAGATGTACAAGTCTATCGAGAGCTTGGCCTTCTTAAGTTTAGTTGCACTTGTGAGCGCGCAACTGTTTGCATACTGAGAGGTGAAGTTTAGACCGACCTCATTTTGACATTTGCAGAACACAGTCTTTGAATTTAATTCGTTTTGAAACTAAAATACAGATGTAGTGCGAAATGATTTTCCATGACATTTCGTTGAATCCCATGCGGTTTTCAACTTGAACGACATTTGAATAAGGTTCTTATTTATAAAACGATTTAATCCGACAGCTGCATTGTATACACGACTTTAATAACATGTCGCTAAAGTTGAAAACCGGATAAAATTTAACGAAATGTCATGGAAAATCATTTTGCACTACACCTGTAAGAAGGTGAATCAGTGGACCAATTAATGGAAGAATCATCTATTGATGTTAGGTGGTTTATGACTGCGGAAGTAGGAAGGCATAGTACATAAATATCCACCGAAGAGATTAGCATCACAGGCGCTTGACCCAGATTTACAGAGGTAACACAAGCCAAGGACAGCCCCGGTACTTGATTGAATTAGATTAATCAATCGAAATTTTCTTACTCGATTTGCGCAAACTGGCTTTTTTATCGGCCTCGTTTATTCGACGTACAAGTATCGCGAGTCGCATAAAAATTCATTTTAAAATCACTGGTCACCGTTCACTATTCTTTCAAGAAGAGTTAAAATCTAACTGCAATCAGTACCTACTGGTAGATACCTACTTGAGTAGGTACAAATAGACAAACTTTATCATGGCGATGATGGCTTTTAAAATTAATCGCTTACCGAAAACGGTTCCAATTTTGTCAGCCAGATATCGAGAGATGGCGCCGTCGCACAGGGAGTCGAAGCAAGCACTCAACGCGCGCGCGCAGGCGCTCGTTCCGATCTGTCGCCCAATAGGTCATTCTTAGTTACGTATACAAGGTGCTAGAAAATCAGGGGCGTAGCTACCGCCGTATCTGCCGTATCAATTATACGGGGCCCCCGGGCTACGGGGGCCCCCGACGTGCGTAAGCAAAGATAAATGTGAGAAATCTTTACCCATCATAAGGGCCTCCAAATATTTTTTTATACGGGGCCCCACCAAGGCACGCTACGCCCCTGTAGAAAATCACATGCGGATATTTTTAGGATCGATTATTTGCATTCTTGTTAATTAGTTTAAAGCATACTTAATTCATTACAATATCTAATGCAAGGATGATTTTCTTTGGACGGTAATGGTAATAATTAATCATTATTTTTGTATGAAACAAAAAAAATATAACCACACAATACTGAAATAATTTATGTTTTTAATTGATTCTTAGGTCATTATTTACATAGGTACCCTAAAAATATCCGCACCTAATTTTCTAGCACCTTATAATGTATAAACTGCAGGCCTAGGTACTGCGAAGTTAAAAATAATTTTGGATAAGAACAAACTGTTTATTTTAACGGAAGTCGTGTGTAACCAAATAGGTACTAAAGTCGCATTTGGAATGAGCATTTTGCAAACTATTAGGCACAGCAGCGATGCGAACCAAAGTGCATGTTATTTATCACTAGACTTACGTTCTTTAAAAAACTGAGTCGTGTATGTGAATCCCGCCCACAACGACCGGTATACCTAATTAATAGCGAAGAATAAATAGTAATAAGGGCCATTAAATTCTGCAACATATTATAAATATTCCGAGAGCTCGTAGACATTTCTGAGAGGGTCTTTGAGGCATAGAAATAAATTGTCTTGTACCTACAAAGTTTATTTTATGACATTTCTATACTCTGGCTCCAGGGTAAGGTACTACGGCTTTATCGAAGCCATTCCTTTACTCTTTAAAACTCTAAATGAGAATGAAACAAATTAATGTTAAATATAACACTGTAAGTGAACTGTATTACTTATGTTTTGAGAAATAAATGTTTTCAACCTTATCTGCTTGCCCAACTCTTGTTTCTTGCTTGATCTTTGGTCAGACATCAGTAGGTCACTTTTTATTTCAAATAAATAAAATAATGATATTTCTAATCTGTTTCTCTAGGTATAGTCCCGCCGCGTTCGACACAGCCCACCCAATTTTTCAATATCCACCCACAATGTACGCAGAACACATATATGTTTGGAATAAATAAAACCACTTAAGGTCCATTCGTTTGCAAGCTCACGTCCCCTATCGATTTTATTATAACACTCCTGCCTAGCAGTCTTTGCGTTCTACGGCGGCACAAGATTTGAAGATTGACTGTAGCTGTAGCAATAGGTACTTAATATTCAAACAGTTAATCAACAAGATTGGCTGTAACCGTATCTACAGGTAACGTAGAAGCACTTAATCAACACAGTAGAAAATCGTCGTGTAGCGCACAAAGTGCCGGATACTCACAAAGTGCGCCCGTCCGATATCCTTCTCGAGAATTTATGCAATTAGGAACTGCGTGCGAATAACGTGCGCTTGTGTGGTGAGTGCAATTTTGCCCCGTCGTTTGTGGATGAAAGATGCGGATGATAGTGAGCTTACCAAGTACTCGAGCACCATGTTCCAGCCGATGACGAAGGCGATGAACTCGCCAACTGTGACGTACGAGTAGGTGTAAGCCGAGCCGGTGGTGTTGGGCACGCGTACCCCGAACTCGGCGTAGCATGCACCTGTTACAGAACCACGTAGCATGTTTGAACCGCTTGCAAGAGACCCAATTTAAATTTTTGCTTCGGGTCATCATGAAATTCTATTTTTATTTTATTTTTGTTTATTATAACAATTTTATTTGCCTTGTAAAATAGCTCCAACGTGAACTTTTGAAAAAAACGATGGTAAAAGAACAAGTCGTGTAGGCGTGTGTACACGTGTCAACAAATTCCAAACTTTACTGTGTAGGTGAAAAACTATTTAAAAAGCTTCCAAAACTTGTGTTTATTAGCAAAGTGAGACAAGATTCGATTGCAGCCTCTAAAAGTTTCACTCTTGACATATTGCTCACGAATGCTCTCTATTTTTTGAAACGATATTAATTTATTTTAATTTGCACCAATTTTACATCGCAGACCTTTGTAAAGTCGACACGTAACACGCAGAGGCGATTATGTGTCGCCGTGGGCGTCTTTTTCCGTGAGGACAGATAAGCATTTATACAACGTATTAAATGGTACCTATTCCGTTTTAGACCCGAAAATAATATAATATATCTAAGTATGTGGAAACAAGTATGTTTATCCAAATTCTATTAACAAATAAGTACAGAATATTGTTAATAGGACACTGAACGTAACTCTACGAAATTCCATTGTGAGATAGGTCATGACATCTCTCTAGTCTAATCTATTTATCACCAAGAGTCGGTACCTAAAACTAAAACGTAAAAATTTAAGCATTGTTGAGCTACAAGCTACCTAATAGTTTCCATTCAACGACTGAACTGAGCAAATGAAAATTGGCCATCAATGAGCCAGTCTAATAAACAAAACTCTGATACCTTGCATAATTATATCACTCATTAGTATAACTGCATCCTTACATTAAATAAATTGATACTTATATTTAATATTTACTGTATAATCAGTGCCTTTCGACATGTGAGCTAACGACCGAAGTTAGAGGCAGAAAACAAAACAAAGTTTATCTGCTACTTACGAATACGATAGAAAAAACATCAGGAAGTAGGTGTTCGGTCCTTTCAAAGAGCTTTAGCTGCTTTAGCTACTAGAATAGATGATACTTTCAACGTCATTTAAATAAAAGGGACAGAAGTTTTGTCCGTTTTCCCAAAAGGAAATCGTGCAATTGATATGAATAATTTCGAGTCGTCTGTCGTAGAGAGCTACAATCAATTTTTGAATCGGCCTGGGCGCAAAATACTTAGTTACAGATAGGATTCTTTTATAAAGTCTACAGTTATACACGGAGCAATTATGCCTAGTTATTATGCGAAGGTTTTTTTGTGAACCGATTCCACATTTGGCTTTTTTGCATTTTCACATGAATTCTGAACATGAGTCGTAGCAAGAATTTAATGTTAAACAACAGCAGTAAATAGTAAAAATTGGCATATCTAGCTAGTAAATATACAGGTCCAGTTTTTTTTGCGTTGTCTGTTTCTAATTGTATTTATTCCTTTTAGCACAGTTTGGCAAAAATATTACTATTTATCATTAAGTTTTTCAAATAATAATTTCGCTTACATTTTAATTAAGCCATTTTGATCAATTGGAGTCGGGTGTGTTCATATCAAATTCTAATTCATAATAATTATGCTGTGAACGCGGTATAATTATTAAAATAATTGGTGAAGTTATTACCTACCTGAGAAGATACTAGCGAGCGCGGCTATGATGAAACTGATGACGACACCTGGACCGGCGAACTTGCGCGACACCATCCCGCAGACCAGGTACATGCCGGTGCCCACACACGAGCCCACGCCCAGCGACGTCAGGTCCATGGTGGTCAGGCAACGCTGCAACCGACAGTAACTTACCATCCATAGATTGGGTGATACTAACAATTGAATGTGTAGAAACTTGTAAGACTATTGCTACAAAGCTACCTCCAGTACGTTACACCCCCGTGGGTGGTGAAATAAAGAATGTCTCGGATCGCGGGAACATGCGACCTGAGGCATTCTTTATCACCGCCCGAGGTGTGTACACAATTTTACGTCTTCCCCTGGCTACCATGACGTCTTAATGCGATACAATTTCTATAACATGATTCCTAAGATTATCGAGCTTATACGAGTACATAGATCTTGCAAATTGCAGCATGCCAAAATGCCTATTTGTATGCCACTAGGCAAAACACAGTGAGACATAACTATAGTCAATTTTTACGACCTTGTAAACCTATGTTTAACAAATACCTAAATGATTCTGATTCTGATTCTGTTGATGTAAAAATATGCTCTTTTTTCTTTTGATTTATTTTTATTTTGATTTTGACATGTGCTTTTTAACCCCCTATAGCGCTAAAAGAGAGGTTATAAGTTTGACGTGTATGTTTGTGCGTGTGTGTCGGTCCAGCGGTTTGAAGAGTATCAGCTCTTTCAAAATGACGTAAGGCATTTTTGGGCACAGAATTGTTTATTTACGTATGATAGTCGATAAATGCGTGCTGCGTGGGGGTTTATACAAATTTTAAATTTAATATTATTATTTTTATCAAAAATATTTTATTGACTTTTGAGCGGTACCGTATTTTCAAGTTTGTCAACTCGTTGATAGTTAAATTTGCCCTGTAGTTTTGTACTAACAATTACTAAATTTTCTACCATTTTTGAACGGTATATTCGAGTGATGACTTGCTTTAAATATGTATGGTATTTTCATTCTTACCTGTCCTATTTGGTAAACAAAATTCTAACCTCAATGTGCAAATTTTTGTAAAGAATAAGGTGTATTATGTTATCAAATAAACCTGATTCAATATTTTGTACATAATTTTGCTGATATTTTATCTCCAGTTCCTTTATTTACGATGAAATGGTTAAAAAATAACAAAAATGAGACGTTTCGAGGTTAGAATTTTGTGACTGACTACCATCCATTGATTGATTGATCCATTCACTTACAGGTTTCAGATAATATTGGCCGATTGATATCCGATGATTCAACTATAGTTCCAGCCTCCACACGCCTATAACACAATAAAATTACCCATGGACTAATGCATTCGTGTACTGGATACTTTTATTGAGTGCTTCACCTCGCCTCGATAAGTGGGTTCCTTTTCGTTTGGAACTACGTATATTAAGTTTAGCACTCCATACCCCTAAAACTGTGTTGATGGTTTCTTTATTTCAAAAACGGCTTTTAAAACGAGTGGGGGCAGTGCGATGCCCGTAGTGCGTTAGTAGGTAAGGATCGCCTTATCGAGTATAATTGAATCACGCGCCTCTTTTTGTTGTTAACTACGTTAAAACAATGGAAAATTTACTATTATTCTGCGCTGCCATGGGTTTTATTTGATTTTTGTCTGCTGGAATCCGAAAATCTCCCTTTGAAGCGATGGTAGATATCATGCAATCCGCGTACACTTTTTATTCGTGTTTAGAGGGATTAAAAGAAGAGGCCACTTACCTAAAGTTAATTTACCTGCCTAAGTAAGATATCTATGAGGAATGACTATGAATAGATTAAAATGGGTTTACGGCTCTACGTTATAGATGTTAAACTCGCTCTCTCTCTTTTCAATGAGAGTGGCAGCAAACATAATTTTCAACCACACCACAACATATTCGGCTAGTTTTGACAATATTTAGTTTCCGGGCAAAAATTTTTTTTTTTTTTTAGGTTGTGATATTCGAAGACTCAGAAATCCTTAATGGCAAGTTACAAAATATACTAACATGGAATTACTAAATATTTTAAGAAAAAAGATGAAAACTGATCACGATATTTTGTTGTTCAAACGCTTGTCTGACTTGTTTGAATGGAACAGCTTGTACTTGTAGCACGGGGGCTTATCGAGAGGCGTTGCATTCCAGGCACGGCGATCTCTCTCATAGCACACTGGCTGCGTAGCCATATGGCCTGCACACTTATGTCTAGGGGCTTACCACTGAAAAGCGTTGCTTACCGGGTACAACGATGTCGTGCCCGACTTAATGGTATTACGCCTGTGGGTATGAGCTTACCGAGAGACGTTGCTTGCCAGGCACAGCGATCTCCTGCGTGGCTTCATGGTCGCGTGGGTCGCGAGTTCGGATGAGTTTGGTGAAGATGTTGTGGCCGTCACGCCTCACGGTGGTCCAGTCCACCTCGCGGAGGCGCTTCATCGCGCTACAAACAAAAGATGACAGTTAAAATACTTAGGCACCATGCAAGTAGATGTACACCATCGAAAGTTATACTGATACTGGTTAGTTACTTAGTATAGTTATTTTGATCTAAGTAGGCTGCAGAGCAGACTCACAGTCATACATAATTAAATTTATAAGCTGTATAGATTCAGGCGTTACTTTGCGGAAGTCCATGTCAGAAAATAAATGGATAACTTTACTTTGCTACTCTGCGATATAGTGAGGTCTAATCATGAGAAACAATAACGTTCCCGTCAAATCCTATTCATGCAGTCAAAGTTTAAGAAAACAACGACAACACAAAACAAAAAACAACGGAATAACACCAAATTGACAATCAGAACCACCACCAACACAGAATATTCCGGACAAGTGTTTCAGCTCTCTCCGAGGCATCCTCAGCGGATGTTGACGCTCCGACGAACGGTCGAAGAATCACACTATATCGCGGAGTAGCAAAGTAAAGTTATCCATTTATTTTTTAATTAAATTTATCTCTACGCAGCAGCAAATATTTATACATAGAGGTATGTACCTACATACATACATAAATCACGTCTTTATCCGTAACGGGGTAGATAGAGCCTAGGGTAACAAGACAGCAAATATTTAAGTAAGTTCTGCATCAGACCCGGTAAGTAGTTCTTTAGTTTTTTTAGGGACAATGATTGCAAAAATTTCGATCTTCCTCTTTTTTTCTTATTTTTTGCGATTTTTATTTGGGTAATTTTGATCTAGTAGGTATAGAGAAGGATTTTTTCAAAACATAATATCTGTTCCGACCGGGCCACGATGTCAAGTTTCATAGTTAGAATTTCTAACCACTATACGCTATCTGGTCGTCAATTATTCAATTTGGTATTTCCGCATGTTTTCTAATCATGCCAAACGTGGCCATAATGTTTTGTTACCTTAGGCTCTGTCTACCCCGTAAGGGATAACAACGTGATATATGTATGTATATATATATTCTATGATATAGTTTCAACTGGGGCAGATAGGTACATATATATTAATTTTTACACAACTCAATTTTAGAGGCAGTATTTTGCTAATGGAATGGCAATGAACAGTAATCGGTATCGCATACCAACACTAATTTAACATTAACAACACGACTCTCAGCAAAACTCAATTAATCTCCAGCTCAGTCGGTCCTCATTACCGGTCTCGGTTGAAGAGCTTTTATATTTAGCCCTCACGTGGGTATAGTGTCCCCTGAGACTACTGACCATTTTAAGATATCTCAGGGACTCGTTGTTCTGTATAACCTTGCCTTTGATCACTTCTATCCCTACCTTATTGACATTAGTTACCTATTTATTTAAAAGAGCGCCTGAAAGTTGTACATTAAGGTCCTCTAAAATGTAAATTTTACGAAAACTACAAGTTCAACTGGAGCATTACCCTTTTATATAGGATATTAGTCAACTAGTGCAAAAAATTAACAAAATATCAAAAAACATCGTCCTTACTTTCAACAAAAACCGGCCAAGTGTTTAAAGTTTTTAAAAGTTAGAGGAGGGGGGAGGCATAATTTTAATAAAATTCCCTTTATTCCGTTTATCCAAAAAAAATGGACCGACTTTTGAAAGCACATCACTCGAAAGTGGTATAAATCTGTTTATATGTATATTCAAAACTGCCGTAATCAAATTTTTGACTAGTCCACATGATTAATGAGAGTCGTAAGTATCTTCTAAGCTACTCGTATTTCAAATTCAGCACAATTTTTCACCACTTTCGAGTGGTATTTGCACACATTGTGCTTTAAAAAATCGAGCCCCAGGAGCGAGTTGCAAGTAAGAATAAGAAGAAGAATAAGAAGACATTTATTCCTTTTTGCATGACACACAATTATAAGAGCATAATACAAAATTTAATAGAAAAGATATAACAAAAAAAAATACACGCATGAAAAATAGATTGTGTGTCTACGCAAAAGTGAGGTTGCTGGCTCAGCATTACGCTGAGATGTTAGACACCTTTTTTTTTTTTTGTACGATAATGAACAAATCGCAGTCCTCGCGAGAGGTACGGGCGACTGCGATTCCATGAACTAATGGACAAGGATGTTAGTGTTGTAATTAAAATAAACTAATATGACTTAAGGTCGGTGATGTTATGTAATGTTTATGAGTGACATGAGGATTGTTAATGATTTGTGAAGATGATTGTAATGCTCGCTTGGTACTAATATTAAAATATAGGTGGGTACTATGTGCCGTTGAACTTTTTAAGACTATTGATTATTATGCTAGTGAATTTTTCGAAAGATGATAACGTCGTTTCTTTTAAGATGAGTTCTGTTAAGATGTACGGGTCTATTCTAAAGTTGCTACAGATGAAGAAAATTTTGGGCAGTGTTTTAGGAGATGATCAATTGATTGAAGGCTGGTTCCGTCACAAGGGCATAGAGCATCGTTGGTGATTTTTAATCGACACAGGTATTCTTTATGGTATCCATGTCCTGTGAGGATTTGGGTGATTTCAAAAGTCGGACGTATCGCATTTCGGAATTGATTGATGGCTGCTAAGTTTGGTAACCAGCGCTTCAGGTGGGCGCCGGTTGGAGAGGTCTCGTAAGTTATGTTTGCTTGGGCTTCTGATTCTGTTTTTCTTTTAAGTTTGTGGTGACTGATTGGAAAGTGACAGAAATCTGGCTCTATTTGGAGGGCGGCGGCTTTCTTGGCTTCTAGGTCAGCTTCTTCGTTCCCACATAAACCGTGTTAGACACCTGCAGCACTGATTTTCAGCCAGAACCGTCTGTGACTTACGAAACGATACACAGATAATAGTACATTACAGACCTAGGGCGGTGAATTAGTAATTGTCCCAGATCGCAGGCGTTTGTGGCCCGAACCGAAGGTGAGGGGCATAAATATGCGATCTGGGGCTTTACGAATTACCGCCCGTGGTTTGTATAAAGTTTTACGTCTTGCCTCGGCCAGGAAGTGAGATTTTCTGTCCGCGAAGCGGGAGTAAAATCCCAATTACGGCCAAGGGTGACGTAAAATATATTACATAATACATAAACTTTTATGTAAACAAAGAAATAAATAGATATACTTAATAAATAGATTGAATCCGACTTACCTATGTGTAACGAGAAAAAATACATAAATTAATTAAATAGTTTACTTTAAGCAAAAATAAAAAAGAGGGAGACCTAAATTGTTTAAACAACAGGCTGGCTTATCAATGTGTAAAAGTGCTGGTCAGTGCAAGTCAGTGTTTCCATGTAGTAGGTATCCATCGATATCGGCTGGCTTCGCGACCAGCATGAATCAGTGCACGTGACACGCCCGTTTGTTGAATGCCCGTCGGGACTACGGCCCGCACCGCCACTCACAGACTAGCCTATTTTTATTCCTATTAAAATTATAAATTCGAATGTAACTCCGTTTGTCTGTCTGTAAATGAAATAAATGAAATAAATTAACTTTATTCAGTAAGTAGCCCGTACAGGCACTTTTACACGTCATGAGTCTACCGGCGTTTCGTAAAAGGAGACACTGTTGAGAAGAGACGCCGAAAGAAACTCAACAGCCAAAAAGACTTAAGACAAATTACGTCAAACACAGTCGTAAGATACAATGTCAACCTGAATTAATGTCTAAGTTATATTAATGACTAAGTTATTTGGTTTCAGGTTTAGACCATGCATGTTTGTCTGTTAAATATTCCTCTGTCCTATAATATGCTTTGTATGTTAAGCTATCAAGCCTGACCAACCACTGAACCAATTGGGAATGGATGATAATTTTAAAAGTGCTTGGTGATTTTTCTATTGATAGGAATAAGCATCCTTAGCTACGGAAAAAAGTTTCAGATTTTTCTGTCGAACCATAATATTTTATAAAAATAAAAACATTTTACTCAGTCACTCAGCGGCCCCTATACGGCATTATCAAATTTAAAAAAAAAATGCTGCTTGAAATTGTAGTACACAATGACATTTTGTCACTGACGTTGATAGCACCGCACTCTCGGAAGCTAAAACAAGCAACGGCTAAGTGGCGCCGTCTGTAGATTGTTGGTGGTACTAAACCACCTATTTGGAATTTCATTAAAATTACCATTAATTTCTCATATAACCTTCAATAGTGTTTTTGATTCGGAGTAGAAATAACCCAATAAGTCCAAAATCTGAGAAACAAAATATATATTAAGGTCATTTCTATTGAAATTCCCCATGTATGGTTTAGTAACACGAACAATCTACAGACAGCGCCACTTAGCCATTGCTTCTTTTAGCTACAAATGCCATCGTTTACCACATATTCAAGCAGCATTTTTTTTTATTTGATATGTCATTGGCGTACTAATTACAGCCGTATAGAGGCCGCCGAGTGACTGAGTAAAATGTTTTTATTTTTATAAAATATATGGCTCGACGGAAAAATCTGAAACTTTTTTCCGTAGCTAAGGATAGTTATTCCTATCAATAGAAAAATCACCAAGCACATTTAAAATAATCATCCATTCCCTATTTAAATGAACTTTGGTACCTACATACAGAGATAGATTAGACCTCGAAGTTTTAAAGCGAAGGAATGAAGAGGTTGAAAATTAGTATGATAGCGTGAAACTTTATTTTTGACTAAACACCTGCTATAGCGTTTTTAAAAAAACCTGGGGTGTTAAAAATAAGCTACCCAAAATTCCACGCAGACGAAGACGTGGGCAAAAGCTAGTAATATTTATCATATATTACTTTGTTTCCTTGTTGGAATATAGAAGGTAATCATTGGAACTACTGAGATTAACATAGCCTACTTTTTATCACGGAATAGTGCAAATTTCCCGCGGGACACACAAAGTTGCGGCCCATAGATACCTTACTCTACCTAATTATAATAAAGGATAAACTTATTTCCGCAGTCATAATCTAATAGCTACTTAGAAATGATCCCCAAAATAAAATGAAAAATCTCTAAGAAATTCAACTACATATAGGTAGGTACCTACTTTTAAGCTTACTAAACTCATAGAATAAGTAAGAACATAGTAGAACGGAATCTCCCGCTCCGGCCGGACTCAAGGTCACGATTTACAGTACTTGTTAAACGAGCGGCTCAGTCAGGCTGCCACGGCCGGCGTCGCCGCACGCGCGTTTGGCATTTTTGCGCGTTCCGTCCCGTAGGTACTCATCTTGGAAACAATAATTACAATGGTGTCAAGTTATTTGGGTGTATGAATAATGCAAATACCGAAGCTCACCCAAGCACCCAACTGAATAAACTACTACTAGTTTTACGTGAGCCTGTATGTATTTTATTTTATATTTGTCGGTAAGTAATACTTACTTAAATCATCTTAAATGGCTTCATTTGGTATGGCACTTGTAATAACTTCTTCCTTAATATAATATGTAGGTACGAACCTAATGATTTATAAATTTCATATTTTGTAAAACTAGAATAAAATAATGATTTCAAAGTAAATAAAAACTTATATTTTAGCGATATATATTGCACAAAATAAACTTTTTCCTTTCTTTCTTTCTTTCTTTTATATTATCTTTAGACGTAAGTATAATATTTAACGGTAAGCAACCCTAGCAATACGCCTGGACGACAGAGGGGCGTAACGACGTGAAGGGGGAAGTAGGTATATAAATGGCGGCGTTTTGGACGCGGTCAAAAGAGATTCCCTTCTACCCTGTTATTATCTATTCTATGCTAAACTGTAGATTGAAAACAGGAAAAAAATTCACAAACCAGCGAAATAAAGTGAAAAGAAAAAGCAGTAAAGTGCAGCGACAGTACCAAAAAGTCAATTTATTAGTAAGTATACCTAACCTAATTCCGAAAGATAAACAAATTTTGCGCAGACAAAGTCTCGAACAACAGCTAGAATTTTATAAGTAGGTACCTACCTAATATCTACTTTACTTACCTACGTAATAGTTTATTTGCGGAAAAGATATACTATTTAAATGTAGTATGATGAGTGTGATGACAGATAATATTCTGAGAAGTCTTTCTTCTTAACCACCCAGTTGACCCAGTTTATGTATGAAGATTTTAATCTATTAGGTACCTACTTTTCTTCTTTGATATAAATCGCAAGCTTAAAACCATAAATATTTCAAACATTTATGAATACATTTTTCCAATAAAGATAAATTAGTGAACTGGAAGAAAGCTCGCAACTACTTACCTGGCTTTCATTTATTAAACCAGCCTTTGCTTGGGACAGCGTAGAAAATATCAATAGGTACCGTTTTACAGAATCTTGGTGGGAAAATTTTTTCAAAGCAAGTTTTCAATCGGGTGACGTGTTTTCTAAATCGGTCAACTGCTAAGATAACCTAATAAACATGTTATAAATGTATAGGTAAGTATCTACTACCTAATCATACTAATTTGCGAAAGCCCTTAAACCACCTTAATCCGGCTTTGTGGAAAAATTAGTTGTAAAAGTGGTCCTGCCTTTAAACTACCTTCTTTCCAAATTTCAGGTCTCTAAATAGTATTTACCTCCAAACAAATCCGAGACTTTCATACAAACTTTCGCGAGCTGTTAAACCACCTAAATCTGGCCAAATGGCCATGGATTTTGTGACATCACAAAATCCGTTCTTAGCTAACGTCTCCTACCTATAAGCTACCTCCCTGCCAAATTTCATTTTGGTTGGTCCAGTGCTATATGAGATTTCGTGCTTAGCCAAGTTAGTGACTTTCGCTTTAATATAATATAGATAAATAGATCGTATTGTGTGATTTTTGCCAAAAATACGATCTTCAACGTAGCAGTTTAATAATTTCAATTTGCACTGTTTATTAAATTTGGGATTTTCGTCACGACTTTGATGTGTGATGATGTGATTTGATGAATTGATTAATTAATTTGTCACACTTCTAATAAAATAAAATACATCAATATTGTCCATAAGCCACGATAATAGACAAGCCATTTGTTACAGTAATATTTAAAACCGGCCAAGTGCGAGTCGGACTCACGCACCGAGGCTGCCGTACAAATTCGACAAGTTATTATAAAATCCAGTGTTAGCAGAGCCCTGCAATTAAGCAAAATGTATGCAGTGTGAGGAGTGTGAGGTTGGTTACTGACATAGACAGACCAACATTTATATTCTACTTTTTTGTATTTGTTGTTATAGCGGCAACAGAAATAAATACATCTGTGAAAATTTCAACTGTCTAACTATCACGGTTCATGAAATACGGCCTGGTGACAGACGGACAGACAGGTGAACAGAGGGCAAAGTCTCAGCAATAGGGTCCCGTTTTTACCCTTTGGGTACGAACCCTAAAAATAGTTTGATTTAGAGCTTTTTAAGCAGTTCTTTAAGAGTGATCGCCGCGTAATATGTCAAAATATTCACCCATTTCCTATTCGAAACTGCATTAAAACGTACAAAAGTTATATATATTATCATAATCATTAATCATCGTTGAAAATTCTTTATTTTGATACTTACCACACTCGATGTACCTACTTATTTTGAAAACTTTTTGTTTTTTTGAGAATACAATTTGGCGCCAAAAATCAAACATATTTTTTTTATAATTTTGATGTACTCGTACCGAGTGTCACTCTCACGATTAAGATGAATCCAATGATACCTCTCAAGCTCAAATGCGACAAGCCGTTTAGGCTCTAGAGCGTGCCAAAGAAATCCACATACATACACTCGAAAAACATAACCCTCCTTCTGGCGCAGTCGTATAATTTCAACAGGTTTTTGCAAAATGTTCTTTGTTTCATTACCATGTACATATTTCCAAGGAAACTATGATGACTACTTTTATCTTTTCTGATTCCAGGAGAGCTTTTTTAGACAAATGTATTGACGCAGTGGTCGAATAAGTTCATCTCTATCTGATTGTAGAGTCATTTCAACTTGTGTTTAACCCTCCTAAAGCATCAGGTGAACTGCAGGTACCGGATAATTATTCCGAAAGGGGTAAACCATATTTTTTGGCGGTCTGCATCGATGAATGATTCCCCGGAAAAAATGCTACAATATTTAAATGGGATGGAAAAGTCGCACGGCATACTTATTCGTTAAAAATGAGTAAACAACAACTTTTTGAAATAAAACTGTAGAAAAATATTGCAATCATTGTAGTTAATTCTAAGAAACTACAGGCCTTGCTGTTAAGCTCGCGGTAAGGGCTTTTCGCTAAAAACGTTTTTTGTTTTGTTTAAATCTTAATATCCCTTTTGGTCTTTCGAATTATTTGTCCATCTCCGTTCAACGCGGCAAAGCGGCAAGCGTGTGTGAAATCTTTACGCTGGTGGGTGTAGTTACCATACGGGGCGGCATATTTTGTTAAAATTATTCTTGTTTAGATATTAGTAGCTTAACAAGCTAAATTAAACATAAATATTATGTGTTTAAAGTCTTTTAAAAAAAATACAAAGTTAAACCGTAATTAAAATAAAAAAAAATGTGGCTGCGGAATGATAATAATTAAATGTATAATGAAATATTTCCAATTTATTCTGGAGTAAATATTTAAAAATAACTTTTTTATCATTATTTTTAATTTAGTGGCTTAAAATTTTCGCCAAAAATGGATTAAATAATCATTTTAAATCAAAATAAATTTAATTTACAGTTAATAGACTCACTAGTAACGAATCATATCGATGCACGGCGGCAGGAAAGCGGCTCAGAGCACGGGCAGCACTGTAGCCGATAAACCGTTAGCGATGCACCGGTTGCAACAAGTCGCGCTGCGTCGGCGGCCGACCGACGACTAGGCCCTGTGCTATCTGCGTTCCAGGCTCCCAAGCTGGCAAGGACTAGCCCATTTTGAAATTAGCTTTACTGTGATTGGTCGAAGCATCCACTCATAAAGTAGGTAGGCGTACTAGGCGTGTAAACTTTGGAAGCAAACATTTACACACAGGAAAAATAGGTGCATTTTACGTATTTTTTGAAAATATGTTGCGACTCTAGGCCAAAAACATCAAACTCATTAGTAATAATAATAACGTGCAATTTATTATTATTATTGACCAGCTATTGGCGGCACTTCGCCTTCGTTCCAGTTTTTTTAAAGCGTTTTTCCATACAAATCTTGTCCTAGTAATAACGAACACAACAAAAAAAATATTATCCAACTTGGTACAGTCGTTTGGAAGTTACACGCGCACAAACCAGATACTATACTAGGCTATTGTAAGTGACTTCGCCCCCAAAATATTTTATACAAACCTCAGATATATAAACCAACAAAAAACGGCAACAACCTGGGGCCTTAGCATGACGTCCTAATTCCAACGCAGTTCAAGTTTTAGCTGTCACTTTTAGTATGAATCTGACAGCGAGCGGACCTAAACTGAAACGCATTAAGACGACATGGTACGGCCCCTGTTCTCGTAGTATTTTAAACTTTAACCATAGAATATCTTGTAACCTACCGATATCAAGGGGCTACTCCAAAATTCGATTTTCGAAGTTCGTACCACACCATCTCTATCATTCTCAAATTAACGACGTGTGAGCGAAGCGGTACACAGTGAACTCATACATACATACATACATACATATCGTCACGCCTCTTTCCCACAGGGGTAGGCAGAGACTACTTTGTTCCACTTGCTACGATCCTGACATACCTCTTTCGCTTCGTCCACATTCATCAATCTCTTCATACATGCTCGTCGGTTTCGGGTACTCTTGACCTGGCCTTTTTCCAAAACGTCCCTAATTTGATCATGGAACGTCCGCCTAGGCCTTCCCCTCCCAACGCACCCATTCACACTCGCCGTATAAATCTGTTTAGTTAATCTTCTTTCATCCATCCTCTCTACGTGACCAAACCAACTAAGCATACTTTTGCAGTGAACTCCAAATATCAAATAAGGCCTGTACAGTTTTGATGAACCTATCAGTTTTCAGACATTATTTTTTCTTATCAACACAATCCCAAGTAGAAGGCACAGTCTACAGTTCTCAAGTCTTCTTCGTCAAGTCTCAAGCCAGCCATTCATCCTTAAAATTAGTTATAATACCCAGTTAAATATATTTTATAACGTTGTTACAAGTGCCTTCTAAACCAAATGATGAAAATCATCAAACATCTAAGACTATCTTCTCATTTCACATTGGCACACCGTGACGCGGGTATACGAGTAGGCCTAACTGCAGTTATACACTCGTATTACTGTTGCGTAGCTCCCGATGGGGCGCTATATTATTTAACAAGGGCTATATTTACCTCTGCATTGTATTGGCGAGGGGATGATCCGTTGCTCCTGTGACCTACATCGACGACGACAACCACCTGCAGAAAACATTTCTTATATCAGTAAAGTGATTTATATTAGCAGATAACAAAATACTTAGCTAAGAAAAATAAGATTTGTTGATTGCTTTTCCACGTTTAATTCCATTAAAATTTTTGGAATATTAAGCATTCATCTTGTTAATGCGGGTTGTAAGCTACGCGTGTGCCAAATTTCATATTAAATTGTTGGTATAAACCGCTTTCATATTTTTTATATCCAACCAACCAACTTTATAAAATGTCTTGCATGGTTTCGGTCTGTGGCAATAATAAAAAGTTATGACGCTCGCGTTCTTGATTTTTAATAAAAAGAGGCACTCGTACAGCTTGAACTTCAACTTTGGAAATACCGTTTTGTAAACGGTTTTACACCAACAGCCTTATAAAACTGTTTTCGTAAAAAAAAATCTGTATAGGTACTGTTACACTAGACACTTGGACACAACGTGTTTACACAGCGACTGATGCGACACTAATTAACGTGTCACAATAAATTTTGTGTATAGTGTCTTAGTCTAAACGTACCTTTACTGTACCTATTTCAACAGATAAAAAAGAAGAAAATATAAAATGTTGTAATTAAGTTCAGATGTCGTTAATAAGCAACAAGAAAGAATAAAAAAATTCTTATTTAGTTAACAGAAGGTTAAGGTCTACCTTTTTATAGGCGGGCGCAATAATGGAAGTCTATCCCCTAATACACCATGAGGATGTGCTAGCGTGCTGTCCTTTACAGTTGTCAAACTATTGCTAGTTAGGAAGCGACATGGAATGGACTATGTGGTTGGGATGCGATGAACAGGATTACCGGACTATGGAGTGAGACGTACGGACACATACCACCCCAATATCTCAAAATCTTGAAGTTTGGTAGACGATGACTCGCCGCCTACTAAATGCGTCCCTCAAACTGCTGCCCACTGGGGGCAACGAGGTCGCAACGTTAATGTGCGCGGTATGGATGGAGAGGTGTTTGTGGACTTTAAATCACCATCACTTCGTCCTTCTAAAAGGCGCATCCGGTGCCTACTCGCTACTTACGCACACACATACATCCCTTGAGCATTTATATCTTGCGCTCCTACTACAGCAAACTAGAGGCGGGATGGGTGTATATAACGTGTGTGAGTATGTGTATAAGCGCATGTGTATATGTGTGTGTACCCCGGGGATCTCAGGTTCGTGGTACGCACCAGCAGCTCACCACAAGCTGCCCTGCGAGGACTGTCTGCACTGGTGACACGACAACACGAGCGGGCGATGGGGCCTCACCTCATCAGCATCACATTCCCATTCCCATGCCTTTTTACTATTTACTATTATTCTTATTATTTACATATCCTCTATTCCTCCACTAATATACGCGGTTGATGTATTTCAGCGGGAGATCGGGAAATAGATTTATCAATCACAATTAAGCAAATATTCTCTCTATTATTTATTTTTGCGTCTGTCAAACGTAACTGCCGCCGCGGGCGAAATACCGTTTCGACTGGTTTTAATCAAACTCAACTTTGCTATATTGTATATATGTACCTACTTAATAGTTGTATCAATACGTAGTTTATGTACGTATATTGTGTCGAACTATTCTATTATTTGGTACTAAGCGTTAAAACAAAACTAATATGTCCGGATAAGATGAAGTGTACCCTAGTGGTAAGCGATATAAATAAGCTTAGGTACAAAGTAATCTACTTTGTCTACATGTGAATAAAATATATAACCGTAGCTAAGAATAGGAACGTAAACATATTCAATTCAATTAAAATGTGGACAGCGCAATAAACCGTAAAATATGGTCATGGGAATACACTCTGGACAAAATTAGAGGAACGCAAAAAACAGACTCAATAAAACGAAATATTATGAACAATTCGAAACAATTGATATTATAAGTACCTGTAACTGGTCAATTTTAAATCAAGAACACGAAATTAGATGTCAAATTGACAATTTTAAAAGCAAGCTATTTAAAAAAAAAGTTAAGGATATTAACATTTAAGAATTGAATTGAATTTTCTTTTTTTTCCGTCAAAATTATTGTTGGCTTTCCGTCAAAATTATTTCAATTATCTTATTATTTAAAAAACTCCAATTGGCTGAATCACTGGACCTGGGGCCGTACCATGACGTCTTAATGCGTTTCAGTTTAGGTTCGCTTGCTGTCAGATTCATACTAAAAGTGACAGCTAAAACTTAAACTGCGTCGGAATTAGGACGTCATGGTAAGGCTCCTGATTCTACAGCGGCCGCTAAAATTCCTAATTTTATTTAGGCGTCGCTAAATCCCTTTGCTATTCTATGAGCGGCTGTAATATGAAAATCACAACGCCAATTTTAAAATTAGAAAATTTGGTTTACGCTATTTAGGCGATGTGCAGTGTAGAATCGCGTCCACTGGCTGACTAACTCATCAACGTCAACGCCCTGCCTTAACTTCTTGATCAAACTGATATTTTGTATATAGATCAACGGGAGTGAAGCCGCGGTTGTTTACCTGGAAATTAATTGGCAATAATGAAATGCAAATATAATATACTGTAGCAGAATTATAATAAAAATACTAATGAAACCGTTCATTATTTGATCCGTGTAGTTTTTGGGCTTTTCTAGACAAGTTGAACTGTAATATTATAAAAATCAACTGCCGGTATAAGAAATAGGTAAGGAAATAAACCTTCCAACATTAGTTACAAATCAAATACGTACAATGCGGCAATTTGATTACCAGAGCAGCTAAATAAGTATACAGTCAGCATTCCGGAAAGTTAAACATCGCCAAACTTGTAGTACCTACTCGTAATTTATGGAACGATTTACGGTACGGGAGGTATTTGATATTAGGCCTGCTCCCGCGAATACGGTGCTTGTTGGTTAGATATTATGCATATTTTTAACGATTATGTTGTAGATTCAAATAAATATAGCCTTTACGAAAGACTCACTAACCTTATGTAGATAGGTAGGTAGGTATAACAGTAAGTAAGTAAGTAACAGAACACAAAGGACATGTAATGTTGGTAAATTACTCTTTCCAAAACTAAAGTTGCAAATTTATAAGAGAAATGCCCATATTATGGCTTTCAGAGTATTTAACAAGCTACCCAGAGACCTATGTAATCTACCTTTAAATAAATTCAAAATAGATCTTCATGCATAGCTGTTGCAACGGTCCTATTACTCTATTACTGAGTTCTTTAGTGAATAAGTTTTGTTGTAAGTAATATATTTTTTACAGAATATTCGCACACCAGAATTGGTGTAATGTGCAGTTTTAATTTTAATTATGGAAGATCCCTGTAACTATTGTATTGGTATAATATTATATAATCTTACTAATTACAACCAATGCAACCACATTACTGCGAATAAAATATTTTGATTTGATTTGATAAAGCTTTTGTACGAATGAAAATATACAAACGCAAACCACGTGACTGAGTAAATTCCTAGAAAACATTGTCGATATTTTCAATTTCGGTTCAGAAGGAGTGAAATGGCATTCATCGAAATCACATCCCGTCAACGACTGAATCTCTGAATGCGGTTCTCGTCATAAGATTAGCGGCACATACCGTCAAAAAGGGGAAAATGAGAAGAGTTTTGAATTCACGGACAAAAAAAAATTAGTTAGAATAGACGTGTCGTATGCGTCACGTTTTCTCACCGTTTCTTCATACATTTTGTTGCGATTCCGCAACGTCACCGTTTTTTAAACGGCGGTGTGGTCGCACCCTTAGTTATCTGATTGCTGGTTTGGTCTGATTTGGTGATAGTAGTACGATGCGTCTTAACGTAGGCCGCCTTTTTGAAGAATGACAATCCGGCTAATCGTTGAACCGCCGCATTGCAAAACGTTTCTGTCATTCAAAACGGCTATGCGTAATGTAATACAGTGGATCCCTACACTACAACCCGCCTGCAACGTATCCTGCGGGCGAGTTGACGTTGACAGCAAACTAACTGGATTATTACTAACGGAGTTGCCATCACGAATAATCAAATTTTAGGCTACGTTATGTCCAATGTTGTACGCCAGTCTTAATTTCCCCCTTTTGACGGTACCTATTGTTAGGAAATGAGATGTAGCAGACATGTAAAATAAAGAGCTCTACGTAAGGTAAGCACTACTGAATTAAAGGGAATAGAAATGCAGTTACTACGACAGTAGAATTCGTGAGTAATTAGACTGACAATCATAAATACTGGGCCAATAGACTAGTGTTCAATTTAATCCTTTTGCAATTAATAGGTAAAATACCTTACAAATAATTCACAAATAATTATAATAAATTGTGTGTGTACCTATTTAAGGTCGTTTATTAATTGCAAAATGATTAAATTTAAAGAAACCTTTTACTGGGTTTTCATTACATTATATTATAGTAATATGTATGTCCATAAAATCATTGGAACACATGCACTTCTTTTTAGATTTAAACTGAAGTTAAATGTGAAAATTCATCGCATGGGTTATTCTAAATGTATTTTTCTTTTCTTGTTAAACCTAACTACGCAGAGCGTCGCGTGGCTTCGTTCCAGACTGAATTGAATTAAGTCGTCTACCGCCGCATGCTTGTCCTCTACCGAATTCTAATAAGGGTTCTATTCGACACCCTGCAAGCGATATAGAACCTAAAAGAACACCTCATGCAGTTTATCACTCTAAAGCATTATGTTTTAAGAGTAAGAGCTAGGCTGTTTCGGTTTTTAGTCACTTGAATGCTGTCGAATAAAAGTATCGTCGCTGGGGGTGGGTCGGTTGAACATCTTAATTTTTGGGGTAAGTAAGGTACTTACTTATTCTGAAAACGAGACGACTTTTGAAATACAAAGTCAAGACTTAATTCAAAACTGCGATGGTTTTAAACGAAATTTATGACCCATGTTGGTACCTACTTTACGTAGGTACAGTCAGCGTCAAATAGTTCGTGACACCCAAAGTGGCCAAAAAGTTAGCAACAGGACCTTATTTCAACTGTAACAGATCGACCTTCGAGATATTCCAACTTTAAAGAGTATACTTAAAAGCTTGGTACAATTTGGCTTGTACCAAGCTTTTATATGAGTTCAACCTGTTTTGAATAAAATGACACAAACATGACTGTGTCAAAATAAAATGTAGTTTAAATCAAAAGCACTAAGGAGTATTAAGAGTAGTAAGAAGCAAATCGCTCCCAAAAAACTTTTTACCCCTTTTAAACTGCGTTAAGGGATGGATTTCAAGTAAAAAAGGAACACTTTTTCCATAAATTCTGTTAAAGAATGTTTAATTATGCAAAATTTGAAGTAGATCAGACCAAGGAATCACGTTGTCCCATACAAACTTAGCCCCCCCTTTTTCATCCCCTTAGAGGTAGAATTTAGGAAAACTATGTCTTATCGGATGCCTACGTCATACAAAGGACACCACTCAAGCGTCAGGTCTCTACGCAATGGCGTAGCTACCTAGGGGCTAGGCGGTGCAGTGCCCGGGGCCCTCAAGCTCAGAGGGCCCTCGAATCCTTACCAGAAGTAATAATATTTTTGCTTGTTAAAACCTAACTAGTTCAGATACGTGCCCCAACGCAAATGAGTTCGTCTAGTAGGGAAAAAGTGTGTTAACCTAACTTTAATCAAAAAATTCAGTATGTTTTAGATGTTTAGTAGAATACGCAAGACTAAACTTGTTTAAAATAACCTCTCGTGTAGCGTATTCTATTAATCATCAAAGTCAATCCGGGTTTAATCAATAGTCTTTGAAATAAATATCGTGTTCTGAAGTGCGACTAGACGAACTATTATGCATTGGGGCTCGTAGTAGTGGGGCTCCATTTTTTTATTTGCACCAGGGCCCTCGGTTACAGCTACGCCACTGTCTCTACGATCAGCGGTTTAGGCTGTGCGTTGATCCGTCAGACAGTCAGTCATTCAGGACAAAGCATTTTATTATATGCATAGATAGGTAACACGTCATATGAACCGAGTGGAACTCCAGATTTGATAAGCGATCACTAGACAAACCACGTACAAGATGGGTAACGGGCATTAATGTGATAATGATAACTGGGGCCTTACCATGACGTCCTAATTCCGATCCGACTCAGTTCAAGTTTTAGCTGTCACTTTTAGTATGAATCTGACAGCGAGCGGACCTAAACTGAAACGCATTAAGACGTCCGTCATGGTACGGCCCCTGTTCTAAATACAACAGGTTTACGTACATGTACGAGTAGGAAGGATTGCGATACTTAGGAAGAAAACAGACCAAGTGCGAGGTCGAGTTTCAAGTCTTGCCATTCCATTAAACAAACAAAAAAAACTTCACAGGCACGAGGCACTGTGCTTAAAACTGAGTTCAAGACCTACAAGGTAGAATAAATCACTACATAGTATAAAACAAAGTCGCTTTCTCTGTCCCTATGTCCCTATGTATGCTTAAATCTTTAAAACTACCCAAAGGATTTTGATGCGGTTTTTTTAATAGATAAAGTTAATCAAGAGGACGGTTTATATGTACATATAATACATGCATAATATACCGTGCGAAGCCGGGGCGGGTCGCTAGTAAACAATAAATATATACCTATCATGGGACAAATTATACCAATTGACCCAGTCCCAAGCTAAGCAAAGCTTGTACGATGGATACCAGGCAATGGATAAACATTCATACATATAATGTGGAGAAATTCATACTTAAATACATACAACATCCATGAGTCGGGCACAAACATTCGTATTAATCATACAGATATATATGCGAAATGATTTTCCATTATATTTCGTCAAATCCCATGCGGTTTACAACTTTAACGACATTTGAATGAGTTTCTTATTTTTAAAATAATTTTCCTACTCCTGTACTGTGATTTATGTTATCACGAGCACCACTATAAGAACACTCATAATAAGACTTTGGCTAAGTCTATATTGTCTATTCCCTCTAAAAGCACTTGTTGGCTTATGGCTCTAAAAGTGCTCCATCGTTAACTCTGCCAGCCATAGACTGCCAGATCTAGGTAAAACTTTTACAGGATCAACATTAAATTTACGATGAAAATGCATGGTTACCAACTTAACAAATTATTTCATTCGTATGGTTTTTTATTGAACTAGAACTTTCTGAACGAAATGCGTAGCTGCCAACATAACAAGATTTTTTAATAACGTCACTGGCAATTTGGTAAACGTTTTGGGTAAATGCGCCAAGAATGCAAGGCTATAAAAAAAAAGTTAAACAAAGTTTACTATAAACAAACTTCCAATTTTTTCGTTAGTCGTTTTCTTGTTTCCCGCTCTTGTCTTGTTTGTTATTTGTTATTTGATTGCAATAGTTTTAACAAAGTTTTGTAACATTAACATAATCATAAAAAAGTATCGATGAAAACGAAATTACTTCAACACCGGAAGAAATATCCGCAGCGGCCCAGGAAGTGATGGAAAATTTGTTGTCTAGAAAATCTCGGCAATGATAAAACCTAAGTACGAGAATTTCTGCGTGGAGACTGGAACACTGGACTTCTTCATTTTTGGAGAACGTATTTAGTAAGTACCTACCTACTTAGTCGTAGAAAAAATATTGTATGCAACGTTGTATTAGCAAGTCAAAAAAGCTCGTGGTTTATTTCTTACGATGTTCGCTACGCTCACATCGTAACCCACACCACTCGCCTTTTTTGACCCCTCTAATACAACTGTTGCATAAAATACTATTATTGTGACAGCGCTTTATTGTATACACGACTTTAATAACTTTTTTTTTTGTGAACAGCTGCATTGTATACACGACTTTAATAACATGTCGCTAAAGTTGAAAACCGGATAAAATTCAACGAAATGTCATGGAAAATCATTTTGCATTACACCTGTACAAATGTATGTCCCTATCGTAATTCGAACCCGAGACCTCTAGGTTCATAGTCAGCGTCACTAACCACTAGGCTATCCGGTCGTCGAAATAGAATAGAATAACTTTATTTCACCACAGAAGTTACAAAGTGTATAATATTTTACAAAGGACGCATTGTTACATAGAGATGAGTAGATGACATTTAAGGTGCGAACACACCGCCGCGTATACGCAGTGATGCGTCGTAGGCGTCATGTTTTCACATCGTTTTTTAAGCGGCGGTGTGGTTGCACCCTTATGCGGTAAGTGAAACAGCGGCCTTCGCACTAGACTTCGGGTCTGTATGGAGAGTGCCAAGTAGGTATTCAAAATACAAGAATAGGTGCCTTACAATAGTTCATTTCAAATGATGGTTGGTTAGTTTGATTGAATACCCACTCCTGTAAATCTGATCTCTTCTGTGAATGTGATCGTCATTTTGATCCATAATAAAATTATGTAAGTCGCTTTTTTGTCGCTGTACACTTAGAACATCGACCAATGAATGTATGGAAACATTTTGTCAATCACAATTCAAAAATCCTGAAAACATTTACATTTACGTAATTATACCTATCTATTAATTCTACATAACACATGAAATTAACGGCTTGCGAGACAAAATAGATGTACAGAAGCGAACTTATCCCTAAAAGAATATATAGGTACCTATATTAATTATGAATTTGTCAAAGAGGCGGCCAACGACGCGAATCCCCGGGAAAACTAATTATGTTTTAGTTTGAGAAATACACAGCTAGAGAGAACAAGTTTTTAATAACAGTCCTCAGTTACTGCGACATCGTTAGATATCAACATAATACGGATACTTTTTTCATGAAAGATAGAGTTAGTTTTATGCAAATACCTACATTAATGTGTCGGCCATTAATTTAATCTTGCTGCTATTAAATTGTGAAGTAAATAGACTTGGCGATATAAGAAGTTAAGTATGCGATGTGTCAGTTTAGCCATGTAGTAAATATTATACTCGTAGTTGAGCTTAGAGCAACAAGGGAAGATTTTTTCAAGAATTTGCGGGCCGACTAACTTTTTTTGGTTACGTTTTTTCTGAGTGTTTTTATTGTGACTTATCCTCACAAACTGTTCTTTCACACATAAAATAATCAGCTTCCCAACCTTGAGGCAAGTAACAAAAAATTGTCCGAAACTGAAAGTTTTACCTTTGAGCAAACTGAAGTTAGAATTTGTGATTAAAAAAAAAAAAACTAAAATCTAATACACAAATTAATTTAAACACATTAGTCATAAAAGATTTTCAAATGTTCTGCCGTCAACTTCGATACATAGCCTTAAAATCTTTAAAAATTAATTAATCGAAAACTACAAACAATCGGCCAACAATAAGTACATTATGGTGTATTCGGGTAGCCCCGGATGTGATGTACCTATCTACATTTTTTTAAGTGACGGGAGTGCCTTATGAAAAGCGTGAGCTCGTGTTAGTTAGTACCTACCTATGGAACGCGAAACAATCTAAACCGCCTAAATTCGAATACCGTCAATTATCTACTGCTTTGTAGGTTTCAACGTTCTTTCAAACTTCAAAAAATTCGCCTTTTTTTCATATCGTCGGTCGATCGTTTTTTACCCTGAGAGTTGCGCGAGGCTGGCTGACAACGTGAACATTAATTAAAATCGAATCATAGGGTCGTCACACAATATTCATTTTCTCGCCACTGCTCGGAAATGTGGCAAGAGATGGTCTGTTCTTGGTCCCCAAAACAATCAATAGGTAGTTGTACAATTGAATGAGCAGGCCTTCTATGAATTTAAACTGGACTGTTGGCCTGTTCCATTGAGCAAGTCGACCAATCACATCGGTCCGCTGATCACTGATTCGACCAACCAGAACACGACTTGTGCTTTGCAGCACGCATCACTTCACTACATAGTATAAAACCAAGTCGCTTTCTCTGTCCCTATGTCCTTATGTCCCTATGTCCCTATGTATGCTTAAATCTTTAAAACTACTTACGCTACGGATTTTGATGCGGTTTTTTTAATAGATAGAGTGAATCAAGAGCACGGTTTATAATAATATGTATAATACATGCATAATATACCATGCGAAGCCGTGGCGGGTCGCTAGTATGACATTAAATCGGCCAGTGAGAAGTTTTATTTTTCAATAATATTCATCCCTTAACGGATAGGCAAAGGAAATCAGATTCGAACTGGCCTTCTGGGTGTTTTAAACTCAAATAAATGTTTGAAAATACTTCAAAGTGCTTCTTTGAATAACTTAAAAATGACTTTGAATTACTGGCCACTAAGAACGGTATCGTTAAAAAAAAAAGTAAAAAGTGGCGGGAGACGTACACTTTTTAGTGTTGAATTGAATTTTAAATAGGTAGGTACAATAATTTTTTCATCTCTCATACTCTGAAAGTAGGTCATTGATTATCTGGATATAGGGTTGAAAGTGACTCATCGCGACCCTTGGGTTGAAAGTAATTTTTTTTTCTAGCTAATCCAAATGAGGGACATAGCAATGGAAATACGTATACAGCCATGTAATCTGTTTAAAATAAAAATCTATACTAACAATTCCTTTTTAATTGTAAAAGGCAAAATAATCTTAAAATAAAATTCCCGCTAAATATATAAGCTTATGCAAGCGTATACAACGAGAATTAGTAGAAATTATTACGTTCGGTAATTTTTTTAGCTTGAAATATTTAAGTCTACAATTAATTGATAGCGACCTCCGTGTCTGCAAGTTAAAAAAAAAACTAGCCGGCCGCCATTGGTGCGCAGAAGAAATGCGCAATGCGCGTAAATCGCGCAATAGAAAAAAGAGCGGGAAGAGAATGACAAACGTAACAAATATTAAATGCGACCATGCGACGTTAGTGAAATTTTAATTTCCTCATATTCGAAATGAAAAGTAGAGTGTTCAACTCGGATGAAATTACCCATTTCACCTTCGAACCATTGGTGCCCTCACTTTGTTCGGGCACCAGAAATATCTCAGGTGAAATGGGTATATTTCAACCCTTGTTTATCAATCTACTATTTCATCTCTCATACTCTGAAAGTAGGTCATTGATTATCTGGATATAGGGTTGAAAGTGACTCATCGCGACCCTTGGGTTGAAAGTAAATTTTTTTTCTAGCTAATCCAAATGAGGTACATAGCAATGGAAATACGTATACAGCCATGTAATCTATGTTTAAAATAATAATCTATACTAATAGTTCCTTTTTAATTGTAAAAGGCAAAATAATCTTAAAATAACATTACCGCTATATATAAGCTTATGCAAGCGTATTACAACGAGAATTAGTAGAAATTATTACGTTCGGTAATTTTTTTAGCTTGAAATATTTAAGTCTACAATTAATTGATAGCGACCTCCGTGTCTGCAAGTTTAAAAAATCTAGCCGGCCGCCATTGGTGCGCAGAAGAAATGCGCAATGCGCGCAAATCGCGCAATAGAAAAAAGAGCGGGAAGAGAATGACAAACGTAACAAATATTAAATGCGACCATGCGAGGTTAGTGAAATTTTAATTTCCTCATATTCGAAATGAAAAGTAGAGTGTTCAACTCGGATGAAATTACCCATTTCACCCTCGAACCATTGGCACCCTCACTTCGTTCGGGTGCCAGAAATATCTCAGGTGAAATGGGTATATTTCAACCCTAGTTTATCAATCTACTATTTCCCCTCTAGCCACTCACTTGATTTTGGATTTTAAAAATGGTGGCCTATATTGCTTCGTCATTTGTGAAAATTTCCGCGAAATGCCGTGTTTTATTTAAAAATTCATAACTTGGCTTCTACTGAACCATTTGCTATGTTTTTTATACACAAAAAAGCCAATGAAACAAAGAATTTATTGCTGTTGCTTATTTTATGGGTTACGATATTGAAAATATTTACAATAAATGCGTAAAACAGACACACTGATAAAGTTGAAGACTTCAAGCGGAAATGTATTTTTAGAAAAAAATCTAAAGCGATAACACCCTTTTTGTTTGCATGCAAAAAAAAGTAGATTAGTTGTTCTTTCATTTGAAGCCAAATACTATATAAGTGTTCATATAAAATAATATAGTAAACATCATTTCATTTTTAAATATGTGACGCAAGACTGCGCAAGACGGGGCGAAATTGTTTCTTTGTTTCGTGATTTATTTGTGGCTAATTTTATAACTCCAGAACCGAAATAAAGTTCTAATTAGAACAAGCAACTAATAATCATAAATTAGAATAGATATATTTTGCAATAATCACGTAATTTACGGTTCTATGAGTCAAAATAACAAAAATTATGTACGTACCACCGAAGTTTTGATTTCCAGTTGAACTAAAAACGCTTTAAACCACAATATCACACAAAACAAACACATTATAAATCACAGTCTGTACCTAGCAAACCACAATTACACAAAGAAAATCGTTAATACATAGAATCACACTGATTTTAAGGTAAATAAACAAAGCCGGTACGCAAAAAACAAAACACATGCGACGTTACCATGCCAACTGCCGATTCAAATACAAAATACAACATGGCCGCCCGTTAGGGTCGGAACACAACGGAGCCGCCAGGTCTATGCAGTGTTTTAGAATTAAGCGCATACCTACGCTATTTTAAGTGGTCTATAAATATAGTATAATGTAAAAAACGTAATATTTGCAAATTTTTTACCTACTTTTCATTAACTTATGTTCGAGTCTTTACCTATGTTAGTCGTTATTTATTTAAACCGACTTCAAAAAAATAAGGTGGTTCTAGGTTAGACTGTATTTTGTATGTATATTTAATTAAATGATAAAATAAAGTTCTTACTATGGAGATTAGGCATTTAAAGAGCTTTTTAGCATACTTGCTGTTAGGCAGTGAATAAAAAAACGATCGAATGTGGTTGGAATTGTATTGTATTTTTGCTTGACTAAAATGACCAGACACCAAATTAATGATTATAAAATGTAGTATGTATGTAAACAATGGGGTCGTGGTGTCATCTAAAAAAAAAATGTGGGTCCAGGTGTGGCTGTGAATATCTCATGTCTTCCAGCCATTGGCGAACGTCTTCGGCTAAATTTGGTGGTAATATAGCGACTCTCCGCAAGTGATAACGCCGGGAGTTTGCTTATCATCATCAATATCACCAATATCATCTTCCTCGTCTTCATCACTTTCGGCCTGCATGGTTTGGCACCAGCCCTTGAAGATCTCCTCCGCTCTCGTGGTTCCGTAATCTAAAAATTAAACAAGCTATTTGATTATGTTCATACTTACATACATACCGTCACGCCTCTTTCCCACAGGGGTAGGCAGACTATTTTGTTCCACTTGCTACGATCCTGACATACATCTTAAAATGATTTGATTATGTTCAATAACAAATACAACAATAAATGATAAAAAACAAAACACCGCTATGAACTTCAAATGTGTTTTTACAAATAATCTTATTCCATCATTGTGTCCCAAAATGTTATTTCAAATAAAGTTGAGTATTTTTACCCGCCGGCGGCATATAGGATTTTAGTAAAAGAAATCTAGTATCAGATTGAACATGAATACTTAGTAAGTAGGAACAAATCACAAAAGCACCAATCGCGTTCGCAGCGCGTCGGGTGTGCTCTATGCCTTACAACGTCAAAGCGAGTAGTTGGCTAAACTGATTATGGTAACTACGGCTACCACCCGTACTTACATGGACCGTTACTTGTTTTATTCGCTAATCCTGGGTAAATAAGTCATAGACGTTAATGATTTTATGTTTATTTAAGCAACTAATATTTAAACTGTTTTATTCACTAGAATATTACGAGAAATATTCTTTATTCTTCAAAATGTTGGCCATTTCAATAGCAAGTCACCGAAAAAATATCTGTCTTAACTACTTTGAAGTGAGATTGTATTTCATAATTATTCATTGGTACTGAAATATAGCTATAATCTGATAGTTGGATAAACACTGAATCGTTTAATGTATAACTTTAATAGTAAAATATAAATTTGAATACTTACGGCATTTTCAAAATACTGTCCACTTTTACGCAACTTCACTTTTTCACAACGTTGAGAACGACAGCTATTTAAAAATATTTTAGTTCTATCATGTTGCCTGCCAATTTTTTTCTGTGTTGCCATCTTATTTGGGTATGTTTTGGACATAGTTTAAACCGCTTCGAAACTGCCCTTCACAGATTAAAAATCAAAAATTGTACAAAGGTCGTCTGGTAGCTCTGGCTACCAGAATCATTTTGTAGGTTATCAAAGTTGGTAGCTCTAGTTACCGCAATCAAGTGAGTGGCTAGCGTGGAAAAGGTTTTTGAAATTCGAACGTGGCGCTGACCACCATTGTCCACCTACTCATATACTTAGAAATTAGGACTTTGAACTTAGTATGTTGTCGGCCCGCTTACACGAATAGTACTTAATTGGTGAATGAGAGGGACGGAATAATACGAAATTCAAATGTAGATCTTTTTAATAAGACCCCCTAAATGTTTCATTTGATTTAAAAAACATACTCACATTCAGAAACGCGACCCGTTATCAATTGTTTGTTTCGTGAACATTAAACTATTTTAGGTCAAAGATGATAAATAAAAATTTAATTTCAACGAATTATTATTTTTTATCTACAAAGTGACTATAATTTGCATTGTTAAGACATTGATTAATTAGTTTATTATAATTTTAATATGTATTAGGCTGTTTAGCAGTGTATTGCTATTTGCTAGTGCTTTCGAAGCGCGCGTATAAAGTGAATAGCGCGCATGCCCGAGTGCTGCGCGCGGGTTGGCGCGGACAAATCGCCATCTGTCACAGATGTTTTGTTTATTCAAAGACTTCGTTATTACTTTAAAAATTACGAGTTCAAGTAATAAAGAAAAACTAAATGTAGTGTTTGTCGACGGAAATACTATAAAATATGCTCGGACAGTTATATCAGTAAGAAATCAAGGGTGTTAATTACCAAATAATAACAAAGTAAAGTTCTGAAGCAGCTCCAGTTAGACAATGTCTGCTGGTAACAAAGGTAAACTAAAGTTCTTTTATAAACTAAAATTCTGTATAAAACTCAGTTTTGTATGTATAGTGAGCAAGGTAAATATGTATGTATTTATAAAAGTGAAATACCCAACTAATTACTATTTTATTTCTTTCAGGCTACGTTCATTTTCGTTAGATTGCCTTTTACCGGTTCATATAGGAGTCAGAAATTTACCTACTGGATGCCCTAACTAATTCATAAAGAGATGCTCGATCGAATGGTTAAGAAAAAAGTAACAAAACAAATTCCTAAATTATTTTCAAGATTTGCTAACGTTCGTTGCTAAATAAAAAACTGATATACGATTAAATGAACTGTTTTTCTTCCATCCACCATTTTTCTCACTGTATTGAGGTGAAAAATTGTGTGTTTCGCTCGGCAGCAAAGTTGTTTAGAGTCTCGTGCCTTGAAACCGTCGCAACGCTCAGGATTCTTCTTTTGAACCACTCGCTTCGCTCGTGGTTCAATCATACGATCCTACGCATGCTCCGGTTTCAATTCAGGCACTCGCGCCAAACAAACACTTTGCAGCCTTGCATAACAAATAACTATTGTTAAAATACCTACTATTGATATCACTTAAAAAAAATGTAAGATTAAACTTACATTATTTTTGGTTTATTATTGCATTGTCACTGAATCTGTATATACTTATGTTACGAAATGTTAAATATCTACTACTTACTGCAGGAAGTGGATGAAAAATGGTGGATTTATGATTTACCGTATTACTTACATAATTATATTTCAGTCATAGTTACTACTACTACGTAAAGGCGCAAATTCACCGAATAAAACTGTGTAAAAGATATTAACACTTTGGTTTGTGGAAAATTTTCTGAAAATAAATCCGCTCACCTTTTCCTCAAATTAAACAACTTCGATGGCAGTTCTGCTCAAAATCACGAGCACTATTTATTTTAGTACATAATTGGCAAAAAGTGTCCCAAAGTTTTCATACAATTTTCAACTTTCCATTTTATTACTCTCATAAAAGGACACCTGTAACATTAATGTGTGTGTGAATGAATTTTAACCACTGAATAACGGGGTCTGTTCATAAGACAAATATTCTTTCAAATATACATCAAAATCATCGGTTTTAGTTAAAGTAACTTAATGCAACTCACACTTAGTGTTGAAAATGACAATTGCAAAATTGTCGTAAGCTAATGAATGAGCAAAGTTAGAGATTTTGCGTTGTAACTGCGAATATCAGTCGGGTCGATAGCTACTGTCTTGTCCCTCGGAGCTGGGGGTCGTGGCAACTGGGGTGGGACAAGGCCCAGTCTGTCGCAACTGTTGCGCTGCCTTCAGATTTTTGACTAAGAAGTTCTACAGTTTTTTTTCTGATTTGTTTGAAATATCCACCGTCACTTATTGTTAGTAGGTAGTTACCTAGTGATTATTAGTTAGTAAGTGCCCTGACTGTGTAGCTAGAGGCTCCGGTTTGTAAAAGTGATGATATAGGTACCTACCCCGTAAAATGTTTATTCATGTAAGTAGGTACATAACATACATAATATTTACGTCCAGCGACTAAATATTATATGTTATAAATAAATATTATCAAGCAATCAATCGATTATTTATTAGACATTGGCTTCCTATTCACATAAGAAAAAAAATAAGAAAAAGAAACATACATACATACACATACACATACATATCGTCACGCCTCTTTCCCACAGGGGTAGGCAGAGACTACTTTGTTCCACTTGCTACGATCCTGACATACCTCTTTCGCTTCATCCACATTCATCAATCTCTTCATATATGCTCGTCGTGGAGAAAGGCCAGGTCAAGAGTACCCGAAACCGACGAGCATGTATTTATTAGACAAAAGAATTATATCAACATTATTGCCATTTTAGGCGTACCTACTATCTAAAATATATATAGAAAGGCACTATATAGTTAACTTGGTGAAAATTACCCTGGTTGTGATTATATTTTACCATAATTTCAGTGCAATGAAGAGAGAGAAAGCTTATATGATACATATTCCACGACAAATAACGTCAAAGTACTTAAGATTCCAATTTCACGAGTTGAATACGAACACTCCTTTTTTCCTACCTACATTATTTATTCAAGTCAATCAATTCTGAAAGAAACTTTCCAGGAATCTTATCTTGTTTCCTATCAAAAATCATCCCCCAGGATGGTAAACTTGAAGTGCCCTTTTGCTGTTTAACGTTTGTTAGGGTTCCATTCATCCGACATTTTAAATTTTTACTAAATAAATAAACATTTAACTTAAGTACAAGCTTTTTTGCTGTATTTCCTTACATATGCATATTATCCATTACATCCTATATAGCAGTGTTAGTATGTTTTAATCTGTTTTATTCTGTGAAAGTCGGTTTTTACGTAGTAATTAATTATGAGTGAAATATAGCACATGTTCGTAACAATAATAAGCTGAATAATGAGTTTAAATGCGGTGCAAAAAAACTCACTTTATCTACCCCTGGCCTATACAATTTAATTCCATTCTCTTAGCGCTATGCTAAGAGAAATGAATTAAATTGTATAGGACGGACCGAAGAACCTACAAAAAAGATCATAACTACTGGTAAGCATAATGTAGACATTGATACGCTTACACTTTAAAAAATAAGATTACAGATACAGAATTTTGAATCGTTTTTCGTGAAATATCGTACTTATTCTACCTAAAAAACCTATTCATTTCGAACTCTTCGGAGAAACTTTCCGTAGGTTACCTATGTACCTAATTCCCAAAAAGTTGTATGTTCCTACATCGGTATCTAATGGATGGTCTAGTACAAAATAATAATATCATGTTTTTATGTTTCTTTATAAAAAAAAAATAGTTAAGTAGGTTTCTAGGTATATAACCTATTTTAAAAATAAACTCATACCCGGGGCGTAAAGTGGCCCGCCGGAAAAGTTTCTAGTTGATAGGCGGAGCTTTCATTTATCTTTTACTTAATAGTTAGAAAAGCTTTTTACCGCAAACCTTTTACAGCGCAAACGAAGTCACCGGTGGAAGCTTGTCTATATTATGAAAAACCTACTTCGTTTAGATACAGCCGGCAACGACAACTACGAACGCGGGCGGAATTTGATCCAGTTTGAGCAAAACTAATATAAAGTTTGCGGCAAACTGTCAAAATTGTACTGCACAAGTACCTTGTTGGTTTAACAAGTAGTTTTACCGTCTTCATTGAAATTCTTGATGCCAACTTGCGAATTCGATTGTTGCTAAATAATACGACCTGTCGCATTGAATTTAATAGTAATAGGTAGGTATGCTGGGAAAAGAAAGTCCAGATTATTAAATTTCTATTGGAAGGTAAGCAAAGTGACTTATAAAATACGAAGACTTTAAAGAAAATGTTGAAAATCAAAAACTTGAAGCAGAGTACAGCGCGAGACCTCTAAATTTTTAATCCTTATCACGGCGTGATTTATAAAAATAACTCTAGCTTCTGCCCGCGACTTTGTCTGCGTATTATACATTACTAGCGACCCGCCCCGGCTTCGCACGGGTGCAATGCTGATACTAAGTATATAGTACTATAGTACTACAGAAAAACTGTGCCGCCCCGGCCGGCCGGTATCGCCGCAAACGCTCCGTCCCGCAATTTTTTTATGTGTAATATCTTCGAAAATATTCATTTAAATCATATGCTGTAAAGGGCCATATAGATCTATATTAAATCAACAATATATTTAAGGTATTTAATTAGATAAGGACTAATGCTGTATTAGTTAAAATCGCTTCGAAAATTAGCCATTATTTGTCGTAATAAGTAAATGACAAAAAAATGTTATTGTGTTATATCCATAAGAGATAGACATATACCATCGCGGAGTTTTCTGTAGACCTTTTCAATGTGTACAGTATTTTAGTAAATTATTTTGATAAATCTCGTAGGGTTCAGCCTGCGTTTGCAATGTAAGCGGAAAAAATGAAATTATTTATGACATCACATTAGAAACCTCAAAAATAACAGTATTTCTCCACTATTTAATGGATGTTATTATAAATATAAACCTTTCTCTTGAATCACTCTATCTATTAAAAAAAACCGCATCAAAATCCGTTGCGTAGTTTTAAAGATTTAAGCATACATAGGGATATAGGGACATAGAGACATAGGGACAGAGAGAGCGACTTTGTTTTATACTATGTAGTGATTAGGTATTAGATTTTTCATTCAAAACGTACTTGTAGGTATTGTCATCGATTAATTTTGACCGCATCGTGATTACACGACCTACGTGACGGCACACCACAACAGGGTTGTTTACCATTTAAACAGAGATGCGATTTATTTGAAATACTTCTATTTTAAATGCAAATCAACCTATTTTGTATTTTGCATTTAAATGCCTTTTAGTAAAAAACATTTTGTATTTTATTTGAAATACCTTTCGAGATGTATTTTGCATTTTTAATATTAATTTCAAAATGCAAAATACTTTGTGATTAAGTTTAGCCAACATTACCTGCCAATTGGCCACACAATTCACAAAATGGAGCCATGGCTATCTTTTCGTTCGTCTAGTTTTTTACATTATTTTAAGTGAGTATTATTATTATTATTAATAACATAAGAGAATTTATAGATACGCGTACCTAGTTACTGATAAATATGACCAAAATGTCATTGTTAAGGTGCCATTTGGCTCGGCATTGTATCTCTAATCATAATGCATATTTTCATTTTTTTTTCTCATGATAAATACCTAAAATAAATAAAAATATCATTCGATTTGGTCAAAAGGTATTTTATTTTGAAAAAGTATTTTGAAAATACCTATTTTGCATTTAGCATTTGAAAAATTATTTGGACAAAGTCATGAGACGAATTTAATAGCAGCGCAAAAAGTAAAGGCAGGCATGGAGTTGTTTCAGTTGCAGTTTTTCATTTTAATTTTCTCTACGTAGTTTATAATCTAGACTAAACCTGAAAGCCGAAAGTCGAAAACACCGGAATAAATTCGTTCGTGTGGTAATAAGACATGAGTGAACCCAGATCTACGCCGAGCCACCGAGCCGGCACGATGTGATATTGCTAAATTTGAAACAGAAACGCAATAATTACGAATAAACGGTCAAAAGCATACAACGTGTTCATATTTGTCTTTAGCACGTTATTATAGGTGAAAAGTGAATTTCTGTTTGTCTGTACTAATATTATAAAGAGGAAAGATTTGTATTTTGTGTGTATGTTTGTAATTAACAAACTCAAAAACTACTGTGCCGATTTCTAAAATTCTTTCACTATTAGAAAGCTACCTGAGCGACATAGGCTATATAAAATAATATCTATTAATAGTAGAGAAACACTGATTGCACCCACCCGTGCGAAGCCGGGGCGGGTCGCTAGTATTTTATATCTCTAATTTAATCTTTTGGTCAAGTCACTAAGTACCTAACTAATCGAAAATTTTATTTGAGCTGTACCTATTTTGCTTTAGTGTGATATTCTTATAAAAATTGGTCCCCTTTTTTGTCTGACGAATGAAAAATCGAGGAATGCGTTTGTACGAAAAATTCCGCTCCCACGTCCTCTGAACACAGCGCTTATACGCGAGTTGCCTTGATCTTAAATCTTTTAAGCAAAGCGAGGACATTCGTCGGTACAAATATAACACGTCTACAGTTATAGGTATAAATTATTGCAGTTTTTCAAACATACCAAAGCAAATCACACAGTATAAATATTGGAGAAAAACTAGTCTGAGGATTGTAAATAACCAACGTGGACAGAATAGGTACGTTTCAATACTTTTCCTACTCCTAATCACGAGCACCACTATAAGAACACTCATAATAAGATTTTGGATAAGTCTGTATTGTCTATTCCCTCTAAAAGCACTTGTTGGCTTATGGCTCTAAAAGTGCTCCATCGTTACTCTGCCAGCCATAGACTGCCAGACCTAGGTAAACTTTTAACACGATCAACATTTAAATTTACGATGAAAGTGCATGGCTACAAACTTAACAAATTATTTAATTCATTCGGTTTTTTATAGAACTAAAACTTTCTGAACTAAATGCATAGCTGCCAACATAACAAACAAGATATTTTAACAACGTCACTGGCAAGTTGGTAAACGTTTTGGCTAAATGCGCCAAGAAGGCAAGGCTAGAAAAAAAGTAAACGTTAATTAAAAACAAAGTTTACTATAAACAAACTTCCAATTTTGTCATTTGTCGTTTTCATGTTTCCCGCTCTTGTCTTGTTTGTTATTTGATTGCAATAGGCAGTTTTAACAAAGTTTTGTAACGTAACATAAAAAAGCACCGACGAAAACGAAATTAAATTAACATCGGAAGAAATATCCGCGGCGGCCCAGGAAGTGATGGAAAATTTGTTGCCTGAAAAATCTCGGCAATGATTCGAGAATTTCATGGCGAGGAACACTGGACTTCTTCATTTTTGGAGAACGTATTACTTTAATTTAGTAAGTACCTACTTAGTCGTAGAAAAATATTGTATGCAACGTTGTATTAGCAAGTCGAAAAAAGCTCGTGGCGTATTTCTTACGATATTCGCTACGCTCACATCGTAACCCACACCACTCGCCTTTTTTGACCCCTCTAATACAACTGTTGCATAAAATACTATATTAAAATTGTTATAATATCTGACACGCGCCGACAGCAGTGAAATTTTTTGGTCTTTTTTCGTTATTTCTATGGTTACTTTAACTACTGTATAGGTAGGTAGGTACCAGTTAAAACGCCTAATACTGTTTTTGTGGATATGTACGACTGTACGTACATATCCCCAAAAATAGAGCCAGAAGGCGGTGCGGTGCCAGTTTGCCCTTAGTACTTAAGTATAGTGGGGTTAAAGCAAACGCGTTTGAGACATTTTTTATTTAAAAAAGTTATACTAAGGGTTCTAGTGCGAAATATTTCCCATGCCCATGTCTAATGTGGCCGTTCTTTGCATCTGTTTAGGCGAAGGTTATTAAAGCATTTATTCCACCCTCTGTCATAAGCCCTTTATACGTCTGGAACGTCAAAATGTACGCATAAAACATTAGAAAGGTTGATCATACTTGTGTTCCTGTAGTCCTTAGGTACATTTAATTTTCATTATTACGGCCGAGTACAATAAATAAAGCACGGTCCGTCGCTCATTAAGTAGGGGAGATTTGTTTTCCTCTGTTATAGGAGCATAATTAAAATTTGCCCTTTGCTGAGGACTCCATTCCTATTCACCTCTCATCATCTGTGACATAAACAAGTGGCTCTTTGACTAATATTTAATCTAAAATTGGGACACTTACCTACTTGCGTTATTGTTTTGACATTTGCATTGAATCTTAATAGGTACAATCGCGAACCGTGATGTTGTACCTCTTGCCATTGTTCTCTATTTAGCCGTGTAATCAATAACCGATGTTAAATAACTACCGACTAGCTCTGACAGCTATTTGATTTACATTACACGACTAAGTTACAAACATTGGTAAGTGGCTCAAAAATCCCGGTTCGCGACAGTCGTACTTTCTCGAAAGTTGTAATTAGGCATGGATGGTCACATTAATGAGGAAAAGTCGGAACCCATACAGGATCTCTTTATTGTCCGTCCAGCCGTCGGTCCGTCTGTCTGTCAACGCCCTTTTTCTCAGGAATTCGTGGACGTATCAAGCTGAAATTAATATCAAATACCTCCCTGCTACCTCTTGGAGTAGTGCAAAAATTAAATTTCTATAACTAAAAGATTAAATCTGACTAAAGTGTGTATGTAACTTCAGAAGACATTTATTCCTTTTTGCATGACACACAAATTATAAGAGCATAATACAAAATTTAATGAAAAAAATAAAAAAATCACGCATGAAAAATAGATCATCAGCGTTGTGTGTCTTCGCAAAAAAGTGAAACGGTCGCTGGCTCAGCATTACGCTGAGGTGTTAGACATCTGCAGCACTGATTTTCAGCCAGAACCGTCGTGTCCTACGAAACGATACACAGATAAAATATACTACATAATCCATAAACTTTTATGTAAATAAAAAAATAAATGGATATACTTAATAAATAGATAGAATCCGACTTATGTGTAACGAAAAAAATACATAAATTAATTAAATAGTTTACTTTAAACAAAAATAAAAAAGAGGGAAACCTAAATTGTTTAAAACAACAGGCTGGCATATCAATGTGTAAAAGTGCTGGAGGACTATTGTAAGGATTTTTGGAGCGTCAATAAGTGTCCCTCAGCTTGCGCTTGAAGATACTAGCTACTTGAGGCTCCTTGGATAGGGGGAGGAATATCATTCCAGAACTTGGACGCCGTAAACTTGAAACTGCCTCGAAATGCCGCAGTCCGGTGTTTAAGCACGAGAACCATTGCGCGTCTGCGCTCACTCCTTGACCAAACCATCTTGTTAAAGAGGTATGATGGGGTCTCGTGACGTCTCACACCGAACAGCAAAGTGGCAAGGTGCATGTGCCTGCGCGCAGGCATGTTCTGCAAGTTTGCGGCGTTCAGGTATGGGGTGATATGGGAGCGGGGAGGGACGCGGAAACAAAAACGAGCACATGCGTTTTGCACTCGCTGTAAAAGCCTCTTAGAACGACCAAGAATGCAACCGTCATAAGCAACATAACAATAGTTTAATCTGGACAATAATACAGTTACTCACAACTTTCAGAATGTGGTTATCAAAGTTCAGCTTGTCTACCATTAGGTAGGAGCCCAAGGTTATTGGCTTCTACCACCCGCTCTATTGGTTCACCCATGACGGCAACACCCCCAGTAGCCAGAGCAGCAAAAGTATTCTGAATTTGATGCCTCGATCCAAAAACGATATACTTTGACTTATTGGGATTGAGGACCAAACAGTTCTCCGACCAAACCGAAACACGATCCAGATCTGCATTGATAGCTTCCACAGCTAACGACGTTTCTGACAGTGCGCAGGAGACATTCAGTTGCAGATCGTCGGCGTAAAGATGGTATCCACTGCTCTTTATACCGTTGACAATATCAGAACTGTACAATATAAAGAGCAGAGGTCCAAGTATCGAACCCTGCGGTACTCCCCGTGTCACAGGGCAAAGAGAGGACCGCAGAGCACCACCATCCACCCCACACAATACGACTATCTGCGCCCGGTCAGTCAAATAGCTGCTAAACCATTTTATCGCCGTGGCATCAAATCCATAATAAGACATCTTAGATAATAGCAACAGGGAAGCTTCAGTAAGTGATTAAACATTATGTAGACTAAATTGTACTGTATCCTACATTTCTAGAGATGCATGATTTCTAGAGGTGCCGGCACGTAAGTCTAGCAATGATCTTGTATGCCCTGAAGTATAAAATACGGTATCCGTGGGTGCGCAGATCCCCTCCACGTGACTCGTCATCGCTAGACTTACATGCCGGCACGTATACGTCAGTTTACTGTCAGTTATGACAAAGAACGCAGTAACCAGGCACAGTTTCAGTTTAAAATTAAATCCTAAATTAAAAAAGGTTTCATAACATCATGTTTGTTTTACTAATTTCTTATTAAAATGTAATAAATGGTTCCTGTATACTAATTCAAAGTCACAGTGTGATAAGTACAATTGGCTGCAGATGATGATGATGATATTACAATGCCAAATATTTATTTTGATAGTACCTACTTCTTCCATAAGGTTAATTTAATAAATACAAGTCCTTATCCTAGAATTTTTTAATGACACTATTATCATAATAAAAGGCCTGTGTCTGGAAGTGGGACGTTATAATGAATGTTAATGATGATCCGGGTGTGTGTGTGTGTACGTCAGAGATGATATTAAAAGCCTTCTGATTTTTATATCGAACAGGTAATAAAAAAATATAGGAACAGCTTTAACCTAGCTATGCACAGAATATCTGTTAGACAACTGTCAACTTACACAATCATTAGGGAACTAAGATTTACCTACAAAACTACATCAAGACGCATTTAGACCGTAGACAGATGGATGACCCTATAGTTGACCACGCACTAGTAGTTGTCCACTTGCGATTTAAAGTATCAATATTAAGAAATATTATTTCAACTATAATAACCGACCTGCTAATCTGCTGTTAGTAAGAGACAAAAAAATTACCCTAAGTACACTTTCATTTTACTTACGCTCGTCGCTGTCCGTTGCCGTTCGGCCGCCATCAATGTTAGATACTTGTATCAACAGGATGAACTTCATTGAAATTGTTGATTTGTGTAAAGATAAAATGCTTATATTGTCAATTATTAAGTAATTTCAGGTAAAACTTTTCTAACTGGTTAACTTAAGGCGCAAGTTTATCTCGGTTTTCCTATAGGTGACCAGGTGGTCAACGACAGGCTTTTCTGGTATTTTTTTTGTGTTTTTAACTGTGTTTAACTTGTGTTTAAGGAACTTCCGAAAAATAATAATATTTCAATTATAGGCATACTACTACCGTTTCATTTTTAATGTGAATGCTAAGACTGAACTGGACTTGCGTGCCCTTACAAGGCGTCATGTACTACTTACCTACTAAACTCGTATAACATCTTTTTTACCGTGTACCTAACTTTACAATGAATAAATGAAACAAAATATGATAGCTTGTTAATCTCAATTAATCTTAGAAGGCAATGGCTTAATTTTAAATAGAGTTGATTATAAAAAAACAAGCTACTTTTAATTTTTTTTGATAAAGTGTGTTGTCTTGTGTTGAACATTGGTCAACTTTGGGTACAAAAATCAACAACTACCTACTGGGGCTGGCTGGTCAACCTTGTGTTCATTCCTTTTTTAGGAATTCTAAAAATATTATGTATTTAAAAAATCTGAAGGGAATTAAATGTAATTTTCTCTCATTCCAACTTTCAATTAGACAAGGTTCTATATAAAAAATAAAGTAACAGTATAAGTACAAATAAGTATACATATATTAAATAAATAAATAAATATTAAAACGTTTTAAAGTCAAAATTTGTCCTTAAAATGGTTTGGGACCGGGACATTCACCTACCTATTTCAAGTATTCGTGAAAGGAAATCCCAGGAAAGTCAAGAAGGGGTGTCCTCATTCATATCGATCATCCTAAATGTTTTATCTAATGTTTTTTTTTACACCATTGTAATTACCTACACAGAAGCTACTTTTCTAGAATGTTAAAAGTATCAGATGGGTTGCATCTGCATCCAATCTACACTATTCTAAGTAACCTATTCAAAACACTTTCTAAAATACATGTCATTCTGCTGGGGAAACGTAAGAATGATAGGACTAATGTGACAAAAAGGCTCCAAGACCGTAACAGATAATGTCTTGTTATTTATTTTCTAAACATTGATTAGGTTTTGCGATGCAGATATGAAATACCTATTGACCTAATACTCACACTGGTTGGCCCAGGTCCTGCTTGTTTGTTCATAGGAAACCAGATGTTTACATACTGCATCTCTATGTTGTTTGATCGAACCAATGATGTGTGTAATAAAATTTAAAGCTCATCGTCAATTTGATCAATAACTTTCATTTTAAAGTTATACCAAGGGCACATAGATAATTACCTATTTACAAAAATCGATCGGTGTTTATATTTATATGACTACGGCTATTTATACCAACTTTTAACACGGTTGAATTTAGGCTAATAGAAACGACCTGTAGATATCTTTACAAAATCGCATAGCTAAGTGTGCTATCCGTACATAGCTACATATGAATTTGACACAAACAACGTTTTCAGCACCCTGTGTGCGCGACAAGTTAATTTCGAAAGTGATAATTGTAAAGCCGAGCTTTCCCGTTTATGAGTATGTCCCTGTATGGTTCCACTAACGACGTCCAGTTTCCATAAACATAGGGGAATGCAAGGACGCAGCTGACTGAGCGCGTAAAGAGTGCAAGTACTATTTCGTGTGTGAGGATAAGGGCTTAAAACCCACAGGTTGCACTGCAGTCGAATGGCTACGCCGGGCTGTACTCACTTTGACCTTGCTGCGGATGAGTGCAGGGCAGGCGCGGCGCAGCGAGCGGGTCTCGCACGCCAGCGCGTGGTTTCTTATAGGCGCGAAAGGCGCGTGTGGCGCGTGGCGTGGCGTAAGAACGCGCGACCGTCCGCCTCGGGTTAGCGCACCACACTGCTTATCGACCTCTCGCCTCACACGCCGCCCTAATACGCCGCCGCGCCCGCCTACCGCGCACCATTGCCAAAATGTGAGAAACCTTTAACAATTCATCTGTCACTATCCTTACCGACTCGATCGATGCAAAGTGTGACGGTGATTCACTCTCATCAGGTGGACCAGACGTGCAGCGTAAATGCAGCATTCATGTGGCTGTTTGTCCCGAAGCTAGGCAACGCCTTGGACCTACGTCACACTGAGAACAATAGTTTTGTATGTCTCTTGCAACTTACTATAGTTGCAAAGGCAACTATTTTTGGCTTTGGATACTAGATGACTTTTAAGTTATCAAACAGAACTCCATTATTCAATAGGTGACACATAATAATTACTTCTTAGGTACATCCAAGATGTCTAATTGTAAACATTAACACACAGAGGTCACAGTCAGTAAAAAAATAATTTTATGATCGAAGATCTATATCTATATATATAAAAGAAAGTCGTGTTAGTTACACTATTTATAACTCGAGAACGGCTGAACCGATTTGGCTGAAAATTGGTGAGGATGTAGCTGAGAACCCTTCTAACCCTTCTAACAATGTGGCTGCTATAGAGACCCGAAATTTGGGACGGAGGCAGTTTGTAGGTAGGCTACGTTAGTAAAAAAAAATTGACACAGGGCTGGATTTGGGGCTTTCGCGAATTTGTAGGATAGTCCTTGGCTTTTTGTACCACAGATACGTTGGAGGGAGTTAAGTTTATGAGTAGGAGATGTCAGTTACGAACGGGTTGTGTGACTGGGTCCCCAACTCCCCAAGTGACTTACTAATACAGATTCTTGATATAGTTATAGTACAACATAAGTATATAATATTCCTTGAGGATCACAGAGTACAGGGGCACTAAGTACGAGAATGGATTTTTTAATTTCTCACGGGATCGAACATGAATACTAAATATTTGTAAACTATATTTCTTGAGGATCACAGTGTTGCTTTGAGAAAAAAAAACTCACGGGGTAGAAAATAAGAGATCGGTAAATTTCCTTTAAAGTGGCTCTATCACTAGAACTCTTATAAAAAACCTGTTATTTTATCTATTTATACTCGATAATTGCTTAGTTAATTGACAACATTTAATTTTTATAACACTTGAAAATGTATGTATGGTTGAAAGCATTTTGCCTCCTGATCACTGCAATATGTTTATATAATTTTAATATCGCTTATTATAAAAATTAAAAATTAATTAAAAATATGTCCTAATTTTACCAATACTACCACAGAATAGGTGAAACGCCTTTGCCTTTTTCACGAGAAAAAATAAGCGATCATAATTTTGTATTTTTGACAACTTCAAAGTACAAGGGAAGCAACTCTGAAATTCTATTTTCGAAGTTCGTTGCATACCTTCTCTCTCACTCTCAAGATAATGACTATTAGTATGAGCGGAACAGCACGAAGCGAACCTCGAAAATCGAATATTGGAGAATAGGACCTGACATTGACAATTTGAAATTAACGTCAGTTTTTTTTTCAACAGAGAAAAGACAAAGGGATACGTGTGTATTCTGTGATAGTACCGGAGTTACGCCCTTTTTTTTTTTTTTTTTTTTTCTTTATTTGTTTTTAAAAGATACAATTATCATGCAAAATTGTGTACAACAAAATAAACTTAACCTAAATCATTCACACGTAAAGTCAGAAGAACATGTCATATTTCATTAAATTTTAAAACCAATAATTAATCATACAATTTACCAAAATACTCATCGAGACTGTAGAAGAATTTAGAAGATTTTAGAATAAGAACAAATTAATAAATTAATTACGAGCCCTAGCGAAAAAATTAAACTGTCAGCATTTCATCTTTTCACACAAAATACAGAGAACCATTAAAATTATAGGCTCAGAAATATGAAATATTGACAATTGAAGATAAATTAAGTCTACGCGGACGAAGTCGCAGGTAAAAGCTTCATATTTCATAAAAAGCTAGTAGGTATTATATACATACTACATGGTAAACCAAATAGTAAAAGTAGTAAATGACAAATTGCTAAAGTGTTAATAACATTTTGTGTTAGGCAGTTTTGCTAAGCACCAAACAATTTCATACTACAGTACAGTATTAAAGATTTAATTTCTAAACGACACTGAAAATTAGAACACATAGAAAAATCCGAAAAGTAAAGCTATGGCCGGGAATCGAACCCGGGTCCTCGTCATTCCGTGACGCGTGCTATACCCCTACACCACCCATAGCAGGTAAAGATATTAAAGAGAGAGGTATTAAAGATTTGCTAACTAACAGACAAGATATAAAAATCTATAAGCGTGAACTGCTAAAGCATCAATTTCATTGAAATCGACATCAAGAAAATTGGCTTAATTTATTAGTAAAAGGTTCTAAACCGACTTGGCCTTCTTCTTCTTTTCTTCTTTTTCAGGCCTTCTCTATCCACTGCTGGATGTAACCCTCTCCTAATCTCCTCCACTCCGTCCTATTCTCTGTCTTCCTGAGCCAGTACGTACTTGGCCTTACAAGTGGCCAACAATAGGTACGTTGCTTTAGGAGCAGTAATAGCCGGATTTTAATCAAAATCCAAAAATTTTCAGAATGCTAAAGGGCAAAAAAAAGAACATAAATCGAGGTGGAAAAAAAATTAATCAAACTGTAGGTCTTTGACTGCTGGCCTATTGGAAAGGCTCAGAGTCGCTCAACGAGCTATGGAGAGAGCTATGCTCGGAGTTTCTTTGCGCGACAGAATCCGAAATACGGAGATTCGCCGAAGAACTAGAGTCACCGATATAGCTCGAAAAGTACTATGTACGTTGAAGTGGCAATGGGCAGGCCACATCGCTCGTAGAACAGACAACCGTTGGGGGAAAAAAGTTCTCGAGTGGCGACCGTGATCCGGAAGACGTAGTGTTGGCAGGCCTCCCACTAGGTGGACTGACGACATAGTATAATGAAACCGGTGGATGCAGGTGGCGACTTGTCGTTCGTTCATTATGGTGTGCTAAGGGGGAGGCCTTTGTTCAACAGTGGACGTCTTCAGGCTGATAATGATGATGAGGTATAAAAAACTAATTTTGACCAAAATGGCGCTTTAACAGTTCTTCCTTCCCAGTGACGATATACTATATTGAACTGAACGTAAATATTAATTGACATGTCATTGCACTTTCTGATAATCCTGTCGATAATAAATGACCGTAAACGCATGCTTGAGATTAATTAAACATCCTTAATTTTCTCTGCCATACTATCTGGGATATCGGGAAACATGTTTTAATTAATGAAGCTTGGGTAAGTCTTGAACGTTCCAGGAAAGCATCCTCGACACAATATAAGAATTACACCTTGGTGCCTACTATATTACGGTCAGAGGTAAAATTATAGGTGCAGTTAAACTGAAAAATATTTAATTTAAACTGTAGGAACGTTCTTACGTATGGTTCCATAATTTTAATAATATATGTACCTACATACTTTAGCTGAATTCTCTATCAATTCAAGTATCGGGTACATAATAGGTTTCATTTGTTTTCTACTGTTTGAACTTTGCTTTAGGTTTATGGAAAGAAAATTTCCCAGAAGCCATTGAATTGCTCGCCGTTATCTGACGCGACAAAGGTTCAGACGTGTCCGCGTTTATCTGTCACCTGCAGCTTCACAATTCAGACAAGACAACCTGACCTTGTGCTCCGAAGTAAAAAATTTGAAGTTCGTGTCGTGCCTTTTTCCATTCACACTAAAAATCATTCTTATAAAAGTGAGAGGGACGGTATGTATACTTCTGATTTCGAAGTAGGTACCTGAGGCGGCGCTTAGAATTGGCACAGTAAACGCTCCGATAGCTCCTTCCACCACAAACACGAAACAGTGTTTGTTTGTATTTTTTCGTTGAAATAAAACACTTGATGAAAGACTTAAAATGACAGGTCGCTGCTCCTACTTAAGTGGTCTTGACCAGTACCGCCAAAGCAAGGTCTCTTCTGCGGAGTAAAATCTTATTTTTGATTGGTTAGGTTGATATTTATACCGACTATTTTTTCTAAATCAAAGCATGACTGTTCTCTTCTTACTAGGTATTGTAAATAAATGTGATCACGTTTTTAATGCCAATATGTTGTTGTTGAAGTCGAAAGTACAGCTGTTTTGGATTGGATTTAAGCTTTGGTTTTTTGTATGTGACCTTAATCTTGAATAATAGGTAATTTAAGACTCGAAACAAAGGTACATGCAGGTATTTAGGGATAATTATAATTTTAGCGACAAAGTAAAAAGGTAGGTTAAAATCAATGAGGGTATTTAAAACTACACTACGTGGTTAGAATCGTGTTTACCAGGTTGGCTGGCATGCAGCTATAAACTTTTATTCATACATAACATAAGGTAATTAAGCTTCATTATCATTCATGTATGGCATATTCCCAGTAATTCTATTAATTGGTAGAAATAAGCGGCCGCCTCCAATATCAGGCCACAGCCTTAGCGATGTCATTAATGCCTGCGCTGTTTTCTAATTTGATTAATCATTAATCGCATAGAGTGATATTGCTTATTGCTAAGAACCACAGACATCATTATCTAATAAGAACCCTTTTTGACGCAACTGTACTAGGAATTATAGTACTTATTGTAGGAAGTACGATCTAGGATTACAAGGAATTAGCACTTGTTATTTTGTCTAGCGTTCAATGGCGACTTAGAGTGATTATCCTTTTATCATGCAGAATATTTTTATAATTTTTCGCAACGGGATAAAAGGTAAGTAGGGTAGTAAGTTAGTTTACCGTGGATCTGTTTTTTTAACTAAATTGGGTGCCAAGACAATGAATGGATCACACAAGTACCACGATTGACAATTATAACACCAAAGGATTAAAATAGTAGGTGCGTTGCCTAAAATTCAATAGGTACAAAACGACATAGTGAACCAAGTGCAGTAAGAAGGTAGGTATGTATATTGTTTATTACAAATACGTGCAGTGGATACAAAAAACAATTAAACTTACTTCGTAAAAGATTCAGACATCTGAACTTACTTACCTAGCTATTCCTATTTTCATAATTAACCGGAAACATTGTTGGTGGTTGTGATAAGACCGGCTATTGTATACTTTGTTCTTTGTTTCTGTATTGTTTTGTACTGATTTGTGGTGTTCAATATTGTTGTATTGTATTGTATTTACTCTAGTTAGAAAGTAAAAATAGGCTTCTAAAACAATACAATCCCGTTTATGCCATGCCACGTAGCGTTAGGGTTAACGTCAGCGTTGCAGCGTAGCGGCGACGTAGCAGCAGCTACGAGCTACAAGATTGCTACACACCATGGACACGAATGTAGAGCTATTTAATAATTACATCATAACTTTTTGATCTCGTTATTGTATCTTCAAATAAATAATAGGCACTTGCGTGTAATGATGGCCTACTATAAATACATCGAAAAAAAAAAACTTGATAAATGTGGTCGACCGACTCGTCCGATAACTTTCAAGGTAGCCCCAGTCTAATCAAGAGGGATTTAAAATAAAATTTGAGTCTATTAAATATTTCCCCAAAGATGAGACGCCTGTCAGCTATTTTACTTGCGAATACACTCAATACTTATTAATGCAGTAGAGTATTTTAATGTTGTAGAATATTTACCAAAGCGTTTGAAATTGATAGTGAAACGAAATAGTTCGACATGTGACGCGCAGCAGTTTCCTTTACCATGGCCAGTTAATAATGTGCCGTCCCCGGCGATGTTGAAAAAAAATATGGTGCCGGTAATGGTCTTGGGAAAATTACGATTCTTGAATAGCCGGCATATTGGATAACGCAACAATGGGATATTGGGATTCACCTATTTACCCAGAAAAGGGCCATGGGTTGTGCTCAACACAATCGAGCAATGAGGGTTTTTTTTTATTATACTCATCTGACAATCAGTCACCAGACTTTAATAGATATTTCGTAGGCCTATATCATTGAAGAGGGGCTGGACCATTGCCCAGTTCTCTTTCAGTCAGGTTTTCTGACAAAAAAATATCGTTCGATATCATAGTATCTAGAGGACCTCTTGCTACTGCAGCAGCAGCTAATCCCTAACGTGACAGACATGTCAATGTCAATAGACATTTCTTTACATAGTTTCGTCCGTCAAAAAACCCTCAGTCAGTAGCATATTAGATCTATGCACGACAATAATCGCAAACGCAACTTTAGGGGCGTTTGTCGAATAGTGAATGACAAGTGCTTCTTATTTTATTTAAAAGTACATGGATAATGTATTTTTTTTTATACGCTTTCTAAAAATGAAGCCTAGCTAGATCGATTTATCGCCCCCGAAACCCCCTGCATACTAAATTTCATGAAAATCGTTGGAGCCCTTTCAGAGATTCAGATTAGAATTGCTCGTTTAAAGCTATTAGATAAGATATACTCGTAGCTAGATAAATAATATATAGAAAGACAACAAATGGTATTTTAAAGGCATTTGTTATGTTACAAACATACCTAATAGGAAAAATGGATGTTATTATAAAAACTGGTTTTGAGAGTGTAAAACACAAACTAAGTTTCCAGCTCTAAACTATGCCGAAAAGAAATAAATTGGTTTTAGCAGAACATGTAGGGAATGTAGAACTATTGCACATTTCTGCTACGGCATGCGCTGTGGTCGTTTTCTATACCCAACAATACACTTCGCACGTTCCCGATAGGTACGAGTCCATTGACTTACGATAAACGGTTGTTTATCGTAAGTCAATGTACGAGTCAAATTTTTTACTTCGCCTTTGCTCATTCAATTCAGTCATGTGCTAGACAAGACAATAGAAGTCATCTCTGATTCGGCCAGTCGGACTCGCGCACAAAGGGTTCTACTGTGCAATATTTAGCACTGCGTATACTACATGTATATAATATATAGTACCTATGTATTTTCTTATTAACGCAAGACATTTTCTACAGGATGTAGATAGGAAGGATTCGTAGAAGGAAGCTCGTTAAAAGAAATCGAATCGCCGTCTACATCCCGTTCAAAATAATATCCTGTGTTATTAACCTGTGTTCATACAGATAACGTCAGAGTGGCATATTTTTAGATATTAAGTGTTTATCGTAATTCCTATCCCGTCCTTTTGTTCTTATTCTTCTATTCTTCCATGCTGGTCTGGGAAGGAAGAAAAAACATAGAATGTACCAGTCAGGGCCGTCTTTAAACTATTTGAGGCCCTGGGCACATTAGGATCATGGGGCCCCTATGACCTAAATATCGGTTATCATTTGGTAATCTGGCAGGAACTAGGGGGCCCCATTCGATCGCGGGGCCCTGGGCACGTGCCCATAGTGCCCAGTGGAGAAGAGGGGCCTGGTACCAGTTGCTTCTCTTCTCGCGCAGATGGTAAAAATCCATCGAGGGAATGAGCGAAAATCTTAGGAATCATGTTATAGGCGATGCGGCTAGCAATCCATCACTATTTTGATTCTACTTTCCACCTATGCGCCCACAACCATGCTAATTCGACATGGAAAGCACAATATGGAAATTCAAAAATCTCTTCTTAGAGCACTTCTTAGGAGTCGGTAATTTTTAACCCTCGACGCAAAAAGAGGGGTGTTTTAAGTTTGAAGTTGTCTCCGTCAGTTTGTCTGTCCGTAGCATCTTAGCTCTCAAACGAACAAACCTATTTGGATGCGGTTTTTCTACCTACAATACCTACTACTCGAATTTAAAATTCAACACGAATTTTTAGCTCTTTCGAATGATGTATTTATGTACCTTCTTATCAAAAACCGACAAAATTATTTTCAAACAAAATCCAATTGATCCCGAATCCCGTTTAATAAAGGGAAACAAAATAAGACACCAAAGAACATTTAATTTTTTTTGCAATTGTTCTGTTGAATCTTGACACATGAAAAGGGGAAGGGATCTTCAAAGGCTCTTTTCCAATTCGATGCGATAAGGGCTGTTTTGGGAATAATTAGATTTTCGCTGCTTAATAATGCAATAAATTACAATGAATTTAATTATAAGACTAAGTAGAAGTAGGAATAGGTTGTCCACTACACAGAGGAATCCAGTATTGGAGGCAATGCGCATTATGTATTATGTACTAACAATCGACCCCTCTTAAAAGAATAATCATGATCATCAGTGGTCTTATTCCTCCGTGCTAAGCCTCCGAGTCAGTGCTCGTACTAACTGTCATACGGGAAAAGTGTGTGTGTGCGTGTTAAAAAAATCTTTGACTGTTTTGTTCGGAGCATGTATAAAGAAGAAGTTACTATATCGTAGACAAATAACATATATTTTAACCAACTTCATAAAATAATTGTTCCCCGTAGGTATGGCTAGTATAAGTCGCTGTCAATTGAAATTGCGAACAATGTCAATAAACCATTTAAGAGGGTGCATTCCTACTGAGCTGGCAACGTCGCATTTTAGCTGATTTTTAGGATTCTGTACCTCAAAAGGAAAAAAAGGAAGTAGGAACCCTTATAGGATCACATTGTTGTCCGTCCGTCCGTCTGTCAAGACTCTTTTCTCAAGAACGCGTGGAGGTATCAAGCTGAAATTTATATCAAATACTCAAGTCTACTGTAGTGAAAAAACCAAACTTCCAAGCCAACGCAATCAAAAGATACAGCCGTTTTCCGCAAATTTTTGAAACTCGCAAGGAAATCAAAACCTACAGGGTGCTTCCCGTGAACTCAGAATCTTGAAATTTGATACGAAAGCAACGTCTCATAGTACAATAAAAGAAAAATTGCGAAAACCGTAAATTTTGTACGGAACCCAATGCGCGAGTCCGACTCGCACTTGGCTGGTTTTTGCAATGATTTCACAGAAATTGAATGATAGTTTCAAATGTGCGTCTGTAGTGCACTTCGTTTTTAGTGTATTAATGAGTCCAATGCAATGATTAATCGTGATGGACTTTTATTTTCGTATTAAAGGGATAAAATACTATATCTCGTTTAATAAGAAAATAAAAGTCCATCACGATCAATTATTGCATTAAACACATTTAATACACTAAAAACGAAGTGCACTACAGACAGTCGCATATTTGAAACTTTCATTCAATTTCATGAATTTTACTCAGAAAATTATGTCAAATATTTGATTTAATTGTTGTCGCTGACTCTACTAGTAGCAAACAAAATAGTACCTATCTATATCAAACATATTGATAGTCTTTGACTTCTCGTTGTTATCTCAGCGACAATTAGGGGCTATTTTACAAGCTTTTATGTATGTGTTCGGGCAGAATCTTCAACCGATTGAGCTAAAATTTTGCTTAATTGTGTAAGCCGGATGACAATACAATAACCAATATCCTCGTACCTAGTAGATTCTGATAGCTCGGCCATGACCGTCTCCGCAGGAGGGAATTCTTCAACAGTTGGTCCGATTGACTTGACATTTGGTATGTAGGACAGAAGTCAATGCAAGTATAGTCAGCAAAAAAAACTTGTACTTATTCAAAATAGAATTTTCAACAAAGAAATATTTGTGGTCGTTTTCCATTCTATTGGAGCACCTAGCGCCATCTATGAATGAACCATATGACGCCATACGCCCAGCTACAGGCTTAGGAAAATGGTTCTTCCTCGTCCGGTCGTTATGAACGGTGGCGCAACGATGTCTAAATAAGTCACTCGTAACACGAAGATGACCTCTATCCGGACGAAACTACAAGTGGAGAACGCTAAGTAGGCTACATAGTACTTCTAACATCCCAACAGAGGTCACCTCGGACCTCGGTTAGAAGTGTATATTTTTATTCTACGATTCTACACAAGCTCCAGGCGTACCATAGATTACAGTTTAGCAAAGGTGAGAATTGACAATATTTCAATTTTTTAAGTGCTAGGTACTTTTCATTGCCTGGCTGGAAAGAGCGCACAATTTTAAGACACCCATATTTTTTATATTTGTGAAAATCTTGTATTTTCGTGTAAAAATCCATTTAAATCGTTGCTCGAGCAGAAAGGGCGTAAGTAACAAACGTCAAGTATTAGAGAAATGACGTCACTGCTTTGTTTCGTACACTTAAAAAAACGTTGAAATAATTACATTAATTGACCGACAAAACCGAGTGGTGTGCGAATGAATTAACCGTCAGCTGTGTGTTGTGAAAGTTGTAAATGACAAAGGGAAACCCGGAAGACAAGGTTTTTTATAATGGCAGTATTGGACCGGCCGCTGGACGTCATTTCCCGTTTTACATATTTTGCTCATTTTTCCAAAAAATACTGTACGAAAAAATCCAAAAATATTTTTCTTGTGTTCTACAAGTGTTTCTCTCGAAATGGTTTTTGATTTATAAATATAAAGAAATTTGAAATATTGTCAGCTGCCAATGAAGTTGGTTGACTGCTAAAATATCGCTAGATTAGTGTCGAACTGACCGATGATTGATGGACACACCAGGGGCCTTACCATGACGTCTTAATGCGATTCAATTTAGGTTCGCTCGCTGTCAGATTCATACTAAAAGTAACAGCTAAAACTTGAAATGAGTCGGAATTAGGACGTCATGGTAAGGCCCCAGATCAATTCCAGTTTTTTAGTGGATACTCTTTTTCCCACCCTTAGGGAGTATAACAAATAATATTCTATCGCACAATACGCTATTCAGCAGGCTGAATTATGGATATTGTGTGACGTGGTGAGGGTACGTGAGCGCATATACTTTACTAAGCACCAAAGAGATGTGAAATTACCTTTTGTGCATTCTACGTCATTACTAAGTTTGCACGAAATTTGCCCCAATTCAAAAAGGCTTTTGCCAACTTAAAAATGATGGGTACCTACATGAAATAAAACGGTTTTATATACTTATGTATTTATAATTAAATGGTGGTACAAATTGTCTATTAGTTCTTTTGATTATTCCAAGTATCAAGACACTTCAAAAAAATATAATTATAGACCTGACAGTCAATCACTTTGTACTAGGGTTTCCAATTTATGACCAATTCTTTAAATGACTATAAATGTCATTTTTAGATTATAACATTATCAACTAGACTGCAGAAATAAACCGCCATGGCGTGAAAAATACAAAAAAGCAGATCCGTTAGAACAACGCCTTTCAATCCATTTACGGTTGTGTGCCTGCAGTTAAACTGTAGAACAGTAGATCTTCAATTAATTATAAATCACAAAATCGTAGTATTAATTGTAAATATTAATCATAAATATGGGTAGTTGTCTTGTTCAGATATCATATAATATTGTGGTTAAAGATAAAACGCCACTGTAACTCAAAATGTGCATACAATCTGTGTTATTGCGAGGTTTGTAGCGACGTTCCGAAATCATAGTTGTGGACGTGCTACCGTTTGACACAAGCAATCCTTATTATAACTTTAAAAATACTACGAACCTACAACGTTAGAAGTTGATTTTATGTATATTATAATAATCATACCAATTATTAATGTATATAATCATATTACATTGTAACATTACTCCTATTTACTTACAAATAATTTTGAGAATAACGTGACTAATCATAATCACGTCAGGTTTCTCGCTCACTCTTACTGCACAAATGCTGGTCTGGCCATTCTCAAAAATCATCTTGATTTAACGGGTATCACCTACAACTACAGCGTTATAGCAGGCGGACGCCGTCGACACGCCGCCTATGTTCCTGTTAATAGGTAAACCGACACATATTTTCGCTTCAGCCTGCTTATAAGACAGTCAAAAATAAATTGTTAAAAGTAATGTCAAAATATATAGCCTTAAGAAAAAATACGTTTCAAGTATAAAATCTTACAATTAAAATATAGTAAAAAAAGTTGAAACATTTGAGTAATAACTCGAGTTGAAGTCAATTATAATAATGAGGTGCGCCGGCGCCGGACGCGCCACAGAGCAGACATTCTGTCATCGACGCAATCATAATAATCATTCATTTCATTTCGAACTTTACAATAATAATAACAATTGATTTCAAAATATTGCTAAAATTGATATAATGAAGTGAGACACTTCCGATTTGCAAAAGCAACTATTTTTCCAATCACAGTTACAGACATTTTCCTTTTTTTTTCACTATCAAAACATACACCAAAGTTCAAACAAACAATACCTAAAATTACTTAATTTACCTTATAACTGGGTATGTATAATGGGACCGTGCTATCATTCAGCACGCACTTTATTATGATTACACAGTAGTTTCACTTTGAATAAAAGGCTCCTTTACTGAAGTAATGCAATAACATTGTTGCCGTGGCTTAATATGACATTTCCACACACCAGAGTCACGTATTTTGGAATACCCAAGTAGTCCTACATACCTAAACAATAATCGACATAATCTTAAATCATATGAAAAGTGTGCGGATAAAATAGTCAAAAACGAAAAATAACCAATATCAATCATAATTCAATACATTCGTAAGACACTATTACAATAAAATTACATAATCAGATACAATACGTAACAGAGGAAATGAAATTTGAGATATTTTAAAATTTATATCATTTTAGATTTTATGTACTGATTGTTCCACGTGTACGCAAAATTGATGCTGGCCGACCAACGCGAAGAAATGTCCTCCAGTTTCTCAGTCGCACTAACCGTCAACGTCAGCGCTAATCGCGGGGCATCTCCATTGAATCGTCGTGGACATAATACGAGTAACAATAATTACTCAAGCATTACTAAGCGATCAAAGGAACTGTAATAGCGACTATAAAAGGCCGCTTTTTGTGTTCAAAAGGCGACTAGCACTGACGTCAATCTGGGGCCCAGCACGCAAAATTTTTCCGAACATAAATGTCATTCTGTCTAACCAGTTAGCGTGTGAGTAAGGGACGGCTGCTCTACGCCCGGGACAAATGTTAGTGTGCTAGAACCTCCGTAGAAATCATTCTCAGACATTTCTTGGCGTTAAGAAGGATGCGAGGTAGCAGCGTGAACCACTACACTAATATTTGTGCAGAATATTAATTTGTTCATTGTTGCCGTTTGGAATTTTGTTCAGTTTTACTGGTGATTGCTTTGTTTTGTTGGTATAATCAAATTTTTTAAAGTTCATAAAGCGCAATCATCACTATAGCTCTCACTGCCTCTTCTGACTAATGAAATAAACTTACGGCTTCGATAAAGCTTGTAAACCACGAATGTACCCGAGTGCTGCTGTCAAATACCGTGTAAATGACCGTTGTAAGATTTTAAGTGTAAAATTACAGTTAGTAATGTAAAAGTGCTCAAGTCGAATTTGACTTCAATATTATTTAATTGACATAAAACTTAAAGGTCATTATTACGACAACAAGTATCAGATTCGCGGGAATAAGAGTTTTTCGGAAGTCGTAGGCGTATTCATTATATTTTCACAGAACGTCCGCTCAAATAAATTCCATGACCAGCCACCACAAAGCCATACTGTCTGTTCAACATAGATTTCATAATGAGACTGCTACAGTTTGACAATTGAGAGAAGCGAACGGATGAAACATGAAAAAAAATGGAAAGCAAAAATGTGATAAAGATATAAAATAACCCTCCTTCTCGAAGTCGTAGTCGGGTAAAAAGCGAGTTCGCCTCGCCCTCATTTGATTTGTTCATTTTATTATCGAACTGCATGTTTGTTGCGGCCGGCCTTCTGAATAATTAGAGCGCACATACTGTACTGGGTTATGGTGTCAGTTAGCCGTGACACTGGAACACATCAGTTTCGTGCCCTCACTCCTGTAGGTGGTAGCGAGGCGGGGTGAGCGCGCGCGCGGCGTCCGCCGGTCAGGAGCCGCCGGCCTCGCCGCCCTCCTGGAACGTGCTCGCGGTGCTCACGGAGAACGGGGCGCCGAGACCGTACAGGTGCCCGCTAGAGCTCTCTATGTTGTCGTCGAAAAATATCTGAAACAAGTATGCGGCGATGAGTTATACTCATATTAGTTGCATCAGTTTTTCAATGCCACCAATTGTTCGAGAAAAGCGTACCAATGTGGCACTACCAACCTCTTTGATCTTGAAGAACGCCATCCCAGTGAGGTGGGAGTCGGAGCCAGCCTGGTGCTGCGGGCCCACGCGCCGCAGCTCCAGCTGGTCCGCCACCTCCTGCAATCCCCCCTTCAGATTTTTGCAGAGCTTCATGAGGTACTGGAATAAACATTAACAAGTTATAACAACACTTTAACTTCAAACATCGACTATACTCTAAACGTCAAACCGCACTTTAGTGATTTTATTACTATTCTGAAAGAAATTTACATTCCTACATCCTTTCGTTTGCAAGCGATCAGGGACAACACAAAACTGCAAATATTTCCACACACTTTCACAGGTATGACATTAGTAAAATGTCACCGAAAAATAAAATAAATATTGTTAACTTCATGCTTACCTTGACGTCATAGACTGTAGGAAAGTACAGACGAAGACTTTCGAAGAAGTCGTTTTCATCTTGCGGTAGATTTTGATCAGTGAGCAATTTCAGCAAATATCCAAAATCGTATCCGGAATGAAAACTCAACCACTTGATGTTATCCATAAGGACCAGTCCTAAAAGAAAAAATGGAGGCGTTTACCAGTACGATATAATCGAGTGGATGACGCTTTAAGCTAGTTAAAAAAACGCCAAAAAACATTGGGCCAAAATTTATTCTTCTGATCTTCAGAAATTCATCAGAAGTTCTGGTCTATTTGTTTGGTTTGTTTACTTTGTTTGGTCATTGGCATTGGTCAAATTAGATATTCATTTTTTTTAATTAACATAGATATCATCTTAGCGCAGTATGACTTGAACAGCTGCTGTTACCTGATGTCATAAGCAACTCGGCAAACTCTAGCGGCTCGATGCCATCTTCTTCGTGCTTCCTGAACTGAAGGCCTGAATTCTGCAGCAAGTCTATCGAGTCCTGGGCGTACATGTCCTCCCTGGCAACAAAATAAATTGACAAATCGATAAGTTCTTCACATTGTTCCACAGTATAGCATGCAAGTAGTAACAAACAGTCACACAAAAATGTTATTGGTAGTCAATGTATTATTGTAAATCTATTAACCCTTTCAGCACAAGCATCCTCGCTTCTATCTGCTTCAAAGGCAAATTAAGGACTAATGATTTATCTTTTACTTTTCTGTTTTTCACATAAAAGGTGACAATAATTATAATTACTGCAGGTTAAATTTAAAGTTGAACTGCCAGGTGGTGTAGCCGGGTGGAGTTTTGCCATTTTCGTCCATAAATGTCAGTCCAAGTTGAATAATCCTTAGCAAATCCACATTGCACCTGCAAAATAGTTATTGCACATTATTTATAGCTAGCTGCATAGTTAATGTATGATGATATGAGCACTCTGAAGTAATATAATGCAGATGAAAAAGCATTAGTTAAAGTAGAAATAATTTGTCTATGATTACCTGAGCAGTTGATATTGATAGTCTGCTGTAGATCTGAATTCGCCTATAGGCCGCGCTACCACTCCAGGAAATTCCGTGTCCATGGCCACCCAGTGATATTTTTGGACAACCTGGACAACAAGTTAAACAGACACTGTTATCAATATAAAAAAGACTGTTTATGCATCATGGTAGTGTTATTTTGTCTAGGACGTAAGAGCAGCTGACAAAATTGATGCATTCTCTTATTTAAAACGCATCAATTTAATTTTTAAAATTAAAAATTAGAACAGCGGTATCTTTGCTGGATGGTCTCTTATTTGTATTGTTTCTTACTTAGGATAGCAACAAGGTAATCTACATTTCAATGCTTTAAAGTATGGCATGGCGGAGCAGTAGAGGGTGAATAAATAAACTGTTGCTTAGGTTAAATATTATTCACATCCAAGGTTAGGAGTACGTACAAGATCAGATCTAGGGGTTAGGTATTTCAATAATAATAGGAGGCATTATTCTCAGAAATACCAAAAATATTTGATCCTAATGTTATGTATGTTCACGTCACGTTAAGTTATAGCATTATTGCATACAACTCAAGGCAAACAAATGTGGTTTTGAATATTGAGAGACCTCAAAATACGACCTAAGATGCCGAAGTTTACGTTTAAGTTTACTAAAGATGATGAGAAGATGGTCATTCTTTGTTTAACCACACTTTTTGCTATTTTGATGTCAAGGCGAAAACGTTTTTTTCAGCCTCTAATGGATTGGTACAGTATTAGACTGAATATTTATACATTTTGTACTATAGGCATAAGATGAAAACTAACTTTTCACGTCTCATGCTCAAAAAGTTCGACTTTATGCTGGATGTAGGCTGAATAAAATGGCATTTTATGCTCTTGTGCATAAAGTAAAATCGTCGTCTAAGACCAAGACAATCGGGTGCCAACAGCCACAAACAATCACTAAAACTTTACGACAGCATAGTTTGTTTATTTTTTTAAGTTTTTTTTTTATTATAATCTGCGGTCAATTAAACTGTTTAATTAGTACCTAAAACTAGGTAAAAATAATTTGACAAGTTATTATTGAAACTAATAAGTATATGAAAAATAAAACTTTTTAAAATATAAATCAACACCTGCCTACTCGAACCTTACCGCAGTATCAAGTTTAAAAAAAAGAAAAAAAAAGTTAATTGGCGGGAACTCAGACGAAAACGTCCTATTTTCTAGTAGTAGGATTTGTGTTGCAATTTGTTACTTTTTTACGATTAATATCCAATAATTTCGTCAAGTGAAGAGGAAACAACACTGACTCCTAACACAGTCAATTTGCCAGGAAAAACCATTAAATACCTATACTATATCGAATTGTTACAAAGTTACAATGTCACATTTAATTTTAATATTTTTTTTGCAATGTTTTTGTTTTGTTTTTTTTCGCAATCTAAGTGAAAAGCAGAGTGTATAACTCGTTCATAAAACCCATTTTCCCCTCGACGTGTCTATCCACCCTCGCCGTACCGGCTCGGGTGGCTATATGAACGTCTCGGGTAAAATGGCTTGTTTTATGCTCTTGTTGTACAATCTACTATTTCAATACATTAAAGATATAACTGAATAACTAAACATTTAGCTCAAATTCTTGTACCTATAAAGCTTAACTACAGCAAACAAGTTCCCTTTAGTTTGAAAGTTTGACTTTTCTGTGTTCTATTTGACAGTATTGTTTGGATTCATTAATTATATTATTAGTAAATGCTTGCAAGTATACAATCAGTAATTTAAAAAATCTTCAGTTCTTTTTTAAACTAGCAAAAACATCAATTCTTTCAAGCATTCTTTGTTTATAGATGATGGGCGAAACAATAACATAAAGGTGGAATGAGTTTTATTGGAACTTTTTCAACCAACTATAAAAAAAGGAGATTTCCAGTTCAGTCAAATGTCTTTTTTGTGTTTGATTTTAATACCGCAGAATAGCACAGTAACTGATTTAACTTCATCAACATTATGCATAAATTTTGGTAGGTATCGCGGAAGATTATTATGGCAGTTGGAACATTTCCCGGCCTTTCCCAGGTCTATCTCTCCAAGTCCCAACTTTATCGCCTATGTACTTAAGACACAGTTTTATGTTTTTGGTTTAATTCAGCATATTTAAAGTTTTTTCCCATTTAATAATTTGTACATAATATAGTACATTCAGTCATACTATCGGATTCGAGAAGTGCTCTCCAACATCTGGCTTGGTGTGTCTCGGGCTTCCGAGGTATGCCGATAGCCTATGCTATACTAAAACTCGTACATTCCTTGCACTCTGAGCAAAAGGAGATAATCCTGCAGTGGATACCATCTCATGTAGGAGTGATGGGTAATGAGCGGGCAGACAGGTTGGCTAATGAGGCGGTCACAAATGGTACTCCGGTCCAATGTCAGCCTTATGGGACAGAGCTTATGACGGCGGCTAGAAAAGAAACTAGGAAGCAGTGGCAGAGGATCTTGGATGCTGCATTCGTAACGAAGGGTATATGGTATAGCATCATCCAGAACAAAGTTTTTTGGGTTCCCTGGTTTTTACATGCCAGCCTCTCCAGGGACTTGCTTGTAGTAGCATTGAGAGTTAGATCTGGTCACATTCCATCAAATTCGTTTTTGAACATGATGAGAGTGTCTCAAACAAAAATGTGCGAGTTTTGTAATAAAACTGACGATTTAATCCATATTCTGGTGGAATGTGACCGGTATAAGCATGCTAGAGAGAAGTACCTGGAGAACCTAAACCTGCATAATGGTGGAGTAAACGTTTTGCTGGCTTGCCCTTCGTCGGATAAAGCTCTTAGGATATATAAATTTGTGCAGCATTCCTTCATAACCAGAGCATCTGACTCTGGGGGAAGGGATGCTGCATGAATGTTGATCTCCGATCCTCTTGAGTCCTCCCATGAGGCCGACATAGTCACCCCTGTGTACTAAAGCCTCTTTAAAATATAAGTTTGAAAAATTATATATATATATATAGTACATTCAGCACTAATTCTTGCTATTAATTGGTAGTACCACAGGAAATATGAGAGGGCTTATAAGGAAATTATATTATGAGATAAGTAAAAAATTAGCCCTACACAGCAGTTTATATGACAGTTTAGGCCTTGCTATGCTATAATTAGATTACTTGCCATTAATACAAAATTTTATTGACTAAAAAATCAAATGATTGCTTAACGCTTTGAGAAAGATCTGCCATCAGGCAACCTAGGGTTAAACATACCTAATGAAAGGTAGATAGCATACCTAAGAATATAAGAATAGAGTTCTATTTGTAAACAACGAATTCGCTTTAATATAGTACTTTGGGTTTTGGTAATAATTGACCTTCGCCTTATATTAAAAATTTATTACTAAAATAATGAATTGCAGCACAGTAATGATGGGCGACTTTGAATAATACTAATTCGATTAGTTGATCATTGTAATCACTTCATCAATCCACTTAGTCGACTAATTCGAAAATCATTAGTAGTACTCAAAATCCCCTCTATCCAGTCCAGTCGAGTTGACGTTGATATAACTAACAAGCCAACAACTAACGCAAACACCGCGCCGAGTCGATACAAAGATTCCCGATTTAGTCCGAGCAGCCATCTAGCTGTCGATTAGTTACTAATATTAGTAGTCGTTATTCGATTATGGGCATTAGTATATTACTAATTTCTAATTCGAATTATGCTATTAGTAATGAATAATCATTCGAATCAGCAAATTAGTTGAAGTCGCCCATCACTACAGCACAGCACATTATATTCTATCGAAAATGGTTTCGCCAGTGCAAGCATAACACAAAAAGAGACAATGACACAGTTCTAGGATAAGTTGAGGTTTGTTGAATAAAAAAGTTTTATACAGACCTGTCTGATAATTTGGAACTCTTCATGCAGATTTGTGTTCCACACGTCCTTGATGCCGCCGTCGCCAGGGGGGGGCAGTTGCGCCCCGAAACTGGCGGCGGGCATCTAGAACCAATACAATTTCATTCTTCACACTGCAAACATTAATCATTACGAACCAAAATACCTCCTTATTTTAACAAAACAACTTACCTTGAAACGGTAGTCCGTTTCCGTATTGGAAGAGTCTTCGTTTTTTTTTGACGCCGTGGTTTCTGAATAGATTGGTTTCTATTGAATAAAAATCCAGTACCTTGAATAACTTTGAATAGTTTTAATAAAAACAGAGTTTACGATGTAAATCTCTACAAAAGTTATTATAAACGCCGTTTATACAGAATAATAAACAAAAAATTAAATTACACAAGTATTGAGAATGAAAAGACGAGCTTGTTGGCAAAGTATATTACATTTTTCGTTATTCTCAAAAATAATGCAAGCACAGCAAGCAATGTCAAAACTAACTACGGAGCGAATAACCTGACTGAGACTGACGCTAAAATAATGTCTATGGCGATGGCGCTAGTATACTAATGTCTATGGTCTATGGAAAATGACCACGAATATGACAGATGTTAATGTTGCAGGAACAATAAAATTTGATAGAAAAGTTTACCTGATCATTTTAATAAAATTTAAAATTACGTTTCAAACAAACAAAAAGTTTTTTAGTGAAATAACAGTAGACACGAGTAACATAACGATTATTAAAGATTTACAATGTTATTTTTTCTGTCTGGTGACAGTTATTATTACTCTGTGGGTTAACTTTACTATAGGGATGGCGATCTGAGATCGATTAATCGAAGAATCGATTGTTGGAGCCAAAAAGATCGATTTTTTAAATCGATATGTAGTACTGTATCGATTCAGTGAATCGATATTTCACCCTTGAAAATCGAACTTCGATTTTATTTTATTTTTTGGTAGGGTTAATTATTCAAAAACTCGCGAGATGGCTGTGTGTTTGAATTCCTTCGCCTCTCTTTAATAAAAAAAACGTTACGTTTGTTTGTAATCTTTGACTTTTTGTATCTGTGATTGACATTTCTTGTTGCGTCATCATATTTTTTATCATCGAATTACCTGCTTTTACTGATAAGAGATTGTTAAATTATAATACGTATCTTGTTTTTAATAAAATAGATTTGTATTACATTATATACAAAAACTTGAGAAAAAGATCGATTTTTCAGAAATCGATCTTATTGGCCTCGATTTTTTTGTGGATCGATTCATTAGGTCACGATTCGAATCGATTTAAAAATCGATGTTTTTCGGAAAGAATCGCCATCCCTACTTTACTATACAAACTTACTAAAGCTATGCTGTGGATGCTAACCAATTAGTTCCAAACGTTTTCCAGTGATGGCGCTAGTGTATGCGACAGTAACTTATTTTCAATGTAAGTAAACTTCGGACTCGTTATGAAAACCTGAAATGTGTTATTAGGTATTTGCGTTTGTAGGGGCAGAATGACCAGATCTCACGAGTTGAGCGTCATCCTTTATTCTAATCTAGTTAGAATAAAATCGTTTGAAATAATTTATTCGAAGATAATGTCAATCACAAAAATAACGTGTTGTCAACTCTCTTTTATTTAAATAAATTATCTAGAGGAAGATAACTGGCCTGTCAGAAGCCTGTAAAATGTCAAGTCAAAACATCACAACCGACATTCATCTTTTATTTAAAAGCCCGATCTAAATAAATTCAAAACAACAAATGACGGATTATTTAGTTATTTCAAATAACGAATAATTTAGTTATCTTCCCGGTTATTGGTAGAATATGAATTTTGCCTCACTCTGCCAGAAACCACGATCATGTTTAGGCGCCAGTGTTAAGGCGTAAATTTTAAAAAGTGTATGGAATGGTGTAATGATTTACTTATGTCTTGATCGAAATAGTACCTAGATTGATCAACAAGGGAGAAAAATCACTTAAGTACTCACACGAGACATTTTCGTGTTCGGCAATTTGAGTGAGATTTTGGTATTTTCTGCTAGGCTAGGTAGTTTAGCACTGTTTTTTACTTCGACTACGAGAACTACATTTTCAAGTAAAGCTCTTTTTCGACTTCGTTGTTTTCCTAAGCACCAGCCAAGCCAGTTTTTTAAATGTAAATATGGTTGTTACTATTATTATTACGGTTTTAGTTTTAAAAGCGAAGTAAGGCGGATTTCGCATGTAAGTTAATATTATAATGTATAATAGTATATACATCATAGTATAGTAGTTAGTTCCAACCATTTATTTTCTCGATGACAGCTCCTGTAGAATGTAACTGCGTTTAGTTACGAAAAAAATAACTTTTAAATGCGAGGTATGAAAAATACGGCAACTGCCTAATTTTGTTCCTTGATCCCATATAAGGGTCGACCAAACCGCCGCGTATACGCACTGACGTGTCGTATGCGTCACGTTTTCTCACCGTTTCTTCATACATTTTGTTGCGATTCCGTAACGTCACCGGTTTAGTTGTAATAAAGTTACATTCTATGGCAATACACATAGTGATGTTATGATTAATAGGTATCGATACTGTATCGGTATTGTGTATATTGAACTAGATGTGTTCCCACGACTTTATACGCGTTGTAATTTTTTTGCCGAGATAAAAAATAGCCTAAGTAATTACTCAATAATAATGTAGCGTTCTAATGATGAAATAATTTTTGTTTGTCCAGTAGTTTTTAGTTTATTCATGTTACAAACGTACAAATCTTTCCTCTTTATAATATAAGTATAGATAGGCAGGTAATAAATTTGATCAAATTTGAGGAATTTTTAGAAATTGGATCAATATCGTATCTACTGATCACTTATTTGGTCACAATACTATAACTATCAAATAGATCTGTCACCGAGAAAATAAATGGTTGGAAGTACTATAGTGTAATGTATATACGTCATGAAGGTAGGCATCACGCGTGAACTGCTGGACTGATTTCGCTAATTCTTTGTTTTTAGTGTTTGTTACTGACAGGAGAAGGTTCTTTTATAAAAATTATATTTTTAAAAAACTGGCAGGGGGTGAAGCCGCGGGTAACAGCTAGTATTATATGTGTTTTCAAAACACACAGCATTTATTGAAGAAGCGTTTATAATTTTTACCATAAAACCATGTTTAAGTATAGGTAGTAAAATGTATTTACCTTTCTTAGGCGTTACCAATTTCCATGTCGTTGTACTCGCACGCAGCAGAGCGCGCTGAAAAACGCCCTCAAGAAATGGCGCGCAATCTGACATCTGCCACTCATAGCGTTATAATTTTTGCACACGCCATGTACAAAAATTTTTCTTTCGTTTAAAATAAATAGAAAAAAGGGTGAATAAGTGCTAAGTCAGTGAGAGAGAGTTATTGAGAGAGGGCCTACGGGAACTCATCAATTGGGCAGCACAGAGCCCTAATGAACTCAATCCAACTTCATTGCTGGATAAAGCGACATCTCTACTTGGACCAGGCTCCCTTATACACAAGTGCTCAGAAAAGAAGATGCAGATAATTTGTGGCAGACGTGGAGATTGTATTGAGATCAGAAGAGAGAGAATTTTAAAGGAAGTTAATAACATTAATCTTAAAACTTCATTAAAAGAAATTCCTCCCAGCGCAGAGTATTTGTTTAGCAAAGATGCGTTACAGCCCCTCATACAATCTCTTGGAGGCTGTCAGACTTGGCTCAACAGGCCTTCCTATATAAAAGAAAAAGGACCGAGTAGAGACCGCTCATCAAGCTACAGACATGACAAGAGACCTCATAGGTCATTTACTAAAAGAATAAAAACACCGGACAAGACAGTAAGGCCAAGCAAGGGAGTTCACAGAACTTTCAAGGACGGAACAACTTTCGCAACAACAGAGGCAACTACACTGGCAAGAAGAACTTTGCCAACCAAGCCAATAAACAAGTGACTATATTCAAAAACAGACTTTCCGGGGAGGTTGTCTGAAGCAGCATGCACAAGTGTGGAAAAATCTGGGTGCAAATGAATTCATTATAAATATTGTAACCAAGGGACGCTTACCCTTCAGGAAGAAACCACCTCTCAAACATTTAACACAAAATGTATTGGACAAATATGCAACAAAAACCACCCCAGAGATGTCTGCAGTCATCAAGGACTTAAAAGCGAAGGCAGTGCTAGAGTTGCCACAAGTTCTGAATTACGGCTTCCTGTCAAAAATGTTTTTGATAAAGAAATCAGATGGAAGCATGAGGCCCATATTCGACCTCAGGGGTCTCAACCAGTATGTAGCCACCAGACATTTTCAATTAATTTCTCAGTTGGATGTAGCGGACTTTCTACAGCAAAACGATTGGATGGCAAAGATAGATCTACAGCAGGCATATTCCCACCTACCAATTGCAGAGACTCATCGTCGATTTTTGAGGGTCTACTACAATCAAGAAGTCCTCCAGCTGACAGCGCTACCATTTGGCCTATCTGCAGCCCCCCGGACTTTTGCAGCAATATCCAATTGGATTGCAGAAGTACTTCGAGGAAAAAACATAAGAGTCCTTGTGTATCTGGACGACTATATCCTTGTAAACCAGGACAAAGACAAGCTAGCCTACCAAGTCTCGGAGACACTAAAGATCCTGGAAAGCCTCGGTTGGCTGGTAAATTACCAAAAATCAGTTCTCGCACCCACACAACAGCTAGAATACTTGGGACTAATGTGGAACACACGGCAAGTAACGATGGCCCTACCTACGTCAAAAGTGCAAAAGGTGAAAGATGCCATAAGCAAAATCTTAACAAGAGCTCGGTCGTCCCTCAGAGAAACTCAGTGCATTTTGGGTCTGCTAAACTTTGCGAGCTTAACAACACCGCAGGGGCGGCTGCACTGCCTCGAACTGTTCAGATGGAGCTGCACTGGTGGCAAAAAGCTCAGTGACAATGCACCAAAGAGAAGTGACCCATTTTTTAACGACAGATGCAGCCGATACGGGTTGGGGTGCTCATCTCAACGAGACGTATCTGACAGGGAGATGGTTAAGGAACCAGCGGTCGTGGCACTCGAATCTCAAAGAGTTGTTTGCTGTCTACGGAGCAATAAGACGGTACCAGCATAAGCTACGACACGCACACATCTTGATCCAGTCAGACAACAGGACCCTTGTAGCTTACATTCGAAATGAGGGAGGCACGCGTTCTCTAGCCTTACTCGAACTGACGACAAAGCTTCTGGAGCTGACGTCGCATCTGAGCGCTACACTCTCGGCGGCGTACCTCCCGGGGAGGTACAACGGCATAGCCGACCGCCTATCGAGGAATCGACCAGTGCCGGAATGGCATTTGTTGCCCAGTTGGCAGTTGTTCAAAAATTGGGGCGTTCCCGAAGTCGACTTGTTCGATTCCAGATAGTCCGCGGTCGTGGACCGTTATGTAACATGGGACTCCAGAGATGGGTCGGCAATTTTTTGCGACGCATTCAATCGGCCGTGGAAGTTCAAATCGGCGTGGGTGTTTCCACCACCCAACCTAATACCACGGGTGCTCCGACACCTCATTACAGCTCTGGGAACTTACATAGTAATAGCACCGCAGTGGATGCAGTGCTTTTGGCTGGCGGATCTGCGTGCACGGGCACTGGAAGAACCGTACCCGATACACAATTTGCAGAACAATCTAATAGATCTGACAACGGGCAGATCCCCTCCTCAGATAGACAAGATAATACTTCAGGCATGGAAAGTTGGGGGTGGGCCGATCAGGTCGCTCACTGGTCCCTAGAAGAAAGGGAGCTACTTAAGAAAAGCTGGAGAGAATCTACATTTTCAACATATCGACGCTTGAAAGGAGAAATGTCATAAGCGACATGATGGTAACTTTACAGGAGAGCCAAAAAACCGCGCAATTTTTTGAAAAAAAAAATCATTATAATTCTATTTGTTAACTTATTTTAGAAAATCAACTTTGTACATGATCATAGTGGTGTTCTCTATATAATGTGTTGAATACATTACCCAAAAAAGTATTATATCAGGATTTAGTGTCGCTTACGCAAATTGGTCCCAAAAACAGCAGGAGGTAAAATGATCTAACCAAATTATGTGACGAAAAATGAATCGAGTAAAAGAGTCTAACCGGAAAAATGTTTTGAAAGATAATTAAGAGAAACTATCCAATCGCAAACATTTCAAATTTAATATCACGGTTATATTATACAAAAGTCACTATGGCCCAGAAATTTAATCAAGATAAATAATCTAACTGCAATGAGTGACAATTTTAAATTTCAAAATATTGATCTAACCTTAAATTTGCCTCTCATTTTATTTCTTTTCTATTTTAATCACCACCAGAATTTTATTTTAGTCATTAATAAAAGAATTAAATGTAACGCCTGTTACGAAATTAAATTTTTAATAAAAGAAAACAAAATTAGATGTAGTAGTAAAAGAAGATAAAATTACTACACAATCATCAGAGATCAAAATATAGTTATAATAATATAAAAAATAATATAATACTTAATTATTAAACAACTTGTCGACCACTGTCGGGAAAAGAATGCTTGAAGTGTGTTTGGAGTGGAATCTTTGTGTGACAAGCACAATGTTTGCACATAAAAAGATCCATATGTACACCAGGGAAGAAGGAAGTGCGAAGAGTATGATTGATTTTGTGATCGTGGGTGAAAGATTGAGGGTTAAAGTCAGGGACACTCGTGCATATCGCGGAGTCGGCATCCATACAGACCACAACCTGGTGATATGCCAAATTAGTGGTCTGTTTAAGCGATGGCGGCACCGGGTCAAAGAACCCACCAGTGTCCTAGAGCGAATAAAAGTAGAGAATCTGCAAGACGAGAATGTGAGAGAAAAGTACAAGGATGAATTAAAAAGTCGATTTTGTGATGTAGATGAGGTATGTGAGATAAAAAAGGTGTGGACGGCATTTAAGGAAGGTGTTGCAGTCCGACCTTATATACCTTTTTTATATACTTATTGTTTATGTTTACCTTCTATTTTTAAATATTAAAAAGATATAAAAAATTGTATGCCATCCAGTCAGTTCAGATTTGATGTACAATAAAATCGTTTCCAAAGTCGTGTTCTTCATTCATAAGTTTCATTGGTGTCAGAAGTTAAACTGTGATAATGCCCATAACACGTTCAATAACAAGGAAACAATTCCGGACAGAGGTAAGTGAAACAGCTCCAGCCCCATCGCCAGGCATTACGCCTGCTCAACCCTCCCGCGATGAGGCTCTCATACAAGAGCATGATATTCTTGAACCCCTTTTTACTGCCCAATTACCAGAATCTGTATCTCAAAAGGCAACCGTCCAATTGACAGAATCTGTGCCTCAAAAGGCGACCGCCCAATTGCCAGAACCTATACCTCCTAGGGCCCCTTCCGCAGCATCATCACGAGCCTCTACCAAGACTCAGAAGTTGGCTGCCCTTGCAAGGCATGCTCGCTTAAATGCGGAACGGGAGCGAAGGCTAGCTGAACATGAACGCAAAGCAGCCGAGTTAGAACTACAGGCGGAACTCGCGGCTATTGAGTCTGCCGCGTCAGAGAAAAGCAACTCAACTCAAAGGTGGTTGATTGAGTGTGCCGATAATAATATGTGTGACAATAACGAACTATTCCCTTGCAGTACTTTAGAGTGTGATGTACCTTTTGCGGGAACTGCACAAGATGTCGCTGTCGCCTCTACGAGCGCGAATGCGCCGCGCGGAGACCGGTGCCTACAGTTCAACGACAAAGTAAACACTACACGCATATTAGGCACACACCACACTAAATTTGCACCTACGAATTGTAATATTGACAACAAAAATAAAACAATTAATAATGTACAGACACAAGACTCTTTTATTAAACTGGCTGAAGTAATTGCTGATCTTGGAAGCAAGAATAAACAGGTGAGTATTAAACTTCCTTTGTACGATGGTAGCATCTCTGGTTGGCTCATGTTCAAGAAGACATACTCGCGATCCGAAGCTAGATTCAGCCCTGAAGAAAACTTGGCCAGACTCGATACCGCGTTGTGTGGAGCCGCCAAGGAAGCTGTGTCTACTCTTCTCATGACTGCCGCGAATCCAGCACAGATTATGAGTTCCCTGGAGAGTCGCTTTGGCCAGCCGGAATCCATCATTTTACACCAACTCTCGTCTATTAGATCCTTAGCCAGGTTGCCGCTTCACGAGTCTCTAAAAGACCTTAATATCTTCGCGTGCCGACTCCGAAATTGCGTCGAGGTCATCAGGGAGCTACATCAGCCAGAGTATCTGGCCTCTCCCGAACTTGTTAACACAATCATTGGAAAATTAACTCCTCTATTACGTTATAGATGGGCTGACTTCGCATCTTCGAACGATTTCCCTAACAAATACAAGCTAGAATTATTAGCAGACTTTTTAGATAATGAATCTAAACGGCTAGCAAAACATTGTACGTTTTATACGGAAAATTTTCACGGAAAAACTGTCACAACAAATAATTCGCAGATTGTCAAACAAAACGTCGGTACTAGGCAACCCGCAAAAGTTTTTCATGCGACATTGTCAACGAAACCAAAGAGTCTAACATGTAGGTATTGTAAGACAGGTACACACGATGTTCATGAATGTGAAAAGTTTATATCATTGCCTATCGACGAACGCTGGCAATGGGTTACCGAAAATAAGGTCTGTTACAGATGTTTATCTAAAGGTTCACACAAATATTTAGCTTGCAGGAAACATTGCGAAGTCGCCGATTGTAAGTACAGTCGAAGACATAATACTTTGCTCCATCGACCTACGGTAGAAACCGCTGCCCATGTCGACATAGATGAGCACGATGAGCCCCAGTCTGAGGAGGTACCGACCGCTATTGTATCTCATAGTGCCTCCGCTATCCCAATGTCAATCCAAAGGTCTTTATTAAAGGTTATCCCTATCACTATTACCGGCCCTAAAGCTAGTTTCGATACCTATGCGCTGCTTGACGATGGGTCTACGGCCTCATTTATCGATAAATCGGTAGCTGATTTGATAGGTGCTCCCGGGCCTAAAAAACACATTCAGGTCGAGTGTATCGGCGGTCTTGGTAAAAATATACAGGTCAATTTCGTAAACATTCAAGTCAAAGGCTGCCATAGTGCAGAGACATACGATATCGTAGCGAGGTCCATTCCAAATTTGACTATTGCTAAACAGTGTATTCGTCCAGAGCTAATTAAAAGCTGCGATTATTTACGCGACCTTACTGATGTTTTATGCTACGAGAACGCGAAACCTATGCTTCTGCTTGGGATTGATAATTGGCATCTTACCTTTTCAAAAACTATACGGCGCGGTAAGCAATCGCAACCAGCAGCGTCTTTGACTCCGTTAGGTTGGGTTCTATACGGCTCTACTTCAACCATGCCCAAACCTGTCGACTTTGTGAACCATGCTATTGTAGAGAGAGAAGAAGATAGTTTAGGGGACAGCCGTACTTTAGATATCCTCATCAAAGACTATTATAGTTTAGATTCTATAGGTATAAAAAATAGGGATTTCCGCTCTGTTGAGGACCAAAGTGCTTTAAAATTGCTAGAGGAGACTACTAAGCGTCTACCGTCTGGGCGATTTCAGACAGGACTACTGTGGCGGGACAATATCGAACAGGTTCCCGACAGCCGTCCACTCGCTTTACGCCGTTTTAGAACTCTAGAATCTAAAATGATTAAAGACTCCGACTACGCTGATAAATATAAACAAAATACTCACGCCATGCTTGATAAGGGCTACGCAGAATTGTGCACTGCTACCCCTACTGGAATATTATGGTATTTACCGCATTTCGGAGTAGTACACCCGCAAAAAAAGAAACTTAGGATAGTCTGTGATGCCGCCGCCAAGTGCGAAGGCGTAAGTCTAAATTCCCTTTTGTTGCCCGGGCCCGATCTTCTCCAATCCTTGTTAGCTATTTTGATGCGATTCAGAGAAGGTCGCATAGCTCTTTCGGCTGATATCCGGGAAATGTTTCCACAGATTAAAATCAGACCAGAAGACCGTGACGCTCAGCGTTTTTTATGGCGCGACGACTCTACACAACCTATCCAAGAATATCGCATGTCATCTATGATGTTCGGTGCAGTGTGCAGTCCGTTTACGGCTTTGTATCTTAAAAACAAGATCGCCACCGAACATCAGCGATCACACCCAAAAGCTGCAGCAGCTATTATTCGTGATACATATATGGACGATTACATAGGTAGTTGTGATAATGAAGAGGAAGCCGCACTTTTATCCTCAGATATTGTCTCGGTTTTAGCCGCAGCCAAATTTGAAATGAGGTCTTGGGTATCAAATTCCGCAAAAGCTCTCACCAAGCTGCCTCCCGATCTCTGCGCTGTTGGGGCCACAACAATAAATGTAGGTTCAGACTCGCGACCTCTGACACGCGTCTTAGGAGTTTCCTGGAACATCGCTGACGACACACTGTCTTTTCCGCATATTGATTTTGATAAAATACCAGCGAAATTAACCAAGCGCGTTGTCCTTTCAAACCTCATGAAAGTTTACGACCCTTTAGGTCTACTTACTCCCGCGGTTATAAAAGGTCGTGTTCTATTCCAAAAGACCTGGAAGCTAGCTACATCTTGGGATGAATTATTACCTAAACAATTCGTAGAAAAGTGGAGAGACTGGTTCACAAGCTTACTCAAAATTTTGAACAATTGTGTACCTCGGTGTTATGCCACTTTAAACGAACCTATAAAATCAGTGCAATTACATGTTTTCGCAGACGCGAGCGAGCAAGCGTACAGTTGTGTCGCTTACTGGCGCTTTTTGTGTCCAAACGGAAACATAGAAGTCTCGTTGATTAGTGGTAAAGCGCGCGTTGCTCCCTTGAAGCCTACGACTATACCAAGGCTAGAGCTTCAGGCAGCTCTAATTGCTGCTCGCTTATCTGTGTTTATTGTAGAATCTCATAAACAAAAGCCAGAAAGGATCTTTTTCTGGTCAGATTCTCAAACAGTACTCAAATGGCTACGCTCTGACCCAAGCACTTTTAAATCCTTTGTCGCTCATAGGGTTTGTGAAATTTGCGAGATCACTAATGTTTCCGATTGGAAGTACGTACCTTCATCCTTGAATGTCGCGGATGACGCAACCAGATTCAAAGATGAATTTACTATAAACTCTCGATGGTTTTCCGGGCCATCATTCTTACGTCAACCACCAACCGAATGGCCCTGTGAACCTACAACTGTCCACGCACCAACGCCTGAGGAATATAGAACCAACAAGGACTTGGTGGGTTTGACATTGACTCAGTCACGCGACTTACCATCACCTGTGATTGCTGACTACAGCCGCTTTAGTGTATGGTTACGATTTATTCGTGCTACTGCGCGGGCTCACCAGTGTGCCTCGAAATTTCGCCATTTATCTCAAAATCCAAAATTTCCGCAATGTGGTTTAGCAGTTTTAAATGTCGCTTTTATTTCTTCGGCAGAACGTCATGCTTTTTTACATATACAATTAGATTCTTTCAAAGAAGAATATTTTGCGATTGACGCTGCACGCCCCGTTTCTAAAGAGAGTAGACTTAAAAACTTGTCGTTGATAATAGGAGATGATAGGCTTTTACGGTTATCCGGCCGCACGGGAGCATCCACTGCCATTGATCCACGGCCAGCTGTTTTGGATGGAAAGCACCCGCTCACTCGCCTACTAATCGGCTCCTACCACGTCAAATTTGCTCACGGCAACAACGAACTTGTGGTGAACGAATTACGGCAACGTTTCTACATCATTGGGGTGAGATCATCTGTGAAAAGTGTGGCGAAACATTGTCAGCTCTGCCGGAACAGGAAGGCGAAGCCACAGGTGCCACCGATTGGAGACTTACCTGAAGCCAGGATGGCTCATCACGTTCGTCCTTTCACTTTCGTCGGTGTCGACTATTTTGGCCCGTTGAACGTCACATCAGGACGACGATCTATGAAGCACTGGGTAGCTCTATTTACCTGCCTGACAGTCAGAGCTATTCACATCGAAGTAGTAGAATCGTTATCAACAGACTCGGCCTTGTTAGCTCTACGACGATTCATAGCACGACGTGGATGTCCCACATGTATCTACTCTGACAACGGAACGTGTTTTGTTGGTGCTTCGAATATACTACATGAGCTGTACGACTTCTCGACAAATAGAGGAATAACGTGGAAGTTTATCCCCCTGTCGGCTCCCTTTATGGGTGGCTGTTGGGAGCGTCTGATTCGCAGCGTGAAGACTGCACTCAAGATCACTCTGAAAGATCGATCACCCCGAGTAGAGGTCCTAAATACATTACTTGTAGAAATAGAGGCCATGGTCAATTCCCGGCCACTCACTCACGTGTCCGTGGATGAGGACAGCCAACAAGCACTGACGCCCTTCAACTTCCTGATTGGCACCTCAAGCCATGACCAGAGTCTTCGAGAATTTGACGAAGCTGATCTTTTACGACGCGCGGACTGGCGAAAGGCCCAAAGACTCGCAGAACATTTTTGGCAACGGTGGACTAAAGAATAGTTGCCGCTCTTGATACCACGAAAATCAGTTACACCTCATGAAGAGTTAAAATCGGGTGATGTTGTGCTGGTCGCGGACGGCAATCTACCGAGAAACTGCTGGCCTATTGGACGAGTTACTGAGTTATTTCCGGGTAAAGATAATACTGTCCGCGTAGTGAATGTTGCGACTAAAGGGGGTGTGCTGCGTCGGCCGGTCCGCAAGCTGGTACCACTAAATTGTTAATTGGTGTTCCACACCGCTTGGGGCCATGTTGCAGTCCGACCTTATATACCTTTTTTATATACTTATTGTTTATGTTTACCTTCTATTTTTAAATATTAAAAAGATATAAAAAATTGTATGCCATCCAGTCAGTTCAGATTTGATGTACAATAAAATCGTTTCCAAAGTCGTGTTCTTCATTCATAAGTTTCAGAAGGAGTTATGAATGTTACTACTGAGGTGTGTGGGGTGTGCAAAAGGGGAAAAGGAAGAAAGAAGAGGAACGTATGGATGGATGCTGAAATACAACAGGTGGTGCGAGAAAAGAAGAAGGCATGGTTGGATTGGTTAGCGAAAAAGACTAATCGAAGAACACAAAAGGTGACGGATGAAACTGGTGAGGTGAGGATGTAAAGCGAAAGACGTATACAAAAGAGTGAAAGGACAAGGAGACACAAGACAACAAGGAGAGGGACAAGGAAAGGGTAGGAGGAGGAGGAGGATTAGTAAAGACGACTTGTGACAGAAAGAGGGGAGAATATAAGGATAGTTTTGATAGGAGGCTTTCTGATGACTTCCGGACAAATATTAAGATGTTCTGGAAGTCTATAAAGACAGCCTGTGGCAAAAACACAGAGTGAAATCAGAAGCCAGGATGGGAGTGTTATAAAAGAAGAAGAGTGTGTGCTAAAAAGATGGAAGGAATATTTTGAAAGTTTGTTTGAAAGAGCAGAAGAAGCAGTGCAAGTACCGGCTTATGCCAGAGAGAAGAGTGAAAGTAGTCAGGAAAATGAGATAGGTATGAAATGATGAAAAGAATGAAGTTAGGAAAGTCTGCGGGGTATGATAGGGTGTCGGTCGAAATGCTGAGAGCCGGTGAAGGCGTGGTAGTAAGTCAGCTGTGCCACCTTTTCAACTTGTGTTGGACGAACGGTTGGGTACCGGAGGATTGGTGCACGGCCATGATTGTGCCGCTGTACAAGGGAAAGGGGTCACAACTAGACTGCAAAAATTACCGCGGAATAAACCTTCTCAGCGTCGCCGGCAAACTGTATGCAAAGGTTTTGATTGAAAGAGTTATAAGAGAGACCGATGAGAAAATATGGGATATACAAGCGGGTTTTAGAAAGGGATTGGGATGCACGGATCAAGTGTCGGCGTATAACCGAAAAGTATATGGCCAAAGGCCAGAAAATATACTGCTTATTCGTCGACTTGGACTAAGGCTTATGACAGGGTGATGAGGAATGAGTTGTGGTCAGCGTTAGCCATGCATGGGGTGAACAGTAATCTGATACAAGCACTAAAATCTCTCTATGAGGATTCTAGTGCTTGTGTGAGGATAAACGGGGCGTACACTGGAATGGTTTAGCATTAAAAAAGGTGTTAGACAAGGATGTATTGCGTCACCGTGGCTGTTCAACCTGTTCATGGATACCTGCCTGAATGATTTGAAAGAGAATGACTGTGGACTAAGAATGAACGAGTTAACCATCAAATGCTTGAAGTGTGTTTGGACGCCGACGACCAAGTGTTGTAAGCATCGTCGGAGGAGGAGTTGCGAAGGATGGCTTACATTTTATGTGGGGCATTGGAAAGGAAAGGTATGAAAGTTAATGTGAGCAAGACTAAAGCTATGGTATTCGAAAAAGACGATAGCATGACAGAATGTGAGATTATGATTGCGGGTGAGAAAGTAGAACAGGTAAAAGAGTTTGTATATCTGGGCTCGGCTTTTACGACAGATGGAAAGTGTGAAAGAGATATTGAAAGAAGAGTGAATGCAGGAAACATGGTCAATGGAGCGCTGCGCGCCTTTGTGAGCAGTGATAAGGTGTCAAAGAAGGCGCGTCTGGCTGTTCAGAGGGGTGCTCGTTCCAACACTAATGTACGGTAGCGAAAGTTGGGTATGGCAAAAGAAGCATGAAAGTAGAATAAATGCAGTAGAAATGAGAGCATTAAGAAGTATGGAAGGTGTATCACTGAAAGATAGAATGCGGAATAGTGTGATAAGGGAACGTGCTGGTCTGAAAGAAGATATAGTGACTAGGACAGAAAAAAGTATGCTTAGTTGGTGTGGTCACGTAGAGAGGATGGATGAAAGAAGACACAACACAACACTAAACAGAACTAAACAGATTTATACGGGGAGTGCGAATGGGTGCATTGGGAGGGGAAGGCCTAGACGGACGTTACGTGATCAAATTGGGGACGTTTTGGAAAAAGGCCAGTTCAAGAGTACCCGAAACCGACGAGCATGTATGAAGAGATTGATGAATGTGGATGAAGCGAAAGAGGTATGTCAGGATCGTAGCAAGTGGAACAAAGTAGTCTCTGCCTACTTCTGTGGGAAAGAGGCGTGACGATATGTATGTATGTGTATGTATGTCGACCACAAACATTTTTTGTCACAAACATAATCACAAATTAAATTGGTCACTCCAGTCCAGACCTAATCCCACTCATAATATGAGATCTTCACTTTCTTAGTGTTCGCATATGCAGCATCCGTATCCCGGCGCTTTTCAAGGCCACTATCTAAAATTCGCATTTTTCAATGCATTATTCATCTAAAAGTAAAAGAGTTTACAATAATACACAACGAAATCATTGGTACAAAATATTTATACCGTAAATCATTAGCATTTATGTGTGAAATTATTTAAGATGTAGTACAGCTCGATCAATTATGCCTACCTACACGTCCCGAAGCGTACTGAATTCATTTAGATGGTGTTTGTGTGGTACACACGTTTCGGCGGACGGTGCGTATGCAACACCTAAAATATTTTAGATGGGTAATAACAGACTTTTTAAATGCGCTCTATTGATATAAATACGTTCTGTTTTAGGTAACATGTATAGAAAAAGTTATCTAACAACTAGCTCGAATATAAATAATTTGTTTTTTAAAACGATCTACTCAACCTCCTAGTTTATATTTATATCCAGGTAAAAAGGAACAAGCGACAGTAGTGTTTAAAAATTATTGCAAGTAAAGAAGGATAAGCGACATGATTATCGAAACTAATATCAGTTAAAAGGGGATAACCTACAATAGTGCGGATAATAACATTTAGGTTATTTGATCTAAGCTATTTTTTGTTTTTATGTAGATATAGGTAAAATGATATAATGTAAATAAAAATACGGTATACGATGAGGTAAAAAAATATAACCGACAAATGGAAGGAAAGTCGTAAAAAGCCAAACCGTCTAAGGTACATTGTCTAAAAAATCATTTTATCTAATCTCCAATATTCAGAAATTAAAAAAAAAAGACGTCGTTTGGTAAAAAAAATAGGTCGGTGTCTCTAAAAATCACCGATGGGATAAGCGACACGAAAGTCGTCATACGCACACGAGACCTAGCCCATTCGACGCGGAAAATTCTGCTGATTTCAACGATATATATAACTCAATATCACAAAAAATGTCGCTTATGACATTTCTCCTTTCAAGCGTCGATATAATGTTCCTATTAAACGGTGGATCTCATGGTGCAGTTTAAATGGTATTAACCCTAGAACACCACAGGGGAATGATGTGGCTAGATAGCTAGCTAATTTATTTCTAGAGAAGAAATTTGCATATCGTACTATACTTGTGCATAAATCTGCAGTAGCGACTTATGCTGCCACTGGTCCAGAAGAAATAAGCAAGAACTTTTTTGTTCGCCAGGTTATCGAGGCAATTTCTTTAGCAAGACCTCAAGAGAAAAAATCTAAGATTTGGGATACAAAGTTACTCTTTGATGGGCTAAAAGATACACCATGCTCAGAAAGTCTTTTCGATGTGTCAAGAAGAGCTGCAATAATTCTATTGTTAGCCTCTGGCCGAAGGGTTCATGACTTAACACTTTTAGAGATTACTGAAGATGGATTACTCGAAAATAATGACAATGAGCTGGAGCTGTGGCCAAGATTCGGTTCCAAGACAGATAATGGCAAGAACAGGCAGTCTGGATGGTTACTGAAAAGACACCCAAATGAGCGGCTTTGCCCAGTTCTTCACATTAAGAAACTAGTTGAGAGCACGAGAAAAGGCGTTTGGAAAATAAGGATATATCCAACTTATTCATGTCAATTAAATGAGAAGTTAAACCTGCTACCCGGACTCTAATAGGAGGATGGATTAAGAGTATTTTTAAAGAAATAGGAATCGATGCGTCTCCAGGAAGTGTACGGTCTGCTGTTGCATCTAGAAGCTTCTTAGAAAATAGACCTTTGGAGGATATTTTAAAGAGAGCAAATTGGAGAGTGCTCAGACCTTTCGCAATCATTATTGTCGTTCTATAGAGAGAAATAATGGAGATAATTTTAGTAGTAGCATTGATCAATTAAGGAATAATTTCTCAGGCATATAGTGCCTGTTGTTGTTATTATAGTTTCATTTACATAATAATTTCTGTGATTTTTGATCTCTTAGAATGAGTTCTTAACACTCAGGTTAATTATTTTTTATGTTAATCATTAGGCCAGGGGCTTAGTTGTTTATTGTTTCTTAAAAATTATAGCAGAGACAGTGGTTAGAGATTTTATTTGGTTTTTTAGTTCTATAAATGATTATTTTCATTAATAGATTTTTATTTTTTATATTTCACATAGCGTTATACTCTTTCACCAGCAGATATCAAACTGTAGGCTTATCGTTTAACTCGCTCGTAATCGCCATCGTGTTCATTTTGACAGTTCTTGTATGAATGTGACAGTTAGCTGATTCCGATGCCAATTGTCAGCCCATACATGAAATGTCAAAATGAAAACGATGGCGATTGCGAGCGAGTTAGACAATAAGCCTACAGGTCTTCAATAAATGCTGTGTGTTTTGAAAACACATATAATAAGACTGTTTTGCATTCCAACAAAACAGTTATTATGTGTGTGGAAAAACACACAGCATTGGAGCAAGGTGCTTGCTGGTGATTCATGAAGACTTATGAGTGACAGATGTCAGATTGCGCGCCATTTCTTGAGGGCGTTTTTCGGCGCGCTCTGCTGCGTGTGAGTACGACATGGAAATTGGTAACGCCTAAGAAAGGTAATAGTACATTACTGCAGAGGCCGGGAAAGATAGGCTTGCAGGCTGAGTAACGTATATAGACGGCCGAGCTTTGCGAGGCCGGATAGAAGTACGAAGCCTGCAAGTTCTTTCACGCCGAGGCTTGTATAGTGCTTTTCTCAAACATGCAATGAAATAAATAAAAAAACTCCAAGGGAGGCGTGCATTAGGCAGCGGCCGAGCAGCAGCAGCTACATATCCTCTACGTGCATGTCCTCCAGCAGCGCGCCCCGCGCCCGCGCAGCGCACGACGACGACCACCACAAAACAAAACACGATCGCTTTACAGGCCAAGGCCTGCCATTTTGTATGAAAATCCATTACATACCACTTGTCCAACCGCGCCCGCAACGTGATACGTCCCGGCCTATTATTTGGAACGTAAGGTTAACATTTCATTGCATCTTTGAGAAAAGACATTTAACTATACTTAAACATGGTTTTATGGTAAAAATTATAAACGCTTCTTCAATAAATGCTGTGTGTTTTTCCACACACATAATAACTGTTTTGTTGGAATGCAAAACAGTCTTATTATAATAATTAATATATTGGACGACCGGATGGCCTAGTGGTTAGAGAACCTGACTATGCCTTGAGGTCCCGGGTTCGATCCCCGGTCGGGGCAGATATTTGTATGGAAAATACGAATGTTTGTTCTTTAGTCTTGGATGTTTAATACGTATTTAATTATGTATTTATCTATATAAGTATGTTTATCCGTTGTCTAGTGCCCAAATTACAAGCTTTGCTTAGTTTGGGACTAGGTCAATTAGTGTAAATTGTCCAAAGACATTTATTTTATTAATATGTATAGATACTCGTACGTGTCACAAAGACATAGGTATCTCTGTCTTGAAAAGTGTAGCGCAGTCGTAATAGTATATTATTTTTGTTAGGTAAGTAGGTAGGTAGGTAAAAAAGCCGTGGTAGCCTAGTGGTTTGACCTGTGGCCTCTCAAGCAGAGCGTCGTGGGTTCAAATCCCGGGCTCGCACCTCTGAGTTTTTCGGAATTTATGTGCGAAAATTACATTTGTAATTTGCCATGAGCTTTTCGGTGAAGGAAAACATCGTGAGGAAACCTGTACACATCTGCGAAGAAATTCAATGGTGTGTGTTAAGTTCCCAATCCACACTGGGCGCGCATGGGAACTATAGCCCAAACCCTCCAATACACGGAGGAGGCCTATGCCACGAGGCACGCTGAATTACGCGACAAGTTAATAAATAAAAACGACAATTAAAAAATAACAACAACAACATGGTACTTACTGAAATTGTAGCGAATTCGGAATAAAAAGGCTTATAACCTTACCTTACCTTACCTACACAAAAAAGCATTAAAAAGGACATCAACATTAATAATTATGTACCGACTTATCTAATAATAAATTATGCAAGAGAAGTTCTGGGGAACCAATTAAAGTACTCTGACCTGCCGCAAATTTGTCCAGCAACATGCCATTTTTTGCTGGTCGAGAATATTTTTTTACAAATCGACCTAAAACCGCTGATGGACTGGCATTTGTGAATAGGTGGAGGTAGGTCGTTCCAGCACTTGGACGCTGCGAAGCGAAAACTACCCCTCAAAGTTATAGGTGGTAGATGACATAGAATTGTGGTTATGTGGCTAAATACTAGTGTATATGTATTTTCTTTCAGTTGAAGTACTTAAAAAGTCGATTTTTCACCTTAAGACTAGCAGCTAGGAAGGCCCTCGGATTTTGTTAACTGTCTGGCCTGAGCTTCAGCGGGCGGCTAACCTTCCCGGTTTTATTACGGCTTTTAAGTATTTGGATATAAAATACAGTCGCACCTTGAACGAAACTGAAAGTTTTGCATAAATTTACGTATCTACCTACTTTTTAAACAGGATTTTTTGAGTGATATGTATCTTGTATTGAATGTGATTAATGCTTTGTAACAAACCTAAGTACCTACTTAAGTTAATTTAAGTTTACGATGTTTTGCAAAAGTTGCAAAGTTTGCAAACTTTTTTAACTCGAACCAAATAAAAAGTGAAAATGAGGTCCTGCAAACGACAGATCTAATCTAATAAAATGCTAGACCAAATACTACAAAATACTACAAAAATAAAATACTAGAAATTACTACAAAATAGTTAAGTACTTAGGTAATAACTGACTGTCACTAAGTCAAGTTGTCACTCGTTCGGCTAAAATAGGTATTGTGTACAAACAAGAAAGAATCGTAGTGGCTTGTATTATTTTGTATCTGAAACTCAGAACATTCAGAATAATAATATGGCAGAATTGAACTTATGTTGATAGAACACATTACTTACTTACCTACTCATAATATAGGTAATCCGAAAAACGTGTTTAGAATCAGTCTGGTGTCTATCAAAATTGATGAGAGAAAATATCACAGCTATACACTATTTATTTTAGCTAGATACTAAATTGACAATTGCAAATGACAAATTGTTAAATAATGATACCAGCTTTTATTGTTTAGTGGTGTACTCGAAACCATCGACAATATTTGTGGTCTGAATACAAGAGGTTTGGTCATGTCATATTTTAAGATAAAAATACGATTGTATCATAACATAATCAAGCAAATTTAAAGATTTATTACTTTATAACACTAGCTTATACAATATACAAAAATCTATACAAAATTTAATTTATCGTTAACTTTCGATAGTGGTGGCACATCACTATTTTTGAATTGCAAAAAACAGGCAACACAAGTAATGTCATTTTAGTATCTAGCTAAAATAAAAAGAGTATAATTTACAAGTTAAAGAGTACCCAATAGACTGCCACAGTAAAAGTAGAATATAAATAAGACCGCCACTTTTTACGCAACTGCTACTTCATTGCATGAAACAATTCCTTGTGAACCCAAGTTGATCATCACAATTATAAAAGGTAGGTACTTACTTAATTGGAGGGGTAAAATTCAAAAGTGCGTCCAAATCCAAACGAATTGATATGTTCATAAATTCATAATATCAAAACAAAAGCCCCCGTCTCAGTCCGTAGTGTAACAAGAAAATATGGAACTCTATATTGCGGGTGGCCCAATACGTATAGTTTTTTTTTTAATGAGAACGTGTGGCAAGCGAGCAATTTATAAGTTGGTTTTACGATTATTTCACAGGATTTGCAGTTTTAATTAATCTTGTCAAGTGTCGAAAATTTAATTTGAGCCATAGTTTAGTAGCAATACAGAATTTTTCTACTTTCGAGTGATGACATGCTTTAAAAAATCGGGCCCGGAAATTAAGTTTTCTATTGTAGTACAGCCAGCTATAAGCGGGTACTTCTGTCTATAGGTACATATAATAAAGCTGAAGAAGGTCGAAGGTCGTTTATTGATAACGGAATACGTTCCAACTGTTTTTAGATTTTTTGTCTGTTTATCTGTTTGTAAACGGCTGATCGGATGATAATGCTAACTTTATTAATCTGTCAAGAAAATCCCGTTACTTTTTAACCCGAAAAATTGCAGAGTTCCCGCGGGATAGCGATAAACATGTCAAGCCTAAAGTAGTACTAGCTTAGAGCATTCGTATGTTGACAATTTTAAATTGTTTTAACCAATCAGTAGCAGGCTGAAAAACGAACTTAGTTCGCTAAAAAAAATAACTGCTATTGATTGCGTACACATAAATATCTCTTGATTGTAAATCCACCCTTAGCGTTATCAATAATTTTATTAGCCGCCACAGGCCGAAGTCGTGGCGGCACCTTTTACGAGAAAAAGGGTTTTATCAAAAAATTAGGCTTCAGTATACCTATACTTAGCCATTTCTTTTCATCGCATTTTTCGGTTTCTTAATGGTAAGTAACCAAAAAGTACACAACCTGTCCGTCAGTGGCCTGTCTCAATGTGTGGATATTATGAACATAATTATAATAAGTATACTATACTATGAACACGGTTTCAAGTACATTTTATAAGTTAGTCGACTATTACTCGTTATATTTTAAAGCCAAATGTAGCTGTGATAGTTTTCCTTTAAACTTCATTATATAAACTAAGTACTAAGTACTATATTTTTTTTACTTATCCAAATACTGCCGTTTAGCTGGCAAAGGGGGGGGGGGGGGACACTTGACTCTAACGATAATTAGAACTTAAAAGCTGACTGAATCGAAAAATTATTTTTCCACACCCACAATATTTATGAACGACCTTTCCCAAGACCCAAGACGAAAAAAAAACATCCCCCACTATTTAAGTGTAGAGGAGGTATCCTAAAAAAATTTCAAGATTTTATTTTACCTCTTTGTCGGCGTACTAGTTAATATATGTAGGTATGTATACACAATGCCAAATTACAGCTTTCTAGTATTAAGAATATCTGAGCTAAACCACGGACAGACAGACGGACGGACGGACATAGCGAATCTATAGGAGTTCCATACTAAACAAGGAACTCTAAAAAGCCGTAGTAGCCTGGTTTTGACCTACTTGTGTCCTCAATCAGACGGTGTTCAGTTTCGAGATGGAGCTTGGATCTCTGATTTTTCTGAATTTAGTTTCGAATATCTTTTCCGCGAATGAAAAACATCGTGAGGAAAGCTACACACATCTACGGAGCAATTCAATGGTGTGTGAGAAGTTCTTAGTCCGCACTGGGAACGCATAGGATAATTATATTTCAGGCCCCAAGAAGAGATAGCAAAAAGATAAGAGAGCATAAAAAATAGCCTGTCCTGTATAAGCTATCCTTGGGCATATTGTATAATCCTTCTTCTTAATTCCCGCTATGTCACTCAAGGTCGAAATATGATACTTATACTTACTTATTACTCTTTACTTTACTTAATGCTCTTTGCAAGTAATATTCAAGGTTTCAATAACAGACGCGTACCTACTCAGAGTCTGGTTCATTCTATATTTTAAGCACAGTGCGAAACTAACAAGCTTGGTTGTGTGTGAAGTTTATCGATGAATTGGACCCTTCTATTACTTATCATAAAAACTGAGGGAAAAAGCCGCGTACTTACTTAAATCGCAATCAGCCATTCTTAAAAACTTTGTAAAATAAAATAGTAGAGACAGCGTTAAACATCCGTATTGGAAAAATCCTTGGGCCCAAAACATTGGAAAAGTTCGATATAAGCCTCGATCCCCGTTTTAGACAAGACTTTGCTTTTCTTGTACAATTCGTCTTTTAGAATACTTAATGCAGATACCCCTTTTCCTCGTTTCCAACAACTTTTCGGGCTCTTTTAGGAAGCGTCCAGTGGAAATCATGCTCTATTGGGATTTTGGCCAACCTCACAGGAATCACTTTCGTGCGCTGTCAGTTACAGGACTTACAGGTAAATTGAGGCCGCCACTTAGACGAACATAGTAGGTGTACCAACTTAGCTTACAACCGTTGGCGGCCAACTTGGGTACGCGGCCACCGGCACCAGTACTTACTGGTATGCCTACATCCGAAGCCAAATTAACGACGGCTCGTATGTTTAATTGTGTGTCTGCATTAATAATTACGAGAGACTTCATTACACTCAAGGCAAAGGGATAATGGCAGATGAAGCTATATTTTAGGCCTCAGCATAGGTAGTTAGCGAAACTTAATCGCAGCTCGCAGGACACTCAAATTAAGTTTCTGCCGCCAAGTGAGGGGGTCAGTTAAAAAAGAGGGCCCTAATCAGGTCCGCGCGAGCACGCGTTACGCACTTACATAATGAAAGGGGGAAGCAGGGGGTCGGGGGGTAGCGGGGAGCCGTCATCTGCGTACACCCTGTCCGGCCGCCCTCGATCGATACCTATACGTGTGGACTTTATGTAAAAAGCCTCCTGCACACCCGGAGGACGCCGACCATAAGTGTCGAGAAACGAGTCGCCCCCGGGGAGGCAGGCACGAAATATCTTCAATTTTCGAGAGAAAATTTTCCAATGCGGGGGCGAATGCCCGCGGCGGAAGGGCTGTAGCTCGCGCCCCGGACGCCTGTGTCCGAAAAATGTGCGCCCCTTAATTGAATTTAGAGATTTGCCTTTCGGAACGCACGCCCGGACCACTGGTTATTTGTGGCAGCCTCGTTATTACTCTTTATAAGACAACACTCGACACGCACCATGCGCTTCTCAGATTTTTCTTCTTAAAATCCTGCAAGATACTATAAGATACGTGTAATTAGTCAACCCTAATCGGTCGTCGCCCGAAGCTGGATCCTGGAAGTAACGTTACAGCCACGTGTCAATAAACAATCATTGTGACGTCACGCACATTTATAAAGCGGCTTTATGGCAAGGGAATAAAGTCGCGGATAAATGGTTATGACGCATTAAACTGTCCCTGATGTATTACTCATGGCTTCGCTGAATCCGACTCTTCGCCTGCCTGCTACTGAGATACCTATTGGCAATAAAAAACAAATTAAATCTCACCCGGGGCTAATAGAATCAGTTTTTTGAAAGGTATTTATGAATTTAAGAATCAGTTTTTTGAAAGGTACTTAGGTAGGTACTTATTTACTATTTTGGACATAAACTTATTTTAGCTAAAATCAATATTTTCGTATTTGTCTTGCAAAAACTATATATTTACGAGAATATGACTGTAACTTTTTTCTCTAAATAAAGAGATAAACCGCCATCAAAGAAAATTCGGATTATACTTAATTGCGGAACTGCTAATGCGGAAGTAAGTAACATACACAATATGACGATGGCAGTTTATGGAATTATTTAATCAACATTTGCAACTGAGTTGAGGACATTGTCCTTTTTTTGAAGTTGGGTAAAAAGAGTTGTCCTTCTAACACTGTGGCTGCTATAGAGATAGAGACCCCAAATTTGGGACGGAGGCAGCTTGTAGGTAGGCTACGTCAGTACGACTTTCGCAATTTTGTAGTAAAGTCCTTGGCGTTTTGTACAAGATACGTGAAATTTGGCAGGGAGTTTGAGTAGGAGATGTCAGTTATGAACGGGTTGTGCGACGGGGTCCCCAACTCTCCAAGTGACTTGCTAATATGTACAGTTTCTTGATATTCAACAGATATAATATTCCTTGAGGATCACAGAGTAGAGGGGCACTATAAGAATGGATTTTTTAATTTCTCACGGGATCGAACATGATTACTAAATAATTGTAAACTATATTGCTTGAAGATCACCGTGGTGTTTTGAGAAAAAATAACTAACGGTTTAGAAAATAAGAGATCGGCACATTTCCTTTAAAGTGGCTCTATCACTAGAACTCTTATACAAAAAACCTGTTAATTGCTTACTAAGTAGGTATATCGAGAGATATACCTAGGTAATGATTTTTTTATTATACTCTGGATATATTTATACTTACTGCTCGGAAATTGCTTTAAAATGAGATTCTTTTTCTAGTTGCCGTGATTTTTATTGTCTCGCAAAAGGTGAGAAAAGTAGAGTATACTCTTCGGAGATAAAGCTGTTTATGTCTTGGGTGCGCTTTAATTCTTCGCTCCTCTCAGGACTCAATCTTAATTCCCTCGCTACGCTCAGAAATTAACTCATAACACCCTCGCTACGCTCGGGAGTTAAATGTAGAGTCCTTCGCTGCGCTCAGGGTTCAATATCGCGCCCGTGACATAATACAGTGCTTTATCCCCTCGGCGTACAATCTACTATTGTGTCACAAGGGAGCAAAATGATGTATTTACGGCGAGGGCGCTACATTGAATCCAGAGCGTAATGAGGGATTCAAGTGTTCACGCCCAAGATGAAAATGATTTTGCTCCCGAGTGGCTCATACAACTTTTCACACCGAACATTAGAAACCTTGAAAAAAGAATTCTAAATTATATTTAAAGATCTACCAGCATAGAAAATGGCATGGTGCATTTGCAAAAAACACTTAAAAAAGGCTTGAACAGAAAGTTGTACTTTGATCCCTCTCGACATAGCAAGGCCTACTTTTCTGAATGAGAGGTGTGAAAAGATAATACAATCATACATACATATCGTCACGCCTCTTTCCCACAGGGGTAGGCAGAGACTACTTTGTTCCACTTGCTACGATCCTGACATACCTCTTTCGCTTCATCCACATTCATCAATCTCTTCATACATGCTCGTGGGTTTCGGGTACTCTTGACCTGGCCTTTTTTCAAAACGTTTCCAATTTGATCATGGACCGTCCGCCTAGGCCTTCCCCTCCCAACGCACCCATTCACACTCCCCATATAAATCTGTTTAGTTAATCTTCTTTCATCCATCCTCTCTACGTGACCAAACCAACTAAGCATACTTTTTTCTATCCTAGTCACTATATCTTCTTTCACACCAGCACGTTCCCTTATCACACTATTCCTTATTCTATCTTTCAGTGATACACCTTCCATACTTCTTAACGCTCTCATTTCTACTGCATTTATTCTACTTTCATGCTTCTTTTGCCATACCCAACTTTCGCTACCGTACATTAGTGTTGGAACGAGCACCCCTCTGTGAACAGCCAGACGCGCCTTCTTTGACACCTTCTCACTGCTCACAAAGGCGCGCAGCGCTCCGCTGACCATGTTTCCTGCATTCACTCTAGTCTTCTTTCAATATCTCTTTCACACTTTCCATCTGTCGTAAAAGCCGAGCCCAGATATACAAACTCTTTTACCTGTTCTACTTTCTCACCTGCAATCATAATCTCACATTCTGTCATGCTATCGTCTTTTTCAAATACCATAACTTTCGTCTTGCTTACATTGATTTTCATGCCTTTCCTTTCCAATGCCCCACATAAAATGTTAGCCATCCTTTGCAACTCCTCCTCCGACGATGCTAACAACACTTGGTCATCGGCGTATAGGAGGCATTTGATGGTTAACTCGTTCATCTTTAGTCCGCAATCATTCTCTTTCAAATCATTCAGGTACGTATCCATGAATAGGTTGAGCAGCCACGGTGACGCAACACATCTTTATCTAACACCTTTTTCGATGCTAAACCATTCAGTGTACGCCCCGTTTATCCTTACACAAGCACTAGAATCCTCATAGAGATATTTTAGTGCTTGTATCAGATTACTGTCCACCCCATGCATGGCTAACGCTGACCATAACTCATTCCTCATCACCCTGTCATAAGCCTTCTCCAAGTCAACGAATAAGCAGTATATTTTCTGGCCTTTAGCCATATAGGTACTTTTCAGTTATACGCCGCAAGGACAAGACTTGATCCGTGCATCCCATTCCCTTTCTAAAACCTGCTTGTACATCCCATATTTTCATCACACACCTATGCAAAATTAAGTGCTTATATGAAAAGTAACCCGCTATTTTTGCTCGTCAGTATATTTTAAACTTTTGAGAGTTTGATTATTATCAGTCATCATAGGAACAAGGTCGTAAATCGTATATAGCGTCAATTTGGACGCGGAGACCGCGTCCCGAACTCGGTTGCTTTTTATCATCCCTCTGTCTATTTGGTATACCTAACTTATTTCCTCTCATTTACAAACGCTGCTCAAGCTAAAGTGAGGTGTTTATTCGCTACGCTTGACTCGAGAGACAGTCTTAACTATATTTCTAAACGATATACTGAAAACACATTGAACAATCCGAAAAGTACCTAAAGCTATGGCCGGGAATCGAACCCTGTTTCTTATCAATCTGTGATGCGTGCTTGCTATACCGCTAACACCACCCACAGCAGGCTATGGATGCCCGCATTGCCCGCTAAGGATTCTCTTGATAACATCCGGGTTCGATTCCCGGCCATAGCTTTACTTTTCAGAATTTTCCACGTGTTCAAGTTTTCAGTATCGATTAGAAATATAATAATATAGTAGGCGGCAAATAAGTAAAACTTGGAGGGGATAAGCGCAGCATGAAAAACAACATCGTTTTCATACTGCGTTTATCCCCTCCAAATTTTACTTATTTGCCGCCTACTATACCCGCTAGCGGATGGGTTAAGTTATACATGATCGTCTCCCTAGCGCAGCGATTACCTCATTGATGAAGCTCGTTTAGAGAATCTTATAGATCATTTTGACATTTGCCATTTACAGGTATTTTTCAGATCCGTAACTGTTTGTGAGTATCAAGTAGGTATTTTAGAGTTTCACTAGAGCAAGTAACACGCGTTTCCGATTAAAGAAGGACATACGGCTAAGAGTGGAGAATTTGTTATTTTATGGTGAGAATAAAGCATAAAGACAGTTTCGGTGGAAGTTTAAAAATACCAAAACTGGGTTCTAGAGGATTGCCATTTCAATGCTCCTGAAAAAATTACGGTTTCAGAGAAAAAAAGAGTTATTGGCATATGAAATTCGGGCAAATGAAAGGCTCCGCATGAGATCAGGTATTGAGAAATGCACCGCACAATCCTAGCACATTAAGATGGCTTTGTGAAAATCTTGCTGTATAAATTTGGAAATGGGTAACCTACTTATTGATTCTACCATCTCATTTGGCAACGAAATCATTATAAAGGATCGAACGAGACGCTCGATATGTATTTGAAATTTTGAATTTGGAATAGGGAAAGACATAAAATTGAGGATGAAGGATGAAAATGGACAAGGCCGAATACCGCCTTGTTACATCTCCATAGTTTGCGGTGACTTTATCCCTTCTAGTAGACTTCAACAGTACATACCTAAATAGGTATTTTTTTTTTTTTTGTTTTGACGAGCAAGTGGGTCACCTGATGGTAAGCGATCACCACTGCCCATAGACACCCGCAAACCCGGAGGGATTGAAGATACGTTGCCAACCTACTTAGTGGACTTAGATGAAATGCCTCTTGTGCCCTGATCGTGCGTGGTCCTTAAGTGATCGTGGTGCTTCGTTATAAAATTGAATTGAATTACCTGTCTAAATTTCAAAAACTTTTTTACTTAAACTAAACTGTGGTATTCATTGTCTATTGCTATTCTGTCAATTTATATATGTCATGCAGTTTTTCGGTAATAAAAGCCTATAATAAAGACGGGCTCATTCATTACAAAACACAAAAAACCAGCTAAGAGCGTGTCGGGCCACGCGCAGTTTAACTAGGGTTCCGTAGTTGCCTGTCACAATTATGATCATAATTATTATTTTTAATTTTTATTCGATAGTACTTTGAGAGGAGTCCTGTGCCCAGCAATGGGACGTATATATAGGCTGGAGATGATGATTATGACTATGAACATAGTTCACGGTTTCAAGTACATTTTATAAGTTGGTCGACCATTACTCGATAAATTGTAAAGCCAACCTAGCTGTGGTAGTTTTCCTTTAAACTTCGTTATAATACAATGTAGGTACTAACTACGGTCTGTTTCAATAAGGAAGGGTTGGGTGACAGATCCATAGAATGTAACTGTTGTTAGCGTTCACGAAAGTTTTGAGAGCAAAATAAATAAGTACTAAATTAAATTACTTAGAAACAAATCAATTCTTGGTACTGTACACTAATAACGTTCTAAAAAGAATAACGACGAGGTTTTTTGCGTTTACATAATTATAAATTAATATGCAGTCGTTATTTTGATTGTTATTAGTACTAAGATATAATCGATAATCGTTTCATGTGAAAGGTGTCACAAGGCAGCCTCACCTCTAGATTTGTCAATGTTAATGTCACATACAACCCTTCCTTATTGAAACAGACCGTAGGTACCATAATTTTTTTCACCTATCCAAATACAACTGTTTAGCTGGTAAGGGGGGGGGGACACCCCGAGGGGAACACTTGACTCTAACGATAATTAGAAGTAAGTATTAGAACTTTAAAGCTTAATATTTCGCAAAGGGATCCCTGAAACGAAAAATAGTTTTCCCACACCCACAATATTTCAGAAAGACCAACAACCCACACTATCGGGAAAAACAAGAAAAAATAATCATTCCCACTTTACGTCAATTACGTGGAATTATGTTATTGGGAAGTAGGTACCCTAAAAAAATCAAGATTTTATTTTACTACTTTCTCGGTGTAGTGATATGTACATGTACACCCATGCTAAATTACAGCTTTCTAGTACTAAGTAAGAATTTCTGAGCTAAGCCGTTGACAGACAGACTGACAGACAAACGGACGGACGGACATAGCGAAACTATAAGGATCCTTGTTGTCTACGAAACCCTATAAACCGGTCTGAAATGCTGAACTGCACATTTGTGTATTATTATCGCATTTAGATATTTATCTGATGGAGGAAAAAAAATGCTAGTGAAATGTTTGCAACGTCTTAATCTCTTGTCAATAGAGTCATGTAAGTATAGACGTTTTATCCATGTCTGTGACGTAAATAGCATTGATAGGTACATAAGTACTTACCGATAACCTAACCTATGCACCTATTTAATGTATCATTCTGTATTCAACCATTTCTAAAAGAGAGGTTAATAAATTCTAGGTGTCCTCTTAAGATACGGCGCTGCAGCTAAGTTTTCGATCGATTTCCTAATAAGCGATCGGTAGATTCCTATCCAATAAATACAACCTTACACTCCAAGGCTTAAGACTTATTTTGTAATAACTGTCAATTTTTTACGTCAGACAGGGGTGTCTCGTATCACTTCTCTAATAAGTTTCGTAAAAAAAGTTTCTACACAGTACCTACACTAGATATGCGAGTATACTTATATGTATTAAACTAGTCTGAAGAGAAAAACGAAAGCGTTACAGTTGAGAGGCTTAGGTACGTATTACTATTTTGAAATCGACGTGATTTAAGGAAAGCGTTGTACGAGAAATGGAGTGTTCTTATTCCGGAGAAGCAGGCCTTCTAATAAAATGTATTCAGCGTCGCCGTTGGAAACTTATTTCGACTGCCCTACCTACCGATGGGCGGGTGGCGTAGTCCGCGCACATGTAAAATAGCGCCGCTGCACTTGCAGTATGCTCTACCTACGAATTTAAATACCGAGTTTTTTTTTCTAGTATCTACTGTTATGCGGTGAGCATTACAACAACGCCAAACTAGCTGTTTAAACTAAGATGGATTTCTAAAGTAGCCACAGTCAAAAATCCAAAAAACACAATGTTTCGACTTACCATCACCCACTTCGCAAGTTTACCTACTGTTAAATTCACGATTCGGTACCAGATGGCGCTGGCTGTTGGGATAAAGTACGGTCTGTTTCAATAAGGAAGGGTTGTATGTGACATTAACATTGACAAATCTAAAGGTGAGGCTTCTTTGTGACACCTTTCACATGAAACGATTATCGATTATATCTTAGTACTAATAACAATCGATTCCATAAAAATAACGACTGGATATTAATTTATAAATAAATGCTATGCTATTTCGATATAAAAATACTCAAGTCAGTTTCCTAAGATGTAGTAATTATAATTTCTATTTACGCTTCTTGACAAGTTGAGTTTTTTCAACAAAATAGGTTGTATAAAATATTATTTAATTTCATTATGTAATTGAAGTTCTAAGGAATCTATTTATTAGAGTATGACACAATGTAAAATACTCACTTCACATTTTTGTAGGTTGTCTTTGGATTTTCGATTAAACGCGATTTTACCCAATTATACTAGTCACCTCTCTAGTTTTAATGACCATAGAACGTAACCTAGCAACGTCTTGTCAATAATGACATATTATATTGAAAATTTGTACGTAAAAATTATGTAAACGCAAAAACATCGTCGTTATTCTTTTTAGAACGTTATTAGTGTACAGTACCAAGTATTGATTTATTTCTAAGTACCTAATTCAATATTGTATTTATTTTGCTGTCAAAACTTTCGTGAACGCTAACAGTTACATTCTATGGATCTGTCACCCAACCCTTCCTTATTGAAACAGACCGTAGTTAGCAGAGATGCGATTTATTTGAAATACTTCTATTTAAAATGCAAATACAAAATGCAAAATACCTATTTTGTATTTTGCATTTAAATGCCTTTTAGTAAAAAGCATTTTGTATTTTATTTGAAATACCTTTTGAGATGTATTTTGCATTTTTAATATTCATTTCAAAATGCAAAATACTTTTTGATTAAGTTTAGCCAACATTACCAGTCAAACAAAATGAAATGAACGAATGAATGACGCTTGTATTGCCGAATTTGACCGATAGAGGCGCCTGGTAGCCATGCGTGCCCATTTTTAGGGTTCCATAGCCAAATGGAAAAAAACGGAAGCCTTATAGATTTCGTCATGTCCGTCTGTCTGTCTGTCCCTCCGTATGTCACAGCCACTTTTTTCCGAAACTATAGAACCTATACTGTTGAAACTTGGTAAGTAGATGTATTTTGTGAACTGCATTAAGATTATCACACAAAAATAGAAAATAACCGACCAAGTGCGAGTCGGACTCGCGCACCGAGGGTTTCGTACAAATTCGCCAAGTTATTATAAATATTATGATTAGTTATTATTATATTCAGTATGAGTATGAGTAAAATCCGGTGTTAGCAAAGTTTTCATCAAACTCATACGTGTGGGGTATATATAGATAGGTCTTCAAAAATGACATTGAGGTTCCTAATATAATATTTTTCTAAACTGAATAGTTTGCAAGAGAGACACTTCCAAAGTGGTAAAATGTGTCCCCCCGTCCCCCCTGTAACTGCTAAAATAAGAGAATGATAAAACTAAAAAAAATATATGATGTTGATTACCATGCAAACTTCCACCGAAAATTGGTTTGAACGAGATCTAGTAAGTAGTTTTTTTTTAATAATTTCTGTCTGTATAAGTAACCAATATAAAATGACCTCACACTGCCTACATTTTGCTTAAGAGCAGGGCTCTGCTAACACCGGATTTTTTAATAACTTGGCGAATTTGTACGGAACCCTCGGTGCGCGGGTCCGACTCGCACTTGGCCGGTTTTTTTTTCTTCTTTGGTCAGAGTGCGCGCCTTATGTCTGACTAGTGAGGTGCCATAATTTGGCTTGGCATTGTATCTCTATTCTATTTCTCATGATAAATACTACCTAAAATAAATATAAATCATTCTATCTGGTAAAAAGGTATTTTATTTTGAAAAAGTATTTTGAAAATACCTATTTTGCATTTAGCATTTGAAATACAAAATCCAAAACTATTTGGTATTTTGCATTTGAAATAGTAAATCTGAAAAGTATTTTGCATTTTGTATTTAAATGCTTTTTCAAAACCATTTTGTACATCTCTGGTAGTTAGTACCTACTTATATTATATTATAACGAAGTTTAAGGGAAAACTACCACAGCTAGGTTGGCTTTACAATTTATCGAGTAATGGTCGACCAACTTATAAAATGTACTTGAAACCGTGAACTATGTTCATAGTCAAGTAATACAATGTTGTAGAATGTAGATAGTTGTAAAGCCACCTAGAGCTGCCTTCAACATTCAAATAGATTATGTACTTAGTAGTGTTGTTGTACTGAAGTGTATACCAATGTGTTTTGGTTTATCACGGTGTCGGTTCGAACGATGATTAATTTAAGGCTCCATGTTACGCCAATTAACTATTCGCCTGAGGTCGCTACTTTAAATACCGTGACATGACAAGTTTCGTATTTCAACCTCTGTTCAACCTTTAGCGATGTCAAAACTTTGCATGCAGCATTTTCAAATAACAACATTGTATAGTTTCGTTTTCATTTTTAGGATTCCGTATCTTTCCCTATACTTCATTTAATTTAGGATGAGAAACCACAACAACATTATTTTGCGGCTCGTGAACTGTAATCTTTTTACAATTTGTACTAGAGTAACAATTGACGACACAAAAATAAAGTGAAATCAAAACAATTTTATGTTGCGGCTGCCAAACTATTGCACTGTACTATTTGCTAGGTAAGATATAGTTGACCAGACGCAATATAATGTTATTGTGGTTTCTCATTCTAAATTAAATGAAGTATAGACAAAATCTACCTAGTGAAGCGAAAGTGTACCTACAACGCATGATCTTATTGGAAATCATCTCACTTTGCGAGAATTAATTGATAATTTTGATTCTTATCCCATACTCAAACAGTAAAGATTGATCCACTTAACACCTAGAATGACTTTCAAGCCTTTTAAATATACACGTATAGACTTAGTACCACTCACTGTTTGTCTGAATGTATTTATTAAAAAATCACGCTTTAAAACTAAGCAGAGTAACGTACCTCACGCACCGCCTACAAGCTGGGAACCGGGGCTACTTCTCTGTTATATCAGCTCGTCCAAGATACATGCCTCGCATAGGCGCACTCGTGTTACCGGCCGTCCACCCCCCCCCGGCGCCCGCCCCCACCACCCACTAGCGCCGGCTAGCCTGCTAGGGTTAATTCCTTCTACTATTTTAAATATTTTAAAGCTCACATTTAGGAAATGTGTTACGTAATAAAATAAAGTTGAACGGTTTGGTTAGTGTTATGCTAAAAGTTTGTTGTCAAGTATTAGGCAATATAAAAAACATAAAAACAGTTTTTAACACGTCATACTCATACCTACGTACGTAAAGACTTATGATTTGTGGATTCAATATCAACCGTCGTATCAATTTTCGTAAGAAACTACTCGTATATTATAGGTAATCACTATTGCTAAAAAACATGAAAATGGTTGGAATACTTTGTTTCGATAACAAATCCAAGAATAAAATAAATGTAATGGAAGATTGTAAAGGGTGTGCCAGCCCTGGGTGTCCAGCGCGCATCCCTGATTCTGTAGAACAGAGCGCTCGGCGCTCGGCGTGCGTGCCGGGCGCTGTAAACAGCCAACCCTCGCGTATGTAGGGCGGATGGACGTCCCTAACACCCCAGAGAAAGGGGTGCCACCGCTTCTTCCTTGTTCCTCCTTGTGCAAATTCCCCTGGCGATGGAAATGTGCTCGGCCACATTTTATACAATTTCTAGTCCGTGCGTTCCAAACTTTACTCGTGTCCACATTCAGCTTTATTAAATTGCTTAATTCCCCCGACTGGCACGGCGACACGGCTGAAGATTAGGGCGCTCTATGAATGGTTCGGCCGAGTTATTAAGGTTGTTTGTTGTGAACAATTTTCCCGGCCGTTGACTTTTCGTTCCATTCACTTGGAGGAAACTTGTTTGTTCTCGCGAGCCCCGAAAGTGCGAGTATCGCGCCATTCTGTCTAATTACATACATATTTATCCACCGCACAGCCAACTTATATTATTGATAATTCAATATACTTTTTCGTAACATTTAATATGTCATACAGAATGGTTCCGTAGGGACCACAGTAGAATATTTTACACTGACATGAAATGTTTTTAAAAATACTTACATATATTTAGGCCTTTGGCTGTACATAGAGAACAATTACAAGGCAAGCTAGAGGAGCAAAAAGAAAAAAGTAGGTACCAGTTTAAAGTAGTATAGGTACCGAAGTCGGAGCAATTCTATGAGAGATTTGCTGAATTATTCTCCATGTCATAAACTAACACAAATATTATTTGCACTCCGTATGTTTAATCTTCCAGGAAGGGACCTAAAGAGCGTAAGATCAAACTTTGGCCTGTGATCAGCGGGAAACAATGTTCAACAGAGAACTAATTGACTATTTAGATACCTATTCAATGATTTGCTTATTAAGACCAACGTTTCGAATGCATCGTATACGGTAACATTACAAAATTTGTATTTAGAGTCCTTAATTACGTAATAATGAATTAGAATCAATGAACAAAAACGTATCAACGACAAATTCATACCTGCATTTAAAATTATCGATTAATTCAACATCCATTTTCTATGAACAAAGGAAATTAAAAAAATCTTGCAGTATCGTCAAATACACATCCTTAAAACCTCAAACAATGACATCGTGAGTAAATAAAATACTTGTAATTGTAAGGAAGAGCTAAAACTATAAAACGTAAGAAGCAATTTTATATCAATGACTCGGGACGAAATGTCGGCAGGACATCGGCTGCAGTACCAATTAGTATTGGGTAGCACCGAACTGATTATGGTGAAGATCCTTGCGGAAGGCCTATGTCCAGCAGTGAGCGTTTCCTAGCTGATCCCATTGTGACAATGATGACGATAGAAGCGATCAATAAAGCAATCCTTGTGCTAATTGCAACATCCGCAGCTAAGCTTAGGCGTGTAACGGGCGAGCGTCCGGGCCATAGCAGCCGAGGAATTCAGTTAGTGATAGCATTATCAGAGGTCACAGCGGTCGTCGTTGGAATACTTGTCATGTACAGAATTAATTAAAGCTCAAGTAATTTAGAGGGCCAGGGCGTGTTCTCGAATACGCCCCGTATGCCGTTGTGTAAGGTACAGTCTTCTGCATACTCATTCGGAACTGTTTAAACAGCGAGGTAGCCGGCCGGGAGAGGGGGTGGTTAGTTCTCGCTACAGATAAATTAATAACGTACCTACGCTGGTATGGATATAACGTGTGTTACCAAGTATCCACTCGGTGGGGTGATTCCTTTCTGACAAACGATCGCCGCTTAATTAAACGCATTTAATACCAAAGTTCGTAACTTAGGTTAGGTACTCTTTGGGCATGAGTATCAAAACAAGGACGACTGGAATCGTGGTTTGAGCGTTAAATTTCTTTGATAATTTGACACGAAAACAAATTCATGCTTTTAACACCTTTAGTCTTACATGTAAACTCGGTAGTTACTTATACCGAAAAGTAGTTATTTGTGCTCTTTCTTTTTATTTCACAGCCTTTCCTTATGGAACAAGTGAAATTACCAATCATACCTACCTACCTAACTCTCATGTCGTACGGAAAAACCATTCCATAAGTACCGGATACCGGATGTAGAAACACAAAATTGATACGTACTTAATTATTTCAGTCAAAGCCAACATCCTATATACAACTGAGATGTGAGATGTAAAATTTGAGCGGAGCACAGCGCACACCTATTATGAAATTTGTGCACACAGAGGCAGGCTGGACACACACACACGCAGCCCCAAAGTACTCGGACTTAGGTGGCTATCGGGGGTGGGTGCGTCAGGAATACTTGCGACGCTCTCCCCGGCTTAAATTCCCGTATTAATATGTATCTTCTTTACGCGTGGATTTGGGAACGCCGATGGTGCTCGTAATTATGTGGCCAGTACGTAACCCTTTTTAATACGGTAAAAATTCGCAGAGGTAACGGTTTTAAGCCGAATAATTTAAAAATAATTGGTCAAGAGCATATAGGACTCACTTGCTGAGGATTTCCAACCAACAATGCAACATCCGTAGTGTACTAAATACATTATGACACATTTTCTACTTTAAATACAATTTGAATGTATAGAAGGCTCTTAGAATAAGTAACCTGGGAAAACATTTGTGCCCTTTAGTAACCGCAAGTGATATGCTACTGTCTGCTTTCCCGAATAGAGATTGGAATGGCTTGATACTTTCATTACCTATGAGTACATTAGTTTTTGGGTCGAAGCTTTACTTCAAATATCGAATCAATTGTATGTGTACGCGATTGTCAAAATGTAATATTTAGCGAAACCGGTGCTTGAAAACCACCGGCATTTCATTAAAGTTCCAAAATAAACTTTTGCGTATTTTTAGGTTTAGCTAGAGAAAACTTATGTAACACGACGTGAGGACACTAAATTATCTGCAATCAATCAATATCTCGCTTACTCGGGATTCAAAATCAACTCTCGCACTAAAAATCAACTTTGCTCTTTTGTTGTACAAATAACTTATTTCGCTGTTTAATAATTTGTTAATTTTGGCTCGATCCCTTCGTTCAGCAATAAAAAAAACGTTTTTTACGTTGGTGTTGCTATTGTTTCCGTATTGTTTTTGCTTTTCTCGTTTGACCCCAGCACATCTTTCCCGACTCCTTCCTACATAGGTACATTAAAGTGGACTTCGCTATAATAAATCGTGTAAACTTTGTAATATTCCACAGTAACATTACCTTGCGTACACCATTTCTTCCGCGAATCTTCTCTGATTTTCGCAATGATCTTGTTGGGGCTATTGTTCGAGTCATTAAAGTACATGTATATATCTGCAATTGTAAAGTATTTCTGAAATCGGACAAGATAAATCTGATAGTTGTTTGTTTTCCTCCAAAAAGCATTAGAATTGGAGCATACAAAAAAAATACAACAAAAAAAAAAAGTTTAACCAAATATATAACAGACCGGACGTCGCAATGCCTGCCGTTTCTAATGACAAAGTTACAACCGAATAAAGCAAAAGGATTTTCTGCACTTGCATCTAAATTAGGAAATTTCCGTTAATAATTAATAGACGCAAAAAGGATTGTCAGCCGAGCTTGGACAGCGAAGCAACCCCATTTCCAATGGGTAATTGAAAAGGGTAGCATAGTTGTTAAAAATTCAATAGGCTAAACTGCCTTAAACTCGTCACGCGTCCAACTTGTGGCGCGGTGCGGCGCGGTGACGGGCAGTGACGTGTGGCGTGGCACGCCTACGCCTCATCCTAGATTTGTTATTGTTTGTTATGTTATTGTTTGCAACTTTTTGTCAGTGCTCTTTAGTGGTGATGCACGTAAACGTGCACAGAATAATTATTATATGTACTTACTTACCTATGACGACCGGATAGCCTAGTGGTTAGTGACCCTGACTACGGAGCTAGAGGTCCCGGGTTCGAATCCCGGTAGGGGCAGAGTTTGTGCCCGAGTCATGGATATTGTATGTATTTACCTACATTATATAAGTATGTTTATCCGTTGCCTGGTACCCATAGTACAAGCCTTGTGCTTAGTTTGGGACTGGGTCAATTGGTGTAATTTGTCCCATGATATTTATTTATATATTTATTCAAATTGACTAGGCTTCACGTAGAATTAATAAAATAATTCGTTATTTTTTTAGACTAAAAGGTATCTATGTAGGTAACTTACTTGTTTGGATAGTACCCATAGAACATTATCAAAAGAGGTAATGTAAAAATCCTGCTGTAGGCTTATTGTCTAACTCGCTCGGAATCGCCATCGTGCTCATTTTGACAGTTCTTGTATGAATGTGACAGCTAGCTGATTCCGATGCCAATTGTCAGACCATACATGAACTGTCATCGGAATCAGCTAGCTGTCACATTCAAGCGCTCGGTCTTATAAGGATGCTGATTTGACCGAATCGACAGAACCAAATAACTTGCAACTTTTAATTTTTGTTCTGCGATCTAAGTATGGAGGTGAATAAATAGCGTTTGAATACTTACATAAGTCTCATTTTCATCATCATCATCATAATCATCTCCAGTCTACACATATACGTCCCATTGCTGGGCACAGACTTCCTCTTAGATTGAGAGGGCTTAGGCTATAGTTTCCACGCGGCCCAGTGCGGATTGGAAAATTCACACTCACCATTGAATTGCATTGCAGATGTGTGCAGGTTTCCTCACGATGCATTCCTTCATCGAAAAACTCATGGTGAATTTCAAATATAATACTTTTGCACCTACCATAAAATTCAAGAGGCGCGAGCTCGGATTCGAACCCACACCTCTCACCGCTTGAGAGGCCGTAGGTCAAAACACTAAAATACGACGGATTTTTATATATTTGTACGTAGGTACTTATGCTCTATTTATTATTCAATCAATATACATATTTACAAAAAAACAAATGAAACTATGATTAAATTAAAAACGAAACTTAAACTAACTATAAAAAGTTATAAGTTATAAGGTACTTATTATTTTTATTATTATACACCGTGACTTTGAATTAGTGTAAAGGAACCAATTCAGAGACGCGGGAGCGTGTCATCCAAGTTCGAAGTAAAAGGTGACGCTGCCGTGTGTATATTTACACGAACCATTTCTAGCTACTTTTGACCCCTTCACCACTCAAAACCTATTTAACCTACTTACACGAAAATTGACACGTTTATTCAGACCCCCAAGCTTGCCTAAAATGCAAAATTTCATAAATGTAGCTCGAAGAGATACTGATATATTAACGTTCAAAAACCAGGTTCATTTTGTGACTGACACACTGATTTATACAGATATAAAATATTGTTCTAGTAAAGTCGATCAAGAAACTTAGTATCAGGTGTAATAAAAAAACTGAAAACTAAAAATCATTGATGTTAAAGTTAGATAAAAAGCGTATACTTATATCTAAAATGAGTTTGATTAGGTTTGCCATCCGCCGCTAGATGGCGCTAGTAGTATAATATTTTGAAGCAAGCATAAGAATCGTATATCTGAAATGAGGTTTTGATTAGGTTTCCCATCCAAGCTCCATTGCTTATAAATTTGTTAATTAAAGCCTATGCCAGCCATTGTTACTGTTTTAAATCCTAACTTAATACATTAGGTATACTATTATCACTTAATTTTATCTGAATTAGTTTCACTGAGGTGACAACTAGATGGCATTAGTACGCTAAAATCCATACAATTTTCTACATTTTAATCAAGCCACTTGGTTTGTATTTGTATACAATCCAAAAATTTCATTTTTTGAATCAATTATAGTTATAGCCCATACAGATATGAATACGTTTAAAACCGGCATTTTTAGGCTACCTTAGTTTCTATTTAGAGGCTATTATTATTATACTAGCGACCCGCCCCGGCTTCGCACGGTATATTATGCATGTATTATAATATAAACCTTCCTCTTGATTCACTCTATCTATTAAAAAAAACCGCATCAAAATCCGTTGCGTAGGTAGTTTTAAAGAATTAAGCATGCATAGATAGGGACATAGGGACATATGGACAGACAAAGCGACTTTGTTTTATACTATGTAGTGATTTCATAGTTCATAAAAACTAGCCAAGTCAAATCTTAAAATTGAATTACATCCCAAGTGAAATAAATTCAGGATTTTCTACTCAGAACTTGGCACCACCCATGCATAATTATACATGTCTATTCTTTAGTCGGAGAAGTCAATAACGGTGCATATTTTTAACATTGAACTTGGCTAGCATTTCACATTTATGTTTTTGATGGGATTTTATCTTACGGTCTGGTCAAAATTAAATCTAACTATGCATGTGTTGACGTAGTTATCAAATTCTTGAATTATTTAATTAATAATAACAAAGCTATAAAACATTGTGTAGAATAATTGTATGCTGGTCACCATATACATATTTCTTGAGGTGCATACGTCAGTTATGTTATATCTAATATCTAATACATACCTACATATATACAAACATAAATTACGTCTTTATCCCTTACGGGGTAGACAGAGCCTAAGGTAATAACAAGACCATTGTGGGCGTATAGGTGGATAAAGGGGAATCAAAATAGTGATGGGTTGCTATGCTAGCCGCATCGCCTATAAAATGATTCCTAGGATTTTTGCCCATTCTCTCGATGGGCTTTTACCATCTGCGCGGGTAGAGAAGCAACTGGTACATTCTATGTTTTTTCTTTGCTCCCAGGCCAGCATGGAAGATATATAATCGAAAAACGCAGTAATAGGCATAGGGCGACAATAATTACGATTTTAAATTAAATTCTAAATAAAATATAACAACTTTCAACATCATGTTTGTTTTAAGAACTTCTAATTGAAATGTAATTATTGCCATCGAGTAATGAGTAAGAAAAAAACCGGTCAAGTGCGAGTCGGACTCGCGCACCGAGGGATCCGTACAAATTCGCCAAGTTATTATGAAATCCGGTGTTAGCAGAGCCCTGCTCTTAAGCAAAACGTAGGCAGTGTGAGGTCATTTTATATTGGTTCCTTATACAGACAGACCGAAATTATTTAAAAAAAAACTACTTACTAGATCTCGTTCAGACCAATTTTGTGGAAGTTTGCATGGTAATCTACATCATATATTTGTTTTAGTTTTATCATTCTCTTATTTTTAGAAATTACAGCGCAAACTATTCAGTTTAGAAAAAAATGATATTAGAAACCTCAATATCATTTTTGAAGACCTATCTATAGATACCCTACACATATGGGTTTGATGAAAAAAAAATTGAGTTTCAGTTCTAAGTATGGGGAACCCCCAAAATTTTTTGTTTTTTTTTTCTATTTTTGTGTAATAATCTTAATGCGGTTCACAAAATACATCTACGAGTACTTACCAAGTTTCAACAGTATAGGTTCTATAGTTTCGGAAAAAAGTGGCTGTGACATACGGACGGACAGACAGACAGACATGACGAATCTATAAGGGTTCCGTTTTTGTCGTTTGGCTACGGGACCCTAAAAAATGGTTCCTGTATACTAATTCAAAGCCACCGTGTATACCTGTTCAAATCTCATTTTTGTGAATAATTATTGAATAAGGACTCATACCTAATACAACAAAATCTGCCGATCTTTATTCTCTCTTAAAATAATAAATATACCAACATAAACGCATTACTATATATATGCATTTATAACACTTCTTATATAATAACTATGGCAAGTAAAAAAAACCTATTGGATTTTATCTATCGACATCGATTCGGACTATTTTTATGAGTCACAGAGCATAGATGACGCGTGTGTCGTAAAATATGTACATTATACAATTAGGTACTTAAGACGGGCGAAAGCAAAACTTTAAAATTGCTAAAGCTCTCCACACCACAAGGTCTAAAGCTCAGCAAGGTCCAATGGCTAAGTGAGGCTGGTTTAAACTACGCCTTGCTGTGTACATACGTCATACTCATTTAAGCTAGCAAGCTTACAAATTTTCCCAAACAGGCTAGTTGAGCTACGCACATGCACACGAGGCAAAGCGTACCTAGTATAAGGGTGCGACCAAACCGCCGCGTAAACGCAGTGACGCGTCGTAGACGTCACCTTTTCTCACCGTTTCTTCATACATTTTGTTGCGATTCCTTAACGTCACCGTTTTTTAAGCGGCGGTGTGGTCGCACCCTAAAATTGGTCTCAGTTAGCCGTTTCTAAAACTCCGATTCAACTTTTTAGGATGCGACCACACTGCCGCTTAAAAAACGGTGACGTTACGGAATCGCAACAAAATGTATGAAGAAACGGTGAGAAAACGTGACGCATACGACACGTCACTGCGTATACGCGGCGGTTTGGTCGCACCCTTATTTGGGCTGATGTTTAAGCAAACAGAAAAGATTAATAAACTGGTTGTTGTTGTGTAAGGACCATTCGGGTCGCCATCCCATCTTACTTGCTAATCCTGTCTCCAAGCAGCAGTGCTTGCGCTGCTGTAATACTGCGAATTCCTGACTTTGTTGCTCTAAAATCCGAGCGGTACAAACAAAGCTTTTCTAGGTACCTACCTACCATTAGGTACGACTGGTACTGGCGTAGCGTAGTTGTCTGTCAGTCGGTCAGTTGGTGTACCTCTGTCATTCAGTCTAACCAATGTCGTTCGCTCGTCCATAAACTGCAAATAATGTTGTTTTTAACTAAATATTGCATAATGTTACTAACTAAGTATGTATATTCAATTAGTAACTTTCTTTAGAATTAAGTTCATGCTGCGCATCTTTTGACAGCGATCCTTTCCCAAATTGTGAAAAAAGACTAATTGTATAAGACTCAGAAAACACTTTTCACACAGAATGGCACCACTTTTTATTAACTGGCAGATTTGTGAAGTAAACGAATATTGCAACCAATTCATAAGGAATGTTTTAGTGCCTTTGTTATCCCTTTTCTTCTCTATATTGTCGCACTCTAATTTAAAGGCAAAGGGAGCATCGCGCTTTCATTGTTCAAAAGTGTAGTGAACTGTGGGCCACTTCGGTCAAAGTCTTGTCTAAATATCATCACCTAATTAAAGTATCAAAAATGTCATCTCTTTTGCGAAGAATCTGAAATCAATCATTTGACTAGAAGATGTTTCGATCAGCCGGCGGTAAAAAAATCATGCTGTCGTTAGAGCTAATAATAATTTTTAGTGCTCAGTGTTTGGGTAACCCTGACAAGAAATGCAAAAAATAATGTTATATTTATTTTATTATTTACTCTGAACAGTTTTGGGCTAAAACTAGTTCACAGAGATAATTATGAGGTGCAAAATAATGTTTACCCCGGAGCACAGACGCCTTACGTAATAAAAATAATAAAGGCCGAACCCTATGTTAATGAAATTATCTGGAGCGACTTTTCAGACTTACTTAATTCAAGTCATTGACACTATACGTATAAGCAATCAGGAACACCTCTCGTCTATTTCTTAGAGAAAATTTGACGGCCTATCCAAAGGAAACGAAAAGACGAAAAATACGAAGTAGTAAGCGAGGCCTGGAAAAACTTCTTTGAACGAAACACATTCAAAAACGTGTTCTACGGCGTGCCGCAAGAGCTTCAAGTGATACTGGCATAAATCTTACCTTTCTTATCGTCGCTACTTTGTTTTACTTTTTAAAGTTACGTAAGTTCTTCCATAAAATTATGCAAATTTAGGTAAGTAGCCATATTATCTATTCACAGTAAAATTCATTTGGTGGTTAAGGTTAATAATTCGGCGATTGTAAAATAAGATAATTTAAATTTCGTATTCCGCGCAGTGCGTGTAATAAACAATTAACATCAAAGATATAGGTCATAATTTACCGTTAGAGTTTATCTTAGAAACACATATCATCATAATCGGTGGTGTCGGTCTTCCATAGCGCCTATACGTTAATGCCGCCTCGGGTAGGTATGCTGTGTGGAGACTGTTCGAATCCATTTACTGCTCTAAATTATGCGTAAAACGTCCATTTGACGCTCACCCCTCTTCCCTCTTATCGCTTGGACAGGAACGGACGGGGAGCCTCGGGCGGGGGTGCCGGACTAGGGCAAATTGGGGGGTTTACAACCCCCCTTAAGGGAGGTCCGAAGTCCACCTCACCCTTTAGCTACCCTGAAGTTCCATCTCTCACACCTATAAATTCGGCACACACATTTCACCCCATCGGGTGGGGTGGGCCGTGGCGTCCCAATCCTTTCGGTGCGGCTATGTCACACTAGCTAGGCCGCCGCGCCGGTGACCTCCACTACAAATTAATATTCGGAAACGTTTCCGTTCGGATCGTTAATCATTGCCTTCTCTGCTCGTGATCTCGGCTCAGCTTATGTACTCCGTCTTTCTCGGCACCTTTAGCTAGGTACGATGTTAACTAATCACCAATTCCAACAACCAGTCTTTCTCCTCGCTTCCACTAACAATTCACTTTTTTTAATCAGAACGTTACGGCCTTTATGCTTAATCAATGAACAACAGCCGTCGAACAGAACAGAGTAAGACAATTTTCCACTAAATTTCGAGGGTAACCGGAAGAAGTATTATGCTCTGCGGACTACAATTCAAAACGCTAGTAAAAAGCCTAGTTTGCTTCAGAACATTATTTATTACATGCTGATACATTTCGTAACTAGGTACCTAAGTACATATATACTTAGCATTTTTATATGTTACAAGTGATGTTCCACTGTCAAACAACATGTGTTGTGTATTATAGTACCTACCAACTCAATATATTGAATTTTCAGAAGAAACACGTTCAGAACTTTTATTCAGTTCGCAAGCTTACGATATAATATTCAAAATTACTATCATAACAGCGCAGCGTAATCAATTGTTGGTTCTAACTCCGTAGCAACTATCATGATTCATGCCTTTTGGTGTAAATGCACGTACAGTTCGCCTCAAACCACTTGCCGCTTAACCGAAACCTTCTCTGTTCCCATAGCCTATAAGGTTGGTATCATAAAAATAGCCCGGCTCCCTGAAAAACAGTAAGTAGAACCTCAATGCTGCACGCTAACTTCGCTACAGTAATTAAGTTATAACTTGGTAAAAACTTTATCGCACCTGGTAACGGATGCCGTGTAAAAATGGAATTACCTAGAACGGTAGTCAACTCAAGGTTTGGTGTAATATCGACGAATCAAAAGTTCAATGTAAGTACTCCGCGGATTTCCAGTTTTAATTTGTAACAGACACCAAAACACAAACGTAAACAAAATAAGGTGGAGATGAATCGGGCGGGGAGAATTTCAAGAAAGTAAACATTAATTTAAATTTTTTTGCAGTAAATTATTTTATAATAAATTTATTAATTTAGTTAACTACTTTGTACGTCAATTGGTGAATAAGTAATGAACAATAAACTTGTGATTCGAATAGAGCAGTAGATGCGACAAGAATCCTCACCGACTTTCGAAATAAAACAAAAATTGTTTCAATTTCGTATCCTTAGTTCCATGCTGGTCTGGAAGCAAAGAAAAAACATAGAATGTACCAGTTGCTTCTCTTCCCGCGCAGATGGTTAAAGCCCATTGAGGGAACGGGCGAAAATCTTGGGAATCATGAGGAGGCGATGTGGCTTGCAACCCAACCCATCACTATATTGATTCCCCTCATACACCCACAATAATGCTGAACGTGGTCTTTAGGTCTTGTTACCTTAGGCTCTGTTTACCCCGTAAGGGATAAAGACGTGATTATGCGTGTATGTATGTATGTAATATCCGTAATGTTCGTACTATGACATGTGTATCTTAATTTAATTAGGTATGTTCTCTATAACTCAGCGTCAAATAAATCAAAGTGATTGAAAATATACGATTGTGTTTTTTCTGTGACATACACTGGTTCTCAAACTTTAACATCAGCTTGCGACACTTTATAAAAGTTAATCCACATATCTTCAATATTACTAGGTACAACAGATTCGCTTGTGTTTATAATAACACTTTGAAATATATACTTACATACATAAATCGCGTCTTTATTCGTTACGGGGTAGACAGAGCCTAAGGTAACAAGACCCAAAGGCCACTACGTTTAGCATGATTGTGAGCGTATAGGTGGAAAGTGGAAACGGGAAACAAAATTTGAAATAGTACTTTGAATTATTTAATACGAGGTCCGAAGGGTTTCTTTGTCATTTAAAAGCGTCGCATTAAATAAACAGTATTTAAACAAAAAGTTTGGGCACCATTATTACGGCGAGGGTGGCGCCAGAGGGTCGCTCGCCAAGATTTTTCTCGCCAGGTATCCACTTTAAAGTCAGTTCACATTGTTGTATCACTGACGGCATTTTTTGTGATGTAAATTTCCTTTTCTTAGTATATTTTTCATGAAAACTGAAGATTAAAGTGCGTAAGTAGGTAGGTACTTGTAGTTTGTGATAAGAGCCAATTTTTTGGGACTGTATCTTGTTTTTTTTAATTAGTTATCCATAACTCAATTCCATTCGCACGCAACGAATCACAATAAAATTTTAACTTATTTTCACTGAGGTTATATACGTACATAAATCACGTCTTTGTCCCTTACGGGGTAGACAGAGTCTAAGATAACAAGACTCAGAAAAGCACGTTCAGCGTGATTATGAGTTTAAAGGTGAAAAGGGCAGTCAAAATAGTGATGGGTTGCTAGCCGCATCGCCTATAACATGATTCCTAAGATTTTTGCCGATTCCCTCGATGGGCTTTTACCATCTGCGCGGGAAGAGAAGCAACTATACTTCATTTAATTTAGAATGAGAAACCACAACAACATTATATTGCGGCTCGTGAACTGTAATCTCTTTACAATTTGTACTAGAGCAACAATTGACGACACGCAAATAAAGTGATATTGAAACAATTTTATTTTGCGGCTGCCAAACTATTGCACTGTAATATTTGCTAGGTAAGTAATAGTTGACGAGACGCAATACATATAATGTTATTTTGGTTTCTCATTCTAAATTAAATGAAGTATAGTACATTGTATGCTTTTTCTGTACTCCCAGACCAGGGGCCTTACCATGACGTCCTAATTCCGACTCAGTTTAAGTTTTAGCTGTCACTTTTAGTATGAATCTGACAGCGGGCGAACTAAACTGAATCGCATTAAGACGTCATGGTAAGGCCCCTGCATGGTAGAAATGAGGTTACTAGTGTGAAATTTCATTCTGACAACTATATTCATCAGATAAATTCTTATATAATAAGTTAAGTAGGTACTTACTGGGATACAGCCTTTTATTTGGAATATTTGTTCTGCGTTCGAGACAACTTGGTATTAGCCCTTCTTGAAAGTCTAAAAGTTTTACAAAGTAGAGTGACCTTAGCTCCTCCTGAAACATTTTCATCGAGAGTTTTTCTTGTATTTGTCAGCAGATACTTATTAGAGAAGTGGGAAGTTTTCATATTTATATCGTTTAGGATTTTGGGATGCATTACAATTTGAGTATCTACGTCATTCTGTCTCTTGTCATCCAACTCTGAGATAGTTGAGCTTCTAGTGTAATTGCAAACGACGTCTACTCTAATAACTTGAACAGTTTCTGGACTCTGTGCCCTCGATATTGTGAGGCATTTGCGTTTCCCAGTTTTATGATAAACTACTTTTGTATCATCTGAGGTCAGTTCAGGCGGTTCTTCTTTGACAGTTTCTTTTATGTCCTTGTTTCTACAATTATTTTTTACACCGCCGTCTAATTTACGATATTTCAAATTTAAGCCCTGCTTCCTCGATTCAACTTGCACTGCTTTGTTTTCTTTGACATTATTGTTAAGGGTATAAAATAGCGCACTAGACTTTTCAGAGACTGGTGCAGATGGCTCGTTATTAAGAATGTATTTTACATAGTCATCGAAATAGTAGCAAGTGAGCTGGGACGAGCAGTCGTCTGCATCGTTTTCATCTTCGACTATTTGCTTCACGAACATTCTGTGTTTTTTGCCATCGCTCAATGCTTTGTACTTGAAACATGTTTTTATTCGCTTTCTTTCTTGGACATCACCATTGAATTTTAAGTTTTGGACTGATAGAAATAGGTCTTCATCTTGATGCGCTTGCATATTGTCTAGGGTGGCTAGGGTGTCATCGTTTGCGTTGCAGTGAAATCTGGAACAAGATTGATATGTTTGCATAATTCTTACCTGGTGGGGTTCTTCTGCGTTGTTAGAGATGTGTATTTAATTGCAAGGATTACCGTTCTAGCAGGTCTGCCCACCGCGGGTCCTCCTCGTGGTCGGGGTTGACCAGCCGCTTCTGGCAGTACCTCCGCGGCCGCTCGTTCAGCGCGTGTCGCTCTGAACTTACCCTTGGCTTTGATCTCTCGTGAAGATGAAGCCTAGCGCATTTCATTGTGTCTTATCACTGCAAAAAACATGATAACTAGGTACATGATATTAGGTATCTACAATACGAGTTGTTCGTAGATTTTGTCGATTCAAAAAAAAAAACTATAAGTAAGTACAAACATTTTAAAGCGTTTCGCGTTTATTAGTTTCAGTTAACTTATCTCTAAACAATAAACCTAAAATAGAATGGCACAGGACTATTTGAATTAATTCGCATGCCGTGATTTGCTTCCATTATTTCAAATTTAACTAAACAACGCGACGTGGCGATGCTCCGCGGTCTCGCGATAGGCATGCCAGTGCCAGGTTGGATATTCAAATTGTCACCCGTGGGTTCAGTTTATTCTTTTTATGGGTAAAAAGTTAAAAACCCAATAAGCCGCTTAACAAATGACAAAAAGCTAAGATAAAACCCATGCAACAAACTCGGAACTGATCAGCGGCTCTGCCAAACGCATTGCAAATCTTCGTCTCGACTCCATTGTTTAAAATCTATTCATTTTGGAAGCAATTATTCTCAAAGTGATTCGCTTCTAACTATCCTTCTCACACTTACAACTCTAAGACGGGTTGGAAAAAGACAGCTGTCAACAAGGTTTTTTTTAGAAAGTATTGATATAAGAACTACAATGCCGGCAGGATGGTGTATTTAAACTGGCAACGTAGCGGTCCACATGTTCTTGGGAATAGCTCTGCCAACGATGCAAAAAAAATTAAAGGCAGGGAGCAAATAGTTTTGATACCTGTTTGCGAAAAATCTTTGCAGTTCCTTGATGTTTAGTAATAGATAAATAGTTTCATGCCAGTCATGTATTTCGGTTTTTTAGGTTATCATTAATTATAATTAATCTTTACTGCCATCCGCAACGGCCTTTCTCTTTTGCCTTCTAATTTTAAGTAATGTTTTTGTGCACATAATTAACTTGTAATTAACTTGATTGACACAATCAAACGTCGCTGTAGGGGAAGGGTACGTGCCACCTGATTCGAAATAAGTCGCTTTATTTTTTAAACAGATTCAAATATCAACTTGTCACGCAAACGGTACGACTTCATCTATTGCGTGAATATTTTCCATTCTTCACAGCAAACAGTATCAAGTTGGCTTAGTCGGACTATAAACTCGCACACAGCTTCAAAATAATAGGCACAGCTGCTAGACGAAGCTAGAGACACACAGAGACGCACGATGCATCCACGCGGCCGTCTCGGGAACAAAAAATGCATTATTATTATCCCGGCACGGGGACAATGTTGCCGACATACAAAACTAAACCATATCTCTAACACTTTAGAAGTTGAGGTACGACAATTTGCCCTTGTGAACGATTAACTCGGATCTCATCCTCGAAATGAGACGCCCAGTCGTTGCATACTACACCTTATTATCATGGAGCTCAGGCGTTTCGCCTCACGTAGAGATATAAGGCACAGGAATTTTAGAACAATAATGTTATTGTTTTTCAAAACATCTCATGCCATCGCATAATAGGAACAACAGATAACACCACCTATTTAACTTAGTTGCTAAAACTTGAGTATTTAATTTACAATTCAGCTTTTAGTTTTCAGCGGCTTATACTATGTAGTTACAGACTGACTACCTAAGTCATAATGCGCAAAACCATTACAAGTGTAGGTACTAAGAATTAATTCTGAGCTTAAAGTCTGTAATCGTATTTACTCTCAAGATGACTTTTCTAAGTGCTTGTAACTTTTAAAGAAGGGCTTGGGAACTTGGAACAATGCCTTGACTTGCCTACTCTGTATAGGTGGTGTTCTTAAATTTGCTATCTCTGGTCCGTTCGCATGAAAAATAATGTTTGAACAAAAGAAACTTTGGAACCATTGCAAATGAATAAATTGGAAGCAGCTCGCCACAAAGGTGTTAAGAACAATGTTTTATGAATTGGTTATTCAGACGAATTAAGAAAAGGTAGGTTGAGTCTTGACAATTGAAATGGCACGTTACAATTAATTTTAAACGATACCAAAGCAGCATTTTTATCGTTGGTAATAACGCTTTAATTCTCTAAGGTAATAACATAACGCTTCCAATACTCCTTTCCTTTAACTTCAGCCCAATTTCTTTTTAATTTTTTTATGCGACCTGACCTGTCTTAATGTTGTTTACACTTGTTCAAGAGTCACAAAGTAAAGGATCCGTCAAACAAGTTGACCATCACGAGTTCACCTGTCGGTGGGTCACCCAACAAAGGGGGTCACGGGACTCCGGTATTGATCGCACTACTGCATCCTAATCTCTCGATGGTTCTTGTATTACCATCACAATGGACCGGACCCCCGGAATGCCGGCTTTAAAAGAAATAAAATGCATTTCTGACCACGCCCCGTCATCCGCAAAATTCTATTAGTAATAATTTTAAGTTGACTGATAAGATAAATTACTGTTAAGCGATTGCCGACTGTTTAATACCTACCTAATCATGGGAATGGTTTACGATGAAAGGAAGTCTAAATATCAATTTCGATGGAATAATGCGCTAGTTATTGTATATTATTGCAGGCGTTGCATGAAAGTCGGTTAACGATGGTGCATTTTATAAATGGATCCCCATACACTGGCTGTCTATTCATGACCCCTTTGCGCCATCTATCGCAGACAAAGCCGGGTGTGCGAATATGTAGCAAGCCAGTGAGTAAATAAAGGGATGATATATTGTGAACAGTGACGTGATTAAAAAAACCATTTCCCTTAGTGCTGTCAAGGTGCATTCTTTACAGGGTTGTAGTAAGTGCCAAGATATCGATAAACTAACCTACTTTGCATATATAAATACGGTGAGTGATAAAATAGATTACTATCCAATAGGAAGCTTGAATAAAATAACCCAAATGAAAAGCTGGGAGTAGAGTGGGGTAAGTCATTTGGATGATTCCGTTGGAGTTAGGTACCCGTAAACATTGTGTTTCAGCTGACATGTAGATATAGTAATTTAAGATGTAGTCGTCGACAATGTAGTTTATATGAGTTCCACGGTAGGCTATGTTATCAGCTTATTCCTCAGGATAGCTACTATATACCTAATAAAATATTTCCATTTAATAATGTCATTGTATCAAATTCCACATAAATATCCATTCCATCCTATTCTTAATCGTTGCCAGTAAATCTTATTTGATACTCTATATATAATTTAAGATTGGTTCAATAAGTATTATGTCAAATTTTGGATAATTATATCGATAGGTTTGTCGACAAAACTACCCCTGCCCTACGACCGCCTCTCAGGTGAAGGTAATCTTTGTGGGAACTAATAGTTCTATCATGAAAAAAATATCGCTGTCTCTTTCTAAAATTGGTTGCTAGACAATTTTATAAAGAACACGTTGAATGCAACAGACGATTCAATAGATTTTAGCTTGTCGCTAGTAGCGAAGCGACTCGCTGCATCTCATGTTTTTTATGGTAGGTACGTATTCCTATGTGGTGATAACGATAATAAACGGATATTATGCGAGAGGAGAAACAAACACTTAATAAGGGTAAATTAAGAAATTTTAATTAAAAAAGTTATTCAACCATCTTATTCATTAACCATAATTCACATAACCTTGAAATATCTGAATAAGACAAAATTAATCTTTATGTCTCTGTATTTCTCTCCGCAGTAAATATCAAAATGACAGTAAGACAAAAATGTATTAATGAAAAAAACCGGGCAAGTGCGAGTCGGACTCGCGCACGAAGGGTCCCGTAACATTATCTATAAATATCTAAAAACCAGTCTAAGTAGAGCCCTGCTCCAACGCAAAATGTACGCAGTGTGGGGTCATTTTATATTGGTCATTGATATATACAGACATACATACATATTTGCAGTTTTCGCAATATTTCCTTTATCTGTGCTATGAGACGTTGCTTCGTACCAAATTTCAAGATTCTGAGTTCACGGGAAGTACCCTGTGCCTAGGTTTTGATTCCCTTGCGAGTTTCGAAAATTTGCGGAAATTTGCGGCATAAACGGCTGTATCTTTTGATTGCGTTGGCTCAGAAGTTTGATTTTTTCACAGCTCTAAGAGACAGTAGACCTGAGTATTTGATATAAATTTCAGCTTGATACCTCCACGCGTTCCTGAGAAAAAGGGTCTTGACAGACGGACGGACGGACGACAAAGTGATCCTATGAGCGTTCCGTTTTTTCCTTTTGAGTTACGGAACCCTAAAATAAAAATACATCTGAATTGAGAAACTAATCCTTTTTGAAGTCGGTTAAAGAAGGTGAAACGTACTAAATGAGGAATGTATGGAATAATATATGTATGTTTAATGACTAATGGGTTTATGAGCAGGGAATCTAAGTATATATCAGGTGACCCACTTGCTCGTTTGTCTTCCTATTCATATAAAAAAAAAACAAATAGTAAGGCAAACACCAACAAAACTGACTGCTTCTTTACTGCTGACAATAACAACTGACAAATGTAACGTAAAAAGTCATATTAAAAAGCGTATAAAACAAACAATAATCATTAATAATACATTATAGAGTTCGCAACAGAGGGGATACATTAAAAAAATATATTTAAGCTTGTTCTGTCCTAATCCATCTAGAAATAATAAAACGGTACCGACCGAGTATACTTAAGATTACCTACGTAGTAGTTCTTTACATTACAAGTATGGTACCCAAACGAGAAAGCCTGCTAAATTATTATTCGTAAAGAAAAAAACTATTTGTTTAATACTCTCCAATTTTAATTAGTTACTGAGCAGGTTGCATCGCAATCGAATTAACCAGAGTACCACTAAGTCCAAACTCCTATAAAGTAGACTGCGTCTTAAAGACGATAAATGAGGAATTACGAACGAGATTATACCCGAAGTCGTAGCCTAAAAACGAGAAATAAAACTACATAGAAGAAAAACTTCACGCCACACTTGGAAAATTTACGGGCCTGCAATTTTTTTTTACTGCCATGTTTACGATATCAATCGGTATTACTTCAACAATTATACATAGATAAACCGAAATATGATACGTATTCGGCAAGCAATCCCCTAAAATCCCTCTGCTTAAATATTTTGCTTACAGAGAATACATAAATAATACAAATAGCGATCGAGCGTGCCGCTGCCATGTCGCTTGGAAGGTATCGAATAGTGGCCCTGAAATGTAATTATAATTTGCGGATACCTTTTCATTACGGCCTACTAAAATTTAAGTAAACTACCAATAAATATAGTCGTACATAAAAAAAAAGTCGCTTTCCACTGTCTGTACCTACCTATGTATGCTTAGATCTTTAAAACTACGTAACGGATTTTGATGCGGTTTTTTTAATAGGTAGGTAGAGTGATATAAAGGGAAGGGTCATACGTATAATTCTACACAGACAAAGTCGCGGGCAGAAACTAGTACCAAATAATGTGGCTTCTGCAGATTCTCAACATAAAATTAACGTAATTATTATATTTCAAGGTTTTCCACTGTACGACACTCTTGCTTGCGTGTTGTGGTTTGGCTGTATCTGCCCAGTGTTGAACAGTTTGAAATAGTTTCTTCGATGGCAGTGCTTGGTGCGCGTGGGCACAGTTTTAAAGCAGTTAGTGTACAGTAAGGGAAATGCACAACCGCAGAATCCTATCGCAAAAAGTGACATATCACTCGAGCTTGAGTGACGGCGGCCTGTTAATTTCGATAGGGTTATGCGGCGGTACGTAAATAGTAAATACATCTCCCTCACTGTACCTCTAGGTATATATTTATATAATTACGAGTATTGCAATACTGTGTATAATACTGTGGAACTGTGGACATAGATAACTCGTAGGTTCAGCGACAAAAAAGACAAAAAAAAACAAAAACAGTATCATAATGTATGGAATTATCCTCCAAATAGATTTAACGACTAAAGCAGATTTATTTTGTTCCTGCAACTGGCCTTTAGAATTTTAATCTTCGTTAAATTCGGCCCACGTTCTGAATTGTTTACGCGCATCTGTGTAAATAGCCAATAACCAACACATTTTTAAAAGCAATAAACAACAGGTAAAACTTTTGTCTTTCTATACTCAATAGAAAGCAAAGCAACACGTTTTGGATTGTAAAAATACTGCAGTACAGTAAACTTAATTACCAATAGTCGTGACAATGGGAGTCGGAGCTCGGCGCCTTTGTCGGCCGCTTTGTCGACTTCACACGGGCCGCTCGATACGCATCGAGCCCGACCATTATATACAATCGATTTTTACGAGGGAATTATTGCTTGCAAATTGGCCTGATAGTTTGATAGTTTAGTTGAAAGCCTCTTGTTAAACCTATTTATTTACATTGCTTGTAATGCCTCACCGCTAGGAAAAAATATCAGTGATTAAAAATTTTTACTGGAGCAGGTGTTATCATAAGCGTGTTATTTTGATTACGCTGCAAAATACGTGCTGATACAAGTGCAATAAAAGAAAAACTAAAAATACACGCAAAACAAAAAATAACTCACGTTACATTAATTTTAAGAAAGACAAAAAAAGTGCGAGAGTAGCTTCAAATTATTGTGTATCATAAACTGTTTGAAGAAAAGTTTTACCACAGTTGCAAAGGTGAAAGCGATACGCCTCGCCGGCGCGGTGCCTGCCGATCGACTACGGCACCAACGCGGTATAATCATAACCTCTGATTTAGGTTAAGCCTCGTTCATAATTGTACCGAATCACTACCAAACGCTGGCTGCGGCGACATCGTAAATATAAAAGTTACAACCATACGTTAAACGGCCCCCGTGTAGGTTACATCGATTAAAACTAAGAGTGTCGCACGGTGAAGTATAAAATGTGTCTTAAGGGTTTTTTAAAGCTTTGGAAGGGATCAACTTGTAAAAACGACGGCAAAATACATTATAAATCAAGGCTAGATATTATAAGACGTATCTAATTGTATATGCCAGCTAATTATAATCGATGAACTTGAGAGCAAAATTGGAAAAATGTTGTTAATAAGTAAACAGTCTGGGTATTTAGGGTGATGTATTTTTGAAAATTTAAATGACAGGAAAGATAGTTAATATACGGAAAATCTTATATACTTACCTGATATTCTATCAACAGTAATTTTTAAAACAAAATCGACCCTGAAATAATATTTTATACTTACTTTCTGCCTATTTTTTATCTTCTACCGCAAACAAGTAATGCCAACGAAAATTGGTATGGGTATTTGCTATTGTTCTTTGGTACGGTCAGACAGAAAATTATAGGTTAGTAAGTCTTCACTTGCCACTGCTAACGCCAAACTTCCTTTACTATATTTATCTAACTCTATGACCGCACATCTAATATGGTGTTCTCTACTTCTACACAAAAAAAATTACAAAGTCCAACGAAAAGTCAACAATATACAATATAGATAGAGATTCCAGAGTTACAACATCACAGTCGAACAACAGAGTTGCCAGAATTAAAGTCGCAGCAGCGCTTGTGGTGCTGTGCACGCCGCTCGTCGGTCGACACCCTAACCGCAGCCCTAATTCTCGGGCAGCGTGTCGTCCCGGCCCGCTCGCGCGTCGCCTTTTTATGAGCTAGACTTCAGAAGCCTCATATGAACTATGTTCATGCCACGCTGTTATCTACGCCAAAGGAACTTCACGACCAAGTTTATACACGGTAAAGCTTTAAATAACTCCCTATAAAACATGTGTTTGATTCTAGCCGAGCACGCTAAATATCTACATTATGCGAGCACGTGAAGTTCAAGAACCTTTTATGGTTGACGTAGGTTATATTTATTCGGTTTTCCCGCTGTTGTACCAAGCGCACATGGTTTCGGCAAAGCTTGCGGCGATGACAGATAAGAATGATTGGCGTCGTCATAAGGTTGAACTACGGTTACACATATTTTCTATGGACCACAAACAAATTAGGAAAAGGCCAAAGTCGACCGGAGGGAATAGGTACCATTGAAAAATCCTTCCAAGTCATGTGTCCTAATATAATATAAGCCTAACATTTTTTAAGATCTCGAAAACGGCTTGAAACGATTTCGATGGAATTTGCTATGTGGAGGTTTTTCAGGCGAAAAATCGATCTATGCAGGAGTGGACTGTGAGTTGGTCTAGCCCAGGGCTTATCATACTTGAGGGCCTAGACATTCGCCCCTGGACCTAGCTAGGTCTTTTCTTTGCTTCTTTGGGAAAACACGTTTTTCTGAAGTTTGTAAGCACCGAGCCTCTTTCATTCGCCCAACCGCACCCAATAAGTATGCAATTACAAGTACGGGTACATCTATTTTAAATTTTATAACGTAAAATTATCAGTTTAGTGTAATGCAATCTCAGATATAGTAATAATTATAATAAACTTTGTTTAGTTTATTAACTTTCATAGGTCAAATCTACCTTATTTAGTAGGTTGAATATGTAGAGTAAAATTTAAACCGTAAGGCAGAATCACGATAGATATTTTTATATTTGCATAATAGACATGCAGATTGCACATTGTCTGATTGATCGAATAGAAGATAGGAACGTCTGTTGTTTAGTGGTTTGGTACATTTTCAATATTTTTTATGCTATCCCAGTTAGTGAAACCTAACTTATAATTTATGCTTATATTATATCGGCGGTACAAAAATTGACAACTATTTTTATGTAAGTGTAACTGTCTTATTCCTCCGAGGTGTAACTTCAAAAAAGGAGAAGAAAGAAGAAAATTTAGTTGATTAATAAGTATATCACTTTAAATGAAAATGGATAAAGCCGTGATTTATGTACAGTACCTTTGTATGTATGTATTTATTTAAATAAAAAACGGGTTATACCTATATTTTTATTTATAGATTCAACCAGTAGCAAGTGGTTCAAAGTAGTTTCTGCCTACCCCTCTGGGAAAGAGGCGTGATGCTATGTATGTATGTATGTATTACCTATGTAATTGACAAATGGTGTATTTTGTGGCAAACAATGTTCATTAACATATATATTAAATGGAAAATACAAATTACAATCGCATTTGAACAGGTTGAAATCACCATCGCCTCGTTTTTATTGGTGTTGGCATAAATTCTAGCGAAAAAAAAACAGTGGGACCACCCACGCCGGCGTTCATCTCATGCACTCGGCAACTAGCGCTTAAAAATGGTCCGACTACGTCGTTATGGCGCAGTTCGGGGGTGGCTAAACGATTAGCAAAGATAGTTTTTAGAAGCTTCATTTATAATTTTCTTTTTGTAATGGGTAGTTTTTAAAAGTACGAATGAAGGCACTTCCAGCTCAATATTGACACGATAGATAGGTACCTATCTGAAGTTAATATGTATTATTTTTCTTATTTACTTAACTAGAGCACAACTCGCACTATAACTGTTTTGGTGTTTTTTTTATAAAGTAACATGGCATAAGTACCATTATTTTTGCTTACAGTAGTTATAACACTTGTAACATAAAATACGTAGTACAGTAGTGTGAATTGGTTTTACACGACACTACTACGATATTAATAACGCTATTATAGACTATTTTTGCCTTATCCATTGAGTTACTTCATCATGCGTTACCTTGCGTTGCTTCCATATTAATATAGAAAAAACATTTACTTTGCTACTCCGCTACTACACCGCTACCACTACTGCTGCTAGAGTGGAAACCTGTAGGAAGCTAAAGCTAAATGTTTTTTGATCATGCATAGGTACCAGTTTTTGTGACGATAACGGAATGGAACGATATTATTTCAGACCACAAAATGCAGGTACATAATATGGAATTTTCTGACGTTTTTTTCCTCACATCAGAATCGCCAGTGCTCGTGATTCAGAGTAGAAAAAACAATAATTAGCCCAAAAAAAGTTGAGTATACAACAAAATAAGAAATGACCCAAAAATGAAAAAGGAGTAAGTACCTAATATACTCTGGTTGCTCAATAAATTGTTCAAAGACGTTTTAAGGATTAAATTGTATACCAATTCAGTCTTGAAATAAAATTAGTTAGGTAAGTCTGTGACTTTGGATATGAAATGACGTGCGATTACCCGGGACCGGTGTTGCCAGATTATAAATCGCTTAATCCACAGGTCGTTTCTGAATGGTCTATACATATAATTTCTTAATGAACGTTAAAGTTCAAAATTAAGTAGGTAGTTATTTTTCTTACCTAACGATTCCCTAGTGAAAATTAGGTAAAGTAAAACCGTAGGCATTCATTTCCTGAGATGAAGGTCAGTAAAAGAACTACGATAGACTCCAGCTGTAATCCAGAAAGCAAGGGTGTCTTTTTTGATTTTGCTTTACATTTATTCATGCATTAAACATACTTACATTTAACTTCTGGATTTAAAACTAGGCCACACTCATTTTATTTTCCACCATCTTCTGGGCCAGCATTCTCTTAAAAGTTGTACTTACCCCCAACTTTTTTCCGGGATCCTGTTTCTTTTTTCGGATTCCTACTCAGAATCACGAGCACTAGCAAAAAAACATTCCGAAAATTCCATACATTTTCTAGCCTAAAATTTCGTTCCATTACGTTACCGCCATACAAATTTGTATGAATGAAGTAGTAATGGAATGAAAAAGGCAATTTTGGGCAGTTTTTTTTTCTCCTTTCAGGGTCGATAGTGCTGGTGGTTCTGAGTACGAATCCGAAAAAAGAAATAGAATCCCAGAATAAAGTTGGGGGTACAACTTTTAAGAGAATGGCCTTTCTATCCGTCTACGAAAACTTAAACACAGTTAGGTAACGCAGTTATAGAAAACTTCTACTTTAGGCACATCTGAGGCGAGTTTAATTTTTCTTAGTAAGGCTGCGTGATTCTAAAGGCAAGTCTAAACACTACCGGTTTAATACTAGATTTTAGGTTTTCCTCCAGGTCTGGCAACTCCGCCTGGGGCAATAATTACTGCATCAATGCAGGCAGCGCCACGCAACATCGCGTTCGCTTTGCTGCCAGGGTTGTCACTCTTGCTTAAGTATAAGAAGTCTAATTATTTCTAAAAAATCGCATAAAATAGATAACGATTATGCACGAAGTTATGATGCACGATTTTATTTAGCTGAAAAACAGTTAAGAAGAGAGCTTTACGTAGCAATACCTTCTGTCTATTAATTGGTAACTAGGTACCTACAATAATATAATTATGGTGATTGAAAGCAATACCTACATGAATCACAAAACAAAATATTGCCTCTCCAAATCAAAGCAAAACGTTGATTTAGCCGAATTGATATTGTTTATCGACTTTTATATTAAATCTTTAAGAAACTTGATTTCGTTGTCACTCATAAAATGTCAGATTCGGTTATGGTCTACAAACCTCGGATGATGATAAAGAAAGCCTCAGATCGCATGTTTACCACCCTCGCCCTTGGCTCGTGCGACAAGTTTTTACGATCTGAGACATTCTTTATTTTATCAACATCAGTGGTGTAAAGTACTATTGCTGTGTACTTTTCTCCCATACTACCGTTTTAGTCATAGTGAACTAATTGTTACTAACTACTTGTGTCATTAAAAGACGTTAAAGTTACTACACGGCGACAAGAATGTCGGCTATACAACAGTGACGACCCTACCTGTGATTGATATAGAAAATTGCCTTTATAAACGAAAGAGTGCAGTCGCGATAGACGGATCATTAAAACGTCTGTTGTGTTTTAACGATCGCTGTTACCTGAATTACTTTACGATTTTGATAGCGAATTGTATCTAAGTATAGTCAGTAATACTTTAGATACATAAATACATAGGTAAGCAGGCACCTACAAGTCCTACGTACTACGTAAGTGGTAGTAGTAACACCGATTGTATCGATAGTATCGATACGTATCAATATTTTTTGTTTGTACTGTTGTAGTTTATGCAGGATTGGATTGCTGCTCACTGTTAGTAATTTCACGAAAAGAGTTATCGATACTATCGATAGGCCTATCGATAGTACGGCATTTTTCCGTTAAAAGTATCGATAGGCAAACTTATCGATTTCGCGGTAACGCTACGCTGATGCTCGCCGAAGAATCTCATTTAATGTTCGACCACACCGCCGCGTATACGCAGTGACGTTTCGTAGGCGTCACGTTTTCTCATCGTTCCTTCATACATTTTGTTGCGATTCCGTAACGTCACGTGTGGTCGCACCCTTATAAAATACGAGTACTTTTCTAGCCGACGCGATTTGAAATGATATGACAGTCGCAGGGGGGCGATTTTTGAAAGCACATCACTCGAAAGTACCACTCGAAAGTGGTATAAATCTGTTTATATCTTCAAAACTACGGCTCTAATCAAATTTTTGACTAGTCCACATAATTAATGAGAGCCATAAGTTCCTTCTAAGCTACTGGTATTTCAAATTCGGCACAATTTTTCACCACTTTCGAGTGGTATTTTCACACATGTGCTTTCAAAAATCGGCCCGCAACAAAATTTTGAACTAGGTACCTACCTTAAGTAGTTATAATTGTAACTAACAAGTAACAACGTTCAAAGAATTTGTTTGAAGCAGAGAAAAATCTGCTCAGTCATCATAATATGACATCAATAAATCATATACTTAAGGTACATTTTCTTTATGATAATAAAAATAAAGAAAATGTACCTTAGCTATGATTTAATTCATCACACACGTATATTTTGTGACCTTTGATGGTCATCGTAAATTCAAGCATGTTTGGGCTTATATACCAAACCATTTTCATTCACCCAATTTAATTTTAAAACCCAATCATAAATCAAGTCGCGGAGATTGGAAATACAAAGTCAACTGTAAAAAACGTAATAAATATAAGCATTTACTTCAAAATTCCTGGAATACTGACGGCTGTCTTAAAACAAATTATACATTTGCAACGATTTAATTAGGTGCGCAAAAAAACGAGTCAATTTTAATACCTTAGCGTAATGTTGTTTGAAGGTGATACTGACTGATACATAAATGGTAGGTATCCAGACGCCGGCACCGGTCTGGGCCGACTGTGTGGTCTCTCTGCTTCGAACAATGAAGTTGGAAAAATAAAATGTACAGCACTTTGGCCGTGTCAAGGAAGGTTGCGATTATGCTTCCGAAAACTCGCTTATACGCGGGCTTAAGTATTAAGTACGTCTTAAAGCGATTCAATTCAGACTCAGTTCAGGATTTAGCTGTCATTTTTAGTATGGATCTGACAGCGAGCGAACCGAAACTGAATCGGAATTGAGTCACATTAAGACGTCATGGTAAGGCCCCTGAAGCGAGCGACCGAACAAACGATTTATTTCTATCGGGGTAGTTCGGCCATTCGTCAAGAGATGGCGCCACAATTGGAAATTAAATAAAAATTGAAACGACGATCAACACTGGCGAGCAAAACTAACGGGTCACTTCTTATACAAAGTTGTATTTAAATTGACCCGTTTTTTTTGCTCGTCAGTATATTTAATATTTTTCCAAAGATAGCTGGACCGATTTTTTGGCGGAGAATTTTCGAGCCAGACGTTTTGTAAAGGTAGGTACTTATATATGGGTACAGTTTACAAACGGTTAACAATTAAGAGTTTTCAATGATTCACGGTTAAGTTCATTCGAAATATTATAAACGGGATGTGACGGGGTGTTGTAAACGGGGTGTTCAATAAATGTAATCGCGGGTCACACACCGTTTATTATAGACTAGCTGTTGCCAGCGGCTTCGTCTGCAAAGAATTCGTTTATCGCTATCCCGCGGGAACTACGCAATTTTCCGGGATAAAAAATAGCCTATGTGCTATTCCAGACTTTTCTCTATCTATGTGCCGAATTTCATCCAGATCTGTTGGGCCGTTCTGGCGTGATTGAGTAACAAACAATCATCCATCCATCCATCCATCCATCCATCCATCCATCCATCAATCCATCCATCCATGCATCTATCCATCCATCCATACTTTCGCATTTATAATATTAGTTAGATTAGATAATATGTATTTCGAACGGTTAACAATAACCTATCCAAAATTTGGAAGTCTATCCATAATAAAAATGACAATATAGGTAAATGAAGTATTTGCTACCCTTAGAATTGTTTTTCTTTTGCTAAGTTCAAGTTATGGCTTGGGTTTTCAAAGGTCAATAACATTTTGTGTGATACAGTGTCCTTGAAGTTAACTTTCCGGCAAAATAACTCGCGTAAATATGTGCTAAACTTCCGGCAAAACTAGCGAACGTGTAATAAAGCCTATGGCGTGGGTAGATACCGATTTATAATTCTTAATAACATTGGCTTGGTTCTGGCCTCTGACATGAATTATTAGGAATTAGTAACCATTGTAAGCAGAATAATGAAAATATTATTTTTTTATTGATGTTGGGTATCAAATGTAAACTTTACATACCTAGTATACCTACATAATTTGAATGGAGTAACAGTAGGTGATATTACATTTAGCTAATCTAAGTATAACGTCCCTCACCGCTACCGCGGCATTTGCCTGAATGTTCAGAAAATACCACTCTAAAGTGGTGAAAAATTGTGCTGAATTTGAAATACGAGTAGCTTAGATGATACTCACGGCTCTCATTAATCATGCGGACTAGTCAAAAATTTGATTAGTGCCATAGTTTTGAAGATATAAACAGATTTATACCACTTTCGAGTGGTACTTTCGAGTGATGTGCTTTCAAAAATCGGGGCCCTGTTTTGCAAAAGGGATGCTGAAGTTAGGCTGACGTAGGTCTATGATAATACTTGCCTGATCATAGTTATGCTTAGCCGTTTGTAAAGACGGGGATTGAATTTACACAAGTATAGAAATTATACACTTAAACCAGACTAAAAGTTTAAACTAGGTACGTCGCGAATCGCGATCTGTGCGTAGCCAAACTAAAGTTTGCTTGGCGAATATTGGTTGCACTTGTGTGTTCTTGATTCACACGGCGGCGAAGCATAGTCTAAACTAGCTTAATTTTGCCGTTCGCAGAACTCAGTCTTTAATTTTTAGATATTTTAGTCTCAGATCGTACACTATATTTTTGCTTGTTAGTAGTAGTTCTTTTCGTAGTAGGTGTGCATATGCTTTTAATATTTAATTATGTTACTTGGTCTTAAGAAGAGCATAATAAACTTTGAACAAAAGAACAGGGTGAACTTAAATAAAATTATGAACAAATAATTTCAACAGAAAAGAACTGCATTCTAGTCGTAATCTAAAAATACTGAATGAAATCCTATTTATATGGCGAGCTCTTGTCTGGATACAGTTAAACTGTCGTTTTCTATAACCATTGAGATCGTCGGAAGCGGCTAAGTTGCGAGCGGCTGACGTCACCACAAAAGTGAACCAACCAGTTTTTGTCCGAGCTCCAATTTAGCGTTTGATTCTTTATGCACAGCTCGCGCTGTGCCCTAAGGTCGTCTGAGATTCAAGGACAGAGATGTTAATTGCTAAATCGCCACTGATATACCTACCCACGCCTCCGTACAGCGAGATATGCATCATACACGACACCGTACCTATATTAACGTAACTGATTCGGTAGAAGTGACTAATCATATTTTAATTGATCTGCCAATAGAACAATGTAATAAATTGGTTAAGGTAGGTACTAACGGTACAAAGTACAAATAACATTAAAAAAAAAAAAATTAAACGAAAAATGCCTTACAACATTTTGGAAAAGAGCTGATACACTTCAACCTATTGGACCAAGAACCAACGCTAGGAAGCTGCTGCCTTTCTGCTGCATCGCGGTCCATCCGTTGGAGAGCTACGATGCCACAATGCCACAGCAGATACACACACACATACACACAGCCCTACATCAAACTTATAACACCCCCCTTATTCAAAATAAAATCTAGGTACCTATTTAGCGTATTTTGAAAATAATTGTCCTCTTACTCGTTTGCCTTCCTATTCACATAAAAAAAAAACACAATAAACACCAAACCGTATTTCACCAAAATACGTCCATTAAGCTTTTTTTGGCTACTTAATTACTAACTTTGTAGTGTCTGCTTTGGTTAAGAATATGAAGTGGAAAGACCCGGTAAGTAACTACTCAAACCTATCAATCATTTTACTTCTTTATTTAAGAGTCGAATGGCGTACGAAACAGCAGTAGGGTATACTTAATATATTTACGAAGATAGGTATGATATAACACTTTCGGTGACGAGAATTGGGTGGATCTGCCATTAATACTTGTGCGCATGCACTTGTACCTACTTGCAAACAAATTAAATGCGTTCGCGGCTCAATATGGGTCAAAGAACGTTTCCCCTTGCAGCCTCCTTGGACTCGCAAGGCCAGTCACCATCAGACGTAATGCTTGTTTTTTCCTTCCGAATCAAATCATTTTTATTTAAGTTACTTGACCAGTTGAATTTAGTAGAAGTAAGAATATCGTTAGCACAAAGAACAATCACGATGTAGTTACTCTCCTCTTTCTTCATTGCACAGACGTTTAAAAAAATAGAAATCACGTTTTACAGTCTCCTTCAGTCGTGTATTTCATATCATCGAAATAACTACAATCATTTTCGTAATATCATTCATGCTAAACGTGGTCTTTAGGTCTTTTTATGTATGCGTAGGTACGTAGGCTTCGTAATTATTCTCCATATGAAACTAAGCAAGACATGCCTATCATTCACCAATATCACACAGAACTGTTTATTTATAAATAATTGGAGTATCTAACGGCGGAGTGAGGAGTGTACTGTTATATGAAAAGAAAATGTAAATTGGTGGCTGCAGTACTAATCCGGAGCTGGTTAATATTATCGTGCTTAAATAATGATTTACCTATTCAATTTAGGCTACTAAGCATAATTTAATTATGCTATATAACAAATCCGTCTAATACTGTAGAAATGGCTTGAAATCACCTATTGAGGGATTTTTCATTTTGCAGTCTATTTCATTTTTGATGTGCAATGAACAGCTGCACTTGCTTTAATAACAACGTTTGCTACTTTAGCAATGTGCACGCTGTTTACGCAAACTATAGTGAGTGGCGGGTCATCTATAACACTTCTGGCGAGAAAAAATAAAAAAAGTCTAGCAATTCCTAAAATAGCAACATCGACATTTCAAGCACATAATATGCAGCATTTACAAGTAGGTACTTAACAGAAAATTAGGCTTATATAGTAGTGACAGTTGAAACAGATGCAACAATTTAAAATAATAAAATTGCAACTCAGCCGCCGGTTCAAACTCCTCAATAAGCATTAACCTAAAACGACGTAGCTTTAACTTAAAATTCATTAATTTTTTAACATAATGGCGTCAGTGTTCGGCGACACTGACCCCTGCCTCTCAAGTACGATGGGTCGTTTACACCCATCGCCCGCACTCGGACTCGATTCATAATGAAACGGAAAAAAAGAATCACTCAATATATTTACAGACGTATAAAGACAAGATATCTATGCTCATAACATATGTATAAGAAATACTTATCAAAGGAAACAGCCGGCAACTAATTCATTTAGGAATTGTTTACAAGGGCATTGATATATTAATTGATATAAAATGTAGGTAGTCGGCCTTTGTTTACGTTTATTTTAAGACGAGACTCAAATTTGTTGTCAAGATTAGAGTTTCCCTTCGTATTTGGTCCGGAAATGTATGCAACAAGCGACAATCCTCGTTTATTATGACCCCGTACAACCAAATGCTATAACCTACCTAACCAACTTACTCTGTGGACATACAGTCACATCACATTTTAAGAGAATCGAGTATCACAGTCTCAGTCTCAATCACAGTCACATCCATTTTGTATCACAGATAGGTACTTACCTTACTGACTTAGTATTTCACACGCTGTCTGAAGTAGGTACATCGCCTTCACCATTATTTTCTGTCAAACGGTAAAAGATAAAGGTAGAAACAGAGATATGGCCACTGTTCCTCTATCAGTCAAATTCCATAATATTCGTTAAGAACAACCTAATATTAAAAATCAGATTATGTGTGTTTTCTATAATTTAGAACAAAACTTCCAAGTTAGACGCGACTATGACACCCAAATATACTAACCTACAGGCTACAGCTCACTTACAAAAACCGTGAGCGTCGAATCGTCGATCGATTATATCGATTCGTTTTGAAAACATCAATTTAACCGCAGTTTTTATAGATCCAAGAACCACGTATGAGGTTCGGAAACAAATTTCAAGAACAGCCAACCGCATCAAAGCCTCCAGCCGACCAGTCGGCGTAATTTATGTTATCAACCACTAAAGCCGTGTGAGACCGGAAACTAATTGAATTCCAAATAAATTACTCGCGGTTATCGCCCTATGTGAATCTCCGCGCAGCAGACGATGGTCTTGTGCTGTTTTGTTACCAAATCCCTTGCTAAAGCCTTATCAAAAATATTTACTTAACGCCTTCCGTCAACATAATTATTGCGAAGAATCATACAAACTATGTCACCATGTCTTACAAGAAAATTTCGCCTGAGCGGCTATCGACGACACTTGATTCAAGCATGAGAGCATGACGCATACATAAAAACAGTCTGCAGCGTTTGTACTAGCTTTTTCTTTTAATATAATATTCTGTTTGGATACTTAAAGTTATACCTAATGATTTTATCCATGAAAATGGTCTACTACACACACTTTCTCATAATTTAGACATCCGATTAGATAATTGGGTAAGCAATGTCAGAGGAAAGCTAGAGATCCCGCGCTCGAATCCTGCTGATGACCATTTTCATGTGGAATACGAATGAGTGATATTTATCAACATACCGATGATAGTACAGTTCTTACTTAGTCAACTATAAAATAAACTAAATCCTAAACTTACCCACGATATTTATCGAATGTAACAATTTGTCGAACGCATTTCTACCCCGTACATAACCCTAACTTATTTTTTCCAGACTAGTGTCCCTAGTATTTTATTGTAAAACATGTATCGGAAATTGTTTGCGTCAGTTGTTCTTAGGGCTGCCACACGTTAGAAATCGTCTTATGAATATGGAATTCGTTGTTTCACAAAGTTGACTGATGAAATACATACATACATACATACATATCGTCACGCCTCTTTCCCACAGGGGTAGGCAGAGACTACTTTGTTCCACTTGCTACGATCCTGACATACCTCTTTCGCTTCATCCACATTCATCAATCTCTTCATACATGCTCGTCGGTTTCAGGTACTCTTGACCTGGCCTTTCTCCAAAACGTCCCCAATTTGATCACGGAACGTCCGCCTAGGCCTTCCCCTCCCAACGCACCCATTCACACTCCCCATATAAATCTGATGAAATGACTTAAGATTTATAGGTGTGAATACACATATTACTTTAGTGTATAACCAATAGCTATCTACCATAGGCGATTCTTTGTACTTACTGCACTCAGAAACGTTAACTACCTAGGTACACAGGTAAGGCAATCTTACACCCAAGACCAAAAGTACGGGAACAAAGTTGTTTTCTTTAATATTTAATGTTCCCATTACCTATTATTGTTATGTATTAGTAAACAAATCCTTACATTAGACATCCACAAAAGATAAAAACGCACTCAAATTACTAAAACATGTTAGGAACATAATTTTAATGTAAACGAAAAGGTGAAAAATTTCGTATGATATTTATAAATACACCTAATATAACATTGTTTCCACACTTTTGGCCTATGGTGTATTTTAGCGTCGCTTTTCGATACAAAAAATTGAAAATCTGCCTCAGAATGCAACAATTTATTGTAATGCCGTGTTATGTAGTATACTACACTGCATAACCCTAACGCCGCGCCGGCCGTGATTCAGTGACCTTCGAACGAAAGCGAAACCGGTGTAGGTCATCGTGCCACCGACCACTGCGCGGGCGCACTTCGCTTTCAACAGTTTCAACGTCTCGAATAACTAAATGCCTAGAACTATTTGTCTTTGTGAATGGTTACTTTAGTATACCGTTAGAGAATCGTTTTAATAACAGGTAAATAAATAGCTTGTATGTACCATTTGAAATGTACATATTACCTATTTTAAAATGTTATAGAAAGGATGCGGTGGAAGTTGTTCGTTATATATATATTTTTTAATACATTATCAAAGACCAGGTATTAATATCACTTCGATATTTATAAAACTATCTGTAGACAATTAGGTAGGTATTTTTATTACATTTACACGTTGTAAATTCACAATCCGAAAGAAACTAGTACACTATTGATGTCTTATTATTGTGCACAGGTATTGTATCATAGATCATAGACTATAATTTTTAAGATTAAGTAACACTTTTGTTCACAGAATGTATTATTGTTTTAATGATGACTGTTCTTCAGATCGCATCAACAAAATAATGGAGCAAAATCAATATTTGGTTGGATGCGAGTATGAACATAGTTTAAATATGGTTTAATTAAGTATAGACAGAATTGCCAAAAGTAAAATACCCCTCAAACAATGTGTTCCGCGCTCGCGTTGAATTCTTTTGTACGGCTACGCGGCTACTTACAACTTTATGAGAGTCTCGCTTGAAAATCTTTAAGTTTCGTTAAATAATTGGCAAGATAAGCTGATAAGAATCAATATCAAGGCGTAGTCGTTATATCAAACAGATATATTGTAAATAAATGTATAGTAAATGTACTTATTTAAGTATTCCTAATTCATCTGCAAGAAACAAAACTTTGCAAATACAAGTAGGGTGATGGTTATTTTCAGGTGTGTACCACTCGTAATTCATTCAAACGATAAGAGCTAGACGACGGAAACTACTGGGTTCAGTCAGAGAGAATAATATAGTCGTTCGTTAAATCCGTGCATGTATTCGACACGCGCGTATGCTATATTGCCGCACATTCCAAACGTAATTCTATCTCACTCTTACGCGCAAGGATCGTGCGTAAAAAATGAGAAGCTCGCTCTCCTCGTGCACCGATAACGCATGTAACCATCTCGAATAAAGGCTCTGTAGTTTGTTTACTCGCAAGCTAATCTGCTGAACGTGTTAGCTAACTCAAAAAACTTCTTATACCAGAAAAATGTGTTATATAATTTATTTACCTATTTTTGTCAATACCGTCATTGTGCGATGGTTAGTGGACAGTGTTTCTACCTGAGGGTAGTGAAGGTGCCTGGAACAATAGTACAGACAAATGGCCAGTGCCATTTCTATGACAGCGGGGGAACAGACAAAAAAAACTAATATCCAGACTGAAGCGGATGTAATTTTATTTGAACTAAAATGTCTAAGCTCTAAGCTCCAGTCGAAGGAGACTACTTTTTATGTACTACATATCTAATTTGTAGGTACTCGTACATATTTAGAAATTAACATTTTCTTGATATAATAAATAAATAAATAAGAGGGTAGACTGTCCATGTCACACACCTTTTTAACGTGTGGATACAGTTTCTGTCCCTGAGTGTTGCTTTAAATCTGATCATTTTATCTTTGTCGTATTTTTTATAACAACATAACTGTTCTGAGATACATCTAAGATTCCATCTAATAGTTTGGTGTTGGTAAAAGTAAACACAGAGTTCTACGAACAACAAAGTGAGGCCGGGTAAAATTACACTCGCGTTGTGCACATCGTGTGCCTAACTCAAATAGTTTGGTTGCACTTGTGTGAATGAAATGGTACCTACACACGGCGAGGCGTAGTTTTACCGGTCACAATTAGCCGTTCGCAGAACTGTGTTTTTATTTGATCCGAAGTCGAATGTTGCTAGAGTTAGGGTGCGACCAAACCGCCGCGTATACGCAGTGACGTGCCGTATGCGTCACGTTTTCTCACCGTTTCTTCATAGGTACATTTTCTTGCGATTCCGTAACGTCACCGTTTTTTAAGCGGCGGTGTGGTCGCACCCTGATTCGATCAGCATATATTAACAGTACTACTTACTACTGTTGTATGAATGAACAGAAAGGATGCGGAAGTTAGTTATAGCGTTCCTTAGAAAGCTAACTCGTGTTCTGAAATATTCAAGTTTAGTTAAGTACTATTTTTTAAATTAACTAACAACCTTTTCAGTATGATGGGAGCCTGAATTTTAAACAGTATTTCGATGAAATAAAAGAGACCAGGGGCCCGATTTTTGAAAGCACATGTGTGAAAATAACACTCGAAAGTGGTGAAAAATTGTGCTGAATTTGAATACGAGTAGCTAAGAAGATGCTTACGACTCTCATTAATCATGTGGACTAGTCAAAATTTTTATTAGACCCGTAGTTTTGAAGATATAAACAGATTTATACCACTTTCGAGTGATGTGCTTTCAAAAATTGGGGCCCAGAAAATAATAGTCCAGGATACAAAAGTCTTAGTCAGGCCCCTCTTCTCCACTGGGCACTATGGGCACGTGCCCAGGGCCCCGCAATCGAATGGGGCCCCCTAGTTCCTGCCAGATTACCAAATGATAACTGATATTTAGGTCATAGGGGCCCCATGATCCTAATGTGCCCAGGGCCTCAAATAGTTTAAAGACGGCCCTGGTCTTAGTAACACTTTTCCGATCATACTAGGAAACAAACTGATTTTGATTAGTTGTGTGGATAGCTACCGGGATATATGGAAAGTACATTTAAAAAAAATAGTCCCGTACTTGGAATACTTACTACCTTTTACTTACCTTTATTTTTCTTTTCAGATGCGGAGATGACACCTCGGTTCCGGGACAATTAAAATTAATTTTAAATCACTGTATGCACAGTTCTACCATTTGATTCGTGGCCGACAGTGGATCGTTTTCATAGTAAATATACCTATGTCAAATTGATTGACCTGTAAAAACATTAGTTAACTACATATAGCGTCGCGATTCAACTGGTAGTTAACTACCATGCATTGCCAAATGGAGATCAAAAATATTTTAACCCGATTTCGATCTAGAGCAGGTTGGTTATTCTTTTATTTTGATCATCTCAGCCGCTCCGATGTACCTAACTCCGTTGATTTATTAATGTTTTTCACTTTAGGTACTCGATCAGAATAGGTAAAATCAGATATGGTATTACCACGTTTGTGATTTTGATCCTACGGTTAATTTTTTTCTGAATATAAATGAATTGAACTTTTTCAGAATTAATTTGCACCGTCTTTTTAATCTCGCTATAATGTGATATAAAACTTATAAATGTATCCTTGTTCATAAATAGGGAGATTTGTTTGTTTATTTTGTAGCGGTACTTTCGCTATTTTAAGACATAAATAGTGCAAACCAAAGTGCTGACGTATTGTAGAATCAGCAGAAGAAGCTGAACATGCGAAGAGCCCAAACATGCAATCAACAAATTAGGTAATAATTCTCATTGATACTATATTCAGAAACCTGCGTGTCACTGAACAAACCTAACGTAGATCAATTTCTTATAGGCCAAGTTATAAGGCAGAATTACTCAATCAAATTAAGTAAGTACAGTGTGATGTTAATTTTCTTTCACATGTGTATGTTTGTAAGCAGTTAAGTTATTTGTAATAATATTATTACATACCAAGTGTTTCGTTATTTCAGCTCCACTACCTCCTGCTTCAAAGGTGAAGACTTGAAGGATCAGGCCTTACCATTCACAAATTGTATCTTTTTTTTTTATCTAAGTATTTTAATACAATTGTGAACTTTTGAATAGAAACATATCTAATATAACATATATTTAATCTTATAAATGTATTTTTGACCTTTTTTGTTTTGCAATTTAATGCTATTTTCCCATTTGTGTGGACCTTTGTTGTTCGTGAATAAATGAATTATTATTATATTATTTTATCGTTTCTGTTTTATTGAGTATCATATGACTGTGTATGACAATAAAGCCGGGTGTAGTTTATTCTCACCTTTTCGGTAGCTCATTTTCATACGCTGACTGTACCACTAACTAGGATACTGAATGAAAATTTAACTAATTGATTTTAAGTAGGTAATCAATCGAAGACACAGCAACGAAGAGCGATCATGCTAATTCATATATATATATATATATATATATATACAAATAAATTTATAAAAAGAGAAGATTGTTTTTTAAGATATATGCCTACCAAGAAATTAGTTTTCTAATATAATCTGATGGGTAACCAAGTTGATTCAGTCTAAGATTATGTAGTTACGCTTCTATTTTTTTTTTCAAAATGTTTACCTTCGTACTTTCTTTTTAAATCTTGTTAAATGAAAACTGAGTCGAGCGAAGTTTAAAGATTTTGTCTATACTTACAAATCCAAAATTTTGATATTGGAAGTTTTATGTACCTAATATGTAGTAGCTTCTACTTGTATTAGTTCAATTACCTGTTTAAAAAAGTATGGACCGTACACCTATTGGCAGGGAGCTTAGCAAATCATTCGCAAATAGCAGCAGGGAGAAAGGAAATGAAACAACAATGTCACATTAAATTTATATTTACTGACAGATCTGAAACAACCACTAAAGCTACACGTTTATAATATAACAGTGTTACATACTTGGATGAGTAAGTCCGGTACAGAGGTAGAGGTACGGTCAGCCTCAGGCTCATGGCAATCGTAATACAAAGCGAGCCGCGCGAGCCCGGGCCGCCGCGACCTAGAACAGACTGCACACAACAAGTCGCGAGGCGGGAAAGAGGCACTCTTTCGCATTATCAAATTTATAGATCTGTTCACCGTACATACTTAACTTAAGTGGTGTAATGCGAGTTATGGACTAGTATCACATTTCGTTAACCAGAAAGACAATAAATTTTACTCGATATTTAATTTTAAGTACGGACACGTGAACACATCGAACGCAAAGCAGTCACATTCAAAATTAATAGTTCGCCATAGCGGTGTTACAAGACCTGTCGCCTTACTCTAAAGTAGTTATAATTAAAACTTAGGTCTAAAACGTGTCCAGGCGGGCGTCGGCCCGACCTGGGGACACCTAGTAAAATTTGCGCTACGCTTACTGTAAACAAATCTCCAAGTTTAACTGCGCGCTGTGCTCGTTTCTGCCAGGCACAGGCGTATCGACTCGATTGGACAAGGGAACAATTCAAGAAAACAACATCTTACCGTATATAACTTTCCCAATTTTACTCAACTCAAAGTAACAGAAATCATCTGGTAACTGATTTTTAAATTAAACGTTATACACAAACATAATCATCACAAGAATCTTACATTTTATTATCCTTATTATCTATTGTTATAAACTTGTAATCACTACGTTAAACTTATTTCAAAATAAGTCTATCGATGAATACGATAATAGAATATGATAAATAACAAATTTATCGTTATTATATAATTATTTACATCGTGAAAATGAAACGGATACATCTAAGTGTGTGCTTTTAAACGGTATGGAAGATAACCATGTCTACTAAAATATATTTATCTGCAAGCGGGCGCCCCGCGCCGCGCTCGCGCCGCCGCCGCGTGGCGTGGTACAGGCTACGGGCTACACGCGTCCATAAACATAAACAAGATGTGTTAAGTACTCGTACAAGACGAAAGGCAAGCTGAGGTAATCGGTTCCGGGAGCGGCGGCGGGCGCGGCGGCTGGCGGGGACCCTCACAACACCACTTTAATCCTATTACTCGTTACATGAGGTAGTTAAGTTTCATTAATTGTGTCATTTTGTTATATTATTGCTATGAAGAAAACTTCTGTTATACAAATTTTTTCTCAACAATATTACTTATATTTTATTGTTTACTCTGCTTAAAACAGTTTGTACGTATGTTTACAAATTTATTAAATTGTGAAGGTACTTTGTATAAACTAGGTACCTATCGTGCGCCGGCACTACTGCGTGCTGCGGGCGCAGTCTCCACTTATCCTCTATACTGTACAAAACATGATAGAAATTTATTCGTATCTAGGAGGTAGGCCAACTGGGTCCAAAATGTATGATAATTAGTTATTGCTTCACATCTGAACAAAACAATATTGTATAATTAATATGATCATATTGGTTTTTTATTAGATATAGTCACTGATGAGGTAGATCAACATTGTAAGTGCTATTCTATTTGTATAAAAATACTTCTGCAATATAATCAACATTCAAATACAAACATTATCAAAATTATTTCCATTATAATGTTTATATTGCACATTTAGTCCAAAGTAAACGAATATTGTGTAGGTTCTAAATTTGCTAATAGACCAATGATATGGATTGATAAGCGAACGTGTCTTCGTACCCCGTTCGTTGGTGCGCGTGCGCGCGACATCGGCCGCGCGGACGACGCGCCGCGACGCGCCGCGGCCGCGCGGCCCGACTCGCGGTGATGAGGGCCAAGCGCGAGCGCTGCCCGTGCTATAACTGCTACCACTACCAACCAACCAGCGGGATACTTCGAAACAACCGCACATTACGGCCATGATATGCTGTCAATGTATCCAAACAATCGTTTCCTCACACTTATGTACAAAGATTTCATGATTGCCTTATAATTTTAAGTACATTAATCAATAATCGTGATAATTTTATTTATTACTATACAAATAAAACATTTACATTATTATTATTCAAATTATTGCTAGAGAATTTCATTAGATATTATTAAGCTAAAACTTATTAAATTAAATCGTTTCGCAACAGACAGTTGGCGGTATTAATTTGGCAACGTTCAGGAAGACTACTTTCCTACCACTAACGAAACAGGAATGTTTGTAAACTAAATTCGTTCAAATAACAAATTGGTAACTTAAATCGGACATAAATTAGTTTAATGAAAAACATTCCGAAATTTAAACAAAGTAGTTAACTAGCTTACATTTAAACAAATTTTAACAGAAAAATAATAATAGGAAGCACCGGGAAAATATTAATACAAGTCAATAGAAAATTTATAACTAGAACAAAACGCTTCGGGCCAGAGCGCGAGCGGGAGCGGGAGCGGGACCCGCGGCTCGGGTCGCCCGCGCCCGACGCTGGGCGCCCGCTACGTGCCGCACTAAACACATTACGATTGTTATTTTGACTTGTTTGGGCAGAAAGGTGTTTGAATATTATTCTGTTCATATTTGTTTCATTTTAAATCCTTAATCAAGTAACTTGACAAAAACAATATCTTATTATATTAAAGTACGGTTAATAGTAGTTTAATTATTATGTCTGGCAAATAAGTCCCATTATAGTATTTACAAAAAATATTTCAACCGTTGTACAATACGTACTCTTTCATTTAACATGACAACCGAAAAAAGTTGATGCATATAATAATAGTAAAAACAATGTATAATTAATATTGTATATAAATTGACCACTTTCGTGGAAAATTTTCCTAATAAATTTGATATTTGTCGTAATTCATATGTAAGAATGATATGGTCTCGTCTACCAAATAACTGGCGCGGAATATGATTCCGTCATGTAATTATACGTTTAGAAGCTCAGACGCCCAGGCATGTAAAGTCACCTTGCGCCGAAAACAAGGTTAGGTTGAATGAACAACAAAAACTATGCCCGCGAACTGGATGCGTGCGCCCGCGCCGCCTCGCGCGGGCGGCGCGCGGCGCCTCGGCACTGCACTACAACACCCGCAACAAAACGTCCCCAATCAAAGACATAAAACTACAATCCTACTAAAAAGGTAAACTTTATTGCAAAGTTGCTACTTTGTAAAATTTAAATGATATGTCTACACGACACCTTTTGTCTCTGTCAGAGACGAGATGGGAACCCCGCGAAACGTTCACGACGAGGACGACGGCGATGTCGACGACGTTGACGACATGGACGACGTGCGCATGTTCTTTTTGATATGAGTGTCGAAGTGCTTTATCATGTGATCCTTCCTTATGAATCCCTTGCCACAGTGGTCGCAAGCGAAAGGCTTGCAGCCCGAGTGCAGGCACATATGCCGGCGCAAATCAGTTTTGTGATTGAAGGACTTGGGGCACTCGACGCACTTGAAAGGCTTATTGTCTGCGTGCTTCTTGTAATGGCCGTCGTAAGAAACGTCGTCAGAGAAACGTTTGCCACAGCGGTCGCATTTGAAGGGCTTAGCTCCCGAATGGAAAGTCTTGTTGTGCTGCGTGAGGTAGCACGCCTTGTTGAAGAGCTTGTCGCACTCGTAGCACTTGTGCACGGTAGCGGCGGGCGCGCCCTTCTTCAGCGTATTTCGCTCCGTCAGCGGTGTGCTTGGCACCGTCGACGACACCAGCGGAGAGGTTCGACTTTCATTTTCGGCTTTTGCACTCTCAGGGCTAGCCGGGGATTTCATTTGCAAACTGTAGTTTTCTTTATTAGCGTAATCCATGATATCTTCTATTTTTAATATTTGAAGCTCGCTAGAGTTAGTGCGCATGACGTCGTCTTCGCGTTTTATAGTTTTCCCACCTACAGCGTAACCGTACGGATAAATCTTAACATGTTCAGGATTGTAAGAAATGATTTCTTTAACTGGTCTAGGAGCTAAACTATATTCATAATCCATACTCTGTCCACCGATTTCGATATTAGTATATTGCAAGGGAGCGTGACCCGGATCGACAATAATGTAACCGGCAGTCGACTCATCAGCAATAACTTGACCCCCCACGTTAGGTGTTGTGATGTAGTTAGAAACATACACGCCGAACCGCTGTGTCTGCAGCTGAGCGAAACTCGGTAGTCTACCGCTAGCATGCTGGTCCGACGCATCTTGTTCCAATACTTCGGCTGAATCAGGCGATGATTCACCAAAAGTAGCCGGATTGGCTATAGGCAGGTTGTTGATAGCCATATCCATAACGTGGGGGGCCATCCCGTTTGGGTAGTTCGGCGCTATAGTCTGCTGAAAATTCTGACCCAAATATAATGGGGTGTGCGTGGGGTCCGGAACCGAAGCCCCCAAAGGATCCGTAGACCTCGGATTGTACGGGTTGACACCCAAATGACTGAACGGCGGCAGCGTGTGCGGTGTAAGCGCTGGCGTAGTCTGAGTTAGAGCTGGAGTTGTAATATTGCTGGTTGACACTGATAGCAGGCCCCTCATATGGTGATTTTGAGAAACAGAGGGACCTGCTTCCCCGTTTGGGGGATTCCCAGTTGTAGTTATTGGGATTCCCTTCGTGCCCTGATGATTATTGTCCGCCGGATTTCCTATACCTGGTGGCTGACTACCTATATTGAGCGGATGAGACCCAGGTTGATGCTGTAAAGGGTGGTTGGCTAATGGATTATTACTGAAATTATTATCTAAATTACCCTGTTGAAGATGCGTGTACGGTGACTTGGACTGCATGGCGGCGACGCGGTGGGAGCGGTCAAAGTTTTGTGAGGCGTACGGCGACTGTAGCGCGACGTCCTCCACGCTGCGGCCGTCCTCGGAGGGCACGGGGCTCTGCGTATTGGAGTCGGCGGCTTGCTGCTGCGCGCGCGCTTGTATCGCGTCGCGGCTGGGGTGGTGATGACTCGATATTGGCATTGTAGCTGGGTCTGGTTGGCCTGATGATCTGACTGCATTTTTGTGTAGCGTAGTATTATAGTGCCTTTTTAAATGGCCGGAACTGGTAAACCATTTGTTGCAGGCAGTGCAGTTGTAAGTTTTGGGTCTTCTAGCTTCGTTAGATTTCCAGTTTGCGCCCTTTCCGCCCATAGATGGCATTGCTGACGACGCTGAATTGTTTGGCTGTGTACTTGTTATCTGAGGCGCTGCTGGTGAATCATACGGTCGATAAGGTGGTTTCATATCAGGGTTAGAAGCGACGGATCCAGGGTAATCCGTGAGAGGTGGCATTTGAACTCCAGGGTATATCTTTTGCTCGACATGCATGAATGAGGGCTTTTGGTCGTGGTGCACGGCTAAAAACTTATCTTGAGTGTAGGGAAATTTCTGTTCCTGGTGGAACATTTTGGTTTCCGTTGTGTAAGCCTTTTCACCGAACATTTTCTGATCTTTAAATAAGGAAACATCGCCATTTAGCTGAGGATTGGTATACAGTTTCTGAGTTTCCCATGGCATCATAGGTACGGTGCGAGAGTTAACTTCACGCCCTTGAGTAGCTGTCTGATCGTAAGAGGAATTTGGCTGCTCACCTTCATTTCCTTGATAAACTACTTTTTGAGAATCCAGATCTAATATGTCGGAAGATTCCTCATGTTCCTCCTTAATCTTCGTGTTGTCATTTTGATAGCCGGAGTTGTTGTAAGGTTTTGACGGAAATTGTTGAAAGGGTAATGAGCCCGACGTGGGAGCACTCGACCCTGCATGGGCAGAGTTACAATGTTCGTTTAGCTGCACTGCGGAGTCACACACAAAACCACACTTGTCGCACTGGTTCGGCGAGGGAGACGGCGTGGGCTGGTTCAAAGGCTGCCCGTACAAAGGACTCGAGGACGACACTTGCGAAACCCTTTCTTGCATATTGTAAGGATGGAAGCGGTTCGGTTTGTGATAATCTTGGTTGTATTGCGACTGTTCCCAATTTATTTGATCTTGGTGTTGACTTTGAGGAAATCCGGAATGTGAATAACTGTTACCGAATTGTGCTCCTGGTGAAAAATTTGTTTGGTCAGGGTTCTGGTAGGGCGATGGTGCGCTGTGGTAACTCTGGGGTGTCGCCGGATGAGGGAACTGCGCCGAGGTCTCCGGCGTGGCCCGCTGCTGGAACTCGGGGCTCGGCTTTGTGATCATGGTGTCACTCGAGTCGGCTGGCGCCGACACTGTCGTCTCGGTCTTCACTTTCGTACCGTTGTTGTTCTCGGTATCATTTTGTGAGTTTTGCGTACTCCACTTCGCGTATAAGTTCTCTTTATGGTATTGTAAATGTACCTTTAATGAATCAACAGTGTCCAGGTAGAGATCACAAACATCACAATGATAATCCCTCGACGGTAAAGTCGACGACACTGCGCTGCCGTTAGCCATTTAAATCATCAATCCAGCGGAGAACACCGTCTCCTCCAACGAAAAAAAAATAATAAAAAAGCAACAGTACTCGTCTCGACGTACATGAAGTCTGCGCTGCATCAATCAGGCGCTACAGGTTAAAGTCATGGTCGCGCGTCACCCCTCGTCTCGACTTATACTACGGCTACGGCGCTGTTGTCGAACAAAGTTTTTCGCGGCATTTCCGCGCGCGGGCGGCGGGCGGGCGGCGCGGCCACGTGCGCGCGGTAAACACTCCGCGACTCGCGCACCGGCCAAACAAACTAACTTGCCGAGTCCAACTTCACTCTAGCCACTGTGACTCACTATTTTGTTTAGCACTGTTTTTATTTGATTTTTAAAGTTTTAAATAAGTTTTAATCACTTGACGGAATGTCTCGATCTAAGTCTTTATCGTATGCACATAAATAACAAACAACTAATTGGCACTTGTTTGAGACCCGATCGCGAGACGTTGTATAGTTTATACAGCGTGAGGAACTCGGTATGAAGAGAGGGCCGCTCGGGTCAACGCGGGGTAGGAACGAACGTTGCGAGCGGACGTTTAGTAGCAACTGACAGCCTTCCCGAAGTCGCCTTCGGGGGCATGACTTCAATAACAATTCGCAACGTCGTCCCCCACCGAGGCGTGCGTGCGAGCGAGAGCGGCGCGCGGTGATGAAGTTATCGCTCCTTCGTCCTTTTGTGCGTCCTTGGAGCGAGCGAGACGGTCGCCGCGGACCGCGGGACGCGGGAGACGCGGCTGGTCCTACTCTTTCTCAAAATTGAAATGCCCGGTCGAAATGTCCGGTGATGCTGCGTCCGAGTAGGACAGCGATAGCACCCACCCTTACAATGCGGGCGGACAGAGCCCTGCGACGAAACTTTATAAATTTAAAATTTTGTTTGTTCGTCACAATAAATTTAAGTTGTAAATATATGTAAGTTATTCCAATAATGCATAATATGTCATATCATTATGATCTACTTAAAACAACGGTTTAAACAATAATACACAGCATTCTACATGCATTTATTTTAATCAAAGTAAAAAGTACCACGTGATCTCACAATATTTATACACGCGTAAGAACCAAGTAATTATTTAAATCCATCGTTGAATGTATTCAAGTTCATAAGAAATTTAACATTAAGTCGTTGAATTAACTGTTAACAGGTTGTCCATAGGTAGGTACTTATATGACTAAATGTCTGGTTCTATAACCACTGCTAAAAGTCACATGTGTTTCAAACCAGTTGGAATGATAGGTATAAATAAGTTGCAGTCATTCATTAGCATGCTTTTATTACTTGATTTGATTGAAAACATAAAGTGACTTTGTTCTAGTGTATTAAAATAAGTTAAATCGCTATACTTGGATAGGTACCTAATCTAACCATAATTTTATAATTTTGAAGAACAACAATAAAAAGAATACTTATTTGAACTTTTAATAAATTAAACTTAAACAATCATGGGACAAATTACAGTTACACCAATTAACGGTGTGATGTAATTATACACCAATTTACCCAGTCCCAAACTAAGCAAAGCTTGTACTATGGGTACCAGGCAACGAATGAACATACTTAACTTATATAATGTAGATAAATACATACTTAAATACATATAACATCCATGACTCGGGCACACACATTCGTATTCATCATACAAATGTCTGCCCCTACCGGGATTCGAACCCGGGACCTCTAGCTTCATAGGTCACTAACCACTAGGCTATCCGGTCGTCTGACAATAAAAATAGTATAATTTTGCTTCGAGTACACCACAACACAAATACTCTTTATCGAGATTTACTTTGAAATGAAATGAAATGAAATGAAATGAAATTCTTTATTATTTGTTTCGAGTAATCATTTTAAACCCTTACATTTAACGAAACGAACTAAAACTTTGTTATATTTTAGTAGTGTTACCACTGCCATAATAACGGTAACTGACAACGTCAAAGTTATCTGCGACATGACGCGTCTATGAGAGGATGATAAGGAGCTTTATTTGTAGTGAAAATTACAAAATACGTTCACGATTCGGCACCACGACATTGCGTTAAGTAGTGTTTGTAAACAGGAACCGACAGAACAGTTTGTGAACAGGAACAGGAACTGTTGCAAATAAATATTTTTGACATTTATGAGCGAAGTGTAAAAATACATTATTTATATTGTAATAAGTTATTTTTTTTATTCCCCTCTCCACCTTTACGTCCACAAACGTGCTAAACACGGCCTTTAGGTCTTGTTATCTTAGGCTCTGTCTACCCTGTAAGGGATAAGGACGTGATTTATGTATGATTGTATGTTTGTAAAATTTGTAAGTATTCTTGTTAGGTCTTAAGTGATCGATTTATTTATTTTTGACATTTAATCTCAGTGAATGTTAAACCTGATCATATTTTGTTTACTTTAAGGATTTTTAAGAAAGGTTATACCTATTTTTAAAAAGTTGGCAATATTTGACACAAAGCAAATTCATTTAAAAGAAGTTGAATTCTACACTTTCTTTATGATAACGTTACCTACATATTCGTTTTTCATATTCAATTAATATTTAATTTATATTTATACTACCTGTTGCCAGCGACTTCGTCTGCAAAGAATTCGTTTATCGCTAGCCCGCGGGAACTACGCAATTTTCCGGGATAAAAAGTAGCCTATGTGCTATTCCAGATTTTTTTCTATCTATGTGCCGAATTTCATTAAGATCTGTTGGGCCGTTCTGGCGTGATTGAGTAAGAAACAAACATCCATCCATCCATCCATCCATACTTTCGCATTTATAATATTAGTTAGATTAAAAATTTAACATATCTTAAAAAATCCTAAAAGTATCCATGGCCCAAACAGAAATGTCCCATCATTTACATTTCTTCCACAATAGCACGCTGCGTACATCTGCACATTGTCCCCAGATATTCATTTATTTTGAACTTGCTTCTGCCCGCGACTTCGTCTGCATAGAATCTAAATATATAAAAGAAGAAAAATAAACTGACTGACTGACTGACTGACATATCAGCGCACAACCCAAACCGCTGGTTCTAGAGATTCCAAATTTGGCACATAGGTTCCTTATAAGGTCTAGGGGTGCACTAAGAAAGGATTTTTCAAAATTCGACCCCTAAAGGGGTTAATTGGGGGTCCAAAGTTTGTATGGGGAAACAAGATTAGTTAGACCATTTTATTCGAAACTTCACAGGAGTATTCCTAACGACAAATGAGTAAACACCTGTTTCAGGTTTTTAGAAAATTCAACCCCTAAAAGGGGATAGGGGGTGATGAAAATCAACGTGGGTATTATTATTATTATATTATAGTGGGTAGTATTGTTTGTACGGTTTATCGGGTCGCTGATTATGAAAACAATAACACACATACCTACCTGACACACACACACACACACACACACACAAATTCCCACAGGAACGGGAAAAAACGGGATTTTTTGTTTTACAGGTCGTAGAAAGCTGAAATTTGGCATGTAGGTTGCTTGATGAGTATAGGGAAGCACTAAGAGACAATTTCCTAAAATTCCCACGGGAACGGGAAAAACGGGACTTTTCGTTTTACTGGTTGTAGAAAGCTGAAATTCGACATGTAGGTTGCTTGGGGAGTGTAGAGAAGCATTAAGATTGGACTTTCCAAAATTCCCACGGGAACGGGAAAAAACGGGATTTTTCGTTTTACTGGTCGTAGAAAGCTGAGACGTTACTTGGCATGTAGGTTGCTTGAAGAGTGTAGAGAAGCTATAAAAGATAATTTTCCAAAATTCCCACGGGAACGGGAAAACGGGACTTTTCGTCTTACTGGTTGTAGAACACTGAAATTCGGCATTTAGGTTGTTTGGAGAGTGTAGAAAAGCATTAAGAGAGGAATTTCCAAAATTCCCACGGGAACGGGAAAAAACGGGATTTTTCGTTTTACTGGTCGTAGAAAGCTGAAACATTACTTGGCATGTAGGTTGCTTGAAGAGTGTAGAGAAGCTATAAAAGATAATTTTCCAAAATTCCCACGGGATCGCGAAAACGGGACTTTTCGTTTTACTGGTTGTAGAACACTGAAATTCGGCATTTAGGTTGTTTGGAGAGTGAAGAGGAGCATTAAGAGAGGAATTTCCAAAATTCCCACGGGAACGGGAAAAAACGGGATTTTTCGTTTTACTAGTCGTAGAAAGCTGAAATTTGGCAAGAGAGTTCCTTGGGGAGTGTAGGGAGCACTAAGAGATCATTTCCTGAAATTCTTAAGGGAACGGGAAAAAAACGAGATTGAAATACTCCTGGTACACGCAAGCAAAGTCGCGGGCAAAAGCTGTTTGTCAGTAAATGAAGTCTACGCGGACGAAGTCGCGGGAAAAAGCTAGTTATGCATATAAACTTTCCTCTTGAATCGATTCATCTATTTATTATAGTTTTAAAGATTTAAGCATACATAGGGACAGACAGACAGACAGCGGAAAGCGACTTTGTTATATACTATGTGGTGATGATGAAGTCGTTCGTTTGATTAGTCGTATGAAACGATAAAAACATATGTTAAATGTAGTATTCCCATAAAAATCATCCACATTTTTGAGGTAAGTACTTAACAGGTCTAAAATAAAGAATCAAAGTTGTTTTAAAAGCCATAATCCTGTTTTGTTCATTTGATAAGTACTCTTTTGTTTATAAAACTTTCACGTAATTTTATCGTCTAATCAAGTGAAATGAAACAATTTACTACGTAATTGTTAGACTAAATCACTTAATATAGGCACTTGTATAAAAATATGTACATAAGACCAAACAGTCAGCCAACCTTTTAAAACGATTTATAACTGATTAAAAAAAAAAGTTCGTTTTCAATTCGGTTGGTTTTTTTTATGTCGGTTACCTTACCTCAGAACTCAGTTATTTATACATAAATGAACTTGATTTATTTGTTTTGTAAGAATATAAACCTAATTATATTGGTGCTTTAGAAATTTCATCAAAACTCAATTCAATAGTTTTGTTTTTATTTGAAGCCAGTTTAATTTTAGTTGTTTAGTCCAAAGTTAAATCGAATAAAATTCTTAAGCAACATGATTGTAATTTTTACATTTGTCATTGGCAACGTGTAGGTAGTTAAAAGTTTTTACAACACGATTTTTGTATTCTGAATTCCCACCCGGATGTAGAAGTATATTTCCAAACAAATCCCATTCAAAATCTAGTATTATTACGATACTCGGGTACCGCGCAGGGCACTGAAAATTTTGCATCGTGGACGGCCGAAGGGGTAGGGAGCGGGGGAGGCTCACAGGCGCGGTTCCTTCAATTTTTTCTAAACACATCGAACCACCATCTCTGCAGCGTTCGCTCCAAACTCGGACATTGCACACTGCTATCGGCATGTAGACACGGCGAGTTGCTCTCCTAAATAGTATGGTGAGGCAGAGGGGCTGTAAGCAGTGGTCATTTTGGTTTCCGTGGGGGTGGTACGCAGTGTACGCAGTTATCGGCCGGACACGAGGGCCATGCAAACTATGAGGGGTGCCGGCATCGATTTTCTCGGACTATGCCGATCGCTTCCTTATCCACGCTTGCTGTGCGATTTTACACTCGCGTTTCCTCGCTACTTATCTAAATTTTGGACCTTTGCTTAGTTTCTCGTCAAATTTAGGGGATTACCTACTTGTGGCAACTCTCACCGTTTACCTGCTTAACGTGGCACTATCGAGGACTTATAATGCGCGCTTTTTACGTCGATGTTTCGAGTGTGCTGCAACGTTACACTTGGTATATCCGGTTTTCTTTATACACTATTGAGGAATTTACTTATATACCTTTTTAGTTTTGTTAGTGTTTGTTTAGACATCTTTCACATTCTTAGGTACTTATTCTTAGGTACGTAAGCATTTTTTGTAATTATAGATTATCAATTTGCTTGAAGCCCGGGAATTTTCAAGACCGCTCGTACATAGGTACTCTTACGTTGTTTGTAAATTTCTATGAAATAAAATTTCAGTAGGTAGTATAACTGAGCAAAAAAGTAAACCAAATAAATACATACTTAGTACGAACGGAGAATTGAGGCCATTTCAAACTACGCCTCTTCTTGTGCGCATGTGCGTAGCCGATCAGTTGCTTGGGGGAATATTGTTACAGGAGAGTGAATGCGACTGTATACGCACACTCCGAAGCGTAGTTGAAATGTAGGTCGCAAGATATAGTTTGTAAAACAACTATACCTACGCCCACTGACTTCACTTTTTCTTACTGTATTAAAAAAAAAGAACGTACTTACTTCACAAAATTAAACCAATGTTAGGTATTTATCAGTCGCAAAAAGTGAATGTGATTGTGTAAAAGACTAAACACTAAACTAAGCATTCTAACCATCAATTTATAACTTAACCTGTTTTAATTTCTGTATGATTCATCTTGTGATGTGCAGGATATCCATATCCACGGATAAATCCGCGAGGGGAAACGATCCGTTTCCATATTCATAGCGACACTTTTTAGTGGATCATGGGCTATTTTATCATTAACTTCATGAAATTTTGATACTTACATACATATACATACCGTCACACCTCTTTCCCATAGGGGTAGGCTAGGCAGATATTACTTTGTTCCTTTGATCCTGACATACCTCTTTCACTAAATCCAAATTCATCTACCTCTTGATTGATTGATTGAATCCAAATTCATCAATGAAATGACTTAAGTATCTAGTGTTAGTGAAGAGGCATGCAATACTTAGATAGTAAAGACACAATTTTTTCGGACAGTAAATATTTATTATGTATCTGTATCATTGAAAATGTTACCATTTTACAAAAGACTCTAGACTATCTTTGAGGAGCCGAAATTTCCATAAGTACAAATTAGCTGTTGCAGTCGGACAGACAGACAGACCGAGAGACAAACGCACGAGTGATCCTCCCCGGAATGGTCCGGAACGCTTAAAAAGTCACCTGAGGTCGTAAACAGCCGCCTTTGTTATTACTGATTGCCTCGAACACGTGCGCCTTTACACTTGTAGCAAAAAAAAAGTAAACCAACTTAAGTTTATTTAGGAGTTTACTCGCCTTATTTTAAAGTTTTTTGCTTTATTTGTGTGTATGTATTTAATTAAATAATGACAACAAAATAAGACCTTATATTTGTTGTTGTTATTTGATTTGAAGAAATAGATCTCTCGATTTTCTGAGATCTCATCATCAGATCCTGACTTAGCAGCAATGGGACTAATTACGAGACTTACCCTATCGGACAAAAATAGTCATCGCAATCGGTTCAGAGACGCCGACACACACACATACTAGAAAAATCATACCGATGAGTTGAAAACGTACCTATTTGACCAGCAAGCTTATGACGTAAGTACGTAACTCGCTCGCGAACACCATCGTCTTCATTTTGACAGTTCCTGTATGGGCTGACAATTGGCATCGGAATCAGCTAGCTGTCACATCCATACAAGAACTGTCAAAATGAACACGAAGGCGATTGCGAGCGAGTTACGTAATAAGCTAGCAGACAAAGACACTGAATTATATTTATATCCGCTATCTAATACCCATATACTCGTAATACAAGCTTTACATAGGAACTTGATCATTATTTCTTTTCGGATGTTCTAGTATAACACAAAATCACGTATGACTTATGGGGTAGACAAAGCAAGTAGAATGTAAGATTGTACTACTAACATTATATTATATGGATCTATGGTCTGAAATAAATGTTTTTTTTTTTTTTTTTTTTAAAGCCTAAGGTGACAAGACCTAGGGCACGTTTAGCGTGATTGTGGGCGTATTTATATATACCTACTTAGGTGGAAAGAGTAGTGCCTAGGTAATTGAATTAGTGTGATGGGTGATAGGTTGCTACCTAGCCGCATCGCCTATAACATGATTCCTAAGATTTTTGTCCAGTAGTTTTATAATTCAGTATCGTTCAGAAATATAATTTGTAACGGGTTCGCCATAAAAATAAAACAAAAGTCGGGATGTAAATTTCATGATACATTGATAGTAAGTACCTTCAACTTATTACCTGACTATGAAGCTTGAGGTCCCGGGTTCGATTCCCGATCGGGGCAGATATTTGTATGAAAAATACAATGTATTTTTCATACAAATATCTCGACACTTTAAATGTTTGTTCTCGAGTGTTGGACGTTTAATATGTATTTAACTAAGTATTTATCTATACATATAAGTATGTTCCGTAGTCTAGTACCCATATCACAAACTTAGCTTTGCTTAGTTTGGGACTAGATCAATTGGTGTCAATTGTCCCAAGATATTTATTTATTTATTTAATGCGGCCTAAGACTCATCGAATACCTAACCAATAATACCAATAGAATACCTAACCAAGTCCAACACATATCACTTCATGAACATGAAATCTAAGGGATTCTGTTATCAGTACCGCCTACGTCGCCATCTACTAACTAGGTACCTATATCCGTCTTTTTTTGAGCGGTAGAAAAGACAAGGACAATAAGATTATTTTTCACGCGCGCCGAATCCGGGCTTCTCTAAAGAGTAGGTCATCGGACTCATTGTCAATGTCGCATACTCTGACTTTTCTGTTTAGACAGTTCTTGCAAATAAAAGCTTAAAACCCGGTTTTCATTTTCCTGTTGTAGCGTACATTGCGGCGCCTATTCGATTCCTTGGCAGTTGTCAGGTGGCGAACGCACAATGTAATGCTAGTTGTACAATATTAACACCACTACATTGGTAGGTAGGTCATTCCGAAAAAATATAATTTACGACGTACCTATTAAGTACTAGCTGTTGCCAGCGACTTCGTCTGCAAAGAGTTCGTCTATCGCTATCCCGCGGGAACTACGTAATTTTCCGGGATAAAATGTAGCCTATGTGCTATTCCAGACTTTTCTCTATCTATGTGCCAAATTTCATTCAGATCCGTTGGGCCGTTCTGGTGTGATTGAGTAACAAACAAACATCCATCCATCCATCCATCCATCCATACTTTCGCATTTATAATATTAGTTAGATTTAGAGGCAGTATGTGTATAATGTCAAAGTTAACCAAAATTATGTAGTTGTAGGCAAGTATTAGATCATATTTACTTCTTCTTATTTTTCTAATTCCCGTAGTATGGGCGCGCCGGTCCTTGTTCCCGTAACCGTGACTTTATACTCTTGCAATATGGTCCAATCAAAACAATGACTTCCGGAAGTTGAATAAATAGGTAGGTAAATGTTTTAAAATTGATACAGGTAACTATAAAGTATAAATACACATAGTAACTTAGTGATAAACTTCGAAAAATAATACTTTGAAATGATATCTTGATTAACTTCCGATATTTAAGCTGTTCCTTGCGTGTAAGTATAGGTAATGAATAATCATTACCTATTGGTGAACTTCCCATATTTCGTAGATTTATTCATAAGAATAAATCTAAGAAATATCGGAACTTCACCAAAGGCAATCGTGATTCGAAGTCTACCTATATCACGTGGAAATAAGTGCAAAACGAAAATAAAAAGAAAACTTAATTATCAACACCTTTTAGGTTTTAATATTATTTTAAGTAAGGTTGGTCCTTCTATCTGCATTGTGTTTTTAAACAATACATTCTACTTAAGAGGCTGGCAACACCTAATTTTGTTGAAATTGATGTTATTTAAGCACTTTTTTAAGAAAAACTACACACAAAAAAAATACAAAAAAAACATAAGTATGTTAATTTTCATCATTTTTCAAACACGCTGGACGGACTCGATACAAAATTGAACAAAATCGGCTCGATAGAAAATAATTGCAAAGATTGGTCTTAAAATCATCATTAAACGGTTCTATGCCTTTATTTTTTCGACGTTTGGGTCTGCAATTAAAAACATGAAGTCAACATATTCATACCTAAACGGCTAACGAATCATATTTCACAAATAATCCATATTTTTTTTTATTTCTTATTATTTGTGTCTTATTTGCAAGATTTTAGACGTGCGCCAAGCTGCCGAAATAGTTTCTTCTCTTTCACTAACAGGCACGCGAACCGTATGTGTGAAGAGTGGCGCTGCTCAAGGTTATTCGCTGTTGACAGCAGCGCCTTAACTTATATGCACGTTTGACATTCCATATCTCAAAAATAAGGGTACTTAGGTAATAAAAACAAGCCGGACTCCATACCACTCATCCATACCGTACCGACTTAACATAAGTAGGTACTTACTTTCCGTCTGGTATCATACCTAGTAGCTTCCAGATGTGATATCGAAAATTTGACTTTTATAATAGCCGGTATTACTATAAAGCAAATACTATGTTATTCCCATTCTACAAGTCGTGTCATTCATAACATTTTATGAGGGTCCGGGGCAATAAACACCCACGTACCTATACCTATGTAGGTACGACCGAACTTGCTGCCGTTTCTGTTCAAGAGCCAAAACTTCTTGCTACTGACACGTAGTCCGAAAGTACTTGATGTAAGTACCTATTTAAACTACCTATGGAGTAACTGTCCAAAGAAAATCAAATAAAATCAACAATTTAAACGGAAACAATGTTCGTAAAACGAATATCGTAACGTAGGTAATCCAAGGGCTAGTATATAGTTGATAAGCTAAGTACCTACATAAGTGAGTAAAGTATTTTTTATTTTCTTCACTTGACCATATTAATATCAGAACAGTTCATTTACTTACATACATACAATCTCACAGGTAGGTACAGTACCTGTGTGGCGGATAGATATATATACTGATGCCTGAACTAGGGGGGATCCTACATGTCAGGTCACCTGACCTTCGACTTGACTCAGAAGTCTATTACATACAATAACAAGTACCTACCCAGTATGCCAGCTATCGTTAGAATTACTTACTGCGGTTATCGTTTGGGTGATACAGAAAATTAAGACACGAGTCGGACTCAAGCACCGCAAGGGTTCCGTACAAATTTGACAAATAAATGTACCTAATATCCAGTGTTAGCAGAGCCACACTCCTAAGCAAAATGTAAGCAGCGTGAGGTCATTTTATATTGGTTACTTACACAGGTAGAACATGACATGATGCATGTGTTTCCTGGTATTAGTCCTAGCATTACCTACCTAAAGAAAAGACACCTGTAGATTCAGCAAAGCGCTCGTCAGGCAACCATAACTTTGACTCGTCCACTTGTAGCCAATACAAAAAGTCAGGTGTCTTAACGTTGGTTGTGCTTTGAAATTGTCAAAGAACATAGTTGCAACGGCAAGACCGCTGTAAGCCAACTCAGCGCTGTACGAGGATAAGATTTATTTAAGGAATAACATCGCGGTTTCGCGGTGCATTTAAAGGTCACCTAAAATATGCGAACACGACTCTGCGGAGGTAGAGGAGGTTCAAAACCTCTAGTGTAAGTTTTTTGACCCTAAATCGTCTAAAACTCGTTCGTTAACGACTCGCTTATTATAAGTATTATGGAAAAACACAGCACATTGCCGTTATACAACAAAGTAATCTCATTAATAGTATTTGACACTTCAACAGAAAACTTACTGACTTAAGTACGTGGTTCTCTAAGGGCTAGCGCGCACGAGCAATTTAGTTGCACGGCATTTTATTTCTCTCTGTCGCCGTCTCCTCGCCGCTATGCGCATACGAGAGAGACAGCAACAAAACTTTTAGCTGTTTTCCGCAGCTTCGCCCCCGTTCCACTTTTTTTTCTATTTTTTTTCTCTCCATGAAAACATGCTGTGTCCTAAGGAATAAGGAAATATGAAAATTGTTGAATTGGTCCCGCGAAACCCGCCAAAAATAGTTGCGGAATCAAAAGTTGCTCGCGCGTGCTAGCCCTATACTAACCTCGTCCGTTTAGTGACCGCTGTGCTTGGGAGACAATCATAACTTGACCTGTTCTCTAGCAGGGCTGTATCGAGTGTTTTGACGTAGGTCGTCGTTGGCTTCGACAACAATACACGCGATCCCTTACAATGCCTGCTAGCGAACGGGTCAGGGGCCCGATTTTTGAAAGCACATAGGTATGTGAAAATACCACTCGAAAGTGGTGAAAAATTGTGCTGAATTTGAAATACGAGTAGCTTAGATGATACTTACGGCTCTCATTAATCATGTGGACTAGTCAAAAATTATTTTGATTAGAGCCGTAGTTTTGAAGATATAAACAGATTTATACCACTTTCGAGTGGTACTTTCGAGTGATGTGCTTTCAAAAATCGGGGCCCGGGTTATGATTGTTTAACGAGTAAAACTATCACGATCACTAAACGAACGAGTTTGCCTTTGAAAATTACACAGCAGGTACATATTTATGTATATTGATACACACACATCACACAACCGAACAAGTGCCCTACCGTTATTGTATTATTATGAAAGCTAAAAAAGTCTTAGTTGCGAAAATTTAAAATAACGCGCAACTGCAAAACAAATTTAATGATAGCTAAATTGTTGGTTTCTTAATAAGTATTTCTTCATTGTCGGTTTGTAGGCATTGATTTTATTGATCTGCTTCAGCGAAAATCCCTACTTTGCTGCTTTGGCAGCAAAATGTGATACTCTACTCGTTTCTTTAGATAAATAAACTACTTATCTGTATTTTCTAGGTTCCAATAACCGTATTAAGTAAATTCAAAATAAGAATGGCATTGATTTTAGTTATTAGTCATACGTAATAAATAGTAACCTTGAATTAACATTTTAGAAAATAATGCATATTTGCAAGAATCTGTTTTACGTTAATCCTTTTATGACCATACCTACCAAGTCAATGGTGTATTTTTAACAATCAATATTTTTACTGGTCTTCGGAGAAGTGTTGTACGAACAATGAGGACTTACCTGCTCCGATATTAAGTAGGTAGGTACTTATCAAAGCCGTGGTTCTTATCTCTATTGTCTTAAAATACCAAAAAAGAATTACAGTACGTTTTCTGATCCTGATGGTGATGTGATGGCCTGCTATTTTACGACTACGCCTATGGTCTGTTTCAATAAGGACTGACAGATCCATAGAATTTAACTGTTAGCGTTCACGAAAGTTTTGACAGCAAAATATATACAAAATTGAATTACATAAAAATAAATAAATAAATACTTGATACATTAATAACGATTTAAAAAGAACAACGGAGATTTATTTTGCGTTTACGTTTTCACGTACAAATTTTCAATAAATGTTATGTATTTACGTACGAGACTTTACTATGTTACGTTTTATTGTCATTAAAACTAGAGGTGACCATGTATAATTAGCTAATCGGTTAAAATCGCGTATAATCGAAAATCCAAAGACAACCTACTAAAATATTAAGTGAGTATTTTACATTCTTTCACGCTCACTAGGTACACAACAAAAATTAAGTTTCTCACACTAATATTATAAAGGCGATATTTCGTGCGTGTGTGTGTATGGCTGGACGGATTTGGATAAAATTTGGAACGGAGTTAGCTGGTACCCTAGATTAAAACATAGGCTTCTTTTTATCCCGGAAAATTGCATAGTTCCCGCCGGGTAGCGATAAACATAGTCAAAGGTCGTAGCTGCTCTACTCATTATCAGTTAGTATTAGTACTTAAATCTAATTCTACTTATACTTTATAAACCTTGATTTCTGAAAAATCACGACTTGGCAAAAAGCGTGAAATAGAAATTATAATTATTGACTGACGTCTTGGGAAACTGACTTGAGTAGGTATTATTATATCGAAATAGCATTTATTTATAAATTAATATGTAAGTATTTGATATTTTTATGGAACCGATTGTATTTAAGTAGGTATCTAATGTACTGTACTGAAATATAATCGATGATCGTTGAATAATGCAGTGTGTCACATTGAAGCCTCACTTCTAGATTTGTCAAGGTGAATGTGTCACATCCATACCCTCCTTATTGAAACAGACTGTAAAGACCGTGCGCGCACATCTGGGCATCTCCTGGTTTGTCTTTAGACGTTCTGCCCGAGCACGACTCTTAATTACCGTTCTTACAGAACTGGGGCCTTACCATAACGTCTTAATGTGATTCAGTTTAGGTTCGCTCGCTGTCAGATTCATACTAAAAGTGACAGCTAAAACTTGAACTGAGTTGGAATTAGGACGTCATGGTAAGGCCCCTGATTTAAAATATGACAAAACTTCAAATTGTTCCGCAAAATTTCCGTTTTGTGGGTACCGTTTGTTTACATCCGTGTGGTTGTCTATTTGGAACACTTTGTGAGTCTGATTGTGTAAAGACAAAGACTAAAGTACCTATCGATTACCTACTTATTAATTTGTGGCCCGTTTATACATTGTGGTTGTAAAAGTCGAAAGCGTCGAAAACTTTTGTAGCCGCGCTACACGGCGACTTCAGACTAAAATTATTGTGCAGTTACTTACGGCTATTCCCTTCCTCATCTACTGTAAATGTTGTCGAATTATTTAATTTTTGGTAAGTATATTTAATGCCAGTCAACACGAAAACTATGTTTGTAGTTTCATTATTTGTTACATGTTTAAATGTTTTAATGTTTACGGGAATAACAAATTCGACCGGAATCAATATTTTAAAAACGAAACGATAATACGTGTATACGTAGTACCTATACCTATTTTGTTTTGACTAGGTACTGACTGATTGGAAAATGTGAATGAAACGTAATTTTTATGTAGGAAATGTATGAAATGGCTTGTTTTCGCTTGTAGACTACAAGTTGTAGTACCTACATCACATTGTTCAGTTTCACGGTTCACGCTCTTAATCAACACATGTATAACGAGATCCCCGACGTATAATTATACGTAATCTTTTATAGTCTTATAATTTCTATGCAGACCTAGTATTATTAGGAAGTCTGGCAAATACTAAGGTCTCAGTCTCCGATTCGACCTTAAATTTGGAGGTCACATTGATGATACTGATTCGGCGAACGCTCTCATTCCTCGCGCATGCGCTAGCGGCCCGACGTGTTATTATTTAACACTTTATTAAATGACTAGTCTTTTTGCTACAGAATGCCAATTGACTTGCATTACTATATTTTTATCAAGGGCGTTTTGATTTATGTTTTTTTTTACAAAGTTCTAGATTTTTCTAGATTTTCGTTAAAAACACCTACCATAATTAATTAACTAAGTGCATTTTTTTTATGTAGACTAATTCAAAAAGGGTTGTACGGTTGATTATACGAGAAGAAATTGATTTCAATAGTCAACTTCCTACCCAACTTCCTTACTTAAAAAAAACACAGAGATCTCTATCCTACATAAATAAGAATAATTTTGCATTGTCCTCAAACAAACCCAGTGACTAGCTGATCAATATTTCTGAAAGAATTACGAAGCCTGTCTATGTGTAGGTAGGTATGCATATTGAAAATATCAAAAACAACCACGTTTCAAAAACTTAAAAACTTAAATAAAATTAAATGTAACACCATTCTTGCGGTTGATTCCGAAACAACTCACGGCCTTGAATCTAGTGGAGCATCCAAATTGCGCGACGTTGTCAAATTTACCAATGCACTCTTAAAAAATGCATCTAGCAACATCGCTTGCACCAGCACCGGGATAGAAACTAGCACACAACGATACCAGAGACAGGTGTCTTACACGACAAGCGAACGCACACAAGCGGCGCTGCAGCCCTTACGAAAGATTTCTCAGAAAAGCCAGACACGCACACAGGGAGGGTTGGTGTGTAATTACAGAAAAAACCGAACGCACTCAGCGGGGCTCGGGCGAGCTGCGCCGGCGCAACGCTGCAACAACGCCGACGCCAAAGATTCGCAATTATTTATGAATTGGTAGTTTCTTTATGAGAACTTTTCTTTCTTATATCAGGCTCTGTAAAGTTTTTGAAACATTTGAAAGTGATCCTTAAAATGATTATAAAGTTTAAATACATGTATGAAACCTGCTCGAATCACATCCGGATAACCTAAATTAACAAAGAAGAAGCCTGCACTGCTCTAGTTTAAACTATAGTCTGGCAGATAAACCACTGCAGCCAGATGACACTTTCAGTGTTGTCAGTTTTTGGCAAATATTAAATAGTGATGTGACTTAATGAGTGAATGAAAGAATGAACGATGTAATGAAATTAATTTGCGTCATAAATGAGAATTTTCATAGCGTATTTTAATAAAATGGTTTGTTCAATAAGGTTTTTTTGGATGTTTTCTAGTTAGTAGTGTAAGAGCGCGATTTGGAAATGTGCGGAAGCATGTCAAATCAGTTAACAGTTTTCAACTCATTCCCCATTTTGCCAAAAATAAAACAACAATTATCACATTAATATTTTTTTCTACCTTTGTACCTTTACTTAAAAACTTAAATTATTCCGAATCAGTTTCATTGCTGCTGTCACTATTTACGTTTATTACAAAGTCATCGCACATTTTATCTACTACGTTAATATGAACCTTGAATGCCTCAAAAGTATCGCGCTTATTTTAAAATATACTAAACTACGAATGTGACATTCATAAAATATTTCGTTCATTCAATAATCAAATCATTCATTACGTGACCTTAGTCGAGCACTAGTGAAATAAATGTGGTATCATTATTTCGTAAAATGACATTTGGAAGTGTCGTCTGGCTGCAGTGGTTTAGCTGCCAGACTATAGAGACATATGTATGTAGCTATGGCTTTTCCCATGCATAATAGGTACGTAGATAATTTTGACTAAGAATGGCGCTTCTTTGTCTAGTACACACAGTTGCACAGTAAAAACCAGTGCTAGATTAAGTTCCATAATAAGTAGGTGTATAAATTATAGGCGCGATAAAAACAAATCGTGGCAGGGGTTGCATTGTATCTGTGATACTGATAGGGGTGCACAGGAATGCAGCGGCGGCATAAAAAGCGATTTACAGTTAGTCGGGGGCGGCGGGACATAACCGGTTCTCTAACATCCTTGATTCCTTGCCATAGTTGCCTTGCCATCCACTGTTATACTCTTGATCAATCTGTGTGTCGGTTAAGTACAACATTTTTAAACGTCTATGGATGTTTATTTATATAGATTTCGCTTTGTTTTTAATTTTTGATTCGAGAAAACACCACGTTGCTTATGTATAAGTCAAAATATACACCTCAAAAGTATCTAGGGATCAAAAGGAATGTTTCTTGTACTCTGATCGCTATATATTTCTGGGTAGTATATTAATACACAGGAGTGACTACTTACTTATGGTTGGTCGAATCGGTTAGAACAGATATGTATAATACAGAAAATATATCTAGGTGTTCCTGGGTTAAACATTACGGAACAAGCGGTTTATCTCAGTGTCCATTGTTAGATTAAAACCGATAGTCGAATTATTTTTATTAACACAGTTAGGTAAAGGTTAGGTACTTTGTTTTTGTTGTATCGACGGATCAGAAAAAATGAATACTTAAGTAGCTAAGTAAGGGAAGGGTTCACTTGCAATGAAAAGTGGTAAAAATTGTGTCCCGCCCTAACTTTTCAATATTACGGTGTATATATAAATATGGATCAATGAAGTATTCAACGAAATTTGTTGAAAATGACGTAACCGACATAACTTTCTTGTGAACATCATGCTCTTTTGCGCTGACTACTTATATATATAGTTACGCGGATTTCAAGTTCAACTCGACACGCGTTGTTCAAGATGCACTTGCCCATTTAAAACTATTTATGTATGCACGAGAGAGACCTCATCCATTTATTAGGAGCAAATAAGCTATTTACGCTTGACAAAGCTCATTGTTTTGGTGAGTCTAAGATGTTATTTTGACTTTACATTTAGCGTGCCTGTTAGTATTAATGAGGATACGTTTTTAAAGGCTGTTTAATCTGCAACATTATTGTGTAAATTTAACAGATCTGCTTGTACGTAACTGGTCATCAATTTGGCGAGTGAGGGGCGCATGGAGGGGGGGAGGGCGAACTCAAGCTCGCCTAACCCCTTATTTTACATTTCACACTCCGGGAAAATCGTTAGAGAAATCTGCGTAACGTGCGGGGTCCGAGACATGGCACACACGCGCGTGTTAGTGTGCGTGCGTCCGAGCCTACACCCCGCCCGCCCGCTATATCGACGGAACTTCAAGAAATCCTCTTATACGCATATGTGCTATCCAATGTACAATAAATCAAAGTTACACATTTCAATTCTTGGCCGGCGTAATTGTTACGGTCGTCAAATGTTTATGACGAATGGTTTTACAGTTTAATAAACACATGGTCATTTTGAAAGCATTTTATTTTACTATACATAGGTATACGTCACAGAAAAAACCATTAAGTAAGTTTTCAAATGTATGATAGATATGTAACGAACCTAAAAACTTTTCTCTGTGTAATCACAATGTTACATTTTGTGGGCAGGAGTTTACGACATCTCGGCGTTGGGGCATTAGTCGAGTAGGTTCGTGCTCGTACCCTACCTACTAACTTTTTAGCAAGCGGCCGCGGTCATTCCGTCTAAGAGATACAATAGGTAAATACATCACAATATGTACACTTACAGTACCTACCTTTCTTGTTGGAATGAAAAATATTTTTATAACGGTAAAAATAAAATTTCCATGCGCTACTATTTATGGTTCCTTTACCAGATTTTATAAGACCTCTGCCGAGTGGTTATTTACGCATTAGGATTCTAATCGGTTCAGGGCCGTTTGGTGGGTATTTATAGAAGTACTGATAGTAACCGTGAAGTTTGGGGAAAGCGGCAAATAATGTAGAATACAGTCAAGTAAGTACATAGGTATAATAGGCGGAAAATAAGTAAAACGTGGAGGGGATATGTGCAGTATGAAAAACAACATCATTTTCATACTGCGCATATCCCCTCCACTCCACGTTTTACTTATTTGCCGCCTACTATAACTGTGGTCGCCCGCGACGTTATCTGAATGGAATTAGTTTAATGCTGCACACACTTTTTTATATCTGTCTTGCCAGGTGGAAAGTGTATATGAGAGCCTATAAATGTTTTTGTCTATTACGATTTTTACTGGGATGAGAAAAAAGGAAAACGGGCAATCGGGTCTGCAGATAGTAAGTGGTCACCAAGTCACCACACACATTCCCTGACGGCTGTCAAACCCAACAATGCAGCCTACGATTCAATTCCGAACCAAAGTTGGATCGGTCGCTGTCAGATCCAAACTAGAAGTGTCAGAAATGACAGTGTGTGGAGCTTATGCGCATAGTGCGTCAATGACCTGCCAGTTGCCTACCCTCCGTTACAACATGCACCAGCGCAAACAATGCTGTTTATAGCTGCTGGATTAACCTAATATTCGACGCCAACGACACATATATCAGTAGGCTTATTGTCTAACTCGCTCGCAATCGCCATCGTCTTCATTTTGGCAGTTCATGTGTGGGCTGACAATTGGCATTGGAATCAGCTAGCTGTCACATTCATACAAGAACTGTCAAAATGAACACGACAGCGATTGCGAGCGAGTTAGACAATAAGCCTGCAGCACCGCAGGTTGAACGCCAACGACCTATATATACGTCCATTACTTTAATGCAATAGCGACCTTCGTGCAATTGGGTTTAGGTTCAATTTAAGGCATCGCAACAAAGAAGTCTGGCGTATGGGTGACGTCTCTTGTATTTGACGTGGCGGCGAAAACGTTAAGTATTGAAGAAGATCTGCCGTGGTATAACTAAAATGCCGTTAACTGACATCCGGGCGATTTTCAACTTTGAATGGTACAGTAATAAGAAAAAAAATCTCTATCGACCTATATTCGCGGTTTTTTGATATGTTGAATAGTTTCGGAAATAATTTTAGTAAAAATGCCGTTATTTACCTATTTTTCTCATTTGTAATAAGCATAACTGCCGTTAAGTAACATTGCGAGTTAATATAGCCGTTAAGGTTCATTAAGTTACATTTTTGTTTTATTTTTTCCGATGATTCATTCACTAGATTGCCGTTATTCGATCTTTTGCACACTGTAAAGCGGTTAAAGTACTTTAACTATTTTATTGTCATTATTTTTTTACAATTTTGTGAAGCTACCACTAGACTTAAATGTGATTAAAGCGACTTAACGGCATTATTGATTAACATTTGGGACACTTATCTTTTGACTTTGTGTACGTTATGAGCCAGTAACGGCATTTTAAAATAAAACTAAAAATAGTTTTGTATTGAAAATTAGACTAAAGTGCCGTTATCTCACAATAATACGCTATAATGCCGTTAAGGTATAGTTAGCGGCATTTTCGTTAATTATCCTTGAGAAATTAGAAACATAAATGATTCAATAAAACGAACAAAGGGTTTTTTCATATAATTAAATTATATTTACAATATGACAGAAATACACTTAAAAAGTATTTTACTTGATATATTTTTTGGTGCTTTTAGGTTTCAAATCGGTGTTGTCATCGAGAAGTTACATAGGTTTCAATTTTTACTGCATTTTTCGCTCTTAACTCAAAATTGGGTTTAGGTAGATAACGGCATTATAGATATACCACGGCAGAGATAGCGGTAGCTCTGATTCAACCTGACCTTGCCCAAAGCCCTGACATTCGAAAAAATTAAGAATTGACAACATTTCATTTTTATAACACCTGAAAATGTATATATGGTTCGAAAGCATTTTGCCTCCTGCTCACTGCAATATGTTTATACAATTTTAATATCGCTTATTATAAAAAATAAAAAATAATTAAAAATATGTCCTAATTTTACCAATGGATAGGTGAAACGCCTTTGCTTTTTTCACGAGAAAAAATAAGCGATCATAATTTTGTATTTTTGACAACTTCAAAGTACAAGGGGGGCAACTCTGAAATTCTATTTGCGAAGTTCGTTGCATACTATTAGTATGAGCAGAACAGCACGAAGCGAACCTCGAAAATCGAATATTGGAGAATAGGACCTGACATTGACAATTTGAAATTACCATCAGTTTTTTTTCTATAGAGAAAAGACAAAGGGATAAGTGTGTATTCTGTGATCGTTTCGGAGTTACGCCCTTTTAGAATAAGTACAAATTAATAAATTAATTATAAATTAAATACAGGCCCTAGCGAAAAAATTAAACTGTCAGCATGTTCATCTTTTCAAACAAAATACAGAGAACCATTAAAATTATAGGCTCAGAAATATGAAATGTTATCAATTTAATCGCACTAAAGGGCGTCAGAACACTAATTAAATGTTAATTTTGCCATGAATCTTTATTTGCAGGTGCACTATTTTCTTAAATTTCTACATTTTTGATGACCAAAATACAGAAATTGCACATTTATACAGATTGTTAAAAAAGGTCTTGTTAATGCCTATTTCGGGAAAGTCGTACATGAACAAACAAATGAGTAAAAGAGCGAGAGAATGAGAAAGATACCTATAGACGGAAAAAACCTAACTGTCGTAAAACACGGTTACACAGAATAGATATCAAAATAAAGTTTACTCTTAGCTCTCGTCTCGCGCCTTGTCATGTATGTGCAAAATAGTAAGTACTCCTATGAATGAAAACATAAATTAAGGGAAAACGCTCAAATATATCACAATATTTCAAAATTATATAACCAGATGGCCATAACATACATAATGAAACAACGTAGGTATTACGCGTGTGTAGTCTCATTCATCATGTATGACTATGTTACAAGTACAACTGGACATTAGACGTTTCTAATTGAATCGAAAACTATTAAGTGTGTAGGGCTAGGGCATAGGTAAGGGTACGGACCTAATAAACTTAAAAAGAATTTACTTAACATAAAATGTAAAAACAAACTGTCGTCGACGCCAGCCATAGTACATTGGAACAGGCAATGATAAACTTTTTTTTCCGCGTACAATAGAGAGTTTAGTTATCTATTGCCTTTACCTTACCTGCAAAAATTGACGTGGACTTAAGTAATTTAAAATTGTCATATAACAGCGTAGATGTAGATATTTTAATTAGAAAGCGGCTCGCTTGGGAGACAGGGTGCGGGGCGGGGGGCGGCGGGAGCGGACTCGGGAGGCACCAAACAAGCGCCAGCGATCTATTGAAAGATGTCGCCGCAGGGCGGCGGCGAGCCGACTGGTCACATACATTATTACCGTACAATGTCACTATGCAAATGTATGTTGGAAGGCTTTGTGTGTACGCACTTACGCATACGGGGCGGCCGGGAGTCGCCTCCACGTAATCCGAGGCTCCCCCGCCGGCCTCGAGCCGCCGGCTCTCGCTAAAGATGGTTTTACGTATGTGAGTGTACGTACGCGGCACTTTCTCTTGAAGCTCGCCACTGGCTTTTAAAGAGGGTGGCGGGTGGAGGTTCCCCGGGCGGCGGGCGAGCCGTTCCGAACGGGTGACCACGGGGAGGCGACCCAGTGTGTCGGATGGCCGCCGGACTCACGTGCGCCACCTATCGGCTGGCAGCGCGTGCTGCGAGGCTGCCGCGGCCGTCCCAGCATCAGAGCCAGCGCACGCCGCCACGCCGAGGTCACTAGCCCCGACCACACGCAGTCGAGTCGACCGGATTCTGCAATAGCCAAGTAAAGTAAAGCACTCGCACAGCTACACGCACTGTAAAGCGAGACCCAACTTAACCCTGATGAAGCAGGAGGTAAAAGGTGCACGGAGGTCGCCTGCGGCCGCGGCGCGGGGGCGCTCCGCCGGCCTCGTTTAATTGAGTGTACTCAGCGCCCTCGCCAAATGATACTCCTCTGTTCCCGAAATACCTGTAATAGATGTTAATTAGAGCGCCGCCCCGCACGGTGCAAAAGGAAAAAAATAATTTGAACAGGTCGTAATTAGAGATGTTTACAGAACTGTAAAACAAATATTTTGTTAATTTTTAATATTTTTGCCTCTCTTTTCCGGCGAAGGGTCGGGTTTAAGCATATTTATTTTACGCGAGAGTTTCTCGGGGCAAAAAGAAAAATCCGAAATTACGTCTGAAAATCGCTTTTCATAGTGCCTCTGGAAATGGGTGGCGGACGAAGCTAGTACCAGTATCTAGGTAGCGGCTTTTCGTTGTTGCGTGGCAGTGGCGTGGCGGGCGCGCGCCGCGGGCTGCAGCAACGTCGTACCATGCATCTGTTTCTAGCTCGAGTTCCTAAGATAAAATTGCTTGAGCCTTAGGCGGGGGCGGCCGAGGCTCGTTTGAATCGAACGCACGTTCGGGCCGCCACCCGGCGGGGTGTGTAGTGGACTTTTCGCTCGGCTTGATATATATATTCCGTTCCTCCCGATGTAGGCTACTGCGGCTGTAGGTTCCGGCCCGTGGCGTCGAAGCGTTGCTCGCATTTACATGCGCCACTCGGACGCCCCCTTCGATTGCCCGCACCCGGCCTCGCCACTATGCTCCGCAGAGGCCGGCTTACGTCTCAGCGTCTCGGCTAAACTTAATTAAATTCGCTATCATTATACATAGATAACAACTCCTCTATTATACGTGAGGAGATACAGAACGAGCTTCGTATTTATACGTGTTTCCATCCTAACTATTTCAACTTCAACGGATAATGTTGCTATGTAGGTAGGCTAACTTATCTAGACAGAAGCTATAGGCTGGGTAGGTCGGTAGTATTAGAGGATACATACTTAAGTCAAGCCGATCCATAAATATTATGTTATGTTATTGTTGTCCAATTAAAAAAGGCATTTTAAAATGATTTAAAGTGTACCGTATCAAAGAAATAATCGTAGGTAGGTACGTATAATAATATTGTAATATGATCGAAATATTGGAAATCATATGGTTAAGTACCTGTTTTTCAGTAGCAAAGAATAGTTTAAATATATTTGGAAAAGAAAGCATTTTTCACATTAAACCTTTGGATCAAACGGAAAGGCAAGACTATAATGTACATAGGTACCATGCCTGCTTTATCTATCCAAAATAACCTATAAATTGTTACGTTACCTACAACATTTTCCGAAAACTTATTTAGTCTACTACCACTTTAATTTAATATTTTATCAACTGTACATTAAGAAAGAAAATATGTAGGTACCTATTTCAAAACATTTACAACTATACTGAAAAGCAAAAATAAACGGGTTACCTACTTCCTACACAAAGTTGTAAGAAAAATTATACTTTATTTTTACTCGTCAATATCTTTTAATTAAAGTACCTATTTTAACATATCGTTATCATTGTACCTTTGTAAATAAAAGGATACTTAATAAGCGAAGGTGGAAATAGGCACATTTTTATCTCCTTTGGGATAAGGATAAAAGTTATCCGACGCCAGTGAATGCGTGGGGTGGGGACGCAATACACGACATTGAAAATGGAAAAGTACGATTAAAATGAAATTATAATATTAATAACACGAGTAAGGCGAGAATATTTTAAAAATATCAAAGTTTTAGATCTATAGAAAACACGATTATTCTACCGGTAGCCAAAATAATGCCACTTCCACTTTCCACCTATACGCCCACAATATTGCTAAACGTGGCCTGTAGGTCTTGTTAGCTTAGGCTCTGTCTACCCCGTAAGGGATGAAGACTTGGTGTGTGTGTGTGTGTGTGTGTGTGTGTGTGTGTGTGTGTGTGTGTGTGTGTGTGTGTGTGTGTGTGTGTGTGTTGTATGTGTGTGTGTATGTGTGTAAATAGGCAAGGGCGCGGCGTTAAAGTGATCTTTGTTAAATAAATGATAATGAATATAAATTATAAATGTATTCCCTTAGAACTTAAAGCGCTCTGAACAAAGCGGTTGAGTTGACTTCCAAGCTATTATACAATCACCTACTTCAGATTATTATAACACTAGTTAGTCAATAATAAAATCTATCACACAAATATTAAAACAAAATGAAATAGTCCACCAGCCACGGGACATGTTTATGGTTTAATTTTGGAATTAGTTTCTAACAATTGCAGTTAGTCTAATTGGATTTTTGAGACCGATCGTATCCACCAAATTTTTGTAAGATAATATTATCAAGAGTTCGAAAATTACATTGAATGTTTAAAATCAAATCGAAAAACAGTTGTGTGCAGCCTCTTTCGAAAAGTTTCCCCTTACGGGTCAGCTCTGTCATGTGAATATTTCAGAACATTTCCAAAATTTCGAAGTTATTTATGGCGCTATTAGACAAGCTGGGTCAATGACCTAGAATAAAAAATCAAAACCAGGCATTCTTGGAGCTCAGCTGTCCCATCCAGTGTTGCCATTTGGTTCCGTTTCTTCCGTTTTTTGGAACTTTTGACACCCCCGCGGAACTTGGAACTATTGGAAGGAACTTTTTAAACGGTGTTTATTTAATTATTTATAGGTACCTAATGATTTTAAATCAAATTGGAACTTTTCGACCAAAAATGGAACTTTTTAATGTAATTTTCATGGCAAGTGACCTGGCAACACTGGTCCCATCTTAACCGAAACCAGCAGCAGGTACCAGTAGGTGCGGGTGGTAGGGCCTTGTGCAAGGTCCGTCCGGATCGCTACCACCACCTTACTCGCTAATCCTGCCGCTAAGCAGCAGTGCTTGCACTGCTGTGTTCCAGCGTGGAGAGTAAGACAGCCGGGGAAATTACGGGCACAAGAGGCATTTCATCTAAGTCCTCTAGGTTGGCAACGCATCTGCAGTCCCTCCGGGGTTGCGGGTGTCTACGGGCAGTGGTGATCGCTTACCATCAGGTGACCCACTTGCTCGTTTTCCTTCCTATTCACATAAAAAAAAAACAAAAGGGCTTCATAGGTACTTATATTTTCAACTGACTACCTATTTGTATATAACATAAATACATAATAGTTATTTTAAGGCACAAACAATACAAGTCCCTTAGCGCATCTCTATGATTCTCAATTACTTACTATTTACTTTGACTACGATCACTATTAATAAAATGTAGATTCCGCGAACAATGGCAACCCAGCCTAAGCATCTTTGCCTAAAATATTTGATGCGATAGATTCACCAGCTTAATGTATTATCAATTGAATACATACATAAATCACGTCGTTATCCCTTACGGGGTAGACAGCGCCTAAGGTAACAAGACCTAAAGGCCACGTGATGATTTATGCGTAAGTTATAATGTAGGTAGTTTACATTGGTAGAAGAATAAAGTTCGGGCTATTGTTTCCTAACTGTAAAAATATCTCATTTAATAATACATCTTTATTGCATTGGAGCTATACGAGTATGTGTATTCCTAAGCTACAGTCGTATGCGCTTTGCGTAATCTGTCAGCTGGTAATAATGGTAATGTTATATGTGTAGGTAACTAGGTACCTATATACATGAATAAATATCTAAAACTGAACTTCAACTAACTTCTGCAAAGCTCTACTGAAGTACCTAATTCAATCAGTAGCAAGCTGCATAGATATAGAATATAGGAATAGATCGGCACCTTAGAGAAATAGCGCTTAACACGCGTACGTCAGGCGGGATGGAATGAATACTTTGTGAGTCTAAGTGAACCCAGTGATACTCTTAATTGGAAGGAGTAACGCTTAATTTCCTTTGACACAGCTGTAAAATTTCTCGGTCCCGTTTTAGTTATTTTCACTCCGACCTAATCGAACGTAGGTTAATTAGTAGTTACTATATAGGTATATGTAGTACTAGGTAGGTACGCATTCAAAGTGGAAAAATCGTACCTACGGGAAGTTTTCTTAGACTCTTCTTATTTAGAACAAAATACTGTATATGGCATTTTCCTAAGGTTAATATAAACAAACGATTTTGATTAAAAATATGTGGAGCATTATTTAGGAATTAACTGACCTACTTGTGTACTTATTAAGCGTAACATAAAATATTACAGGTATTTCACGTAAAGTTTTGACTAAAGTAGGTATGTATTAAAAAAATAACGTTCTATAACGAGCAAATCACACACAGCGCGTCTAGTTGCTTAGTTTCTTTGGGCAATTTTCGTGTTTCTTCAGTTCAGACGTCAGTCATATAAAATTACGAAGGTTGCCGAGAGACATTAAGAAAATAGAACCACTGTATAATATGTACCCAGGTATGTATTAGGGGTATATAAACGATTTTGATTTTTACGCAACGACGTAAGCAACAATTAGTTCATATTTTATAATTTTAGAAAGATTCAATGATAAACATACTTAAGTTCATTTGTTTATATATTAGCGCCTTAATGTAATGACGTACGAGTACGTTAGTACTATTATATTTTTTAGAATTTTTGTCAGTTTATCTGTTTGTCTGTATATTTGTGCGCGCATCACGTGAAAATAGCGGAACGGATTTGTTGGAAATTTTACTAATCTGTTGAGAAAATCACCGGCCAGATTATAGGCTACTTTTTATCCCAGAAAATTGCATAATTCCCGCGGGATAGTGATGAACATGTCGATAATCGCAGCTGCCTAGAGTCGCAACGTATATAAATATTGCTTCAGTATCATAGAGGTGCACTAAGGAGGGATTTTAAAAATTCCCACGGGATTTAATATCGCTTATTATATAAAAAAAAATACCGATTAAATGTCAGAATAGGGGTGTTTGGACTTTTGTCAATAAATGAAGTCTACGCGGACGAAGTCGCGGGCAAAAGCTGGTATATAATATATATGTAGGTACGTCAGAAAGTTGGTCGTATTCCGAGTGCTCAGTTGTTCGCCACTCGCTTCAAAATGGTTAGGCAAGTACTACGGTATCCACAGCTATGTAGTAGGTACCTACTACAGCGTATGTCGACGGACGAAGCGAGGGGTTAGATTCTCGGTTCTTTGTGCCTTAGAGATATGTGTCGATAGTCAAATTCATCACATAAGTATAATGTTTGATAACACAAACACGATAACTTGATCGCAATTACATGTAAAAAAGGATAGGAAAGAATCAGGGTTCTGGGACTTCTGGGTTGCGGTTACGATGCGCACACACAATTAAATTTTAATTAGCCTAAGTACTTTCTTATATTTTAAGTATGTATGTTACTCACCTGTTATGGGTGGTGTAGGGGTAAAGCACACGTCACGGAATGACTAGGACCCGGCTTCGATTCCTAGCCATGGCTTTACTTTTCGGATTTTTCTATGTGTTCTAATTTTCAGTGTCGTTTAGAAATTATGTATATATTTTATTGAATCAGGCGTTACTTTGCGGAGGTCCATTTCAAATATTTACCTTGCTACTCCGCTACTTACGTGCAAGATAACCAAGCCTGTGCGAAATATATACGTTTTGCATGCAAGCCCTCCCACCACTACTGCCACACAAAACGCACACAAATCCCGCAAACTTAATTAATCCTATCACCACACAAACACTGACGCGCGTTTCGATCCCTCTACGGGATCATTCTCAAAGTTTGAGAGTAGCAAGGTAAATATTTTGTGTTCATTTTAATTATGTATATGTTAATCGTTTGATTTGTGTAGGTACCTAATCTACATATATACATACATATCGTCACGCCTCTTTTCCACAGGGTTAGGCAGAGACTACTTTGTTCCACTTGCTACGATCCTAATGTCGAAGAGGGTCGAAAGTCTGTACGTGGAAAAAAACAATTCTGGGGATACTTTAGAATTGATAACAGAACACGTTCCAACAGTTTTTAAAATTTGTCTGTTTATCTATTTGTCTGTATATTTGTAAATAAAATTTTCTTCAGTATCATAGAGGTGCACTACGGAGGAAAAGGGAGCCTATCTCCATAACGATGATTACTAGAGACTCTAGAGTCTTGAAATCTGGTACACAAGTAGGGAATAATAACTGCTGAAAATTAATTTCAATGCTTTTCGAAATTCCCGTGGGATAGGAAAAAGGGATTTATATTATTACTTTGAAATGTTATGTTATTACTAGAATCGTTAAATTTAGCAAACCAGTAGATAATTATGATACTTATCTGAAAACTGATATCAATATTTTGCGAAATTCCCGTGGGATAAGAAAAAAGAGTAACGACTTGCTAATATAGTTTCTTGGTAATTGGCAGACATATTCCTTGATGATCAAAGAGGTGCAGTACAAAGGGATTTTCCAATTTTCTCACGGGATAAAAGGACCATATAGAAAATATACTTTGTATCTAGCAGACATGTTTTTTGAAGATCACGTAGGTGTCATAAGATTAGATTTTTCGAATTTCCCGCAGAACTAAAGGATGGGATAAAAAATAATGGAAGTGCAAGAAACTGGTGTTTATTACATTGAGGTCTGAGGTTGAGGAAATCTTTCGTGCTAAGGTACGACTTCCATTTGGATGTTTTTGTACAATTTCGGCGAGAGAGAGGAAGAAGTTTTAGCGCAAATTATGATTCTGCGCGGACGAAGTCGCGGGCAAAAGCTAGTACAAAATAAATGTTACGCGTCACCGCCATTACTTTATTTTGAACAAACCCTTGTATACCTACTACAGTCCTAATCTCGCATCTTATATTTCCATGCGAATCCTAGTGCCTCTATGATAAGGTTCAAACTACAAGTGCAACCTATGATCTGATGATATACCGTGAAACACGCCAAGTTTGCCCACTTTTTTGATAAAAACTGTATTTTTTCAAGTTTTTTGTATGAAACCCCGGACACATTTTTGCATCTGTGGCAACTCTGAGATCATGTGCATGCATTGATTTATCAAAATCTAAAATTAGTAGAAGTTTTCTCTATCATATGACCAATCAAGAGGGCGGGCAAAATAATCTGGACTTTTAGCCAACATTGCCCACGTAGATTTTGAGCGAATTATGGACCTTATACAGATGACATAAACACCAATGAAAGTATTTTGGCAATGAAGGCCATCGACCTAAAAAATAATTCAATATCATCAATAATTTCCTAATAAAATGTGTGGGCAATGTTAGCCTGTCATTTTTCCTCTTCTCCATACAAACGGCATGTGACGATTTAAAAGTGTTAGGGTTGTCAAATATGAATTTAAAAAAAATTAAATTAATTTGCACAAAGTCGGTAAGTATTAAAACAATTTCTAAGCGCAAATTTGTTTATTACAATTAAATAACATAATATCAAAATCGAATCAACATTTTTAACCCTACAGTGCATGACTTTTCTTTTGAGAAATAAAATTATATGTGGTTAAGTACTGGTATTTACTCCAAGAGAACAATAATAAAAAAAACAACTCCTAGTTTCGAAAAAAAGATGTTATTATATTTGTGTTCCCGATGAGGAATTCCATCCATCTTTAAGGCCAAAGTGAACAGACCAGGGATCGGAACCGGTTTACAAAAACCGGTTAATATCGTTCGAAAAACCGGTTAATTACGCTCATTGGATTAACCGGTTAATGGAGGGAACTAAATCAAAAAGTATTAAAATAAATCCGGTTACCGGTTAATACAAAGAACGAAATTTTAGAGCTCGCGCTCACCGATACGAAACCGGTTTAACTCAAAACAACTCCGCCCCCACCTCACCGCACGCGCTGAGTCACGCGGCGATGCTCTTTCCATCTCTTTCGTTCTTGCATGCGCTGGCTTCAGTGTTGTGTTAGAAATTGGAATTCGTATTATAATTTTATTGGACGCTTTCCGCTGTCTAGCCCTATGTATGCTTAGAACTTTAAAACTACGCAACGGATTTTGATGCGGTTTTTTTAAATAGATTATAGTGATTAAAGGGGAAGCTGGTTTATATGTATAATAGTTTAATATAGTAGAGAAATACTGATTGCACCCGTGCGAGCCGGGGCGGGTCGTTAGACGTTTGCCGTTCTCAAAAACATATGACACTAAAAATGTGGGTGTCGTTTTCGAGTAATTTGGTGGCTCTGAGCCCGATTTTGGCATAATTTTTGGATCCAAGATGGCGGATAACATTTTGAGACTATGACACTCAACATGTTTATGGGTGTCGTTTTCGAGTAATTTGGTCGCTCTGAGCCCGATTTTGGCATAATTTTTTGGATCCAAGATGGCGGATGACATTTTGACACTATGTCACTAAAAATGTTTATGGGTTTCATTTTCGAGTAATTTGATGGCTCTTGAGTCCGATTTTGGCATAATTTTTTGGATCCAAGATGGCAGATGACATTTTGACACTACTGACACAAAAAATGTTTATGGGTGTCGTTTTCGAGTAATTTTGTGCTCCTGAGCCTGATTTTGACATTATTTTTTGGATCCAAGATGGCGGATGACATTTTGACAGTACGACACTAAACATGTTTATGGGTGTCGTTTTCGAGTAATTTGGTGGCTCTGAGCCTGATTTCGGCATAATTTTTTGGATCCAAGATGGCGGATGACATTTTGACACTATGACACTAAAAATGTTTATTGGTGTCGTTTTCGAGTAATTTTATGCTCCTGAGCCTGATTTTGACATACTTTTTTGGATCCAAGATGGCGGATGACATTTTGACAGTATGACACTAAACATGTTTATGGGTGTCATTTTCGAGTAATTTGATAGCTCTGAGCCCGATTTTGACATAATTTTTTGGATCCAAGATGGCAGATGACATTTTGACGTTTGACACTACTGACACAAAAACAAAAAAGTGTAAAATGTTACTCGAAAACGACACCCATAAACATGTTTAGTGTCATAGTGTCAAAATACCATCATGCCAGATTGCTTTCAAAGTCGATATCCGAGGGTCCGCGAGTAGCTTTAAACATGAATCCGTTATCATAAATGAAAAAACTGGCCGTCATTATGAAATCTTCAGATTTTGGACCGATTGCTTTCAAAATCGATATCTGAGCGTCAGCGTAGTCTCCAAACATGAATCCGTTATCAAAAACGGAAAAAGTAGCCGCCATATATTGAAATTTTTAGTATTTCGACCGATTGCCTTCAAAATCGATATCAATCTGAGCGTCCAAGTAGTCTCCAAGAATCCGTTATCAAAAACGGAAAAAGTAGCCGCCATATATTGAAATTTTTAGTATTTCGACCGATTGCCTTCAAAATCGATATCTGAGCGTCCGAGTAGTCTCCAAACATGAATCCGTTATCAAAAATTGAAAAAGTGGCCGGCATATTGAAATTTTTAGTATTCCTACCGATTGCCTTCAAAATCGATATCTGAAGTGGTCACCAATATTGAATTTGTTGTCAGAATATGAAAAAATAGGCGTAAACTAGGGAATTTTAAGTTGAACGATTAATTTCTGTATTGATATCTGAAGATCTAGAAAAGCGAACGCCGAATGACAAAACCGTTTTATTAGAATGATTATTTGGCATACATGTAACAGCTTACAAAAATTTCATCGCAATCGAGTTATTATAGTACCTACAGGAATTAGATTAGACATTTCAACACTTAAACCATACTCGCGCTTGACGTTCTTTTATCAAAAAATTACTTTCTTAGTCACTATACACACAACCAGCCCACGAAAATGAAGTAAATGTAACGCTATTCACGATACATTACTAACTTACGTTGAAAATTTTTAATTTATTGTTGAATATAGTTTAATAGTCGCATAGGGCAATGTAACAGAATAGATAAAAAGTAAACAAATTGCTTATTCTACGCTGACGAAGTCGCGAAAAAAGCTAGTATATTATTTTTTATATTATATATTGCAAACGTAGGTTTTTTTGAGTCACTTTGTAAGCTGAGATGTATCTAGACGTATCTAGTTTCTGGTGCAACGGAATGTACGTAATGCTTGCATAAATAAAATTATTAAGGTGAAAGGTCACTTAATGACTAACGAACGAATCACTCACGACATCCTCGAAAACTATTGGAGCAATCAAGAATATCAAGGTGAAATTTGGCAAAGCGGTAGCTTATCGTAGACCTGTTAGGAACGGATTTTGCGACAGGGACAGGGCCAGATATAAGTGGTTTAAAGGGCTCTTGCAAGTTTGTATTTTTTCATATTCTGACTACAAATTAAACATTTGGAGACCACTCCGATCCTCAGATATCGACTTTGAAAGCAATCGGTCCAAAAACTAATGATTTCAAAAAGGCAGTCAGTTTTTTCATTTTTGATAACGGATTCATGTTTGGGGACCACTAGGATCCTCAGATATCGATTTTGAAGGTAATCAGTCGAAAAACTAAAAATTTCCATATGGTGGCCATTTTTTCCATTTCTGATAACGGATTCATGTTTAGAGACCACTCGGACCTTCAGATTTCGATTTTCAAAACAATCAGTCCAAAAATTAAATATTTCAAAATGGCGGCCACTTTTTCCATTTCTGATAACGGATTCACGTTCGAAGACCACTCGGACCCTCAGATTTCGATTTTGAAAACAATCGGTCCAAAAACTAAAGATTTCAAAATGGCGGCCACTTTTTCAATTTCTGATAACGGATTCATGTTTAGAGACCACTCGGGCCCTCAGATATCAATTTTGAAAACAATCAGTCAAAAAACCAAATATTTCAAAATGGCGGCCACTTTTTCCATTTCTGATAACGGATTCATGTTTAGAGACCACTCGGGCCTTCAGATTTCGATTTTCAAAACAATCAGTCCAAAAATTAAATATTTCAAAATGGCGGCCACTTTTTCCATTTCTAATAACGGATTCATGTTCGGAGACCACTCGGACCCTCAGATTACGATTTTGAAAACAATCGGTCCAAAAACTAAAGATTTCAAAATGGCGGCCACTTTTCCATTTCTGATAACGGATTCATGTTTAGAGACCACTCGGGCCCTCAGATATCAATTTTGAAAACAATCAGTCAAAAAACCAGATATTTCAAAATGGCGGCCACTTTTCCATTTCTGATAACGGATTCATGTTTAGAGACCACTTCGGCCTTCAGATTTCGATTTTCAAAACAATCAGTCCAAAAATTAAATATTTCAAAATGGTGGCCACTTTTTCCATTTCTGATAACGGATTCATATTCGGAGACCACTCGGACCCTCAGATTTCGATTTTGAAAACAATCGGTCCAAAAACTAAAGATTTCAAAATGGCGGCCACTTTTTCCATTTCTGATAACGGATTCATGTTTAGAGACCACTCGGGCCTTCAGATTTCGATTTTCAAAACAATCAGTCCAAAAATTAAATATTTCAAAATGGCGGCCACTTTTTCCATTTCTAATAACGGATTCATGTTCGGAGACCACTCGGACCCTCAGATTACGATTTTGAAAACAATCGGTCCAAAACTAAAGATTTCAAAATGGCGGCCACTTTTTCCATTTCTGATAACGGATTCATGTTTAGAGACCACTCGGGCCCTCAGATATCAATTTTGAAAACAATCAGTCAAAAAACCAGATATTTCAAAATGGCGGCCACTTTTCCATTTCTGATAACGGATTCATGTTTAGAGACCACTTGGGCCTTCAGATTTCGATTTTCAAAACAATCAGTCCAAAAATTAAATATTTCAAAATGGTGGCCACTTTTTCCATTTCTGATAACGGATTCATATTCGGAGACCACTCGGACCCTCAGATTTCGATTTTGAAAACAATCGGTCCAAAAACTAAAGATTTCAAAATGGCGGCCACTTTTTCCATTTCTGATAACGGATTCATGTTTAGAGACCACTCGGGCCCTCAGATATCAATTTTGAAAACAATAAGTCAAAAAACTAAATATTTCAAAATGGCGGCCACTTTTTCCATTTTTGATGACGTATTCGTGTTTAAAGACCACTCGGACCCTTAGATATCGATTTTGAAAATAATAGGTCGAAAAACTAAAATTTTAAAATGGCGGGGTTAACCGGTTAATTTCACTCAACAAAACCTGAATTGGTGCAAAAACCGGTTTATTTAATAACCGGTTAAAAAACCGGTAACCATACCATTAACCGCAATCCATTTCGGTATCGGCCATTGACCCCAAACCGGTTAATTTCAAAAACCGGTTTCCGATCCCTGGAACAGACACCTTCTAGGCAAACGTGTACCATCTTAGGCCTCATCTTCGCCTTCCATCAAGCGAGATTGAGGTCAAACGTAAGCCTATTTTATGTAAAAAAAAATAAAAAAAATGTTATGCTACAGGAGCAATTTTACTGGAATAATGTGAACCGGGCATAAGGACCCTTTTGCTATGAAACGTCACATTTATCTCAGGATAAAATATTTTTTTCTACTTACCAATCTACCTAAGTACTTGAAACTTAAAAAAAGAAAAGGTGCCAACCCTAAGCGTTTTTTGCTGGCGGGCAATGTTGACAAACATACAGCTAAGCTTTACAGGATAATTTTGCCCATCATCATAACTTTTGTTATATACGAGTTACAGTAACGAAACAATCATCAAAATACTCAGCACATCGTTTTACATTACAAATAATCGATAAAATTGACCAGTATATTCGCCATGACGCACAATTGACTACTAAATTTCGTCAGTAATTGGCCCGCAAAAATATACTCCGCCCTTGACAAGCGCCGACAAGTTACTGGATGAAGTCGGGAGCTCACGCGCTACTCTGTGTTGCCACAGGTATAGTTTATTATCTACCAATGTCATGAATGTTGCCATAATTCTGTAACTTTTTTTAACATTAGTAGATTTCCTTAGAAATTGTGTTTTGGGCAAAGTATACCCTGGTGGCAAAGTTGGAGTGTTTCACGGTACCTACTTAATAATTTTATTTAACGGAATACATAATAAGTACCTAATGCCTTAATAGCCTTTATAATAATCATAATAATAATCTTCATCTTTTTATGTTATTATCTACGAAATAAGATTTTAGAAAAGTTTTAAACTTCCGGGTAAGTAGTCAAAAAAGGGATTTGGTGAACTTATATCCAACTTCTCGGACAAGCCTGGCACCTATCCTTAGGTACACCTTTACTAAAGAACAGTTGGCAGCGTAAGTATTTAGGTTCAGGTCTTGCACAGGGATAGACTTTAGCTTTATCTACACTATTATAGAGATAATACTTGTTACTTATACCAGATAAAGGTCAGAATAATATAACTACCTACTAGCCTTGAAAGCTAACAAAAGAATCGTTGAGGTTCGTTGTTTGATGACAAACCGACACAGCCCTAAAAACTACACCCGCTATATGTGCCTTCCAGCCGTTTGGAAGGGTTTTCGAAAGGGGTAAAGTAACCCGAATGTGGGTAAGTATTATTAGGTGATAAATCTATTTGTCTATTTTTCCAGTTAAGCTCACACAACATAAAAATCATTAGCTAATAATTATGGACCACTTGAATTGTTATTGGGACACACCTTACGTGATTATGACTACGAGATAAAATTGGTCACTTTTAATATAGCTGTTATAGGTATCTACTTAGAATTAATAATGAAAGAAATCACTTGGCTACTGAAACAGTTACTTTTAAGAAGTCAGGGTTTTCTTAAACACCATTTCCTTAGCAAATCTATTGTCTATTATTTGACTGTGAATCCAGCGAACTACTCGCCAGTATAGCTAGAACTATTCTCGGTCCAATAGATGTAAGCAAATTTCCAAGCGCGCGTCCCTTTCCCAACCTGCTCCATTTCCTATGTCTGCATAATAGATAAACTTATATACGTATGTAAATAAGTACTCCACAGCCTATATAGGGTCCCGATATATAGTTTAAAGCTATACTTATACATCGGCTTGACAATACTAGCCTCCCTCATACCAGGATATTTTACTTTCTCTGGACGAGGCCCCTTAGGCGCGTCCTGAACGCCACCCCGGGAGGAGCCTCCCCCTCCTCCCTCATCTGGCCACCCCTGGACCCACCTCACGCATAGTATACACCATACAAGCGAACTAACTCTGCAAACCTCTATAAAGTCCCTCATATGTGTACTTATAGATAGGTGTTTTAAATATACAATTTAGAACAGCTGGAAAGCAGGTATCTCCCAACTTTGAATAAAATAAATTAAAAAAGTAGCGCTGGATCTAAGCCTCCTTTTCTCATTCGTTTCTTTGGACATTTATTCGGTGCAGCATTTTTTCGTGTCCACTCCCTACACTTAATTAAATGTGAAATAAATAAAAACGATTCAGACCTTAACTTCAGGGCTTACTGAGACCCACCCCTGAAATCTGTAAATCTCAAAAATATTTTTTACTGATGTTCACAACTAATAATGTATTTACAAGTTCAAATAAGGATAAATTATAACACATTTATTAGAAAGTTAAATCAAGAGTACCTAGATTGTACAATTTGTGCATACCCCACACCTTATGTAAGGCTGCAACCGACAAATCACTACATAGTATAAAACAAAGTCGCTTTCCACTGTCTGTCTGTCCCTGTGTATTGCTTAGATCTTTAAAACTACGCAACGGATTTTGATGCGGTTTTTTTAAATAGATATTTAGAGTGATTTAAGAAGAAGGTTTATATGTATAATTATACGCATACGAAGTCGTGGGCGGAAGCTAGTATCGAATAAACGCTTAAACCATAAACGAATTTTGAAAGCACATACGAAAGTGGTGAAATATTGTGCTGAATTTTAAACACGAGTTTAGTAGGTAGCTAGAAGAAAATAATTAGGTATCAGCTCTAATTTATAATTTTGTCAACTAGTGAAAATTGTTATCTGAGCTGTAATTTTGCACACATTAATAAGAAGTAGAGCTTTGGAATGGTATTTCCCCGTGATATGCTTTCAAAAATCGAGCACCTGGGCCCCCACGATATCGGATATTCATAAGAACATAGCGCTCGGGCCCAACTTTTGAAAACACAGCACACTCGAAAGTGGTTAAAAATTATGCCGAATTTGAAATACGAGCACGGTAAATGAACATTAGCTACAGGTTAACTAATCTTGCCAGTCAGTCGAAGATTTTATTTGACCTATAGTTTTGCACCAATACACAGGATGTTTACTATTTTCTAATGGTAACTACCTACTTTTGAGTGATGGGCTTTCACTGAGTTGAAGTTAGTAATGATTGCTGCAAAATCGACCGACTGCGGATGATGCGTCCTCACTGCGAAAAGCAGGTAAAAGATCAATGAGCAGACTACTATTCTCTACTACCATATAGGTAAAAGCTGTAGATGCGAGTAGCACGAGGCCAGGCAAAGTCGCGTGAAAATGTTGTTCAAGTTCAAGATTCTCTACATAGCATTGAGTGGAGGTGGGCTCATTCGGAGGCGACATGTGTTTAATTACATCTGTTGCTCACTACAACTACGTTGTGTGAACTGTTAACGCGTTGGATGGCGTAGTTAAATGCGAGCAAAAATAAAGTGCACGGAAATTTAGTAATAGGTACTAAGTATATCAAAATAGAGCAGAGTTATTAGGCCATTACGTGCATGTATCACCCAGGCTGGCAGGGCCATTTGTTAAACCATTTTCTTTTGTACAATGCTTTATCCCTTATGATTATGACGAGCGGCAGGTATGCGAAGACTACGAAAATCTAATTATTATAAAAATCACCAAAGATGATTACCTGCTATGGCTGGTGTAGGGGTATAGCACGCGTCACGGAATGCCGAATGGGTTCGATTCCCGGCCATAGCTTTACTTTTCGGATTTTTCTATGTGTTCTAATTTTCAGTGTCGTTTAGAAATTAAAGATGATTTATTCCGACCTCAGGTCAAAGAGAAGCTTATAAATTGCGTAAAAAGAGAAACAGAGGATGTACCCATTGAGTAATTGTTGGACACACGGACGTGTACCTGTTCAAAGTGGATAACACCAGGCGCCCGTCTTGCGAGTCTCGACACTCTCAACTTTGACATTTAGACAATGTTGAATTTGGCTAAACCAGTCAGTCTATCACGTTGCACGTGAAATTATGCATATCCAAGTGCTTAGATACCTTCGAAAGACGAGGCGGTCGACAAAATGCGGTTATTTTCAACCAAGGAATTCATAAGTCGACTGCTCGGTTCTCAACTTATTAGGTATACATTTCACCTGTTTCATTCTAGCTAGAAATAGTCGTATCTTCTTCAACCTCGACATTTGAGAAATCACCGATACCTATCATAAAGATGAAGCTATATTTTAGGAATTCAGCTAATAAATATTTTTTAATCATATCTAGGTACCTAAAATGTCCAAGTCAAAGGCGAAGAATTATACAGGTAGGTAGTTAACTACTTAATAAAATCAAAGATCTTTAAGTATTTTGCTAAGTGATAATTAGCACTGAAGTCAAGATTAAATAAGCAAGCCACAGATTCTCAAGATTTTTAAGATCATCATCATCATGTCCAGCCTATATACTTACCTACCTATACGTCCAACTGCTGGGCACAGGTTTTCAGACTGAAAGCTTGGGTTAAAGTTCTCACGCGGACCCAGTGGATTGTGTGGATTGGACTTCACGTACACAATGGAATTTCGTCGCAGATATACGCGGGTTTCCTCTCGATCTTTTCCTTCACCGAAAAACTCGAAATTAATTTTTAATAATTAATAAAATCACATCGAATTAAGTTCTTTGGAATATTGAAATCAAGCTAGGTAATTACTTAGATCTCAATGCCACTGATAATCAAGTCCTTGTAAGATTACTTAATAAGTTAAAAGTTGGCAATGTTTAAAACGTTCATGATACAAACCTTTACCTTTACTTACTTTTGGAGTTTAAGCCCTAAAAAGCCACAATGGTAACTGCATTAAGCAGTTTCTTAATAATAATTTTACCTAACTATACCTACCGGGTGATCAATGCAAATGGGTCAGTAGTATGGAGAAGTCAGAAACTACGAGTTAGCGAAATCTGTTCTTAGGAACCATGGCGTCGATTTTAGTGACAAGAAAAATTGCATACTTACGTGGTAAGGTTCAAAAGTTTCCGGCCTAATAATGAAAATTAACGTTTAGGTTAAAAAAAATATTTTTATTTTTCAATGTAGTCTCCTCCTATTGTTATACATTTTTCAGATCGTTTGATTAACATTTCTATGCCTTTAAAATAATATTCGGAAGTTTTGTCTTCGAAATGCTCGAAAACTGCAGCAGCGACCTCATCATCGGACGAAAATTTTCTCCCCCTTAAGTCCGATTTAAGTTTAGAAAATAAAAAATAGTCGCTTGGGGCTAGATCAGGGCTGTAAGGTGGGTGACGGATTGTTTTAAATCCACATTTAGATATAGCCGCCTTTACAACTGCAGCCGTGTGGACAGGCGCATTGTCATGAAGAAGACGGACACCCCTGCTGAGTTTTCCTCGACGTTTAAGCTTTATTGCTTCTCGCAACTGGTCTATAAGGCAAGCATAGTAATTGCCGTTTACTGTCTGATTGCGTTCTTTGATATCTATAAGCAATATCCCTTCGCAATCCCAAAATATTGTGGCCATTATCTTTTTGGTAGATTGGCACACCTTTGCCTTTCGAGGGGGTGCTTCCCCAGAACGACGCCACTCCATCGACTCTCTTTTCGAAAGAGGATCATAGTATAAGACCATAGTTTCGTCTCCGGTAACAATGGACTGGATAAATTCACTCTCACATGACTTGAACTCCTCTAAAAGTTCCTTGGAGCACGCCACTCGTTCAGCTCGCTGAGCACTCGAGAGAAGTTTCGGGACCCATCTTGCACTAACCTTATTCATGTTTAGATGGTCGTGTAGAATCCTAAGGACTGTTATTTTCGTAAGTCCCGTTCTTGACGCTATTTCCTTCGTCTTTAGTCTTCTGTCCTTCAGTACCTCTTGTTCGACTAAATCGACGTTATCTTGCGTAAGAACCTCAACAGGGCGGCCTGGTCGGGGTTCGTCATCGATGGACTCACGCCCTAAACGAAACTGCTTACACCAATCCTTAACAGTCGAAAACGAAGGGGAGGAATTCCCGTACACGTTATCTAACCTTTCTTTGATTATAGTTGGACTTATGCCTTCCTTTGTCAGAAATTTTATCACTGATCGATACTCCAATTTGATCATTGTACAAATTACACCGCTTTTTATATTTAAATCAAAGAAAATTTTATGAAAACGAAAGTTACAAACCACGAAATTATCCACACAATAGCTGAATAAATGACAAATAAAATGACATTCATTTGTTTCTTGTTTTCTTCTTTTAAATATATACGGCCAGGAACTTTTGAACCTTACTGGTACATAGATTTAAAAAAATTGTAGTTAGTTCGGGAATCGAACCCGGTTGTATTGAAAAATTAAATTTTAACGTTATTCCTATTTGGATATAGATTATTTTAGATATCATGTTTCATAGTAACATTTATTTACTGCTTATGACCTACACAATCGATATTCAAATAGAAATAACGGTTTTTTTTTATTACAATCGGGTTCGATTCCCGAACTAAAAAAGTTTTCTTTTTTTTATTTTAGTATAGTAGGCGGCAAATAAGTAAAACGTGGAGGGGATATCCAATAGGGAGTATGAAAAACAACATCATTTTCATACTGCGCATATCCCCTCCACGTTTTACTTATTTGCCGCCTACTATACCTATGCAGTTCTTCATGTCACTGAAATCGACGCCGAGGTTACAAGAACCTTTGAACAATTATCTAAGAACAGATTTCGCTATCTCTCATAGTTTCTGACTTCTCCATACTGACCCATTAGAATTGATCACCCGGTAGGTACCTATACACCCCTTTGCAAATAAAACGGGCACCCATGGTTTTTGTATTTTATCTGCATAAAACCTGACTTTCTAAGCTTCAATGTCCAAAAAACCATAGCGTGTACTAATACAACTTAGTGGACGCTAGAGCGGAGTATGCAGCGAGGTGGACTTGAGGCGTTCATGTTTAAATGCTTTTGCTTACAAAATGTATGAGAGCGTCTTGAGTGCACGCTGCATAGAGCCTTTACCCGTTGCCCGCCCCGCTGGCCACTCTCCACCCAAGCCCTACACTTATAAATAAACACTTGGTTATTGCAAGAAAATAAAACTTCAAAGTGAGAGAAGAAAGATTTAATAAATAGATGTCATAATTATAATCTAAAACGGTGAACCAGTTCATTTTGGTCAATTAACAACGTAAACGATGTTACATTTCCCAATTGACTGCACATTATAATCTCGAGTGTAACATCAAGTAGATAACAATGCTCGAGTCAAACATTCGTAGATATTAAGGTAGAACAACTCACACAGTAAGATACCACTCTTGTAGGTAAGGTACAATATACATGTATACCCGTAGGTAGGGCAGGGTGCTATTAAGAGTCTAGACTAATGAATAAAATTTTGTTCACAGGTGAACACAACTTAGGAATTCGAAAGTGGCAAGCGGAGACTAATAGTGTGTAGGTAACAACATAAACACGGCGATCCATAAGCTGATAGGTATGTTATACACAAAAAGTATCCAGTGAACACACAATTTACAAATTCCATAGGCATATGAAACTTAAATGCGGAAATCCTATCATTAATTGTCTCGCATTTATATAAATAATCCGGGTAAATATTTCATAGACTCAAAATTTGGTAGTCCATTCACTGGGAGGTTGTTTTTAAAATCACACCCTGGAAATCACCATTTGAAAATGGTAAAAATGTATGCACGTATTGTTACAAAGTTACCGCTTGAAGTGATCACGGCTGGTGCAATGTGGCTGTAATGTCCAGGCCATTTTAACAATATTTTGCATGCGTAAGTGCTTATTGACACACAGTTCAGCACCACATTGGCGCTTGATCGCATTCATTAACACCAAACTCTTGCCTATTTTTCTGTAACAAGACATATTTTTCGAGACCCATTGTAGCACCCTGTATTGTATATTTTGGAAAATACAGTACCTATGTATTTATATAGTATAAAAAGAAAACTTTAATGCTAGGTACACACGTCATGTATTAGTTTACGATACAAAACAGTAGTAATAGAGATTTATTATCTAACAATCCATTAATCTCATAGGACACCTTATGCACCATAGGTATATCAGTGTTGATATTCATAGTAAATAGTGAAGTTGATCAGAAAGAGAGGCTTTTAAGCAAGTGTGGGAAAGAGCCAAACGTGTCTAACTAGGTGTGAAGAGAGAAATTGTAAACATTGTATGTATATAGGGTAGGTATTATAACCAAACTTATAATAAAAAAACGCATAACCATCGCTATGTGCGATGTGTCCTTGCATCAAAACATACCAATAAAGCGTTTTCTAAGTCGTTATTTTTATGCAAGAAAGGTATAATATTTTTAGCACCCATTTATGCTAGCATTAAACTAGTATGGTGCGTCTAATCTTCTACGGTTTTATTTCGAACTTTAGATGGTTCCAGATTAGGTACTGATTATGATTACGTTTTACTTCATAATTAATGAAGGCCAAATTACGATTCGTAGTTCTAGAATCTTCTACTGCTTAAAATACTGGAAGACTGTAAAAAAACAATAAGCATTTACCAATTAAATCAGGGTTAATGACTAGCCAAGGGCGTATAGCTCAACTGAATCCTATCTAATATTATTAAAACTATCTATCTAGTTATGTAAATCAAAGGTGGATTCGCGCACAGGAAAGAACGAAACAAAAAGTAGGTAATGAAAATAAACCGGGAACTCTTCTTTCGATTCGATTCCAATCAAGTGGATGGAGCTTCTGTTAATAGCAAAAGGATTGCGTAATCAATTTAACATTCGAAAGGAAGCACGAAATAGTCGCCACGCCAAGCTGAGCGACGTTCACATTACGCAGCGTTAGAGGTACTCATATTCAATGGAAGTTTGTCACGATTGCAAAAAAATGAAATGTATATGCCAAAGAATATAACGGCATATAAGCACACGTCTGCAAACCTTTGCAACCTAAAGAATGACAATTTATATCTATTCTATCTATCTAATACCTTTAAACAAGCGATTCTTGTATATAATATTAGCCGTTTCCGAGATAATCTGATATACATAATATAATCTGAATCTCGGAAACGGCTCCAACGATTTTCATGAAATTTGGTATGCAGGGGGTTTCGTGGGCAATAAATCGATCTAGCTAGGTTTAATTTTTAGAAAACGTACCAAATAAAATACGGTCATCCGGGTACTAATTCATAAGGGTGATGTAAATTATAGGCACATAATATTATATGAAACTTGTTAACAACATACAATGTGAAGCACTGCAGCCTACAGTTTCAACATACAACCGATTAACACGTAAAGGAATGGTATACGTTGGTAAATAGCAATAAGTTACTTACAATCAATAAGAGACGTTATCAATCATAAATTATTAAGCTAACACTGAAGAACATAAATAAAAATGTAATGCGAAATTGTGCGGGACATAAATAATTGTGCATTGAATATGAAACAGCAAAATTAACAAACAAATATTATGAGAACTACCGAAAAGTAAATTAAATACTGCAATTATACCTACATATAATATTTTATTAAGTGCGCAACGGATGCTAAATGGTTTTCGTGTAAAACTTTTCTTCACACGACATTAAAATAAAATAAGAAACAAGACAGATACTACGTCGCGATTCGGCATAGTAAATTGGAACTCGAACTTTGTACTTCCGGTTACACATACACAACCTGTGACTTCTAAGTGTGATTGAAATTGGTGGCAACCCCGTGGTAGCCGGTAGCCCTCATAAAGTTCTATACTTAACATTAAATTATTGTTTTAATTCCCATACTTTGCTATTAGGTTATAACATAACTAGTTATTTGTATATTTTATCAAAGCAGATTCGTTTATAATCAAAGAGGCTTGTTAAAAATATTTAACAAGTGTGTAACATGTTAATATTTTAAGTAAAGCCCAGTACAAATTTAGGGGGACACCTAAAAAACATTGGAAATTGGTTACTTAGCCACGCAAGGTATATATATATATGGCAATCGTTGACTAGCGAGACGGACAGTTAGCTTCACTCAAAATGTATAATGTAATGACTACTCGTAAATAAAAAGCTCTTCACTATCAAGCATCTTCGTAATTGCAGCTCTTTCACAAGTCAACATCAGGCTACATCAGAGGCACCATAAGGGAAGACCGGCCAATGGTTAACGATTAAAAAGGCATGAGAAACTAAAACGTGCGTTTGTAGCCGTTAATGACAACTCGATGCCGTAAAATTGGTTCAGTAGTTTACAGCCACAGAGGAACATACAAACATACTTAGACTGCCAAAATCATTACTGTTCCTTTTGGCTTCGCAGTAGTTGGGTAAAAAGCTGAAATGAAAGCCACGTCGTTTTATAAAATGAAAAATTAGCATGCAAAATATATAAAAAAAAAAACAGCAAAAGACGCGACGCAAATTAAGTAAATATTAATTTTGGCGAATTAAATTTAAAATTGTCGCAATATTAATATTAAACATTAAGAACGAAAAACTAGATTCCATTTAATTTTTCATTCCACATTTTGATCCTATGCTTTGTAGATTGTAGAAGCCTAAATAAAATATAATAATATAACAACCCAATTAAAACGAAATACAGTAGATAGTTACTGCTCGTTGCAATTGATGTTAAATTAAAGCAATAATACCTTGCCTAGTGCTATGCTTTTGGAGTAAGATGGGTCTATGTCAAGTGCATTGCTGAGGCTGATAGCAAGAAGTAGTAAAGTATTTTATGTAATGTTCGATGTGACCGCAGTGTCGTAGAGCACGTACATCAGCAAGTACTGATATGTTAATATTATTTTTTTCCTTCTTAAGGAAATCCTAAATTTTATAATGTTATTTGAAATTCCTCGTCACTTTTTTCTCTCTACCTGGCAACAACGGTAAGATGAATAATTTAAAAGACTTCTTTTTTTCTTTGCTGGAAACTGTACAGCTTCGAACAGATTAGCGACTATTTGATTTTTTAACGAGGAATATAAACCAGTAAAGCGTTCTTACAAAATCCTACATCCTAAACCAATGAAAAGCGTATGAGGACGTTAACAAAAACCTAAATAAATAAAAGACAGAAAGCAGTGACGAGGAAACGACAGATCCATATTGATATAATGATATAGGTACATAAATACAGATCTACATATTCCAGCATGTAAAAAATAATCGTGCAATCTATCTAACAATGAAAAAGAGATTTTTCGTCCTTCTTTCATACACATTAACTACAATTCATTATACCAATATTGTTTTCATTATATTGTAGACACCGCATAGTAAATTATGGAATATGTTCAGTCAAATGTTAAGCAAAACCAGAGAATCAGATTATCAATGGAAGAAGACGCTTAGCGGTTAGGGCCTTTACTTAACGCAGTCTTCGTGACATAACAGCACCGTGCAACCAGATACAGTAACTCATCTGTATATTACACATTGTCGTACGAGTGAGTACCATCTCTCTTACGCGATGCTGTTATACTAAGAGCAAGTCGAAGCCTGTGGCTAGTTCGTAGGGCGGCACCATCTTTTACCTTCAGCCTACAAACGAGCCACACGATATTTCTGTTGACTTGCTTTACCGAAGATCCATGAACATTTCCAGTATAATTATTGGGCAATACATTTCTTAAAACCACTAACGCAATGAATTGGGAATTCATAAGTTCAAAAGCAAATTGCAACAACTGCTAAGGATTACAATTAATACAAAACACTAACTATGTAAAACATACTTACAGATCATTTTACAATAAAATAATTGAATAATAATACTTAGGCTGACTGAGAGCTACATGCTTTTTATCTTCCTTAACTAAAACTAAATCTTAATAATATCAGCTACGCAAATAGATCAGCATAAATATTTTGTATATAACTATGAATTAAATAATTATTATAATATTTATATTTGTCTGTATCGTTTGATGCGTAAATTGTCTTCATATTGTGCAATAACTCGCAGTCTTTCCAATGTCAGCTTAGGAAATAATTGTTTAATCTGATTATGTTTAATTAGGTAGGTGGTTCACTACCTTATAGGTTATGTACAATAGCTCAATATGATCGTAAATTTGTAACTCAATCAAAAATGTAGCATTATGAGATATATACAGATATCTATATATTCAGATTGAATTTTCACTCAGCTTAAGTTTTTCAAAAATTTTAAATTTTAACGACACTGGTTCTGTTTCCATTCAAAAAATGCGCTAACAAGTTTATATTATTTGTTTCCTTTGTTTTATTGTAGGGTATCTATTTATTCGCGTAATTTACAAACCCTGCTTATAATTATAAACGCCAAACCATAAACTATGTGTGTCTAGTTAATCGTCAACGCGTTGTCTTTTGTATGGAAACTGAATTGCGCCGCTTTCCATATCCCATATAATATAACGCTCGAAATAATAAGAGATGCGCATTAAAAATTACAATCTATAAGTTCCCAAACGAAAACGTGCCCAAATTGTACACTGTATCGTTACTAAAATAAAGTAATTTGTTGATAAATACGAATGCGTTGCCATATTCATAAATCGTGGATTCTATGTATGTATAATTACCTCGTGCAAATGGTGCGATTGGAATAATCATTGCAAGACATACTTGCGAGAGATTAGTTAATAAATTATATTCTGTTCAAATTAATTAGTAGTCGAAAATAAACATGTAATAAATAATTAACAAATTCTAACTTTTAGTCAAACAATAACTGTAATTCTTATTTTTAATTCATAATTTCAGTCACGCATATTATACGACTTTACGAGGTTTAGAAACTATGTTTGCACAACATACGTAACAAAAGCATGTAAATTATTCACACGAGGTACCGGACTAACCATTATCATTTTCGTTCGAATTACAAAGGCAATAATTTCAAAAGTTTGCATAAAATATGTCACACGCTAATTACGGGCATAGCACCGTATCTTAATGAATTAAGCTGACCGAAAATTTTATCCATACTAGTCGCATGTCAAAATATGATAAGTGATCTTATTAGGATTATAAAAAGAGAGGTCGATATTAGAGAAACTTGTCAATTAAAATAAAATAATTAAGATCATTTTGACTTGGAAAGTCCTAAACTATGTATTTATAAATACTTTAAACTTACATCTTTTGTCCTGATGTCTGCTCGATCAGTTCACAGGTCCGTCTTAATGTAGTGTCTTTAATTTAAATTATAAACGAATACATAGATGTAACTGCTTGCCAAAAACTGTTAATAATAAATGGCTTACGGATATCTACAAAAAATTAACAGCAACCGTCAGGACAAATTTCAATAGTTTGTGCTATAACGATTGACGTTGCGCACTAGCTCTTAAAAGCAATTCGAATAGGGGTGCTATTTTACAATAGGTTTACGTAATACACTTTGGGATAGATCTAAGTGATCTGAATGCATTTTGCTGTATTGGGGTATTTTGTTTCAAAGTCTCACTGTGACTGCGGGTCGCATTGGAGCAGGCGCACAATGGAGGGGTCGCTCTTAGCGCCCTCTATGAACTCCTCGAGAGATAGTTTCCCGTCCTTATTTCGATCCATCTGGCGGAATATTTTATCCGTCCGCTTCTCAGGCGTTGACTCGTCCTCTGGCATTTTCATCACTGATCCAACCATCTTGTAGATAGCCTGAAAGTTTACATATAATAACGAGTATTTACAAATAAAGATTCATTGTTCATTTTGCACGAACATCAAAGAGAAGGTAATCACTGGAGATAAGACACAAGGCTGCAAGGAATGGTTTTGAGATGAAATTAACTTTTTTTTAAAGATACTGTATGTAGGTGTACATATAAAACTACAGTCGATTTAAAATGATTTCTCTTTATAATATTAGTACCTATTGATAAGATAAATCTTTACTTACAGGTTGTGGTTTTTTTGCTTAAAATTACATACATACATACATAATAAATAACATGATTCCTAAGATTTTCGCCCATTCCCTCTGTGGGTTTATACCATCTGCGCGGAAAGAGAAGCAACTGGTATATTCTATGATTTTTCTTTGCTCCCAGACAAGCATGTAAGCATGCTTAAATTTTATTTCATAAAAACAATTCATTTTAATATACCACTAAGTTTACCCTATAAACTATAAATTTATTAAATTTACCGATAGCTGTTACTTAGGGGGATACTCTCGCTCTCTAACCTCCTCGTTCATAAATGCTTGTTATGCCTATACTCGTAGTATAGTTTATACATTAGTTTGTACAGGGGGGTGATTTTTGAAAGCACGTCACTCGAAAGTACCACTCGAAAGTGGTATAAATCTGTTTATATCTTCAAAACTACGGCTCTAATCAAATTTTTGACTAGTCCACATAATTAATGAGAGCCGTAAGTTCCTTCTAAGCTACTGGTATTTCAAATTTGGCACAATTTTTCACCACTTTCGAGTGGTATTTTTACACACGTGCTTTCAAAAATCAGGCCCCAGGGGCCGTACCATGACGTCTTAATGCGTTTCAGTTTAGGTCCGCTCGCTGTCAGATTCATACTAAAAGTGACAGCTAAAACTTGAACTGCGTCGGAATTAGGACGTCATGGTAAGGCCCCAGGTCTTTTGTCAGATGTGTCAGTCAGAAATTGAAAAGAATTAAGTACCTGGGTGGATCAACTTCTTGTCACTTGTTACTATGGTTACGTTCTCCTCGCTCACTCTTTAATAGGATTGAAATTTGCCAAACATGCATTGTTGTGGTAGTTTCTTCTAACAACCATACCACTTTTGTTCCCTCGCTCATGGGACAGAATAACAACAATAAATAGTTGATCCATCCACCTACGTTTTGATAATAGCACGATTGTAACATCTTATAAACAAGGAGGTAAGTAAATTAAGTATTTTATTGAATCAGGCGTTACTTTGCGGAGGGCCAGGAGGTCCACAGCGAGTGGTGTGAGTAGCGGGGTAACAAGAGAAATGTTTTTTTTTTCACGGAGGTAAGTGTTTGTAACTTTGTACTTTATTGTTAGGTACTTACGGTGACGATCTCCAGCATCTCCTGCCGCGATATATATCCGTTGCCGTCTAAGTCGTACATGGAAAACGCCCACTTGAGCTTTTGCTCAAGCTTGCCACGTGAGGTCACACTGAGAGCGCAAAGGAATTCCCGGAAATCTATCGTGCCATCTCCGTTGGCGTCGAACGTCCGGAACACATGTTCTGCAAACTAAGGTATTGATGTTTGGTTAGTACAAAGTTAACTCAAAGTATTTAATAGTCGTTAGTTTTATTTATTCAGTCGTCAGTTTTAGGTACAATATCTATTTATTTATTTATGAAATGCAAACGTACAAAATAAACTTGCTTAATTTGCTACAACCCTGCAAGGGTGTCGCATTATAATATTAGATTTGTTGTAGCAAATAATTAACACAAAAATAGAAAGCCTTCAAATTATTCAATACCAAATTAAGTTATCTTCACAGCAGATTAAATACATAATTGGACGTAAATATGTAATTACACACATCAGAAAAGCCTTGGGGGATTATCATTATCCCTACACAAATTTGATGTTTTGACTCGGTAGTAATATGCCTATATTGAAATGATCAAAACTGTCTAGGGATAAAAAAATCCCTATACATTTTTGATGAGTGTATTTGCACTAAATATCACAAAAGTTTTTAATGGTACTTTAGGTTAGTAAATAGTTTATTTAAACATTATTTACTACTAACTTTTGCCCGCGACTTCGTACGATTAGAATTCATTTATTGACAAAAGTCACATATTGCTATGCATATTTGAACAGGCACTTAACACCCCTATTCTGACATTTTTTTATATAATAAGTGATATTAAATCCCGTGGGAATTTTGAAAATTTCTCCTTAGTGCACCTCTGTGATACTGAAGCAATATTTATATACGTTGAGACTCGAGGCAGCTGCGATTTTCGACATGTTCATCGCTATCTCGCGAGAACTATGGAATCTGGCCGTTGATTCTCTCAACAGATTTGTAAAGTTTCCAAAAAAATCCGTTCAGCCGTTTTCACGTGATGCGCGCATACAGACAAACAGATAAACAGACAAAAATTTTAAAAACTGTTGGAACGTGTTCTGTTATCGATTCTAAATATCCCCAGACTATTTTTTTTTTAATATCTTCCATGTACAGAATTTCGACCCTCTTCAGCTTTATTATATGTATAGATATTTTACCTTACTCGCATCGCCATACGGGAAGAAATTCCCGTAAATTTTCTTAAATTCTTCTACGGACAAATGTCCACTGGGGCAATCTTTCAGGAATCCCTTGTACCATTCTTGTATTTCTGCGTCTGGAAAAGTAATATAACCCCTGGTATTTGATGCTTGGTACTAAGCTGCAGTAATTTATTCTCACGCCTATTTAACTGACATTGCACGCTCAAAGAACATGCAGCGGACTGTCGGCCACCCTTTAACAGTGAACACGACAATAACATAGTAATATCTTGCCAAGACACTTTGCTCGTCTCTAACGACTACGCGGGATATCGATAAAAATTAATGATAAATGTGATAATAATACCTAAGTATTTTAATGACGAAATTTTTATGAAGGGATTACTAAAAAAAGGCTAGGTATTAAACCTGTACATTATCACTCTCTATACCATTGTACAGTTAGCGAATCAGAGATATACAAATCTTATATTTACCTGAGAATTCAGTGTTCTGCTTCAGATCTTCTAAGACCTCAGGTTTCAATTTGCTATTTTGTTTACCCATTTTTGATTAATTTTTGATAACGGGACGTATTGTCAATTCTCAAAAACGTGCTCCTCTTAGTTAAGTATCTCGTGGCCCCTGAAAATCGTCAAAAGTTCACAGATAATAAAATTAAAAAAAACCTACACTAAATTGAATTCAACTAAATGATTTCTATAAAAACAGAACACAGCAACAAAGTTTGAAGCTAAGGAAAATTCAAAACTACTATTTGATACGCAAATAACGAGACGAATTAAGAACTATTTTTGTATTTTGTATATTATACATGAATAGGCAAAATGTGAATCATTAAAAATATTTATTCTTAGAAATACAACAGGGAAGTAATGGGGGCTTAGTGTTTACTTCATCTATTATAAGTGCCTATAATGTAATACTAATGACACCGGGTATACTCTACAAATACACCACAAGAAGACAATCCAACTGTACTTAAATCATGAGTAAGTAGGCTGTAAACACTGTTAAAAAACATACCACAGACTTTAGATATTCTTTATTTAAAAAAAACTGATTCCTAATAAACCGGCTTTCGTCAAGACATAATTTACTACAGGGACTGACAAAATTAACTTTATGATAAGTACATCAATTTTAAAGAGCAAGTTTTGATGCAAATAATCATTTATTTCTATGCCATTAAATACAAATACCGAAAAGAAACGACTTGGTGGGAGTTCAATTGTAAAAAGAAAATCCGCTCGGAGCATCTCTCACCAACACTTGATTAGTACAACATCAAATTAACATTTAGATTATTCTTTTAATTACATAAATATAATATGACTCGCTATAGACCATTGTTTACATTTCAAAATATAATCCATTTCCAAAATACATAATGAGGAGAAAGCTAGTCAGTTTATTTTATTCCTAAATTAATTTTGACCGTTACAGCTGTGAGAAAACTAACGTTAAGTATCTAATTTTTATGAACATACATAATTTAATGTTTTTTTTTTCTAAAAACTATAAATAATTTTTAATATCACATAACAGAGACGCCCCAAAATGATAGTATCGGTGCACATAATTATTGCGTTTCGTAACTTAGTATTGGGATCAGCGTTCTGCAGAACGATCGGCTCTCGGTTGCCGCCGCCGGTCATCGCACCTTGGACAGAACTCAAACAAATATCTATAGAGTATCAATTTCGACAGTATCGATTGACAAATCACCCTTCGTTCTATTTAAGTTTTCGTTTTTGTTATAACGTTACTAACGGCAATACACATGGCACATTAATAACACTTGAAGCATATAAGAAAAGCAATGTTCAACATTAAGAGTTTGCTACAGAATTAGACATTTCTATAATTAAGTACAAATATTGCTCTTATTAGATCGGTGCTGTAAAGGTGCAGGTTAATACGTTTTAAAGATGATTGAGTTGTCTCTATGAGTGGCGAGATTTAGAAAAGTTGTAATGTGGGAAACAATTTTTTAAATGCTAACTGCTAATACTGACTACTTAATAGTTTTTTTTACAATAATATAATAGCAACTGACGCATAGGCCTGGGTCGCGTTATAATTAACTCATTAAACAAAATTAAACTAATTGACTAAGAATTTTGAAGTGTTACTTCTCAATTTATGAGATATGTATTATTCGTTCATATTTAAAATATTGAATCAAGCTTTAAAACAAGAGTTAGTTTAAAACCTACATGTACCGCGTGTATAATTAGTGTATGACGCAGGTTTAACAAAACTTGACGGCGAACTAAATCAACGTATTGTTTATGTTGTGATATGTTACACAAGACCCTGTCTGCGAGCTATCTTCAGGTCCGACATGAGTATCATTGATCCCTCTTCCCTACTTGTATAAAATTCAGTCGTTACATTTTTTGTTGTTATTCATTGAACAGTAAATAAGTATAAATCTTAATCTAGACTGTAGAACAAAATACAATAAGATAATAGGCAAATAAAGATTAAAATGAAGCGTCATAGAAGTAAGAACTGCCATTGCATGGTATCAAAATATATGTAAACTGAGTGTGCATTCAAAGAGCTAATTTAAATATTACACATAATTCAAAATTATGCATAGAAATTATAATATTCCATACTTGCTATTACATGATTTTTCATTATGAGAAACACAGGTAATTAAAGGCCTTCCGTAGGGCCACTGATTAAATGCTTTTAATATAGACTATTACAGTTTCACTTAAAATTAATAACAAAAATTAATAAATAACGACAGAAGCATATTATTATACTTAGCACTTAAAATTAAAGTATAACAGGTGTTGTCTGGAATGTATAAATTATGGTAAGTCTACATTAAATTCAATGCCAGAGTTTAAAATCCAGTTATTACCTAACTAGTTGACATAGTTGACAATTTAATTATCCAGTGAAACCAGTACCAAAATTAAATGTAGGTTGAACCTAACCTAAGGTATGAACCTTGCTGTGTATTTTTGTGCTGCATTTTTAAATCTGTAGCTTTATTAGAAAAAAATCACAATAAACCAACTACTTTGGTATCAGTAAGTACACTCATCAAAAATATTTTTTATCCCTAGACAGTTTTGAACATTTCAATATAGGCATATTACTACCGAGTCAAAACATCAAATTTGTCCAGGGATAATGATTATCCCAAGGATTTTTGATGTGTGTATTTCAAAATACACGGATAACAGATCTCACTATAGGGAATATTCATGATTTTTGCATAGCTTTCATTAAAACATAAAAAATACATTTTTCAAATAACTATAAAAACAAGCGAGATATGAGCTATTAAGGATTTGTTTCCCTTTCTAGAAAAACGAAATTTTTATTATGAGCGTTGTGACAAATGACGCCACAGTTCATATGGGATCTTTATTTCTAATCGCTGACTAATTAGTACATAGTTTAAAACTCTTATATTTTCCGTATTTCTTGAACTTTATTACTTTTAATTTCACTATTAGTCATCTTTTTTACGAGACTTTCATATTTTATTAAGAAAAATGATATTTTTTTTATGCATATTCCCTATTCTCACAAATCTCCGCAATGCTATGGCCTTGACAAGAAGGCAGTCAAGATATTTGTAATAGAATGTATTAAATGCAAAGGCCTAATACCTACGTGGAGTGAAACAAAATATTCTGCATCTGCCCTTCCTGCGTTGTGCAATATCTACATCACCTAAAGTAGAGTTCAATATAAAAGGGAAATCATGTAAACAAACATGAATGACTGACGATTGCATTTATTGTCTATTCAAGTCTTGATTGATTGTAAAATAGTGATGGGAACTAAGGTTAGGTACATAGTTAATCAATATATTTGACAAACGCGATTATTATTAACTTCCCGAATATTTACCAAATTAGTCGTGTCAATAATATTTACGAGTATCTAACTAATTAACAAAATCACAATGTTTATCAAAGTCCAAAAATGAGAAAGCCAAGTCGCATTTAGAACAAAACCAGAAAAACAATCAATCAACTAATAGGTTGTCGTAATATCACGAATGGTGAACAATTTGATTGAACTGTCACTCCTATGAGTCATGTTTTTTTAATTCATATATTCACAGTTTATTTGATATGGCAGTATCTATTTGCCAAAAATTGATTGTTAATTAATTTTAAGGACTTTATGATATTTAATTATTTATTTATGTTCCAATTACTACAGATTGCACTGTTTTCGTAGACATAAATAGATTTCGACAAATAAAAAATATTTACTGTCATCTGACAAATAACCTAATATTCTTATCGAAATTTATTTTTACTTAAATTCGAATAATTAAAATTAACATATATTTTAGCTGGAATTGAATGTAATTTTTTTTTATGTTAGAGAGGCCAGACAAACGAACTAGTGGGTCACCTGATGTTAAATGATCACCACTGTCCATAGACACCCGCAGCGCATTATGCGATGCCAGTGCGTTGTCGGCCCTGCAGAAAATTGTACACTCGCCTCTTAAAGGCACCCAGGTCGTAACTCGAATTGCAAGGTTTATGAGTGTACGTTGTTGATGTGGCCATGGTTGTTCTTTAAAATTGCATGATTACAGAGTAATGAAGGTAAAAGGTTTGTTTACATGATTTGATTACCCTTTTCTATTGAACCCTACTATACTTCATTTTCTTGTGCGTAATTTTGAGTTTACGTTTTACCGCAGTAAATCTAACTATTATCGGTTGTTTACTTGAAATCAAGATCGCAATCGATTTATTTTTGTACGAGGAGACTGTCGTTGGTAGATATAGTGGGCACTCTACAAAATGCAACTTCTATTTTATTTAGGCAGAGAATGTTTGACACTTCTTACAGCCATCGTTTGTTATTATAAGTTCTCGATTGTATTATTATTATTATTACCAAAAATAATTTGTGCGTTGATATTTTTTGTACTGTTAATTATTTTTGAAGTCATTAAATTTAATGATTCACCAAGTTTGACATAAATAACAATTATTTGAAAGTTTGTACGTCAATGAAACATTCGATTTACTTTCCTTTATATCACACAAATTCGCATTTATAATATTAGTAGGATATCAGTGACCTCTCGACATGGCCAACACAAGTAATGGTGTAAATTTAAAGAATCTAGAAAAGAAAAACTTACTTATTTCCGTTAATTCTATGAAGTTTACTTGGCTTAACAAAATGAAATGCTCAGAAAAGTGCTCAGGTCATTTAAAACTTTAGTTCATTTTAGCAAGATTTTTGTTTAAAAATTATGGCTAAATTGCATTGTTTATTAATGTTTTTTTTTAAGTAGTTAAGACACCAAGACAATATGACTTTAAAGCGAAATGTAGATCAAGAACTAAGCTTTGAGCTCACATCTTTAATAAATTAAACGTTCGGTGTGCCGGCTGCAAACGGCTTTATCAAAATTACACGGGTGCGCCATCGAAATAGGGTAGAAACGACAAGTTTATTTTAACGTTTATTTAAAAACTGTCGTTGATATGGTTTAAATCATAGATATAGTATTATGCTAACTACGTAAGATTAGATCGGCGTTAAAATAACTGAGACGAGACCGAAGAAATCGACTGCTGCCGCCCGTGCCAAAGAAAAAGAAGCACTACTTCTTTTGAGAAGATTGTCACTATGTTCTCTTAAACTTACAGCGATAATGAAAAATGGTCTCGTCTATCTATGTCGCCCTGACGAATGCGTATTAACTTGCGTTGCCGATTATTACTATGCTGTATCTATATCTATGCTTTAAATAAAGATGTGGATAAAAACACGCAACCCGAGAAACAAAGGCAAACTTAAACTTATCCTTTTAATTTATTATTGTGCGAATCCTACTTATGCAGGTTCATTTTTGAAAAATCAGTCATACCATTGAAAACAATAAGTCAAGGCCGTAAAGATGAGATAGAGAATGATGATTAGATAACTATTTACAAAGAGAACTAGAAGGCACAGTAGAGTGGAAACTATGTGATGTGAGATACCTACCTAAAGTAAAGTCAAAATAAAATGTGACTAGATGAGGGCGTCATGCCGGAATTTGATATCAATTATCATTTCTTTTTTAGCGTAATCCAATTAAGGATCAAACTAATCAAAAGATGAATGTTAATAAATCGCATTTTATGCGATGTGAAAATCCATTTACGTCAGATCCTACATGAAACAACGACACGCTGTAATGACGACGCAATCAAATAAATTGTATTTTCCCGCGTGCACGTGAGACTACCTTGCTTCATAAGAGGATAATCGCGCAGGGTCTGCCATTCACATCGTTTTGATAAACAAACTATTTACAAGAGAAAAAGTAACAATATTTCCAGTTCACAATAAGTGCAAGTGAAATTTAGCAGCAGTCATGTTGTAATGAATGCATGTTTGAATAATTAATATCAAGAATATAAATTCAAGTTAGCTTTTATTGAGCTCGATACAGAAATAAACATTCAGCTTGCTTCATTGTTTGGCATGATATGAAAACTGACGATGATGACACAATTAAATAATTTGATTTGGGCCTGTGCCCAACAGATAGAGAGTGCATTAATAACTATTTTATATATATTGAGGGGGACATCAAACAGACCTACGAATATTCGGACATCTAAGCGACAGATTATCTGAAATATTATGAGTGGTTCGGACACATTACTTAATAAATATAGGACATTCCGACAGCGACAGAAATTTCATATACAATTATCATTCACGTACATTTACTTTATCAAATAGGAATGGACATTTCAATATTTTTAATATTCAAGAATTCATTGACTTTATGTTCGTTATAATAATATTCGCTTAGTACAAATATTCTTTTCATAAATATATACTTATTAAACACGTATTGGGAAAAGCTCGGTGTAGACGATTATAATGAAGAAGCGCAGCTAACGTTATCGATTAATTTACCGTCAAGGCTTCTGCATTTTTTACGAACATACCCTTTTACTAAGGTGTTTTTGTACAGTAAATGATTGTACAAATAAATTCTGTCATTAATCGTATTTGAGTCATGTGTGCGTAACAATGCAGAATTTAATTCAGTCATTTAGACCAAATTTGATTATGACGAGTGTTTGTGTACAGAACGAGGGCTGCACTTCGCGCAAGCGCTCGGCGGCTGCGCAAACACAATGTGAATTATCCCGGGCTCTACATAAACGTTGCAGTTCCACCATGCGGACACGACAGCCTCACAACCATTTTCATTAAGTACAATACTTGTCAAGTGTCTCAGGTACAACACTGCACACGTATATACTTAAGGATCGGTAAAAATACCGTTAATACACAACAATAAATAAATCAATTACTACGTAAGACGTAATTGACTGATTAAACGCTCTCGTGTTAAAAAAAGACTTCGGTAAAATAATATGCGTAAATTACTAATAAGTTATTTACAAATGACTTCGTCTGTTCATCCGCTTTCTTTCTTTCATTAATCCAACTTAGAATGTCGGATGGGTGGTAATTTATTAAGTTTTTGCCTCATAAAAGCTGTCGTGTCTACAGGAGCACGCCGTCGGTTGAGTGTGAGGTATACAGTGAGGGGGGGTGGGTGGCTGTATGAGCCGCGCGGCCGCTTAAGGGGCCAGCATCTTGGATAACTCCTCGTCCTGGAGGCACCCCTTGAGAAACTCGTCCTGCGTGAGCTGGCCGTCATTGTTCTCGTCCATTTTGGCGAAGATGTTCTTGGCGCGCTCCTCGGCGGAGTCGGCGGGGCGGTTACTTGAACACGCGCCGAGCATATCGTAAATTGCCTGCAATGTGCACAATCGCCAATTTTTTAAGTTTTCTTTTATATCTGTATTTTTATATAGGTTCGTGATTCGCGAATTTGCACTTATTACACAATATTATTTTGTCAAATAACCGTAAGTATTATTAACGTCAACTACGTCAAAATATTTTCTTTTCGCAACTTTAACAAAAGGCGTTAATTTTTTTTTGGTAAGTTAATAAAAGTTCAAATTGCAACTGAACCCTACCAGGTATCACTCATTACCTGAACGATTTTCGTCATCTCCTGAATGTCTATGACTCCATTCCCGTCCACATCGTACATACGGAAAGCCCATTTAAGCTTTTCTTCGGGCGTGCCGCTCGATGTAACGTGAATCGCCTGCAGAAATTCCTACAACAAACATAACGTTTCGATAGTCGACAACTCCAAAGGCTTACATTTTGACAACCATTTAACAAGCATTCGCTTTATAACAACATTAAATCAACTCGCACGTAAAAAAGCAGTTAATGAAATTAATAAATAAGGAATTCGCCTAGCATCGTAAAAATACACACGCTTATAGTATCGATCGCAAACTTCGCATTGTTCTGTATTACCAGAAGAGAGTTACCTTAAAGTCTATATAGCCGTTCTTGTCCATGTCGAATGTGCGGAACACGTGATCGCAGAACTCGACCGCGTTACCAGACGGAAAGAACATCTTGTACATGTCGACGAACTTTGCCGGTGTAAGTCTTCCGTTGGGACAGTCTTGCTGCAAGGGAGGAACACGTACAAAATCAAAATTAGTTCAATAAGCTCTATTGCAGATTCCTGACAAATCTTGAAGCATCTAAAGCTGGGCTTGAAAACGGATTTTTTTTTCAGGACCGTTACGAATATATTTTGTGATTAAAACCAAACAAGTGATTTCATTTGTAAAGCGATAGCTTCAGTCGTTTGTTTGTTCAATATTGCGTTTATTGTTTTAAAGAATTTTATCCTAACCAGATACCTTAAACTAACTACTTAGGTAATTGTTCTAGTTACAGTTCTGTCATTGCTAATGTCTTCAAGTGCATATAATATAACACATAGTAGTTATCATTTACTTTTACTTTACCTATTGTCGCTATTAAAATAAAAAATAGTAATAAGAAACTTCACTCGTACTTAAGCTTATTTCTAGTTTTTATTTGTCGCTACCATTATAACCCCCCATTATTAACATTTATTTACGACTAAACAAACAGATAAATCCAACTATATATTTAATCCGTAAACGGTTCTATCCAGAGTAAAAATATAGTCATCATAATTCAGTTGATCATACGTACTTACATACATATTAATAACGTCTTTATTCGTAACGAGGTAGATAGATCTCAAGGTAACAACACCTAAATCACATAATCAGTACAGCAATAGCCCCCTCTCCCTGTCTCCAACTCTTTCGCCACTCGCCAGATAAACATTCATTGTATAACATGATTATTGACAGACTATTTTTATTGAGGAACTTAATTAATGAAAAAAAAGGAAAAACTACGCCTCATAAGAAACTCTTAATAAACAAATTAAAATAAGAGAAATTAATACTCGCAATAATGTTAGACTACCTTAAATCCTTTGTACCACTCTTTGATAGTGGTCTCGTCGTATGATGTGTGAGTTTTGAGAAAGTCCATGTCCTCCTTGGTGAGTTTATCTTTGCTGACGAAACAACCCATGATACTTTCTGTAATAAAACAAAACATATTATACTCGTACGCATTACTAATGACATGTTTAGTGCCTGACATCTGTTGATTTCAACGAACATTAAATACGGTCGGTAAGTAGGTAAGGTAGTAATGAGTTTAGGGTGCGACCACACCGCCGCTTAAAAAACTGTGACGTTACGGAATCGCAACAAAATGTATGAAGAAACGGTGAGAAAACGTGACGCATACGACACGTCACTGCGTATACGCGGCGGTTTGGTCGCACCCTAAAGACACCTAGTGATTAGGATCTTATCTTGTTAATGAAGTCGTTAATTGACGACAGGATAGCTTAGTGCCCGCCTTGACCTTACCTTAGCTAGTACAAGCTTTGCTACTCGTAAGTTTAAAACTAGGTAAATATGGGTCAGTTAGTATTTTATTCTATGATACTTATTATTTCTTTGTTTTTTGAGTTACAAGCGTAAATAAGAAGTAAAAATGCACGAATATGCCAGTTATTATATGTAGGTACCTATTTATCAAAAAAATAATTTGTTTGCCTTCTAGAAGATGATGCTCGCCTGGTTCACCCTAGTTAATGTGATAACAAAATACGTTAGAAGAGATACCGATTGCACACTGCCACTGCTGTATTGGTAATATAACAGTAGAATACGTGTAATTAAGTAGTTTCTGAAGCATTTTATGCGACAGTAGGGCATAGAAATGTCACGGACACGAGGCCGATAAAGAAGAACGTGTCTAAAGTGATGCTTACAGTTTTAAGAGTTCTTAAGACTTGAAATGTGGTCTAAAACATACACGAAAGCATTAATTTAAAACGCGGGTTACCCCACCCAGCAGAGATGAGAGATCAATCTTTCTTTAGAATAATAGGATAAGTGTTTTCTATATTTAACTTACAGATAACTTTAAATTAATATGTAAGTGATGAATAGATTAGTTCAGTATGTAACAGAAACGGTAACTACAGACATATTGTTAATACGATGAGATGCAAAAATACCTGTATGAGCAAATATGTGAAACCTTTTTAATTATACATCTTACGATCAGGTGACCCGGTTGCTCGCTTACCTTCCCTTTGGTATAAAAAAAATAAAAAGAAAAACATTACGAGCGAACTCGGAGGACGAGCAAACCTGAACCTGGAAACGCTTTCCTTTTCTTTGTTTTGAAGAGGCAAGGTGTTCGAATAATTATTCCGCCCTACCGATTTTTATAAGAGTTCGTTATTTTTACCTAATTAATCAGAGCCTTGAGTACTTTTTAGGGTTTCCCTTCCCAGTCTGCGCATGATGCCGGTTGTAAGTTGATTAAATTTCGTTTCGTGTCGGTTTTACGCTAACACAACATTCGTTATATTTGTTATAACATAAAAAGTTTATGTCGCAAGCAACTTATTTCGATTAAAATAATAATATGCACGTACTCGTAATGTTCTTATTTGACGCGGTACTATTGCTTTTTAGTTACTTGCGCGTCAGGTCAGGATATTACATATCTGTAAATTATATAAAAATAAATTTGATGGAGCTACGTTTCACTTAGTATCGACAGGAAATTCGATAAATTTCACCAAAAAGCTACCAAGGGGCTGTTAATAAAATGCAAAGTCATACAACGATCCATAATGAAGTCTCTATTTATTAAGTGTACCGCCGTCAATCACGTCGATTCGGCACCCAGAGTTAATAATATAATAATAAACACGCTACAACATAATTTAACATACCTACCTATAAAATATTTAATCACTTAACACTCATATTTACTACAATATTCATTATACTACTTTAGTCATTTTTTAACACTCAAATGCATTTGTTTTTTCGTTAAAACCAATATTAATGAAACAAATTAAATGAACAAAGAAGCTTTTCACAAGTTTTTATTTAACTTGCAATGTACGTTTGTCCGGGTGGAATCTTGTAAATCAATATTTAAGTACATCTTCAACTGATTGAGCTCAAATTTTGCATAGTTGTGCAAGTCGGATGACAATACAACAATCTGCTAGTGAATTTTGGTGGCGCGGTCAGAACCATCTCCAGAGGAGGGAACTCTTCAACGTTTAGTCCGATTGACTTGAAATTTGGTATACATTATGTAGACTGGATGACAACGTAAGTACAGTTAACAAAAAAGTCGATCGAAGCGACACATTTGATTGGTTATGTAGACTGCATTGCATCTTATACCATGCATTTTAAAGTTAATAACTCATAGCAACGTCCGTTCTAATAATACTTATTATTAAAAGTACTTGGGCAAAAGTTTGCAAAACTCAGAAAAACACGTATTCCCAAAGGCGAGACCTAGCTAGATTGATATTACGCCCCCAAAAACCCCTATATAACAAATTTCAACGAAATGTTAGAGTAGTTTTCGACATCCCGGGTAATATAAGGGTAATATGTAAGAAATAAATAAGAATTAATCGTTTAAAGACTTAGGGTTTAACCTCTTGACCGCCCTAGTCATCCAGTCGTGAGAGCCAACCAATAACACGCCAATGTCATCCATACATGACCAACATTTAACTTAAAATGAACCCTTCTGTGATAGAATTAAATATAAAGTTACTTTGTTGTTTGTTTTTCCGGTGGCGTAGGTATTAAGTACAGAGCCCGTCACTTCATTTGTAGTGTGGCAGCCATATGAGATTAAATACTACACGAAAAGTCTTTGCACCATTGACTTAAGATAAACAACTAGACTCACAATCACGCTCAAAAACTGTCGGAAGCAAAAAACTGCACGACGCGTCTATTGTGCAGAGTTTTGGTTCAGTCGTGTTTCGACCGCGCTTCGATAACAATGTACATGTCTCTTTCGCACCGTAATCTCAAACGCTTGAGAACAAGAGACAGACAGGTTTCCAGGATCGTATGCAACTGACATTGAACATTACTGCCACGAAATAAGGTGTTAATTTTAACGAATGTGTTAATGTTATCTGTGTAAGTTGATGTGTTGACACACACAATACATAGACAACGCCGCTCGGACGTTTCTTGAGGCACTTTTGTTTGCTATTGGGAGTCTAGTTGTTTATCTTAAGTCAATGCTTTGCACCTTGAATGTCACAAGTATGGTACGGTTGGAGTTTTATTTTCACTTGCTTTCCTCCCCAAAAGTAACTTCCATAATCAATTCAATTCAATTTTTGGTAATATAGCTCCATCGACACTATCGATGATTCCGCCAATGTCATAGTTGATAAAATTATTGTAGTGCCATCTGCCAAATATGTGGTCTGCCACTATAAGGTTGAAAATCCTTTGCACGTCAAAGAATATAACTTCGATAAAACGTGGCCGTCAACTTGAAAGTTCGACTTAAGCGACATTTTCATTTGATAGGAAGTTGGATGAAAAGTGTGAGGCCACTTATTTGGCCGACCGTACAACGTTCGTATTTAAACAACAAAAACGCATGTGTATGTATACAGAATTTGCAAATTTAACAATTACTAGTCGTTGTCCGCGACTATATAATATATAATGTAGGTTTGTAACGGTGCAAGAACCTTTCAAATCGGCCCAGTAGTTTCAGAGTCCATTCAATGCAGACAAACAAACAATCAAATCTTTCCCCTATATAATATTAGTGTAGATAAGTCAGTAGATAAGGAGAAAGTTGTCTGGTGTGTGACATACAGACACGAGTGATCCTGTAAGGGTTCAGTTTTTCTTTTGGAGCTATCGAACCCCAAAAAAATAAACAATGATTTGATAGGTTAGTTACCTACTCAAAAGTACAGGTTATACTTAGCAACACAATTGAATGTCTTAAAATGTTTTTGAAACCGTTCGTAAACATTTCAAAAAAATGTTTGAAGTGATTTATGTGCACAACAGCGGGATAGTGTTTCACCAAAATAGTTTTACGATTTACGATATTATCTGAAGGTAAATCTGATGCCGTTAGGTTAGGATGGGTCTCTAAAGTCTCAAAAAACATGTTTTAAAATATACTGGGAGGGTGGCACTAAAATGAGAGTACAAAATTTTATACTGTAAACTTTCAAAATCGACTTATGAGCCTCACTTATTTAATGTTCTAGACTTAGGGCCCGTTTCCCCACTCTCTGTTAAGTTCCAGTTATATTAAGTGTCAGTTATCTACGATTCCGCGTCTCTATTTATTACTACGAAACAGACAGAGACGTCATCCTACTAATATTATAATTATAAATGCGAAAGTTTGTAAGTGACGATGTGACGATGTGAGTGAGTGTGTATGTTTGTTCCTTTTTCACGCTAAAACGACTGGACGGATTTGGATAAAATTTGGAACGAAGATAGCTGGCACCTTAGATTAAAACATAGGCTACTTTTTTATCCTTGATAATTGCATAGTTCCCGCGGGATAGCCATAAACATACCAAATGCTAATTCTAAGCTAGAGACGTCATCATAGATAATTGGCACTTAAGATAACTGTAACTTAAAAGAAAGTGGTAAAACAGGCCCTTAGTCAATTCACTTTTACCCTGGAGTCTAAAAACCCGTTACTAACCGGCTAACGGATTCCGAAATTGGCCTTGTTATTATATTTTCCAGCCGCTTACTCTTTCCCTGAGAACTACTTTAGATCTGTATGTACCTAAATTTACAGGAGGCAGAACCAGCAGACGAGTCTCGGCACAACTTTTAGAGACAGCTAGAAATCTCATTCAGTTGCATCTGTCTGAAAACTGGTCGCGAAGATATGATCATTAGTTTTCCTATTTAAAAAAAACAGCCATGTGCTTACATTCAATGGCAATTCACACCATGTAACACCACCACACACCAATTTAGGTTAAGTTTAAATATTATTATTATTTTTTAAGTTTTTTAATTGTATTTACCTAAACTTATGTATGTTGGCAATAAAAGGTTTTTATTTTATTTTATTTATTATTTTATGTGGTAGTCTAGAAAAAAATAATCCTCTCAGCTATACGAGGCCCTAGTCGTTGAGTTTGATTTTAAAAAAGAAAATTTCGCTTATTTTATAATGTACCTATCCATGTACCAAGAGTGCAGACAGTTGGACATGCACAGCGAGACTATTTAGAAGGTTTCGTTATAGAGTACGGAATCCTAAAAAGAACTTTACATTATATTACATATCATTTCCGGGTATCATAATAAGCAGCACTGGTCAAGCCGTACCGTAACCGTACCCAACCATGATCTTGATTAATATTCAGCCTCACAAATATTTATATTGCAAAGTCTTAACCTAAAGTCTTAGTATAAAACAAAATGATACCCACATAAGTTCGGATTCGAGTTTTACAACAGGGAGGTCCTTAAAAAATAATAACCACAATTATAAAAACCAGATGGAGCTCTCCTTATTGTAACCTCTTCCTATTGCTACAACATTTAACGGAAGTTAAAAAAAACAACAGCAAAAATGATATCAATATTGCATTTGCATTGCGGACAGTGTTATAATTATAACGAAACAAAAGCATATTTGCAGTGTGTTAGGTAAGTACAATCCGATTTTTAACAATTGAAACGCAGCTGAAAGGCGAACGCGTCTCCGTAGAGCGAAAAGTCACCAAATCGCAAAATTTACAAAATTCAATTTAATTTAATTATTTTTAATTTAACCATTTTTTATTTAATTTTAATTTTGGCAATTTTGTGATTTGGTGACTTTTCGCTCTACGGAGACGAACGACTGTTTATTCAGTCATCCATTTTTTAAAAATTATAATTATTAACTGAGCAGCGATCTAGTGTGCTCTGTGGGGTTTTACCACATTATTTACTTGGTAAGCAATGCTACTTTTATGTGCTATGTATGGTGTATAATTTTACTAACACAGAAATCTAGACGTTAATTAACATAATACATATAATAATGAAACACTCACTATCCTACAATGTCATGAATCTACATTGATTGAAACACTAATTGGAGGTTAACTATCAATATAAACACATATACATATTACAAATATTTTTCTGCTGAGGTTTTGCCAGTGGTGACCTTTTGTGACATACTTATTAATACAAAGTAGGTTCTGGCTAATTTGCAGTCGGAACTTGTATTGGGTAAAGGTTTTAGTCAGTGCACTGCCCAATGCCGGTCACGTCGCAGCTCGAACGTCAGACTACTACTAAATTGCTTCAATATGTATTGAAATAACATGTGACACAATAACTAGTATTTTAGCGACCAAAATCAAAATTTTGTCCGTTTATTATATAGTAACAGAAAACCTTTAGTTCAGAAAGAAATCGGAATGAATTTAACTCGTTTGTCATACAATAATTTGTCATTAACCGAGCCTACGATATCAGCCGAGAAGTAATTAAAAAAGTTAAGTACAGTTAACGTGGCCCGTTACAGAACCGATAGTGTTAAACTTTGGAAACATTGGAAAAAGCCTGAAAAAGCATTACTAAAGTGATTACGATGTAACTTTAAAAAATAGCAGTCAGTTTGATGGGCATCATGAATGTACATCTGGTAAGTTTAGAGAGTGAACAGGTACCTATTGATACAACCAAACCCAAAACATTGATATCAAGAACTAACAAACAATGTCCCCCAATAGTCAATGGTACACACATAAAAAATAAATATAAAGCATAATAATTGCAAAATCTTAATCCTAATAAATCGATATAATATGATCGTTACATTTATTGAGATTTGAGACTGTTAGTTGCAAAATTATGTCAGCTAAAATAATAAACGGCGCCTGTTAAATAAGCGATTAGCTCTTGAGGTTTACGCAGAGTTTAAGCCGCACGTAAATCACATAACAATAAATGGTAGCTACGCAAAAGAACTTTCGTGCTACGGTACTAGCATACATTTCATTGTAATGATTACAAGGTCGGATTCGGCCTAAGACCTACGAAACCAAAATAACGAAGGGCACTCAACTTACTTTATTATCTACATATTAACTGTATACATAAATGCCTTCTTTTGTTTTTAGGGTTCCGTACCTCAAAAGGAAAAAACGAAACCCTTATAGGATCACTTTGTTGTCCGTCCGTCCGTCTGTCAAGACCCTTTTTCTCAGGAACGCGTGGAGGTATCAAGCTGAAATTTATATCAAATACTGAAGTCTACTCTCCCTTGGAGCTGTGAAAAAATCAAACTTCTAAGCAAACGCAATCAAAAAATACAGCCGTTTATGCCACAAATTTCTGCAAATTTTTGAAAGTCGCAAGGGAATCAAAACCTACAGGGTATATACTTCCCGTGAACACAGAATCTTGAAATTTGGTACGAAGCAACGTCTCATAGCAGAGATAAAGGAAAAATTGCGAAAACTGTAAATATGTATGTAGGTATGTCTGTATATATCAATGAACAATATAAAGTGACCCCACTCTGCTTACACTGGTTTACAGATATTTATAGATAATGGTACGAAACCCTTGGTGCGCGAGTCCGACTCGCACTGGGCCGGTTTTATTTTATTTTATAGTCACAAACACTATTTAACCCACCATCCCCGTTCACCACAACAAGTTAAGATCAAGTTCACGAATAGCTTTCGTTAACACAAGCAGAAACTAACCATTATTAAATTTAGAGTTAATCCATAGTTAATTTCAAAACTTAAAGCATACGATTTAGGTACACACGAATATTTGACTTTGTGGCAAAGCGAACCACATAGTCCTTACTTTGCCTACTGACCGTTTTAGGAATAAATAATGCAGTTTGTTTGTTCTTACCATACGTTTAACCTCGTACTTAACAGTTGTTTTATTTAGTAGCAACATTCATGACAAAAAACAAAGGCAGCATGTAAAAGTTTTATATCCGGGAACTTTTATATGTACAGTTCAATATATGTACATATATCGTAATTTTCTACGAGCTATTTGCGGTGAGATGATCTAAGAATGTGGAAATTTAGAGGAGGCTTCTGCTAGAAAAGCAAGTATATGATGGTATATGATGGTCAAAAAATTTGATAAATCTCAATATGATTGACGTAACATGACTATAAATCGTAATAAATATTTTAGAGAATTACCTACATAAGTATGCCTCTAAACCAATACCACAATAAAGACGTTGCTAATTCAGCTAGAGCTAAGACTTCATTTGACTTGACTCAACTCCATTAGAATAGAGATGTAGACCAAATGGAATTGGGTCGAATCAAGTTAATTATAATTCAAAAGCCTGCCCAATGAGACTAGCATCTTATGCTTATAGTAGTGTATAACAATATGTGCATTTTAACTTGATTTAATTTGGATTAAGGTTTTAAAATCACTTGTTGTACAGCCCTAACATACTTAATACCTACTCCTCTGACTCACCCAAAGGTAGACTGGAAGAGATCCCTTAAAGAGATAAGCCCGCCTTGGTTCAAGTGTGTCAGTGTTTGTCAATCGTAGTTGTATTATGTTTATTTTGCACAATAAAGAGTTTACATACATACATACATACATCCACACAAATCTAATGATACATACGCGGCAAACAGATAATAACCATCTATTTGGGTTCCGCTATCGGCTAAATCGGGTTTGGTTTACATCTATCTTAGAGTTTTTAATGTAATTTAATTTAATAACTTAATAAGGGTAGTAGCAGATTTTAGTGTGAAAAATCAACGAAAGGTCGAAGCAGGAAAATTTAACAGGGCCCTTTGTAAACCACCCACCCACTCCCAGTCCGCCCACTACTCAGGGTGTTTCAGAATATTATCATGTTTAGTAAGTAACTTTGCTATTGCGCGATATTATGATTTGATTCATAGTGGTAATTCTCTCGTACATTAGCACTAACTAATTAGGCCTAGCAGACCTATAATTCCCGTACAGGTTACAATGCTAAATGTTCCAGTTGATTGACAATGATTTTCCGATCAACCGTTTTATTAAAAGGGCTATTATATACCTACTTAAACCCTATAACTGGTAAGTCAAGCTAATATTTTACAGAAATTTTGAATTAAAAATAAGTATAATAATATTGTATCTGTACCCAAAGACTTTTACTTTACTAAGACCTAAGACTCCACTGTCCGTCTATCTGTCATCAGGGGCCTTACCATGACGTCTTAATGCGATTCAGTTTAGGTACGCTCGCTGTCAGATTCATACTAAAAGTGACAGCTGAAACTTGAACTGAGTCGGAATTAGGACGTCATGGTAAGGCCCCATGGTGCTAGCTAGACTGTTGAAACTTTCACAGGTGAATATTTCAACCAATTTTCACGCGGCAGATGACTTTGTTTTATAACTATTTAGTGATGATGCTACTAAAGTATTTGTAGCTTTTTATAAATTTAGTTGTCGTTAATGGTCAATGTAAGAGCTTGGTTTCCTAAAAATTAGATATTTTTAATTGCAAATTTATCTATCTACGAGTTAATATAATAAAATGATAATATTTGTAAACATTGATGATCAATGATCATCCTTTCAATAATGTCAATTTTGAACATTGAAACCGTGATAGGCATGTAGTTTTTAATCAAATTATAATGAAATGATGTTTTAAAGCGGTTAGGTACGCATTGTAATGTAACGCTATATCCATATCAGCGCGCGTTGTATTTCTGGATCGCAGTGGGTGTCGATACGGTGTGAGAGCTTTGCTTACCTGGTGTTATAACAATGGCTGTCAAACAAGCGGACAACGGGGAAACGAATGAAGCTTTCATGGCGGCATAATAGTGTGGGCGATGTGAGTGAAATTGACAACCAATGGAAAGAGCAAAGGAACTTGCACTATAATAAGCGAATGCCGACGGAATGCAATTAATAAAGTGATAACTAAGAGTCTGAAAGAGAAATCCAAACCTTGGTAATTTTATAGTTTTCGCAGCGGCAAGGTTTTTTTTTAATCTTTTATCAAATTAACCTATATATTTAGCTTTCACTATGTCTTTATACACGCATTTATATTTAACAAAATTAATCAGTAGTTTCTATAGACCAAGCCCTCTTCATTATGAGAGGCCTGTGCCCAAAAGTGGGACTATATAGGCTGGAGATGATGATGATGATGATGAATGAGTAGATTCAGAGATGAGTAGGAAAAGTTGTGAATATATCTTATTATTAACGACAAAATGTGTTAACATCACCTTTTAACCATTTGTATTTTCTCAATCACTTTATTCTTCTTTGGTGGCACATAAGTTACGACCTCCTGGCGAATCGATTTATAATAAAATATAATAATAGCTGCTCTGAGAGATACGAGGGAGCGTAGAAGTGTTACTGGCATAAAGTAAATAAAAACATGATCACCCACAGCAGGGGGACAAGAACGAGTAATATTGCTACTAACTAAATTATTAACAGGTTTTATAGATATTTACAATACTAATACCCATTCCTTTCATATTCGTAGTAAACCTAAATGTAACTAGTGTTACATAGTCCCAGTTTCTATGTCCAAAGGTCCGTGGTCAGCATGATACGGTTCAGTCATATTTTATACTATCGCACTCAGACCACTCTATTCGATACAATCAAACACACACACAGACAGCCGGGGAAATTACGGGCACAAGAGGCATTTCATCTTAGCCCTCTAGGTTGGCAACGCATCTGCAATCCCTTCGGGGTTGCGGGTGTCTATGGGCAGTGGTGATCGCTTACCATCAGGTGACCCACTTGCTCGTTTGCCTTCCTATTTGCATAAAAAAAAAAAAAAAAAAAAAAAGTTATACGGAAGCTGAGCAAAATTATATGTATATCTCACTCTCATGTGTTAAACTGAGAACCTGTGAGTTCTGCCTTTGTTTCTAGTTCTACTTCTTCCTTAGACAAGTTTTGAATACAGGCATGGAACATGGTTTGGTTCAAATCTTAAGATCACAGAAACAATACGATAAATAATTGAGTCCGGAAAACATACAAATGTCGTAGACGAACAAAAAGTTAATACAGTAAACATATTTATCAAAACATAATTTTCCTACCTACATTAATGCGACTGAAATTAAGACCATTGAATTCGTAAACATGTAAACACGTAAAACATTGAAGGGTAGGTTAGCTGTTTCACTCTTGAAGACATTCATGCAAAAAACGATAAACAGGCAACATCCTTGATTAGTACCTACATACATACATCGATGTACTTTTTTTTCTAGAGACGACATAGTAAATAAATAAATAACATTTATACCATTTTCATTCTTACCTGTCCTATTTAGTAAACAAAATTCTAACCTCAAAACGTCTCATTTTTGTTATTTTTTAACTATTTCATCGTAAATAAATTAACTGAAGATAAAATATCAGCAAAATTATGTACAAAATATTACCTCAGGTTTATTTGATAACATAATACACCTTATCTTTACAAAAATTTGCATATTGAGGTTAGAATTTTGTTTACCGAATAGGACAGGTAAGAATGAAAATGGTATACTGACTTAAGTCTTACTTGGTGACACGTCAGAGCGTCGCCGTCGTCACGGTTCTGAAGTTAGCGTTATAAGACCGAAGCAATTCCTCGCCGCGATTACATGATTATAAAGAAAGTTTGGACAGCCTAAGACAACGATGGGTCCCGACAAAACTAACATTTTAGAAAAGTCGATAGGTTTCCGTGACGTCAGCAATGGTATATCCAACCGAGCACACAACTTATGGTTTTACCATACTCAAAACGCTTACATAGGTAAGTTATAGCAAAAACTATTTTAACTTTAAAACATCGTTTGTCAGATTATTTAAAGGATCTAATTGTGTGAGCGACACCGATGAAGCGTCTTTAACACCTTGAATACAACTGACAAAATTTAACAGAGAAGCCCTCTCCGTAGCAAATTTCAATTTGGTTCATACGCGTAACAAACTTCCTTTGTATAGAATTAGCCGAAATTCAAGGATTTATGATAGTGGTCCAATCGACAAGGCAGAAGAGCAAGGAATCTGATCTAAGCGCTTTAAGCATAATTTTCACTAAACGCGGCTCACATCGCATTGTATCGGAAAGGATACGAATGAATGCGGCGATAGACACCCGATTGCGTCCGACTGGATATAGTATTCATTCTAGATTTTTTAGCGGCAAAATTTATAATTTTTTCAAACAGCTGCTGTGTTGCACCTATATACGAGTACATTAAAATACACAACTCTCCCGCCCCCTCCGCATGCCGCTTCACCCCTCCCCCCCTTGAAAAGTGTCCCGTTTTACAGATTTTCTCCATTTTCAGGAAAACTATATAAGATAGGACAAAATAATCAAGGACTGAATTATTTCTCATTAAAGGGTCTGGCCGGAAGGTAATAGTAAAATCGCCCCTGGCTGTATTTGAAATATTGTTATGCACGTTTGTTTGTTTTATTATAAGATATAATTTTACTGAATATTAAGACTTAAATGCTTACGGTTAGCGAAAAAATAAAAAATATGTTAGTAACATATTTTTTATAATATGTTAGTAACATGAAATAAAAACAGAAAATACGGATAAATCAGAAAAAAAATGATTTAAATTGATTATTTAAAAAAAAAAATTTGTAGTTTTTTTTTTGTTTCGAATGGACTTTGCTGTTAGCCTCAGACGGCTTTTACAGCTTACCGGAGAGAGGGCGAGCTGCCAGACGGGCAGCTCAGCAAAAGGGTAGTTTTACTTAGCTGCCAAAGGGTGCTCCTATTGAGCCGACCTCGGACTTTGGACGCTAAGGAGAGTCATGCAAGCAATCGGATTTTGTTTTGTAGTTGCAATTTTTTACTTATTTTGAAAAATCAAAAATAATTCATAACAATAATAATAATAATATAGCCCTTTTTATTTCGGATTCAGTACAATTTCAGTAGACCAGGTAAGTATTTTTTTTTTCAAAAATTATTATTATTTCTTTGTAAGAATACAGTATATACAGGGCGTATAAGACACCACCTAACAATAATCCACTGGGGTATATAACCATAGCTATAGAAGCTAAAAAACATATTTAAAAAAAAAGTTGTAGTAATTTTTTTTTTCTATAGGAATGGTAGTATTAACTGTAAATACTGTAATCATTGCTATAGAAAATATATATATATTTTTTTTTAACTCCAATTTTTTTTTTTAGCTTCTATAGCTATGGTTATATACCCCAGTGGATTATTGTTAGGGGGTGTCTTATACACCCTGTATACATATACTGTATTCTTACAAAAAAATAATTTGAATTTTTGAAAAAAAAATACTTACCTGGTCTACTGAAATTGTAGTGAATCCAAAATAAATTATTATTATTATTGTTATGAATTATTTTTGATTTTTCAAAATAAGTAATAAATTGCAACTACAAAATATATTTTTTTAAATAATCAATTTAAATCATTTTTTTTCTGATTTATCCGTATTTTCTGTTTTTATTTCATGTTACTAACATAGCTAATAAGATAATTGTTACTAACACTATGAACGAATGTTTGAACGATTGAACAATTATGGAAGAACTTTTTTCCAGCCTTTTAAACAAAATTTTTTTTTTCACTTTGTTGATCCAAATGAATAATTTTGAAAAAAATATATGTAATAGAATATAAAATTGCGCATATTATATCAAAATATGGTAGGTGTCGCTAACTTGCAAGTAAAAAAAAAAAAAAAGAAAAACTAAAACAGCCAAAATTGTGTACTTTAAAAAACGCTAGAACTTTTTTTTTTTTTTCATAAATGTATCTTAAATATGTGTACAAAATATCCAAACGGCAAGTTAATCGGTAACGTAGTTTGGCTAAAAAAAAAAAAAACTGAATTTTTATTTTTTTTATTTTTTCGCTAACCGTAAGCATTTAAGTCTTAATATTCAGTTAAATTATATCTTATAATAAAACAAACAATCGTGCATAACAATATTTTAAATACAGCCAGGGGCGACTTTACTATTACCTTCCGGCCAGACCCTTACCTACAAATAAGTACTTACATTCATTTTGATACGATTTATAGTTTCCAAGCTATGGCGCATCAAAGATTGTTAAAAATATACGCTTTGAAGTGTCTCTCGCGCAAACTATTCAGTCTTGTAAGCATTTTTAACTATCTTTGATGCGCCATAGCTTGGAAACTATAAATCGTATCAAAATGGATGTAGTACTTATTTGTAGGTAACTTAATGAGAAATAATTCAGTCCTTGATTATTTTGTCTTAGGTTATATAGTTTTCCTGAAAATTGAGAAAATCTGTAAAACGGGACACTTTTCAAGGGGGGGAGGGGTGAAGCGGCATGCGGAGGGGGCGGGAGAGTTGTGTATTTTAATGTACTCGTATATAGGTATAACACAGCAGCAATAAATTTAAATTATAAATTTTGCCGTTTTGGCCATACATTCAAATCTAGAATGAATACATTATTATCGAATTTACACCCCTCAAACGGCTCGCATCGCGAAAGGCGAACAGAGTCAGTAGCGCGTCGCAGCATACTTTCGGCTACGATGGCGTGTCGCGGAAGACGCCCGCGGTCAAGCTGCTGCATGCGGCTGTGTCTATTTGTTACCCGTCCCAATCTGATGTGATCTGTGCCGTTTGGTGTAAATGTAAATCATCCCTTAGGTAAAGTTTTAAATTATTTGAAGTGCCGAGTGCCGACATACGGCCATCAAATATATTCAGGATTAGCCGTTACCTATGACTTTACCCCCGTCCTAGTATTTAGTTTTTTTTTTTCTTAAAATTGTTTGATAAAGCTTTACCCTGGGAATACCTTATTAGTATTTAGTGCCTTAGTAGAGCCCAAATAGTAAGAACTAAAAAAAAGTTCCGTAGTGAAGTTCAGATAGATGAATATTTACTTAAGGCTCCTTACAAGCTCATCGCGCGTATTTAATTTTTCTCTAAAGACTATGGCGTATGTGTTCATAATTTCAGTAATATTATTAATGTACAAGATAGTTCACTTATTAAACTACGATACTGCTGTGCTCGGCGCTGAATGAGAGTGCGGCGTCAGTCCGCCGTGATATATAGGTGATATTAAAAAAAAAATACCGAATTTAATTCAAGATCGATACTAATGATTTGTTTTTTCTGAGTCTAAATAGAGTTGAGCATTGCTAAATAATTATTTTTAGAGCAGAATATCAACATAGTTTTCGAGAATCAAATTAAATGTAACCCTCTTTTTCATCAAAAAACTAGCAAACATTGAGTAGCTATTCTATCTATTAATTAAGATGAATCTTCAAGTTTTTCACGATGAGTTTTTAGTTCAAGATGTACTGAAATGAATTGTGTTCACTTTAGGTGAGAAGGAGATTCCCTTTCATTTCGAAATTAAGAATGAAACTTCACCTTTTAGAGCTAAATTTGAAAAGCCCTCCCAAGGAAACGCCTTTTCTTAGATTTCACGCCAAAAAATCAATAATTTAGCCCAGCATTATCGTAGTTTAATTATTATTAACAATTAAGAATTTAGCGAAATACGCGCGTTGAGCTTGTAAGGAGCCTTAATATGGGCAATAAAATAGCCTATAGAGTGAACTGGTCGTTGGCCATTATATCATAGCTGATACAGATACAAAATAGACTGTGAAGAGAAAATTAAATAAGTGATTAATACTAATACTACTAATTGGTGTACCATTGCATGTACCAAATTTAGCTTAAATATAACTAAGTACCCACTTATTAATGGATTTAAAAATATTTTGATGGCGCTATCAACAATTTCGTTAAATGGATGGCACATCATTTCATCTACCGGCTTTAATTAATGGATTATCTATGTGGTTTATTAGAGCAATGTATTCATCTATTTCCAAAAAAAAATAGATAGGTTGAAGAATAAAGTGTTAAATAAAATGATTACTTACAAACAGGGTTCTGAGCCTAATGGTGAAACGACGTCTGTCTTTATGTCTCACCGTTAAGCCGTTATTCCCAAAAACAAGTCTTAATAAAAGAAAATGAAAATAGAATGAAAATATACTCAATTAGCTCTGATAATGTTGAATTTTGACTAATTCATTGACTGAATTAAGAGTTACTGAATTAAAGTTTGATATCACTACACTACTACGCTACTTCGCTACCACAGCGCGTTTATGTTGGTGGGGTTTCCGAAAACGCTGGTAGAATAAGATATGACAATGGACAATGTAAAAGAGCACTTTGCGTTGCGACCTACTTACAAAATTTTGATTCAGATTTCTTTCATCCAAAGGTTCTGCAAAATTTCTAATGAACCAGGATACTAACCGTATTGATCGAATGCCTCTACGGTATAGCAATTGAAAAATTCCTATTTATAGGTAAAGCTTGGACTGTCATATTTTTTCCTTTTAAATGCTAGTTGTATGAGCAATAAATATATAATATGTCATGTTTATGAAGTAATCAACTAATCGAGTAACTCGACAATGTATCGTAACGTAACGTATATGACCGAACTGAACAGGTAAACCATCAAAATAAAAATTATTTATAAGTATTTATCTTATACCAATATTAATATTATTCATACAATTTTCACTATCTGAGCTCTGCGTAATAAACATTAGGTATCTATTATACCTATTGTTAAAACCAATTTTAGTTTCGAGCGTATTTAAATTGCTTTGTGGCATAAATCATAAATTATCAGCGTCATTAACTTTTCGATTTATGATGAGATTTAAAACCGATTTTACAAACTCTAGTTAAGGTATTTCTCATTAACTGATAGAAAACTATCCTGATTCTCATTTTCTTAAGCTGATGACACAGTACTTAAGACTTCTCATCTCAAGATAAAGTACATAACTTACACTTCCGATTATTACAAAATTGTATGATTAATTTCAAATAAAATTCCTTTTCACTGTTCAACAAAAAAATCTAAATTTTAAGGTGTTTCGTTAAATCCGTCAGTTAATGTCTGTTGTTATTAATAGACTTTGGTAACGGCAGTAAAGTTGGTGAAATAACATTACAGAAGATATAAAATGTAGAGTACCACCTATTCATATAAAATTATTACATTCGATCTGTGTTTTATGTATTGGTCACGTGTTACGATTTTAAGGTTCGCTTAAATGATAAAAAAACGATTTTGTTTTCGGTTTTCGTTATGGCTGCTCCGGGCTTTTTCCTTTTGTTTTCTTACTCCTTTCTCTTTCTCTCTCTCTCTCTCTCTCTCTTTTATTATTCTTTCTCTATCACGTTGTGAATATAAAAATATTCTTGCAATTGAGAAATATACTCAAGAACCACGCGGCTTATAAAGCGTTTAGCCTGGTTTATCTAGGCACGTAGTTAGGTAGTTACATTTGAAGAAGTTCTATGCTTAGACTTGGAATCAACAGTTACAATTTTTAGTTCCCCAGTACTCATTCTATAGACAGCCTCTACGACAAATAAATCAGAACTCAAGACATGCGCAGTAAGCATAAGAATAGGAAACCTATCACGTGAAACTAAGCTCTCGTGTCCTATTCCTTTTCTATTTATTTTAGCAGAGCTTAGAAAAACTTTTAATGGACATTTTAAGGAATTTAACACAAAACAATTATTAATGTCTAGTGTGCATTATATTTCACGACTGCGTTTAACAAACCGCTCCACAAATACCGATACCGATGATTCCTCGTGGTTTACGATTTAACAATCTAACTTTAGACATATAAACCAGATGGCTAGCTCACGCTCAATAGAAATATTTGAATACACTTTACGCACACTTCTATTAGGGAATGAGGTAACTAATAAGAAAGATAGAATTGAAACATGAATTACAAGTAAGAATAAATTATTGAAAAGCTAATAAACTAAAACGAATATTATAATTGAAACTATTGATCGCTAACAATAAAAGCAACAATAAACATAAAATCGGAAACAAAGGGCAATTTGAATTATCACATACCTTTAAAAATCCGCCGTGAGAGATCAATCAAAATGATGACAAATGTGTCTAGGCGCTCGTTTTCAGATGCGTCCACCGCGGTATTAATTAGCTTCGGCGTTCATGATCGCGCGAATGAAATAGGTAAACGCGGCGCGTAATGCACTGTTTACAAGGCCGGCGCCGACGGCGACCGCTAGGCGAATATCCCGAGAAAACGTCGTGCACGAGCGGCCACACGAAACGTTCAGATCGATACCGCCACTGCCGCGCGCTCCCTTTCGAGTGCTCCTCTATAACCAGGAGATGGGGTGACAGATGACCGGTGCCCAATGAGGCCCTACTCCTGATCAGACGGCTCCAATCCTAAGATGTTTTCACTGTGACAAATATCTAACGTAATGATTCTTAGTTAGCCCTGCAAAGCACTTTAAGTTGTGACGTAGTAGGACACAAGAGAAGCGGGGAGCATGCGCGGTGCGAGGTAGGCGCGGCGGCGCGAGGCGACCAGGCGGCGGAGGCGGAGGCGGCGGCTTTACCGACTTCGTCGAGCACCGCGCTGAGAACAAAGCCAAGCACGTCTGTTGCCCAGGTAGAGCTGGCATTGAGCTGCAGCTATGTCGACCACCGCCCGCCTGACGCCGCGCCGCGTCTTACTACGCTTTCAGACTCACGCGATATGTACCAACGACACGCACTGCTTGCGACCTCCGCATAACAACCACGCGAATGTACGTTGAACATTTAAATTTAAACTAGTACACTTTTATTAACATACGAGAACACAGCTACTAAACATTTTACACCTAAAGGAATCGCAGTTCTTATTCATTCAAAGTTACAGATAAAGACAATTCAATGTTTCAATATATAATAGCTTCACAAGCGTTTCGTATTGGGGTATACATATTATAAGTATAGCAATCACCGTATTTACTTGGTTCGGTTGAGCCGCGTATAGAGCTAAAGGATTGAACATTTTTATTACAACAATATAATACGTCTTTTTTTTTTTCAAAATAATAAAGCTCCATATTATTTCTACCTATCCGTAAGTTTTCTTAGACTTAGGTACCTACAACCTTTCCCGTATCGACGTCCCACTAAAGATGTTAAGTAATTAAAACGAGTTTAGAACAACTACTTAAGAAGTTTCTTGAAGTCCAAAATATCTCCATTCTATGTTTACTACGCCCGTTCACTGTATTAAATAAGTGGTGGGAAATGTTTTCTTCTTTTTTTATATCTATGTATCTAACCTAACCCGGCAAACTTCGTTTCGCCATAAAATCACAAATCAGTTTCTGTCACGTCATCAGAGATCAGAGATGGCGTTGCATACGAAATATATTTTTTTAATGATTTTTATTAACATATTCTGTTATTCGGGGTGGAGACAAAACCAACCAATCAACGATCATAAAAATCGGTGAAGCGTTCTTGAGTTTGGTGTAAATGGTGTAATGCTGTAAATAACCCGACTTTGTTTTATGTAGATCTGCAAAATCTCTCCTAATAGTAGGTAAAGGATAAACGCCACCAAACGCCTCACATGGTATTATCGGAACGGATTTCAAAAAAATTAAACGATATTAAATCATGTACACGGTAGGTATTTAAAGTTCGAATCCAATTCCCCAAGCCGAAAGTATGCTGCGTGCGACGCACGTTCGGCTCCGTTCGCCTTTTGCGATGCCAGCAAAATCGACATCCCACCGAGACGCGATCGGCTGTCGGCTTCGTTCGTATCCTTTCCGATCCGATGCGATGCAAACTAATTGGTGGAAATTAACCTTAAGTTGACTCGCTTATTTGGGAGCACGGCAGTGCCCCAGCCAAGTCGAGCAAAACAAAGGCACGGCCCTACCATCATTTTTTCGAAGCTATTGAGGCCATTTTTAACCTCCTAAGTTAGCTAGTTCTGTAAAAAGTACAAAAAAAAATAGTTTAAGGGGTACAAGATCTTACAGGTTTAATTTTACAATTCCTTTCTAAGCACCGCCTGGACGTACTCATAATGTCACCATTAGCTTTTATAACCAACTAGCAACGTTTTATTCCCCGTTGAATACAGTTACCTATAAGACTTGCTACTTGCTACATATTTGGTTTTAAGAAACCTATTTTTAAAAAGCGCGATCTGTATTGTGTATATATATCTTCTAATTCGTTCTTAGTCAAAGGTATATACATAGAGTTCACTTTTCACAAATTCAGAACTGATACTCTTATTTTTCTGTCAATTATAGCTGCTGATATAGATTAACATTCGCAAAAATTTCATTCTATTTTATTGTATTAAAATGAGGTTTTTAGTGTTTCGGTAAAAATATAAAAATACTTTGCAATTGTAATGCTAAAAGATGTAAACACACAGTTAATGAGTTTCATGACGTAACTTAATTCATTATTTTGGAGTCTCTTTCAGTTATAAAAATAAACCAAGCAAAGTGCACAAAAAAAAGGGAAATGACGTAACTCGACATTTCGCATTCCTTTTTTGGAAGTTACTCCAATTACCGAAAGGTTCAAATTATATAAAAAAAATTAAAAGCTTTGCACTAAAATAAAAAAAAGATATGTAGATATGTACTTTATATTTTTAGCGAACAAAATAATGGCTACAATAAGTATAATAATCCCTACAATGATTTTGTTCATCACTTTTTCGGCATCCATAAACTTTATCAAAAAATCATTGCAGTGTATTAGGTACTAAAGATACGAGGTTTAGCTTATATAATTTCTATAGCTGATTGATGTATGTCAATAATAACTAATTATTTATGGAATTCAGATCAAAATATAATTATTTACATTCAAATCTATCATCTAAAAAACTCATTGGTATTTCCTTTTATTCATTTTCCTAAGACTCAAAGTTCTATTTAATGCATCCTCCGTACACAGAAATAAAAGTAAACTATGAAATAATTTTGGTGCCCACTGCCCACAAAACCGTGTGAAAAATGACGACTTGCTAATTTAAGGTCAGAGGAAAGGAAGCGGTAGTAATCAGCCGGTTGGTTAAGTTGGTTCGGGGCGTACGAATGGCAAGCCATTTATCAATGTTCCCTGTTAGCATTAGCACCTTTAACACAACTTGACTCAGTGGGACAATGAAGTGCTACTTTCATTACTGACAATCCGTGGCTTGGTTTGCATTTTGGGTCATACGGATTTATGACGGCAAATATACTTCAATACAAATTCTTGTGACATAAGCCCACAGAGATCAAATGGTGAATGGAGAAAATTTGGTTTTGTTACTCGACTCCTTTTCTAACGGCGCGGCGCCTCGTGTAACCCGCATCAAGGACCAATTGAGACAATAAAATATAAAACAATTGATAGTGCTGATTATCACGATGAGTCTACAGATTAATCATATTCAGATTACAAGACAGAACATAATTTGCTAGAGAGGGAGCGAATCCTCACGTGATCGATAAGAACGATAAGTAAAAAAAGCCGAGGGTTCAAGCACAAGTTCAGGTACAATACAAGGCTTGACGAATGTCGTAGGTTAGGTAAGAGTGTACTACACTTGTGATCTTGTGTTTTAGAATTACGGAAAGCTCCAGGCTAATATTTAAGTATATATGTAGGTACAAGACTAACATTGTTAATATTATTGTAATAACATTGTTATTTAAATCGTATGTTTTCAGAATTACAATTAAATAGGTAGGTATTTTCCTTCCATGTGCGGTAAGTGCTGGGTTAGGTACTTATTTATACTTTCAGTGGTTTAGATTATTTAAAAGTAAATTTGGTCACTTGTCATGTCACCATAGTATAAAGCCCCTCTACACTACTCGCGAAGTTGATCGAAAAAAGCTGAGGACGAGAGTATAGAGGCACTTCGTGGCAAACTCCAGGCAATCGTATTGTAAACCAAAACTAATGTACATTAAAAGTCGAAAATAGTCGAAATAAGTATGCAATTAGCCATAAATTAACGTTGGCAACGTAAGTAGGTACCCGTCAATGACGAAGCAAGGGCTCAAAATAGGGCAATAATACAACAATATGAAGCAAACTCGTGCCTATACCTACTACAAAGGCGAACTATGTGCTAAGGTATGAATAGGGTAAAAGCCTTTAAGTTTCGCATGATATCGATCTTAACAATGATGCGCGCTCGTCTTTCATAGGAGAGAAAGGGCAGATAGACACAAGAGAAAAATGACATTGTATTGTCTTTAAGCAAGCAGACAGCAGTTTTTATTGTTCGGTAAGGTCATATTTAGTTTCGGCTTTATTTTTAACAGTCAAGAGCAACGAAATGGTGACGGGTTATATGAATAAGTATTTAGCGCCTTAGTTAAAAGTTTTTGAAATGGTAATATTTTACTGTTTCTGTATCATTCAGATCGTAATAAAAAATATCAGCCGGCTGCCAGATCATTAAATTTATGCCGAAACTCTCTATTGCCTCGCGGCTCAGAAATCTGCAGAAATAGGTTACAACGACGGTATGAAGGGTGATACTTTTGATTCCTTTAAGCAGAATGGGAGTCAAGTCCACGCTAAAACTTTACAATTTGCCGGAAACATTTACGAAAAAAAAACGAAAGGGCAAAAGGCTTATTTACTTGGAATGAAACGGTTTTCACTTAGAATTACTGAATTAAGCACTACAATATATTCTGTATTTTTAAATTTTTATGTGCAATAAAGAGTTTACATACATACATACAAAGTTAATCATTTATTTAATTGTTTATATATACATGGAGTTTTAATTGATTAAGTGATTTTAATAAGATACACAGATGTACAAAGGCGTATAATGATATGCGTAAGTAACAGTCACCAGTAGTAAAATCGGATAAAACGAAAAGCATTCAAACAAAAACATCTAACGCATCCGATGTTTTGAGAGTTATTCTTTTCTGTCCGATAGTATCACCAGCGTAACATAATTCATAATCTAGAATTCGTTTTTAAAATTAAATTTAAAACAAAATCTGAATTAATCTACTAACTTAGGAATCTTTTGTCCTTATCTCTGACTTTAACATTAACCTTTCACAGATAAGGACAAACGATTGCTAAGTTAGCAGAAGCCTATAGAGCGTTTATGAATAAGGGGGATAGACGTTCAGGTAGCTAAAGATAGCTTTGACAGTTATTGAAGTCTCATAGTGATGAAATAGTACATTACTGTTTAGGCTAGGAAGTAGGCTATTGCTGGCTGAGTATTGGCTTGAACGGACGAGCTTGCGAGCCCGTTTATTAATACGAAGCCAGCAATGCTATTCTGGCCGAGGCAAGTATAGTGCTTTTCTCAAAAATCGAAAAGAAAACAACAAAAATAAATGAAAATGTAATTAACATGAATTATTAATTATTTTTGCTTTGCCGCCTTTTTCTATCAATGGCATTTGAAGAGAGTATTTTTCTACAGAGAACACCTAAAGCTATTTCAGACACAGATAAACACGTTGTCGTACTAGCTTTTTTTTTTATTTGGTGTTTTAAGTCTTATGCCTTTATTTTATAACGGTAATTTGCATTTTTAAAAAGTTAATAACTAGACAGTAATGAAATTTGTATGCTGGAGAGTTTAGCGCTACAGTAAAGTTTATTTTTTTTAATTTTGGACTGACCGGCAACAATTAACTTCCTGTTCTGATATGTAGTTAACAATGACGACTTTAACGGACATTTTCGAGAAAAAATGGTTTCTGTATACTAATGCAAAGTCACCGTGCATAAATAACGCATGACAAACATAACCCTCATTTTCGACTGAGATCAAGTAATACTATCTTGAGTTGCTTCCGAAGTCAACGTTCATATCATAAATTAAAAGCCACCACAGGCAGCTTCATTAAAACTTTTAAAAACTATTGTTCTCAAAAGGAAACTCAACTTAATAATCAACACTAAACTTGTAATCTACTAATTATGTCCTTTAGCGAATTATTGCCGAAAAAGAAAATTGTATAAGACACTCGATTAAAATTTGCTATCTGTATTTGCAAGGCAACGGGAAATCGGAAAGGTAAGCGAGGGGTAAGCCCAAACGCATTACAGAAGAATAATGGGAGGTTAAATGAATTATCCGTGTGACTGCTTTGCAGTTTACAACGTCATAAAGATCAGTCAGTTAATCTTATGGTCTGTTCGCAGTAATATCGCGGGCTGAACAGCCAAATTAATATACCAGACCTATCTTTTACAATTCGTAAACTGAAAGCATACCTAATAGGTATACGTCAGTAGAATTATAGCTAAAACTAATACACATAAGCTTCCTAAAAAATAATTGGAAAGTATCTAAAATAAAAATATACGTAGTCACTACATATTATAAAAAAGAAAAGAAAATATTGAAAAGGTTATTGCCCAAGTACATGATGCACTTACTCGTAATGTCATAATGCACTTACCTAATGCATTTAGCTTTGGCTTTTTAATACATACATATTCATAAATAGAAAACAATTATAAAAATCGAAGTTTTCACGGTTTTTTTTTTTAAACCCTTACCTAATTAGACGCAGATCCAAAAAACGCTTAAGATTTTAAAAACAATTTACATCAAACATTTACATTCTTCTACTTCCTCGATGCATTCTCTTTTGACTCAATAATTAGCCTTGTATCTAATTTTTTTTACAGGAGGTTGGAATCATACTTGACAAATTTTTCCATACATTGATCAATGTTCAAAGTGTACGGTGACAGAGTGACTTAATTTTGAATCCAAAACTACGATGAAATATTTTACGGGAGTGTTCAATCACAGTAACTCAACCACCTGCTGAATATTCCGAAACAATTCTAAGAGACCTTGTAGAGCCACATATTGAAATTATAAGAACGCCTGAAGACTTAAAGTATTTCGTGAAGCGGCCCTATACCCGAGGTCCCATACCTATATAGATTGCATCAATTTCTATTTTTAGTCGTATCAAAACTGCGAACGCTGTTTTACTTTTTTGAAGCTACATAATTATTTATTAAAAAAACCAAATCATTACAAAAAACTGACAAAACTTAAAATTAACTTAAACCTAGCTCTAGCTAAATCGAATAATATTAAATTAAAGATAAAAAAAAAAATCTTCTAAATCACCGCCAATAGGAGGGTGTTCAGAAGGCTTGCCACGTTGTATTGTATGCCAATGCTTATTCGCTGAGCGAAATATTCGCCAGCCCTCTGGTCACGGGAGGCCTCTTAAGGCGCGCATACGCCGAGATATCTTTGTACATACGGCGCGCGCTTGGCCCCTCATGGTCCTAGAGTTTCGACTCCAAACGCCTCAAATATATAACTGGCTCCATCCAAGCGAGCTACGAGTATACTTTCGTCTGTTTGAAGTTAGCATATCAAGAAAAAAATTAAGTTCTGTTAGCATGCAGCTTAGTTCTATAGTTCCTGATACTTTTTAGAAATAGTTCTGTTGATTTTCCTGGAAAATTTTAATTTAAATTTTTGACATAATGATATGCTAACTTCCACATAAAAAGTCCAGCATATCACAAACAAATTAGATTTCTAGTGGCACTATACATAGTTCTATATAGTTCCTGACACATTTTAGAAATAGTTCTGCCGATTTTCGCTAAAAAAAACCTTTAAAACCTTTCCAGATGAAAAGCCCAGAATATCACAAAAAAGTTGGAGTTTCGGCGTTTGAAGTCTTCCGCCGAGGCCGCAGCAGAGCGTACAAAATATTGGGTCCTTGGAAGATGGGTAGGAGCAAGCAAGAGTATTAACACACGTTGCATCGCAAACTAAGGGCCGACCCGACCCATTTGTAGTAATAGTAACATTATAGATTGTTTTTTACTTTGAAAAAATTGTATATTTCTTAGTTCCAGTAGTAACTAACTAAACTACAAGCCACATTATTCTTGGCTCCGGTAGCAAGCTGTAACAAGCGCGGAGAAATATTAATCTCAGTCACAGACATAAATAAATATTCTTAATTCAAACTACAGATAAATATTAGAATTATGTAGAGCTACCTTGAGAACCTTAAATATTATAATATTGTAGAGCTACCTTCCTCCTGAGGAGGAATCTTAAGTCCGCATTTTGCAATTACATGCTATATCTTCCAGTTGAACTACAAATCCTATACATATGCGTGTATAAAACAACATAAATTGTATCATCGAGTTGAAAATCACTACATAGTATAAAACAAAATCGCTTTCCGCTGTCTTTCTCTATGTATGCTTATAACTTTAAAACTACGCAACGGATTTTGATGCGGTTTTTTTTAATAGATAATAGTGATTCAAGAGGAAGGTTTATATGTATAATTCTACGCAGACGAAGTCGCGGGCAGAAGCTAGTTAATAATATACCTGAACATGGATGTACCTACCTAAATCTTAATTTATACATACATAGTACAATAGTACATACACAAATCACGTCTTTATCCCTTACGGGGTAGACAAAGCCTAAGGTAACAAAACCTAAAGGCCGCGTTTAGCATGATTGTGGGCGTATAGGTGGAAAGTGGAATCAAAATAGTGATGGGTTGCTAGCCGCATCGCCTATGACATGATTCCTCGATGGGCTTTTACTTTTACCATCTGCGCGGGAATAGAAGCAACTGGTACATTCTATGTATTTCTTTCTTCCAGACCAGCTTGGAAGACATGTACTTGATGCAGGATGTGGAATTAGCGTTATTAAAATTTTCCAAGCCAGATTGTTTCCATTCTATTCGTTTTCTTAATACATACGAGTAGGTATAACCTTGTTGCATAGCAGGCGCATAGCACAATAACAATGGGTACTTACTTAGCTACTTACTAAATAAAATCAATTAAGTAGTAGAATAAATTGGACTTGAGATCCCTTGATGTAGGACTGTAGGGATCGTAAATACGTGATATAAAAAGCTTAATTCAAAACAAAGGTATTATTAGCTGATGTTACCCGATTATTTGAAACGCTTTTGTAATCTTAATATCCTATTTCCCAGACGTAGGTAGCGACCTCTGTAGATTGTCTGTAACAACCTGTAGGCACATCGTAGAGTTAACAGAAGCAAATCATTGCGGCCTTTGTTCTGCAATGTAATGTAGCGGTTCAACGTTAGATGGCGTTGTTATTTAATAACTCCGCTGTGTCGATTTATAACGAATTAAATTTATTCAAAACAAAATATTATAAGAGTAAAGCTATAATTTAGTGTATTTTTACTATTGAGAATGGAGTGTACTCGAATGTTATTGAAAGAAAATTGCTAGTGAATAGATGAGAAAGCAGAAGTTGTTCTGTTATGTACAAAACTTAAAAAATTTAAGTGGTGCGTCTATCATAAAATGTGGCCAAATAAAGCCTTGACGAGAGAAGAAGGAGACGTCAGTGGCATGAAAACGTTTGTTTGGTTGTTCTAAGAAACCAATAAAAGTATATAAAAGCGATATCTCGAATAAAAACCGCTTCAAGTTGGGAAATACGAGAAACCACAAACAAACATCCATTTTGTTTTGCAACTCAACCCTTATAATTACCTATATTGTCCTTAAATTTTATTCCTAGAATAGAATAGAATAGAATAGAATCGTTTATTTGCTTAGAACACGTACAAAAGGATGTTAATTTAAAACTGGAAACAGTATTCAGCCGATACATCAGCATGCAAATTATAATGAACAATAATAAATCATAATATTATAAAGTAGGTACTTATGTCACAATTTAAAAACTAAAATTAACAAAACTGCTGACGTACAATAAAAGTTGATGTTTTTATACTTAATAGCGAGAAAGGATTATTGTTAAGGGGCTACCGGATGAATTAATATACGGTAATAACGGGTGAACAAAATTCCGAGGGTGGTGATATTTACCCAGTTTCGGAGTCAAATACTGTTTAACTATTTTTTTATACCTACAAAGTCAATAGCTTCAATATAAAAGACGCTTAATTTCCAGAAAACAGAAATCAATGAAATGACATTCTCCATTCAGCTTCTTTCCTGAAACTTTTTCATCTGATGCATCTAAGAAAGTGTTTTTACTATTTTTTGTGACAGTTTCTACGTCAGAAAAAACAATAAGGCTGACCGTTACATAGACTTCAAGTGAAAATAGTAGATATAATTTAACGGGAAAGATAATGCAACATAAATTTGAACATGACTGGACAGTCAAGGTCAATTTACAGCGTTTTAAGATTTCGAGGACCTTGCAAACCTCGATATATCTGAGGGTAACTATACCCTTGTATATAAATAGCGGAAACTAATTCAGTTCAACCCCGACCTTGCGTTCGTAGTAAAAAAGGCTAATCTATTGATTAGGTGGCGCATAGAGCTCGCGTTAACTTAGACCTTGTAAGGGTTGATCGCTATACATAAAGACTACACACTACACGGTATTATTGCACTTTGTAACACTAGTGCATTTAGCGCCTGCAAACCAACCTTCCACAAAATTAAAGGTGGAAAAGGAGAGATTCATGCAAATGAATAATAAATTCTATGGTACTTGAACTTATGTATCTAAAAAAATGGTAGTGTCAATATTTATAATATTTTAAGTAGTTAACCAATACGTTCTTAATTGATAACATTTAATTTTTATAACACCTGAAAATGTATATATGGTTCGAAAGCATTTTGCCTTCTGATCATTGCAATATGTTTATATAATTTTTATATCGCTTATTATAAAAAATAATTAAAAATATGTCCTAATTTTACCAATACTACCACAGGATAAGTGAAACGCCTTTGCTTTTTTCACGAGAAAAAATAAGCGATCATAATTTTGTATTTTTGACAACTTCAAAGTACAAGGGGGGCAACTTACACATATTACTTTCTAAATATGTTCGTTGTTTCAAATTAAATTCAATTTTCCCACCCAGGCATCTGATCGACCACTTAGGGAGTTCTGTTATTGGCCTTAAGACTCGCATTGTAAACTAGAATAAGTATGATTGTAACGCTGTAGAACACCTCAATAAATAAATAAATAAATAAACTCTGAAATTCTGTTTTCGAAATTCGTTGCATACCTTCTCTCTCACTCTCAAGATAATGACTATTAGTATGAGCGGAATAGCACCAAGTGAACCTCGAAAATTCAATATTGGAGAATAGGGCCTGACATTGCCAATTTGAAATTAACGTCAGTTTTTTTTTCTATAGAAAAAAGACAAAGGGATAAGTGTGTATTCTGTGATAGTACCGGAGTTTACGCCCTTTTATAATTAGCACAAATTAATAAATTAATTATAAATTAAATACAAGCCCTAGCGAAAAAATTAAACTGTCACCATTAAAATTATAGGCTCAGAAATATGAAATGTTGTCAATTAGAGGTTTATATACGATTTCAGATTGGTGATTAATGATTGTAATATTATTATATTGAACTGTTTTCAAATTAGACCCATTTGTAAAAGAAAAAAAAGGAGTGGGAAAAAAATAGTTAATAGGTACCTAATTTCACAGATAGGTTTTAGTATTTGCTTATTTCAATCTTGTTTAACAATAGGTAATTATCTTTTAAATGTCACCAAATCATTCCTAATACAGAATGCTTCGCAGATTTTGAATGTTACAAAGACTAAAATTATCTACCTACCCATTATGTTTTAAGCGGCCTTTAATTACATACCTACTCTTCTTTGTAAAAATTACAGCTTGTAATATTTTTTACAGCCCGCCACGACAAACGTAATGTTTCACGTAAAAGTAGGTGTAACCCCATTACGGCAGATACAGTCATGTATAATGTACCTACTTGTTTGCTAACAATACAACAGACCATTCTACCACTTTATAATATGTATAACATTGATTGTGACAAAGCTCAAGACCAAGTGAGAGTAGGTATGTTATCGCCAAATTTTTCATAAAAACTATTTTCTCAGTTTCTTGCACAAATTCTAATTGGAAGAATGATTTTGAGAAAGATTTGAATTCTGTCATGTGAGATTTTGAGAATATTCCTGTAATTACATTATTTGAAAGCGGCCCCGACTCTGATGTGTTAGCTCTGTATTACCTTATTTATTACCTAGGCATTAGTTTCTATGAAAATCCGCAATATGGTCATGGTCGTACCTCACCCAAAATGGTCAGGCTTTACAATTTTAGGGAATATTTACATTGCTAACTCAAATACAGTCGTAAACCCTCGACTTATTTAAATTTTGGCCAAAATCAAGACGGTTAGATATATCTATAGATACTAGTTGGTAAATGCTAGCTAGACTAAAAAGTAATTTAAACTTTTTATTACACAACAGAAATAAAAATATATCATTAGTCAGAAAAAAGTTCAACTATGAACACTTAAAGAAATCTCTCGAGTTAAAGGGTCCTTTTTAAGATTACTACTTTTTGGAAATTGGTTGAAATATTTATAAAATATTAATTATTAATACATACATACATATCGTCACGCCTCTTTCTCTTTCTTTCTTTTTATTAATTAATAATTGTAAGAAATGTCGGAAAAACTGTCGAGCCTCCTGCAAGCTTTCATCGTCATCGCTACCTAATCCTGTTGTGATATAGCAAAACAACGCATGATGGGATATTCCTACATATTTTATTCCGTTATTATTTATTTTTAATTTTATTATTATTATTATTTTATTTATTTGAAAATTCCGCGATATCCCTAGTGGTTAATTTAATTGTACCTACCAATTATTATTATTTATTATTATTATTATTATTTTCTCTGATTTTTGACATTTTTATAGTATTCAATTCATCTGTATTAGGTATTTAATTTTAATTTATTTTATTTTTTATATACTCTTGACGATTTCAATCAAAATTCTTCTAACTTGACAATGTACAATTTATGATGTAATTTTTATTGAATGAATAAATAATCTAATCTATATCTATCTTTTAAGAATGGACCCAATAATTGCTAAAACATGGTCATGTACTCGTACAATTCGATAAATGAAAGCTATTTATTTAGACGGATACCTATAGTACTAACCCTTATCAATTTATAAACATTCCAGATCGTAATACTGCGCAGACGAAGTCGCGGGCAACAGCTAGTTGAATTTAAAATACGATTAGAGTAGTAGAAATTAGACACAGCATTTCAAAAATTGCCCCATACAGGTAAGCAAGATGCATTTCATTTCATAGCAGTCGGATTAAAATTAAAACTAAACATGTTTTCGATAGCAAAAATACATACAAAAGATTGTAAGAGGCTTTAAAGCATGGTGAAAACAATTGAAAATAAAAAATCAATAAAGTGTAGGTGTTTTACGCGCTACACAGGTAGATACAGTACTAAGTTGCGATAAAATACTCCCACGCGTGCTATACGTGCAATCACGGGAACGTGCCCCGCTGCTATTTGTTCGCGAAGCATAGACACTTCGCGTAAATAGCGACTCTTGCCAAATCTATGTTAGTGAACTTTACATTTGGCACTCGATAGTGTGTCTGCGACTCTGCGCTGTTACGTTAAAAATATGCGGCGTCATGAACGAGTCACAGCGCCCATCCGCGTCTTGCTGGGCTGGCCCAAATCCAGGCTAGACACGCAACGCAATGTCCGACCGTTGCTGGATGTATGTGGTCATTCCTATATTCTTCACGCCAGGGGCAACAGCGATGACTTTAGCCACGTTTAATTTAAAAAGTGTAAGTATGTAGTTTGGGGACAGGTTGCTTTCACGTAGAATATTACTAACATTACGTGGAAAAGGATGTAACGCGTTGTCGTAAAATGATTTCAAACTTCAGCTCTGACAATTGGTTCATGGGTGGGTACTAAATAGGTGGGTATGTTGAGTGACGCACTAGCGGTGTAACCTAATGAGGGACATAAAAACAACGCCATGTTGAGAAACGCGACGCACGATTCTGAACTGACATTATGTTTGTACGCCAAGCGCCTGGTTGACTGTAATTAATTCATTAATTAACATACACGCCCGACTCATATAATGTCACTAAAAAGTAAAAATCACTCAGGTGACATATTATTATACTCATATTCATCTGGCAATAGTCCGATACATCTACCTATGTACTATGACTGCAACAGAAAAGGCAAGACCAGCGTACAATATATACATCTATCTAACGTTGGTGAGAATAAACAACAATAACCTAAGATAGAATATTATACATATTTACTCGCTGAAAATTGCTAGTTAGTATTTTTCGTGCTAAATAAAATCCTAATTTAAGCTTTATTTCCTTTCAGCTTGTGAAAAAAGCACTTCAGCTGTCTAGCTGAAACAGCATTTGCTTACCTACTGGATTGTGGTTTGTAACTAACTCAGCCAGAAATTGTCTACTTACCTATAGTTAGCTAATACCTACACAATATGCCTCGGCATTACCACTATTAATGTCTTCGGAATGGTAAGCAAGTACAAATATGTACATGTACACTGACGAGCAAAAATAACGGGTCATTTCTCTTTCTAAGTTCTATGAAGAGGGACCCTTTATTTTTGCCCGTGAGTATGTTTTAATAAATAAAAACCAAAAATTAAAAAATATAATCGTTGTAAAGTACAAAAATAAAAATGTGACAGATTCGGAACGATGTCTTACAAATTTGAGGTTATGGGAGCGTAAACAATTATTTTAGTTGTAACCACTTCAGACAAGAGGCGGTGGTGAGTGAACAGTAGCCACGCAAATTACTTATTTGTTCAGATGACGTGCGTAACTCATTCACCAGTGGGTCTGCTTAATAAAGAGACAATAGGACTGCACTCTGAACTTATTACGTTGACAGTTGCTCTACAATGCAATTGGTTACAAATCACGATATACTCTACATGATGGAGAGTACAAGCGCGGCAAAAATGACGTTTAGCAGGTTTTTATTGCGTATTAGGTATAAAAATTAATTCTAGACATAAATCTACGATACATAAAATTTTAGTAGTTATGTTAAATTAGATACTTAATATGTATTTTGTCTCTAGAACACTAAGTGGTGAGATGACTGCAACAAAACAATGATTTGTACAAGAATGATCGTTATTTCCAAGAAGGCTCCTTGGTTTGGATGCACTAATCAATACATGTTTTAACTTATCAGCTGCGATTGACCCCTACCGTATCTTTCCTGGTGGAAAGTGCATCATATTTAACTTATTTGCAACTATCAGTAGACTCTTCTTTAGAATAACAGGTTAGAATTTTAATAGATTTGTTTGTGAGCTACAACATTTATGTATGATACAACACCCAAGCACGACTATACTTGCTTTCAAAGATGACATGGATTCGAGTGTACTCATAAATCGTGATCAGACGGTTTAATTAGAATAACGGTTTAATTTTCTTCAACAAATATAAGTATATAAAATGTGAGTTAAACATATTCTAGTAAAATAATGGTTATAGCAAATCACGGGGACGATATAAATAATTCTACGGGCACACAATATGATTGTGACCGGCAAACCTGATGTCATACCGCCCGCCGTGCCGTGTACCAATACGTAACACTTGTTTCATGACATCACATTCGCGTTTATTTTTAGGGATCGCTCAGCCTCAAAATAATTCACTTCGACACGACGGATCGGCGCCGCACACGCGTTAGATGACGACCAGAATAAATAATTCAAAAGAAGTTCGAGCTTAAAAGACTTTTTTAAAGTAGCACAGTCTAAATCAGGAAGGTTCAAAATAAAATCTCATAATGTAATTTAAAATTATATCGGAACTAGCTAAGTATTGCCCGCAATTTCGTCCGCGCAGACTTAATGTTTGTATCCCAGGCAGCTTGACTTTTTCAGACACTTCCAACAATTATCGTTATATTCAACCACATAGCACAAAACCTTGACCTAAATATGTAGGTATAAGATTACAAACCTAAACTTCTATCTACTGTTGAAAAACGCACGAAAATCCGTTCAGTACTTTTTGACTTTAACGCGATCAGACAGACAGACAGACGCGGAGGAGGACTTTGTTTTATAATAAGTACTGATAGACTGCGCGCGTAAAGAACAAGTTAATACGGGATCAAAATATCAATAGGGTTTGCCAGTTACAAAGATGCCATAAATTATTTATAAATTCTAAACAAAAAAGGGAAGAAAATCAAACAGAGAAATTTGGTCACTTGACTTAACCAAATGTTGAATTGAAATACTTATTTAACTAGTTACATACTAATTTAGTTACAATAAATTACTATTTAAAAAATTATGATTTACCTGCCTATGTTAACGTCATAATCATAAATCCAGAACGTCATGATTGACAAATGCGGTTACAAGAAGGAATAACCCTAAGCCGTAACCTATTATAAGACACCCCATAGCTAGTTTTAAAAGGCAATCAGTATATATGTATATTATGTACAAACTAGTAACACTAACTCAATTATAAAAGTTATTGTTTAAAGCACCAAGTCTAGTAATCAAATCCTACTAGGAATCCGTGCTCTATACTTGTGCTGTGCCCGGAATAACCGCGTGATAATTGAACGGTGTACAATAATAGCACGCAGCTAATCTCGCTGTGCACTTTTGTTTTCCTTCCTGTGTATATAAATAAGCTAACTAAGAGACAAACCCACGTTATCTGTCTCGTCTGTGAAAAGATAATCAGCTTACTTTTTACGACATTATTATTTGTTAGGTATATCCTATCCTATCCGCCATCATGCAATCCACGAAAAGTTGCATAAACTCCCTGCTACACGCGGACGACGACGCTCCCTAGGCTTACACATACGATTTGTGTGCGGTGCAGAACCCTAAAAATACAAATAGATACCTTGATTTCACTCCCGCCCGACTTTATCGCCTTAGCAAGTTGTTGAAAAAGATTAGCAGAATTTCGAGAAACCTAAGTCCAACCGCTGTCACGGTTGGTAACCAAGTCTGTCTGCATTGCACAAGAACTATTATTTGCTTGCCTCTTTTAAGCTTGACCCTAGACATATCGGGGAAGGCGTGGGGTACAGGTCAAATTAAGCTCAAGCTCTATACTGGTTCCAGAAGTATTCACAAGTCAAGTGTGTCAGACGGTAGGGTAACACTATTGTTTTGTTAGTGCTCTACGGTACTGGCACCGGTAGGCACTCCCACTGTCGATTTGTGTCATCTTTCTGGAAGACATCGATTGTGCAATTCTACAGACCATTATGTAATTAGTACCTAATAAAATTCTCTGCTCTCCGAAATAATTGAATTTACTTTCAATTTATCGACCGTCTCAGCTGTTGAGGTACCCAGTGAAGCTGCATCTGGTTACTGAGTGCCAGCAGGTCTTGCGTCAAGGTCACTCAGCGGAACATCATAATTACTATCAGACTATCAGGTTTTGGCAGTTAAATAGTTTGGACAAGTAAAAGCTTCGGTTTAGTTTAAACACAAGGCGCACTCGGATCTTCCTCCCACGGGGGTTAATAATAAAGTCACAGGTGCGTATCTTTACTTAGGTACAATGACCAGCCAAATTCGACATTCATATCAGCGATCATAGCACGCGGCGACGACACGCGATGGGATACGAATACTCGTACAATGTGAAATAAAGGGATTCCGCTGTCACAATCTTTAATCCGGTCACAGACAAAATACAACGTACACTGCAGTAAACGCACAATTGTTTAATCCCCTCAACCCACAACTTATGTTGTGACAGCGGCACTGGACCAAAGTCACGAATGCACACACAGTGCTTGCTGATTGCTCGTATATACTATGTATGTATGTCTAACAAAGTCGAAATTCTAGCCGGACTAGGGTTGATGTGGAATGACGTTAATGAGGTCGGGAATTCTGGAATAGCCGACAAATTATTTAATATTGCATTTCCAGAATTAATGCATCCAGGAACAAAATACCGACATCCACTAAACAATGCAGACCAGCCATGTCAAAAATGCGACTCACTGAGCATTTTTCTGCAGCTCAAATCAGTTTTGATAACAGCCAGATAGTGCGGAATGGTAGTAAGCAATTACCACCACCTGAGAACATTTGTAACACCAGAAGTATGACGTACGCGTTGCCGACCCCGCAGAAACCTTTTAAATCCCTTTCTCTGCCTAAGATTAGATTTTGCGGCCCACCTTGTCTACAGTCTTAATGCTTTTAGCCCACCAGTGACTGATTTGAGTTTGACAATCCAATCAATCCCAGACCATCGAAAGTTTTTGGGCTGACGAAATGAAACCGAAACGATGGATTTCATCTGATGACGGAATTCCGGAGGGCAAGTTCGTCGATACCGAAGCACTGCGATAAAAACGTTTCAGATCAAGGTCTCGTTTTTCAGAGGTATCTAAATCTATATGGTTTACGAGATTCTTATGTTCGATTTTCCTATACACAGTCTCCCGATTAATTTTGATCTCGTAACGTGCCTGAAAATCAGTGTTATGCTTTTTGAAATTTAATAAATACGATTTTTGTAGGAATGAACAAAAGACTGTCTGTCTCATTCGTTTTTTAGGTATAGATTTTCAACGTAAGCATTTAGAGAAATGGGATTGTTGACGAAGTGGGAATATAGAATAAGCGAGAATTGAGAGAGGTAAAATTAAGATAAATCATAGGGCTTAGATAGTGCCTCAAATAATGTTACACAATAAGGTAAAATCCAAAAACTAAATGAGAACTTATTGCACGATTTCATCAATCATCCATTAGATAAGTATCTTTGTAATGTGGAAAAATATGTAACACATCCTGGAGTGAAACAATGATAATTGCTAGCCTTTGTTCTTGTCAGATAATGATAATGTATGTAGGTATAGGGTGTATCATCTGCAACCTGGTACTATTTCCAAGACAATGATCAATAGGAAAAAATCTCATGACATCATAACTAAACTAACAAGTAAGCCGTTCCATAACATTCACCAGTGCCTCATTTGCATGACCATGTATGACTTTTCTCAGTGGACTAAATGTGGATTGCACTTCAAACAATCATGGGAGTTAGTTATCTACACTCACAAGACATGGAACCTGCTACAACATTCATAAATGAAAATATAGTTCATGGTACAAAAGCAATATATCCTTTCATTGTTTGACAAGGTGCTGTCAAGAGTTTAGTTCAGCCCATTGTATGAATTCATATGAGGCAGAGCTATATTTTTAGCCTCATATCTCAGAAATCTATGAAAATTACTTTCAACATTTTTTTTTGCAAGAGTGTAACCTGGCTAAAGATAAAGTTAACTCTTACTTGAAGATCAGAATTCTATAGAGAATTCAATCAATATTAGTTAGGTATTAGTCAAGTAAAGTACTTTAGTGTGTGCACCTAATTACCACCCGAATACCTATATGCCAGAGATATGCAAAGATAACTAATTCAAACAAGAAAATACTGAAACAGAAATACCTATTCCAAATTTCCAATAAAATTGATGTCTGTTAAACTTGGAATAAACATAAATAATATTTACTACATTTTTATTTAATCATCTGGCACTTGGACATACAGTGCCGGAGCTCATTAAACTAGGTGATTTGATAATAATTAAAGCTAATACTGCAACCATATCACTGTACCCTATATATTCGTAATTAGCTTGCACCCATGGTTTCACCTCCATAAGTGAACTTTATGTTGTTTAAGAATTTTGCAAAGTTTAGCTATGTGGGTTATATAGTTTGGGATAGGCATTGATAATAGTTTTTTTCTCTTATTATGTTGGAACTACCATTAACAATTACTGTAAACTCAAAACAAAAGTTTTGAGACTAAAGACATAATTACAAGTACTACTTGTTTACTAAAATACTGACATCAAAGAAAAATTTGATCTGATCTGAGATATTAAAAAAAGATCTTGATTTAATTTTATTATAATGACAATTTTGTAGGTCATTTATTTCCTATCCATTTTATGCTAGGTATTTTTGCGCATTCTCCTTTGCAAGTTGTTGGTACAAGACCTTAATTTCCTTAGTATTTGACTCATCTATTACTACTTTGACTCATAAATTGCGTAGTTGAATATGACAAACAATAAAAATTGAGGCTAAGTTTCCTTCCTGCTACAGGTAGCTAAGTTGGTGTAACCCTAAACATGCTTTTGTTGTATGACAATGGTGATATTGATGAAATCTACTAGAATAATTGTTATGAATTGCAATGGCAATTCATAACAATAATTTAGATCAAAATATTTCAAAAAAGCATCCCTGAATATTTATGTAGGTATATTATGACATTATTTTAGACCAAATAGTTTTGAAAACCAGTAACAGTGTGGTTAGCGGCATAAAGCATGAAGCTAGTAAGGGGCACAGTAATTGATATAATGATTTACAATTACGATTTGTTGTACACAAACAAACAATCTATCCATACCAAAATAGACTCTTGAGCAGTATCCTGCTCAAGCACACTAGTTCCAGTTGTACATCACTTAAGATTCTCTCACTTCATACAGTCATTCACTGCTATCAAAAATGGGGATTGGTTCTGTGTGGAACAGATTTCAGATTACTGTTTGTAGATATAGTACTGAACAGAAGACATTTATCACACCAAAATCAATTAAACTAACATGTATATGAAATAGATAAAACTTAAAAAGAAAAACTCACCTGGAAATAGATGAGCCTCGGCTTAATCTTCCACATTCTTCTTTGTTTTGACAAATCTTGTGATAACTTAACATTTGTTACAAGTCTTAAGGAAAATTACAAATAAACACTTCACATCATAATTAGTAAACAAATACATTACTCTAATGATAATAAAATAATGTTTACCATATAAAAACCTAACGAAATAAATTATTTTGGTTAACTAAACAAAAGATACCAAAGTAATTGCGCTTAAATTACAACAAATACAGTGCCCTGGAGTACATTTGTCTTGACAATTAGCCAGTTTTTCATCGGATATCTATTTTTACTAATATGTTACAAAACTTTCTACTACCATACGTCAACAAGTATTAAAATACAACTAAATAATCGGATGCAACGATTACAATATAACGTAAAATTCGAATTAGATTTTAAATGGATTTTATCGAAACTTTTGATACCTACATTGCGAAAAATTCACATTTCACTTTTAAACAATAATTACGAGTACGTATTAACGATTAATAAGCAATGGACATGTCTTTCATAAAAAATCAGAAATGTCAGTGTAACAAAATAATCAACCTCTGCATTTTGTAAAATCGTAACGCCATATTTGCACGATTGATTTGGTGTTGCTAGCTTACAAACCTGCAGTGTCGAGAGGTAAAAAATATTTAAGTTCGGCAATTAGTGGAGCGGGTTGGAAGCGGTTGGTAAAATAAACTAAATTATTATAAAACTAGTGGTTGCCCGCGACTTTGTCCGCGCAGAATTAAATATTTTCATCAGGGGTAATGTAGTATTCTAACGATATAATAAATTTTCAAATCAGCCTATTATAATATAATACAAATGTAAAATAAGTATTTTTTGCGTTGTTTACATTGAGTAGTGTTTTTAATTAATTTAGTTCGAATAAGAATTTCCTTAGAACGACCTTAGTTTAGTTCGTATAAGAATTTCCACCCGCTTCCTTTGTGATCATTTTTTTTCTGCTTCTTTGAAGTAAGTTCCTAGTTGTTATGCATTTTTGAAGAGCTAATAAAACGGTTATGTTTTTAAAATAATCTGCAAGTTGAGTTCCATAACGTTTTTTTTAAGGCATTTTAGTGGAAAAAAATCTCAAAAGAATATTGAAATAATATCGTTTTTTTCCTCGCATTTTTTAATTTGACCCGATAATTGTTGTTTTAACATTGATAAATATCCAGTGTTTAATCGTGTTTATAAATCAGAAGAAAAAATGAGGTTTAAACTGATACTTTTTTTTTAATAAATTTTTAATGTTGCATTTTTGACTTATTTTGAAAAAAAAAAACAAAAAAACATGATAACTCAAAAAATGGTTAAGTTTTGCATAACACATATGGGGGTTAAAGTTATCGCAAATAGTCACCCCTATCACCTTCTAAAGAATATATGTACGTCGAATTACCAATAACCCTGTATATAAAAGCAAAATACCTGACTGCAAAAACATTACCTGAAAAGAAAAAAACCAAGCTCTGAAACATCTGGTAAAAGTGTTTTAGTGTGATTCTGATTTGTCATATTAAATTGGTCTTGGTTGTTTTTTTAATGCAAGGGAAATTCTGTTGTCAGAGTTTCAGGGGTTGTTTTTCTTCTTTTCAGTCATTTTTTTTTAGTCGGAGTTCAATTGAGTATTTTTTTGTTATTAAAATTGAGTGAGTTTCTTTCAATATGCCACGGAATGACTAAACATTGTGTATTTATATCGATTATTATCGATCACAATAGCTGGTTGACCAACACTAGTGACGACTCATTCAATAATTTGATTCAGAGTGCAGCAATCACCAAACCACCTAGGGACTTCTGCCGTTCGTTTCAAGTCCACTCTACTAGTTATTTTCTGTACTAGCTTTTGATTCCTATTTCTATCTTTACGCTGACTTGTGATTTATTTATTTATGACATGCATGTTTGTTAGCTTTTGAATGGTAACGAAACAATATGTTATTTTCTTCTAGCTTTTGCCTGCGACTTTGTCTGCGTCGAGTATTTTGGATACTTTATTTTGAAAAACTACAAAAAAGTAAGTTGCAAACATTCAATTATTATAGCTCATTTATATCATAAGGGCTGTGATTAGGCTGAAGGCATCGTAGTTAAGTAAAATTACAAAATGAAGCTTCCCAAGCATGTAATCCGAATGGCAATCAAGTCGCTACTAAATCGATTAAGCTAGAGTGCTTAATTTAAATTTTCTGCTATTTTACTGTTTACTTTCGATATCAATATTGAAAAAAAAAACGGTTGCATAGGCATGCATTTGCATTTAAAATGTTGTTATAATCATGTTACGATGAGTTAAATATAAATAACCAACTAGGGAATTGCTACCAAGATTCGAAGAATTCGAAGTCCTTTTCACATCAATCCACGATCATCTTTTTCATTTTCCCTATTAACAACGTTCGTATGAGCGGGACGGAACCATTCGAATTTCTGGCTGGCTACACTTCACCACCACCACCACCTTCGACCCTCTAGCGTCACGCCTGTATTCGCAAGATAATTGTTTTTTTTTTCTATTTGGTTGTTAAACTTACCTTTTCATTTCATTTATTTCCTTCCTGTAATTTGGGTTGTGAAGAAGCTAACTTGTAACAATACGAAGATAAACATGACATGATACATAGGTAGCCAATCTCGGAGGTTAATACTTCCACAGTGTCAAAAATCTGCATTTTGCAAATACATGTCTGGTCACACATTGTGGGTTGTGTTGTGGGTTGTCAGTTGTCAAACTGTGCCGTACGATAATCTGAATCAATATTATACACAGCATACAGTACAAAAAATAACAAGTATTGTTTTATTTTCATGTAATTATGAATATTGCAGCATGTTGTATGGATATTCGACTTTAAATTTGAACCTGTAAATAGTTATTTCATAGTCAGCATGGGTACGTGGCTGCTAAACATAATCCTTTTGCAAACCGACGCATTCTTCACACAGCTAAGAGTTATTTTTGTTTTATATTTTCAGAAGCTCTGGAAGACCATGAGAACCTAAAAGACTTTCTTGAAGAAGCTGAACTTCAACAATATTATGAACTATTTAGGTAGGAACATTTCAAATATCTCTAAATCTTAGCGAAGTAGAAAATAATAGGACCATATGAGGAAGCATTTGTCCTCTCATTTTGTATTGGAGTATGAATTATTCATATTACTTTGGCTTACATTGTACCTTTCTGTTTTTTTGCAAATGCGACTTTATTGTGTATTGCAGTGCTCATTTTATAAATTAATTACTATAAGTATAAAATTTAAAACCTCTTCTCAATGTTAATTAACATTGGAACAAAAGTATTATTTTTACTTGTAAATATTTAATCTTATGTTTGATGCATGCTTAAATTTAGTGTTTGTTACAGTTGTGAGCCTGAATTTCAATGGTATCTTTTGCAAACACTATGGCTAAAGTTGCGGCAAATAGTAGTTACATATTAGTTAAGCATTGTGTAGGTACAGTCACCAGCATAAATAAGTGATCACTTTTGTACCTTGTCGCTTTAAAGTCATGTTTGAAAAACCATAAGAATCATGTAATGACTGAAAGCAACAAGGTATAAAAATGATCACTTATGCTGGTGACTGTACTGGGGCCTTACCATGACGTCCTAATTCCGATCCAGTTCAAGTTTTAGCTGTCACTTTTAGTATGAATCTGACAGCGAGCGAACCTAAACTGAGACGCATTAAGACGTCATGTTAAGGCCCCAGGTTTGAATTCTAATAAAACACAAGTGAATGAATGGTGTGTATGTGTGTTTCTGTGTGAGCCCAATAGCGACCCAGATTGTTATGCCTGGAAGTAGTCATTTGCATTGCAATGAAGTTTGTTGGCCACATCTGGACTAAAAGCATTTCAGTTTATAAGTCTTGTAACCTTGAAATTAGGTATTAAAACTTTTTTATTTTGTAAAACAAAAAGCTACAAAGTTGTGTGGTGAATCAAATCACACTTATTGTTATACACGTTTTTTGCTTTGTCAATATGTTTCACCAAAATTAAGTGAAAATAATGATTTATTGAGAATTCTACATACTAAAAAAGTACTCTCTAATTTTCTTTGTTTTTGCTTTGCGATTTTTTAACATACTTTATTAATTACTTTATGTGCTAGGCATACTATTTAGCAACCTTATTAGCGAAAAAAGACATCTTTTAGCTCTCAGAACTAATAAATGTTATAGATTTACGGATGTTTTCTAATATGTTGTTTTAGTAATACCACTATGGTTTCAATACCCAACAACAACAATCTGTATTCATTTTCTTGTCATCAGGGACATTCTGAAAGTTGCAAAAGTATCACAACTAAAGTTTGTTGCAACTGAAGACCTCGCACAAATTGGACTGTCAAAGCCAGAACAGAGGCGTTATAAGAAGGTGTACTCTAAATACTTTCCCAATCCGTACATCACCAAGATCAAGAAACTTCTTGGTTCAAATAGGAAAAATGATGCTGTAAGTATAATTATGTATGTCTATTAGATTGAGAGCTTTTAAAAAAATGTAGCAATGTATAGTAGGCGGTAAATAAGTAAAACGTGGAGGGGATATGTGCAGTATGAAAAACAACATCATTTTCATACTGCTCTTATCCCCTCCAAGTTTTACTTATTTGCCGTCTACTATAGTGGGGTTTTGCTTGTGTATTCTAGAATAACTTAAAGTAAGTGAGTGTCCTATTGTGTATAAAAATTATGTTGATAATTGAATAATGTGCACAGTTTTAATACATTTCTTATTTCTACAGTATTTACAGGGTCACTGTTCAATGCCTATTGATTTTGAACCATTCTCAGAAAATAATATTAAAGTTCCTACAAAACATATTATATCAGTTGAAGATATTACTATCAATAAAGAATTGGGCATGGGCCAGTTTGGAGTAGTTCAGCAGGGTACCTGGGCTACGGGAAATCAAAGAGTAAGTATATTTTTATGAAATAGTATCTCTTAGCCTTACAAATATAGTTTACTAGCGTCTGCCCGCGTCTTCTTCTGCGTAGAATTTATACATTATTAACTGTCCTCTTAAATCACTCTATCTATTCTGAATGAGGTGGTAAGAGCAATGAAATAGTGTGAAGGAGGGGTAATTACACAAAAGATCCACATATAGGTCGAAGATAAGACTATCTTATAAAAAAAACCGCATCAAAACCCGTTGCATAGTTTTAAAGATCTAGGCATACATAGGGCCAAGACAGTGGAAAGCGACTTTGTTTTATACTATGTAGTGATGATACTGATGATATACAAAGTATGATTGGAACTTTGTACTTTATTTGTTCTGTTTAACACTTTTATTTTAATTTGTATATATTACTATTATTACCACCATAGGAACTAACGGTAAAAATGAAATTAAAATTAAAGTGAAAGCAGGTTCTCATCCTTATGCAATGATTGTGATTTTTTTTCGGTATAGCTGCTGTCAAACTCACACTTGGCTGATACTTTATGCAAAATAAGCTTGCGTTTGACCAAAAGTCTAGACATCGTATTGCAAGTCTGTATATACGAGGTGCGGTCCAAAAGTTTCTGGCTGGAGAAATATGGCGATTTAAAAATAAAAATAAAAGGTGTCATTGTGATTGTCATTTATTCTGCTTGTTTGTGTATAGTTTTGATGTTTCTGTTGGTTGTGGTTTTGATTTGGCGGCGTTTAGAACAATAGGAAGTCTGAAAGTTTTTGAAATGTTTAAGTTGGAATATCGTTCAGTGATCAAGTTCTTGACAAATGAAGGGATCAGCCCGACCGATACAAAAAAAAGGTTAGATGCTGTGTACGGAGATACCTCTCCGTCATTTTCCACCATTAAAGAACGGAGTAAGCAGTTTCGTCTAGGGCGGGAGTCGATTGACGACGAACCTCGCTCCGGCCGGCCTCTGGAAGCACTCACTGTGGACTGCGTCAAATTAGTGGAAGAGGAAGTTCTGAGTGATCGAAGACTGAAGACTAAAGAAATAGCGGCAAGGACCGGGCTTTCGAAAACTTCAGTTCTTAGGATTCTTCATGAACATCTTCACATGAATAAAGTTAGTGCGAGGTGGGTGCCCAAACTTCTTTCGAGCTTGCAGCGAAGTGAGCGAAAAGCGTGCTCTCAAGAAGTTTTAGACGCATATAGACGACACGGGGAGAGTTATTTGGAGTCAATTGTTACGGATGACGAAACTATGGTTTTGTACTATGATCCTCTCTCCAAAAGGGAATCGATGGAGTGGCGTCGTCCTGGTGAAAAGCCACCTAGGAAGGCCAAGGTCACACAATCCACCAAAAAGATAATGGCTACGGTATTCTGGGATTGTCACGGAATACTACTGATTGACATAAAAGAAAGGATTCCACGGTAAATGGTAGCTACTACGCCACCCTTATTGAGCAGTTACGAGAGGCGATCAAGCAAAAGCGTCGTGGAAAACTTAGCAGAGGTGTTCGGCTTCTCCACGACAATGCACCCGTTCACACTGCTTCAATTGTCAAGGCTGCTGTAGCAAAATGTGTCTTCGTGGAAATTTGCCACCCACCTTATAGTCCCGACCTGGCCCCGAGTGACTATTATTTGCTCTCGAAACTTAAGGGAGACTTAAGGGGGAGAAGATTTTCTTCAGATGATGAAGTGACCCGTGCGGTTTACGCCCATTTTGAGGACAAAACTTCGGAGTATTTTTATAAGGGGATAGAAATGCTTATTAAGAGATCTGAAAAGTGCGTTGAATTAGAGGGAGACTATATCGAAAAATAAAAAAGTTTTGTAAATATATTTACTTCTTTTCTTTGTTAGGCCGGAAACTTTTGGACCGCACCTCGTAAAGCAGTCTGACACAAGATTGTTTAAGTTTTGGTTCTACTAACATGTTTTTTAATTACAGTTGCAAGTAGCTATCAAGTGTCTTGGTCATGAGAGAATGACTTCAAACTCCACAGAATTTCTGAAGGAGGCAGCTGTTATGCACAGTATTGAACATCCTAATATTGTGCGGTTGTATGGTGTAGTTTTACATCTAGACTCATTGATGTTGGTACGTATACAAAAACATATATTTTTTTAAATGTGATGTTTTGCAGTTTTGTATCTAAAATAATATGGTTTAGTTTAATTTATTTATTCGTTCAATGTAAAAAAATAATGTAACTTTGAATTTGAACAAGTGATATTATTAAAAATATTTGAAAATGTGTTTTTAGGTAACAGAGTTGGCACCTCTCCGTTCCCTGTTAGAATGCCTTCGGGAAGTATCCCTGCGGCCGAATTTCCCCGTGCCGAACCTTTGTGAATTTGGGGAACAAATCTGTGATGGTATGACTTATCTGGAAAACAAAAGACTGATTCATAGGTAAACCTTTTACTCGTCATCATTTCAACTTTAAAATGTGTCATATCTTTGCTCACATTACCTCGCTGCATTCCTTAATACTTACTACACTTTTGTTTGCAGGGATTTAGCAGCAAGAAATATTTTAGTTTTTAACAAAGATAGGGTAAAAATATCAGATTTTGGACTTTCTCGCGCGTTGGGTGTTGGAAAGGATTACTACCAAACAAATTACAATGTTAATCTTAAGTTACCGGTGGCCTGGTAAGTTTAGTTTTACTGTGTATCACATTGCAACTTTCAAATCATGTTTCTATTTATCATCTGTTGGTTGTTTATAGGTGTGCCCCAGAATGTATTTTATACCTCCGGTTTACGTCGGCCAGCGATGTATGGGCTTTCGGTGTGTGTCTCTGGGAGATGTTCACATATGGTTTTCAGCCGTGGGCCGCATTCTCAGGCCAACAGATACTTGAAGCAATAGACGCACCCAATTTTCAGGTTAGTCTTGTCTAGACTACAATTATTTTGGTTAAATAGTAATTTTACTTCTAATAAAAACTTTATTGCAGAGACTAGAAAAACCTGAGTGCTGCCCGGAAGACTACTACTCCGCGATGTTGGAGTGCTGGGCGCATGATCCAAATGATCGGCCAAAATTTAAAGATTTAGGGCCTAAATTAAAATTAATTCGACCAGAGCAGGTACTAATAACAATTTATTTTGACTCTCGTGGACTTTTAGTCGTCAGTTCATAGAAAATTTATTTAGTAGATCTAGACAAGACGTAGGTAGTTCATAGAAAACTATCATTTTACGCATTTCTAACATGTTTTTTTTTTGTGGCCCTTATATTCTTTTGAAATTTTTCATTATTAATAAACACTTTATAACTCTGAATATTTATATGAAATCACCAGCAATACAATTCAGTAATTTATTGATTATTTTATTATTAATTGATTTGATTACAATTTACAGGTAGAGACAACAGTCAACTTTCAGAAGTCTGAAGAGGGGAGGCGAAGTAATCTCTTAGAGTACAAATCTGGTCAGGTTATAACAGTACTGGGCAAAGAGTGAGTATCGCCATAATTAAGCATTAAGCCATTGACGTACAATAAACAACTAGACTCCCAATCACGCTCAAAAACTGTCGGAAGCAAAAGTCTGCACGAGGCGTCTATTGTGCAGAGTTTTGGTTCAGTCGTGTTTCGACCGCGCTTTGATAACAATGTATATGTCTCTTTCGCACCGTGATCTCAAACGCTTGAGAACAAGAGACAGACAGGTTTCCAGCGCGTGGCGTCGTGTCATTACTTCGCACGATCGTATGCAATTGACATTAAACATTACTGCCAAGAAATAAGGTGTTAATTTGAACGAATATGTTAATGTTATCTGTGTAACTTGGTGTTGACACACACAACACATAGACAACGCCGCTCGGACGTTTCTTGAGTAACTTTTGTTTGCGATTGGGAGTCTAGTTGTTTATTGGAAGTCAATGCATTAAGCATATACATTTTTTTTATCATTATTTCATGGCATGGTTCATGATGATTCATTGCTAAACAGAAAATCATGTATACGGGATTAGAATTACTCATTGATGGTATAGTTTAAAGTGGTCCTTAAACCTCTTAGGGTGCGTAACATGTGTGCCAGGGGTCCGCAGCAACTCATTTAACCCTTAACATAATGTATTTAAAGTGATTCTTTAATATTAGGCTTTGTTTTCTTTTTCTGTAAGTGACAGGGATCCATAGACTTAAAAAACACTAGTTTAAAGCACACTGGTCTTGTTCATATAATCATACTAATTATAGGGAAAAAGCTTATGCAAAATAATGAAGTTGCAATTTAAAGTTGTAGGTACTTATTTTTGTATTGATTGTAAACTAGACCTAGACATAGATATTTGTACATGAGTTATGTTCATTTTCATGCATTATTTAAAAAAAAAAATTGTTTTTTTTCAGAAATGTCACTAAAACATCAATGTGGCATGGGGTGCTGCCAGGTGGGGCTTGTGGCATGTTCAATCCGAACAATACTAAACCCTACCTAAAGACTGAAGTGAGTAACACAGTGCGCTTCATGCTAACCAGTAAAATGTAAGGGTTACCAGTGTCAGAAATGAAGACTATTTCAAACCTATCCTATAATTAAACTTAACCAGAGTAAATTTTATTTTCTTCCTTCACATTTATTTTCATGAAAATAAAATTTACTTATAGTCTATTATTTTAGCTAGATACTAAATTGACAATTGCAAATGTCAAATTGTGAAATAATGATACCAGCTTTTATTGTTTAGTGGTGTACTCGAAACCATCGACAATGTTTGTGGTCTGAATACAAGAGGTTTGGTCATATAATATTTTTAGAAAAAAATACGATTGTATCGTAATCAAGCAAATTTAAAGGTTTATTAGTTTATTACACTAGCTTATACATACAAAAATCTATACTAAATTTAATTTATCGTTAACTTTCAATAGTGGTGGCACATCACTATTTTTGAATTGCAAAAAACAGGCAACACAGGTAATGTCATTTTAGTATCTAGCTAAAATAAATAGAGTATAGTTGCCTGTGATATCTTTTACATATTTTTGGTTATACTTAAGGTAACTTGCCATTCAATATATTTTTACTTATACTTTGCAATATTTAAGGTTAGGCAGAGCTACTCTGTACCTACAGGATGACTGCTATATTTTATCTTAACGAACATTATGATGTAAGTGCGATAGTGTAGGTGAATTGTCATTTTGAGCTCACGATCAAGTAGAGAATAAACCAACTAGTTTCGGTCTTTTTTGAGTGCGTTTACGACGAAGGGGCACTTCGCAGTTCCCTGCAAGCCTGTGCTGCTACGATGTCGTAGTAATATGTTTATGACTATTAATACTTATGTGCCGGTTTTCCACTATTAATACAAACTTATTTTAATTCTACCAGTCACCAGACTAGTGAGCACCTACATTGGTGCTACACTCGGTTTCAATAAGGAAGGGTTGTATGTGACATTACCATTGACAAATCTAGAGGTGAGGCTACTTTGTGACACCTTTCACATAAAAGGATTATCGATTATATTTTAGTACTAATAACAATCGATTCCATAAAAATAACGACTGCATATTAATTCATTACATAAATGCTATTTCGATATAATAATACTCAAATCAATCTCCTAAGATTAATAATTATAATTTCTATTTTACGCTTTTTGCCAAGTTGTGTTTTTTCAACAAAATAGGTTGTATAAAATATTAATTGACAATATTTCAAATTTCTTTATATTCATAAATCAAAAACCATTTCGAGAGAAACACTTGTAGAACACAAAAAAAATATTTTTGGATTTTTTCGTACAGTATTTTTTGGAAAAATGAGCAAAATATGTAAAACAGGAAATGACGTCCAGCGGCCGGTCCAATACTGCCATTATAAAAAACCTTGTCTTCCGGGTTTCCCTTTGACATTTACAACTTTCACAACGCAAACACTACTGACAGGCTGACGGCTAATTCATTCGCACACCGCTCGGCTTTGTTGCCATCGGGAACACTAGATAACTGTTTGCCGGGTAATAATGATAATATTTTTGCAAGTTTTCATTTAAAATCATATTTTTTGTGAAGTATTTATTCTGTTTGAGTTTGTCAGCTCGTTTTGACGTTCATCGACAGTGACAACTGCATTCACTGTCAAAATATTTAAGCACAGGTTTTGGCGGTCAATTAATGTAATTATTTCAACGTTTTTTTAAGTGTACGAAACAAAGCAGTGACGTCATTTCGCTAATACTTGACGTTTGTTACTTACGTCCTTTCTGCTTGAGCAACGATTTAAATGGATTTTTCCACGAAAATACAAGATTTTCACGAATATAAAAAAATATGGGTGTCTTAAATTTGTGCGCTCTTTCCAGCCAGACAATAAAAAGTAGCTCTTAAAAAATTGAAATATTGTCAATTGAACTTCATAATGTAATTGAAGTTCTAAGGAATCTATTTATTACCAATAAAATCGATTGGTATTGTGTAGTGAGTGTGAAATAATGTAAAATACTCACTTCGTGTTTTTGTATGTTGTCTTTGGATTTTCGATTATACGCGATTTTAACCGATTACCCAATTATACATAGTCACCTCTCTAGTTTTAATGACCATAGAACGTAACCTAGCAACGTCTCGTCAATAATGACATATTGAAAATTTGTACGTGAAAATTAAGTAAACGCAAGACCTTCGCGTGTGGTCAAGAGCTGCGGTTCGTTTTTGGATCCGTCCGAGGGGAAGAGCAGTGCTTGGTCCGGTGCACCCTGGGCTTCGGTTAATGATTTCCTGGCGGTCTCCGTGGGATATCATTGTCCGTTGGCTAAGAGCCCGACAGGGGGGGAGGGGGTCGTTTGACCGTGTTCTACCGTACAACGTTGCCGACATTTTTATGTCACAAGATTTTTGAATACTGTATTTTTTACTTTGACATTGGCGAAATCATCGCATCGATCGATGGGGCCATATTATTAAAAGAAGAAGAAGAAGAAGTAAACGCAAAAAACATCGCCGTGATTCTTTTTCTTTTTAGAAGGTTATTAATATACAGTACCAAGTATTGGTTTATTTCTAAGTAATTCAATTTAGTATTTATTTTGCTGTCAAAACTTTCGTGAACACTAACAGTTACATTCTATGGATCTGTCACACAACCCTTCCTTATTGAAACCGACCGCAGTTAGTATTAATAATAGTGGAAATCCGACACATATCCAACTCTAGACCATATTTGCTAATGCGCTCGTTGTCACAGTCACCGCTTGACAAATTAAAATGGAGATTGCGTGTGCGATCGTGTTCTCTTTCGACTATAAGATTATTCTGTGAACAATGAAACGTAGATACACTAGCACATAGACAGAACCGGACTTGTATTGTGCATAACTAAGTAGGAGTAATTTGGACCGCTTGTATATGTTTGGGGCACTTTGGGTATATCTAAGCACTGCGTTCATTCATTTATTTACTCTAAATCATGCTAGTATCATTTTTTCCCTGGGAAGGGTACTTAATTGTTTTGGTGCACGAATAGTCAGTTAAGGAAACTAATTGACAATGTGATAAAATCTCCATTAATTTATTTACTTTGCTACATATTTTATAATGACGACGCGAGTGGTCGCCATCGAGGCTTATTCCAAGCCAAGACCAATTATATGTATGCCAGTTACTATGAAAACAAACTGGGATCATTAATTATTTCTATTATTAATTTGTTGTCATTTGAGATGTATTTGCGCCAGTTAGCGGTCCAGTCTAGGTGTATCTCTCGCTTTCTATGTTAGGCTATGGTCTCGGTCTCCTATTTTATGCTATACGCGGCGTCTCGTCACGTCGTATGCTGTGTCACAATGCTTACTATAGAGATGTACTGTTGTGGTCTTTTCACACGTCGACGTTGGCGTCTTGACGTCGCACGCGACATCTATACGCTGTGCGCCGCGTCTCTAGTCATTTTTATTGAGCCTCATAACAAAAATTAAATATATTATTCATAAAACTCTAACGGGCGATGTGATTTCTTGGTAAAAATAAAAATTTAAAAATTCCTTTGTTTTTTAATAATATTATTATTAATAGAATCGGTTCAATCTTTTAATGCATTTTATGATAAAAGTGACAAGAATCATAAAAAACAATATTTATAAACATCCGCAGCAGCGATTGAAACGCCCTCCTCTGCTGCGGACGTGTTGACCGCCGACGCTGTGCGTTGCGTTCAGACGTCGATCGAAACGGAATTGAACGTTGACGCTAACGTCAGACGCCGCGTATAGCATAAAATAAGAGACCACAGCCTTACACACAACGACAAATTTAGCGGAATAGAGTATGATGCATGGGCTACTCAAAAGAAATTTACCTTGTAGCACTGGATAAAACCGTTAAATATTTATTTTGTGGTTTCGCTAACTATGCCGCAGTGTGTATAGCTATTTTTAAGAATGTTCTAAAACACCATGCATTATACGAATCACTATTTCCATTCAGAAAACGATCACTAACGTAACTGGGTCTCTATCACCTCATCCAACTCGCAACTCGGCTCGATCCATCCGCTCATCACTCTTACGCTCTGACGTCAAGCGTCATACTTACACCGGCAAGAGAACCATCCAGCGAAGCATGATCTCCAGTCCCCAGGGCGATGTCAAACACACTGGTCACGTCGGTCTCGACGGCGCCTACTTTGGTGACATTTCCTTCCTGGATCCCGCCGGCTGCGTGAGTATCATGAATCAGAGTATAATCCCAGCAAGTAATCTCAGAACAACAGCAGCACTGCGTTGTCACAGATCAAATACTAGGTTTATACTTTGATATCATTAACACGAATACATATCTTAGTTGACATGTGATCCAAGTATAGCTACACCGAAGATATATGACGCCTTCACTCAAAGGTTTGCGGTAAACAGGAGCATTACATTAACATTTCTAACTTGCCAGTTATTGAAACAATTGTATTATAATTACTAGTAAATACATGAAGGTTAAGTGCCTTAGCACTCTAGACTGGCAATGCAGCTGTAATCCTGTTGTTGCGGGTGTCTATGGCTGGTGGTACACTCAACATAAGTTGATCCACTAGCTATTTCTTACATTGTGACATGAACATGAATAATAGTAATACAGTGTAAAAAAACTGGGAAAAAAGTATTTTGTAATTTGGTCGCAGTCTTTTTTTATTCTACCAACGCAACGCTTCCGAAATGACTATTGTTTGTGGCGCCTTTTTCGATTTTAAACTATGTTTTACTTGGATCACTTGTAACACGAGTTACACAAACCAGTCATCATTAGCCTGGGTCTTTTCCCTTTATGTATCTTACTTTCTTTCCTTGAATACCAGAACGACAACAATGGATCCCTTATCGACAAAATTCTGGTGTTGGAGGAATTGAGGTTTATGTGTTTTATGATTTGTTGGGTATGGGATGTGCCACAGACAGACTATCTAGAATAGACAATTACACAGTGCCAGTGAACTTGCTTGGGCGTGCCAAAATTAGGCATTGATCACTTTCATCACATCATGTACTTAGTTGGGCGGGCCTACTAAGTAGGTACTGGGTCTCTCTCGATAGCATGTCTGTGTGATTGTGCTATAAGGTGCAAAATGGAATTATTAACGGGGTTTGTTTCTTTTTACCAAATGAAAAAAGGCATGTATCAATATTTCTTGTTTGTGGCTAAAGTGTATCTTCGCTCTAGGTTAGTGAAAAAGACATGCATTTGTAGTGAAAAATGTGGTATCGGTTCTTGTACAACTTAGTGGGCGTAGTGATGTCCGCAATGACTGATGTATCACCTGAAATGAATGAAACTCGACGCCGTATGTCACTGCCATTTCCTATTAGGTACTGTGGTTACCTTTAGCAAGGTTTGAAAACCCTAAAATGGCGTCATAAATGTCTTAATCGCACATAATGATTTGTTTGTGGTGCTGAACCTGAATGACTTGAATTTTTCACAACACACACGATTTCCGTTTGCAAATTTACATTCATACATACATACATAAATCAAGTCTTTATCCCTTACGGGGTAGACAGAGCCTAAGTTAACAAGACCTAAAGAAAACGTTTAGCGTGATTGTGGGCGTATGGATGGAAAGGGGAATCAAAATAGTGATGGGTTGCTAGCCACATCGCCTATAACATGATTCCTAAGATTTTCGGCCATTCCCTCGATGGGCTTTTACCATCTGCTCGGGAAGAGAAGCAACTGGTACATTCTATGTTTTTTCTTTGCCTACCAGCGTGGAAATCTAATGGTTGCAAATAGGTGCCGTCACTTTCAATTGTTGACACTCATAGATAAACCACATTCTTAGAAAGAAATACGTTTTTAAGAGAGCTCAGACTTCATGGGTATGTAATGCTAGTGAAGCTTTTTCGATGCTAGATTATAGATATTGTTTTATTTATACGTTACTTAATTAGGCTTGAAAAGAAGGTATCAAATAAACCCTACCTACCTAAATTAAAGTATGAAAATACCTAAATTCAATAATTTATTTCAATCCATCTATCGAGAGGAACTCACTGCATTTTCTTATATTGTTTGTGTGAGTTCGTGTAGTAAAAGTTTGCAGGTTTGGTCACGATATTTTGAGCGCCACTTTCAAGGATAAAGCTGCAAAATTTCGACAATTATCTACATAATGTTGCAATGTTCTAATCTACTTTGGTTTTCCCGTATAATTGTTAGATTTTTTAAGTAGATCTGATCTGTGTGTCTATAAAGTGGCTATGTTATCTTAATTTCACCACCCTTAAGGGCATTTACAATGCTCTCAGGCAACAGTCGTTTGGGCGCAGATCCTGATTTGATGATTGTTAAAAAATGTTTTAGAATGTACATCTGTATACTCAATTTCGTATGAACGAGTATTGAACTTGCACACATCTGAATGCCTAAATGCCTATCGATCTCTCGGGCTACGTTGCGATAACCCCGGGGAGCAATATTGTGCGATACCATTGCACATTACGTGTTCGCGTGAGCATGTTCGGTAGTCTGACGAGTCGTTTATGTGGTAAGCAGCCGCCGAGGCAGGTGGTGACGCCGTACAAGCCTTCTGAAGATCTGGAGCAGGTGCCATTACTCAACCCTAACTCTCCGTCGCACCTGTCGGCCGCCTGCACATCGCCCTATCCGCTGCTCGCTTCGGACCGGCTCGCTAACTGTGATGAAGTCGATTTGCCATGTAAGAGCTACCATGTATACTTTGACTCGGAAATGTTTTAGGTATAATAAACGTGTATATCTCGAGATTAAGCCAAATATTGAAGACTTGTTTCTTGTATAATATTTTCTCTGTATTAATTTACAAAAAAATATTTTGTAATTGCAGGCGACTCCAAAGTCAGAAATGTCAAAAAAAATAGTATCAAATCGATCTCGGAACCCACAACGAGCAGAAGTATTCTAAACAAGGTATGTGTATACATGCATTCCAAAGTTACGAGTATAGTGACTGAATTAATGAACTGAATCTACTTAATTTTGTACGAAAACTGGTGCAGTTAACTCTGATAAAAATTTACACAAAAGCTATTTGGTACTAGTATTAGGTATTGCCTACTACTTCGTAATTGTCTCGTGGGAACAATGTACCTCCCCAGAATAAAACAGAGACAGCAAATTTCTATGACAGTTTTTTTACAGTCGATTTTAGATTCAGAAATATGCAGACATCAGACGAAGTTTTGTATTAGGAGAAAACAAAAACTTATAATGAACGCACACTAAAAATTTCATTGATAAGTTCACGAGCAACATGCATAAAAACAATCGCCATACCTATTATGAAATATTTACTTTTGTGATAACCGTTTGAAAATGTGATAACGTTCGATTAATGATAAAAAGCTGTTTTGTAAATTTTGAAATGAGAATATAACATATATTTTTGATATTTGTCTATATGGCACAGTTACAAACGATATTTTGACGCCTTACTATGTGCTCTCTTACTTATTTGGTGCTGGTGCATCATTGGCACCTTATACGTTAAGACTAAACAGCAGTAGTAGCAGTAGCAGTTTGGTTAATTCAAGCAGGTGCAGAGTATAATGTGTAGGTACACATACAAATCTTTTTAATTAGAAGTTAAAATGTAAGTTATTACTAACTGTAATATTTTATACCTTATGTGTTATATATAACGAAATAAATCTTCATAATCAGTACGAAAGGCATCAAAGTTATAATCGGACATGTAATGGGATTAAGTAAGTAAGAAGTGTAGCCTTTTTGGATAAATGTTCAGTGAGTATTATAACTAATTCATTCATTATTATTTTTCCGCGAGACCAGGTGAAGTCTGCTACAATGGGCAGGTCCCACAAAAATGATCATGGCGGTCTCACAATTCCGACTAAAGCTGAAGAAGTACACGAGTATCACGAAATAACAGACACGGACACGGTAATGTTTTAAGTATTTTTTATATATATCGGAGATCTTTAATTTTACGTATGTATGTGATGCTTTCTAACACTGTTCGTTACAGGAAGGGGCAGCCAGAGCAGAAAACTTGGTGCCCCTAGAGAGTCCTGGGATACCTGTAAGTATTTTTTTGCTCTTCTGTTGACAGATGTTTTGATCAACACTGTTATTTAAAAGATTTTTCATATTTTCCATTTTCATTTATTCTGTAAACGGAGAAACCCTCTAGCGAAATGTAGTATTTTTCAGGCTATAGGTCGTGGTCCACCTAATTTGGTCCAAATTGGTGGAAAAAATGCTGCCATTATTTGGAATCACTGATTATTATTTTAATACAAAAATAGGTAGGTTAGGTTAGTTAGGTATCGGTAAAAGGGGGCTCCACACTTGGGCGGAGCTCTTTCGAAAACCAGGTGGACAAGCTGTAGGTGTACCACGATCCATAGCCGTAATTTTCTTCTTACCCGTAAATTTAGACAAATATTGAGATGAAATTACTTACTGTCTTTTCAGAAAAGTTACGGTGACTTTAGTCAAAGCCTGTTAGATGAAATGGAATCCATGTTTCGTAGTTTGGATGGCAGGGGACGAGGCCAAGACTCCGTAAGTTTATTAGCAGATTTTTATATCTCGTACCTATACATAAAGGCGTGTGGCATTTTTTTATGATTAAATATTAAAACTCTCACTTCTTTTATATGACCGCCAGGTAACGTTGTCAAAAAAGTGCTAATTTGACGAAACACTTGCAATTACAGAAACCTATGCAAAGGTATGAGGCATGAAACAGCTGACATTATTAATAAATTTATATCTTTTTAACTGCAAGTGGACAGTGCCAGCCTATTCAATGCATCGGCTAAGTATTAACTTCTACAGCACAGACACATAAGAAACCAAAAACACATTAGCCCTTAAAAAGTAAAAAAGTATTCTTATATCTTTTAGTATACATATAACAGTTGTTCAAATTCAAATCGTTACTCACTTGCCACTTGCCAGCGGTTTCTTGTAATTAATCAAATACATCGGGGATTTATTTTCTAAATTTCTTGAAGGACAAAAATATGTTATTTTATTACGTATTGTATAAATAAATATACTTAGTACTTAAAATACCCACATACGAACTTCTTGCATTCATATAACTTATAGTTAAAATTAATATAACATTATGTTTTAAATTTTTTATAATTTAACTATTGGCATACAAAAACTACAATGATCAACATTTTATTTATCAGGTGCTAAACGCTAACTGGATCATCGGTAAGGCAAAGCATTGTAGGCTAGTCATAGATAAATCATTCACTATGCTATAGTGTCACAGATCTGTCCTGTAGTTGCTTTTTCCCAACGCTAGATCATCACGATCACGTCACAACAGTATTATTTATAAGTTAGTAAATATTCCTTCATACGTCATCATTTTGCCACTAAAAACAGACTTAATATTCGTCATTTTTAATATTCTGTTTTATTACGTATACTATTGACGAAATCATAGCATAATAATAACAACTAGTGAGGTAACTCTATAGTCTAAACAGGGCGAATACGTGATAAATTCCGGAGCATCACCAAACGCTAATTCACAGGCCCCAGCCCATCAGATGGACGGGGGAAGTGACTGGTCTTACGGGATGCGCCAAAAAAGTTTACCCACTATTAGAAATTATTACGCTATGACAAGAATCTTGTGAGAGTGCCAACCAAATAAAGTGATAACTGTTTTCCAATTTCATATGGTAGTTTTTTATGCCAATTTTGACACAGTAAATATAGGTAATTCGTTTTGTATTTGTACAGTAAATAATTATGTAACTATTGTAGGTTTGTAGTTTAATTATGTTCTGTGGATTATATTTAACAATAAATAGCTACCTACACATCATTACACACATCACATCATCATCTACTGGTGCATCAGTAAAACTATCGACTGCACTATGAGATATCCTATTAAAATTTCCATCAACAAAAACACATCCAACGTACTTAAAAGTAATAAACCTGACATGACTGACTCATATGTATAATCACCGTTACTGTTGTTGCAGGGTTCATCAACTAAGCATTTTGACTTTGATACTGTTTTGAGGTAAGAAAAAAATCATTTCACCTGAGCTGCGACGAATGAATTGACGAATACCTAAATACGAGTATATTCGAATACGGAATATAGCCGAAGTAATTTACCTACACGGTGCCTACATATGACATTAGTTACGTTCAATCCGTTCATCGCAGCTCCCGTGAAATGAACGACCCGTACTTAAACTGTTAATGTGAACGTAGTAAGTAATGTGTAAGCACGCACTAATATTATTTCGTAAGTGTTAAAAGTGATAGAAATATTTTCAACACCTTTAGTATATCGTCTTACTGTGCTTCCCTTTATCACAGCCATTTTAATCCCCGTTATAAAATCGTGTTGTCTATGTTATTGGATACCTGTACCTACTAATTGTTCGTGTTTCATTTAAAGTGTTCCCTGATTTGGTTGGTTATCTTTTTAGATCTCACACGTTCAAACCAGAAAAGAAGAAAAGTTTTCATACTGGCACAATGAAACCGATGTCGGCGCATGACGAAAAGACACTGGAAACAGCCGTGGCTCTGGCCAATGAAATAACCACCAAGTAAGATATATACATTCGTTACTTCTTTGAACCGCGGCAAGTGACTTTGTGCAGTAAGGTAAATGCATTCACGTGCCACCTTAGAACCCTGTCGCAATAAGGTGAAATATCACTCGAGTTTGAGTGACGGCGGCCTGTCAATTTCCCTCTCTGTACATTGAGGATTAAATATGCCACTTTATGTCCGACAAAATGGCAGATTACCCGTGGGATAGCGATAAGCGAATGCCGCAGAGACGTAATCATAATCACGGATAACATCTAGTAGGAAATATATGATTGGTTTGCCAATTTAGAGAGAGAGACATTTATTTACACACATTTGATACACGTAGATATATGTATAAAAGGAAGAAATACAAATATACTTAAGAATAGTGCCGATATGGTGTAAAATGGGCCCCACTCAGCATAATGTTTTTCAGTAGGACTCAAATAAGATTAAAAAAACTAAACACAAAAACACACTGACGACACGAACGCCAGTGGAATGCCACTTCACAAACTAAATTTATGTTTATTTTAATTATTTTATTAAGTGAATTTAAGCATCTTTTATCGCATTCGTGTTGAAATAACACAGGAATTATGAAAGCGAAATAATATATGTATGCGTTTTTGGTAAAAACTTATGACAGCTTCCAGTCTTTCACTCTCTCTGTAGACCAAGTACTGTATGCTATCTTCTGATCGCACCTTTCTTATTATTATTTTTTATTTAACCTTTTTATCACGAATTAACTACAATTTGTTTCGTTCAATGTCTTCACTTTTTGTGTTTTTTTTAATTAAATTGCGTAATTCGGTGTGCCTCTAGGCATAGGCCTCCTCCAGTAGAATTGAAGGGTTTGGGCTATAGTTCCCACGCGGATTGGGAACTTCGTACACACCAGGGATGTAACGGAAGTAGTTTTATCGGAACCGGAGCCGGAATCGGAGTTTTTAAATTTGCTTTATCGGAATCGGAACCGGAGTCGGAATCGGAATCGGAAGCAGGGTGACATGAGAGAGAATTATTATTTAAGGACAAATTTAAGGAAAATATGGTAGGTGTGTAATATTGACTGAAAGGCTTAACTGATTATTACGATTCAGGTTCCAGTCAGCCAGTGTTGTCACACTTATAGACGCTCATCTCATAGTTTGCGTATTCGATGGATCGAATAAAAAAACATCGATATATACTCGATGTTGAAGTATTAACAATACATCGGTTCAATACGATGCATCGTTACTATACATCGAGTGTTTACAATACATCGATGTATATCGTCCATCTCTAGTCGGCACACGCCGCCGCACTCGCCCGCTATCTATGCTTCGACCTCCGATTCAAACCTCCGATTAAAAAATGTCGGAGCCGGAGTCGGAACCGAAAGTATAATAGTAATCGGAAGTTCCGACTTAACGGAACCGGAACCGAAGCTCCGTAACATCCCTAGTACACACCATTGAATTCCTTCGCAGATGTGTAGAAGGATTCCTCACGATGTTTTCCTTCACCGATAAGCGCATGGCAAATGCAATGCAATGGCAATGGCCTTTCTTAATTAGTTACAATTATAATTTGGCTTTTGTTAATGTTTATTATTTGTGTGTATTATAGTAAATGTTAATTTGTTTTAGATCAATGAATGATTTGGATAGTGAGAAGGTGCCTCGGTCCCCAAGCTCCAAGTTTCACTTCAAATTTCCACTGGTGTCGCGGCACCACACATTGCCACATGAAAGCGACAAAGATATAAACGGTAAGAGGTGTCAACGCAATTTTTTGTATTAACAAAACCTTTTTTGATTTGAAACTTTTTTGTTGATGGTACTATTAGGCCCACTTGTGCAAGTCCAGAGATAAAAAGTTAAATCGCTAACTCGGGGTTAGGTTTGACAGTTCCATAAATTTTGACACTACTTAGCCCCGGGTTAGCATCTAACACGGGGTTAAGTCGCTAACCCTGGTCCGTGCAAGTTCAAGTTCAGTTCAGTTTTTTATTCAAAAAAACAATTTTCATTGTGTACGAATATTATTATATTATTATAGTATATTAATACAGTCATACTCAATTTAAATCAAGTGTCCCTTATAAACGCATGCCAATTTAGAAGTCAATAAACTATAGGAAGTTAATGGAAATCAATTTTACGAAACTCATTGTCTAGCTGGTGGAATGAAGTTAATTTACTTTACATATTAATCACGTCATTATCCCTTACGGGGTAGACAGAGCCTAGGATAGCGAGACCCAAAGGCCACGTTCAGCTTGAGTGTGGGTGGAAAGGGGAATCAATATAGTGGTGGGTTGCTAGCCGCATCGCCATATCAAGATTCCTATGGTTTTCGTCCATTCCCTCTATGGGCTGGCTCATTAGATCATTGAAATGTATAAAAATATTAATGCATCGCTCGTCACATAACTTCCGAACCACTACTATTTACAAACATAGTTGGATAATTATTTTCTGTTTTGTTCGTTATTTTTTGTCATGACTAGGTAAGTATTATACAGGGTGTTAATACACAACAATGTATGTTTATTATTAGTATAAATGGTTGGTACATTAGCAATCGTACCTCTAAAACATTTTCCTTTTAAAAAATCCTATTGGAATAAAATTCACTTTTCCTTGTTATTTCGCTTAGTCAATGCATGCTATGTTTCGCTATTGTCCCCCAGGTCACTTGGGATCGGATATTTTGGAGCCAGTCAGATGCTTATAAGATAAAAGCATTGTTCGACATTTTAGGTTATCTCTAGTTTTCATGTCAAGGCTTGCTGTTCACCAGACTAAGTCTACTTGTGCATAACAATATACCGATAAAGAATACAATATTGACAGGACACATTGGCACTGGATTGAAGCTTAATTTGGAGGCTTGTTAGGTCAGAAATTAATTGTTATTTAGCTGTCTTGAGTGAGTATAAGTGTTCCCATATACATTATATTAAAAAATAAAAAGTAAAATTTTTAGTTTACTTGAAAGTTGTGACATTTTGCATGCCAGATGCTGGTGAAATATGTGACCCATTATCGTATTTTGACACCTTTTGTACCATATTTCAAGCGAAATAAAGTTATTTATATTTGTATATACATTATCATTTATGTAAAAATGGACCATTTTCATAATTTATGGCTGATGATCTGGTGCATCTTTTGATGCGAAAATAACTTACGAGTTACGAGTAAAACACGTGAATAAGATTGTAATAAATCAAATTTATATGCGATTAACATTAACATTGGCCATATTCTATAGAATTAAAACAAATCTATATACTCGTACGTTCACAGCCAGCGAATACATCGACTGACAATATCCAAAAAATAATAAATATAAAGAATTATTGCAAACCTCCTTTTTAAAAAGTCTGTTAAAAATAACAGCACTTTCAGATCCAGCGGTGAATAAATGACAATACTATTTATCTGTAGGTTCTCGTGTCAACTCAACTGTGGTTCCGAGAACTACCTAAGCATTCAATATTAATCCTGCCTGAACTCATGCCATCTAGGTCACTGGGTCATGTCATATTCTCGCTATTATAAGATTAGGGAATTTAATCAATAATGAGATATATTATAATAGCATAAGTATCATTAGAAATAATTGACAATTTTATAATAACTATAATTAATGCCGTTGTTACAGGGAAACACGAACGTCGCAATTTCAGCGAGGAGGCCCACAGTGTTCCAGATTTTCAGGTTTCATTTTGTTTTGATATTAAATATGCAAGTTAATTTATCCGTTGATGTGTAGTCAATCTTGCTATCGATGGCAGACAATAGCGGCATAGCAACTATTGTAATAGTTGCTTAGCAAAGTTTCTTGAATTTCGGTTGTTTTCTTTAGACTTAAAGGGGCATACCACTTAGAAACAACATATTGCACTAAGAGATGTAAACTTCAACCAACAATGCAACTAGATTTAAAGTCCCATACAAAATCAAAGCGAAAAAGTGGCCGTGTCGCTTAAACTTATAGCTATACCTGTTTTACCTTATTAATTAACTTAAAATGAACCTTAAGTCTAAGCAACAAAGATCCAAATAGATAAAACGAGACGACCGTAAGCGGTCGATAAACAAAAGAACTACCTTCGTTTTAAAAAGATGTAATTCTAGGAACAGGGTAACAATGGATTCGCAATTTTTTTATTTGACAGAAATTTATAACACAAAAAAATTTACAAATATAAATATTGATATGAAATGAAATGTACTTATAGATAATTAAGTAAATTAAGTTAACTAAGTAAATGTCAAAATTCTAAATTACCTACATTTGATCAAATTGACAACATTTCAAATTTCTAACACTATGATCTGATTAATCCATTGTTAGTATTCCCTGTGAAAAGAGGTAGACGCCAATATTTATGTATTTAAGCTAGGATTAATACTTACTTATTTTATTGTTGGTATTGTTGAGACAAGACGAGACAAGACATTTATTAGCTTTGGTACAAAATACCAGGATACAAGATCAAGCCCTGTAAGAGCACTGATAATATCATATTATATTCGTGTTTGACGTGAATCTGCAATTAACGGCAATATTGTTGATCGAAGGCAGTGTTATAGCATTTTTTAGTTCTGGTAATATGATATTAAAAATTAAAATTCTTACAATAAAAATCTACTCCATGCATCTACTGTTCTGTTAAACATAAGTTGGCGCTAGGCGCGTGTGTATTGGCCCAACCTTGGCCAAACACGCGCGTACTTTTCGTAGTGTACTTTTAAAATGGGTCATTTTGCTCGATTTTTCATATTATTTGTTATTTTAAAGCTTAAAGTATGCATTATTCTGCATGTACTTACCGAAAGTGAGACACTCCGACCGATAAATTGCTTTTACGGTAATTATTTTTGCAGTTTTTGAACGCACACTGCGGCATTGTGAAACGTGTTTACATTGGCGGTGTTTGGATCGAATCGATTGGTGTGAGGCGTTATTTGTCGAGGCGTATTTTTTGCGCCGACCTGACATCTAGTTGTATTGTTGATCGAAGGATGTAAATTAACCAACAGTGGTTGATATAAGATAATAAACTCGTGCCATTCTCGTTCTTTGGGGTGAGATCGTTGCTCGGGTATAATTATATTACCTATTTAAACATATATACACTATACTGATCACGGCATAAAGACGGGTTTACCTTCATATTAATGATTAACTGTGGTACATTTCTGTGTCAGTCGACGCTTTCGGAGGCGAGCAGGATGGCGTACACGAGCTTGATCGAGCAGCCGACACCGTCGTCACTGATCCCGCACCTGGCGCCGGAGTCGTCTCACGTGCCGCACACGCCGCACACGCCGCAAGTGCCGCACCGCCCCGCTACCATCCCTAAGCCGGCACGTGCCACTGATCGCACTGACTTCCACTCGCTACAATTACCGTACAATAGGTATTTCAAAGATCTTCATAGAATAAGCTGAGGCACAAACGTTTTACAAATATTTGTGATTTATCTATGTTTAAATAACTGCATTGTAATTTTAATGGTATAAAACTCCTTTATTGCTTGCCGGTCTGTCGTCTGTCATTCCGTTTTTTTTTTATAATTACTTCCTCTTTTCAGACCATCTTCAAATATTTTTAAGGATCATGAAGCAGCCACCGATGATGTGAGTAGCTCGAGCATGGAACACCATGTAATTTTAATAATAAATTTATATATTTAACTTATCAACTCTTTTTCAGAATAATCAGAACGAACTACCTCTGCCACCTAGAGCAACGAAACCCAAATTGATAGACAAACCTCGACATATTAGGAAATATCCCCTAAAACTACCGACTAATTACGACTCTGCCATTAAAGTTTCCACCAATGGAGCCGATACTCAGAAACCGGTGAACATATACCAAAACGCGGTTCCTAGCTCAATGATTGAAGAGTATATTAACAAAAAACCTCATAACCAAAGGATGCTTATTGCAGCAGATGAGGGTAGAGACGTGTTTGATGGTTTTGAGAAGCCAAAAGTAGACATGAATCCGTTTACGAGCAGCGCAGGCCCCAGCTCTGCCAATCCGTTCAGCTGCTATCTCACTCCACTCGATGATGAAGCCTTAGCCCAGGAGACTGAAGGCCATCGACAGGGCGAGCAGTACTTCGAAGAGGGATCTTTGGTCAACGGTACGATATTCTTTATCTTATATTTAGGGAAAATTCTAGTTCCTTTGATTATTTATAGTTGTTCAGGGAGTGAGTCAGGGAATATGCAAGAATCCTTCTGAATTGTTCCATTTTATTATTCAGATTCGAAAATAATTTTGTAGTTGCCAAATTTAACAATGGTCTATGCATTGAGTCGTCGCATCGCAGCAAGGTAGAAGAACAAATCGACGTTCACTTTGATTTTTTTATTATTAAGAAAAAGGAAATAATTAAAGAATTAGCAGGTAGGTACTCTTACATTGAAGCGTTTGGCCATGTATTTATAGTTGTCGTTAATTTGCCAAACGGATGTATAGTTGGACAGATATATGTATATAATTATGTATAGGTAATGTACCTACAGGGAGCGAAACTTTGGTGCCAATGACATCATTATGACGCAAATTCACATATAGGATGACTAGCTTCTGCCCGCGACTTCGTCCGCGTAGAATTAGATTAAAGAATTGATGTTGATAGTTATTTCCGCAATAATTATTTACGTTGCAACTCTAGGCAGCTACGTTTCACATACTATCTTTCACATGTTTATTGCTATCCCGCGGGAAGTATTAGTTAATCTCAGATGCCAGCTATCTCCGTTCCAAATTTTATGTAAATCTGTCCATCCGTTTTCGCGTGAAGAAGTAACACACACACACACTCACAAACTTTCGCCTAATATTAGTGTGATAGCTTTTCCCGCGGCTTCGCTGGCGTGTACCAGGAGTATTTCGATCCCGTTTATTTCCCGTTCCCGTAAGAATTTCGGTAAATGCTCTCTTAATGCTCCCATACACTCCCCAAGGAATCCATTATGCCAAATTTCAGCTTTCTACGACCAGTAAAACGAAAAGTCCCGTTTTTCCCGTTCCCGTGGGAATTTTGGGAAATTATCTTTTATAGCTTCCCTACACTCTTCAAGCAACCCACTTGTCTAATTTCAGCTTTCTACGGCCAGTAAACGAAAAATCCCGTTTTTTCCTTTTCCCGTGGGAATTTTGGAAAGGGTGTGTAATGTTCGTTGAACTACATATATATACTTATCCCGTTTTTTCCTTATCCCGTGGGAATTTCCAAAAATACTGAAATTACTTTCTTTGTTTTGCAATCACCTACTTGTGTATCAAATTTGAAGAGTCTAGTTATTATAGTTACTGAGATAGTGTCACTCGGAATCGAATATATAAATCCCGTTTTTTCCTTATCCCGTGGGAATTTCCAAAAATCCTTCCTTAGTGGATGCCTACACTGTACCTATAAGGTATCTATGTGCAAAATTTCAAGTCTCTAGGTCCAGTGGTTTGGGCTGTGCGTTGATATATAGTTAAGTCAGTCAGTCAGTCAGTCAGGCAGAGATGTACAAAATGGTTTTGAAAAAGCATTTAAATACAAAATGCAAAATACTTTTCAGATTTACTATTTCAAATGCAAAATACCAAATAGTTTTGCGTTTTGTATTTCAAATGCAAAATGCAAAATAGGTATTTTCAAAATACTTTTTCAAAATAAAATACCTTTTTACCAATTCGAATGATTTATATTTATTTTAGGTATTTATCATGAGAAATAGAATAGAGATACAATGCCGAGCCAAATTGCACCTCACTAGTCAAACATAAGGCGCGCACTTTGACCAAAGAAGAAAAAAAACCGGCCAAGTGAGAGTCGGACCCGCGCACCGAGGGTTCCGTACAAATTAGCCAAATTATTAAAAAAACCGGTGTTAGCAGAGCCCTGCTCTTAAGCAAAATGTAGGCAGTGCGAGGTCATTTTATATTGGTTACTTATACAGACAGACAGAAATTACAAAAAAAAAAACTACTAACTAGATCTCGTTCAAACCAATGTTCGGTGGAAGTTTGCATGGTAATCTACATCATATATTTTTTTTAGTTTTATCACTCTTATTTTAGAAGTTACTGGGGTGGGGGATTTTACCACTTTGGAAGTGTCTCTCGTGCAAACTATTCAGTTTAGAAAATAAATATATTAGAAACCTCAATATCATTTTTGAAGATCTACCCCACAACCCACGCGTATGGGTTTGATGAAAAAAAAAATTTTGAGTTTCAGTTCTATAGTTACTTCTAATTTTGACAATACTACATTTTTTAAGTGCTACTTTTTACTGTCTGACTGGAAAGAGCGCACAATTTTAAGACACCCATATTTTTTATATTCGTGAAAATTTTGTATTTTCGTGGAAAAATCCATTTAATTCGTAACAAACGTCAAGTATTAGCGAAATGAAGTCACTGCTCTGCTTCGTACACTTAAAAAAACGTTGAAATAATTATATTAATTGACTGACAAAACCTGTGCTTAAATAGTTTGACAGTGAATGCAGTTGTCAATGTCGATGTCGTCGATGATCGTCAAAACGAGCTGACAAACTCAAACAGAATCCTTCACAAAAAATATGATTTTAAATGAAAACTTGCAAAAGTATTATTATTATTGCCCGGCAAACAGTTATCTATTTTAGGATTTTTCGGATTTTACTCATACATTCTCATACTCAATATAATAATAACTAATCATACAATAACTTGGCGAATTTGTACGGAACCCTCGGTGCGCGAGTCCGACTCGCACTTGGCCGGTTTTTTTCTATTTTTGTGTGATAATCTTAATGTAGTTCACAAAATACATCTACTTACCAAGTTTAACAGTATAGGTTCTATAGTTTCGGAAAAAAGAGGCTGTGACATACGGAGGGACAGACAGACAGACGGACATGACGAAATCTATAAGGGTTCCGATTTTTCCATTTGGCTATGGAACCCTAAAAATGGGCACGCATGGCTACCAGGCGCCTCTATCGGTCAAATTCGGCAATACAAGCGTCATCCATTCGTTCATTTCATTTTGTTTGACTGACTGGTAATGTTGGCTAAACTTAATCAAAAAGTATTTTGCATTTTGAAATGAATATTAAAAATGCAAAATACATCTCAAAAGGTATTTCAAATAAAATACAAAATGCTTTTTACTAAAAGGTATTTAAATGCAAAATACAAAATAGGTATTTTGCATTTTGTATTTGGATTTAAAATAGAAGTATTTCAAATAAATCGCATCTCTGCAGTCAGGACTTTGAATTTTATATATATAGATTTTATATACTACAACAATATCACGACACCCCACTGATTCCTAATAATGCTAAAATGATAATTTAAAGTACCCGTACACATTTTTTTTGGTACCTTTTCTAAAAATGAAACCTAGCTAAGCTAGATCGATTTATCGTCCCCAATATATGTATATATGTATAACATAATACTCGTAAAAATAACCTTTGATTTTTATTATAAATATTATTTACCGAATTCATTTAATTGTACTAACATCTGGTCTTTTAATACTGCTAAAAGATCTTCTTCTAGCACATCTAACGAGTAGTGAAACCCGTATTAGTACATCTGCGATGAGATGACCTACCGATATTTTTTAGCTAGCCGCAGCTACGTCATCTGAACATTCACTTTTTAAATATTACGATATTTCACTTTCACTCGCGCTCAACTTTCTAATCGGAGTTGTATACAATTATTCAATGTTATACGCCCCAAATTATGTGAAATCCATTGGTAAATAAAAGCCTGATTGTGGCCTGTCAAGTCCCACGCCACGCTCTCAAATGTTTATTCATGTGTGCGTTTAACTGGAAATCTGTAATCCACGTGTACTGTCACCATGAAAAACTCGCTTCAGTCAACATATTAAGGTTGTATTATAATATTTTCGCATGGTTGAATGCTTGCGTAAGCGGCTTCCTATCGATTTAATATTGTTGATTTCAGATCACGTGTCCGTAGAGGATTTGCTGGAATTTGCAGATCAGAAGCCTTGCGGGCGACAGCGCGGGGTGGAATCTGATGAGGTGCGAATTATGAATAAAGTGCTCAAGCAGCAGGTTCGTACATGATAATACTACTAGGTATATTAATATCAATGTCAGTTTATTTCTTTGTGGTTCAATCTCTCTTAAACGGCAGAATGGATTAAGAGAAGATATTTTTACCACTTAAAAATAATTAATTATTAAAACCTTTTAAAATTATATCATTATCGTTTAGGTGACGCCAGAGGAGTGCTTAGAATCATTAGAGCTGAGCGATTGGAACGTTCACCGTGCTATCAAACTTGTTCGAGTCATGATTGCTGTGGATGGAGCCGCTACGCTAGAAGAATGTAGCCAAGAATTAGCAAAAGCCAATGGAGATATTGTAAAGGCATCAGCTTTACTTGTATTGAGTAAGAAAGAATAGTAATAAACTATTAAAAAACATTGTCATTGGTGTTCTTTGTCCAGCCTACTTATACAACTATTCTGGAATCCAATCATTTCACCAACCAATGAAAGATGCATCAGTTCACAAAATCATTTCGTAACCCTTTACCCATTATAAACTTTTAGAAAAATTAAAATGAGTTTTTAAATAATGATAAATCAATGTTTGTTTATACGCAATCTGCTTTGACACTGTCGAGAACAAATTTTATTATATTGTTCTCCATTTGAAATAAAATTTGATGTTATTATGCTCTTATCCTCGCCTGTATCTAACCTATATCTGCTAGACCTGATCAAGCGTAAGTCCATAACTATAGCTACTTATGTATAGGTACTCATAGGTTGCCGGGTCGCTACAGCTAGGAATAACAAAAATTGGGTCAATGAAAGTGGATCACGACCGCAGTCGGTCACCAATCCACCTACCTAGCTCATCTAGCCGCGATACGGGTTGATGAGTGGACAATATTGATTGCATACTATGACCAGGCAGATGGGTATAGGTATCCCTACCTATTAGTATTGATATTGACAAAGAGGTAAACTAGGTACCTACTCTGGAACTACTGAAACCGACTATAAAAAGTCTGTATTATGAAGCTACGTCGTCGTGCTTATTAATCGCTATTATCTAAAAAAAACTTTGGTTTGACAGCCGACAGTGAACAAGCCCTGATTTGTTTAAGCTACTGTTTATTCCACACAAAGAGCAAAGTTCCCGCGGAATGCAGTTGCAGGCCACAGTTTCAGTGGGATCTGATCATTTCACCGCCACCAAAATTTCGAAAATACGTCAATTCCACGCTTTCCTCGAGGACCAACTTTATAATCCACAATTAATTGTGCCATAAGGAATTCTACTTCACCATAAGGTAAGGTAAGATATTTCTATTCAGTTTACCCTTCGGGCATTTCAAGATACCTAGCGAACCTAACCTAATTTTATTATCTCTAGTTCTCTAGTGAGGATTATTATTTTTATAAACTCGAAATTCCCAATGGAACAACTAAATAGGTAGTCGTGCATATAGACTTGGTCCGTGAGGAAAGCGCTGTTAATTCACCAACCTATCAAGCCGGCTACTCACACACCTGCCGCAGGGGCAATATTGGAAGCAGGGGCCCGATTTTTGAAAGCACATGTGTGAAAATACCACTCGAAAGTGTTGAAAAGTTGTGCTGCATTTGAAATACGAGTAGCTTAGAAGATACGGCTCTCATTAATCATGTGGACTAGTCAAAAATTTGATTAGAGCCGTAGTTTTGAAGATATAATCAGATTTATACCACTTTCGAGTGATGTGCTTTCAAAAATCGGGGCCCAGGGCCAGAATTGCCTTCTTAATTGTGATGTGTAAGCAATAGGCAAGCAGGGGCAATTTTTAGAACAGCCGAAATTGCCCCGACCGCCGTGTGACCGGTATTGTCCCTGCGGCAGGAGTTTGAGTGTGTGCGTAGCCGGCTTTATTTGGCAAAACTTTATTATCCGTTTAGCATGATTGCGGGCGTATAGATAGGTGGAAAGGGGACCCAAAATAGTGATGGGTTGCTAGCCTCATCGCCTATAACCTATAACATGATTCCTAAGATTTTCGCCCATTCTCTCGATAGGCCTTTACCATCTGCACGAGAAGAGAAGCAACTGGTTACATTTTGGTTACATTCTATGTTTTCTCTATACTCCCAGACCGCATGGACGATGGAGATGGCCTTTACGTCTTGTTACCTTAGGATCTGTCTACGCCGTAAGGGATGAAGACGTGATTTGTGTATGTATGTATGTGTATTATTATCTATTAATTCGTAAACTTTAAACTACTAACAATCTAAGGATTCTGCAATAAAATCAATATTATTTTTATTGTTGGTACGGGTTTCCAATCACGGGCCCATTATTGTTATTATTAAACAAATCTACTCGCGTTGGCTTACGTAATTAAAAAAAAGTTAATAGGTACACATTAATAGAACGATTACAGATAGGCCAGTTTCGGACATTTTCATTCGACAAAGGATCAGCAACTTTTGTTCTACCAAGGAATAAGTTGAATAGAGTTTATTGGTCCCTCAATATAATAATTGACAGTAACTATTTACTTAGATGGCGTTGTGTTCGGCACTTAGTATAGAATGGAAGAAGAAAAATGTTATGTAATTCGGGAAGTCTAGACAAAGTAAAAATGAAATTTAGAGCAGTGAACTAAAAAAACGCATGGAACATATTTTTGAGATAGGCTATGCCTCTGCGGTGACGTTTTTACGTTTCCTACTACATATTACTAGCTGTTCTAAACTATAAAATTAACGTTTATTATTAATAGGTACCTACCTACTTACTAACCCATAGAAAATTACATTAAGTAGGTAGGTACCTGCAGCGTTTATTAGTGACCTTAACTAGGCAATATCTATAACCTGTAATATTCGAGGGTTTCTACATTTTGTAACGAGTTATAATTTTTTCCTCTTAGGTTGGCGTTTCACAGTAAACAATAAATAGAAAAATGACTACTAGGTAACTTTCCATCGCCGTATCTCAACTAGACACCCAAAACGAGCCCCGCGGTCACAACTACGTAGGCAATTCAATTGGGTTGTCGCAACACTGCACACAAGCATAGGTGGTTTTGACAATGTTGCCCAACCGTACGCTGAACCACAATAAACTGATCCGCCGAATTTTGTACAGTTCCTCTTATAACGCCCTCCAGCCTCTACATTTCGGGGATCTGAGCAGGTCAACTGTAATGGTAGTATGGAAGAGCGACGCAACGCCTAACGCAAAAGAAACACACACGTGTGCACAATTTTTATGCAACGCGTCGGATCTATTTCGTTGTGTGCGTTCCTTTGTTAATTTCTAGATCAGGGCCCTACAATTTAGAAACTGGTGTTTCTTAAAAGTTTATTGACCTACCTATATATAATTCTGAGGTTTTGGTTAAAATACTTTAGAGGTAGGGTCAATGAAGGTAGCAACTATTGGTAATAGCCATGTACATAATAGCTTAGCATCCTAAGAAAATAGAAGTCGCGCTAGTTGTTTATTAGTGAAATGAGTGAATCCTTAAAATTAAAAAAAAACGGGCGGTTCCGTTTTAGGCCATCAACTCGTACCTACAGGGAATTGTACCTGCTCGGTGTAACTACCTTCCTATACCGGCTCATACAGGCGTCGTAGGTACGACTTCATTGTGATATTTGGGGGGTAGGTACCTACCATACTCCCCTTGTTACTATTACCTACAGTCGAGGGCATAAATATCGATGCAGTCAGTATGTCAAATATCTAGGTATATGTATCACCAACTTTATTGTTTATTGCCGTGGTAGCCTAGTGGTTTGACCTGTGGCCTCTCAAGCAGAGCGTCGTGGGTTCAAATCCCGGGCTCGCACCTCTGAGTTTTTCGGAATTTATGTGCGAAAATTACATTTGTAATTTGCCATGAGCTTTTCGGTGAAGGAAAACATCGTGAGGAAACCTGCACACATCTGCGAAGAAATTCAATGGTGTGTGTTAAGTTCCCAATCCGCACTGGGCGCGCGTGGAAACTATAGCCCGAACCCTCCAATACACGGAGGAGGCCTATGCCATGAGGCACGCCGAATTTCGCGACAATTTAATAACTAAATAAAAAAATCAACTACAATAACAACAACAACATATACTTACTGAAATTGTAGCGAATTCGGAATAAAAAGGCTTATAAATAAATAAATAAATAAATATGGTACACTTAAAGGTGTATAGATGCTTTTGATGTCTTGGTAACGTAATATATATTTGTGCCCTTGACTGTAATTACCTCTATTTAATTAAACCGTGATATTTAGTGAGTTAGTAATTTTCGAAACAAAGTTTTTTTTCATTACTTTTCATTCATTAAATCAGTTAACGGATATATAGTATTAATGGTGGCAAGTTGTTTCAGATGTGCATAGGTATATTTTATTCGATTCATGACATAATGTAAATGATCATTCGTTATTTAATTTGTACCTACGCGTAACTACCCTATATAAGTAGGTAACTTCAATTGCCTATAAATCAATTAGTAGGTCACTAGGTACTTAGGTATAAATATATACAATTATAAGACAACCTACGTCCTAACATTACATAAATATAAGTATCTACTACCTATGTATAGTATATACCTAAGTATTTAGGATGGCGTTAACTACTTAACTATAATAACCAGTTAGCCGTAAGGAAAATGTGACATGAACCCATAAACCTACGAAAGGACGATACTTACTTATGTTTATGTATGACTAGCTTTTGCCCGCGACTTCGTCCGCGCAGGTAACATCAAAGTGACATAACTACCACCTTCATCCAATCATTATCCCAACCTTTTATCTCGTGAGAAATTTTGCAAATCCATTCTAAATGCTTTTTTTTGATCCTCAAGGAACATGTCGGCCAAATACCAAGGATCTAAATCATATAATACAATGGGGAAACTTTGCAAAATACAGAAATTATACATACGTACATACAGTCACACTTTTTTTAATGTTAATAGGTATGTATCTACGTGTACCTAACGCATGGCACGCGATTAGGTTGGCGAATTATCATTACGGTCACAAAGGATTGCCAAATGATGTTTGGTGATGTGATTTGATCCCCGTCTAGGTACGCACCGATTTTCATAAAAATCTATGGGTAGGTATCTACAGGAGCTCATCGAGGTGACCTATGTTAGTTGACTATTGCATCCATAAAAAGAATAATTGGGTACTTAACTTACAGTCTGTAAATTCTGAAAATGCTACATATTTCGGATTTCATCAACAAACGTAAAAATATGCTCGGTTAAAGGTAGCCCGATCGGGGCCGTCTTTAAACTATTTGAGGCCCTGGGCACATTAGGATCATGGGGCCCCTATGACCTAAATATCGGTTATCATTTGGTAATCTGGCAAGAACTAGGGGGCCCCATTCGATCGCGGGGCCCTGGGCACGTGCCCATAGTGCCCAGTGGAGAAGAGGGGCCTGAGCCCGATTCCATAATGTAACGACATTTTCCGACGAAAACTAAAAATATTTCTGAGATTATGTACCTACAGAAATAGTAGCGTCTAAAACACAAAAAGCGTATACTTAAATGTTGAATATTCGTAACATTATCCTGAAGAAGTCTGCTGCGTGAGCGGTTGACGGTAGCACTAAGTTAGTTAGTTAAGTACTCAATAAAACTATTAAGGTTAGGCAGGAACCATCACCTATCCTATCAGGTAAAATAAATTGAACAAAGCAAATCTACGCATACGCATGCGCGAGATTTCGACCTAGATTTCGGACGTAGCAACGTAGTACCTATAGGTACCGTACTAGTGTTTGTAAGGCTCTTGTTTGTGTGTGTTTGGCACAGGACGGATCTCGCGTCTCTCGACCTAAATTGGCATTAGGATGCATTGATATCAAAAGCGACAATTAAAATAAAGTTTGATGAATTAAGTTTTTGGTGATAATCAACCATCTCTGAGGGATAGGTTAACAATAAATCAGAACAGAACAGAGTAGTACCAACGTAGTAGTATAAATTGCAGCAGCGCGACAGTTCGTAGCAAATTTTGCCTGTCAGTAGTTCAACAGCGTTCGAACAAGATAGAAGAACCTGACATGGATGATTTTATTTACACGAAAAAATAATAATCTAAACTGACAAAACCAGTAGCCAAAAGGAATATGGATCAGCAAGGATGGTAGGATATATATATAAATATATTATAATAAATGTAATGGCATAAATAACTTGCAGTGACGCGCCGCTTGCTTACCGCACTAGCGGCAGCGGAACTACGCGACGCGACACGACGCGTCAACTTTGGTGAGCTGGTCAATCGTATCAAAATGAATGTAAGTACCGTAAAACCCCGTCTATTCGCCTAGTAGGTATATCTATCTTCGTCTATTTTCATAAAAGTTGAAATTCCCGCCTAGTTTTTAGGCCAGGCTCCACACAAAACTGCTAAATAGAAAGTGTTTTTTATGCTGGACCATATTCTCGCATTAATTGTGGCTAATTTAACGCCGTTTACGATCAGTGCCGTTTTTTCGTAGACGTGTCAGCACGTGTTTTTTTTTACCTCTGCGGAACTTTGCTATAAGTAGCGCTAAAGAAGAGATAAAGGAAAGTTTTTCTTGTATTATATTCTACAACTAATGCTCTTTCTCATGGTTTTAGTATTTTTAAATTATAGTGTATTTTTTCGGCCCGCGGAATTCTGACATTTCTCGGTATTACCAGTCATATAAACGTTCCTTAAATCCGTGGTAAGAAAAAGAAAAAAAATAAAAATGTAGAACATTATGTTGAAGTTGAAATACTTAAACTAAAAATCATTTTTACATATTAGTAATTAACGGATATTTGGTTTAATTTTAAATTGCATAATTTAGACATAATTAATAATCTTTTCTTTTTTTTGGGAGAATATAAATTGTTTGGGGTATCACTTTGAGTATTGTCATATATTACAAACCTTCGGTCTACGATTATAATAATATTGATTTATTTCGTAATATTTAATAAAAAGAATGAAAAGAACGTAAAACTTCAGCAGTCAGCTGTCATTCTTCCGGCAAAATATAGGAAAATATTTTAATTGCTCCTCCCCCAATATCAAAATTACATTAAACCGAACAATCTCCTCACGTGTGTAATGTTATGTCACTACGTCGACATGGCAAAATAACCCTTGCTAAAATAAAGACGTGATTTATGTATGTACGTATGTATGTGATAACAAGGATGATTTTTAAAGTTTTCAACTTAGATCTTCTGTACTCTAATTGGCCAATTGTCGTTAAAATAAAAGCTGCCATTAATTTTTAAATCCATTATTTGAGTACCTAATGTTAGAACGTCACCGTATTTTATTATTTTTATTTGTTAGTTAAAATAACGAAAGCTTAAGTGTGACAATTTATTTGTTCATTAGAAAAAAATGTTGGTGACCCCTGAAACGTCTAATTCTGACAGCTGTCAGAATTCCACGGGCCAAAAAAACACACTATAAGCTATATATTTACGTCGCAATCGATTAATATGTAATTGAGGTCATTTTCCGGCCATCTTGTAGCTATAGGTACTTCGCCTACCCCTACGGTTGTCAATCAAAGTGTGTGATATATTTAAAATCTCAATCAATATTGGAGAATTCCTTTTGTAAATATTTTTCCAGTAATTAGTAATTATTTTTACGGTTTAAAGGGGAGGCCTTTGCCCAGCAGTGGGTGGGACACTCAATTAGGCTAATATAATAATAACGGTTTTCCCGTTAGAATCAATTTCAAAATATTTTTGAATGGAAACAAAAATAAAAAAAAAAACCAGAAAATAAAGCGAAACACAGAATTAAATGTGACTTATCTAATCTGATTGTGATTATTATTTATTTGTATTTTTTAATAGTCCTTAACCATTACCCTTTTTTTTGTAGTCGAGTAAGTCAGCGTGATTTTTAACAACCCTATCGAAAATAAAGCAAATGTATGAAACTAGCTTCAGATTGGTACCTGTCTTCGCCTGTAAAACGCCTGTAAAAATCTGTAAAACGGGACACTTTTCAAGGGGGGGAGGGGTATAGCGGCTTGTGGAAGGGACGGGAGAGTCCTGTATTTTAATGTACTCGTATATAGGTATTACACAGCAGCAATAAATTAAAATTATACATTTTGCCGTCTTGCCCATACCTTCTACATTCAAATCTAGAATGAATACATTACAACTTTGTCACCTTTACCTAATTAAATTTAAGCTAACACTTTCGAACATATCTATAGATTTAAAACTTTATTTTTTACAGTTTCAATATACTAAAACGCTAACTTTAATATATTTAATAAATAATTATTATATAATTTAATTAAACAAACATATTTACAAGATCTAAAAATTAAAAAGTAAACTAAAACCAACAGTACAGTCAGCATCAGAAGTTGATAAACAGCCGAAGAACTCAAAATGATCTACATCTACACACGACTCTATCGCCAAGGTAATAAATCAATTATTGATGCTGACTGTCTCTGACGTAGTCTTTCTTCTAGGTTTACCGGCTTCCTTTTTTCGTAGACGTATTTTACGGGCGCTAGCACATTTACTGTTTTAATGTAGAACTAATTAACCAAAGAGTTACATTAAAACAGCCCGCGTGTGCTAGCCAACCATGATGTGAGGCTGACTTTAACGATCGAGTGTGCGGTGAGAAATGAATGATATAACCGAAAATAATGAAATGCTGTTTGCATATTTAGCTACAAAGATATTTCAAAGAAAGAGTTACACGCATAGACAGAAATACGGACGCACTCAACAAATAGTAGAATTGTAAAAATATTCTCTTTATTACTTGAATGAGCTCAAATGAACTTCTGGCAGTATGGCACTTCCCTATTATTCATTAACCCCGACCTGGGGCTGGGGCCTTACCATTACGTCTTAATGCGATTCAGTTTAGGTTCGCTCGCTGTCAGATTCATACCAAAAGTGACAGCTAAAACTTAAACTGAGTCGGAATTAGGACGTCATGGTAAGGCCCCTGCAACGCTCCGCACTGCCACTCTGTTTCCGACGCTTCGCTGTTGGCTTCAACAATGCCGCCAGACAGGGTTGGTGTATGCGCTTTATGTCACAAATCCCGTTCGCAAACATATAATACTGTTAAGACAATTTTGATTCCGGTAAAACAGGTTTACCGAGCTGTAGAGCCACATAATACCGACGACTGATTCACATGATCCCTGGATTATAATTATGCGTTAGCAACGGTGAAATAACTCCTCACTGACGGACACTTATAAGTGTTATAGTAACCTTTTTTATTTATCTCTTCGGTGGCTTTTGATAAGTATGCTAGTCAACTAGTCAAGTCACCAATGCTTGGCCATACACAGGAGCTAAGTTACTAGAGTTGGACAAGCAGAACTAGGTAAATAACACTGTTAGGGCCTGTTCACCACTCTTTAAATGTCAGTTATCTAGTCAGTTATCTATGATTCCGTCTCTATTTATTACTACGAAACAGACAGAGACGTCATCATAGATAACTGACAGTTAAGGAGTGGTGAATCAGGCCCTTAATGCACAATACAATTTTAATAATTAAATTTCCTTTGATCCATCTAGGAAAAGCAAAATCTTTAGAGAAAAACTAATGTAAGTAATTGAGCGTTTACCAAAAAAAATTCCACATGATCATTTTTTCATGTGGTTTTTTTTCGAAAACGCTGAACTGCAATGTGAGTTGTCACAAATCATTAACTGTGTTGGAGTATTGGATAGACCGTATACTATTAGGTATATTGGTTGATTTATCATGTTGGGCAGGCAGGGTAGTTTGGTATTAACAGTGAAAGTCGCAATTGATGCGGCCACTCAGTGTGATTTGATCGTGAATTAATCCAAAGGCTCTGATTGGATTTCGCTGCTACCGAGAAAAGGAAAAAAACGGAAGGTGAACGGTAATTTCAATTTGTATCGATTTCTAAGAAGAGACCATGATGGTGCACTTCTAAAAGCAGTTGCTTTAAGCTTAGGTATTTTACTGATGCATACATGGATTACCTAACTAAACAACTATACCAGAATTAATTCGGTACCTCGGTACCTATCTAAACTGGCCAGAAAATGCCTCTTTGAACAGGCATTACACAAAACTCTACTCTCTTACTTTGCTTAAAATAACTCAAAAAGAATAACATTGGACAAACATTAAGAAATCGCTTTTTCTTTGTTTGTTATTTTTCAGGAAGCCGGGCACGCGGGACTTGTCAACACAGTACCTAGGTAACTAATGATGTAATAATGAATGTTAAAATCTTTATTTCCGTATTTTGCTTGTCGCTGCGAAGTTAACGAGTAATTTGCTTTTACAAATTGATACCTAATTAGACTTAGTTATTTATAAATTAAATCAATAGATAAAACTAGCCAAGCGCGTTTCGGGCGCGGCGACGGCGACCCACTGATTGACCGGCCCGGGCCAGCCGCCGCGCGTACTTGTAGTTTTATACCTAAAGTGCGGAGTGGACCCGGCCTGGTTCTAGTCTCTCTGATGGCAACTAAACGGTTATTTATAATGTATTGAGGTCTTGGACTGAGGTACCAGTGAGAGTGCACGCAGTCGACGCGCAAGAATTAGGGTAGACAGAGCTCGATCTACCCAACGATAACATCCACCCGCAATTTCTTCAGTCTACCCGTGATCATGATCATGATGCGTGCAACTGCGTCGAAATATCGAGAGCTCAATAAAGGTATAGTAGGCGGCAGATAAGTTAAACGTGGAGGGAATAAGCGCAGTATGAAATTGATGTTGTTTTTCATACTGCGCATATCCTCTCCACGTTTTACTTATTTGCCGCCTACTATACCTAATCGGGATTCATATCCTGTTTATAATATTTCGAATGAACTTAACCGTGAATCATTGAAAACTTTTACCTACCTACTTAAATACAAGATTTTTGAAGAAAAGAATTTGATGACATTTTTCCCCTAAAGGTCAGTGCATTTTTGGTTAATTTCATCGCTATATCGCCGCATGTTTTTAATTTAGGTCGTTTAACTACGGGAGCCATGATATGCACCAAGTTGAGTTAATACCAAAACTGGGCCGTCATCCGGTTAAACTAGATGCAGCGCCCTATTTCAATACCGTAACACAGTGACGACCCAGTTCTCAAGCCGGGCGAGATCCTCGAATAATTCATTTACAGCACTAGGAAACTGTAGGTGTATGGCTTCGATGAAAAAGCGTGCAGCAGTGTGGGTCTGCCGTCGGTGCACATGTAGGGCACCTAGTTTCCCGGCCTCCTCGGAGCCCCATCCTCGGCTGCGCCCGTGCCCCCTCGACCTATTTATTTCTTGCTTTACGTAAGCAAGCCGTACTGGTGTGGCCGCTGCCCCTATACTACCCGATCCGCCTTGTGGCTAACAGTTTGTTCAATATCTTTGTGCGTTGTTCGAACGCCATTTTCGATTAGTTCGATAGCTTTACGCATCGTTGCCTTTGGCGAGAATATGGGATAGAGGACTTTTTCCTCTGGCTGGGTAAGATAAAAAAAAAACATTTCTTTGTATCTAACAACACTGATGATCAAGAATATTGGTCCTTTCTCATAAAAAGTTGTATGACAGGTTACCCGTTATTTTTGCCCGTCAGTATCGTAGTTGTCCAAAGTGTTGTACATATTTTCAACTAGCCTAGCGTCGGAATTTAAATATATTACGGGTGTGTGTAAAGATGGGAAACACCCAAATAATCCGAAATATTTTATTCCGAATTTACTAATTCCGATTTTTAAAACTCCGAATTTCATAATTCCTAAGAAATAAAATTCCGATTACTAAAAAACACGATATTTAACCGGACCTTTTATTGTTCGATGTATTGAAATTCGGAATTTTGAAAATCGTGATTATAAATGTTAGGTATTTTGAAATTTCGGATTTATAAAAATCAGAATAATGAAAAATCGGAATACTTATATTCGGAGTTTTAAAACCGCCGGAATTATAATAATCGGAATTATGAAATTCGTGATTCCGGTAATCGGAATTTAGTTTTTCGAATTTACGTAGTGTACCCGTAAAGATGATCCCTTTATGGGCCTTCCAATTCATTTTGATGATTTTAGCAAATTAAAACATATTTGGTTACCTACAAAGTAGTACTTGCATAAAAGGACAACTCCGTTTTCATTTAATTTTTTCATATAAAATTACGAATAATGATTGTCTCCTGCCTGGGGTATCTACGACCAAACTAGGTACTGCTACTTTTAGGAAATTATAATTGGTAATGATGATGATTTGTTAATTGTAACTACAGTTAATACCTAATAATCAACTTTGACACTACAAGTGTACACGGGCATTGTGGTAATTTCCTTAATTTATTTTATATCTCAAATAATATTCTTCTAGCTATACCGACCAACCATACCTACTAACTAATATAACTTTATTGCAAAGTTGTAGCCAACAAGACAAGTCACTTATTAACAGTTACAATCACAGTTCCATGTACCTACAGGTAGGTATTCGCAGCAGGTACTTGCTGCAGCGGCGCTGTTAAGGTGCCTGCATAGCTACACGTTGATTCAATCATACTTGAAGGGTCTTTATTGGGTTGTTACGTTCCACTTGTGGTTACGTCGTTCCGCGCGTGAGTGGCCGGCGCGGGCGGGCGGGGCGCGGCGGGGGCTGCCCTGCCGCGCATACGTATAGAGCACAATGCGGCAGCAAACTGCGTCGACGTGAGCCCGTGCGCCAGCGTACTAGCCGCCGCAACTGTCATAAATATACAAAACATGGTGGCTGTAACCGTCAGACCGTCGCCGACCAAGCTGAAGTCGCAGACTCTGGCGTCCAGGTGAGTCCCGCTGCGCGTTAACTGTTTATATTTCACCTTGGCGATTTCCTTCCTCTTTTTGCTGGCGACATTTCCCCGCTGCGGGTTATCGCGGCCTTATCAGCCGCTCTCGTAGCCTTCGCCTGAACGACGCATGAAACGCACGCACGCGGCATCACTCCCATGTCAGTGGACGTATTTATTCGGACAGCGCCAACATTAGAATCATTTTGTCCCTCTCTCAAATTCATGATATCTATTGAATGTAACGAGGTCAACAAGGCTTGCTGCGTTTCTTGTGTGAGCTCAGTTTTAATTAGATACCTATTAACATTGTCGTTTGTTTTGTTAGATAATTTCAGTCGAATTGGTACATAATATGTTACTCTTACTTAGTCAATGAAGCGTTAGGATCATTTAAATTAACGATGTGCGTGTGACCATGTATCTCATGCTATGTGGATGCAATAGGTACATAGAATTTAACTCTATTAAGTAAACAGATCTACCCATACATAGATACGAGGTTATGTGAGTCAGTATATAACTACGTCGTAGTTATCGTACAGTTATAAAGAACTGGAAATCTTCCACTTTTGTGCAGAAGTACCAACGTAATTGCGTGACTACCAAGTCGTCATCTTCGTGTTAAGTTTTCCTTTGATTTAAGCAGGTAGCTCTATATATTTTTAACTTAATCATTGACTTCATAATTGTTAACTTGTCTCTAAATTAATTTAGGCTTGTACTTTGCACTATTCAGCTGTTTTTAAAATCGTTATCTTATTTATTAACTTTTAAAGAGCAGTTTTTGTACAGGTAAAATAATTATGTAACTGAAAACTGCTCTACCTATCGGTTATCTAAAGATTTTGATGAAAAAAACTAAATCGTTGGCAACGTTTTGTTTTCCAATTTAATCTAGCTCGATATATTATTCATCACGAACACAGCTTTTCCCTTTTAAAAGCCTGGTGGTTAGTTAAAATTATTAAATATTTGACCATTCACTGATAATTAATTCATTTAGACCATGTTCATTTTTTTTGTTTATGTTTGCGTTTATTGATTAAAATTAATGACCGTCGAAGATGGTATTATATTGATATTGTTATTGATATTGCTGAATTAAGTAGGTGCTTGATTTAACGAAAACTGAAAACTTGATTCCGAAAACATACTCGTGTCTTACTTAAAATCCGTAATCCGTATAGCAAATGTTACAGTAATTTCCTACATGACAATAAAGTAATAAAAAAAACCGGCCAAGTGCGAGTTGGACTCGCGCACCGAGGGTTGCGTATCATCATCTATAAATATCTATAAACCAGTGTAAGCAGAGCCCTGCTTCAAAGCAAAATGTACGCAATGTGGGGTCACTTTATATTGGTCACTGATATATACAGACATACATACAAATTTACGGTTTTCGCAATTATTTCTTAATCTGTGCTATAAGACCTACCTTTATACCAAATTTCAAGATTCTGAGTTCACGGGAAGTACCCTGTAAGGTTTTGATTCCCTTGCTAGTTTCGAAAATTTGCAGCATAAACGACTTATTCTTTTGATTGCGTTAGCTAGAAGTTTGATTTTTTCACAGGGGCAGTAGACCTGAGAATTTGATATAAATTTCAGCTTGATACCTCCTTGCCTTGCTTACCTTGAGAAAAAGGGTCTTGACAGACGGACGGACGGACAACAAAGTGATCCTATAAGAGTTCCGTTTTTTCCTCTTGAGGTAGTACGGAACCTTAAAAAAGGAATGTAAACAATAATTCAAACAAAAAAATTAGGTAGGTAGAACTGCTTATCTGACATGTTTTATTTATTTAACCCGTACTTTTATTAGATCAATTTGGCATAGCCGTATAAGCTTTGTGGTCTAAAGCTGTACCTACTCAAGTAGGTAGTAACCTCATTATGCAAAATATTAATTGCACATTCTTGCTGATACAAACATAACGTAAAATCTACAAAAACTACTAAAACTACAAAAAATAGTGTCACTTTACAATAAAAAGATCACAGCTTCACAATACGTTGATATTCGACGACAAATACCTACTTGCAAAAAACCAAATAGGTATCTACTTAGGAATTTTGTATCAACTGTAAACTATCATGACCAGACTTCATATGCTGTATAGTTAAGACACGGTCTTGAATTAATATACAATGTACACGCTGTCTCATAAACAATTAGTGTTACTATATGAATGCATGAAGTCGAACCAAAATAAAATCATAGCGGTACAGTTGCCATCAGATACATCAGCACTGTATGCTCTACATTCGACCGTATTGTCATTATATATAATCGTAGGGTTTAGATTAGATTTAGGTTTAAGTATTTATTTACTCAGCACAATACATTACCTAATATCCAGAGATCGTCAAAAGATCATAATTATAGTAATATAACAAAATTCATACATAAATAATTTCACCCCAGAGGGAGTCGTTAGGGCAAAATAATATAATATGTCAATTTTATACATATATACATAAATCACCTCTGTATCCCTTATGAGGTAGACAGAGCCTAAAACAACAAGTCCTAAAAGCGATATTTAGCATGATTGTGGATTTATAGGTGGAAAGGGGAATCAAAATAGTGATGAGTTGCTAGCCGCATCGCCTATATTCCTATAACATGATTCCTAAGATTTCTACTCGTTCCCTAGAAGGGCTTTTAACATCTGCGCGGGAAGAGAAGCATCGGTGGAAAAAATGAAATCATAATATTTCTGTTATAGGTACCTACATTATTATAGGTAGGTAGACTCTACAATAGTGACTACAATTTTACTGCACAAAAAGTGCTTTTATTGTTTCATATTTAAGGATATTCAGTACCTACTTATCTTTCGAAGTAGGTCGGCCCTTCGATACACATTAAATTCGAAATATACAGACGTGCAAAAATAACGTAGGATTTCATACAACTTTGAATGGGAAGTGACCCGTTATTTTTGCTCGTCAGTATACCTATAAGGTGCTAGAAAATTAGGTGCGGATATTTTCAGGGTATATAATTATTAACCTAAGAATCAATAAAAAACATAAATTATTTAAGTATTGTGTGGTGGTGAGTGGTTTTGTTTCACACAAAAATAATAAAAAATACAATTACCGTCTAAAGATAATGACCTTGCATTAGATACCGTAATTAATTAACTATGCTTTAAACTAATTAACAACAAGCCAATAATCGATCCTCAAAATATCCGCATCTGATTTTCTAGCTCCCTGTACGTACAAATATTAACCTAAATTAAAAATCAATACGATTTTTTGGTCCCGAAAACCGTTCAGAACAAACTGAATTAAAGATTTTCGAGATATAGAAGTATTGCACGTTTACAATTTGATAAGACCCGTCAATCGTTAAATGTAGTAGTGACACGGTTCGAATTGTCATGATAATGATACTGGTGCACTGCACCACGCGTAACAACATGCAACTGCTGTGTTTGTTTGACCGCTTTCACCACTACACCTAAAGTACTAATTTATTAATAATCATAAACGAAAAAAGTTGGAACTGTTACTGGCAACTAACAAAAAATACTTCAACACGTCTTTCCCGAGGCTTTATGGGTTATATCGCTCACTTGGAGGGCTCCTTCTTACTTTTTAAATTCCTATAAGTTTGTTATCGAATTACCGATTATGCGACAAGGACGGCTGTAACCGAAAGTTATTAACTATGTATTCTCGTAGAATGTTGTAACGGTTTCGGTTTCATTCGAGCTTTGAATGTTCTTGCGTTGTTCGCGTGCTTGGTAATGTGTTTGGTTCTTTGTTCGTAGTCACGTCACCGCATGCCACGTTCAGTATCAAATCAACAATTGCTACACGTACGACTCTCAAAGTTTTAGACACCTAAGTTTTTTGTCGATTCGTACATTTCGTAAACTTCTTAGGGCCGCTTGCGCGCAGTACCACATACTACATATAAACAGGTTATCTTTACAAACATCCTTGGGTATGTTACATACATGTATAGTTTGTCAAATATTTCAACCAAACCCTTATTTTCTACTTAAATACATAAATTTTGAAAAATTTATATGTTAGCAGAATATAAGCCAAACAAACTTTAGCGTTTATTATTTTAGTAAGATCCTTTAAGTAGGTAGATAGATACAGCTGCCCATATGAGAAGTGATGAAATGAAATTAAACAACGTACCAGAAGGCGAGAATTTGAATAAATCGAATTCCTCAGGGACAGTTGTAGAATCTAGAATCCGACCCGCTTTCTTTGAAATCGATTGTTAATATAATGTTTGTTTTAGATGTGTAACTTTTAGCGAATTAAGTTTTTCTCTCATCTCTTCTCTATTAATTAACCTCTAAGCCCATAATCAACGTAATTGTGCGATGTGATGGAAAAAGAACTTGTTCTTTCACAAAATAATACTGCTTCATTAGATGGCCGTGCACAAAATTGCCGCAGTGTATGGGTAGGTCGATTTCGCCAACCATTCTGTCCAGAATTGCTAGACCCTCGATGGTTAGGCAGGGGCGCACGCGCCGCACGCGCGCGGGGCCCGACCCGCGGCACCAAGGCTCTGCTTACGCCGGTCACTCTGTGCTACGGCTGCGACTGTTAGCGGCTGCGCAGTAACGGTGCCCTAGTTATTTCGGGTACCGTCCTAGATCTGAACGAGGTCGCTCGAAACGCTGTTTTCATCATCAGCAGTGGATTTTATTCGTGGGGGCCACTTTGGGCTGTCCGATCGCAGATACTGACCGACTTAAATACATCTCGCTCCCTACGTACCGTACCTACTATCAATTAATAAAGAATAATGTTTACGATTTATCGGCAAAGATTTCGTAATGGTACAAATAGACGGTGTATGGATTGGTTAGATTGTTGGCTTTAATCTGCAAACTGGTTGGGGAGGCTTGCACGCGACTATATTCGACTAAGTTATGCTGCGGTACCTTTTTGTGAACAACATTTAAAATAGTACTTATATTTTTAAATGAGCGAGGAAAATTACGAATTTCTAACGAAATATTTTCGCACCCGCTGTAGGTACCTACCTACAGCATACAAGTTTACATTCGTGAAAAATTTACGTTTCTACAAACCCATACAAAACCGTCACACAAATGCGAAACTCACACATACTTTAGTACCTATTCCCCGTGGCCAAAGTGAGTTATTCCTTATCATATTTTTTGAATGTCCCACCTCCTGACTGTGCTTTGTGACTAACTCAAGTCTTGAGATGGCTGCTTTCCTTGAGCCTGTTTTTGTAGGAGTTATAATGGGCACAAAAAATGATGCCCTTGGGAGGTGCGCCGACGCAGTCCCGCCCCATTCGCTCGCTGCAGCTCCAACGTTAGATGCGAGATAGATAACAATTAACTGCCATGAGACGACCATGTATATTTTTCTACTAATAAGGAGTAGATTCAGCAGCGTGTGATTCTTAAGAGGAAATCTGGTGGTCGTTTCTCCATACAAACGTATTCCCGTGTTTTCTCCCTGGATAATCACATAAGAATAAATATTTTAGTACACGGTTTAAAATAAACCTTCAGACATTTATTACTCGTAATAAAATAATTTTGAAGAATAAAGTAAACAAAAGGAAAATATAGAGGCATATAGCATCGGAGAAATAAGATGCAGCATAGCCAGTTCTCCTAATCTTCTTATATATATAACTTATACAGGAAAATAATCTACTTCGGTTAAGTTTTGAAAGAGGAAACAGGGTATGATCCGGTCCGGGATGCCTTTTCATGTTCTTTGCGGAGGGATTAGATGGAGGGAACGGAGATATTACAGTCAAATAAGTATCTGCTTTTCAAAAGTCTCGGTGACTTGATTTCGTCATAACAAACCTGTGGCCTTACCATGACGTCCTAATTCCGACTCAGTTCAAGTTTTATCTATCACTTTTAGTATGAATCTGACAGCGAGCGAACCTAAACTGAATCGCATTAAGACGTCATGGTACGGCCCCTGGTCCGCGAAGAGATCGCTACAGTCGTACGCATACGCAGACGTAGTCAGGTGTCTGTGTTCTCAACGTGGACTCGACGCACGACCTACATCAAATCACCTGATTCCGTATAATGCCTGCTAACGTGTCAAGTTATGAGGGCACCCAAGTGCAGCAATCACTTCACGGACCGACGTTCGTTCAAAGAATCACACACCAGCGACTGACTTTAAAAAAACAATCCAACATCATCTATCACATTATTCTAGAAACTGACTAGGTTTGTTAGATACTTATTATCAAACACGTAACTAGGTACTAATAAAATAATTAGGTAGACGTCTCAGACGGAAAAAATACTCCACTTAATAAGTTTATGTACTTATTGTAATCTACTTCCGGAGTTGGTTATTTGACTAATGTGCTATATGGATTTTCCAAGCCATTGTAAATTTAACAAATGTACCTATTGGAATGTACACAGCTAATTTATACTCATAGTAGTGTAGGTAAGTACCTACTTCAGATTAGAAATATATTATGTAAGTATTGGAAAATGTAACTTATCTTCCTTTTTGTCTAGCCAATGCTTAGTTTAAAATTCCAGGCTGGTGTGCGCTTCTCGCTACTCCTTCGGGTGCAGATTAAATCTACTAGTTAATTAGGGGTGTTAATTGCGTCTGTAGTGTTGATAACTCAGGTAGGTGGGTAGGTACTGTTACGCGCGGTGTTCAGACCTTTTTTCACAGTCAATAGTAAACAAAAAAGGCTGATCAAGTGCGGATGCTAGATCAAAATTCTGAACATGTCCGTAAAAATACCGTTGGAGGATGGTTGGTAATGCCTGGTAGTTAAATGCAACATTCAACACGAGACTCTACGACTACGATATAGCCCCTACCTACAGCGTAGAACAGATTCATAAATCGTCAGTCGTTTTTTCGTAATTTAATAAAACTTTTGTGTCGTTCGTATGATGTAGTGTCACTGGAGTAGTAAACGCGAGAGAGCGGTATGCGCGGAGTGACAGAGAAGGGGAGGTGCTATGCCATTTGGCCTAAAGTAAGCCAAGGCCGCCGTGGTGGGGATAACGTTTACACGTGTGACCTAGATAGAAGCCGAGCGCTAGCGGAAACTCACGAGGATAGCCCGAACAGCCGCAGCGTAGCGCTCGCTCTTCTGATCAATACCGAATGCTTCTAACATTATCTTAGCTCTTCTAGCCTAGCTCCAAACAGTTCGTATCTCTCCTGACTCTGCGGCGAACGCACGAGTGTCAACTCTGCTTCGTCGCTAACTTACTTAAAAGTTAGTCAGAGAGCTCTTTGTTACTTAACGTGGAGACGAGCCAAGCACGTGTCACGGGAAGGGGTCACTGACCCGGGTCGTCGTCTCCTGCTTTTTAAACTGTATGTAGAGACAAAGTGTGTCGTTCGATAGGTTTACTCTATTCTATTTGCCCTAAGAACTGGGGTAATGCTCTGAGGTTTCGTTTCGTCCTCATCTGTTACGCTTAGCCTGAGCATGCGAAGGCGGTGGTTAGATTCGGCATTGGGTCGGCAGTCGGCAGCGCTCTAGCGTTTAGTTGGCCGTTGTCGGTGTCGGTGTGCGGCGGTGGCGGTTGCGTCGCTGGCATCGGAGTGCATCGATCGCGATTACATCACCACTTGCTTCCTTTCTCTGCGCGCGCAGCCCGCCCCGCGCCCCACACCACCGCCCCCCTGCCGTCCACCACTACGTCGACGTTCGGCTACGCGCCTTCATTCGCCTTTTAGACGTCGTTCGCAACGGTCGGTCATCTCCAACTTCAGTTTATACTAGTGTAACTTGGGACTTTAATCTGAATTCAATAATTACAAACTGAATTTATCTCGTGTTATATTAGAGCCGAATACATTGTGAGATAGGAATCGTTAGTGATAAGAATTAAAAGGAAGTGCTTTATCTTAGTATAGTAAATTTAAAATTGTGAGATGTTCGCGACCTACTTTTGTAACTTCCGCAATGTGGTAGAGCCGCCATTTTGATATTTTTTATCAATTGGTCGAAATAAGTTTTGTTTGACTTATTACTCCGGCGTTCAGAGCTCCGCGCGGTCGCGTCGAGCTGCGCGCTCACTGCAATTATTCGCAATTACTCACCGAGGCTCCGTCCGCTGGCCTCCTCCGCCTTGCGCACAGGCACGAAGAGGCGCGAAACTGGCTCGCTCGCTCAGTTCGTATTTAACTTAGGTACACCTGGTGATGAAGATTCCTGTCCGAAGAAGCAGTGCCGAACCAAGAACAACAAATGTCAGTCGTGTCGGGGGGAGAAATTGACGCGACTTTCCCATATATCAGTCAGTCTTTTTCTCTCTCCTATATGGTCGGCATGTAACCGTCGAGGAACCGCTGCTCTGCCATTCCTGTGCCGCTTCAATTGGGCTTAGTCTGCAGTGACCTCGGAGATTACGCAAGCTGTATATTGAATTCGGCTGCGAAATCACTGAATTTTCTGCTAGAGACTTGCCAGTTTTATTTAATACTTTTGATACATTGTATTTTTTATTATGTACCTACCCACTAAGGAAGCGATTAAGCTATAGGGACAAACTCATTTACAAAATTTGGGTTTGAGTGCTCTGGGGCTTCGAGTTTAGGTCTCTAGGAAATAGCTTTTCTGTTAGAGCGCCATTGTTCACGAACAGCCGCATCCGTTGATTTAATTTTAATAATGGCTTACAAGGTTGAAATATTTGTGTCGTAAGCGCACGATTTGAGTCATCGTACCTAGCACATGACGAAATCGAAATAATCGTGGACATGGGCTGCGCTCGCGCAGGCAGGAATTGGGCAATCCGCGGGCCGCTCCCCCCCGCTCCCTCCCGGCTCTAGCGGCGGAGAGCCGAACACGCCCGAACTACTACGAATTTAACGTTACAGTTATAATAGGTATTTATATTTAATGTTTCAGCCTGGCATCTCCGGTCGACAGGACGACGTCTTCATTTTTATGCGCATCCTAGTTAACTTGCATTTGCGAATGTAAATACATTGCTTGCTCACAATAATTATTAAAAGTAACTGTAAAAGCTTAGCTAGCACTCGTTAAATTACAAATTAAACCATTTAATTTATCATATGGATTTTTATTCATTACTTTTCTTTTATGTACATTTTGGAATTCTGTTCTCAAATTTTTCTGCTTCCATAATATCCTACCTAGTCGGGACCCAAATCATGGGGTTTTGGTTATGGGCCGCGTGGGCTGCACGCGGCGCGCTCCGCCCCTCGCGTGGGGCCCAATAGCGTCCCATGTCCCTGTCCGTCGACTCTACAGGCCCTAGACACTTCTACGAAATTTATTGACCACCCTATAGTTCCCAAATCCCATTATCCTCCAACAAACCGCATCGCGAATGTACATCATTTCTTTATACCAAAAAAATCTAAAAATCCCAGACTATGGGAGGGTAACGACCATACAGTATTTATAGAATTCTTTTAATTTGTTAGTTACCAATTTTTTTTTTTAAGTTTTAAATTAATTTGTGCGAGCGAAATTTGGAGTTCAACTTTAACCAGAAGCTTAGTGCTCCTTTAACTTACAGATTAATTGGAAATTTACAATAATTTAACTAAACACTATTAGATGATGTTATGAATTTTTCATTTATAAAAATGCCGTGTTGCAAGCGGAAAACTGATGATTCGTACCCTAGGTTCCATTTCCTGGGATTTTCAGAATGTGTGAAATTATGGAATTGCCATATAGGTAGTATAAATATACTGGGCAGGTGACTTGAAGCCTAACCTATGGCCAGCACTGGGACCGCATGATCAAAGAACAAACATGGCTGATATGCGGTTAGTTCACTCCTAAGTTCGTTAGGTACCTTAAATAAATAAAAAACTGAAATAATATATATGCAACAATATCTCTGAATATGTAAACACTGTCTGGTCTGATAGACATTTATTAAACACTTTAATAATTTGTAAAAAATTAATCCTTTTATTCAATATCCTGCTCTTTTATAATTTTGAATCTCCGGTGTTAGACACCATTTTTAGAAACGTGTGATACCTAGTTCCACAAACTATCACCTTTTTGGATAGCTAACATGTGCGGTGAAAGTTTTTTTTTTACCTATACCAAATTGATGGTTGATGGTTGAGAAATTCGGTGCAATGATTATGATTTTTGAAAATAAACTTAGGTACTTCCAAGGGACGATAGGAACTTGCCAAATAAATACATATGTATACTGTTTTTTAGAAAAAAGTTTAAACAAGTGTCTTATTGATTGTTTACGATTTTTGAAATCGGTAGGTAGTAGTTAGTTGACAATAAATCGTTGATTATGATCTTTTTGGCCAGTCAGTGCTGTATTTTGGATTTTTGGACCACTGGTCTTTTTAATAATTGTATTGATTAAGGGGGCGGGCCAAGACAGAACCTCTTACATTTTCACATTTTTACAAAAACGGTAATTTTAGCCGTAACGTTATCCATAATCTGAAAGGACAAAGACCACCAAAAATCGGCTAAGCAAGGTTTTTTAAATCTCAAGACGATATCCGGTCACCGAGACTTATGAAAAGGGGGTTACAGCCTGGCAAAAAAGAGTGGAAATTAAACAGTGGCAATACAGTAGTGTCGTCCCGTTTTCTTATACCTATAGATTAGAAAGGGACGACACTACAGTATTACCACTTTTTAATTTCTACTCTTTTTTGCCAGGCTGTAGGTATTTAAATAAAGCATTGCCATCCCCTCCATTTACAGTCAGCTTCAATAAGGAAGACTGACATATTCACTTTGACAAATGTAGAGGTGTGATTTAATGGTGACACCTTGCAATATTTAACGATTATCGATTATATTTTAGTAGTAACTAGAATCCGTTCCATAAACATATCGACTAGGTAGAGATATATTAATATATAAATAAATGCTATTTCGACATTATAATACTCAAGTCAGTTTACCAAGTTGTAAAAATAATATTTAATAATATTAATATTTTATTTTTATTTTTTTAATATTTAGTATTTATTTATTTTAATAGGTATTTAATTTTGTGGTTTTTGCCAAGTCGTGCTTCTCCGACAAATAGGTAGGTTTTATAAAATATTATGACTAGCTTTTGCCCACGACGTTGTCCGCGCAGAATCAAAATTTCAGCTAAAACTTCTTCCTCTCTCCCATCGAAAATATCCAAAAATCACCAAATGCGAGACGTACTACGAACGATTTCATACTACCTACGTATCTCAACAAAATAAACGCGGTTCTTACTTCGACAACCACTTCCATTATTTTTTACCCCCCTTTTGTTCCGTGCGAAATTCTAAAAACCCTTCGTATGAGTATGACGCCTACGTGAGTGATCTTCAAAGAACATATCTGCTAAATACAAAATCTATATTTTGTATACCGTCCTTTTATCTCGTGGGAAAATTAGAAAATCCCTTTGTGGTGCAAATCCTTTAGTAGTGTTCTTTGTGTCTCTACGTTACTGAAGCAATATTTATTTACGTTGCGACTCTAGGCAGCTGCGACCTTTGACATGTTTATCGCTACCCCGCTGGAACTATGCAATTTATCGGGGATAAAAAGTAGCCTATAACCTGGCCGGTGATTTTCTCAACAATTTAGTAAAGTTTTAATCAAAATCCGTTCAGCCTTTTTACGTGATGCGATGCGCTCGCAAATATACTATCTATTTATTACCAGTAAACTCGATTTTTATTGTGTAGTGAGTTTGAAGGAATGTGAAATACTCACTTAATATTTTAGTAGGTTGTTTTGGGATATTCGATTAAGTATAAGCGATTTTAACCGATTACCAAATTATACATAGTCGCATCTCTAGTTTTAATGACCATACAACGTAACCTAGTAACGTCTCGTAAAAAATGAAAATTGTTAAAAATTTATACGTGAAAATGATGTTAACAAAAAAGCCGTGTTTTTTAAAACGTTCGCCATTTACTGTACCTGCCAAGTACTGAGTTACGTTATATGGATCTGTCAGTCCTTTCCTATAGTTCCCTGCTTCCTTTTCAAAGGTCTCTGGTTTTTAAACAATCAAACTTAGATAAAAGTAAGACATCTAAGTATTGTTAACAGCTAAATCCAAAGCGGTACAAAATTACAGATGTACCTACCTAAGACTAAGTAGTTATTATATAATATGACAGATAGGAGCATAGATATAAATCGTGTGGTTAAAAATATTACTTCTAATGCTAATGACCAACATTACAATAGTGTGCAACATAAATTTTAAGGGTTCTTCTATCTACCTATCTAGTCTATTCTATTTCTATACATTCTATACATATAATAAAAAATTGTGAGTGGTCGATGTTTGTACACAGGAGATATTAAAGAAAAAATAAACTAAGGGGCCTCTATGTATAAGCGCCATAGAAGCCAAAAATATAATTTTTAGAATTGTGACTGTCTGTCTGTCTGCATGTTTGTTACCGCGCTACGCAAAAACTACTGCACCATACTGAATGCGGTTTTTTTATGTATTGCTGGAGATCTAACTTAAAATTTCAAGTTTCGTTTTTTTCGAAATTCCACCTAGAAATAGATATATGAAATGAAATGAAATGAAATTATGTACATATAAAAGAAAATACCAACCAAAAATATTTTTTCATGCATTATTTAATGGGATACCAAATGATAGAGGAAGAAGTCCTGAGTTCAAAAATGTAGTACATGTATGTTACAATAATACTCAGCAACAGAAGAATAATAAAGTATACTATGAATACATTAGTTCCGCTATTTGTTAATAGATGTCGCTTTATGAATGTCACGTTTCCTAAGGCTAACTAAATGAAGTATCTATTTTCAGGCATCTGTACTTCAAAATTTGTTGCCCGTCTGTTTGTCTGATCCTTTGTCTTACAGGACCCCTTATATCAAGAACGCGTAATTGAAATTATACCAAATATTTGGTTCACTAACGTTTGACCTAAAAATTGGCTAAGTGAAGTTTTTGGAAGAGGTGCAAATTATATTTTTATTCGACAGTCCACGTCTTAATAATCGAGGAACTGCAGCTCTTTTATTTTTATTCCCTCTTGTTAGTTAGAAATAGTTTTTTAAGTGGTCGATTTGACATTTGTGAAATTTAATTTAATGGATGAGGATTTTGAGTCAAAAGTGACAGTTGACGTACGGTTGACGTAGTTTTTTTTTTATTACAAGCTAGTTCTAGGCACGCGTAGCAGGTCATCCATTAAATTTCACAAATGTCAAATCGACCACTTAAAAAACTATTTCTAATTAACAAGAGGGAATAAAAATAAAAGAGCTGCAGGTCCTCGGTTATTAAGACGTGGACTGTCGAATAAAAATATAATTTGCACCTCTTTCAAAAACTTTACTTAGCCAATTATTGACAAAACGATCATTTGACAAACTTTAAATATCTGATATACCGTAAACTTTTTTAAAAACTTATAAAACAAGCCTAACCTAACCTAATGTGAGCCACACATAAAGGTTTTAGATTTTTAAAAAAGTTCACGGTTTATATATTTAAGTTTTGTCAAATGATCATTTTGTAAAATGATGCTTTTGTCAATAATTTTTAGGTCAAATGGAAGGACACCCAAATGGTTAGGTCTGCGAAAGGGTCTGCGTTCTTTTAGAAATGTGGAAAAACCACGACAGAGTCAACGCAATCAGAAGGTACAGTCATTAGAAACGGTGTTTTTATACAAATTACCGTGTCCCCAAGAAATGTGGGGTAGGTACTTCCAGTTGTCCTAGAAATTTGAAATTTGGTAAATGTATAAGTACGTTCATGGAACAAGGAACAGTTGTGTATGTAAAGCTATATAAAGGTAAACATAAGAAAGGTTTTATCTATTGGGCAACAAATGGTTCAAATTGTATCATATTTTGATGTGATTTTAAGTCTGTTTTAATTAATGTAGAGTATAATTGTTTTATATTGACAAATGATGTCGCTGTAATGGAAAAAAACAAGGTATTTTTATCTACAATGCTGTTACAATTTCAATAAGAAACTTTTTTTCTTTTGTTTAAACGTAGTTATTGTTGCCTTTGTTTCTGCTACTTTACTGGAGTCAATATACGTCTTCAGAAGTCCAAACTTTGTTTTGTTACTGGGATACCGTTGTTCAGTTTGTAAAGATTAGCTATAGCATAGCTAAAATCAAATCAAACTAAATATATGTATTTTTCCTTACATATTTTTACATATATCACTACATACTTATTATAAAACAAAGTCGCTGTCCGCGTCTGTCTGTCTGCTCCTATGTATGCTTAGATCTTTAAAACTATGTAACGGATTTTGATGCGGTTTTTTTAATAAATAGAGTGATTCGAGAGGAAGGTTTATAGGTATGTGTAATACGCAGACGAAGTCACGGGCAGAAGCTAGTAGGATTAGGATATACTATTAACTTCAGGAATTTGTACGGAGCCGTCGGTACGAGAGTCCAACCAGCAATTGGCCGGTTTTTTAGAACAAAGTGTCTTCACGCTTAAAGGACTGAACCAATTTTATGAAATTTGGTACATAGATTAATATACCTATAGTAAAAACGTGTTTAGGGAATTTACTTAATAAACTTTAAGGATTGAAGAGGGGGGGGGGGGGGGGGGGGGTGAAGTTTACTATGATGATAAGATTATTATGAGATACTCGAAGGGTAATAAATTTGTGCTCTAATTGAATGTTGTGCACTAAAAATATCCTATCCAAAATGCTAATTCCACGCAGACGAAGTCGCGGGCAAAAGCTAGTATGAAATATAATACGATCGCTTATCAGAAAGGTAGGTGATTAAAGTGCATTACTTTTGATACTTTCGAATAGAGCGACATCGCTAATATTTTTAATGAAATGAAATGAAATGAAATTCTATGTATATTTGGATAACATTATGTCCATTTAGATTTCATTTAACAAATTATTATCAATTTATTGATTTTAAACAATAACCCTTTCACTTAAATATTGGAAAATTTATGGGTAGGTCGACATCGACTATCAATAATCCTTTTTCTTCGAAACGTCGCTGAAGGAGGTAAGCCAGAGCAAAGGACGTAATTTGCGACGAAGTTATCATCATTCTAGCTTTCAATATAATTTCTGCGTGAAGTACCTACCTAAACTTCTATTTTCCAGTAGAACGCCAATATAGGTAGAAAAGAAATATGTGATACCGTTCAACTCGTATACCTAATAATCAAATATTTAACGGAAGAATTAGACCTCACCACCTACACGTGTTTATTCAAATAAAGCAATCCGATCTTAAAACATCAACAAAAAATATCCGCACATTTTCTTTACTGACAAAATAAAAATAAGGAAATCCTGTTTATTTGTAGCTTGTCTCCACCTCACCGTTAAACGTAAATAGGTACTTAACAAGGAAAAAGTTGAAAAATAAACTCGAATCGAGCAGTCCCATGCCATAAAATAAAAATATACTTGGAAGTACTTTTATTAATAATAATAATAATAATAATAATAATAATAATAATGTATTTATTTAGGCATTAAATCAACCAATCAATTGTCTTCCAGAAAAATGTTATTTGTGCAATAAAATAGCAAAGTTCGTTTTTGTTTTGAACGTCATTTTTGAATCCCGAGTAAGCGAAGTAAAGGATTCTATAATTGAATCACAAGCGTAGCGAGTGATTCTAGGATAGAATCCTGAGTTAAATAGAATAAAGTTAGTATTTCGAGTGCCATTTCTAGCTTCCAAGGAAGGTACCTATCGATCACAAAGTAAAAATGAGTAATACCCTGGGCATTTTTTTTGTAAAAATTTACGGAGTTTTCTACAAGTGAAATCCGTAAAAAACTAAAATTTAATAAACATATTTATTCTCTTAAAATATGTCAATCCGACTACATGTCACGTACCTAGTACAAAACATAACTAGAGCAGTCATTATAACAATTCTTGAAATATTATTTATCATAATCCAAATGAATATTTTCGATCGCTCGCGGTCTCAAAAACCACCGTCGTGTAGGTACCGCTACAAGGGAAAGATTATCAGTAGTCACAGTGCAACCTAGTGTAGAAATGCGATGAGACTCAGTAGAGTCAGATGTCATAACACAACAAATGATAAACGCATCGCCCTGCAAGACGCGAGCAACAAAGTTAGCGCGATAGCACTGCGGAGCTGCGGTACGTAACTACCTATATACAAAACAATTAGGTATATTTATCTACATCAACCTACTGAGAAGAGCTAGGTATATTTGATGTGGTAAAATCTATTCTAAGTAAGCACCTACCGACAGCAGAAATAAAAAAAAAGTGAAATAGATACATGACCTGACCTACGAATATATACCTACTACCGTTTGTTGAAAAAAAGAAAAAACCTAATGAAAATAATATTTGTGACACACAAAATATAGTATAATATTAATGTACAGGTGTAATGAGAAATGATTTTCCATGACATAATAGTTAAATTTTATCCGGTTTTCAATTTTAGAACATGTTATTAAAGTCGTGTAATACCTATACAATACAAGTGTCAAATTAAATCACTACATAGTATAAAACTAAGTCGCTTTCTCTGTCCCTATGTCCCTATGTCTCTATGTATGCTTAGATCTTTAAAACTACGCAACGGATTTTGATGCGGTGTTTTTTAATAGATAGAATGAATCAAGAGGAAGGTTTATATGTATAATACATGCATAATAAACCGTGCGAAGCCGGGGCGGGCCGCTAGTTGTTTTATAAATTAGAATCTTATTTAAATGTCGTTGAAGTTGAAAATCGCATGGGATTCAACGAAATGTCATGGAAAATACATGAAAACGACGAATATGTAAATGACTAATGACTTATGACTTGTGGCTGCTTATATCTTCTCGATTTTGTCTAACGAAGGCCTATGAAAAACTTGAGCTTAAAATAAGGTAACTATGATATAGTTTAATGAAAAAGGGAATATCATGAACTGCAATACCCAATGATTTTCAAGCCCCATACATGACTTGTGTGTATTCCCCGTCACATTTTTCGAATCGATCGCTGAAAGAGGCAATGCTCAGGGGCCCGATTTTTGAAAGCACGTGTGTGAAAATACCACTCGAAAGTGGTGAAAAATTGTACTGAATTTGAAATACGAGTAGCTTAGAAGATACTTACGGCTCACATTAATCGTGTAAACTAGTCAAAAATTTTATTAGAGCCGTAGTTTTGAAGACACAAACCGATTTATACCACTTACGAGTGGTATTTTCGAGTGACGTGCTTTCAAAAATCGGAGCCCTGGCATGGGCATGGCTAGCGAAGGCAAAGCGTTTGAACGTTGCACTGAGTTAAGTAATTAGAAGATAGGTATTCGTATCGACTATCCATTAACCCTCTTTCTTTGAAACATCGTTGAGGGAGGTAAGTCGAAGGTTGTACCTAATTTGCAACGAGGTTGACGTAATTTCTAGCTTCACTACAATTTTAATGAAATAAAAGTCTCCTTCCAGTAAAGTCTTCAGCGTAACAATTCGACATGTTTAATTTTATATAACCGTTCTACGAGTATAGGTACTTATTAAAATATATTATGTGTTTGGCCTTTCTACTCGTTTGCGTATGCACATTAGTGTACAATGCACAGTATCTAGCTTCTGTAACAGACTAAAACGATCTGCGTTAGATTTTTGATTCTTGCTCTGAATTAATCAGGGTAACTGTTACGTATATTTCTTATCGTACGCCGCATACCTACCTGTATATTCCTTAAAAGAATTAGACTGTACGGTTCAGGATAAAAAATAATGTTTTAAATTTGAACTTTTTTGATTAAGTAACTAGGTTGGTCAATTAGCAAAAGGGTCACCTGAGTTAGGTGAGTACTACCGCCCATGGACACTCACACCACCCAGGGATTCCCAGCCTGATGGGCTAAGATAGAATGCTTTATTGCCTAACTTAAGGAATCAAAGTATTCAATCCGCCTCGTCGTCGTTTTGGAGTACTAGATACATACATATACATACATACATAAATCATGTCTTTAATAGGTGGAAAGGGGAAACAAAAGTAGAGTCTTAGATGATATTTATATAATTCAGTTAACGGAACAATAGCCATTAATAAATTTAGGCCCACTCCTAGTTTCAAACAAAAATAACCCGTCTGAACAACACTATCATTATTAGTGATAAAATTTGATATCGCGATACATATTTAATTGACAAACTGTCTACAAACAATACGTACAACAGTCTAAATGCAGCTCTAGCTCAAGGTGGCAGCAGTAAAGTAAGATCCACACAACGCCAGTAGTGTTCACTGAATCGTTTATTAGGTTTGCTTGGCTCTGGCTCCACACGCAACGTGCCTAGGCTAGGCCAGGGGCGCTCAAACCATGCGCCGAGCTCCAGTATGCCGTGAAAAGACCATCGTGGTATCATAAGACCATACTTATTATACCATTTTTTACGAAGTTTATGAGTCACTCCCCAAATTTACTATAGGAGAAAATACTGAGGCTGTAAATCGATGAAGTTTGGAAACTTCTGACCTAGGCGATGACGCAATCGTAGCTGACCTACAATCGCTATTTAACAGTTACAGTCAGCGACAGGTCAGTACGCTTCTATTAGAACAGATACTTGATGCTATCTAACTAAAGTAGTTTTTCGAACTTCTTACGTTATGTAATTTAATATAGCGACCTGCCAAGTAGGTGCCTTAATCTCAAAATTGTTTTTAAAGTGTAGCAATATACTCCCGGTTTTATTATGAAAAACATAAATTTGTCATGGATATACCTACGCCAAAGCCAAAACAAAGGCACAGCTTTTTACATAAGCTATTTTATTTATTTTCATCAAACGGTTAGATGTTGACAATATACAGACAGTAAGGCTTCTGTGTAGGCACAATTTCTTTGTGATTTTCCTCTGCTTTTCAAAAGTTTTCCTTCAATTACTGTTTTTAGAGTTTTGTACCTCGTTCAGCCATAATAACAGAACCCCTATAGATCACGTCACGTTGATGTCCTTACGTCCAACCATCAAAACCCTTTTTCTGAGGAAAATTAAACTTCTAAGTCAACACAATGATTACTATCAGCTTAGATACAGTCATTGGAAAAGATTTTTTCATACATATTACCGTGGTTTCAAAACCTACGGAGTACCTACTTAGTGTTTTCAGAAATTTTAAATTTGGTATGAAGGTAGCTCTTATAGCACAAAAGTAATGAAAGAATATAAAAATCTATGTACCTAATAATCTAATAATTATCCAACATAAAGGATCATTCACTTAGGAGAAGGAGCCCGATTTTACATAATGTGGAAATTCCACACAGAAAAATTGTACTGAATTTGGTAAACGAGTAGATTATAAGACAGTTATAGCTCTAATGAATATTTGCAACTAATCAAAAATTTAAATTATGCTCATCTTTTGTAGCTAAACATAGATTTTTATCACTTTCGAATGATACTTTCAAGTGATGTATTTTCAAAAATCTGGCCTCAGGGCGTTAGGTACGCTGGTTTCATTTTAATTCAATTGCCCAATTTGTACTAAACTATAACTTTGATGCGCCAGTTCGACTCGCACTTGGCCGGTTTTTTTAAAGGCTACCCTTAAAATTGCACTTTGGTCTGGCCTTAGGGCCCCGCCATGATTACAAGCGGCTGGTGGCGGCAGACGGCGGCCAGCAATAACTCTATTCATTGCGTGTGCTGCCCCTATTTCACTAACTCCACAAATGTTTTTGACACACCAAGTGACAGTTCGAAATGCTATGCGTACTTAGGTACCTACGTTACCTACCTACTCAATATGAAGCCGACCGGCGTAGATTTTTGTTCATTTTGTAATGTAAACAGAATTGACACTTGTCACCGACATTGCTGCGTCGGTGATGGGGTGTAAAGCTAACAAACTCGGCGAGTACCTATCTCGATCGCACAATTATGTACCTACAGAGAAAACAGTCGCCACGCCGCCGGTCCCGCTTAGACGTGGCCGGGGTGTTAAGCATTTATGTACTTCTATAAAGTAAGTAGGTAAAACACGATAATGATTGTTTTACTTAATGCCACATCAAACCGAATTTAATACGGCACATCAAATTCTAACTCCAAGCATCGCGAATAAAACACACGGCCACAGTTCGCGCCGTATTACTACGATAAGAATTTCCGATAGCGCGCGGTTCTAAATACGTTGAAAAAAATAACTTGGCATCAGGAAAAAATGGTTATGGCTACGTAATCGCTTGCGACGGGGCCACTATAGGCCCATGGGCACCAACCGTTACACATATCTTACTTATTTTAATAATTACGTACTTATTATGTAATTATTTATAGAATTTACTCGTAGATAAGTAGGACTTACTCTCGGATACTAATGTCAAAATAGTATGGCGTTTTGACATTATTATCCGAGAGTAAGTGTTATTCCTGGAATAAAAACTTTGGTCGAATCCAGTCTTAGTAAAATTAATTAAAATGGTGCATTGGTTTACACACTAATGCAATGAAAATACATATATTCAAGTAAAATGAATAAACTATTCTATGGTAAAGTAGAATACATTTCTAAGTCAAATACTTTTAACATGAACCTACTGTGAGACGCAATCACGACGAATTAGCCTGAAACATGTCGAGCATTACTCGATTTTTATACGCGAGTTATCCGTTTGTGTTACTATAAGTCAAATACTTGTTTATTTAACTTTAAATCACGTTTGCAACGAGAAAGTTGCTTGATTATTAGTCTTCACTGAATACGCTTAAAGAAGTCAAGAACAAAATCGTTTAATTTGTTAAATAGGTGGATACAGCAAGAAGTCACACAAAACGTCAGCAAGTATATTTGTCCAATCACGATCATACTTTCAAGCTAGTTTTATTCCATTATTTCCAATGCGATTACGATTTTTGCCTACGAAACTTTCCAGGGTAAAAAAAAAATACATAATAATACTCTTAATATAATCCGTATCATTTAATTAACTTTTTTTCCGTAAAATAACCATAAACTTTCGTATTTACTTACAGTGTTAGTAGAATATTAATTGTGGTTATGATCAAATATTCTTATTCAAATAGGCTCCGCAGGCACCGAGCTCACACTTTGAGATCTCAAAGCCCCCGTTGATTGCGTTGTGCATTTTTCCTTTGCACCTTATTCGTTTGAATTTGAAAGTCCGCATAAAATTATTCTCTTAGGTACATGTTTATGTGTCGAAACTTGATGCTTAATACTGAGGTTTAGAGCTCAATTTTACAAGCGGGCCGATGAGTACCGTTGATATAATGTCGATACCGCTGCCATGCTCGGTGAGGCGCGGTCATTACTACAAACTAAGCCAAATTTGGGCAGTTTGACGTTCGACATGAAAGCACCATGCTTTGAGCCACAAATTGGACAACTCTTGAGATAATACAACAAAAAAAAATTGTTAAAAAAATTTGTTAGGTACACTTGGTTTATAATTAGTAAAATTAATTAAGAACTACTTTACTATTTTCAAATTTCTGGTAGCACGCGGGGACTCAAATGGTCATTCCTTGATTTGCGGATCATATGATGCTACTCCATTAGAAGTAAATGTTTCATCTTTCTAAAATTAAATGTAGTCTAGAACAAGATTAGAGCCTATTGGGAAATTCTCTGAAAGTAGAGCCATAAATTTTATGCATCAGTCGTAGGCAAACTAAGTATCAGACCGTCATTATTATTTGAAAAGAAGCTTACAACTTTAAAAGCCAAACCGCCTGTGTTTTTACAAATTAGGTGAACACTTATAGTTTTGAAAAAATAGCGTTCATAAATCGTGTCACCTTAGGCTCTGTCTACTCCGTAAGGGATAAAGACGTGATTTATGTAAATCATGTCTGGCGCCGCTCTACACTATACCAATATTCATTAAGTTAGGCTCGGGCCTGGACCTCTGGCAATTCTCAAAAATCGCCTGTTTCCGCTATTTTTAGAAACTCGTCAGACAAGTCCGGCTCTGTCTGGAGCCGAAAAGCGTTTGGAGGTGAAACGAGTGAGAAGGAGACGACCATGCCGATCTAATGAAGGTAAAATGGGATGGGGCTACGCCGAATTCTCGCGTGTCAATATTCATTGTGGTTGGTTTGTGCCACATAGCCGGTGCTAACGCGGCTGACAGTTATAATAGCATCGTTTTGCGGTGCGTGAAATAAGTTTGATTAATAGAAGTACGGGTAGGAATACTTCCAAGTATTTGAGGTACGGGTGCCAGTTTAATTGTAAACCAAACATAAAAATTCAAAGCATAAACAAGTGTATCTGGAAAATTATCTAGAAATATTACAGAGGGGTACACTTGACCATCAAAGCTATTTCCAAGCAAATTTTTGTACTAAAAAGTGATGAGTACCTTTGGACAAACAGCCATATAATTTGAGTAGTTATTACTTAAGTACGAAACAAACGGTGCAGGCCGGCCCAGTACTGTAAGTAGTGCTAGTCCATGGTGAGGCTGTCCGCAACCACGCGCAGTATGCTGTTGCGGCTGGCGCTGGCGCAGTCTGGGCGCGACTTTGCAGAGCTTTGAAAGCTTGGTATGAAAGTCATCCACTAGCGCGTCCGGACACAAACCGGACACGCTGCAGCGCGCGGCAGCCGCTTCTAACCTATACTTACACCTTTGTATTGAATCCGAAGAGGTCTATAGATCTTTACAGGTTATCGGTCCATAGGCTGCAAGTACGAGTATAACGATGTACTGGTACGTTGTACAGTATGCCTTAAACCGTATAATCTTCTCCTATCTCTTCGATATATGTACATCTTCGGAAGCCGTAAGCATTATATTCGCTTTGATCGCCAGCGCTCCACGTTCCCTTTCGATATGGTCGCCACTTAATGCATTAGTGACAATATGACCTAGATACTTAAAATTTGTTACCCTTTTAAGGTCAGACCCGTTTAACCGTGTAGGAGGCACGCGTAGGAAGAACAGTTTGAACCTGTTTTGTAAATCATGTAGGTACTCACTTCTCACTTTTAAATATGTATAATATTATATCATAAGGCTAGGTCTAGCAAAAACATTAAATTGTTAAGGCCACAAGGTTGGTCAATGCTCAGGAAGATTTGAGACAATTGATCAATTTTGTAAGGGTGCAAAATTCAGATTTTTTCATTAAGGAATAGGTATGTACTTCAGAGTTGCCTCTATCTAAGCACTATGCTTAAAATGTACAAAAGTTCAAAAGATGAATTAGTTTTCTCGTTAGGTATTATAAAGTTTGCCTTAATGTTTTTTTTTTATTGTTGCACGTTACCCTGGTTGTTGCACGAATGTGTTTAAGGGTGCGACCAAACCGCCGCGTATACGCAGTGACATGTCGTATGCGTCACGTTTTCTCACCGTTTCTTCATACATTTTGTTGCGATTCCGTAACGTCACCGTTTTTTGAGCGACGGTGTGGTCGCACCCTAATAGCGTCATTTCTATCGTGCCTTAAATTCTCTCCTTGATTTTCTTTGCTGTCCCTCCAAACGATATTTAACGACAACGAAAATAATCAAGCCAAAATTATTATTTAATAGAAAAAGATACGGATATTCGACCATTCGATTTTTATTATTATTAATAATAATAATATTAAAGAGTTGTTACCACCTTTAAAAAAAAAGATTTTTCATTTTATAAATTACATGAATTAATTTTTTACTCCCTAAATTACTCTATATGTACCTACGTTACGTACGTGTCGATAAAAAAAAAATATGGAAAGAGAAGCAGGGGAAGATGAGAAGAAGAGGCAAATGAATTCGATTCAAGTAGAGCTAGGGTCAGTTTATTATCGACTTCGATAGTAGAAATTTCTAGATTTATAACATCGACAAATAAGAAAGAAGTTTATTTTCTAGCCCGTTCTAAAGGCTTTGTAAAGATGATGAGCCACGAAGATTGTTGATTTTTGTTGGTAAAATGGAAGACCTACTGTGATGTTAGCGAAAACCTTGATACTATACTATAATTTATAAACCTAACAAAAAAAAACTTATTAATTTTTTTCAAGTGCGAGTTTTACCTAAGTTGTAGATTTAGGGCCAATACGCGAGCCCCAAGAGCCTCTAGGCCAGGCCTTATACTCCGAAATCCGATTTTCGAAGTTCGTTTCGTGCCGTTCCGCTCTCACTAATAGTTATTAATTTGGGAGTGAGAGGGACGGTGTGATACGAACTTCGAAAATCGGGTTTCGGAGTTGCGCCCCAGTGAAGGCGCAAGCGCAGCGCAACCAGTCGGCTCACTCGGCCGTCCGCTCTCGTCATTAGAAATCCGCTGCGTGTTGCGACACAATTGTTGCAAAGACCAACTTGTTAGAAAGGTCGGTACATTTTTTCACGAGCCATGAAGTGAAAGTCGATGTTGTCGGTGAACGGGCCTTTTTTGGCGTTACCAAATAACTTAGAACGAAACGAGTGGGGCCATCATAAGATCGTAATGAAAATGTACATATTTAACGGCTTGCTTCAATTACGTGAATGAGCGAATAAAACCGTGGGATGATTAAAGTTACGGATATCAAATATATGAGTTTAGTTTACCTGAATATCAATGACGTCTTGCTATATTTTAACCGAGCTGGCTCCATACATTGTTTCTTAACCTGGGGGCCCGATTTTTGGAATAACAATACTCGAAAGTACCATTTGATAGTGGAAAAAAATGTGTATAATAAAAACTTAAAGTAAATTTTCGACTTAGTTGATTACATTAATTAGAGCTGTAATTTTCATCTAATCTATTCGTATTTCAAATTCAGTACAACTGTCTAACTGTGGGGTGGTATTTTGACATAGGTATGTGTGCTTTCGAAAATCGTGCACCTGTGCCTGGACCCCTATTCGACACGCGTATCTAAATAAAAGTTATAAGTCCATTACCTACTAGTTTATTCTTTTATCCGTAGCTTCTAAGTAGGTAAGCAACGTTATTTATTCAATGAGTATCGGGGCCTGCGGTGCCAGGCAAGCGTTCAATATCGACGACAGAAAATATGTCAAGAAATAAACTGTTGCTAGGGATAGGTAAATTGACCAAAAGAAAATAGCTTATTATGGACAATAGTAGTACGTAATTGATTATCGGTAATTTACGGTCCGCCAACTTTCTGTGGTAAAATGCCACACGACTAATTCGGAGTTAATTTGTGAGAGTTTGTTTTGGGAGTTTCATTTGTTACGCAACCCATCAAACAGATTAGGTACAGACGGTGGAACGAAATCCAGGGTTTAACATTTCACGTAAAGGAATTGGGCAAGCTTAAAATGATGACGTTCGTGTCGTTATCGCGCGGTTGCCGCCTGTGCCGAAAATCGGCGGTTCATTGCACTAGAGTGGCCTAGATACAACGATTATTTCGATAGGAGAGGACTCGTCGCGGGCCGCGCGCCTCGCCTCGCTGCATGGAAACAGCGCTCTCGCATATTCACCAAAATTATATAATTCTTAAAGTTTGTAGAAACAATTACGTACTTACTAATTGTGGAAATATAAGTTCCCTAACGACTTCAATTGAGTCGAGATTTTTAATACGGCCAATGTGTCTGATACGCTCTCGATAGAGTCCCGTAACTGTTAAGAATAATCATGGGGCCTACTGAATTTTCTTATTAAATAATTTCCCTGCAAGTTCCATGGTTCTTATTAAGTCGGTCGATGTGTAAATTTTAAAGAAAGAGGCCTTTAACATGATCTGTCATTAGAACTTATAGGTACCTGCTATCTATTGTAGGTCGTAGGTGTACCTAGTCGACAACATTTTTTCTTACAATTTGAAAAATCTATGCTCTGGCGTATATATACTCAGGAGTACGAACAGATACGATTTAAGTGACCATTACTTAAGGAAATACTTCAGACGACGGAAATCTTAAAATAATAGTTGACATTTTCTACATTCCGCACTCATAAAAATCATGTTTTCAGCCACCTACCAGGGGCCCGGTTTTTGAAAGCACATATGTGAAAATGCCACTCGAAAGCGGTGAAAAATTGTGCTGAATTTGAAATACGAGTAGCTTAGATGATACTTACGGCTCTCATTAATCATGTGGACTAGTCAAAAATTTGTTTAGAGCCATAGTTTTGAAGATATAAACAGATTTATACCACTTTAGAGTGATGTGCTTTCAAAAATCGGGGCCCAGACCGAAACTTAGTCGACAATCTTTTGGAACCGGTTGCGCGGCGACATTTCATGCCCAAAATATTTTATTAGTCGAAATTGCGGTAGTTCCGACGTTGAGGAAGAATTCACCCCGGTTGTTTTAGGACTACTTGACACACCAATTGGTTAAGTTGAACCAACCTTCAAAACTGCTTTGTCCGTTGGCAGAGTGCATTTACATGATGGAATGGAGAACAAATCTAACTTAGCTGCCCTCTACCGGATGGTAGTAGCTACTACCATCCGGTAGAGTGTTGTGTGTCCGGTAGGGTGTGTGTAGGTCATACTTTACTTCAAAGCGACTCCGCATGATAGCATAGCTATCATGCGGAGTCGCTTTGAAGTAAAGTATGACCTACTTGCGAAATCGGGTCGCTATATACCCACTGCTTTTATTTTTTCACATCACCTTTTTGCTGGGGGGTTGTCGTAGACACCTGACTCTTGACAAAAAATTTGCACTGTCATGGGGCCCAAATTTTAAAGCCCATATTATTATTTATGTGAAAATACCACTCGAAAGTGGTGAAAAATTGTGCTGATTTTTGCATAATTATGTACGAGTTTAACTTTTACACCAACTTAAACACAAAGTAATATTTTGAAGTAATTTTGTTATGTTGACTTTTTTAGTAACAATTTGGGGTAGCGAGCTGTATTAGGTATCTCACACGAGTGAAAATATTACTAAATATGAGTGCCTAACTATTAAGTACCGCATTATCACACAAACCTTTACAATACTATTAAACGTATCGCTATGAAAATATAATGTGTGCCTAATTATTGTGCGCTTGTGCCACGCCATAGCCGAAAATGTCCCGTTATCGTACCTAAGTATGTGGCGCGCGCGCACCTCGATGGCGGCGGCTGGCCGTTGGTAAAAGAACATTCCGTTGCCTTGGTAGGCATTATTTTTCGCTAACTTCTCATTCATTTAAGTAGGTATATTAAAATACGTTCTATTCGATTCACATTTCATTGAATAATTATTTTGCTATCATAACACTAATTTAAATTCAACTTAAAGTTAATTGGCTTCAGACGGAATGATTATTATATCTTTACGTACTTTTAGATATGTTAAAGTGATTATTTTTGTACGTAGGAAGTTAAATCTGAAAATAATAAATTGGTAAAGGAAAACTGTGGCTACGGGCAAATTGAGGCGGGCGGTAAATATAAGTTTCCTAATAATAATTTTCACGGGAACAGCGGAGTGTCGCGCGGCGCGTTGGCTTTCCTCCAGCTTTATATTTAAACGGACTCGTATCAACTGACTCTACATTTTATGAAGTACTGGTGTGAAATGCTCCAAATTGTACCTAACACCTGCTTACTGAATCCACGAAGTATGCGTAACAAATTGCCGATAGGTAAATCGGCCCTTAGAGCCCGCTTCAATCAATAAATGGAGCGCCTTAAAGTCGCGAGCGTGCGGAATTAAACCAACCGAGCGCAATATAATGTATACTTACATACTTTGTAATAAGTGTAGCTATTTAGAGTACACTGTCACGATGAGGATAACTTGACGTTGAAAAGAAACGTTCATGAGGAAAAATGTGAGAAACAAGTTGTGCATTGCTGCCGGGTGACGACAACGAGACATTATTGCATTGTACTATTTGTACTTCGATGCTTCGCTCAGTCCTGAATGAACCCTGAATCGTAATTTGCATTTTGCTGGTTGCCATTGAACGTTTTGCTCTACACCGTTACGATTACGATTATACGTTCTATTTTAAACTCTTTATAAATTAAAACCGTTGTGAATAAACGCAATATTTAGGTAGGTACCTACTACAATTAAATTTGGTATTAGAACCTTGGGCAGGGTTTTTACTCGCGTTCGGCGAGGTCACCTGGCCTTGCATAGTTTCTATCTACCTACCTATAGGTAGGTACCTTGGTTCACGGCTTTATTATCGCGTATCATAGACGTTTATAATATAATACCTACTTGTACATCCAAATAAATAACTCTTGAAGTAAGTATCTACGTGTTTAAGGAAGCAAAAACCTTTCCTCTACTTCTACTAAAGAAAATTCTATTTTTTACACAGATAATCGCGTATCGTGAAGCACCACCTTCACAACTGCAATTCATAAGTAGGTACTTACTTAGGTATATAACCTGAAAACTTTTATGTGCCCCAAGGAAAAATCAAGCGAAATACAATTTAAGTGTAATAGGTATCCATAAGAACCTACTTAAAATCTCGTTAAGTGAAGTACATAGGTACCCAACCGTGATGTTTGATCAAAGGATACATTAGCGTTGGGTAGACCCAAGGAATGATCTCTCTCGATCCCGATCATTCAATTAATTAGTAAAAATGGACTTGACTTGGGTATATTTCACATAATTAATAGTATTCTAGGTACCTACATTATTATATTCAGTATTGAGCTAGGAGATCGTCAAGGTAGGTATAATTGAATCACGGTCACACTCAGCGGCCGACAAAGGTGAAACCATGGTCAGTGTTGGCCAACAACCCATTGTTTTGGTAAAATAACTGATTCGTGTTTAATTACTTGGATATAATAGATATTTGGCAAACATTAATATGTAACAGAGACAACTACTATAGTACTAAACCACAACCGTACTACATTCTAACCCACCATTTTTCGTAGTAGGTAGGTATGAAGTAGGTAGTTCACGTACGAGTAGGTACTTCGTATGACTGCATTGGAATTTATTTATTTCCTCACTTAGGTATGCACATTCACTCCTACTTCTACTGAGCCATAAACATCGCATTCAGTAGTTTCTATTCAACTTACCCCCTTATCTAACTAATATTATAAATGCGAAAGTATGGATGGATGAATAGATGGATGGATGGATGGAATGGATGGATGGATGGATGGATGGATGTTTGTTTGTTACTCAATCACGCCAGAACGGCCCAACGGATCTGGATGAAATTCGGCACATAGATAGAGAAAAGTCTGGAATAGCACATAGGCTACTTTTTATCCCGAAAAATTGCTTAGTTCCCGCGGGATAGCGATAAACGAACTCTTTGCAGACGAAGTCGCTGGCAACAGCTAGTTAATAATAAATTGCAGGCTGATTTTAAAAGTTTCATATTATTTTTCTGTGTCTAACAAAGGAAAATGGCAAAGTGATAGAGATAGAGACAAAAGATTTTAATAAAATTAAGCTTAGGTACCAAGCGTTTATGAATAGGGGATTACAACGTACCTGCAGTCGTGGATATTAAATTAGCATTTTATAAAATCACGTAATAAGTAAGGTCGTTAAAGTCGAGATCCTAAAGCCGAACACCACTCACTTTTTTTTGAGCACTTTTGCCGAACGGCATAACACGTACAAGATTTTAAAACCTTTACGTAACCATTGCAAACAATAATTTTTCTACTAATAAACAGCCTGAAATTAAGTCAAATCAATTGATTCAATGTCATTAATAAATTAACATACCTAATTACCATTAGGTGTACTCGTCACTGTTGCTAGCTGAACTGTTCAAGTAAATTAGATGAGTTTAATAAGTTTCCTAATCTTATGCTGTGAATTTGGGCTTTCTGGTGTCAACTGGGTCAATGTTATGAGGGTTTGAAAATACGGCGAAACGGTTCGAGAAAAGGTAGGTTACTACCGTGCGCCTAGATTTTAATCAGACTTCATCAAACATTTTACTTACTTTTAAATAAACGCAAACGAAAACACAAAAACTTGATCTAAATTAGTTGCCAAGTTTGGCCAGTTAGATAGATTTGAATAATTTTAACTAATCACCATGCAACAAATTAGCCTACTGTTGGTCAAATGGTAAGAAATTTTCAATACAACTGTTTTCCCATACAAAAATACTTGTCATTTATGTGATCCGTATTTTTGATAAACGGATCCCAGTCCCCTATTTCACCAACGCGACAATAATTGTCGGCAACAAGAGACAATTCGCATTGCAATTCGAATTAAGTATCACTTGTCACGGACACAATTATCGAATTAGTTAAATAGGAGCTTGGTATCAATTAATTAAAACTAATCAGGTCTGACGGCGGTAGAACGCAGAATAGGTAACGTCATATTTTAACAAACTTGTGTGGTACCTTTTTTTTTTTTTTTTTTTTTTTGCGGTGGGAAAATGCGTTACGCATACGACCGCGTCGTGGGGATGGCGCGGAGGTTATGTGGGACTCTCCTCCCCGGCCCCTCCCGGACGGGGGGGGGGGGGGGCGGGGGAGGCATACCCACTAAAAACCCACCGGTATTCCCTCTCTGCCATTTGGGGGGGCGCAGCGGGAGCATATTACATTGTCTACCGCGTACGCCCCACCGGCCGCCCCAGGCTATGTGCCGGGGCTCCTGCGCCAAGAGGGGGGGACCGGGAATACCTGGTCCCCCCCTAGACTCGTGGGCCTTTGGGGGCTAGCGAGGGATCCCCATCCCCCGCCAGCAGGCACCTTTAGGGTGGGAGGGCGGCAAACTGCCGCCTTCTCCTCCCCGTCCGTCTGCGCCGGAGCGGGGGCGCGAGGGGGTCGTTCTCGCGCTCCCGCTCCCTTTCCTCCTTCTGCGACATCACTTCCTCGCAGAAGGACGCGACGGCCTCCCAGGACTCCTCACTGCCCAGCATGGCTTGCACGATGCTAGGCAGAGAGAGGTCGCCGCCGATCGTCGCCACCAGAGTGCGGCGCCCGCGGGACCAGGCGGGGCACACCTCTAGGGTGTGCTGTGCCGTATCGTCGCTGGCGCCGCACTCATGGCACGACGCCGTTTCCTCCCTGCCGGCCACACGGTACAGGTACCGCCCGAAGCAACCGTGCCCGGACAGTACCTGGGTGAGCCGGAAGGTGAGGGACCCGAACCTTCTTCCACACCACTCTTGGAGCACTGGGCGGACGGCTTCGCCCAGCGCTCCATGACCTCCTCCTTTTGCGTCTCGCGGAGGCGCTCCAGCTCCCTTGGGGCAAGGGACTCGCCCCGGGCCCTCCGCTCAACGCGCCCTCTATACGCGTCGGCTAGCACTCCCGCCTCGATTTCCCAGGGAGGGGTGCCAGCCAAGGCGCATGCCGCCGCCCACCCCACCGTCCGGTATGCCCGGCTTGCCCGCACCGCCATAACTCTTTGGGGCCTTCGGAGCAAGGCCCTGTTGGCGGGGGTTAGGGAGCCGGCCCAGATCGGTGCCCCATACAAGGCCATGCTTCTAATGACCCCTGAGAAGAGTCGTCTGCAGGGGCCACTAGGACCGCCCAGGTTCGGCAGGAGTCTGCCCAAGGCCCCCGCCGCTCCTACGAGTCGGGGAGTAAGCTGGCGGAAGTGCTCCCCGAACTCCCACTTGCCGTCAAGGACAAGGCCCAGGTATTTTATGTGGGCCTTAACCTCGACAGTTTCCCCCCCGATGCGGAGTGTGGCCCCCCCCCGGTACCCGCCACCTCGGCCCCCTGAAACAGAGGGCCTCGGTTTTGGGCAGGGCCACCCGAAGTCCTAGGGCCCCAATCCTGCGGACCACGAGCGTAGCCCCGACCTCGGCCCTCCTCCGCACCTCCTCCCACGTGGTGCCTCGGACGGCGACCAGCGTGTCATCTGCATAGCAGATAACCGCCATTCGGGGCAGCACCTCTCCGCGGATGGCCCAGTCGTATCCGACGTTCCACAGCAGGGGTCCCAGAACGGACCCCTGCGGGACACCACTGGCCATCCGCCTCATCTCCGCCGTTCCCCCCCTCCCCGTGTAGAGCACTACCCTCCCCGAGAGGTAGTGCTCCACAACCCTCCGGAGGTAGAGGGGCACACCATGATACCGGAGTGCCTCCTCTATCACTCCGAAGGGGAGAGAGCCAAAGGCATTGGCAATGTCGAGTGACACCGCCACAGCCCCCTGCCCCGTCCTCGCCGCCTCCTCGGAGAACCCTTTCAGGGTAGATAGGGCGTAAACTTGTGTGGTACCTAAGTATAAGTTTACTTAAGTGCCGTACCCATAGAAGAATTAACCAATAATTAATTATTATTTGGGTAATACGTGTTTAGTAACTCTCCGCAAAGTCCGTCCACGAGAAATGGCAGAAATAATTCAATGCCAAGACAAGTTTAAGTAGGGCAACCTGCATATGATTCTGCGCTTGTAATATTTTTGCCACCTGGCATTCTAAGCATAAAATATGGACGCACACAATCTTATAAATTTGAATAAGGTTTATTTTGCAAATAGGCCGTTGTCCGTTCAAGGTTTCATGATCAGTTTCTGGGCGTAGAGTACCTATCTATTCAGTTTAACATAATAGAGTGGATACGAACATGGTTTTTTAATATCACATTGATAAATATTAAGTATAGTTTAACTGTGATGCAGCCGTAGCTAAAACAGGCCAAGGCTGGCCACCGCGGCGACGATAAGCGACGAAGCACTTATCGCTAACAAGCTATTGCGACTAATTCATCTAAATTACATACTAGCCGCACACTAGGGCCTCTATTCTATGCCGGTACAAAAGATATCTCACATGCAAGATAAAGTAGCATGCGTGCTTTATGTATGTAGGTGCTAAATTGGACAGATTGATTTTCTTCTTTTCAATCTAGTCCCAATTGTGCACTTGTACGTAACAAAAATTAAAATTAAGGATTTTATTATGATTATTATACTGTACGTTAGAAGTGGGTACTAAATTATTATTATTATTATTATTGTTATTTTACATTTTTATGTCTCTCCTAAGCCAGGAGGTTAATTTTTGCGCGGGCCTAAGCCAAGCGCTATTCAAATTATTTATTTTTTACTCTTCCACTGCTACATTATAGTTAACAAAATATGTATTCAATCTTTATACTTTGTACGAACCATTAAGTACCTATAGGCGACTTAATATCATATATGTACTTCAACATACCTACTTAATACCGATTTTAACTGGCTGTCACAAGGCTGTCACCTATGGTTTATTCTGATAGGATTATACAGATAGGTACAGTTCCAGTGACGCCATTAGAAAAGCAAATTAAGTGTCCCAGATCCTCTGACACAACAAAATGAAAAGGATGTTAAGGTAGTTTCTCACTCACACATCTTATTCAAGACGAGAAGTTTACACAATTTACAACCTATATCGGTTGAATTGAATTGTAACGCTGGCTCCACATTCATAGTAATTATATCGCTTGGATACGCAGGGCTTGCGGAGTGACGTAAATAAAGTTCAATAACTATTTAAAGAACTCATTGTGTAAAAATCGTACACCTTCCTTTTTTTCAACCAGCGAAATACCTACTGGAATTAATAAAATATCTGAAAACCACGATGTAACTTTTGCTGTATATTTTTTTTTAATTTACCGTTCTATTTTTCTGGACGTTTGTTTTTAAATTTCCACGTTAATGGACTGTACCATAAATAAATTTCCTAGGAAAAGACAAAATGCCATCTTCCATTAATTTTAATTAGGTACTAATTGGTATTGTTAGCAAAAGTAAACAAAAATCCGGGAATAAAAATAAACGTGCCCCAAATAGTCTGTAATTAGCAAGGAATCTGATAATTTAACGAATCAGGAATCAAGGGGTGTGGTCGCTGCGATTGACATGTTCGGTGTTATAACTAGACCCGTTTTCTCTTAGGTATTAAACGGAATCATATTGTGGCTGATTAACTGGTCAATGCACGACAAACAACATAAGACCCCTGACTCCGTATACCACCTGCCAGAGAACGAATAAGTTATGATTGCGTGCTAAGCACAGCGATATTATTGCGCGCGAGTTTCATTTAGAGAATCACACCCCTGAATAGATCGTTATGCTACCTACCGCCATATTGTACAAATTTAGTGACGTTATTCTGGTTAGAAAGGCCCATATATATACTGTATATGGGACATGATACACATACAGCATGAGAATAGGTATGTTGATATTTCTGCCCTTGCTCTGAGACGAGAGTGTAGTACTAGCGTTACAGATTGCCTCTATTCACTATGCATGCGCTGCTCAGTTTATGAACATGCAATAGTTATCATTCTAGAACTCCGATGAATGCAAAAACACTTAATGCAGTTGCCGTAAGGCTTAGATCCAAGCATATAGAACTCAAAATATCCTGACACAACTTCATAGCAACAGGGTAGCATTCGTAATGTGAGCTTATAGTGCCTCGTTGGTTGAAGAGTAAATTGAATCTGATTGAATTGCTCCAGATTTTTGTGGGTACATCCACGTTATAATAAGGGTCTCGTCGACAACTTCTCACCAACTCGAACACTTTCATTGTCAGCCCAGGAACTGCACAGTTTTCGTTCTCATTGGGTACAGTCAAGGGCATAAATATTTACGTTAACAAGACGTCAAAGACCATACACCATACACCATATGCCATAAACAATAAGGCTGGTGACATATATATTTGACATGATAGCTGTATCAATCTTTATGCGCTCGATTGTACTCGTATTTGGTTTCAAATTAAAGTGTTGTAGAGCTCTGATTTGCCAATTAGTAATTAGTACTAATTAACGAAAAGATACGTAAGCGCTTGTAGTAATAATAATAAGTAGAAAATAATGTAGCAATTTGTGTGCCCAGCATGTTTGGAAATTTAGCTGTAGTTTATGTAAAATCTTGCCTATGGATGCCGCAACTAAATACATTCAGCAAACCTGCCGGTTGCGAATACCCGAGCCATGTGGTTGTCGTTTCACAAGTCAGCCAGTTTTCTTTTTTACGAAATACCTTAGTTGAGTAGGTGAGTAGAGTAAACAAATCGCCGCCATTTTTCTCAAATTCTGAATACATACGACGTGCCCTGACGCGCGAAAGCTTTGAAATTTATTATTAATTATTATTTATTTATTATATTTAAAATATATTCTTTTTTTTCACTGTACTTCATTGAAATAATTATGACGATAAACTGATTAGGTAATAAACCTCTCAAATTTAATAATACCAATAATATTACACATCAATCACACCAAATTGCCTATCACAGCTTATAATGTAAGTCATGCATGTACTTTTACTTCATATGTAAAATAAAAAGCTAAGTAAGTATGTAATTCACTTTTCATTTCTGTAGAGCACAAAAAGCCTCTTAATATTTTTATTATTATATGGAATCCGCTTGAATAAATACAATGGTTTAACGGGAGCGGTTCAGAGTAGGTGTGCGAGGGCTAGGTCGGCTCGGGTGCCGAACCACCGAACGCGAAACTGGGTCAAGATGATTTTAGAATCAATACTCGGTTGTGCTCCGAGGCCGGAGCCGCGGCGGCTCGCTATGTTCACGGGGACGGGCATGGGCTAGAGCAGCTGCCACAGCCTGCTCAGCCACATCTACATAGGCATACTTAGCTGTGTATAATAATTCCTACCACTTAAACGCGACACAAAAATTTCGCACAGCAGAACCGCTCCGAGTTCATAAAATGTTACAGACACTCGTTCATCCACATCCACAGTTATATCACATATTTCGTCTTTTAGTTTTTTTTACCATCATCCACATGTTTAAAATTCTGTCTTTTACTTTAACACCGCAAAAATTATACCCCAACGGACGGACCTTATTTTTTAAAATACAAGCGTTGGCTCGTATCATTTCGAAACTGTGCCGTATGTACTACGTTTTCTGAAAATGCTACTGATATAAAAATTCTCGTCTCGTAAACTGAAGTCCGCGGAACATGCTTTTTACTTCGCTTTAAAAAGTTTGTTGAGGCAAGTCGTTTTATACAACCCTGAAAAGGTATGTGTTTGAAATACCCGTAGTTGCTCTACATTAATAGGATAAGTGCAGTTAAGAACTTGTATCTTAGAATCTCAAATGAATAAAGTGAGCATTTAACGAACGGAGTTGTGTCATAAAGTTTTTAATCTCACTGCACTTTACTTTTAGCATTATGATTGCTTTTCTCATTGCGTATTTTCACGCAACACATATTTTTTTTCTTTCAGTATTTTGCTTTTATAGTGATAGTTATTATATCTCAAAACAATACACTTATTTAAAACCTAACTCTAATTTGTATAATAGAGACTTCCCTATGTAATATATATATATATATATACATAATGTATTTATTCCCTTTTATGTCTAACGTCCCTGCACACATCACAGAAAGGCTTAAGTACATAAATATAATGTAGCCATCACGCTGGTAGGTGTAAGGTTACCTTTTGTCTACTGATTGACAAATCTCTTTATGATATTGAATTATCTGCAAAAATAGCCTTTGTATTTAATGGGAGGTAGAGCTATTTATATGCACGTTTATTCTTTGTCTTGCCGTTGATATTGCCTCGATTTCTTTTGTCTAGCCATGGAGAAATAGAGAGCTACTTACTTATTTAGCTCAAAGACGTTGAGTTTTTATGTCGTGTTATTACTATAGCCCAAGCCTTTTCATTATTGGGAGAGTCTTGTGATCAGTACCTTACTGTGACGCAAACTGGTTGCTTTATTATTATTTGAACTATTTTAATAATATATATACGACCATGGTAATTAATAGGTCACCAAATTCAAGGAATTTTTAACATTCCTTCTTTGATTTGGTGAAGCAAATTTATGATAATTATTATCAATCGTAACAGACCCTATGGCTACTTATGCACAAGTAAGTGCCTTCAAAGCTAACTAAGCAGGTGTTCTCAAGGTTTCATCAAGTTAAAGCACCGTTCCTTAAGCAAAAAGTCAAATATGTAGTAAGGAAAGTTATGTTACTTAAAATATCTCTAAGTACCTACAGCAATTATTTACTTTCAGTAGGTAAGTAAGGTAGGCGCAGGCGAGCCACGATATCGCAGCTTGAGGTGGAATGCGCATAGCCTTAGGCTTGGCCTTCTGACATCATGTGTATTACGTCATGCATTGAACACCACACATCCTATATAAGCGGCATATAATTAAACACAGGGTTACACATATAAATTATGGAGACCATGCCGCTCGTTACACGAAGGTCTTTGTGTCGTGTGTCGCTTAGAATTCAGAACTTCCCGTCCTAGTTTAGTTCTATTTAATGGATAGGCGGGTGGGAGGGTGACACACGGTGCTGTGGTCACGACCGCAACCATTCTCTATATTGTAGGTAATTGAACTTTTTAAATGCTTGCGAATAAGGTAAAGCTCTCCACCATATCGTCGTTGAATACGCATTATGGCGATTGATTGTTAAAAGATTTGCGACCTTCTACTGAACAGCTGTTTTGTAACATATTCAAGCATGGCAATATATGAATTAACAAATACAATCAACATAGTTACTTAGCTTATGCGAAGCTCGAATAAATTAACACGCGAAGACCCGACCTCAACTATACTTCATTTAATTTAGAATGAGAATCCACAATAGCATTATATTGCGTCTAGTCAACTATTTTTTGCCTAGCAAATAGTACAGTGCAATAGTTTGGCAGAGCCACAAAATAAAATTGTTTTAATGTCACTTTATTTGCGTGTCGTCAATTGTTACTCTAGTACAAATTGTTAAGAGATTACAGTTCACGAACCGCAATATAATGTTGTTGTGGTTTCTCATCCTAAATGAAATGAAGTATAGGGACAACAGAGTTGCTTGTAATGTACCTTAGAAGATTTATAAGCTACTACTCGTCCTTGTATATATGTGCTTCAGATAACATTTGACTTAAAACAAACATACCCTATCATCACATGTGGATTGAAATATAACTAACTGCATAACTGAGTTAGGTAAAATGTATTAAATATGTAGTAGGTAGGTACTAACTTGCAGATAAATGTACACTGCCGATCATAACCGTCGAATTCGGTTTATACCCAGCGAACATATTATCATAGCTACCAACAAAAATACAATTGCCGTTGTCTGAAAATGGTTTTAAGAATACAGCTCTATGGCCCGTGGGGTATGTGTATATGTAACTAACCCAGGTAAATAAGTTATTATGTGTTCAGTTATTCACACTCGAACATGAACATGAACCACGAAGTGAAGTGCCACCACTAAAATGTTAGGTTCATTGCTTCCATCAATATGTTTCATTAGAGCAAGTACCTAGATCGGAATTCATCTTAGCGCTAACTACCATGTCCAGCCAGGTTTAGGTAATCAATGTCATTTGTATGCTAGAAAAGTTCAAAATATTTTATGGCCTTTGCGGGATATATGTAGGTATCAGTGGCGTGGCGTCCATAGAACTCGATTCCCACCGGCTTGCCTATTTTAAGGCAGTTGGGCAATTTATTGTGCAGAATTAGAGGAAAAGGCTAGTTAAGTTCCCTTCGGCTTGCCTTCTGTTCTGATATACCTACTTGACGCCACGCCACTGGTAGGTATATATTAAAACACTTTCATGGCAGACTTGTTTTTAGTTAAATTATCGTTTGATTCTTGTATGATTTTGTCTGGGTAAGACTTGTCACTCTAGTTAACGCTGGCTCTAACACCAATAATATTACAAGTAATAAGTAAATCTGCACTGGATTGTAGCCATATAAGGGTTTAATAGAAGTACCTAATTAACTGAAATTCTTGCATACCGTTCAAGCGTCTGCCTTAACATTTTGTTCCATAAGCTCCCATTAAGCCTTTCAGTAGTTAAACAAGTTCGCTGACAGCATGAGCCTGCTAAAAGGCCTTTGGAACTCTCTGAAAGTCGGCTACGAAGGCTTTATTGCCATGGTAACCATTCTATTGAAGCCGGACGGAAGCCGGTATCGATCAGCATGTAAATACGGCTGGACGTGGACAGGCAACTTCACGAACAGACACGTAAAATAAACGGTCACAATAAACCTATCTAAAATTTTGGAATGGGTTAATGTCTGATTTCATATCCCTGAGAGCACCATTCGTAGCTGGAAGTACCTAGCCTACGCATTACACACAACTCATAATAAGACGGGCAGAAATGCCTTTGCTTTAGGTAAGTATATTTCTATCCAGAATCGACGTTTCTTTTTTAGGGTTCCGTGGCCAAATGGCAAAAAACGGAACCCTTATAGATTCGTCATGTCTGTCTGTCTGTCTGTTTGTCCGTCCGTATGTCACAGCCACTTTTTTCCGAAACTATAAGAACTATACTGTTGAAATTTGGTAAGTTAGATGTATTCTGTGAACCGCATTAAGATTTTCACACAAAAATAGGAAAAAAACAATTAATTTTGGGGGTTTCCCATACTTTTAGAACTGAAACTCAAATTTTTGTTTTCATCAAACCCATGCGTGTGGGGTATCTATGGATAGTTCTTCAAAAATGATATTGAGGTTTCTAATATATTTTTTTTCTAAACTGAATAGGTAACTAGGTAGTTTGCGCGAGAGACACTTCCAAGTGGTAAAATGTGTGTCCCCCCTGTAACTTCTAAAATATGTGAATGATAAAACTAAAAAATATATATAAAGTACATTACCATGCAAACTTCCACCGAAAATTGGTTTGAACGAGATCTAGTAAGTAGTTTTTTTTTTAATTTATTATCTGTCGGTCTATATAAGTATCCAATATAAAATGACCTTACACTGCCTACATTTTGCTTAAGAGCAGGGCTCTGCTAACACCGGATTTATAATACCTTGGCGAATTTGTACAGAACCCTCAGTGCGCTAATCCGACTCGCACTTGGCCGGTTTTTTTCCATTTCTCTACTCGTATTACAAAAGTCAAAAAAGTCAAAAGTTTATTTTGCAAATAGGCCGCCAAGGGCTTTTACATGTCTTCTTTTGAATCTATGAAATAGGTAACTACCTACACTACTAGATAAGCACCAAACAAGGGCCTCGTCAACGTCGGGCATCAATAACGGCTCGCTTTTGAGGTTCTATAATTCAAGAATTCATCAAGCATTAACAATATGGGCCTCCACACTGCCGGTCATGAACAAAGGCGTGGGAATGATGGGGTAATTACCTACTACGTTGACACCCCTGTGAAATGTGGCCAGCGGTAGAACAGTCCGGTACGAAAACTCGACATACTAAAACTTGAGCATGTCAGGGTCTTTATGCAGGTACTTAGGTACGAGTACCTTTTGATTAGGTTACTAAAAGTACCTTACCTTGACATAAAACTAGCCAATGGACAGATCGATATCACAAATTGCGCTCGCTGCACTGACATGAGTGAACCATGAGCATCGTATACGCCACTGTTTCACGGTAGACAGCGGCCTTTGTCCGAGGAACGAGTGAGAGAAAAATGACAGGCCTACCAACTTTTAAAAGTGCCGTGCTCTTTAGCTAAGGTCCAGAGTTTCAGCGATTTTTATACGCTTTCATGTTAGTAACTACTTGTGTCACCAAATGTTACGATTGTACAGAGCGCACTATCGACAGGCATATACCTTTTTATTTATTTATTTATAAGCCTTTTTATTCCGAATTCGCTACGATTTCGGTAAGTACCTACATGTTGCTGTTGTTAATGTCGTTTTTATTTTTTTATTTATTAAATTGTCGCGAAATTCGGCGTGCCTCATGGCATAGGCCTCCTCCGTGTATTGGAGGGTTTGGGCTATAGTTCCCACGCGCGCCCAGTGCGGATTGGGAACTTAACCATTGAATTTCTTCGCAGATGTGTGCAGGTTTCCTCACGATGTTTTCCTTCACCGAAAAGCTCATGGCAAATTATAAATGTAATTTTCGCACATAAATTCCGAAAAACTCAGAGGTGCGAGCCCGGGATTTGAACCCACGACGCTCTGCTTGAGAGCCCACAGGTCAAACCACTAGGCTACCACGCATATACCTAACACGGCTTAATTATAATGTACATTACAACTGCTACTACTTTTCAAATTTCAACAATTGAGTTTTATTGTTTCCGCGAAGTTCGAGAAAATTAAATACAAAGACTAATTGAACTGGCCCAATGCTTCATACATATACAAATCAGACTTTCTCTTGCGGGGTAGACAGAGCCAAAGGTAAAAGACGTACCTACAGGCCACATTTAGCATGATTGTGAGCGTATAGGTGGAAAAAGAGGCCCAATGTTAAAATACTAACCTTTATGAGCGTTACAGTTTTTTAAACCTTGGTATAAGGATAATAATTATAATAAAACGAACTCACGTCATGTTTTAAGCATTTATTTACAGAAATTCGATAAAAGTCAAACAATCAAAGATAATATAATTGCATTCTGAAACTAATAAAATACCCCTTTCGTAAAAGCTCGTTTAGTGTCTAACTTGACATTCATTTTTTCCTATCTGTCACTTTGACATTTGCCTTTACCCACTAAAACCAAACAAAACTTAATTTAGTAACCAAAAAGTAGTAGTAGAGTAGAGAATAGAGGGATGGTTAACCTTCTCGACCCCTACGACACATTTATCAGCACCGCAGGTTCAACGCCAACGACATATAGGGCCTATACACTCGGTTTCAATAAGGAAGGGTTGTATGTGACATTAACATTGACAAATCTAGAGGTGAGGATTCTTTGTGACACCTTTCACATAAAACGATTATCGATTATATCTTAGTACTAATAACAATCGATTCCATAAAAATAACGACTGCATATTAATTTATTAAATAAATGCTATTTCGATATAATAATACTCAAGTCAATCTCCTAAGATGTAATAATTATAATTCCTATTTTACGCTTTTTGCCAAGTTGTGTTTTTTCAACAAAATAGGTTGTACGAGGGCGGTTTGATAACTTGTTTCGGGTACTGATAGATGGCGTTAGTGGTATCTTTGTATTTGTTCATAAAGTTTGGTATCTGTAGATAATTAATATGTGGCATCAAGTGTTTTTGGCGGGAATTTTTGATTTGACAGCACTTGACAGAAAAGTAATCGGAATAATGCGGCAAAATGGAGAAAATTGGAATTCGTGGTGTAATTCAATTCTTTTTTTTGGAAGGTAAAACGGCGAAAGAAATTTATGAAAGGGTTTTACCTACATTGGGTGACTCGTGTCCTTCCTACGAAACAGTAAGACTTTGGGTAAACGAGTTTAAGCGAGGCAGGACCAGCATTGAAGATGCACCTCGACCTGGAGCTCCGAAATCGGCTGTTTTACCAGAAGTCATCGATAAAATCCAGGAATTAGTTTTAAGCGACCGACGATTGAAAATACGCGAGTTAGCCGAAGTGACAAACATCTCTACCGAACGAGTGCATTTTATTTTGCACAATGAATTACATATGAAAAAGCTTTGTGCAAGATGGGTGCCGCGATTACTCACTCCAGAGCAAAAACGAAATCGCTTGCAAACATCTGCTGGAAATTTGCAGGTGTTTAAAAATAATCCAACAGAGTTTATTCGCCGTTTTATTACTATGGACGAAACCTGGATTCATCACTACATACCAGAGACGAAACAACAGTCGAGGCAATGGATTAGTCATAGTGAGCCAGCTCCAAAGAAGGCGAAAAGCACTCCAACAGCTGGAAAAGTGATGGCATCTGTATTTTGGGATGCAAAAGGAATTATCCTGATTGATTACCTGGAAAAGGGCAAAACCATCACTGAGGCATATTATGCCTCGCTTTTAGATCAATTAAAGGTAGCGATAGCTGATAAACGTCCAGGAATGGCAAAGAAAAAAGTGTTGTTTCACCACGACAACGCTCCGGTGCACTCGTGTCGTCTCGTTGAGCAAAAATTGACTGAATTACGATTCACACAAATTTGAGTAAACACATATTTTGAGGACCTTGAAGAAACCCATTTCCGAGAAGGCATCGAGAAGTTGCAGAAGCGTTGGGATAAGTGCGTTGAGCTTCGGGGAGATTACGTCGAAAAATAAAATATATACAACCCCTAAATTATTTTGTTATCATATCAAACCAAGTTACTTATCAAACCACCCTCGTATAAAATATTATTTAACTTCATAATGTATTTGAAGTTCTAAGGCATCTATTTATTACCAATAAAATCGATTGGTATCGTGTAATGAATGTGAAAGAATGTAAAATACTCACTTCATATTTTTGTAGGTTGTCTTTGGATTTTCGATTATACGCGTTTTAATGACCATAGAACGTAACCTAGCAACGTCTCGTTAATAATGTCATAGGTATATTGAAAATTTGTACGTGAAAATTATGTAAACGCAAAAAACATCGCCGTGATTCTTTTTAGAACGTTATTAATATACAGTACCAAGTATGGGTTTATTTTTAAGTAATTCAATTTAGGATTAATTTTGCTGTCAAAACTTTCGTCAACACTAACAGTTACATTCTATGGATCTGTCACACAACCCTTCCTTATTGAAACAGACCGTAGGTAGTCTATACGCCCATTACTTCAATACAAATGCAACCTTCGTTCAATTTAAGGCATTGCAATAAAGAAGTCTGGCATTATGGGTGACGTCTCTTGTATTTGACGAGGCGGCAAAAGGTTAAAGTAGCAACAGAGTTTACATCGGTTTGATCTGCTTTAAGAGGGTGTATCCCTACTGAGCTGGCAACGTCGCATTTTTGGTGATTTTTTGCGATTATTTCACAGAAAATGAATGAAAGTTTCAAATGTCCGTCTGTAGTGCACTTCGTTTTGAGTGTATTAATGTGTCCAATGCAACGATTAATCGTGATGGACTTTTATTTTCGCATTAAAGGGATAAAATACTATATCTCGTAGAAAATAAAAGTCCATCACGATCAACTATGGCATTAGACACATTAATGCACTAAAAACGAAGTGCACTACAGACGGACATTCGAAACTTTCATTCATTTTCTGTGAAATAATCGCAAAAAATCACCAAAAATGCGACGTTGCCAGCTCAGTACGGATGCACGCTCTTAACTTATCTAGGTAACAATGAGATAGATGTGGCACGAAGTAGTAAAGTAAATTTCGGTAGTTAGTATGTTTAGACTACAATAACAGTCAGGCTGCTTTAATTAGTTGACACTTAGGTTAGCACCAGTTACCTTAGTGGTCGCACATACAAATGCGATATTCGTGTCGCACGATTTGCAAGTGCGACAGCCTTTGCAACTTTGTTATTTATCATCCCTCTATTTTCAAGTCTCTTTGGTTATGATTATGACCGGTGTGTAATTTTATGAATAAGGGGGTAAGAATATAAAATTATGCTATGATTTTTACCTTTCAAATACACTTCATAAAAACATTTTTACTATTCATTAAGACAATACGCAAGACATCTTTATCAGGAGTGCATACAAAAAAACTGTATGATAAAGACAAGAATCGTAATGTATCCCAAAAAACATGAGTGGTTCAAGCTAAATCTTAACGTTAGTAATAGCTAATTAACTTTTATAGAAAGCTTCGCAAATGAGTTAAGAAACGAAGATGTTATCCGCAATGGAGTTAAATAATCCAAGATTAAGTTAATTGTACTCTTTAAGAGATGAATAGTTTCTAGGTATTAAGTTAGACTCTTGAGTAAGAAGAGTATTATAGGCAAAATAAATATGATGGACGGATAATATGAAAACTTGCTTTGACTGAGTCATCTGCTGCGCATGCAATATTGCACTCATGCGAGTCATTTGAATTTATCTTAATAGTCACTGTATTATTTACTATCGTATAGAAAATGAATAATTGAATAATTTGCTACTACGCTCTGTCCATCACATCGATCATAATAAATAACTATAGATTACGGCAGGTACTTAATAAAAATATTATGTCCTTTTAAGACAGCTTACGAAGTTTTCAATTATTGCGAAAAGTATACTGCTTAAAAATGCCAAAACGCATGAAATATTACAAAGGTCATTGATCCTCAGACACTCAAGTGAACGTGAAGTGAAGTTTTTAATAACTCTATCTGATTAGGTTACGCAAGTAATAATCCATAATAAAACAAATTTAATTAGTTTTCTGCATCAAAACATAAATTATATAAACCGGATGACACAATTCTAAATGTTTTACTTATGGAAAAGTCATGCGAGTAACAAATATTGTAAAAGTTCTTATAAAATGCAAACGCTGAGCGAATGAGCGAATCTTTTAGTTTATTATGACTAAGCTCATGTGCTCTCGTGGCTCAACACTGAGTCAATATTCATGCGTTTTTACAGCGTTTTTATTACGACATTATTCTCTCAGCAAATATTGCTAAAGGAAATTATGCTCAGAATATGCAAGAATGGAATTAATTGACTATCTCTCTCTAGGCTAGGATGATACCAGTTCTTTTTTTTTAATAAACTTGGATTAATCGTAATTAGGTAGGTATATCATTTGTTCCTGGCGGTATTCAAAATAGTAAACAGTACATTAAAGATCTACAAAATAAAATAATTTACTTAAATGTTCAATTAACTAACACGCGGACAAAATTTCCACCACATTGTCTTAATAATAAGTTAAAAGGCTAAAATAGCAATAAAATGCAAGTAAAAGCGAAATACATTATTCAAGATTAATAATTCAACCACTGTATAAGATCCTAAGTATATTATAAATAGAATAAATTGATTTCGTTTGACTTAACCTATTACGAATGAATTCGAGTGGAGATTTCACAGCTTACTCATTCAGGCTCCATCGAGTATAATTTAGCTTCTAGCAGTTAATTTCGTCTGAAGATGTTGAACCTTCTGTTCTCATTCAATTATTAATATCCTTGACTCGCTTTAACGGTAAACGTACATGGTATAATATAGTCTATAAAAATATATTTAGTTGAGTTATTGGAGTTCAACACCCATAAAGTTAATATTGTAAATTTAACATCTAGATTGTAAGTAATATTGCAACCGACGTGACAATCACGACATTATGATTATTATTATACATAGGATGATTTTGTGGGTCAACACTTGTACATATCTAGACTGAAACTCGACACAAGAAAACATTGCACCTAAACATAGTCTTCGCATAATTCTAACATTTATTTTTACTAAACTACATAATTAATACAACAACAACGAAAAATTAAAATATTTTTTCCCCTCACTACCTCGGAAAGCCGTCTTTTGTCCTTTAAAACCAGGGGTTAAAAACGCGTTTTATCCACTTGTGGGGAAAGTAGTTTGACCTTGGAGCGTGTTTATGTAGTTTTTGACAGATAACGAAACGTAAAACGCTCATAATAATGGTTCATTCGATATTAATTATCATTCAATAAATGGTTTGAGAATTTAATAAAAAATACCAAATTTAGCTTTATTGATTTTAAGTCATAAACCTTAAAATTCCATAAGAAACATTTTTTTTTTTAAATGATGTTGAATATAATTCTCAACGCACAAGTTCAGTCGACACAATTTCAAAACGCATCATCAGAAAAGTCCACATTGTCAACAAAATTTTTGTCATCGACTTCGACTCACGTAAAAATACACAACTTCCAGAGTTTTCTGTTATAACAATATCTTTAAAAAATTAGTGATTCCAGTGATGAAGATGCCTGTGGAACTATTGGAAGCGTAAAAAACGCGGAATTATGTGTGCATTTCCTCGCTACAGTGAGGTGAAAAGTTTTGTTACACACGGATGCAAATATATAGTCTGGCAGCTAAACCACTGCAGCCCGATGACACTTCCAAATGTCATTTTACGAAATAATGAGACCACATTTATTTCACTAGTGCTCGGCTAAGGTCACGTAATGAATGATTTGATTATTGAACGAACGAAATATTTTATGAATGTCACATTCTTAGTTTAGTATATTTTAAAATAAGCGCGATACTTTTGAGGCATTCAAGGTTCATATTAACATAGTAGATAAAATCTGCGATGACTTTGTAATACACGTAAATAGTGACAGCAGCAGTGAAATTGATTCGGAATTATTTAAGTTTTTAAGTAAAAGTACAAAGGTAGAAAAAAATATTAATGTGATAATTGTTGTTTTATTTATGGCAAAATGGGTAATGAGTTGAAAACTGGTAACTGATTTGACATGCTTCCGCACATTTTCAAATCGCGCTCTTACACTACTAATTAGAAAACATCCAAAAAAACCTTATTAAACAAACCATTTTATTAAAATACGCTTTGAAAATTCTCATTTATGACGCAAATTAATTTCATTACATCGTTCATTCTTTCATTCACTCATTAAGTCACATCACTATTTAATATTTGCCAAAAACTGACAACACTGAAAGTGTCATCTGGCTGCAGTGGTTTATCTGCCAGACTATAGTTGAAACACTGGCGGGTAAAATACAACTTTGCACCCTTGTATATCAAATAACTATTCTAAAACAGTGTACATACTCGCTTATCTAATATAATATAACACTGAACTATTTACTATTTCTGATTCCGTTCTTTTGTTTGTTAAATTCGTTGAAGAGGTCTTGGACGTCTTTCAAAGACCTTTCGATTTGTTTTACAAAGTTAGACGAGCTCTGCAACAAGACAAAATAACATATTAAAACGAATACAAGTGCAATGTACATATTATTTCTAGTTGCCAATGAACACGTTGTATATAATAACAGTATTGTTAATGGCACATCATAATACTTTCAGATTTTACATTCATGTTATAAATATAAAAAACAATTGAAAATGCCGCGCAATGACTAACATTAACATTAGCTAGCCAGTTAAACAATCGGTCGAAAAACTAAAGATTTCAAAATGGCGGCCATTTTTTCCATTTTTGATAACGGATTCATGTTTGGGAACCCTCACACCCTCGGACCCTCAGATATCGATTTTGGAAGCAATTGGGATTGTTCATTTTTTAACCCCCCCTTTTTATATTTTTTTTAGAAAATATGGAACATTTTAAGACTCTAATTTGAATATTTTGTCATTTCATGGCTTAATTTAATTAATATAATTGTTCAAAAAAATCAGATACGACTTTTCGTAAATTATATACGGCCGGCTGAAATAGGCAATTTTTCCACAATCCTTTGGAAAAAAAAAAATAGTTGTCATAACTGGTTGTGACTGTCATCTCAATGTCAAATCTACTGTTTACCTTTGGTTTACCTACAAGTTTATTGTATGTTGCGTTAAATCCTGATCATGGTTATAATGAGTTGAAAATTTATGAATGTGGAAGTATGTGGCATTGTGTTTTGGTACCTACTTACATCGAAATGATCCTCGCAACAATATTGTGTACTTATAAACTTTGAAGTATTCAACATTTACTTCGCGACACCACTTTTCTCTTAAATCTTCTCGGATCCGTGCGAACTATTGTTTTGGAGCTGTTTTTAGAGTCATTATTTCAGGTTGGAACGAAGCATTTTCTGTAATTTCCATTATTTCGTTTTAAATCGACCGACAATTTTAAGTTTTCATCAAAACAATATTTACTTTACTGACATTGGGTGACACTGATAACTAGTTGACACATAAATCTAATAGACAAACTAGATATTTGCCGATTTATTGTTTGGAACTACCAACAGCCGCTCGGTAAGGTCGAATAAAGGTCAAATAATTTTTTTGCAAAATATCCGTAATCCTTGAGTATTTTTGAACGCCAGTAAGATAAAACAGTTCGCAAGCCCCATACTTCGAAATGGTTTTCAAATCAGGGTATGTTGTAAAAAAATGAACAATCCCAATTGGTGGAAAAACTATACGTATTCTGCGCCTATACCGCAGAAAGAAGAGAGGAAGCAAAGTTTAACTTCCACACTCAGAGACGCCCATTAACATAATAAAGGACTACTTATTCCTTTGTATCTCTGAGTGCAGCATTGAGGGATGATAACTTCAAACTTGAACTTAATCCGTGAACACTGTAAAACATTTCCAAATTTCCACCGTCAATCACAATACAACCGACAGGGCAATTAAAGTTAACTTTCACACTCAGACGTCGATTAAGTTCGCAGATGTTCAAATTGAATTATATTCTGCAATAATTATTTACGTTGCGACTCTAGGCAGCTACAACCTTTGATATGTTCATCGCTAGCCCGCGGGAACTCTGCAATTTTCCTGGATAAAAAGTAGCCTATGTTTTAATCTAGGGTACCAACTATCTCCCTTCCAAATTTTATCCAGATCCGTCCAGTCGTTTCCGCGTGAAGAACAAACATACACATCGCAACATCCATCCATCCTCACTCACAAACTTTTGCATTTATAATAATTAGTAGGATTTCTACTCTTTTGACTGGCAACCGATATGTGGCATTACTTACAGTTTTGGGGCAGCTCTTTTTGCTGGAGACGTGGAAGAAGAGAATGTCTTCGCCAGCGATGATGTAAGACACGCCGTAACCGTCGTCGGCTACTGGCCCGAAGCCGCCGCCCGCGCTTATGCACTTTGGGTGCTTCTTCAAATCCAACTTGCTAGTTTGACCTGGTTCATAGAAAACGATAACACTGTTATGCTCTATTTTTTATTTATAATGTTTTTTTTATAATAATAATAATATAGCCTTTTTATTCCGAATTCGCTACAATTTCAGTAAGTACATGTAGTCGTTGTTGTTGTTTTTTTTACCTAGTTTTAATTTAGTTTTATATTAGTTCATATGTTCACTGTTATGTAGGAAATGTATGCTCTATTTTAGCGAATAAAGGAAAATGGGATGAGATTATTGTAAGTAATAGCGCCTATGGAAATTATCCTAAATACTCAAGCCTTAATATTCCTATAAAAACCTCAGTCCAATCCAGCCTCAGTCAAAGATATGATTACTTCATTTTTAAAAAGAAACAACTTCATGCAAAGATCTCTTACCATGAGGGGTTTGACTGGTGGAGAGCCTCCAGGGCTCGTTGAACACTTCTTGGAGGAAGGGGGAATCCAATTCCAGGTATTTGGAGACCACGTAGAGGCAGAAGAGGTGGCGGTCGATGCCGCGCCCCGCCATCGCATCCTGGTATCCCAGTTGGTGCCGTACGCTCGCCTTTTGGAACAGCTCTAGCTTTTCCTCGATCTGCGAAAATTACACGCATTTGACGCTGTGATTTTGTTCGCGCAATAGTTAAATTCCCTTCCGCTGCTAGGGCTTATTAGCAGTGTAGAAAGAAATTAATATAAACTCCGCAAAGTAACGCCTGATACCATTAAGTTAGCGAAATTAAGTCTTAGGACCTGTTTCGCCACTCCTTAACTGTCATTTATCTATGATTCCGTCTCTATTTATTACTACGAAACAGACAGAGACGTCATCATAGATAACTGACAGTTAAGGACTGGTGAAACAGGGCCTAAGTGATTTGAGAACGAATGCAAATACATTCAAAATAAAAATAAAAACATGACGATCTTTTACATGACGATTTTTGAAACTACCAGCGCATTCAGAAAGACTATCATTAAAAAGAAGAATGCGCCGCAAGAAACTTGGCCGAAAGTTTTTTTTTTTTAAATAAAATACTTTTACTACAAGTCCCCGCCTTAAATTATATTAGTCTATAGTAGAGATGTATTAAGTCTCTATTGGTCAAAGTAAAAAAAGTATATGCAAAGGAAGAAGAAAAAAAAACCCCTCCGCCGTCAAATAAATTAACTGGAGATATCACCAATGTCGAAGAGAAAAAACATTTCATGTCAAGTAAGCATAAGCAAAAAAACATAGCTTAATTAAGTATTTAACTCCAGTGCGCAGTTGCAGACAAAACTTGGCCTTTTTCTATCCATGAAAGCCATGGTCGATAAGTATTTTTTTTATTTGTAGCAAGCACTGCCTTATAATTCTATTCAAGTATAATCGTACTAAGTAATATTTATGGTAAAAATTTGAACACTTTTTTGTATAAAACGTTGTTTTTTTTTTAATAATACGCCATTGCTGTAAGAAACATCTTGGCTTTTAACGTTGCTGAATGAACTGAGCGGAGTAGCTACGGGGTAGCGATTGGTGCAATGCGGGCGCAATACAGCGTAATATTTTCTTAAAGTGGGCGCATCCCGACGGCCGAGTTATCTCACTAGAACGGATCCAGTTTAATGCTAATGAAGGCTGCAACTCACCGTTGCATTGGGATTTTCCATGGCGGTGACCCAGGCGGAACTTTCCACGGTACAGGGTCGCAGTGTCTCCGTCCGTCCTTCGCGGAATAGGCGCGTCATGCTAGCCTCGTAAGTCAGACAGAAGCGACCTGCGTCCCGGTAGTACGACAGCTGTAGGATCAGCTGTATGAAAGCATCTGGCGACACGCGGCATTTCTTCATGAAGCCTGTAGGGATAAAACACTGTCAACTCGGCTCGTAGGTACAGGGCTACGTTCAGTAACTAAGGTGTCAGTGTGATTATCGTCGGATGAAAATCGTCCGATCATAAACACACTCACTGAACGAGTTGGGGCGTTCTTCTTCTAAATCAAAACTTAGTGAAGAATTCAGAATCGAAATTTAAATTTCAAATTTCATTTAAATTCACATTAAATATAAATGTCGATGGCATGCGATTTCGTTTTCGTAATAATAAGTTTATTATAAAGTAAGTAAAAAAGTAAAGTACATGTAAAGTGTAATACTTAAGACAACTGTCAAAGTGACGTCTGGGCATTTTTTACCCATCTATTTTACGGGGTGACCGGTGCGATCGCCCGACGACGCCCGACGATGTTACTGAACGACTTGGTGTGATCACCCGACGATCGCACTGACTTACTGAACGGGCCAGTGCGTCGTCGGGCGTCGTCGGGCGTCCGAACTGAACGCACCCCAGTAAGGGAAATGTATTCACGTAACACCGTAGAACGCTATCGTAATAAGGTGACATATCATTCGAGTTTGACAATATTTCAATTTTTTAAGTGCTACTTTTTATTGTCTGGCTGGAAAGAGCCCACAATTTTAAGACCATTTTTTTTTTATTCTTGTGAAAATCTTGTATTTTCGTGGAAAAATCCATTTAAATCGTAGCTCAAGCAGAAAGGACGTAAGTAACAAACGTCAAGTATTAGCGAAATGACGTCACTGCTTTGTTTCGTACACTTAAAAAAACGTTGAAATAATTACATTAATTGACCGACAAAACCTGTGCTTAAATAGTTTGACAGTGAATGCAGTTGGCAATATCGATGAACGTCAAAACGAGCTGACAAACTCAAACAAAATACTTCACAAAAAATATGATTTTAAATGAAAACTTGCAAAAACATTATCATTCAAATTCAAACAATATCAGTCAAAGGGAAACCCGGAAGACAAGGTTTTTTTTTATAATGGCAGTATTGGACCGGCCGCTGGACGTCATTTCCCGTTTTACACATTTTGCTCATTTTTCCAAAAAATACTGTACGAAAAAATCCAAAAATACTTTTCTTGTGTTCTACAAGTGTTTCTCTCGAAATGGTTTTTGATTTATGAAATATTGTCAATTGCGGCAGGGTTCTACGGTGGTACGAGAATACCTGTCCCTCACTGTACTTGTATCAAATCTTACTAATATTATAAAGGCGAAAGTTTGTAAGTTTGGATGTTTGGATGTTTGTTGTTCTTTCATGGCAAAACGGCTAAGCCGATTTTATTGAAATTTAGTCCCGGGAAAGGACATAGGTTAGTTTTTATCCCGGAATATCGCTTAATTCCCGCGGGATAGCAATAAGCGAATTCGAGTGCGACTCGATGCGAGTCGCGCGCGGGCAACATCTAGTAAGGTATAATGTAGATGATGGCTTAAATTCTTGCCTTGAATAGAAGGAGATGAAACTGTTCAGTGTCTTTTTTAACCAACTTTATAAAAATGAGGCTATCAATTAGACTGTTTTTTTGTATGGCTTGTTTTTTATAACGTAAATATAGAAATTTTAGTATTACAAAATCTTATAAGAAATCTGCCTAGTTGAGGGTGAAAAAACAAAAGTTATTTCTCACTCACCTTTACCATACTTCTTGAACATAAGTATCTTCAAATCGACGTCGTTGAGTAGTTTCTGCGCGACTCCGTACGATATGTCGATGGCTTTGGTAAGATCTTCGTTTTCAAGGTCCCATTGCAGGCGTATCGGCGCCGGCGGCGGGGTTTCCACCGCACCAAGCGTATTACCGTCCGGGGCGTAACTGTTCCAAAATGAAAATGTTAAATGAAGTTATGGAGTGTCAAAATTACATACAATTGCAACAATCTATTTCTTTGCGAATCGGTTTATCAAGTTTCAGTATTAGTTTTTTTTTACAGTATTGTTCAGTTCAAAGTGTCAATCAATTATTATTAATAATAATAAAACCAATTGACCTAGTCCCAAACTAAGCAAAGCTTGTGATATGGGTACTAGACAACGGATAAACATACTTATATAGATAAATACGTACTTAAATACATATTAAACATCCAAGACTCGAGAACTTTTTCATACAAATATCTGCCCCGACCGGGGATCGAACCCGGGACCTCGAGCTTCATAGTCAGGGTCTCTAACCACTAGGCTATTCGGTCGCCTAATGAACACTAAAGCGTTAATCGTCAAACTATAGACCGTCCGCTTAACTGAGTCCTTGCCCGCGCGGTGCAGGGGCGCGGGGTAGGCGACAAAGGGGGCCGAGAGGTGCGGGCGGCAGGCGCACTACCCGCCCGCACCGCTCTCGGTTCCCTTTGTCGTCCTACCCCGCGCCCCTGCACCGCGCGGGCAAGGACCCAGTTAAGCGGACGGTCTATAGCAATATAGTAAAAGTTTGTAAGCATTTTGAAACGGAATTTTCATCAATAATTTAATAGTTCTTACCCGATTTCTAATTCTGTCCAGATAACATATTCCCACAGATGTCCCATTACTGGCGCGTCCGCCCTGGAATAATATTAAACATATATTTTTTATAATTCCAAGTTATATTTCGGGAACTGCACGATCTTGACCTGCTTATGTGTGAACGGGTAGCACGCACAGTATTTTCTCACTTGTTAGTGTGAATTTTTATAATGGTGTCATGTTGGTTTGAAATGGCCAACTGCGAGACGAATAAGAAAGTAGGTAAATAAAGTTCAGCTGTAGACAGGTAGAGCACAATTCACCATTTTCGATTTTCGCTACTGTTAAAGGTAAACTGCTATAAGCCAACTCGAATTAGAAAAAGAAATCAAAAACTTTGACGGTTTTATGATGCGCAAGATAACCCAACTGGCGTCATCCAGACACACAGGACCACGACCCTGTATTTATTTAAGCGGATTGCATTTCAAAATGACTAAGATCATAAACTAACTTATCAACAGGTATAATTGAGGTCAATCGCAAATCAATTTTGATAAAGAAAATATTTATAGTCTGAACTAATTTACAAAGTATGAGGTCGTATTGTTTTGGCTCCAACATTAGTTAGCGCAATTTTTTTCCATGCCGCATGGCTTTTACTCAATAGATTTAATACCCAACAAGATCCAATGTATACAATTACACGAAAATAGTGTCAGCTTACACATACAGGCACTAAGTTTCATGTGTTGTTTAAATCGAAGTCAGTTTCTCGACTTGAAAGTTGAAGCTATTTAGACACAGCAAAGAAGTCTACATAATACCAAAGCATTGCTTACAAGAGTATTGCTTTTAATCCTAACTATTCCTATTCTTTATAGTTTTGCTAAGTGTACGTTACGGAAGATTACAACAGCTCATAAATTACGCTACGCTTTATTACAGTTAGTACCTATACCTACTACAAGCACAATAATTACCTATTACCTAACACAGCGATAAGTGCATTAACGACAACTACGGTCTTACTTACCAAGTGTGTTCAGCGTTGAATCCGACCTAGAAAATAAAATATAATAAACATATTTATAATAAATGGGTACTAGCCTCTGCCCACGGCTTCGTCCGCGTGGAATTAGCAATTGACATAAAAGCGTAACTAAGAAATGAATAACCCGCTTATTCGTAAACGCTCTATAGACCTCTGCTAACTTAGTAATCGTTTGTCCTTTTCTGTGAAAAGTAAATGTCAAAGTGACAAATAAGGACAAACGATTACTAAGTTAGTAGAGGCCTATAGAGCAAACGCTGCCTCAAAATCACAAAATCAAACTCATAATGTTAAAGCAATTGTTTGGTAAACATTAAAATGCCTGTAGACTTACGAAACCGCTCGTGCTGAAGCATAGATTGAAGGATTTGTCGAACCACCGGTTGCAGCCGTTGCCGTGGAGAAGCACGCGGCCGTAGTTGTCCAGCTTGGACGAGTCATTCTCGTCGTAACCAAACTCGACGTCGTCTGTGAATAATGACCAATGTGAGTAACAGTTTACCGGTTAATGACGGGTTGCGACACAAAGGTCCTATGCCTAAAAGGCCTTGCTTGGCCTATTAAACTTCCACTGTTACTTGTGGTAGCTAAACGTTAGTGTAGACGAAGGCTACCTCAACATAATCATCAATTATTATTATTTTTAATTATTTATTGTACAGATTTAAGTTTTCTATGTTCTACATCTTGAAAATAGCCATATTGTGTTGTGTATTCAATTTGCCATTCGGTATTCCGATTTTAAATTTAAGTTTGTGATATAAAACTTTTTTGCTAACGTAAAATTATACTGGCCACTTACGTGTGTTTTTTACGAATAAATGTTGTTCTTCTTGTGTTATAAAGACATCATCTCTTATCATATTTTACAGTCTTCTCCCATTATGAAAAGCCTTGTAGTTCCCACGCGGGCCCTTTGAGAATTGGTACTTCCCACACCATTAAACTTAAAAGGCGTGTGCAGATTCCTACAGTTATTTTCCTTCACCGAAAGTCATGATAAATTTTAAAATATAATTTCGCGCACATTCTAAAAAATCTCAAGTGGCCGAAAATGGCAACAACGGCTTGGGATTGGAGTTATGCTCCGTGTTTGTGTGGCAGCAGAGCAGCAGGCTTATTACGTAACTCGCTCGAAATCGCCATCGTGTTCATTTTGACCATTCTTGTATGAATGCGACAGCTAGCTGATTTCGATGCCAATTGTCAGCCCATACATGAACTGTCAAAATGAACACGATGATGATCGCGAGCGAGTTACGTAATAAGCTTGTACAGTTACCGAGGCAGACGTTGAAGGCGGCGCGCTCGATGCAGTGCAGCGAGGTACGGTTGTGGCCGCGGTTGAACATGGTTTGCCGGATGTGCGCCCAGTGGGACCGCTCGCCAGCCGTCAGCGCCGCGAGACGGTCCTCACCAGACACTGGTAACGACTTGTCCTCCAGAATCTGCTCGATTTGACTGGAAATAGACAGCATAAGCTTTACGTAAATGGCCACATTACCTATACGGGGAGTGGAATATGTTATCGATGGCGATATATGTGCAGAATGTGCTATGCTATGTTATACATAGTGTATGTATTGTTTGGTAAATTGACAAATTGTTAGAATTCTATTATCTATTATAGATGATTTTACATCTTAATTGAGTCATTTCACTCAGTATATATAACATAACTATATAATCATACCAAAATCCAATTTTTTGGTACAGTCAGCGTCAAATAGTTCGTGACACCGAAAGTGGCCAAAAAGTCAGCAACACGACCTTATTTCAACGGTAACAATGACGTGTTGCGAACTATTTGGCTACTTTGGGTGTCACGAACTATTTGCCGCTGACTGTACCAGACTGATATTAGAATAATTCTTTAAGAAAATTTCCGCTTCTTAAAGGAGTGAAATTTTCTCATCATCAAAATGGTGTATGATTTGATGTAAACCAAATGTTACAAACCGAATTAGAAAAGCCAATCTCTTTTGATACTGCAGAAGCCGGCAGTGTGAATAAAGGAGTTTTAATTATTTTCTATCAATAAATAAATATTCCTGATCATAAAAGTAGACCTTTTTATCAACTTTATTATCTATGAGAACAACAGGTGTATATACGTATGTATGTATTATATAAGTATATAATTCATCAAACTTCATGCAAATTCTATGCCCAGTCTAGTACTAGTAATAAAATTATAAAAATTATATTAGAAAAAAATTCACAAACGTGACAATTGTCGGTGACGTTTAACATTTCGGTTTGAGATCAACGACAGATTCTCAGTAACTTCAAAGAGTCCAACCCGCTTTTATGACAATACTCATAAATAAAATACGCACATTTTATAAAACTAATAACTCGCTTCCAACGCAGACCGCACGTAATCGAGTGTGCGTTTATGTAATCCACACCGGCCTTGGCACCGTGAAATGCGTCTAACTAATTCCGTTATTCTTATTGATAACCGCGACCGGCCTAGAATATAATACTTCTGAGATATGATCAATTTTATTCTCGGTGTGATAGAGATCACTCTCTATCGTGACTAATAACTATTTGTAAGGTAGAGCGCCGATGCGCAGCGACTTTCAGTTTGCAAGGACTGCTCACTGTGCAATTTAGGAAGTCGATGTTGCTAAATAACCCTCGAGCGCTAATTTTTCAAGTATTTTATACTTATTATCGTTTAATTGAATATATAAACATACTTAGTCAATATATTTTTTTATTACTACTTCCGTTTGTAAGCGGTGCATGGTGGCTCCGCCAACCAACCATTTTACTAATTACCCAAATTTTAAGTCGATCTGACAACCAGAGGAAAATTCAGTTGCAACATTTGACCCGAACTAATAAGGTGCAAGTGAAGTTAACAAAAAAGGTCGTAAAATTGTTCAGGATAAGAATCCTTTATTTCCACAGGGGAAATGTGTTTGGAGCAGTATAACAAGCATATACATAACGCAAATTAACCAAGTGACAAATGCGGCTGCGAGACGACCGTGTAGATTAAAATACGCGTTCACACTTCCGTGTCTCATGCATTATGAATCTAAGTATGTACTTCTGCCATTACAGTATTATTAACTACTATAATTTTCGTAGTTTACTTAATTTCTTATTTATGTAGTTTCTAGTCTAATGCCCTTACAAATTATAACTAAATTACAACGAAAACTTAAAGTTTTACAAGTAAGTGAATGCGTTTGTACAAAATAATCAACTTTTTCGACAAATCATGATCTAAACCCTTCACGTTATTTTTAAGTTGTACCTACAAGTTCGAGCTGATTGCGTAAAAAATACGAAATACCAAAAGAAAAACAATTAAAGCCCTCCACCAGTTTTACCAGATAGTCATTAGAGATTCAGAGGCTAAGAATGAACACATCGTTTTGGTCTCTTGTGATAATTCGTAACCTATTGTTTGCTTAAATATGACGATAGAAATCGGTGTACGAGTACGTTTTACTTGAAATTATTCAGATACGATGTTTGTATATTGATTCGGCAGGGAAGAAAAGGACGCTGTGACAAGCGATATATGATCATATAACGCCAAGCGTGCTAGACGCTGGTATTTTTGTTGTACTCACACTTGTATCTCGGCAGGCTTGAGTAGCCGACCGCGAGAGTAGATGACAACTTTGAAGTAACGACCCTTGTGGTAGACGGTGATGTGGCTGGAGTCTTGGTAGTGAACTATCTTGTCAGTCTCTACGCCCGGCACGCGCACCGTGTTGAACAAACGCTCGTACTGCCAAGAGCACAGCGGCACCATATTTTGCAGCATTATCTGGTAGGTAAATGAGAATACTTTATGACAAATGCTCTAAAATTATAATAACACTGAGCTCGAGTTAATTGTCGACAGACTTAGCAAAGCATCTGGAAACATCGCAATGCGGGGCTACAAAAGTTAAATGCTGGTTAACTGTAACATCCTCCAGTCAGTTTATTATATGTTGTGTGTGTAGCATTGTGGTTTACCCGTACTTATAAAGTTCAAAGAAAATATAAGAAGTTTGGTATTTTACCAATACTTACACAGAGAACTGAAAAACGGGATTCAATTAACCTTGTGATTTTCGAAGCGTAATTGCAATTCGACGCAGTTTATTTTTCATAACAAGTATGAAGGCGTCACGAACATTTAAACATAGGCTAATATAAAAATAATTACCATATTGACAATCTTATGGGGCGTGACAGATATGTCTGACGCGGGTTGGGACAGACTTTAGCGAAAACAAAAACGTCTCTGTTTCAACTTTTTTATTTATCTTGTTATTTCTAGAATGAAAAGTTAAACTCACCGGTTCCAGCTCCTGCCTATCAATGAGTCTTCGGAACTGCAGGCAAAGGTAGATGACGACGCCAGCGCGCGCCGCCTGTACACTGGTTGGCTTCATGAGAATAGCATCGGTGCCGTAAAAGTTAGAGTTCACCATCAGAGGCGACCTCCCTCTAAGATAAACGTATTCTTCCCACCAATCGGACACATAGTTCGAGGACCACCTGTGAATTCATGTCATAACTCAGATATGCAATGCAAGTAAAATCCACTGGTCAGTGTATACATAACTACTCGATGATTAAATACAAGAACTAGCACACACATTACTAGATTTCAGTTATAAATGCCGTTAATCGAACCGCAGGATTACATGCCTTATTCTTTCCAATAGTACTTTTGGCGACTGAGTTAAACGCTACTAATATCCTTCCTTTATCAGAAGTAGTGAATAATAAAAATGACGAGTATTGTATTTACATAACTATGTGTTTAAAGACATTTACTTTTATGTGTGATAATAACAAAAACAAATCAGTCATAAATTACGATGTAAAAGTCTATAATGCATAGAAAAATTACCCAATAGAGTACTATTGCACTATCCAATCTGCAAAACATACGTAATTTTTTGCTTAGGTATATCGTACTATCACTAGTTTTTCGCGATAGTTTTTCTTTGCTACAACCTACAGGGAACAGTTGTTTTCTTTACTATGCCAGGCAATGTCAAACGCAATCAACTAAAATCTTACATCTGCTTGCCTGGCTCTACTGTCCTAATTGACCTTGAACCGCTCAATTAAAGCGCAGTAATAACTGCAGTGTTCAAGCGAATATAAAAATTAATTTTCAACTCGATTGGTTAATTTGTGTATGCTGTAACGTAACAATGATTACCATGATTTGAGCACGAGATATCTCTGCAGTTTGACTGCGATGGTATCTTCGAACTCCTTGGCTAATCTCTCGACGCGACGGTAATTGTCTTCGTCCAGTAAAGGTCGTACGCTGACCAAATACTGCAAAGGAACAAAACAAAGTTATGAAGTTGACTAGCGAAAAAGTCACGAAAAAAACAAAGATTTTTCCTTTAAATAGTTACCAATAATAATAATAATTGTATTTGTCTTGTTTATTTTGCACAATAAAGAGTTTACATACATACATACATACATAGATACAATAATAATAAAATTAACGGTGTTGGTTTTAAAATTACAACCACAACGCTCATTCGCCCTATTTTCGGTGGCATCGAAATATATCTTGATTAAGATATTCAAAACACTTTTACAATAGAGATTGGTATCGATGTCCCAGGTTTTCCCCCGACTCTAACGAGCTATATAAGCATACTAATCGTAACTTGTTCTTGTTAGTTAATTTAAAAAAAATCTTCCACTGGCCGTGGATGATTTTCAACGGTAACAATGAAGTGTTGCGAACTATTTGGCTACTTTGGGTGTCACGAACTATTTGACGCTGACTGTACTTATGTATGTGCTCGTACATCAAAATTTATATGAAAAGACAATGCAATAGTAACAAAATACTTGCACATGCACAGACGACACCGATTGATTATGCTCGCGGCTTCGAACTTAGATTGCAGAACTCTATCCCATGGGAATTTCGATAAAACCGTTGTTATTCCTTCTTACTTCTGATGCAAAATTTAAGCTTTCTCGGCCCAAGAGCTCGTCCTAGATATGCATTCAGTCATGGCTTTCTTTTTATACAATAGGACTACTAATGTTCCCAATATCGTAGAAATTTTGGAATACCAATTCTTAGTGCAATAAGTTCTTCAATATTAAATGAATAAATAAATACAGTTTCTTTATCAGCCAGTCACATTTATTCCCTATCGGATAGGAAATAAAGGATAGGGCCTATCCCGTGGAAATTTAGGAAATCCAGAACACACAGTTACTTATTACTTGTTACAATTAACTACTTGCACTTTAGTTGAAACGAAAATGTAAATCCTTGTTGTTATCTATTCTATCCCACGGGATATAAGAAAAATCCCTTTCTAGCGCAAATTTCAGGTTTCTAGCTAGTTATAGACTGTGTGTTGTCACCTAGTAAGTCAGTCACCTAACTCTTTTACGTAACTCGTTACACCTAATTTTATTTGTGCAGAGGCAATACCATTTTCGTTTACCTTTACTGTACTATGTTGACTATTAAGGGCAGACGTGCCCGTATGAATAGATTGCGTAATGGGAGCTGGAGGTCGCGGCGGCTCGGCGTGGCCGCGATCCCTACTTACGTTGATCTATAGATCACGAGGAAACTGATCGAAAAACAACGTTTTTAAGCTGATCAAGCTACACAAACTCGTGGCTCTTCAATTAAATTAAGTAGTATGTGTCTTAATTCAAACGTACGTTAGGTTAGTATAAATGAAGGCGAAGTCGCGGCCTATAGCTGATCTTATTGTACATACGAGCTCAAACATGGATTGCGATGCCAAAGGTCCACAGTCTTGATCCTGTATTGTTAATTATGTGATGCCAAGTAATGTTATTTTTATTGTGTTGCTACAAAGATTTCCTAGTAATTAATAACACCTTAAGCTGTGAATTCGGGCTCTCTAGTGTCAACTGGGACGATGTTAGGAGGGTTTGAATATACGACATAATAATCCGAGAAAAGGTAGGTATTGCCGCCTGCCTACACATAAAAAAGTGATTAAGATGTTCAATATCAATAGGTACTAAGTTATGTGTTAAGTTCTTACTCTTCTCATGGTATCCTTCACTCTAGGTAGCGGCAATCTAGGCAGGGACCCCTGGAAGCTGTACAGCCTGGGCTTGTTCCAACCAGACAGTACTTTAACGACACTGACCCAGAGTTTCGTTTTCAATGATATCTTGGAGCCTGGTGCTCGAGATTCGTACATCCAGCCCTAGAATTAATGATTAATAATTCTTACACATAGGAATAATATGCACTAGCAGTAAGATTATGGGAATAATCAATATGGAGATGGATAAGAATTAAAAGTTGTAATACCTTGTACATGAGTAACAGCTTCAGCAGATACCGCATAAGGAATATTACGCATAGCCACATGGTAAGAGCCGCTAGTAAGCAAGCCATAAGTTGCCACACTGTTGTGTTGCTGTAACAAAGTAACAGTTCAATCAAAAAATCAGAACTTATTGGGAGAAAAAAATACATCATGTGTATCTCATAGCAGTTATACGAAAATAGCATATCTGCGTGACTGAATTTCGCTTATATCGTATATACTGCTTGGTAGCTACTGGTATGGACTGTATTTAAAGTAAATGGAGGATGATGGAAACACCTTCTTAACATATTAATATTTAATTATTTAAAGGCTAAAGTATAACAGCAGTATTTCAAAACACAATGGCAGCGCAAGGCAGACTGACTGAAGCTACATACATACATTGACACATATCAAAACTAAAATAGGCCGCAAACCAGTCAGTAGCCAACACTGCTTTTTATAAGTAATAAAATAACAGGATATATTATTGCAATGAAAGTGAGCTCAAAATTATTATGAATTCTGCTTACCCAGGCATAATAGTTTGTGCTTTTTGTACTAAACCAAAGGGTATATTAAAGCCCCCAAAATGAGCAGCTGCCAGTAGGGTCCATAGCACATACAGCGATTGCAAATGCCCAGGATAAACTCCATTGAGGACACTGTTCTGTGAAATAAAAGGATTAATTTAGCCAAAGGTACTTATACCTGTACCTACTTATTTACTTATTCAATATTAAAATTAATAGTTACGACCTCAGCGAGTGATTCAATTGCAGGTGCACTTTTGTTTCATTCTAATGTTATGTACATAATCATTAACTGTTTGATGCCTTTGCAGCATAGTTGGAAGTATGCGCAAACGGACATTTTACGCGACTTTGCGTTTTGGTAATTACAACATTTACCAAATTATCAAGTGCTCTTTGCTAATATAGCGTGCATTCTTTCATTGGTTACAAAAGGTTTTAACACGTTTTATTTTTTGACAACTACAAACATTTGTTCTAAGCATCGATCATATAACAAAGAGAGTGGAAACGAAATATATTTTGGTTAAAAAAAGCCCGCCAAAACACTAAGGCGACTGCAGCACTCTGTTCGGCCTGTTCAAGGTCAAGCTCGACACTAGTATTGGGCAATCAGATATTATTGTCGATATGGTCAGTTTAGGTATCGCACGGCATATTGAATTATTGAATAACAATCGCCTGTTAATTATAGTTAAATGGTTTTGTTTAATTTATTTAGGGAATAAAGGAAAAACTACCGCGGGAGGCCTAGGGATTAGTGCTAATTCGTTATAAGTAATAGGTTTCACAATTTCACTATTGGCTTCATAGTGTCAGTTGACAATTATCTATACATAATATACTACACTGATGAGCATAAAATAATCCTTCACTTTCCATACAAAATTGTATTAAAAGCGTTCACTTGTTTTTGCTAGTTAGTAAACCTACTTATATTTTTCTTATTACAAATGCAAATGCATATACGTAGATAATCGCAATAATGATGGTAATAAATATATCATAGTTGTATCACACAGTGAATATGCAAATGCAACATTTAGATCAAAATCAGTCATGATTTTGATCTAAAATACAATAATTCTGTGCTGAGAAAACAGGCCTTTTATCAGCTGAATTAGAGATACTTAATTAATGATTTACATTGTTATACCACCCATATTCAGCAGATAACATTATTGATAAGAACATTAGTATCAAATACTAGGGATTAACAATTGACAACATTTCATATTTCTGAGCCTATAATTTTAATGGTTCTCTGTATTTTGTTTGAAAAGATGAACATGCTGACAGTTGAATTTTTTCGCTAGGGCTTGTATTTAATTTATAATTAATTTATTAATTTGTGCTTATTCTAAAAGGGCGTAACTCCGATACTATCACATAATACACCCTTATCCCTTTGTCTTTTCTCTATAGAAAAAAAACTGACGTTAATTTCAAATTGTCAATGTCAGGCAGGCCCTATTCGCCAATATTCGATTTTCGAGGTTCGCTTCGTGCTGTTCTGCTCATACTAATAGTCATTATCTTGAGAGTGAGAGAGAAGGTATGCAACGAACTTCGAAAATAGAATTTCAGAATTGCCCCCCTTGTACTTTGAAGTTGTCAAAAATACTAAACTATGATCGCTTATTTTTTCTCGTGAAAAAAGCAAAGGCGTTTCACCTATCCTGTGGTAGTTTTGGTAAAATTAGGACATATTTTTAATTAATTTTTATTTTTTATAATAAGCGATATTAAAATTATATAAACATATTGCAGTGATCAGGAGGCAAAATGCTTTCGAACCATATATACATTTTCAGGTGTTATAAAAATGAAATGTTGTCAATATTTTTATTTATTTATTTGTAATGCCCCAGATTTTCTCTGGTCTTGACATAATATTATTGCAAAACACTACAATTGACAACATTTCATATTTCTGACCCTATAATTTTAATGGTTCTCTGTATTCTGTTTGAAAAGATGAACATGCTGACAGTTTAATTTTTTCGCTAGGGTTTGTATTTAATTTATAATTAATTTATTAATTTTTGCTTATTCTAAAAGGGCGTAACTCCGATACTATCATAGAATAGACACTTATCCTTTTGTCTTTTTAGTATAGAAAAAAAAACTGACGTCAATTTCAAATTGTCAATGTCGGGCTTTATTCTCCGATATTCGATTTTCGAGGTTCGCTTCGTGCTGTTCCGCTCATACTAATATAGTCATTAACTTGAGAGTGAGAGAGAAGGCATGCAACGAACTTCAAAAATAGAATTTCAGAGTTGCCCCCCTTGTACTTTGAAGTTGTCATATACAAAATTATGTTCGCTTATTTTTTCTCGTGAAAAAGGCAAAGGTGTTTCACCTATCCTGTGGTAGTTTTGGTAAAATTAGGACATATTTTTAATTAATTTTTATTTTTTATAATAAGCGATATTAAAATTATATAAACATATTGCAGTGATCAGGAGGCAAAATGCTTTCGAACCATATATACATTTTCAGGTGTTAAAAAAATGAAATGTTGTCAATTGGGAATGGAAGAACTTGATGATTTTTCTATTAATAGGATAGGAATGTCCTTAGCTGCAGAAAAAAGTTACAGATTTTTCTGTTGAGCCATATATTTTATAAAAATAAAAACATTTTACTCAGTCTCTTGACGGCCCAGTAACGGCTGATAAGAAGCATGTCCATAACATCACAAATGTTACCTTCCGAACTGGTCCCATACCTAACTTAATGTCACATTTGACTGCACTTACATTACCAACTAAATACCTTAACAGTATCAGTATGAAATCAAATCATGTTACAATACTTACTCTGAATCGTGCCAAGCGTTTCTTCCAAGACCTCAACCCGGACTCCCATACCAGATACAGTACTTCACGGTCAAAATTGACATCCCATCCATCGTGGGTGATCGCAAATGAAAATGCAACAGCTGAGTGAGCTTCTGCCATATTTTATCTAAAACAAAACAAATGATAAGCTAGGTACCGTTACGTCACTACTGCATACGTCACAAGACAATTTTATCTTAAAAGTGCTTTAAAAAAGGTCAGATAATTTAGAAAAGGAATGAGGATGGATATTGCAAAATTCCCATGGGTCGAGGGGTTCTGCAAATGGGACAAATCCGCGGGCGCAAGCTAGTCCTATATAAATATTACTTCCTCTGATACATTATTTTGTTTACTACTGACTACACATGATGTTAGTTAGATGCACGTAGTTCATAACAGAACTTAGAAGAGAGATTTTTATTGAATTCCGGATGATCAAAGCAAAGCATATTGTGAAGGCAACCTGAAAAAAAAGGCTTTTTAGATGCATAATATTCCTTGCTCTATCTACATGGCCCATAGTTGACTATAGATAGCAAAATAGTTTATTTTAAGCTAGTAAGACTAACTATCTAGTAGATTATTTTACACTAGTAAGAAAAACTGTTGAATAATTATTCTAAGATGTACTAAATATTCAATGAATAAATAACTATATGCTAAAATAATCTCCTAAATTACAAAACTGGTCACTCATCTAGAACTGAACATCAGTCTGTGGAAAAATTCGTAACTCAGAGGGTTAAACTGATAGCACAGCATTAGAACAAATTGTTAGGTGGGTAGTGATAACAATCTGCAATAATAGTACTTTATAGTTCACCGAGTACCAAGATGTCAAATAGCATTGACATGTTTATTGATCTCAACCACATTATCGTCTTATCTGATTTGTGTCTTAGCCAGAAAGAGAGTGATAAATATTGCCTAATTGGTTGTGTTTATATTTATGTAAGTACATTTACTTTAGGCCCAACTAAACATAATCTGGGTATACAACTGTTTTTATCAGTGTCATTTTGTATTTGATATATTCAAGATCAGTTCACTATACCAAAATTGACAAAAGTCTGCTTGTACCATTGAACAATCAAGTACCTAAGTAGCACAAAATCTTGGGACTACCTTAAAATGGAATTTTACATTTGATTCAACAGAAACATATTCCAAAGGCTATACAAATCAAACCTTACAAATATCTAAGTAAAATCGTAAAAAGTGTTCCATTTTAATAGCAGGAGAAATTGTGTATAACCCATCGGAAATATCTGTGCACTCACAAATGATCATCTTAGAAATTGGAGGGTCAGCAAAGAAATACCACAACAAAATAACAATGACACACGTGCATCCACGCTTGCATTATACCAGTACTACGTACGTAAACACGGGGCGAGGTTTCAGGCAACGTTGGGGAACCGCATACCAACAAGCGAGGTGCACAGATTTTTCCGACGGGTTATACACAAACACATTCGCAAGGAACAGGATATAAATACGCGTTCGCACTGGCCCACGCACGCACACTAGTCACGCTGGTGTCAAAGTCTAATCCGATCCACTGCGATCCGACCGAGAGCCGGGTTTACGTAAAATAGAACGGCAGAATTATTCATTTTAATTAAATCTGACCAACAATGACTGGACAGTACTTATATTACGGATTTAACCGAATGTATATGTAATTAATAGTATCATATTAGTGGTGTAACAAAATGAGATAACTTGACGTTTACGTTTGAAGTTAGTTTCGAAAATAAGTAACGTCGCAGTCGCAGTTTCATGACAGTATTGTTACGATGGAAATTATATTTTTCAAACTTACCCTCAACTTTTAGGACACCGTAACCGCATAAGACGTCCTAAATGTTTTTTTTTAGCTGGATTAAGCAGGTGAGAGGCACTGTAACAGTACCTGTTGGTTAAATATTTACACTCCACTTTTTTGCATTATGATGATAAAATTTGGTAATTTTGAACAAAATGACTATTCTTCGCAACTTATCTCACAATTTACCTAAATTGTTTGGATAAAACCATAAATAAATAAAAGCAAATTAACACCAGACGACACAGCCTAGCAGTACAGACGCTACTACACAACACTTCTGGGCCAGCAGCATCAATCAGGCAAACAAAAAAAAAGACACGTACAAGACCGAACGAAAGAATGAATGGAAATACGGACGGAGCGCTGCGGAAGAGCGAATTAGCGAAATATAAAGTAGTCAATACACCACCACAGATTAGAAAGATATAGTACAAGTTACATTACACCACGGTTTGGCGCAGTGTTTGCATCCTCGCAACACAACACAAAAGAGAAATAGATGGAGACGCATTGCACTGCCAAGAAAATAATTGTAGATAAATTAATATTAAGTATAGTAATATTCGCTGATTAATTTAAATGTTGCCTTTTAATATTAAACCATTTGGATGCTAAGCCGAGCCTAGATTTATTAGCATGCATCACACGTTACACTAGTTTTTTTTATGGTTTCCAAAAACCCTGTAATGTATATCCTCTAAGCAAAAACCATTTTTAGTATTGCCATGCCAGACTGGGGGGCTACTCCGAAATTCAATTTTCGAAGTTCGTATCACACCGTCCCTCTCACTCTCAAATTAATAACTATTAGTGAGAGCGGAACGGCACAAAACGAACTTCGGAACTATATAAGGCCTCAGATCAAAAATAAAAAGTACAGACGGAATTCTACGAACGCTAAAATGTCATACGGTATCGGTCACAGTCGACTAAAGTCTACCAATTAAATTAAACCAGACAAACTAGTTAAGTCAAGTCTGTTCGCACACGAAGTACTTATATGCAAATATACAATGTACCTCGCCTCCCTCAATCCGTTATTCGCAAAATTCACTCTAAAAAGTCTGGTCTAATTGTACACCAAAAACTTGACGAATTATTGATCATTTCAAAATTGCTGGAATTGTACACGTGTGCAAAAAATCAGGTTCGATCGTTCTTTTTGAGACTGAATTAATTTCATTTGAACTAAATGTACAAATGTTAGTAGAAAACCAGCTTAATGATTATGGATATGATAAAACAATAAAACTTGACATTGACAGTTGGCGGCCGCACATTGACACTGACAGTGACAGATGACTGATGTTAGCAAGCAATAGATTCACCGGCGAACGAATATATTCACTCAACTCATGTCTCGGTCTCGTTTCGTCTCATCTCATTTTCATTCATTCATGGAAATGGGAAATTCTAATCATGTTTACTTTTACTACACTCTTTGTTAAGTACTTTTCGCATTTTAAATAAGTTATTCTCGTTCTCTTGTTGTTTCTCGTACTGTAACTGTCGTTTTCATTTGTTTTTATTACCGTTTACTAAAAACGATGAGCGTATCACATCATCTGTAGAAAATGATATCACGAATTTTGAATAGGTCAAGGGACCACTTGTTTTTACAATTCATTATCCTGATATTAGTCGTCAGTGTTGTTTATATTTACTTGAATAATTTACAATTAACCTACAAGACTGCGCAGTGGTCGGGAGAGCGCTGCTTATCAGAACTGGCATCTGTTAAATATCAATTAAGCGGTAAAATTATTAATATATTTTAAAGTGCAAGCAAAACAAGCGCCTACTTAGCGTTAATTAAAACCAAGTGTTTTATTTTCAGTGGTCACTGAATACAAAAATCGAATTGACAAAATGTTGACGGAGTCCCAAAAAGCTCACGATTCTGATAAGGAGAGGTTCAAAGATATCATGGAGAGTTGCCTTGCAATGAAACAGCAGTCCACTATATGCCAGGTTAGGTATTATTTTCCGTAATTAGTGCTCTAAATAAAGTTCCATCAAAGTTTGGTGGGTATACAGTAGTACAGCAACAAGTCCTGGTGCTTACTTATTCTGATAATTTCCGACTATAAGGCCAGACTTGTCTTTTTTACTGCCAAACATATTTTTACTGGATTGTTCATGGTTAGGTATTATGAAATTACAATCAAAAATCGATAATGTAAGATCACATGTCGGGCAAGCTTTGTTAGGGCAAGGAATTCATATTTTAGTCCTTCATATTCTAGTAGCTATTATTTTTAATTACTTTGCTTTTGAACATGGAATTTTGTTTTCAGAGCCAGTTCGAGGACCTACAAACTGAATGCAAAAGAGTCAGAGAAGATTATGATAAAATAATATCAAATACTGCCAAAATAAAAACTGCTAGATAGTCTGCCTATATTTTATTTTAAGTTAAGATTTGAGATTTTAAGTTAACATAACTGGCTATTAAATATGTGTTTATGAAGCACTGTAAAGCAGATACATAGCTACAACCAGCTTGTATTCAATAGTTATAATGCATGACTAGTCTAAAAAATAAAAGCAATGAAAGTTGATTTCAGATTAACATTAACCTATGTGCTTGATGGATAAAATTACCTAAAAGAAAGTATATGGAAATTAAGTCCGTGCCACAGACATGGACATGGTCAGAACATCTATAGTATTCTTTTGGAAACTAATTTACTTTTAGTTGACCGTGCCAAGTTGGTACACTACACAGCCTATGGGAATTGGCCCTAGAATTGGTCCAGTCGACACTTAAACTTTTTTTTTACTGTGCCTTCTCCATGGCCAGGCACAGTGTAATATTAAACAATCTGTAGTAGTAGGTTTTAGCATAACTTAAATATATATTATTGTCAAAGATTATTGAAGTCAGTACATGGTACCCTCAGTCCTGCAGTCCTAAAGACCTTTAAAAATACCTTGTAAAGATATGCATAAAGACTACGTTATGGCAGTGTCATTTTGGAATTTAAGTTAAAAATCATGAATTTACAACTGCATTACAGGTGGCGGCAAATAAGTAAAACGTGGAGGGGATAACCGCAGTATGAAAAACATCACATATCCCCTCCACGTTTTACTTTAATTGCTAAGATTTTGTAATACATGAATGCAGTAGAATATTGCGGAATTAGAAGTGAAACTATTAATTCAACTAATGATTGGTCCTTTTGACGACACAAATCTACCCAAGATAATACCTAATTAAAATTTATCTTGCCAAAGATTATTGTTTTGTCTAGACGACACTCCCGGAACTTGTTTTGATAAGCATTATACATAAGAATAAGTTATAATAATAAACAAATAGTCACATGAAGTAGTTACGTAGGTATATACAATACAAACTATGTATCTTATCATTTGCCTTGAATGCAGTATTAAGTACATACCTACTTATCTATATCTACTACATAGACTACAGTATGTACCATTCACAACAACATAAAATATTACCGTGTTGGGGATTCTAAATTTGATATATGAACGTTCCAGAAAAAATGTTATTTTTATTAAGTACCTAATGCTAAATTCTATATTAAATCTATACAAATTATTAATTCTATATAAAATCCTATATTAGATAGAGTCAGCAATTTATGGATTACGGAAAAGACTCCAATAACACTTCATGGACTTAAATAAATAAAAGTGATTTAACTAAGTGAATATGATCACCCTCGGATCACCTACATATCTTTCGACTCAATAAGTAGAAAAAGGTTTATTGAATAAACCATTTTCTACTTATTGAGTCGATAGTTGTTGCGATGACACTAGTTATAATCATAATCATATCCGATAGAATAATTTATTCTACTGTGGTGCTGGTGGTGCCATCTAACGAATATGATTATAACTAATGTCATCGCAACAACTATCCGGGCGAAAGAAGCAGCAGTAGCGACATCTATAGTAATCTATGTCAAAATATTTTTTGTTTACTCTTCATTATCATCTACTAGTACGAACGAGCTGTCACAGATGGCGATATTAGTATATTCTTGAAGATTTCGTGCCACAGTACTCGGATACATCCTTAGAGGATACATGATACATCGATAAAATGAATGAAATTAGTATCGTTAATTTACTATTCGCTGGTAAATGAAAATAATATTATTTTGTCCTTAAATTGAAAATACACTAATGCACAATTTTATTAGGAGCCTCCATCACTGCAGTTTCACGCGACACTAGCGCCTCTAGTGGCAAATTGACACGCGACTTGACAACATTTCATTTTTATAACACCTTAAAATGTATATAATGGTTCGAAAGCATTTTGCCTCCTGATCACTGCAATATGTTTATATAATTTTAATATCGCTTATTATAAAAAATAAAAAATAATTAAAAATATATGTCCTAATTTTACCAAAACTACCACAGGATAGGTAAAACGCCTTTGCTTTTTTCCCGAGAAAAAATAAGCGATCATAATTTTGTATTTTTGACAACTTCAAAAGTACAAGGGAGGCAACTCTGAAATTCTATTTTCAAAGTTCGTTGCATACCTTCTCTCTCACTGTCAAGATATTGACTATGAGTATGAGCGGAACAGCACGAAGCGAACCTCGAAAATCGAATATTGGAGAATAGGGCCTGACATTGACAATTTGAAATTAACGTCATTTTTTTTTCTATAGAGAAAAGATAAAGGGATAAGTGTGTATTCTGTGATAGTATCGGAGTTACGCCCTTTTAGAATAAGCACAAATTAATAAATTAATTATAAATTAAATACAAGCCCTAGCGAAAAATTAAACTGTCAGCATGTTCATCTTTTCAAACAAAATAAAGAGAACCATTAAAATTATAGGCTCAGAAATATGAAATGTTGTCAATTTGCCACTAGAGGCGCTGGTGTCGCGTGAGGTCCAATAACATTCTTTTCACTGGTTTTCGCGGGTTTTGTGACATAAGTTATAATTTCTTTCATTTACCTGTTGTAAAGTGATCTCATTCGTGAAATTATCGCAAATATGGATTACTTATTTGGCGATGAATGTGAACGCTTTGAAAGCGGATTTTTTTTCCGGACAAAACGGAACTGCACAACATTGCGGCATAGCTACTCGATATGATGATAGTTATTTTTATGTAATAAACTTGATGAGATTCAAGATTTAAAACTTAGTTTCGGCGACGATCTTATAAGAGTCACCCTCGCCTTTGACAGAGACCTTAGACAACAACAGTGGCGCCAACTGGTGAGCAAAAAAAACGATAGTCCAAATTACGGCGTCTCGTGGCAAACGAAATAAAAAATTAGGCAGTCCGGTGATAACTGACATTAAAATTTAAAAATCATTAGACAATAGTTTAGGCAGATCAGAACACACAAGCATGCTAGTTTTATGTCATTTGAAATGTGTAAACGTAAAAATACCTAATAAGGGTAATAATAACGACAACATTTACATTTTTAATGACTTTTCCTGTGCAATTACGATTATTCATAACTAGCTTCTGCCCGCGACTTCATCTGCATAGAATTATACATTAAACCTGCCTCTTGAATCACGCTATGTATTAAAAAAAAGATCTAAGCATACATAGGGACAGACAGACAAACAGCGGAAAGCTTCTATGTTTTATACTATGTATTGATGGAGAGTAAGATAAATTCACGTGCTCATGATTTTGTTACTAAATCTTGTTTGTTTAAACAGTCGTACCCCCTTCATAAACGCTCTATAGGCTTTTTTTTTTCCCAAAGTAGATGGCTTCTGTCCAGTGGGACAACTTTGCCAGTGTCAAGGTTGAGAGCTACAAGTGAAATTGCGTAGGCTTCTGCCAACTTAGTAATCGTTTGTCCTTATCTGTCACTTTGACATTTACCTTTCACAGATAAGGACAAACTGCTCTACCATGTTGGGCCAATATCATCGGCCAACTGGTAGAACTCGGTTTACATTTCAGTTTAGATCAGGGGTTACCATGACGCCTTAATGCGATTCAATTCCAATACAGTTTAGGTTCGCTCGCTGTCAGATCCATAATAAAAACTGGCCAAGTGCGAGTCGGACTTCCGTATCATTATCTATAAATATCAGAAACCAGTGTAAGCAGAGCCCTGCTCCAAAGCAAAATGTACGCAGTGTGGGGTCACTTTATATTGGTCACTGATATATACAGACATACATACATATTTACGGTTATCGCAATTATTCCTTAATCTGTGCTATAAGACCTACCTTCATACCAAATTTCAAGATTCTGCGTTCACGGGAAGTACCCTGTAGGTTTTGATTCCCTTGAGAGTTGCGGAAATTTGCGGCATAAACGGCTGTATCTTTTGATTGCGTTGGCTTAGAAGTTTGATTTTTTCACAGCTTCAAGGGGCAGTGGACCTGAGTATTTGATATAAATTACATGATACCTCCACGCGTTCCTGAGAAAAAGGGTCTTGACAGACGGACGGACGGACGGACGGATGGACGGACGGACAACGAAGTGGTCCTATAAGGGTTCCGTTTTTTCCTTTTGAGGTACGGAACCCTAAAAATGACAGCTAAATCCTGAACTGAGTCAGTATTGAATCGCATTAAGACAGGACGTCATGGTAAGGCCCCAGTACTCTGTGAACAATAATAGTTTCTATTTGGTGAAATAGATGGCAAAGGAGTCAATGATCACCGGCACCTATTGACATCCGCAGCACCAGAGGATCCCAGATGCAATGCCAGTCTAGGCTAAGATAGAGTAGGTAAGTAACTCTAACCAGTTACTCCAATAGATACGAGTATCTACTCCATTCGCGAATCTTAAAATCTCACTAAATAATCAATCATAACGGAGTAGGTACTGTGAAAGGGAAAATGAGGCTGGGTTAAAGTTACGCCTTGCTGCATGCGCGTGTGCGTGTCTCAGCCAGTTTGCTTGGTCAAGTTTGGTTGCGTTTGTGTGCGTGCTACTGTACCTACGCATGTGCGTAATACTAAGGCGTGGTTTAAACCGACGTAATTAAATTACCGTTAGCAGGACTCCGTCTTGACTTTTTATTTAGTTTAAAATATTAAGTAGGATTACTAATACTTCAGTGAGAGTCATTGCTAGGCGATTTTGCTTATTTACTGGTGTATTTGATAGAGCAAGCTCTAACTAAAGTTAACCGTATTTATAAAGAAATTACAAAACTCACGATTAAAACTCGAGGCGAGGACGACCCGACAATTTCAATTTTATAGTAGGTAAGGATAGATCTTTGTCAAGGGTTATAGTCTGCATTCATATCAAAGCCCAGGGGCCTTACCATGACGTGCTAATTCCAACTCATTTCAAGTTTTAGCTGTCACTTTTAGTATGAATCTGACAGCGAGCAAACCTAAACTGAATCGCTTTAACCCGGTACTGAGGCTCTTTGAGCCGCTCACAACGGCCGAGTGATAAGATTTTACAAAGTTTTTATAAATTAATAGGTACTTACTTATCAGAAAAGTTTAAATTAAATTATAGTTATTGTACCTATTTACATTTAGGAATCCATACAAATATCATGTTAATCGGTTCAGCGGTATAAGCGCGAAGAGGCAACAGACTTCACTTTTGCATTTATATCGGCTTCGGCTTCGGCCCCGTTCTGTTTCTTTAAATGTTTTGTCACCGTCTAAACATTCCCTGGACTTGCACAAATGTTTCCAAACCAAAATTATTCAAATCGGTAGGTATAGCCATTCTCGAGTTTTAGCGGGACAAACGAACAGCAATAAAATTCATTTTATATATACAAGGTCTCTTCAAATATAGACTGAAAGACTTGAAATATGTATAGGGCTGTCAGCTTCCTTGGACGGCGTATTAAATAGTATCGCTGTCCAAAGGGGAAATATTGCCAGCGTCTGCGGTACCTATGTACTTCGCCACGGGGGCCTCTCCTTTTTTATTAGGGCTCCGTACCCAAAGGGTAAAAACGGGACCCTATTACTAAGACTTCGCTGTCCGTCCGTCCGTCCGTCTGTCACCAGGCCGTATATCAAGAACCGTAATAGGTAGCTAGACAGTTGAAATTTTCACAGATTGTGTATTTCTGTTGCCGCTATAACAACAAATACTAAAAACAAAATAATGATAATAATTAAGGGTGGCTCCCATACAAAAAACTTGATATTTTAGCCCTTTTTCATGGCTACCACTTGCCGAGCTAGATCTCAAGAACCGTAATAGCTAGACAGTTGAAATTTGCACAGATTAGGTATGTATATTTATTGTGGCTACAACAACAAATACTAAAATAATTAAGGGGGCTCCCGTACAACAGAGTAGTTGTTGGCATTTTTTGCTGTACGTCGCCATCAGATATATCGTAGCGGGCGAGGTCCTCAAATAATTCGGAACAACCTTGAATTTCAATAAATTCGTTACACTAAGTAGATGATTAATAACATCAGAACACGAAATTAGTCATAAATAAAGTAGCAGCGACTTTCCAATAAAATCGGGACGTCACAGATCGTCAAAGGTATCGATGCAGACAGGCTGACCATAAAGATCGGAACATTTTTGGAAAATATACCTTAACTTTGTGACAAACAGTTTAAATTACAGTGTGTTTATAATAAAATTAGTTTTATAAAATAGAACTACATGCTTTGACTTATAACAGCAGAAGAAGAAAAATTTTATTCGTAAAAAAAGTATAATGGCAATTTAGTGGCCAGTAACAATTTACACTTTATACAACAAAAAAGGTTTTATGCTACTAACACAGTGAATTATGCATGCAGACGCGTACACTATATAGGTGACATATCTTTCATTTTGGCATGACGTTTGAGCCTTATTTGTATTTTGTTTGGAATTCGAATCTATTATTATATACGTAAGGTTTATTTTCCACATATGTTCCGATATTTGTGATCAGCCTGACTGTGTCGATACCTTTGACGATATGTGCTTCCTGATATTTTTAGCTCATTGAACGTCCCAAATTTATTGAAAAGTTTCTGTTCTTATATTTGTGACGGATTGCGTGTTCCGATGTTATTAACCATAATTATCTGTGTAACGAATTTATTGAAATTTAACGCTGCTCCGAAATATTTGAGGACCTCGCCCGCTACGATATATCTGATGGCGACTGTACCTACCTATCTCATGAACCGTAGGTAATAGCAAGGAGGTATTCTGGTACGGAACCCTTCGTGCGCGAGTCCGACTCGTACTTGGCCGGTTTTTAATTGTTTTATTTTAAGATTAGTTTAAGTTTAGTTTTTAATTTGTTTTATTTAGTTACCTATAGCTTAATTTGTTTTTTTTTTCAAATCTTATGTCTATTCCAATAATAGTTATTTATTTTTTACCTCAGCACCTCAAACGGGCGGGTTTTGATCATTCCAGACAGTGAGCAAAACTCTATTTTGCTTCGAGCGTGAGACAAAGTACTTAACTTTTTTTTTCATTCCGAGGACAGAAAAAATTTAGGGTCTATTCAAAAATTTGGAAAGGTTTGAATTTCCCTTTAATCTGTCACTTTCATGTCGATTCGATGTTTGATTTGAAAATGGTTTGAAATATGCCTCGGATACCTACACATTTAGCCGTAACATTTCATGTGTTTCATTTCATTTCATTCATGTGTTAAGGTTTTATTTAAATGTAGGTTTTTTTTCAAATAATCGAATGATAGGTATTATTGTTATGAAATAAAGAGAATGTAGGTAATTATAAAAATGCTAATTTTAATATGTACTTACCTACGCGGGATTCAAAATCAACACTAACTTGCAACAAAAATCAACTTTGCTCTCTTGTTATATAACTATAGGTACCTACCTTTCAGCAGGTTGTTGGGTTACATTGACATAATAAAGTATTTCAGGATTTTTGAACATAGGTTGACAAATGTATCCTTTACATTGATCATTGCTCAAAGTGAACCGTTTCAAAAGGGGACTTAATTTTAAATCAAAAATTTTAATTAAAAATCTGTGATGGGGTGCTCACTGCTCTGGCAAACTAACCGAACCATCTGCTGAAATATTTCGGACCATTTTAAGAAACTTTATACATATGAAAGGAAGCCATGTGCCATATTTTAGCTGTCTAGGTCCATATATTAAGCAAAAACTGTCAACCCCAATTTACCCCTCCACCTTCCGCACTTAAAATAATAGATACGCTAGATCTTCGTGAAATTTGGCACGTTAAAGAGCTCAAATGGCAATGCCATCGCTACCTATAAGAAAACTACTAAAACTTTTTTTTTGGAAAAAAACTTTTTTGTTTCACCTCATCATCTCCAGCCTATTTACGTCCCACTGCTGGGCACAGGCCTCCTCTCAGAATGAGAGGGCTTGGGCTATAGTTCCCACGCGGGCCCAGTGCGGATTGGGAACTTCACACGCATCATTGAATTGCTTCGCAGTTGTGTGCAGGTTTCCTCACGATGTTTTCCTTCACCGAAAAGCTCATGGTAAATTTCAAATGAGATATCGCACATAAATTCCGAAAAACTCAGAGGTGCGAGCCCGGGATTCGAACCCACGACCCTCTGCTTGAGAGGCCACAGGTCAAACCACTAGGCTACCACGGCGTTGTTTCACCTATTTTTTTTTAATTACATAATCAGGGGGTTACCATTTAGACGTCGGTATATAACCTCATTTACAAATCATGGCCCATAGCCCTCTCATTGTAGCCCCCTCAGTGCAAGTCAAAATCCATAAAGTTTAGAAATAACATAATGAGTCGAAATATAGATATAGGTACCTATAGCTAAACGAACTTTTTTGATCGCGTAGTCTATAGATTAGCTTAGTTTAGGATTAACGTATTCTGACCTATTCTGCGTTTATGAATTTATATAGGTATTTTAAATACGTAGCCTGATGATGAATCTCATATACATATACCTTCAATACCTACGCATAACATAATAATATATAGCTTAATCCTAATGAGCCCTGTCTGCAGCGCAGCGGAAGGCTGTTAAGTCCCCGCTTAGCTCGTGTTTTTTACAATCTCGACAAAGTGATCCCGGTCATCCCCTTTTTTGTTTAAATATTTTAAACTTTCGCCCGCACATTTGCCTGAGTCAACATCTTAACAGCTACGACTTCCGATTTACGATTTGCGCTATTAAGACAAGTGAGAACGTTTAAGTAGGTTCTTAGGTACAGATAGGCACCGGCACCTGCTTTTAACCATAAAACACTAGCTGGTACCCGCGGCTTCGCTCCGTTCCTTTTTTAAAAAATATTTTCTCACGATTAACACCACTAGAAGATTAATGTATGTTCTATGCGGCATCCAATGATTTTCCATAAAACGATTAATCGCGTGACATAAGGTTTGGTTAGATTCGATTTATGAATTTTCCAAAAGTTAATATAGGTTAGCTCAGCAGAAAAAAAAATGTTTTCAAATAATGCGTTCATAAAACGACGCATTTGCTAAATGTTTATTGTAAAGTGATAGTAAAACAAGACACATGAATCCATTCATCAACGCTTTTACGCTTGACTTTCAATAAAAATAAATAATTGAAGCGCAAGTTTTTAACCAACTCTGATTTTTTTTTGTACTCGTTTTTCCTCGTGAATAAGAAAATTTCAAAAAAAAATAAGTTAAGTACTAATAATTCAATTAATTGTTAGTTTCCGTCTCTCTTAGTATAATAAATAATATGATATAATTGGGTAGAGCTGAAAGAGTTAATGCATGTTGTTCTCTATCTGCACATGTATCTACAAAACTTTTCGGCGATTATTAATAATTTTGGACACGAGGATTTTTTGACGTCGATTACTTAACAGAAAGTTTCAGGTTCCAATTTCACAACAGGGTTAATTAGATATTTAATTAGATTTGTATAGGTACATTATTAATTATTGAATGTGCTGTGTTCATTAAGATACATTCGCAATGATCAGGCAAGCTTTTTTATTTGATGTAGCGCAGAAGACAAACAATACATGAGAAGGATATCTAACAGTGAGCGCAGCAGAGCAACCTCACACAGTACCTAGGTAAGTGTGGCATAATTGACAGTTGTAAGAGGACAATGCGTATTATGGGGTGTAGCATTTCGGAGGGGGAAGTATTGTAAGAAGATTGTGGGCGCCGCCCTCGCAGCGGGGCGAGGCGTGCAGCACCCCGCCCCACGCGGCGCCGGCTGAGAGAGGGATGCGCTTGGCGCGGGCACCGCAGCCCGAGCGAGAGCGCGGCCCGTAGGCGGGGCGGCGCAGCGCACCGTCCGCCGGCGTCGCCCATCATCCCGCTCATTCGCCTCTCGTTTAGCGTCCGCTATGTAAACGTGCCTTGTTGTGAATCTAAACAAAATCAGTCAGTCGTCGTTTTGTTGCCGAGGGAGTAGTGTGTCGAGGGTTCCGCGTTCGCGGGTAGCATGTTGTGCTAGTGATCGTGCCTCGGAACGATGCACGCGCTGTTCGGCGAGCAGAGCCCGTACGCGTACCGCAGCGGAGCCGCCGGCGGCTACTCGGCCAGTGTCACCCCCTACGCTTATGAACAATACCGTTATGGATACGGCGCGCCCTACTTGCACCCTCACCAGCAGCATGTCGGCGCCCCCAAAGACATGGTCAAACCGCCTTACTCCTACATAGCGTTAATTGCCATGGCGATACAAAATGCGCCAGACCGTCGCATTACTCTTAACGGAATTTACCAGTTCATAATGGAGCGTTTTCCTTACTATCGCGAAAATAAACAAGGTTGGCAAAATTCTATTAGACATAATTTAAGTTTAAATGAGTGCTTCGTGAAAGTGGCTCGCGATGACAAAAAACCCGGCAAGGGCAGCTACTGGACCTTAGATCCGGATTCGTATAACATGTTCGATAACGGGTCGTACTTGCGGCGAAGACGTCGTTTTAAGAAAAAAGACGCTCTCAAGGAGAAGGAAGAGGCCCTCAAAAGACAGCAGCAGTTGCAGCAGGCCCAGGAGGCGCTGGCTGCGCAAGAGGCGCTGAGCGTGTCCGACGTGACCGGGCAAGTGCGCGATGTGAAGCCGGACGTCAAGCCGCGGTTGTTCGAGTGCCGGCCGAAGCGCGAGCCGGGCGCTGATTGTGCGCGCTACGACAAACCGACGGACCCCTTAGACGATTATAGTGAGCCTCGGTTACCGCCTTCTGCGGTGTACTGCTCGCCGCAGCCCTACTCGCTGGCGGCCGAGGAGTTCCGGGCGGCCGCGACGGGGTGGTACGCAGCGCCCGAGCCGCCTGCCGAACAACTGCCGCCTGCATTCCGCGATCTCTTCGAGCCTCCGAGCTGTCAACTAGCAGGCTTCCGCGGCGGCTCGCCGCCGCCCGACGCATACCGTGCGTCCCCACCGCCGCACCACCACTACCGGGCGCCTGCTCCCTCGTACTACCATCACCAAGCGTGCGTTGCAGCCGCACCTGCTCCCGCCCACAAGTCCTACTGAGACATCGCTCACAGGTGAGACCAGCATCATTATTTTACAATAAGTGCTCTGCGATTTTTATTTCGTACTAGTGCGTCGCTCGCGAATTCGGCTGTGCGAGTTGCGATGATTAAGTCCCCGTGTCGAGCACTGAGTCGGCGCGGTGAGCATCGGGGCAGCTCCGTGACGTGGTTGTGGTTGCAGGAGGCCGGCATCACACGGCGCCGAACGAATTTAGCCGCGCGTCAGTTCCAGAATGGATAAATATAGCGCAGTAGCCGGAGATGCCGTGGAGGCAAGTGGCGGCGCGTCGATAACCACTGTTTACACATCGTCGGCCGACCCTGCCGCCTCCCGCTCCGTCCACACCTATAGGTATGTATGATGAAGATCTGACCACATGTGTAGAACTAGCTGTAACAATAAGTGCCTGATAATGTGCGCGGGTGTGCGCGCGGACGAAAAGGTGCGTGTGAGAATCACGGTTTAGTTAACTATTCTTGCTATACGGAAGCCCCAGACGCGTGTTTTGATTTGTTCTAGACAAATGTTATCCACGAAATAGTCGACTCGTTTGAAAGAAGAAATGAGAAATGTGTTCCTGACTTAAGAATAAACTTTTTAAGTTGGAAGGTAGGTAGGTAGTTATATTATGGTTTTTAACTATAAGCGCAGCGCTTAAAAATCTAATTGGAGACGGAAATTAATGATTTGAAAAAAAATGGGTCTAGTTACAGAATTATAAACTTTTAGATACATAATATTTACTTACCTACGAAAAAGCTGCTGAAATATAGTGTAGCTGTGTAGGTAGGACAATCGCGGCCGGTAGGGGGGAGGGGAGGGGATCGCAGTCAGACAGGTAACTAAACAATTCTCCTTTTTATCCGTTTACACTCTGTACTTCAAGGTACTTACTTTATAAAGTTTGATTTCAATCTGGGTGTGTTTATAAGTTACAACATTATCAAGACATAGTGGAGGCATGAGTTTCCTAGACGATGACGATCCTTCCACCGATTTCGGCCACGGCGATCACTTCGACTCCCAGTCAGATTGACGCCCTTGCGCCGGATGATGGCTTATGTAGCCGATCTTAAAGGTGAAACCGCACAGTGAAGGCGCATGAGTACACGGCTGACAAATAGGTAGCAAATGCCAACAGGCTGGCAAGTTTTTAATTTACAGCGTTTAGCGTTTCCTAGACACTTATAGGCTGAATTAGGTAATTGATAAAATTCTAAATGATTTGCTTTAAATCAAATGAAGACTTTCGGGAGAAAAAGATTAATTTAAAATACTAACCTAACCTAACCTAAAAAAATAATTTTTAATACAAGTTTTTTTGCTGACTGTACTTTTTGTTAACTGTACTTGCATTGTCATCCGTCCTACATATGTGTACCAAATCCCAAGTCAAGCGGACCAACCGTCCAAGAGTTCCCTCCTGCGGAGATGATCATGGCTGGGTCATCAGAATTCCACTACCAGATTATTGTATTGTCATCTGACTTACATAAATGTGCCAAATTGCAGCTCGGTTGAAGATATCTGCTTCAAAATTGAGTTGCAAGATTCCCCTGTCAAACATAGGTACTACATTAGTTACCTATTAGTTATTAAATACATACTTACGAGTACATACTTTGCAAGTTAAATAAAAGCTTGAAAAAGTACTTATATGTACCTTCGTAGGTGTAACACGATTTGGTATGACCCATACTTACATATAATTATTATATTTGTTTAGACTCTATCTTGATCTTTATCGGCTCGATAAAGATCAAGATAGAGTCAAGATAGAATCAAGATAGAGATACCTATAATAGGTACCTATACTAACCCGTTACATCGACCCGTCAATTTTGCTCGTCAAGTGTATTTAGTTCGTATTAATCACAACAGCTGGATATCTACAGAGATGTCATGTATAATCTAATCTAAATACATCCTATTGTTCTAGTGAAGAAGACAGTTTTGCTAATTCGTGAAATTCGAGCCGATAAAGATCAAGATAGAGTCTAAACAAATGCGTTTAATGAATTCTGAGACATGTTAACGTATTCCACGATCCCTAACCAATTATCCAACATGCAACAGATACATTGTCAGGGTAGAATTTATTGTTTACAAATGTAAAATCTTGGAAGTGATAAAAACTCTGTGTAGACAGAGTAGGTAGAACCCGTTGTTGCTCTGACAGCTTAGTTAAACAACAAAGCGGAGCTGACCATATGGTGACCAAGTGCCGAGAACGTCACTATAATGTTACAAACATTTTTTTGGGGCATAGGTCCTTTATTATTTTGGGATTTCGGAGTGATGATGGTGTCCTCGGGGGCAAAGGTCTTTCATTACTATGGTGTTTCGGTGTCCCTTGAAATAGGACATAAAAATCTTTACGCAGACGCACGGGTATCTATTGATCATCCAGATACATAGGTACCTACTGTAAATTAACGAAAACCAAACATTCAAACCCCTTAACGGCCAAGTCGTGATTAGTACTATAGAACAGTTGTTATTAATAATTATTGATTTTTTATAGATTATATCAGTAAGACGTTTACAAAAAAATACATCGTCCCATATGCGACTAATTTAAAAAATGATAATTTTCTAACAGGAACTTTTGTATAGTAGGTACCTATTAAACTCGATTTGGTCGTTAAGGGTACTACATAGAAATACCGTGGTTTTGTAAAAGCCACAGATATTTAGTGCGTTTTAGAGATAATAAGTTTAAAAAAAATAGTGCAAGGTTTTTTGGTGATGGCATTTTATTATTGCGTTTTCATCATACATCATACCTCTCTACATATACAAATACCAGATTTCAAGTCAATGTCAGAAAGTGGGTCAAAAATCAGCAAAATTTTAAGTAATCTAAACTAAACAATGTATCAACGGAACGAAAATGCTTGTAAAACCATTTCATCCTCAAGCCTAGACTAGAGCCGCACTAGAGTGTTTTTTAATCAAACTAACCCGACCATAATGTTGTTGCAATAAACCGAAATAATTTTAAAACGCCTTCCACATTACACGAGCGTATAGCTACTGCGGATACGCCGTCTCTCTGCTGCATAATAAAATTAGCAAAACATTAAATATCAATGAATCTTTAATTTTATTTAAAATTTAGTTAAGTGGTGTAAACTTAACAGTACCTAAGAATTTAGTTGCATTTTTGTCGCAGGTTTGACGGAATAAGAAGACGACGGGAGGCGAGAAGCAGGGAGAATCGGTACTAGGTACAAAGTTACGGATCGAGTGTGAAGTGCTGGAATGTGTTAAACGTTTCTATGGACCTCGGAAACTGATCAGTGAGACACGTATGCAGGTCTGTTGGAGTGAACTATTTAAGAACTTATTTTAAAAATTGCGGAATTGTGAAATCTCTAGTTCCGTAGAAATGCCGGGAGGTGTTAGTACGTTAGGGAATAATGTATATTCGTTCACCAGTGGACTTATAATACATATAAGGTAGAAAAGGCTAAATTGTATTCTGGCATCACGTTCACTAGGATATTGTTTCGCGGATTAGTGTAAATGGTATTTAATAGTACACCTTCAACGTTAGCAAGCTTTTCTGATACTTGCTGTTCTAGTCTACTGACTTGTCTTGTCTGTGTAATTTTTGAATCATTGGTTGTATGTATTTATAAACTCACTTTAAGAAGTAATAAAATATTGATCAAGAAAAGTCAGCATTGCACATCCTCTAGAAAATAAGTATAGGTAGAAATATTTTTGGCTTTAATATTTGAAATATTTTATTTATATAGGTATGTAAGACGTACACAGTATTGTACAGGCATGTCTCAGAGTGGTAAAACTGTTGTGAAATGTTGCTTTGGCTAAGCCCCTATTAAGAGGCTGCGAAACCACAAAGTTACACACACACACACATACAGCAGAAAATAAGTTTGAAGAAGTGTAAATAAATAAATATTGTTATTTGCCTCTTATTTGTAGAAAAATAATCCAATATTTAGGGTAAAATTTTCTTCTCATACTGATTTATTAAGAAATATCTAATTTGGCTTAGACAAGATGCAAATGGTGGAATACAAAACCTCTTTTTGAATAATATTTTTTTATGCTCATCTAAACAATCATTCGTCTTTATCGTATACTCTTGATAGGTGGCTGATGTAGTCTTCAGGAACAGATAAGAAGGTATAATAATAATAAATGACGGTAAGGAAAGCTTGTGAACGGCTCATATTATTATCAGAACGCTAATGTTAATCGTCCAAACTACGAAGACCTCCCCTGTGCTTTTCTTATTGTGATTAACCTTTGTTACGTCGTCGAATTAATTACAAATTACAAGGATCATACTTAGATAATTGCCGTGACGTAGTAGATATCAAAAGTCTAATAAGTCTGTCTACTCTAATAAGGGCCCAAGTCAAGAAGATTGATCATGATCATTATTATACTCAAGGTAAACATTAGCCGCTCCTAACTGTTCCAGCATTCTCAAAGTTACTCTGTGAGCGGTTTTCAGTCACGTGTGGACCACCGAGAAAAACAATGCCCCAAAATATATTAAAATGATAAATTTATAGTGTTGTATCTAAAATATAAATAATCGACGCTCGAAACGCTTCACGATCTCCATTGCGACTATATATCTCCATTTGAACTAAAATAAATAATGATGAAACCTTCTTGATCAATAAACTAAATAAACGTATACGGGGGGCGTTGTAAGTAAGTACTTAACTGACTTCATTATTATAAATTTACCAACGAGTTGTACCAACTCTTTATCTCACTACCGACAGTTGTAACGATATAGCTTTTATTATTATTATTTTGTGACGACGAACAAGCGACCCGGCTAAATAATAGTTTCCTAAGATATATTATCAGTATTACCTCATAACGTAATATCTAGAAATACGGCCCAGACCGACATTTATGTACCTAAATACTTACAAAGTATGAACAAATCAAGGAAGGGAAGAGTGCCATAACTGATAATGTTACGTTCAGCAAGTGGATAGAATAATTGTTTGTAGATAATACAAGCCTAGAAAATATTTAATTAATGATAAACGCCACAAATTGTACGTTGTTGCGGCCGCGTAGTACAATACAACATGCAACATATTATTGAACAAGTCGAAAGCGACAAGTTTAGTAGGCAGTTCCCGTGAGGTAGGTACCTTTAGTTGGGGATCGAAAGCACAGCCCCTCAGCATTAATAAAATGGCAAATTTCGCACTGAATTAGGAACTTTGGCAGGTGCTTTCCTTTAGATCTCCAACTATAAGTAACTTTAATTAAGGCAGCCTATAATTATTATAATACCTTAACATAACTTAGTCTACTCGTAGTAGTGTAAGTAGTTGAACAACTCATGCCTGGATATCGATAAAATAATAACATAGTCATAGTAACATTATGTATAATGTTTTAAACAGCATAATAAAACATAATCGAAACATACAATTTTAATTATGACGTGAATAGACAGAGAAATGATGTGCGACATTGAATTTATAAACCTTTGCTATTGGTATACGTAGTATACGTAGGTATGTTTGTGTACGCAAGTACCTTAGTATTCCGCACCCTAAAAGGAAAGCATAAATAAACCCTTATACAATCACGCCGTAAACGTTATTGTCCGTCCGTCTGTAAGTCCGTCAAGATCATTATTCACAGGAACGCGTGGTGGTATCAAGCTGAAATTAGAAATTAACATGAAACACGAAGACTTATATGCAGTCTCTTCCAACAATAAAAAAAAATCTAAGTTCATGCAGCAGCTGCTGCTGCAATCAAAAGATGCAGCCTTTTGAAAGTGTATTTCCTTCATAAATTCATAAACCGTGGCAATCTAAACCTAGGAACAGAGAGTATCGTTGACCAAAATTATAAATTTGGCAAAGAAGTGAAGCACAAGTAGAGGAAATGTCCGAAAATCATTGATTATATTTGTAACCTAAGAAGTATAATTTCAATTTATTGTAACTTTTGCCGCCTACAGTAATAAAAGAATAATTTTGAAAGTATCATTAAGTATTTTAAATTGTACGGAACCCCGAGTGCACGTGTTACGTGTTATGAATCTTACTTGACCGGGTTTAAGTTAACGACTATTAATATAAAATATAATACATTATTTACAAACTAGAAATTGATGATCCTCTGTGATTTGAAATATTTCCTTGTGCCTAGTTTCGAGTTACATACATATATCATGTAGTTGGTATACTTATATTAAAACTGGAACTACCTAGCATTTATATACTGGCAGACTAAGATCGTATTAAGAGCCCATATTATATGTTATGATCGTAACAGACCCCTCGAACGCGTTCGCGTTTTAAGTAAGTATCAAATTGTATGAGCCAGTTTTTTTGCCTGCTTTGCGCTACGTGCCGCTAGAGGCGCCGTCAATTTCACCATAATAAGTTAACACGAACGCGTCCGAGACTTTTCATAAATCTGGCTTATCCAGACTCTAGTTGTTAGAGGTCCCGAATAGTCACAGATGGTAATAGACAAGTATACAATACACAGATTGACTACCTACCTATAGGTAAAAGCTTTTCATTGATAGGCGTTGGTCTTATGTTTTTTTACTTCCAGTATTATAATTCTTGACTAATCATGAAAGTAATATAATAAGCGTATTTTATTATCATACTTGTCTGCAAAGTATCTTTTTATTCTTTCTCATTTATGTAAGATTAACTGACCCGTTGTTGAAAGAGTGATAATCGGTCAACATATATGGAATAAAAGTGCCATTAATTTATCTCAGGGTTTCCTTGAAATATTTCCTCAGGGGTGCAATGTGATTCTCTAATGTGATCCTTCCGTGAAGTGATCACTGCTTTTGGTAATTGGAATAAATACAATCATAAATTAATCCGTTCGCTCGGAGACATTGCTCGGGCTGCCGCTAGTGAATGGATCCAGTTCTGATTGTCTTGTAGCAATCACTTCCCAGTCGACGTTCTTTCTTTTAGCTTAGACGCGACAGGTCGCCGACAAGCGCATGTAGAGCAGGTATATCACACCTGTAAAGCGAGCCATAGTATAATAAAGGACGATACCCCTGATTTACCATATAGTCATCATCACAAGGGCGGACTTTTAATGTAGCTTAAATTAAATTTATTCAGCATACCATGCGATACCTTTACTTTGTCCCGTATTTTTTCCCTTAAATTATATTTAATTGTATAGAAGAGTATTTGACCTAGTTGTAGGTGCTTAAGTTCAAATAGTTTATTTTCTGTAAACATGCGGCAATGCCGGTAATACATCTCAACTACTTGTGTATCCACTTTGATTTAAAAAATGAAAAAGTTCGTTTTTACATTTCATATAGAGCTGGAATGTCGATTCAAAATGCTTCACCACATCTAATGACAGCTTGTTTTTAATGTATAGTCGATCGAAAAATTCCTTTACCACCTTATTGTTCAAGGTCAGTAGAACTAAAACTCACAAAACACTATCACTTACACTTACATACTTACTCGCGTATTCTATGCGAAAATCATTCGTGAGCATTGACTTGTACAATTGTTTTTCCGAGTTAAAAGAGTTCATACTCGTACAAAACCTACCTCTGTCTTAACAAAAAGTTACTCGTACATTTAATTCTAAGAGATAATCTTCTGTTTACCTCCAAGTCGATTCTTTTAATCTAATTTAATACTGAAAAACTTAAATCGTAAAAAAATAATGTGTAAGAGAAAATTGATCAATCCATTATATTGGACTACCTACTTAAGTTGGCTTTTGACTTTGTGATAATTATCGTAAATGTGTGTACATAAATGTATTTAAACAATAAATGTTTATTTGTATTTAGTATGTTTCCGATTTTTTTCTGTACCTGCATTCCTACTCATTAAAGTAATCACCTAAGACCAAAATTTTTAAAATCCACTTATATGCCGCTCCTCTCCACCTCCTCTATCTAAGTATCTACCACGAGTCTATCTATTTGGTACAACTAAACAGACACGGTGTGTCACCCTAATTTTAAGCTGCTAGCTGAGTATTGCCGAATTCAGCTGTTCTTGGGTAAAATACTTCGAGGCTAAGATAATGGGTACGCTGAAACCGCAGCATCGTCGATGCTGTAATCCGCCCGCTCTACCTCTAATTCCTGCGCGCGCGCTTAGCGCTATGCGCATGAGCGTGCAGATTAGGGCATGCGGTACCGGTACCATTTCCAGAACCGGGACTGAGATTTTCGGTACTGGGTCAGAACCGGGAATTCCCGGGATTTCGAAGTATTAATTATATAATCGTATCGTGTATAATCGTTTTTCGTAGCTTACATTATAATCTGATAGTTTTCTTATTACACGCTGCGATGTAAACTCATCACATCACAATGACAATAATATTGTATTAACACTTAGACACAGCAATCAATACAGTATACATGACAGCACACTGCACTGTACCTTCGGCAGGGCCTTCGGGCGCTTGTGAGGGGCTCAGTGAGCGGGGAAGCTGATGGGGTTAGCTCTGCAGCTACCCACTAAGTAGTCCCTTCCGCCGTGCTGACCACACGGCCGGAAATGGTGAAAAGTGCGGCAGTATTGCACCTATCCCGGAAGCGCCCCACGCCCTGAGAGGGGAAGGGGTACGAGATCCCGAAGGAGGTGACTCCCTGGAGGAATGTCGTACCTCTTATGAGGGTTCGGGGTGAGGGGAAACTGATGGGAGGCATACCCGGATGCGCTCTTAACCCCTAAGGAGGAAGCAACCGCGGTGGCGAGGCCGTCGTTGGGCACTATTCTTTGGGAGGACTTTGTAAGAGGTTCGGGGGGCGGACTCACGTTGGCTTCGATTCAACATGCGAGGCGAACTCGGTGCTTGCACCGCTCGCCCGATCCCTTGAGGCCAGCGGGAACGGTAACGTCGCATTACCTACCTGTATTGCACATTTGCACGGTCTCATCGTCTAAGGGAAGACGGGCCCAGCGTAAGGGCCCTCCCCTTCTTGGCGCGGTCCTGGCGGAAGGTTTGTGCCCACTACATCCCCATCACACCGGACTGAGGCAAATCATTTCAGGGAAATCCCGGGAGCATGCCCTAGTGCAGATCAGTGCGGGTTGCGTCTTCGTCGCGAACTCATTTACTGGCCTTGACAAAGAACTTCCGAAAAAACTGGAACTAGTCAGACTGTGATTTATACATGTCTAATCGTGAGTTGACGCGTTTAATTTTTCCTTTTTATGCAATTATGGTACCATACCACAAAAGGAAAGAATAAACATATACCTAAAGATTCTGTCCGTCTGTCCATTTGTCGGTCTGTCAAGCACTTTTTTTTTGAGTGCGTGGAGGCATCAAGTTGAAATTGATATAATAGGACGGTCTTTTACAACAATTAAAACTAAATTTCTAAGTCCATGTCATTATTTATTATTATTATTCCACCTGAAAAAAAACTTAACTTTCATTTGCGGATTTTCATTGGATCAAGCTAGGTCTCATTTCCGAAAAACCCTGTTTTTAGATTTAGCAAACACCGAGCTAAGCTCGGTCGCCCAGATACTATTTTATACCTAAGAACTGACTACAGTTCTTTATACAACAAGGAAGGAAAACGAGCAAGTGGATCGTCTGATGGTAAGCGAGCACCACGGGAATTGCAGATCATAATTATTATAGTCGACGTGTAGGTTAGTAGTTAGCGCAAATGAAAATAGCTTTAATGAGGTTGTAAAATACCTACCTACGATTATTAGTGAAGTACCTACTTATTTACGGTACAAGTATAGTATCGCCGTATAGCGTCTGATAAATCACCGAACAAATAAACACAATATTCATAGAATAAGCATAAGCATAGATCTGTATGTCCCGTCATTGCGCATCTTTCAGGAACATTTCAAATAAAAATGGCTTCTAAAACATCAGCCTTGCCTCGAGGTGCACTAACCATTTGATATTTTATTCAAAGTGCGTGTGGTAAAAATGCCTCAGAAAATCACGAAGTGATTCTTCATACGGCATCGACAAGTGGTACTCGTAGCTTGATTTAGACCTCGCATTCCAAGGTTAACAAAAAAATTTAAGAGCTCATTCAAGGAGCACGATAGATTGGTCACAACAATGAATAAGATATGGCCACCAACAAGTAAGACCTTCGAATCTAGCTTATTTCGATTTATGTCTGAGGCAATAATGCGTTGTCAGGGCTCTATAAGTCTGGTCGAATGTACCTGAGTGTTGACAACTTCAGTTGACATGCCGCCACCCGCGCGGAGCCCATAATATTGAAAATATATTTTGTATCCGCAGTGGGTCGCGATGTTCGTCAACCATACTCATCGATATTTGACTTACCTTTGCTATATTTCTGTTACTAACCATTTTTTTCATATAAAACAGAAACATGAAATTACTTTAAAATGTAAGTACATAAATGTGAAACATTTGTATGTAATCGAATAAAACAAGAACTATCAAAATTAGGTCCCGGTGGTGATGATGTCAACTTTTTAAACACTTTCAAACTTCTTTTAAAGCTATTTTTAACTGTGGTAAAATAAAAAAAAATGTTTTTTATGGAAATGTTACAGTATTTCCACATAAGTGATTGTTGTTGGTAAGTACAAAAATATAAAATAAAATGATATTAAATATTTATTCTTATTTGAAATGGGTTTATCAGTGCCCTTCGTACTGAATTTCATAATAACGTTTAAATTACATACGTACCCCATGATTCCCACGATTTTTGTATTATGTAAAAAAACACTTTCAAAATCTTTTGTCGTATGAACGTAGGAACTTATTTTTTTCACGGTTACAAGAGACTAGAATTCCAGTAGCTAACTTGCTACTTTCTCGCATTCCTGAGAGGAAGGGTCTTGACTAACAGAAGGACAGAAGAAGAAGAACAACGAAGTGGTCCTATAACGGTTCCTCCTCCTTCGTTAGAGTGGTAAGTAAATGCAAGCATCAGTGACAAAGTGCGCCATATTACACCATGCACAGACATCTTGGGCACTGAAACTGACTCTACCTGCTTTAATTTAGGCGTACATTAGGCGGGCCGTACGCTTGATTGCCACCGACGTGGTACAAAAAATAATAGTCTTAGAAAATACTTCTTTACCTCAGCGGTTCATATATTTCAACATTCCTTCAACTTTAGGCAATCCAGCTCTTTGGCAGCAGTCGCTTTCATTGTGTGTACTGTGTAGTGATTATTTTGGCAGAGTAACCTACACGATATATTATGTAGTAGCCCGCTCCGGTATCGGTCAGTGAACTAGCACTGTGTTTATTGTTTTTCTACTATACCCATCCATGTTGTTATTGGCACAAAGCATATTTGTTTTACATGGTAACTCTTGTGCAACCAGGTACGATTGTATAACATTGTTGGCCTTGGCATACATAAATATATCTAAATGTGACCTACTCGTAATTGTATATCTCTATCAACACGTTTGACACTGTAAAATGTTGTATATTCGTACTTGTGAATAATATTTTGACACAAATTTTACAATACCTAGTGCTGAACAGTGTTTCTGTCAGATTCAGATTACTAAAGAGACATTAAAAGCCGCATGAAATTTTATATAATAAAATCCATACCTTGTAACATGAATATGTCGATGCAGTTTCTTTATCTCTGAATCTAAATGGAATAAAAATTAATATATATATATATATGGTAGGTTTGTATACAATCCGAGCTATGTAAATAATCCTGTTGTTTATACAATGCCCCTAATGGTCCTGGTGCTCAGAACGCTAAGCATCTGAGCGCAGTCATGTATCATACACATAAGAAAATAATCCGACAGCCTAAGTAACGACCGTGCGCTTCAATGTTTCAGGGAACTCCGTATTAAAGAATAAATTTATAGCCTTTAAAACTTTAGTGGCAATATCAATGTTGAAATAAAAGTAAATCTGACTCAGTGGGCAAACCGGTTAGCGAAATATTTAGATAGATGGTGAAATGATCAGCGATAAAACATTACTACTGAAAACTGCAACTTATGTGATTATAAGATTTATCCTATCTAATAAGAAGGTAATATGAAGATATCATTAATTCCGTGGAGGTACGGACGTGTGCTAATGTGGGACGCTACTTGCGCCGACACCGTCTTGTGGCTTCGTCGTACCTCCCAATGACGTGGGCATGCCGCGGGGCGGCGGACATCTAGGAGCGAATAAAGATGACAAAATACCAGTGTCTCGGCGCCCAGTACGAGTTCGTCGCATTTAGCGTCAAGCCACTCGGTCCGTGGGGCAAGGGCGCACGTGGGCTCTACAGAGCTCTAAGTAAACGCCTGAGGGAGGCCACGGACGACCCTCGCGCCGGCAGTTTTCTCGCACAAAGACTCGCAATTGCGATACAACGCGGGAATGCTGCCTGCGTGATGGAGACCAAATTTATTATAATTTTTAGCATAAGTTTTATTTTTATTAAGTTATTTTTAAGGCAGCTTTAGTTTATATTTGTATCAATACTTTTGTAATCATTTACAAAATAAAGAACGTATTACTTATACTGTGAAAAAAACTAGTATACTAGTGGTAAACTGGTAATAGGTATGTACACCTAAACGCCTAATGTGGAAATATTAGATTTGATTCTTCGTGATGATTCCGAATGCTGACTGACTGATTTACGAATGCTGATTTTATTATGCTTAGCCACACAAAACAATAAATTAAGAGTATCTAATCTAAGCCACTAGATTCTCTCTAAGATATTATGTAGATGTTAGATGATAACTAATAAAAACTAAACTAAAAAAAAGGAGTTGAAGTAGGTATCCACACCTACAATTTAGTTTTGTCTGATTCTGAAAATTCAAATGCAACTATGTAGTTGACGGGTAATTGGGAAATTGGACTCGAGTCTTCATATCAATTTAATTCGCTATGATAAATATAAATGTACCTATTACAAGATAAATTAATTAAACTAAAACTAAAAAATAAATCTACAAAAGTACCTACTCCCCCGCGGCATTGAGCCAAAGATGCTGGCAGCATTTCCCCGCTGTATTGCAATATGAATTCGCTGTAGATAATACTAATGCAACTTATAAAAGTTGACTATCAGAAGTAGGTACGTGCACTTTCTAGCCCTAGCCTTTCAACTAGGCCTGTGAAAAGAGCAATACATAATGTGGTTTGATCTCTGTGACAGCTGTCATTTTCTTACAATCTCTAACCAAAAACCACAAATTTGTAAGGGATGACAGCCGTCATAAGGGCTCAAGCTATATTGTTCTTAACATCACTACAGTCATGGTAATATTAAACGGTCCTATCAAAAATAGCATTCACAAAACGTCTTTATTAACTTTTAATTTTGTATTTAAAAATTAACTTTGTATTTAAAAATTAAGATCGTTTAATGTTAACTGAGCATTCAAACTAGCCAAGACTGCATGAACTAAACTAAACTTACTGGGTGAAAATATGAATATGTTTTGCCGCCGGGCATTATATTTTGCCGCTGGGGCAGAGCTTATATCGATCGAAACATATAAGTAAGTACCGAACTTCTGTTGTTTTTTGACCATAACCCAAAGCATAACAGTGAATGGCTACAGGCTACAGTATACTTGAGGGGGAAGCTTGAAGGGAAACAGGCAGCCAACATGGCGTCCACGCCCTTAAAATTACTCCCCTCCCTGAAACGCCTCGCTTGTCACAGCTGTCATTCCAAGTTTATTGCAGACGTCGATAGCTCGGTCAACAATCATTTCATTAATACGAGACACATCATACTTACTTCATGTAACGTAGCGAATGTCAAGGCAATCAATACTTAGTAGGTAACTACCTAATATTCAACGAGTTTAAGAAAACAATGAGTACGAAATAAAACTCCTATAATTTGCAGAACGTGAAAAAAGATCGCTAGAAGTTTTCCGTACGCACTAATGACCGCGCAAAGTGTCTTTTATACTACGTAATGACAACGAAGTCCTATAGATGGATTTGTTCCAATCTCACATTAAACACTTCTGGAGTACTTTCGTAAAAGATCTTTTTTTCATTAATGTGACATATTGTTGTTAGGTACATATTTATAAGTATTTATAACCACATGATAATGTTATCTGAAATAGTTTAAAAGTTCGATATCGAAGCTCGCCACCGCGCCACCCGCAGTCTAGTCAGAAGCAATTTGATTTGACGGTTATCCTCACCTCCTACGTTTATATTGAAACTTAGATAAATATTTAGTTTATCGAGTCTAATTTGGCACGGAACTTGCCACCGCGCTACGAGATTGTCGAGATTAAATGCTGTATTTTTCATTAGTTACTGCACTTTTATTAAAATCACTGTGTATTGTCGTGTTGGAATGAATCTTGGGAAACACATCTATTAAATCCTAATGTCGATGATAAGCAATGCACGTTAAGATCGTTTTATAAATGAAACAACGTATCTTCACTTGATTGATGTTTACTTATCTTTGTTACCTTAACAGAAAACAGTCACAGATACCCGTATATTATTATGCATATATACGTGCGTCATGCATAACTAGGTACAGTACTCTTATTTTTAGCGAATAACAACCAGTGATCTTTATTAGCCAGCCAGATCAACCAGGGGGCCTTAAATTTTAACATGACGGCCCAAGAAAGAGTGTATATTTTCAGGATAAGTACCTATACTGTACGGATGTAATTTTTTCAAATGTTTTGTTGGTGATATGGTGAATCGGAAATGTAAGGCCACCGGGCGGGCTCGCCGCGGAGACGCTGCGGTTTACGTTCGGATCACAAACCACTTGTTAAGTAAATAAATACAGCGGGTCTAAAATAAACTTCCCTAATAATGCTTAACTGGGAATGTGGGTGATTGAAAACAAAACACGTCGATAAGGTAACTCATATTATTACAATTTGTTGTTATTTATTCGAGCGACGAAAACATAGGATAAAAATTAAATGTAGATTTGATGATCAGTTATGAAAAATCTTTAGATACACTAGGATGTCTAGCTTAAATTTTCTGGAATATAGAAGCTTATTAAGTATTATTTATATCTGCTACGAGCATATTATTTTGTATGACAGTGAAAGAAATGAAAATAACATGATGTGTGGCACAACACTCGAGTCCATATGGGCTGTGTCTCGGGCTACCCTTTCTGGGGCCACTATTTTTGTAATGACAGTTTGCAGGCGGTCGAGTCGCGTCGGCGCTCGCAGACCGGCAAAAGCCGAACGCCGAAAGCCGAGCGATGATCGCCGAATACCGAATGCCGAGCGTGGAGCTCCGAAGGCCGACGTCGACTGACAGATCCAAAAACGGGTGCGGCTCAGCCGTTTCATGGAACACTAATTGTAGATTGAACTCAAACCAGTGCATTATGTTTTCGAAAGTAAGAGACGAATCGTCTTTGATTTTGCCTCATTTTGAAACACATAATTTTCATGTCGGTAAGTACCTACCTGTCTGAAGCGAGAGACGTAAAGCCATTGATTTAATTAGGTAATTCAGTATTTAGAAGTTCAGTAAAAAAGTATTACTTATGTGAATAAATTGTATAATTTTTCACTTTCAAAGATCAGCAGTCTAATGATTGCCTTGATTTGATGCTTAACGTATAAGATTGAAAAAAAACGGAAAAGTGCGAGCCGGACTCCCGAGCACTAAGAGTTCCGTAAAATTTTGATATAATATGTTAGGTATGCAGTCTGATTTCATATAAAATGAAATTTAATGCTGTCAGTCAATTTCATTACGCATAATACATATTAAATATAGGTAAATTATATAATCAATCAATGCGATTACCATGCGAAGACTATAACAATACAGACTTAGGTATTTTTACAGTGAAAGTAACGGAAAGAATTTATAAATTAATTTAGTATTTAGTCACTTTATTATTTTTCTTTGCCCTATGGGCTAATGTGACAAAATGTACTCGTATGAAGTCCTTTAAAATATTTTTTTTTCAGTAACGATGAAAAAAATAAAATAGCGGTCCTAAGTAGACAAGTATGAAGGAAAATTATACTTTATTCAATGACAGTATGAGGCATAACCCTGATGTTTAACTATAGTTTTATATAACATTGAATTAAAGATTAATTTCCTTTGACTCAAAAGAGTCAATTCCCGGTACCAAGGAACTGTCACAAAAACCCCACTTTACGTGAAAGATTATTATGATTATGACTATTTATGACGTGTATGAAATGACCTACTGCAGTATAAAGTGGCTAGTTCAACCACTCGCTATAAAGTTCTTATCTGTATTACGTGATGATGAATTTTATTACTTAATCGAAATTGCATGTACAGTCATCATTATATTTGTTGCCACTGACTGCTTAAATTTCGGATATTCTATTTTCTCCAAATCTAATGAAATAGATATATGCGTCTTTTTGAATCAGGGGCCTTACCATGACGTCCTAATTCCGACTCGGTTCAAGTTTTAGCTCTGAATCGCATTAAGACGTCATGGTGTCTTACTAGGACGGCAGATAGAGTGAAGTCTAATCTGTCCAAAAATATATGTTTTTTGGACATGCGCCCTTTTAAATTAGGGCAGCAGTATTACTTGTTATGTTAGAAATATCTACATAGTTATTTTGCTTTCTATTTACAAGAAAATAGTTCAAGTCTAATTATATCAGTTTTACTTGAACTGAACACAAATTAGACATCCGTGACAAATAGATGCGTCAGAAATAGCACCGCTGACAGTCGAACAGGCGTCGATCTGTTCACATAATGGTCTCGCATTCCATTTTTCATGTTAACTTAAAAATAGTCCCACGGTTAATCTCGAGAAACGCAACGTTCTGTCTATTGTTACAGATTATCGGATTTGAAAGGTTGGCCGCGAAACAATTAATTGCTTTTTTCCATTTTTGACTCGTTAGATTAAACTAGTCTGACAGAAAAAAAACAAAATTCAACAATATACAAGAAATTATTAAATAATACGCGGAAATGAAGCGTTAGTACAATTAGGTGCTTTTAGACAAACCTCAAAAATATAAAGATGCCGATTCAAACATTATTTGTACATACATGATATGTTTGGTTGGGGGCTCTACATAATATTCGTTACTTTAGGTGCCTTCTGTTCTGAGGTACGGTATGTAATGTACCTAATATTACTGCAAAGCACTATACCTATATTTATACCGATAGGTACCACTTTGCATATTCTTTGATTGTGCTCTATTTCTACATTTTATGCTTATATTTTAATTTTTTCTTACGTTGCGGACACATATGTATTACTATTACTTAAGAATCCACCTTCCTATTTAGTCAATCAAGCGTTGTGTTCAATATCGACGTTGTACGCACACAATATGCTTTATTATTTTACCGGTTTCCTACAGTACCTACACCACACAGTCGACGACATAAGTAGTCAAATCGTTAGGTACTTTCGAACACTAACGTCATGGTCAACATTGTATTCCACATTCGTCGCCGACTGTACCATGTAGTTAGTTATTCAAATATTAATCCACAAAATGGAGTTCCAATTGTTTATCTGGTAATAAAACCCCGTCGAGGCTGGGCCAGTGTATGTATTATCTAGTGTCGAAAAAAAAACTAACGAGAGCGGAGTGAGTTGGTTCCAATAAATCGAATTAGAAAATATTTGTCGAAGGGTGGGCCTGGGGTATTTAAAGAACAATTAGTCGGCGGCTTTTCAGCCCTCAGGGCAAATATTTGCCTATTCCCGCCAACCCTCGCCCGGCCAGTGCCGCCCCGGGCGTTGTCGCCGCCGCGCGCTCAGCGGTTGACAGATGAATGTTTGCCCACTCTTCCCTTCCCTGTTCATTGGCGTATAGGTGCACTTCCCCTCGCGACAGGGGCAATTAACTTAACTTAGGTATTTGCAGGGTGATTGACGATTATATATGTACAATTTCTATCTATCAATTACCAAGTAAAAAACATTACTTAAAAGTAAATTTTCGAGCAATGCGAGACTACGTACCTAAAATGTCAATATAAGACATTAGGAACAGTTTATTCTTGTGTTACTGTTAAGATTACACGAAATTTTAAGATAGCAGACATTCTTTATTCCAACTAAATCACAGAGATTAGCGAACACGACAGTGTTTTGACATAATTCCAAATAATATCGTGTTGGTTCGGATATCAATACACAGTTCTGACTATATGTTAACAAGACAGGTTGACAACTCAAGCTTTGAGAACTTAGCGTTCCTCTCCAAGTGGGAAATCTCGCGACATTGATACCAAATTTCGATGCCGATTGGAATGAATCAATATGCATTAGCGGCGAAATAGAATCGGGTTACCTAAACGCAATTACATAATTAGTTAAATGAGCTCGTGTCCAGGGCGACCTGGCCACCGCGGCGCTCGTCGCCGGCGGTCCCGCCCGTACTTACAAAAATACCAGAATGTAATTAAATGTGGATAACTTGCGCTTTATAGACGGCTGCGCACGCGCTGCCCGTGTTTGTTTAGTTTGTTATAGACGTGTTTTTACGCAATCTGGAAGTCGTAAATCGTTTCACCAAATTATGTCGTTCCCAAGAGTGAAGGTGCAGACGTTTTCGAACTGGAAAATAATTTGAACGAACTCACAGTTCCTGCTTTCAGGAAAAACGGGAGTCGTAACAACGAGGACAATTAAGTAAATATTAATCTGATCATGTATTATTTCCACTCATGAAGTGAAACAAAAAGCAGAACTGCTCCCAAGTCATATTCTTCTAGTTTATTATACATAGGTAATACGATATATAAATTAATTGGTCTGGTAAAATTGTTACTTGTACTTCTAAGCTGTTTAGTACAATCATATTATAATTATAGTAACCGATAGTAAAAGTCATAACCATGATTTGGTAATTAATATTAGTACATAGTAAACATATGATGTAAATTGTTTGTAAAATTTTGAATAAGACTGCTACAAAAGTAAACCAATAGAGCTTCATAGTTAACGCCAAAACAAACGCCAAATGTGCAGCTCATTGTTATTTCTCACGTTTAATAGGCACCGCTGCCCCAAAAACAAATCATTGAATCAAGTTCGCTATTTGCACAAAGGCAGCTTACAGAGATACCTACAGTAAAAGTGAGCAACAATAAAATTGACAGTTTGCGTGGATGCCGGCGGCGTCGAAATTCGAAATTGAGTCGAAGGGTAATGTGGCAAATAATCCCGCTCACGCTCCCGGCCGCCGCACAATACCGGGATCACTATAATCCGCAAAAACTAACAATAATGCATTACCAAGTTGCTATCTCCTACTATAACCCTTAATGTAAACAACAGTCAACCTTAACATCAACGCAGCAGTGCTGTATACCATTTTGAGACTAACTTAACTACATATTTGAGACTTTTTTACGAAGCCAGTGTTTGCGATTTAAACGTAACATTCTACGCATCCCATTTAATTCAATTTGTTAACAATAAGCAAGTATTTTATGTTATATTGTTGTTGGTGGTCTCTGCGTAATTTCAGGTAGTTGGATCTTCGACTAGTCTTAGGCCTTTATTTATATTCATTTGATATGGTTCGTAGGGGTCTTGAAATCTGGTCAATTTAAGATCAAAACAGGCTTGCGTTTGCAAAAAAATTTAAATGTTAGTACTTACGATCCGTGCTTTTTTGAACTTATTTTATTTGCTGCACGAATAAGCCGGATAATCAATATGATGTGATGACAGTTGGGTAGCAAATCAATCCTTTAAAAAATAGTGAGGTCTGGTATTAAGTTCTACTGCGCAAGTTGAAGCAATTTACTCAGAAAGTATATTTTGTAGTTGGGTAAAAGCAGTACACGATAAGACAAGTATTATTCGGTAATTAAATTTTACTAAATTTGCCTTTGTCCTTTTAAAAGTTTTATGTTGGTTTGAGATTTTTTTTGTATCCTCAATTAAGTAGTTGAATTTGTCAGCGTCATAATATACAGGATGATTCCTGAGACGAGAGCAAGACCAACTCTAATAATAATGGATCGTTCATATCATATCTAGATCAGTTAAATTAATTCTCTACTAATGGTCACCCTACTACATTTTAAATGATAAAGATAAATAACTTTGTACTTTTTGTTTTCAACATTAAATGGCATATCGTTAATCTCGCTAATACAATAAGTATGAAACGTAGCCTATAACTGAATCTGGTAGGGTTGGTCCCGCTCACGTCTTCCGACGAATCACCCTTGTCCAATTAGGTAATATGTTTAATGGAAAACTCTATCATACATTTCTACTTGACATATCTAGAAATAAAGCGTTTTTGATATTAGAGATGATTTTTGAATTTTTTTTTATGAACCAAATAGGATTTATGTTTATTTACTGATGTAAATAAAATAAAAATATGCAAAAGGAAAAAATAATAATTAGAGGCTACGGGTATTGGAAATTCGTAGCTACTCGGGCGGTGCACTCTCCTCGCGAGGTTTATTTATATTTGTAAGATATAGTCAAAATTAATCTTTAGGAACTATGATAGAAGATATAAAATACAATAGTTTTGAATTTAATATATATAAACATAAATCGGTGTTAAAAAATGTTCTTTTGTCCGTCTAAATGTAAATAATGCTTCTTATCGCCACGACCTACTGAAGTTTTCAGACAATCACGGCGTTCATAATTTGCCTTATTTAACGCTTAAACGACAAGCAAGTGTGCCTCGTCACTGAATAATAAAAAATAATGCAAAAAATTAAACTGACATGTCATTTTGACACCATTCATCCCGTTCCGGACCTCCGGACCCGCGTTTTTTGCCCTTATTTGCTGCCGCTTCACAAAAATACTGAATACGCAAAATACTTCTGTAGGTACTTGCCAATACGACTCAAAAATGAAGAAGTATTGGCAGTATTAAGTTTGTTAACGTACTCGCCAACACGAAATATTTTTCTCAGCCATATTTCTTAATGAATCCCTTACGGCACCATTCATGTCATCAGTTGAGTAAACAAAGACCTTCGTCAAATACACGACTTAATTTTCATCTAGTTTCGATAATTTTTAGCTACTTACTAAATAAGAAAATTTCAGCTTTATCTTTATTTTTAGTGTCAAATGATTCGTATTCGTAACACATTGATAATTTTCAGTTAATAGATATTATATTCGCACTGCTCGCTGTTATCCGGAGTGATGTAGGTACGATTGCAATAGGTATCTCTTCTGATGACTAAATTGTATTATAATATAAATTGAGGAATAATCATAATATGGCAAGGATTTTACAGGATCATTTTTTAATCATGTGCCGAAAGATCAGACAGAGGCTAAGATGTTGATAAACTCGGTGCGGAGAATCGCTCCGCTTCCGCTAGTTCTTGTTTAATTATTTTACGAATGATAAAGTAAAGAGTAAATTGGATATTTTAATATTTAATGAAAGCAGCCGCTTGCGCGTCGTGGCGTCGCCCGTGGCGAACAATAGGCGACAATGCGTGGATTAGTGCAGGTCCGCCCGCATTGTCGACGCGCGCTCACGCGTCGCTATCGCGTCGCGCCACGACCGCCACCCCTTTACTCCCCGTAACCAATTCCACAGCTCACGGATCAGCATATTTTACATGCCTTTGTGGTGTTGTTAAATTGAGACTGGTATCTGTAAATTAACTAGGGATGAGACGGCGATTGAGTTAGAGATACTAACTTTTAATTTATTGCGGCGAAACAAATAAACATAGAAATGGATATGTACTGGCGGTGTTCGCGGGAACTGTCCAAGCTAACTGTGCCGAGTGTAAAAATTGTTTAGTTTTCTTGCTTTTGTTACGTGTTACGCAGGTTGTCTTAGTTGTATAGATAGATAGGTATGTTTATGTCATATTCATTATCATTTTACATTTTGTCAGGCATTGATAGGTGAGTGGTCAACATTATACCTTGAATGACTCTACACATCGATAACTTTGACTACCTATGGAAAGATGAATTACGAAATCGAGGATCACATTATTTAGTTACGCGAGTGAATACGACGAACCAAATATAGTCAATTTTATTAATTTAACAGACTTATTCAGCGATGTTTAAAAAAACTGATCTTTGACACCCACCATATAGCACCGTGGCAACTTGCTTAAAATTAAGTCGACTTCTTTGAAATCAAACGGATGTTGGTTTGCGTAAGTGTCATAAATTCAAAGTCGGAAACATGATCTTGATTTCTGTGACTCCTGCGCATCAATCTGTCCTCGCCCGCTGGATCAAACGCCATGCGAATATATCGCCTGCCAATGACGACACCTGACTCAATATCCGTGAGAGATCAAAATGTCATCAAATAATTCATTAAAAAAATAACACATTCATTTCAATCTTGAATAAAATTGCGTTACTTTACTATTAGTCTTATTGGTGTGGAATATTTGTCATTGTTCTCAACCAGGGGTGCGGTTAACGGCTGACCGAGATACGTAGAAGCGAGTAGTAAGTTAGTACTAGGCTTCTACTAGCGATGGTCTTAGTATAGTAATATGGTAGTAGAATCTGTTATGCTGAGTCTTGCCGGTGCAGAGGTGCAATTATGAAAATTTATTATAAAAGATTGACCTTGTTGCACTTACGGACAAATCATTAATAAACTACATAAGTAAAAATTGTTTCTCTTGGTTTAGTTTGGTATTTGTCAGTTTTAGATTTCATTTATTGTCAAATTGTCATGTTCTTTTATTATTTTCAATTCACGCAACATAATTTAAACAGAGATGAAATCGAGTAATGTACCTAAATTGTTTAAATGTAACTGCAAAGTATGTAATGTTTTTTTTAAAGTAGGTTTACAATTAACAACAACAGTATTAGGTTTCTCTTGTTACATTTTTCGATAAATAAGTAGCAGTTCCCCTTAATGATAGCATTTATCAAAGGCAGGAAAACATTGTGGTCTTTTCATCCCAGGTAGGAAATAGACGGTAGTGAGAAAATAGTTGATAGGTGGATAGGTAGCTTATTGCTTTCTCGTCAAAGAAGTGCTTTAGTGTCTCGCTGAATATTTACTATAAATACAGGCACTTTTTCGAAGACAACTCGAAAATTACACGGGGTGTTAAGTGGTCGAAGTTTTGTTTTGCGACAATCACGTTAATCTACCCAAGTGTATAGGCACACGGCGGCCACGACGTACAAAATCCGCGTTCTGAAATGAACACAGGCACGACGTTGTCTGTACACGCGTCAATGTGTGCGTAAGATACACAGGGCTGTCTATCGCAATAACCTAGTACTATAAGTACTACCAATGACATAAATATAGGTACTTATATGCAAATAAATGTACTTAATCGTTATCTATTTATTTAAACTTACTTAAAATGTGTCTGTCTGTGTATTTAAAGCATTATTATTTTCAATTACAATTGATGTACGACAACAAACTTAAGCGAATGATTCTGTAGTTATTTCATGTATTAATTGCGATAATTTCAGAAAGCATTAATTTTCTAATGTTTTATAAAATGAAGTAGGTAGGATAGGTTTCCGAACTTGTGACGTGCGGCTGACATACATCGCGTTGCGAGCCCTACTAGTTGCCAGCAGGTTTCCGGCAGACTGCGCTTGAGGGGTGGGGTAACTCGAATCGGTGCGGGGCGGAGCGTGGCCATTCTGTACGTAGTACTATTATATATTCTGTGGTATAGGTATAGGTATAGGTGTGTAGGTGTAGGCCCTATATACTATATACTATAGGGTATAGGTGTATGTATCTAGAAGTTCTACCATTGAATTAGAATTCAGTAGGTACCGTTATATTAGATCGTCACTGAAATTACTGAGACGAGACCAAAAAGATTACAGCTGTCGGCGCGTGTCTAGCAGTGGGTTCATACAGACCAGTAGTACAGTCAAGGGCGTAAATATTATGTACGTTACCAAGACGTCAACAATATCTATACATCTTTATGCCACAAACAATAAGGTCAGTGACACATGTATTTGACTGTACAATGTACACACATCAAAAATTTCTAGGCATATAAAATATCCCTAGAAAAATTTGATCTTTTGACGCGGTCTGTAGGTATACAGGGTGAATCAGACACCCCCTAACAATAATACACTGGGGCATATAACCATAGCTATAGAAGGTTAAAAAAAATATTTTGAATAAAATTGGAGTAATTTTTTTTTTCTATAGGAATGGCAGTATTAACTATAATCATTCTTATAGAAAGTATTAAAAAAAAAATCTCCAATTTTTTTCAAAATATTTTTTTAGCTTCTATAGCTATATGGTTATATATCCCAGTGGATTATTGTTAGGGGGTATCTGATACACCTTGTATGCCTATATTGAAATTTTCAAAATTGTCTAGGGATAAAAAAAATCCGTAGACATTTTTGATGAGGTATAAGAAAAACGGTTTCGTCTATCAATCTCGCCCTTATATTGCGTATCGCTCTTATAATTACGCTGAGTCCAGCATTGCGTGACTACTTCTCGCTCTGTGAATATGTCTTTTGCCTTTCTTTTATTTATCTTCTTTCTCTTCTGTATCGCCAAACTTTATGGTGGCTGTCATATACTTCATGGAGTAACCTAGTTACCGTTTGTTTAGGTTTTTCACTGTCATTCAAAATATAAAATTTCCTTGATGAAGACTTGCATTATTTAATTATTTAACAGCGGCTTATTCTAAGTCTCCCGTTTCCACTATTTTTGTAAACTCACCGTTTACTCTAAATACAGTATAACGTAAAAGAAGCGTTGACAACTCCATTCCTTAGACTGCGAACTTGCGCACTCGCACTTCAAAGGAGCCGAGTTAATTGAGCAACGCGGTGGAAATAAAAAACTGGTCGCTGCTCCCCTTCATGGTGTGATTGACGTCATCGCGCACAATTTATTATGACACTTCACTTTTTGCTTCTGTTCATGCCGTGGTTACAGCTAAATTCAACGGGCCAAAATAAAACTGACACACACACAAAACATCAACCGAAGAATACTCAAGCTATACTAGATACTTCGTCATTCTGTTACTAAAGTTAAAATCGTCCAATTTATCATTAACATAGGCAATTTTATAGCTAAAAATTTGTATAGTTTTCCTTCACAAGCGCACAAAATCAACATGGCTGAAATGCACATCATTGAGAAGGCAAGTATGAAATGTTCAGGGAAAAAAGTCAAATTTTCAAGTATTTTCACCACATTATGAGATCATTGATCTCTATCTGTCTTTTTGCTTGTATCACCATTTTTTAATAAGTACATTTACCTATTTCTTCAAAAGAAGGTGCAGTATAATCTGGCAAAAAAGAGTAGAAATTAAACAGTGGCTATACAGTAGTGTTGTCCCGTTTTATTATACTTGTATATTAGAAAGGCACGACTCTACAGTATACCCACTTTTTAATTTCTACTCTTTTTTGCCAGACTGTACTTAGTTACTTTGGGAGAACTTTATGAATGACCAAAACCAAACATTTTGAGAATGGGACTCCAATCGTTTTCCTGTAGACTCTTCATATATGCTTGCTAAGAATGTGTCACAACTTTTTTTAAGCATACTATTGTAGATTTAGAGGTGACTCCTAGCAGTCTTCGAGCCAATTTTGATTAAGTAGGTTACTCTGTGGTTCACAAATTAAAAGTTCGCTTCAAAGGCACTCTGAAAATTCGCCAATCTTCTGCGTCAAATGAACGAAAAAGCTGATCACACATGAGTAAGTACAAATTATTGATGTGATGAGTACGAGCCGCTCGATTCGCTTCCTCCCCGTCGGCCGGAGAGCAGACAGCTGCAATTTGGATTTAGCCTCCACGCCTAATTTCGGTGGGTAGACTTATTTTAACATTAAATACACACACAAATATCCCTTGTATAAACACATCGCCCCATAATACAGGCACCGCAGAAAGAAAAGCTTACTTGTTGAATGTCAAATTGTGCTCTTATTATTAGGCAGAAAAGGCAGAATTTCCCGCGACGACGCGTCTAAAGGATAATTGTATTGTTTTCCTTGCACACAATTTGTTATAGAACATCAGACTCTAAATTTTTATTACTATACGACCCATGAATGTGTGTTGAACCCGTCGATACTGTTCCAGATTAGGCTCACTGTTTAAGAAAAAAATATCAAGAAAACTTATCTATTCATAAAGTTTCAAAAAACATTTAAGGGAGTAAAATGTGCGTTGTCCGATTGCGGTTTACACTACGAGGTCGGGTTACGTTATGTTGGTGTATGTACCGGATAGCCTCAGCGCAGTGCAATGTGGCGCGCACATGGGGTAAGCCAATGTTTAACAACGTTTAGCCTCTAACGAGCCCTTGCCGCCGCTGCGGGCTTACACTGTTTACATATTTAAGACATTACAGCGTAATCACGGTTCTTAAGAAACCGTCGATACTTTACACTGATTTATACGTAGTTATCATAATTATTTCGTGCTTCTTAATGGTCAAACACGATACCTAAGTACTCGTTGATATTCTTTTACCTCCTTAAGTTATAGCTTAATGATTGGTTAACTGCTAATCTGAACTACTTAATACCACATAGGTAGGTACTTACTGAACATTATTAATTGTAGTTATACCTACCTAGAAATCATCATGTAATTTAATTGCGAAGTTTAAATCCACGGTTTAATCTCCAGGAACGCTGATATTTCTCCAGGACTCCGGTTAGCTTAAAATACAAACTAAACAGATCGGTGTCAGCCAGGCACTCTCGGGTCTTGACTCGTGTTTATTTGGACACATCTTTTCGATAAATAAAACAATATTTATTTTATGTATCTCCTTAGTCGATAACATAACATAGTCAAAGCTTTGAAACAGTTTTTCACTGTAGGAGATTTTTGTGGTATGAAGGTATTATTTTAATTCACTAAGTTAAATTTTTAGTAAAGCTGTCCTGAAAACTGAAAATCTGAAGTAAGTATATAATAAATACTACAGTGTCCACGAACACGAAATAAAACAGTTTCTACATAGGTACATACATAAATCACGTCTTTATTCCTTACGGGGTAGACAGAGCCTAAGGTAACAAGACAGACCACGTTTTGCACTGATTGTGATCGTATGGATGGAAAGGGGAATCAAAACAGTGATGGGTTGCTAGCTACATCGCCTATAACTATGATTTTCGCTCATTCCCTCGATGGGCTTTTACCATCTGCGCGGGAAGAGAAGCAGCTGTACATTTTATGTTCTCTCTTTGCTCCCAGACCAGCATGGAAGAACCAGAAACAGTTTCTAAGTATTTGATTTATTTACACGAAAAAAACCGGAGAATTTACTCATAATTTCATAACCATAATATAAATACATACTTTCATTGAAAAAAGTACCGTATCAATTTTTAATGTTGTTTAAAATAAATGCAGTATGTACCTACACAATCATGCCAAGCTGAATGTAATAAAATTTATCTCTAGCAACGTGAAGTGGCGAGCCTAAGCCGCGGTTAAACTTAGTGCCGTTTGTTTGGTTAAGGCAAAGGCGTGTGACGCAGCCGCCTCTGGCCAGCGAGGCATACCGCGAGAGGCAGCGGGAGCGGCGGCGGGAGCGGCGGCGGGAGCGGCGGCGGGAGCGAGCGAAGGGGCACTCGACGAATGACATAGAAAATGGCAGGGAAAAGAAGCAGGGGCCCGATTTTTGAAAGCACATATGTGAAAATATCACTCGAAAGTAGTGTAAAATTGTGCTGAATTTGAAATACGAGTAGCTGAGAAGATACTTACGGCTCTCATTAATCATGTCATTGTGGACTAGTCTAAAATTTGATTAGAGCCGTAATTTTGAAGATATAAACAGATTTATACCACTTTCGAGTGGTACTTTCGAGTGATGTGCTTTGAAAAATCGGGGCCCAGAGCCGGAAGCTAATTCTTCCTCAGATCGCTGCGCCCAGCAAGTTATTCGCTATATATCACTTTCTGATGATGATATCATTGTTTATGATAGCGATTAAAGAAAGTTTTTTTGTGAATTTTAAACTATTTACTTGTTTCGTGATGATGTTGCCGTAGAAATTACGCTCTTGAACTAGATCTTATGTATCGATTTAAACATTCAATATTTTTACACATTATTAGATTACTTTTATAACTGTACAATAAGTAGATAAATTATCGAAAACTCTGAATTGCATTTGTAGTGATTTAAGGCACGAGTATTTTTGCTTCTAGTTCTTTTAAAGCTTCATTTAATTTTTCATTAATTCAAGTTCCAATTATTAAAAACAGTTATAAAGAATTTGTTTGCTTTATCCCTCAATATAAATAAATAAATAAATATCATGGGGCAAACTACACCAATTGACCCAGTCCCAAACTAAGCAGTGCTTGTGCTGTGGGTACCAGGCAACGGATAAACATACTTATATAATGTAGATAAATACATACTTAAATACATACAACATCCATTATGACTCGGGCACAATCATTCGTATTCATCATACAAATGTCTGCCCCTACCGGGATTCAAACCCGGGACCTCTAGCTTCATAGTCAGGGTCACTAACCACTAGGCTATCCGGCCGTCAAATAGGACCACAATGACAGCTTTTTAGTGCCATATTTCTTGAAAACCAATAATAAATGTATTTAATTTACAGTTTTACGGACCTGGGCAGAATTGGATTAATCAGTAAATTCAAATAATGTCCATAAAGAAAATGAGGGCGGCATTACACCTCATCCAACAGAAAGAAGGTACCACTCGACAGCGAGTGGGTATAAGTCTGGGAAATATAATGCTAAAAAAACTACAGTTAAACTAAATTTTTTACCATTTGGCAAGATTAAATAGATGCGTAATTTTCTTCTTCCACTCTACTTTTTCACCATTTTCAAGTGGTATTTTCACATATGCGTTTTCGAAAATCACGGGGCCTCTGGTCTTATACTCCGAAATTCGATTTTCGAAGTTCGTTTCGTGCCGTTCCGCTCACACTAATAGTCATTCATTTTAGAGCGAGAGGGACGGCATGACACGAACTTCGAAAATCGAATTTCGGAGTAGCCCCCCAGATCGTTACTCGTCAGTCGCTTGCGCCGCAGACCAAGCTCAGTATAAATCAGCAATTAGCCGCGACGACACTGCAACAACAGTGCCACGTGCGCCGGCGCCGATGCAACCCTCGCGGCTGATCTTAAGCTAATTTTTATCATACCTTATTCTAATCCTTATGATTATGAGTCAGCCACTGACTGCCACTGTCCTGAAATTGATTAAACATTGCATCTGGAATGGAATGTTTTATTCCTAATTTCTGCCATACAATTTTTGTATTCAGAGAGAGAGATAGATAGAAACATTTATTTACACACATTCGATACAAATAAATATACAGGGTGTATCAGATACCCCCTAACAATAATCCACAGGGGTATATAACCATAGGTATAGAAACTAAAAAAAATTTAAAAAAAAAATTGGATTAAATTTTTTTTTAATTTTTTATAGGAATAGTAGTATTAACTGTCATTCCTATAGAAAATATAAAAAAATAACTCCAATTTATTTTTAAATATTACAGTGTATACCGAGAAGTCCGTGCAAATTCGCGAAGTTAATATAAAATCCAGTGTTAGCAGAGCCCTGCTACTAAGCAAAATGTATGCAGCGGGAGTTCATTTTATATTGGATATAAATAGACAGACAGACATAAAAATATTCTGTTTTTACTATTTGTTGATATATTATAGCGACAACAGAAATCATCTGTGAAAAATTCAACTGCTATCACGGTTCACAAAATAGAGCCTGGTGACTATCGGACGGACAAACAGAAAGACAGACAGACGGACGGACAGCGAAGTCTTCGAACCCTAAAAAGGGATACAGTAGATTTGAGAAAAAAATAAAACTAACAGGCAATATTTTTATACTAAACTTTTAAACTCACTAGTCCATCCCTAATATAATACTCCTATTCATCCACTCAAAGGTTGACTGGAAGATATCCCTTAAAGTGATAAGTCTGCCTTTGTGCATGTATCTCAGTGTTTATCAATTGTACTTATCTTATGTTTATTTTCCTCAATAAAGAGTTTACATACTTTACATACATACATACAAAAGTAGCCTAATAAACTGGCCAGTGATTTTCTCAACAGACTAGTAAAATTTGCATCAAAATCCGTTCAGCCGTTTTAACGTGATGCGCTCGCAAATATACAGACAAACAGATAAAAATTCTAAAAACTGTTGGTATGTGTTCTGTTATCGATTCTGTATCCGCTGACATTTTTTTTTAAATATCTTCCATGTACAGACTTTCAACCCTCATCAGCTTTATAGTAGTCAAGGACCATGGGAAATGAGAAAAATCTTATTAAGTACAAGATTACATTGGAATAATACTGAGATACTTCGTATAATTGAAATATGATTCATAAAAAATAAACGTTTTATTCACACTCACGGTTTTTATTCATACATTCGAGTATTCTGGTTTGCTATTAAGTAGGTACACTAATTACAATGTTGTTGTATTTAATAGTGGTGAATAGCAAAATGTGCAGCATACCTACAACAATACGCGCCTGCAATGCCATCAAACATCACTAGTTCCAGTGCACGAAATTTATTGACATGTCATATTAACGCTGTACTTCGACGTATTTATGTAGGTACATGATCACAAGATTGTAAGGGTTATTCAACTACCAATCTTTAAATAGTTAAAGTACGCAAATGGTTATGAACTGGATTCAATACTCGTAAATCAACGAAATAAATCACGGGATTTATATTCGTGAACGTACCCGAACCCTATTTTAATCCACTAAAAATGAAAGAAGAAGACGCGCAGAACAAACAAAACATTAATTTTGTTTTTTTATAACGGAGCCGAGTTCCGTCCGCAGCATTGCCGCGGAAAATCCTTTATTGCCCAAACAAGATAGGCGCTACTATGCATATGAAAACGAGACTGCGTCAACAACGCGCTTTAATGGTCTATACCTTTATGCGGCTAAGCCTCACATACCTACCTCAAAATATAAGCTTTGTGTTACTATATTACAGGTACCTATATATAAGTATTAAAATAACTGTCCGTCAAGACAACTTTGAAGTTTTACGCATGCTAAATATTAAATCTTATTCTGCGGAAGACACATTTTGCAATTATTTAATACGTGACTTTTATGTGTCTAGACAACACCAATAATGTTCTATTATATAATTACACCTCTATTAGTCGCTATGAAGTTCACAATGAGAGCTTTCAACAAATTTATGAATGAAGGGCGTGCTTAATTTTTAAAGTCGACGATTATCCGGCAGTACAATCCGATGTGCAAACACTGTCATCCCGCATTCCCCGCCGTCCTCGCGACGACGTAGGTGTCGAACAGCCCACACCGATTTCAATGGACGTCGAACAATGCACGTCACTTGTCTCCTACCAAATCTGGTCAGTTTTGACATGTTGTCATGTTTTTACTTACGCCCGCTGTCAATGGCTCAACGATTTCACGGCCTAGGGACAGGACGACCATGGCCAAGCCCAATTTGCGACAACGGGCCACACTTCTAATTCCCATTGTGCCGATTACGAGTCTGTGTTATTGTGGCGCGCCTCACAATGCGGATTAGGCATTATTTCCCAAATGACTTTAGTGCTCCGGCGATGGGAAGATATTTGCTCACCTGTTCCGTTCCGACTTCCTTTATGATTGTGTAATGCATTATTGTGCCATGGATTGCTGTCTCCCAGGCGCCGCGGTACATCAACTAATTGGAATGTTGATGATATTTAAAAATAGGAACAAAGGTTTTGAGAGAGGTGATATAATGTGAGTAAATAGTTGTAAGGATGTGATGTAATGTGAGTAAAAAATACCTTTTTTGTCATTATAAGGAATCATATTTTTCATTATCTTTAATTACTACGTTGTAATCATAACAAAACTGTAATTACGCAAATTGGGCGATAGATTAAATTGAACGTTTGAGATCATAATTTACTACTTTTTTCATTAGCAACAGCAACTCTCCTACTTTCCTATCTATAGAACCAAGTCGATCATATAGACATTCATTTTTAATTTGAAATGTTTACTCAGCCCATACTTAAGTCGGGGATGACTAAACGTTTTGTGACAGTTTTGGATCTACAAAACGGCCAATAAAGGTCGCTATTGTTACCTTATAAAAATAAAAAAATGTTTGAGTGTCTACGCCGGCTCGCTACGCACGATTTATAAAAGATAATATTCGCTACACTCTTATTAATACGCTCTAAAATAGGATTGGAAGGCCTGAGTATGGTGCGTGTGAAGGTAGTTATTGTATGAGTGAATTTTGAATGGGTGTGGGGTGAGTGGTGCCTTTGTTGTGGGCAGACCCCCCGGACAGCGAGTGTAATTATAAAACTGTATCAACCACATCCAATAAAATAATCAATTAAGCTCTCAGTTATATATTTATATCTTTTGATATGTTGCAATTCTAAACATAAAAAAACTTAGGCTTGACCAGGCTTGACTTTATTTGGCTTTTAAAAATTTAGGACAATTCGACGTTTTTTTTTAAATATGTAGGAACAAATATTATAAATCCACACTTTATTTCTACAAACAATCACCTTCCAGACAGATTTATATAAGAAATTTTCTCCCAATCGCTGCCTGGATAATTGAAGCAATTGACATACGACGTAACGTAACGTAACGTAACTACGTGCATTTGGTCAGAGATTTGTTCCAATAACGGTTGGTCTAGTATTTACTCGTAGTAAGGACAATTTTAAGTCACACATTGGGATAGTTTCAGCTTAAAATAAAACTTCTTTCAGTTGGCTATAGTTTTAAAGGTATTCATATATTTCTTCAGATCTCTTTGCCCGCTGTTCGCCCCGAGCAATTCTTCTATATGCAGATTTCGTAATCTTTATTATTACCTAACGCTTTGGGCTATAGCCATAGGTTTGATGAATGAAATGAGGCACGAAATAGAAAAAGAGGTTGGAAGGCCACTATGAGCAATACTCATGCTTAACCCAAAACAAAAATTCACACTCTGCAGCCTGTAGTTTTCCCATCTCAGGGCTGGAGCGCCTCAGTGTCAGCTCTTTCCATTTGACGCATTCAACAAGCAGCCGCTCGAATTGACAATGTCCAACGTCACTCTAGCCGGCTTGACCCTTTGTCTCCGCAATATTGCGTCCCTCTTTGTCTTATACCACATTTACTATGGGGAGTGTTCCGAGACATTGTTCGGTTTATTGCCTGCTGCTAAGTTTTTCTATCGCACGACTCGTAACCGTCTCTCATTTCACCCTCCACACCTTAACCGTTGGTACTCTTCAACAGTTCGTTTCTCACCAAACTTTTTATCAGGTATGGTTGAGCTCTGGAATCTGCTAGCTAGTGCCACCAATGTTTCGCGACCGGTACAACGTAATGAACTTCAAAAAACTAGCTTACTTATACTTTTCTAAAAAGGCCAGCGTTGCACCCGTAACTCTCCTATGTTATGAGATTCCATGGATGGCGGTGATTGGTTACCATCAGGTGACCCGCAAAAAAACTCTCACTTACTAAGTTTTGTGTGATTGTGATTCCTTCACGTGACATGCTTGCGTTGGCTTGTGAGAACCAGTAACCGCACCTTTCTGCTGTAGCTATGTGCGTAATGCTTTAGCGCATTGATAGCGTAAAATGTATATGTGCGTATGACTAGTGACATCGTGTGTCAGGGGGCCTTTCAACCTCTGTTCCCGAGTAAGGTGGCCTCTTGGACCGAATCTAGTTAATCATAATATTGTACAACTATAAAAACGACTTTGATTCTTTCGGTCCTAAGCCATACTATAATGTCTATAATATAAATGGCATGTGCTCGATTCGAGTCGCAAGGTGCGCTTCAGTTCAGGTCGATGGCGGGGGCGGCGCATGCGCGATCGACTTGCTACTATTGAACGATCTCCTATTCCCTTTACTTTGGGCTGACGCTCCACTGCGCATTAAGTCGAATAAATGTGTACATAACATACAATGTACAGTATATATGTGTACATGCCTACATATGCTACGTTTACTTAATACGTACAGAAATGTGAAGGCATATTTCGTTACTTAGTAAGTATTATTAAATTTCACTTACCTATTCCAAATAACTTTTAGAACTATAGAAAGAATATTTTGTTTGAATAATTATTTCATAGGGTTACAGTTGCAAATGTAAGTTATTTTATTTTCAAGGAATTGAAAATTATGGTTAGGTTCTGTTCATTGGCACCTCATTGTAAAAGTTAAATACAGCAAGGCAGGTTATCTCATAGGATCTTTCTATCTGTATTGTAATGTAGACAAAGATAGCCGCTGAAAATACCGGCAACGCATCTGTAATCCTCTGTTGTTGTGGATTTCCACAAGTAGTGGTTGTCATTTTACTACCCGGTATTACAATTGCTCGTTTGCCACCCTATTTATCCTTATTATAAATGTGAAAATAACTCTGTCTCTCGGTTTCTCTGTCCACCTGCTTGCTACCTTTTTGCTGATCGTTGTTTTTGGCAAGAAAATGCTTTGAATATTAAGAAATGAAACATGCTACTTTTTATCCCGGAAAATCGCAAAGTTCCCGCGGCATAGCGATCAACACGCGACAAACAAATTCTTCGTAGATGAAGACGTGGACGAAAGCTAGCAATTGAAATATATATAAATGTAACTTATGTTTTTTCTCGGAAACACCAAATTACGACTGAATTGCTTATAGGTATTCTAAAACATAAAGGATCCCCCTTGAAATTTTAGTACGAAAGTTTTTGATTTCGTAAAAGTTCAAGCAAATATCACGATCTTAAGAAAGTTTTCGATGTTTATCGAGCCGGTATATTTCGTTATGTTCTTATCTCTATATTCTACAGGATATAATTTCAACTGGAATAACCTGAGTGAGGATATAATTGAACTGTCTACCATTTTGACGCGCTATGAGTGCGCATCATTTAATATCTTTAATTTATCAATTGTCAGTTCGTCACCACCCCTAGGTAGTTAAAATAACAGAGCCTTTGAGGAAGATGCATTGTCACGGACGGAACTCGAGCGCTACCTCCGCCCGTCATGAAAGTATTAAAGGGAACCTAAATGTAAAGTAAATACTCGACATTTATTGTCGATTTGATCCGTGACATTCGTTGTCGAGTGCCTCGGGAACTACGGTGGTGACGTCGTACAAGAACTACCTTAATGTCACTGCTCACAGGGTTAAATTTACACTGCGGGGCCCTTGCATTAATAAAGGTATATTGTCTCCTTGTCATTCGAATACGGCCCACGCTGCCCTTACATTTTTGTAGGGCCTGAATAACTTAGTGTCGTTCACGAAAAATGTAGCTTCATCTTGACCAACGCGATACGTACCTGCTTAAATAGTACAGTGTAGTCGTAAATAAGTACCTACCTACCAAAATAAATTGATTACATACATAAATCACGTCTTTATTCCTTTATAATTGATTACATCATTGCTCATATCAAACTTTTGCCCATGTAACGCCAGAACATACCTACTAAGACCCATGCTCGTGACCTTTAAGTCTTGCTACCTTAGGCTTTGTCTAGCCTGGAAGGGGTATATACGTGATTTGTGTGCCAGATCGATCCTGTTGAGAACTGAGCTGAGACACGTAATAAGTAAGTCTTTTAAATTAAGGAACTAAATATTCGATGAAAATTCTTAATCGTAGAGCCGCCGGCGAAAAGCGCCGAGTTCAGTTTAGGTAAGTATCGATTGATCGCTAAGTGGATTCCGTGAGGCGTATCAAACTTGAGCCAGGGATGACCCCGGGGCTGACTCGTCTCCAAGTTCCCTCTGAATATTGATAATGCGATATTCATTAAACGTCCGGTAAACTTGTAGATATTACAAACTCTGTAAGGATTATACTCGGTCGCTTGAAGTAGATTAACTTTGCAGACATCCGTTCATAAGGATCAAGATATTGAATAAGTAATGATATACGTATACGGTATACCTTTTATGGAAATCAGTCGGAAGGTTTTACCGTGGTATTTGGTATTTGAACAGAAAAGCGCTCTTGTAGCCGATACACTTCTTGTGGCAGGTTTATCTGTTCGTCTGTATATTTGCGAGCGCATCACGTGAGTCGGCTTTACGGATTTGGATGCACACTGTGCCAATATGTTGAAAAAATCACCGGCCAGGTTATAGGCTACTTGCTATTCCGGAAAATTGCATAGTTCCCTCGGAATAGCGATAAATATGTCAAAGTTTGCAGCTGCCTAGAGTCAAAACGTAAATAAATATTTCTTCAATATCATAGAGGTGCACTAAAGAGGGATTTTTCAAGATTCCCTCATGATAGGGAATAAATGGGATTTGTAAGTCCCCTGAAAAGGAAGCCTGTTTCCATAAGTAAAGGTAACAGACAGACAGAGATACTTTCGCATTTACAATATTATTAGGGATAACAACACCGAAATTGAATCTCAACAAATCCTTACTACCTGTCGGCACGGACCATTATGGATTATGGTTCTTGGCTGCTGATGTCAAAGCAACAATCTTGAACCAAATAATATGCCTAAATTGTGAGGAATACTTAAGACAAAAGAACTACTTTTTGCGATTGGTAGGAGGATAAACCAATATTAAAAATTACACTCGATTCTGTTTCATAGACCGGTGTTTCATAGAACGCTGGATGGGCTATGGCTGCGCGCACGCACGCGCACGTCACATGCAAGCACGTAGTCAAGCATGTGTCCCATTGTTTAACGATCGCTGTAAATTCGTCGTAAGAGAAAAAACCCCGCGCTGCTCACACCGCCCTGCGCCCATATGGCTTACAATAACAAATTCTTAACCAAAAGTAAATCAATGTATTCTCGCGTTCCGTTTTTAGTGTGGCTGTCTGTACGCCGGCGAAAATGGAATGAATGTTTCCAAAGCGCACGAATCTTCCTTTCGTTTCGTTTCCTTCATTTCGTTGCTCGAAGGACCAGTTTGTTTAGGTTCAAAAGTGTTCGATTTTAAAAACATAGGTCATAAAATTTACATTTATTACACTATTGGGAATTCTAAAGCGCATACTTCTTGAGCTTGCTGCGCGCCCTTAAATTGAAGGTACTCGTAACGTGTACCTACTTACTACAGGGGCTTTATCATAACGATTCATTTTAGGTTCGCTCGCTGTGAGATACATACATACATACATACATACATATCGTCACGCCTCTTTCCCACAGGGGTAGGCAGAGACTACTTTGTTCCACTTGCTACGATCCTGACATACCTCTTTCGCTTCATCCACATTCATCAATCTCTTCATACATGCTCGTCGGTTTCGGGTACTCTTGACCTGGCCTTTTTCCAAAACGTCCCCAATTTGATCATGGAACGTCCGCCTAGGCCTTCCCCTCCCAACGCACCCATCACGCTGCACGCTGTGAGATCCATACTAAAAATAAGCTAAGCTAAGCTAAAACCTGAACTGAGTTGGCATTGAATCGCATTAAGACGTATCTATACGTAGTACTATTATTTATTCTGTGGTCATGGTAAGACGCCAGGGAGACTACTCCGAAATTCGAATTTCAAAGTTCGTATCATACCGTCCTGCTCGCTCTCAAATTAATGACTATTAGTGTGAGCGGAACTGCGCGAAACGAACTTCGAAAATCGAATTTCGGAGTGTATCCGTGCACATAAGTTAAAGTTGTCTTTTGTATGGGTTCATAAATATGTATCAGTCAATGCATCAATTCTTGTATTTTTATTAAATAAAATAATAATAATAATAATCATTTATTTCGGAAACAAAACATCCATAATTTGTATATTTGTATTAAGTGACAGTTCTCCAAAAATGCAACACCCCTAAATTTTTTATTATCTACGAATTGAATGTTCACTTAAAATCATGAGCTATCCATCCGTGTAGAAAAAAGACAGAAAAGATGTCTCGAAATTTTAATTTTTATTATGTTCTTCTTTTTCGTTACGCCATGCAAAATGTATGGACAATAGAAACAAAAAAGGAAAAAATACTAAGTGTGGTTTTTTGTCCCATTGAGATCAACAAGGAATATGTCTGTCAAATACCAAGAAACTACATTAGCAAGTCAGTTACTCTTTTATTCTCAACCCACGGGAATTCTGCAAAATCTTGAAATCAATTTTCAGATATCATAATAATTACCTACTAGTGTGCCAAATTTAAAGATGCTAGTAATAATATTTAGGGAGATAAAAATATTTCAAAGTACATAATATTATGATAATAATATAAATCCCTTTTTTCTCCCTATCCCGCGGGAATTTCCAAAAGCCTTGATTAATAAGATGTTTTGGGGGTGATTTGCTTCGAAGTTCATATTAATTCTCCTTAGTGCTTTTGATTTAGGTAATAATAATAAATATTAATCATTTATTTCGGAAACAATAAATTAAACTATTAATTAATTTAATTATTATTATTTTTGGATTTAAATTGCATTTTTATTTTGACACAATCATATTTGAAAACTCAATTCTCACATTTTATTCAAAAAAGGTTGAACTGCCATAAAAGCTTGGTACAAGGCAAATACTTTTTAAAGTTGGAATGTCTCGAAAGTCACTGTTTTATAGACCGACCGCTTAAATGAGTCCTCCCCCGCGCAGTACAGGGGTGCGGGGTGGGATGACAAAGGGGGCTGAGAGACGTGCGGGCGGCAGGCGCACTACCCGCCCGCACCTCTCTCGGTCCCCTTTCCGTCCGTCTATAGTAACATAGTAACGCATTTTTAAAGTTTTTAGAGAGGTCATGCGATTTTTAGAAGTTCCCTCGGGATAGGGAATAAACGGGGTTTATAAGTCCACTGCGAAGGCGCCCTATCTCCCCTAGAATAAGAAATAAAAAGGATCATTGTACGATTTAGATCCTTGGTATTTGGCCGACATGTTCCTTGAGGATCAAAAAGGAGCATGTAGGAGGGATTTTGCAAATTTCTCACGAGATTAAAGGACGGGATACGAAATAATGACATAATATTTGAAGAAATGATTGGATGAAGGTGGTATGTCACTTTGACGTTACCTGCGCAGACGAAGTCGTGGGCAAAAGCTAGTGTAATATAAAAAAACCGGCCAAGTGCGAGTCGGACTCGCGCACCGAGGTTTCCGTACCATTATCTATAAATATCATTAACCAATGTAAGCAGAGCCCTGCTCCAAAGCAAAATGTACGCAGTGTGGGGTCACTTTATATTGGTCCTGATTAGTGATGTGCCGGATCGCTAAAAATGTATATCCGCGGATACGGATCTGAACACGGATATTTAGTGCCAAGATCCGCGGATACGGATACGGATACGGATGTTTATTTTCTTATTCGATTAGTGTCAGCGCTCGCGACCTTGAAACGATAGTTGACGGTACGCTCGCCGCAACATTCATTTAGAATTATCATTGAATTACAATATATTTTCGGTTTCCTCATTATCTCAAAAAGATTTTATAACTTTCTACTGTATTGATTCATAATTATAAAAAAAAAAAACAAATAAATAAGCAATAATAATAATAATAATTAATTATTCATAATTAAGGTTTACGTTTTAGTTTCTTTTTTCATTGACATAAAAGTGACCATGATGTTATATATAGCTTGCTATAATATTCCCGTAATTGTATGAAAAAGTAGATTTCAATTTTAGTTTTTTCATTGTCATAAAATGACGTTAAAACTTGATATAATATTGATCTCATTAAAATTATATAAGAAAAAATTACTTATATTTTAGTTATTTCATTATCATAAAAGTGATGTTAACTTGCTCTCTCATTATAAAGATCTATCTATCTCAATGTTTGCAATATAAAGGTGCCAAATATTTGATTTAATGAAATAAAAATAGTCTGAATGGAATTTATTAGTTTTTTAATTCTACCTAATCACCTGAAAAGATCCGTAAAATATCCGCTCGAAAAGTAACGGACACAGATACGGATACGGATTTCTTTTTTACCTCGGATATCCGCGAATACGGATACGGATACGGATATCCGGAACATCACTAGTCCTGATATATACAGACATACATACATATTTGCGATTTTCGCAATTTTTCCTTTATCTGTGCTATGAGACGTTGTTTCGTACCAAATTTCAAGATTCTGAGTTCACGTGAAGTACCCTGTAGGTTTTGATTCCCTTGCGAGTTTTGAAAATTTGCGGCATAAACAGCTGTATCTTTTGATTGCGTTGGCTCAGAAGTTTGATTTTTTCACAGCGCTAAGAGACAGTAGACCTGAGTATTTGATATAAATATCAGCTTGATATCTCCACGCGTTCCTGAGCGAATGGGTCTTGACAGACGGACGGACGGACGGACAACAAAGTGATCCTATAAGGGTTCCGTTTTTTCCTTTTGAGGTACGGAACCCTAAAAAATGCATCTAATCTGACCTATCAGGATATATAAACGGTAAAATGAATTCTGGATCAAATGACATGAAATTATCAGTGTTATTTGTTGGATACATCAATTCAGACGCGTTCTTTTCCAAGAATCGCAGTTCATGATGAATGTCGAAGACGGGTGGTTTTGTGCGTGGAAAGATACTGCGTATGTGCTCGTTCTGTTTGCGCACTCGGTCGCGCAGGGCTTTGTCGGTAGCGGCCAGGTACCTGCGCATATGGGAGCGGTTGCCGCTGCCTGACCCCAACCTCCGATACTCCTGTCCGGGGAGATGGTCGCCTCCATCAGCCTCCAGTTGATTCATATTCTCTGTTGCGTGATAGATGTCCATGTCTAATCTCTGGAGCGTAGCCAAATCTCGTATCATCTAAAATATATGTAATATTAAAGTTAGTTTTGTAATTAAGTAGGTACGTTAAATGTTAACGCAAGGGTCGGGTAAACGAACTGAAAATTAATAAGCCATTTATCCAGCTGAGATGCGGGCTTAGGGTGCGACCAAACCGCCGCGTATACGCAGTGACGTGTCGTAGGCGTCACGTTTTCTCGGGTAAGTAATACGAGATATAACAACTTATTATCTAATGTTCATAATATATACGCTCACTTTATATAAACTCGTTTAGTATAACGTTTACTGGATATAATGAACGAAAATTATAATCTTAAAATATCTAATTTTGTAAGGTATAACGTTGTTTATATATAATATCAATTGAAATAACGATCAAAGCATATAATGTTCATAACAGCTAACATCAAAAAGCATAATGCACAGTTGTTTATTGAATTTGCTATGTGGTTAGGGGGTTTTCTAGGTGGTTATAAAAAAAATAACGTTATATACTATAAGCCTTATACGTTAAAAAATTATACTTTTTGCTGTTATAGCTAACGATCATTATATCTTGTGAACGTTATTATTATGAAATTAGATATTTTGTAGTTATATCTCGTGGGACGCACCCCGTTTTCTCACCGTTTCTTCATACATTTTGTTGCGATTCCGTAACGTCAACGTTTTTTAAGTAGCGGTGTGGTCGCACCTATTGATGGTTATCGGAGCGATATTAGAAAATATCTAACGTCTTCATGTTCTTGTGCGGGCTCGTCCAGAAATCATGTGACCGTGTATGGGGGGGCATAATATCATGAATGATCACAATTGGGGAGGGGGGGTATCCGAGAAGACAAGACAAAAAATTACGAAAAAATTCAAGTTATCGTTGTTTTTTTTGAATTAACTAACTTAATTCATACTAAGTCCGAAAAAATTTAATGGGAGGGGGGGGGGGGGGGGGTTAAAAAGTAGGCCAAATATAATCACATGATTTCTGGACGGGCCCTAAGAAAAAAATAAAACCTGAGAGTGTGTCTGTGTATCGATTTCTGACGAATTTTTGTAATATATTTTGAGCATCTGCCTCCATTTCCTCCTGGTATGGTAGGCTAATTCTCCTTGGCGGTAAGCCGTCGTTCTCGATTCCTTAAGTTTCAAATTTTCTATTTCATCGATCTTATGTATTATGTCCATCAGTAGTTCCCTATGCAGCAGGAAAATTTTTTGCTTTGTATTATATGCAGACTCTGTTACATATGCGTCACTGTGTGGTATTCGAAGGAGTGCTGGAAAATATAAGGCCCTATTACAACAAAGCTAGGTTTTCATCTGTGAGCTGTAACTGTATCCTAACAGATACGGTAACAATTAAGATTCTAATGTGTACGCGTGTTGTCACTATATAATTTAGAACAAAGTCGCTTTCCGCTGTCTGTCTGTTTCTATGTGTGCTTATATCTTTAAAACTACGCAACGGATTTTGATGCGGTTTTTTTAATAAGTAGATAGAGTGATTCAAGAGGAAGGTTTATATTGTATAATTCTACGCAGACGAAGTCGCGGGCAGAAGCTAGTTCTCTATACGCTAAGTTTCATCGAGCCACTTCAAACCGCGTACTCATTTCCGAACCCAACGGTCACGGTAGCAAAGTTCTAATGTATGTATGTATGTGTTCACGTACCATCGCCCAAATATGTGATCTACCACCCTAAGGTCCAAAATTCTTTGCACATCACAATATTATAATGTCGATAAGACGTAACTGTCAACTTGAAAGTTCGACTTTAGCGACTATTTTGTTTGATAGGAAGTTGGATGAAAAGTGGTAGACCACTTCTTTGGTCGACCGTACCACCGTACATACAACCCTGCAATAAAGTAATATATCACTCGAGTTTGAGTGACAGCGGCCTGTCGTTTGTGAAAGGGTTGTACATAGTTCGTGAATAAATACATGTCCCTCACTGTACCTACGTGTGTAACTTTCTTAGCTCGCTATCGAGCTAGACACCATATCCACACTATGGTTTGAGGTTACAGTAATGAGCTGAGCAGTACCTATACTTCATTTAATTTAGAATGAGAAACCACTATAGCAATATATTGCGTCCGGTCAACTATTTCCTAGCAAATATTTAGTACAGTGCAATAGTTTGGCAACCGCAAAATAAAATTGTTTTATTGTCACTTTATTTGCGTGTCGTCAATTGTTACTCTAGTACAAATTGTTAAGTGATTACAGTTCACGAACCGCAATATAATGTTGTGGTTTCTCATCCTAAATTAAATGAAGTATAGTGGCTCTCGGCTCGCTGCGAATATAACGCGGTATGCTCGCGGCAGGCTTGCGAGCTACGTACACACACACTATACTTAGTTTTGGTTACAGTAACGTCCAACAGTTACGGTTACAGCTCGCAGATGAGTACCCGGCTTCACTCAAATACTATTTGAACTGTTGCTGACTGAACGTACTGTAAACTGATAAGAAACATAACACACACCGTGAAATCACCGCATTAGTTACCCGTAGTTAGTTCTCATTAAAAAAAGTAGTAAATTCTTAAATATCTACCAATGCAAAGGCATACTTATCGCTAGAAGTGAATTACGAATGAAATAAATTTCTTCCTGGTATGGTTCCCATCTAATGCACGATCAGTAGAAGGGGCGACCTTTGCTCTAAGAAAATATCCCTGACCGTCTAGCGGGTCGCCCGCTATAAAAGCCATCACCACCACAGGCTAACATCAATAGTAGGTAGGTAATAGAAGTTACTGCCAAAAATATTCCGACTCAGTTCAAGTTTTAGCTGTAACTTTTAGTATGAAGCTGACAACGAGCGAACTTAAACTGAAACGCATTAAGACAGGGGCCTCCCTGTTCTGGCGTTGTCAATCTAGATATATATATGTTGTGTACCGCAGGTAAACCACATTTTAAGTTAATTGGACCAACCGTTGAAGACTGACTGGGCCATCAGAAGTTCAATAGGAACCATGTAGTATTGTCATCTGACTTACACAAGTATTTTGCTTCAAAGGTGAATTGCAAGATTCCACTTGACCCAGGCAAACACACATATACATTGTAAAAAGAGTTATTAATGTAATTTTATTCATTGGGTAACGCACTTTTGATATCAGTTTGAAGTTTTCTAATATCTGTTGTTTTACGGAATAATCGCCTGGTTACACTTAACGATTACCACACCCTATAAACCGATGCTTTAAATTTTCATGTCGAAACCACATACTTAAATATTTCATTAGGTATAATTATTTCTCTTCTACTTCTTCAACCTCGATCTACCCAATGCTGAGTACAGGGGCCTTACCATGACGTCCTAATTCCGACTCAGTTCAAGTTCTAGCTGTCACTTTTAGTATGAATCTGACAGCGAGCGGACCTAAACTGAAACGCATTAAGACGTCATGGTACGGCCCCACTAAAAGTGACAGCTAAAACTTGAACTGAGTCGGAATTAGGACGTCATGGTAGGGCCCCAGGGGCCGTACCATGACGTCTTAATGCGTTTCAGTTTAGGTCCGCTCGCTGTCAGATTCATACTAAAAGTGACAGCTAAAACTTGAACTGCGTCGGAATTAGGACGTCATGGTAAGGCCCCAGGTCTCTTCCATTGTAGACCATTCTGTACGGTCTCGAGTTTTCCGCATCCAGTCCTTCCCATAATTAATACTATTATGATACTATAATTAGATTAGTTAGGTTAGGTTATTTGAATACTTACAAATAACAAACGTAAAAACAGAGTATAATCGAATAGCAATAGCAGTCTGCATATTTGCAATAGGTACGAAGGGCTAATAATATTTTAAGCTCTAAACACTAAATTAGTAGGTAATCAACACTATCGCAAATGAGTAAAATAAAAATGAGTGAATTTGCGATTAGCGCCCATTTTGTATGATGAAAACCAATAAATTTTTATAAATACCTACACACTGAAAAAAATAATTTGCTAAACGAAACCGAACTTTCGTCAGGCTATTACTTAAAAAAAATGACTATGTACGTAATGAATACTATCTTACGTTCTTTATAGGTACCTAAACCTGTTTGTTAAATCAAATTAACTTTAATAACGCCTTACCGAATTATGGTTATTGAGTTATTGATGAAATAGCCGAAGTAGGTTGCTTAAATATTTTTCGTTCCTAACTATTTTTCGTCTCATACATTTCCGTTTCCGTATTTTCCATGTAAAATATGCAGTAGCTACCCAGTTTCCTCTCCATTTTTAAGTTAATAAAAAAACCGGCCGAGTGCGAGTCGGATTCGTGCGCCGAGGGTTCTGTACGTCATCGGCAAGTGAATACAAGTATTAGCAGAGCCCAGCTATTAAGCGAAAATGTAGGCAGTGTGAGGTCATTTTATATTTGGTACATACAATCCAGTCCTACTAATATTGTAAATGCGAAAGTATGTGAGGATGGATGGATATGACGATGTGAATGTGTATGTTTGTTCCTTCTTCACGTTGAAACGAGTTGACGGATTTCGATAAAATTTGGAACGGAGATAGCTGGTACCGTAGATTTAGACATAGGCTACTTTTTATCCCGGAAAATTGCATAGTTCTCGCGGGATAGCGATAAATATGTCAAAGGTCGTAGCTGCCTAGAGTCGCGACCAGGATATACTATCAACATCAGTTCTTAAGTAAGACTAATTCTACGCGGACGAAGTCTCGGGCATAAGCTTGTCTTCATATAATACAACAACGTATCTACGTAAAAAAAATATATTTTTTTTAGATGTATTTCAATAGTTGTACTACGAGTATAGTAGAGCTACCAAGATTAACGTAGACACGCTAATCTACGAAAACATCCATCACATTGCTTTGAACTTTTGTTGAATTCCTGAAAATTAGAACAGTTTTCAAACCGATAGGTAGAACTTTTGTCCTTTTGTAATTGGTTATTATTATCGCGTTTTTATTTGATAGACGACCACGCTGGTATAAAAGAGTTATCCGAAGATATTTTATTACTAACTACGTAGGTAAACATTGCGCGTCCTAATAGCGAGAAGGCTGATAGCTATACGTAGATCATGGCAGTGCTCTTAATTGAATTTTATTGTTGAAAACCTTTGTGGTATCGCTTATGGGGGTTGGCGAGAGGGGTTATAATGGGGCGGAGTTGCACGCCCCTTGCTGCTTACTCCCTCTCTCTTACGCACCGAGGTATTGATTTGGAACCTAAGGGATGCCTCGGATGCCTCCATTTAACTGACAGAAAGTTAATATTTACTCGCACGTTACAAAGTAAAAAGTTTGACGTGCAAGAAGGCGGCAAATAAATTTGTTCCGGTTTCGAATTCTTTTTACATGACATACCTCTTTAACTTACTGTTAAGCTTCGAACATCAACATCACCATCGAGTTAATCAAAGCGCAATTCGTCCTTATTTACTAAAGCAAAATTCATGATGTGTTAACATTTTTAAAATGTGTCTCGAAATTTATACGGAACACTCAGCAGGTAATTGAGTTAAGTAATTTAACTGAACATCCTGTAAGTACACAAATGTTTCTTAGGATTATTAATGTATGATGTTCAAAGTTTACGGCGTCAGGGTGCGACCAAACCGCCGCGTATACGCATTGACGTGTCGTATGCGTCACGTTTCCTCACCGTTTCTTCATACATTTTGTTGCGATTCCGTAACGTCACCGTTTTTTAAGCGGCGGTGTGGTCGCACCCTCAAAGAGGCGTCTATTTTTTTCATTAATTAATTTGGAATTCTAAATTTCGATGTAAAATCTTTACATGAGGCTTTACATTATACTATCCCAGCCTCCTGAATATAAATATTCCATAACTATGCTAAGACACTTTATGTAGGTAGGTACTACCTATAGTCAAGGAACTCAAGGAAATTAATTCCTGACCCATCGAGGAACCTTGTCACATAAAACGTCACAGTGACATCGCATTACTTAACAAGGAAAATCGTTACGACGCTTACTGTAAAAAGGTCTCATGTTGGGTTAGGAATTAAATTCCTTGACTGTAATACATACCTCCTTCATACCTAATACAATTTTGTATGAGAATAGACCCTTTACTTTTGCTTGTCAGTGTACATTGGTGGTAGAGTAATAGTTAAAATGTTAAAAGCTTAAAACGCTTTTTTTGCATGTAACTTGTCACTGCCTTGTTTTAACAATGCCTATGATTAGTGGTAAAAGTCGTGGTAGCCTAGTGGTTTGACCTGTGGCCTCTCAAGCAGAGCGTCGTGGGTTCAAATCCCGGGCTCGCACCTCTGAGTTTTTCGGAATTTATGTGCGAAAATTACATTTGTAATTTGCCATGAGCTTTTCGGTGAAGGAAAACATCGTGAGGAAACCTGCACACATCTGCGAAGAAATTCAATGGTGTGTGTTAAGTTCCCAATCCGCACTGGGCGCGCGTGGGAACTATAGCCCAAACCCTCCAATACACGGAGGAGGCCTATGCCATGAGGCACGCCGAATTACGCGACAATTTAATAAACAACAACAACAACAACGTGTACTTACTGAAATTGTAGCGAATTCGGAATAAAAACGCTTATAAATAAATAAATAAATAAATGATTAGGCTTATGTACCTAGTACAGTCGCAAACTTAAAGTATATGTATCGTTGCTGATATGATTTATAGATACCTATATAAAAAAGGAAAAAAACCCACTTTGTTAACGGTTTAATTTTTATTTTACAGTTAACTGGACCGTTTTATTATTTTATTTTATATTTATTTTGGCACTCGCGATACAGACCCAGAGTCTAGTGCGAGCGCCGCCGTTTCACTTACAGCATAAAAATATCACCTACCCATCTATGTAACAATGTGTGCTTTGTAAAATATTATGCATCTGTAACTTCTGTGGTGAAAATAAAGTTATTATTACTATTATTATTATTATTATTTAGTAACGTTAACTGTCCCTGTTCTGAAATGTGAAAATTACTCTTCAAAATTTATCTTACCCATTATAGTAATAGCGAAGTAGGTAATGGTTGCACTTTGATTGCAAACTCTAACAACGTTTGTGGCTACGAAGCATATTGTGTAACCACGTATACTCATACGCTTGTGGTATCTTAAGTACCAATGTCTATATGTAGGTATATAGCCGTAGCATTGTACATCTATAGGCAGGGTAGACGTGGGTAGACGTGTTGGCAGTTAGCGAGCTCTGGTCTCTCACGATAACGCCGTACTATCTAGCCTTGGCCCGCCGCCATTAACATTTAAATTGAGCCCCTCGGGGCTGCACCGGATAATTTCCAAATGGATTAACCGTGTTCTCTGCGGACGTGCTACCTACCCCGTATTTCCTACAAAGCTGAGTGTTTTCAAAAGAAAATTGAAATTCAGCATATCGGAGGGCCTTAAGACCCTACCCGAGCGAAATGGGTAGGAACAGATAATCTAACTTAAAAGTAGGATTGTAGGTACCTAACGGAACCGCGGAAGTTCCGCACGAAATCCTCCTTCGTCTCCTTTTTTATTTTTACGGACTTGTAACCTACCTATGCGTTATTATTTGTTTATTTACTTAACATTTTTCTTCTTCCAATTTCAACTTCGCTTCCAGTTCTTTTAAACTCCGCACCGACTTCCGCCTCCGCTAAGGCCTCCTTTCCAGCCTAAATATAGGTACTTTACTTAACGAACGAATGTCGGCAGTGTCACTATATACCTATAATTACCATAGCAAAGGATGGCTCAATACGCCGTGATTTGCAAGGCTCTGAGGGTGTAGCCAGGTCTACTCTAACTTGTTTAAGACTCCTGGGTTTAAGCGGAGAGTACGGGTTCTAGCGCTCTGAGCCAACTTTAACTTTAAGCATCAATGAAACATTTAAAAGCTTTCATCCGTGTATTAATTTAAAAACTCATGAACTATAATATACATCAGTCATGCCTTCGGAGGCAGCTGTCCAGGTAAACCCCAAGAAACACTTTGTTTCTTTCACTTTAAACAAAGTTCTTAATTCAAATTATAAATATTTGCATTACCTGCCAGCGAGTAGATTTGTATACATGTACAATTTGTAGATTTGTAGAATTTGTAGAAAATTTCGGTAGCCCGAGATCCGCGATAGCGAAATTAACTAAGTACAGATTTACTATGTACACTATTAAAAGCTGGGTGTTGTTTTGAATCCTAACGTAAACCGCATGCTTTCAAAGTTTGATCAATTTTGTATGTACCTAGTGTAAATGAAATTTTTTTTAGGATCCCTTCGGCAAAAACGGAAGCGTTATAGTTTCGCCATACTTACCCGTGTGTTGCGGCTTACATTACATTAGCCCAAAGGAAACTCATAGCACTAGCTAGATAAATATTATAAGAATAGCAGTTTCGAGATATAAAATTAAATTATTTATAGGTATGAAAGCACCTACACGAGTCTGCAAAAATATCTAAAGGTGTGTATAATTTTTTATCTCCTAATAGACCAGGCTCACCTAGCGTAACCACCGTCAATGACCAGACCATAAACAAATGTTAAACAGTTCGCTTTATCGCGAATCATTCGGGCGAACTCGAACTGTGTTCGGGCTCCTGTCGGTATCTAGCGCAGGGCCCCGATTTTTTGAAAGCACATCACTCGAAAGTACCACTCGAAAGTGGTATTTTTTAAACAGAAACATGCATAATTTCCACGATGTAGCGATAAAAGAATTAGGAGAAACAGCTAGTACCTACTGAATATTTGCCGCATGTTTAGTATACGGAACTCTACACTGCGCGTTTCCCGACACACACTTGGACAGTTTTTCTGTAATAGTGGCATGATGGGCGTCGATGTTATTATTTACAAATTCCAAGTGGTGTGCCCACCTATCGCATCCGGTACCGGCGACGAGCTGTCTGCCCGACTCCTCAAAAAAAGTCATAAACATTAAGCTTTTTCTACTTCCAGGCGAACTAGTAATATTGTCATCTTAAAACAAACACTGTTTTAGAATCATATGTGTTTTGGATATTAAGTTCTATTAACTAAGGAACAAAGGACGCTTACGCTGCAGACAGAAATTGGTTTAAATTTAATTTATGGCGATAAGACACGCCGGGGCGGACGGTAGCGCTTTGAATGTCACACATCATTAATTTGTCCCTTCAACGAATTTTAGTGTAAAGTTTTCGTAAGAAAACTGGTATCTAAGAGCCCAGTCGAGCGAGGCCCAGTCCTTTCATGCGTTCGGGTCGTTTAATTTAGAATTTAAATTTGAAATTGGAATAATTTTAAGAAAGAAAGAAAGAAACCTGAAATTTGGTTTGTGCTCCGGATTTAGCATGAAAACCTTGTTGGTGCAAAACAATAATAATGGCCCCTGATTTTCCGATGCCATTAAATGAAAATTTAAAAAGTATCCGTTCCTCGTTTGTTTTTTTTCTCATTCGATTTTCTCATCGACAAACCTAATTTCAGATTTGTACTTGGCATAACCTACTAGAAAAATTGAAAATTACGAATATCAATAAAATTAATAGGGTAGAAAGTGAATAAAATACACTAAGCCAGTTTTTAAACATGGTTTGAAAAACAAAAAGTTCTGCTAGTTTTTTTTTATCGGCCTTCAAAGTCTGAACTACAGTAAAAATTTTGTCACTTTTTGTGATTCGATATTTTTTTGACAAAGCGGTCAACGATTTTGTTTTGTTTTTAAATAAGATACATGATTACATGCACAGTACTATTCAGCTACTCGTTAAAAAAACAAACAGCCAATTATCTCAATTATTGCAGTCAGAGTGAGCAAAACTGCCTCCGTGGTCGCATGAAAAAAGGCCATAACTCCTGAACTACGGAACATAAGTACATGGGGGTGATTCGGATGCCCACGGGATGCCCCTTGAGTTGCTCTACGTCAGCACTATCGCTTGACTCTACTTCCTGGGACATACAGGATATCTATGTGACCAGCATAAAAAACAATATCCGTAATAGCATCGAATACGATGTTATTATTTTTCATAATAACATTTGCAATTATAATAACAACGCAGAACCTCGTAGGTATGTATTATGATATTCGAATTTCGAACATCTCTGATAAACAAAACAAATTGATTTTGACTGATTTTGACCTCAATTCTAATATCAGTTGATATGACTTTTCGAAATGAAATGTCAATTGCAAACAATTTTGATAAATCTCACACTACGGGTCCTTTTTTGTCCCATAATTTTTTTTTTGGTCATAATCATAACACATAAAACCGTGCATGCTGGAATTCTGATAAAATTTGTAGATAGTAGGTTAGTAGATTAGGTAGTTAGGTAGTAGATTATGTTAGGTTAGTTTAGTATCAATTATATTATTTTACCGTTTTAGAAATAAAACCCTTTACGACTAACGAAAATTATGACAAACCGTACATTCGAAACTTCAATTATACGGGACGAAATACCTCACATTACTTGATATCGAAGTATATGACTATTGGGGTCCGACTCTACTTTATCTCCGAAAAAAAAAACTACGGCTGCGTGACATGCGCAGAAAAGTTTTAGTTTTCATTTACTTACCGCCATTTTGTCGTTCAGTTTGTATGTCGTATCATAGTTTGCTTGTTTTCACAGTTTGGATTGTGCAAAGTGGTATAAAAACGGAGTGGTGTAAGAACGTTATAATTATAATATAAATGACTTGTTACCAGCAAAGTTAAGGAAGCAATAAGTACGAAAAAGTTTATCAATATTTTATGGATTGGAGAATAGCGAAAAATACACATCGTCTTTGTGTTCCCATATTCAGTAGAAATTTTCATGTGCATGAAATAATATTCTTATTACTGCTAGAATTTAACCAGTTCTAATCTTAGTGTCATTTTTGCAGGTCGGATTAATATTTGGGATTATGGGAGCTTCCCGGAGACAGGAATTATATGTTCAATGATGTAAAAGACTTTGAATCAACGATCAAATTTCCTTTAAAGTGGCTCTATCACTAGAACTCTTACAAAAAAAACCTGTTAATTCGCAGTACCTAAAGTTAACCTTTTTTATATAATTTGGATACTCGGAAATGCTCAGTTAACCCTTCAGAACCTGGCGTTTCTAGACTCGTAAACAGTCGAAACCCACGCATATCTTGGTTTGCACCCGGACGACATATGTTGTCCGTGGGTTTTCTGAGGCAGTGAGATACACCATAATATTCTCATTTTGTCTTTTTTTGTCAGAAAATGCTGTTTTGGATAGAAAGAGAGAGCAATAAAATAATTACCTGATGCTGCAGCCAGGATCATCAGCTCTCAAAATGTGTTTTGGACACTAATAATAATAATCATCATCATCGTCATCATTTATATGTAATAGTTTAAAATTGTATAGGTATTTAATAGGTTAAATCAGCTCTCAAAATGTGTTTTTGACGTAATAATAATAATAATAATCATCATCTATATGTAATAGTAGGAGATCATGTGGAGAAATAAAAAGGAAAAAACTTGTATAAATATTTTATTTCAAAATATAAGCATATTCCAAATTATATCGAGCTCAGAGAAATAAATACTTACTACGAACATAGTGCTACAGACGTAACTATGCAGCAATTATACAAAAAAAGTAAAAAAGTCTTTATTTTGAATTACATTGACAGAGAAATAATACTACAATCATTGCAACAGACTTCACTAAACCATCGAGCAACTATATGAATTACATTAACAAAGAAATAAACACTACAAACATAGTGCTACAGACGTAACTATGCAGCAATTATATGAATTACATTGACAGAGAAATAATTGTATTCTCTATAGAATTTAAAGTCTGATAGCCTGCAGATGTCAAAGTCATAAGTCAAGTAACTATGCACCAATTATATGAATTACATTGACAGAGAAATCATACTAACTACAATCATATTGCAACAGACTTCACTAAACTATCGAGCAGTTACATTCAGAAAGAAATAAATAAATACTACAACGTAACGTACAGACGTAACTATGCAACAATTATATGAATTACATTGACAGAGAAATAATTGTCTTCTCTATAGAATTTAAAGTCTGATAGCCTGCAGATGTCTAAGTCATAAGTCAAGTCAGTCATAAGTCAAGTCAAAAGTCATAAGTCAAGTCAAAGTCAAACAAATAGGTTCAATAGTTTTTAAAGTTGGAACCATGAAGTAGTTTTGAGGTATGCGGTGGAGATCAAACAAATCGATTCAGTAGTTTTTGCGCGAAGCTGGACGAAATGAGACACTTGCATGCAATCAAGGTGGAGAAAATCGGTTCAGTAGTTTTTGCGGAAACAAAAAGAGCTCAGTGAATTTAAATCATTGCAATTCTAAACCCAGTAAAGGAAAACATAGTGACGAAACCTGCAGGTTGAATTTGTGGCGATGGAAGGAAAACATCGTGTTGAAACCGGCTTGATTTTGGGTTCGGGACGAGAAAGGAAAACATCGTGAAGAAACCTGCTTGATGTCGGATTCGGGGCGAGAGAGGAAGTCCAAAATACATGGAAGGAAAACATTGTGTTGAAACCAAATGCAAGCGAGTGTATGTGAGTCAGTCACTCAGTTAGCGTCCGGAGCGAATGATACTCGACCCAGCATTCGCCAACACATAGGCCGACAAGGCAATCACTGCACTCGATATTACTCGTAGTGCGGATGTCCCTAGCAGAGCAGCGTGCACATCGACGCTGACTACGTCGAGAGGAATTACCCATCCTGGGTGTGTTGCGAAGAAAGTGCTTGAGGATGTGATCCAGCCTAGTCTCCACACTGGTAACTGGGCGTGAGATTTGAACCCGCGGGAAACGGGCACAAAGTTCCTCTGCCATTGCCAGCTTAAAGTCCCTGTGACTTAGTACTTTGAACATCGGGTTCTTGCATATAATATAAGCATTCAAAATGCTGGTGTTCAACACCAACAACCTTCTGAATACTTTTATGTACCACTTCACACCCCGTTTTCGCTCTAATAAGTACATGGACAGCTTTTGATCCTTAAGATCAACACCACCCATATACTTATTATAGTCAAAAACGGAGATAGGTTTCTCCCGTTCCTGCCCTGCCCTTCTACCCATCATCATTTCCTGACCATGGTAAGTCGAGATTAAAGTGGCAAGCTTCACGTCCTTCTAGGCCATAAGCGATATGTCACCACAATGACAACTTACCGTCTGTCCAACCCGCATCTGACGGTCATTGACATTTTTAACCATATCAGGGACATGTTGCCTCCGACGGTTTAAAGTGCCAATGACATCAGTATGCCGCTGCTTGAGGTACCTAGTCAGCAAAAGCTGATTGTACCAGTTGTCCATCGCCAAGAGATGGCCAACATCTAGGAAACCGTCCATGAGCTTTAAGACTACCTTAGCGGTAGCACTAGAAAACCCATCTATGGCTACGTCGTGCATCGTCGAATTCTTACCCGCGTATACAATGCACCTAAGCATGTAGCCCGTGGACGCCTCGCAGAGCTCGAAGGTTTTGATGCCAAAACTTGCTGCCTTAGTGCGAATGCACTGCACCCAGCTAAGGTGGCCCTTCCAGAGCAACAGCGATTCGTCCAAGCTGAGCTGCCTCTCAGGTGTGTATAAAGATTTGAATTTAGAATTGCAATGTTCTAAAATCAGAACTTTCCTGGCGTTTTCCTGGCGTACGAACGTACGTCATCCGGGATTAACCCATTGTCCACAAAATGCAGGAACCGCGACAACATCTGGAACCTGTTCCGAGACATTACCGCACGGAAATCCGGCATTCCTAGTACACCCGTCGTCCAGCATTCCTTTAGACGCCCGCAAGGAGCCAACGAGATAAACATGATCACTGCAAAGTACCTGTACATTTCGTCCAATGTGGTCTCGTACCACTGTTCCAAGTTTTTAGGGATCGCATCACGATCTGAGAGCGCAGCGATCACCTGCCACGCGTAGTGGTTGGTTTGAGCGACTATGCGTTGCATGATGTCCAGGTCCCAAATGAGCATCAGCAAGTCCACAGGGTTCTGCAGCCCGAAGGCTGGCCCTGGCGAACGGGTGTAAACTTCCTCCGCCCCTGTAAAAGTGTCGAAGTCCGTCGACCAGTCAAATGTCGAGTCAGTCGTAGTGGGCTCGTCCTGCAGAACAATAGGCTCGTCTAAGCCGGCGAAGAGTTCGGAAGTGGCGTTACCCGCGTGAGCTTCGACGCCGTCGAATCGAAGCCCACGTCGCCTACGCCAACTTCCTCCCACACAGCTAGCGCCCGAACTACCTGCCGCAGCCGCTCCGTGTCCGTGTCCATGCCGTACTCACTTCCAGAGTCAATGTCGGTGTAGGCTAGGAACCCGTAGTCACTCACTGGAGTACGTCGAGCAGTATCAAGGCGACGCCGACTAGGGGTCCTACTAGGACGGCGTGGCACCCGGAACTGCGCGCCCGACGGTCCTGGTTCGGGGACGGGTGATTCCGCCCTCGGAGTTGCCACCTTGGGCGTCGTTGGTGGCATATAAGTCTAAAAACATTCATTTCATGCCTGCCATAACCGTGCACAGTAAAGTAAAAAAGAGCCCATAGAAAAAAAAGAAAAACAACATGTATCCCACAATCATAGCATGCACATTTCCCATAAAAGAGCCCATAGACAAAAAATAAAAAAAAAACACGTATCCCACAATCATAGCAAACACATGCCTCATAAAAGACCCCTTTAAAAAAAAGAAGAAGAACATACACATTTCCCATAAAAGAGCCCATAGAAAAAAAAAATCAAAAAAAATCACGTATCTCGTTCGACATTTCCCATTCTCGATATTTAGTTAGTAGATTTGTCGTCAGCTAAAAACAAACACTTTATTGAATCAGTACTTTGCGTATAGTTCATAAAAACAAACATATTTAAACTCACCTGCACCCTGTACTGCCGAGCCGACCTGGTGCACCAACACTGGGGCAGACGGGGCCAGGTTTAGTGACCCCCCGGGAGTGATTGACACCGGGTACGCCATGGTAATTCCCCGAGGCTCCTACAAAAAAATATACGTATTCCACAATCATAGCATACACATTTCCTATAAAAGAGCAGATAGACAAAAAAGAAAACAAAACACGTATCCCACAATCATAGCATGTATACACATGTCCCATAAAAGAGCCCAAAGAAAAAAAAATAAAAAAAATCACGTATCTCGTTCGATAATTCCCATTCTCGATATTTAGTAGATATGTCGTCAGCTAAAAACAAACACTTTATTGAATCAGGTTTTACTTTGCGTATAGTTCATAAAAACAAACATTTACTCACCTTCACTGTCGAGACGACCTGGTGCGATTCTGGGTTAGCCGGGGCCAGGTTGAGGGTACCCCCGGGAGTCACTGGCACCGGATAAATTTCCTGAGGCTCCTACAAAAAAATAAATGTATCCCACTATCATAGCATACACATTTCCAATAAAAGAGCCCATAGACAAAAAAGAAAAAAAAACATCCCACTAATCGTAGCATGCACATTTCCCAGCATATACTCGTACGTTTCTCATAAAAGAGCCCATAGACAAAAAAGAAAAAAAACACGCATCACACAATCATAGCATGCACATTTCCCAGCATACACGTTTCCCATAAAAGAGCTCATAGGTAGACAAAAAACCGACAAACCGGATATTCGGAACTTCAATTTTACGGGACAAAATATAGACCCCTCACACTACTTGATATCGAACGATATGACAATTGGGGTCCGACTCTACTTTGTCTCTGAAAAAAAAACTACGGCTGCTTGACATGCGCAGGAAAGGTTTAGTTTTGATTTACCGCCATTTTGTCGTTCAGTTTGTAGTTATGTCGTATCATAGGTTCATAGGTAGTTTGCTTGTTTTCACAGTTTGGATTGTGCAAAGTGGTGTAAAAACAGAGTGGTGTAAGAACGTTATAATGTAAATGACTTGTTACCAGCAAAGTCAAGGAAGCAATAAGTACGAAGAAGTTTATCAATATTTTATGGATTGGAGAATAGCGAAAAATATACATCGTTTTTCTGTTTCCATATTCAGTAGTAATTTTCATGTGCATGAAATAATATTCTTATATTGTTTTGACTGCTAGAATTAAACCAGTTCTAATCTTAGTATCATTGTTGCAGGTCGGATTAATATTTGGGATTATGGGAGCTTCCCGGACACAGGAATTATATGATCAATGATGTAAAAGACTTTGAATCAACGATCAAATTTCCTTTAAAGTGGCTCTATCACTAGAACTCTTATAAAAAAAAACCTGTTAATTCGCAGTAAAGTTAACCTTTTTTATAATTTGGATACTCGGAAATTGATCAGTTAATTGAAGATAAATTAAGTCTACGCGGACGAAGTCGCGGGTAAAAACTAGTTGTTTACCTACTAGGTATATAGATGTTACTAATAAGAGTTCTCAATGATTCACGGTTACGTTCATTCGAAATATTATAGACGGGATAGGTATGAACCGCGATTACCTTTATTGAGCTCCCGATATTTCGACGCAGTTGCATGCATCATAATCATGACAAAGGAGCTCACAGCTCAGTAAAGGTAAACGCGGTAAGTATCGAAAGATGTTACTTATGTCCAAGCTGGACAAGTGCATTTCAATAATTGCACAATCCAAAGTATTATTTAACAAATAAAGTGATTCATTACGCCATTTGTTTTGTGTTGTTTTAATAATAATTACTTCTAATAGCTCTGATCAATGTCTCAATGCTGGCCGTATCATGCGGTATCTTGATCACAATCAAGTAGAGCTTATAATATATGTGTAGTTAAAGCAATGTATGTAGATAACTGTACATAGGTAATTAGGCATTATACAGTCACATAATAGTATTTTATGCAACAGTTATGTATACAACTGTTCTGTCTGAAAAGTCGAGTGGTGTGGGTTACGATGTGACCGTATCGTAAGAAATACGCCACGAGCTTTTTTTGAGTTGCTTATACAACGTTGCATACAATACTTTTTCTACGACTAACCCACCTACTTAATAATAGTGATGGGTTGCTAGCCACGCATCGCCTAACATGATTTTCGACGATTCCCTCGATGGACTTTTGCCATCTGCGCGGGTAGAGAAGCAACTGGTACATTCTATGTTTGGAAGCTAGTTTTATGAATAACTAGCTTCTGCCCGCGACTTCGTCCGCGTAGAATTAGCAATTGACATGTTTATTGCTATCCCTCGGGAACTGCAATTTTCCGTGATAAAAAGTAGCCTATGTTTCAATCTAGGGTACCAGCTATATTCGTTCCAAATTTTATCCAAATCCGTCCAGTCGTTTTAGCGTGAAGTAGGAACAAACATACACACTCACTCACTCACATCACATCGTCACATCGTCACAAACTTTCGCATTTATAATATTAGTAGGATATAAGTAGGAGTAGGATAAAATAAAATACCTACGTCTTAGGTTTTCATTTCGATACTAACTGAAATTTTCAGAGTAATTTTTGTATTGGCACCGTACCTATATACTCTAAGGGCACCGTGCACGACAGCAGCGCCATCTCGCAATCGCAATCTCACCTTTAAGGGCGTTTTTCAAATAGTGAATGATGTGCTTATTATTTTATATAAAATAAAGTAATGCATATTTTCTGCCACGGCATTCCCCCCCCCCCTCGCGCCATACAACATCACGTGCAATGAGCGATAATACTCGACAATGGACGTTTGGTCGTACGGTCGTCGGTCGTAATTTTAGTTTTGGAACATTTTTTGTGCAAGTCCAGGGAAGCCGCGGGCAACAGCTGGTTTAATTTATAATATTATTAATCATCGGAGAACTAGGTATACCTATATCTATTTAGCATTGTACTGCTAATGGGTTACTTACTCCAAGACAGATGGCCTAAATGCGACATCTATGAATAGTCTACTACTATTTATTACATTGAGAGAAGCGCCATCTACACATTTTCTACAGATTATATAAAAACAGCAAGGTTACTTTTGCGCTACCTATCGTTACGTTTACAAACCGAATCCCTAATCTAAGTTATGTTTTACGCCATCTGTGTAAATCACCTAGCACTTTCACAGAGTACTTTTTATTAGCACTTTAGGTTGCTGAAAATTGGGAGGAAAACTGACTTTTTATCTCGTTAGATGGCGCATAAGCGACTGTACCTTGTTATGTTATGACATAAGAACTGTCAAATCCAGTACATTTTTTATGAATAGTTTTAAACTTTTGCATTTTATTCAAAGATGCCTCAATGTAACGCGCTAAACTGTAAAAACAGGGGAGTTCATCTATTTCCTAATGACCCTAAGTGCAGAAAACAATGGGAAAATGCTTAACGTATTAAAAACTTTCAAGCAAGTGATACAGCAACAGTACGTTTGTATTCACTGCATTTCAAAGACGATTTTTGTATTTCTTGTTTGCTGATGTTTGGAATAGGCGAAACGCCGTTCACGTCTTTATAGGAATCCGAGGATGGACTTACTGTAATTATAATAAACGGTCTTCTTGGACATCAAAGTCAGCACCAAAGGAAAGGACATTATACGTAAACAAGGTACAGGTACAGTCGCTTGTAGCGATATCTGCCTCAAGCCAAGCCAGGGTTGCCAGATGTTAGCTAACTCAATTCGCCTAATTTTGTCTACCGAGTAGCCTAAATCGCCTTATAATGTTTTTTTTTTCAAGTAGCCTAATTCGCCTAAAATTTTGAGCTAAGCAGGTAAAGAAGAAACGTAAAAAAAATACAACGTAAAGCAATCAATATTTTTATTTTAAAATTATCGTTTAATGATAGTGATATACTTAGTAAGTAATAGTAAATACCATTTAATGATGATCATGGTATAATAAAATACTTCTCATCGTCTTTAGACCATGGTGATGGTGAGCTTCTGCAGAGCCTCCAGTGTAGGTTTTCGCATATAAGAACGTTTTGGACACGTTCACCTAATATGGAATAATTGGCAGCGCCACTTGCGCATCAAAACGGCAACAAACTGTTCCATAGTATTTGACATTTTAACGCAAACGCGTTCGAAAAGTATTTTGTAACCGAAAACTTACTCTAAGCATACTGTTCTCATAGTATTTGATACTTTAACGCAAACGAACGCGTTCGAGACCTGTTTTGTGACCGAGAACTTAACTAAGCATACATGAGGTTATATATTATGATTTTGTAAAGGAATAAAAATGGGAGCGAGATCACGTTATTATTTCTTACTTTTTTACAAATAATCTTGTATCAGCATCCGCATTTTTGGAATTATGAAGGAATGATTCCATAAATTTGGGTAATCCTGAGATAGCCTAAATCGCCCGTAAATTTTTTCCTAGGTAGCCTAAATGGCGATAAGTCGCCTAATCTGGCACCGCTGAGCCAAGCTTCTATTTTGCCTCCTCATTTCCATCCAAGGCCATGTAATATAATAGAACACGATTGTATTGTATTGCACAAACAATAAAAAAAAGTGCAACCTACTTACATTCCGGAGTCTAATCATAAATGAAATGAACAAATAAGTTATTGAGTTGTATATACTTACACTCTTTTGTCTTTCCAGAGAAGGTGAGCATAAAAAATTACGAGTGACGTGCGCGGATGATGCGTGCGCTTTGTTTACATTTTCAGTAGAATCCGTTGGCAACCAAAATTATTACTGAAACTTTGTACAGAATGTCCTCACTTTTATTTCCCTTAAAGTTTATGAAGTAGGTCACCTGGACTAATCGTGTTGTGATGATTTGACAAGAGATTATTGCCAATCATTTAAAATGAGAACTGTGCCGAAATGGGTAAATAAAATCCATGAAGCGGATAAAATTGAATTCTCATGGTAAGGGTTGATTTACACTTACTGTAGTTTATCAAGTGGAGGTTGAAGTACGGGAATAATAAGTTAAGAATTGTTTGCAGTGTCCATACAATATGCTACAGCCCAGACGGAACGCAGCTAGTCATAGGTGCGGGAGAGAAGGTGATGGTGTACGACCCTCGCGACGGCTCCCTCGTGCAGCTGCTTCAGGCTCACAAGGGCGCCGTGCACGCCGTGGCTTACTGCGGCGACGGCAAGAAGTTTGCTAGTGGAAGCGCCGACAAAAATGTTATCATTTGGACCTCTAAAATGGAAGGGGTGCTTAAATATTCGTGAGTTGTCTGTGCTGCGTGACCATCGAATGTATGTTCATAGTAGTAGTAGATTGTATGCTTGAATTATGTCTGCCTGCTGCCTAAATATGATATAGCAAACAGTAGTTATATAGTAACAGTGAATGTAGCAATGCGATATTATATCTGTGCAAATAGCCCAACTAGTGGGAACTTTTAACTTTTTCAGAATAACAAAGTAGCCTATGTTAATCAAGGATAGGGGCTGCCATAATTTGAATTGCTAATGCTGGACAAATACTTACAAAACCCATGAAATTTAGTTGAAATTGAGTTTTTTCCCCAGATACCCCTTAAAAATATTTTCCAACACAAAATTTTCAATTTTTTTTTAAATTATTTACACAGGCTGTTTGACAAGAAGAGGCTAAGACAAAAAATAACAAAAACTTCTATAGACCTAGGTGCACTAAAGGCAGCATATTTTTGGTTTTGTTTCTTTTACTTATTTTGTTATTTTTCAAACTAAAATTTATAAACCTATCTCTTTTCAATCAGGAATTTGTTAAAGCATCAAAGATCCTCAAAATGATTGATTTTAAGCAGATAAGAAACGGAAAGCTTACAGATTGCAGCCCTTATCAAGGATAATGTAGCTCTCCATTAGCATTCCTAGAATCTACTTCCTACATGCAAAGTTTCCCCTCTTTTTGATATTGGTGCAGACAAGGATGTAAAATATGATTTATAACATTTGTTGCTACTGATTTATTCCATTAATTTCTCGTTTTACCCAGGCATGGTGAAGCAATCCAATGCTTAGCATATAATCCAGTTACATTCCACTTGGCTTCATGTGCTGTCTCAGACTTTGCATTTTGGTCAGCCGATGTCAAGGCTGTTCAGAAGTATCGTGTATCCGGGCGCATCACAAGTTGCGCATGGTCACCCAATGGACAGTACTTGGCTGTTGGGTTAGCTACTGGTGCTGTTTCTATCAGGGACAAAGTAAGCTAATTATCATTTATAATCATGTTTTTCTAATGCTAGTACATTTGACATATTATCATAATGAGTTATGCAAGTAACTTGTGTGTTACTCCAGTGTTATGTATTTTTCCAGGCTGGTGATGAAATACAAAGAGTGGCGAGGGAGGCTGCCGTATGGGCAGTCAGTTTTACAAAAAATTATCTCCTTGTTTCTGATTGGAATGAAACATTGTCCTTCTACAATGTGCAAGGTCAACAAATACTAAAAGAAAGAACCATAGGTAAGTTTTTCTACTATGTTGGTGGTAATGAATGTACTAGGGCTTGCTCCTGGGAAATACCAGTTCTAAAATTCATGAGAAATCCCGGGAATTTCAAAGTGTCGAAAGAACCGGTTCTGAAAGTTCAATCCCGGTTCTCCCAGTTCTTTAAAAAAAATACATTTATGACAAATCAGGGGGTTCCAAAATGGGGATTGTTTTTGTGATTTACCATGTTCAGTTGGCCCGATAATGGATTACCCACGCATATAAGTCCAATCTTAGAATTTATAATAACAATATTTATCTCAGAACAGTTTAACGATATTAATTACGTAGTCCTAGTCCCATTCCACTTTTAGAAAATAATTTGGTTACTATTATTTTCAGTCGTTAATTCGGAGGAAAATATTACTGTAGGTGTATGATTCGGTACATTAATAAGCACAATAATGAACCTCATTTTGCTGCTCGCAGAACTCGACCAATATATGTATTATAGAATAGTCTTCCATAAAATTACATTTTTGTATTACAGATTTTTACAACATGGAAATCACATTGTAAGTAATAAGTTATTTTGTTAACAGGAATAGCTGCATTGTCAGTGTCAACGCTTGGCGAATTAATATTGGTTGGTGGGGTCGGGGGCTGGGCAGTGCTGACCTCGGAGGGTGTACCCATACTCAATACCCCACAGGAGTGGGTGTGGGCAATCGTGCCTTCGCCATCACTAGGAACTATTGTATGTATTTGTAATTTTGTATTAGTGATATTACTTTTACAATATCTGCAATATGTTACAAAGTCACAAAGTTCCGTTTTATAATGGGCATGGTTTAATATTATGTGTATACTTGAGCTTAGACACTTGCCGTGATTTACCAGGGCAACCCTTCTAGGTAGGAAAGTCCACTTTCCACGGTCACGTTAAAGTATAAAAGCGGTGAAATATCCTGAATGTGTAAATTTTTCAGTCAGTGGGTTGCCAGGACGGGACGCTTTGGTGCTATCAGGTGGTATTCAGCACGGTGCACGGACTATACCGCGAGCGGTACGCCTACCGCGAACACATGACCGATGTAATCGTCCAGCACCTCACCACCGGCAGCAAAGTGCGCATCAAGTGCCACGACCGAGTGCAGAAAATAGCTATCTACAAGCATCGGTTGGCGGTAAGGTTAACACATAAACATGTGGAAAGTAGCTCGCAATTGGAAGCCGATTTTAATAAGCACTTAGCTCGAGAGTAGTGAAAATTTGTATACCCATTGCTGCAAAACTACACCTCGAATTTTAATTGAACGAGTGAACGAGTTGACAAGATTAATTAGAACTGCATTTTTTTTCTACTTTACTCTGTATTTTAAAAATAGCTCATTTTTTTACTACTTCCGAATTGTATTTTTGTGTGATATGTTTTTAAAAATCAAGCTCCCTGTCATTGCGAACTTATTCTGTACGTACTTCGTGCATTTGTTGGTAGTACCAACCGAAAAAAGATTTCGATAAAAAAACGTGCCAAATATAAACATCCTACTATTGGGTTGCTCAGGTACAACTGCCAGAACGTGTAGTGGTGTACGAGCAAGGCGACGTGGAGGGGATGCTGTATCGCGTGAAAGAAAAGTTGCCGCAGAAGACGGAATGCTCGCTGCTTGTTGCCACCAGTGACGCTTTGCTGCTCTGCCAGGTATGATATGCGTGTGTAGAATAGATTACAGTGCAAGTGCAGTCAACAAACAGTACAGTGAGCTTTAGGCTTTTTTTATATAATTTATTAACAAACTAGTATTGATTGTTTTGTATTTACAGGACACGAAATTATCTATAATTGGGCGGCAGATACCTAAGTCGTGGACGGTGCCGTCGCCAATTCGTTACGTCAAAGTTACCACTCTGTACTTTGAAGAAGTTTTATTGCTAGGATTGCTAAATGGACAAGTAAGTATTACGCTGTCATATATTACTGATCGTGACATTTTGAACTTCCAACCTCGGCATTTCTTGCCATGATTTATGGCTAGTCTTTTTGAAACTTTCGTGTGCATATATGCATTCCATCTTAGCTCTTTGGGACTCTGGTGTTATTGATATCCATGGGAGATTGTGTTCACTTATTATGAGCTATGTCTATTGCAGGGCTTCCCAACCAGTGGGGCAAGCCACCTAGGAGGGCGTAGAGAAATGTCAGAGGAGGCATAATAGATCCGTTTGCATTTCCGATAAAAAAAATGTGTGTCTGTGTGTGTGTGTGTGTTGAAACTTACATGAAAATTTATATTTGTTGGTTGAGGTTCGGCAAAATATAGGTTAGGTAGCTCTACTATATTGTATGAAAATGGGTCTAGAAAATTGAGCCAATTTGTATGCAATATTTGTTGTCTGTGTATCAGATATGGCTGGTGGAGCCGAGTGGCGGCAGCTGTCGACTTGTGCTAGCCACGCCGGCTAGCGTACGTTGCTTGGACGTTAGCGCGTCGCGCGCGCGTCTTGCCGTCGTCGACGACGCGTCTGTTTGTCGCGTCTACAGCCTGCCTACCGGGGAACTGCTATACACGGTCGGTCCCTATACCGCTTGACTAATGAAATATAATTATATCTTATTTAATATGGCTTGTCATTAGCTGGGTATTGATTGGGCAGCCGCGCAGAGTGGGGACATGATGCATAATTATTATGTTCGGCGTAAGATTCAAAATTCTGCCGAAAGTAACTGCCACGCGAGGTGACTAGTGCTTGGCTTTTGAGGCGCAAAAATTGATGACTACTGTACAGCGTGTCCTAAAATCACACATTACCCATAGAGTTATAAATTAGGTATGGGTGTTATGCTACAGGGTGATAATGTGGCAGCACAATTTCGAAACTAATTAACGTTTTTTCATTAATACTGGATATTTTTTCTTTTCTGTGTGGGACAAAACCATTTTGATACTAACATTATTTTTTTCGTAAAGATATGGACTCTTTACGAAAAGCAAATAATACCAGCGACATAACTATAAAAATGCAATAAAAAACGTTGTATTGCTCCCTATTTCAGTAAAACTAAAGATTAAATATCCCCAAAGGTATATTTAAGTACATTCTTAATTTCTTACCTAATGCCATTGGAGTTACAAATGACAAGAACAGTACATAACTGAAATAATAATCCTGCTGTTTGAAATATTCTATGCCAATACGAGTATAATTTTTGTGATTTTTTTAATGTTTTCATAAAAGCTCATTTATTTTACAAACGATATAAATATTTTTCAAATATAAAATAGCTAAAATATAAGCTATCAAAGAATTTTAATATGGTCAAAAGTCAAAAAAAGTCAAAAGTTTATTTTGCAAATAGGCCGCCGAGGGCTCTTTTACATGTCTTTTTTGAATCTACCAGCGCATTCGGAAAGACCATCATTGCCAAGAAGAATGCGCCGCAAGAAACTTGGCAGAAAGTCATTTTTTCAAAATAAAATAGATTTACAATAGTACTTAAATTCTACTTAACTTACCTAATACAATTAATACATTTTATAAAAGGGATGTAAAAGGTCCCTAAGTTAAGTCCGTACCTTAAATTACATTGGTCTATAGTAGAGATGTATAAAGTCTCTACTGGTCAAAGCGAAACAAAATATGCGATAATGATAAGAAAGAGAAAGCAAAAAGTGAATAAAAATAATCTAAGTTCAGTGGAGGTGTAAAACGCCTCCACCGTCAAATAAGTTAATTGGAGATATATCCAATGTCGATGAGAAAAAGAGCAAAAGAAATATATTATATATAATAAAAAATATGAAATATGCATTTCATGTCAAGTAAGTAACTGATAAGCTTTTGGATTCCGAAGGCAAGCTTACGTCTGCCGCCCCCAATGTTGGCTCACACGCGCTCATGTCATGCTCTGAAAGCAGAGCGGTACCGAGGGCATGTATCACTTCCGTCCCCACAGGCTCGCTATGGGGACGTTTTAGGATCTTCGACGCTGCTAGCCTGTAACTAGACAGTAAATGAAAAAATAAAACAACAAAAGAAAACGGAAATCCATAAGCTTAACAATATACCTACCTAATACCTAACTTAGCACACATACACATACGACATAGCAATATTTATGTCCTTGTAAATAATTAATAATAATAAAAATAAAAATATTACTAAAGTAAAAAGAAAATATGGAGTTTATATATGGGCGCAGTGAATTATATTTATTTATTTTATTTATAAGACATGAAAGTGTCACAGTGCAAAACCAATACACTGACGTCACAGTCATGTCGGATCTCTTTCTAATCGCTGTTTAATTAGTAGTTTAAGATTCTTATATCTTCGATATTTCTTGTAGGTACATTACTTTTAATTTCACTTTTTGTCATCTTTTATGTGATATTTTCATAATTTGTTAAAACATGGGTTTTTGGGGCTTAGATTTTTTTTTAATTATACACATCTATAATCAGTCACCAGACTTTAATTCGATATTTTGTAGCTTTACATCATTGAAGAGGGGCTGGACCATTGTCCAGTTCTCTTTCAGTCAGGGAGCACATGCGCCCGTTCCAATCTTTTGGGTGTGCCTGCATTTAGCTGCATGCTCGCCAGAAGGTTGGGTTGAATATTCAACCTCATTTAGATGAATATTATATTATTTTTCACCTCACTAGCTCGGAAAGCCCTTTTTGTTTGTTTGACATCTATTGAAAAAATTGCTTTTTATCCACATGTGAATAAAGAGTTTTGACATTTGAAGGCAGCTTAATGTTTTTTTTTTAAAGCCAAGTCTTCGTTATCATTATTTTTAGTATTGGTAGTTTTAAAATGGCCAATAAAGGCTGTGATATTTGACAGCTAACAAAACGTAAAACGTTAAAAGTGCTGAATTCTGCCAATATTTCTATACTTACTTCAAAATTATTGTATTGACAAAGAGGTAAATAAATAATAATTAATAGTACAAATCCTTTTTCTTATTTTCCTCGCTGTAGTGAGATGAAAAGTTTTGTGTTATACACGGGTGAAATAGTACATTTCGATGCTATTGCGGAAAGTATGTCATTACTTCACGAGTCTCGAGATATCTTGCCACGAGCCGAGAGGCGAGTTGGCAAGACTCGAGACGAGTGAAGAATGACATTTCCGCGCGTGTATCGAACGACGATTTTCAATACAGTTGCGAAAAAAAATACAACACAGAATAATTTGAAATAACTAATTCACAACACTTTGTCAACAAATGTCACTAACACTAAGCTTAACTTTAACAAATTGAGCAAACCGGTAGGTTCAGTCCACAAATCTCGTCATTCGCGCTTTTCATTTCAAGTAAACAAAATAAAACTCACTTAACCTCAAAAATCTCTTTCCCGCCGCTCAGCCGCTCCAGTTCTACGGGCAGACTCCCTCCCAGTCTCTTACCTCGACTGCTTTAACCACCGAGCGCCGCCATGACAGTCTGCTTTACCGACTCTACCCAGGCGAATCGCCCGCGTTTACTCAACAACAATTTGGAATTTGTCCGACAGATGGCGTTTAAGCTACAACTCATTTTAACAGATAGTATTAATTGTAATATAAATACAATAAAATTATCTCTGCTTCAGTTAATCTCCGACATATATAACACTTTACTATTTATTATTATCTTAGTATCATTATGTTCGATTATTTATTTGAATTGTATAAACACAACTACTGTTGCCTTTAGAACCTCAAAAACCATGGTTGCAGTTGGAAAAACGCCTCCAATTTGACAGGCGTTTCGGCAGCTAAAATTCCGTTCCATTCAGACACCTTAACAAGAACTGTTTTTAGGAATTCAATATTTTATAATAATAATGATGAAAAGGCTAGTAATAAAATATAAATTCTCAATATTTTGATATTTTTATATCAATAATAGGTTTTTATTTTTATTACGTCTTGGTAAGACTAGCATTATAAATAACTCTTTGGTAAGTAGTCGTGAATTGGAACAAATACAAATTTAAAAAAAATGGAAAAGTAAATCGCACTAGTGCGAAAAAACGAACCTTTCGCACGCAAAACAGCCAAAAAAAGGGCACTTTTTGAGCAACTGTATTGAAAAGTTATTTTACGTCTCGTGTGTTGAAACACTCGCTACGCTCAGGATTTTATTTATGAACCACTCGCTTCGCTCGTGGTCAATCATAGCATCCTTTCGCTAGCGCGTGTTTCAAATGAACACTCGCAGGTAAAAGACAACTTTCCCCCCTTGTATAACATAACTGTTTGGGTGTTGTGTAAAGGAAGAGAGTGTGTCGTCGGTGTCGTGGAACGCGTGGTGCGACGAGCTAGCCGCGGTGTCGGGCGGCGGGCGGCTCGCCGTCAAAGCCGCGCACTTCCCGCCCGCCACGCAGCCGCTGCTCGGCTCCGTCGTTGGCTTTCAGGTACATAGCTTCGTTACCACCGCTCACACTAATGGTCATTACATTGACAGTGAGAGGGATGGCACGATACGAAGCCCCCCAGATACGCAAAGCGTAGGATTAAGCCACGAGGCGTTACGATCGCCGTATTTTTTTCGTCACCTGACGAATGAGCATAATTTATATGCATGTGTCATAAAGTTTATCCGGATTAAGTAGTTTAACAGTTGGTTGAGTTACTTTGACTGCACACTGTTGTAAAGGTTTACACATATTTTTATTTATCATCTCCATACATTGATCGATTTTATAAGCGTACGGCGTTGACGGGATATGACATTATGACTTGATTAGGAATCAAAAATTATAACGAAAAACCTTAACAGGAGTATTTAGTCAAACTAAGGGTTAGTTATCTGCTAAAATATTGCAGAAAAATATTTGAACCTTGTGTAGTGTGGGTTTTATAAAAAACATCAACGATAATCCACGTAGCCGTCAGGCAACTATCCTTTATAACAAAGTTTGTATGAGTAAAGTTATAGAGACCTCCAAAGTGGTAAAGACGTGATAATGTGCTTTTTAATTTATATGTCATTTCACGTGTTGTAGTTTGACCGTAGGCGGAGTGTAGTAATGTAAGGTATTTTCATTCTCACCTGTCCTATTTGGTAAACAAAATTCTAACCTCAACGTGCAAATTTTTGTAAAGAATAAGGTGTATTACGTAATCAAATAAACCTGAGGCAATATTTTGTACATCATTTTGCTGATATTTTATCTCCAGTTCCTTTATTTACGATGAAATAGTTAAAAAATGGCAAAAATGAGACGTTTGAGATTAGAATTTTGTTTACCAAATAGGACAGTTAAGAATGAAAATACCTTAATGGAGTTGGTTGTTCCAGGGTGGTAGGGTTTTCTGTCTGCAGTCCAACGCAATGCAGACCATCAACGTGCCACTCTCACACGCCGTACACCAATACGTGCAGCAGAAGATGTTCAAGTAAAACCGGGTTTATTTATTACTAGCTTCTGCACGCGACTTCGTCCGCGTAGAATTAGATTTAAGAACAGATGTTGAGAGTATATTCAGCAATAATTGTTTACGTTGTGACTCTAGGCAGCAACAACATTTGACATGTGTATCACTATCCCGCGGGAACTGTGCAATTTTCCGGGATAAAAAGTAGCCTATGTTTCAATCTAGGGTATCAGCTATCTCCATTCCAAATTTTATTCAAATCCGTCCAGTCGTTTCAGTGTGAAGAAGGAACAAACATACTCACTCGCATCGTTACATATCATTACAAACTTTCGCATTTATAATATTAGTAGGACTAGCTATTCCTCTATCGCTGTCCCGTGGGAACTTCAATTTTACGCGGTTTAAAGTATCTTAATGTGTAATTACAGTCCAGTCGTTGCAGCGTGAAATTAATAAACTTACAATAGATCCTTGTATACTCAGAGACATACTAACGAATATAATGTAACTAGGACTAAAGTAAACCAAGAGTTATTTGTATCAAAATATACCTGAACTTATTTTCCCTTGTTAATATTACTTCATTGAACTTGTAGTAAGCGTTTTTTCTACACTAATATTCTAAAGAGAAGATTTTGTTTGCTTGTTTGCATAGGCTCTAAAACTACTGAACTAATTCGAAATATTCTTACACAATTAGAATCTAACATTATCCCTGATGATTATAAACTTTATTTAATTCTGCGCAGACGAAGTCGCGGGCAACATTTAGTTTAAAATAAAAAATATTTTATTATTTTTAAAGGCATTTCCCGGCGGACCTATCATATTCAAGGTTGTGTAGGAATTCCATATTCGAATGCATAGCATATGCGATTATTACTTGATTAGCTAGTTTTTTGAAATTGGAACTGTCAAAACAACATTACGACTGACTACACCTGAAAATTTAGCTTCATTGGATATTTGAACATATTAAACAAGAAAAAATACCTCTTTACACTCAAGCCTTAGAGTCACCGACATAGCTCGAAGAGTATGTACGTTGAAGTGGCGATGGGCAGGCCACATCGCTCGTAGAACAGACAACCGTTGGGGGAGAAAAGTTCTCGAGTGGCGACCGCGAACCGGAAGACGCAGTGTTGGCAGGCCTCCCACTAGGTGGACTGACGACATCGTGAAAGTTGCGGGAAACCGGTGGATGCAGGTGGCGAGTTGTCGTTCATTATGGTGTGCTAAGGGGGATACCTTTGTTCAACAGTGGACGTCTTCAGGCTGATGATGATGAATCAAACTTTAAACGTGGAATCTTATGCGCTGGGCTCTAGCCAATAAGGGTTGGAGATTTATGGCTTCGTCCAGTCAGCCTGTTACTCCTGTTAGTTGAGTGGCCTTTGTTGTAGCGAGGCGTACGCGGTCGCGTGCCTTGGGGTGACGGCTCTGGACTGGGAGCGGCTCGGGGAGGCCGCGTTGGAGGAGCTCTCCTTCGAGGTCGCCCGCAAAGCCTTCCAGCGCGGGGAGAATCTCGTGTTTCTCTCGCTAATAGATCACCTGCAGGTAGGTCTGTTTTTTTTTTAACAAAATTGACTTTGCCTTTCATGTTGTCTCCAGTTAAAAGCAAAAATGCTGATTTGTGCGAACCAAAATATCGATTAAAGTGTTGAACACGTCTTTAAAAATGTGTCACGTTCGCTTCTCATTCAATTTAACTGTACTAGAATTTGCTTTTTAGTTACAAACACGATTAACAATGTTAATATTATAGTATTCCACAGTAGCTGAACAATTAATGTTTGTGATGTGGCGCGCTACCCGCCCGCACCGCTCTCGGCCCCCTTTGTCGCCTAACCCGCGCCCCTATACCCGCGCGGGCGAGGACTTAGTTAAGCGGTCGGTCTATAGCCTTTAGGGCTAAGATATAATAACTCGTGTGCCAGTATTTTCATCGGATGTCTTACTCTCCTCGCCGGAACTCAGACGCGCAAGCACTGCTCGGCATGATCAGCGAGTAGAATGTTGGTAGCAATGCGGACGAACCTTGCAAGAGTTCCTACTACCCGCAAAAAGTGTGTTTTACACAGAGCCAACAATCTAACATACAGTGGAAACGTCATACGATTTATATGAAATGAAATTCAACCAAGCCAAAATTAGCGATTACTGCACTCTGATGGCCAGCCGAAGGTCAAATGGGTTAATAAAATTGAGTATTGATTGATATGAATAGTTAATGTTTAGTCGTTGTGCGGCATAGGGAATAAAACTCAATTAATTTCAATGAAAACCAAAAATAAATGTATAGTGAAAAACCTAATTACATAAATGAGTTGGTTCCATGTAGAAAGTACACCATTATGTGTGTGTATGTTATTAAGTGTATATAGAAAAAGTCAGATGTGTTGCCACAATTGGATAGCCCTTACCACTATTTCGTCTATGATATTACAGGAGCGTGTCGAGGCAGGCGAGAAGCGTGCAGTGATAGCGGGCGAGGTGTTGGCGTACCGCGGGCGGCACGCGGACGCGGCGCGGGCGTTCCGCGGCGCCGGGCGCGACGACCGTGCGCTCTCGCTCTACGTCGACCTGCGGATGTTCAACAAGGCACAGGTGCAGCGACGGACAGTACCCTGTCGCAATCGACAGCCCACCGTCACTCAAACTCGAGTGATATGTCACGTTATTGCGATACGGTTCTTGAATACATTACCGTTACAAGGCTAAAATATGCGGCGACGCGACATAGTATCCCGGTCTATTCTCGAGTTGATTCATTCGTTCCTCCGACTATCGAAGAAAATGTCATTAAAAATTGTATTTTGCAGTGGTTACTTGTCAATTTTAATATTGTACGAGTTTCTTTATGCCTACAACAACATAACTGTGTAATCCAAGAGAAAAGTGTGACAAATGTCTCTGAGAAGTGTTTGTTTACTCTTATTTTGAGATTATATTTGTTCAATTCAACGGAACGTCAAATAACCATTTCTTTCAGCTAAGTAAAGCCGTCTGCTTCTGAGACTATGATACGATAGCGAGTTTTCACACCTCTCATTCAGAAAAGTAAGCTTTGCTCCCTGACGAGAGGGATCAAAGTGCAACTTTTGTGTTCAAGCCTTTTCTAAGTGTTTTTTTGAAAATGCAATTTTTTGAAGTTGATAATTGTAAAAAAAACCACGCCATTTTCTATGTTGGTAGCTCTTTAATTATATTTAGAATAATTTTTTCAACATTTTTAATGTTTGGTGTGAGAAGTTGTATGTGCCACTCTGGAGCAAAATTATTTTCATCTTGGGCGTTAACACTTGAATCCCTCGTTACGCTCTGGATTCTACTTTAGAATTCCTCGCTGCGCTCAGGATTCTATTGTAGAATCCTTCGTTTGCCTTCCTATTCACATAAAAAATAAAAAAAATAAAAAAAATACATTCTGGATTCAATGTAGCGCCCTCGCCGTAAATGCACCATTTTGCTGCCTTGTGTCACAAATAAGTTGTGTGCAGGAGTACGTGGGCGCGGGCGAGGGCCTGGCGGCGCTGGCGCGGCGGCGCGCGGAGTGGGCGCGGCATGTGAACGAGCCGCGCGCCGCCGCCGAGATGTACCTCGCGGCCGGGGACGTGCGCCGCGCCGCGCAGCTCATGGCCGAGAGCGGACGCCGCGACATGTAATAATAATAATAATAATAATAATAACCTTAAAAGGCTCTCGCTAGGTGGTTGGGTCAAGGGTCAGATACAGAAGGCGGTACTCCTGGACACGGCCCAGATAGTCAGGAAGTTCCTCTCTCTGTCGCCCTGATCACCGGCACTCGCTGCCGGCGGCACCCTAGGTTAGGTTTTTATAATGTTTTTATATTTTGTATTAATATTGCTTTATTACTTTTTATTTCAATATTGTAAAAACCTAACATAAGATAAAAGATAAATATACCGAATAATAATAATATCTTGGGACAATTGACACCAATCGACCTAGCCTCAAACTAAGCAAAACTTGTAATATGGGCACTAGACAACGGATAAACATACTTATATAGATAAAAATACATACTTAAATACATATTAAACATCCAAGACTCGAGAACAAACCTTCGTATTTTCATACAAATATCTGCCCTGACCGGGGATCGAACGCGGGACCTCAAGCTTCATAGTCAGGTTCTCTAACCACTAGGCCATCCGGTCGTCAAACCACCACCATGTAACCAAACAGCTGCCTTTGTGCTAGCCAAACAACATCCTTTCTATCGTCCAATCGGTATGACGCTACCGATTGAGGGTGCGACCACACCGCCGCTTAAAAAACGGTGACGTTACGGAATCGCAACAAAATGTATGAACGGTGAAAAAACGTGACGCATACGACACGTCACTGCGTATACGCGGCGGTTTGGTCGCACCCTAATCAGTTAGAACTGATCGTGTGTGCGTGTTGGTATGACAGTTATGTTTGACGGTATAATCGAATTTCGATTCTTTTGGTTTGCTCATGCCGATTGGACCGTGTATCGCGGTCGGCGATTTTCAGTTCAGTCAGCAAAGAGTACTTTTTATATACTGGAAATAGAGACCTCTCACGGGAGCTAAAAGAAGCAACGCCTGAGTGACGCCGTTTGTAACAATCGGTGTTACTACTAACTTAAATGAGGAATTTCAGAAAAAAATATTTTTTTTCTCAGATTTTGGAAATTTAGGGTTATTTCTACCCAGAATCAACAACAGTTTTTTTAGTTTCATTTGCACCCAATGCCCAAAACGGCTAAACATCGTCGTCTGTCACCAGGGACTCCATGGCTTCATCTGAACGTTGCTACCTGGACAAACTGGACTGACCGTGTGTGGTGTATATAGACGAACTGCAGATTGGATCCAATGGGTAGCGTCATTCCGATTGGACGATAGGAAGGATAGTGTATGGCCAGCATTACACAGTCGCCTTTGTACAGCGCGTTCTCAGGAGCGTACAGATTTTAATAATCAATAATCATTTATTCCTTTGTGATTTGCGCGCCGGCAAGCCTGGACCCTATTTTATAAGGCCGGCCACATACATACGGAATTTTCATACGGTTTCCGTACGGAATGACGTCAGCGGACGGGACATCGATATATAACGGAACGGGACAGGGCTACGTACGGAAACCGTATGAAAATTCCGTATGTATGTAGCCGGGCTAAAGCTACAAGTTATAATTTACAAGCGGAAGTCTCTTTCTGACTATTGTGTTAGACAGAGACTTCCGCTTGTAAATTGTAACCTGTAGCTTTATGATTATTAGTTACTAGCTGTTGCCAGCGACTTCGTCTGCTAAGAATTCGTTTATCGCTATCCCGCGGGTACTACGCAATTTTCCGGGATAAAAAGTAGCCTATGTGCTATTCCAGACTTTTCTCTACCTATGTGCCGGATTTCATCCAGATCCGTTGGGCCGTTCTAGCGTGATTGAGTAACAAACAAACATCCATCCATCCATACTTTCGCATTTATAATATTAGTTAGATTAGATTATTAACGATTATTATTATTAATTACATTATTAACGATTGATGTTTCACACGGGATAGAGCGACTGCATAATGGCATGTTTGGCATCGAATAAACTTAGACGTATTTAAAGAAAATCGTAGTCTGTTGTAAAGTACGGAATTGTTCGATGCAGGCTTATAGAGCTGGCGCGCAAGCTGGACAAAGGGTCGAGCGAGTCTCTGCGCTACGTGGCCGAGGCGCTGGCGGCGGCCGGCGAGCCCGCCACCGCCGCTGACGTCTACCAACGGCTTGGCGACTACAGGTACACAACAAAGAAGCAATAAGAAGCGGAAGGATTACCTATTACCTCCCTTTGTCGCCTACCCCGCGCCCCTGTACCCGCGCGGGCGAAGACTCAATTAACCGGTCGGTCTATAAGCTCAATTGACAACATTTCATATTTCTGAGCCTATAATATTAATGGTTCTCTGTATTTTGTTTGAAAAGATGAACATGCTGACAGTTTAATTTTTTCGCTAGGGCTTGTATTTAATTTATAATTAATTTATTAATTTGTGCTTATTCTAAAAGGGCGTAAGTCCGATACTATCACAGAATAAACACTTATCCCTTTGTCTTTTCTCTATAGAAAAAAAAACTGACGTCAATTTCAAATTGTCAATGTCAGGCCCTATTCTCCAATATTCGATTTTCGAGGGTCGCTTCGTGCTGTTCTGCTCATACAAATAGTCATTATCTTGAGAGTGAGAGTGAAGGTATGCAACAAACTTCGAAAATAGAATTTCAGAGTTGCCCCCCTTGTACTTTGAAGTTGTCAAAAATACAAAATTATGATCGCTTATTTTTTCTCGTGAAAAAAGCAAAGGCGTTTCACCTATCCTGTGGTAGTTTTGGTAAAATTAAGATATATTTTTAATTAATTTTTATGTTTTATAATAAGCGATATTAAAATTATATAAACATATTGTAGTGATCAGGAGGCAAAATGCTTTCGAACCATATATACATTTTCAGGTGTTTTAAAAATGAAATGTTGTCAATTGTACAATAGGTCAATACAGACGCTATTGTGTAAGGAATATCGTCTCTGTCAATCTTAAATTAATGACTATTAGGGTGAGCGGAATGGCACGAAGCGAACTTCGAAAATCGATCTTTCGGGGTATAAAAGTAAACCAGCTACCTACTAACGTAGATTTGCGGACTGCTTATTGAGCCACGATAGAACCTTGTCGCAAAATGTCGATGTCAAAATATTATTGAAATTTGTGTGTTGATATGGCGTTACTTCACTGTGACAGTGTTCTATTTCCATGTACAGTCGAGTGCATAAACATCGATACTGCCATCATGTCAAATGTATGTGTCACTGACCTTATTGTTTGTGCAATGCCAAAAACATCGTCTAAAACATCTATACGACTTAATGAAGTCGTATAGATGTTTTTAACGTCTTGGTAACGTACATAATATTTATTCCCTTGACTGATCATAATAATATGTTCAACAATTGGGAATGGATGATTATTTTAAAAGTGCTTGGTGATTTTTCTATTGATAGGAATAACCATCTTTAGCTACGGAAAAAAGTTTCAGATTTTTCCGTCGAGCCATATATTTTATAAAAATAAAAACATTTTACTCACTCACTCGGCGGCCCCTATAAATGCCATCGTGTGCCACAGATTCAAGCAGCATTTTTTTTTAATTTGATATGTCATAGGGGTTTTACTAATAGAGATATAGAGGCCGCCGAGTGACTGAGTAAAATGTTTTTATTTTATAAAACATGTGACTCTACGGAAAAATCTGTAACTTTTTTCCGTAGCTAAGGATGGTTATTCCTATCAATAGAAAAATCACCAAGCACTTTTAAAATAATTATCCATTCCCAATTACGGTGTTATTACAAAAAAGTTAGACAGACGTTGAACGCGTGTCTAAAAATTAATCCATTGATTTAAGGTTGATTACTTTTTAGACACGTGTTTAACATTTTTGTAATAACACTGTAATAGTCTTCGAGTTTACTATTGTACAATCACAAAGTGACAGTGGCGAACTGAGCTACGACTTGCTTTTAGCAGAATTATACCACACGGGCACTCGTGCTAGCCGCTCCAATCTTCCTTTTCTGTTGTTTCTGAGTGTTTGCGTTGTCGTACGGAAGTGCTTCCATGCTGGTCTGGGAACAAAGAAAACACATGGAATGTACCAGTTGTTTCTCTTACCGCGCAGATGGGATTGGGCGAAAATCTTATGAATCATGTTATAGGCGATGCCGTAAGGGATAAAAGACGTGATTGATGTGTGTCTGTGTGTGTAGGAAAGTGACGCAGCTAGCGGTAGCGGCGGGCGAGTGGACGCGCGCGTTCGCTCTGGCTCGCGAGCGCCCCGAGTGCCGGCGCGACGCGTACCTGCCGCACGCGCATCGCATGGCCCGCGAGAACAAGTTCGTCGAGGCGCAGAAAGGTACACAATACGTGAGAACGCATTGCATAACCTATGCCGTGGATCAGTTAGACCAGAGGTTCCCAAACTCTTTTGTTCCATAGACCACTTTCAAAATTTTGCTGGATCCGGTGGAACCCTGCAGCTACATTACCACCAATTTCTAAATCTCGAAAAAAAAGTGAAGCGCAACGTAGACCCCCGTCGAGTCTCCTGTGGACCCATGGGGATTCGCCTGGACCACTTTGGGAATTAGTGAGTTAGACGCTGAATGGGCTCGTCTAAAAATATTTTGACCCCCCCCCCTTGGTGATCATAACGCTACCCCCTCCCCCCCATTCAAGATCACGTGTATTTTTCGGTCTTAGTATGAATTAAGTTAGTTAATTAAAAAACAGCAATAACTTTTTTTTTAATTTAAGCCATGTCGCTCTCGTAATTATGTAATTTTTTTACTTTCCTGCTGTGTATTTTTACACGTGACAGAGTTCTCAGACACCCCTCTCCCCCATCGTGTCATATCACAAAATATTGATGTGTATCGCAGGGAATCCGGTTGTTTTGAAATTTACGATGCTATATTGACGTACCAATATCGCGATAATATTGACCCTTCCATCCCTATCTAATTACAGTACACTACATTGTCGACAGTTACTCTACCGACCGACAAATTCTGTTTGATTAAGTCCCATGAAAAATGTCGGTAGTCTCACATCTGAAAAAAAAAACTTCTGTTTAAAGATAGTTCCTGGAATCGTTTTGGCACTTTCGGTGTGATTATGTTTAAGTGTTTACATGATTATGATTGTGTAAATAATATTAAATTAAGTGTCTGCGTCAAGTTTAACTACAAAAAGCCTATAATTAAGAGTTTAATACATGAAAAGTAAAAACACGTCTTTGATTGAACCATCGCAATAGGCGTTAATGTACAGTCAGCGTCAAATAGTTCGTTACACCCGAAATGGCCAAAAAGTCAGCAACACGACCTTATTTCAACGGTAACAATGACGTGTTGCGAAATATTTGGCTACTTTGGGTGTCACGAACTATTTGACGCAGTGACAGGTCGTTCATAGTACACACATCAAAAAACCTTGGGATAATCATTATCCCTAAACAAATTTGATGTTTTGACTCGGTAGTAATATGCCTATATTGAAATGTTCAAAACTGTGTAGGGATAAAAAATATCCCAGAACACTTTTGACGAGTATAGTTCCGTTAATACTGAGACAAAAATAATCGTGTAATAATTATTTTTGTTCGTGATTACTTTTATGATGGTATTTTGACATTTCTAATTGAGCAGCGTATCACATGGCTGGCGAGACGGGCACTGCGCTGCGCGTGTTCTCGATCCTGGTCGGCAACGCGGTGGCCGAGGAGCGCTTCAGCGACGCCGGCTACCTGCACCACCTGCTGGCCACGCAGTGTCTGGACACCGCCGCCGCCGCCGCTGACAGGTTACATTTAGGGAATGCAATAACCGGCGAAATTTTATAACCTGTTATTCAGTCGGTTATTTTTAAAGTTTCGGTTATAACCGGTTATACCCGGTTATCGCGGAAAATTCATACTTTTAAAGAAAATTAGGAAATATTACGTAAACATGAACAATTTGTATACAATGTCTATACTAATATTATAAAAGAGTTTGTGAGGTTGTAGTAACTGGGTTTGAAAACTATTTTACCAATAAAAAGACACATTATTTGTGAGTGTCATGTACAGTCAGCATCAGAAGTAGATAAACAGTCGAAAAGCTCAAAATTATCTACACAAGACTCTATTGCCAAGGTAATAAGAGGGTGTGTAGATCATTTTGAGCTCTTTGACTGTTAATCAACTTCTGATGACTGTACTTGAGGTGTCTAAAAATTATTCTGTAATGATGTATCAGGTAAAGTTATATTGCAAAAAAAAGGCTGGCTTGCACTTGACACTGCAGGGTCAGGTTGCACGCTGCATAATACGCTATATTTTTCGTAACTATCACAATAAGAACTAAAGTTCTGAACATAGCTTAAATTTAAGCTAAATTTATTCTTGAGACAGAAATATTAACCGACGATCGACTTCAAATGTGTATTTTGTAATTTGTGTACCGATTTTGATTAAATTTATTATGAACCAAGTATGAGACATGTTTGTAATAAAAAAAAAGACTAACCGAAGTCGGTTCACAAGTTATAAAAAAGATTTTTAAGTCAGTTGCAAAAAATTCTAATTAAAGAATTGAAATCAAAATACATTGTAAGTTATTAGATGTAAAAAAAATATTCCTGCTTTACGGCGTATAGGTGCCGGCACGTAAGTCTATGACTAGTCACGTGGAGGGGATCTGCGCACCCACGGATACCGTATTTTATACTTCTGCTCATACATGATCATCGCTAGACTTACGTGCCGGCACTTATACCTACTTATTTGCATTCACTCTCACAATTTGCTTCCTTCCTTTTTTGTTTTGTAACGTCAAGTGTTTTTCAGCAAGGAGCGCGACAAGAGCTTGCGTGCGTACGCGGCGAACGCGCGTCTTGCGCGCGTGTACCACGCGTACGAGGCGGTGCACCGCTGTGCGCACGAGCCGTTCTCGCTGCTGCCGCCGGACGCGCTACTCAACGCCGCGCGGTTCGTGCTGGCCCAGCTCGCGCCGCCGCACGCCACGCCGCCTCCTGGCGTCTCCCTCTTGTATCCTTTCCATATTTTCGACAGTCACTAGTATATACACTATCAGCCTTATTCATAAAAAAATCCTTAATTGAGGTTTGATCGGTCTATTAGTTAACAGACTGATTAAGCTTATTTGACAGTTGTTAAGAAGTATGATTCGTAAACGCTTGCTAGCAGTCTGTTAGTTGTTGAGCTGCTGATGGATGGATTAGACGCGTCATGTTGGCCACCTTGACAAATCATAGACTAAAAATGTCATTTTGTGAGTTAGCAGAGAGATAAAGGAGGGTCTACGGTTCGCTAACTTTCGGACTACTTAACAGAGACTCTAATAGACGTTTATGAATCATGTTTTTTTGCATCGGTCCTATAGCGAACCTCATACTTATGAATAAGGCTGTATATGTCTTACTTTTATTTGTAACCATAATCCAGTGACTTCACATAGAGCCAAATTCCAAATTAATAGCAAAAATAGCCCACGACTTCGTCCGCGTAAAATTAGATTTAAGAACTGATGTTGATAGTTATATTCTGCAGTGATTATTTGCTTTGCGACTCTAGGCAGCTGCGACCTTTGACATGTTTATTACTATCCCGCGGGAACTATGCAATTTTTCGGGATAAAAAGTAGCCTATGTGATAATCTAGGATACCAGCTGCCTCCGTTCCAAATTTTATTCAAATCCGTCCAGCCGTTTGCGCGTGAAGAAGTAACAAACATACACACACTCACAAACATTCGCCTTTGTAATATTAGTGTGATTATATTTCGTATCAATATATTATTATGATCCTGAATGTATATCAGTTGCCTGTACTTGTGCTTAGCGAAGCAAGCGAAGGCTCTCAACGCGCACTCCCTCGCACGACAAATGCTGGACAAGATTCTGGGCCTGCAAATACCACAGAAGTTTCAGGTACAATGTACAATGCCAGCAGGGCTCTTAATACTTATGTCCTGTCAATCGTTCAAAGTTTAAATGGAAGAGATCCCTTTTAAGGATAAGTTCGCCTTTGTCCTTTATTCATCTTTTTCATATGTTTTATGTACAATAAAGAGTTATATGTACATACATACATACCTACCTCTTGTTTGTAAGTACTTCATTATTTCAATATCATTAAACCTCAATACTCTTAGCTTAAACTTCAAGTCAGTCGGAATATTGGGAAGATATAAAAATTGAGTTTCAAGATTTAATTACACTGTTCATTACTTATGCACGGTTTTTAACTTCGATGTACAGTGAAAGAATCCGAATCGCGTACCACTGTTTAACCTTTTCATTGTAAATGTCATAATGACAACTTACAGGTAGCGGCACGTAAGTCTAACGTAGTGTACGCCCGCCCGCGACACCCGCACTCCACCGCGATACCTTATTTTCGACTACGTGCCGGCACTTGTAACAATCGTTTGTCCTTATCTGTCACTAAGTTAGCAGAAGCCTTTATAGCGTTTATGAATAAGGGGGTTAATTTGTACAGGAGAGCGTAGAGCTTTTGATGCTGAAGAGTCGAGCGGGCGGCGGGGCGGGGGGCGGGGAGGAGGGGCGTGACGACGCCGCCGCGCCGCTGTGCTGGCGCTGCCGGCGGCACTTCGCGCCCGCCGCGCCCGCGCCCGCCTGCCCGCACTGCAGGCACGAGCCGGCGCACGCGCTGCTGTCCCACGGTAAACAATCACTCTCTCTCTCTCCAGCCTATATACGTCCCACTGCTGGGCACAGGCCTCCTCTCAAAATGAGAGGGCTTGTGCTATAGTTCCCGCGCGGGCCCAGTGCGGAATGGGAACTTCACACACACCATTGAATTGCTTCGCAGTTGTGTGCAGGTTTCCTCACGATGTTTTCCTTCACCGAAAAGCTCATGGTAAATTTCAAATGAGATATCGCACATAAATTCCGAAAAACTCAGAGGTGCGAGCCCGGGATTCGAACCCGCGACCCTCTGCTTGAGAGGCCACAGGTGAAACCACTAGGCTACCACGCGCTGCTGTCCCACGGTAAACAATCACTACGTAGTATAAAACAAAGTCGCTTTCCGCTGTCTGTCCGCCCCTATATATGCTTAGATCTTTAAAACTACGCAACGGATTTTGATGCGGTTTTTTTTAATAGATAGAGTGATTCAAGAGGAAGGTTTATATGTATAATTCTACGAAAACGAAGTCGCGGGCAAAAACTAGTACCGAATATTTAGAATTTTTCTTATTGCTTTCATAAAAGCTCATTTATAGCTATCAAAGATTTTGCTTTATCTCTTTCTAGAAAAATGGTTAAATTGTGGAGTTCATATGGGCCACGACTCGTGGTTCCATCAACTGAATGTCATATTATAAACTTCTGATCATGACCTCATCAATATCATCGAGAATTTTGATTGAAAAACAGAAAGCTATGGAAACCTTCTTCAATTTAAATTACTACAAAATATTATGTAATCCACGATACATAATACTGTTTCTAAGGTAGATTTGTCTTTCTTCTAAACCAGTTTTATGACGAATACGCAACGTCCGAGGAACAAACCATACATGACTAAACCCGCTCATGGCTTTCTCGTGTTGCCAGATTCCGGGAAACTAATGTTTTTCCAACCATTTTCAAAGTAAACTACCAAAAAAACTTCTGTACTAGAGATGCCTTAATTGTAAAGTACGTGTGAATTTCACAGAGGTACTACCCCTGGTACAGTTCGTGCCGGCAGAAGGCATTTCGTACGAGGAGGTTTTCGATTTGATTGAACGCACCCCTCTACCGGAAATGACCGAAGAAGACGCAGGGAACGCTGAAGTGCTCAGGATAGACCACGAGCTCGATTCCTCCGACCCGTTCCTCGACAAATTCGATGATGTGAGTGTCGTCTGTCTCATTTATTCAAATTAGCTTCACTTTTTTTTCATTTCAGATCAAAAACAAATCCAATTTAATTTTAAACAGATGTTCACGCGAGACAGCGCTAAAAACAGCTTTAAAGGTGACTTTGAAACTAGTTTTGCCTCTTGATGCCTAGTTCGAATCGGGTATGAGGGCACTTCCAACCGCTTTGTTGTATTTTGTATTCCATGTATTTGTGTGTGTCAGGAGGAAGAAGGCGGCGTGGTGGTGTGTTCGCGCGGCGCTCTGCTGCGGCTGCGGCCGGGCTGCGTGCTGGTGGTGCGCGGCGGCCGGCCCGCGCCGCTGCTCTACCGCAACATGCTGCCCGAGCTGCCGGTGCTGGCCTGCCCGCACTGCGGCTCCGTCAGTATACCCTAATCCACATACACACAAGCCCCAGTACACAATGGCGTATGCTGGCCCATTTCAGGCGATCGCCATTGTGTAATGGTATATAGTGGCGGACAATTCACCCCCTGTACCCTCCCTGTACTGTCCCTCCCTGTCCCTGTACTGGGGCCTTTATGTATACTTTTCTCAAACATTCAATGAAATATTGAAGTTATGTTCCTTAAATTGGGCTGCGAAGTGTCATGTTTCAGGTGCGACTAGACGAGAGGGCTTTAATGGGAATTCATACAACATTGCAGGCCAAGGCCGGCAATGTGCTCTTTTAATTTTCGTTCCACCATATTTGTGACCAGCATCTTGGCATTCAGCCATTAAAAAAAACAATAAGCAATATCGACTTTATGGCGTTACTAGCTTTTGCCCGCGACTTCGTCCGCGCAGAATCATAATTTGCGCTAAAACTTTATCCTCTCTCCCATCGAAAATGTACAAAAACAGGCAAATGGGAGTCTCGTACTTAAGCACGAAGGATTTCGTACTACCTACCCACCCTATTATTTTCTATCCCATCCTTTTGTTCTGTGGGATATTCGAAAAATCTAATCTTATGACACCTACGTGATCTTCAAAGAACATATCTACAAAATACCAAGTTTATAATTATTTTCTATACGGTCCTTTTATCCCGTGGGAAAATTGGAAAATCCTCCTCTCCTCTCTCTTTGATCATCAAGGAATGTCTGCCAAATACCGAGAAACTATATTTCAAGTCAGTAAAGTTACTCTTTTTAGGGTTCCGTACCTTAAAAGGAAAAAACGGAACCCTTATAGGATCACTTTGTTGTCCGTCCGTCCGTTCGTTCGTCCGTCCGTCTGTCAAGACCCTTTTTCTCAAGAACGCGTAGAAATATCAAGCTGAAATTTATATCAAATACTCAGGTCCACTGCCCCTTGGAGCTGTGAAAAAATCAAACTTCTAAGCCAACGCAATCAAAAGATACAGTCGTTTATGCCGCAAATTTCCGCAACTCTCAAGGGAATCAAAACCTACAGGGTACTTCCCGTGAACGCAGAATCTTGAAATTTGGTATGAAGGTAGGTCTTATAGCACAGATTAAGGAATAATTGCGAAAACCGTAAATATGTATGTATGTCTGTATATATCAGTGACCAATATAAAGTGACCCCACACTGCGTAGGTACATTTTGCTTTGGAGCAGGGCTCTGCTTACACTGGTTAATAGATATTTATAGATAATGATACGGAACCCTCGGCGCGCGAGTCCGACTCGCACTTAGCCGGTTTTTTCTTATCCCACGGGAAATTCGCAAATTCCTGAAATCAGTTTTCAGATATCATAATTATCTACTGGTATGCAAAATTTAAAGATTCTGGTAATAATATTTAAGGATGAGAACATTTCAAAGTACCTAATAATACAAATCCCTTTTTACTCCCTATTCCGTGGGAATTTAAAAAGTCTTGAAATTGATTTTCAGAAGTTATGATTCCCTACTTTTGTGCCAAATTTCATGACTAGTAATTATAGTTATGGAGATAGGCTCCCTTTTCAGTGAACTTATAAACCCCATTTATTCCCTATCACGTGGGAATTAAAAAAAAATCCCTCCGTAGTGCACCTCTATGATACATGACATACATAACAGTCACGCCTCTTCCCCATAGGGGTAGGCAGAGACTACTTTGTTCCACGATTTTGACATACCTCTTTCGCTTCATCCACATTCATCAATCTCTTCATACATGCTCGTCGGTTCTGGGTACTCCTGACCTGACCTCTATGATAGTACAGAAGTATTTATTAACGTTGTGACTCTCTAGGCAGCTGCGATTTTAGACATGTTCATCGCTATCCCGCGGGAACTATGCAATTTTCCGGGATAAAAAGTAGCCTACAACCTGGGCGGTGATGGGTGGATTTTTGACGCTGTAATTTGTGTGCAATACGTAAAGCATGGCACACAAATTACAACGTCAAAAATCCACCCTGATTTTCTCAACAGATTAGTAAAGCTTGCATCAAAATCCGTTCAGCCTTTTTCACGTGATGCGCTCGCAAATATGCACGTGTTTTGTAATCGATTCTAAGTATCCCCAGAAAATATCTTCCGTGTGCAGACTTTCGACCCTCCTTAGCTCCGTTGCGTTAGTTTTAAAGATTAAGCATACATAGGGACAGACACACAGCGGAAAGCGAATTTGTTTGATAGTATAAAGTGATAAAAAAAATATTTTATTGTCAGTCCTGTTAGAAAGGTACACGCGCCTCCATACTATCTCCGTCGGTTCGTTTTTCAGTCGCGAGTACCTACTCGGTCCTGTTTAAAAATATTACGTCAATAGATTGTGATTTCAAACATGACTGTGTCAAAATAAAATGTATTTTTAATCAAAAGCACTAAGGAGTATTGATATCAACTTCGAAGCAAATCGCCCCCAAAATAACTTTCTACCCCTTTTAAACCCCGTTAGGGGATGAATATCAAGAAAATACGAAACACGTGTTCCATCAATTCTGTTTAAGAATGTTTATGCAAAATTTGAAGTAGATCGGACCAAGGAATCACGTCGCCCCATACAAACTTTGGACCCCCATTTAACCCCTTTAGGGGTCGAATTTCCAAAAATCCTTCCTTAGTGGATGCCTACATTGTATAAGGTATCTGTGTGCAAAATTTCAGCTTTCTAGGTTCAAGGGTTTGGGCTGGGCGATGATCAATTAATGAGTGAGTCAGGACTTTGCCTTTTATATATATAGATGACAGTCTGTACCTCACTACAGTACCTTTAGTAAAAAAATAAAATAAACGAGGTTAGGTATATTTTGTCTAGTTAACTCTTAGTTTCTCTAGATATACATTTTTAATATCTTTGAAGATTTTAATTTATTTCCTAGCATGTTTGAGAAAAGCACTATACATACCGCAGCGAGAAAAAGGGTTGCCAGACTCAAATATCCAGCCTCGCTCACGCCTGGCCGCCTGTATATTTTCGGCCGGCAACCCCTTACTTCCCGACCTTTATAGTGATGTACTAAAGGTATAATTCCGAGGTGGACTACAGACTGCAACCGCTAGCGACACTGCGGCTGGCGGCTGCGGTTGGCCGCAGTACTTAAACTCACTCACCAATACTGTTACAGTTGTTCTACCTTGAAGACTACGAAGTACATCTACTGACGAAGGGATGCTGTCCCTTCTGCCGGCAGGCTGGCGAGACGCGCGACGCGGGTGAAGACTCCTCCCCCTCTTCGCCCTCCCCCGGCAGTCCCTCACACGACTCTTGGCGATAAGCATCAGAGACGAAGATGCAATTGTAAGCTTAAAGAATAGTTAGGCAAACAAAGTAAAAGGCCGTTTCTAATGAACCAGATAAGTGCCGGAATCGCGCTCAATGGGAACCCTACCACGGTACATGATCTAACATTGGTTTTTTTTTCTTGTATTTTATTTGTGTTATTTGCTGTAATAACTGCCATAATGCAAATTACAAATGGTTATTTATTAAGGTAAAAAAAATATTAGCGGAGCCTTAGTAAACCTTTTGGATGCGAAAAAGGGGACTTATAAAAAAGTCATACAAAATCATCGCCATGCTCAAGTATTTAATGTCAAAAATCTGACAGCTACGAAGATAATAATAAGCCCCGAGCGTAGCCAGCGGGAGGGTTTGGGGGTCAACCACCCGTAAAAAGTTCAGATATTCATTCATTCATATATAATATTACCTACATTAAATCTAACGCCTTTTCATGTGAATCAGCGTCATTGAAATAAATAATGATAAGACCGCTTAAATTTAAACCGCAATAGACACAGTTAGATTCAGCGTCAAAAATAGCGGATCACTTTTATGCTTTGTCCCGATTTGTGTGAGTTAGTCAGTCTTGTGCGTACATGTACATCAAACTTACGTGGCTATACTCAACGAAGAAATTCCTTAACCGCTCGAAGGTTTAATACCGGTTGTACTGCTTTAAACATTAAATACTATTTACACTTATAAGGTCTACGAGTATGTGCGTGCAGGCACTTGTGGTGCTGACTGTACCGGCATCAAATGATTTTTCTATAACGAAATATGTATATAGATAATCATCAACAACAATTGTTTAATACTTTTGAAGTATGCCCACTAATTCCAGCGTAGTAATGTCGGCAGCAATGGCGGCAATATTTATAAGAACGGTAATTAAATCTGTATTTAATTTTAAGCCTTGCGAAAATTATACAGTATAAGTATCATCGTTCTGTATCAGTGTTTACGTGAAACAAAAATATGCACTTGAGTACAAAATACGTAGGCTGCCGTTATATGTATGTGCGTATATCACGAGTGTTGTCTGTATTATTTTTACTTGAAAAATAGAGATGTTTTATTTGTCGTAATAAGGAAATGATAAATAATGAATTTACAGTACGTGTACTTTCTGTGATTTTGAATCCGTCCTTAAATTATATTTATTAGGGGCTATTATTATTATATCTATAAAGTACAGCGTGCGTCGCCATTAAGTATACACCACCAAGCGTCCAAATTATATTATTATTATTAGTAAAATAGAGTTTATTAAAATTGAACTTTATTATACGTAGGTACAGACAGCGTGATGTATATCGTTACGGTCAAAGTGTCGAAATAATCGGTACTCGCCTGTATGTCAAGGGTGTAAGAGCAAGTTTTGATATATTTGACTACTTAGACGATAACGATATTATGTTATGTATGAGTATGACGGACGCTGACTGGACGTAGTTAGGGTTAGTTTTAAAACTTTGTGCGCATATTTATTTTTAGCTTTGACCGCGGGTTTCGCGTAGAGATTATTACTTATTAAATAGTTATAATTTAATCACTTTAATAGGTACTTTGTTGTTGCTATTATTATAGTTCGTACCAAATTCTCAGTGGACTTAAGTATTAGTTATTACAGGCGCAATTTTTACAATACTAGTAATCTGATATTTTTTGTTCGTGCTATATTGTAATTAACAATCATACTTTTTGCAGGAAGTAAGCTTTACTAGATTTATCCCTGTCACGTGTAACGTATAACGGAGATTTTGGTTCATAGTAATGACTTCTAAATGACATTAATATTATTAGATAAATGTGTAAATAAATATAGTAGTATTGGATTTTAGTAGTTATAATATAAGTTATAATAATGATCTCTGATACAGGCAAGGCAATGCGTGCACTTACTATGGTACCCTGACAGGTGTTACACATTAAATAGGTTAATGTTTATCCATTTCATTTATCTACCTAATTTCTGCTGATTTACTTTTGTTTTGTCACCTGCTCAGACGACATTATTTAAATGAAATAAGGCGGTAAACGAGCAGGTGATGAACTGACAGTGAGTTGACACTATCCATGGGCACTAGCAACACCATAGGATAGCATGAGCGTTAACAGCTAAGAAGGTTAGGACATATAAAGTATATTGTACACATTTATAAGTATCATAATAAAATACATGTAACACTAAGTATGTGATAAAACCACCGTCCCATTAAGAAAACGAACAATAAATGTAGGAAACAAGTTTGTTGTTTTCTTTTATCGTTTTGTCCAATCTGTCATACAGCACCTGTCCCATTTGCACGGACGTAATATCGGAATGGGAGGCTTAAAAGGTTTTGACGCAGCTAGAGATAGTACGTGAACGGGGCGTCTGGCGAGTTCGTTATACAACTGGTTGGTGTCCCAATGCTCCTACCTCATGGCCTTGGCTGGTAGACTGTACGGATGAATCTTTTTAATTTTATTGTCTGCACCACCTGTTCCACTCAAGTTTATCGAAATAGTGGAACCTGTACCTACACTACCTACAGTGCCTTGCCTAGAGGGCAAATAGCTACTTACGGTATGGTAGGGAGCGGACTAAGCAGATTGCCGTTCTCGAGGCGGAAGTATACAGGTTGATCAATCCAAATGAATCAGGGGCCCGATTTTTGAAAGCGCATGTGTGAAAATACCACTCGAAAGTGGTGAAAAATTGTGCTGAACTTGAAATACGAGTAGCTTAGAAGATACTTAAGGCTCTCATTAATCATGTGGACTAGTCAAAAATTTGATTAGAGCCGTAGTTTTGAAGATATGAAGAGATTTATACCACTTCGAGTGGTAGGTACTTTCGAGTGATGTGCTTTCAAAAATCGGGGCCCAGTAGGGAGAAGTGAAAAACTATAAGAAATAGGGTGATAGGGGAATCTGATCGTAGGAACCATGGCATCGATTTTAGATTGAATATGATGGCATTGGCAATTTAATGTTGTTGTGCGTTTGCTTAATAATGTTTTGTGAGTCGGACTCGCCCAGCGACGGTTCAGGGGTAAAATTGTAGGTATGTAAATAGGTAGTTCGTCTACCGAATCGTTTTATGTTACATTTACATACCTAGATATCACGATATAAAACGTTTTTACCAAAAATATATGGTGCGGCACCCTTAAAACGGTGCAAGCATAATATTTATGGTGAATTGGAAAATATACTTTAGTTATTGACATTTCTCATGTACTTTTGCTTGCCAAAGTAACCTTCTTGCCTTCACAATACGAGTAGGTAGATGAAGAAAGAAGTAAAACTTTTCGATACTCTTATAAGAATATAATATAATGCTGATCACAGAGTACTTTTAAATAGTAACTATATATGCTGATGTTCCAGTGAGTTAATATTTTCATCGGGTAACCTCGGTAACATTGTGGCATTTGACATTGACTAAATCATTCAACATTCAAGTATACGATAATTTATTGACGACAAAGAAACGATAATTTGAGTAGTATATAGGTACTTCGTCTTCGTTGTTTCAACGAGAATATTTTTCAACTAGGTACCTACGTAAGCACCTACACATCTGTAATCTCTATGAGATACCTACTTTGGAGCGGTGAAGGTGTTCAAAAATATATGACAATAAACTGAATCGCATGGTTTATTATGTAAAATCATTGATCGCATGACAGATTTTAACATCTGACATCACACATTTTAGTTAAAATGCAATGTAAGTAGGTACCTAAGTACTTAATGAGCAATGAGCTTAGACTACGGCAATGAGCTAAAACATAAACACGTGTTGCCATAAATATACAAGTATACTTTTCGTCAAAAAATACGAGCAGTAGGTATTGCCGTTAGCGTACATTTTACATTTACACATTTGACGTTCCTTTTTAGCCTCCAATGTGTTATGTGTAATAGGGTCCAGTTTACGTAACTTTTGTTCAAATCCAAAACTGAGAGCGATAGAACCTGTGTTAAGAGTTGAGTAAAAAAATGCTTTATGTACCTTTTTATGTCAAAATGTACCTTTTCAGCGCTGTATATGTACCTTTTGGGAACTCAGTTGTGGCAACACTGAAAACGAGTAAGTAAAGTGGCCGCCACATTAGGTAAGTGTCTACTCATTATTGTCGCACTGGACGATGGGTTACGGAATTTGATCTAACGTGACATGGTTAAATACTTGTATGTTTTCAATAAAACCGATGAACAGGGAATATGTATATCGATGAGCGGCAGGTGCTGCGCGCGACTGTTCGTTTTTGGCGAATCAGAGGGGGCAGGTGCGCGCGCGCAGGTGTCGCTGTGATCTCAGCCGATATCGATTATATAGGATGTAGTCGATGGGCCTCTTGAATTCAGATTTTTAATAACCGCATGTGCTAGCTATCTTAGTTTATAAACAAGTATTTTAGTACTAAATGTACTTTGGCTTCCCATCTTTGATGTTGTTATATGATAATTAACTTACGCCCATACCGACGTGTACCTAATTATTTCCTAAAACAGCATAAAGCTAATGCATAAATAAATAAATAAATTGGTAAACCTAAATTAATATTATAAAGAGAAAATATTTGTTTGTTTGAATTGAATAGGTTCCGAAACCACTGGACCGATTAGAAGATTTTTTTCCTGATGAATATACTTAGGCTATATTTAATTCAGCGCCGACAAAGTCGAGGGCAACAGCTAGTAGTTTATAAAGATTTAACGAACGGTCCCCATACCTAACAACGAGTTTAATATTGCACTATCTTGACCTTGAGTGAACGTTTGTTACTAGGTACTATATAAAGGATCAGCTGTAAGCGCGGTTTCCATCGCGAGAGGAGCAGTTAAAAATAGGTAGCGTACAACTTGCGTACAACTGACGCCCAAAAAGAACGGATCGTTTCTTATACAACTTTGTATGGAAATTAAGCCGTCAGGTACTTTTTCATGCCAGTGTTTACTTAACCCTCAGAGGCTATCAACGATGGTCAGTCAGCATCAGAAACAGAATCAGAATTTTTTATTGCCGTCACTGTTCATTACATGTTCGATGCTACATTGCGTAAATACAGACAGAAAAGACAAAGACGAACAACTCTCAATTGCAAACTGAATTTGAAAATTATTTATTGATCGGAGTGCTTGTATGCAAGTTGGGTAGTCCTGACGGGGCCAGCTCCGCTCGTAGTGGTAACAACTCTTTACGCTCCGCTCTCTACCGCCAATGCCGGTTTGACATTATTTAATAAGTAAGTAGACAATGTAGATCAGCCTGTTCCCGTGCGCTACTTTGTTACCGCCCGAGATGTCCGACAGATGCGCGCGGCATATGCGCGCGCGCCGGCTGGGGCGCGGGCGCTATCAATGCTGAACCAATCATGTTGCTTTCATCCTTTTACTTTGTGCCTGATATTAGTAGTTAGGCATTAACAGAAAAGCTAAGTGTTAACAGAAAATGCGAACTGGAAAAAGGTAGGTAGGTACATAGCAAATCAGAAGCTCCTGGACTGGACCTTGCAATTTAGTTGCGTCTTGCGTCTGCGTGACGGGTCCATAATGTAATGGTTCTTATAATATTCTTAGTCCGATTTTTTTGTATTAGGTAAGTACCGATTTATAGTCATAATGATCATTCTTGAAAACAAAATGTCAGTAAATATGTTGTAAACAACGTTAGTAGGTGTACCTACCTATTTAAAAAAATATGAAGAGTAATGTAGTAAATCATTATGATGTAAAATGTTATGAGAAACATTTTAGGACTTCCGATAAAAGGACTAAAAAAGTTATGTGAAAAAATACGCACCACTGTGTGACATGCAAAAATCTAAAGATTCTTCCGCTGCCACTTGAATTATTACAGGGTCCTACAGATTATATTGCCAACAAATATCATTGGAGCTGTCTGGGTGCTCAAACATAAGTATTAAGCCAATTATTCAGCATTGATATTACTGCGAATAAACTATTTTGATTTTGATTTTTCATTGACAATAAGTACCGTCTTGTTCAGATGACAGGCGACTGTAATTACTTACCTATATAAAAAATCGAGTGCCCCAAATATAATCCACCGTCACAAAATATACAGAGGCTTCTTCGCGTTAATAATGTGGTAAGTATTTCGTAAGAAAATCTGAATTTGACATGGAATTAACTATTTGTATCTATTTAAGCCGGTACAGATTTAGTTTGCTAAGCAACTCACTCACTCACTATGAGCAATGAGTACCTACTTAGTTGTAAACTTTGTAGCGATTTGCAAGGCTTTGAGATGCTTGTTAAGTTTACCTACTATAGACAGGTAATCTACAAATAGGACCTTAATATCAGGCAGCCGAGCTCATTAAATTGAATGGTAATTAATGTAATTATTCACACCGAGCTCTGATATGTACATATTTAATGATAATATCTGCATGGATATTAAGTAAATTGATAGTCTTTAAAATAAACTTCGCTTTTCATATTCGGGATTTGGGTCATCGCACATCCGTCATTGGCTTATTAACTACGACTAGGTACATAAAATGTCTTGTGAACAGTCTAATGTATAATACGAGTTTATTGTTGTATTTATGTATAAAATATGAACAAATTGTGAAATGTGAGTTAGTTATAACGGTTATAACGGTTAGTTATAATAAAAAATTACAACTGCTTCAATTTCACTTAAACGACCATTTTGGTCAAGGTAACTACTTAGGTACATATTTATATATTATACATGAAATACCTACCTACGTAACGGTTAGGTATATACTAAATACACAGCGACCAAATGTAGTATGTATTGGGTAAGTATACATATTGTATAAATGGGTACTTACAGTGCCGTAGCTTGCCTTAGACGGATCATAATGTGTTGGGGGGCCCAAGGGGGCCAGAAGATTGTGGATAACATTTTAGAATTTTTTATTTTGTTTCATTGATACGGCTGATGCAGCAGTAGCTACGCCCCTGGGTACTTAATTACACACTCCTATGCTAAGTAAGTACCTAGCTAGACTACTATGACAAGGATAAGACTACTTGCAAACTTTAGTAGCACAAGTATAGATTTACACCCTAAATAACTCTATTATCGAGTAGGTAAGCATATCAAATTTATCTTTTGGACAAATATTTTATTTGCAGATAACGTACGAAGCCACCACGCCTTTAGGTACCTACTTACTATCTATTAAGAAAACACCAACGCACCTGTTATAGATTTCCTACCAAGTACTTACTTAACCTCATATATAGGTTCCAGGAATAAATATTTACTTAAACGGTTAATCACACTTGAGGTGCAAGGATGTTTACAAAATGATAATAATATCATACCTACCTAATATTTTGTAAATTTAAGTTATTTCGGACTCGTAACATTAAGAATTGTTACCAAGACCGTTTGGATATAAAAAGGTGACTCAGGTAGAAATCGTCGGTTTTTGTGTTAAATAGGAACAAATCTTGCAGCTGTCTTTAATAGCAATGTGGCCGAATATACGGCGCGCGCGCCGCCCGGGCCCGGGGCACGCGCCCGCGCCGGCCGCTGCACGCCTTATCTCGTGGCTTCCAATCAAATAACCCCGTTCTAAATACGTACTCGGCAGCTTTTGAGGCATTTACATTTTCAAAACATAGGTAGGTACTAAAATTTGTTTTAATATAAGCAGAGGCAGGTTTTAAAGCACCTGATTTTTTTAATGAAATAAGGTGGGCCAAACGAGCTAATGGATTTTATGCATTGCTTGTTGATATACCTACCAGTGGCGTGGCGTCCTTAGAACTCGATTCCCACCGGCTTGCCTATTTTAAGGCAGCTGGGTACTATATTGTGCAGAATTATAGGAAAAGGCTAGTTAAATTCCCTTTGGCTTGCCTTCTGATATACTGCACGCCGCGCCACTGATACCTACCTACTTATAGCTTTTTTAACGTCCATACTGGTCTGGGAGCAAAGAAAAACAGAATGTTCCAGTTGCTTTCTTTCCCGCGCAGACGGTAAAAGCCCATCGAGGGAATGGGTGAAAATCATAGAAATCATGTTAGGCAAGCGGCAAGTCGGCAGTGTGCGAGTGTGGAGACCGAAAACAAACCATACCTACACCACATGGTTTTCGAGTGCCCCATCACCAGATATGATGGACCAGCTGAGGACTTTAAACACCTGACAGAGGAGGCAAGCTTATATCTGCGGAATTGTAAAATTTGATGTCATTTTAGTTTTTAACTTATATTTTGTAACCAGTGGAAAGCTGGGAAGTAACCGCCATACGATAAATAAATAAATAAATGTTAGGCGATGCGGCTAGCAACCCATCACTATTTTGATTCTAATTTCCACATATATGTTAATTGCTAAATGCGGCCTGTGTAGGTCTTGTTATCTTGGGCTCTGTCTACCCCGTAAGGGATAAACACGTAATTTGTGTATATATGTTGTGTTGTACTTAATGTATTGCCATGTTACTGAAGTGCTGTCGAGTCCAAAATAAATCAACGTGACAACGTGTGATGTGTTTGAGACAAAGACGTGAAAATAATATCCAACACACCCGGTCTCATTATTCATTATTCCGAAATTGGTGCTCGACTGCTGGTCACATTGCCGATATGCCAATGCCTCTAATTTCCGTATTGCCGAAACCGATAATTGCGACACATGCCTAATTTAAGTAATAAATAATCCACGCGTAATAAAATTAAGCACCTGACTACCTACTGACTGTTTAAACAGTTCACCTGTCCTAAATATACCTAACATGTACTTGATTACTTGTATCAATATATTTCTCAATACCTATAATACCTATATTGGTAACCTACTGTAAGCGCTGTAAACATATTATAATTTCTTATTTTGTCTGCGCTTTCCCTCAATTTCAATTTCATTCATTTCTACGCTTGGGAGTCCATTGGAGATTTTTCTTATTGTAACTTATTTTAAAACACATGCTTTCTGTGTCCTTCCTTGGATCAAACAAATCCTTTTTCGGTGGGCTTGAGCCTAGGAAACAAATAGAGGAATATTGCAGTGCAAGATTCATCAAAGCACCGACGTGGGCAAACAAAAGGCTCCATTGGTGATATGTGTTTCGCTAAAAATATACCTACCCGTATGTCTAACCGAAACTCATCTTGAGAGTGCTGGAAAATACAAGAGAGTCAGGGGTGTCAAGTAGGTCATGAGTTTTTGACAAATTTAAAGGCTGCCCTGATGTATCGTGCCGTTACGTGTGAACTATTGGGTGCCACATTAAAGACAAAGTGGTTCTCATGAAAACTGTACTTGCTTAAAATACGTCTTGCTATATAAAATTTAATCACCGGAGTCTAGCTTCTAGTCTAGTCTAGCTAACTTAAATTTGTTTACGTAAGCGTAGAGTGATGATGGAGTCGCATAACATTTTGGAATTTGCATCTGTGAAACATTTTGAACTTATTAACTAAGTACTAGCTGTTGGTTGCCTACTACTTCGTATGCAAAGAATTTGTTTAATTATCGCTATCCTGCGGGAAGTAGCAATTTTCGGGGATAAAAAGTAGAATCTGTATTAATCTAGGGCATCAGCTATCTTCGTACCAAATTTGATTCAAATCCGTCCAGTCGTTTCAGCGTGAAGAAGTAACAAACATCTCACTTAATCCTCACTCACAAACTTTCGCATTAATAATATTAGTAGGATATACATTATTATTGGCATTGGACTCAACATAACCCGGTACGCATAATTTCTGACTTTGATATCGTTGCTGTTACTAGTTACATTGAGTACCTAGTTATTCCTTTAACTCAGTGTTTTTCAAACTTTTTGACGTCACGGCCCTTAATGACCATTAAAATACCTTCGCGACCCCCCAAAACCTAATTTGTACGATTAACCTTAGAACCCAACTCTTATTTTAAAAGATTTGGATAAGTACCTATATTTATCTCAAATATTCAGAAGGTACTTATTGTTTCGCAACCTACCTACCCCTTTTTAAATATTAAAAGGCAGCTGTTATTTTGGAGATTATTTTGCGACGAAATGGAAAAGATCATCGATGCCTTCAACGTCTGGATTACCATCAACATCTGGAAGTGAGCCTAAAAAGAAGAAAAATAGAAAATATGACTAAAACTATTTAAAATACGGTTTTTCTGTTAGGGACGACAAACCACAATGTGTTATTTGTCTCAGATTGATTGTTGTTTTAATAAAATGTACATCCTTGAAAACAAAAGCATTCTATCTAGTCACAATACTTTCTCGGAGCTGAGCCTCGCGACCCCCCTGGATAGGTCTCGCGACCCCCCGGGGGGTCGCGACCCACACTTTGAAAAACACTGCTTTAACTCAATTTGGTTAATTTAAATAGGTACAGTCAAGGTCACCAATATGTACCTCTATACACCCCCAAAGTGCTCTCGCAAAGTGCAAAGTGTCTGCTCGTTTGCCCCCTCTAATATAAAAAAAAAAAAAAAAGTGACAAAAATTTGTAGATATACATATACCTTACCTTATTATAGTGGGATTAAGGTTGATCATAAGGTATCAAGTGGTAATTTACTGAACCACTGCTCACTATTGTAAACAAAACATTTTTTGGACTACGGATAAGTAAGACAGACGGATGGGACATAGCGAAACTATAAGGGTTCCTTGTTGACTACGGAACCCTAAAAAGCCGGTCGGTCTATACGTACTTACAAAGAGAAAAAACGATTGACGTTCATGGAAAATGAATGAAAGTGGAATAGGTGCTGACATTTTGAGGTGTGAGAGAGACGGTGCTCGTCAACTTTTACTGGATCATAAAGTACCATAAATTTGGAGCACGTAGCAAGGGTAAGGGGTGGACATGAAGATGTAAGCTTTTGCCGTGCCTTAGTTATTAGCTTGACAGAGGATCAGAGAAGAATCTTGAGTGATAATTGTAACAGAGGTAAGTACAGTCAAGGGCATAAATATATGTACTTACGTTACCAAAACGTCTAAAATATCTATACACCTTTGTGCCATAGACAATAAGGCCGATGTCACAAATATTTGACATGATGGCTGTATCGATATTTATTTCCTCGACTATACCTAACTAAGTACCTACTGTTTCAGTTTCGATTTTATTGTCAAAATGTGTCAAATCGGTAGTATTACGTTGCGTGCTGAATATATTTTATTAGGGTTCTCAGACAAAAACATATGACATTATCTTATTACGAGTATTACGGTAAACATTATCTTATAAATAATTGATTAAATCAGGCGTTACTCTGCCGAGGTCCTAATACCGCTGAATAATTTAAAGATATTGCATTCTGCAACCACTCGTGCCGGACAACTCGTAAAGACTTTGAAACGCGTTAGCGTCTGATGTGGTGTTGATGATAGTGAAAGTTGTTTCCGTCTGATATTATGTTGATTCACGTGGAAGCGGGGAGGGCGGATTTTGCATGAAAACTTTTATAATTTATTGTGCCTATTGGTTTCAGCTGTTCTCCACGTGTGGTAGTGTGGCAGCAAGGCTTTGTTGTTTGTTTATTTTGTTTATCTTATCCCTACTAATATTATAAATGTTAAAGTACTCGTACCTATAGTCTATTTATTTTAGCTAGATACTAAATTGACAATTGCAAATGTCAAATTGTGAAATAATTATACCAGCTTTTATAGTTTAGTGGTGTACTCGAAACCATCGACAATGTTTGTGGTCTGAATACAAGAGGTTTGGTCATGTTATATTTTAGGGAAAAAAATACAATTGTATCATAATCAAGCAAATTTAAAGGTTAATTAGTTTATTACACTAGCTTATACATACCAAAAAGTAAAAGAATGCCGAATACTTTAGCCCAGCTTTTGTCATGACTGACGCCGAACGTTTGGACATTACCTACCAATATGGCGCGAAGCGAAGTGAAGTGTTAAAATAATGGCTTCGTTTGAGGCCGGTCACACGTGAAATTGGTGAATTCTTTCATCAAATTTCGTCCCATACAAATGCTAAGCTGGGTTCGTCTTTCTTCATGGGAAATTTAAAATATTTATTAATAACTAACACCCATTTGAATTGGGATTGTTCATTTTTTTTAACCCCCCTTTTTATATTTTTTTTAGAAAATATGGAGCAGTTTAAGAAACTAATTTGAATATTTTGTCATTTTATGGCTTAATTTAATTAATATAATTGCTTAAAAAATCAGATACGACTTTTCGTAAATTATATACGGCCGGCTGAAATAGGCAATTTTCCCACAATCCTTTGCAAAGTAAAAAAAAATAGTTGTCATAACTGTTGTGACTGTCATCTCAATGTCAAATATACTGTTTACTTTTGGTTTACCTACAAACTTATTGTATGTTGCGTTAAATCCTGATCATGGTTATAATGAGTTGAAAATTTATGAATGTGGAAGTATGTGGCATTGTGTTTTGGTACCTACTTACATCGAAATGATCCTCGCAACAATATTGTGTACTTATAAATTTTGAAGTATTCAGCATTTACTTCGCGACCCCACTTTTCTCTTAAATCTTCTCGGATGCGTGCGAACTATTGTTTTGGAGCTGTTTTTAGAGTCATTATTTCAGGTTGGAACGAAGCATTTTCTGTAACTTCCATTATTTCGTTTTAAATCGACCGACAATTTTAAGTTTTCAACAAAACAATATTTACTTTACTGACATTGGGTGACACTGATAACTAGTTGACATAAATTTAATAGACAAACTAGATATTTGCCGATTTATTTTTTGGCACATTATATAGAACTACCAACAGCCGCTCGGTAAGGTCGAATAAAGGTCAAATAATTTTTTTGCAAAATATCCGTAATCCTTGAGTATTTTTGAACGCCAGTAAGATAAAACAGTTCGCAAAGCCCCGTACTTCGAAATGGTTGTCAAATCAGGGTATGTTGTAAATAAATGAACAATCCCAATTACCCCTTGTTCAGGAAAATGTAAGTCTATTTTAATATTTAATTAGACCATCTCATCACCATCATCATCACCATATCAGCCATAGGATTTCCACGGTTGGACATAGGCCTCCCCGTAGACCTACATGCTCTTGGCCGGTTTTCTGTTGTTTTTAATCTTTACTCTCGTTAGCCAGACTTCTAGTTATATCGCTTATTGTTATTGGTTCCAAGGCTGGTATCCATCTTCCTTTTACGAGTAATACAGAATAATGATCAGTAAATAGTTTTTTAAAAATAATGGCCGTAAATCTCCTTTTTCTTTTATAAATCACAAATTAAGATCACATTGTTCTCTTGTGAAAAAAACTAGGCCACGTCAGAGGAAGATTCTTTTTACCTATCATTCTTATTTGAAATTGAATTCGATTGTAGAGATAAGTATTCCAAGAAATTTTATTTACTCGTATTCCTTCATCTGTAACAATACCTACTGCGACACTGCTAACTAGTATTATATTAATAAAACATGATCCCTTAGAATTGTTATAAAAAACATAAAATGCCTAATAAAATAACGAAATTGGTATCCAGCTTCGACTTTTCGTCCTTTCAGGCTAGAATCTCCCTATATTATATTTTTATGTTCAGTTTTAATATTTATAATTTAGAAACTTTACGACTCTAAAATAATCTGGAATATAAATGCAGGTAATTTTTTATGAATAATTATTAAAAGTTTTCGAGAATAAAAAAAAATCATTTATTATCCTTTTCATCGTCCAAAATATTGGGTGACAATGAACTTCGATTTTGCGACGCTAAACAGTGTATTAGTACAATACTTTATAGTACATACAGCTATAGTATTTGCCATTTAGGATTTCAATAGCGATCATAGACCTGACATGACTATGCCGATATCGTAATTTTCTTGCGACAAATCAATTAAATCTATACAAAACTGACGCATAAATGTCATCGCTAGTGTATCTTATTATGTACTAGCTATTGCCAGCGACTTCGTCTGCAAAGAATTCGTTTATGGCTATCCCGTGGGAAGTACGCAATTTTCCGGGATAAAAAGTAGCCTATGTGCTATTCCAGACTTTTCTCTATCTATGTGCAAAATTTCATCCAGATCCGTTGGGCCGTTCTGGCGTGATTGAGTAACAAACAAACATCCATCCATCCATCCGTCCATCCATCCATCCATCCATACTTTCGCATTTATAATATTAGTAATAAAACAATTTTATAATCGTAGAACCTAATGTGTATTTTCTTTAAAGTCATTCAAATCAGTGTCAGCTACAAATTCAAAAACAATACAATATCTGATGGCTGTTAAAGAGGTTTGAACACTCCCCCTACATCAGATCAGGGTTAGGTACTCACCACTCCTAGTGAGGTTCGTGCTCTGACAAAATTTTCCTTAGGCAAGGCTTTCGTAAACGTATCCGCCACTTGTTCTCTTGACGGTACATAGAGGACGTTTACCTTTTTCTCCTGGTAGAGCTCTCGTAGAAACTTATACCGCGTGTCAATGTGCTTAGTCTTAAAATGAAACACTGGGTTCTTGACCAGCTTTATGGCACTCTGGTTGTCTACGTAAATTACGGGTACAGCCTCCGTTCCACGGACTTCCTTGTAAAGACGATTGAGCCATATAATGGTCTGCGCAGCAAGGCTGGCCGCCACAAACTCCGCCTCAGTGGTTGAAAGTGTAACACATCTTTGTGTCTTTGAAGACCACGACACCGCTCCCCCTGCGGCCAGACATACGTAGCCAGACGTCGACCTTCTCGTGTCTTTGTCTCCTGCGTAATCTGCATCGCTATATGCCACGAAAGAATTTTCTTCAGCTAACGAAGGCTTGTATAATATACCAAGGCATTGAGTTCCCTTCAAGTATCTTAAGACTCGTTTGGCAATCGCATAGTGGCACTTTTCGGGTTTCTCGACATGTTTAGATAAAACATTTATCGCAAAACAAATATCAGGTCTGCTCACAACCGATAAATATAATAATTTTCCGACTAATTCTCTGTAATGAAAATTATTGACGTCTGTGTCATTGTCACAGTTCAAATTGTTTGACATTTGACTTTTTTCTATCGGAATTAGCACAGAGTTTGCTTCTGACATATTATAATATTTCAAAATAGTTTTTATGTAGGCTTCTTGGTTAATAAATATCGACCCATCACTTAGGCGATTTATTTGAAGTCCAAGATAACAGCTTGCTTCAGAAGTGCGAACTTGAAACTCTGCTGTCAGGGCGCTCAGGAATTCTTCCATACAAGCCCTATCAGGCGATAATACCAATCCGTCATCAACATAGATCATGATGATCAGCTGCCGATCCTGGCTTATGAACAGGCAAGGGTCCGACTCACTTTGCTTCAATTTGTATTTCAGCAAAAAGGTACAGAACTTCTTGTTCCAGCATCGTGGTGCCTGTTTCAAGCCGTATACACTTTTAATGAGCTTGCAAACGCGGCCTGATCCATCATCGAATCCCACAGGTTGCTTCATGTAAATAGTCTCGTCGATGTCGCCGTATAAGAAAGCAGTTTTCACATCGAATTGAGTCATATGCATTTTTCTGATGACAGCTTCGCTTAACATTGTGCGAATTGTATCCCAGCGAACAACAGGGCTAAAAGTTTCGTGGTAATCGATGCCATACTCTTGACTAAATCCTCGGATTACTAGTCGAGCTTTAAAGCGTTCAATAGAACCATCAACTTTCTTCTTTATTTTGTATACCCATTTGTTGCTAAGGGCTTCTCTATCTTCAGGCTGTTCTACTAAAATCCACGTATTGTTTTCTTTCAGTGAACTCATCTCTTCTTCCATAGCAGTTTGCCATTCTTTACTGTTTTTCGACTCTATTGCCTGTTTGTATGTCTGAGGTTCCTCTTCAGAAAGACAAACACAACAACTTGTTTTGGAGCTATGAGGAATAAGATGTCTGTCTCTTAAATTATAGTGACTTTGTACTTCTTGGTTAAGTTCAGGAGTTTCAACATCATTGGTGTTATTAGTGGGTGATTGAGCTTCATCTTGGATCTCGTTACAAGGAATGTCGTCTTGTCTGCTAACAGTCTCAGATGTTTCCTGATCTTCATGCTCACCAGAAATATATCGCAGCTTACAGAATTCAGTCGAAACCGTCTCTGATCTGAACAGTACATCTCTTGAGTTGATGACATCATTCTTTTCGGGTATCCAGATACGATAACCATCTTTATCTCCACAATATCCAACCAAATAACCTTTCATAGCCTTTTTATCGAGTTTCTTACGTTTCTGACTTGGAACATGCACAAAGCATTCTGTGCCAAAAACACGTAAATGTTCGATGTAAGCTGGTTTATTATACCAAAGCTCATATGGTGTTTTCCCCGCAATCTGTGTTGGTCCAGTTCTGTTAAGTACGTAACTCGCAGTATTAATAGCTTCGGCCCACAGCTTCTTCGGAAGGTCTTTATTGTATAGCATGCTCCTCGCTGCCTCAACAAGAATCCTGTTTTCGCGTTCTGCTGAGCCGTTCTGTTCTGGTGTGTACGGCATACTCAAACGGTGGTTTAAGCCAACAGCTTCTGTAATACGATGTACTTCAGCATTGTTGAATTCTTTTCCGCCATCTGTAAGTAGCTCCTTAACAACGTGACCAGCTGTTTTAATTTCAGCAAGAAATTTGGGTAATACACTGGCTACTTCGGATTTTTGTTTCAAAAAATAAACTTTTCTGAACTTCGTGAAGTCATCTTTGAATACAACGAAGTATCTTTTTCCACCAATAGACGATTCAGACATAGGTCCGCAAACATCCGCGTTAATTTGATCGCCGGGTTTGGTTCCACGATGTTGCCTTGTGCCGAATGACAATCTGGTCATCTTTCCGTACACACAGCCATCACAGTCAGATTGATCAGGTGAATATTTAATACCGTTGCGTGAAAGAATTTCCTTGACATGTCTTTTGTTTTGGTGACAAAGTCTTTCATGCCAAAGTTGTAGGCTTGCTCCTTCTTTGACAACACAAGCATTGACAGTTCTTACTCTCATCAAAAGCTTATATAGATTACCATCTCTGATACTGACAGCTTTAACTTGGCCATTCTTGTCTCTGAAGACACGCTTATCTTTATCAGCTATCTCCATATAACCATGGTCCAAGGCCGAACCAGCTGAGAACAGGTTTTGTCCTGCTTGAGGTACATACCAAACATTATTTAAATGAGCGCGATTCCACTTGCCGTTAACGGACATTTCAACATCAATAATTCCTTGGCCATATGCATACATAGTCCGATCATCTCCCAGTCGCAAAGCTCTAGGGTTATCAAAAGGAGAGTAGCTTCTGAACCAATTGGCGTTTGACGTGATGTGATGAGATGCGCCTGAGTCAACAATCCAGTTTGAGTTTGAATTATCAAGTCGAGATAGGAATGCATCACCATCATCTGGAACAGTTTCGTTGCTCTTGTTTCGCTTCTTTAACTTCTTAAGCAAAAAACATTGTTTGTAAGTATGTCCAATTTTGTTGCAATGTGAACATTTCATTTTCTTTTTATTTGTTAGAAGAGCGTTGTTGTCAGGCATAACAGTTGAAGTAGAAGGATTGGAATCTAGGTCTCCAAGACGCTGTTCATGAAGACGCAGACGCTCCATAAGAGTAGAAATACTTCTATTCTCCTTAGGCACGGATTCCCAAGCATTCTTGAACTCTAGGTACGCTGAAGGTAGGGTATTCAGTATCCTGTTCATTAATAATGATTGAGGGAGAGATCCTTCTTCCTTTAATTCGTCGTTGAGCTGTTGCCATAATGCCTGCAACTTCGAGACGTGCGTGGCAATGTCATCAGCTTCATCTTTCGAATAGGTGAACAACTGGCAATACAACAAGTCTAATCTTCTATCATTCTTCTGCTCGTATACTGAGTGAAGTATATCCCACATTTCCTTACCGGACTTAGCAGTGAGTATATGACGTTTAGGCTCTGAGGAGACGCTACAGCCGATGATACATTGGAGTAATGCGTCACGTTCTTCATATTGGGTAAGTTTCTTTTGAAAATTTGTAATTTCCTCAGCCGACGCATCTTGTCTTGGCGGTAGAGGTGCAGTTTCGACGCCTTTCACAATATCTTGCAGCTTGTGCATAGTAAGTTGCAGGTTTATATCGAACTTCCATACCAACCAATTGTCAAGTCCGCGTAGCTTTTCAATATTAAAGCGATCCAACTTTTGAACGCTCATATTGTTTGAAAATTCAAATTCAGTATAACACTAATCCCAAAATAGAAGCAATTATATAATTATTTGGAATAATTTTCCCATAACCTAATAAAACAATTTTATAATCGTAGAACCTAATGTGTATTTTCTTTAAAGTCATTCAAATCAGTGTCAGCTACAAATTCAAAAACAATACAATATCTGATGGCTGTTAAAGAGGTTTGAACAATTAGTAAGATTAGTAAGATGTACGGGGTATGATTGAGCTACGGGCTCGCTAGGTGCGTGCAAGTGCGCTTTCCGCTGTCTGTCCCTATGTATGCTTAGATCTTTAAAACTACGCAACGTATTTTGATACGGTTTTTTTAAATAGAACTCTAGTGATTCAAGAGAAATAATTCTACGCAGACGAAGTCGCGGGCAGAAGCTACTTTTTAATAAACTATGTAATTACATGTCTCCTACAACAACACAGCTGTTAAATAAGTATAAAAGTGGCGTCCACGTGGCGTAACAAAACAACACAGGCTTCGCTCAAAAGCAGATAGCAGTTTTCCATTCCGCTTTTTTTTATGAAGTTTGTTACAATGAGGTTTTATTCATCATAATTTGTAAACAGTAATGGTAGAGCTCAGTGGTAGAGCCATGCTCCCATCCATTCTCCAAGCTTCACTGAAAGTTCAAGAGCCCCTATTTCCCTATCCCTATTTTTCCATTTTCCTTTCTTCTTCCTTAAGGTTAGTAATTACGGTAAAGATTTTAATTTAATTTAAAAGCACTGGTCAAGTTTTAAGTTAGCAATTGAGTAAGTTGCAAAAAAAATTAACTTATTGTTTTATTGCACATCAATTTCATTTCATAATACAATAATGCAAAATGCAAACAGGCCCCGAATAGAGATGTTCCGTCTAGCCTGGATCAAGAGAGCAAAACTCAACATAGCAACGGAGTTTCATACCTACTTTAGAAAATAATACATCACGTAAGGCTTCTAAAAATTACACGCTGCGCCAATATGCTTCAATCGTTTTAGGGCGTCATTAGCACAGAGTGCACGATGCGTAAGAAAAAAGACGAAACAACTGTTGAGCGCATCTGCGCCTCGGAGTCTCAACACCCTTCGAGGTTTATATAAGGGGTTGCGGCGCTTTCAAGTCATTCCCGTACCGACAGTCGGCTGAGACGTACGTCTCTCTCCGAGAATCGCTCTCCGGAACGCGATCGCGATCGTGAACATGAAGTGCTTGGTAAAATGTGCTGTACTAACTTTACTTTATTTATTGACCGTGGACGCGGCTGAATTGAAAATTAAGGAAGAACTTCAAGCCATGGCGGAGCAGATAGAGATTTTAAAAACTTTACATCTCACTGACGTTACGCGACTCAAGAGGGAAATCGAAGAACTCAAGTAAGTCATATAAACTTTAATTTAATGAATTTCTGCTTATTTTCTTATTTTTCTATTAAGAATTTGTTTTAAATAATTTACAGACAGTTACTTATAAAGTGAGATTGAGTTAAATTTCTAGTCTAACTTTAATTTTGATTATTAGAAAAAAAAATTCTTTAGATCATAACTATATCACTCTTTTCATGACGTGTACACATAGTTTTGAATTGTAAATAATGTTTAGTCATAATTATTTATACTAGGTACTGTATCACATGTTTACAATTTGTTTTGTGTGCCAAAGTTAATAAAAAAAATAGTTTTAACAGTTTCTGCTACTCTGTTAAAACAGTTTTTTACTTTCGAATTTGTTTTTACTAAATATATCAATGTAATGCAAATGCGAATACCTAAATAATGTATACATATATAAATCTTCATCATTAGAGGCAATTGCTCGAGCGAAATATGTAACTTAGTATCTCTGATTGTCGTTATGATTAACAAATTCGTTTAAAGCCATTTTATGCTGGGTCATTTGGGCAATATATTAAATTCCATATATATATATACAAAAAGTAATCTAATTTAAAGTATATATACTTTAAATTAGACTCTCGGTTTTGGGTCACACCGAGTAAGAAACAAAAGTTTTTACTGTGAACATCAAGTTAACGACACTCATTAAACATAATAAGGTACTCTTACTTTGATTGTTTACCAGGCGCCTTATCTTTATAAGGCGCCTTTGCATAGAATACTGTCGAGAAATATTGGTTGTAAACCGTTTACTTGTGTCATGTCCACAGGAAACGCGTGAACAAAATTGTGACCCTTTTCTTAAATAGAAGTTCCGCGCCAAGTTTATCATCAAAAATGTATAACATCCCAAAGCGTGTCTTAATGCGCTCCACCAATACCCATGCATATAAAGTTGCGCTCAACGACTAAAACCCGACTCTAAATATTTATATGTACCTATACATATACACATAGTACCTTGCTTGGTCGTGCCAAAGTTCTTTTGTCCTAATAATTCGCAGTTATATTGGATAAAAACCACGGGGTTCCAATATGCCATGATAAGAGGATATCGGTAATGTTTGTACTTACCTATATTAAGTAAAACGTACATGCTGCAGAATGATTAAAGCAAACAACACTGGCTGGTGTAACACGGTATATGGATGGATTTTGCGACATTACAACGGGATTGGAATTTCTGCAGTGACAAATTTGAAATACAAATAGAGCCCAAGAAAATTAATAATTAGGTACAGCCTTAAAATAATCTTGTCGACTAGTCAAAAGTATAATTTATATGCTTTCGAAGCTCGGGCCCCAGTCGTTAAACATTATATGGGTGAAACCAAACCTATCAATCAATGGATACCTGAATTAATTATGGATTTATAAAACTACGTTAGGTCTTGCGCATCATTACGAACGTATTAATTTATTACATGACTTACCTATTTGAAAGGTCAAGCTAAAATTAAAATGATACGATTATTCGTTACGATAATGAACAAAAATCTTTTACTTACTCTGCTACCACACATACAAAACAAATAGGCCTGAGTGAACAATTATGTAAGTATATATTTTTAATTTTTTACATTTAAAACCCACCCCCTCTGCTTCTACATACATAAAGCATACATAAATTACACAAAGTTAACCTATCCCCTACACCAAACAAAAACACCGACGCGTTTCAAACCCTCTACGGGTCCATTCTCAGTATTCCAGTCTCAGTATTCAATCAAACCCACGACGTATTAGGGTGCGACCACACCGCCGCTTAAAAAACGGTGACATTACGGAATCGCAACAAAATGTATGAAGAAACGTTGAGAAAACGTGACGCATACGTCACGTCACTGCGTTTACGCGGCGGTGTGGATGTACCTTTAATCCTAAAACACAGTCTTCCCGCTTAATTTTATTCTAAAATATACGTCAAAACTTTTCCTAATTTTTTTTTTATAATTTTCTGAGTCCAGCGTTACGTTGCCGAGGTCCATTTGAATGAACAATAGTTATTTTCATCTCTCATACTTTGAAAGTAGGTCTTTGATTATCTGGATAGCGAGTTGAAAGTGACCCACGCGACCATTGAGTTGAAAGTAATTTGAAAAAAAAAAAAAAAAAACTCAACCCTTCATAGATGAGATAAATACATAGCAATGGAAAAACGTATACACAGCCATCATCTATACAAAATAGTTTTTCAGATTTTTAAGCATTAAAGCTTAGAAAGTAAGCTTTTATGCACATAAAATACAAAAACCATGGGTGCCCGTTTTTTTGCAGGGGGGTGTAGTTCCTTTTTAATTGTAAAAGGCTAAATACCTTCTTTTACTTTCCTCATATTCAAAATGAAAAGTAGCGTTCCACTCGGGTGAAACTAGAGACATATCTCAGGTGAGATGGGTCAATTTTAACCGTTGTTTATCAATCTACTGTTGTCTCACGCTCGAAGCAAAATCGAGTTTTGCTCACTCTCTGAAATGACCAAAACCCGCCTGTTTGATCTGCTGAAGTGAAAAAACATTACTTTGCTACTCGGCTACCTATTTACTAACCGCGTTAGTACTTATAACAAAACTGATTTTTCCAATTAATAATGATTAAAAAATAATAATTTTTAAAAATGCCCAAGAATCAAAATGCCTAAACAGTAACAAGTAACACCTTGCCTTCGTAAACATATTCAGTACTGGCAAGCGGCAGGCTACCCAAAAATTAAAGAAAAATATGTCAAATTAAGTACTCAGAAAGTCAGAAAATGCTTCCAAGAAAATAGCTTAATTTCTAGTCATTACTGACGCAACAATTTCTCTTTCTGAATTTAAAGGACTCAAACTTTTTGCCTTATAAGGATTTTGGATTAAAGACACTCTGAAATCCAGTCGCATATGGTTATTTCGTTGGTTATTTCGGCATTTTGTAAATTTCGCATTGTTATCGGTAAAATTAGTAAAAAATAACTAGGTATAAGTCAGTTTGGGATTTAGTCTAATTAACGACAAAGGGCCATTTCCAGTAAAAAGTTAAGTTGTAAATCACATTCACCATAATATCTTTCTACCATCGACTGTACGAACCGTTTGACTAAAATAATTGGTAAACACGATTGCGATTATTTATAAGCGTGTTTGACAGCCGGTTTAATTTTCACTGTGTCGCTAGTTTTTCGTTACTAAAATAGGTTAATATTAATGGACATTTAAAAAGCACTAGTAGCTTAAACAATTGTACATTAAGTATGTCTAAATTAAGTAACAAGCGAAACCTGTAGGTATTTCAGACAGGAAAGTTATCGAAAAACATTCACAAATTAGCCAATAACATTCATCGCGTTGTATTTCTCTCTTATTTTTCTTAGTAAAACTGAATAAACATTGTTGCTGAGCGTATTACCTAAGGCATTATTGAATTAAGGTTTAAACCTACTCAATTCGACAACACGAGGGGAGAAAAATAAATAAAATAAAATAAAATATCTAAACACCGACCGGACCGCTTGGAAATTGACAAACAGTATTAAATTTGAAATCTCGAATGCAGCACCGGTTAAAATTGTTAGCTTAATCTTTTAAATGAACGCATACTTAATCTTATAAACTTTATTCCTTTGCATTTATCAAATCATTTTTGAATTTTATAATCTGTGCATATTTTAAGAGTTAAATACGTAAGTTGGTACGTCAAAAGATTTAGTAGAACTTAGCTAATGCACATATTTATTTTAGGCCCTAAATATGCCTTAGTTGCATATTAGAAGTACTTAAGTACGTTTACGGGTTAACGCGGTTTTCCTTTATAAGTTTCATAACCCAATAGCCGAGGGCGCAGCGACCAAGTCTCGGAAAATCGAATTAAACTTTACTAAGTTGGATAACTTGCTCCACTCCACGAGGCACAAACCAACGCGAGCATAGTTGCAGATAGATATTGGCAGTAGATTTACGAGATTAATTCATGAGGTCACAAGGGCGAAACTTAAATTGTGTAGGGGCTGTTTCACCGCTCTCTGTTAAGTTACTAATACATACCTTATGTGTCAGATATCTGTGATGCTGATGCTGTCTCTGTTTATTCTTCCAAAACAAAGGCAGACGGTAAGATTGATATCAGGAACTTAGCAGAAAGCGATGAAACAAGCCCAAAATCTAATTACTTAAGTATTCACTTTGGTTTGCTATTTGAAATTTTAGATTAAGGTTTTACCTACCAATTTTTTTTCGAATACAATAATGAAAATCTGTACTTACTAATATTATAAATGTGACGTTGTATAGGGCGAAATCTTTGGATCTACAGAACCGATTTTGAAAATTCTTTTACCATTAGAAGGTTACGTTATTTGTGAGTGACATAGGCTTATTTTTATCCCGGAAAATCGCATATTTCACGCAGGATAGCGATAAGTGAATGCTCCGCAGACAGAGTCGCGGGCAACAGCTAGTAATCAATAAATGGCGCGCACCGAACGTGATATCGGGTCGGTATTTTCTCTTAAGATTGAAATATCGATACCGTATGTACCTACTGTGCATAAGAAACTTCGTCGGCAGCTTTCATGGAAATCGGTAGACCCCTTTCCGAGAAAGTCATTAAAAATAAACCTACTTTAAAGTTTCCCTGGTTCTTCATTAATATTACCTACCCAGGTACTTTACATATATGTATGTATGTATGTATGTAAACTCTTTATTGCACATAAAAAATTAAAAATACAGAAGTACACAGAAAATAGTACAAAGGCGAACTTATCCCTAAGAAGGGATCTCTTCCAGCTAACCTGATATTATAGCTGTGGTGGGTTTGGACGTAACTTAGTAAGTTAACTTAGAATTAAACTAATAAAAATAAGCAAACTGTTTCCACCGAGGTCTTTGAAACAAATCTAAAGATGCGAGCCCTTCGCAAGCTCTTGCTCACGGGCGGACTGAGTAGATGGCTACAAATGTTAACAAATAAGTACGTTCAATTATTGTTTCAATGTGTCTAGGTATGTCTTTCAGACACAGGTCCAACAAAATGTTGATTACAAAGTATATAAATACAATCTACGTAGCTTGAATTTAATTGATTGAATCTATTATTAATAAACAAATTAAAATCCATAGGCCTACATTAAGTTTATGTAAGCTTAATTCCTCAACAAATTGTATTCGAGAGGTTCGTTTAATTTGTTTGGAAATTAGGTAAGCGGCGTGTATCCATAACACGTGCCGGTGTAGTGAAAAAGGTTACCTACACTCTGGGGGTTTTATTTAGTCTAGGCTTGATTATTTTTTGTTCAGGAAGCTTTTTTTATCTAGTTTAAGGAATTGCTTAAACATACAAACTGCGAGTACGAGTGTCCTTTCGGCTCCGACCCGTCGAGTATAAAAAGACAAGCATTAAATATTGGGAGGCGAGTGGCGTTTGGCGTTCTTTCACCTCGATTACTAAATATTGCGTAGCCGCGCTACGCCGCCGCGCCGCGATTAAATTGGGGCGGTACTGGTACCAGCCGCCGTAATTTCGCTAACATCGACTTTTTCGCGCGCATTATTCTTTCATCTACGCCTTTCTAAGAGTGCTTTTGCCTTATATTGTGTAGAGTAAGATTAAAGAGGTGCCCTCTATAATTTTTACTTAATATGTTCATTGATGTTCCGTGTATTTTTATCTCAGAAAGGGAAATACTGAGTAAACATCTTGAATAAGTAAATCAACGCTTGTGCAAATAAATGTATTTTCCAATCGTTGTACGATGGATGTTTTTGTTCACTTAGTAGATGAAGAGAGACTTTGCTCGGTGCCAAGAGATTTAAGATTTAAGAGGGCTTTGGTTCTTGAAATAGGTAATTCAAATGAAAAAAAACCAATAAACATCCAATAATCCAGTAATCAACAATCCAATAATCCAGTAAACTATGGGTGCGTGTACTTATACATTTAGTTAAAAGCGGAAAAACTTTTGTTACCTATTTAAATCGGTAACCTTTTAATAACTACTTACTACATGTAGAGTCGACCAAGTAGGTACCTAACATTAAATTTTGATTGTGTATTTTTTTAAAATTTTACTTTGTCTGTTTATAATTTTACTCAAATAAATTTATTCAGGCTTAGTACCTAACCAAGTTACCACTTTTTAGTTCTTACACCAGAAAAAAAAAACAGCAAAGGTGGGAAATCTTTGATGTTTTAAGCCGTACAAATGACATTGCAGCTTAGGGTAAAGAAATTCCTTCGTAGACTATACGTACTTGCCCACCTTGTAGTCCAGTGAATTTTTGATTTCCTTCAACTCCGTGCTGAAAATAACTTCGCCAGTAATATTCGCTAAAGCCGGCCAATGGCGGAGTCGCTGAAGTATCACTACAGCGAGCCACCATTCAGCCTTTGAAGCCTCGTAAGACGTGTCATAATATAAAAGTCGTAAGGGCAGAAGTGGCAGGCGAGATCTTGAGGACGTCCGGACCAGGCGCAGAGCACAAGCCACCCAATCCGATTGAAGCTAATAATCTGCCACTTCAACTTACCTCCACCGATATAATGTACTATTACTATGAAATTAAAACTTGAGTTAAAATGGAAAGCGAAACTGATGGCAATGTAAATAAATGGAATAAAAAGATATAAATACCTATATCACAGGACAATTCACACGAAGTAACCCTTTCTTAATACAAATAGGTAGTAGTAATAATAATAATAACAATACAGCCTCTTTATTCCGAATTCGCTACAATTTCAGTAAATAAATGTTGTTGTTTTTTGTTTATTATTAAATTATCGCGTAATTCGGCGTGCCTAATGGCATAGGCCTCCTGCTACACAAAACAAACAGGGTTACAAATAGGTAGTAACAGAACACAAATCAAAATAGCTTTATGCGCTTGCTTGGTGACAGTTTTTATGTACAGTCACCATCACCATCAGATAGATCGGATGTCTAGGTGCTCAAAAACATCTGAGCTCTCACTTACGCCATCGTCACCTTTTTGAGCACCTAGACAGCTCTGATGCATTGATGACGACTGCGTAGGTATGTTTTGTTTGATGGTGCTGCCCAGCTGCATTATACCAATTATAGTTAATTGAACGTTTGTATGCTACAGCCACCGCACTACCCGCTTTTTAATTCGCCATCCCGACTCGCTGTCGCTAATGTCCTGGTGAGGATGGCGTGTACAACTTGCCGTAATGGGTCCAATAGGGGCAACCATCTGGCCTTAGCGCGGTGTTTATTTATATCCCAGCCGGAAGTGATGGTCTCGAGCCCACATCCGGCCGCGGGCAAAATATAATGCGCGTGCCGCGTGCGCTACACATTCCTAACAAAGAAAAAAACGGACTAACAAAATTTCAGTCAGGTAAAATTATTATTTAGATATCTGGGGCCTTACTGTTCAAGTTTTAGCTGTCACTTTTAGCATGAATCTGACAGCGAGCGAACCTAAACTGAATCGCATAGACGTCATAGTAAGGCCCCTGAACTTACTTTTTCGAGCACTGTATAGGTATGACAGAAAAAATTGCAAATTTCATTCTGTCAACCATTTGTGTATTTATTCACAAATACATGCTTGTGTCAGATGTATCATAGAAGCGATATGTTATCCATTACGTTATATCGGTATAACATAAATATGTCAAGAGCATAATATCGCCTTCCGGTGCATTTTGCCACTTTGGTCACTGCAATATAGACGCTGACTGTACGTACCTACTTTGATAATAGCCTATCAAGTCCAGATGTAGTCGAAGTTTTTATTCTTAATTCGAGTATTCATAAGGGCAGATGTTGTGTTAACGACGGCTTTATAAAAACAAAGAATAACTTAGAAGCTATACATAGATATATTACGTAGGAAGGAACGATAAAAATACACAGAATGTTTTATTTTAATATGCAATTAGAACAGGTTTCCAAATATAATGAAGTATCATTGTGGTCTGTGGAGCGCAGTCAGGATAAGGTTCATAATGGCGTGCATTTTTTACCAACGCCCGCCGAGCACATGGCGCGGTCGCACCTGGTGTTAAAAAAAGTTTTAAAAGCCCCAAAACCCTCTCAAAGGCTCAATTTACCAATAGAAATTCTGTTAGATTGCTCCAACGTTTTTTCGAGTTTGAGCTATATTTAGATTAAAACCGGAGGTGTTTCATTTTAAATCCGGCTTCTTCCAACTCTCAGCGCTTTATTTATAATTTCCAATTTAGCAAAACTCCTTCGGTATCTTGGTTGACATTTTGGCGAATATAATTAGTACTACGAGCAAACAACTTAGATCTTATGAAAATGGCTTGAAGTGTACATCACAACTGTTGAGGTGTTCAAAAATACCTAAACGCGCACTTGCGCGATTAAAAAGTATTAGGTAGTTAGGTATTTTTTTGGTACGTTTTATAAAAATGAAACCTAGCTAGATCGATTTATCGTCCCCGAAATTTCATGAAAATCGTTGGAGCTCTTTCCGAGATGCAGATTATACATATGTGCTAAATATATATGTTAAAGGTTTAAAGGTACCTATTAGATAGATAGATTAATTAGCACTATTTGAGTGTCAAAAATAATGGTAAGATTATTACGAAGCATTGTTCTACCCGTACACTTAAAAAGGATCTTAATTTATAATTGAATATTTCCGCAGAAAGTAATTTCGTCTTTCCTCCGAAATTTTTAATTTTAATAATGCTTCTGAAATGGGAGTCACCCTCAGCCCGACTGGAGATTATTGCTTCAATAAAATAGACTAGGCACCGCTGCCCCGCCTCGTAACGACAGGGAAAGGGACATTTTTTTATTTGTTTTACTTAATCCAATTTCATGATAATTAAGAATTTCGGGCAAAAAGAGCTTTCATAAAAGAGCATTTCTTTAACGTAACTTAAGTAAGCTGTCCAGAGTTCACCTGGAAAAATATGAACGCGTCCAATTCAATGTGAAATTCCATCTCTCACAGAGGGTACTTAACTTACCTTGAATAATAAACGCGATCGGCATCGCAGCGCAATTATCAGAACATTGCTCGCTAAGCACATGTGCACTCGCCGATTCCCGTGAAACGGATTTCATGGTTGACTTAACTCAATTCAATGATAAATTTGGTTCGTAATTTGCTGGGAGCACGCGCTCGCGCAGGTATCTTCATTTATGCTGCAATTCGAGACCGAACTGGTTACAATTGGTTGGACAGAGTTGAAAGTAGGTAGCTTGGTAAGTACGTAATCTAACATCTAACATCTAATTCTTAAAAACTTAGAAATATATTTACTTATACTGTAAAAAGGTTTTTCATAAGTGTAGGTACATTCGTATTTACGCGTTTAGCGGAGTGACTGATGATTAAAAGGTGTATACTTACATAATTCTGAAATGAAACCATTTTTTAGTACTCAAAATTCAATGTCGAATCCTTGGCACCCGGGTTAATAATATTATCATTTTTTACTTCAACATTTTTTTAAAATATTAAACATACCTACGTTATTCCGTTTTGAGATTGGGTTTTAAGCTACTTATGCAACTTGACAGTAATTTGAAATGGACAGCAGTCAGAACCAAGTGCTTTTTTTCTCGACAGGACAAAGTTGATCCTCTACAGTCTACTGGTATTCATAGATAGGGTGATCGAAATTAAAATAATTATAACATACAACATTAAAACGGAAGCGGAAGTCGGCCCGAGCAGGAGACACGCTGCTGGCCGCGCGATGTAGCGTAACGTGGTCCTGAGTGTCTTCGCCGCCTGACTATATACGCGGCTCATTCATATAGGTACTCAAATTGCTTGAAATTGTATCTCTTTCGTTCCCAGAAAATTAAAACAACTATAAATATCAACGTTTGGGTTCAAACACTCAAACCATTTCACGTATTTCCGCCCTTTAACCTTCAAACCCTGCGATATGATATGACCCTCATCAGCAGCGCTGCAAGTAACCACAAGCAAAAACAATTTTCACTGCTATAAAACTTTTTCTTCTATGCTGGTCTGGGACCAAATAATAATAATAATATATCAGTATTTTAGCAATAAATTAGGTACAAAATTATTAAATCCAAAATAAATTCAATTCTTATCAAATTATCAATTTCATTAATTGTACTTACATGTTAAATAAATGAATTAAATTTAATTAGGAATAATAAATATACGAAACAAATTAAATCAGTGAAAGAAAATAACAGCACTTAGAAATTAATAATAATCAAGAATAAATAAATAAAGAATAGATAAGCAAAGAATAAACAGAATGTGTTACCAGTTGCTTCTTTTCCCGCGTAAATGGTAAAAGCACATCGAGGAAATAGGCGAAAATCATAGGAATCATGTCACAGCGATGCGGCTAGAGCAACCATCACTATTCTGTCCTCTTTCCAACCATACGCTCACAATCACGCTAAACGTGGCCTTTGGGTTTTGTTACCTGGAATAAAGTCGTGATTTATGTATGCATTTATAATATTTTTCATGCGAATCAATTGGTGTACTCACAGAAATAGTGCTAATACAGTAAAATTCATTAGCTACAGAATAAAAGAAGATTAGAATGTCCTAATTGTTGCGCAGGGAAGCGTCGACGGCGCGAGGGAGCACGAGCAACCACGCACGCAACGAGCAAGCCACTCTGCAGTGGGCGCGCTCCTCGATGCAGGAGCTGCGCGTCGAGATCCGCGAGCTGCGCGCCAGCCTCAACAGCTCCACGCTGCTGCGACAGCTGCACGTCATGCGCAATGAGGTGAGCTTAAAGTAAAACAATCTGATAGAGGAGAAATTTCATATAATTCATATCAAAATAAAATTAAGCCAAGCTGAAATTGGCGATTACTGCTCTCAGATTGGCCAGGCGAAGGTTAGAAACAGACCACTAGAGTTGATCAAGCAGCTATTATTATCGATATGGATAGTTAATGTATAGTCGTTGTATAGCAAAGCAAAGTGAATGAAACTCGATAATTTTTTATAAAAACCAGAAAGTAAATACCTATGTGATCAAAGTTAAAATTACTCAAATGACTCTGTTCCATGTAGAAGATAAAGGAAAAAATGTGTTAGTATGATATATATTATGTCGAAAAAGACATTATGTGTTACAATAATTTTATAGCCCTTATTATTTATTACCTACCACTTTAATTGGTTATTTCCTCTATGGCCCAAAATAAAGCTTTCAATAATAAGAAGTTGACATTGGGAAATTACTCCCAGGGTACCTACATAATTCAGAAAAAGTAATAATTTTATGACGGTAAAATTTCGCCCACAACTATCGCCTTTATGCAATACCTGCCTAGTTCAGCGCATTATTTCCTGCCCGGTTTTCCCGCGTCTATCCTCATAAACCTTCAGCGCAATGCAAGTAACAGTGATTTTTGTATTACTTTAGCTGAAGCAAGCACTGGTTGAAACTGCGGACCTCGCGCAGCTGGCGCGCACTCAGGAGGCGCGAGTGGACAAGCTGGACGGAGAGACCGGGCGCCTGCGCTATGAGTACCAGCAGGCGCGCGGTGCCATTGCTGACCTGCGCGCGCACCAGGCCAGGCTCGCCAAGGAGGTCAGTGCGCAATGCTGACACTTCAATCCGACAAATGTACTTTTTAAGGGCCATAATCCACTGGGACGCCAAGGCGACGCCATCAGCTACGGTATTCAACAATTTATATTGACATCTACGGCAGCTTGCGACGGTTTGGCAACGACGAATTTGTATAGGTTACGTAGATAAGACATCGTCATGGCGTCCCAAGGTGAGCTCTAAAGACGCGTTCACTGCCGATAACGTGTACATGTACAATAATTATATTATTTGTTAACAACACCTGAAGAAGTCTCAGGTTTGACAACCGTCAGTGCATGAGTTAAGCACACTTGGGGAAACAAAAGGAAGGACCCTGCAAAGTTGCTTTTGCTGTACCTATACGTATCTAATGCTATAGCCATTTTATTTCAGTCTCTTTCATTCCCATGCTATACGTGTGCATGTGCGAATATTCGGCTGTTCTTTCACTGCAGCTAAATCATTATTATTTGATTAAAATTTTCAAACATTACGTAAATACTTGCATAACATAATTAAGCTTATCAAACTTGGCTGAAATAGCAGGAGAAAGACAGAATAGGTACAGGAAAACGAAGGTTACAGAATCTGGTGGCTTTTCGTAAAATATGCGTACTTCGTGATTCTCAGATTCTGGTTTATTTTTTTAATAATTAGAAGAGTATTATGAAATGTTATGTTTTAGCTTTATTCGGCCCTTGTTACAGTTTATCGTCCGAGTATAAGTGCGGCCCATTAGCTTCGTTTTACTACTAACATATAATAATCAGATACATGTGCCGTTAGTCGTTGTATCGGTTCTAGCGTACATCATTTATAAAATGATTTATTATAACCACAAAGGGCCTAATGCCTACCCTTTCTTAAGTGAGTTCGCTAAAGATGAGACGGAGCCCTTCCGCCCGCTGAGGATTCCCACAAAAATATATCCATTGAACCCTTATCATCCCCCAATAGGGAACCGCATCATATGAAGTGTAAATCGTTGACCTGAATTTGATTTTTTTACATATCCGTACACACGTACTTAGTACAATTTTCTGCCAAATAATTGGCCTATTTGACGTGATGCCTACGGAAATGGTTTTTATAATATACTTATGATAATTTATACTAGCTTCTGTCCGCGACTTCGTCTGCTTAGAATTATACATGTAAGTCATGTAAACCTTCCTCTTGAATCACTCTATCTATTAAAAAAACCGCATTGCGTAGTTTTAAAGATCTTATACGTATACATATGGACAGACAGACATACAGACAGCGGCAAGCGACTTTGTTTTGTACTATGTAGTGATAGTGATTCTTAGATATATTTAATTACTTGTGAAGGTTCAAACTTCAAACCAAATTTCAAGTTTTTACAAACTTTATACTATAAAAATAGTGATAGTGATTGACTCTGAGTGATTGACGAATCACCAAGAAGTTCTTTTTATGGAAATAATGTTGGTACTCGTACATAAAAAAAAGGGAATTTGGCTATGACAAGCAGACAGACATACAGACAGACAAGAAGCCTACATTCAATAATAAATAGTGTAGACTATTTTGTCGTATCTTGTCTATTACCGCTCTGGTTAAAACTATTTAATGACACCAGATACAACTAAAATTGCTTCGGTCGGAGATTTACCTAGTTAGCACATTGAATACATACTCTGAAACGCTAATTAAAATACTAAGTACACCTGTTTCGCACAGTTAGTGAACGTTATTTCATCTTATTTACATTGAATTGATTGAAAGTTTCATGAGGGTGCTTTTACACCAAAGTTTTGAGAAAGTTTAAATTGGTAATTGTTCCTGGCTAGCATTGAGTTTCGGCTTCGCTATGATGTTGGTATAAACGGAAGGTTACAGCGCATGATTAAATACCCAGTTCTACTTCTTTCTGTACCTACCTAAGCATAACATGAGACAGATTTTACATGAGTACCTATGCTAGGTAGTATTTTGCCTTTGGTTAGTATTATTGTTGAATTCCAAAAACTTCATTCAAGTGAGATGTAATGTTAGTTTTTTTGGCCTCATTACTTTGTTGAAGTTTTTAACAAAATTTACCAATCTCTAATCTGTCGTCAATGCGTCTAATCTTATGTGGAACGAAGAATAGACATAGAATCAAGTTAAAAGAGAAAAGGGGAAATTGAAACAGCTTGCGCAGGAAACAGTCAGCGGAGGTGTGGCGTACGCGTCTGTAAATATTTATGTATTTCAAGCGTACCCCATTGAATAGGATGGGTAAATTGGATGGGCTCCACCGTAGTTTCGCGAAAAAATGAAACGTTATCTAATAACGAAACGTATAGTCGGACGAACGCTTTTTACAACTTCAAAACAAATATTATTATCTTAGGAAATCAACTTTAGAATATAACATCTATAAATAAAATTTGTTTTCAAAATCTAACTACATCCGTAGGTGGTGGTGCTCACTTAAATACCATCACTTGACCCACTTGCTTGTTTGCTATGCTACCCTAGTTCATAAGTAAAAAATAATAGAATACCATCATTCGAGAAATCACCCGTTATTAACAAACACTGCCATTAGGTAATCATTTTTGAGTTTGAGACACCTACCCCGGTATTTATTTATTACCAATCAGTAACCTCACAGCTGTGCTTAGTGATAATTAATTTAGTTTCAGCTTACAAGTAATGAATAACTTATCAAGAAAACATAATTACGAATATCAAGCAAGAATGAATTGTTAATAACTTTCTGCCCGAATGAGTAAACGTTGAAACCGCCCTGCCTAGTTCGAATTCATTGTTTTATTAAAATATGGCATACATTAGGCCGGGGGTTTGTTTGATTATATTAAGCTGTGGTGTTTGAAATTGTATTTTTCTGCTGGGTGTTTATAGGGTGTATTATTGTTTACTGGAGACTTTTAATAACAGGTGTTATCCCTCTTCACGGTCTGTGGTTGTAACCGTCGGCGACCGTTGGGATCGTAATTAAGTACTCGTAGCTGTAACTCGTTTGGGCGTTTGAATATCGTTACTCATACTGCCTTGCTGATTTGACGAGCGAGATTGAGTCTTACCTACTGTTACTTTTTGGTGTTTTATGCAAAAAAAGAGTTGTACATAAATATATATGACGAGTGTCACATAAACAGAGTAAGATCATGGAGACCGACTATCCTGACGGATATCTATGGCAAATTTTTTTTAATATTTTTTGTGACACTTGGGATATATAAAACTACGTCATACCCATGATTTTGCCTCCCTTGATGAATCAAAAATATGCTAGTTTCCTGTCTCGTGGGAATTGCAATACGAGAACGAGCCTTTATAAATATATTACGTGTATGTAGCGATATGCCGAAAGGCAATCCAGTACGACTTCGCGACAAGTTGTGTTTAGCTATTGATCGTCTTTTCTTTCAAGATCTCGTTCTGACATTGAAGGAATGCCGTTTCATTTCATTGCCTTATATCTTAATCAAATTAACCGTCTGTTTTGGCTCTAAAATGATTGATGATTTTAGCTTAGCGCTCGAATTACAACATAACAAATCATGTTAGAATTACTTAAATAACTCCGAGAAGTTCAGGCAAACAATTATCCCTCTTAGATTAAATCGCGAATTTGATTATGGAGTGTTTATTTTGAATCAGCTAAACGGAGTGGTTGATAAATACTTACGTGGTTTAACTGCGAGTAAAATCTATTTTCTGTAGCATTTATTAAATACAGCTCATATTGTTAAAATGACCTCTACAAAGTAACAGTCCTTAACAGTCACAAAGCTTCCCGTGATCGGAATGTAGTGCAGAGCCAATCTGCTGAACTCGACGACAATGTCGCTACTCTACCTCATATGCATTTGATATGCAATTAATTTCAATGAATATGTCGTAATTTAATGCTACGAGATACGAGAAGGGCAAAATAAAAGTATTTTATTTTGTGCAGAGTGCCATTATTATTTAGATATGTAAATATTGTTATTTTTTCTATATAAGAATAATATCCTATGTAAGTGTAATAAGAATAAGTAAATAATGCTCAATGGCCAGATTCTAACTATATATCATTAGGTATTTTATTTTTTTCCCGTGAATGAACCATTAGTCTGACTTGACCCATGGAATTTTAGAAATAAGTCATTGGAATTCCCAAAAAGTAGCCTCTTTGTTATTCCAGAGATTTAACTCATGTTATTATTTTAACTTACAAACTTTTGTAATATTAATAGGATAAACTGTGTCCGATTTCCGCTTCTTAACGATGAGGATTAGTGGTTCTGGTTAGACCTCGAAATTTTGAGATTAGTAACTTAATTAAAAGCGATCTTACCCGTCCAGATTAGTTTAATTTCAACATTAATATATCTCAAAGTATAGCTAATGGATTAGACAGCATAAAATATGTTTAAAAACAATCCTACCTTAAGTCTAAAATCATTGTCATATAAGCCGTACACATGGTACTATATGGAAATGGCGCCGGGCTGGCGTAAATGTGACACATGAGGAAGTAAGACTGGGAGTGCACTTGGCACCTTATTACTTATGCTTTAAATGCACAAACTGCTTCAGCAGATTTGGCACCTATTTCATAAACATGACAGTTGAGGAGTTCCGTGTTAAACAGAACTTTGAATTGCCTACAAAAATAGAATGGTTTATTGTTTCCTATCGTCAGCCAAGCTAAAGCCGCTAGTGGCGCCAGTAAAAGAATAATAAATCCAATAAGAATTTCGAAAAACTGCTTTTCAGTGCTAATGCTTGCTAATATGACTACCAATAAAGTTAACTATACCACCTAACTAACAGCTAGTCGATCTAGTAAGTAATACCACAGTATATATATATAAGCTAAAGCAGTAGGGAAGATAGGCTTACTTTTTGAAATAAGTACCTACGCTCGAATAAAGCGTTAGGGTTGTCGATTTAATTTTTGTTAAATCTGAAAATCTTTCGCCTGCTACGACACGTTCGGAAAGCTCTGTTATTAAATTTTATTGTATAAAAAATTCTCATCCGAATGAATAGCTTTCTTAAATAAACTATTAGGAAACATGGACACGGCACTATAAAACTGATTTTTCTAGTTTTTCGTAAATTAATAAACCTAATTTGCAATTTATGTTTATTTCGGTTTTGAAGAAGCCGAGTTCAAGCAGCCGTACACTGCACAATACGCTCTTGGCATATTTAAAACGAAACAATGGCCGCTCGTCTCAATGCGCCACTCGTGACTGACAGCACCGCGAGATCCGCTTAGAGGCCGTATAGAAGCGCGCGTCTATGTGTGCGTTCGTTTCGACCGTTTTGTTCGTAGATTCCCTACTGCTTTAGCTTATATATATACTGTGGTAATACTCTTTATTTCTTATTTTATGGGCATTATAATACAGTTTTACCGTTCCTACTACGTAGCAGTGGCGTGGCATCCATAGAACTCGATTCCCACCGGCTTGCCTATTTTAGAGCAGTTGGGCAATTTATTGTGCAGAATTAGAGGAAAAGGCTAGTTAAGTTCCCTTCGGCTTGCCTTCTGATATACTTGACGACACGCCACTTCTACGTAGTTGCCTGCCTGAAGTGTAATAATTACAGACACGAAGATAGAGACGCCCTCTATTACTTATAATAGAGGTGCACTAAAGTGTCTCTATCCCTCAAGCAATAATGATGTCTGACAAATTTTAAGACTCTAGCTGAAGTGGTTTAGGCTCTGCGTTGTCAGACAGTCAGTCACGTCAGTCCGTTATTAATTTTTAGATATAGATATGATAGATATCAAACAGACAGTGCTTCAATATCGATCGATATTGAAAGAAATGTATTTAGGACTGGATTACATGACATCGGCCTCTCTGTAATGTGAAGTACTTACATGTCATTTTTAATCCACAATTCGAAGCATTGCCAATCAAATGAATGTAGTTGCATAGTCAGACCACAGGTGGACAGGTCCTTTCACATACATTCTATTGAATTACCAACAATGAAATAAATATGAGACGAAAAAGAGGGTTCGCGTTCCGGTCGGGACTCTCGATGAATAGGGCATTAGGTACAAAATGATTACTGGAATTACTACAAAATGGTCATTTTGAGATCGCTAATCCTTCGATAATTTATACTAATAACAAAATGTTGTACAACTTGATTATTTTTAAATATTGCGCTGAGGCTCTCAAAGCGACTTTGAGATTTTTTCGCCGGCATACTTTCGAACAGCTGATGTTGTATTTTGAGTATTCTTATTTTATACTTTATATGAAATCAAGTTGTAATTTAAAATAGTGTCCTAAATTATGCAAAATATTACTATAGTGGCCAAAATAGTTTTTACCTTTGAAGACTGTCTTCATGTTTATGGCAGTTGCCGTTTGCATTTGATGCACGGTTGATACACGCTATCGTCGAGGAATTATTCACAATAACAGTAGGGTAGGTATTATAATTTTATTAGTATTAAGTTATTATTTTGCATCAGAATTCGTAGATCAAACACGTAGGATGACATAGGTTTATTGCTAGCGTTTATTGCCAGACAGTCTTTTAATAATGTATATACCTATGTTTAAGGCATAAAAAACGAAGTAGAGCGTGAGAACACACTGCCAAATGCCTGTGGGAACCCGTAGGCGAGTATGAACAGGCCCAGCCTCGGCGAAAGCTGAAATCCGAGCCGGGGCTTTTGCTGCTTCATCAAAAACTTAAATGAGGCTCGATAAACATGCTAACAGTAAGAAATTTATACTAAACAAAAAGTCGCAATTCAATACATTTATATGTATAATAATTTAATAATTAATAATGTATGACGTTGACCATGAACGTAGATCATGATCCAAAAGGTTGGATTGTTCCTAAATTTCGTAATCTTGGAAAAGTTCTTGAAAGTAATATTCAACGGAACATTTTTCGTGAACATGTAAGTGTTCTTTGTTTTTGTATAAACATTTCAAATAAATCTTAACAGTAAATTTTCAGTAAAATGTTCTTTTTAATTTGAAGACATCTTTTAAATCGGTCTCCGGAGTCAGCCAAGGCAACATAATAGCATTGAGGGCAGAAAGTTACCCTGTAACAAGTTTGGTTTCTCAGTCAGTGTTAGCAATCTGAACTTTCACAATATTTTAGGTGCGCAAGGATTCCGTCTTTGACTTAGTTCTGTCTGGTGTTGGCTGCAGTGGTGTGGTGGGCTATGCATTGATCGTACAAATAAGTATTTACCTAAATAAGTTTTCAAGGAGTGGTCTTTAGATCTTGAATGATATGAACCTTATGAAACCTTTCCGTGTTCTCAATGTGCATTTTTATTTCACAAGCTACATGTCTGACATGTTTTAGGTGTATCTTAATAATTCAAATAATAACTTTTATACTGATCCGAATAGTACCTTTCGCCTTAATTGTTTCATATTTCTGAGTTTTAAAGATCAGGTACTTATTATACAAAGTATGGGCCCTAAAGATGGTAAAAATAGCTTACATCTGCAGGATAAGACAAATGTGGTTCTGCTCGCGGCGCCCGCGCATGCAAACTGTCTTCCGCGACCTTCAGCTTCAATAATGGATACTCTCATATTCAAGTGAAAAGTAACAATAACAAAATTATATTTCATTTAGAATGTTCTTTTCACTACCAAACAAGCTCCTTTAAGTTTATTCTAAAGAAATTACTCCAAACGGAATTCATTTCAAATTAAAATAAATAATGAATGCTCAAACACACACTACGATTTTGTATTCGGAATTCCTGATTGAACCGCAGACCAAATATTTTTGCGTCGGAAAATCGGGCCAGTTAAATTCTACTTAGCAATGCAAAGTTATTTCAAACACCGATGAATTGAGTTATTTCATTAATACGTTACTCAAAACATCCAAATAAAAACAAAAATATGCATCAAATAAAAAAAGGCAATGACTAAACATTCTTACTTTCATCAAGCTAATTGTTGTATTTTCATACGCAATCAAATAATTAGGTATGTGCCGCCGACCTTATATATTGTTTGTGGTATAAAGGTGTAGGTTGTCTTGGTAACGTAAGGTATTTTCATTCTTACCTGTCCTATTTGGTAAACAAAATTCTAACCTCAATGTGCAAATTTTGTAGTGTATTATGTTTTCAAATAAACCTGAGGCAATATTTTGTACATAATTTTGCTGATATTTTATCTCCAGTTCCTTAATTTACGATGAAATAGTTAAAAAAATCACAAAAATGAGACGTTTTGCGGTTAGAATTTTGTTTACCAAATAGGACAGGTAAGAATGAAAATACTTTATGTACATATATTTATACCCTTGACTGTAGGTACTTATTGGTCTCAAACTAATCTTTACGCTAGATTAGTTATTAATTAACTCGGTAACGATGTCCACCTGCGTCGGTATGCAGACATTGCATATACATATAAAATGTATACTGCAGGTACATCTCGACGGGAGAATGCAAGCGCCTCGCCGAACACCTGGCTTGTCCTATACGCATACGTACATGGACAGGGAAATATTCCATTGACACGATAAATTGTGCCGCTCTCCCGAATGCGCAGTGAGCTTCCTTTGAGATCGGAATGCTAAACACCAAAGCGCCATGGTTCTGAATCATTCACGCTTTCGCATCAAATGATACAGTAATTGGTTCTAATCGAAAAATGGAAGCTATGTAACTAAAAACTGTGTAGTATGTGAATTAACCTGAAACTAGCGTAAATTACGGTCATAAATCCTTCCCAGATCGCCGTCATACACATTGTGCCCAGAATGCTGGCAGCAATTGGATTGTGAGTCTACTTAATTCTTTTCCCAAAATAGCTGCCAGCCGTCTGGTCAACTGAATAACTGGTGGAAGATAATAGTAGTAGTATTGTGTCATTGCGAGTAATGTGTACGTAACATTATAAACTTGGCAGACAATTAGTTTAGTGAAAAGAGATAGTAAAGAAGTCATTAAATAACTACTTACAAATAATTATATATATATATATATGTGTATAATTAATATTAATATAATAAACAATGCATGCTCAAACACACACTACAATTTTCTATTCAAAATTCCTGATTCTATAACCGCAGACCAAATATTTATGCGTCGGAAAATCTGGTCAGTTAAATTGTACCCAGCAATGCAAAGTTATTTCAAACACATTAACTCAAAAACACCCAAATGAAAACAAAAATATGCATCAAATTAAAAACAAAAAATTAATTTAAAATGACGTGTGTGCAGTGGAGAACCGCACGAGGATTGCTACAGCCTCCTGGGTGAAACCAGTTCTCGGAGGCACCCTAATTACCGCGCCGGCGATTTAGGACAGGTGGTAACGAGCCGCGCGTTTAATTTTATTATGCTCCTGCTCCACGTTTATAAATAAAGTAGGCATATCGGTGAATATATTTCAAACACGTGAAAACGATCTCTGATTAACGTGAAATTAATATTTTCATTCAATAATTGGTGACTTTTTACTTACAAGCCGTTTCCTGCGAGATTTGTTAGATTACTTTATTATAATAATATGTATGTGTGTTAAATATACTTAAATATATTCGAATTTAACCGCCATCGCGCGCGATTACATGAATAGGGAACCGACCTAGAGACCAAGAGAGACAAGAAAAGTTTATCCTTGGTACTTTACTTAGATAAGAGTAGGAACTATAAATAACTGTGCTCTATTGGTAACTAAAAGTAGAGATTTTTACGGATACTTATTAATTTTAAGCAACTTCGAATCTCATTAAGAATTTTTAATATTTAACAAACTAACGTTACATCGTAAATTACTTTGCACTTGAATGGCACCTTATCCTGTAATTCATTCAATTGTAATAATCTTTCACATCTGATACATCCTTTGACCGTTAAAGTTCGTACGGAAATAATATTTGCTTGCAGTTGTAGTACATTTACCTCCATTCACCTACCTACCAACTCACGTAGCTTAACTTATGCAGTTATTTTTCTGAACTCGGTACGTTACGTATGGATGCAGTATCATCTTCATTCCACGTCAAACACACCGGGCTGAATATTAGTCTGCGCAAACAGAAAGTCTCTTGACACGGTCGTAAAGGCATAGTCATTTTCATGGCAATGACGATGACGCTTAGTCTGCGGCCGCGGTACATGCATATTCACTCGTTTGTTTTGTGCCTCAACATCCATCATTGACGTGCTTATGAGTCCCCAGTAAAGCGCGAATTTATGCACAAGAAAGTTTTGTGAGTACCTTGACACATTATTTCTAAATTCTTCATATCTATCGATCATTGGCTTTTTAACTTATCGTCGGACGGAAGCTATTTTATATAGCTTGTTAGTAACTTTTCGATATTTAATATTCGCTTTGATAAATGTTTTGCAGTGTTAATGGTTAATATATCACTAACCTTAAAGTACAACAGCCACACCTGAAGCGCAGCAGGTGTACGCAGTTCATTTGACTACTATGTGCCTCCATTTTTATACCATAGATACCCGTTTCGCACGTAGTTTACCTATTAATGGCTTAGTACCCATTTTCATATTAACGCGCAATTATTGCAGATAACGCACATTAACTCTCCATCTCTCAAGACGTTCATTGTTTTTGAACTTAGAAATATGGAAATTGGTGTTAGAGCTTCATGTTTTGAAATAAAAGTCAGTTGTATCAGCCCTCTTAAAATTTCATCCCCTAGGGTAATAAATTAAGGGGAGAAAACTTTGGATAAGAAACGTGTAATATTTTAAAATTTGCAAAATGACTGCGGTATATTGTTTGTTTACGCGTAACTAATACTTATCGAGAAAAGGCAGGTACCTAGTGTCCCGCCTTCTTTTTTTCGTCTTGACAGGGGTACTAGGTACCATGATTTGATTTTCTAAACCGGTGAAACGGAATGGACAGAGTTTACTAAAACACTTGAAACGCCAGATGTTTGCTAATGCCGAATAAATCGCTGTAATAGTACTGCCTCATTGTTTAGAAAATACTAATTCCCAAGCTTAATATAATATTACCTTGTATTGTACAGATGTAGGTAGGTGTGCTCCTTTCAGCCTCTCATTAATTCGCTAGGTATTAGGTAAGTAACAGCAGCACTTCGTTCGCCTGTAGGCAGGGCTAATATTACTAATTTATATCCATTTAGAGGATAAACGTCGGCTACTTATGTATAATACAAAAAGATTTTTCTCACGCTGTTAAGAATTAATACTACTTTTAATATTTTTATCAAATTGTTGATGACGGGCATGTATGAAGAGATTGATGAATGTGGATGAAGGGAAAGAGATATGTCAATATATGTATGTATCTTGATGACTGTACATGGACATAGAGTGAGTGATTCGACCAAGAAACGCAAATCGAAGCGATAGAACTATCTAAGACTCTGAGATGATACACTAACCGCCTTACATAAATCACTTTTTATTTATAATGAAGTAAGTAATTAATTTGTCAATTTTATTTTTGTTTTGTCTTGTTCCCTGGCCCGTGATATTGTCGAAATTGCTTGTGTGTGCATTATTCAGCGACAAGCATAGTGGCGCCCCTCTCCAAAGATTGTTTGGGCTCGTCGGAGCGGCTTCCTGTACTAACTAGTATTGTGCGCGCTTTGTATACGGTCCATAAACTACGTCGTAGCAAGCATTATAACGCTTTAAACCTTTGAGAGTAATGAAAGTAAAATTTGGCTGCGGTGATGATCACTTTTTACCCGACTGTGCCAGCAGGACGGTTATGTTTTTCGAGTATATGTATTGTGAGGTAGCATGCGAATCTGCGAACTGGCTTGTTTGTCGGACTGGCTGGTTCGTCAGTGCGATTGAAATTCGTACATCGAACGCTCGTTCGATGATTTGAAATTTTTGGATTTTGGATTTCGAGAAGACGGTGAGATCGCTTTGAACAGGGCTTGCGGATGCATTCCGGCATTTTGTATATTTAATGAATAATTGATTCAAAGCGAAATAAAAAATATTCAAACGTAATGAGTTGTTTTAAATAAAGTTATAGGCCTTCAGCACCCCTAGTTTTTATAGGCCGAATTCTATATGAATCCCCGTACTAGTTGAAGTGCCTCCTCAAGGCAGCTCTACAGTATATATGTATATTTCTTTGACACGCTCTAGAGCCCAAACGGCTTGTCACATTTAAGCTTGAGAGGTGAAAGTGACACTGGGTACATCAAAACTATAAAAAATAATGCTTATAGTATTTTGGCGCCAAATTATATTTACAAGAACTGTACTAATTTGTATATATAACTACCTTTAAATTTTTTAAAAAACCTTTGTGACTATAACTATATGTATTACGTACCACTTACGTCTATTAGGTACGTTATTGTAAGTAAGTACTAACTTTGGAACTTCGTTATCATGTTCACCAATGTGTCCGCTTGTAGCGTATATTTTTCACGTTAATGACAACAGACAATTATTGAAACGCGAACACAAACCTCGTAGAGTAGGTACTTACCTAATGCTGCCGTCTATTTAACACAGCGAAACTAACCCGAAACTAAAGCTACAAATTAAAAACTACCTAAATATGTATAAGAAGTACAAAAATCGGAACTGTTTTAAAATATTTTTTTTGCGAATCTCTACAACAGAGTTTATATGTGGTATAATGAATAAAGTTACCTACAGGTGTAATGAATAAAGTTTTTGCATGACATTTCGACGAATTCTATCCAGTTTTTAACTTTAATAATATTAAAGTTGTGTATTCAATGCAGTTGTCATATAAAATTGTTTTTATTATAAATAAGAACCTTATTCAGATGTTGTTAAAAGTTGAAAATCGCATGGGATTCAACGAAATTTCATGGATTAACTTTATTCACTGTAGGTACCTATCTGTACTTCGCTATAAAATTTCTACAGATTGTAATTTTGGTTACAGTTAAAAACAAGACAAATGGAGGAGCTGAGTACCGCTAACTACAACGATGTATATGAATTTCTTGATGTCAAGTCTGAAGAATCAAAACCTCAACACAGCCACAAGTATCGACACAACAAAATGGTTCACGCGCAGATATCTCGGCTGGCGCGCACGCAGGATCAGCTCGACGAATACCAGCAAAACTTGCAGACGCAGATTTTGGATGTGCAGCGTCGTCAGGATCGTTTTGAGGAACCCAACTGGAACCTCCTATCTGCTAAAGTAGAATTCCTTGAGCTGGATACCAAGAATCTTCATAATATAATATCGAATGCCACGCAAAAACTCTCCGATTTCGACAAAATTCATTCGTCAATGTTAGAATTGCGTGAAGACGTAGAGAGCATTGAAAACAAAGCGGATAAGACAATCCCAGAGTTTAGAAAGGAAATATCCAAGCTAGACGTTAGTTTAGCTCAAGTAAGTAACGAGATGACAGTATATTTTATTAATAATTTTAGTGAACTCTTTTTTAAATTTGATCTCTTTTTTCACAGTTAAATGCACAATCTTCGTATTTGAAAGAAGACCAGGAGAATCTCCGTCAATCCGTGAAAGCTATAGCTGTAAGCGTGAGCAACAGCATAGACCGCGCAGAGTTGGATCGCCTCATGATCAAGAAGATTAACGACTCCGTTTTCGATCTGACCACCCGGTCCAAGCTACACTTCTACAGACTGAACGACCATATACTGAAGGTAAATATTTAACTTAAAGCAATTGTTCAACTCTTTTATGTATGTGGGTTTCTAGTTTTTAACCTAAGTATAAGGTATTTGTAACAAAATATTATTGTTTCAGAGTGAATCCAATCACGATATAAATATGACGGACACTATCCCACTGCCAGAACTGATGGGAGAAGTTAAAGAATTGCAGCCTGTACAGCGGGAATACGAGGATCTGGTGAGCCAGCTCCCGCGCGATTGCTCCAGCATATCCGGCCCACCCGGCACGTACCTCATCCGCCCTGATCGCGTCCCCCTCGACACCTGGTGCATCAACGGTAGCACCTTATTGCAGCGTCGCTACAATGGCTCGGTTGAGTTCAATAGAAAATTCGTTGAATACGCCCACGGCTTTGGGGATCCCACTTCGGAATATTGGCTAGGCCTCGAATCGATGCACCAGCTGACAGCTGATAACTGCTCTTCTATGAGAATCGATATGACCGACATCTACGGCGGAATTTGGTACGCTCATTATGAACACTTTTCCGTTGGAAGCGCGGACTCTGGATATGTTTTGGAAGTGAGCGGTTATAAGGGAAACGCCAGTGACGCGTTCGAGTATCAGAATCATATGGAGTTTTCTGCTATGGACCGTGACAGGGACATCTCGAACACACACTGCGCCGGCAACTACGAGGGTGGCTGGTGGTTCTCGCACTGCCAGCACGTAAACATCAACGGCAAGTACACGCTGGGGCTGACCTGGTTCGACTCCGCGCGCAACGAGTGGATCGCCGTCGCCACCAGCGAGATGCGCATGTACCGCCGCCCAGGGTGTACTTAAAGGGAACCAATCGACTTTTGCTCTCATGGCAATTAGGTACTTTATAAGATTAAATACTCAAAGATATTCCCACATTATGTTCAATGTTGTTTATAATAATTTGAAAGTTATGTAATATTTGAATGATACCAAAGATAGCACATAATAGTGAAACAATGTCACTAACCTATAAAATTTTCATTTTTAGGTATAAAAGACAGAATAGTTTTTATCATGCCTTAAGTGTGGCATAGTAGAGACAGTAGAATTGAGTTTTACTTTTCATTAACCATCTATTCTTTAAAATAAATCAATTAACTTTAAATCACTTCTTTCCTGCGCAAATTCTGTCAACTAGAAGAACTATTACCTTCACTTAGTCTTTAAAATTTATATTTTCTTAAAATTTATGGGAAAACTTTTTATGCCATAAAACTTCTTCTAGATCACCTGAAGGCAAAACTTTGTCTAAATCCGGAATTTCATCCAAATCGATTGAGTAGTTTCCGAAAAACCAATTCAATTATACACGAAGTACTTAGGTATCTCCTTGCTTAAATTTAATCATAATCTTATGTAAGTCAAGCAATTAAAAATTGCGTTCAGAATGTAATAAACGATCACTTGTTATTATTAGCAGTGTAAATAATGGGTCAGATCAGTTTTTAATCTCCATTGAAAAGTTCGAGATAGCTAAGTTTTCACGCAGGGATTTGATTAAATCCACATTATTATCACATCCCTGTAGGTATATGCAAGGAACATACATTCAGACTCTTGACCTGCATAAAGAAACCATACGTCTAAACGTTCTTTCAAGAAATACTTTTCACGCCCTGTATCCGTTATTTATTTGGCTCGTAAATTTACAATGTACTTAAAGAGATTCAAATTGACAGAGGAACAGATTGAAATTTAGACAGTCAAAAGTTTAGCCGGATACAAAGTTTCACTTCTCGAAACAACTTTCAAGCTTTTTACTTACATCTTGCTTACACATTGATTTAGGGCTTATACTTATTAGGTATAATCTGGCTCACAGCCTGTCAACATGTCATTTAGCTAGTAGGTTTTTGTATAGTCATAAATTACCTGAAATACATAAGGGTTGTCCTTGGGTCTCGATTCATTTCATTATCTTTCCCCAGTCTACGTGTAAATAAGACGCTGTAATTTCGGGCCCACTTATAAGTAACTCTTTATCTATTTCTGGTAAGGAAATTATATAGTTAATTCTTCTTGTTTATTTATTTAGGAATAAGAAAGGTTAAAAACTAATAAAGCGTAAAGAGCAAAAATTGGTTGGATGAGAAAAAAATAGTACCTACTGCGTAGTTAAATTATATTTTTCTGTACTTACGAGTATTAATTAATACAAAATAAGATGGGTTATTCGTTTTTAACGTAATAGAAATACTTACTTCCTTTACCATTTGGCTCTCGCTATAAGGTGGTATTATTAAGTATTTTTTTATAGTTAAAGGACAAACAATTATTGTGTTTTTATTGACAATCTTCACTTCTGAATTAATAACAGGGTACAGTTGAGGGCATAAATATCGATATAGCCATCATGTCAAATATATGTGTCACCGACCTTATTGTTTGTGGCATAAAGGTGTATAGATGTTTATGATTTCTTGGTAACTTACATATATTTATGTCCTTGACTGTACCTACACAATAAAATATGTACTTAATCAAGTATTATCAGGAATAAAATCATGTGTTCAAACTTATTGTTTAAGTGAAAAAAGATATTTTATACCCCATTGCTAAAAGACTAATCAACTGAATCACATGCTTTAGTTAAAGTGTGACAGTTGATGCAGTTTCTTCGTCTCCGGTGTGTTTATTAGAGGATCTATCGGATATTCGTGGTATTCCGAAGTTTATTCATAATTTATATCCATGAACTTCTTTAATGCATTCCATTAGTAAAGAGTAAGGATCCATAAGTTAAAAATAACTTTTAAAGTAAAAACCTAATCATTAGAAAGGATCTAAACCTAAGGGGTAGATACATATTTAAAACAAGAGTGGAAGACTGCGTCAAAATAAATGAAATTGTTTTAAAGCAATAGCTGAGAAAAATTGTGTTATAAGCTATCCAAATATGTTGGACAGTTGTGTAGGGTACGAAGTACTTCAAAAGAACCGCTTTACCACGACCTGTGCATATTTAAATTAAATGTGTCTTTGATCTGAAATCACATATAAATGCGACCACGTGTTTTATATACTTAAGTACTCGTATTAGGCTTAGGGGCACTTTGCGAAACCGGTTGAAAAGATCGAAACTAAATATTTTCAATACATATATCAGCACCGTAGGTTCAACGCTAACGCAACGACCTGTATATATGCCCATTACTTCAATGCAAAAGCAACCTTCGTTCAATTGGGTTTAGGTTCAACTTAAGGCACCACAATAAAGAAGTCTGGCGTAAGGGTGACGTCTCTTGTATTTGACGAGGCGCCGAAAAGGTTAAGACTTACAGCCATATTATAAAGTTCTATGTTATGAAACTATATTCACCAAATGGAAATACAAATTACTTATCATTCTATAAAACTAGGTGCTTAGATACTATTATTATCTACGTTTGTAAATCCTAGAACATTATGATCATAAATTTCAAGATTTTCTTTTAGAACTTGTATAGAATACGATGATGATAATGTTGAAACGGATGAAAGAGGAACTACTTATATTAATGCATAGTCAAATTTTGACACATTCCAGTAGATATTTTACGTCACTGTCGTGACAATTACGATGAAAGTGACGTCCTTGTTTAATTTCTACTCTTTATTTTTGCGCTCTAATGTAGACTTACTGTCAAATAGGTCAATAAAATTGTACTAAGAATTACGTAATATTGATGTTACTCCGGACCCCCATAGATCTGTACCAATGGATAAAACCAAATAAAGCATTTGAATGCATTCGATTTTTATTTATTTTCTAAGAGTAAAATCTTTCTGTCGCATTCTGTTAATCTTGTTCTGAAAAATCGACTTCGCTCTTCATTTCTTCATTAAAAAATGGCTGACCCGTTCGCAGCGTAAACTTGGCTAGCTGTTCAATTTTACTTTCACGCGCCAGATGCTTTCTGATCTTGTCATACATTTCAGTCTTCTCTTGTTTAAACGCCCCATTTTCTACGTAGTCTCTAAGGTCTGTAACATTACCCTCAAGGTGAACCAGTTTCTTGTCTACCGGCGTCATTTGAAGCGGGTGGTCAATGTGGTCGTGGTGTGTGAGGGCTCCACCCCTGGTCTTCTGCAGCCATTGTTCTAAATAAAATGCTTTGGTGGCGAGAAACAAAGCAGACAAGTCCCTCATGGTAGTATCTGACAACACTCCAATATTATGTTTGATCCAGCTGAAAAACGACATAAATATCTAAAGATTACGTGCTAAGGCTAAGAAGGTGTACTTTACGCTTTAATTCAAGATTTTTGTCCCATACCTATCGGCTAATTTTATAATGAATTTCTTTTAAATTTTCTTTGTGTGCAGGTACCTAAATAAACTCCTACTCTCGTCTCTGATGCCCTGTTGATGGTTTATGGGATAATTGGAAAAGATAGCCCTATAAATGGTAAGTTCGTCTTTGCATATTGTTTTGTCCTATAGGTAACCTGTTTCTCTCTACCATACCTACTACTTAATAAATAAAGAGAGTTATACTTATACCATAAAGAGCTATGCTTACTATGTAAGTGCTACTAAAGTGCTCAATATTGTGCGTCAACCTATTTACTACAAAGCTGGGGGCTTACCTTGACGTCTTAACGCGATCCAATTCCGACTCAGTTAAGGTTCGCTCGCTGTTATGTCCATACTAAATATGACAGCTAAAACCTAAATTGAGTCGGAATTGAATCACATTAAGACGTCATGGTAAGGCCCCTGTACATAAATGAATAAATATTTCCGTCATCGCTGGAATATATTTCAAAATTAGTCATTTCCTTACAAAATTAAACCCCGCTCCTTGCACCCTTGAAATTGAAAATCTGAGATTTCGCATAAGGTAAATAGTTCTCTCTACGTTATGTAGACAAGAAAATAAGATGACTTTTCGTCAAAATTTACGCCAATTTTTCCACACAATTTTGAATAGAGTGACAATAATTATCTTTGAAGCGATAGTTTGAATAGGTATTTACTTGTCGGTGTCAGGTGTCACCATACAAGGCGATAGATTGATTTGTAGAAAACAATTGATCGACTTCAACCAATCCCTGTGGCGGTCCGAGGGAAAGGGGGTTACGGAGGATTCGACCAACCGTCATTAACATAACACTTACTCAAATAGAATCAATGAATATGCAGCCTTTACGGAAACATCTGAGCCTTACGGCCACCTGCCACCCACTCCCCCTTCAATTTAAGTTGTTTTTCAATAAAATTAATCTTATCCACCCATTGTAGAACGCTAGGCTGGTGTAGATGAGCGGCAAGTCGTGGGCGTAGCCGCAGCCGAAGCCCCAGGACTGCAGGCCGACGAGATGGCCGCGCACCACGAGCGGGGCTCCCGGCACCGCCAGACACGGCGCCAGCGGCTCCTCCTCGCGCGCCGTGCCCGCGCACACCATGCCTTGCCTGATCTGCACGCCATGCTTCAGCCGGCAAAAGATAATGACAATCAACAGTAAAAAGAAGGAAGTAGGAAACCAATTCGTCGAAGTTTTGTCGCCAATGTACTCAAGATTTACACAGCTTTTTTTATCAAAAGGAGGAAAACTATCAAGCTGATAGTAAGCAAACCTTGGAAATCAGCAACCCCAATAGAGTCGTTGGTACGTTGCCGACATTTAAAGGAATAATGCACGAATAACGCAGCATTGTCGAAAATTCACTCTACTGTTATAGTTTACGAGAATGATAAAAGAAAAAGAGGATATAAGAATAAGGCTGAAACTTTTCAGGATTTTGCAAAATGTTTACGGGAAAAAGTTGCACTACGAAGGCGAACCTAATCTTCCACCATTGAAGAAGTAGGAAAGGCAGTTTTCGAGAAAAAATCTACTAACAAAATCTTTGGAACGTGAGGGAAAAAGCAACTAGGTAAGTAGAGCTTGAAAATTAAGGTTACCAATAATAAAATCAAAGACGACTTAAAATCAAAGAGTTAATAGGTGCGTGGTTAGTAAAAGTAGAAAATATAATGAGAAAAGTTAACAATGTCAATGCTATCTGGAAACTATATACCTATCTCAAATGCTCAGCTTGTGAGCGACGTCTTTAAATGGAAAACCACCTAACAGTTGTTTAAATAGCTCAAAAGAGCATGACGGCTCCAACTCACTTTGCGGTAGCCGACACAGTAGTGGTTGCGATTGTAGCCAACGATGTTAAACGTAATGGTCCGCAACATCGGATCGATCTTCTCGTCAGGGTAATATAATGTCGACCGCGGCAGGCAAAACTCCTTACCCTAAGATAAGCAATGGAAAATTTGTTATAAGTATTTTGTATACATACATACATATTAATCAACGTCTTTATCCCTTAGGTACGGGGTAGACAGAGCCTAGAGTAGAAGATCACGTTTAGCTTGATTGTGATAAGTATTTGAAGGACTTTTAAATTGAAGTGGATTGAATAAATACAAAATATATAGGTATAAAAAACGTTGAGTTAATGTTTGAATACACGTTAAATCTTACCGTCCAGTCACACCGACCCCAACCGGTAACAAATGCAAGATTACTCTCCTTGTTTTCTGTAGTGTCACTTATGCTTCCGAAACTGATGGGAATTACCTTCTGATTTGCCCTGGATATTGTTCCAAAACATGAAACAAACATCGAATTATTACTGTCTCTGTTCCGATTGTCTAGGATAAGCACGGAGATATACGAGTAGAATCCCAAGGTTTAAAACTCCCTTCGCTAAGCGACCGTCTGGCAGCTAGCCCTCACTCCGATTATTGCATACATTACTTTATCTACTATCATTTCGTAAAATTCTAATTTTAAACTAAAATAAATTGTTTTTGCATTACATTTCGATAATAATTTACCTAATTAAAAGTTTTTTATTATAAACTTCAAAAAAACCCGCTTTAGTGCATGTGCTGTGATGTGCTAGGTTTTGGCGCCATTAATACGTTTTCTTGTACTGAATTTCGTGTTTTTTATATTCTTGCTTAAAAAATGTCTGATAGCAGTGAATGTGAAGAAACTTTGACTCCGCCCCATATTTTAAATGCGGCGACAGAAATGACTCATGATCTATTACCGGCAAAGTATGACTTTATGATATGGAAAATGTAAAATGACATTCCGGTACTCACAGTAGTCTTTTTTATTAAGACGGTGCATGAAATATCGCGCGAGTTGCAGTAGTACAGCCCTCATTGATCAATCACTTTTAAATTTTAATCTACAGCCGCGTGGTCTGCAGTGTATTATGAAAGAAAAGTTATCTCTCACGCTGTCTATATAAGGCTTAATAAATATGAATCTTCATGGAACTTGTACACCTACAGATGTCGGTTAGGTTAGGTAAATATGGTAAAAACTTTAGTAACGAAAAAGTAAAAATACTTAACTACTCGCTTTCTCAAAGTTTCAACATCTAAACAGAAATAAGTTTTCTGCTTAAAATTTCATAAAAATATCCTAAGTAAAGTTAAAAAAACACTATACACTCACCAACTCTCTTTTATCTGACTCCTTGTATCACTGCTAGTCAGTTATCTATCGCACATCATTGTACCTACTCAACTGTAGTACCTACTCGTATAAATTATATTGGAGCGGCCAATGTTTGCGAATTTGTTGACTACAGACTGTTTAAATATACAATAGACACTCTGAGCATTGTTTATTGTGTAAACAACAAAACATACTTCACAACCATATCCTCATATACCCTGACCAGCGCCAGGTCAGCGACCAGGGTGTACGGGTCGAAGTCGTGATGCAGTACCACCAGCAGCACGGTCAGCAACGCCGCTCCTCGGTCGGAGTAGTTCTCACCAATCACGACGCCCAGCTCGTAAGTTGGTACACTGAGGCAATAATGAATCGATAACAGAACACGTTCCAACAGTTTTTTTTTTTTAATTTTTATCTGTTTATTTGAACACGCATCACATGAAAATGGCTGTACAGATTTTAATGCAATCTTTATTAATCTGTCAAGAAATTTTCCGGACAGGTTATATATAGGCTACTTTTTATCCCGGAAAATTGCATAGTTCCTGCAGGATAGCGATAAACATGTTAAAGGTCGTAGCTGTCTTGAGTCGCAACGTAAATAAATATTGCTTGAGTATCATTGAGGTGCACTAAGGAGGGATTTTTCAAAATTCCCACGGGATACGGAATAAATGGGGTTTATATGTCCACTGAAAAGTCTCCGAAACTATAATTACTAGTCTTGAAATTTGGGCAAACAAGTTCAAAGACTTTTCGATATTCTCGCGGGATATGTTATATTATTACTTTGAAATGTTCTATATTTTTACCTACTAGAATCTTTAAATTTGGCGTATGCCAAATTAGTTTTCAGCTAATTATCATAATTAGTAGAACTAACTACCTACTGGTATCAATAGTTAATTTAATTAAGTACCTATGATATGTATCTGAAAACTAATTTCAGGATTTTGGAGGTAAAAAGAGGATTATTTTTTGCAACTGACTGGCTAATATAGTTTCTTAGTATTTGGCGACATATTCTTTGAGGATCAAAGAGGTGAATTGCGAAAGCATATTTCAATTTTCGCACGGGATAAAAGGACGAGATAACAAAACATTGACTTAGTATTTAATAGACACATTCTTTGGAAATCACTTTCAGGTGTTATAAGAAGGGAATTTTCGAATTTCCCACATAACAAGAGGGTGGGATAAAAAATAGTGGTAGTGGATGTCCATACAAGATACGGGTTAATTTCGCTGTGGCAGTTACATAGTACGAAATCCTTCATGCTAAAGCAGCTACGACTCGCATTTGGCTGGTTTTTGTACATTTTCGATGGGAGAGAGGAAGAAGTTTTAGCGCAAATTTTGATTAGGTATGCGCGGACGTAGTCGCGGATAGAACAGAGAGAAAAAGTTAATTTTACAAAGGATATTGGTAACACACACTTTGAAGTCCGAATCATCATCTACTAATTACCTGTACCCTTCAAATAGAATAAAATTGCGGAACATACTTAAATTTATAATGTTTTTATTCCTAACTTTTTTTGTGGATTGTAACAAAAAAAACTCCGAAATTGTAAAGTACTTAATAATACAAGAAGAACGATCCATAACGCATTCAGTAACCTAATTGCTTTTTAAGGAGTTTCGTAAAATATTAACGTTCTGTTTTGTTGGCGTTTTTGAAGATTAAATAGGTATAGGGTGGATAAATGAGTAGACGAGTCCTGTCATATCAGAACAGTAATTGCTAAACTACTTATGTACGACTTACCTATGTAGTAGTAGTACTAGCTTCATAATATTAGTTACATTAGATTAGTAGTAGGATTCAAAGAAGGCATTCGAATAAAACAATTGGGTCGTGTTGTAGAGATGTCACCGGCAAAATGACAATACTCTGTTGTGACCGTGGTAAGTGAACTTTGATATTGGTTAATGACGCGGTGGGTTCCCCAACCTTTACTGCGTACAAAACTGGTTACCTACATAAGTTAACAGACCGATTGAACATAGAACTTACTTGTGCAAGGGATGTGCGACCGTTATGACGGTGTTTGGGGTGACGAGAGCCCCGGTGAGATAGTGCGCGTGGTTCCGCCGCACGCTCGCCACGTACGGGTGCTCCAATACAGACACCCGCGCTCCCCGGAAAATCTAACACCATCAACAATTTCACTTCAACTTCATTTTCAGTACTTTGTCGTGGATTCAGCGTCAGATCTTTACTGAATTCCAATGCACCTTTACTTGCAATGCAACGCATATTCTTTCCATTAATAATCAATAGGTTCTTACTCTATGTGCATGTCTGTTTTTACTATGCTGTGATAAGTGTGCATGTAAAACGGCAAAAAGTTAAATATAAAGGAGGGATTGCATATATATGTTTTTATATGCAATCCCTCCCTTATCTACTGCCACATTAAACATACATAAATTCCACAAAATTAATTGTATTACATTGCACAAAATACTGAGGCGTTTCAATCTCTCTACGGGATCACCGTCATATTTAGTTAAAGTATGAACACCGAGCACAATTGAATGCAAGGCAAACTAACGACGTACTATTAATTCGAAAACATTCAAAGTAAACAATAAAATATTTTTTCACCTCAGCGCCTCAAACAGGCGGGTTTTGCTCATTCCAGACAGTGAGCAAGACTGTATTTTGCTTCGAGCGTGAGACAAAGTATTTTTTTTAATTGTTTGTTTCCAAAATAAATAGTAATTAGTATACCTACCTAACTTCTAGTACCTACATTTATGCAATTTGTAAAACAAATAATTTGATTAAATTTGCCGTGTTGTATTTTTTTCACTTCTGCTCAGGTAAATAATTGTAACCTGACAAAATTCTAACCTTAATGTACACATTTTTGTAAAGAGTAAGGTGTATTATGTTATCAAACCACACCTGAGGTAATATTTTGTACATAATTTTGCTGATATGTTATCTCCAGTTCCTTTATTTACGATGAAATAGTTAAAAAATAACAACAATGAGATGTTTTGAGGTTAGAATTTTGTTTACCAAATAAGACAGCCAAGAATGAAAAGGCCTTATGTGTCACACGAGACCATAGTATTTTGAATCTCGTATCTTTAAATCCCTCAGGATTCTAACCTAGAATCACTCGCTACGCTCGGGATTCAAAATCAACACTCAACTTTGCTCTTGTTGCACAAATAACTGTTTCAATATAAAATGAGGCTGACCTTACGATTTAATACTGGAATATCACCAGGCTTCGGGTAACCCCTTAGACTGAACAAGGTTCCCTCTTGATCGTCCTCGCAGCTCGCGGGCAGCACGAGACAAACCACGACGCAAACTAAAGGATACGAAGTCTTGGTTTAAACTTTTTTTACTTTTGGCAGACTTAAGGTTTGACCCATGATCGCCGTCGTTTTATGTAGAGGTAGGTTGTGTTTAACCCGGATTCGCATTGCCTTACTAAATGATAGACAAATTTACGAGTTTATTCGTGCATTCCAGTGAAATAAATCATCGCCTGTAAACCTGTACCTACACGCTGTACATTAATAGCTTACAACTTAAAACTGTAAGAACGAACGGTAGGATTTATTAACTTTTCAAGTAAGTAACTTTTAGTTCTGAAAAAGAAAAACATCTTATTACAGTTAGCCAAACAATCCTTCAAATATTCATTTACTGAATATTCTGAGCCCGAGTTGAGCGAATTGAATTTTATATGAATTTTATTATGTCTTATTTATAGCTATTCTCACGTTTTAGCCTGCGTTCCGCTGGAACTTTCAACTTTCCTGAGATAAAAATAGTCCATATTAATCAGAAAAAGTCAGACTTTCTACTTGTCAAAAGTTCCGTAGTTGATCGTACAAACAAAATCTACCTTTTTATTGTATAATAAATAGTATGTATGACCAAGTTATACCTAACTACTATTGTTTCGTCAGAGCGCACCGACCCCGATATCACGTTAACACCTTAAATTGCTGGTACTGCAGATTCGAGTGTGCAGAACCCCCAACCGAGGCGCACACAACCGAAATTGCTACAGGTACCTACAAGCGTTTCTATTCCACTTTAACGCGTGGAACTGTGAAACTGCTTTTCAAGTGCGAGGTGATTCGCTAGTGTGCGTCTTGGCTAGAGCTGAACTCTTTTTATGCTTACACGAGAAATAAGCAATCGATCGTATTTCGCTCACCATCTTCAACAAACGTGTCTAACTTCAAGCGGCGACGGATTTATAATCGAGATGGATACGGCGGACCCGATTCACGTTATGTACATTTCTCAGATATTATTTTATTAAGATCCTAAATTTTATTTGTCTCACCTCAAAATAAAACTTGAGCAACTCTTTAAAAATACAAAAACAGGCAAAGAAACTTAAATAAGTATTATGAAAACATAATAAACTTTTTCATGTTTTAATTTTTTTTTTCAACCATTATTGATTGATAGTTCACTGTATGTACAAGCGTTCGGTTGTATGCTATAAGATTGTAGGTTCAGCATGCTCAGGTTGGGCTCGTGAATAGAGGCCATTTTGATCATTTCCTACTGCAGCTGCATATAGTGACAAAAGCAATTGCGATCTATCGTGCCATTTGCTCTTACATATTTCGATTTCCGTTACATTCTACATACATACATATTGAAACTACGAGGCGCCCCGACGTGCAGACGATGAATGTTGAGGCGTAACGTTCTTAACGCAACTACATTGGAAAAAAAGTTATTCATTTTTACCATAGAGTTTTTACCAACAGACTGTTTACGGGCTATCTAATTTTGTGACTTAACTTTTAATTTGGCACTCATATCGTATTAGCCCCCAGATATTTGTAACGCTACTCTAAAACATAACAGACATTATCATTTTTCTCAACGCCTACTTGGAACAAATCTATCAGGTATAATTATCGTACCATTTAATTTTACCATTTCCATTAGTATAATTTTATTTTCCTTAATAACAAACGAGTTTTACTAACCCTCCCACGCAAAGATCATAAATAAATATCTGTTTTCCCAACTCTACCATACCATTATCAACTCTATTGGTAACTTCTATGACTCGTAATAAGCCATTAGGAAGAATTTTCAGTTAAAGTTAATTTTCAGAAGTAACCAACTAAATTCAAACGGTACCGTAACTACCATTACTATTAGAGTGCTTCTAGTTTCTTAATGTATTTCGACAAACTTTGTACCTATTTCTTCAGTTCAGACATTAAGAAAATAGAAGCACTCTTCATCTACATCTTTATACGCGTAGGTACCTCGAGAGAAGTAAAGCAACGTTATACTAAACTTACCTATGTAAAAAAAAAACAAATCTATCCTAGATACAAATTATTAAACCGACTACTTCGGAAAGGGTCTGTCACACCAAGACGCGACGCAACGCAACGATGCTTAATGAAGCCAGAGGGCTGCCTCTACATTCGAAATTCGAAGACCGTATCATGCCGTCTCTCTCACTCAGATATCAATGACTATTATTGTTACCTCCGGGCCACATTTGCGGGCGAAGGTTCGTGTCGCGATAAAAAGTTCGAGTTCGTGTAGCCACAAACTATGTGGCCACACTTAGACCAAATTATCGCGATAAAAACTTCGAGCGAACTATGTCGCGCAACTGAATTTGGCGGTAAAATTAACCAAGAGCGCAAATAAACAAAAAGATAGAGGAAGCGTTTGTTTTTTATTGTATGTCTGTAAATAATTATTGAAATGTCACTTGTCAAAATTGACGTACATTTCAGAAATTTCAAAGTACGAAGTGTAGACACTTGCACGAATACGAACTCTATCGCGATAAAATCCTTTCATCTGCGCTCGTAGATACCGACAGGAGCCAGAACACAGTTCGAGTTCGCCCGAATAATTCGCGATAAAGCGAACTGTCTGTCCACACAAGCGGCGATAGGGCGAACCTTCGCCGAATCCCGCTTTATGTGGCCATAGCATTAGTAGAGCGGCCAAATAAGAATTTCGATTTTCTAATTTCGGAGTACGTAATACACGCAGAGTCGGATTGGGTCGCGTCTTGGTGTGAAGACCCTTACAAATAATTTCCGTTCTGTTTCAACGTTTCAGTAGAAAAAGTCTGCTCTGCGTTTGTAAGGACGTGAAATTTTATAGAATACCGTTTCATATCATTGTAATATGTAAATAAAAAAAATTAAAAAAAGCCGTGGTAGCCTGGTGGTTTAACCTGTGGCCTCTCAAGCAGAGGGTCGAGGGTTCGAATCCCGGGCTCGCACCTCTGAGTTTCTCGGAATTTATGTGCGAAATTACATTTGAAATTTACCATGAGCTTTTCGGTGAAGGAAAACATCGTGAGGAAACCGGACCAATCCCAATAAGGCTTAATTACCCTTCTTCTGGGTTGGAAGGTCAGATGGCAGTCGCTTCTGTAAAAACTAGTGCCTACGCCAAATCTTGGGATTAGGTTGTCAAAGCGGACCCCATGCTTCACTGAGCCGTGGCATGCCGGGAAAAACGCTAGGAAGATGATGATTATAATATGTCAATCATTACATCAATATTGAATAATCTTCTTAAATAAAAGTCACATTATAAAATAGGAATTAATTTTTATTATTATAATAAAAGCCATATTCAACACATAGGTGTAGCGAGTGTTGTGAGTATTATATTGGATATATACAATCATTTTACAAATGTTATTTTTGCAACAAGAGAGCAAAGTTCGTTTTTGTCTTGAGTGTCGATTTTGAATCCTGAGTGCAGCGAAGGATTCAAAGACACGAGATACAAACTTTGGTCTCGTGTGCAATATAAAAATTTTCACCTCAGCAGCGAAAAAATTTTGTCTTCCTTAAGTGAAAAAATACAACAGGGCAAATTTAACCAAATATAATGTACAGTATACTATTAGAAGTACGTATACTATTTATTTTGAAAACAAACAATAAAAAATAAATATCGAATAATTAAATATGCAAGAACTGAATTGTGGCGCGTACATTTATTGGTATTCCAAACTAAAATTCCAAGACGTACGTAAAGGTCGCATTAGTAAAAAAACCGGCAACTTTTTAATGATACGTACTTAACTAGACTAAAACGTAGAGCACTCGGAATTCTGTTACAGCATTAAGTATTCTTAAAATTGAAAATTATTATTTAGGTACAATTTAAAATCATCATTTTTATAAATAGGTACATTCTCTTTATTTCATAATAATAATTATAATTCGATTATTTGAAAATAAAAAACACATTTAAAACCTTAACAGAGGAATTGCAATTTTACGTCTAAATGTGAACGCATCCGAACGTTTTAATGTTCTTTTTTCGAGCCTATTATCATTAGGCATAGAATTAAAAAATCAAACATCGAATAGACTTGTTTCTATGTATCGCTCTTTTTGTATGGAAATGAAAGTGACAGATTGAAGGGAAGTTCAAACCTTTCGAATTTTGTGAATAGATCCAGCACTGACCTTGGAATAAAAAAAAAATACTTTGTCTCACGCTCAAAACAAAATTGAGTCTTGCTCACTCTCTGGAATAAACAAAACCCGCCTGTTTTAGGTGCTGAAGTGAAAAAAACTTTCCACAAATGCATCATTTGGGAAACCTGACCTTACCTTTGGTAAAACTGACCTTAACCTCCCTTTATTAACTGCGATTAGGTTTCCGTGGGTTTTAAAGGTAAAATGTGAGTTCGAGAAATTATGCATTTTGTCAAATGTACATATTCAAATGATTGGATCTCAGTATATTGAATATCTAAATTATCTGTCTAAAGAAGGTAAAACTTATAAGTATAAGTACCTACTAAGAAAACTATACTCACAAATTATTATTAAACCATTAAGTACGAATATTCGTCTTAAGTAACTAAATTTCAATAAAGTTTATATACTAAAGTCATGTATAACTACTACAAACTTTAATTAAATTTCAATAAAACCTATGAAGGTGTACCCGGATAGGTCTCAGATAATATAGACGATCGTATCTAGAGTAAAGTACAAGAAGAGAACCAAGGCTAAGTTGACCTCCCACAGTAGTACAATAAAAAGTAACAAAACCGATGTAACTAATTTGTTGCCATGGTAGCATTTTACTTAAAAACTTGACAGTAACGAAGAATGTGGCATGCATATAATTTCTGCTACATAATTTCCTGTCCACCTTCTATGTAGGTTTTTTTTAAGGTTAGTTTTGTAATGTCACGTCGTTTGCTTGAATGATAAAGCCTATACACAAACTTCTCATGCACCGCATGAGGTGTGTATACCAAATTTGTAATTGCTGTTTCGGACGTTGAGCTAGTACAAAGAAATGTCTATTTGAATGCCTGACTGTGGTCATGACGCCCAGATGCCTGCTGGTGCCGCTACACGCTAGATCAAACACTGAGCGAACGTAGCCCATCTGTAATAAACGAACCTAATCAGCGCTGCGCCGCGTGCAGTGCACGTTCAATCAAACATTGCCGTGGCTAGATTTGCTCAGATCATCCAGTTACATCCATCACACGCGCAGTTACTCTCGTCGTAATTTGTCTCCACAAAGCTTTGTACGGATAGTAGTAGTAAATTCCGGCTCGTTTAAAAACTGGCAAATAGCGGAATGTACCTATTACCCATTCAGTCGCGGATCTATACAATTACGTCGTGGATTAATCACGCTCAAAGAACTTCGTTCGGTCGTGCCGCTTTCTTATCGTCCTGCATAGTCACCAAAACAAGTATATCGCCAAAGCATGTTTGATGATGTACTAGATAATGATGAATGTTCTTGACTGATTCGTATATAATCCGTGCGGACGTCAAAGCTGAGTACGTACTTGCGGTGTGCCACCTTGTTTGTATGTTTAGCGCGTCGTCCTTCTTGGCTTATTTGTGAAATTTGAAGTAGGTAATGGGAATGATCTTTGAATTTTTTTAGTGAAGCGCAAGTCGGTTAGTCTAGTGATGCGCCAGCGTGGTGTCGCACGCGTCGCTAGAGCTAGGCGTGGCGAGGTGCACGCGCGTGCGCTGCGGCCAGCCGCGCGCGCGCTCCATGCGGCCCAGGCACGAGGCGGCGCTGCCGCAGCTGCGCAAGTCGCTCGCTGTCGCGCCGCTATATGCGCGAGTGCTCTTCGTGGAGAGCGAATGCACCGATATCACCTGCCAGGAACAGGTAGGTCACAGTCACAGTTCAAGTTTGCATTATGAATCAGGAAATATTTTTAACTGGAAGGCTAAACGAAAATCAGGACATAGTTTGTAATTCGTCACAGGACGTAGGAATGATAAAAAAATGATTTTGGTTCAATAGTTTTTAAATACAATCAATATGAAGATGAACACAGTTAGGAAATGCAACGAACTATGTATACATATAAGGCAAAAAGTGTAAATTTTTTGTCATTCCTTTTCCATTACTTCTACATAGACACTTGTATGAGAATTAAAAAATGGAAATTGAATGAAAACTTCGGGGACTTTTTGCTTTATACTAAAATCGACAGTGTTCATGATTTATTTTCAGAAAAATGCCCAGGTAAGTACAGTCGAAAATTAAATTACTCGACGCATTCTAAAGAGCACGCAAATAATACCAATCGCGGTAGCACAACACCTGTATGTTAATATTTAAAGCATGCGAAACACGAACCTTGGATTTGTGGTGCAACAACGGGACGCTTTCCACAGAGGAGTTGTCGTTCTCGATGCTGCGTGGGCGGTAACCTTGAGCCATTTTAAGGAAAACCAGCATGGCCACTGTTAACACGGTAGCGTAAACGAAGAATTCTGTCGCCTAAAAAATAGGAGCTATTGTGATATAAAAAATTGCGTACCTACCGCTGCAAAAACATTTCACTGTGGGAAACATATTGTTCATATCGACATTAATAAATGTACCACAAGTTGCCAAAAAAATGCGAATAAATAATAATACTAAATTCTTTATTTGTTAAAAAAAAGAAAAGCTACATACAAACACAATCCGGTACGCGATTCAATTTCTTTGATTAACCGTCACACAACATAATATTCTATGGCATTACGTAAATAATAGATAAAAAAGTAAATAGGTACATTTTTATTTTATTTATTTATAAGTCTTTTTATTCCAAATTCGCTACAATTTCAGTAAGTACATGTTGTTGTTGATGTTATTGTCGTTTATTTATTAAATTGTCGCGTAATTCGGCGTGCTTCATGGCATAGGCCTCCTCCGTGTATTGGAGGGTTTGGGCTATAGTTCCCACGCGCGCCCAGTGCGGATTGGGAACTTATCACACACCATTGAATTTCTTCGCAGATGTGTGCAGGTTTCCTCACGATGTTTTCCTTCACCGAAAAGCTCATGGCAAATTACAAATGTAATTTTCGCACATAAATTCCGAAAAACTCAGAGGTGCGAGGCCGGGATTTGAACCCACGACACTCTGCTTGAGAGGCCACAGGTCAAGCCACTAGGCTACCACGGCTTTTTTAGGTACATATTTCGCTGAAATAATTTCAAATCATAAATTCTAAATTAAAGTAATGTTAGGTACATTCTTACCCTAGATTCAAATATCTTGGTTTGGGCGACGAGGATAACGATCAAATTACCAAAGGCAACGGACACGTACCACGCGGCTATAGTTATGGTTTTCATACTCTTCGGTGCCTGCAGTAAAAAACAGATATGTATATGCATAGTATAATTAAACTCATACAAATCATAAATTCATCATTGAGTAAACATTTCAAAGTCAAACCGAATAACAAATGTGGATTGTCTATTAATGTCTGGAATGCGGTGATTTCTTAATGAAAGTAATTCTCTTTCAAAATTCATTTCAGGCGTCCAGAGTACTTATAACGCTGTCAGTGTTAGTGTTTGGATTTGGATAGTCATAAATGACACGTCCAGTAGTGGCAGTAGCGGCGCGTAAAAAGAGGGTACCGAGTTTGGTAGACACAACAGTAACATCCACCCGCAATTTCTTAAAGCCGGAAATACACATGCCAGTAAAACGGATCAGTAGCTTGCATATTAGTTACTGGCATGTAGAAGTAACGGGCACACTGTGAATACATTTTCAAGTTATACTTGCAGGCAATTGGCGTCTTTGCATTGCGTACTGGCATGCCTGTAGCTGTCGCATGCGTTCACTCATGCTAGTTTCGCAGCCCCTCCCTTAATTGCATGCCAGTAAATCAAATTAGTTAGTTAGTGTATACACATGCCTGTAGCTGGCACGCACAAGGAGCTGGTATGCAAGTGTGCTAGCTACTGGCATGTGTATTCGCGGCTATAGTCTACCCGTGATGATTGATGCATACAATACAACAGCAGCGTCGAAATATCGGTAACTCGTTAAAGCTAATCACGGTCTACATCCTACATCTCGTAGAAAATATGTGTAACAAACTGCTATAGTCATTAAAGTGTATATCTTTATTGTTTTCATTATATTCTCAGTTTTATGCAGTTCACTATTGCAAGTTTATAACAGTCCTGCACAGAACTCTGCACAGAGCTCGCTCCACTCGCATCGGAACCGATGGGAACCACGCTTTAAGCGCGGACTTGTGCAATGTAATTATGAACAACGTTTTAACCGTACTTGTTTTTGAAGTCCACATCCACACCCTGCACTTGGCGCTTGTATGCAATTTGAAGAATAAAGAGAAATCGTGCTTTGTTTTCAAAAGTTACGTTGTAATTCTTTTACGGCACAGATGTTTTTTTTATAATTTTGAATGCAAGTTGAAAAATGTGTAGAACTAAATTGAATACTGAGTGACATTGTGTTGTAGCATTTGGGTTTTAAAAGTTGTTAATTTGAAAAATTCCGTTTTACACTTGAAGACGAATCAAAGTTTTGCGTGTTTTTTTCTCCTTTGTTACTTAACATTTCATATACTTATTCAAATTTATAAATCAGAAACAAAATTGAAGAGCTGCAAAGCACCTGTGTAAAAGAGAACTCGAGTCCTGAGACAGCGAACATGATCTCAGCGACCGAGACGAGCAGGTACTGGGGCACGATCCACGCGAGCTGGAGCTCGTTGGGCGGGTTGGGCGCATGCAGCGCGGCGGCGTCCAGCCGGCCCAGGCGCTCGCGCAGGCACAGCACGTACACGCCGCCCGCGCGCAGCGCCGCCGACCCCGCGCCGCTCAGCTCGCCGTCGGCGCTCTCAGCGCGCCACTTGAAACTTAGTACAACATTCATTTTCAAGAGATAACCCCATTTGTTAATGAAAAGCTGTGACGGAAATTTATGCTTTGTTTGTTTCTGGCAAAGGTGAATGTGACTCATATACACATTTACTTACAGACCAAGTCACTTTTTATGGATAATAACGAGCCTACTCATTTCTATGTACATGAGTCCGCAACGCGCCTGTTATTCCCGTAGTTTTGCAAGCGTCCATAAAGTTGGTTCAATCAGATGACCCGTCTGCCCCTCCCACTCTCTTGTTAAATGTATACTCTCACCAAATTTAGTAGGTACCTATGAAAAAGACAAATGGAAGGTATTTTCACATTTATTTACCTATCCGAGTATTCATACAGCTTCATTTATAATTACTTCATTTATATTCACAATCTTTTACTTTTAACAATGCCTTAACTGTGTCCTTTGTGATTCGTTAAACTCAGATAAAAGACGTACCGTTTCGTTGCAGATTGAATCCGGTAACTTTTTCAATTTCTAAATGCACTGCGCCAAACGTCTTTTAAGAGTTTTAAATATAGTTAAGTACCTACTATTTCTAAGTCGAGCGCTTTTCACGATTGAGCGTTTGTATTTGTAAGGCTTTAAAAAGGAAATGAAATTTCCACTTCACAGGCATTGACAATTGCATAACAATAAACAACTAACAAGTTTGTATTTCCTTTATACCATTTGTAAGAGTTCAATAATATGCTTGTAACTATAACTAGTAAATACTTACATAGTTTGTTGGAACAGGTAGGTGTACTCATTAGTACCTACTTAGATGATAAAAGTCAACTATCGTACCAGGGTGCATCGTATGACAGCCGAGCGTGTCAATTATTACAAATGTCATTGGCACATTTTAGTCCAAAATATCGTACATTTTATGAATTCACCATTTTCTCGTCTGTTAAACGTAAGTAACCGCCGTGTGGTCACAACACAAGCGATAATGACTGGTTTTGACAAAACTCAATTATGACCGAAAATTTAATTGAAATTAAAACGTGATCGAAAGACACATTTTTTTAATAACAATAATACACTTATCTAACAGGGCCCACCAATAAATCTAAAAACAATTGAGATCTTTCTATGGATAAAAATTACACGAATATTTTTCCGTTAATCGTCCAATGAAAGAAGCAGGAAGCATTGCAGAGTGCAGTAAACTTCGCAGAAAAATAACACCCCTGTTAAAATTACAACGGCACCAGAAGAAAATACATAGCTGCTACTTAGTCAAGCAAATGCGTTGTAAATAAATAGAGATGGCTTCGTATTTACGATAAATTAGTGTAAACGCTATATACTGGAGCCTCAGGCCGTTTGTCCACCGCCGCCGTCATCGTCACGTCACCGAGAACGAGATGACGGCGCCGAAGTAGCGGTACATACATTTACTTAAGCCGCGTGTCCACCGCACATCCGTCACCCGAGCGCTGCTTAAGTAAATGTATGTACCGCTACTTCGGCGCCGCCATCTCGTTCTCGGTGACGTGACGGTGACGGCGGCGGTGGACAAACGGCCTCAGGATGGTTATGTTACTTAGCAACTGACTCCATGTCTTATGTGTAGAGGTTAGACAATACGACGTACTTGCCAGGCTGTAAGCACATGTAGGCCGATTCGCCGATGTGGTCGACAGGCGCGTCCGACACATAGTAAATGTCGCTCAGTCGCTTGTCCGTCTCCACCGTGATGGACACGTTTTTATTCGGGCCCGTGTCACCCACATATACCACTCTGGAATAATTCATACTCGTTTAATAGCATTACTTAGTCTGGGAAATGTGACATCCACCGGGAAACCTTTACCTATTGTACGGGCTTCGCACGTTCATAATTATAGCAAATTCATCAAATTCATTCTTCGACCTCATTACAATTGCACTCGATCAGTTAGTTCGCAACTAGCTATCAAGGAAAGCACGCGTACTCATTTTACCATAGTTTATCAAGTTTAAGTAATAAATTTATAATTTTATATCAAGTGAACTTTATCATTTCCCATCGATTCTATCGTCAACCCGAACATTGGTCCTTCGAGCTTACGGAAAAGCTTACGGACACGTGCCAGCAGTCCCGGTTTTGCGGCCACGTGGAAAGCGGTCCACGTTGGAACCTTCGGCGTGCGGCAAGGCTCGTTCGTCATCAGTCATCAGGAGAAATATTAAGGCAACAAAAAAGGAGATTATCAAGTAAGATCTTTCCTTTTTTCTCTGATTTATCATGATGGAAGACACTATCGCTACTCAGGAGCAAATTGCAAAAGGGATAGAGCAAATTTATAGTAATTTTAAAAAGGATAGTCCGGAGAGGAAGACTCCCGACTATGTTCGAAGACGGCTAGAAACGTTAAATAATTATTGGAGCGAGTTTCATAACAATCATGTACAGTTGAACTCATCTGACGACAAGTCACATGTTTATTTCACTAACAATATATACGAGCAAGTTCGTGCTAGGTATGATCTAATATACGAGTCTATTCAAAATTACCGTCCTGAACCAGAAGAGACACCAAAGGCTACGGTGATAAAGCCTCCATCATTTGTCCCTCCCTCTCATAGTCAGGCAACAAGTAGCAAAACAGAAGATATGATTAGGAAGCAGGGTAGTAATTTCAAGGCTTTTATGAGAACCGTTAAGGGTATCAATCTTGAGTTGATCTCCGAGAAGTGGGAGTTCGAGGATTTGCTTCGCACTTTACAAGCTCGCTGGTCAGCCATAGACTCCCAACATTGGGAGTTGGACTCTGAACTAAATGGGTCTAACAAACAATACGAAAAGGAATTTTCTGATTACGAAGCGTGTTATAATAATATCAAGAAATCCATTAACAAGAAAATGTGGTCGGTCTCGTTCCGGGAAACGTCTACCCCGAGAATGGAGATCCCGAATTTCACTGGCAACTATAGTCAGTGGACTTCATTCAAGGATCTGTTCACTGAGTCCATACATAATAATCCGTCAATTTCTAACGCACAAAAATTACAGTTTCTCAAGGGTAAGCTTAAGGGCGAGCCGGAAAGATTGATACAGCATTTGCAAATAAGCTCGGATAATTATGATATATGTTGGGATATTTTGATAAACAGATATGACAATAAGAAACTAATTTTTACATCGCACGTGAATACGTTACTTGGCATTCCAATTATGCCGCATCAGTCATCAAATAATATCAAGCGTATTCATGACACCTGTCAAGAGTGCATGAATGCTATCAAGAATTTAGGGATCGACATAGAATCATGGGACCCTCTTTTAGTCCATTTATTGTCTCAAAAACTAGACTCTGAGACTTACCATGACTACATGGAGTCTGTGAAAAAACCAAGAGAGTTACCCAAATTAAATGAATTTCTATCTTTCTTGGAAAACAAGTTTACGACTTTAGAATCATCAAGGAGAAAACAAGATATCAAGCCGACATCTAATGTTAATCATTCTAATCAAGCACCCGTCGTATCTAAGTATCAAGGCAAGGGTTTTCAAAAACCTAACTATTATAATCATGCGGTTTCATCAAACACTCGAGCGACTCCTCCGCCTTGCCATAAAGGAGCCTCATCTAGCAAGTTTTCAAAACTATGGTGTCCAGTTTGTGATAGCGAAGATCACAACATTTATTATTGTCACAAGTTCCTTAATATGCCACCAAATATCAGGCGAAACACTGTATCAAGGTTGAATTTGTGTCCTAACTGTCTTTTTAATCATTTTGGTAATCCCTGTCGATCGGATAAACGATGCCGCGATTGCAAAAGAGACCACAATTCAATTCTACACGAGGCGTTTACCTACGGTAACTCGACTCCGCCGCGCAACATAGCTGGGTCAGAGGTAACCACGTCAGCCTCAGCGACAAATCAAGTACGAAGCAATAATCATGTGTACATGCAAAATGAGCCTTTGGAGGTTTTATTAGCAACGGCGGTTATCAAGGTTCAAGCCGCAGATGGCACTTATCAAGAATTGCGGGCACTTTTAGATCAGGGCTCGCAAACCTCTCTGATAACTGAGCATGCAGCCCAGTTACTAAACCTACGACGACAAAGGTGCAAAGGGGTCATCACCGGAGTAGGAGCGAAGGAAAGTAACTGTAAAGGGATGTTGACATTAAAATGCAGGTCTATGGTCAACGACTTTACCTTTGAAGCAGAAGTCCTTATCATGAAAACTTTAATTAAAAGATTACCGAACAGTACCATGCCAAAGCCGCATTGGTCATATTTGGATCATATTAAGCTTGCTGATCCTGAGTTCTACAAGAGCCGGCCCGTAGACATTTTATTAGGAGCAGATGTATACTGTAATATACTAATGGATGGTATATGTAGGGATAACGCCGCTTCACCTACAGCGCAGCAAACTCAACTGGGGTGGATTCTCAGTGGCAATGTTAAGTCATTTCATTGCAATGTAGTAATAAACGATCTGAATGAGATTCAAAAATTCTGGGAAATGGAAGACATTACTGAACTTCCCGGCCTATCAGAAGAAGATCAAGAGTGTATCCAGTTCTATCAATCATCTACATCAAGAAAAGACGACGGAAAATATGAGGTTTACATTCCATTAAAAGCAGGAAATCAAGAAAAAATTGGAGAATCAAGATCGAAAGCAGTTGCGCAATTCTATCAATTAGAACGCAAATTTAATAAACAAGCAGGAGTTGCGAAAGACTACAAATTATTTATAGACGAGTATTTATCTTTAGGCCATATGACACTCGCCGCGCGGACTGACGGTAATAAGAAACTCGATATTTATTTACCTCACCATTGTGTGCAGCGGGACGACTCATCCACTACTAAGTTACGTGTAGTTTTTAACGCATCATCAAAAACATCGAGCGGCTACAGCCTGAATGACGTCATGTGTAGAGGTCCTAATTTGCAACAGGACCTGCAAAGCCTTATTATCAAGTGGAGGCAATACAAATTCGCTTATACCGCCGACATTGAAAAAATGTTTAGGCAAATTTGGATAAACTCGGATCAACAAAAACTTCAGAAAATTATTTGGCGTAACAATCAATCAGGACCTCTACAGGAGTTTCAATTAACTACTGTTACTTACGGAACAAAATCGGCTCCATTCTTAGCCATGATGACGTTGAAGCGACTCGCTCAGGACGAAAGGGTGAACTATCAAGACAGCCAAGCTCCCAGTGCCCTTGAAGAGTCCTTCTACATGGACGATTTTTTGCACGGCTCACATTCCCTTACGAAGGCCAAAGAGTTACAGAAGGATATCATAGAATTACTTCAAAAAGGAGGCTTCAACCTTAGAAAATGGAAAGCAAACGTTCCGGAATTACTAGAAAACGTTGCCTGCGATCAAGATTATCAAGAAAATTTCGACTTCAAACAAGTGGAGTCCACAAAGACACTGGGGCTAAAATGGAACCCGATACAAGATAACTTTCTATTTCAATCAACAATGTCTAGTTCATCCACCAAACCGACTAAAAGAACACTTTTGTCAGACGTGTCTAAATTATTCGACCCTTTGGGCTGGCTGGTTCCATTGACTACGAAATTGAAGATATTGTTTCAAGACGTTTGGAGAGCCAATCTTCAATGGGATGAACCAGTACCATTAGACATCCTCAAGGAATGGAACAAGATCAAAGAGGATATCCACATCATAAATGAACTTCACGTGCCCAGGTGGTTGAACACTACAGAAAACAACACTATAGAGCTCCATGGATTCAGTGACGCCAGCACAAAAGCCTACGCATGCGTCATCTATTGCAAAACGACTAAAGGTAATGTCTCGTCTGTAGTTCTCGTAGCAGGGAAAACAAAGTTAGTGCCTATAAACAAAGAAAAATCACTACCGCGTTTGGAGCTCAGCGCAGCGCTCCTACTTTCTAAACTGATGGCAAAAACTAAAGCATGTCTAAATGACTATGAAATCAAGACATTCGGTTGGGTAGACTCTATGGTAGTGTTAGCATGGCTTAACAAAGAGGCAGAGAAATGGAAACCCTTTGTGGCCAATCGCGTTCGAGAGATAGTAAAGACAATGCCCCCGGACTGTTGGCGATATATCAAATCAAAAGAAAACCCGGCAGACTGCGCTAGCCGTGGCTTAACAGCATCTGAACTGAAAGGCCATACGTTGTGGTGGCAGGGCCCAACCTGGTTGCCAGAGTTCGAAACAAAAGAAGAAGAAAATAAAAATTATACCACGAATCATGAGATGAGAAAAATAAAGCAAGTTAACGTTGCACAAGTATCAAGTGGCGATGTTATAAAAGAACTTCTTAAGAAACACAGTTCCCTATCAAAGGTGATCAGAGTACTATCATGGGTACTTCGGCTTACTACTAAGAACAAGAAGCAAGATTATTTGACTACAAAAGAATTAAAAAGAGCAAGAGATCTTATTGTACGTCAGATGCAGCAAGAAGAATTTCCTGACGAAATACATAATATACGATCAGGCAAACCTGTTAGCAGCAAAAGTAAACTTTCAGCATTAAACCCAATATTAGATCAAGATAACTTACTACGGGTGGGAGGCAGACTGCAAAATGCCAACGTGGACCCTGAAATGAAGCACCCTCTAATAATTCCAAATAACACAAGAGTAGCCGATCTTATCATTGATCAGTCACATAAGTTAACGTATCATGGGGGCCCCAAAATGACGACAACATTTACAAGGCAAAGGTACTGGCTACTGGGAGGTATCCGAGCTATCAAGAAGAGATTACGCCTCTGTGTGAAATGTAAGAAACACAGCCCAATCAAACATCATCAAATCATGGGGGACCTGCCCTCATGCCGAATAAATCCATCGAGCCCGTTTTATCACACAGGCGTGGACTTTACCGGACACGTATTCATCAAGGCCAACAAGGGCCGGGGCATTAAGACCATAAAAGGGTACGTGGCGGTATTCGTTTGTATGGCAACGAAAGCTGTACACCTAGAGCTTGTTTCCGACTTGACGTCATCAGCATTCCTCGCAGCTCTTCGCAGGATGGCAGCGAGAAGAGGCACCCCAGGACATGTTTATAGTGATCAAGGAACAAATTTCGTTGGAGCAAATAGAGTTATACAGCAAGAACTACAAGAAATACAGCAAGTCTTCAATCAAGAGCTCATGACAGAAATAGCTGAAATGAAAATTGACTGGCATTTTCAGGCTCCGGCGTGGCCTTCAGCAGGAGGTCTCTGGGAGAGGTCAGTCCAGAGCCTGAAATATCACCTGAAGCGAGTAATTGGTGAGCAGCGATTAACTTATGAAGAGTTCAGTACCTTGCTAGCACAAATAGAAGCGTGCTTAAATTCGCGCCCGCTCTGTACTCTGACGGAAGATCCAGGGGATATAGATTTTCTAACACCATCTCACTTTTTAGCCAGTGGACTCAACCTAACCATTTACGAAACAGAAAAAGACTTACGGACAAGGTGGCACCTTGTTCAAAAAATATACAAAGATGTATGGGATAGATGGAGCCGAGAATATCTTACTCAATTATCGTCAAGAGGCAAGTGGCGCAAACCTCAGAAAAATATCAAGGTCGACGATGTTGTGATAATCCAAGATGACAACCTACCACCTGGAAAATGGGCACTTGGAAGAGTAGTTCAACTACACCCGGGCGCAGACGGTCATGTAAGAGTCGTTACCCTTAAAACAAAGAATGGGCATATCAAGCGTCCCATCGTTAAACTTTCCTTACTACCGACTAACAACAGCTCCCAGGACGAAAATCAAGCGCGTCCCGAGCCGGCGGCCACAGAAGAAAAAGACACAAAAACGATTAAACCAAAAAAAAGGAGCTTTGCAAAGCTAGCCGCAGCTATGGTTTTGTTTTTCATGGTCGTATTACCTACGTCACAAGCTGCGTACAATGTATCGCCGCTTACTAACCATAATAGTATTTATTTCGACCCCGTCACTAAGATGAATATAATACGAGACCACTGGCGCCTAGTTGTCTACTACGACACCTCTCCTTATCAAGAAGGAAACGGGGCACTCTCAAAGTACCTAAGTTATTTAAGAAACATGTGCTCAGCAAAAAAAGAGCAGTCACATTGCAGCGGGATCGTATCACAGTTACAACACGGTTTCAATGAATTAAATCATTACAACGATATACTGACAAACTATCAATCTACACCGACCGGTCGACGTCAACGGCGTGGGCTAATAAACGGCATCGGAAATATAGCTAACAGTTTATTTGGCGTTTTGGATAGTCAATTCGCAGAGAAATATGAAAAAGACATCATGAACATTAAAGCGAACGAAAATCATCTTGCAGCATTGTGGAAAAATCAGACGTCAGTAGTCGAAGCGGAATTCAACCTACTGAAAAGAACCGAAGAAAACATGAGACAACATCATAAATCTATTAATCAGATAATAAACAACATGGGTAACTCTCTTCGTCAAGTTCAGGCAGGGATGCAGGACCTTTCCGGCGAAATTAACTTTATTGAATCAGCTATGATAGCAAATAACATTTTATTCACCCTAAAAGGAATTCAAGATATGCTCATAGATACGATTACAAACATATACAACGGAAAGTTTAATTTTCATTTATTATCACCGGAACAACTGAGACACGAATTAAACATCATATCAGGACAATTACCTAAAGATTTGTCATCCCCGATAGACAATTCAAATCTGACAGAAGTGTACAATTTATTACAAGTACGTGCTAAACTGTCATCTAAATATTTAATAATGGAAATCAAGATTCCTTTAATTGGAAGAGATGTGTTTGAGATCTTCCGCATTGTACCAGTACCCCAGATGGCTGGCAGCGAGATGACAAACGTGATCCCTATAGCTACATATGTTGCTATCAACCTCAAGAAAGATGCACTTATCACAATAACAGAAAGTGATATGAAAGCGTGCATACATCAAAATTCCGACATAATTTTATGTTATCTCAGAAAACCAATTTATCATATGACGGATGACCAGAGCTTATGTGAAAAAGATCCACAGACGGGAAGTTGTAAAACGGTGACCGACCACTGCAAAAACACGTGGACAGAATTAAATAAAATAAATGTTTACTTTTACTTTTGTTGCGAAGCATGTCAGTTCAAACTACTATGCGAAGATCAAATTACCGCCGTACAATTGACAAGCGCCGGCTTACTCACAGTAGATCAAGGTTGCCTCATTAAATCAGCTGATTTCATTGTTTACACACACCGACAAGAACAAAGTAAGATTAGCATCTCTAACAACATCGAATCACCAAAAATATCACCTATAAACCACATGATAAACATATCAATACCAGAAGATCCTAAATTAGATAACAACTTAGATAAAGAATCCGAGATCAATGAAAGTCAGCTGCATGACATCAAACAGCAAATAGAAATCATGAAGAAATCAGACACCTTGATAAATCAGGTGTCATACCACGATATGCACCACTACACGGTTATCTACGGTATAATAGGAATAATGATATCAGCTGTGGCGTGGTACGCGATCCGCCGCGTGCGCGCGCGCCGGGCCACGCCGACGAGGGAGGCCTCGGCGGAACCTGCACCCCCAGCTACAGGCAGTGATAGTGTTCAGTGTTCTCAGTACAATGTGCAATGTGCTAAGTGTGTGAAAGTGCATCCGCGCGCTATATCCCGTAACCAAGGCACTTCGCCTGTGCTTCGCTCTATATTTACTCTGCCAGACTCTGACAGTGCATAGAATAAGTTATTTGTATTTCATCATCATATATTATAGTAAAAATTGTCCTTCAACTTTGTAAATCATGGGTAATAATACACGGAACATTTCTAGTATTAGAGCAAAAATTGTTTATCATCTTGTATCTAGGGTAGTGATCATCGTCACCCACTGCTTACTAATCTCATCTCATCCTGCCCGGGAGCATGTACGGGCTTCGCACGTTCATAATTATAGCAAATTCATCAAATTCATTCTTCGACCTCATTACAATTGCACTCGATCAGTTAGTTCGCAACTAGCTATCAAGGAAAGCACGCGTACTCATTTTACCATAGTTTATCAAGTTTAAGTAATAAATTTATAATTTTATATCAAGTGAACTTTATCATTTCCCATCGATTCTATCGTCAACCCGAACACCTATTTTCGAGTAGTCAGAATCAAATGTGAATATACAGTCGAAGAGCTCAAAATGACCTACACAGACACTATCGCTATCGCTGAGATAAATAAGAGGGCGTGTAGATCATTTAGTTCTTCGACTGTTTATCAACTTTTGATTCTGACCGTACTTTCAAGTGATATGCCTTCTAAAATCGGGCCCCTGAGCAAAAACATATTGTGCAGCGAACTTTAGTCACCTGTCGTGTTACACTTTGGATTTGACAACATGTGAATAGTAAAGTAGGTACTGTGTTAATAAAAGTCTGCTTAACGTAGAAACTTACTTCAGCTTCGGTTTTCCTGTTAGCGACTTTGAAAACGGATTTGGGTCCATAAAGTACAATGATAATTTATCGTCCGAATTTTGTCCAATGACGACCGGCATAAACTGTGAACACAGATATTAAATAGACTTAATGGATGCGTCGTCGGATATCTAAAAGCTAGTAAAATTACAAATGCTTGTGTAAGGGCCGGTCAGATCTCTATCAAAATAATGTCTTGTTTATCCTGCCTGTACATAGAAGAGCTTGATTGAATTTAGAAGGAAGCATCCCACCATCATTGGCGCTAATATGTAAATAGCTGAAATTAAAATGCTATTCTAGTGCGGAGAGTAGTAAGATTGCTGTGGAAATTACAAGTAAAATACTCTACATAGGTTTTAATATTTTAAATGCATCGGCAATCCTTCTGGGTCGCGCTTGGCTATGGGCAGCGGTGATTACTGATTATATAGCATTAGGTGACCCAATTGCTCGTTTTTTAATAAAAACTAAAAGCATTTAAGTAGTAGAAAACGTATGAACGTAGGAGATCAAAATAATTCCATATAAAATTGTAGGCATGATGAAGAATTTAACGTCAAAAATGTGGCAGTTGCTAGGCGTATTAGGCAATTCTACTATTTAATTTATTAGAGTTTAAAACACGTTTACATATCCAGCGACAGTTTTGAGATCCTCAGAGACGGAATGTCGTTGCATGGCGCGGCCGGCGCAGTTCTGCGGACACGAGGCGTGCAAGCGCAGCGTGCGGTGCGGGAGAGGCGCCATCAGCGCGGTCCCGTGCGCCTCCACCGGCGCCGCGCCCTCGCCCCCCACGGCCAGCTCCACAGCACACCCCAGCGTGTTCAGAAACACCAGCCCCGTCTGATGCCGCCCTGGCAACTGTAGCGTCGAACGCTACCCAGAAATAGTAAATGAAAACGCTACATTCTCATTAAGTTCACAATAAAACGACTCATTTCAAGTTTATTTACATTAACTTCAGTCGGAATAAATTATATGCTATATTTATCCTTATTTCAAAACAGTAGAAGAGACGACTTACCTTCGGCGTGTTGATTTTGTTTTAATTACGACTTGAATGTCAAAGTTACGGTTAAGAAAGTAAAGGTGCCAACGAGGGTACTTACCTACTCCAATTCATGAGCCAATTGGACAATAAAGTATCGTATATCTACCTATCTAACGTATATACTATCTAACACGTATACATATATACGTCCATTACTTCAATGCAAAAGCAACCTTCGTTCTATTGGGTTTAGGTTCAACTTAAAGCATCGCAATAAAGAAGTCTGGCGTATGGTTGACGTCTCCTGTATTTTGTCGTGGCGACCTCCTGCTTGTTTTCCCTTTCTTTCAACGATAAACACACATTTTGGTTGTTTTATATTATAATATCTAACCTCTCTAAGTTTCGTTTGCATATTATTACTGAAAATCAAGTTACATCTACGGTCTGTTTCAATAACGAAGGGTTGTGTGACAGATCCACAGAATGTAACTAATAAACAAACACTAACTAAAAAATAAACACTAAATTGAATTACTTAGAAATAAATCAATACTTGATACTGTACATTAATAAAGTTCTAAAAAGAATAACGGCGATGTTTTTTGCGTTTACATAATTTTCACGTACAAATTTTCAATATATGTCACTATTGACAAGACGTTGCTAGGTTACGTTCTATGGTCATTAAAACTAGAGATGTGACTATGTATAATTGGGTAATCGGTTAAAATCGCGTGTAATCGAAAATCCAAAGACAACCTACAAGAATATGAAGTGAGTATTTTACATTCTTTCACACTCACTACACAATACCAATCTATTTTAGTGGTACTTAATAGATTCCTTAGAACTTCAATTACATTATGAAGTTAAATAATATTTTATACAACCTATTTTGTTGAAAAAACACAACTTGGCAAAAAGCGTAAAATAAGAATTATAATTATCACATCTTAGGAGATTGACTTAAGTATCATTATATCGAAATAGCATTTATGTAATAAATTAATATGCAGTCGTTATTTTTATGGAATAGATTGTTATTAGTACTAAGATATAATCGATAATCGTTTTATGTGAAAGGTGTCACAAAGAAGCCTCACCTCTAGATTAGTCAATGTTAATGTCACATACAACCCTTCCTTATTGAAACCGAGTGTAAATAATGATATTTGAATTTATATTTTGTTTATTCATCACCATCAATATTCAGATCACGTACGTATTACTATAACATTTTATTATTATGCCAGCTAAAGGTCATGCCAATTATGTCGTTTAATAATTATGATAGTTAACGTTACACCATATTTGGGACGCCCTAACAATCACATAAACTGGGGCATAGACAATTCGGTGTCAGCGACGTTAGTCTAGTATGATACGGGATTATCCAATTCCAGCGAATTGGAGTAGGTACTCAACTCGTATACTTAAGTACTACTCCCATACCTCAATTCCGATCTGTAGTATCCCGGCTGAAACGAAAGCGAGAGCGGCGAGCATTCCTCCGACGAACATCTTCTGGAGTGGTGGTATGTCGGGCAGCAGGGGCCAGGCGCCACCAGGGCATACGGGGATCATGAACAGCACCATGGCTGGGTTCATGACCTGCAGCTGGTCCGGCATCAGAGCTAGCCCGAAAACTTCACTGCGAAGTCTCGAAGCTTGGAATGTCCAGCGGGAACCCTGTCGCATAATGGCCATTTCTTTAACCGATAAAGTTACTTACGCTGTTAGGAATAACGATCGACTCAAATGTTGACTGGCGAGCCCATATTCAAAATGTAAAAACTAAATTGTCTAAATTCGTCTATGCCTTGAGCGTGCTGAAAGTGAACACGGATGTTGAATGTGCTCTGTCTGCCTACTACGCGTATGCCTACGCCTGGCTCCGGTATGGTGTGGTTTTGTGGGGGGGCAGCACTGAGGCCCAGCAACTGTTCGTTATGCAAAAAAAGTGCGTTCGTATACTAGCCAACATCCGTATACCAGATAGCTGCCGTCAGCACTTTTTAAAATACAAACTGTTAACTTTACCCTCGATTTATATATTAGAATGCGCCCTATTTGTACGAAAACATGCACATTTATTCAAGGCTAGCAAAGAAGTTAGCACAACTAGGGCACAATACAAAAATAAACTGCTACTACCCAAGTCAAACTTGGCCATGTTTAAAAAGGGTCCACAGTATAAATGTATCCAAATAGTAAATAACATCCCGGAATCCATCAGAAACGAATCACGAATAACTATATATAAGAATAGGTTAAGGACATTTTTAATTGAGAAATGCTATTATACGGTCAACGAGTTTTTAAACGATAAGACTGCAAGATATTATGAATAAATTCAATTAAGACTGAAATTTTTGTATTTAAATCTTGACTTTTTATTACTATGAATTATATATTATTATCATTATTAAATTATTAATGTAATGGTTGACATGTGGATTTTACCTATTTCATTTTACACTTTTTATTTAATTGTCTTTATCTTTTTTATAAAACTCCTTGACATAAATAGTAGCTAATTTAAATTTAATTTAATGGATACGGTACAATTGCATGATTTAAATTAACATATTAAGTAACTATTGACATTTAAATTTTGTATTCCTAGATTTTAGTGATAAATTGTTATTGTGTGCCCTTGCAGGGCGTCATGGACCGACTAATTTATGCTTAACACCTTTTAATATAAATGTACATGACATTACAATCTAATAAATAAATAAATAAATAAAAGTATATAATTTGGTGTGTTGTGTCTCCATGGCTTAAAACCTTCCCTTCTATACTCCATCAGATCATTATAAATTGCCACTTTAAATTGAACTGGGACATCTAATAAATACTTCATTATACGAATACATATTGCCATGCCATGTCGAATGAACATGACCTTATCCTAAAACTAATCAGCTTTAAGTTTTGCTTGGCTCTGCTGTTTATTCATTTATTTATTACAATCATAATAATTACAATATATAGGAGTACTAGCTGTTGCCAGCGACTTCGTCTGCAAAGAATTCGTTTATCGCTATCACCCGGGAACTACGCAATTTTCCGGGATAAAAAGTAGCCTATGCGCTATTCCAGACTTTTCTCTATCTATGTGCCGAATTTCATCCAGATCCGTTGGGCCGTTCTGGCGTGATTGAGTAACAAACAAACATCCATCCATCCATCCATTCATCCATCTATCCATCCATCCATACTTTCGCATTTATAATATTAGTTAGATTATTTAAAATAGTACCTACCTATAGTATAATATTTAAAAAAGTACTTTTAACTAATAACAATGTAGCTTTCTTTTTATAAGAAAACTAGACAAAAAACTATAATAACAATTGGCATTGTTCATTTTTTTTAAGCTGTGCTTTTGACACCTTTATTTGATAGAATGGACTATTTCAAGGAACTAATTTGAATATTATGCTTCTACGTAGCTTTGTTTATTAATAATAAATATTTTTTCGCTGTTTGATAATTTGTTAATTTAGACAGGATCCCAATCGCCTTCGTACAGAAATATAAAAAATAAAACAGTTTTGTCTATGGTTTTGTCTATATGTCAACATTGTCAACGTCATAGATCTGTGAATGTGTGTGTGAATTTAACGTCAAAAACAATAACAATATTCGCGTGTTCGATTTATTTTCGTTCGTTGGTGTAATTATTGTTTTCCGTGCTGTTTTTGCTTTTTGGTTTCACCCCTGCACATCTTTCCTGACTCCTACTTACATTAAAGTGGTCTTCGCAACAATACATCGTGTAAACATTGAAATATTCCACATTAGCTTGCATACACTATTCGTTCCGCAAATTTTCTCTGATTTTCACAATGATTTTGTTGGGGCTTTAGTTCGAGTCATTGTTGCATCCCGGAACAAAACATTTTTTTATAAATATCCATTGTTTGTTACAGTTTTATACTTTGAATTTGCTATTATTTGTAATGTTTGCAGGTTAAGTTAGATGTGACAGTGACAGCATGACAGATACCGTAGATAAACTTTTTTTTTCCATTTTTGTGGCAAACATTTAATGCCCGATTCTGACTAAAAACCCGGTCGTTAGATCAAACAAAGGTCAAAAGTACTTTTACAAAAATATCTGCAATCGTAAAGTATTTTTGAAATCGGACAAGATAAATCGGTTATTTGATGGTTTTCCTCCAAATGGTTTTCGAATTAGAGCATACTAAAAAAAATGAACAATGCCAATTGTTGGATAGTGCTTACAAATTAAGCGTTGATGAATAATTCTGGGCTTAAATAGATATTCGAGCTATGTTTAACATACAAACCTGTTGATCAAATAGTGACCAAAAGATGGGTACCGGCAGGTACAAGTACAATATGGAGAAGACTGCCTTCATGTCAGCGACGAGCTTTTCTCCGTACTTCTCTAAGGAGTGGTCGAGCCAATGCTCTAGAGGTGGTCCGCTTGTCCTGGGGTCGTGGCGCAGACGCTTGCCGGCCGCATACTACAAAATAATATAAGACCGACCCGATTCTTTAAAGCACATCACTCATATGTACCATTAGAAAGTAACAACAACAAACAAAACAGGAGCTCAAATTGAATTTTCGCCAAATAACTCAACAAAGAAAAAAAATGAATAATTGACAGAGAGAGAGAGAGAAAGAGAGAGAAACATTTATTTACACACATTCGATACACGTAGATTTAAAAATATGAAGATATACAATATAATTAAGAATAGTACCGATATGGTGTAAAATGGGCCCCCACTCAGCATGATGCTGCGGCAAACCGCAACGCTGTTTTTCAGTGGGACCCAGATAAAGTTAAAAACTAAACACAAAAACAATGTAAATATTACTATTATTATTATTTTAGAGCTATAAAATACCCAAGTAATCTGCATCGATCCCTATCGTATTTCAAATTCAGCATATTATTTACCACTTTCGAATTTACATTTGCATGATAGGTATGTTAATTATCGTACACGCAGCTAGCGTAACGAATTTCTACGAAATTCTAACGCTTAGGTAAAGCTTGAGTCTTGGTGTTAGAATTGTTTTTGGGAGGGTATGAGCCTGCTCAAGTGTTACGTTGTAAACCTTGAGAAATTAAGCATGACATAAAAAACTGATTACAGACGTTCAAGAAAATCAAACTCATACTTAAGCCTAACATTTCTAAACTTACTTTTTTTGAGAAATGTACCTAGTAACATCCAAGCAATTTTCGTACCGAGATAGAAAGATTGTGTTATGTTACGTAAAATAGTTGTACCTACTCGTAAAAATTAGAAGAAATCTCCAAGACTGTTCCTAAAGCAAAAGAGGTGGGTACATTCAAGGACCACTAATTAGAATCGAAACTTGGAAAGTACTTAATTCCTTTCCTGTTATGGATCAACTGTGTAGTAAGCAGTTTTACTTGTCTCTATGTTATAGTAATAACTTAATGTAACAATTTTAAAGTTAAATAAGTAAGTATTAGGTTGCTGGTCAGATTTTATTTTCGTAACTCTTACTAAAATATGGTCACAATAGCAAAATAAATTCCGCGCCCAGCAACATAGTATAATTTACGACTAATTCAGAGATGTACGAGTAGGTAAGACTAAAATAAGAAACAACCAAGTTACTCTGCGGCATCCCTCAAACAACTCACTGGCAACCTTATTAGGCAATTCAGACTCACCCAGGCACACGACACGAATTTCAATGTAACGTTCTCACGTGGCTGTTTTATCCTGTACCAAGGCTTACCCGCAGCGAAAATAACTGAAACAAAGACATGTTATAGTGGAAAAACCAAATAATAATGCCTACCAATAGTTCATCTGTCTGCTTTCTTTACACTTGCCGTTCCAATTACCTACTTGGAAAAAGCCAAAACACGAAGATTACTGACCCAAAAGCCACTTAAATACATTAAAATACAGTGGCTACCTCGATTACGCTCATGAAAATTCCAATCGAAAAAGAATAAATCTACACAGATTTTTCCTTTTTACCTATATTATTTTAGTCCTATTACCTAATACATAATTAACGCTAGAATTTAATTAATTACTAGTGCACGCAAGCAAATAGAGCAGTTTCCATACATATTGAAATATAGGAAAGTTTACCATTATTTTTGGGTGTTTATTTTTACAAAAGTAATTTCAATAATGCGCTTCAAATTTCGGTCGCGTGAAAAAAAAATGCCGAAATTGTTCTGCGCACGAAGCGAAACAAAATCATTAATTACTGTTGACCCATTTTCCCACTTTTAGGTAAGCTTCCTTCCCTTCCTAAGTTTGGACTCGTAAATTGATAAACAAAATTCATTAAACTGCCATAATTATATTTCTGCTACATCATAATCAAATCTATCACGTTCGATTGAATCCGAATCATAATCTTGTTCCAACACTTCCGCAAATTCCATGCGTAGGTAGGTACCGTCTCCATAACCTACCCATAGGTACCGATTGTAGAACTAGGTTATGCGTACAAATTAAATAAATAAATAAATATCTTGGGACCAAGCTTGGGACAATTGACACCAATTGACCTAGTCCCAAACTAAGCAAAGCTTGTATGGGTACTAGACAAAGAATAAACATACTTATATACATAAATATAGATACTTAAATAGGTACATATTGAAACATCCAAGGTTCGAGAACAAACGTTCGTATTTTTCATACAATTATCTGCCCCGCCCGACCGCGGATCGAACTCGGGACCTCAAGCTTCATAGTCAGATTCTCTAACCACTAAGCCATCCGATCGTCGACTTGAAAGTGGTGTCTCCTTGTTTTGTAGACAGAATTTTCACATAATTTATTTCCAAGATTTTTTTAAAAGATTATACAAATATTAGAATATTAAATCCAATATTTTCATTTTAAATACTCTTTCTTAATTTCTATAAAACATACTTAATTTAAAGAAAAAAAAATGCATTTAGGAAAAAGGGGTAATGGGGGTCAGCGGGCAATGGTAGCCAGTGTAACTAAATTCATACGAAACCGATTAAACAAGCGAATGTCGACTTAAACGACGCGTCACGGGACAGCTCGCGGCCTCCCGATCGCCTATTTAGTACACATCCATCGTTTGCAGAGGAAGACTGTCATACTTTTTGGCGCGATTATGATGTAAATTTACAAGTGCATGAAATAACCGGTGAGTACATTATTACCACGAATCTGACTATTTAATCTAGTATATTGAGGAACTGTAATCTTAAATTATCTATTTACAAATTTTATAAGAAGACTAGCTTTTTCCCGCAACTTCGTCCGCTTAGACTTCATTTATTTACAAATAGCTTTTGGCCACGGCTTCGCTTGTGTGTACCAGGAGTATTTCAATCCCGTTTTTTTCCCGTTCCCGTAAGAATTTCGTGAAATGCTCTCTTAATGCTCCCTACACTCCCCAAAGAACCCACTTGCCAAATTTCAGCTTTCTACGACCAGTAAAACGAAAAATCCCGTTTTTTTCCGTTCCCGTGGGAATTTTGGAAATTCCTCTCTTAATGCTTCTTTATACTATATTCTTATATATTCTTCAAACAACCTAAATGCCGAATTTCAGCGTTCTACAACCAGTAAAAAGTTCCGTTTTCCCGTTCTCGTGAGAATTTTAAAAAATGATCTTTTATAGCTTCTCTACACTCTTCAAGCAACCTACATGCCAAGTTTCAGCTTTCTACGACCAATAAAACGAAAAATCCCGTTTTTTCCCGTTCCCGTGGGAATTTTGGAAAGTCCTCTCTTTATACTTCTCTACACTCCCCAAGCAACCTACATTTCGAATTTCAGCTTTCTACAACCAATAAAACGAAAAGTCCCGTTTTTCCCGTTCCCGTGGGAATTTCAGGACATTGTCTCTTAGTGCTTCCCTACACTCATCAATCAACCTACATGCAAAGTTTCAACTTTCTACGACCAGTAAAACGAAAAATCCCGTTTTTCCCGTTCCCGTGGGAATTTTGCAAAGTCCTCTCTAAATGCTTCTTTACACTCCCCAAGCAACCTACATGTCGAATTTCAGCTTTCTACAACCTGCACTGCAGTATAACAAAAAATCCGGTTTTTTCCCGTTCATTTCCGTCAGAATTTTGGGAAATTCTTTCGTAGTGCTCCCCTATACTCCCCAAGGAACCTGAAGGCCAAATTTCAGTTTTCTACGATCATTAAAACGAAAATTCGATCCCGTAGAACTGAATATAAATCTCGTTTTTTCCTTATCCTGTTGGAATTTTCGAAAATCCTTAAAACTGTTTTTTACTATTATAATCACCTACTTCTATGCCAAATTTGAAGTCTAGTAATTATAGTTCATAGGATTTCGTTGAACTGAATATATAAATCCTGTTTTTTCCTTATCCCGTGAGAATTTCCAAAAATCCTGAAATTATTTTCTTAGTTTTGTAATCATCTACTTGTGTACAAAATTTGAAGAGTATATTCAGCGATCCGATAAACCGTACAAACAATACTACCCACTTTAATATATTAATAATAATACCCACGTTGATTTTCAGACTTTGTCACCCCCTATCCCCTTTTAGGGGTTGAATTTTCAAAAAACCTGAAACAGGTATTTACTCATTTATCGTTAGGATTACTCCTGTGAAGTTTCGAATAAAATAGTCTAACTAATCTTGTTTCCCCATAAAACTTTGGACCCCCATTTAACCCCTTTAGAGGTCGAATTTTGAAAAATCCTTTCTTAGTGCACCCCTAGACCTTATAAGGAACCTACGTGCCAAATTTGGAATCTCTAGAACCAGCGGTTTGGGCTGTGCGTTGATATGTCAGTCAGTCAGTCAGTCAGTCAGTCAGTTTCTTCTTTTATATATTTAGATTTAACGTCAGGTTATTTTTTTAATTATTTTTTTTCGGAGTGGGTATAACCGGGCAATGAGAGTCACTACAATTCGGGCAATGGGAGTCAACTAAGCTATGGGGTACTCTTTTTTCAAGTCTTCAAAAGCGGCTTCGGAAGAAAGATCTATCGGAACCACGTTTCGGTCGACTTCCTGTATTCACACAAGATGCAGAAAAGATCTTGGGCACAGTCTTAACAAGATGTGAGATAACGACGAGGATAATGATTTGAATAAATGTCTAGTATGCGGTGAATTTGGTCGCAATAACAAAGTATGGTACAGGTGCACCTCTTGCGGATTGAAGGCACACGAAAACAGCACTGGGTGGGATTCACCATGAGGATAAAATGTCTGACTATCATTACCCTCATGTGCGGACAATAGTGGTCAAAGCTGTTTTTTTTTAAAGTTTAATATCTACTTATATAGCAATCCAAACGTAATGAACCTAATTGAGACTGATACTTTAATAATGAAGCTATCGTAAGTGTCGATTTTCATGAAGCTTAAACAAATATTTTTTGTTTTATTTCATTTCTTTCTTAAGTGACTCCCATTACCCCTTTTTCCCTATTTCGTAGAATATTTTTTCAAAAGATGACAAATGGAAGATTTATTATTCACATAAGTTTGTTTGTGGTGTGGTGACTTACCTCTCTTATTTTAATGACCATAGAAGGTAACCTAGTAAGTCTTGTAAATAATGATATTTATTGAAAATTTGTACTTAGGTACCTGAAAATTATGTAAACGCAAAATATCACCGTGGTTCTTTTTAGAACGTTATTAATGTACTTACAGTACCAAGTAGGTATTGATTTATTTCTATACTAGCTTTTGCCCGCGACTTCGTCTGCGTAGAATTAGTATTTTGGGTAGCTTATATTCTTAGTGGTAGGCAAACATTCAATTAGAGCACAAATTAAATATATTACCCTTAGGGTATTTGCATCTTCGTAGTAAATTTCACCTCCCTTCACATCTTTGGCAAATTCTGCGATCAAAAACTATTCTATTCCCTTCCCCGGGACCATAACAATATCCATCCAAGATTTCGTTTAAGTCGGTTTATCGGCTTTAGGGCGAAGAAGGCAAAAGACAGACGCAGTTTTACATACGGGGAGGCCTTTGCCCAGCAGTGGGACACTAAATTAGGCTAATTTATATTTTAAAAAATCATACATCAAGTAAGTACCTAGTTATTTATAAGATTTTTTAGTTTTCTAAGTGACTTTAACGCCATTTCATGCCCTAAAGATATGAAAAAAAAGGTTCCTTCAAACGATAGGTACTACCTACCATATTAATTGTCAACTCATTTTGCCCCCTCCACAGGTTTTATTTAAACCGCTGAAACACATATTATTTAATTTGTGTCTAATCAAACGTCTAAAACTTAAGTTCCTCCGTTTCTCAAGGTCAATTTTATCTCTGTGCCAAATTTCAAATGTGGATGAAGCGAAAGAGGTATGTCAGGATCGTAGCAAGTGGAACAAAGTAGTATCTGCCTACCCCTATGGGAAAAAGGCGATATGTAGGTATGTATGTGCTAAATTTCATAAAATCGGTTCAGTGGTTTAGGCATGAAAGCGTAACTGACAGACAGAAAAACGAATTTAGTTTCGCATTGATAATATTAGTAGAGATAGGGATTATTATAAAACTTTTTTTGTAAAAACCGGCTAATTGCGAGTCGGACTCGCGCACCGAAGGTTCTGTATAAATTCGGCAAGTGAATACGATATCCAGTGTTAGCAGAGCCTTGCTCCTAAGCAAAATGTAAGCAGTGTGAGGTCATTTTATATTGGATTTTTACACAGGCAGGCATTTAAGAAATATTTTTGATTTTCTATTTAATTTGTGTTATGCTATATGACCCACCATCATACAAAATTTGAAATTTCTAAGACAACTGGAGGTACCTACCTACCCAATATTTTTTAAGAGCACGGCGATTTGTATGGAAACACCATTTCTAATGACTGTACCTTGTGATAGTATAGATTTAAGGGTTAATCTTTTCACAACTCCAAGGGACCGCAGATCTAAGTATAGGTTATTAATTTCTACTTTATACCTATACCTACACGTTCCCGAGGAAAAGGAACTTGACAGACAGAAGGACGGACGAACAGACGGACAAGTAAGTGATCCTGGGTTCCTTTTTTCCTTTAAGGAACCTTGAAAATAGATACTTCCTAGGCACATAACAAATTAAAGATAATATATATGAATAATTTCATTCATATAGCGTAGCGCGACATCTATTAACGAATAGCAAAACTAATTAACCCATAGTAAAATTATTATTATTCTGTTGCTTAGTATTATCATAACATATTACATGTACTACATTTTTGAACTCAGGGACTCCTTCCTCTTTCATTTGGTATCCCAATAAATAATGTAACAAAAAATATTTTTGGCGGACCCCCCCTTTTTCTTTTATATCTCGACTTCTAGGTGGGATTTCGAAAAAAACGCGACATGGGAGTTTAAGTTAGACTTCCAGCAATACAATAAAAAAAACCGTATTGAGTTTGGTGCAGTAGTTTTTGCGTAGCGCGGTAACAAACATACAGACAGACAGACAAAAATTCTAAAAATGGTATTTTTGGCTTCTATAGCGCTAATATAGGCCCCTTAATTTATTTTTCCTTAAATATCTCCCACGTACAGACATCGACCTGTTACAATTTTATTATATGTATAGATATAGATAGATGTATAGATAGATAATTCAATTTTGTATAATTATATTTTGCTGTCAAAAGTTTCGTGAACACTAACAGTTACATTCTACGGATCAGATCTGTCAGCCATACTTACTTCCTTATTCAAACAGACAGTAGTGGCAAAATGTAACGAATGAGAGTGCCAAGTATGTATAACTCTTTATTGTACATAAAACACATTAATTTTACAGGTACCTAATGAGATAAACAGATGTATGATTCCGCCTCTAAGTAAGGGTGCGACCAAACCGCCGCGTATACGCAGTGACGTGTCGTATGCGTCACGTTTTCTCACCGTTTCTTCATACATTTTGTTGCGATTCCGTAACGTCACCGTTTTTTAAGCGGCGGTGTGGTCGCACCTTAACCTGGCTTGTTCTAGCCCTTATATTAATTCGGTGTAATTTTCTTAACTTACCATTTGAGTTGTTTTACCGCTCGTTACAAGGCAATTAACATCAAAGACTTAATTAAATAAAAATTACGAAATTAATTTATTACCAACGTCTTAGACGTTTATTCTAAATTACTCACGCTTGTCTGCGCCCGTTCGGCCCCAATTAAATCTTTTGTTAGCCTACGGATTCAATATAAACTGACAAAAACGGGTTTATTGTACATTTATGATTTCTTCCAACAGGTACAAAGTCAAATCAGACGATTCGTGACTTTCTGTGGAACCTATTCACAATAAATGTGACGATGAACTCGCCATACGCAATTTGGGAAACCTTATCATGAGGGACGTATTGAATTTAAGGATCTGTGATTTGTGTTGCAAGACAGCTATTACGAGTACTATTCGTAGCATGTAAATTTTTATGCAGTCTCACCCTGCAACCGCTTCCGCCTAAACAATTAAGTACGTATACACGGTAAAGGTGCGACCACACCGCCGCTTAAAAAACGGTGACGTTACGGAATCGCAACAAAATGTATGAAGAAACTGTGAGAAAACGTGACGCCTACGACACGTCACTGCCTATACGCGGCGGTTTGGTCGCACCCTAAGGCAGTACTAATTCATCACTTTGTCGCGTTTCACGCTCAAATAGGTGTCATCATGGTGGAAGAAAATTGAGTGTTACCGATGGAGAGCAGCACGAGCACCGCCGGGAAGCCGAAGCCGAGCGCATAGCAGGTGTCATCGCCGAAGCACATGACGCTGCGTCGCAGCACCGGCGTCACAACCATGCCCATGAACCCGCCCAGGTTCACGGTGCAGTAGAACGTGGAGAAGAACCGCTGCAGACGCTGGTTCTCATCGGGCAGACGGAACTGGGACGATGCAATTGCGTTATGACTCAATTACAGTTTTTACCAAATAGGTACGGTCCTGCATTTTACTATTAAGTAAACGAGTTTTGCTCTAGGCCGCGGCCGCTCTAAACTGTAAACGCCTTAATATGTAAATGAACACAAAATATTTACCTTGCTACTCCGCTACTTACGTGCAAGTTAACCAAGCCTATGCGAAATATGTACGTTTTGCATGCAAGCCCTCCCACCACTACTACCACACAAAACGCACACAAATCCCACAAACTTAATTAATCCTAACCCCACACAAACACTGACGCGCGCTTCGATCCCTCTACGGGATCATTCTCAAAGTTAGAGCACAACCGATGCACATGCGAACCAACGTCGTACTAATTTGTAAAACTATAAATAAACCAAATGTACCCACATTCGTATATTACCAAACTACCCTCTTATTTATAATTTTAATTAGCCATCCACAACTACCTTCATAAATTTTTCCGACTACAACAAAAACAAAGAGGGTTATGTATTTAACAAAAATTAATTAATTTAATTAATTTAATTTTATTTATTATTAATTGTTTTGTTAAATACATAACCCTCTTTGTTTTTGTTGTAGTCGGAAAAATTTATGAAGGTAGTTGTGGATGGCTAATTAAAATTATAAATAAGAGGGTAGTTTGGTAATATACGAATGTGGGTACATTTGGTTTATTTATAGTTTTACAAATTAGTACGACGTTGGTTCGCATGTGCATCGGTTGTGCTCTAACTTTGAGAATGATCCCGTAGAGGGATCGAAACGCGCGTCAGTGTTTGTGTGGGGTTAGGATTAATTAAGTTTGTGGGATTTGTGTGCGTTTTGTGTGGTAGTAGTGGTGGGAGGGCTTGCATGCAAAACGTACATATTTCGCACAGGCTTGGTTAACTTGCACGTAAGTAGCGGAGTAGCAAGGTAAATATTTTGTGTTCATTGAAATGGACCTCCGCAAAGTAACGCCTGATTCAATAAAATGCCTTAATATGTTTCCTATGCTACCTACGTTACTCTGAGGTTGAGGTGATCATGATCACTGATCAGTACACACTGGTGCCGCATGGCATTTCAATTTTGTCTTACTGTATGGATGACAAAATTATCTGCTTGACGAGGCTAAGTTGCGTGCAAAAAAGAATGCAAGGGTGCGCTGGCATGGAATTGAGTTGAAACCACGGGATATGATTCAGGGAATAAGTTCAGATTAAGTGGGTAGATAAATTAATGTAGCACCTGATCTCCGCCGAAAGCAGCAACACAGGGTTTTATTCCGCCGGTTCCGGTAGCAATCAGAGCTAAACCAATCATTGACGTCGTACTAAAACACAAGGAAAACACGAACTTAATCAATACGGAGTATAAGTCTCTACAAGTCTTTCAAGATAACTGGAGGCTGGGCGAATATTCATTCAGCGTTTTTTTCGGCGTTTTTTAGGGTTCCGTACCTCAAAAGGAAAAAACGGAACCCTTATAGAATCACTTTGTTGTCCGTCCGTCCGTCCGTCCGTCTGTCAAGACCCTTTTTCTCAGGAACGCGTGGAGGTATCAAGCTGAAATTTATATCAAATACTCAAGTCCACTGCCCCTTGGAGCTGTGAAAAAATCAAACTTCTAAGCCAACGCAATCAAAATATACAGCCTTTTATGCCGCAAATTTTCGACTCAAGAGAATCAAAACCTACAGGGTAGATACTTTCCGTGAACGCAGAATATTGAAATTTGGTATGAAGGTAGGTCTTATAGCACAGATTAAGGAATAATTGCGAAAACCGTAAATATGTATGTACGTCTGTATATATCAGTGACCAATATAAAGTGACCCCACACTGTGTACATTTTGCTTTGGAGCAGGGCTTTGCTTACACTGATATATAGATATTTATAGATAATGATACGGAACCCTCGGTGCGCGAGTCCGACTCGCACTTGGCCGGTTTTTTTCGTCATAATCGTCTCAGCATATACCATTAAAAGAAATGACGCTGAGACTTAACTTTTTATGACAACGAAACACAGTATCGATGCTGCATTTAGGTTATCCAAAGTCGTTGCGGTTTGTCCTTCTGTTAGGATAATAATTGTGGGACGACAATGACGCATGAACCGAGCGGTCGAAACGCTGGAATATTGGCCCGGCTACAAGAAGTCTTCTAAAACGTGATTTCCTCGGCGAGCAGAGCAAGGTTGTATCTATGGCCCTCACAACTAGTAAACTGCATACGAGTAGCTACATCCGTTCAATAATTTCGACAGTGCTTGTTACTTAGCCTGAAGCAGCATCTCATCATCGCATCATCAGCATCGATAATACTTACCGTTGTCATTAAGTTTTAATATCATTGGTTTAAAATTGACACTCCTAATGGCCCGGCCACGTCTGCGCGCGATCTGCAGAGCGTCAAACATTTTTTTTGTTCCTAGCGCGGTTAGACCTATGGGTACTTTGTTTTTTGACACTTAAAAAAACGTAAACAATCATGACATACATATTTTTTCACCTCTCTTGCTCGAAAGGGCCTTTTTCGCCTTCAAAATCTGCGTGGAAAAACGCTTTTTCCCCTCTAGCGTGGAAAAGGTTTTTGAAATTCGAACGTGGCGCTGACCAAACAGTGTCCACCTACCTACTCATATACTTAGAAATTAGGACTTTGAACTTCGTATATTGTCGGCCCGCTTACACGAATAGTACTTAATAGGTGAATGAGAGGGACGGAATAATACGAAATTCAGATGTAGATATTTTTATCAGACCCCCTAAATGTTAGATTTGATTTAAAAAAACATAATCACATTCAGAAACGCGATCCGTTATCTATCGTTTGTTTCGTGAACATTAAACTATTTTAGGTCAAAGATGATAAATAAAAATATCATTTCGAAAAATTATTAATTTTTATCTACAAAGTGACTATAATTTGCTTATTTAAGACATTGATCAATTAGTTCATTATAATTTTAATATATATTAGGCTGTTTAGCAGCTACTTCTTAGCGCGCGCATAAAGTGAAAATATCGCGCATGCGCGAATGCTGCGCGCGGATTGGCGCGCAGAAATCGCCATCTTTCACAGATATTTTGTTGATTCGAAGACTTTGTTATTACTTTAAAAATTACGAGTTCAAGTAATAAAGAAAAACTAAATGTAGTGTTCGTCGACGGAAATACTATAAAATATGCTCGGACAGTTATATCAGTAAATCAAAGGTGTTAATTACCAAATAACAAAGTATAGTTCTGAAGCAGTTCCAGTTAAACAATGTAGGGTGGTAACAAAGGTAAACTAAAGTTCTTTTATAAACTAAAATTCTGTATAAAACTTAGTTTTGTATGTATAGTATGTATTGTAAGGTAAATATTTAGGTATGTATAAAAGTGAAATACCTAACTAATTACTATTTTATTTATTTTTCTTTTTCTTCCATCCACCATTTTTCTCGCTGTATTGAGGTGAAAAATTGTGTGTTTCGCTCGGCAGCAAAGTTGTTTAGAGTCTCGTGCCTTGAAACCGTCGCGACGCTCAGGATTCTTCTTTTGAACCTCTCGCTTCGCTCGCGGTTCAATCATAGAATCCTTCGCTTGCTCCGGTTTCAATTCAGGCACTCGCGCCAAACAAAAACTTTGCAGCCTTGCATAACAAATAACTGTTTTATTGAAAAACAGTTTTTAAAAATAAATAACAGCAAGTTACAATTTTAAACCACTGATATGTGATTTGTTTTGTTGTAGTTTTGTATGTTACAGTTACCTACTTACCGTTTTTTAAAAAGTGTTTTTCAGTAAAGGACTTGTCAAAATTGTTTACCTTTTTTTAAATGTCAGAAAACAAAGTACCTATAGACGCGGCGCAGCACACGCAATGAACAGAGAAAACGCTTGCCGCGCCGCCAGTCGCTTGTAGTTGTGGTCGGGCCATACAGATCGCTACCACCATCTTACGCAGTAATCCTGCCACCAAGCAGCAGTCTTCGCGCTGCTGTATTCTGGCGTGAAGACTAAGACAACTGGTGAAATTACTGGCACATAATGTCTTAGCCCTCTAAGCTGGCAACGCATCTGCAATCCTTTGGTGTTGCGGGTGACCACGGGTGGTGGCGGTCACTTACCATCAGGTGACCCACGTACCGCTACACGTTTGCTACCCTATTAAGACCCTATTTTATAAAAAAAAAAATGCGGGCGTAGTCGCGGTCGCCAGCTAATAATTAAGTGCCTATGTGGTTCAAAATAAGTACATTTGCCATCAGATATCGAAACATATTCAATACTAACGTTGGCGGTAACATAAGTGGTGGTATGGCAGAACAACAGGTGAGTACAGTTCCGAAGAAATATATTATGGAGAAGTAAAGAATCACTCTGAAAACAATAATAGATACGCTTTATTACAAATATTTTAGGAAGCACTATTAATTGGCTAGTGTATGGTCATCCAATCTGTCTAAGTACATAAACATGCCAAATTTCAAGTCAATCCTACCACTGGACAGTTTCAAAATCATACTACTTCGGTGCGAGACAATAAGTGGATCTATTTTCATGTCTCCCGGTACCATCGGACATCCAAATGTTTTAAATTGTATTTGAATCCAAATGGTACATACAGTGGCAATGGGGACATTGTATGTTTGGCCATGTTCTTCTATTGCGGTGAGGCGCGTACGGATTTGAGCAAACAGGCGAGTCGTGCGTGCCTCAACCCGAGGATGCCTCAAATGCTTAGGCACCGTGATAAGCACTTGACAGAACGACTTTAAGACGATTATTTTACTGTAGGTACATGGCAGGTACGTTAAGTCATCGCGCAAAGCGGACCCCACACCATCAGAAGTTTAGGTACACATACTTGTATCTCCCGATAAAATTATCCGCCAGTATTGCTCCAATCAAAGGCATAGTGTAACACATCATGATGAATATGTGATAGACTACAGTTGCAGCATTCTCGTGGAGACAAAGCACATTCCTCAGATATAGTGACAGAATAGCTGAAACATATTTCGACATTATACAATGAGCAAAGGTTTGATTGTTTGTTTGCATTGAATAGGCTCTGACACTACTGGACAGATTTTAAAATCTTTCACCATTAAATTCTACATTATCCCAGTTCAAGATGGGCTATATTCAATTCTGCGATGACGAAGTCGCGAGCTTCAAAGATGGTATCATCCATACTAATCATTATAGAACTTAATTCTATGACGATGTCAATCACTTACTCCGTAAACCGCAAAATGAAAATCTTTCGCAGAACTCCGTAGCAATAATACAAAATATTGAAGTTGGATGACCTAGAAACATTTTCAGTCAATTTGTAATAGGTACGAAAGTATAATAAACTATTCTATTCTCCCTTTATGGCGGCCGTATAATAAACTAGGTAGGTATAAACAATGTGTGACAATCTTTTGACATTGATTTACTTTCGTTCATCGGTCTGTCAATTTATGGTCTCTGACAGTCTATCAATTTTGTCCGGGACCCAAAGACCATAAATAAAATTCTGACCCACGCACTTAGCGCACCGCTAACCCACATAATTATTTTTTAACCGTACAGTGGTCCACATGTCTTTTACTTCGACCCTGGCAAAATTGACCCCAATGGGAAATAACAAAAACTACATAGACTTCTCAGATATGTCTCTGCACAATGATGCGTGCGCTCAGCCTTACGGCCCAGCCACGACTTTGAGCGATTGGCGTTGAAGTGAACGTTTTTTAAATTTGTTGGATAATCGAGGCGAGGGCCAAAATACTTTTTGATGCCTAAAAACCGGTCTCTCCGAATGAATATTAAATTTTATAGGAAATCAGTACAAATTAGTGAAAAAAGTATACTAATTTCAAAATATAACGTTATTGTCTAATACAGAAAACAAGATTTGATTGTGAAAAATATGTTATTTATTCGAAAATTACGGTAACGACGTTGTCATTTTTAGTAACGCAGTAGTTCTTCGTACAAAATATTGTTGTCCTTGAGCAGTGTCTCAAGCTATACTGTGCCATTTCTCACAATATTTCCTAGATGACGTGTTTGTCTTGAATACCAGTATATAAATGTAAGTTTGAACTTTATTACAATGCTAATAGATATTTTTTACAGTAAACATTTAATGGAATAAAGAGTGATTTCGTCTGTGTCCCCAACAAAAAATAAAATCGTAACTACCTAGCGTTGCTATATGAAAATAAACCTTAAAGTGAGTGTATTACATTTTCTTGCACTTCATTTGGTTCGACTTGTTGTAACTCTTATAACGAATGATAGCAACTGCGTGGGGAGAGGACGCTAGTCGGATCAGTCGCATCACAATCGTTGAAAGAGGTTCGTGTGTTTATTGCGTGACCCCTGAGTTACCGCTGTCAAAAGGTACGTACTGACGTTATTTACATTATTATTATTTTTATAAGCAGTTAGTCATGTCTTGGTTCAGTCAGTGTTAGAAAATCTATATTTTGTTATTCTATTTAGTAATAATTTACAACATGGTCAAATATTTACAACTGCGTAACTACTACACTGCGTTACTAAAAAGGTAACGCAGATGTTGCATCGGCAACGCAGTTGTTTTTCATGTATTTTTAATGTTAGTAATACGTTATTAAAACCAAAATACCCATATATTCTTTCTTTTTTCTCAGAAAAAACGCACCGCAGATGAAAAAGTAGCTTCTGGTTCGGATATTTCTGATGCAGAAGCCTTTTTTTGCACCTTGAAGGAGATGAGCAAGGCCCGTTTGTACTTAGTGACTGACGAGCCTTTAACAAGTTTTAGCCAACCATCAGTTTCTAATAAGTTTATACTGCAGCTAATTGATAACGAAAACGTTCATCCTTCAAAGATATCTGATGGTGTCCATGTTTTAGTAAAAGTGTCTTCTGTTAAAGACAAACATTACACTTAGGTGTTGCTAGAAGTGAAGTTGATGAATAAGGAGAGGTCAAAATTATGTTTTACAAGAATATTGACGTGGGTAAATGTTTTTTTTGTGTGTTGAATCAGCTAGGCTTTGTTATGTTTGAAGTTATTTCGAGTTACTTTACATTTCGTCGAGTCATAAGAACTTCAATTTTGTTTTGTTTTTATCATTATGCAAGATTTCTATAGAAAGTACCAAGTATTATATGTAAGAAAATACAACTGTGTTACTAAGCTTACTACTGCGTTACTGTTGTGTCCCTCGGATTACTACAGTATTTTCAGCAATACAAAGGCTTCTAATTATTTAAAATGCCTTGACTTCATACGTAGGTATTATTCATCAAATATGGACGACGATGTCGTCAATTGGTATTATTTTAAAGTTTATTTTCATCATTAATAGAAAAGTTTAAGTTTTAAATGTAGGCTTTGGTAACGCAGTAATCTAAATTGATGATAATGTTCCATGAAACTGATTATTTCTATGATTTAACTTGATAAGAGGTTAATATAAGCGTTATAGTTTAAAACTGACATGTTAGTGAGTCTCATTGTACAATTTTAATAATAAAACTTAAATTTGTAAAAAAGTAACGCAGTTGTTTAATTTTTCGACACCTTGGTATATAATTTACCACAAATATAGTTAAATCATTAAAACTATCGCTGCAAAGGTATGTATATTATAAATCGAACCATAGCGAATCTATATCTGCATTAAAAAATAAGGAACTGTATATTTAAATTTAAAAAAAAATATGAAAATTGTATGCTCATATTAGGCATTAAAAAGTATTTTGGCCCGCGAACACCCGCATCGCCAGAATAAGTATAACCATGGCACAGCGTTTAACTCGCTTGCCGCGTCGCCGGTCGCGCAGTCCTGCAATACCATTACGTGTGAAGGATATATTGTTGGGAGGCGAAAGCACCAGCTTCAAGGCGTTTTGTCAAAAGACTCACTCAGATGATTATAAAATATGCGAAGTTACCGAGGCGTAGGCTGGAGCGGCGAGGAAACAAAATGTTCCCCGCTCTTCTCATAATTTGATAATCTGAGCCTCTAGTGTAAGTTTTCGCATATAAAAACGTCTCGAATGCGTTCACGGACACGTCTCAATTACTATGGAATAATTGGCAGCGCCACTTGCGGATCGAAACGGCAACAAACTTTTTTCATAGTATTTGACATCTTAACGCGAACGCGTTCGATACGTATTTTGTGACCGAAAACTTACACTAAGCATACTGATTGGTCTATTTTACGCACTCCGCCTCAAGGAAAGCATACCCTTGACTCAATTCAGTTTGTTATAATTCTAGATCTATATTCTTTACAAAAATTTGCACATTAAGGTTAGAATTGTGTTTACCAAATAGGACAGGTAAAAATGAAAATGGTATAGGTATATTTGTATGTGACAATAAACGGTTTGGTTCTCGTGGCCCCACTTTTATGTTATGTCCCCTGACAAACCTAACCTAATTTGACTATCTCTACTTGGGATTTTTATAACAGTGGGACCACGAGACTAACCTCAATAAACAGTATGACAGAAAGGGATGGATGGATGAATATTGCTCATTAAATAAAACACCCAGTAAAAGTGATCTTTTAGTTTTACTAAAACAAAAAAACATATCTTTGCACAAGTCGAAGTTTGCAACATGCCCTCTCTCTAACTCCCCTATTATTGACTATTAATGTGAGTGTGTGAGCGGACGGCACTATACAAACTTCGAATATGTAATATCAGAGCATAAGGCCTGATCTGTAATTAATTATTGTTTTAGGGCCCTAACACACTAGCGATTTGTCCGGCGATTTGCTCAGCGACTTGCTCGGCGCGTGCATGCCGCGATTTTGCAGCGAGCAAATCGCTGGGAAAGCGTCGGACAAATCGCTAGTGAGTACCTTACTGTAGTTTTAGAAATATATTGAAAATTTATGCTAGCATTCTGGGTACTGGGCCATTTTTTATTTTGTTGTCGAAAAACTTTTTTCTTGGCTCTTGATTATTTTAAGCTGAAAATGATAAGAATCATGAGCACTATCGATCTTAGTAGGTGAAAAATATGTCCTACAATATTGCATTCCACTTCGTTACCTTTTCCGTTAACACTATATTAGCGTAACTAAATGGAACTGCAAAAAATGCTTTGACACAATTTTTTTCACCTATTAAGATTGATAGTGTTCATGATTCTTATCATTTTCAACTTAAAAAAATCAAGATCCAAGAAAAAAGTTTTTCGACACCAAAATAAAATAGGACAGGATTGTCTTTTTCTAATGCATGTAGAATTAATTTTCAAATTGATAAATAAATTATTACCATAATAATTAATCATCATCAAGTATATGAAATAATAAAACACCGTAATCTTTTTCAATAATTTAACGAGAGAAAGGGAGAGCCGAAGACTGACGGGTACTATTCAGGTTTACAAAGAACCCAATCCGTTTAAATTATATTGACCACATATACAATTTATATTTAATCTGTGCAGCACTAACTAAGCTAAGCTCTGCGCAATTCATTATTATTATTGTAACAATCGGACCGCAATTTATTCTAAAAACATAAAGGCTCATACACACAGTATACCAGCGGCACAACCGGCAGGTGTGTAAGAGCCTTAAGATGAACTTAATTCAATAGACGACCAACAAATCAATTAATCTAAAAATATACAACATACCCTCAATCAAGGGCCAAAACATGATTTTACAACCGTAAATCGGAAAGCATTCAGGACTTCGATTCTGGTTGCCATCGAGATCTATCGCGGTCGTGAAATTCAAGAGAACCACTTTCGATTTCCCATATAACCTCAGAATAATTAGAGATAGATTGTAATAACACCAAGCTACGGGGACCTGAATAGAAATTCTTACAATGTTCTTAAGGGTCGTTATTCTGACACAAGACTGCTCACTAGTCATTATGACCGCAATCAAGTAAAACCTACATCACCTGTCGATTCATTTCCTAAAATATACACGTATAAAAATTGGTACAAAGTGACCAAAAGAGGAAATAGAAATTTCCAAAACAACTTTGAATCCTAATTATTTTGTCGGTAAATGACAATGTGTTAAAAAAATGAAAAATCGGAATATTGTTAAAGGTCCTATCCTTTTTTTAAAACCAATGTGTCTGTATTGTTTATCATATCATGTGACGTTCAATAAAGAGTAATGTATTGTACTGTAAGGAAATGATTGCTTGTGATGTTTACAAACACGTTGCTTGAGGACCTTGAGGTTGTCGCTGTCCATATGAAAGCGTTCTATAGCGTATATCGGCTCAGCAATAGGGGATATGCATTAAAAATATACCACATTTCTGAATAAAATATGAAAATATAGTAAAAAAGATGACGTAAAGTGAAATTAAAGGTTTTAAAGTAATTAGTCAGCGATTAGAAAGAGATCCGATATAGCATGTGACGTCATTTGTCACAACTTCCATATAAAACTTTATATTAAAATTCCGTTTTTCTAGAAATAGACGGTTCTTTTTAGTTATTTGAAAAATATACATATTGTTAATTACATAAATATTTAAGCTTTTGGTGGAAGCCATGCAAAAAATCATGAATATTCCCCATTAAAGTAGTCGACTGTATGTTCACGCCAAACAAAAACAGCCTTAACTGAATATTAATAAATAGTATCAACAATGCATGGTAATCGCCCACTTTAACAGTTCAGCATACATCAGCAGATGGTTTCATTGTGAGGTGATGCTTGCGACTGCTTTACTAACACGTTGCTAAAGATTAGTAATTTAAATATAAGTATATAAGTTAGATTTTAGGTTAGGAACTTAAGAAAATAAGGATAATCAACTGGCTAATTCCTAGCCCGCGCCATCAGTAGTGTCATCTCGCCGCGCAGTTTCCTCGGGCGGCGGGCTCTCCGTTCCGGGCTCATGTTCCACCGTCGGGTTGCTCTGCGCGTTCTGGTACATATTAATAACATTGCCCACCGTCCTGGCCAAAGCGCCTATCGACGCGATCAAATCGTTGGGTTCTTCTGTATCGTCGTCATCGCCCGTGTATATATCAAAGTCGTCTAGAGGGTCTTGATCGCCGTGTTCCTGTATTTGCCTGGCGTATGCTAGCGCCAGCGCCAGACCTGGGTTGTCTCCATCGAGCTCCATAACATCCAGTCTGAAAAAGTTACTGGCATAAGTAATGAATCACTCATCGAGATTAATTTAATATGTACTAGCTTCTGCCCGCGACTTCGTCTGCGTAGAATTATACATATAAACCTTCCACTTGAATCACCCTATCTATTAAAAAAAAACGCATCAAAATCCGTTGCTAAGCTTTAGTTACTAGATATGTAGTGATTTCAGATTGTCAGGAATAGTATACACGCGTGATATGTGATATCGATTACAGACCAAAGAAAAAAAGTATTATTTTAGTTCCATCTCAGTATCTGTCCGAAAACAGTGCACCAATCCTCTTTCTAATACCCAGTGGTTAAAATAGCACTATCAAGGCTAACAGTGAAAAAACGTTGCCTACAATAAAAAAATATCAGGGGCCTTACCATGACGTCCTAATTCAGACTCAGTTCAAGTTTTAGCTGTCACTTTCAGTATGAATCTGACAGCGAGCGTACCTAAACTGAATCGCATTAAGACGTCATCGTAAGGCCCCTGGTCTTTCACATCACCTTTTTAAATTGTGTACTGTTCAATATATGAGATGCAAATCAATCAAATGATCTGATCCGACCCAACCGAAAATGATATTTTTTCATGGAAAATACGCAAACATGATTTGACTAACTGAATCACACGTTATATAAATAATGTGCACTGATCATGATTTATTCTTTGTGAATGATGGAAATTCCTGTTAAGCACCATCCTATATTAGTGTCGGGAGTTCCCGATCTCTTATGAGCAGTAGACACTACGAAAAAAATGTCTAGCGATCAGTCTTTATCATTCGGGCGAACTCGAACTGTGTTCGGGCTCCTGTCGGTATCTAGCGCAGATCAAAGGATTTTATCGCGACAGAGTTCGTGTTCGTGCAAGTATCTACACTTCGTACTTTAAAAATTCCTGAAATGTACGTCAATTTTGACAAGTGACATTTCAATAATTTAAAGACATACAATACAAAGCAAACGCTTCCTCTATCTTTTTGTTTCTTTGCGCTCTTGGTTCCCGCCAAATTCAGACAACGCGACATAGTTCGCCCGAAGTTTTTATCGCGATAATTTGGTCTAAGTGTGGCCACGTAGTTCGTGGTTACACGAACTCGAACTTTTTATCGCGACAACGCGACACGAACCTTCGCCCGCTAATGTAGCCCGGTGTAATTGATCTCGAGACACTTTTGATGTGACACACAAGTATGACACACACAAGTACACGTCAACAACATGAGGTTGGCGCTGTAGCGATGGCGAGACTTGGAAACTTACGAAGCGCGATGGATGATTGATGCATGAGTACAGTCAACTGTTTGCGCGGGGCATCAACGTACAGTCTGTCAGAATACAAAATGCATCCAATACTCAGTCCCTCATTATGAACAAGGATCACGTGACACAGTTTACCTCGACATTTATGAGTGGAATGAAATTAATGTCGATATAAATTGGGTTACGCAAATCCTCATTGAACTGAACATATTGTAATAAAATAATAGAAATTGATGTCGTACGGTTATTACATTTTATATGATGACATGCTGTAAGTTGAAAATTAACTCAAAAATAATAACTCATAACAGATATACTGCCGCGGGAAGCATGTGGGAAAGTGACCAAGTGGGTATATTATATTTTATATGCACTTAGACGCGTTTTCTCATATTGCGTTTAGATTAAAGATAATAGACCGTCTAGGTCAACAGTGTAGCGTGAATCTCTCTGGTGTTGTTGTTATCTTTCAGTGGCCGGATTGTCTATACATATGAAGGGTAATTAACAGTACTGAGCAAAAATCCAAGCTACAAGCGGTAAGAATGCTCTTGGATGTCCGGTTTACTCTCAGACCTACTCACACCATAGAATGAAGCTCGCACATTAGCAGACGACAGCAGTAATACCACCACTAGACTCATTAAAAACTGCCCCGCGTTACCAGTAGACTTCAAAAATGCGTGTACTGCGCCACAGCCCGCGTATCTAACCTCGTGTTACTTTGTGCCGGGCTTACTCCAGATCGGGCGGAGCGTAGACGGCATAGTTGGGCAGCAGCGAGGAGAACAGTTCGCGCAGAGTCGATTGGGCCGCGGAGCGCGAGTCTCCTCCTTGCGGCCCGAACGTGTACGCGTAGCGGTTGACGCCTTGGTTTGGCGGCGCGGGGTCCGATGCCACAAGGTTGGTAACCTCTGGCACCGCCTGATAATGCAATGGATAGGGTAAAGCAGGGACCGAATACCGTTATTTCTTTATAAAAAAAATACCGGTATTATTGCGTTCTATTTCGTTCTTTGGTTTATGATTTAATTTTTAATGGGAAAATTTAATAATACGACGTTGTTAGTTAAATACATGATTGAGACCTACATAAAGAGCATATAAAATAATTCAATATGCTAGGGCAATTTTTGGGTTTTTTTTTTTTAAATAACCGGTTCCAGTCCCTGGGATAAAGTATTTTATTTTGTGTAGAGGACTTTGTTTTACAATATTTTTTAACGTTATTAACACTCCATATAAAATAAAAGCTAGTTTAATATAAATATTTTTCGCCAAGTTTGAAGTGATTAATCAATGTAGATTTGTTTACCCCGTCAACCAGTAGGCTGGACATCGGCTTGATGACACAAAGATGGCGGATCACCTCGTCAGGCCAACTCCGGAACAGGTTTAGGCCCTCGTTCACGAGGACCTTAGCACGTTCCTGTTCAAAATAAAAATAAATTTATGTAAAGCACTTGCACGACTTTGCCCGTACAATGAAGCTTGCTAAGAGTCTCTATTAGGACGTTTTTATTAATGGTGTTAATTCACTATCCCATAACTGCTATTTAAAACAAGTAAAATAATTTCAAAAGTTTCTTTTATTTTAGTATTCAATCAACCTCTGTTTATGACATTCGGCGGTTCTGGGGTTTCACGGCACTCAGCAAATTATTATAAGATTGACTGCTGCTGTCAATTTTGGTTCAAATACTTAGGATATCATGATTTCCCCGGGTAAAAAATAGTATTTATGTCGCCGATCTTATACGTAACCAAAAAAAATTAAGGTTTCTTTAAAAATATTTGCATCATTCATAACCGCACCAGATTTCGAGTCAACCCGACCACTAGATTTTATTACACACACCCGTCTACACTGGGACAGTTGAAACTAAACAAGAACTTGACTATGACTTTTTTGTCCGTTTCAGGAGAGGCCGGCAAATCAACGATATTATAAACCCTAGATTCACTATGAGCGCTCAAAACTAGTCCCAAGCAGAGTGCTTAGAATCTGTCATTAAGCACTCTATGGCCTGGTCTCTGGAGCTGTCAATATAATTTACGACGTGCTGTTAGTTTAAATTTGAATAATGTATATTCCGGACACGTGCATTTGAAATAAAACTGTAATGTTTGTGTTATACAGTTATACAGTCGTATTTCGAATATTTTAAAATGTGGTTGAAATATCATTTGGCATTTGCGACTTTCATATTTTTGGAATGTACTTTTGGGACAAGTTTTGGCAGTGATTTTATACGTGTCGGTGCATCTAGGGCTTATAATATCATTGCGGCAAATATTTAAAGTTCACTATTAACAATTGAGACACACCTGGAGCGAAGGATCGGCGTCATAGCGATCGGCTAACGCCTCCGCATTACGCTTCAGCCACTCGAAGACAGCCGGCTCACGCCACTTGGACCACGTGAACTTAGCGTACAGAAATATCAGGTCGTTCAAGTTGCGAGTCATCCTGCAGCATATATACGTTATGAGTACAGTATGATTTGGTTAGATCTAAAAACACTAACATGAGGCACAGTATCTGTCTATCGCCATCCCATGTGATATCTGGCAGTTTTCCATAAAGTAGCCATATTAAAGTCGCTGTCAATTGAAATTGCGAACAATGTAAATAAACCATTTAATGAAATATCCATATTCTAGCGCTTGTTTATTGTTTTAATGGTTCAGGATAATGTTATGGTAAGTATTGATTAAATAACACACGGATTTAGCAGTATTTGATGAGGGAAAATGGAAATTAAATTACATTTTAAATACCAGGTTTGTTTACATTGTTTGCAATTTCAATTGACTGACAGTTTATCTCGTTAAAATTTGTTCAGCGGTTTACCGTGAAAATGTAACAAGCCGACAGACGAAGAGGCAGAATTTACTTTCACATTTTTATTATTATTAACATATGCAGTACGGATTATTTTGCATTGTCAGCAGACCCAAATCCTAATTCGACTACTAGAAGTTTGTGACAACCATTGAGGCAATTCTAATAAAAAAGCGTATATCAAAGATTAGTATTCTCAGTTTACAATTTAGATTTAGAAAGAGAATTTAGAAGTGAGATTGAGATAGCTTACTTTTCTGTTGCTTTGTTAAATAAGGTGTGCGCTTGCAGCTTAGCGCTGGGAGCCACGTTGGCGCATTCGTAGATCTTCATCAGGATCATGGGGAAACGCAGCATTGCGTTTTGCAGCAGGTCGTCCGCCTTACTCAAATCACCTGACATACAAACAAACTTAAATTGTTTGTCGCGCGCGGCGCGCGGCTCGCGGCTCGCCTTCCAGCATTTAGCTCGCGCGGGTCTTATTGGTCTGCCGCACGAGATGGAGATACAGCTTTACAATTGGTAATAGAGTAGAATAAACTATTAGACAGTCATTTCCTTAGTAACTGCTACTATTTTATTGTAAAATTACTGAATGTTACTACTATTTCGTAGGAAAAATAATTCATTTACATACATACATAAATCACGTCTTTATCCCTTCCGGGGTAGACATAGCCTAGGGTAACAAGACTCTAAGGCCACGCTTAGCATTGTGGGCGCAAAGGTGGAAGTGGAAAGAGGAACCAAAATAGTGATGGGTTGCTAGCCGCATCGCCTATAACATGATTCCTAAGATTTTCGCTCATTCCCTCGATGGGCTTTTACCATCTGCGCGGGAAGAGAAGCAGCTGTACATTGTATGTTTTCTCTTTACTCCAAGACCAGCATGGATGTAAGTAATAATTCATTTGTCTGTTAATATTCGATCTTATAGGAATATAAATCTATCACTGTAATTCAGGATTTCTTACGTTATTGAGTACGGCAGTTAGCTTATAAAAATATTCATAAGATAAATAACAGTTTAGATCGCGCATTGTTAATTTGCTTCTTCCTTGTTCATATAGTTCGCAATGCGCGTTGGCCAATTTTCGGTACCAAAAGGTTCCCTTTCAAAAATTTCATAGTTACTTTCGCCTTTTCTGTTTAACTAAAGAGACTAATCTGTAGGCTTATTGTCTAACTCACTCGCAATCGCCATCGTGTTCATTTTGACTGTTCATGTAAGGGCTGACAATTGGGATTGTTCATTTTTTTAACCCCCCCTTTTTATATTTTTTTTAGAAAATATGGAGCATTTTAAGAAACAAATTTGAATATTTCGTCATTTCATGGCTTAATTTAATTAATATAATTGCTTAAAAAAATTAGATACGACTTTTCGTAAATTATATACGGCCGGCTGAAATAGGCAATTTTCCCACAATTCTTTGGAGATTAAAAAAAAAATAGTTGTCATAACTGTTGTGACTGTCATCTCAATGTCAAATATACTGTTTACTTTTGGTTTACCTACAAGCTTATTGTATGTTGCGTTAAATCCTGATCATGGTTATAATGAGTTGAAAATTTATGAATGTGGAAGTATGTGGCATTGTGTTTTGGTACCGACTTACATCGAAATGATCCTCGCAACAATATTGTGTACTTATAAACTTTGATGTATTCAACATTTACTTCGCGACACCACTTTTCTCTTAAATCTTCGCGGATCCGTGCGAACTATTGTTTTGGAGCTGTTTTTAGAGTCATTATTTCAGGTTGGAACGAAGCATTTTCTGTAATTTCCATTATTTCGTTTTAAATCGACCGACAATTTTAAGTTTTCAACAAAACAATATTTACTTTACTGACATTGGGTGACACTGATAACTAGTTGACATATAAATTTAATAGATAAACTAGATATTTGCCGATTTATTTTTTGGAACTACCAACAGCCGCTCGGTAAAGTCGAATAAAGATCAAATATTTTTTTTGCAAAATATCCGTAATCCTTGAGTATTTTTGAACGCCAGTAAGATAAAACAGTTCGCAAGCCCCATACTTCGAAATGGTTTTCAAATCAGGGTATGTTGTAAAAAAATGAACAATCCCAATTGGCATCGGAATCAGCTAACTGTCACATTCATACAAGAACTGTCAAAAGAATACGATGGCGATTGCGAGCGAGTTAGACAATAAGCCTACTGGTTGACATAGAATTATCAGCTGCTACATTACCCACCTCCGTTTTTGGAAGCGACATGATAATGCGCCATGGCATACGAGAACTGTATATTGAAGAGAAAGCCAGCGTTTCTCTCTTTAGACCAGTGGTCGACAGCGTCTATGAGCCACTGATGCTCCCTCGCTCGCAGTGCCAGGGTATCAATGATGAACAGGATCGCGAGAGGGTCTGAAGGGTCCAAGTTTAACAGCAACTTAGCTAGCTCCAGGGCAGTGCGATGGCAAGCCCGGTTGGTCAGCAAATGCAAATATTTCAGGATAAGTATGTGAAACGTTCTGTTCTCCATATATGAATATTCCAGTCGAGTTGCAGGCTGAAAATTTTAGTTTTTTAGTAATTTAGTAAGTGTATTCAAAGGTAAACTAAATTTTAATCAAATACTTACGTCTGTTAGTTGGAAAGAGGGATGAGCCACATACTGCATATAAGCTATGGATTGCTCGATTAGTGTATTGGCTACGGTGTATTCTTCCATGCGGAACATCATGTCAGCACTCTGTAAAACATGTGGACATTTATATCATGTTGCTAATTCTTAATGAAGGTATACAAGGCGGAATTCCATAAGGTCTCTTAAGGTTTAACAAAGAAAAAATCTTGATGTGTCATTCGATTAATGCCCTTTCCGCCTCCCATTTCACATATTCAACAAAACAGGTACCAACTAAAATACACGAGAGAAATCCGAGGGCAAAACTGTTCTATCTATACCTACTAATATTATAAATGCAAAACTATCCCCGTCTACCTGTCTGTCTGTCTGCTATGCTTTCACGCCTAAACGACTAAACCAATTCAGTTTAATTTGGTACAGTCTCAGTTCCAGGGAAGGACATTTTTATCCCGGAAAATCGCAAAGTTCCCACGGAGTAGCGATAAGCGAATTCAACGCAGACGGAGTCGCGGGCAACAGCTAGTATACGTACAGTCCGTGACCTCACAGAATTTCATTCGGGTTTGTCTCTCTCACTCACTCTTATAAATACCACGGACTATTGAAAGTTGTACCCCAACTTATTTCTGGGATTTTGTTTCTTTTTTCGGATTCCTACTCAGAATCACGAGCACTATCGATCCTGATAGGAGAAAAAAAACATCCCGAAAATTCCATCCATTTTCTAGCCAAAAATTTCGTTCCATTCCGTTACTGCCATACAAATTTGTATGAATGAAGTATCGGAATGGAAAAGGCAGGCGGTTTTTTTCCGTATATGGGTTAAGTATACCTCGAGCATGCTCTCAATGTGCATATGCCTCTGCGCTTCGTCGGGCGCGAGGTGCGGCACGCGGCCGGTGGCGGCGCCCGTCAGCAGCCGCTGCTGCCGCCGGCGGTACTCCGCGTCGTGGTCGTACGTGAAGTAGACGCAGCCCGCCTCGCGACGGGCCACCGACATCGACAGACCTAACGAATTACGCTATGGTCACATTCACATTCCAAATTTAAGGTCTTTTCATTCTTAACTGACCTATTTGGTAAACATAATTCTAACCCCAAAACAATTCATTTTTGTTATTTTTTAACTATTTCAAAGTAAATAAAAGAACTGGAGATAAAATATCAGCAAAATTATGTACAAAATATTGCCTCTGGCTTATTTCATAACAATACACCTTATTGTTTACAAAAATTTGCACATTGAGGTTGGAATTTTGTTTACATGATAATACACGTAAGGACGAAAAGGGTGTAAATAATATTGTATTACGAGGTTTTATATCTGAATACAGTCTCGCAGGTTATTAGAAGTTTGTTGTACTTCTGCACTCATTAAAAAAGGTCGGCTACACTGAGAATTCCGCACTTTGGTTAAGGTCCGACCACACTGCGTAAAAGACGTTGGCGGTGCGTTTTCGCAACAAAATGTTAAGAAACGGTGAGAAAACGTGATGCCTACAACACGTCACTGCGTATACGCGGCGGTGTGGCTGTACCTTTATTTGTATAATGGTGAAAAACAGATGGGCAATGAAGTTTACTAAGAGGGTACTGCTTTTCGTTTTTGAGGTATAGAACTCTAAATAAGTTGATACAAAAAGAAAAAGTAACTAGTTAAGTTGTTGTTAATGATCCCGTAGAGGGATCGAAACGCGCGTCAATGTTTGTGAGGTGTAAGGGATAATTTCGTTTGTGGGATTTATATGTGTTTTATGTGGCAGTAGTGGAGGGAGGGATTGCATGCAAAACATATATTTCTCACAGGCTTGGTTATCTTGCACGTGAGTAGCGGAGTAGCAAGGTACAAATATTTTATGTTCATTAAAATGGACCTCCGCAAAGTAACGCCTGATTCAATAAAAGTTGATACACTAATAAATTAATTTCTAAAAAAACGGAATAGCAAATACTCAATACTTACCAACTTTTGGAAAGGCTGCTGCGTTTTCCATTTGCGGAACAATTAGTGATTTCTTTTGAATGCGCAACTGAGCTTGTCGGTTTCCTCTGAAAAATACTTTAAGTTGTACATAATATGTAGGTAAATCATGCTGGTACTAAACACTCCACACAATTTTAACTTAGAATAGGACACATGCAAAATCGTAAATACCAGAGCCAGAACCAACTACCTTTTATTTCTTTCTTCGCCAGAATCCGTACCAAACTTCTTTTTGAGTTCATTGGCTACATTCAAATGTTTTTGTTGAACAAGGAGAATTTCTGGAATAAGTGTTTGTTTTTGGTTTTCGTCCGAGGTGCTGGCGACGACCGGGGGTGGAGAGCCCATCAAGGCATTTATTTCCTTTATAGACTTGTCTATTTCATCCTGTAAAATTAACAATAATTAAGTTTTAAGGCGATTTCATTTATGGGTCGCTTTTATGATTGTATCATCATGGAGTACATCAGAAAGACTGAACCTCCAAGGAACCTCCAGTGCAAGTTATCTTTCTTAAAAAAAAAACAAAATAAAATAAAAAATTAATTCAAGATAGTACCGACCTCTTCATCATCATCATTAGCAATGGGTTTGGCTTTCTTCTGTTTCTTTTTTTTCTTCCTATTCTTTTTCTTGGTTGTTTCCGGTTGGGGCTCTGGTGGTTCCTCCTCAGCAGACCCAGCTTCAGTAGTATTATGTTCTTCCGAGCCTGAACTCAACTCAAGCTACATAACAATATCATGTGATTAAATAAAACTTTATATTTCAGTAATTTGCAAAATGTGTACCTATTATTTTACTCGTATTGTTGTTAATTTAACTAATTACTAGACTTTCAACATGAAACTACCGAGACACTCGATCATAATTACAAAAACGGATAACTCACGTATATGACACTGACAGTGTTCGTTTCGCTGCCGCCGGGGCGAGCGCTCCTTGGAGAAGTACTAGGGATTAGTCCGAAACATATGTTGAGCATTATTCGGTTTTATACGTGAGTTATCCGTTATTGTTATTATAATTACTAGACTGCTAGAGAAAAATTCGCATCAGCTCTATTTTATTTTCTAAACATGGTGTGACCATGGTTGATAATGATAGCAAAAAACTGTACCTACACAGTCGCCAAGCGCGAGGCAGAGGGTGGTCAAAAATATGAGAACACAACCCTATTGTCAAGATTTTCTTCTATATCCCTATTTTGAAAACTAGATTAAAATGTGCTTAAATTTAAATTATATAAATAGAAGTAAAACTCGCAAAGCACTTAACATTTGCAAACACATATCTTGTCTAATCACAATTGGATGCTGATGACATGACATCATATTTAAGAACTGCTAAATGAAACAAAAATCTTTATGGCTAAACCAAATTTGTGCATGACTCATACAAAGTACATTATCCCACACTCAAGTCCCTTGAGTCCTTTCAGTATCAGCAGAGCTGCTGACAAAACATAATTTGTTTTTTTTTTTAAATTAAACTTGCAGTGATACAGGGTTCCTTGAATAATGTACCTATACCAGCTTGTGAACTGCATTATCGCCATATAAATATTTAATTTCATTTCATTCAATTTCTTGCAAAACTAAGAATTGGATCAACATTCAAACCCCATATCCCTCCCTAATACTATGATGTGAAATGTTAACTAACAGGGCATGTAACATAGTCACACTAACAATGTTTTTAATTTATGCAGAATATCATTAAAATATAATGCTGTAATTAACATAATGTATAATTGCACTAATTCCTGCCGAATTTAACTGTCAAATTCTAACACAATGTCTAATTGCAGTGAGTGCTTTTCATCAGGTGATCATCTGCTAGTTTTCCTCCTATCATATAAAAAATATCATGAATATAGAATATATCATGAATAGTAACCACTAATGCTTATAACTTGACACCAGCAATGGAAAATTATTTTTATTATGTGTACACATCAAAAATTTATTTAGTTAAAATGTATGTCTACAATCAGATTATTACTTACCCCTGCATATGTGAATGCGGACACTTTAGTTTTACTGTAAGGCTCATAATCTTCATCAGATTCATCTGGAACTGGCAGGGTGTTATTTCCTCCAAACACTTTGCGAAGATTGCGGGTGGACATGTTGATTTATTCCTACTGTTCAATATTTTCTGTAAAAAATAAATAACAATTGATTTAGCATCTATAGACAGGAGGACACTATTGTAAGAAAACGAAACTTAATGACGTAAATAATAAGTATTTTTGTAAATACCTCGACGATTCGGATGCGACTTTGCATCCATGGTTTTGAGAGAACTGAAGAGACGGGTATCAACATCTTCTAGCTGCATGGGTCACTAGGGCTGTCACTAAAGTCGCGTCCGAAACGTCGAGGTATTTACAAAAATACTTATTATTTACGTGATTAAGTCCCGTTTTCTTATAATAGTAGGCATCTTACACAAATATGTCTATCAGCGGTAAAAGATGGGTTGGTTAAACATAATCTTGAATAGATAATATTACTAACCAGTTGGTGGTCTGATCTCATAATTTGATCAAAACGTCTTGTACATGCCTAAGCATAAACAGCCTAGAGAAAACTCCAGCTTTATTCACATCTTCAGTATTGCATCACAGGAAGAAATTTTTATTTAAGGTCTGTCTGGTTCAAACAGTTAATTTCTCAGCATAACTTATTATAATATATTACTTTATAACCATCATATAGTCCGTATATTTTTATTTATAATCTTTTAGACAGTTGATAGCAATAAATATAAAATTCAATAATGGTACAAACTTATGATTATGGGTGTGCACATGTGATGTTTGGACACTCAATTGCCAGCTAGATGTTTTCCAAGTCAACCTACCTTTTTTCGGAGTCCCTGACTAAACTAAGCATTTTGTGATAGAAAAAAGTTATTTTTTTTAAGAACTACCTATTGATAAATTATGTCATGGAAATATATTTTTTGCCTATGTAACAGGTAAACCGCCATAAAGTTAATAAAGTCATTCAGCAGAATAGTAACTCACTTACATTTATGAATATATTTTATTTGGGAAATCTCTGATAGAAAACTATACAAATTTGCTTGCGTGACAGATAGAACTAAGTACACCTAGGTACACCTACACTACACTGTAATCTAAAATACGTACCGCAAAACGGAGTCCAGAATAGCCAAGAAGCAAATAGCGTAGCGCACGTCACACTACTCGCGTTTTCGGTTATATGGTATTTAAGATAAAGGGTAGATGGAAAATATGAAAAATACTAATGCTTCACATTTTTCACCTGCACTCACAATAACGTCACAACATACATGTGGATGTCAATGCCGTCAATGGCGTCAATTTTGCCGACTTTGCCGCCCGGCCCGTTTATGTCCACGGTTTGGTTTATACCGTGTCGTTTGTTGCCTTGTTGCCGTACCGTGCTACCGTACCGACCACAGCTACCGACCCGACCGTGCCGTGCCAGAGGCAGAGGGGCTACTCCGAAATTCGATTTTCCAAGTTTATGTTATACCGTCTCTGTCACTCATGTTATGACTATTAGTGAGAGAGAAAAGGCACGACATGGCCGTCATTTATGGTAGTCATTTCATTATAATGCTGCCAAGTGCCAACCCAATGCTAACTTCAACTTTTTTGTATATGGCAACCAGTTGCTTATGGTTCTTTTATGGTTGACAACCACTATTACCAATGACTCCTGACAGCAGCAAAGTGTATTTTGTTGTGTTTGGCCGGAATGGCCGGTTTTTAAACTTGATTCCTAAACGGGGGTTGATGTTATGTGTGTTTGTTGAAAACCTGAAATCAATGATTCAATGATACGAAGTAAAATATATAACTATGCCTGAAATGGACAAACACAATACAAACAATAAAAAACATTTAAGTACACGATTACAGAACACACACAACGACAATGAACAGTGACAAAGTGATGATCATGGGACAAAGCACAATGCCTGACAATGCTAGTAACTTGATACTTGAACTTGATATCGTCGTTGAGTGGTTGTCAGCGTTGCCAGATGGGTACGCAATAGTACGCATGGCGTACTATTTTATGATCTTGCGTACTCGCGTACTCATCCGTCGATTTGCGTACTATTTTTATATTTTAGCACCTGACAGCCTAGGTTATTCCAGATGACAGAAAAACAGTATAAATTACCTGTGGCTGTCGCGATGACGTTTTTTTTTTTTTAGGCCATTGTTTATGTGCCAGCTGCGTAAAGCGCAGTTTTGCACTAAATGTTGCACTCCGTACTCAAACTTGAATTTGCGTACTATTTTTAAGAGCTACGCGTAACGGAACGTAAAACCCATCTGGCAACGCTGGTGGTTGTTGACAATTGTAAAGCCTGAGCTATTTAAAAAAACAGCTCGCTAAACCCTTTTTATCTTCTTGCTTTTTATAAATAAAACTCAATAAAGAAAAAACAAATTGCGTTTACAAAATTATAATAGTAAAACTAGGAATATTAAGATAAACCTCAATTAGCCTCTCACACGCACACGTCTTTGTGATCTTAAAATCATATTTGAATTTGAGACAGTTAAAATGAAGTTCAGTAGAAGTAAAACAAAATACTTCATTCAAAGAAATAATAATTTAGAATAGAAATGTAGGACAATACAGGTACATTTTGTCACTTTGACACTAGTTTGACGTAAGGACGTAACCGAGCCGAACCGATTCAGTTGATTGAGAAGGAGAAGGACGAATCCGACGAATTGATCGTCGAAAACAGTGAACAATTTCTCCGAGTCTTGACTATTCATTCTCACTCAACCAACTCAAACTATGACGTATTCGATTTGCACGGAACGGATGAAGTCTGCAAAATAGGACATTCTACTTAATTAAGTTTAGTTGGTCACTGTCTGCCGCGACTGTGTTAAGTCTCTCTCGATTATGAGATAGTTTTAATTATTTATACATGCTGTGAAACTTAGGAAGTTGTAAAAATGAACAGCTGGCAATTACATGTCGTATGTTTTGCATTTTTTGCAACTTTAGTGAGTGGTGCTGTTATAGCTGATGATGGCGATGTGGACGAGCAAGGACTGTATCGTAAGTCAGATCATGTTGTGATTTTAACTCAACGTAACTTCGAAAGAAAAGTTTACGGCCGAAAACAAGCGCTTGTGGTGCAGTTCTATAATAGTTACTGTGGCCATTGTAGATCTTTTTCACCAAAATATAAAAGCTTGGCTGCAGAAATACAAGCTTGGCAAAATATTATTCAACTAGCAGTTGTAGATTGTTCAGAAGAAGAAAACAATGAAATCTGCAGGCAATTTGAGGTAATGGCATATCCATCTCTTCGATATCTTCATGAAAACTATGTCAAAGGAAATGCCAATGTTGGTGAGCAGCTGAGTGCTATAGAAACAAGTGAGAAATTAAAATCCCAGCTGATACATAAAATTCAAAAGGAGCAGTCACTAGGGCGTTTGGCTTCAGCACCTCCTCTAAGCATTGCCTCATACTCCAGTTTTGCAGCAGCTCTTACAGATATGCCAAATTCAATTATTTACACTTTTCTAGTGTTTGAGTCAGAAAACAGTACCATTGGGTCTGAGCTTTCTCTAGATGTGAATGACTACAATAATGTGAGAGTGAAGCGAGTGTATGAGACCAGTGAGCTGGCTGGGCTGGCTGGTGTGACTCACTTCCCTGGCCTAGTTGCAGTGAAACCTAACCTAGACAACACTCCTCTCACACCTAAAAATCCAACAAAAGCTAACTTACTCAAGGCAGTTAACACATTCCTTACTTCTAAAAACTATGTGTTTCCAATTCGTAATATAAATGCCAATGGGAACAGTCCAGATCACACAACTGGCCGACCAGCCTTTGACAATTCTGATACAGTTTACTACAGTGACCTAGAGAAAACAATAAAAACATCTTTACACACTGAAGTGACAAGATACAAAGTGTTAACAGGAGAACCACTTCAAGCTCTGCTTAATTACTTAGATGTTCTGCTGGCCTCCTTTCCATTTAGAGGTAATCTCCAAGAATTCATTCAAGACTTACGAAACACTCTTGCTACTAGGTCAGAGTGGAATGGTGGAGATGTATTTAACTTAGTGAAAAGATTGGAGACATCCCATGCTCCTGTCTACACTACTCACTTAGAGTATATTGGTTGCCAGGGGAGTGAACCTAAATACCGTGGTTACTCTTGTGGCCTGTGGACTCTGTTTCATACTCTCACTGTAAATGCGGCCCTTGTGCCTGGAAAGGAGGGTCCTAAAGTATTGCAGGCTCTTCATGGATATGTAAAGCATTTCTTCGGGTGCACAGAGTGCTCGCAGCATTTCCAGGCAATGGCTGCTAGAAATAAACTTTTTGATGTGAAAGAGAATGACAAAGCTATCCTTTGGTTGTGGATTTCACATAATGAGGTTAACTTAAGACTGGCTGGTGATGTCACTGAGGATCCAGAGCATCCTAAAATGCAGTTTCCCAGTGTGGACAAGTGTCGCGAATGCAGGCTCGCGCGCGGCGCCTGGAACCTGCCAGCGGTGTACCAGTACCTACAGGCAGTATACGGCTCCGCCAACATAAGGGATGCTGCCAGGAAGTCTGCTTTGGCGGCGCCGAGCCCCTTCTCCAATCTGGACATTGGAATGCTAAGCCTCCTGTACATATTATCTTTTATTCTTCTTATATTAGTTGTAAAGTTTTTCCTCACAAAACATTTTTACAGAAAACGTGCTTATAGGCATGGAAGGGGTAAAGTTTATATCATAACACAATGACTATGCATTCTTTTGTAACATGAAATTTCTATCCATAAACTGGTAATTTAGCCTGTTAATTGGGACTGTGATCAGGATTCTCCATTCACCGGTGCACGGTGCACAGCCGTGCAGCATGTTATGAGACGTCACATGCATGTCATAATGCTGCTTTTATCTTATAATTCACATCATTCCATTACATTTTTAGTAAGAAATAATAATAATGTTTAAATTATTCTGTGAATTATGATGGACAATTTTAATCATTTTTAAACTGTACAATGAATTTTAGCAATACGTTTCGCCTTAATTGTCTGTAGACAAAGGGTAAATATTATCAGACTTTATATTGCAATTGACCACCATGACCATGGACTAAATTATCTATAGTGAGGATTTTGACATGCCTATAATTATGTTTTCCAAAATTACCAACAACCAGTGATAACATCCCATTACATCATTAATTTATTATCGTTATTTGTATCTGTCTAGTGTACCTAATACATTTAGCGTTCACTTTGCTTTTATGCGAATATTACCAAGTTTAACAGGTGAAGCAAGCAAGTCGAATGTTATTGCCGTTCTATTCTGGAACTACAAACTCACTGTGATTAAAGTGTATCATATTAAAGTCTGAATAGTAGCTTCGATTAAGGTTTAGGTAAATATTATCGTTAATGTTACAAAAATATATACCTATAAGTTGATCATATAAATCATAACCATAACTCTATCCCCTTACAATAGAGTTGGGAATTGTAGGAACTTCCCATCTGAAGCATTAACATATAAACATAGATGACGACTGTGATGGCATGATGAAGCACCCTGTTATCTTTTTAATTAATAATCTTGATAGTATTAATATTGCAGATAACGGTTTCAATACTGCAAGTACTTTACTCTAATCTGAGGTACCTACAACTGTCCATTGAACTGATGCCCACCTATGCCATTAAAGTTAAAATCTCGATTTTTTGTAATTTGATGTGAGCATCTGCCAATAACGATTTATTTAATATTGTTCAATACCTATTAACCGACTTCATTTTATGATCATCGTTTATATATTTTTTTAAACAAACAACTATTTAAGTACTTTAAAGCGTGCTAAGTCCGTTTCAACGTCACAAAACTAAACGAAGGTCAATTAATCTAAAAGGAGATTCGATTTATTTATTTATTTAAGCGTACCTACGAAATCGCAGGCATATGCTAGAGTTAACTTGTCTTCCAAGGCTATAATATACCTACTATGTAGCTTGCGCGTAGAAGTGAGATAGAATATGAGCAGCGCTGTGGCCTGTGGCGCTCCAGGCGGTGGGGAAAAGATCGTTATGAAGATTCTGAAAACTTCTGTGACCCCCAAAAAGCTTGGGATGCGACCGCGTCTGTCTGGAGCAAAGATATCCCTTGTATATATGTACATGTGTCGGTCTATTCTAGGTTAGCTAAAGCCCCAGGTAGAATATTTATCATGTGATGGTAGTTCAAAAGCGAGAAAAAAAAGGACCATTTTTTGCATATATCGAATCGCTCAAAAATCATGTGTTGCGCCAAAATGTATAAACACGACCGCCAGAAAAGTTGTATTTTCTTGAACAAATAGGTAGACGTCTAAAATTGCCACTGCTGTCGGTTGGTGTGTGCTACACGCTAAGGCTCCCACCCAATGGCGTCGCCAGCCGATGTACAAGGGGGGCGGCTAGTAGAAGTATACCGTATATCGGTTCGTTAGGTGTTAGGTCAAACAGTATTGACGTCACTTGAATGACAAAAAATAATGGCAATTTTTATTTCGGTTCCAACGAGTCGGGGGGGCAGCACGTGGTTTCCTCACCAACTTCTCTTTAGAAGACTAGAAGAAGGGATGACTTATTTCACGTCTTCATAGCATAGTTTGTGTCGTAGGATAGATAATTCAGGGTTACCTATGGATGGGCCAAATTTTCGTTTTTTTTTTTTAGATTCAGATTCCCTTACGAAATTACAAATATTTCTTAGTGACAAGTGTCGATGTCGCCCTCCCGTATCAGCCAAATGGTTGCTTTTTTTGATAGGTACGTGAAAAAAAACACGGCAGTAGTAAGTAAATTATTTAACTAATCTAAAAGGAAAACAATACTATATACAATTATTATTAATAATTAATAACAATTATATAATAATATATAATTCAGTTGCAATAATATAATAATAATAATAATATATACAATACTTATTCCAATGAAAAAAAAAAGGAAAACTATCTAAGTGAATAATTGTGCCGATAAATAAATAAAATAAGCACCGATATAGGTATTCATCGAATCGAGTTTGAGCATTTAAATATACTGAAGGCAGAGGCTTCCTCCTCATACCTAAGTCTATGACGTCTGTCTACGAATCAGCAGGTGTTGAACATCAAATAAATTAAAACACTATTGTTTAGCTGCTCGCGCGGGGCAGTGACGAATCGATTTTGATAAAAAATAATGTTTGTTTCTTTTGCGTGCAACTGTAATTTAAAGCTGCGCCTAAAGGTGGTTTTTTACATTTTATGTTGTTATTTGACTTAACTTTCATGTTGGGGTGTAATAATGTCAATCTCTTGAACGCTATCTGTTTACTGTACCTACCACAAAATACAAACAAAAAAGTAAAACTACAAACCTTTTACCTAGATACTTTCTCACAAAACAACCGAAGGCAAGCATTTTTAAAGATTTACGGTAATATTCAATTTTAAGATAAGATTCATTATTTCTAGGTAAAACAAAAATAGATCCTATAGGTACCTAGCTATCGAAGAAATTGATTGCTGACCCACTTGTAGAACGTTCTCATTCTCACCGTTAACGTCTCAAAGTTAAGTCACTTGCCAATGCGATGCACTATGAGTATGACTATGAAATTTACTGTGAAAAGGTTCCACAGGGGCAGCGATTAATTTGTTCGATAGTACATAGTATTGTCATCTTAAGCGTAACATAAAATTAAATCTCTTTTCTTTCGTTACCGTCTCAGCTTTTCAATGGCTAACTAAAGTAGCGTCTGATGAGATGATGTGTATTAAACCTTTGTTTTTTGTGTCAATTTTAATTAAGACCAGCGTTCAGACGCGCACGCGCGTGCCCGAAGCCGCGTTTGCTTGCGGGCAGGCTTGCGGCATTACCGTTACATTACGTTGTATTCTGTAAAAATACGTTAGCCGTCATCGTCAGTATCGTCACACGTAGAGTACAACACAAAAAACAGTTCTGGGGCATGTGCGAATATTGCATTCTTTTAAAAACCTCACAATTTTATACAACGAATAGTCAAGTTAAAGTGTTTACCTACTAGGAAAACCGCGTTTGCATATGACGCCTTGTTTGTACATAATCATTATTGTCTCCACTCTTTACCGTACATTGTGCTCATCATCAAATAACCAGAAAGTGACGTGATGATATGTTGATTCAACTCAATTAAATACCTCTTAGGAACGCAAATAGTTCCTAAATAGTGAGTTTGTTTTTCTTTAAAATGCGAGATGTAGGTACTAACTCGCGTTGCTAGTTATTCATTCAAGAAAATTGGTGTGATTGGTTATGCGTTATGCATCCGAAAAGTTTGGTATAAACCTATAAATAAGACGGTACTGTATAGGTTCCACAAGTGAATCGGCGTCGGCGGGGGAGTGTAGTAACGTACCTAACTAATTTTAAATTCGTCTAAAAAAATATATTTTTTTCTATTCAAGATATGTTATACGCGATTTTTCCAATTCTTATTTAAAAGTATACCTAAGAGTTTTTTTAATGATAGTGAAGTTAGCGAAAACGAACTAGCCTAGTTTTGAGAAATAGGGATACACACAATCTACATGTAAAGAACCACGGATGGGTTCGAAACATGTACCTACCTACACAGGACGTTTTGCTCTCGGTACGACTTGATTCATTTTTGCCTCGGACAGGCTAAGTGCAATGAAGAGCGTAGCGAATACTTAGTGATTGTAAAAACCCGCACTGAGTGGACTGAAATCTTGATGTCGTCGCACTGTGACTGTGACTCATCTGTCAAACGGTATAGAAATTGGTATAGAATGAAAATAGACAGAAATGATGAATACGGTTACGAGGACCCGTGCATTACATGATTATGTTATGATTATAGCTTGGCGGTAACGCGAGGAGCTCACAAGCTTTTCTTTCGAGTCGTCCAACGTTTATACTAGATATACGTTTGTAGATTACGACAATTTAAGGCGCTGTCAACAGCAAATGACCTGGAGCAGCGCCACTCTTCACACATACGGTTCGCGTGCCTGTTAGTGAAAGAGAAGAAACTATTCCGGCAGCTTGGCGCGCGTCTAAAATCTTGCAAATAAGACACAAATCATAAGAAATAAACAAAAGTATAGATTATTTGTGAAATATGACTCGTTAGCCGTTTAGGTATGATTATGTCGACTTTATGTTTTTAATTGCAGACCCATACGTCGAAAAAATAAAGACATAGAACCGTTTAATGATGATTTTAAGACTAATCTTTGCAATTATTTTCTATCGAGCCGATTTTGTTCAATTATGTATCGAGCCCGTCTATCGTGTTTGAAATATGATGAAAATTAACATTATATTTTTTGTATTTTTTTTGTGTGTAGTTTTTCTTAAAAAAGTGTTTAAATAACATCAATTTCAACAAAATTAGGTGTTGTCAGCCTCTTAAACTCCAAATACTTACAACCTTTTCTGCACTTGTATCATTTTATGAATGATTACAGATGTAGTGCGAAATGATTTTCCAAGACATTTAGTTAAATCCCTACTTTAAACACATTTGAATAAGGTTCTTATTTATTAAACAATTTAATCTAACAGCTGCATAGTATACACAACTTTAATAACATGTCACTAAAGATTAAAACCGGATAAAATTTAACGAAATGTCATGGAAAATCATTTTGCACTACACCTGTACAAGCTTTTGCCCGCGACTTCGTCCGCGCAGATAACGTCAAACTAACATAACACCTTCATCCACTAATTTCCTCCAATATTAACCCCCTTATCACAAACGCTCTATAAGGCTTCTGCTAACTTTGCAATCGTTTGTCCTTATCTGTGAAAGGTATATGTCAAAATGACAGATAAGGACAAACGATTGCTAAGTTAGCAAAAGCCTACAGAACGTTTATGAATAAGGGGTTGAGTCTTTAATTCCTATCCCGTCCTTTAATTACGCGGGAAATTTGCAAAATCCCATCTTAGTGCTCCTCTTTGATCCTCAAGGAATATGTCTGTCAAATACATATAATCTATATTAGCTAATCATAGAATGATCCTTTTTATTTCTTATCCCGCGGAAATTTTGCAAAATCCAGAAGCCAGTTTTCAGATATTATCGTACTTAATTACATATAATTACCTAACAGTTTGCCAAATTTAAAGGTTCTAGTAACGATTATTACGGAGATAGGACCATTTCAAAGTAAGATTTTAAATCCCTTTTTTCTTCCTAGCCCGCGGGAATTTCGTAAAGTCCTGAAATTAATTTTTAGCAGTTAAATATGATTCCCTACTTAAGTGCCAAATTCTAAGACTAGCAAATATAGTTACGGAGATAGGGTCCCTTTGCAGCGGACTTTACAGCCCCATTTATTCCCTATCCCGCGGGAATTCCGAAAAATCCCTTCTTAGTGCAAATCTATTTACTCAAGGAATACGTCTGCTCAAGTATACATATAGCTAGTGGTTTAGGATTTGCGTTGCCTATAGTATGAGTATTGAGTATTGATATCAACTTTGAAGCAAATCATCCCAAAAATAACTTTCTACCCCTTTTTAACCACGGAACGTTACGGAATAAATTTCAATATAATACGAAACACGTCTTCCATCAATTCTGTTAAAGAATGTTTATGCAAAATTTTAAGTAGATTGGACCAAGGAATCACGTCGTCCCATATACAATCTTTGCGCCCTTTTTCACCTTTTAACAACCCCCCTAGGGCCTTAGGGGTAGAACTTCGGTAAATCCTTTCTTATCAGATGCCTACGTCATACAAAGAACACACCCTCCAAGTATCAGATCTCTACGATCAGCGGTTTAGGCTGTGCGCAGGCTGTACGTTGATCCGTCAGTCAGTAATTCAGGACAAATCTGTTTATAGTAACAGAAGATAGAAGAAGATAGATAGATGACATTTCGTTTCGCCTCGGTGTCAACGCACGACTGCGCAGAAAACTTAGTTCTCTCAAATCAAAATCACTTTTATTTTTGGTTTGTTTTGGCGGTCTACTTTCGAGCGGCTGATAATTGTAGTTATTAGGTATTTGTATATGTATCTTGAGTATAAATTATCGTAGCTTATAGATATGCTCTCTACGGGTACTGGGGCTAAATTCAAATCATAACCGTTTAAGTAATACCGATGTTGCAGCAGTTCGCGAGCAACGTGCCTTATGACCCAGCCGGTCACGACTTAGCGCGACATTAGTGTATTGCCCAAGTATTGCCAAGTAAGATAAAACAGGATAGAAAAACGCTCGCCTCGCCGCCGGTCGCGCGACGCGAAGTCGTGGCAGGTCCGGTAGCGTGTATATTGCGTGTCGCTGTCACATAACTGGGATAGTGCTAATGTAGACCCCAGATTAAGTATATTGTGTATTAAATAGGTAGGTATATCGGATCAGAATCAGAACTACGCGTACGCGAACCGTTTTCTAGCTTGTCACTCAGTGCGTCTCGCCAGTTTCTTCTGGGTCAGGAGGAAAATAGCGCACTTAGCGACGAGTAAAAGGGAGCGCGTGTGCTTGCAAGCAAGGCGTTCGATGCTATCACAATAATTCTAACTAACAGTCGCGAGAGTATGTAGGCATTCCATGATTCATCTTTATTTTGTCACTTTTTACTTGCAATTAGGTATATGAACTTGTTGTGATATTTTTCGTCTCAGTGTCTGACCCATATCTGATGCTGGCTGTACCTAGCTGTCCATAATTATTTATTAATTTTCGGAAAAAAAAAACTCCTGATGAATTTACTTAGTTAACTAATAAATTAAATAACACATTAAAATGTCGTCCGATTTAAAAACTTAAGTTATTAAAATGTGGCCCATTAACACGTTGTTTTAATTATATTTTGTAAATATTCCCTTGCACTTAATTAAATACATATACATATTTTCATATGCAGTATTTTACATCGAGCGACCGTGGGAAATATGCTGTTAAGCTAGAAACCGTTAAGGTCAGTTAAAAGAGTTATTTTATCAAGTGGTGGAGGTTTTTGGTGGTCAGTAACAAACATGCAAATTTGAAATGTAAAATTAATTTGGTCATGACTTCATATCAAACGCTTGTTTATGTGCTTGGTAACGGCTAAATCCAAAAATAAAAATAAAATAAGTGTGGAAATTTGTTATATGCCTGTATGCGTTAAAATAGTAGGTGTATCTCAATTTAATCATGCTGTTTAGTTGTTATTGCACAGAGCCACGCTTTTACTCAACGCTGTGTTTGCGAAACTCTACGGTGGCGGAGGTGCCTGGCCCAGAACCTGTTCATGCACTGTTTTTCTGAAGGATAATAAGCGGATGACCTTGACGTACACTACCGTGCAAAAATATCGGGTCACTTCCATATACAAAGTTGTATGAAAAGCGACCCGTTTTTTTTGCTCGTCAGTGCATTTGTTTTAGTAACTCGTATGTCTCTGGATCTCTAGCCTCATGGCTAGCCAAATCGGTCATCCGTTGTGACGTCATTTTTCAATTCTCCATAGAACGCGATAAGTTCGCATTTGTAAACCTGTAAATTTCTTGTATATTACACACAGAGTAAAGAGTTATACATAGGTACCTAATTACATACACTTGCATATCATAAGTAACTTAACAGATAACTGAGCCAGAAGTACCTAAGTATGTTACTTCTAATTATTGACATCACCAATATCATACTATACTTACTTTTCATCGGTGTATCTACTTACCAAAAATAATAATTAATTAATGTACTGCATGTATAAAATTAACTATTATATTCAGGGTGTATCAGACACCCCCTAACAATAATCCACTGGGGTATATACAACCATAGCTATAGAAGCCAAAAAAAATATTAAAATATTTTTGAATATTTTTTTAGCTTCTATAGCTATGGTTATATACCCCAGTGGATTATTGTTAGGGGGTGTCTGATACACCCTGTTTATATAATTCCATCCTCCAAAATTATGTAGGAAAATGGTTGTTACCTATTGTTGAATTCAAATATGTACCTAGGCTAAGTAGCGGTAGTACTCCGTTTAGTACATAATGGCTAAACACAGACGAAATAGGTACTAAAATTTACCTACGTCGATGCGGAGTTACCAAAATATTATTATTATACCTAAATTGCACGGTAACCGTGTTATCACGAAAACTTAGACAATGTGTTTAAACACTTAAATGTCAGACCATAGGTAGGACACTTTCTCGTTAGATATAATCCGAGAACTCTACGTAAGTAGTTAGACATTTTAGAGTAGATAGGTATTTTGGCAAAACTTCTTTTATGATATCTAACCACCTGACTGAATGGGGAAACTGCATGTAAGTAGGTACAACTGTGAAGGACTCCGCTAGCACATCCCCATGGTAGTTGCGCCCATCTTATTTTAATAGGTATTATTGGTACTAAAAGCCTCTCCATGTTGGACTCGGCTCCATGAATGCCTTTCAAATGACCAGGCCTCCACAGACCCGTGATCGGAAACCCGTACCAACATTGAATTAAATACTATTACTACGTAGTAGTTAAATCTTACATCTCATTGCGTACCAAGAAATAATAATCTGTTAAAATATCAAGTACCTAATACCTACCAATTTTTCGAATTATAATTTTGAAAACATCTGGCTAAACTAGAGAGTAGAGACCCAAATCAATCTAAAAACACTGCTAAATACACTTCCTTCCACTTACACTGCCTTAAGAACATTTCTGCGCCAAAAAGGCATTTTTATTTTAAAATTCAAGTATCGCTTGAGCCTCTTCCGTTTCTTCAGATCAGTGTTTTTAGATATCATAAAGGGACTATTTTGTACAGGATTTTATGCTATCTCTATAATGTCTCTCAGCTGCCTAGCATGTTTAATACGTGTTTAATTTTTTAGTAGCAGGCGGTTCGGTAAATTGATCGGAACACCCCACAAGTTTGTTCATACCGACCCCAATTATAAACGAACGCTCTGGCTAAAGTGTATCGATGCATTTCTGGGTGCGCCGGTCTATTAATTAGTATACTCGCGTTAAAGCGTTTTACCAACAGTATTGTACCAAAGTAAAGTACCTAAATAAAATTGCTTGCTTGATCCATGTCGATTTCGTAGATGCTAAAGTATAGGTATTAAGTAAGTCATTTCATTATTAACATAAATTAGCACATTAGCACGATCGGATCTTGGCAACTAGGAAATTTACGGCTTGCTTTGTTAACTGGTCGCGGTTTCAATTCTTTACAATACTGCAAATGCTATTGTACCTATAATCATTTCACATTGTAATAACGGCTTACGGCACAAAATCACTATCTAACATAATGATTAATTACTAATACTTAATAAGTTTAGGAAAGGAGACATAATTTCTTGCGCTATTTACCTACTTCATGTTGAACCCTTACTGTGGTGGACATTTCGATTAAACCTACCGCCTCTCAAGAAAAGGGCCTTTCAGGTTTTTATTTCTTTAGTTTTATATTTGACCATCAAACTTACTATGAGTATTCCTGCATGCACCTGCGATGCAATTTAATAATACCTATTAGTTTGGAATGATAGGCCTCCGTTTTATCTATAGACAGATGACGATAAATTGATGACAAACGAAATGATTACTTACAGTCTAACATTTCGCTTCAAGCATCTTAAATCATGGCAGTAGATATAGCTTGCTCTTAGACTGAGATCTTGGAAAAAAAGCGTGTGTAATTACTTATTCCGTAATCACTTTTAACGATTCAAAACTTATCAAGGGACCATGTAGGTATATTTTGAAAATACCGCTAACTTTTTGTTTCACTTCCAGGTACATGCCATAATAATACGAATCGAAGATGATCGATTCTGGAGATGACGTAGAACAAGAATTCGCCCAGTTTTACTTCAATAATAAAATTATGTAGTTCATTAGTGTAAAAAGTTTACCTAGAACTAGTCGCACTTGCTTCGTAAAATACCTACATGCCGATATATTTAACGGAACGTAGTCGCAGATAAGGACTAAAAAAACAGCAACAGGACACCGGTAAACTTCTTGAGCTGACTTACCCCACCACATCGCCCAATACTCAAGAAGTTTGCCATCAAACTGTCACAGTACATATCTACCTACCAAATAATAACGTTTTTTGTTCCGCATAATATGCCGGTGTGTAAGTACTACCTATTTAATAGGGTTACCTGTACCTAGATAAAAGCGGACGCAAATGCGGTCTGCACTGGTCTGGATTAATTAAATATGCCTTTTTATCTCCATTCCCAATTTTCCATTATAAGCATTGTTTAGTAGGAAACGCTATTTTACTTTAAGGCTTAATGGTTTGAATAATAATACCTAAGAATAAGATACTCTTTAAGTGTAGATAGGTGGTTGTGTTGTGTGCAACCGATGCCATTTTGTCACGAAATAAATGTCGCTTACTTCATGTTCGCTAAGTCACTAAGTACCAATATAATATTGATTAACTACTTTTAGTTTTATTTTAATTAATTCAACTTTTCAGCGGCATTACTAGTAAGTACATAAGTAGTGAGCTGAAAACTTTTTTTGATACAGCCGGTTAGTACATTGGAATTAAGGTTGTCGCAGACATAATCGCTCGGCACCGGAACGGCAGCGCCTTGCCGTCAACCATACTCAAAACATAATTACAACACAACGGATGACTCACGTATAAAAGCCGAAGAATTGCTCCGACAATTGTTTCGGACTATTTCGAAGCCCTTCATCAGGGAGCGCTCGCCCCGGCGGCAGCGAAACGAACACAAAATAAATAGCGAAAATAACCCGAAACAATAGTCGGAGCAATTCTTCGGCTTTACGCGAGTTATCCGTTGTGTTGTAATTATGTGTGAGTCTCACGGTAGTTTCATGTTGAAACCATACTCAAGCTCGTAACGGAAGCGGCTCGGTGTCTTCGAGGCAAGCGGCGGGGCGTTCGCGGGGGAACCACCCCAGGTCCGCGCGCCGTTTCCGCTGCAGCGATTCAGCAACGTAAGCGCAGTGACGGCGAGTTGCCCACGCACTGCTAGCTTATGTCGAGGCGATGCGTTGCCGTTCCGAAGCCGATAAGGTGCGCTGCAGTATGGAGTTTCATACAAAGGATACTTTGCGGGTCGGGTTGAGCGGGTGCCGTGCCGGCGCGGAGCGGTTAAGTGTGCGTCAACCATTAAGCGTGGAACCTTATCACATTTCCAGAAACAATTGCCACACCGCGACCAGGGCCCCGATTTTTTAAAACACATCACTCTAAAGTACCACTCGAAATTGGTATAAATCTGTTTGTATCTTCAAAACTACGGCTCTAATCAAATTTTTGACTAGTTCACACGATTAAGCCGTAAGTATCTTCTAAGCTACTCTTATTTCAAATTCAGCACAAATTTTATTTTCACACTTGTGCTTTCAAAAATCGGGCCCCAGCGCTAGTGGCATTTAAGCGACTGTACCACAGATCATATAATTGACTGTACTTCAACGTTATCAACGCCTTGTATGTACTTAATTTTTCATGTTATTCATTAGAGCCGCGACATTCGACTTTTTTTTCTAGGAACCACAAACATTGTGATGTGCGAACAGCAAGCAAAAATTATTTAGGTGAAAATAAGTACAATGAAATTGTAGGTAACTCTAGGTCTAGGTGGACCCATCACAGAGGCCCGGCAGGCCGCTCTGGTTGTGTACCAGTGCATTAGAAGTTCACTTTGTTATCAGTTGCAGTTAAAACGAACGCTGATTGAATGATATGATATAAGCTCTTCTCGGTAACAGGGCCAGGGCAGCGCGTTTTTTCGTCTGCCAAGGTACCTATCTACCTACATGAATAAAACTTGATGACGAGGAACGTGTTTCTCGTATTTGTGCCCAAGCTTTTGCTAGGCAACCCATCAATTTTAAAGTGGTATGTTACAATACAGGATTACTTTGTTTTAAAACTTACTGAACGTAGTGCCAGTGCCAGAGGTAACACTAACCTTAGAGTCAATTGATCCGGAATCGATTAGAAGTAAAATAAAACAAATACATATTTGATCTGCAATGTTTACTGAATATAGGTACACGAATAAAAACCACGTTACACATTGATCCACGCAGAACATAAAGCATTGCTTTCTTACTCCACTCCGTGCTTCAACTGATTACAAGAGATATTTTAAAAATTACAGCATTCGCTAATGCGAAGACTTTAGCACACTGTATTTTGATTCTATGTATCACACTGTTCTTAGTAAATATAACAAACTCAATAAGGTACGTATGATTGACTTAAAAGTTAACTTGTGGCAATTTCAGTAATAACGAATAAGTGGGAACGAGACGATTTTCAGAATAAATTAAATCATTATTATTTGATATTGTTTAAAAGGGTGCAAAATAATAATCCTCTGTTATCGAGAATAGTATTTGGCGTTGTCATCATAACCACTTACCCGTGATATACCGTCAAACTAACAATAATTGTAATATCAGAAAAGTCCACAATAAATGTAAAGCTCAATACAACATTCCAATGTGAGGGCTGTTTTATCAAATTCAACTTTAAATGCAATCATTATTACTATCACACAATGAATTAATTACAAAACAAAATCGATTAATAGTAACGTTAATTTGTGCTGTACGAGAAGTCAACGCATCGTTTAAATCGTAATCTTTACCTAAATGGTTTCCAACAAACTGTAACGCAACTTCAAGTACATCTCTCATTAAATTTAGAATTATGTTACGCCTTAATTTAAATTAGTAGTTAAACTTTTTAAATAATAAAAACAATCCAAAAAATATGGCACCAGTACTCTAAAAAGTTAAAGGACTGGTTTCGAGGTAAATAAAAATGCTCTTGTTTCGAATATGCCTACAAATAAATACTAAAATTGTGCACATGCGGCGTCAGCGACCTGACACAACCCTCTAACATAACTCCGTTACCGGTTGTTTCACCCAAGATTTAGGGTCAGGCTATTATTCCGCTGACGGCCGCACGTAATATTCACACAGCATTCATTAGTTAAAACAAAGATCTCTATACGATTAAAATAATAATATCTCAGATCTTTTTTTGGTATAATGTCCAAATTGCAAATACACAGCAAAAAAATATATTTAATTACGTTGAATCCTTATTATTGCGCACCCGACATGGCCCGGCACTGCGCGTGCAACTGATTAACTATCGCCGATCGGATATAATATTCAAGTACAATCTGTGGGCTTAGGCAAATATACACATGAAATAATCGCATAATAAATAAATACCCATGCAATCGCATAGTTTACATACATCATTTTAACAATATACAAATATAATAGACTAGGTGAGGCCGAATCAGGTATTTTCGTTCACGCAAAATAATAAAACACTATCTAGGGCAAAGTATTGTTGCCTTTTAAGAAATGTATAGAAAATATTGACATTAAAAAAGTACATCAATATCTACGAATTTACTAAATTACCTCTATGATTTCTAAACTCCACTTTATTGAACACCAAATATTTCCAATTACCTTAACGACAGTTTAGCTAAATAAAAAAATATAGGTAGTTTATTTTTGTATAGGTAACAGTCATTATTTTGTAATCTTCTACTTTATGGGAAAAATTTAGGCGATTGGTCAAAATTTTATAGTTACGCTAGAGCAAAACAGCTTGTACATAATTTTCCATAGCCAACCATGTCCTTGCCTTCCCGGCACCCGGGGACCCCGGGGCCCCGGGTGCCGCCTCGCCGGCCGCCCGCTCGGGGCACCAATCCTTTCCCGTCTCACTTTCACGCTGCATGATGAGTATGAACCGAGTATTTATCGTATTATCCAGTATCGTATTGGCCAGTTCTCCCATAATGATATTACAAAATTATTTTACATTAATTCTATGTTTCTCACTTGGAATTAAATCAATAGTTTACTAGAAATTTTCAATTATCTCTGGTTTATGATACACATTTTCCTTAACACGACACGATAGTCATTCCTTTTATGTTTTATTCATTCGCGATAACAAGTGAACTCTAAACACCAGATTAAAAGAATAGATACATATTATTTATGAGCAGGTTACCCGTTTCTTCAGGACCCTTTGGGGTTCAGCGTCAAACGAATAAACGAACTCGGGAGTAGCTTTGAATATTCACACACATGACAGTGGCACTTGGGTAACAATAAATTCATTAAATCTTGAATTCAAGGTAATCTGAAATAAATAAAATATAGATTATTATGTTCGCCAAAGCTATTTACGTCTGCATTTGCTGCGCGGCGACTCTTGCGCCTTTACATGGCGCGCACACCCTGCGAACAAACAAACAAAATCAAGAGATCGTGTATCGTGGATCATTATTATTATGATCACACGCAAATGACAATTTGCTCAGTCTGTTCTTGCAATAAATCTTGTCAGAGCTTTTATTTTGTATAGAACCGTTTCAAAATTGTTTACAATCTAATCTAACTACGATAAAAATATATCAAAATAGTTTTTAGTTTGAAAATTAAAAATAGAAATTTAAAAATTTAATAAGCTCAACTAATTACGCAATAAGATACGCCGCCGTAACGGAGTTAATAATCTCCTTAAGCGGTGCATTAATGAAGCAATTAAAACAATTCACGCTCATTATATTAGGTGTTTCACAATCAATATTCAGCAATCACAGGTGGTAATAATCCGTAGTAAAGCTGTAAAAACTAATCATGCGTATTCTAAGTTTACCAAAGTGAATTATTAAGACACATTACATTATAAATTACAAATGATGACTATGAAATTGCTATCGCATGAGGTCGGGAGTGTATCTACAGTAAACCTAGAAAGATTGTTTAGCTCACCAACCAAAATAACTTCTGTCTTATCAAATATCGAAATTAACCTTTCTTGTGGATGTCAAAAACAAAACTGTTATCATACCTATATTTATTTGTCAAGTACGTATAAACACTAAAATGTACATATTCCACAAAAACGTAATACAGTTTAGTACTTTTTGAAAGAATTAAAATCTTAAAAAAACTGAAACCAGTGTCGAACATGCCTGTATTATGCAACGGTACTTTTATTTAAGGACAATAGGTATTTGTTTAAGAGTGCACTATCTAGCTGCCTAATAAGTCCCTTTCTAACGCCGAAAAAGAGACTAAGGGCCTGTTCTACCACTCTGTGCTAAGCTCATAATATCTTGTGTCTGATATCTAACTATGGTGCTCTTTTTATTACTATGAAACAGAGAGTGATTGAATCATCCACACCTAACACTTAAGATATCAGAAACTCAACACAGAGTGGCGCAATAAGCCCTAACTACAGTCTCGTGAAGGAATGAAATACACATCACTCTTATCTCCAGAACAGCAAAAATACCACTATCCGAAATGTAACTCGAGCCAAGTTCCCACACCAATCTTAGTTTGCCATGAATTGTTAGTACATAAAACAAGCGTGTCAGAATAGCGATGAAGTGGATGGTTATGATACAGTATGTGTTAGGTTTAGCATAAAATTCATAACCTGAGAATAGAAAGGTTCTTACTAACATTTTCGGTCACGTGAAATCTGAATCTTAGGCCGCTGTTGCATTGCCAAATAAATGTGATAAGCTGTGTAGCTAAGTTTTGTAGGTATGCATCTAGCTTAGATTAGCTTAGCATACGAACGGATGACACGACTAAGCTATGAAAATCTTTCCTATTAGGTTGGTAGATTTCATGTAGGTACCTCCAACGCTACGCAACTTAGCATATCTCTTGTGGAAAACGCGATTATCAATGCAGCCGGAACCTTTCTGGTCTTAGGTCTCAAGCCTTACCTCGGTGGGCATACAACGGTTGAGACGGGACTGGTAGTTATCGGGCCTTCCGCGTCGAATCGCCGCGTTGTGAGGGCGTCGGTGTCGGCAGAGACGGCGGCTCCACCAAAGCCTACCGCCACCGCAAAGCCGTGTTAATCACAAAAGCGACAGGAAAAGGTATGGACATGGACCAATCGACGTTACACGTAAAGCTACCAATGATCCCAAGTTACGCAACAAATCGAATACTTATCATCCTCGCAGATAACCAAGTTAGCTCACCAGCAGCCAAGACGGAACAAATGTTCTTCCCAGATAGCTGGTTTTTTAACGGAATTGACTTACGATAAACAACTAGACTCACAATCACGCTCAAAAACTGTCGGAAGCAAAAGTCTGCACGACGCGTCTATTGTGCAGAGTTTTGGTTCAGTCGTGTTTCGACCGCGCTTCGATAACAATGTACATGTATCTTTCGCACCGTAATCTCAAACGCATGAGAACAAGAGACAGACAGGTTTCCAGCGCGTGGCGTCGTGTTATTACTTCTCACGATCGTATGCAATTGACATTAAACATTACTGCCACGAAATAAGGTGTTAATTTGAATGAATATGTTAATGTTATCTGTGTAAGTTGCTGTGTTGACACAGACAATACATAGACAACGCCACTCGGACGTTTCTTGAGGCACTTTTGTTTGCGATTGGGAGTCTAGTTGGTTATTGTAAGTCAATGTTTAACGGGAAAGACTTTTTCCTGCACGATAATCAAGTTAAATAACCGGCACTGGTAAAATCAATGTAGGATGATTAATTTGGATTAATTTATGTTTAGGTGCGGCGGGGGTTGCCCTTGGACCACCTCTAAGCCACGAACATGTTTGTTTTACTTTAGAACTAGTTTTTTTCTTTCCCGTTAAAAAACCAGTTATCTGGAAAGAAAATTTCTTCCATCTTCGCTGCTGGATGGCTAACTTGGTTATCAGCGAGGAACAAAGGATCGAATACGAGCAAATAGCATATACAAATTACCACATGGATACATAAATCATTCAGCGCACGGTATTTCTCATTAATACATTGTTTTCAAGTAACTCCATATTATGCACATAATAATGTTATACATAGGTACAGAACTGCATTAGAACTCACGTGATTGGATGCCCCTAACGTTCACTTTAAAAACGTCATGGTTCCAAGTGTATGTACGCGACATTTACTATAATATTCAGATTTGAAGACGTCGGTTTCCATACCTTTTACTGAAATGATAAATGACATGCAACATGGAAGGGAAGGTTATTGGAATGGAATTAAAAACTGGCGTCGAGTTTGAAACAGCATCACTTTGTTTTGATCAAACGCCGTATTCCTTCTTGTAAGGACTAGCGAGAATTGGCTTTCTACCCAAGGCTCTTTTATGTCTCTCTAGATCAAAATGGGCCAGTTTTGTGGTGGACCTCAGTTATTTAACGAAACGATAATGTGAATTCGAAACTGTTTCAACTCGACGCGTTGCAGATTGAACCGCAAAATATTGCTACGGAATGTTATAGGTGTTAAACCAAAATCAGCACTGCTTTGTATTGCAGACATGGTGCGAGAAATATAGTGCTTGTAGCGTTACATCGCGGGGACGCGGAGCTAACGTGTTGGAAGTGTACAATCAAGCGCCGCTACGTAATGCTACTCTCACCATTTTCCTCGCACTGTTTCGACCATTCTGACAAATTTACTGACAATAAATTAATTATTTATTTATTGTCAGTAAAGAGCACAAACGAGTCGCCAGTGTTATGTGCATACACACAGAATCAAAGTGTAATTGCACCATAATAAAGATTGCAGGACACAACTACTTAGAACATATTGAAAATGAAACAGCAAATTATTGTTGTTATGTAACGATTTGATAGAGGCAGTTTTAACATATAGGTAAAGGTAAACAGGAAACGTATTGTGTATAAAACGCAACAAAAACATGACGATGGAATTATTCAAAATAACTTACGTAACGTAACGCTCGATCATGTCAAGAATTACGCGAGAAACACTGTTACATACTGGTTTCGATGTTGCTACGAATCTTGTTACTATAATGTGATAAGAGATTTTCAGTTCAAGCTTCATACAGATTGATTTTCTCATTTCTCATGTTTTCATTTCATTAATTCCAAGTGTATGAGCGAAAATAATGCATTCAACACAGAGATTTAGAAACTAGGTAGTTATGTTTTAGTTTTCAAATCGATTACTTGAAAATTAAAAATTTTGTCACAATGAAAATAAAACTATGTTTTATGACCAGTGCAAAAGTGCACCAATAATACCAAGAGTGAAATCTACAAAAAACTTTCCTCTATTTTAGTCGATTACTACTAATACAACTAGGTACATAGAACTATAAATGTTAAATATCTGGGTTAGTATATATTGAATCAGTCACGTGCTATCTACTGTGTGCTAATTAATAAGTTTGGTTTTATCTCAGTACGCCTAAGGCTTGTCGCATATAAGAATAACATTTGTATCGGTATTCATATTTTTCAAGTGTTTTATCCCTCAGGAGCCTTTGTACTTTGGGTAATCCAGGAGAAGGAGCGATTCCCGAAAACCGCAGACGTCGGACGTTTCTATATTTCACCGCTCATGAAGAGACCGTCTCCATAAGATCTCATACTCGCTTTGAGCCTTTATAAGTCAACCCGTGTATTTCACGACGAATCTGTCGGCTACCAAAAAGTTTGAAACCTGTGGCTGTTAACGTTGATCACTGGTTGGTTACTGGCGCACTTACCTTGGTGACGTCGACTCCCGTGACAGCCTTCACAAGCTCCGGTATTACTTGCACGATGCTCAGCACTTCCCCGGTGAGCTTGGCCGCGCCCACTTCGCCGCCGCCGCACGACACCATCGTCACCTTGCGCGCTTGCGACAGTGGCGCCGCCACCTCTGCTGCCACCTAGGAACGAATTAATTAATCGGTAAGAAACTCATCGAGGTATTTTATTTTAGCAATATCATTGAATTTAGCTATCACATTGACATCAGTATACCCATTTAACACAGCCACAGTATTTAAAGGAAAAGATTGCTACGATTGTTTATATGAATAATAATAATATATTAAGAATGAAATAAAATGATGAACTTGAGTTCGCTTAAAAAAGCTGCGTTGTGCTCCCTACAGTGCGAGCGAAATCATGGCGCTCTAACAAACGCACTCCAAAAACAATTTAGTTTAGAATTTTAAAATTTAAAACGTCATAAGAGTCCTGATCAGTGTTTGTGCGCCGAGAGAAAAAAATCCAAATATGATGTATTCTGTTACCTTAGGAAGCGTCTCGAGCATCATGTCGACCATGGCAGCGGAGCCGTACTCCTTCCACGCTTCGGCCTTCTTCGCCATCTGCTCCGCGTCCGCCACTGCCTTAGCTTTGATGGCGAACGCTTCCGCCTGAGAAGACAACAATGTTAAGCGACGCCCGAAAATAACTCTAAAAAAGATCTAAAACCGAAGAGTAGCTGCAGTGAGCTATAAAAATAACAGAATGTTTACAAATGTGAGAAAAATTGCGCACGATTTGCGAGATATAATTGAACAATTGTTGCTGGTAAAACGAGTCAAAGGGGAGAGTTTAGTAGTTACTGGATGACGTACTTAGTAAAGATAAAAGTGAGTACATCATAAGTGGTTTATTAATGAATTTCAAGCTGACTTAAAACATAATGTGACTGTCACCGACCTCTCCCCGAACTTTGACAGCTTCTGCGGCCGCCTCGGCTTCCAGCACAGTCTTCAGTCTGTGCGCTTCTGCCAATTTCTCCAGTTTGAACTTTTCCGCCTCAGCTGGTCTATAAAGTATTATTATTATACTAGCCTATATTTGTGTCCCACTGCTGAGCATAGGCCTCTCCTCTCAACCTCCACAAAAAACTACTAACAATATACTAAACGCAAAGACTCAGTCTATCATTATAAATTATCTTATTAAACTGTGTCTAACAATAAATGTCGGCGACGAGTCGACGACGATAGTCACACCGACTGCCGCGAGTCTTTACTTTCTCTTTATTTTATTATACAGGGTGTATCAGATAGCCCCTAACAATAATCAACTGGGGTATATAACCATAGCTACAGAACCTAAAAAAAATATTTAAAAAAAAATTGAAGTAATTTTTTTTTATGTTTTCTACAGGAATGGTAGTATTAATATTAACTGTAATCATTCCTATAGAAAACATAAAAAAAAATTACTCCATTTTTGTTAACATTTTTTTTACCTTCTATAGCTATGGTTATATACCCCAGTTGATTATTGTTAGGGGCTATCTGATACACCCTGTATATAGTAGGGTATATTGGGAGTAAGGCAATTTCAACTGTGCTTTCTGTTCTATTTTCTGTCACAGTCATGTAAAAACCGTGTAGATGTCAGTTAAGTTTTCTCGTACAGTCGCCATCAGATATATCGTAGCGGGCGAGGTCCTCAAATATTTCGGAGCAGCATTAAATTTCAATAAATTCGTTACACTAGATATGGTTAATAATAACATCGGAACACGCAATCCGTCATAAACATAAGAACAGCGATTTTTCAATAAATTCGGGACGTTCAATGAGCTAAAAATATCAGGAAGCACATATCGTCAAAGGTATCGACACAGTCAGGCTGATCACAAATATCGGAACATATGTGGAAAATAAACCTTACGTATATAATAATAGATTCGAATTCCAAACAAAATACAAATAAGGCTGAAACGTCATGCCAAAATGAAAGATATGTCACCTAAATAGTGTACGCGTCTGCATACATAATTCACTGTGTTAGTAACATAAAACCTTTTTTTGTTGTATAAAGTGTAAATTGTTACTGGCCACTAAATTGCCATATACTTTTTTTACGAATAAAATTTGTCCTCTTCTGCTGTTAGAAGTCAAAGCATGTAGTTCTATTTTATAAAACTAATTTTATTATAAACACACTGTAATTTGAACTGTTTGTCACAAAGTTAAGGTATATTTTCCGAAAATGTTCCGATCTTTATGGTCAGCCTGTCTGCATCGATACCTTTGACGATCTGTGACGTCACGATTTTATTGAAAAGTCGCTGCTACTTTATTTATGACTAATTGCGTGTTATGATGTTATTAACCTTACAGTGGAACGAATTTATTGAAATTTAAGGCTGTTCCGAATTATTTGAGGACCTCGCCCGCTACGATATATCTGATGGCGACTGTACCTAATTAAATTAAAACTGCCCATGACATGATAAGCACACCGACCTGCGCACTGTAGAATCGAGTTCCTTTTCGCGCCTCTGCACTTCCCACTTCTGAACTGCGATCTCCTGCGTGCGTTCGACGACGGCGATCTGCATTTGCTCTTCTTTGATACGCTGCTTTGTTTTAGCGGCTTGTAGTTCGTAAGCCATTTCCGCTTCGGCCTAAAAGAAAAATAAATGCATACGTACTGTAACACGATGCAAAGCCAGCCTGATAAAAAATATCATATTTTTCGGCGTACATAGGATACTAGTACGCGAGATAGCGATAAGCGATTCACTCATAGACATTACCACGGGCACCAGCTAGTTTTTTTTTTTCATATACATATTTAGTCATTGATACCATTCAGTACCGATTAGTGGACAACCCTAAGTTTTGCCCATATTGTCTAATCAGACCACGTGAAATGATACTGGACGAAACTTTTTCGTAGTCTTTTCAACTTTACAGAACGGAACGTTGTCTGGCCTTATTGTGGAGGCGCTCAAGCTACGCAGTGGTCAGTAGCTACTTTCACCTACCTTCTTGGTTTGAACTTCGACGTCGTACGCGGCTTTTTTCAGCTCGAAGTCGCGTTGCGCTTTGGCTATCTCGGTGTCGTTAAGGAACCGGGCCGCCATGCGCTGCTCTTCTGCCATCGCTTCCTTAATCTTCGCTTCGGCCTGGGCTTCGGCCTCGCCTATGCGAGCGTCACGCTTCACTTCAGCCGTACGAGCCATGCCCAGCGCTTTAAGGTAACCCTGTACAGCAACAATGAAACATTTAAATCTGAACATGATTATCTAATCGAAGGGCAAGGAAAGTGCAATGCGACGCACGCAAACAGACGTAAAATTTTATCTACATCCATATCATAACTTCCCTACAATATGTTCAGGAACGATTAACAAACCTACATTAAGAAACCTGTCTCTGGTTATAATATAAAATAAAATAAAAAAGCATTTATTGCCCATATTACAATTGTATGCACACAAAAAAAAAAACAACCAGTATATAAGTGAGGCAAAAGGCTCAGGTTCAGCATGTGCGGGGAGGGCAGTGCTTCCCCGCACTGGTTTTCAGCCTGCACCTTTACACAGCGCACAGACATAATGTTTACTTTAGAGTATCAATATCGAACATCTTAAATAAAAAAATCTCTATGTGTATTGTCTTAGAATTTCAGAAAAAAATATAAATGTAAGTCGTTTCATCTGTTTCGAACTTTCGAAGAACAGAAAATAATGTTACTTATGTATTTTGATGTGAAAACGTTTATTGTAGAAAACTTGTTATGATATGAATATAGATAAAGTTATATATGCGTCTGTACTTAATTTAATTAGGCATTATACACCAGCCGCTTAAATAACTATTAGGGGTAAGCATAACATATATAAAGGGCCTGTGTCACCACTCTCAGTTAAGTTCCAGTTCTTTACCTTAACTGTCAGTTATCTATGATTCCGTCTCTATTTATTACTACGAAAAGACAGAGACGTCATCGTAGATAACTGACAGTTAAGATAACTGGAAGTTAACAGAGAGTGGTGAAACAGGCCCTAAATGTCTTATACTTAATGCACAAGTCACACCAAACTGCCCCCAAAAGCAAGCCTCGTTTAGTTCTTGACACAGTACATAGTTGAAACATTTTGAAGTGAGCTTATCAATATTACCTGTTTTCACAATAGCATTGTATTCATACAATTCTATCACCTGCTTTGTACTCGTTAGCACAAAAAATGGTTAATTTGAAATATACAAGTACCTATTGAATCTATTCAACAAGCAATAAGGTTGAAAATTCAATGTTCATGCAATGTGTATCTGACCATTTTTGTATGCTATAGTGAGAACAGGTAATATTGATAAGTTCACTTCAAAACGTTTCAACTATACAAATACTTACCCCTTTATTCATAAACGCTTGTTTTCTTGTCAAGTTAACATCCCTTTATACATTTGCCTATACTAGACACAAAACAGAAAATATTTGTGTTTGTAAACAGGTTTGTAACTTTTATGAATAAGGGAGTTTTACTTTGACACTGTGCCATTATTCAGAAACATAATGTAACGGACATTTATTAAATATATGCACATTAATAAATAAATAAGTATACGAAAACATATTTTATCATTTGACTGAACATACCTACATGAATCCGAATTCGAAATTAATTGCATATATGTAAAATGTAACAAAGATACAAGCCTTCTTTTGGAAATATGAATGCCTTAGCACGTCAGCAATAACTAATACTTAAAATGCACGCTGCGAACTCTAACACAACATAATATAGCATACCATTTATTGTTATAATGCAATATATATCATGTCCACACAAATTTAATTTACATACAAATATAAAACAATAGACATATTAATATCAAAACGTTATTACATTACCACTTGCGTTCACAAACCGACGTACCTTAGCTTCCTTTAGACATGATGAAAGAAAAAACATGCTACTCAATGTGTTCCAGTTTAGACTAATTTAGTTACATAGTCATCAGTAGCAGAAACTAAAGAAACTAGTACAGACATAACGTAACTATTAAAAGGAGCTCTGTTTTCTACAAAGAGTGAAAAGCAATATTGGCGTGTTAAACTATGCACTACCTTATCTACTTTCTAAGTCACACACACAGACAATGCAGAGTACAGAGCATTTTATATTTTAATAATAATCAATTAATGATGACTATGTCCTAATGTAACGCTTGATTGTAAGGGGTGGAAGGGAACGAGGGAATTTACAAAAATGCTGTATCACACCGTCTTATATACCGAAGGTTTTTTTTGTCCTCACACAGTGCTACATGTTACGTGGAAAGTGCGCAAATATGTATTGTATTACAATTATTATAATCAATTACATGACAACATACCTTAATCGTCAAGAATAGTGTGACTTCGTCAAGGTTCACTAACTCTCATAACTCTTGCAAAAAAATCGGGCAAATATGGTTTTTCAGATTTTTAAGCATTAAAGCTTAGAAAGTAAGCTATTATGCACATAAAATTCAAAAACCATGGGTGCCCGTTTTTTTGCAAGGTATATTTAAGAGCCTAACTTTAAACAATATCTAAAAAGAAACTTCTTTCTAAGAAAAAAATACTATAAAACTACATACTAGTGGAAAGATCTCTTGATATTTTTAACCCAGTGAATTGTAATACTATGTAAACATAAAAGGAAAAACAAACCTCCTCATCCCTGATATCCTTAAGGGTGTAGGAGACCACAGTTATACCCATGTTGATCAAGTCGCTCGAGGCAACTTCGAACACCTGAAACATTAAAAAAAACACTTTAAAGTTGGCATACCTAAGTGTCTGTTGGAAAATCATTGATGTTGAAGTGATTAACTGACTAAGAAAATTCATATGGTTTGAACCTATGTATTCACCTGATTTTACAAAAAAAATATTCATTGCAATTTATATATTTCACTGCTGTGTGATTCAAAAACAAAAAAGATTAGCTACCTTTTTGGAAAACATCTTCCTGTCTTTGTAAATCTCTTCGACTGTCATAGACCCCATAATAGCACGCTGGTGACCTTCGAGGGTCACGAGAGCTATATGCTGGATCTCTTGATCGGATTTGCCTAGAAACTGCTCGCATGCTGACAACAGCATTTCGGCGTTCTGGCCTTGAATCTTCACCTGTAAATTGATACGTAAAATTATGATTTATCAAACTACCGCACTACTAAAATACCTGCGTGCAATAAAGAGCAGTTCTAAAGCAGAGCCGACGGTTAATTGAGGTAAGCAAAAACATCATAAAGCGCACGTTTTTAAGGGAGACCCCTTTTCATGTTCTAATCTTAATACATATGTATAATAAACTTGATGTATTCTTAATTTTTTAGAGGTTGTGTCGCAAAATCGCAATTGCTTGCATATTATGGTTGAAAAGATACAAGCGTGAGAGTAACGAATGAACGGACTGAGAATCTTATTATGTAATTGAATTGGAGAGCTCCCACCACCCTTTGGGTAGAGAGTTCTAAAGTGTATTTTTAAGGTACCTGCGCAATTCCAGTAACAGATATCGGTACGCCTTGGCTGGTGTAAACGGTGGGCGATTCCACCTGGAGAGTCATCGTGTTGAGCGATATCCGCTGAACACGTTGGATAGAGGGCCACACGAAGGCGCGCCCTCCGGGCACCAGCAGCGGCTTTGAGTAGCAGCATCCTGGACATTACCATGAGAATAAGCATATTGGAAGCTTAATTACGACACCTAACGCAAATACATAGTTACAATTAACATACATACATGCACAAATCACGTCTTTATCCCTTAAGGGGTAGACAGAGCCTAAGGTAACAAGACGTAACATTAACACCTGTTTGAATATCGGTTAGGGAAAGAGACGAGCATTGCATATAAACATGGTGACTAGCGAACCGGCGCGCGAAATTAGACAAACAACTTACCGGTAACATTAAACTTTGAAATTTTAATTTAGCTATGACAGGACTTTAAGCTTCTATGAATAAGATTAAACAACCTTAATGAAAAAGGCGTCAACTAACCGCAATCAGTTTTTTTATACTTATGGTCAAATTTGGCGTAGATACGTATAGGACTAAGTACATACTTGTTACGACGGCTGTCTAAAATATTTTTTATAATAAACATGAACCAAAAGATACTGCTCGACAGTCACCTCACAGTCTATTTTGCATACATTTATTCAAAACAATGGGTACTTAATATTTTTAAACGTCACGATAACAATGCGTCTGGTTCCGGAGCAAATCGCGGGAGTATTCAATCAGCATCCAAGATTAAATTACACGCATCCATTCGCTTTGCAACTTGATAAAAAAATATTTTGGTGCCTTTCCGTAGTGCGTATCATAATCATAATGTCTCTAACATTGTCCAATAATTAACACGCGTGTACCGCAATTTTTCTGGAACGCAATAAGTTTTTTTAAGACAATAATCATATTTAGTAAAAAAAAATATTACGTCACTTTCATTGGTCACATTATTCGTATGTATAGGTATGACTTAAAAATCATTGATATTTCGGTAAATACTCGACCGATCATAATACCTCGTATGCTGGTCAGAAATCCATACCAATAGATATTTTAGTGGTATTTTATAAATACGAAAGCGTGTCTGCTTGTTTGACCACCCTTTTCACGCCTAAACCGCTAAACCGATTTAAATTGTTGGAATATAAGAATAGTTTTTATCCCGGAAAATCGCAGTTCCCGCGGGATAGCCATAAGCGAATTCTGCGCAGATGGCGTCGCGGGCAACAGCTCATTAACTTAAAATTTGCTTTTCTGGCTTTATGTTTAACTAGCATTTTGCGTTCCTGACAAGTGTAAATGAAATAAAGGTGTGCTTTTCAAAATTGTCACGGTAAAGGCACCTCGTAAAAGTGAAGCAGCGAGAAAAAACAAGTCCTGTGGATAAAAACAAAGCTAGCTACATGTAGTAGTCACCTAATTTTTTTAGCGACACGAAATTCAAAGTTGAGCAATTAGGCCAGTTACGTCAATTTAGCGTAGCCCGCACTACAACGGCCATTACCGTTTATTGAGTGACCTCATACGTTAATGAATAGCCACCCAAGTACCCATATGTATCACCAATCGTAATCGAAACAAACATACGCCATCCTGAAAGGCAGATCTATGGCAATGGGTAGAGATTATAAATAAAAGAATTAATAAAAATTATAATTTAATACTTACGCAAAGTTAAAACTAACAGGCTCAAAATGTCGGGTTTTGTGATGTCATTAAATAGAATGTTATCCATCTTATCATTATAATTAAAACATTAGAAATTAAATGTCATCTTAAATTTATATCATTTATCTCGAGTCGTATCTAAAAAAGCCTACTGGTGTCAATTTTATACAGTTCCTCAATCTAGCTTATTTATTCATGTAGATAACTATTCTTACTCAGTCTCCCGCCTAATGTTCTGCTATATAGTGATAAGATATCACTATTGTAAATATATCAAGTATAAGTCAGGGTGGTTTGGCCACTATTTTGATAGTTTTAAAATTGCAATGACACAAACATTGCCTATAATAAAATGAGTTTTTACTTAAGGACAAGAAGATGGATGGTGTAGCAAATGCGAAAAAACAAGATAGTTTGCCGCCAAACTACTTCCTTAAAGCACCCAGTATACATATGTATAATAGACATCTTATTTTTATTTTTAGTATAAATAAATAGTTATTACGCATAAACTACTGCCGAACGAAATTCTGGTGGGTCTGAGTCATGCTTCAAGTGATTCAAGTGTGCTAAACAGAGGCCTCATATTTGATTATTTAAAGCAGTAGTTCCCAAAGTGGTCTAGGTGGACCCCTGGGGGTCCACGGAAGACTAGACGGGGGTCTACGTTGGGCGTGACCAAAAATGGGGGTCCACAATCGCAAGCGGGGGTGCATGAAAATTGAATAAAATTTGTGAGAATTGATTGGTTCTTGTGCTGTGAGTCATTGTAGATGTCAAAAATATAATTTAATTGAAAATTTGTTTAGTCGACTTTATTTTCAAATAAACCCTAACCCTATCAAGCAATCAATTCTAACCATTTTTTTCGAAAACTGTTAATTTATCGTTGAAACTCAGCAACAACGCAAGTTTCCATAGATTATAGAGCTAATCTTAATTTTTTTTTCGAGATTTAGTTTAGAAATTAGTGGTAATGTAGCTGCAGGGGGTCCACCGGATCCAGCAAAATTTTGAAAGTGGTCTATGGAACAAAAGAGTTTGGGAACCTCTGATTTAAAGCATACCAAGTCACTTTTAGATTTGATTGTACAATAATGTCCTATCACAAAAAAAGAAACAATCATACAGAGCTTAATTAAAAACATATCTATTGATCTACACACATTCCTAATTCTATAATCGTGTTATCTTCCAGATAAAACATATTAAAATAACAAATGTTTATGGATAAAGTCTACATAGATAGAAACTGTGGACAATGTAAACAAACCTTATAGCAGACATTTTTCCATGATAATCACATTTAGAAACACTTCAAACACTGCTGTATGAAATATGATATTCAATTCGCATTGTTCATTTTTTTTAAGCTAAATAGTACTCTTTTTTTCATTTTCGTGGCAAACATTTAATGCCCGATTCTGCCAAAAAACAGAGTCATTGAGTCAAGCAAAGGTCAAAATGTACTTTTACAAAAATATCTGCAACCATAAAGTATTTTTGAAATCGAACAAGATAAATCAGATAATTGCTTGTTTTCCTCCAATGGTTTTCGAATTTGAACACACTAAAAAAAAAGAACAATACCAATTGTTTTGTTTTTATCCTAAATTACACAAACGACTCTTATTGGACAGAATCTTAATATTTTATTTAAAAATCAAAATAATTCATATTATTACAGTATTTGCTTAAAAATGGTTGCCTTATTTCAACTGTATACAAAATCTGAATAATGAGTTTGCACTAGTCGATTACAGCAGCATAAAGCTCACTTTATCAAACTTCATTGCACTCATCATAGTTTTAATAAATCAAAAAAAAATTTAAGGGACCTCCACTTTTTCTTTTATGCCTATCTTGACTTCTAGGTTGAATATCAATAAAAACGAAACATGGGAGTATAGTTAGACCTCTAGCAATTCAAAAATGAAAACCAATTCAATTCGATGCAGTAGATTTTGAGTGGCGCGTGAACAAACATCCAGAAAGAGAGACAGACAAAAATTGGGATTGTTCATTTTTTTTAACCCCCCCTTTTTATATTTTTTTTAGAAAATATGGAGCACTTTAAGAAACTAATTTGAATATTTTGTCATTTCATGGCTTAATTTAATTAATTATAATTGCTTAAAAAAATTAGATACGACTTTTCGTAAATTATATACAGCCGGCTGAAATAGGCAATTTTCCCACAATCCTATGGAAATTAAAGAAAAAATAGTTGTCATAACTGTTGAGACTGTCATCTCAATGTCAAATATACTGTTTACCTTTGGTTTACCTACAAGCTTATTGTATGTTGCGTTAAATCCTGATCATGGTTATAATGAGTTGAAAATTTATGAATGTGGAAGTATGTGGCATTGTGTTTTGGTACCTACTTACATCGAAATGATCCTCGCAACAATATTGTGTACTTATAAACTTTGAAGTATTCAACATTTACTTCACGACACCACTTTTCTCTTAAATCTTCTCGGATCCGTGCGAACTATTATTTGGAGCTGTTTTTAGAGTCATTATTTCAGGTTGGAACAAAGCATTTTCTGTAATTTCCATTATTTCCTTTTAAATCAACCGACAATTTTAAGTTTTCAACAAAACAATATTTACTTTACTGACATTGGCTGACACTGATAACTAGTTGACATATAAATTTAATAGACAAACTAGGTATTTGCCGATTTATTTTTTGAAACTACCAACAGCCGCTTGGTAAGGTCGAATAAAGGTCAAATATTTTTTTTGCAAAATATCCCTAATCCTTGAGTATTTTTGACCACCAGTAAGATAAAACAGTTCGCAAGCCCCATACTTCGAAATGGTTTTCAAATCAGAGTATGTTGTAAAAAAATGAACAATCTCAATTACAAAATGCTATTTTTGGCTTCCATACCATTTAATTTATTTTTTCTTTAATATCTCCTATGTACAAACATCAACTTATTACAATTTTACTATATGTATATAGATATAGATACTATACACATCACTGTACATTGAGATGCTCAGATAAAGGTTTTGATCAATATGTACAAACAAAACAGTATGACCAACTGCTTTGGAATGCAATAAACAAGTCACAGGCGTTTTTCCTCAAACTAAGTTTAGGTCTGGATAAGTCTGTTGCTTTACTATTATTCTCTGATCAAGCAGATTGAAAAGAAAAAGGTTACATATGTGGTTGAGGTAATACAAAAAGGGACTTTAAAAAAAGAAAAGTTGCCTATTAAATCTTATTCTATGAAACATTCTGAGAAATTAATTGCTTCTTTCTCTGGAGTAGCAACTTGTGCATGATGGATTTGAAGTTGGTAAATTTATTCTGTGTCTAGAAAAGTGGTTTTCAGCTTAAAAGTACCACATTAGATTTCAAGAACATTGATCATTCTCTATAATAGTACCATAAACTACAGTTAATAGATCCCAACTTAGTGTAATTAAAATGTACGGTGAAAACGACGAAATTAAGCGAAGCGTTCTATTTACTTCATAGAGAAACATTTTTCGCTGTGCAGCACTTGTATTTTATCCTTATAACTGGAAAAATTAACGAAACAACTAGTACTTAACTACTATGTTGGTTATATCGCGTCTCCTGTTGGATAGACAACTGTCGCCAGAGTGCCAAGAATATCGATAATACTACAAAATAGTAACAGTTAAGAAAATTTTATTAAATCAAAAGAAAGAAGTAAATAATAGGAAAACTGTAGCGTGCGTACATAAGTAGGTACTTACCCGATACCACTAGCGCTTCGTTAGGGCCGCAAGTGACGAAACCCCAGGTCATTTTTAAGTGCAGTAAACACCAGACAGGAATTAAAACAAAGCTTATAAATTGAACTTAATAACAAAAAACCAGATTTACTTCAAAAACACAAATTAAGCTTCTGTAGACGGCCGCGAACGAAACGAACGACATTTATGTAAATGTTGCTAGCGCAATTAAAGAATACTATGTTGTAGGCATGGCTGGGTTGCATGCTGTAAAAAAAGCGTTTTTATTTCATTTTATTAGGTGTCTTAGATGTATTCTTTAAAAATATCTGTTTTACGATGAGGCTGCAAAAGTATCTCCGTATTTTTTTTACTATTTTTATTTTTTTTTACGTTTCTTTCTCTTGGTGGAGTTTAAAGTACTGTCTTTGGATTTAAAGAGATGGGCGTAATTTTAGCTGCGCCGTGCGCATCACAGCACAGTCGAGTCGAGGTGTAATGTGACATCTTTCTTCATGACACCTATAGATTGCGCTAGTATCGCTTCTGTTGAGGGAAAAAATAATTCTTGTCAGTACCGCAATCTAGATGGCACTGGTGGCGATGTTTAATTTAAACCAAAACGATGACTGATAGTGATAGGGTTACACAGGCAGGAGGGTGTTATTTTGTTTGCTTCAAGTTTGTGATACACCTTTGTTCACGTAGCCGTAGCAGTTAGTTTATCTGCGACCTTGCGGACCGAAAAAGATGCGCTGACAAAATAAAGAGTGTTACTTTAATGAAACTATCGTGTTAGACAGCATCCCGCCCGACTATTAAGATGATTCAACCACGGCTGTTAATCTTCAAAGACATTGTTTGGGCCTTATGTCTATGGTATTTTGGTATTGTTTATGGTCTAGAATAGAATATGACGTGACATTTTTTTTTTAATTCAAAATGGCCGTCACGCCCATGAACTTTTCGAATTGACATTGACATTTTGACACCGGTGTTTTAGTTTGATTGAAGTTTCCTTCATTACCTACGTTGATTGAATGAAGTTACGTTGAATTTTGTCCGTGCTTATCCTCTCAGCTAAACCAGTAATTCGTTGTGCCGTGTTGTATTTATTACCATGTACAACAAGTGTTGAATAGAAAACTGTGCTAGCATACGACAGGACGTTAAAATGCATCCAGTTTCCCATATCTGAGATAGGACTCCAAAAGTGGTTACAGTGCATTGGCGGTGTTCACCTTCGCAGCCGTAGTTTGCAGGAACTTCGTAAGATGTTTGTGTGCCACAAGCATTTTGAAACGAGGTTCATTACAACAATTACAACCACGTCTCGTTTGCAGTGCGGTAATTGGTGCAATACTATGAATAAAATACAAAGGGACAGACGTACTTCGATAACAAAATTAAGTTTTGCCACAAATGCAACAAACAGCGTTGAACAAATGCAGGAAGAAGTTAAAAATAAATAGATAAAATAATTAATGTTTGTTTTATTTTACAATATATTTTATAAATAAAGTAGGTGTATTCCAAGTATTACTACCTATTTGTAGAAATACTGGGAATAAACTACAAAAAAAATGAAAATAATACTTATAGGCTAAGGAGCCTCATGCAAATCGGCTGTTAACACTGCGCCATTGCCTGTATATGCCATTGGTAAATAAAAAAAAAAAGAGCTGTCATAATCTAAACCCGACTTTTCCTTATTGGCTAGTTTGGTTGTAGGGAAGTGGGTCGTCTGATACGTTAGTATCTCTTAGTAGTTTGTGGATTCAACTGTAAATTATAATGTCTTCCCATGTCTACGTCATTTCCGTTCATTTATTAGTAAGTGCTTCCTAACGCGTGTTTTGGCTTGTCTGTAATAGTGACCCTTGTTAACTTGTTATATATTATAATAGGTAGGTATATTATATATTATTGCCATTGGTATTGGCTTGGCTGTAAGAATAAGTATGTAGGTTGAAACTTGTTATAGTTGTTATTATGTTATAATATAATAGGTATATTATATGTATTATATTATTGCCATTGGTATTTATTGGCTGTAAGAATAAGTGTGTAGGTTGAGAATATTTTACTATTGGAATAAATAGGTCGACTTAGTTCCTGTCCTTCAACTAAATGCTTCTGCGAAACAGAAAAACTATTCATAGAATATTACTCTTTTACTGGCTTCTGCCCGCGACTTCGTCCGCGTAGAATTAGATTTGAGAACTAATGTTGATAGGTAACTAGTACCTACCTATTATGTTCTGCAACAATTTACTTACATAGTGACTTTAGGCAGCTACGACTTTTGATATGTTTATCGCTATCACGCAGGAACTATGCATTTTCCGGGATAAAAAGTAGCCTATGTTTTATTTTAGGGTTCCAGCTATCACCGTTCCTAATTTGACCCAGATCCGTCCAGTCCTTTCAGTGTGAAGAAGTAACAAAGGTACACACTCACTCACATCCTCACATCCTGGGGCCAGATTTTTGAAAGCACGTGTGAAAATACCACTCGAAAGTGGTAAAAAATTGTGCTGAATTTGAAATAGGTACGAGTAGCTTAGAAGATACTCACGGCTCTCATTAATCATAAGGATTAGTCAAAAATTTGATTAGAGCCGGAGTTTTGAAGATATAAACAGATTTATACTACTTTCGAGTGGTACTTTCGAGTGACGTGATTTCAAAAATCGGGGCCCTGTGTGGAGACCCTCTGTACTCGAATTAGAAGGCTTCTGTATCTATTCAAGAAACTACGTCGTTCGGCTGACCCGGATGTATTGTCGCTAACATACCACAGCCTCTGTCATTCGATTATCTCATACTGCATTCCGGTATGGGGTGGCACTTTCAAAACGGTGTTATTAGGAGTGGAACGTGCGCAGAGAGCTGTACTGAAGGTTATGTTCTTCAAAAAAAGAGATTTTCCAACCGCGCAACTGTACCCAAATTCCCAAAAATTGTATCCCAAATTCTCACAGTGAGGCAAACATTTATACATAGACTGTAAATATCAACACAGATTTACAGGCCATATTTTTACATAGGTAATTTCCCTGGAAATCAATTTTATTGGAATCAATTTATAAATGTATATTTAACATCGTTTACTACCATAAAGAGAACTCCGTATGGAAGTATTGTTAAGCTAGTAACCTAAGTAATAAAATGTAGTATGTCAAGTAATTTTAATTTTCCATTAGAAAATACCTTTGATTAGGTTGTCTAAATTCCGTTCAGATAGTTTTTATACCTTGACGCTCATACAGATAAAAAGCGGTTGTACCTATTATAAATGTGCACTTGAGCCCTCTACATAATTATATATACATTGCTGAGTGGTGTTTCTGATGGGTAAGTACAGTATAGGTACGTACGTACCTACCTATACGTACAATAGAGTAAAATGAGAGAAACTTTCAGTAAGTACCCAATAAATTGACTGGCGAATCGTATTGTAAATTGTGTTAAGAGAGGTCCACGGTCCTCGCGCCGCGTTCTTGATCCACTGAGCTATATATCGATCCGGCGACGGAACGGTTTTGACAGCCTCCCGGCTCAAATAGGGTGATTACCCACACGTTGGCGTAAGCAGACCTGCAAAAAATATATGTATCTACTTACAACGAAATGCGACGCTCCATTTTTGTTTAATTTAACTATCTAATTACAAATGATACCAATTAGTCGACCAGCTTTGACATTTTATGTGATAATTTCTAAAATGGTAAAAACAATAGGAAAAATGTACCCATTGACTTGTATACATGTACCTACCTATGTAAAAGTCGTTTTCAAAAAGATTTTAGAGTTAAGGGCTTAATTACAACAAAAACTATTGGGTTCCTTTGTGCAACGACCTTTTCACCTTTATTCCATTGCAATAAGGGTGAAAAAGTCATTACACGAAGGAATCAATTATCTAATTTTTGTTTTAATTAAAGTCCTTAACTAGGTATTTATGTTTTTTTTTTTTTAAAACAAGACAAAAATGTTGTAATCTGTAAGTAGTACATAATTTTATGGCATTTTCTTTGATGATGATGGCTCTTTAATCAGTTGTGGCATCACCCTTTAGCCAGGTTATGATGACATGGCGACCATTTAGTAATACTTAACTTAAGTACACAATTTTTTTTCCTCACACTATTATTTACGTTAATCATTCATAATCAGTACGACGAGTACTCAAATGTACATAAAACGCTAGGCCCTGCTAAGGGTTAATAATAAATAAATACATGAAGAAATCTATCTAATAAGCCGACAATTAAATACTTAGGTACGTCACAATTTTTGGTAAATGGTCAAACGGTGACGCAGTATGTAACCTGACGAGGACGCAGCATATCGAGACGAATTATTATAATGCGGATGATGCATTTTTAAGACTAACGTTTAATAATCAAGAGCGCAAATCGATGTTAGTCACCGCGGAGAGGGGCTCTAAGACGTGCGGGGCGCGGGGAGGTGCTCGCGGGGCGCCGCAAGCACCGCGCAAGTCGCCTCTCGTATCGACCGCCCCGGATGTGCATTGCAATGCCGAAGGAGAGATCAGGCTCTCTATTCGGGAAACGTACAAGCGATGTCGTATAAGGCACCAAGGAGCTGCATCTCGCTCGTACGCGCAAGCCTTATAACTCGTAGGGGTGAGACGCATTCTCGATGTGGCTAAACCCTTGCCACCGTATAACTGTCCCAAATACGGGCATCGGTGGTATCGACACTGCTGCTCGCGGCCCACCGCACCAAATGAAGATCAATCGTTTAGATCGAATATGCACTCCGAACGCATCTGTTGCAGTTCGTCGCGCGAATAATGCACCGCGACTTGCCCTCCGTGATTGCCGGATAATTTACGTATTACCTTTCTACCTCCCTTTTTGCCGATGTAATTGATATACGTATTAAACGAATTAGCTAGATGTCCTTTCTCATTTATGAGAGTCATGATACCCACTCCTGCATCTGCATACATAAGGATACCTTAGATTTAGATGAACATTCATCTGCCTTTTCGCAAAAAACAAGTTGTACTTACATTTTAACTCAACTGCCTAGAAAGAAAAGTTTTAATGATGTGATATGAGTATGTTTTATAACTTTTATAGAATTGAAGAAAAAATACTGAAATCTTGATCGTATTTTTCGGTAAGTTAGGTACGTAAGTTGTTTTCAAAACGTTGGTGATTAAGTTAAGTTGGTTCAATAGATTTTTTTTAACAAAATTACCACTTATGTAATCGTGATGTTCAAAGTTATTCTGGTATGTAAGCGAATTTTGTAAAGTAATATTGAAAATACTTTAACAGCGTGGGTAACATTTTTTGTGTCAATCCAGCAAATCTCAAACTATATCAAGGCCTTCATTCAACCTAACATCGGATATCGAAATCTATAATTTGTTTTTTAATGAGTACCTATAAACGTGCTCCACGTTGCCGACATCGTATCTTCTATTTCACTTACAAGCTAAGCACACCAAGCTGCACAACTGAACAGTGACGCTCCTCAAGGTCATTGGCGCTTGTTGGTATATAAAAAAATATATTAAGTGATACTAGAGATAATTTTATCCACAATATTAATTACTATATAACAAATAAATAATTTGTGTAGTAAGTAAGTTTTAACTGAAAGTTAGTACCTAAATCTCCACCATTTACTTGAAATAGAAAACCGTTTTTTGAATGGCACAATTACATTTATCAGCCCGCCTTATACGGTGAATGCATCGACTTAAACAGACTTCGACCGACTAACCTAGCTTCACGTTGTTGTTCTGCTGCAGTACAGTAGTGAAAACTGATATGATAACGGATGTCCTACATACATATATGAAACCTATTCTTTTATTTAGTCAGTACCTACACATATACTGCTCAAAAATGTAAGGAACACACGTACCACTTCTAGCCTGGTTGATCGCTCGACACTCATAAGGGTTTAATTCTAAACTTAACGCAGGAAGAGCGGCTCATTAGCGTGACGCTATGACTTTTGCCTTCTAATTACTTATACTTAGCATTACCTTCGTCACGGCGCTCGACCGATCACAGAATTCACAGATAACTTCGTCCAATCCGTCCATCTGTCTGATGTCACTGGCATTATATTCGGAATAAAATTTGAATTTTATGTTGAATACCTACAAAAAACGAGTGAAAAGCTTTCAAAAGTGGGGCCCATCCATCCACGGGCCGCAAAAATGTGCAGTGACAGGTAGTGCAGGCCGATAATTGAAACACACCTTCCTTTCTATAAAAAGAAACTATGGAAAGAATTTTAAGCTTTCAGCCTTTGACGTATTAACAACGTTAGTCTGGCTCGATAATTAAATTTGCTTATCCTCCCTTCACTCGAGCGCGAGTTTAATGCAATCACGGCGCTATTATCAGCTTTGTCATTCCATAACGAATCTCATCCGTGAAGTGATTGCTAATCGCTACGCTCGTGAGACAAGTACTCCCCAAAGGTGGTCCGCGGAACCACAGGTTAAGAAACACTGGTTTAGAAAATCACGCCACAGGATGTATATTATGTATCGGCTAAGTGAGAAAGCTCTGACTCTGATAGGTTATTGGATATTCCTCTTTTATATCGTTTATATCGAATATATTGTGACAAATAGAGCCCTGGGCCAACATATCATTACAGGTCAGTTTTTTATTATTCGCATTTTAATTGAGACTGGGTATCCACCGAATTAACAAATAGCAAAGAAAAAAAAAATGGATCAAAAACCAAAATTAAACGCAGTAGTTTTTTAGCAATATACTTACACATTGTTCCACTTTCGTAAAGGCACCAACCCACAGCCCACAGGTTGATGAACATTCCTAGCTCATAAGGAAAAGATACAATAATAGAGTGTTTTACGACAGTTCATTCAAAACATGATCTTTTTGATTAAAAACGTTACTGGGATTAATTATTGTTTTTAAAGGCGTGATTAAGTCCCGGAAGTGTTAGCTAATTATTATGAGCGATAATAAGAATCGAGAAAGTCCAAAATATTTTTAAAACAGTCACCCACAAATCAAAGGTGCGATTGCCGAAGTTGGATCCGATTAGTCACAATGCATAAGGATCTAAATAAATTTATGCGCGGAGGAGTTCCGTCGGACGGGACTGAGAAGGGAGTGTTTATTTCCGGCTATGTGCGGTCAATGACACCGGCCCGGAAGCATAGTTGAGCGATTAGGTGGGGTGAAGCGTTTAACAATTGGCACTTATCTCCCTCGGAGCTTATGAAATTCTGACAGAGCGAAGTTCACCCACATATGAGCGCGGTGCAACATTCATGCTCATTCTATATTTTGTTTCGCCACACTGGCTGGTAAAAATAGCGTGTCACTTCCCATAAGAAGTTGTATGAAAAGTGACCCGTTATTTTTGCTCGTCAGTAAGTATACTTGGATGGATATCAATGAAACTTACTACAGTGCAATCGGTGGTGTTCTTATGGTTATTTGATCAATCAGGGTAGGGAGAAGTCAAAAACTATAAGAGATGGGAAATCTGTTCTTAGGGACCTTGGCATCGATTTTAGATTTTATAAAAATGGCATATACTTAATAACAATTGATTATTAACATTAATATTATTTTTTCGTGTTAAGACTGTGTTCCTTGCGACTGAATAATAAGTAACACAATCAACAACAACAAAAAACCTGCAGAACCAATATATAACCAATTGTTGTTGTTGTTAATAATCAATTGTTGGCAGAAATTTTCAAAAGTTTGTACGAAAAAATAAGTATGCTTTTTTAATTTAATGCCATTTCTTTGTCTAAATCGATGACGGTTCCTGGGTGGATTATTGACGTTGTAATTTGTGTACAATACGTAAAGCATAGCACACAAATTACAACGTCAAAAACCTCCTAAGAACAGTGCGGTCTACAAAAAAAAAATGGTATGCAAAAAGTAATTAGTTTGAGTTTTAAGTTATTTAACAATCACTTTAACCATAATCGACGATTTATACCTACGCATTTTTGACCAAAAACCTACGAAATATGTGCCAAAATCGTCGGTTGTAGTGTAGTATGTTAATATTAAAGTAACTTGCTGGTGTAATTCACACTTATTTGTTGAAAACGATATTCGAGTATTATGTAATTTGGCGAAATTTAAATAAAAGGAACGTATTTTTTTGCTGACATTAAATTACAAGCAATGATCAAAGTAACTTCTTTAGGCCTTTCAGGAACTATTTTACGGTGTTTATGTTTATCTTTAATGAAAGTTTAATAATGACTTTCTATTTATAGAGATTTTTGATTATTATAGACATTAGTATACAGTTTCGGTCCCGAAGTTAAATTCGTGCTAAAATAATTAACGTAGAGTAAACATACTATGTAATATATATACGTCAAAAATAGCGCAAATTCCACTACCAGTCCGACTGCGTTTATTTGCAGAAATAACAACAAAAGAGCGTTCGGCTCATGCCCTAGTCGTTGTATTTAATGCATTGTCACAATGAAAGGCATTTGCAGTTTCACAGGCATCGAAACGAAACGCGTGCGGCATTGATTCGAGATGGCATTTTTGTAGTAAGATAGGAACAATTTTAATTGAGTGGCTTCTGTGTCTTTCAATAGTTTCAGTTAATAGAATGGACAGGCATTTCTACCGAAAATCAGCTATTTATGTGTTTTAAACAGACGTACCTACGTCACTATATTTTAGCAACTATCTTTTAAGAATGTTACTTAATAGTTGTGTTGTAAGTGAAGTATGATTTACACGTATCATGATGTTATTTATTACTTATATGTATGTTATTATTTACAATATGAGTACTCTGATATTTCTTGTCATGAACACGCATCAACCGCGATGTGTCTAACTTGGCAACTAACTTTAAAGATGAATGAAGAATAAAATTTGACAATTGACAACATTTCATTTTTATAACACCTGAAGATGTATATGGTTCGAAAGCATTTTGCCCCTTGATCACTGCAATATGTCCATAATTTAATTTTAAAATCGGTTATTATAAAAAATAATTAATATTAGTGAAAATACAAAGGGATAAGTGTGTATTCTGCGGTAAAACCGGAGTTACGCCCTTTTAGAATAAGCACAAATTAATAAATCTAATCTATCTAATATTATAAATCCGAAAGTTTGGATGGATGGATGGATGGATGTTTCTTTGTTACTCAATCACGCCAAAACGGCCCAACGAATCTGGATAAAATTCTACACATAGATAGAGAAAAGTCTGAAATAGCACATAGGCTACTTTTCATCCCGGAAAATTCCCGCGGGATAGCGATAAACGAATTCTTTGCAAACGAAGTCGCGTGCAACAACTAGTTAATTATAAATCACTACATAGTATAAAACAAAGTCACTTTCTCTGTACCTATGTCCCTATGTATGCTTAAATCTTTAAAACTACGCAACGGATTTTGATGCGGTTTTTTTTTAATAGATAGAGTGAATCAAGAGGAAGGTTTATTAATTTATTATGTATAATAATACATTCATCTTTTCAAGCAAAAGATTAAAATCATAGGTTCAGAAATATGAAAACTCAATTGACTTGATATAAAAATGCTGACGTGACGCTTGGGGTGGCGCGGCGCGCGTGGAGGCGCGGGCGCGCTGAGGGTCTCACCCAAGAATGCGCAGAGGCATCCGAACCGAATCTTATTGTAATAAGAATTTGGCGCGTAAAAAAGATACCCACTCTTCCCAGAATATGACCGGCAAAATCACTTCTCAGAAAGTGCAAATGGGTGCCTTATTATTTCTTGTCACTTACATACGACTTAACGGCGGCTTCGGATTCGAATAAGAATTTGGTAGGTAGGTGCGGAAATTATATTTAAATATTTGATCCGCTTACGCTTGAGCGTGCGCTGTTATTCTGCTGTTGTTGACCAACAGGGTTAACTTGAAAAGAAAGCTGTACAGACCTACCGCTTACTACTAAGTTGTCGAGATACATACTAGATACGGTATGTACAAGACCGTGTTCCTCTTGAGCATTATTAGCTTTGTCCGACTCAACAAGGTAGCTAGATAGATCTTTTCTTTAATATTTATATTTTACCACTTTATTTTTAAAGCGTCAGTATGGAGTTGATGGGTGAGGAACTCATTGAAGAGCCTGGATGGCAGCTAGGTAAGTGCTATTGAGTATTTAGTCATTGATATGCGGCCACGCGTCCGGACGCGGATGCGGCGCGACAGTTTCACTAGAGATTTAATCGCGCCTGAGCAGAGATGTGAAGAGGACGAACAGTGTGGACACTGCGAGTTATTGATGCGGCGGCTCGCTGCGTCGTTTCGTCGGCCGTATCGTGTTAGTAGTCGAGAAGCGCGCGCGGCGGCGCGGCCGTTTCTTTTTTGTCCCCCGCGGATTCCATTGCCCCATGTCCAACCTGTAAGTCCGGCAGTTTGCCGAGCATTGACCGCGCTTTGCCGCGAAGCGCAAAGCCGTTGGACGACTATGCTGCGACCCTTTCGATTACTTTAGAATACATTTTTCAGATTGAACCCCTCCCCTCCTCCCCTCTGTGCATACTTTGGCCTCTACTTACAAATTGAAGAAAATTTATAAAAAGGGGGTAAAAATAAAAAAAAACTTGCGCTTGCACAAGAAAGGATACCGACTTCGAACATATAAATAAGTAGGTAGCACTCACCGAAAAATAATTTTAATTTGACTTTTCGAAAGTAGCGTTATTAATACAATTTATGAAATCTTTAGGCAGATATTTGAAGGCGGTTCTATTTTTTTTTTAAAGCTGTTCGGCTTGTAGGTTGTGACAGTGTACGTGCGTAGCTCGTAGGTACAGACCAGACGGATTAGTTTTTGACGAGTCATTTGAGTCCAGGAATTACATTGGGGGATTTATGGGAATAATGATGATGATGAAAAAGCTGAAACTATGATAGCATTGTGACAATTTGGTCTGCATAGTCAGGCAGGGAAGGCTTCTTTTAAATAAATCCTTGTATAACTTGGTAGGGAAAAAGAAATCGATCATAGAACTACAGATAAATGTAAGCTTGTAATTAATCTCTTTTTTTTTCGTGTTGTTGTAGGTAGGTAGTTATCGACAAAATAAACAGTTTTCGGATATCCCTTTATTCTGAGATCTCGCTCTAAGTGCTGAAGCAGGATAGTTGGGTGATAAACCGGAGTAGGAGCAGTCGGAGCCCAAACGCGATAGATAGAGCCATTGGACGCGGGCGACGCGGTAGTTGAGTTGCTCGCGCGCAGTTCATTGATGCGCAGTGCGGTCGCGGGGCGGGGGGAGGGGGCGCGGAATGCGGCCGATGCGAGCAATGACCGCGCCAGGGTCGCTTCCTTTACGAGAAGCACGGCCGTCGTACTACAGCCAATATCCCCTCTCCCCGCTCGACCTTACTACATGGCCAACATGCTCTCTCGAGTTGGGCGCGCTTTTCGACCCGCAGTCCGTTACGAAAATGAAGTGCGCCACATTCCGCGACCGATGCGTTGTCTCCCTCGCATCTTGGCTGTGTTCTGTGGCCCACTTGCTCCTGTCCCTGTCTAACGGTGGCGCGTACTTATGTCGCTTAGGATGCAGGCGCAAAACATGTGCCTACGCTGCGCCGGAGCAACCGTTTTCTGCGTCGCTTGTTGCGGCGCCAACGACTTGCTTGTTCCCTTTTGTCCACTTGCGAATCATAATTACTTATTATTATTAGTTGCGTTGCGGTACAATGATTTGTTAAGTTATGTACCTACCTAAGGTATAATAATTAATACCATATATATATATATATATATATATATATGGTATTCGGGCATTTTCAAAAAAACGTGTACCCCCCCGTTTGACGATGTCCATCAATCTTTACAATTTTTTTCTGCTTTAAATATTAACTTTAAATAATTTAAATGATGTAGACATAACGTAAATTTATAAATTATTGGTTTCGTCAAAGATTTCATGGTAAAAATGTGCCTTAAGTGATTATAATCAATTTTCAAAGCAGTGAGGGCAGCAGTTTCAAACATGTCCATCGGTGTTTTTGAAAATTTCGAAGTGGAAACTTTAAAAATATTTACGAAGAAACGTGGTGGATTTTAATGACGCAATATCCTAGACTGAATTGCGCGTCACATAAACAAATTTAATAAATTCTAACTTATATCTGTTGTATTAAAATTGAAATTTAATTATGCGACTTGAAATTGATGCCGCCTGACATGTCATTTTTGTGACGGTCGAAACAGTATTTAAAAAAATACCAATTCATAAAATGTTTTTGAAAATGGGAACTTTTAGTATCACGTATTCAACCGGCCACCAATTTAAACGTCTAGTGCGAGAAACTGCATCAGGAAGCAAGATTGTGTCAGTGGACTGGTCAACGTACACATTTGTTCCGTCAGGTTTGTGATCAAATTTCTATTCTAACAGTAACTATTTTGTAACTTTAAAACAATCTAAAGACAAAAGACTGTTTCAGTTTTTAGTTCTCATTAGAACTATAGTGTTTTACTAAAAAAGCGAGTCAAGAGATTTTTTCAATTAGATTTAAGTAAGATATGTGACGTCAGTTTTGTAACTTATTGTGGCGTCACGTATAGGCTGACCACCAAAGTCACAAAACTGACCTTATTAAGATAGTGTTACATGCGTGGTGTAAAAAGTACCTACCTACACCACCAAGCAGTCTCGATTTTAATAAAAATTGTAGGTAGGCTTGTTTTTTTGAAGTCGCTATTTAAAGGAAGTAAAATTTTTAAGACTTCTAGAGTTTGCCTGTAGCTTTTTGTACATACATACTTATGTTACACTTTATTTTTATGGCTTAAAATCGTAGGAATCATGTTATCTATTGACAGGCGATGCGGCTAGCAACCCATCACACAATTATGCTAAATGTGGCCTTTAGGTCTAGTTACCTTAGGCTCTGTCTATCCCGTAAGGGATAGAGTGATTTATGCATGTATGTATGTATTTTTATTAGAAACTAAAGAAAGAACTCGCGAGCTATAGAGAAAGATTGAAGAATGAACCTGAAAAGCTAGAAATTCCTCAATAATTAATAAAAACGAATACAATAAAATAAATGCTTTTTTTAGTAACTACCTACTTTCATGTAAGCCCAGCCTAAGAATGTTGAGCTTGTCAATTTTGTGACTGTCCCACTTGGCCAGTCGCTAATTTTGATCTCTTATTTTTTTTCTTTAGACTTATAATAAAATCAGTCACTATAATGTATATGTTCACAAAAATAGTAATTGATTCAATAACATTAAAAAAATATTTTATCACTATATTCCCAAATATGAAGAAAATAATGGGCGTCACGGCATCATCTGTCACAAAACTGAAGTTAAATCTTCTGTTTAAGTAATATTTATTGATTATTTTAATAAATCATTCATTTATCTGGAAGTATTTATACTTAATCGCAATACAAACATAAAATAGTATAGAATACTTAAGTAGCTAAAATATTATAAAATTATTTAGATCGTCTCAAGACTGACAACTTTTAACTACCATGTCAGCTAAATTTATCTATATATAAAAAACTAAGCTTATTTGTATGGAAACAAGTATAATTTCAATAATTTCATTATATATGCTATATTACAGACGTTAACATCGACAAATAAAAAAATCTTTTTTGAAAATCGTCATTTTCATTTTGGGTACACGTTTTTTTGAAAATGCCCATTCACTGAAAATCATCAGTATACAGCTGAAAGATTTTATAATGTAGGTTTGGGTGGGTGGTAAAATAATCCGATAAATTGCCATGCGTACTGGAAAGTTTGTATTTTATAGATTTTCATCATTATTGCTTGAAATTCGTGGCGTCATCCGTCACCCAGCGTCAATTAAGTATGCAGTCGGTTGCACCGGGACTACCGGGAGCGATAGGACTTGCAAGACAATCGAGGCTGACGTCAAGCTTAAATAAATATACTTACACCATATTTTGAATAAATAAATAAATAAAATAATAAAAGAATTTTTTATTTACCAATACACATAGAAAAATACATTAACAAAGCATTAGGTACGAAGTATTAGGTAATTAGGAGAGGAGACTCAGCAGGCATGCTGAAAGCCATATTTAATTGTGTTGTATTATGAGGAGGCTATTATCATTCAATTTCAAACAAAGGAGTACCAAAGGAGTGCAGTAGAAATGAGAGCGTTAAGAAGTATGGAAGGTGTATTATCACTGAAAGATAGAATAAGGAATAGTGTGATAAGGGAATGTGCTGGTGTGAAAGAAGATATAGTGACTAGGATAGAAAAAAGTATGCTTAGTTGGTTTGGTCACGTAGAGAGGATGGATGAAAGAAGATTAACTAAACAGATTTATATGGGGAGTGTGAATGGGTGCGTTGGGAGGGGAAGGCCTAGGCGGACGTTCCGTGATCAAATTGGGGACGTTTTGGAGAAAGGCCAGGTCAAGAGTACCCGAAACCGACGGGCATGTATGAAGAGATTGATGAATGTGGATGAAGCGAAAGAGGTATGTCAGGATCGTAGCAAGTGGAACAAAGTAGTCTCTGCCTACCCTACCCCTGTGGGAAAGAGGCGTGACGATATGTATGTATGTATGTATGAGTACCTCAAATTGTTTGTTTGCATTGAATAGGCTCCGAAACCACTGGACCGATTACAAAAATTCTTTCACCATTAGAATCCAACGTATCCCTGATGAACATGTATAGGCTAATTCTGCAGTACGAAGTCGTGGGCAACAACTAGTTTTGTACATAAATAAAATATATCCAATATGTGAAATGTCGATATTTTTGCCGCCTGTGAACCGATTTGATGTTTTTTTTTTAGTATTTGTCATTCTTTGTTTCTTATTGGGAAGGACATGAACTTGTTTAAAAAGTTGCCTGGCAAAATGTATGTTTGGAATCTGTTTTTTCGTGGTAAGTGTAGCTTATTTGATGGGAATTGTAAATTGACCGTTTTTGCTCGTCAGTGTATATATAGTTTTGCGGATCTTTCTTTTGCTTGTGTTATGAAATATTGTTTGATTATTTTAGCAACCTAGAAGACAGAAAGTGTAATTTACGTGTAAAGTACTTTTTATTATCCACGTTATTTCACAGGTAAACTTAATCGGTCACTTTTGACTGGCGGCAATTACTTTAATATTTAATTTTCAAATATTTTCCAAAGAATTGTCTTTATGCCTCATTGGGGTGTATGCAGCTCTATAGAACCTCTATGTATGTCATAATTGATAGGATATGGCAGATAGATTACTTGCGTTTGCACTCCGTTGGTTCAAATAAAAATCAGTTAAGTACGTGTCAGGAACACCCACGAGAGGGTTCCGTAGGAGACGCTCCATCAAAGTGCTATGTCAAATAATTTTCCAGGATTTGGGACTCTACGTTTCTAAGTAGTTGCGATATTTAACTTGTTGAGCTATATTCGATATTAACAAACCGGGGAGATGCTCAATATATTTTTTGGGTTCCGTACCAACTTCAGTCGTCAAAAACGGAACGCTTATATTTTTGGTCATTCCGCCAATTTTTAATTCTTCAGCAGAAATGGGTAAGTACATTTGATGAAAATCAATCCAGCAGCTATTTGATACACATCTGAAGTCTATCATATATCATATCATCAGGTAAATGATTGAACGACACATTAATTATTTATGCGATACTTTAAAAAAATATATAATTTTTCAACACAGTTGCTCGTAAATTGAGTCTTATTGCACCGCATTTAAGCTCATAATTCAGCTTATTACGCACAAGTGCCGTAATATTATTACCGCACGAGTGCGGTAATGTAAACTTTTTTTTAATCTCAGCAAATAGTTCAGTTATGTATAGGAACAAGGAATATTTTCGTGAATATGAAACTATTTTAGGTTAAAGATGATAAATAAACAGTTAATTTCGACAAAGTCTTTATCTGAAAACTGACCATAATTTGCATATTTAAGACAATGGTTAATTATTTTATTACTATTTTAATATTAGGCTGTTTAGCAGTCTTGTCAGTGCCTCGTCGCCCGCGTGCAAAGTGCACAGCGCGCATGCGTGAGTGCTGCGCGCGGATTGGCGCGGACAAATGATATCTGCCGCCATCTTTCACACTCACAGATTTTGTTGATTATTTTACCTTGTTATTAGTTTAAAAATTACTAGTTGAAATAATAAAGAAAAACTAAATGTAAATAGTGTCCGTCGCCGGAAATACTAAAATATGTTCGGACAGGTTATGTCAGTAAGAAATCCAAGGTGTTAATTGCCAAATGACAAAGAAAAGTTCTAAAGCCTCCAGTTAAGCAATGTTTGGCAACAAAGGTAAAGTTTTTTTATACTTACTTATTAAGAATTTATTTTTGTTTTTCCTCGCAAATGTGTTGAAAAACGTCGTATGAAACGCGTGTGCATTGATCATTACCACACTCGGCACCATTAACGCGCTCGCTCCGCTCGCGCGTACAATCATGCCTCGTGTGTAATGATCAACATAGCACACTTGTATCATAAAGTACTATTGTATGTATATACACAAATCACGTCTTTATCCCTAACAGGGTAAACAGAGTCTAAGGTAACAAAACCTAAAGGCCACTTTTAGCGTGATTGTGGGCGTATAGGTGGAAGCGGAATCGAAATATGTAGTGATGGGTGCTAGCCGCATCGCCTATAACATGATTCCTGAGATTTTTGCCCATTCAACAGCAATCAGCATAACTGAATACAATGATTAATCTATAAGGATACCTCTACTAGATTGCGGAACATTAATATAGCACACACTGACTGGCACCTAATATATTTATTACTCTTGATGTGCTGCTATCATTTTGGCGAAACGTTATCTTATCGAAACATAAACGCTGGGTTGTTTTCGTAAGCCAAACATGACCTTTTTCTGGTCTATTTATCTTCACTACTAGTAATAAAATAGAACTGGCAAACTGTTCGCTCTCGCGCTCCGAGGGTTCCAATCCCTACAACATAACTTCAATATATATACACGCGAGCTGATGGCCGAAACGTGTCGGACTTTTTTAGAATATATCGACTTCAAAAAGTAGGCGGTTTTCAGTTTAACAACTTGTATATCCGTCGATGTCATTGCTAGCTATAATTCAATGATACCTATGTACATAATATGCCTCAAACTTTGTCCCATGTTAAATTTATGAAAATTGATTCTCAAGTTATAATTTGACTTTCATTTCAAGCTGGTAGGGAGTCTGTTTTAAGAAAATGTTATCCTTATTCTAGTCGATATACATAAAAAGGCTCGTTGCTTTTATTTTATTTATTTATAGAGAAAGGAACGAAGGTTCCTTTCTTAACGAAGGTTAATAATTTCTGTAACAAAAACAATATGAAGAGTTTATACTTTCTTTGCCGTGAAAATTTAAAGCGTTTCTATGTAGAGCATATTATACATACATACTATACATGACATACATAAATAAATCACGTACGTCTTTATCATTTACGGGGTAGATAGAGCATATTATGGAGTCTTTTATGAGTCTATGACTTTTTTTAAAAGAGTCTTTTATGCAAAGGTAGATTAGGTAGGCCGGACTAAGGGATGACGTCGTTTTCGTATACTTAAATAAAATAGAATGGCAAACGAGCAAGTGTTCTTTTGACACCTATTAAATAATTACTGACGCTGTGTAGAGTCACGAATAAGAAGAATCGGTTTAGAGTAATCGATCGCATAATTTGTCTGTCTGTCTGTAATAGCAAGTCTATCTTTAGTTTTGACCGTTTTTTTCAGTTTTGTACGTTACTATTTTCATAACCAACGCAGTGCTCCTTATTTACTGTAAGTAAACAGCAATGCTCAACATTAGGACTAACCACTGAAAACTTTTCAGAAACGTAAGTCAGATTTTAATGCGACAAGTAAATCGTCGGTGTCCCACAATGGCGATAGAGGCTCGCAGTTCATTGGCATCCATGTCGGTTGTTCGGATCGCGACGCGCCTTAACCGGACACGGCTGGGCCGGAGCGGGCGTCCTGCATACTCGAGCCGTCCCAGTCCCAGTAAGTATAGGTCTATAGGTACATTACCATCGTACGTATGGGTATGTAGGTTGTTTGTGTCGTGGCGCGCTCGCGGTGCAACGCGCGGCCGTGACGCGCCCGCGACCGATGCGCCGACATAAACACCTAGCAAGGTCAACCGCCTCGCGATCATGCTACCCTAGTACATCGTTGCATTTTATGTGACACCGCAAGCTGCATTGCTTCTTTTTATAGATATTTGCTATTAAAACTGAAAATAATCTTAAAAAGCTCAAGCTGCGACAAACTCTACAAAGTAGCGTTGCAACTGCAAGGTATCAATTGTAAGATGGTTTCAGGATTATGTCATGAGAACTATTTTATTCTTCTCACCGATTAACCTGGTCTAACTTAAAATTATTCAGTTATTACTAGCCTCATTGAATTTCTCTTTTTAATTAGAGGGCTTGGGCTATATATTGGGCCAATTATTGGCCAATATTTATGTTATTAGAGATTTTGTTGTACTTATTGACTACTGAAACTTACAATACTACAGTCAAATAGAAAGAAAAGGCTTTTCAACGAGAAAAATGTAAGTACCTATGTTTAATAAAGTATGGTGTGTGGTCAAGTGAATGAGGTAAGCAGAAGTTAACGGTTAATCTAGGTACGATCGTTAGTGCCTTGGCCATGACATTGGGTGACGCTATCATTACCTTCGCCGGTTGAGCTGTTATTCCCATCCTCAAATTCAAAACAAAATACCGGCCAGGTGCGAGTCGAACTCATCAGTCACCAAATTTTCTAATTTCTAGGACAACTAGAAGTACCTACCCCTATTTTTTGGGAGCATGGCAATTCGTATGGAAAGACAATACATATTCCAATGACTGTATCTTTTGATTGAAAGGGTTGATTTTTTTCACAGCTCGAAGAAGACTTAATTTATTTGATACAATTTCCACTCTGCCTTTACGCGTTCCTGAGAAAAAGAGTCTTGGCAGACGGGCAAACGGACGGACCACAAAGTGATCCTATAAGGTTTCGTTTTTTCTTTTGAGGTAGATACGGAATCCTAAAAACAATGATTAAATTCTGATAACTATTCAGTCAAACGAGACACGACACAAGAACTCTCCATATTTATGTTAAATACAAAGATAATGTTCAAAACTCCTTGTTCGTCATGAAATTTCAATAGTCGCTAAACACTTCCATAAATTCCATAACTTAATTAACGCCAAAAGTCCAAGAAGTCCAAAAGTAGCTGGGCTCTAAAACTCAATTAAATAATCTAAGAGACACACTAACTACTTCTACTACTACTAGACTAAGAGTGTTTGTGTGGTTTAAGGGATAATTATGTTTGTGGGATTTATATGTGTTTTATGTGGCAGTAGTGGAGAAAGGGTTTGCAAGCAAAACATATATATTTCGCACAGGCTTGGTCATCTTGCACGTGAGTAGCGGAGTAGCAAGGTAAATATTTTATGTTCATTAAAATGGACCTCCGCAAAGTAACGCCTGATTCAATAAAATAAGTAGAATGTTTTATTAAATTTATCTGACAAGCAAAACAGATTTCGAATTTTGTAAAATGACAATCACCGAAAAGAGTACCGTACTGTCAAATGGTCTATGTATTTGTCTCTTTCAGTATAACGTCATGGAAATGTCTGCAATGTTTGAAAAAAGAAAGGTGTTTTGAAAATTTGGATGTGTTCATCAAACCGCAACTTGTCACTTAAACTGACATTGGCGGCCATTAAGGGAGAATAGAATACATAATTATAATCTGTTCATCAATCTGTCTTCCACTGTACCTACCTACCTATAATATTTTTAATTTCAAATTGGAGTGGTGTGTAGAAAAGATCGACGATTTGTGATTTAGTAAGTACTATTATTATTGTGTCTTCTGTGCCCCTAATTTTTTTTTAAATATTTTCACTTCAAATACCTACCTACTTCATTAAAATATATTTCTGACAGAACAGCATAGATTGGACGATACCAGAAACGTGCAGACACAGATTTTGAATCTACAAGGTAAGAATAAAATTTTCGTCGCCTTTGTAGGCTGGAAAGGTTCGATGCCTCGCATAGGTGTGGCCTTCGGATGCATTTACACTCGAGACAAAGAAAATCGTAAACAATATCTTTGTTTGTATGCTAAATTCTGTAGGATATTTGTGATTTAAATAGTAGATTGTTCAATAAGGGACTAAACACGTTCTATATAAAATTATAACATTTAAGTAATTATAACAAAGTTTCTAACAATTATGTATATAATTAGAATCGTTCATACAATATAGAATTCGTTAATTCTTCTTTACTGTATGGGGGATAAATTGTATTTTTGTAAATACTCGACATTAAACCCGTGCAGCTAGAAGATGTTGAGTCGTTGAGTTGAGAAAGTCGCGTCCGAAACGTCGAGGTATATACAAAAATACAATTTATTTATGTGATTAAGTCCCGTTTTTCTTTTAATAATATTTCAAAACTAATTGGACCGTGCATAAGTAATTTTTTAATATTTTTGTACAATGGTCATTTTAGGTTATTTTCACGCCCTAAAATTTGTTTATAGGTACTTACACAATCAGAAACATTATGACTGGCTGTTTAGGGGTTTCCAAAGTAAATAAATAAAAAAAAACTTTAATCCCTAGAGATCAAAAAGGAGTTTTAGTCCCGATATGCTGAGACTACAGTAACATATTATGAGCTTGAGAATTAAAAAAAAACTTATCGTCATTTTGCTGTAAGTATCATAACATAATTATTAACTTCGTATTAGAAAATCATCCACAGTTATATCCGCAAATAAGTCATCATTATCGAAGTATCATTAGTAGAAATGCAAAATGTTCGCATTACGCACTAGCGGCACAATTAATGTGCTGACTGCGTTCCTCTTCCAATTATGATACAAACACAAAATTGTTCTGCGAACTGAATAAATTTGTAAACTCAAATTTTGTTATTTTAGGTGTTACCGCATCGCGGTCAGTCCAATTGAAATGTGACAAAGCGAATACGCGACGTTTGAAGTCCAATCGTGTGTTGAAATATAATTACCGTGCTATTATAATAGGGGTAATGATCCGCGCTGGGGCCGTCTAATTGATTCATGGCGCGCAGTAACGGGGCCTTTGACGTGGCCACACTGCAGCCAGCACAGACCCACTTCCAACCAAGCGATCCTTTAACCATATTAATTATTAGCGCTAAAATAAAGAACGGGAACGCGAGACGCATGAGAAGCGGGAAGTACGAAAAGTCGATGTGATAATTTATTGACAGCTTTTCAACTCCTAATTTATGCTTTAACAAGTTAGCAACTCGTAGGCGTGTTTTGTTAGCTCCACGTGTAAATATATGAGCGTTGAACGGGAAAGATTTTGTATAATTATAAAACGTTAACTTATATCAAACAACAACAACAAGCTTCAAGCTTCAAGTCGACGACTGGCAAGAAGCTGCGCACGATCGGGACAGATGGCGTGATCTCGTTTCGGAGGCCAAGACCCTATTTGGGTCCCTGAGCCAAGTTAGTTAGTTAGTTAACTTATATTTAAAAAACCGTGGTAGCCTAGTGGTTTGACCTGTGGCCTCTCAAGCAGAGTGTCGTGGGTTCAAATCTCGGGCTCACACCTCTGAGTTTTTCGGAATTTATGTGCGAAAATTACATTTTTGTAATTTGCCATGAGCGTTTCGGTGAAGGAAAACATCGTGAGGAAACCTGCACACATCTGCGAAGAAATTCAATGGTGTGTGTTAAGTTCCTAATCCGCACTGGGCGCGCGTGGGAACTATAACCCAAACCCTCCAATACACGGAGGAGGCCTACGCCATGAGGCACGCCGAATTACGCGACAATTTAAAATAAATTACAATAACAACAACATGTACTTACTGAAATTGTAGCGAATTCGGAATAAAATAACTTATGAGTAAATAAAAAACTTATAGCAATCAAGCAAATTAAATATACTAGATAGCAAAACTAACAGGGTACTTTTCATACAAGTTTGTTAGGCAAATGACCCGTTATATATTATTGAATCGTCAGTGTAGTATTTTTTGAACAGGTTGAAAAATTTAATGCGTAGGTAACCATACCTTCTGAAAACATCCAACCCTATTAGCGCGCGGCGGAGACGTTAGAAAAGCCGTGACCGTGAGCAGCGTAGAGCTACACCGCGTCGTAGCACATTGCTGCCTACTGCGATGTTCGTAGAGCCTAATTTAAGCACAATTTCTTTAAAGATAGATACGCCGGTTTTAGCGACATCTTAGATAATGTTAATCAGTATTTTATGTATTTTATTCATCTCGGGAAAGTAAACGATCCATATTACCGTTGAAGGTAGGTGGCAGGTCATTAAGAATTCAGTGCCAATTCAGTACTGGCATCGAACACCGAATACATATATATGATTACCATGTTTGAATTACAAACGGGTCTCGCCGTTATTTTATGCTAAATTGATGCATCTACAGCTTCCAAGGCGATGGCCGCGTGTTATTTTCAAGCCCCGCACTTTTTAATAAAACATCATGCTGTCCTGTTTCGTACGAAAGCCAGATCGCCATTGTCATCTCGAAGGATACGCGATGTAAATATAAAAACGATTCGTAGTTATTCGTAGCAGCCGCGACCACAATATCTTCATGTTTATGTGATTAATTAACTTAAACAGGTACCTACTCAGCTCAGTCTAAATACACTATACTTTTATCTGTGCTATCTCTTTTTTTTGATGCTATAGCGTGCGTTTTATACATTTGCAAGTATGTTTCAATTCAACGGTCAGCCGACTTGCGTACTTCTTGGAAACAAGCAGCATACTTTCTGTATTTTATCAGTTATCTTTAGTGAAGATTTATTTGTATGTAAGCAAGTATATGTATCGTTTCATTTTCTCAAAAAGAACTCAATGTTATTATATGGGTAAGTTAATATCCAAAACTACTTACCGAATTTAATATTTAATAGAATGTAAATAACTACAAAACTGCAATAAGCTACATATTCCTTTTGTTTATTCAAGTTTTTTTTTTGCAAACTAAGATTTGTGTAAAATTAGTAGCAATGGTACCGTATTAAAGAACCCAGGCCACAGAACCCACTGGGCAGGGAGCGATAATTATTTTCGCGAGCCTTTATAAGACTCATGACAGGGACTCATACACTGAACGAACAGCTTTTTACACGTAACTCGTCTGAATTGCCGCGGGGCGAGTAGCCGTCGCCGGCGCGTTCCCACGCTCGGTGCGCGCGCGCATATCTCGCAGAACTAAAACATTTGCAACATTGTACCGATACCTACTTTCTATCTGTCTTATATAGGCACTCAATGGGTACAATCTGCATTTGTCCCAAACATCTAAAGTGGGTAATGAACAGATCATGAACCGAAAGTCTTTTTTGTGGCCAAAATAATGTTGACAACTTTGGCGTCTGTTAATTAACATTTTCTGAAACTAAGCCAAGCTCCGAATAGTAAGTATGTATAATATGTATATATATATATATATATATATATATATATATATATATATAGGATGCAAACTTCTGCCTCTGTGCAAAATGTAGAAAAGAAATATCCCTCCCTCACATCAAAGGTAATTTGTTTTGGCATTTACTATACATATGCAATGAATACATATAAAAATTAAATATACATATAAGTAACTGAAATACAAAAACTGATTTCGATTTGGGGACAATACCAGGTGCTTATGTGCAATGATATCGCAGTTTTTAATTAATTTTCGCACGGGCTTTACGGATCGAGAATATTTTTAATAAAAAAAGGAAACAAAATATTGTTATCACTTAATTTTTCTTAAAAAAACAGTAAAAAGCACTAGCAACAGGAGTGTTTTTTTTATTCGATATCAATATACCTAATATTTTCTTTGTGTTTTAGTTAGGTACGTATCTTTGTGTTTTAGCTATGTAGGTATGAACCTTCTTTTGACTAGATATATTGTAGTTTCAATTTTGCTCGCAAGACAGAGTGATACAGTAATGTTTATATGAATATTACACCGTATTTCATTGTAAATGTGCTTAATGCCGTAAAAACGAATAAAAATATTTTTTTGTTGAACGGAATTTGCGCTACGCATATTTACGTATTATTAAAAACTTGTTATGCCAAATACGACGACGTCTAGTAAATAGGCACGTTCAATAAAGTCGCAAGTCATTATCATCAGTAACTTTAAAACTAGTACTCATATGGTTTTGCTCCGGAATAAACGCCACGTTGCTTGTTGATTTTAAACATTCATACATACATAAATCACTTCTTTATCCCTTATGGAGTTACGGAGACGACAGAGCCTAAAGTAACAAGTCCTATAAGCTACTTCTAGCATAGTTGTGGGAGTATAGATAGAAAGGGGAATCAAAATAGTGACGGGTTGCTAGCCGCATCGCCTATAACATGATTCCTTAGATTTTCATCCATTCCCTCGATGGGCTTTTACCATCTGCGCGAAATGAGAAGCAACTGGTGCATTCTGTTTTTTTTTCTTAGAACCCAGACCAGCTTGGGAGGTTGATATATTAAAGCGCGAGATAAAAGGCTAACAAAACAATGTATAAGTCCAAGGGATAATGAAATAAATGTTTTTCTTTTCTTTAATATGCTCATGTGAATGAATTTAAAATAATCCATGAATTTGGGATCCCATAATTTTGATATCCAACATTTAACAAAATCATCATTTGGTAATCCTTTATTAACTACTACTAGTTCGTACTCGTACCTAAACTTCTTCTTTATTAGGTATTATTGTTTTGAATGAATAATATGGTACCATACATGCACTATAATACACTGCCACTACTCAAAGTGCAGTGCATGTATAGTTTTCTTAACTATATTACAACCACCCGTAGTAGCAATATTACACACATAGCTAAATATTAAACATTTTAGTTGTAGTTTTATTTTCAAGTAAATTGCAACGTAGCTGTTACTTAGCAGATTGTTATATTGCTACTTGATTCGTGGCCGCTGCCATGGGAAAGAGATTTTATGCTGCAGTTCCAAGCATAAAATATTGCCATTGCTGAAGATGTTCGTATCGTGTTTCGCTCTCTTTAAATTGTTAGATAGTTCTTTCTTCCTGGTGAGGATAGTATTACTAATGTTTGATTTATGCTTGTTTTCTTGGAAACTGTTGTTATTGGTACTTATGTAAAACCGGGAAGTAAGTATAGTTTTACAAATACTTGATACTTTTCATATACTGATTTATTTTCAGAAGTTTCGACGCAAGATATGTTAGATTGTTAAATACCTGTGCCATTTCTAAAATAATGAAAGTCAGTTGAGTAGAAAATAAATATTGTAACGTAAACATTTTTCGCAGCACCTTAAAATGACATGAGACATGACCTTTGATTGTCAAGAAAGCCTCTACGTAAATAGTACAGAAAAATATTTTCGTAGTTGCACGATATTATCAATTTAGGATTTAATTTTAAGCCGAAATTATTATCAAATATGCCTGGTTATTAACGTGTTTTGTCTTAACTGACTTATGCATCTCAAAAAATGTAGGGAGACCATACAATTAGTCTGCATAATCTTTATGCATATGCATAATAAAATTTAATGTATTTAAAAACATAGTTCAACTCTAATTAATTAGTTAATTATTTTAACACAAGCATAGTTAGATTTAGGGGTGAAAGCAGCAAAACTCAAGTGGGACTGGGCGGGACAATGTCTTGTCTGTCCGGAGCTCTGGGCAAAAATTACCACCTGACTGGGTTCCATGCTACGGGCACCGGAGCAGAGGCAGACCGAAAAGGAGATCGCAGGACGACTTGGAGTCTTTTGAGCCGGACTGGGGAAACCTTGCAACAGACTGAGACGGGTGGAAAGAGAAAGGGGAGGCTTTTGCCCAGCAGTGGGACACCAAATAGGCTTGCAAAAAAGTTTGACTTAATTTTGCCCAGGCAGTAAGATAAATTGGTTACTGTATAGTTACTAATTCAGTCACTGTGTATATATAAGAAACTTTCTTGGATTATTATTAATTCTATAAATTGTTTGGTTTAGTACGGCTGGGTCGACGAGAGTCACCGGTTGATAATGGTACGTGTCGTTCGGGTGGGCTGCCGGGAATGCCGTAAGACCAGTCAAGCCGAGTGCGCCGCTCGGTGCAAATATTCACAGGCCGTTCCCTTAACGCTTGCTCAGCGCTCACAATCGTATTCCGTGCCTCCTCCTCATCTCTGCTACCCCGGTACTTCAAATAATTCTTTGTTTGAAAAATTCATTCACGTTTTTATAAGATGTTAATGTTCTGTTTATTATTATGAGAGCTACACGTATAAAACAAGTTAATGGTCCAAGGTGATATTTAATATTTTAAATTCAGCGAACTGTGGCGTGCTTTAGGTACATACATACATACATAAATCACGTCTTTATCCTTTACAGGGTAGACAGAGCCCAAGGGACAGGCATTGCCTAAGACGAAAACTCTTCATACAACAAGTGTATGACCGAGTTGAGTTGAAAAGTTCGTAAGGGGGCACGCATAGTGCATCCCAGCAATTGCGAGCTTTCTTCAAGGGCCCAGGCCGTTGCCAGCTACCAACGAACGCACTTTGTCTACACTACAGATCGCCATGCCAAAGTGCCGTGCTAAAAATTAATGTGTCCGGCGTAGTGATTAGCATAACATTAGTATGTACCACCGGGTATGTTTGCCGAGCACTCGCCTCGAGAAATATTTGAGTAACGGAACTGCGGCTAGCTGGAGGCGGCTGGACACGTCGCGGCAAACCTACCCAACTAATCAATTGTGCTACTTAGGACAAACGAATAAGTATATTTTACAAGCTGTAATTTAATTTAGATTGTTTATGCTTTAGCTAGTGAATTTAGCAAGTCTAGTTGAACCTTCAAGTCTTCTGCAAATAAAAAACTTAGAAATGAAAATTGATCTGTTTAGTGTACTTTATCACAAAATACGTCTTAATCGCGTTTGCGTTAAAACGACAAATACTATAATACTTTCTCGTGTAATTGAGACGTAAACATCATTATTGAGTTAGGCGTTCGATATGTTTTTCGTGTCCAAAACTTACACGAGAAACTCAGTGTACCTACGCTTACGGTAAGTTTTGGTCACAAAATAAATACGTCTCCGAACGCGGTTGCGCTAAAATGACAAATACTATGAGAGTTTGTTGTCGTTTTGATCCGCTAGTGGCGCTGCCAATTTTTCCATAGCAATTGAGACGTTTAAGTGAACGCGTTCGAGATGTTTCTTGTGTGAAAACATACACTAGAGGCTCGGATTGACAATTTCAAACAGCTAATTTTGTATGCTTAAGAATTAAAGCCAAAGTATTTGTCACTTTTTCCAACCAATAGTGACTAAGCAAGAGCTGTCAGTACAGTGCAAAATATTATCTACCTGTCAAAAATACTTGACTAGCAGAACAAATAATTAATATCGTGATCGCGCAAAATTGAGTTTATTGAACTCCAAGAATTCAATGTTTCCGTGGCACCTATAATCTTACCCGTTGGCCTTGTAGAGAAGGCACGGCACCAGATCGGTAAAGATGAATTTAGGGTTCCGTTAATATAAAAAACATCTCCGTGAAGTTTCATTAATTAGGTACAATCAATAGGCATCATTTATCGTCACCATGAATGAGACATTTTTAATTCAAAGCAGTTAAGTAATGAAAACATCAAAAATATTTCGTAAACTAGTATATACGGAACCCACAAGCGGCAAATGGAGTTCAAAATTTTTAAAATAAGAGGGATTCTAAAATGCTTTTTATGGAATGGGTGTTCGAACTGGTTTATACACAAATCTAGCCGAGCTAACAAACTTTGAGTCAGGTTGTCTTGAGATTTCCATATAAATGTGTTGTGTGAGAAGAGTGAGACCGGTCTTTGTTTATTGAATTTTTATACAAAACGACACACCGAGCCGAGGACTGCTGAGAACACGTTCCGGAGCCTCTTGCTTCAAAACACTAGTAAGCCCGTTTATTAACGCTGCAGTAATTTAATCACTTACGTTAGGTACGAAAAATTAAGTCAATATTGTTCCTCAACAAACTCGGTAGGTATGTGATTCTCAATTCTAAGATAGGTCTCAAAAAAGTTTCCTTTACGATACCCTACCTTTAACTTACACTCTATTCTGAAGGAATAATATTTGACTCTATGATAAAAGACAGTAGGTACCAACTCTAACTTAATACTACTATATACGAGTTTTCACACTTAAAATTTGTCTTCTGCTATATTAAATGCTAAATACAATGTAAAACCGTGAAAAATCTTTTCAGCGTTTGCAGACAATTTTGTTTTGTCACGAGTAATTTGTCCAATTAACTTTGACCCAGTCTTCGTCAATAATTCTCACTAATTTTACGAGTAGGTACGCTTCGCGACATTATATTCGCGATCATTTAATATTCGCGAAAGCAGTCGCAGGCGGGGATGCCAGCTCCATTGTCTGGGCTGAGCTGAGTCACACACAGGACAGGCGGCGCGCGCAGCTATTTCGGTTTGTCATGCGTAGGCGGCGCATGCCATCCCTATCTCTTGTCTCTTGACCCGCTAAGGAACACTAGGAAATGCTTAGCTGTCTGCACAACGTCGCGTCGCATACAGCCGTCCTCGCTCTACATGTATATTGGACGCCTTTGTCCCGGAGACGAGGAAACCGTGGTCTCCCTATTTGAAGTGAAAAAGCACTGTAAAGACGGCAATACCAATACCAGCACAACGGCTTTGTACAATGTTATGCTCTTTTCTCCTACATTGAACCCATTGGCTACCTACATCGATTTCTATCAGGCGATTAATTTATTGTTTCCTCCTCTTGCCTGGCCTTAAACTACGATATTAAAAGTTTGGCGTTCATTAGCTGCTAACATTTGACTGTCTTTTTTTTTAGAGTTCCGTACCTCAAAAGGAAAAACGTAACCCTTATGGGATCACTTTGTTCTTCGTCCATCCGCGTGCCTGTCAAGACCTTTTTTTCAGAAACGCGTAAAGGTATATTAAAGCAGAAATGAATACCAAATACTTAAATTTGCGGATTGCGGCCCCTTAGAGCTTTGAAAAAGTCATGCGTCCTAAGTCAACTCAATCAAAAGTCGTCGAAAACTTTTACGAAAAGGCGTAAATGCGTAGATTAATTTATTAAGGAGACTCTGATTAAAATATACTCGGGTACGTAGTTAGAGGAAGTGTACGAGACGTTATACTAAAAATGAGCTAGCTAAAACCTAAACTGAGTCGGAATTAAGTCCCCTGTTTTGTTACCTCTTACCCCAAACCTTGGAATATGTTTGACTTACAGACATCTATTAAATAGAAGTTACTGAAACGAGTTCGAAAAACGTATTTTTGTGGATAAATCTCAACTCGTTTTTCATGATAGTACTCCAAAAAATTAAAAAATTCGATAACAAAGTCGGTGCCTTGTAATGTTAAAAAAAATTAAACTCGACAAATAAAATTTGCAATTTTTTCCACTAGTTTGTTCTTATAAAATTTTTAAACATAAAACCGAGTAGGTATACATAATGTAGATAAGCACATTATTCATATTGTTGCCCGCTACGTCGGCCGCATACAATTCGGTTATCGCTATATGTGGACAGTATGCATTTTAACGGGATAAAAATATCCCATGTCTATCTTATCTCCACAAGTTGTGAACTTACCTAATTAATTAAAGAAACAAACCAACAAATATACAAACATTCTATCCCTAGTTTTTGAAGTGAAAAGTTCTTTTTGGGATGGGTAAAAAATTTCAAACTCGCGTCAGACGCAAGACGGAGGGGGAGTTTAAGTACCAGGATATCAGGATCCTCTAAGAGCTTATTTTGAAATAGGTACGAATGAAGCTAGAGTCGCGTTAGATTTTTGAAGTGTACTTACGTTAATTTCGTCGCTTTAACGTATGTGCGTTTGGCCTAGTGGTATGAGATGTGGAATAAATAACAGTGCGTTCCCTCAAGTGACCGCAGTTCGAATCTCGTGTAGAACAAGTTTTTTCTTTTTCTTTTTTTTTCCTTTTTGCGCGAGTGTGCGTGTGTGTAGTTTTACTTCTGCCGGCACTCCCGGAGTGCTACCCGGTGTTTTTTTTTTTCAAATGTAATTTCGCACATGAAATCAGAAAATTCAGATGAGTAAGCCCGGATTCGAACCCTCTTGGTTATATTACACGAATGAAACGATTTCTATCTTCCAAACCCTTACGTTTATAATAAGCATAAAATGTAATTAGTGAGATCTATGAGTGAGATAGACGCGGCTGAAGTTTCATATTTTATTTAACATTGACCACTTTACTTTGTGTCCTTTCAATATTAGCAACTACTGATGCTCCCATTGCCGATTTGCCGCCCGGTTAGCTCGAGTTAGCCCGGTACAGTAATACGAGTATTGCCGGGGAGTTTTTAATAGTTTCTATAATATTGCCGACAATTTTGGCAGCAATACCCGTAACATTATTGATATCAATCACAAAGCGCAAACGACAGGAGTAAATTGGCGACACGCACATTTTCCTTCTGCTTTGGCACATCAGCATCACGAATATTCACAGCCTTGGTCATAAACTACTTAAAACTTAACAGTAACGATAACAAAACTTCTCAAACGCTTTCACGTGTAAAAATACTATGATATTGAGTTTGTAGCTGTTATGTACCTACTGCGCTGCGCCCCGAATAGCTTCGGATTGTGTTCGGCAAACTGACATTTTGGCGACGCCGAATTGGAAATTAAACGTTAAGCTCTGCAAATGGATGATAATAGCTTAGGCGCGTCAGTGCCGAATAGAGGCCCGGTAGCAGCGTTGCCGGGCGCTGCCAATTTTTCCATAGCTATTGAAACGTTTACAGGCAAACGCATTCGAGACATTTTGTGTATCAAAACTTAGGTACACTAAATAGAGGCTTTGTACGTAAAACTGTACCTCTCGAGAACTGGCACAGATGATGTAGATTAAAGATACTTAAACTATAACCAACTTCTTGCTGTACTGGGAAAGCAGAAGAGGAAGCCCCTGAGATCAAAGTATTATGAAAGGTCTTAGCCCTTGGATGAGTCAGTCCTGGTTGAACTCTATTGACACGGTTTTTCAACTGACACATATAGAACCCTTTCTATGGAGGAGTTTCTTAGAAATCCCCGGCCTCTAATTAGCTCTTCCTGGAAAAGGCGGAAGTTTCCTTAATCCATTAAAAATGAAACAAGGAACGAAATACGACCCATTATTATAGGTCGCTATAATGTTACAATGCTATTGGCTTCCGGATATTTGGTCTAAATAAGACGAAATATACGGAAAAGTTCATAAAATATGCTTATATTATATTGCTTTTTGTGACACCCCGTATGTTATACGTATTTAGTTATATGTACTTATTCGATTAAAACTAACGCGTATTAAGTTTTATTTTTGGTGTATCTACCCTACGTAAACTTCCTAAAGATGTTTTTTCTCGTCTACTCTATGATGTGGAGTGTTGTTGTATAAGTATTGTAATAGTACATTATGATACAAGTGTGCTATGTTGATCATTACACACGAGGCATGATTGTACGCGCGAGCGGAGCGAGCGCGTTAATGGTGCCGAGTGTGGTAATGATCAATGCACACGCGTTTCATACGACGTTTTTCAACACATTTGCGAGGAAAAACAAAAAGAAATTCTTAATAAGTAAGTATAAAAAAACTTTACTTTACCTTTCTTGCCAAACATTGCTTAACTGGAGGCTTTAGAACTTTTCTTTGTCATTTGGCAATTAACACCTTGGGTTTCTTAACTGACATAACCTGTCCGAACATATTTTAGTATTTCCGGCGACGGACACTATTTACATTTAATTTTTCTTTATTATTTCAACTAGTAATTTTTAAACTAATAACAAGGTAAAATAATCAACAAAATCTGTGAGTGTGAAAGATGGCGGCAGATATCATTTGTCCGCGCCAATCCGCGCGCAGCACTCACGCATGCGCGCTGTGCACTTTGCACGCGGGCGACGAGGCACTGACAAGACCTGCTAAACAGCCTAATAGTAAAATAGTAATAAAATAATTAATCATTGTCTTAAATGAATACTTTGTCGAAATTAACTGTTTATTTATCATCTTTAACCTAAAATAGTTTAATATTCACGAAAATATTCCTTGTTCCTATACATAGGTAACTGAACTATTTGCTGAGATTAAAAAAAAGTTTACATTACCGCACTCGTGCGGTAATAATATTACGGCACTTGTGCGTAATAAGCTGAATTATGAGCTTAAATGCGGTGCAATAAGACTCAAATTACGAGCAACTGTGTTGAAAAAGTACTTATAGCAGGTTATCGATAACTAATTATCGATTCAGGGATAGGTAGTTTAAGACACATTAACTTTTAAGGCGACTAGCGCCACACTTCGCGTGGTTCGACACGCACTTATATTTAACTTGAATCAATTTTCTCAACGCACAAAACCTCCATTAAGTAAAGTATACAAGTTGGAGTAGACCTAAGCTTTTTATAATTATTGCATACGTTCTTCGTACGAGTATGATTTATTTAATTAAATGTCTGGGCAGGTTGTCGTTACTGCATTAGCATCTTGCTGTTGTATATTATTTCCAGCATTACTATCAAAGAGGTATTGCAGTATTTATTATACCTACTTACTTTAACCAACAATGGTGTAACGACAGGGTTGCCTCTCTTGTTAGAATTATGATATATTTATTTATACGGTCTATTTATATAATTTAAATTTAAAATATCGCAGTATCAGTGTCTTGAGCAAAACAGTTTTCTTATTAGGTACTAAATAAGCTTCTGTAAGCAGCAAATAATATGGTAAAAATAGAACCTCTGTTTCTCTGTTGTAACTTGAAGGTTTTTTTAGCTGTGTTTAATAAACTGATATGGCATACTTTGCAAGATAGTAGAATTTTATCACGATTACGGAACAATACATTGTGCGTGGTAGATCTACAACGAAAAGATTTGAAATTAAGTTTTTCAGGTTTTTTGTATTGATTTGGATGGGTGTAAGGACTGTAAAAGCAAAATAATAATTAAGATTGTGAATTACGATATTTTAACGCAACAAAACTATATACAAGACCACAAGCTGGACAATCAACGAAGTAAAGTAAAGTCAGAGTATAGGAATAAAAATAGGTACAAAAATAAATAATAACAAAATGTTCAAAATAAAAAATTAAACTTGTTTCAAAATAAACGTCAAAAAGTGAAAAATAACCATAGCAATTTCAAATAAGTATACGATGTGCGCTACCTAGTGATTTGTTTGAAGTACCTTAGCCAACTCTAATAGTGCCAAGCCCAAAAGGCTAGGGTCCACTCCTGCCACGCATGCCACGCTAGACCGCGTGTAAAGCGTGCTGAGGCACCGACTCCAATCAGATCGTTAGGTAGCGAATATCTGATTATATGATGATTTAAAATTCTTACGGATGTTTTTCACTTATTGGCGGTTTTTTTTTCGCGATTATTTGAGTCGTTTTTTAATTCATCCAACTTACAACAGCCTAATGGCAAATTCTTATTAGCTTTGACAAAATATTTGTCAATGAACGGACGTTACCTTTGTAGGGTACTTTACAAATCACTCTACAGACTTCGATAAAATTTAAATGGGTCCACCTGGGAAGTACTACACTCTTTGAAACAAAAAATATAATAACCCAAATCAGTTGAGGCGTCCTCGACTAATCACGTGACATACTTGAAAAAAAAAAACAGTCGTATCGGGAACCTCCTCCGTTTTTGAAGTCCGTTAAAAAAGTTCGCAACATTGTGTTTAAAACGCCTTAAGTAACGCTTAAGAACAGGGGACCCCGTCGCACCTACTAAAGTACCTACTCATTAGCACTAATTGATATTGCCTAGAGTTCGTCTCTGTCTACAACACAACAGGTAATAAACTCTAATGCAGCGTTTACTTAAGCGGATTCCGTGGAGCCTTATGTTACTTGGGCGAATTTTTAAGGTGCCTATTTGTGATAGGAGATGTTTCGGAAGTTGGGTTCAGACGAGTAAAAATGACTTAGAAATTGTTCCGTGGTGGAGTTTGGGAGTCGGCTCTAAGATGTTGTAAAGTTTACAAAAGCGTTAAAGTTTAGTTTACAGGAAAAAACTTTAGTTGAGAAGACACTGACTAAAAACGACTATTATTCTTATCTAACTTTGACCTGCGTCTCAAATTGTAGTTTCTACTCGATAAATAACGAATATAGCCAAAAAGATAATTATGTTTGGCAATGAACCCGTAAAAATACTTCATCATATTTTCAGCGTGAGTATTTGTTATACAATTTGATATCCCGAACATAACAATACAATTAAATTATCATTCATAGAGCTTCTGCTTGACTTTATTTTATACTCTGATCAATCGAATTGGCACAAGGCACAACAAAGCTCAAGGACAGTATGCTTAGTGTAATATGAAGTTTTCTGTTGCAAAAATACGCCTCGAACGGGTTTGTGTTAAAAATGCCAAATACTATGAGAACAGTATGCTTAGTGTAAGTTTTCGGTCACAGAACACGTCTCGACCGCGTTTGAGTTAAAATGTCAAATACTATGGGAACAGTTTGTTGCCGTTTCGATCCGCAAGTGGCGCTGCCAATTATTCCATAGTAATTGAGACGTTTACGTGAACGCGTTCGAAACGTTTTTATATGCGAAAACTTACACTAGAGGCTCAGATTGTTGTCGTTACGATCCGCTAGTGGCACTGCCAATTTTTTTTTTTGCCAATTGATTGTGACGTTTACGTGAACGCGTTCGAGACGTTTTTTGTGTGAAAGAAAACTTGCACTAGAGGCTCAGAAGCATACTTAGGCGTAGACTTTGGCAATACGAAAGATTTGAAGAACTGGTACCTTGCCAGGTATTTAAGGACAATTGACAACATTTCATATTTCTGAGCCTATAATTTTAATGGTTCTCTGTATTTTGTTTGAAAAGATGAACATGCTGACAGTTTAATTTTTTCGCTAGGGCTTGTACCTATTTAATTTATAATTAATTTATTAATTGTGCTTATTCTAAAAGGAAGCCGTGGTAGCCTAGTGGTTTGACCGGTGGCCTCTCAAGCAGAGCGTCGTGGGTTCAAATCCCGGGCTCGCACCTCTGAGTTTTTCGGAATTTGTGCGAAAATTACATTTGTAATTTGCCATGAGCTTTTCGGTGAAGGAAAACATCGTGAGGAAACCTGCACACATCTGCGAAGAAATTCAATGGTGTGTGGCAAGTTCCCAATCCGCACTGGGCGCGCGTGGGAACTATAGCCCAAACCCTCCAATACACGGAGGAGGCCTATACCATGAGGCACGCCGAATTACGCGACAATTTAATAAATAAACGACAATAACAACAACAACAACATGTACTTACTGAAATTGTAGCGAATTCGGAATAAAAAGGCTTATGAATAAATATAAAAATTCTAAAAGGGCGTAACTCCGATACTATCACAGCATACAGACTTATCCCTTTGTCTTTTCTCTATAGAAAAAAAAACTGACGTTAATTTCAAATTGTCAATGTCAGGCCCTATTCTCCAATATTCGATTTTCGAGGTTCGCTTCGTGCTGTTCCGCTCATACTAATAGTCATTATCTTGAGAGCGAGAGAGAAGGTATGCAACGAACTTCGAAAATAGAATTTCAGAGTTGCCCCCCTTGTACTTTGAAGTTGTCAAAAATAAAAAATTATGATCGCTTATTTTTTCTCGGGAAAAAAGCAAAGTCGTTTCACCTATCCTGTGGTAGTTTTGGTAAAATTAGGACCTTTTTTTTTATAATAAGCCATATTTAAATTATATAAACATAATGCAGTGATCAGGAGGCAAAATGCTTTCGAACCATATACACATTTTCAGGTGTCATAAAAATTAAATGTTGTCAATTAGAGGCTAAATGATGTCTAACAAACTAAAGATAAACGACTTGAGATATTTACACGGTCACCTACGCTGCGGGTGTCTATGGACAGTGGTGAATGTGGTGGTAGTTCGTTTGTCTGGCCTCTCTAACATAAAAAAAAACAAAAACCCAGCTAATGATTTGTAATGTATGAATACAGTGGACGTTAAAAACAAACTCATGGTGTTGTCACCGTGAATACCTAGGTACTACAAATTTGCTATTGATATTTTTTTTTATTTTACTTAATCTTACGTCCATCCATCCGTCCATCTTACGTTTATTGTATGTTATGTGTGTAATTGTAACTAACCCTTTAGTGTAAGTAGTACTAACAACATTATGTGTCACTTAGTTACATGAATTAAATGGATTTTATTATTTATTATCATTATTAATAGATTTTCCAATTAAATTATTGTCCCCGAGCTCAAACGCTACCATCTCTGGTAGAGCTGAACCTGAACTGTATAGTAACTCTCGAGCATAAAACAATAATGTTAACCAAGTAAGAGTCGTGGTATGTATCAGTGTTGTTATGGATATCCATATCCGTAACCGAAACTATCGGATATCCGAAATAAAAAAATATCCGTAACCGTAACCGAATCCGAAATAAAAGTTTCGGATAGTTTCGGATAGGGCGGAGTCTAACTAAATACTACAACTTGTACGAATTAACTGTGCACTCCGCTGGAATGCGACACCTCTCCCGCTACCTAATGACGTCACAGCGCGAGGTGCACAGCGCAATATCCGTAACCGTAACCGAAACTCGGATAATCCGAAATAATTTAATATCCATAACCGTAACCGAAACCGATATTATATTTTACCAATATCCATATCCATATCCGGATCCGAAATTATATATCCAGCATCCCTGGTATGTATGAGAGAGAGAGTCACAGAGAAGAAATAGTGTTGCCTGATAAGATTTTTGTATATCTGTAAGGCGTGGTTGAAAAGTCTCTACAATTCCATATAGCGCCGAAAATATTACGTTCTGTTTTGCGTTAGGTAGGTACCTAACTACTTAAGTACGTTGTATGTTTTGGCGAAAAATAAAATTAGTGTGAATTCTGTGAACTTCCGCAGATTTGCTAATAATTTCCGTAAAATCGGAACAGGAGCCCGATTTATAAAAGCACTCGAAAGTGGACATTACATTGTATTGCTAAAAAAGCTATTGGCATTGCTGTGTTGGTAATAACCATACCCCATTTAACTAGATTTTCCAATTAAGTTAAACGCTTAGTAGACGAACATCGAACATCATAAATGTCATAATACATGCCAGTCATGCCGTCACTAATGTGCACCACGCGCCATCTTTGTTTTAAAATAACGAAACAATCAACAATCAGCTGACGCTAAATAGTCATCCGTGCACTTTTGATTTCGTACGGCACTTTGATCCAGTGCACCGGCAATGCTTCAAATGTCTGTTAGATAGATCGCACGTTTCGGTATAATAGTGGGCGTACCTACTTACTCGAGCGTCGACGAGTGAAAAAACGAGTTCATTGAATGATGTACAAAAAGCGGGGATGCTTCAGCGTTAGTGGATGTGTTGTGTTTGGATGTGGTACTTAATATAAAGCTTGTTTGGAAATTATAATTGATTGGTTTGAAGGCAAAAGTTTATAATGGACTACGTATTTAATCACTACTAACTAGCTAATATTAGATACGACGAAAGTAACGCTGTCCGGCTGTCTGTCTGTCTGTTACCTTTTCAAGCTTAAACCGCTGAACTGATTTAGTTGGAAATTGGTATACGGATAGTTTCAGTCCCGGGGAATGACATACGATAGTTTTATCCCGAAAAATAGCATTATTTAGTGTAATGATAGCGGAGTCGCAGGCAACAGCAAAAGTTACAGCTAGTATGTACAGTCACCAGCATAAATAAGTGATCACTTTTGTACCTTGTCACTTTAAAGTCATGTTTGAAAAACCATACGAAATCATGTAACGACTGAAAGCGACAAGGTACAAAAATGGTCACTTATTTATGCTGGTGACTGTACATACTATAATATCTACTTTACCTAAATATAATAAACCGGTAAACTTAGTTCGTTGTTGCTTGTATGTAGGACTGAGCTATTCTAAAAGTCTATCACTAACAGCAAGTTACACTATCCTTGATTAACATGGGCTACTTTTCATCACGGGAAAGCGCGTAGTTCCCGTGGGACGCAGCCGAAGTTGCGGGGAACAGCTAGTGCATTATACTTATACAGACAACTATACTGAACATTCATAGAAGGTTCTTGCGTGCATTTCGTATTCGGTTAAATTATGTATACTACTTGTATTTTGTTGTTTTCCTAAAAACGTGGTTTTATGAAAATTTTAAATGTCTACGTAGGGTAGGTAGTAGCGTAGTTAAGGGTTACTTAGAGCATAGAGCAGCGAGGAGGCAGACACGGCTCGTCCTGGGCCGCCGCCGGCGCGTGGCTGCGGCACGTCGGTCCACCCGCTACTCCCGCTATTACTATTCTAGCTTCAGCGACCCGCCGCTCTAACTTCTTAGGTACTCCTCAGTTTTTTGGACTCCGTCGTGGACTCGTGGATCATACGAGTATTAATTATTTACAGTTCTAGGAGTTCTAATGCCAATAAACATCTGTCTGCATTGGCTTACTATCAGTAATAATCTTCCAGCGAATCTACAATAGGTGTGTAGTACGGAGTCGTCTTATCAATAAAATTAACGTAGATAATGCTTCTGTTTTGGCCGTTATTGATTTTTATCACGAACCCAACATGTAAGATTCGTCAGGAGCTATGTTTGTGTATTAATGGCAATGTCTGGTAATGTAGTCACCTGCCTGCTCTAGCGTTAGGAAACGGCGTTTTATGTGTGATTGGGCGAATGGGAGATGTGTGATGCGGGCGCGGAAGCGGGTGGCGGGCTGGCGGCGCGGCGCGGCCCAGTGGGCGCGGGCGCGGGCGGCCAGCACGGCGGGAACGCGTCGTTTTGCGGTACAGTGAGAGTGGTATGGAAGCAGCATAGTGGTGCGACGAGGGCGAGTGCGGTCGATGAGCCCGACGCAGAGGGCAGCACGGAGCCGCCGCGGGGGGCGCCGCCGGCCCCCGCGCCGCGCCCGCCCCGTCTGCCTGCGCACTCGGCTCGGCCGCGCCGCGCGCTCACTAATGCGTCATACCGCCATCGAGATTGACGCGGCCACACCGCTGCCTTCACGCGACACTTCGCGCCATGTGAACTTCAGTGTTGACTTATATGTACATACAAGAGACTCGCCGCCTCGATTGAGTACTCGCATTAGGCTTGCCCTTTAACTATAATAATTAACGGACAGTGACTGGTGCCTGTGAGCAGAGACATAAGAGTGATGCATCGTAGCGGCGCACGTGCTCAGGACTCGTCGCCATATCTGAGTAAGTAGGGAGTTTATTTTAAAGTGTGACTACATATTGCCGTTAATAAGGCAAACCGCTCGGCGGCGAACAAGCAGTGCGCGTTATTTTGGCAGCATGCGGCGGCGCCGGCCGCCCGGAATGCGGCCTCCGCCCCGCCGCGCGAGCGTTGCCGGCGCCGCGCTTGCCGGCGCCGAGCGCGCCGCGCGTAGCGTACTAAATAAAGGCGGGGCGCGGCTGCGTGCGCGCGCACCCTCCCGCGCCCTCCTCGTCCTCGGGTCATTGACTCCGCTCCGGCCGCCTGCCACCACTGCCGAGTGCCGACGCTGCCGAAGACAACAATATTCTCAGAAACGGCACCGCGCCGCGCTCTTGGCCCCCGAGCGTTAACTTCAGACGGCCTGCGCGCCTCTTCAATGTCAATGCCGATAGCAGGCGGAAGCGTGTGAAGCGTGCGTGTCACATCAAAACGCTGCCTTCGTACTTATTTGCTATGCTGCTGCGGCTAATGACCCCTGTCCTGCACCTGGCCTCGTGTGCGACAGCTTCGCAACCCCTCACTAATTTGGTTCAATGTAAAGTGAGCACAGAAGACCCGTACCCGTTCCTTTATCACTTCGGAACACGTTTTAAAAATAGCTGTCTAAACGTTTTATTCGTTGTCAATGTGCCAGTCATTATGCTCGCATTGGTGTTTGCGGTTCACCTGATATACTATAGTTTATAACAAGTCCCTTTAGAAAAAAGCCAGAGTTGTTTTTCGATTATCGTTAGTAGGTAGAGCTACACCTATCTGTGTTTATTTTATCTTATCGCAGAACCCACAATTCACATAACACGCGTGGAGAGTAATTCACCAAATTGTTTTGTTGGATGCCGTTGTATTCAAGATCGCCAATTTTTTTAATTTTAGTTCTCAAACGTTGCATGTACTCGTAGGTTATGTAGGTACCTACCAATGTTGTTTCCTGGAGCTGGACACGTCGATGCTTAGATACAAAATTTAATAACTAGGTATAAAGGTTGGTGTCTATTTACTCGTACATACCTACTAATATATACACAAGTAGGAAAACGTATTTAATCTATACTTAGGTATAATAAGGCTGAAGAGGGTCGAAAGTCTGTAAAATAATTAAAAAAAATTGGATGGGGAGGGGACACCTAATCGATAACAGAACACGTTCCAACAGTTTTTAGATTTTGTCTGTATATTTGCGAGCGCATCAAGTGAAAACGGCTGAACGGGTTTTGATGCAAACTTTACTAATCGGTTGAGAACTTTATGTAGTCGTGGGCAGAAGCCAGTTTGCAATAAAGTTCTGGGTCGATAGGTATGTTCCTATTCCTAGTTACAACATTGCACACTCTTACCTGAAAATAAATAAATTTGATCATCTAATTCACTTTGTTATTACTAATTTTAACAGCTATGCATATCTATGCAGTATTGACCTTCCATTGCAAAATCTACCGAACTACATTACCTATATTATAACAAACTGATTAGTAAGTAGGTACTTAATACGACTCTTAAAAATACCTACCTTCAGTGTTGCCACTGTAATACGGAAGTAGGCAAATAGCGCTATTTCCTACCATAAATTTAAAGTTGAAATAAAACAAGCATCAAATCTGACTCCCTGCAGCATAGGCATGAAGATGAATAATAATTGAATTTAACGAATAACTACTACAGCCATCTTTATCTGGATTTATCAATATGGGATGGATGTATTATGTTTTTATAATACATCCAACTATTAGTTTAAGATTACCGCTTTGCGTGATTCGTGGAAAGCTAAAAATAAATGGTGAACTTCCCGGTTGAATGGCGTCGTTCTCAGCGGCGAGCGCGGGGAGCGGCAGGCAGCCATTGCCCTCGCCCGGTTTGTTTACAAGTCGGGCCCGAAGCGCGGGTCAGCGGGATGTGCGCCCTATGCGCAGCCCGCAGGGCGCACAGTCGCACCCTGCGCGGCGCGCGCGACCCCTGCGCTCGCGCCATCTGCGCGCGCACGATAAAAATAAACTGCCGCCGACATATACTGCCTACCTAGCCGACACAAAAACTAGCGTCGGTCGGATCGGCCTGTCGCCAGGTGCAATGCGACCCTCGCTCTACCGAAGATGTGTCTAGTGCTAGGTCAGTTATTGTCGTGAGATGACGCGGGCGAAGACCCCGCGGCCCCGTGCCAATGACCAGGCCGCCTCGCCGGGCCTCTCGGCTACTCGACTCGCGACTACAACTGGGCCACGTGCTTCCTTTGACTCTCCACATCACATTAGCTTAGCCTACACGCCTGTTAAACTTAATTCCCAATAAGCGCGGGCTCATTCCATACCTGATATGTAGTTTGCTTATCTAACTTTAAAATACGTTCAGGATAGAGCATTAAAGACTAACCAGATCAGTGCTGTATTCAACGATCGAACTCGCACAAGCAACTGTAAAGTAGTGAGACGAGAATGACTAAATAAGGCTGTAAAGTGGTGTGTTAAACTAAAATAGAGCCAATCAATAGATTCCAATTCGATCTCATTCCAAATGTATCGAGCGACGCATATATTAAAAGAGAAACAGCAAAGTGATTCAAAAGCTTTATGCTAGTGTCCTAGGTACCTCATATGATGTCTACCTATGTACAGTACTTAAACGTTTGGATTTGTTCCATGTTCATTGTATATAACATAGGGTCGTTTCGCCAGTTTGCCGACCGTCGCCACTTTTCGACTTTTTTATCGACATGTTTGACTAATCGGTATAAAACAGCAATACTAACAAGATTAGAAACTTAACAAAAATACCGTGGCAAACCCAAATAGTTCGGTTATACGCACACATAGACAAAATGCACGTTTGTAAACAGCGTACGGAACAAAAAAACAAATCAATCTAAGTTCGCAACGAACACCTAACGAACGCGTACTTCGTTGCGAAAAAATTTGTGAGGAGCCTCACGGTTCATGCTATGTTTTTAAATGTAATTTTATGCTTATTAATTTGTTTGTTATTTGTATTGATAGACAATAAGTCTTAGTATTTATTTAAAATAAGTATTATTTTAGATTTCTTTGAAAAATGTATAAAATTTAATAGTCGGTAACTGGTTAACTCGTTTTCGTAAACACCTACTTCTCGACCGTTGCGGTCGAAAACTGGCGTCGCAGAGTCCAGTAAGGTTGCATCTTTTTTGACATATTATTGAAGAAACTACTGAACCTAATTTTTAAATTTGAATCTTATTAACACCAGAATCGTGTCAGCCAGTTTTCGACCGGATTATTTCAAATGTCTTAAGCATTCCGCGTGTCGTAAACACTTGGTCGAAATCGGGATTTGTAATAACTGTATGCCATATTCCGACTACTATAATCGAAAATATACAGTTTTTAAATTAAAATTATATCTTTTTTGAACAACACACACACGTCACATATATCTCATAACACGACACGTATTTTGTCCCGAAATCTATATTTTAGCTGATAAAAAAGACAAAATACGAACGATTTTTAATATCCAGTAAATCCGTAATTAGAAAACTAAATAAATCCAAGATTAATCTTAGTTACACGTTTCATTTTGTTGTCATAATGTTGTATATGTTTTTTTTTTTAAGAAAATGCGGGTTTTTATATTTAAAACATATTTTGTGCTTCATGTACTTGTCATCACACCATAGTCGAAAACTGGCGAATATACAGTCGGAAATTGGAAATTTCGGTCGAAATCTGGTAAAACCATTTTCGGCTTTATTGATTATTATTTAATTATTTCTAGGTCTTACTTGAAAATAAACGGCATTAAATGATAGTAGACTATATTCACTATGTGCATTATTTTTCTCGATTATTTGTTCATATTAATTCTATTTTTTTTTTTTCATTCTGAATTTGCCAACTCCACTAATCGGTCGAGAACTGGCGAACTGACCCTACGTCAATGAACGTCGTTCCGTTATTTTGGTTTTTAACGTTTAATAATATACCTACTCAACTAGCTTTTGCTCGCGATTTTGTCCGCGCAGGTAACGTGACATACCACCTTCATCCAATCATTATCCCGACCTTTTATCTCGTGAGAAATTTCAAAATCCCTTCTAAATGCTCATTTTTGATCTTCAACTTAAGGAACATGTCGACCAAATACCAAATACCAAAGATTACGCGGGAATTTTTCAAAATACATAAATCAGTTTTCAGATATCATAATTACCGATTGGTATGCCAAGTTTAAAGTTTCTAGTAATAATAGTTACGGAGAATGGACCATTTCAAAGTAAGAATATAAATCCCTTTTACTCCCTAACCCACGGGAATTTCGGAAAGTTCTGAAAAAATTTGTAGCAGTTATGATTCCTTACTTGTGTGCCAAATTTCAAGACTAGTAATTATAGTTACGGAGATAGCTATCTTTACAGCGGATTTACAAACCCTATTTACTCCCTATTCCGGGGGAATTTCTAAAAATCGCATGACCTCTCTAAAGTTTACAAACCTTCAAAATGCGGTAGGTACTAATATAATACGGTGACTTTCGAGACATTCCAACTTTAAGTATTTGCCTTTTACCAAGCTTTTATGTGAGTTCAACCTTTTTTGAACAAGAGATTGAGTTTTCAAACATGACTGTCAAAATAAAATGTAATTTCAATCAAAAACACTAAGGAGTATTGATATCAACTTCGAAGCAAATCACTCCCAAAATAACGTTCTACCCCTTTTGAATCCCGTTAAGAGATGAATTTCAAGAAAATACGAAACACATCTTCCATCAATTCTGTTAAAGAATGTTTATGCAAAATGTCAAGTAGTTCGGACCAAGGAATCACGTTGTCCCAACGTCATACAAAGAACACACCCTCCCAGTTTCAGGTCTCTACGATCAGCGCTTTAGACTGATCATTGATCCGTCAGTCAGTCATTCAGGGCAAAGCATTTTATATGTTTAGATAGATAGATAATCCTGAGTAAATGGCCATAGAAATAGAGTTACGAAAGTATGAGCCTCACAATTCAAGTACATACAAAGAATGTTTATTAAACCCATAATTTATTTACGCTAATACATATTAATAAATCGGAGCCACACCTTAGACAAAATGACAACAGTTATGGGCGCTCTACGTTAGCCAGTATCTCGGGCAATTAGGGACGCGTTAAATACGTAAGGTGGTAAGTCAAATTAATTGAAAATGCTTCTTACATTGTTCCACAATTAAGTAGGTGTATTTAAATGATACTTGGCACAGAAGACCGATTTTTGAAAGCACATAACAGAAAGTACCACTCGAAAGTGGTATAAATCTGTTTGTATCTTCAAAACTACAGCTCTAATCAAATTTTTCACATGATTAATAAGAGCTGTAAGTATCTTCTAAGCTACTCGTATTTCAATTTCAGCACAATTTGTCACCACTTTCGAGTGGTATTTTCACACATGTGCTTTCAAAAATCGGGCCCCAGTTTCTACATTACAATCCTATATTACATTTTGTCTATGAGCTATGAGAGCTCTAGAACTATATAATGTAGGTATGTGGTTTGTATGTACCTACAATAACGGCCAGATACAGTTTACTGGAAGCAAGTGTTTTTTTTTCAATAACAGATGCTGCCGATCGCGTGTAAATTGTAAGAGCAGGCAGTGCAGTAATTAATGACGGCAACATAGTTTGCTTTGTTCTGCGTTGAGATTTTGATTTTCTCGTTTTAGAGATACTCATGAAGAGCCTGCGAAAAGCATGTATGTAATTGAAAGACTATTAATTGTCAACAAATGGTCTATTACAGCGGTCACCACACTTTACTGGCCAAGGGCCACATATGACAGTGTGAGTTCCAGGGCCGGGCCGCAGATATGAATGCGCTCCAAGAGCCTTTGCACACTTATACATATTCAGCTTTACATTTCCGCGGGCCACACAAATAACGGCCACGGGCCGTAATTTGACGACTACGGGTCTATTACTTTACTACAATGATGCGCAAAAATAAGTTTAAAAAAAAAAATTCAAAAGAAGAAATGTTTACAAAAAGAGAGCTAACTGATGGTTCCACCCACACTAGGCGAGGCCTGTCACGTGGCAATCGGATTCGGGGATTAAAAGGTTACGCGTTATATGTAAACAACACGTTTTTATTTGTAATGTGATAAAAGGTTGCGGTTACGTATGAATATGCCTGTGAATATGTTGTGCAGGGCCTCAAGAATGTAATGACGATAATTCAGTGTTCAAACAAGAAGTCATTGTAACGAGGTACTTGATAAGCCATTCAATATTGAGCTGAAAGCTAGTTGGAGCAAGCAAGACGACCGGTGCTACACATAATTCGGCGTCAACAAGTGCCGATACCAGGAGACGGGGAGAATGCGCGCGCACGGTTCGCCCTAGATAGGTATTCGCCTCTTAAGTTCGGTACGGAGCGCACCCTTCCAACGAAGCTGCGCGGCTTGTCTCGTCGCCGTCGGCTTCTCGGGAACGTAGCAGTTTTGACACGTGGATTGAGCCTCGATCTCGGGCCGCGGACTGCTTCCGCGAGCTACTTGCCACTACGCACCTGGTGTTTGATCAATAATCGTGGCGCTCGCTAGCTTCACTCTAAATCATTCAAGTAAGATCCTTATACAAAATAGCATGTTACGCGCTCATCTGAACCTAATCAATAATCGTTCTTTTTGCGGTGAATTTGTATTGTCTCATTAGGCGTGCGATCGCAGGCCTTGCGGGAAGTGGAGTGTAACGGAGTTATCGCAGCGGCGTCCCACACGCGAGGCGCGGTATGTGAAGAAAGCCAGCCTCCGCGCGACGCAACGTGTCGCATCCGCATGTATACGAACGAACGAACCCCAGCGCCCAAAATGCACGATCCTGCCTCATTTTTTATTGACGCAATAATGCTGCAGTAACGAACGACTTTTGTTAGTAGGTATAGATAACACGTTATTGTTCATAGCTAAATAACTCGGTACATAGAAAGATTTTTTAATAAATAAGATAAAGTGCCGCAAAGAAATATGTACTATGTATTTAAAAACAGTGAGGTCATAAAAATTTATAAAAAATGGATCCCGCATTTTTGCTCCCCTGCTTAAGGGTTTTCGACGTTTCAGATCCCCTTATTCACTCAATCAGTATTTCCAGACGAAGAGAAAACATAAATTTGGCTATAACAGAGTTACTTTGTAGGGTTCCGTGTTTTGAATATGATGATTGGTGATTAGTTGATAATTACTTACTAACAAAGCCCCTGCAAAAAAACGCCATATTTCACTACTTATGCTAGGTAACAAAACAGGAGTCGCTAATGGCACATTGTCAAGCTAGTCGAGGTATGTAAATAAACCTACAATCACCTTTGAAATATTGAACCACATCAGGTAGGTGTAGGTAAGCACTGTACTTAGCGAACAAAGCGCAGAGCACATACTGAGTTTCAGGAATGCTTAGCCCTAAAACAACAGTTATAGTGTTAAATAAAATAGTAAGTGTCGTTGGAGTATATTAGCTACCACGGCTACTTTAATTAAATGTAGATACTTAAGGCACGTTTAAATGTTTCATTCATCAGGGCCTCTTAACTGCCCGGCCACTAAAACAACTGCAAGAAAAACAAATTTACCAATTTGATTAGGTTAGCTTAGCTAAGCGTGTAACTAAATACGTCTAATTTACTCAGTATTGTCTGAACTGAAATCATTTATAATATATGTACCATCGTCACATCATCATAGTATCATCATCCGTAGACATCGGATTATATGCACTATCAAAATGCCAAAATATGCATGCACATATGCACTATAAAAGGGCGAAATATGCACAAAATATGCACAATCAAAAATCCATTTACCCTAATTTACGTTTATTTTCACATCATATATGTTATATGATATAATAATAATAATAATTTAGTTATTTCAAGATAACAGAGATCTCAATAATGTTAATTGTTAGTATACCTACACAGAATCTTAAAAAATATGTTAGAACTTAAAAATTAGATTGGATTTAACAACATTAATTGAATGTGCCATTATTATATAACATATAACAGTCATAATAATATAACTGATATGTACCAATATAACATATAGTTTTACAACTTATTTATTATAATTCTTATTGTGACAGTGTAACCAATAACATATTTTTCCAGGTTTTCTGCAGAAAACTTGTGACGTTTGTCACTTAATATTAATTTATACCTAGGCTGAAAATGACCTTTCGACGTCAACTGACGTTAGGTACCGGACAGAACTTGAAATTTGGTGCCATTTCAGCAGATATCTCTTCAGGCAGAGTTTTTCACGGTTTTTCACGTTAATACAACACGCCTGACACGTATAACTACTGAAATATGCACTATCAATGAAAAATCACCAAAATTGTTCAATAACACTATAAAAATATAATAATATGCATTTGCGTATGCAAATGCATATAATCCGATGTCTAATCATCATTTTCTCAGAGTATTTTGTCACATGAACACTAGCGCATTCAAGACTTATGTTACAACAAAAACTTGTACACCAGGCTCTGGTTTTTTTATTACAAGTGGGAGAAAAGTAAAATGCATCCGAGGGCGACGACGAGAGAGGATATGAAATCATTGCTTCGGCAATGTGAGCTGCGTAGAGTAGACAAAATAAACACGATCGGCCACAAAACCCAAGGAAACCGTAAGAGGATTTCAAGCAAAAGCAAGTTACGGGTAAGCTAACTTCGTTTTGTTGCCTTGGTATTGTGATGTATTTTAAAGGATTGTTAAACAAATGTCAGCTTCTGCGGTAGCTTGAAGCGTCAAGTTACGTGACTTGGGTTCATATGATGAAATCTGAATGAAGAACTTAGAATGCGTAGCTGGTCATCCGGTGGATCATTGTCGCTTCTAATTTGCAGCCGTTTAGAATGCGAACTTACGATACTACTTCTTTGAATTTCAAAATTGCTAACGTTTGTGTTCTCAAGTACCTACGATATTCACCAATTCGACAGGGTTCACGGACCTCGTAACGTTATGTTCTAATGTCGCTCGTTTCAAGAAGCAAAGCATAATTTCCTAGTTTACAAAGTTTATTTGCTCACAATTCTTCGCTGTCACGATTTCAGGTGGTGTTATTAACACCTTACGGATGCGTGCATGGATGGCCGCACATGTGTGCTTCTGTGTTATGAATCTGATTTATGGTTTATGGTACTTTTGTCGCTCACTTGTAACTTTACTCGTAGTAATCAGGGCATTGTTGAAGTTCCAAACTGACTGAGTATATCCCTTTTGTTCAACGTTCTTGCACAACAGTATTATGATTGATTATTTATCCTGTCGTGGTAGAATTAGGTGATTAGGTATTTTACCTTTTAGTTTTGTCCTAGTTATTGTTCTATTTGTTATGGTTGTGTCAACAAGTAACAATAAGCAAATCGCGTAGCAGGGATGACCTATTTGTGTCGACTGAAATATTTAGGTTAATGCTTCCGATTGTGTCAATGTAGTCGTATCCGCTAATAGGGCTGCTGACTTTTTAAACCCATAGCCAGCCCGTTAAACCTGGTCTGATCTTTCAGTCCTTTTCAATCGACACTTTCTACAAGAGTGGTGTTTCGTTTGGTCTCGGTTGTAGATATTTGAACAGCATAGCGCGCGGCCTGCGATGCAGATCGCGCCGGCTTTGGTTCGGTTATACTAAAAAAAACGTGCATACGTAAAAGTCTCAAAAAACATGATGCTGGCCAACCACGCGACGTTCCGTTAAGCGAAGTAGAGCGGCGCCGCACGCTTACATTGCATTTAGCGACGCAACGTGGCCGCGTGGTCGCGAACGCTCCTTACCGTAAAACGGAACGGTAACACACCGTTGCCTCTCAATGAATGAATTTACAACTTACAACGCAACAAACTAATCCGATTAACCTACGCAATTTTTGTAACCCTTCCTAACTTAATGTTTTTGTCGAAAACCTAGGTAGCTACAAGTATTTTATTTTTATACGTTAGAGAGTAACTCTGGCAAATTATAAAATAAATTGAGGCAATTGCGATAATTTCGGGGTCAATATAATTCGGACTGTCAACTAATCTAGGCTAGCATTATGTTTTAGCGCGAGTTGATTTCATAATTCACCTCCGCGTTACGAATGTTTGAATGGGTATTCGTAAGGGGCTAAGGATCGTGTGGTTGGTTTTCGGCAGGTAAAAGCCCAGGTAGTGCCTGCGCAAGTCACCCTCCGGTCGAACACAAAAAACTGACCCGGAATTGTGCAACTTACAACTGGTTTCGATGTTTAGGATGGAATGTGCAAGCGATTACGAATTAGAAATTACTTTAAATACTTAACTTAGGCATGTATTGAGTTGTTTTCTCGGCACTCAAAATAGTAATTCGAATGTTTCTGTTTTTTTTAATGGATTCGTGCTCATTATTTGTTTAGACATATAAGTAAAAAAATAATAATATATGGTACAAAATTGATGAAAAAAACAGGTAAATTTCAGAAAGTAATGCGAAATATTCGGACAAAATTCACAGTTCTAAACTACATAATTTATCATTAACATGCACGAAAGGATAGTAGGCGCAGCTGCAACGCACAGATGATCTCATTCAAGTCCACTTAAATGCATCCGCGTACTAAACCACGTTCAATGCCATCTCGTTAAAATTTAGTTATAATACTACAAATACAGACACTGTCTCGATGGCTAGGGAACTTAGTTTTCAGTTTATCGGTTGAAGACACGGGTAATAGTGGGTGAAGTAAGCTCTTTGTTTTATTATTTAGATCGCATTACACAATAGAAGTGTGCAGTGCAGGCCCCGAATAAAGTTTTTAAAACTTTTCTCCCTTGCAAAACGCTTGTATAAACAGCTCGCGCAGCTTTAGCGCGCAGTGGATGTGGATACGGTGCCGCCGAGCAATGTTCCAAATGCCGTGCAACGAAATTACAAAAAACATTTTCATATGTAAATGATAAATATCATAATTAAAATTACAAAAAAGAACCATAATGACAGTAAACTAATGTCTAATGTAATGTACAAGTTTTTTTACACTCCGAAGACTAGTATGCGTAATTTTCGTAAGTAAATCGACTGTTTATTAATAATTGTCTATTTTACTTGTCCACAGAAATTATGGCCCCCGACATTACGTGATGCATGAATCAAGGTTGTTGGATAAAAATCGCTGGAATACTGCTTAGTCTCTAGGTGAGCACATTTTTTCAAGTTAATCCTGCACATATATGTAGTGCATTTAACCTATAGTAGTATTTTTCTATGGTCGCGCGCACTACACAGCCGTATCAGTGTATGTACTCGTACCTACGCCTTATTCATTACGCTCTGTGAATTTGACGTTTAATTATGCCAGTGTCTATCACAAATGTAACACGTAAAAGCTCTAATTAAAATAAATGTTTTATGGATAAACAAACAGGGTAAGTCGTAGTATTAAACGACGAAGATGAAATTTAATTATTGAAATCCGAACATGCTGGAGCATTACCAATTTCCACTATATTTTTTGTTATTCTGTAATTTAAGTAGGTATAACATAAATTGCAGAATAACAAAAAATATAGCGGAAATTTGTAATGCTGCAGTATACTTAGTTCGATCGACAGACGATCATGGTACCTCACGTCATCTGGCGGATGCAAGCAGACGAACTTATTTTAATAAATTGCATTCCGTTAAACACAGAACCGCCGCTAAACGCCGAATCAAATTTTCGGACATGGGGTCGATTTTTAAAGTGAAATTACCAATCGAAGGCGGTGAAAAATTGTGCTTATTTTAAATACAATCAGAGCAGAAGAAAATTACGGCTTTAATTAATCTAGTGAACTGGTCGAAAATTTAATTGTAACAATACACAAACACTCCACAGTCGAATGGCACTTTTAAGTCTGCGCGATATCGCAAGCGGCATCAAAAGATGAAAGAAAGTATACTGTATTACTCGTTTCATTTAAAAACAATATTGGATGTGGTTAAAACATTCCCTACTATTTAAATGAGATGTCTATTTGAGTGCGTAAGTTAGGGTGCGACCAAACCGCCGCGTATACGCCACGTTTCCTCACCGTTTCTTCATACATTTTGTTGCGATTCCGTAACGTCACCGTGTTTTAAGCGGTGGTGTGGTCGCACCGTTATGGTCAAGTAGCAAATAGGTACAATTTTATTACCTACCTGAATTCGCGTCTCTCCGACATTCTATCGCCCAATCCGTTGAGCGCTCGTATCGTGCAAGCATAATAGGTAGAACTAAGTATTTAAACTGAAAATTAAAAATAACGGGTCCCTTTTTGTGCAAATCTACATACATACATAATAATATGTATAATGGAAAGATTCGTTATTTTCGCTTCAATCATGACAGAAATACGGAAAGGCTAATTAGAGTTATTGTATACTTAAATGTATGTGTTTTAATAAATATAGTACTTAAAATAATAAATATCCATAAAACTAATTTAAGAAATGGTCTTCTTCCTCTTCTTTAAAAAAATCGGTTGTCTGTAAAGTCGGTTTAGGGTGCGACCACACCGCCGTTTAAAAAACGGTGACGTTACGGAATCGCAACAAAATGTATGAAGAAACGGTGAGAAAACGTGACGCATACGACACGTCACTGCGTATACGCGGCGGTTTGGTCGCACCCTTACTGACGATAGTTGAACGTGACAACGTCATAAAAAAGTACTGATGGAATGGTTGCATTTTTCAAAAGAAAGCTTCTAGCTGTTAAAAAGCCCGCCTCAATGTGTTTGATATAGGAAACAATTGTTCCCTTTGACGGCTGGCTGGTCCAACCTGTCATTATATGTGGAAGATTTAACATTTATGTTTTAATTTTTTCAAATCATAGCTACACTCGATATTTATTTCGATCGAATAGTAAAGCAATTGATTTTTTACTCATCGTGAAATAGTTCTGTTAACTTATTGTTATAGTTTTGTCAATTATAGCATAGCCTACAATCGCTGCAATGGCGGACCGATGCTACCTATTTATTTTAATGATGAAAGCACGGATATTCGACAATATATCACTGAACATATATTTAATATCGAAAGAACCATTACCTTTATTGCCGCAATTATCGTTGCTATAAACAATTGACACCACATTCACTTTACACTGCACTTCATACTTGACGAAAACATGTAATAGTACATTACTGCCGAGGCCGGGAAATTGCAATTCGTGGATGAGTATATAGTTTGACGGACGACGCGTAGCGGAGTCCGTTAATAAATACGAATCCACGAATTGCCGTTTCCGCCGAGGCATGTATAGTGCTTTTCTCTAATAATGCGAGGAAATAAAATAAAATGTTAAAATATTCCACTGACTTGCATGCAATTGAACAAAATTGTCGCAATGTTCTACTGCCGCAACAGTACGTAGCTACAATGTAATTTCACATTTTTCTTCTGATAACGCCATTTCATTCTAAAGTATATTTCTGTTTACTATAAAATTGTAATAAATCAACTAAAAGTGCAAATTTTAATGTTATAAAGCTATTTTAAATTACAATACATTGGATTAAAAAAATCAGACACCACCACAGATTCTGAACTTTAGGTAAAAAAAAAAAAACTATTTAAGACACTTTTAAACGCACTGGTTCCATATGATTGTACGAGCATTTGGCTGTTTGTGGTGAATGATCTTAGTCATAAAATATTAAAAAGTTAAATAGTTGTACAGTAATGAAAATTTCCCGGCCGCTTCCGCTATTTCCCGGCCGCTACAGCTGTGCTTTTTTTTTCTAATGTTGCGCCAGTAACGGAGACCTTCCTGGAAGCTGTTTTTGACAGTAAGACGCACATTTCCGAGCAGGTTGGAGAAAAATGTATTATTGTATAGCAGCTGTCCACGCGGACACGCATCGCTCACTCAAGTAGGAGAGAGACAGATGCCGAACGCGGAGGCCGATTGTGCCTCTTTGTCGTTCGTTCCGCGCTTTCGCTTGCACTTCAAGCCTTAAATGGAACGCCTCAGAGCGAGGTAACGCCGCATGAGTCATGTTTTTTCGTGCGTGCAGCCGGCTCCATCGAATTATAAGACGTTGTCATATCAAAAAAAATACTTACGATTTTTTCAATTCGATATGTGGGCCTGGTCCTCTAAGCAAATCCTGAATTACAATACAATTACGCAGTAAACAGGAAAAATATAGAGCGCACCCGTTATACGCGAAGTGAGAAACTACTATCGTCGTATCTTTAATAATACGACTGAGATTCCCTTTAACTGAGCCAACGGTACTCATTACAGTTATCCTCTTACTTTCAACGAGCAATTCTTGTATAAATAAATGTATATTATGTAAATTTAGTATGTATATGTTTAAATGGGTATCTCGAAAAATGCTCTAACGATTTTAATTTTGTATGTAGACAAAGGTTTGCCTTCCAAGTTTATCTTATATGTATATTATAGTATTGGTATTAGTTTTATCTTTATACCTGTTCCTGTGAAAAAGGGCCTTGACATACGGACGGAAGGACAACAAAGTGATATAATAAAGGTTCCGTTTTTTCCTTTGAGGCACGGAACCCTAAAAATACATTTAGTTAAAATTTCATGTATGTACATTTATTTATTGACAAAGCATAATAAAATTGACGTGTTATCCTTATAATATGGACGTTAATAAATAAATTATTAATAACAAACAATGACTATTGATTCAGAACAATGCTAACAGTGTCTGTTAGCTCTTTGCTCAACTCGTCGTAGGTATAGAGGTAAAACACATGTTCATAGTATGTGATGCAAGTAGGTGTGATGAGAACAATAGCCGAGCGAGAGTCGGATATCCCACAGTGTGCGCTTATTTAGCCGGCAAAAAAACAAAACCCGCCATTGTTGCCGCATTCCTATCTATACGAAGTGAAGTTGTAGTGAAGGCTGCGACGCCGAAAGTGGCACGTTTAGCGGCAAGCGCTTCGTTGGCCGCTTAGTTAGCACTATCTTGATTACAAAAACTTACAGTACCTACCAAAAAGGGCAAATAGTTCCCTTGAAAATGTGTGGGGACGATGATCCACCATGTCACAACCGTCAACAACTGCCTGGTTAATGCCTGGCCTGCCTAATGGTTTCATTATAAAGTAGTTTTGCGACTGATGGAAAATTAAAAGGAAGAAAAAATCATGAGGATGCCGTACGAAACTGAGCGACTCGTTTTAAACCGTGATTTAGCCGATTAAAAAAATTCAAGCAATTGTTTTCGGCCGAGTACGGTAATGCAAAAGCGGCTTCGTATAATCTTATACATTTCGCTCTCCTATGGAACCACGGTCCACGACGAAGTACAAAAGCTACCAAAAGTACCTAGCCATAAGCGTGCTAGCTACGTAGCTACTTGAATGTGATTAGCTTTAGTCACATAGCTGTAGATAGTTAAAACAAAGCTCACAGTCGCAGCAAATCACGGTTGAAATTATTCTTACCCCTATGACTGTGACAGATCATAAACTACCTCTACCTAATTAATGAGATTCTTCAAAAATTAATTCCTTGTTCATTAGTAGCAAGGGCAAGCAGTGTCCATGAATTAATACACTGCGGTTAAATCACTGCGGGGTTAGTTTTTAGTAATCCTACTAATATTATAAATGCGAAAGTTTATGAGTGAGGATGGATGGATGGATGGATGTGATGATGTTTGTTTGTTCCTTCTTCACGCTGAAACGGAGATAGCTGATACCCTAGATAGGCTACTTTTTATCCCGCTAAATTGCATAGTTCCCGCGGGGTGGGATAGCGATAAACATGTCAAAGGTCGTAGCTGCCTAGAGTCGCAATGTAAATAATTATTGCCGAATATACTATCAACATCAGTTCTAAAGTCTAATTCTACGCGGACGAAGTATATCTACCTCGTGCATTCTCTGCCAAAGGTAAACAAACACCCATTCAGTAGGCTTATTGTCTAACTCGCTCGCAATCGCCATCGTGTTCATTTTGACAGTTCTTGTATGAATGTGACAGCTAGCTGATTTCGATGCCAATTGTCAGCCCATACATCAGAATAAGCCTACAGCTTGCGTATGAGCATACGAGCAAGAATTAACGATTGTGCTTAACAGGTTACCCACATGCTACTCGGCATGGCTTTCAGCGAAGAAAGTATCTGTTTTCTTACTTACCTTGTGTTTTTATGCCTGATGCATAAAACTATGTAACTACTAAAATAAAATAAAATAAACTTAACTTTTGTGTTAAACGAACAGGATACAATGTATTAAAACGTTTAGGAGTAGGAGACTTGTCGCCGCGCTTGTATGAAGAGGCATAATTAAGTCTTCATAGTTAATATAAATTCGGATTTTTTAACTTGAATAACAACCACAAGAAGCCACAAAAGTCATGTCATGTTTTTTTTTTTTTTATGTGAATAGGAAGTCAAACGAGCAAGTGGGTCACCTGATGGTAAGCGATCACCACTGCCCATAGACACCCGCAACCCCGGACAACCTAGAGGACTTAGATGAAATGCCTCTTGTGCCCGTAATTTCCCCGGCTGTCTTACTCTCCACACCGGAACACAGCAGCGCAAGCACTGCTGCTTAGCGGAAGGATTAGCGAGTAAGATGGTGGTAGCGATCCGGACGGACCTTGCACAAGGCCCTACCACCCGCAATGTCAAACGAGAGTAATTATAATACAAAAGCTATATTTATATAGAAAAAAAAACTGTTCAGTACAAATCATGAAGATCTGCACTAGGTACTTATTTTATCTGTTTCAAGGGCAATCATTGTGATATTTGAGAACCGATTTATCTATATTATAACCGTTAGATATAGTAAAAGGGGGGCTTGGAATAGGTCGAATTCCCATTGCACTGCACTTAGAACGGGCACTCCTAAACGTAACGTTCTATTAACGTTCTCTAGCGTCGTATTCTAGCTTGTCGTTCAGTGTCTCCTTTATTAACTCACTCATTAGGAAAGGGACATACTGTTTGACAATTGAGACTGGGGCAAACGTGCCAGCTGTCTTAGAAAGTAAGAAGCTAATTATGAGTGTCACTCTTACGTAGTAGGTAATTGACATCGTTGCTGAGTTAATGTGTGAGAAGGTTATCTTTAAGTCTATTGTGACTATTCTTAGGCTCTGCAATAACAGATTTAACACTGTCAGCACTAGATTGTTTAGGCTTATATTCTTAATACGTACTAATTCTTATTGCTGAGCTAATTTATATAACCACAACCACACGGAAGAAGTGCTGTAAATAGAAACTGTTCATATTTTCAGAAATGTAATAATAATACCTGTTGACTCAATGTGCGAATACAATCAGAGGAACGGCTTGGAAGATTATCGTTGCATTAATCATTACATTTACACGAAAGAACAGTTATCCATTTGTGAATTACAAGGAACACGGGCTACGTTATAAATATCTTTTTAGGCAGGTTTCGCCCGTGACCCGCGGCGGGAATCGCTTTGGCGTCAATCTTTTAAATTCTGGCCGTTTGCCAAACTAGTCAGAATCAGTGCTGTAACAATTCAACAATTCTGATATCCGCGTGTATTCAGTAGTAAGAATCTGACGATATAAAATACGTCAAATAACGTGCACAAAATAATGTTTTAATTTATTATTTGTGTAAGAAATTTTGCGCCTTAAACATTACTTACCTATGTAAATTATAAATTCCGTCTTTAACCATCATACTGCTTCATGAAACTAAGTGCAAAGTAACTTTGGCCATTAAATTATGAATGAAAGTCTGTCGTGAAGTTAGCCGCAAGCAGTTTGCTTGTGTGCCGCAGTGCGGGGAGCGAAACGGCGAAATGCGTATTGCGTTGCGATACCAAAATAATCCAAGAACTGAAGACAAAAGTGTCGAAGTGATCAATTCTCCATGATAACCCAGTCTCGTCTTTGTCCAGTCCTGGATTTTGGCAGTAGATACATTTTATTCCGGAAAAATTATATCATAAACGAGCCGAAAGGTTTAGGATTTTGTGATGATTATGTTGGTACTACTTTAGTTGTACATCTAAAATAGCATCGCATTGAATTCTACTACACACACAACTTGAATTGGAAACCTGATGCACCGAATTTTTATTTAATTTAGTTTAAAAGATTTTTAACTTTTGAATTTGAATAAGCACTCAGCTTGGCGTACCTAATTTTCACAGAATGCTCTTTATTATTTTTGTGACAGACAAAGAACTCGGACTGGGCTGGATTTTAGACTTTTTCATGCGCTAGTTTAATTTCCTTACCGTTTTATAATAATAATTGTTCAATTGGCATCATTATTCATTTTTTTAAGCTGGACTTTCAACAGTTTTATATTTGATAAAATTGTCTATTTCAAGCAACTAATTTGAATATTATGCTTTTTACGTAATTTTGTTTATTAATACCTACTTTTACAAAATCTGCAATCGTAAAGTATTTTTGAAATCGTACAAGATAAATCGGATAATTGGTTTGGTTGTTTTCCTCCAAATGTTGTTCGAATTGGAGCATACTAAAATGAAAGAAGAGCCCACAAGTTTGATTGCACATAACAAGTTAAACGTAATTACACATTTACGTTGCCTTTTAGTCGGAAAACTTAGTTCCTTATGTAAGCGAGTACTAATTAATAATCTGAGTTTAATGGCAACTGCGTTAGTTACCCAGTGATTAGGCCGATGACGTCTTTGTACGCTACACGATACGGCGGCACAGTTCATAACACGCCGTTATCGCGCTAGTTATACTCATCTTATTAGTATGTAGCTACAAGCTTTTGACTTTTGATTTATGACTATTGTATTCAACTCTGAATCTTATTTGTGTTTTACGTTCATTCACTTTCGCATGAAGAGCGGTGTCAAGCGTGTATTTTGATAAGCAGTGCAAAACACAATGCGTTATCTAAATAATATTTTATTTGAGAATTTTTAGTACAACTCTGAAAGTTTCAAATAAAAAAAATAATCAAATATTTAATTTTTATGCTGTAGGTACAATAAAAAAATACACTACTATCGGCTTTATTTATTTAATGCCATAATATGTATTACTTAGTGTAGTTCAGTTAAATATACATACCTTATTACTGCGGCAATACGGTTGATGTAGCTATGTATACATATTTTTTCCATTCGGTAATTTTATTTAAGAATTTAAAAATCATAATCATGACTTAGCTTGTTGATTGTGAAACTTTTTCGCGCTTTAACCTTTGCATCAACACCTCGAATGCAATTTCGGCCTAAAACCTATAATGGTTTCGTACAAAGGTCAGTGTCAATCGCTGCAAGAGCGAAGTCCCGCCGGATGGGCTTGAATGACGGCGGTTGTAAAAGTTGGCGAAAAAACGGGTGCCATTGAACCCGGTACGGCGAATGCACCGGAGCCGTTAGCTTTATCCGAGGTCAGGGTATCGTAATGGAATGGTGTCAACTCAACCACAGACTCAACTGTCAGACGAAATATGTATAGCGTTAGGTATGTCTTTTATCTACGCACATATTATTAGTGATCTATGATGCGTTCAGAAACCGTATAGGAAATGACCAGCGCATTATTATACCCTTAAAAATCTGTACTGTAATAACATTAAAGTACAGATTTTACCTCGAGGGGAAAATTCAAGATGTCTAAGAATTATTCCAGAATATTTTGGCAATGTTTAGGGTTGGTTTGAATTTATATTTTGAATAGTAATTTTGATGCTGGTAATTTCCCTGCTGCTTCTGAACCCATCTTAGAGTATTTATGACATGTGTGTAGATAAAGTAAATAATGTACGCAACTGTACAAAATTAGGCCTTAAATTACTCGTTTGATCTTATCTTGAAACTCGCAAAGGCTCGTTTCAAAAACCACACGTGTTCTAAGGACCCTCATTATGTAACGGTTGCATAAAATACTATTAAGCTGGCAGACGTCAGTTCTTCTATCATATAGATCGAATTTTGTTCTTTGGATTTTGGATTAATTAAAATGAAAACAATGTTTTTGCGTGTCATTATAATGCTTAAGTAGAGTAGCGTCTTTGAGTTCTTTACGATTTTTTCGGCGCATGAAATTGCTGCGTGCATAGCTTTTTGTTTTTTTAATTAATTGATGATACGCAATCTTATTTATTACAAATATCAAATTAACTGCTTTCCGGAAGATGACAAAAATTAGGTGCCACATAAAATTAGATAACACCTAATCCGATAATTTTTGTGGCACTGGTTAAAATTAGAAATCCCTTTAAACCGTTTTCTGAAGAACCATAGACTATTCTCGAATTCTCGTACATATACCGCTGTCTTGCATTTTTGTGAGCAAGAAATTAAAAAAGAGACGTGTTGAGGTATATACAAATTCAAATGATGATAGATATCGGCCAGGATGTATTTATTCACTTCATCACGTTCAACGCATATTGCATTCAAAATCACTATTTGATTTATACAACTTTTTAAAATGATGTGCTTGCTATACAGGAAGTAGGGACCACTCCTGAAGCTCTCACGGGCCACCGGTTGGGAGCCGTTGCTTTAAATAGAACACGTATGGTGATTGAGTTTTACTTGTGAGGGTTACTTTTTCTGATAAGTCTGATTCTACTAAAGTTGCACTAATATAATTTAAGGTTCCTACTTAACTTGGGAACCTTATACATCCCTTTTATAAATGTATTATAAGTTAAGTAGCATTTAAGTGTTGATGTAAATTTATTTTATTTTGAAAACTGTGTTTCTGCCAAGTTTCTTGTGGCGTATTCTTCTTGGCAATAATGGTCTTGTACATGAACAAAAAGACATTTATTTAAAAGAGCGAAAAAGCTTGTAACTCGGAGGAATAAGACATAATAAAATGTAATTGTTAAATAATTAAATATATATATTGTTTTGAGATTATTTAAACAAATTCCATGAAAAAAACGTATGTTTTAAAGTGTAAGAATATAAGTACCTGCTAAAAATTAAGAAGTAAGATTCTTTAAACTGAAAAAATAACCATTTTATAACCATAACTAATTAAATCAAAACAGGAAACCGACTGTGACCTTTCCATCTTGTTTATTTTCCTCACTGTAACAACGAACGAGAAAAAATTACAATACCTTGGATTGATCAATGGGTAGTTGGTTACCAATTCGGTATAAGGTTACCATGCACAATGGGAAGACGAGTGGCGGGGAGGAACGGGAGACGGCGCCGTGGCAACAGCGCGTGCGCGCTGCGATCGATCTCCAAATACCACACGCTTTTTCAATACTCTCGAAAACCTGATGTTAAAGCTTAATATAATAAGTATACGGCATTGGATAGCGAAAATAATCACTTGAGTTACTAGAATAGGGAACGGTTTCACCTTTTTGATAGGCATTTCGACAAAAATGTGTTTTTTTTTTACAGTATTAAAATTAAAATCAAATGCACAATAAAGCCAACAAAATTAATTAGTGTTTTACGTTTCTCTATAGAGCAATAGATAGTGACAATTCAATTAATTATAGGAAAACTATCAACTGTTTATATTTCCTAACTTAGTCAATAGACAACAATACGTCAACATTTTCTCACTAAAAAGAAATTATAAGCAATATACAGCAAAATACTTTGAGAACGTAATTCGTTATCATTTATCGCATCTGATCCTTCCGCACATGTTTACTAGTGAAAAAATGATAACATTATAATTAATGTGGTACGTTCTGTTATAAAAGAAGGATAGAAAGTAGTAAATTCCGTATTAAATTATAAGCGCCACCTAGTTAGAAGCAAAACAACATCCTAATTACGAATGTAGCTGTGTCAATGTGCGAGAAAGGGTAGTTTTAGGCTTAACTCGTTAAAATGTAAAAGCGAGGGTAGATAATCGGCCTTGCAAGTTGTCACAAGCCGGTGAACTGTAGAGGGCTATTCTCTTTCGTCATCTTGTCACTGCCGATTGTGTGAGCATAAGTTTCTCTATTACAATGCCGTGGCTTTTTTAATTCATTGGTCGATCCAAAACTCATTAGGCTTCAGAAATTATGGTCTACCAATTAATAAGTACTTAATCGATTTCTTTTGTCTGCCAACAGGTACATCTAGCAAACGATGGCTATTAAGCAATACTCGTTTTTCAAGCCAAGCCGATTGGTAAGTTTTATGATTGTGTTTTTAGTACATAATATTATATTTAGTTAAACTAATAAAATTGGTGTACGATGTGATACTTCGATGTTATTAAAATTGCTCAAAGCGAATTTTATCCGTGCTCTTTTGTTTTATTTATATTGCGATTTGTATGCTAAGCTGTGTAATTTGTGCCCGCCTTTTACGTTAAATAAATACTATTGTGTTATTGTTATTGTTTTGCGCGATGGAGGCGACTTACTAAGGTTTTATTTTCTGTTGTTACAGAGGCTCGATAAAATTGTGCTCGTCGTTGGAGTTTCGTACACCTACAAACCGGCGGTAGCATGACCGGAAGAATAGCCGCCCCGCAGAAACATGGCCGACATTTAATTTGCAAAACAGGTAATTATTTTTATCATATGTTTTCTACCTTAATTATTCATTTATTTTTTTAAGACTGATAGACTGTAAGTTTTATTTTTAGTGTCCGAATATGCGAAGTATTTGCTATGCGATTGTGAATTACTTTTACTAGCTGTTTGCCTGTAACTTTACGACTATAATGTCAGAATTGTAAATCTCCACTTTGAAACTCGGTTTCATACCACTAACTTCTGACATTACTGATGTAAACGGCACAAGCCGTTCCCATGTTGATTCTTGACTCTCAGATCATCTGAATCACTAAAAATTCCATCGCTTTTTCCGTTTCGTCTGTTTTGTGTTTCTTTATGCTGCGACAGTATTATTTTTAGACGTAACAGCTGGCGTAAAACACAGACAAAAGCAAATTATTTGAATGGGTTTTGTAATAAATTTCGACAGCCACGCGACACGGGAGCCGGCGACGGGGCGCGCGCCGGCGCAGGCGGCCAGCGAGATGCTCAGGTAGGCTCACGATAACCAGGATGCTGATATAAGTGTCGTTGGCGTCGAAGAGGTTAATCTACACTGTGTTATAAAATTAATCCGGAATATTTCAATAGATGTAGCGCAGGCTTGATTGTAGGGTACCTACATCCTTGGAAAAGTTTTTAATGTTTTTTTTTACTACCTAGGGGTTGAAAAAAAAAGCCATAATATGTACTAGCATTTGGTCGATGTTGGAAGTGTGTCGCGTGAAAGGTGGCCTCATTTTGAAAAAAAAATTACCATGTTCAGTGAAACTCGCCCAATGATTATTACCTGAAGCTGAAATAATCCGGATTAATATCAACACCTTGTGTACTTATCTCACCTTCCTTTTAAATTACAAAGATAATTATTCTTTTTTTATTTCATTTTTAAAATTTGAAAAAAAAAAACACTTAATTTAAGTCTATCTTTACGTAGGCTGTTGGAAACGTGGGCGAGCTTGGGAATCGAATTCCTAATTGTAAAAAACGAGGTAAATAGGTACGATTCCATTTCCATTTCCATTAATGGCAAATAATAAGCAAGTATAATTAACAGAAATAGTTCCCAAGTCGTCTTGTTAATTAAAAATTGACTTTGTTGGAGAACCAATAGGGCTCGCAATGTTTTTTTAAGAGGGTGCATCCGTGCTGAGCTCGCAACGTCGCATTTTTGGTGATTTTTTGCGATTATTTCACAGAAATTGAATGAAAGTATCAAATATCCGTCTGTAGCGCACTTCGTTTTTAGTGTATTAATGTGTCCAATGCAATGATTAATGGTGATGGACTTTTATTTTCGTATTAAAGCGATAAAATACTATATCTCGTTTAATAAGAAAATAAAAGTCCATCGCGATGAATTATTGCATTAGACACTTTAATACACTAAAAACGAAGTGCACTACAGACGGATATTTGATACTTTCATTCAATTTCTGTGAAATAATCGCAAAAAATCACCAAAAATGCGACGTTGCGAGCTCAGCACGGATGCACCCTCTTAACTCGTTTCTTAAAATTAACTTCGAGTACCTACGACTCTCTTTCTTCTCGAAAACTTTTTCAATGTTTATTTTTTGACTATTATTTTTTTAGCTAATTTACTGTTGTTGATTTACCGTCAACTTAATTAAAAATTGCTTACATTTGTTTTAAGATATTGGGTGGTGGGTGCCGATTTTTCTAGTTTGTGTAATTTGATTTAGATATGCGGATATGCGACTTCATACTGTGGCTTATGGGAAGACATGTCATACTCGTATTTGATTGGTTAAGGTTGATCGACTCGGATTGAAAATATACATACCTTGCTACTAAAAGTATTCGTCGTAAAATTTGTTCAAATAACTTATCAAATTAAGTAAAGAAACGCGCAAAAGTGGACATAGGTACATAATTTGAACAATGTGTGCCAACTTTTAGATTACCCATGTAGGTACATACTTGTATTTTGTATCTTAGGTATTTCGATTCAACTTGATCAGTCTTAATTAATAAATATGATTGTTTATTAAATGGTTAATTTATCTATTAAGTATATAAAAATACACCTTTCTTTCGACCGTTTTTTTATCTTAGGCTTCGTAGTTATCTATCTACATATCCAAATTTATTTATTTTTCTCTCTACATTGTCGAAACGCAACTATCTAATATAATGAATTGATTTTCTGTGTGATATTTTAACGATACGTCGATTTTGTTCACTAGACTTTTGTTATCCTAACTTTCCAATTTCTAATTTTACTGCATCTTACATACACTGGTACGGCAGTACAGACACTAGGAGAGACATCCATTTAGATACACTGGTACGGCAGTACAGACACTAGGAGAGACATCCATTTAGATACACTGGTACGGCAGTACAGACACTAGGAGAGACATCCATTTAGATTTTCGGAAACATTTGAAACGACCACGCCGGCCATTGCATTGCAACTATTAAGATTATATTTACGGGTAAGCCTTTCAAAGACAAGACTTGCAGATATTAAGGTTTGAAACTAGTAACTGCTATCTACTTAAAAATGTATAGGGGTTTCATAAGCAAAGTTATCAAAGTGCTTTTATCGAACTTTGCTAGCCCGGAAATGTTTAAGGAAATTTGACTAGCAAATGTTGCCACGTAGCTACGTGTTGCTAGCTTTTACAACAATTCGTTAACTTTTATGTCAACTACAGGGTGCGACCAAACCGCTGCGTATACGCAGTGACATGTCGTATCCGTCACGTTTTCTCACCGTTTCTTTATACATTTTGTAGCGATTCCGTAACGTCACCGTTTTTTAAGCGGCGGTGTGGTCGCACCCTCAATCATTAATATTTTCACCAAAGTTAATGTTAAGCCAGGGCTGTCGGCTTAGTTCCTTTCACAACTACGATCTTTATTGTGTTAGTTGAAGAACTTAGTTACTAATTAATAATAATGAATATAGGTAATCCTAAGTAGAATCCGCGAAATGAAAATGAGGTAATTAACCGACCGTACTATAAGGTTTATTTTTTATTTTTAGGGGTATTTTTAACGAGTGTTAATTAAAATAACGTCGTCTTCATTGATTAATAAAGCTCACTAACGATTGCTAACCAGATTATTTGAATTAATTTTGTCCATCTGCCTTTTTTACTTTTGAACTCTAATGTTTGTATGAATTTTTTGTCCGTCCAGCATGTCAAGCAGCCGGATATTAGCATTCCCAGTAGGTAATGAAGCTGCGTTTCTCTGAAAATTTTTTTTTTAACCGCGGTTGACGTGTGAAAACTTTGTCCTCCACCTCAATGTACGGAACGTTATTCATAAGCGAATGTTTTACCTATCAAATTTTAAATGGATTTCTTTAAAAAAAATATATAAAATTTTAAGGATAACAATTTAGTACTAACTTTAAGTGAAAATCTATTTTAATTTCTTGGAATTACAATATGTTTCTGAAATTTAAATATTGTAGATATAAAAACCGTACCGTGACTGACTGGCTGACAGACAATGCACATTCTATTAAAACGAAAAACTATTAAAAGCTAGAGCTAGAGCTAGGGAGGGCCTTGAAATTTGACAGACTACGTGTATCTTGTCGTCGTCCCTAGCGATGCCCGTTGGTTCCAACAAGGCAGGGACAATAATAGAGGCAAGTGACTGGCGGATGATGTCTAGAAATTGGCAGTAAAGCCGGCTACGCACGCATACACCTGCCGCAGGGGCAATACCGGTCGCACGGCGATTGGGGCAATTTCGGCTGTTCTAAAAATTGCCCCTGCTTGCCTATACCATCACAATTAAGGAGGCAATTCTGGCCCTGCGGCAGGTGTGTGAATAGCCGGCTGAAGGCGATACATTTGCAGTTACCTGTCTGGGCAGTTTGCGTTTAAGTCGTTATACTATTTAGGAAATATACAGGTGGCGGCACGTAAGTCTAACGTGGTGTACACCCGCCGCGACACCCGCACTCACCTGCGACACCTTATTTTCGACTACTGCGCATCAACGGTCATCGCTGGATTTACGTGCCGGCACGTGTACTAACTAGTCGTTTTGCATTTTAGTCAATATAAGAATGAGGTATTTTACATAGTAGTCATATTCAGATGTAGGCAAAACTACAACTAGTGAAATTGCGTTCTAGACTATACCTAGATCAACCCAAAATGGGAAATGTTAGTGGCGCCATCTCTTAATGAGTAACTCACGATACCTCTGTATAGTAATAGTCTGTATGTTATAACTTCAACTAGGCTACGGAACCCTCTGTTATGCGTGGCCCGACACGCACTTGTGTGGATTTACGCGCCGCGTGCAAATTTATTTACGTTGAAAGTTATTTCCGTAAACAAAACAGCAAAAACAAAACAAAACGATGTAATTTGCATTAATCACGCGCAATAACTGACACAAGCCACTGATAACTGTTCGTAGTACGTAAATAATGTCTGATACTAGCTGTCTGATAGTAACAGAAAGTGATAATGTTGGATGTAATAAAGACTCGAAAAAAAAATTGTCTCTTTCCCTCATTATGCCTTCCGCTCTGCAATGGTTCTGGTTGATAATCTTTATCAGTCCTAAAACAATATTTGTCTGGTATTAAAATAAAAAATAAATGAATAGAAAAAAAAACTATTTCGTTTAAACGTTGCAGGCAGGTGAATTTTAAAATCCAATGTCACCTTAGTATTATAGTAGTATTTTGATTAACTTAAATAAAGTCTCATTTAAGTAAATAAAATTTGCTATCTTCTTTATTCAGAGTACTTTTTTCCAGGTCCCGTAAGTTTTGCACATGCACATAAACATGTAGGTATCGATTCAGTTCAAGTAAATTATACACTTGCTTAGTAGTGTTTGTAACTCTTACGAAAGATGCTCTAAAGCTGTTTTGTTACGGAAATATTTATTTATTAGTTGTACCTACTTAATGAATTAACGTTTTGTCTTTGCAAGGTTCATTCATACGCTGCCTCGCAGAAGTTCCATATTATTGCAAATATTTAAAGATTAATTATTAATCCTGTCCTGTTATTGACCTAAGAACGTTTAAAGGGGTTGCTCCTGGGGGTTTTTAGGGGTATGCGATTCTCTTTAGAATATTATAGTATAATTTAGGACATTATTTTGCTATTTGGAATCACCAATTTGAAAATATTCGAAAATGGAGAAATATTGGTGGAATTCGATAAGCTGCCTAGTTTATTTTCACTAATGTCAATTTTAATTCGGGCGGCAGTTTTATGTTTATCAATACGTATACATGCTTACGCAATTTCGGGAATTTTCACAGCCGTCATTTCAAAAATTACTTCCCTATGAATACATAGTTCTAGGCTGCATATTCGGTTCGGAGCAACGAGCGAAATTGAAATAGCAATATTAGAGTACTTATTTTCGTTTTCGAATTAGAAACTATTTCTTACCTAGCAAATAGTACAGCACAATAGTTTGGCAGCCGCAAAATAAAATTGTTTTAATGTCACTTTATTTGCGTGTCGTCATTAGTTACTCTAGTACAAATTGTAAAGAGATTACAGTTCACGAGCGGCAATGTAATGTTGTTGTGGTTTATCATTCTAAATTAAATGAAGTATAAAGTGTTATACCTTATTACATACAAGCATACTAACTAAAAAGTTTCGTGTCTAGTAAATATTTCAGTAAATAATGCTTACGTAAATTTTGTGAGTTTAAACTTGCATAAATTATTACACGCCCATTTACATATTGTCCGCTACGCGGGCACCAATGCGTTACACGCCCATTTACATATTGTCCGCTACGCGGGCACCAATGCGGGCACGGGGTTTTATTTAAGTTTGAAATCAAAATGTTGACGGCTCTTTAATGACATCAAGTTCGAAAGTATTAGCTGACACTCTGTCAACATTAAAAAAGTAATAAATAATAATAATAATAATAATGTGATTCCTAAGATTTTCGCCCGTTCCCTCGATGGGCATTTACCATCTGCGCGGATGCGCATTTGAATTTCTTTTGGAACAAGTTGCATCAATCATTAAAAAAAGATACACATTTTCGACAGGCATTTTCGTTTTTGTTTACAGGAAATTGTTTTGGTGTAAGTTCTCAACGTCTCAATTTGGTTCGATACGTTGTGAGTCGCTTCCGTAAACAATCTCGAACGCGTTTAGAGTTGTAATTTTCCAATTTACGACAGTAGTAAGAAATTACAGTAAGCCACTTACAACGAGTGTTTACACTTGAAATTTTATCGTAAGTCGCTTAAAAAGGTCGCTTAGTAAAATTTAGAGGTGTAAAGGCGGCCTAAGTTTATTTTAAGTGTAAATGCAACCGTAATTACGTTAATAAATATTACGAAAGTAACTTACCTTCTAGTGTAAAGGCGGCTAAACTCTGTGATCCTCCTTACTTTAATTAAAATAGGTAAAATTATATGGTATTTAGTTTATTGAATGGTCTTCCTAATATTTGTTATTACTGATCCACAACAAACGTACTCTTAAACTTGTATTAAAGTAAATACGATCCTAACCTAAAATATATCTTATTGTCACCAACTAGAACTATTTAGGCACAACAAACAAAACTAACTAAGAAACTGAATCAAGTACCTCTGTGGAATAACTCACACTATTTTGCATTAATTTCTTTGGCAGGTGTATGGTAAGTCATTATGACATTTGCAGTGAAAAGGTTCCACAGTGGTAGGCAATCCAGTTTCTTTTACTGTATTCACGGTTTCAAATGTAACGCGTAGTACTAAAACATTGTCTTAGGTCATTGTAAAAAAATTAAAGTTAAAATCGTGTTTGCTATTTCAGACAACTCTCTTTATATTATAAACTAGCTGTTGCCCGCGACTTCGTCCGCGTGTGTTTTATGTGATACTTTATAGCTATTCTCGATATCAAAATTATTATTATTATACCCTTACAATAATATGTACTAATCCTTAAACAGGCACATTCAAATAGTTTTCTCGAATAGGTACTATTATGTACATTCAGATTTTAAGTATTTGTGAAAATTTTGTAAGCAAGCCTACCTTGAAGTGTTTAAGATACATGTTGCGCTAAGGCCCAGCAGCGCAGCGTTAATATATTCTTTGGCAGTGTGGTATTTAACCAAAACAATATAAATCTTATATAAAGTCTGAGGACATAAACTTTTACTATTTCAGTTATTAACTATTTCACAATAAAATTCTGACATGTTCGTAGCGCAGGCGTAAACGCGCCGTTTGATTTTGTTTTTTTTAGGCAAAGGTACTGAGAGCATACAGGCAAGCGTTTCACGCCGCCCTCATAATAATATCAGCTTTTCAAATAAGAGTGCATTCGAAAACCGAACGCGTTGTGAATAATAGCGCAATAAATAAAATCAAAGTAACGGTATTACATATTGAACTTTAGGTGTTAGGTAAAGAACACAATTTAAGACGCCAATTTAGGTTGGACAAAAACGTCTTCGTTGAAAAAATACCTGTGCAGAATGTAATTTTTTTATTAATGTTTTTTCACAATTGACACACTTTTCCGGCTTTATGTCTTATGTACATTCGTATCTATCTATTTTCTTCGTAGTATTATTGTATTTGTAATTATTACCAACTACTTTACCGGGGAAAGCTAATTTTCTTGAGTTCTGCTATTTTTTGCGTAATCACCTCAAAAATCAAATTTCAAGAAAACTGAAAAATTATATTTACGTGTATTTGATCGGAAGTATATGTAGCAACTTTAAAAGGTTAAACTTCATTGGTTTTTATTTTATAAGTGTACGAATTTAATTAATTTTTAACACAAAACCCTCTTTTTTGCGTCTCCGGGTGAGATTAAAAAAAAATGCTAAAACAGGTATTTCTTTATTTTTATTACTGAGTATATATTCTGAGTTTCATGATTCTAGAACAATCTAATTTTCTTTTTTCATACAAACTTTAACCGCCCTTTTTACCCCCTTTTTCTACAATTTTCCAAAATTTCTATAGCCTAGATCCTATTCTGAATGTATTTAAATAGATTTGTGAACATTTCAACAATATCCGTTCAGTAGTTTTTACGTGATGCTCAGTCAAACAAACAAACAAACAAAAATTTTAAAAATGGTTTTAATATGTTCAGTTACTTATTTTAAGTCACCCTGGTCGGTTTTTTTTTAAATATTCAATGTACGGATTTTTTGGTCTCAACGATTTTATTATATAATAATAATAAATAATAATAATAATAACTTTATTTTCACCACAGAAGTTACAAATGCATAACATTTTACAAAGCACACATTGATACATAGGATGGGTAGATGACATTTTATGCTGTAAGTGAAACGGCGGCGCTCGCACTAGACTCTGGGTCTGTATCGCGAGTGCCATATGTATAGATACTCGTACTTCTTTCATGGTTTCCTTCTTTTTTGGGTACTGGCAGTTAATAACTTAAAATTAATGAAACAAAGTACTCGTAATCACTGGAATTTATAGATACTTTTTTATTTCAAGTTTATTACTTAAACAAAATTGAAATCCTACTAATATATATTATACATAAATGCGAAAGTTTGTGGCGATGTGACGATGTGAGTGAGTGAGTGTGTATGTTTGTTCCTTCTTCACGCTAAAGCGACTGGACAGATTAGGATAAAATTTGGAACGAAGATAGCTGGTACCCTAGATTAAAACATAGGCTACTTTTTATCCCGGAAAATAGCATAGTTCCCGGGGGATAGCCATAAGTATATGTCAATTTCTAATTCTACGCAGACGATGTCGCGGGCAGAAGCTAGTTATTAATATATGGTTAAAAAAAAACGTTCAATTTTGCTTTTTATAATAATAACTTACTGCATTATTGCATTTTTATCCAAGACTAGCTGTTGCCTGCGACTTCGTCCGCGTGTGTTTTTTTGTGATAGTTTTGAGCTATTCTCGATATCAAAGTTGTTATTATCATACCCTTACAATAATATGTACTAATACTAATCCTTAAACAGGCACATTCAAATAGTTTTCTCGAATAGGTAGGTACTATGTACATTCAGATTTTAAGTATTTGTGAAAATTTTGTAAGCAAGCTTACCTTGAAGTGTTTAAGATACATAGTGCGCTAAGGCCCAGCAGCGCAGCGTTATATTATATTCTTTGGCAGTTTGGTACTTAACCACAACAATAAAAATCTTATAAAAAGTCTGACGACAGAAACTTTTACAATTTCAGTAACCAACTTTTTCACAATAAAATTCTGGCATGTTCGTAGCGCAGGCGTAAACGCGCCTTTTGATTTTGCTTTTTTTAGGCAAAAGTACTGAGAGCATATAGCCAAGCGGTTCATTCACGCCGCCCTCATAATAACGTCAGCTTATTATTTATTCATTTATTATTTATAAGAGTGCGTTTTAAAACCGAACGCATTGTGAATAATAGCGCAATAAATAAAAACAAAGTAACGGTATTGCATATTGAACTTTAGGTGTTAGGTAAAGAACACAATTTCGGACGCCAATTTAGGTTGGACAAAAATGTCTTCGTTGAAAAAATACCTTTGCAGAAAGTAATTATTTTATTAATGTTTTTTCACAATTGACACACTTTTCCGGCTTTATGTCCTATATGCATTTTCTACATAGTATTATTTTATTTGTAATTATTACCAACTACTTATACCGAGGAAAGCAGATTTTTTTGAGTTCCGCTATTTTGTTCGTAATCACCTCAAAAATCAAATTTCAAGAAAACTGTAAAATTATATTTACCTGTATTAGATTGGATGTATATGTAGCAACTTTAAAAGGTTAAACTTCATTGGTTTTTATTTTATAGGTGTATGAAGTTTATTATTTTTTAACACAAAACTCTCTTTTTTGCGTCTCTGGGTGAGATTAAAAAAAATGCTAAAACAGGTATTTCTTTATTTTTATTACAGAGTATATATTCTGAGTTTCATGATTCTAGAACAATCTAATTTTCTTTTTTCATACAAACTTTAACCCCCCTTTTCACCCCCTTTTTCTAATATTTTCCAAAATTTCTATAGCCTAGATCCTATTCTGAATGTATTTAAATAGATTTGTGAACATTTCAACAATATCCGTTCAGTAGTTTTTACGTGATGCTCAAACAAACAAACAAACAAACAAACAAAAATTTTAAAAATATTTAATATGTTCAGTTACTTATTTTAAGTCACCCTGGTCGGTTTTTTTTTAATATTCAATGTACAGATTTTTAGGTCTCAACGATTTTATTATATGTATAGATTACCTCCAAATTTCATGCTGTAAGTTTCTTAATCGAGAAGTTACATTTGCGTTGGTTGTTAAAGTCAAAAGAAAAGGGCAAAAGTTTATTTTGCAAATAGGCCGCCAAGGGCTCTTTTACGTGTCTTTTTTTGAATCTACCAGCGACTTGCAAACAAATACAGCTATTATTTATTTCATAAAGTAGGTAATGGGAAATGTGAAAGCACACGTTTTTCCACTTCACACGACTTCTAACGGCTTAATTAAGTTAAGTCGTGTAAATTAAATAGTCTACATATATAACACACACAAACAGACATTTGTCTTGTTTATTTTGCACAATAAAGAGTTTACATACATACATACATACATATAACTTATAAACAGATTTATGAAGATTTTTTTAAAGTCAGCCATTTACAAGTCGTTTTTATTTAATAATTCAATCGGTTTTATTCCGAAACGAATAATGGTAATTGAAGAAAGTTGATAAACTAAAACTGTTTCACTTCACAGCCGTGCCAAGTTAATCATATGACCGACTGGGCTAAGATTTCACGATCAGAATTTTGATAACTTGCTATATGAGTAACTGTGTTCTTTATCCTGTATGTAGTCACTTCATTTCACCAGCTTTCTTTCTCGGGGAGAACATAGGCGGGGTCTCCACCCTTATGCTGTCAAAGTCTTTAAAACTTGCACGTAGTATTTTCGCTCGTCATTTATTATCCGGAAAGCTAAGACATAAAATTCCCTGCTTATGTTTGTGTTTCTTAAACGCTACAGTCTGGCAGTCTTTAAATGTAGGCTTTTAATGTGCTCCATATAATATTATCATAGACCACATCTTCGCTCAACTTTTAGGCCTAATCGAGGTGAAACGCAAGCCATGTGCATAATAAAGAAATAAAAGTGCTATAGGTTACAGATTCGTAGTCGCGGTCATAGTCACTGGATGATGGATGCCTGCTTACATAGTTGGGACTGTGCAAATATGATTAACAGAGTGCCTGTTTGTCGGCATTTCACCGATTTGATCAATAGTTTGAGTATGCTAAAGTGTTCAATAATATCAAGATATCACACTGCGGGCTACGTGTGTTGTAATTTGTAATAAACTTAAATATAAAAGATTTCGGCTGACATTATGATTCAAGCAAAAAGTCAAAATAATACGTTTATATTGCAAATAAGTCAGCCACAAAGGCCTGTTTGCTTGCTTTTTCAAAGACATGAAACATCGTCAAGATGAAAAATGCGCCTCAAAAACATTGGCAGACATGTGTATATTTTTCTAAAAACAAGTAACAACTTCTCTATGGCTAGATACCCACCGATTACAGATTAATTAGATAAGTACTTAGGTATTTCCGCCATCAACGTGAAAGTAGTATTTGATCTTTGTCGTCAAGCTCAATGGCAACAGCAACACGTTAACAGCCAATTATACTAAGATTTCCTACAGCTACTATAATCCGTCCGGATAGCTACCACCATCTTACTCGCAAATCCTGCCGCTAAGCAGCAGTGCTTGCACTGCTGTGTTCCGGTGTGGAGAGTAAGACAGCCGGGGAAATTACGGGCACAAGAGGCATTTCATCTTAGCCCTCTAGGTTGGCAACGCATCTGCAATCCCTCCGGGGTTGCGGGTGTCTATGGGCAGTGGTGATCGCTTACCATCAGGTGACCCACTTGCTCGTTTGCCTTCCTATTCGCATAAAAAAAAAATTACTATAATACTCGTGCGACACATTCACGACACACTACTGCAACTATGGTCACACGTGCAATGTCAACAACCTATCTCAACTCTTGGCAATGAACTTTACCGTAGTTACGTCGTTCCCGTCGTTTGAAGAACTCGTCATGCTGCTCGAAGTTAAAGAAGCCACACTATACATAGAAAATTAATACTCTTAACTGCCTGTTCCAACAAGAAACAAGTTATTCAATCGACATTCTTCTATTTAATAAGTTTTCCCGCATCCCAACGTGTCGCGACATCGGAGCTGCTCTTTGCTGCGTGAAAGACATGGGTAGTGAGATGTCCCTGACATCACAAATTCTCACTACCTTGTCTTTCATGTGGACTGAGCAATGGTCGTCGGACGACGAGGTAAGAAGACTTTTCTCAACACCAGGATTTCAACGGAATGTACTTTTTAACGAGGATTATGTCGTCACATTATACAAGACTGACAAGAGAGAGTAGAAAACGGAAGAAAAACCAATTTCCTCACAATGTTGTCTTGTTCCAAGCTCTACGTTAATATCTGACAGCAATCTGAAGAAAGTGGTGTCCTCTTTTATTTAATTTCTACTCTGTATTGTCCGACGTCACTTATCGTTTGTGTTTGATATTTAATGAGTTTGCCTTAAACTTATCTGACCCGGTGACGGCGTCGCTGTTGGTTAATTTTGTATGGCGGCTAAATAGGCTTTTATATTGATGCGTCATTAGTTCCAATTTTGACCACTGTTTCAGATAAGTTTGTGGCGCTGTATTTGTATTGTTTACTTGTAAGGTACTTATGTGATAATTTTACAAGTACGACTAAAAGCCTTCGTAAGGAACGTGCCTATTTATTGATAGATTAAATTAAATTCATGTGGTAATATTAAATTAGCTAGCTGGCATATCGGTTAGCTTAATTATTATCAGTAAATTGGACAACTATAATTAGGTAGCTACATCTGAATATTATTACGTAATGTAAATGATTAAGCATGAGTTTCCTTTACTTCTTCATTACATACTAAAAGTCATCCCTTCCTTTTGAGACCGCGACCATTCGGGATCTAGGTACCCATTGCATAAAGCAAGTCAACATCTGACATTGCCTAAATTTCTAAATTTGGTCTATATAAAATTCGTAGCCAATACATATGTTATGGAATTTCTCAAGTTACAATGTATTTCGGATTGTCTTCGTCAGTTGTCGCGTGCCAGGTTTTGCAATGGGGGTCAGCTGCGGAATCGAATCTACTCCCAAATTCGAAATACATTCGTATCCTTCCTTCTCACTCTCCTATTGAACACTGAGTGAGTGAGATTCTGACGGCACGATACGAACTTCGGATTTTGAATTTGTACATTTTTTCCTTTTCCGTAATTAAACGTTTCCATTTAGACGATATTAAAAGTAAAGTCGAAGTTCTTTGAACGGCATAATAACGAGGGTTTGAAGCAAAAAAAAACCCTGTACAATTTGTATCATATAAAACAAAAATAAAATAAAGTAAAATGTATAATAAATAAAATTGTAAAAAGACAAAGATTAGTTTTCAATATTAATTAATAGGTAAGGTTGGTTTCAAAGATCAGATAAACAAATTAGTAAGTTTTACGACAAAATGGCGATAAATGAAAACTAAAAAATTTCTGCGTATGTCACGCAGCTGTAGTTGTATTTTTTTTTCAGAGATAAACTAGAGTCGGGCCCCAATTGTCATAGCTTTCGATATCAAGTAGCGTGAGATTTGTCAAAATTGTTAGCAATTGACATTTCATTTCGAACAAAACGCAATTTCGACTGATATTAGAATTGAGGTCAAATCAATTTGTTTTGTTTTTCAGAGATGTTCGAAATTTGAATATCATAATACGAGAGGTTCTGCGATATTATTATGAGAATTGGCATTGTTCATTTTTTTTAGTATGCTCTAATTCGAAAACCATTTGGAGGAAAACCATCAAATAACCAATATCTTGTCCGATTTCAAAAATACTTTACGATTGCAGATATTTTTGTAAAAGTACTTTTGACCTTTGTTTGATCTAACGACCGGGTTTTTAGTCAGAATCGGGCATTAAATGTTTGCCACAAAAATGAAAAAAAAAAAGGTTTATCTACGCCACTACGGTATCTGTCATGCTGTCACTGTCACATCTAACTTAACCTGCAAACATTACAAATAAAAGCAAATTCAAAGTATAAAACTGTAACAAACAATGGATATTTATAAAAAAATGATTTGTTCCGGGATGCAAGAATGACTCGAACTATAGCCCCAACAAAATCATTGTCAAAAACAGAGAAAATTTGCGGAACGAATGGTGTATGCAAGCTAATGTGGAATATTTCAATGTTTACACGATGTATTGTTGCGAAGACACTTTAATGTAAGTAGGAGTCAGGAAACATGTGCAGGGGTGAAACCAAAAAGCAAAAACAGCACGGAAAACAATAATAACACCAACGAACGGAAATAAATCGAACACGCGAATATTGTTATTGTTTTTGACGTTAAATTCACACACACATTCACAGATCTATGACGTTGACAATGTTGACATATAGACAAAACCATAGACAAAAGTGTTTTTTTTTATATTTCTGTACGAAGGCGATTGGGATCCTACCTAAATTAACAAATTATCAAACAGCGAAAAAATATTTATTATTAATAAACAAAGCTACGTAGAAGCATAATATTCAAATTAGTTCCTTGAAATAGTCCATTCTATCAAATAAAGGTGTTAAAAGCACAGCTTAAAAAAAATGAACAATGCCAATTGCCGATGTTATTATGACAAATAATAACATCGAATTCGATGTTATTACGGATATTATTTTTTATACTGGCGGTTTCTGAACGCATTTTAGAGGTGTTATGATATGTATGTAGATAAAAATAATTAAATAGTTTTTTTTTGATACTGAACTCACGCAAAACGACGCCCCGGGCATCGTTTCTTCTTTGATGTAAATATTTAGTATGTAGGTATATTATGTGAAGATCGGCGTTAGTTAGCGTTTTAAACTCTGAGTCTTGTCGTATATGTACCTAAACCAACTAAGTTGCTAAGTAGCTAGTGCTTTATCACTCCATTACTGTGTACAATCTCATTTCACCCATCTACGAAAAATATGTACTTAACTAACAGTAAAGTTGTATTGATGAGGAAAATGTAATTTTTAATACAACCTTTATTTTGATGTTACTCGTTTATTGCATTGTGTTCGTAGATCTATACATATAATACAAAATTTGAAGTAATTGGATATTGTTAAAAATCGACCTGTATGATTTCATAACTTACCTAATATTTATAAATGAAGCTATTTAATTTAAGGCATCAAAAATACACGACAAATAACTAAATGCACAAATATTCCTTATAAAACAGCTTCTTTTATCTACAAACCAGATATAGTGCACAAAACTAACGCAAAACTACCTGTGCGCAGGCGCAAGGCAGGGCGCACTCCCTCGGTTTTTTTGGCGCGCAGCTGCAGCTAGCGGCAGATGCGATCCATAACTCGCCAATAGCAGCTCCCATGCGAGACACAAAAGCCGTTTGTTTCCAAACTGCCAACAATTTTATTGTGCTCTATTCTATTGCTACACAAACTTGTGCGGATCCCCACACGTCGGCACGTATCGTTAAATTTGAAATTTTTTATGTTACGCTAACCGTTGTCTGCAAAATTTGCGTCCTGCTATTCATTGCATTGATTTTTCCTAGGATAAAATCAATATCCTTCTAGAATCAGTTATTTATATTTATATGTATAGCGTGCAATCCAGATCATGCATGTCTAGAAGAAATACTTAACATTAAGTGTTTATTGTGACGTTAATCACATTAATTCAACTGTAAATTAGATACTGTCGTAGAAATTGACTTTAGATGCATTCAGAACATTAGTTTCCCTCTGTACTCAAAATGCGACATGCGACGTTATAGACTTACATTTCCTTACACTCTGTGTATGGTTCATATGAAATAGTTTTTGAGCTATGAGGGGGTCAAAAGTGGCTCCAAATGGTTCGAGTAACATTAGAAAATGACGAACTGTTTCGAGAAAAGGATGGTACGACCGTGCCGCTTTTTTTTTTCCCCAATTTGGCGGAGGCACTGCCGTGGCCCCAGATATTACACACGGTACTGCTCACCAGTTCTGTTAGCTTGAACTTGGCTTGACACGCTACGGCGAGTCTAAATAGACCATTCGTTTTAGGCCGTACCTACACTTATTAATTTCAATAGTCAGTGGCACACTTTTATGCCTTAGGCACCTACGATTTTTTAAAAAACATATATTGTGTACTAATTGCAAAGAGATCTAAGAATACTGACAGTAGTAGTTTTATTAGCCAAAATTAAGGCTGTCAATCCACTGTTAACGGTCATGTACGTACATACCAATTGGCTAATAATCCATACAAGCTTTGCAAGCCTCTATTATATAGTTAACTAAGTTCCAAACAGAAACTAATCTTACTTACTGAACTATGTACATGAATTTATTTGAAATAAGAGATTTAAAACGAAAAGCTCCGTACGCCGTGTGTTAAGTTTATCATCATCTATTCTCCAGAATATTAATTGATGAAAATTAAAAGCTTCATAAAAATACCACCGATTTTACTTACTTACCACACCTGTATAAAGTTTAAGAAAAATTAAAGTCGATAATAACCTTTATAAATTCGTAATTTGTATTTGGGCTTATATCTACGCACTGCCTGGCATGTATCTCTATTCATTTCCCTGACGGTTGAGCTCTTGCCCTGGCTCCACGGTACCGTTCGATACCGACCTACAATCTACAATCCACCGCGATGAGAGCCCTCAGTTATGCAATTAGTAGGTACATATTTAAATAACGACGGCCCATTCATTCTCTTCCCTACAATTAGAAGTGTTGCTTTACTTGAGTTCGATTTAAACCTGCTTTGAACGGTCAGAACGGTAACAAGGGTCATCATGTTCAAGCTTTTATACCTTATAACCCCATGAACATACTTCACTGTCTGATGACTAACTAGGACCTTTTAGCTGGTGCTATACGTTCCCACTGCAGCAAGACATGCAATGATTATGCATACAATTTATTTATTACGAGTACTTTCTTATAATCTATAGAAAAGTGTATGCTATTGTTATTATGCTCAACATATGCTCAATATATCCGTTTCAGGCACACTCAATGTGGCCGTGCCATCAAAGTCGGTTTGTTATAGGTCACGACGCAGCTATCACAGCCAGCTTTGATGAGCATGGCCTCATTCGTATCCGCCTCCTTCAGTCCGACTAGCTGCTAACTTGAAACTGTATCACTTTTCTCGGGCCTAGCCTGTCAAAGCGGCGGTGAAATGTCTACTCGTCTTCATATCACAGCCACTTTGATGTGGTCGGTTTACGGAGACCAGTTCGACTCTGCGAGGCCACGCACACGAAGCCAGGCCGTGGCCCATTCGTCAAAATGGTTGTGTCGTGTTGTAGTTTCATATCACAGCCATTTTTGACGAGTTGGGCTGTGGGTAGGTGCCACGGTGACAACACTGCTAAAGCTGCCGGGCGACTTGTTGCTCACAAAGTGGTTGTTATTATGCTTACACGTATCATATCACAGCCAGCTTTGATGAGCGGTGAGTAGTTCCCCCACCACGATTCGTCGACGCTGAATGTCCTGGAACACAGAAGAAAGAAGATAGGCGCAGTCGGCAGCCAGCAAAGTGGTTGTGACGTGGTTATGATTTAATTTTCATATCACAGCCAGCTTTGTTGACTTCTCTGTTGCCTAAAGTTCGACGGCGAATCATTTTACTTGATTTCATTATCAATTTCTATGAAGTTTTATATTGAATTCTGTGTGACCTTTTGAAACCCAATCTATTTTGTGTTAACTATTTCATTTGGCTGTTGTTTCATATCATATAAATATATAAATGCGATTTTGTGAACAATAAATATGCGTGTTATATGATGTTGACTTGTATAGTGTGTAAGAGTTGGACTTAAATAGTCTAGGTACTACTTTTAAATAAATAATTCTGTAGCTAGCTGTACATATACCTTAAATCTGAAATGATATCTTAAATTGATCACGGTCTCGCATGCAGCTCTTTTTAACCAATAGATATCGAGAATGTTCATTTTTAGCGGACACTGGCTAACTATAGTTTGTGCTGGTGGATTCGCTTCGCCCCCATGGAAGAACAAAATTCAGATATTTGTTTAATTTTAGACTAGTCAAGGGTTATCATCAATCTGCAACGAAGATGTTAGTCCGATCTGCATGATCGTGAGATTGCCGAAGACTAGGTGTCACTAAAAGTAGAAGTCATTTTACCAAAATTCCATAATAAAAGAAGCTATATTTTTGGTACTTTGATCATTGTGTACTGATAGTAGTTTTCTTTTTTTTTTGCACAGCGAGTTGTTCTATTCTATTACAATATTTAGATATATGTATCATTAAATTGATTTTTTTAATTTACAGGTCCAGGGGAGCCGCAGTCATCATTAAAATATTACCTAGGCATATTAAATCGTGGAGTAAGCTAGTATGTTTATTAATTTGTCTTTGACGCAATAAAATTTTAATTGTTTTACTTTTTAAGTTTTATTTGACTTTATGAGATAGCATGCCCTGCCTTAGAAATTTAAATTGCAAGCGAAGTAAGTAACCGAGATCAGAGCCTCTAGTGTAAGTAAGAGATACCAAAAACGTCTCGAACGCGTTCGCGTCAAAGTAGTAGCGCTACCAGCGGGACAAAATGGAAACAAACAGTTCTCATAGTATTTGACCTTTTGACACAAACGCGTTAAAAGCGTTCGAGACGTATTTTGTGACCGAAAACTTGCATTAAGCATACAGTATGCTTAGTGTAGGTTTTCGGTCACAAAATACGACTCGAACGCGTTTGCGTTAAAATGTCAAATACTATGAGCGCGGAGTGGCGCTGCTAATTTTTCCATAGTAATTGAGACGTTTACGTGAACCCGTTCGAGACGTTTTTCATTTTTGGACAGATTAAACATCAATCTCATGATTTCTCAATACCTATGAAATAGATATGCGTCCTATTGTAGTAGGTAGGACGGCAGTACGATAGATTGATATCTAACCTGTCTAAAAATGTAAAAAAACTAATCTGTTTTTTTTTGGACATGCGTCCTTTTGTTAAATTGGTAAATTAGTGTCATCCACAGGTCTGTGCACATACCATACCTGCCTAAATTAGTCAAAGAAATCATCCTGAAATGGTTCCACAGATGTGTATGTGATTCGGTTTCCTCAGCTTTACTAAATGTCAATAAACTGGGCTTAAGAACAAACATCGGTATTAAAAAGTATTTATCCAGAATGATTCCATTGAAAACAAAATTTAGGTTCTGTTTTTAACAAATAAAAAAATACACAGTAAAATATATTTTCATTTTAATGTGTGAAAGGAAAGCAAATGTTTACAAAATTAAGTTTTCATAACTAATGCTCTGCTGGCTGGATAAGTGGACATTCAGTATCAAGTACCTAACTTACTACATATGTATTACGTACTTACATCAGAGGACAAGGTTTTTCTAAATAAGTATGTGGAAATAATCTATGTATAAGCGCAACGCAACTTGTAAAGTCTAGCTAGACATTAACATCCTGACATTAATTTATTAACAGTCTACAGTAACCTAGAATTTCAACAATTTAGACCTTGAGTAATTTAAACAGTACTACCGCGAATGTTCAGCTAATAGTTAATATGTTCCACACTATTATAGCTGATATTAACGGCATAGTATGATGATACCTATATTTGGCACTAAATTCGCTTTTATCCTGCCACAATATCATAAAACATGTACTTACGTCGGAGCTGTCCATCTGCTCAAAAACATCTGAACACGACTGTATCGTTTGTTAATCGCGTAAGGGCGGGCGTGTTCAGATATTTTTGAACGCTTCTGATGGCGACTGTATACAGTGTTGGAAGTCGTTGAACTCAATTACTTTTACAATACAAATCAAAATCGCAAAACTAATATTTTTATATAACAACAACTTGGGTTGGGATCAATTATATCAGCAAGTTTCGTAATTTAACAATTTAGATATTCTAATTTTTAGTAGTGTCACGACAATGAACGAGCGAGCTCCGAGACATCTTTCTTAAACAACAAAAGATCCGATACGCGTGCTCTTGCATCAAGCTCAACTCACACAAGGCAAGTGCGGGGTATGAGGTATGATGCGACGTTCGCGCGCGGCGTACACTCTCCGCTTCCCCTTACAATACGGTAGTACCATTAATAATCACCACTAACTATACTATAATAAATAACAATAACGCATCCACGGCCTCAGATATACGTGTACGCTTTCTAGACTTTAACTTAACACTCGCAGCGCCGTAACTACGGCGATGCAAGCGGTGCCAGGCAAGAACATGCAGTTTGCATTAATGAACGGACCAGAATCAATTTTCAGGTAAGAGCTCACAGCGGAAATATTAAAAGCTGGTTAGGGTACTACGATTGTAACTTATATTGAGGGACCAATAAACTAGATTCTATTGACTCTCGCGTGAAGTCTAGGATGCGTTACAGGAAACGGGATAGCAACGTTTCCGCAGACACATGCGCACTTATCTATTACACTCAAATTATATCGATGCAATTAACTATTAAGCGCAAAAGGATGGATTACATTGAAAAAGTACTAATAGCATATTGAGCGACCAGCACGGACCTTTATTCAAATTGATGACCTAAATACGGCGAAATACCGAGCGTGTAAATTTTTGAATGCTTTAGAGGCGTATTTCAATAATAGGCCGGTAGGTACAGTCAGCGTCATATAGTTTGAAGCATTCAAGTCGGCCAAATAGTTCGGTACACCATAGCAATATCATGGTGTGTCGAGATTTTTGGTCACCTTGGATGCTTCATACTAGTTATATGTATGAAGCTGACTGAATGTGTAAAATTTTACAATTCAGCGTTTTTGCTTGTGTCAAAAGTAACCGCCGCGTATGAAAACTAATGAAACTGACAGGTTTTAGTCAAGTTTGAAAAAAACAAAGAAATGCGTATTTATGATACTTACTCAAAGTCGAACAATAGCGTCATCCAAATAAAGCACCGTGCCGAACACATACGTGTGGGTACTTGATCTCATAAATATGGCGAAAACTATACAATGTGCTGTGCACAATGGTGCACTGCAGGTCCTAAACTATTTTAATTTAAATCCTGGTATACGGTACACATCGATCTCTTTGTTTAGCTTTCGAGGAAAGACAGCAGCCATCTAGGTACACCACAAAATTACAACTAGTACAATTTCCAGAATTGTCACAGTTTAGCATGGAATTTAAGAATTACGTCAAATAATAAATTCTTGGATTTTATTTGACATAGGAATAACTCAAGAGTTGCGAGCCCGGGTTCCAAGCCACGATCCTCTTCTCTCGCTCGAGATGTCATATGCCAAACCGCTAGACTACCACGGCTACACATATTTAAGATTAAAAACCACGCAAGACTTAACAAAGACAGTGAACAATATTTCTGAATTGATGAATATTTACGTAAAATGGCGACACGCAGATAAGACTTTCCATACAGTGAATTATTTTATAAATGCAGGAAGGCGTGTGAGTTTTACGAAAAAATATAGCTAGTGAGTATAATAGTATACATTTAAAATCTTTCTCTTATCTTTTGAAATCCAGGACTCGAATTTCCACCCTGGGAAGATCGATAGTGGTTAAATATGTGCATTAATTAAATTAAGCATTAGTTTAATTTCAATACAGTATCACTAAGTAGTACATAATACCAAAATAGCCCCTTAAGATTACACTTTTGTGCAAAACTGGATCAATGGCAGTCTTACTGATATGTAAATTAATTGAAGATAATTAAAAAATGTTGGCGTCAGAATTTTAGTGCAAAGTACGTTAAAACGCCCTCGCCAATACGAGTATTACAGACATCACTTTTGTTTTTATCTTAACAAAAATAATAAATTTTAAAATGTTCTTTATATTTAAAATAATCAACGAGTATCTTTACTTCTGCACTTGAAGTAAATTATTTGAGCTTCAATACAGTGGGAAGACATAATTTAAATTATCTAGAAACTACTACGTACAATATGTTATAAATTTTTTGATTTTGAGATTTTACATACCCACCTAATTGTATTCTTTGTAAAAAGCAATTGTGCTGTTTTATTTTTATATGACCATCGTTAATTAATTTGCATATCAGTAAATATTACCATAACTATTTGTTTTGCATCCAAGTATAGATTTGAGCACAAAACCAAAAAAACAATTTTGATTTTAAGCGTATATTTCCGTTTAAAAATAATTACTGTAATGTCGAATTGAAAATAATAATCGTATCGTTAGGTACTATCTAACTTACAAACACCAGATGTGTGGCTCCAAAGTCTTAAGCTTTGGCTTACGGCAAACCTACTTAACAACAATGATAATATTTTTTTATAATTGGATTTACGTCATAAAAAACTATCTATGTTCCTTATAGGGTTTACTCACTAATGAACTGTCACAATATTTTTCTCAAACATGATACGTAAAGTCGCTAATTACATCATCAAAAAGTCACCATTAAGTTAAGAATACCAGACAATGATCAAAGTCTCAGGTTAGTAGAGATTTTGAATTTGGAACGAAAGTGTCCGGTAAGGAATATTTCGTTGTCATGGAATTTTTATTTCACAATTATATTTAACTAGCTGTTGCCAGCGACTTCGTCTGCAAAGAATTCGTTTATCGCTATCCCCCGGAAACTACGCAATTTTCCGGGATAAAAAGTAGCCTATGTGCTATTCCAGACTTTTCTTTATCTATGTGCCGAATTTCATCCAGATCTGTTGGGCCGTTCTGGCGTGATTGAGTAACAAACAAACATCCATCCATCCATCCATCCATCTATCCATCCATCCATACTTTCGCATTTATAATATTAGTTAGACTAGCTTCTGCCCGCGACTTCGTCCGCGTAGAATTTAGTAATTGATATGTTTATCGCTATCCCGCTGGAACCATAGTTTTCCGGGGTAAAAAGGAGCCTGTTTTAATCTAGGGTCCCAGCTATCTTCCTACCAAATTTTATCCAAATCCGTCGAGTCGTTTTAGCGTGAAGGAACAAACATACACACTCACTCACATCGTCACTCACAAACTTTCTCATTTATAATATTAGTAGGATTACATATTACACATAATTAATTACATTTTGTCTTTTTGTTTTTGTTTCATGTTTGAGAAATTATACAGGCTTCAAACATTAAGTGCTATATTTGACCCGTGTATAAAAATCCTCTCTTTCGGCTCAGATTTCAAACAAACTCGTCCAGTACTTACTGGTCTCTTCAGTAATGTATTTACTATTACTAAATTTAAGTAATAGCAATGACTATATTAAGCGCGTAGATTAAAATATTCTTACGTCGATGTATGTTTAAAACATGTGGCTAAGACCACATATGTGCCGTTATTTTATTGTGCCTCCTTGGTGAGATCACTAGTCATCACATTGGTACATACAAATTTGAAAGACTGATATTTTTTAAACAATAATACCCTCATTTTATGATGTTATGAATTTTAAACATTTCATCTTTTATATAAGTGATATAAAGCTTGGTTCAAGTTAAAAAGCTACTTTTACTAATTATAATCACGATTATTCTCGTTCTCTAGACTTATCTGGAACGTTGCAAAAAATGTGGTACTAATTTAAGGAATGCTATGGATATTATTTTTGGCCTCACCCATGTACCTATTAAAAATCATGTACGGTCAGATACACTCTTAACACCCAGTTTATACAAGAACACAAGTTTTTATCGTGTTTATGAGCATTTTAAATCGATTAAAATATACTTTAATATATGATTAATTATGATATAAGATATTACATCCAGTTATTTAAAAAAAAATTAGAAACTCATGAAATATGAGTAATAATGAAATGACTGACCGAAGAAAAATGAAGATTGCCGAAACATTAAGAAAATCTTGCACATCTCATGAAAAGGTCGAACCTGGCCTGATTGTCCCCTACACATATGTATTTTATAATTTTAGTTTTTCTAAACTTGAGGCACCGTTAATTAAACTATATAAAAGCGTGTATAAGCTCATGTTTGTTTAGTAATGTAATGTAAAGATACTTCTTACAACGTTGCGAAATGAACTGATCACAGAAAATGACAAAGAATAATCGGTTACATCAGGATTTACCTCAAACATGAGATTCAATATCTACGTTCGCTCCAAACGATGCTAAATTACAAATTGAACTTGATGACACTGAGAATTTACATACAAGTTGGTAGCTACTAATGCGACAGGATAACCTTTTGTAGTAAATTAAATCTAGGAAGCTATCGTAGTATCATTTACTTTATAGTTTGTACATATTAGGGGCTTATAAACTGTTTTTTTGAATAGGTATTTTTAAACAATAACATCATGTACAGATGAAAATAGAATTTCTTCGTTTTCGAAGTCTAAATGGAAGAATAAGCTAAATAAAACACGTTCACAATTTAGTTATAAAGTTCATATTTATAAACATTTCCGATCCTGTATTCTATACGCTTCCGTAACAGTTTCCGCAACTATTGCGATAATCACAGAAACTTTAAATTACTGATATCAATTTTATATATCTCAACTGGCTAAGTGTAACAACTCTGTGGGTATCGCTGTGTTAACACCTTTCCTAAATTTGTTACTCTATCTAAACTTCAAACGACCCTCACATTACCTACAGTCCTATTGAAGTTATGATTGATATTTAATTTTAATTCCAAGGCCTCACTTTAAAGCAACGAGGGAATTAGCTAGATTACATTTAATACCTTTAACCATTTCAAAGCCAATAACAGATACATTGACAGCACTCTGACACAACCTCAAATAATAAGCATACCGTATACGAAACATACAAGTTTCGAGCCAGAGAGTTATCGATATTTAATAGTCTGTATACATAGCGAACGACTCCATATTGAAGTCTCTAGTGGCTAAAGAAAAGCCAACCGCCAAAATCTTCACACAGACCTTGTTGACAGTGAGATGAGGGGTGTATGTGTGTAATAACAACTTTGTGTTTGAGGTGGCGTTGAGACGGTTAAGGTACCTACTTTCACTACCCGCATAAATTCCCCAGAGCCACAGTCTATGCGGCACGACGGCGCACACCGATGCTCCTAGAAAAGACGCCGATTCCATCCCTTTCTAACTCAATAAGGCTTGCGCGTAGGACAGGGACAGAGAACATAGCTAGCTTCGAGCACCTTCACGCTTGCAGGAGTCTCGTCTAAAGGCACAGGTGCGAGCCGCACTAACAACCAGCCATGACCAAACTGGACATCAGTACTTAACTTGTTTTCGTTGAATTGAACCAATAGCGATATAGTTCTTATACATTTACTTCTAGAGTTACCGTTTATGAATTTTTAATGTAGCAAAAATAGCATAGGATCTCTTTAGATAAGTTTTAACAACATTTTATTTTCTAATAGAAATGGTGACGCTCAGTTAGTAAAATATTTTTTACCAACCCCCTTATTCATAAATGCTTCTTAAGCTTACGTTAACTTTACAGTCGTTTGTCTTTATCTGTGGATTGTTATTTGTCACAGGCTTTGTAACCTGTAATTGTTTATGATCAAGAGGGTAAGTTTGTAACTATAATTTATTTTTATACAATTACAATAGGGTTTTAGTGGTAAATAAATGTCAAATATTTCAAAGTGATCACGCGATAACAAACTTTTTAACAGGTCACGCTAAGGTGGCTGTAATTGTACGACGCAAGCCAGTGCATCTCAGCCGCCCATCCGGTAGACGGATACAACAATGTCTTAAATTCCTGTAATATCTAAGCGAACAAAATATTCGTAATGAAAAAGTCAAATTTACAATATAAAAATAAGCTAAGCAAAGTGTAGTGAGTGTGTTCGATTATGATAATGATAACTTGATAACTGACAAGCACACTAATATTGACACAGCTCTCCTATCTAAAGTCTACAGCTCGGCTTTTTTCGTGACTAATGGCCCCCTGAGATACAATAGCAAAATAATGCCAACAATTGCAGTACCTTTTTTTTGGCACAACAATAAAATCTACACTAGTAAATCTAAATAAAAAAAAAACACAAATAACTGTGATACAAATTACTAGCCATGAAAAAAAATACTCGGAAAAACGAAAATAGCCAAACTGCAAAGATTAAATAGTCAGAGTAGTTTTCTTACATTGACAGTCTGTATACTCCCTTTACCTAAGTACGTCCGTATGTCTGTACAGAGGTACCTAAACACCATAATAGGCCTGATAAAGTACGTCCGTATGTCTGTACAGAGGTACCTAAACACCATAATAGGCCTGATAAAGTACGTCCGTATGTCTGTACAGAGGTACCTAAACACCATAATAGGCCTGATAAAGCACCACCTGAAGTTGTATTTTCAATATTCTACAATATTCTTCGATTAGGCCTACAGTTCCGAAACATTCGTTTTCTAAAATCATCAATCATAGATTTGTTCAAATATTTTGACCGAAGCATAATTGAAAATGGTCCTTAATCGTATAATGAAGTAAGCAAATAAACAAATACTTCTCGCATATAATACTACCTAACACGTTAACATAACATGAATTACACATACGTAACATACAGTCATTTTGAGTCAAATCAATTAAATTAAAGCAATTTAGTCAAGAACGTATCAGATTCCCACTAGTAGGTACCGTTATTGGTAATAGAAATTATTATCTTTATACTATCATTTGGAGCCAATGGGAACCGACCGTTCCGTAGATCGGTTTGTTTTGCTCCTAACCTAAATGATATTTGACACACGCGATCAACTCATGTGCTGGGAGATCGAACACTTGATCGTCATCGGGGTCTTCTTCGACTTCGCAGGGGGGCGTGGATCCGGGGGTCGCGGGGGCGCGGTCGGGGGTCGGGGACTCGTCCAGAGTGATGTTGGGGCTCGAGTCGCTGTGGCCCTGGGACCGGGAGCGCCGCGAGCCCCCCTGTCATGTTTCCTCGCGGCAGATGTTCACGATCGCCGCCCGGCACATCGGACACTCTTTGAGCTGAGATGTGCATACTGAGCAGAATCCTCTGTCAAATGAAAATTAACTGGCATTGCTTCTCTTCCTACAGCATAGTCAGTGTTTCTTAAGCTTTTTGCGGTGACGGACCACTTTCAGAATTTTAACGAGGCCATGGACTCCGGTCGCAAAAGAAAACAAAGCCTAATTTATCAAATATTAATAAAATAATTATGATTATTTAATCACTTTAAGCACGTATGATAAGGGTTAACTTAGTTGCTGCGGACCCCCAAGGGGTTCATGAACCCCACGTTAAGAAACCCTGGGCTGAGTTGACTATAGAGGTAAATGTGAACAAAAAGTACAGTAGACAAAATTAGCCTAGTTAAAAAACAAAATATTACCTATGTCCGCAGGGTTCTAGCACACAGCAGGCGGTGTCGTCGAAGCAAAGCGTGCACGAGTCTTCCTTCACGCTCGAGCACCTTAGCTGCTCTAAGTATATTCTCCGGGGTATAACCTGCGCGCAAAATGGTAGCATTAATAATGCAAAATGTTTGACAGGTGATGGTAAAAGGAGCTGCCAAAATCAGCGAAAGTGGCTACAACTAACTTTGTCTCTATTCAAGTTGCGTCACAACTACCCCCGGTTATAACAAAATTATGTTTTTCTGGCAAACGAAATGTCCGATTAAATGTTTGAAATTTGCCTGTTGTTTTGAGAAAAAACCAATTCATAATGTTTATAATGTTTATAATGTTTATAATTTATAATGTTTACGCAGTCACTGATTTAAACGTTAAATCCTGTTCGTTCGCAAGTGTACGCTTAAACTACGTGCCTTTTTTACAATGAAGCAACGACTTACAATTCATTCCTGATAACTCATATAATGAGTTGTTACATTTCAATGATTTTCTTTATGCTTTGGGCTTACAACCACTAAATTTTTTTAATACCTTATTCACTAATACCCCTAATTTTCAAATTACCATTGTCTCATAATACCTAAAAATACCTAAAATGTCAAATTGTTACAAGGAACATTTTGACTTTTCAGGTATTTTTTAGGTATTATGAGCCCATGTTAATTTTAAAATTAGGGGTATTAGTAAGTAATAAGTTATTATGAAAATTTGTGTTTGTAATAAGGTATTATGAAATTTTGTGGTTGTAAGCCCAAAGCTTCTATATTGATATCTTTTCCTATACAACCCACAATCACGCTAAACGTGGCCTTTAGGTCTTGATACCCTAGGCTCTGTCGACCCCGTAAGGGATAAAGTACGTTGGTGTGTAAGTCCACTCATGTTCATTCATAGATAAATACGTAAAAACGTGATGAACACATTCAGCAAAGAGCATTCAAATGTAGGGAGGAAATCGATGGAATTTGAAGTGGTTTGAGTATCGGATGTAGCCATTAAATTACGCTGCGAAAACGTTTCTCTAATGACAAGGGCAGGTTAAGCTGTATTGCGATGCTGGCACGGGAGCCACGTGGCAGATAGCGGTTGGTGCGCCTGCGCGAACCGTGGAGCCTCAAAATAGGGTTGCCGTTTTGATTTCGTAACTATAAATCAAAATGTCTACAACAAAAATTGCGAGGATACATTTAAGAGGGTGCATCCCAACTGAGCTGGCAACGTCGCATTTTTGGCGATTTTTGCGATTCTTTCACAGAAATTGAATGAAAGTTTCAAATATCCGTCTGTAGTGCACTTCGTTTTTAGTGTATTAATGTGTCCAATGCAATGATTAATCGTGATGGACTTTTATTTTCGTATTAAAAGGATAAAATACTATATCTCGTTTAATAAGAAAATAAAAGTCCATCACGATCAATTATTGCAATAGACACATTAATACACTAAAAACGAAGTGCACTACAGACGGATATTTGAAACTTTCATTCAATTTCTTTGAAACAATCGCAAAAAATCACCAAAAATGCGACGTTGCCAGCTCAGTAGGGATGCACGCTCTTAAGTGGTAGTATACATACAAGCAAGTATGCACACAAGTTTCGTGTGTCGAAAACAGCCATGAAACATGAAAAATTTGACACAAAACTGACAAATAAACAGGTACATCTATTTACGAAAACAAATAGTACTAGTAAGTAAGGTATTTTCATTCTTACATGTTCTATTTGGTAAACAAAACTCTAACCTCAATGTGCAAATTTTTGTAAAGAATAAGGTGCATTATGTTATCAAATAAACCTGAGGCAATATTTTGTACATAATTTTGCTGATATTTCATCTGCAGTTCCTTTATTTACGATAAATAGTTAAAAAAATAACAAAAATGAGACGTTTTGAGGTTAGAATTTTGTTTACCAAATAGGACAGGTAAGAATGAAAATACCTTAAGTAAGTAATGCTTTATTGTACAAATATAAGAACCAGATACAATTCACAAAATAATACAAATAACAATAATATATGCACAAAGGCGAACTTATCCCTATAAGGGATCTCTACCAGTTAACCTTTGAGTAGATGAGAGGAGCATTAAACGAGGGACCGACAAAGTGTGAGTTTAAAAACTACTTATTATGATTGGGAAAACTATTTATATGCTGTCTCTAACTAATGCAACTACAACGTCAATTTATCGATATAAAGCGCCAGCAGATTTATGGCCATCGTAACAATTCCCAATTTCGCCCTACGGCCACAGTATATATATATAAGCTAAAGCAGTAGGGAAGATAGGCTTACTTTTTGAAATAAGTACCTACGCTCCAATAAAGCGTTAGGGTTGTCGATTAAATTATTACTTACTGAAAAATACTTTCGCCTACTACGACACGTTCGGAAAGCTCTGTTATTAAATTTTATTGTATAAAAAATTCTCATCCGCATAAATAGCTTTCTTAAATAAACTATTGGGAAACATGGACACGGCACTATAAAAGTGTTTTTTTTTAGTTCTTTGTAATTTAATAAAGCTAATTTGCAATTTATGTTTATTTCGGTTTTGAAGAGGCCGAGTTCAAGCAGCCGTACACTGCGCAATACGCTCTTGGCATATTTAAAACGAACAAATGGCCGCTCGTCTCAATGCGCCACTCGCGACTGACAGCGCCGCGAGACCCGCTTAGGGGCCGTGTAGAAGCGCGCGTCTATGTGTGCGTTCGTTTCGACCGTTTTGTTCGTAGATTCCCTACTGCTTTAGCTTATATAATATACTGTGCTACGGCGCTGACGTCATTCGGCCGAGCGCGTCAAACGTGTGGGCGGCGCTCGGCGTTCGCCCACGCTCGCTCGCTCTCCCGCTTAATCCGGCGCGACATTAACTGAACAATATTGCTGCACAGATGATCCTAAACGTTGAATAACATGTCTTGATAATGTGCCTTTTGTAATGGAAACTCTACGCCCTGACAACATTTAAGTAACTAAATATGATTAAACAGATTACGCACGCAATTGTTTTATTTTATGGAACTACAATAAAATATGTTGATAATCTTGATTTAGTTAGTACTGTTTCCAGAACGCGATTAGGCTATGTTGGTTTTTTAGAATTTATCGCCAAAGTAACCAGTTGTTATTTAAACATTTCAAACAGAAAATCTAATTTTTTTGTAATCGCACTACAGTATTTATTTAAGTCTAAGCTTTTAAATAGACTCCCACATAACAGGAATTTATATACATACATACGCGGCAAGCACATAACCCTCCTTTTCAGGTTCGCTGCAGTGTGGTGAGGGCTCCACTTTTAACTTTAGAATAACGCAATAATTTCATATAGAAAATATTTGGTTACTCTCATCCATTTTCTACTTTTAGTAGGAGTTTATTCCTCCTCACTTTTAGCGTTACGCATAAATAAGAGTGGGAAAGACATATAAGTACACAATAACTGCGTTAGATCAGATCGACGCTGAAATAACTAAACGAGAGAAAGAAAAAGCATTACCGTAAAACTATACAACTATAGTCCAAAAGCTCCCAACTAAATCTAACTAAAATATTTTCGCTTAGGTGTAACTTTTATAAAAACGAAGAAATTGAATGGTTAAATAGGTTCATTAACGGAAGGAATAACTTGGAAACGTAAATAGTACACTGTGCACCGAGGGCGGTAAGAAGGAGATTGCCAACGAGAATCTATTAGAAGGCGGAGGATATACATACGTACATACGTTGCAAGTTAATACAAACCTTGTACAATAAAAATAATTCCCGCGGGAGGTAAATCAGCTACTACGGCTCTATACGCCTGCGTGTAATAACACCCTTTAAGAGAAAGTGTGGTTAAAACAATATATGTATGTACGAGGGTGAATTGAAAAGTTTCGAGCCTAACCTTTAAAATAGAGACTTGAGTTTTTATAACAATTTTATTTCTCTACATAGTCTCCGAAACGATCTATACACTTTTGCCACCTTGCTTCTAACTTCATTATTCCTTGTAAAAAAAAGAATCTTCAAGGTGGTCGAAATATTCAGTCACAGCTTCTTGTACCTCAATATCCGTCGAAAATTTCCGTCCTGCCAAGTGTTTTTTTAGGTTCGGGAAAAGATGATAATCAGAGGGGGCCAAGTCCGGCGAATAGGGTGGATGCGGCAACAATTCAAACCCACAGTTATGTATTTGTGCGATAGATTACGCTGCCGTATGGACAGGAGCATTGTCTTGGTGGAACAACACTTTTTTTTAGATATCATACCAGGTCTTTTCGTTTTAATTTCTTCACGCAGTTGTTTTAAGAGGGTGTAATAGTAATCAACCTTTACATATGGTTTTACCCTTTTCGAGATAATCAACCATGATGAGACCTTTGCAATCCCAAAAAACTGACGCCATTACGTTCTTCGCTGATAAAATGGCCTTAGCGTTTTTAGGAGGTGGAGACCCTGATCTTGTCCATTGTTTGGATTGCACTTTTGACTCCGGTGTATTGTGGTGGACCCAAGTCTCGTCCATAGTTATGAAATGACCGAGAAAATCTTGTGGGTCGCATTGAAACAGATCCAAACAATCCTGTGACACTGTATGGCGGGTGCGTTTATTTTCAGCTGAAAGCAGTCTAGGTACCCACCTAGCAGAGACCTTAAAAAATCCAAGATCCTTGGTGATTATGTTTTGTACTCGCTCATAGGAAATGCCAATTGTCTTCGCTATCTCTGCAACTTTCAACCTCCTATCATTCATAATCATATCTAGTATTTTTTTGCCATTTTCGTCTGTAGATGCCGTTACTGGTCTTCCACACCTAGGTTCATCTTCAACTGCTTCTCTGCCCCGTTTAAAATCTGCTACCCATCGTTTTACAGTGGCATATGATGGAGCGGATTCTCCTAAAGTCTGGCACATGTCTTCAAAAATTTGCTTTGGCGTTAACCCTTTTTTTTGTAAGTACTTTATGACAGAACGGTGCTCAATTTTATCCATTGTAAAGGAAACCGCGAACCTCTATCTATCTATCTATCTATCTATCTATCTATCTATCTATCTATCTATCTATCTATCTAACCTCGTTTAGTAATTAAAGTCGTCACAATTTAAAAGGCCCGTTTTGACAGTTCACGCCCATGAAGTTCTCTATTTTTTACCGGTCGAAATGTTCTGAAGGTAATTGTATTTTTCATTGATGTGTATCGCTCACTCAGCTAAGTGCTGTGGCACAACGATTTTTTCATATTGTCCACAGACTATTAATAATCGGTTAAGGAAAAAATAAATCGATCAAGATATATTTTTTTAAAGCCGACTCGCACTTCGCCGGTTTTATTTATTTTATTTAGACCAATTAATTACTGAATTTCACCAGCTGTGTAGTGATCTTTACTGAAAATTATGACCTTGGAGCTCAAAGCCGTAAACAATGGCAATACTGATTTCTATAGAATGGCTCGTCTTCATCATCTGAAGAAAATGATTGACTGAAGATTCAGTTTTTCTCGATTTTTTGTGATTAAGTGAATGTTATTTTAACAAAAATATTAAATGAAAGAAAATTGACCTTTCGTAGCATTGTATCATTTCAAAATATCAGTTTAAGTTAAATTTTTTAATCAGAACTTTAGTCCAATGCACTTTACAATATAATTCAAATCGATCAAATACTCATGCAAACTTGAATCGATTTATCGTGAGTATCGAGTACCGAGTCATATGGTTACATCACTTGTTACGTCGGGAAGACAAATGTCAAAACGGGCCTTTTAAATTGTGACGACTTTAGGTTACAAAATTTGCAATTGTGACAGAAAAACAAAAGATAGTGCATTATGATCTAACTAATATTATAAATGCGAAAGTATGGATGGATGGATGGACGGATGGATGGATGGATGGATGGATGTTTGTTTGTTACTCAATCACGCCAGAACGGCCCAACGGATCTGGATGAAATTCGGCACATAGATAGAGAAAAGTCTGGAATAGCACATAGGCTACTTTTTATCCCGGAAAATTTCGTAGTTCCCGCGGGATAGCGATAAACGAATTCATTGCAGACGAAGTCGCTGGCAACAGCTAGTAAAAAATAATGTAAGTCTTACGTGTCAGTATGATTTTATCTTTTTTATTTCATTATCAACCACAGGCTCAAAACTTTTCAATTCACCCTCGTATACATAAAGTCGTCTTGAATTTATGGACCATAGTTATACAGGGTGTTTGGTAGCCAGGTGCAAAGCCTTAAGGGGGTGATAGCTGAGGTATTTTTGAGCATTTTGAGCCATACATGTCTTTGCCGAAATTTGATATTTTTTTTTTAAATTGAAAATTTAAAAAAAAATCTGAAAATACCCAGAATTTGATAGAAACTTGTCAATATTACACCAATGGGCGTTAATTTGTAAACAAAATCTTTTATTTCGGATAGTTTAATGTGTATTGGATCAAATGAAATAATTTTTAAGTGTCTGTCTTGCCACATAAACAAAATGGAGGCATTCGAAATTACAAAAAATGTCTTATTTTGGAACAGAGTCATTTTTCTGTGCCATAAAAAAAATTAAAAAAAAATCCTGGAAATGTTCAAACATTTTTAAAAACAAGCCTGTTTATTGCTCTTTCTTTTAAGGTATCGCTCATTCACATTTCTTGCTAAATCTGAGATAAAAAGTAAAAACCAAACTCGGGGAGCACTCGCTAAGAATGCACTAGTATTGAAATTTCACGTTAAAGTTAGGTACTTCAGTAGTAAATTACATGAAAAAAAGGTAAAAAAAAGAATTAATCTTCACTTCTTTGTGATTTGAATAGTAAATTAATTCATTTTACAACTTCTTTTTACCTTTTTTTTATGTAATTTACTGTTGGAGGTTGCATTGATGTAGAGTAATCTGCTCGCTTCCATCATGTCTGTCAGTATGTTTTTGAGTGACATGTTTATGTCGATCTCTCTTGTTTTTTAGCTCCTTGTCTTGTGTTGATTATAAATATCTGCTTATACACAAAAATGTGTTTAAATTAATAATATAAAAGGTTATGTGCTCAGCTAAAATAGTAAAACGTTGTTGTAAATATGTCGGAAAATAAAAATCAATATTTTTCTCATGAAAAATTACGTGGACGTGAAAATTACGTCGAGTGGAAATTTGTAATGAAGAATGCGTTGATTCACGACAATTTATGGACCTGTATATGCGGTTACGGTATGGATGACAAAACAACGACTGACGTGAAAAATCGACGTGACGAAATAGCCAAATCAAAAATTTGTCTGAGCGTTGAGAAGTCATGTTTTTCACATTTAATGTCAGCGGATACGGCGAAAGACGCCTGGAATGCACTGGAACGTGCGTATGATGACAAAGGACTCGGTTCTAGAGTGCGTACACTCCAGAATTTGTGCGCTGTCAAACTTGAGAACTTCATTAGCATGGAAGCATACGTCAATGAAATTTTGTCATTAGCTCAGCAATTGGCGAATATGAACAAATCTGTTGATGACGAGTTTCTTGGTGCATTGATGCTCAAAGGTTTACCATCGCAGTACGAGCCCATGATCATGGCACTGGAGCATTCGGGAGCTGTCATCACATCCGATCTAGTAAAATCCAAACTGCTACAGGATCAACGTTGGACTACTCGTGGAGATTCGAGTGAGTGCTTGTATTCTACAAAAAAAAGCGCTACTGGAAGTGACTCCGGAACGAGAAAAGCGCAGCAGCACAAGGTAGAGTCGAAAGCGAAGGACAATTCCGGTCGAAAGAGAGAACCGTGGTGCTGGAAATGCAAGCAAAAGGGACATCTGAAGAAAGACAGTCGCAACGAGAAGGATTCTTCAGGAAACTTTGTTCTGTCTGCATATAGTGCTGGAGCGGGCTCGGAATCTTCGTGGTATATAGACTCTGGAGCTACAAACCACATGACTGGCAAGCGTGATTTGATGACTGACTTTAAATCGCGGGGTGGTTCCGTCACCATTGCTAGCGGAGATAAACTGCAGTGTACAGGTATAGGTAACGTTAAGTTGTCGAATAACGCGATGTTGACTAATGTGCTGTATATACCGAAACTGTCTGTTAATCTTATATCTGTTTCGCAATTGATAAAGAACGGTAGTACTGTAAATTTTGATAGTGATGGTTGTACAATTTCTAAGTTGACTGATTTACCGATTAAGGCAAATGACGTAGGAGGTGCGTATAAACTTCAGACCTGCAGTCTAAGGGCGAATCTAAGTATTAGTACAGCGACTTGGCATCAAAGACTTGGTCACTTAAGTGGCAATAATATGAAGCTTTTGAGGCAGGGACTTGCTAATGATATTAGTTTTCAGGATGACCCTTGTAAGGACGTTGCATGTGAGGTTTGTTTAAAAGGAAAGCAAGCCCGTTTCCCTTTTTCTAGCAACCCTATGAAGTCTGTGGCTGCAAAACGGTTGGAATTGATCCATACTGATTTGTGTGGTCCATTGCCGGTAAATTCACTTGGAGGCAAGAAGTATATCCTGACGTTCTTGGACGATCATTCGAGGAAGGTGTTTGTGTATTTCCTGGAGCGAAAGAGCGAGGTGAGTCAATACACTAAAAACTTTATTAATTTAGTTGAAACTCAAACTGGTGATAAAGTGAAAATTGTGAGGTCGGATAACGGGACCGAGTACGTGAACAGAGATCTTGAAGGCTTTTTGAAAAGTAAAGGCATAGTCCATCAAGTGACTGTACCCTACAGCCCGCAACAGAATGGTTCTGCGGAAAGGCTGAATAGGACGCTCCTAGAAAAAGTAAGATGCCTGTTGTACACGTCAAACCTAGACCACAAATTTTGGGCAGAAGCTGCCTGCACTGCAGCGCACTTAATAAATGTGTCACCGTCGAAAAGGCTCTCGGGTAAGACTCCTGAGGAGGCCTGGACAGGTAATAAGGTGAGCTTGAAACATTTACGGGTGTTTGGCTGTGAAGCTTATGCTCACATTGATAAAGTGAAGCGGAATAAGCTTGAACCGAAAAGCAAACGTTGCATATTTCTTGGCTATGAAACTAATGGATATAGGCTCTACGATTTAGAGAAAAAGGAAGTTTTTCGCAGTCGTGATGTTGTTTTTAATGAAACAATCTTTCCAGGTGTTAAGAGTAAGCGGTCCGTGGAGATATTCTTTCCGACAAGTGACGACGGTATCATCGTTGAAGAGGGTCACGCGGAAGAAGAGCCTGAGATCGAGGTTGAGGCGGAGATGCATTTGCCACCAAATGTAGAAATTCAGGTTGAGGCGGAGCGGCCGGTAGCGCCTGAAGTTTGGTTTGAGGCGGACGAGCAGGTGCCAAGCTCATCTACTGATTCGGGCGGTATACCACGTGAACCACGTAATGACGGGCCAGCCTACAATTTACGGCCAAGAGTACCGAGGACAATGTCTGCACTAGAGGTGGAATTGAATGAGCCGACAACTGTCAAAGAAGCTTTACGATCGAGTGATAGTAAGTTGTGGCGGCAAGCTATGCAAGATGAGATTGATTCATTTAATAAGCATGACGCTTGGGAGCTAGTTGACAGACCGGCAAATAAGAACATTGTCAAGAATCGGTGGTTATTCAAAATCAAACGTGATGCTAATGGAAAAGTAGCATGTTATAGAGCGCGATTGGTTGCAAAGGGGTTTACTCAAAAATTCGGAGTTGACTATATGGATACTTACACTCCAGTTGTACGATATAGCTCGTTGAGAATGCTGTTGTCTCTTGCGGTTGAATTAGATCTGAAGATTGATCATCTGGACGTAAAAACTGCCTTTCTGAATGGTAACTTGACGGAAGAAATTTATATGTCACAGCCGGAAGGATTTATAAGAGAAGGCGATGAACATAAAGTCTACCGACTCAAGAAAGCCGTGTACGGGTTAAAACAGGCATCTCGAGCCTGGTACGATAAGGTAAAGGAAGTATTACTAGCTGGAAAGTTCACGCAGAGCAAGCACGAGAGCTGTATCTTCAGTCGCCGAGTGGGTAAGAGAACCATTGTTATCGCCCTGTATGTTGACGATTTTTTCGTTTTTTATAATTGTGACGAACTTGCTAACAAGTTGAAAACGTCGCTGATGTCGCATTTTACTATCAAAGACTTAGGTGCGGTCAAACACATGCTAGGCATTAAAGTTGATCGTACTAGTAGCGAGTTGAAGCTGAGTCAGAAAAACTATATCGAAAAGTTGCTTGAACGTTTCGGTATGAACGATTGTAAAATCGCTAAGACGCCCTTAGACGTAGGTCTGAAGTTTTCTGACAGCGCTACCCACGATAGTAGACTACCATATCAGGAATTGATAGGTTGCTTAATGTATTTGTCTGTGATCAGTAGACCTGACATTTCATTTGCTGCAAGTTTTTTAAGTCAGTATAATACCTGTTATACAGCGGAACATTTTGCTGCGGCTAAACGTGTATTGCGTTACTTAAAAGGCACAATGAATTTAGGTCTAGTGTACAGGAAAAGTGATGTACATGATAAGTTTCGTTTTTATGGTTTTACTGACGCTGATTGGGCTAACGGGGCGGATCGTAAATCATATACGGGGTATATCTATAAGCTAGGTAGGAATGTAATTTCTTGGGGTTGTTACAAGCAATCTTGTATCGCACTTTCGTCTACCGAGGCGGAGTATATAGCTTTGTCTGAAGCGGCCAAAGAGGCGGTATACGTCCGTGCGGTTCTAGCTGAATTGTTAGGTCATACTGAAACTGTAACACTGTATAGTGATAACCAGTCTGCGGCAAAGCTTGCTTTTAATCCGGTGTTTCATAAACGGTCCAAGCACGTAGACATTAGGTATCACTATATTCGTGAGGCTGTTGATAATAAGGTCATTGAGTTGTCATATATGCCTACTGAGCAGATGACTGCTGATGTGCTCACGAAGGCACTGCCTCATTGTAAGCACAGGACATTTGTCCATGATATGCTGGAAGTCGTCCAGGGTTAAGAGGGCGTGTTGGAGGTTGCATTGATGTAGAGTAACCTGCTCGCTTCCATCATGTCTGTCAGTATGTTTTTGAGTGACATGTTTATGTCGATCTCTCTTGTTTTTTAGCTCCTTGTCTTGTGTTGATTATAAATATCTGCTTATACACAAAAATGTGTTTAAATTAATAATATAAAATTTACTAGGTAAATGTAGGTATTTACCTAGTAAATTACATGAAAAAACGCGAAATTTCAATACTAGTGCATTCTTAGCCAGTGCTCACCCGAGTTTGTTTTTACTTTTTTTCTCAGATTTAGCAAGCAATGTGAATGAGTGATACCTTAAAAGAAAGAGCAATAAACAGGCATGTTTTTAAAAATGTTTGAACATTTCCAGGATTTTTTTTAAATTCTTTTTATGGCACAGAAAAAAAGACTGTTCCAATTTCGAATGCCTCCATTTTGTTTCTGTGGCAAGACAGACACTTCAAAATTATTTCATTTGGTCCAATACACATTAAACTATCCGAAATAAAAGATTTTGTTTACAAATTAACGCCCATTGGTGTAATATTGACAAGTTTCTATCAAATTCTGGGTATTTTCATAATTTTTTTAAATTTTCAATTTAAAAAAAAAATATCAAATTTCGGCTAAGACATGTATGGCTCAAAATGCTCAAAAATACCTCAGCTATCACCCCCTTAAGGCTTTGCACCTGGCTACCAAACACCCTGTAGTACTGGACTATAGTTGGGTAGTTTTAAAGTACTCCTTTCAAGATTGTCACTGGGTCCACCTCGCAGCGTGTAAGAACAATGCTCTCGTCTATCTCATGACTTACTCATTACATACATCGCCCTTTCTCTTGCGTTGCCGATTCTATTACTATCCCTACTAATACTATAAATGTGAAAGTAACTGTCTGTCTGTCTGTCTGTTACGCTTTCACGCCTAAACCACTGAACCGATTTTAACGAAATATACTCAGCGGCATATTTCGCGGAACACAATAAAAGTTAGCAGAACGCATACTTTATACTTGACGAGAAAAAAATTAGATAGTTAACTACACTTTTTTGTGTTCCGCTAAATGTCGCCGACATAGGATAGTTTTAATCCCGGAAATCCGCATAGTTCACGCGAGATAGCGCTAAACGAATAGACTGAGTCGCGGGCAACCGCTATTACAAGTGCCGGCACGTAAGTCTAGCGATGACCGTTGATGCGGGGTAGTCGAAAATAAGGTATTGCGGGGGAGTCGGTGGGGAGTGCGGGTGTCGCGGGCGGGCATACACCACGTTCGACTTACGTGCCGCCACCTGTATTCTATATTTTGTAGACATCTCTTCCATAGGAATTGTGGTAATAAATGCTTACTTTCTTTTCGTCGTCAGTCAAGTCTCCAAACTGATTGAACGATGAGTAGGGCCGGTCCGTGGGCGGGTGTCTGAAGGGCTCGTGGCCGAAGTTGAAGCGGCATTGTTGGAACGCCATGAAACTGGCTGCTGCGAAGAAACCTTGCCTGTCAAATAGTAAAAAAAAGATATGTAGACAATTAATACTTTACTTATCTTACAAGCAAAATATAAAAAGTGCATTCAAGGTTTAGCGGCAGGATTAGCAAGTAAGATGGTGGTAGTAATCCCAAGAGTTTGATTAAAGCAATGGTCACACGAAACATCACAACTTGCAATTCGTATAGACGCTGGAGACTTAGGAGGCTTAGGAAAATTGCAATTCATAATTAAAATTTCTATTGATTTGAATGATTTTTTTTTATAGGGGTTTGCATTACTTTACTTCACTATATCGCGGAGATAGCAAAGTAAAGATATTTCATTTGTGGGGAGTGTCACAATAGACATCTCTAAGACATATTACTTCGTATTTACAGCCAACACACCCGACTGATCACTAAATATAGAGAATAGACGACTTATCACAGTTCCTTTTTCCACCGCCTGTTTGGTTACTATTTAGCCTAAGACACGTAACGTATTCACGTAACGTACCACCGTATCGTCGCTATTGAAACTCGCCGCTCAATCTCGAGTAATATTATGTCACCTTATTGCGACAATTGTGTCTTTATATCTCTACCGCTTGAGTGTCTATGTTTTCGGCAACATGCATAAGTACCGCGCAGCCAGACAAAACAATTATATAGATCTTAGGAGCAACAAGAAACTGGTCCTTGATAGGTCCCATTTTGTGCATTTCAACAAAAGATTCAACAACATGGCAATTAAAGTGTACAACAGTCCTAGCAACGACATCAAAGATTGTAACACCATGGTAGCATTTAATAGAAGGGTGATAGATTATTTTGCAAAAAGACCATTTTATTCAGTTGAAGAGTTTTTACCAACGCCCTGGACAAATAGTTGATAGGTAGTTTATAGTATTGGTGTGTAGGTTCAACTATTTAAATTTTTATTTGAATTGAATATATACTAATTACTGATCTAGTCATTGTCATTTATCTTTTTTTATATTATACTGTTACAATATGCATTAGATTAAGACTCTGGATTATATGATTATGATTATCGGATTTTACGGTGGCACGTGAATACTTCCCTTACTGTACATCGAATTATCTATACGCACTGCAATGCGGTAGCGGCCCCTATTATTACGGACAGAGCGGACTAAGTATACCTTACTCTAGTTCATACCTGGTGGTTTCAAATATTTCCCTGCAGGGCGGCAATCGGTGTCCGTTCAATGAGAATATCACTTCCTTCGTACTCCTCAAGTCTATGAGGCAGCCTAGGACGTCTCCCGGTCTCCATTCGGGTATTTCCGTGACAGGTTCCGAGCGGGCCTTGTACCAGATGAGCTTCCTACAGCCGTCGTAAGACAGAGAGTACAGGTCGTCACCAATGCCGTAGCCTTCCTGCGAAGCAAATTCGTATGAGAAAGATTTAGGCGCATAACGTCCCACTCGCATAATGTCCCTTTGTCCCTTTCGCGAAATGTCCCTTTCCTAAATGCCCCTTACGCAAAACGTCCCTTCTGCAAAAGGGCCCGTTCGCAAAACGATCCTTATCCCATGAGAAGACTCCTACAGCCTTATTCATAAAAAATCCTTAATTGAGGTTTTATCAGTCGATTAGTTAACAGACTGATTAAGCTTATTTGACAGTTGTTAAAAAGTATGATTCATAAACGCTTGCTAGCAGTCTGTTAGCTAATGAGCTGCTGATGGATGGATTAGACGCGTTATGTTGTCAACTTGACAAATCATAGACCAAAAATGGCCTTTTAGTGAATTAAAAAAAAAATAGACAGCAGTGGCAGCGAATTAGCGGGAAACCAGCGAATTAACACGACAGACTAGGCAGTGTGGATCTAGTTTTCTTTACCTTTCCCGGAGGGAATAAAAACTTAAAACAAAAAAAACTATCTTGCGTATGGTTTTGCTCTTGCCAAAATCAGCTGTTCACATGTGTGGCGGCCATTTTGTGAGTTAGCAGAGAGATAAAGTAGGGTCTAAGGTCCGCTAACTTTCGGAAGACTTAACAGACCCTTGATGGACTGATTAGCGCTAATTGACGTTTATGAATCATGTTTTTTTGCATCGGTCCTATAGCGAGCTTATAGCTAGCCTCTAACTTTTTATGAATAAGGCTGCTAGTCTCTACTGAAACAAGCTTTTTCCAGAAATGTTTTGCGAATGTTTTTTTTTTGCGAATGGGTCATTTCGCAGACGGGGCGATTTGCGAAAGGAATGGGACCTTTTTGAGAAAGGGACGTTTTGCGAATGGGGTATTTTACATAAGAGACCATTTGCAGAGAAGACGTTTTGCGAATGGGACGTTTTGTGAGTGGGACGTCATGCGCCCAAACCATGAGAAATAATCCCACTGGGACGCCATGGCAATTTCGCCAGCAACCGTATCTATGACGGCGATATGGCAACGTTGAATTTGTATATAAGTGGCTGACGTCCCCGACTGCGACCGTTAGGGCCTGTCTCACCATTCTTTGATATAACAAAGTTTCTGTTATTAAATCTGGCATATATCATAAACTGGAGTAACTTTGAGCACATTGGGGCGGCGGGGCGGGCTATTATGATAGTTTTAAAACTGCTATAAAATCGTCGGTAAAATATTGTTCATATGGGGTAAATGTTTGGCACGTGGACGAAAACAAAAGCCATGAAGAGTTCATCATCAACTTACTTTTTAAAGTCGCCTCAAAGTACAAAGTTAGCTCCGACTTATGATATACAGGGTGTATCAGATACCCCCTAACAATAATCAACTGGGGTATATAACTATAGCTATAGAAGCTACAAAAAATATTAAAAAAAAAATTGAAGTAATTTTTTTTATGTTTTCTACAGGAACGGTTACAGTTAATACTACCTAGACGTGTGCGCCGCGCCGGCCCGCCGCCGCCGCCGACATTTTTTCGACGCCGCCGCCGCCGATCGGCGTATCGGCGTAAAATCGGCGCGAAATTCTAAATGTTTTCTATACTGAATTTCTGACTTTCGAAGGATTTTATATTTTACTACAATGAATCATTATTATAGTCTTTGATTGCATAATAGTATTATTACTCATTCCTATTTATATTAATGTTATGTACCCATGTTCAAAAAAAAGCAAGCGGTAGCTCAAGCTAAACGTGTCGCGATGAACGCGAGCTTCGATAAAAACGGTAAAGTTTCTGAACGTATTGTGTGCTGGCATCCCTGTCAGGCAATGAATGACGGTGAGTTTTGACGTTGTGAGAGGAAGGAGTATTCTCGATGGAGTCTGTGGTGATAAGAAAAGAATGCGAAAGGACAGGACAAAAAGATGATGTAAAAAGCAAGTTGGGCAGAAGCCCGATTTACTGTATTCTATTACTAAAATGAGATAATATAGAAGCTAAGAATCAGTGTTCATCTAATGATCATATTGTACTAGTATGTGGCTAAAAGGATTGAGTATATTGCGAAGCTATACTCTATATAAGAAATAAAACGTGGCCACATAAGGATCATGTAAGGTAAACTTTATGTTACTAGAATGATGCAGGATGAGAGAGACTCAGAGGATTATTGCATTACCAGAATAGAAATTGTAGTAGGAAGTTGGAGGTAAGAATAGAACTACAAATCACGTTAGAATAGAACAGGTTCCCGAGCATTCCAATGGAGTGATCGGGGACATAGAAAGTGAGTTATGGTGGTATGGGCAAGCTATAAGGGGTGTTGTGGCCTTCTGGTAATGCAATAATCCTCTGAGTCTCTCTCTCATCCTGCATCATTCTAGTAACATAAAGTTTACCTTACATGATCCTTATGTGGCCACGTTTTATTTCTTATATAGAGTATAACTTCGCAATATACTCAATCCTTTTAGCCACATACTAGTACAATATGATCATTAGATGAACACTGATTCTTAGCTTCTATATTATCTCATTTTAGTAATAGAATACAGTAAATCGGGCTTCTGCCCAACTTGCTTTTTACATCATCTTTTTGTCGTGTCCTTTCGCATTCTTTTCTTATCACCACAGACTCCATCGAGAATACTCCTTCCTCTCACAACGTCAAAACTCACCGTCATTCATTCCCTGACAGGGATGCCAGCACACAATACGTTCAGAAACTTTCCCGTTTTTATCGAAGCTCGCGTTCATCGCGACAAAACGTAGGTAGGTCATTCAAGAGGAAGGACTGGATAGCTGACTCTACCATACAGTTAATGGAGCAGCGAAGGCTACAGAAACACAGCAATCCAGCACTTTACAAAGAGCTTGACAATAGTAATTCGTGGAGAGATAGCCCGTTCCTGAGAGCAATGCTTTGCGGATAAATGTGAACGAATGGAGGAGCTTCATAGGAAACATGACAGCTTCAATATGCATAAGCACATTAAGGTAATGGTGGGACATAATCGAAGCTCAATAACTCCATTGATTGACAGCAGTGGGAACCTTCTTCTGGATGTGGAAAGCAAGGTTTGGTGCGAATATATTTCCAACATGATCGCAGACAGCTCGAGAAATCTTACTTCACTAGATGTGGATAATACCGGTCCTTCTATTTTAAAATCAAAGGTACTGCGGGCGTTAAAATCGGCCAAGAAAGGGAAATCACCTGGACCAGATAGCATCCTAATACAAGTATTAGGTAAGTACAGCTCTTGGAGGAGGCTTGTTGACTGACCTCTTTAACAAGATTTACATTAGTGAAGTTCTCCCAGAAGACTGGCTTAGATCTACATTTGTCATTCTACCTAAAAAACAAAACGCTAAGAGGTGTGAAGAGTTTCGTACGATCAGGTGTCATGAGCCACGTGCTTAAAGTGTTGTTACCATCGTGCAGAACAGAATTAGACCAAAATGTGATGAACTGCTGGGAGATAGCCAGTTTGGCTTCCGTTCGGGAGTTGGTACTCGGGAGGCCCTCTTTGCTCTGAAGGTTCTCGTACAAAAATATCGTGATATGCAGACTAATGTTCTATTGTGCTTTGTTGATTATGAGGAGTTTGACCGGGTAAGGCACGAACTGCTTATAAAGCCCTTGAACAACATTGGGCTGGATGGAAAGGACGTTTCAATTATTAAAAACTTATATGAGTACCAAAAGGCAACAGTCAGAGTGGAAAAAGATTATACAGAGGAGGTGGATATTTGCCAGGGTGTTCGTCAGGGTCGCATTCTGTCCCCATTACTGTTCAACGTATACTCCGAGGCGATTATGACCGAAACCCTTGAGAATCTTGATATGGGGGTGAAAATAAACGGCAGGCACATTAATAACTTACGTTATGTAGATGACACCGTTCTTATTGCGTCTACTCAAGAGGAACTAAAGGTTGGTTGACAGAGTTCACGAATGCACTGAAAGGGCTGGCTTGTCTTTAAATTTATCGAAGACCAAAGTGATGGACATAACCAGGGACCCTTACTTACGACCAAGAATATCGGTAGCAGGGAAAGTTCTTAAGCAAGTTTGGTATTACAAATATCTCGGTGCATGGGAGAATGAGGCGTGGGAGTCAGACCAAGAAATTAAGATCCGCATTGAAATTGCCCGTGCCTCGTTTACCAAAATGAAGCAGGTTTTGTGCTGCCGACAAATCAACCGAAGACTCAGAACTCGGATCCTGCATTGCTACATTTGGCCTGTGATTATGTACGGCAGCGAATCGTGGACCATAAAGGAAGACACCAGGCGGCGCTTAGAAACGTTTGAGACGTGGTGCTATCGTCGCATGCTCCGTATAAGCTGGACCCAAAAAGTCAGCAACGAGAAGGTGCTTCAGCGTGCTATTATGACCCGGAAATTATTGCACACCGTCAAAAAGCGCAAAGCGCCATGACAGATATCAGCTGCTTCAACTAATATTGATGGGCAAAATACAGGGAAAACGGCGCCCTGGAAGGCGGAAGAAATCATGGCTGCGGAACATTAGGGAGCGGACCGGAATCAACAGTGCAGAGCAACTGTTCCGGATGGCTCAAGACAGAGAAGTTTTCAGAGCTATCGGCCAGCCTCCAGTAATGGAGTGGCACTTTCAGAAGAAGAAGAAATTTTATCTATTTATTTAATAAAAATTAATTTACAAACACACACACACACTACAGTTTTATTTAAATTCTCTGCGCCGAAATCACGCCGAAAACACGCCGCCGCCGCCGATTTTTGACCGGCGCCCGCCGCCGTAGATTTTGGCATCGGCGCACACCTCTAATACTACCATTCCTATAGAAAATATAAAAAAAAATACTCCAATTTTTTAAAAAATATTTTTTTTAGCTTCTATACATACATACACACATACATATCGTCACGCCTCTTTCCCACAAGGGTAGGCAGAGACTACTTTGTTCCACTTGCTACGATCCTGACATACCTCTTTCGCTTCATCCACATTCATCAATCTCTTCATACATGCTCGTCGGTTTCGGGTACTCTTGACCTGGCCTTTTTCCAAAACGTCCCCAATTTGATCATGGAACGTCCGCCTAGGCCTTCCCCTCCCAACGCACCCATTCACACCCCCCATATAAATCTGTTTAGTTAATCTTCTTTCATCCATCCTCTCTACGTGACCAAACCAACTAAGCATACTTTTTTCTATCCTAGTCACTATATCTTCTTTCACACCAGCACATTCCCTTATCACACTATTCCTTATTCTATCTTTCAGTGACACACCTTCCATACTTCTTAACGCTCTCATTTCTACTGCATTTATTCTACTTTCATGCTTCTTTTGCCATACCCAACTTTCGCTACCGTACATTAGTGTTGGAACGAGCACCCCTCTGTGAACAGCCAGACGCGCCTTCTTTGACACCTTCTCACTGCTCACAAAGGCACGCAGCGCTCCATTGACCATGTTTCCTGCAATCAGTCTTCTTTCAATATCTCTTTCACACTTTCCATCTGTCATAAAAGCCGAGCCCAGATATACAAACTCTTTTACCTGTTCTACTTTCTCATCCGCAATTATAATCTGACATTCATCTAGCTTCTATAGCTATGGTTATATACCCCAGTTGATTATTGTTAGGGGGTATCTGATACACCCTGTACATATATGATGGCGTTATTTTAACATTAATAAAGGCAAAGTTTATCGACCGCATGAGTTTAATGTGATAATATACTTTTGTGTTTAGATTATGTACGGAAATTTCCAAAAACTATTCCACACTGGGAACCTAAAAATCCCTATAATTGATTTTGTGTTAGTGTCTACGTTAGTGGGGCCTGTTTAGGGGTTAAGTTTGGCTATAAAAATGCTTACATTGGAATGTTGTACTTACATGATTAAGGAAGTGACTATTTTTGGTGGCCCATCCGATTTGCATGACGCCAGGTGTAACTACGACGACTTCGTAGTACCAGCAACCCTCGTCAACCTACAAATACGAGGTACCATGAAACCGGATGCCTCCAATCTTCCCATCTATTTTTCAAACACATATTTTAAACAGAAACATCAATGAATATGGCCGGAGAACGCTAACAAAGTTCATTAGCTCATATATTTACATTTGAACAGAATCCAACTGAATGAGGCGTTAGTTTGCGGAGGTCCTTTTTTTTTTAAGACAAAGTCAAAGCCAAAGTCACGTCCTACCTTTAAGGCGCGATGGGAATGGACGATTGTAGGTAATTAGCGTCGAAACAAAGAAGCGGCCCACTAAAAGGTAATATTCCGCTATGGAATTTTCAACATACCTGAAATGTGCAGCGAACGCTTTCAAACGAATAGGAGTCACAACGAGCCTCGAGACCGTTGCACGAAATTTTTAAATATTCGCTAACGTCATTCGAATTCAGTATAACATTAATACTGGACATGTCAACCACTTCGTATGACAGTTTTCTACCTTCAATTATGACTGAAAAGAGGAAATATTTAAAGTTAATATTTATAATTAAAATATTCCTACTCTTAATTGGTTTTAATTGAGCTTTTAAACTTACACAAATTGTCGAGAGCCCACTTAGCACAGAAGCCAACCTGCCGCCACACTGAGTCCTGGTCTTCTGCCAGCCTCTCAAGCACCAACAAAGGGTTTTCCTTCTCCCTCTCCAAACACTTGTTTATGGTCAGCTTGTTTTCAGTTGTGTGAGCAAACTTCTCTAATGCCAATAACGCGAAGAGCACTATGCACGCCTCACGACGTCTCACCTGGAATTTGTTTAGAGTAATAATAATCCAGCCTTCTTGCGTCCTACTGTTGGGCCCGAGACCACAGGGGGGGGGGGGGGGGGGGGGCTTTAGTTCCCACTTAGGCCGAGGGAGGAAGAGGAATTTCACACACACCATTGAATTTCTTTGTTGATGTATGCAGGCAGGTAGAGCCAGATTAAGAACTGAAGAGGCACACAGGCAACACCACTCTCAAGGTATCTTAGTTTCTTGTTCATTGAAGGAAATGACAGCTTAAATAGTAGTAGTTTAGCAACAGCCTATTCAATCGAAGCCTAGAAGAGCCCTGGTGAACCAAGGCTGGTGAAAGGCATGACACTCACCAAAAACGCGATGAGATAGTCAAGAGTGTGTTGAGTGAGGACGGCAACACTGTTCGGTCCGGCCAGTTTCTCAGCTAGGCAACCGAGAACCACGCATATGTTGCGTTCTACGCGCACGTTCAGTTCGCGGGCGGTGGCCCTCTCCGACGACAACCCTAGCATTTGTGTCACCTGAGATAGAAAATGAATGTGAAAAATACCATTGCAGTGTTAATAAAAATCTGTGTAACAGCACAAATTAAATTAATTGGAGCCGTCTTTTTTTGTATTCTACTCGGTTTTTTATTAATCAAATTCAATTTTATACCACTTTCGAACGTTTCGATAGTTCGAGAAGAAATACTATTAAACACGATCGGGTTTACTCTACATTAATCCACATAATCTACTTATAACCTAACTTTATACTAATTCAACCATCGGAAGTAGTCCAAAAATGGTGTGCTAATCTTAGACACAATTCAATACATAAAGAAAATTGCGAATTAAATAAAAGCTTACAAGCTCGGACACCGTAAAATGTTTTTTTATTAAAAACGACAAACATAAAATCGGGATTAACTAATGTAGCGCAAGATAGGTGCAGTGTTAAAATACGATTAAACATTTAATGAATATTAATACACCACTCAAACTATACTAAACTAAGGTAAATTTATACGTACTTTTATAACGGACTCTTTGGACGGTAGCGCGCAGTCGTCAAGCAGTATCGTAATAACGGACGGGCCGAAAGGATCCTCAAGGGGTATAACATTGACCATCGATGACACCACTTGAATCCAGCCCTCTTCTTTGTCCGCTATCCTGTGCAACTTAATCAAGGATATGGGGGATTCTTCATCACTGTAACACAAGTTTTTTTTTATTTTAGGCATTTTTTCAGTTTCAGAACTGCTATATGCTGCTTAGACATCAAGATTAAGTTAGTTTTGCAAATAGGCTCAAAGGGCTTTTTTACATGTCATTTATAATACTATCAGCGCTTTAGAAAATACCATCATTGCCAAGAACGCGCCACAAGTGGCAGTAAGTCATTTTTTCAAAACAAAATCATAATATATTCTTTATTTATAATTTATTTATAATATAATAAAAGTAAAAAAAATACTAAATAAGTATAAAATAATTAAGTCTGTTGAATAGTATATCAAAAAATGAGTTAATAAGGTGTAAGTTTTAAAACAATATATGTGTATGTAGCTGTGAAATCTATTCAAGAGTTGACATCAATCAATATCAGCAAGGTAATTTAATTTTACTATGCAATGGAAACAGAAGCGGTCATTATTATTTAGTGTATAAGCAACAGGCTGAACAAATGACTTAATAAATTGTATAAACAATAAACCACTTGAAGAAAATTAATAAATATCTAATCAAAGTACCCAGCCATAAAGATTGCACATCGGACATCTCAGCTAATTTCGGCTTCGTAGAGTGTTGTCTCTTTCCAAAGACCAAAGTGCAATCTTTACGGCCGGTTACTGTAAATTTGGTATAAATAATTCAAACACATTCGCTTTATCAGTTTTGTGTGCCCTAGCACGCCAAATAAATTATGTACATTGTCCAGCTAACGCATTTGCAACAAAATCAACATTTACAAAAATAAAGGGGCGTGATTATTAAACGCACATCATTTGAAAGTACCCTTCCTAAGTGAAAAAAAATGTGCTAAATTACAAACACAAACAGTCCTACATGGCTCATAAGCAAATCACAAAGAGTTTACTTATATGATCTTAACTTGTACTCTGTCACTATCTGTGTCCTGTAATTGGCTCTGTGTTACTACTTTCATTACATAAATTGTGATAAATGCTGTTGGTTCTCCTTAAATAAATAAATATGAATAGAAATAAAAGGAAATTACTGTTTTTTAAAAATTAATCTGGTTAAGAGTCAAAGATTTAATAATTTCAATACGATTGTATTCCTTCAGTGAAACTGACTCGGTATGAAAGAGATTTCGCAATTTTTCTATTGTTACCCATGTTCATGTATAAATTTCAAAATTAGCTGAAGTTTGGCAAATGTTTTAAAATAAAATCAATAATTTAAAACACAAAGTATGCATAGTTAAACAACTGCACATTTAGGCAAAAAATTTGCATTGCTTAATATTGATTGCCCAAAAATGTATTAAATTTAAACAGGGGTTAAATTAAAAATGAAAGTTTTACAATAAATAGCCTATCTCTTTATACATAGTTGTTCAGAGAGTGATGCATCAGTAAAATGTTATCAACATTTGCATATGAGTACTCAATTGTTGTCATGTCCAAAGAGATATAACCACTATCCCCGTCTATGTCTACCCGTGATCATGATGCATGCAACTGCGTTGAAATATCGGGTGCTCAATAAAGGTAATCGCGGTTCACATCCTGTTTATAATATTTCTAATGAACTTAACCGTGAATCATTGAAAACTCTTATTATATCCACTATGTTTTAGTCATGTGCAATATGTGTATTTTTATTTCTCAAACTACTTCAGCTAATGCTGGGCGCAAGTATAAACTACTCGGCAATCAATATTTGTCAAATCTATATTCCTTATCATGAATGCTGTTAACACTAAGAAGTCTCTAAATATTAATTATTTACATGAATTCCAATAAACATAATGGAGATAAAATCAGAGTAAGAACATTCGCTTAGGCATTGCAACTAATTACCAGCATGCAATATAGTGTGCAAGAATGTTTTTCAAGCATTACAAATCTTAATTGGCATATTAACTGGATACATAAATGAGATTTTAAATTCCTTTGTTTGAAATAAGGCAGGTTGGTCTATTCCATATCTTCTGTATGTTTCAGTAAAAATATTCACAGAATAATATAAACAATGGGTATAAGAAAAAAAACCAGGTTTGCTTAACAAATAGTCAAACTATATAAAAATGCCATATAGGTTGTCATTTCGCTGAGCTGGGTGCTGTTCAAAATCATTTAAATCTGAAGCATGTTTGTTAAACATGACAATGGTAATCGCAATCGCACAAAAGTCTGAATTATCATAAATAAATAACTCACTTGTCAACAATAGAGGCTATAAGGCCTAGCATTTCTAGCACAAGCTGATCAACAATCTTGGAGTCGACTAGTTTGCGCTGGCGCCGCCGCGCCTCCACCGCGACCGGCGACACGGCCACGGGCTCTGTGCTCGCGGTATACGCATCCCCTTCATCTGGACCCTTCTCCTTACACCAACACACACCCATTACCTGAAAATGTGGAATGCTTCAGTGTTATTCCAACTATATCAAAGTGTACACTACAGTTACTAAAACATTTAGGTACAATCAGCATCAGAAGTTGACAAACTGTAGAAGAGCTCAAAAAAAATCAACTCTACTGCCAAAGTAATATGAGGGTGTGTAGGTCACTTTGAGCTCTTCAACTTCTAATGCTTCCTGTAGAATGCATAGAAACACTTTTGACTTTGATCTGATGTTGTTGTAACGACTTACTGAAGATAGATTTACTCAAATACCTCACTGCCTAAGATATTTAGCATCAACTCATGTTTCTAAAGTATCATTCTCATTGTTTATTATGATCTAAATAAAATTATTAATGGTTACACCTCAAAATATATATATGCTGAGCTGAATAGGTACTTGTTATTAAAATTTTGAACATCTCAAAAAACCTGCTGTTTGCTATGTTGTTTTGATAGAAAAATATGGTTTGATGGTACAAATAACGATAATCATTTAATATCATTTAATATAACGATATGGTAAAATTACAAATTAGATCGATGCAGCTCAAATTTCAGAATCTGGAACTACACGATTGAATAATCCTTCGTGTATCTGAATCATTAATTCATTACACTGTGATGACAAAGGTTTTACTTACTGCAAATTAAAGTCGGGTTTCATAGCACGATAGAACTGGATCTTGGAGTACAGTCTTCGTTATTTATTTTTAATAGGCAGTTTGAAAATGACAGAATTTTGTTGTAAACACTGAATAGTAGCATTCACATCGGAATTTACTCATCTCATCTCACTCCACTCAATTCAGCCAACCGAGTCGAGTCAACCGATTTCATCCTGTTGGTGTTGGTTATTTGTCACGTCAATCAAACGTCACTAACGTCAAAATGCGCATAGACTAACAATACTTTTTTATTAACTTCTTAAGGCTTAGACAACTTAGCCACTGAATTCTATTATAAATGTAAAAAATGTAACGCTTATGCTACGGCCACATTAGCAAGATTCGGCAAAGGTCAAATGTTTGCCCTATCGCAGCATGTGTGGACAGACAGTTCGCTTTATCGCAAATCATTCGGGCGAACTTGAACTGTGTTTGGGACTTTGGGCTCCTGTTGGTATAGTAGGCGGCAAATAAGTGAAACGTAGAGGGGATAAGCGCAGTATGAAAATGATGTTGTTTTTCACACTGCGCATATCTCCTCCACGTTTTACTTATTTGCCGCCTACTACATCTAGCGTAGATCAAAGGATTTTATCGCGAAGAGTTCGTGTTCGTGCAAGTGTCTACACTTTGTACTTTGAAATGTCTGAAATTTACGTCAATATTGACAAATGACATTTCAATAATTATTTACAGACAAACAATATAAAGCAACCGCTTCCTCTATCTTTTTGTTTCTTTGCGCTTTTGGTTCATTTTCCCGCCAGATTCAGAGTTGCACGACATAGATCACCCGAAGTTTTTATCGCGATAATTTGGTCAAGTGTGGCCACGTAGTTCGTGGTTACACGAATTCAAAATTTTTTCGCGACAACGCGGCACGAACCTTCGCCCGCTAATGTGGCCCGAGGGTATTAACTCTGCCAGCCATAGACTGCCAGACCTAGGTAAAACTTTTACACGATCAACATTAAATGTACGATGAAAATGCATGGCTACCAACTTAACAAATTATTTCATTCATATGGTTTTTTATAGAACTAAAACTTTCTGAACGAAATGCATAGCTGCCAACATAACAAACAAGATTTTTTTAATAACGTCACTGGCAAGTTGGTAAACGCTTTGGATAAATGCGCCATGAACGCTAGACTATAAAGAAAATTAACGTTAATTAAAAACAAAGTTTTCATGTTTCCCGCTCTTGTCTTGTTTGTTATTATTTGATTGCAATAGTTTCAACAAAGTTTTGTAACGTTATCATAAAAAAGCATGAAGCATGAACGAAAACGAAATTAAATCAACATCGGAAGAAATATCCGCGGCGGCCCAGGAAGTGATGGAAAATTGTTGCCTAGAAAATCTCGGCAATGATAAAACCTACGACAATCTCTGCGTGGAAACTGGAACACTGGACTTCTTCATTTTTGAATAACGTATTACTTTCATTTAGTAAGTACCTACTTAGTCGTAGAAAAAATATTGTATGCAACGTTGTATTAGCAAGTCAAAAAAAGCTCGTGGCGTATTTCTTACGATGTTCCACTCGCCTTTTTGACCCCTCTAATACAACTGTTGCATAAAATACTTCTGCTACTAGCTTCTGCCCGCGACTTCGTCTGCGTATTGTACATATATAAACTTTCCTCTCGAACCACACTCACTATAATATATATAATATAATTTATAAATAATATAATATTATACATATTATTAAACACCGCAACAAAATCCACTGCGTAGTTTTAAAGATACAAAGCATACAAAGGGACAGATAGACATACAGCGGACAGCGACTTTGTTTTATCCTACTAATATTATAAATGCGAAAGTTTGTGAGAAGCCGCGTAAGTATTCACTGAGCGAGCCGCCTCGCGAGGCAGCCTCGGACGTTTGCCGCGCGACGATTGCCGCGCGAGGCAGCCTCATGCAAGAAATTCTACTGATCGAGGCTGCCTCGCGCGGCAAAGCCGAGCCACGGTGAGGCTGTGGCAGCATTGCGCGCTAATATTTTTCCACGCATCTTCTCTTAGTCCTCTATTTGTATAATCGGGACATTGCGCATCCCATAATCGTCTATATTCACCATATAGTTATATTAATTTAAGACACCGCTCTTTATCCATGACGCTAACACGCGACGAACAAGTGAGGCAAAACACAACCGTCTTGAGTGAGCGCGGTAAATGTGCTGAGGCGCCTTTGAGCATGGACAAAAATCGACAACGCGCGAATCGGATCGAGGCCGAGGCACGCTCGCCCGAGGTAAGACGTGCGTTTGCCTCGGGCGAGGCACGTCCTGACAGATCGAGGATTTGCCTCACGAAACCTCCGCGCGAGGCGGCTCGCTCAGTGAATTCACTATTCATACGCGGCTAGTGACGATGTGACGATGTGAGTGTGTATGTTTGTTCCTTCTTCGCGCTGAAACGACTGAACGGATTTGGATAAAATTTGGAACGGACATAGGCTACTTTTTATCCCGAAAAATTGCATAGTTCCCGCGGGATAGCGATAAACATGTCAATTGTTAATTTTACGCGGACGAAGTCGCGGGCAGAAGTCAGTACTTTATAGTGATGATGATGATAGTGGTTCGTAAATTTTAGAAAATACTATTATGCCTAGGTTACGTAATAGATTGGAATTTCAAGTGACTTCTATTTGGATATTGAGATAAAAGTTTAGATTCTTTGTCTTTAAATCAGAATTGATCACCAAATGCGAATACGAGTAGATCCTATCTAGTTACGAAATTAAATAGAGTTCATGAAAAAAGCAGTAGATAACGAGCGTGGATACTCCTTTTACACTCGTAATTTAATTAGAATGGGATAGATTTTTATGCTGACTAGCACTCATTAATACAAAATTATCAAATAGCAGTTGTGGCTCTTTTGTGTGCTTATTACGTAACTCGCTGGCGATTACCATCATCTTCATATTAACAGTTCATGTATGGGCTGACAATTGGCATCGGAATCAGCTAGCTGTCACATTCATACAAGATCTGTCAAAATGAACTCAATGGCGTTTGCGAGCGAGTTACGTAATAAGCTAGCTGATTTTAGTTATATGTGAACTAGGTAGGTATATACAACATTTAAATTGATGAGCGATAGAAATCGAACGCAGAGGTTTTAGGGTAAATATTATTTTATTATATTTCAGTACGAGATCAGCGAAGTTTTGGTAAATTAGCGTGTTTCATCGCGCTCGGCTTGCGCGCGTGATGAGGTGCAGCTAATTACGTTGCATAATGCATGTATTTGATGAATGCAACTATACCACCACCTTTGTTGTTTTCCTGATGAAGTACCCTTAATTTTTCTTAGTTAGCAATTGTACACACCTTACGAACGAGTACGTAGGTACAGTAATGGGAATGTGATGTGTGATGGAATCGCCTTAGCGCTAATTTTAAGGCATCTGTTGTAACTGTTGGTACGAATCTCTCAAATAAAGGCTCAGTCGTAAATTGACGGAACAATGCTCCTTAGGCTAGTTACATAAGTACTATTTTGATAAGTCACAATTAGTTATTACCTACCAATTATTGATTATGATCTATTTTTCACCTGTAACTGAAACTTATGAATGAAGAACACGACTTTGGAAAACGATTTTATTTTACTTCAAATCTGAACTGACTGGATGGCATAGACAATTTTTATATCTTTTTTTTATTTAAAAATAGAAGGTAAACATAAACAATAAGTATATAAAAAAGGTATATAAGGTCGGACTGCAACAGTAACAATGCAGCAATGGCGAGTTATCGATGGTAATAGTGATAAATACTAGTGGGTACTTATGCTAGCCCCCTAATTAGACTAGTTTCCAAAACATTTTTATTGAATACATAGGTATAGTTACTAGCTACGCCGTAACTAAGTACTGGTAGGGCAAAAGCTAATATAGGAATCTATTTTGAACTTAAATTTCATTACAAACCAGAAAATGGTTTAAAAAGCTATTTAACATTCTAATATACATTCTATTCGTAACATCTAAGCACATCGAATCTCGTAAAACATCCATTACAAAAATGTATTCATACTCGTACAAAGGTATACAATAAAAATAGGCATTTCCATTTTATTTATAGGTACAGGTACTCTCATCGCAGATTAGTTAGCGATGTACAGGTGGTAAAACGGTATGCTTCGTTAGCATTTAGTTTAGAACAGTCGCCGAGTTCCATGTAGTCGTGAGGGAGCATGGCGAGAGGCGGGCGTAGGCGATCGATAGAACGGGCGCGGCGCTGCAGACGGCGATCCGGCTGCCTGATGCCGATGCCGTCGCTTTCGCCTCTGGCGTCTCGTGTGAGCTTAGCGGAGAGTCGAGCGCCGAACGACCGAGCGCCCGAACCACGCTGAGCGCCGCCGCCGTGCGCCGAGCGTCGCGCCCGCCGCCGCCGCCAAACGCTCCGTCACGACGCGTCGCCTCGGCGGGACGGCAGCACCGCTCCGGCACTCCGGCACTCCGGCGACCGCTCGCGCCGCGATTCGACGCGTGACGCGACCATGCGCGGCGATCGCGCCGCCCGCGACAACCGTCACAACAAGGATCATGATAATTTAAAGTCATCTCTCAAAAAAGGCAGTAAATCCAAAAAGAACAGGGTCGTCTTTGACGAAACCGCAAATGAGTTCTTTGAAGCCGACTACATTATTGTCGTACGCGATGAGTGCGGTTACTCGGATGAAGGTGAAAGCGAGGAATGCTCCGGGTGTGGTGCTTGCGAGCGGTACCAGGAGCCGGAGCAGGGAGCCCTCAGTCCGCCCGAGGGGTACAAGGACATGGGGCTGTTCAACAGAGACGGCACGCTGCGGGAGCAGGCCTGGTGGGAGACGGGCGACGTGCTGCTGGTGGGCGAGCGGTCGGGCACGGTGTTCACGCCGCAGCACCTGCAGCTGCTGCGCCGGCTGCAGCGCGAGCGGATGCTCCGCTCCACCATCTGTGCGGACTGCGACGCGCACGCCGCGCTGCACCAGCCGCTTGGTGAGTCACCTCTACCCCGGCTAAGGACAAACGTCCTACGGTCAGCCGTCAGCCGTCCTTAACGTTCACGAGAATACCCGACATCAAGCCAAGGACAATGGCGATTAATGATCACTACTAAAAACTAGGGAAACCTTATGAATACTTATAGCTATCTCATACGCTGTTTAGAAAATTTATTGTTTTAGATTCTTGTTTAAATCAAAAGTAAAATTTAAAATTTTGGTTGTGTAGATATTTTTAACTTTGTCTGTTTATATTATTAATAGTTAATTTTCGTAGTTCCACTTTATTGAATAAATATAAAACTTTAAAAAGTCAATTAATCAAATATTTTGAGAGTAATGTTAAGCAATTAAATATTTGCCTCATTGTTTTATGAATGAACTGCTCAAGCGAATGTTTGCTGCTTAGCCACTCGATGTGGTGGTGTTTCTCTTCGATGTGACTAACTTTTGTGTCATTATCTAGCAAATGCGAATATACATTAACACCTAATATACAAGTTAATTTTATCTAAGTAAAATCGTTTAACTAATTTTAACTATCGTCAAATCTTTTGTCGAACAAGTGACGTAAGTTGGACGGCGTTATGTTTCTAAACAAGCGGAGTCTATTGTCAGCTCTGAGACTGAGAGCAATCGCCGATTGAAACACATTTTTTAAAGTTACTGGTTGAGTGGGTCAGATATTGACTGAATTCGTCGCAATAATGTTTGCCAATCATTTCAAGACTAGAAATTTTGTAAGCAAGGGGACGTTAAACTGTTTTTCACAACCGCCTAATTGTTTTTTTTTAAACATACTCACACACGGTTTTCGTCCTCTGAGAAGTCACATATTGTCAAGACGCGTACAGACCTACATCAAAATAATGTGGCTATACATATAGGTAGGAATGGTATGAGCAAGTATAGTAGCTGTAGGTACTAGACGACCTCAGACTCTTTACGAAGATAATGTTCTACATAGGTACCTACGTAGGTGACCAGACATCGAAAATACTAGTGAAGAAGTAAGCATTTAGTTCAATGTGGATAATTCAGACATATCTGACGAATGTTCTCAATCAATTCTTATGTTTATTCCAATAAATATTTCTATAATGTTGCTTAACGTGGCAGTAGGTACTCGTAATAATCAAAATGAAACATGAGGTGAAGAATCAAATATCAGAAATTATATTATGTACAGCATGGACCATGACTATCATACTTATTACCAGAAATGTTCAGCACAATATATATCATTAATCATTATCATTATGCCACCGTATAGAAAACTGCTTAGTATTTACCGAGCAGTGAAAAGTTTTTTTTAGCATTCATCCGCGCTTATAACTTATTGATCACTGTAATTTATTTTATTTATTTATTTATTCAGTACATCCACATCATGTATATTACAGTGTGAGTCATAGAAACAATTAATTGGTACATTAGTCTGATATACACGACAATAACGGAGTACATATATCATTGACCATACTGCGAGCTGTCTATTAAAATATTACAATAAAAAAAATTACAAATTAAGATGTCCAAAAAATTAAAACCCTATTTGGGCAAAGTTGGATTTACATATTTATGAAACATACTTACAGTACATACATACACAAATCATGTCTTTATCCTTTACGGGGTAGACACAGCCTAAGGTAACAAGACCTACAGGCCACGTTTAGCAAGACTGTGGGCGTAGATATATAGGTGAAAAGTGAAACCAAAATAGTGATGGGTTGCTACTTGCTAGCCGCATCGCCTATAACTTGATTCCTATGATTTTCGCCCATTCCCTCGATAGGCTTTTACTCGTACCATCTGCACGGGAAGTGAAGCAACTGGTACATTCTATGTTTTTTCTCTGCTCCCAGGTCTGCATGAAGTGTCAGCTTGTCACAAACTGAGCCAATAAACCCAACTTTCGATGTCTAGTCACCAAAGAGAACTATGCAAGGTTGTCTCTCTTTCAACCCCAGTGAGGCTAATGTACCCCACATACGTCAGCGACTGCTATGTGCATGGTCTGCCCACCATACTGCCACTACGAGTATAACTCGTCTATTCATTGACTCTGTCGGTCACTTTTTATTACTTAGATGCTTAAATTAGAGAAAAGTAAATAGGTACATACCTAGATTTATCTCGACCGGTGCAAGTCCTCAATGAAAATGTTTTAAACCGACGCGACGACAGACGAGACAGGCGATAAATTTACGGCGACTCTTAGCGAATTTACTGCAGGTCTGTGTCTATTTAAAGTAATATGTTTACCTACCACCTATCATGAATAATAGTACATTACTGCAGTAAGGTTAACATTTCATTGCATCTTTGAGAAAAATAATTTTTCGGTATTTTTTTATTAGGTAGGCACGAGTATATCGATTTCTAAACACTGAAATTTTACAAAGGCACAGGCACTAATTTATACACTACTAGCTTTTGCCCGTGACTTCGTCTGCGTAGATTTTTATACATATAAACCTTCCCTTGAATCACTCTATCTGTTAAAAAAAACCGCATCAAAATCCGTTGCGTACCTGTCACACAAGACCAAAGTTTTTTGAATCTCGTGTCTTTGAATTCCTTGCTGCACTCAGGATTCAAAATCAACACTCGCACCAAAAATCAACTTTGCTCTTTTGGTGCACAAATAACAGAAATATTAAGCTGTAGTATTATAATATAACAATACACAGCTTTTCTTCTGTGCTTTTAAATATCGTGCCCCAGGCTTATTTTGAATTATTTCTACAGCTGAGCTGCACGTGTTTAAATGTTAAATTAAATAGTGCAAATCAATGATTATGACCAATACAATCTTAACTTTCGTGTAGCTATAGCTCCTTTGATATGATATTATGAACATTGTTTCATAATAAGTCATCTTCAATGTTGGAGATTAAACAACGGTTATGAATGCATGTTATAAAATATTGAATGTCGAGTGGCTTGCCTGTCAGTATTTTAATTCGACTTTCAATGCTTGTTTGTTTGTTAGTTTGTTAAAGTCGAACCTTGCAAATAGAACTTTGTCCACTTCCACTGGTCGTATTGTACCTAAACAGATTTGCTTCAAGTGTTAGAATATTACCATTTTCTATGACGACCAACTTTGAGACTAATTCTATGAAGAGATTGATGATTGTGGATGAAGCGTTATAGTACTTATACGGTATATAAATATACCTTTAGTGAAACGCAAGCCGGTTTAAGTGCCCATGCACCCAAAGTTGATGAATAAAACCTATATTATGTACGTTTTTTTTAATAGTTGTAACGTAAACAAATACTACGAGTAGTTACTTGTTATGTTGCTGAGTAAGATTAAACGGAAGTATTTGAGGCCCCCATGTACCTCCATTTACTGGTAGGTATCACATTACAAAACTATACACGAAACGAACCGGTCTGACTGACTCACCAACGTGTTATGAAAACAGCTGAATAAAGTAACTTGAGATTGCTCAATTGTTTGCCCTCTGCATTGCGCCGTATGTGTCGGAAATTCGTTAAGTACCTAGACAGTTTATGTGTGTTGTTATCGTTAATAGGCGTTAATCAAGCCATATTTGCATGGCGGTCAATGCCATTATTGTAATACCTAGGCAGTTTTTTTTATTTTATCTCTTTTGCTAAGGGCACTTAGCTTTACCTCTTTTTAGGGTTCCGTACCTGAAAAGGAAAAAACGGAACCCTTATAGGATCACTTTGTTGTCCGTCCGTCCGTCCGTCTGTCAAGTCCCTTTTTCTCAGGAACGCGAGGAGGTATCAAGCTGAAATTTATATCAAATATCAGGTATACTGCCCCTTGGAGCTGTAAAAAAATCAAACTTCTAAGTTTACGCAATCAAAAGATACGGCCGTTTATGCCGCAAATTTTCGAAACTCGCAAGGGAATCAAACCTACCTACAGGGTACTTTCCGTGAACGCAGAATCTTGAAATTTGGTATGAAGGTAGGTCTTATAGCATAGATTAAGGAATAATTGCGAAAACCGTAAATATGTATGTATGTCTGTATATATGAATGACCAATATAAAGTGACCTCACACTGCGTACATTTTGCTTTGGAACAGGGCCCTGCTTACACTGGTTTATAGCTATTTATAGACAATGGTACGGAACCCTCGGTGCGCGAGTCCGACTCGCACTTGGCCGGTTTTTTATTTATTATCCATCCATTCAAAGTTGTTAAAAGAGATGATGCTCAGTTAACTTTTTATGAATACGGAAGATAGGACCGATACTGAGTCTAGGTTCATGAAAGTGGTTTCGACTTATCCTTCCATTGAGTAATTTATCGTGGGACGATAATTGATTTTAAACCGAGCCGCCGAAACGCTTAAACATTCACCCACCTACGTTTAACCATGAAAAAGAGAACAGCGTTTAATGCTCATTGATAACTTTTCCCAAATTGAGGAGTTTCTGTCTCGTTTATCAGTTCTTGATGAATAACGATAAAACCTACCTATTTTAAGATACCTGTAATTAATTGAAAACATAACGTCTTAAGTATCTCCGCTTAAATAGCAAGTCTGAATTTATCGACGAGGCTACTTTCTGATCCATAATATCTTCCCCTCGATAGGCCATGAAAAGATTATTTTGTGAAACCTTTTAATAGCCTTGAGAGAAGCTTTTAAAGTAGACGTCGAATCTATAGCTACAAGTAAATATCTGGGCACTAACCGCAACCGCTTACATTGGAGGTCCGTGCACAAGGATTCTTTACAAAGTACCTACTTCACCTAATAATGATCAAGTAGGTATATTCGCCAAAGATATTTTCTGAATAATTAAAGGTACATAAATAATCTAAGTATTACCTATTGTTAATTCGGTTTAATGTAAGCTATCCAAATCCATGAAACTGTTTATGATGAAGTAAACAAATGCATAACTAGTAGGTAGGTACTAGGTACCATGCACTCACACCAAAGACAATATAACCACTAGACTGCTCATGCGGGGGGAATCCGTACCGCCAAACATTAGCTCCGACAGAGCTAATACAGGCTCGCCCCACTCAAATCTTCGTTAGTTCCAATTCCGTACTACGCTAGGAACGATCGCTCGAAAATAATAAAAAAAAATATAAATATGCCGTTCTGCGCCATCAAGTGGTGCGGTAAAAATAGTAAAACATCGAACTATTCCACTGATGGTGTTACATTCCACAGGTATGTACAATTTCATTTATAAATTCGAAAAACTTATTTAATAAATTAAATACCTTCGTTTTTAGCCGTCTCTGTCACTCCCAGGCTTAAATACATATAGCCATCCCGCTTTAGTGCGGCACGTGTAAGTTAGTGATGTCCCACCCGCTTTTAATAATTACTATCGAGGAATCTTAAGTAACAAGCTGCAGGATTACGCAGTGGAATAGTTAAATAAAATAATGATTAGGGTTTAGTCAGAGTATGGGAAAGTGGTCACCATTCGTAGACTTTATAGATTTCATTTGTTATTTTTTATTTAATTGTCAAATTTAGCTAGTTTATGTACATAAGGTAATAATAATATTGCAAGCTTTTTTTTAGTTTCACCTGTCCCGATGTTTGTCTGTAATCAAACCTTGCAAGTTAGATTTGATCCACTTCCCGGTTACCAATTGAGATGAAATTTTGCATACACATACAATTAAAAAAATTAAGTGTCAAACATGTATTGGTGCATTAATAGGCGACACAAATACTAAAAGTTTAGCACATCAAAAAGACGTTCAAAAAAAACTTTTTTACGGTTCAAATACAGTCCTAGAAATTTGTCGCCGGTGTGAAATCAATATTAAAAGAGCTATAAATGAAAATGGATCAAAAGTATTGCCACCAAAATATAATTCAGATTTCTTCGAAAGAACTGTGTTAAAGTCGTTTATAGGGTACAATTTGTTTCCTGACATACATTTTCATCAATTTGAAGTTGAAACCGAAAATCACATAATTGAGCTGACTAGGTGTGTTATAAAGAAATACGTCGATGCGAGGTTGTCATATTTTACCAAAAATTATAAAGATCCTAAGAAGTTCATTCGTAAAACTTTGTCAAAATTAATTCATTTTAAAAATCAGTAGTACTACTATGTAACGTTAGATATGTTCCGATGCCGATTATGACTTCGGCTGACACTAATAATACTGTTAGTGTATTCATTAAAAGTGTTGCCTTTATAAATATTTTTTATATTTGTTGTTATTTAATCCAATTCCTTCTACATACATAGCCGTCTTTATTGTCTTCTACAAGCCATGCTATTAAGTTTGGTAACGTCCCATTTTACGAATCGGTTCACGGGCTGCGTTCGAAATCGCTATAGTAATCGTATGGTTTGGCTATGACATGGCTATAGCGATTTGGAACGCAATTTTTTTGCAATATCTAAAAATCTATGGATAATATGCCAAAGTTATCGTAAATCAACAAATACACAGTGTCTAGGCCGGGATGATGACGATGATGATGATGATATACAAAGTAAGAAGCCGGATACTGGGCTCTCTTTGCCGGATAGTCGCCGATTATGTTAGTTGCAAAATAGTCGGCTTTACCGACTAGTCGGCACATCTCTAGTGAACATACCTACATCAAAAAACGTACAGTCTAACATAGAAAGAACCTCCTTTTATTGAAGTCGGTTAAAAATAATAAGAGGTAAATGGGGAAATTACACATTAAAAGGTAAAAAGTAAATGTTTTATCGATAAAAGTCCAAAACGCGAATGGCACATCACTAAATTCTTTGTTGACATTGGGATGGCCTTGAGTCAGCCAATGAGAGGCTTTGTTTACCCCCCGCAGTCTTCACCAAACTGGCGAAACGGTTTTAAGGAACAAATGCGTCTTTTATCACTCCACTGGTTTACTGCTTCGTGACTCACACTTACAAACTTCCACATTTATAATTATTATGTGCTACAGGAACTAGGTACATCAGAAATCGGGATAATAGGTTAACCAGATCGGTTGAGGCGTCAAAAGTGAACCAATAAATCCAATTATTTATACATTTACTTATGAATGTGACATTGTATGCTACACAAGTAAAGTTGTATTTGACTGTTAATTTTTTGACGTGGTGTTTGGTTAAAAATATAAAAATACTGTCGTAATAATGGGAACTAAGGGTGGTAAAACTATCCGGACGCAAGAAATACGGTTCTTACCTTATAGGAAAAAGTTCTTCCGAGCACACCTATTTAAATTCATACGTTGATGCAATTAGTTTAGAAACTAGGCGATGCTGGCCTGGACTCTAAGCAAAAACTTATCGGGTCCGTTTAGGTATTTAGTGCCATAACTGTGTCAAGAGTGGCGCGGCGTCCTCTAAGTCCTCTAACTTATAGTAGGTAACTAAGTTGCCAGTTTTGAAATACCATCAGATCACATTCTCGCTGTCGCAACTGTTGTTAATTTTCAAGCCCAACTTAAGAGTTTAGTACATTATTTAGTCAGGTTCAGGTTTATAGTTTTTTATGCTCACGGCGCATACTTCTAAACTAGATATGCCTAGGAAACCCAGAGCTTCGTCTACCTATCGCAAATAAATTAATTAAAAAGTACTCATAAAATATATTTTTTTATCTCAACGCTTCAAATATACCTATAACTATAAGTATGGCATTTCTTACTAGTAGTTAATATAAATATTAATATAAATAATGTACTTGGAATTTTCATACGATAAAGGGAATAGAAATAGAATCAATAAATAAGTTATTTTAAAAAATCTACCTTTCGTTGATTGTATTGGCTTTGTCATCCATCTTACATTAAATGTGTATCAAAAAACTAACAAATCAATTTAAATTATATACGTTTTGCATGCAAGCCCTCCCTCCACTACTGCCACACAAAACGCACACAAATCCCACAAACGCATGATTCAATAAAATATTCAGATATTTTCGTTTAGGTGCGAGTGTGACTTTTATTAGAACGAGGAAGAGCAATGAGTAAATTTATAACATGTACAAAAACTTGGACAAAACAAAAAAGTTAGATACTTAAAGTCGTCTTGTAGTTATGAACCATAGTTCAGTACTATAACTATGGATCATAACTTCAGTTGTGTAGTTTTACGGAACCTATTGTGATTTCATCATAATATTTATAGAAAAAAGGTGTCTCAAAGGGTACTAAATATAGTAAGCAAAAACCGGAAATATGAACATCCGTTCTATCAATAGAGAATCTATCTATACATAATAATAAAGCTGAAGAGGGTCGAATCGAAATTCTGTACATGGAAGATATTAAAAAAAAATTGGCTGGGGATACTTAGAATCGATATTTACAGAACATAGTTACCTATTCCAACAGTTTTAAAATTTTTGTCTGTATATTTGAGAGCGCATCACGTGAAAATGGCTGAACTGATTTAGATGCAAACTTTACTAATCTGTTCAGAATATCACCGGCTAGGTTATATGCTACTTTTTATTCCGGAAAATTGCATTGTTCCCGCGGGATAGCGATAAACATGTCAAAGGTCGCAGCTGCCTAGAGTCGCAACGTAAATAAATACTGCTTTAGTATCATAGAGGTGCACTAAGGAGGGATTTTTCAAAATTCCCACGGGATAGGGAATAAATGGGGTTCATAAATCCACTAAACAGTCTTGAAATTTACCGTGGATGCACTGTGTAATTTTTCACTCGAACTACGGCGACAATTATTAAGAAACTTACGATTTTTATCAATAATACAATGGCCAGTTTGCTATCACTATTTTCATCAGTTTTTATTCGAAGTTATCTATTTTGTAACAATTATCTTTCATACCTAAAACTGTTACTGTTAATGATTGCATAACTGAATACTGCATGCTAATAAGACAAAGTGATACGTGTCACGTTTGCCCGATAGTTCTCTAGCGAATTCCACAAATAAAAGTGTGATAAATGTAGTTAATTTTCTAGCGATGGAAAACTAACCGCGATGTTTCTCACTGGTAAATTAAGTACTTTGACACTGATATTTTTATTTGTATATAATTAATTGTAAACGTGGTATTACCATTACAGAACGATGTGGTTAATGACTAATTTATTACTTTATACCCACCTTTCATATCACATTTGTAAAGTTGTTATAAACTGGGGGCCGATTTGTGAAACCGGACAATTCAAAAATGGCGAACATTTGTGTTGCGTTGGGTGGGAAACCAGTTGAAGGTACCTAATTCCTATTTCAAGATTAGAAAGTTAGGTGACTAAATAAAAAATATTAGTTTTTTTTTACGTAGTTAGGTACTTCTTATGTTGTAACATAAATTTACGTTTATTAATCTTAAATTTGTGTTTAAATACCTAATTAAATGTTTTAATTAAATTAAGATAACTAACCTTATCTCATAAGAAACGTGTCTATTAAATGAAGGTGTATTGTGTATGTGGCTGTAAAGCCTAGTTACTGTGGCCTAGTTGTCTGAGCCTTAAAAGCAGAAATAACTTTATAAACGAGAGCATAAAAAGCAATTTAATGCAGCATTCTCTCGACATAATGAACAACGTTACGTACGAGCATGAGAAGTGAAAAATATTCAGTGAAAACAACTCTACTAGAACAACAATCCATACGATTTTTTCAAAACAAAACTACATTCGTGATACGAATCGAAATAACTCTGTTATGGCAATCAAGTTAAAAAAACCGGCCAAGTGCGAGTCAGACTCGCGCACGAAGGGTTCCGTACCATCATCTATAAATATCTAAAAACCAGTGTAAGCAGAGCCCTGCTCCAATACAAAATGTACGCAGTGTGGGGTCACTTTATATTGGTGTTTAATATTTATACAGATATACATACATTATTCTGGTTTTTAATATTTGTAGTTATAGCGGCAACAGAAATACATCATCTGCGAATATTTCAAGCGTCACCTGTTGCTGCTATTAATATCGAGCAAAAAAAAAAACACGTTTGTGGTATGGGAACTCCCCTTAAATATTAATTTTATTTTGTTTTTAATATTATTTTTTTATAGCGGCAACAGAAATACATCATCTGTGAAAATTTCAACTGTCTAGCTATCGCAGTTCATGAGATACAGCCTGATGACAGACGGACGAACGGACAGCGGGGGCGAAACGAATAGGGAACCCTAAAAAAGGAAATGCAAATATTTTTCTGCGCTCATCGCCGAGGGGGGTACGGCGCCCGGCGTACCGAGTAACTTTATTTTTGAAAAAGTAGAAGGTAAATTGTTCGACACTGAAACATGCCACAAATTACTCGTAGATGCTTCAGCGTAACAACGTATTCTTTTATGAAAGATACTTGCGAGTTTGTTTTTAAACGATAAATAGGTATGTATGTATGCAGTTTTAATTTTTGCGCTGTGGTTTGCTTGAGATGAACCATTAAAACATTGTCAATGTCGATAAAATTGAGATGGTACTTACCTTGAAAATTTGGCGTGCTTGCGATTTAATAAAATTTACGATGCGTGAAACCCGGCCTTTTTTAATCACTTGAGGGTGCGACCACACCGCCGCTTAAAAAACGGTGACGTTACGGAATCACAACAAAATGTATGGAGAAACGGTGAGAAAATGTGACGCATACGACACTTCACTGCGTATACCTACGCGGCGGTTTGGTAGCACCCTTCGATCGAACGAAAAAAGTAAAAAAAAAAAAACAGGAACGCTCGTGACGCGGCTTGGACCGCCCCGTTCGCTAAATAGGTTTAGAACTTTTAGTCCGGCCAGACGCCGCCGTGTCGGTGAACCTGCGGTGTGACCGGAGCGCAGGCGAGGGTCGACGTCGCACTCGCACCCCGCACCGAAACGATAGCTTACACTTAATTCTCATCTCAGTGCCTAGAATCTAGCACTACATCTCATTACAAAAGAATCATCAATCAAATCGTTTACAAAATTTTGTAAATTTTAACAGTCTCAAAAAAAAAATACAATTGTCCTAACCTAACCTACATACTCAAAAAGCGAATAAAAACGAATACAATCCAATGAAACTCCCGTAAAACTAATTCTCTAAGTACCTAATAAGAGTATTATATTCGAATTTCTTAAATTCGTTACCTGTATAACAAAAATACGGGGCAAAGTAAAAATCACGGGTCATTACTTGCCGAGAGCCGCGGCGGCCGAAGGGTAAAAAATAAAATGTGAACAACTCTCGACGCACCGTCTTTCAGACTCTTTGCAACTCAATAGGTTGTTTCCAGAGTAAACTTTGGAACGAATGCAGAGAAAATTAAATGTACGGAGCAGGGACTTTAAGGCACGACCTCCGCCCCTGTTAAATCGATGCAAAGTAGGCACCTACGGCGCCAACTTCAGTTTCTTCAGAAAGCTCTTTTATTTATACGACAGTACACCTCAAATATGTTGTTGTGTTGCTACTGACTTTAAGGCAAATGCCAGATAAACAGACCGAAAACAACAAACCTATGCTTAGTTTAAGTTTTCGATCACAAAATACGTCATTCCCGAACACGTTTTCGTTAAAATATCAAGAACTTACTATGTGTTGGGAACACTTTGTTGCCGCTTCGTTCCGTTAGCGGTGTTGTCAATGGGTGCGACCAAACCGCCGCGTATACGCAGTGACGTGTCGTATGCGTCACGTTTTCTCACCGTTTCTTCATACATTTTGTTGCGATTCCGTAACGTCACCGTTTTTTAAGCGGCGGTGTGGTCGCACTACCTTTAGTAATTTTAAACGAAACGTCAACTCAAACGCGACTTACACTAGAGACTCAGAACGAGTAACAATTTTATGGTAATTTTAATACTTATGTGATCTTATTTGCTTCCAAAAACATTTTAAACAGTAGCTGCTTCATTATTGCATCGAAGTTCCTTTATGTAAGTATATAATAGTAGATTGTACACCGAGGGGATAAAGCACTGTATTATGTCACGGGCGCGATATTGAATCCTGAGCGCAGCGAAGGACTCAAGATATAACTCCCGAGCGTAGCGAGGGTGTTTTGAGTTAATTCCTGAGCGTAGCGAGGGAATTAAGATTGAGTCCTGAGAGGAGCGAAGAATTTAAGCGCACCCAAGACATAAACAGTTTTGTCTCCGAGGAGTATACTCTACTTTTCTCACCTTTTGCGAGACAATAAAAACCAAGGCAACTAGTAAAAGAATTTCATTTAAACGAAATTAAGTAAAACAAAATTAAAAGTACAAATATATATTTGAGACATTGGTCCAGTTGTAATATTTTTATTTGGAATATTTGCAGTTCTAACGCGTGACTATATTACAGCGTTCAGCAAACACTCGCGGCTTTTGTTTTATTTGAAATTTGTTTCATTCGTTTGAAAAATCGAACGCCGCCGCTTGCCGTGGCATGGCCATCTCGATTTTCGGAGCCGTGCGATTTTTACGAAATTAGACTAAGAGTATGACAATAAGAACTATGAGAAGTGAGATTCATATTACTAACCGGCGGGTTATAATGAAATTCAGTACAATATTACTGCCCGGCTGAAGCCAAGGGCTATAATGAGTTACTTTGAGTTAGGTTTACATGATATATAATTAGCCATTGTCGAGCAGGTGGTGTGAAAATACACTTACGAAATTACGAATCTGACCACTGGAACTGGTAGAGTCAAAATAAACTTACAAGACTTAAAGCAAGCAGATAACCAGATAAATAGAGGTGTAATAGTAGATTGTACACCGAGGGGATAAAGCACTGTATTATGTCACGGGCGCGATATTGAATCCTGAGCGCAGCGAAGGACTCTAAATTTAACTCCCGAGCGAAGCGAGGGTGTTATGAGTTAATTCCTGAGCGTAGCGAGGGAATTAAGATGAGTCCTGAGAGGAGCGAAGAATTTAAGCGCACCCAAGACATAAACAGTTTTATCCCCGAGGAGTATACTTACTCTACTTTTCTCACCTTTTGCGAGACAATAAAAACCAAGGCAACTAGAAAAAGAATTTAATTAAAACAACAGTAAAACAGAATTAAAAGTAAAAAATAATATTTGAGACATTGGTCCAGTTGTGTAATGATAAGTAATATTTTTATTTGAAATCTTAGCAGTTCTAATGCGTACCTAACTATAATTACAGCGTCAGCAAAGGCTCGCGGCTTTTGTTTTATTTGAAATTTGTTTTGGTGGTGGTGGCGCTGCGGCGGGTCGGGTGGCATGGCCATCTCGATTTTCGGAGCCGTGTGATTTTTACGAAATTAGACTTTAAGTGTATAACAATAAGAACTAAGAGAAGTGAGATTCATATTACTAACCGGCGGGTTATAATGAAATTCAGTACAATATTACTACCCGGCTAGAGCCAAGGGCTATAATGAGTTACTTTGAGTAAGGTTTACATGCTATATAATTAGCCATTGTCGAGCAAGTGGTGTGAAAAGTTTATAAAAGCTTACAAAAACACCAAGTACCTATGTGTATAGTTCGAAAGAGATACATAACGTAGGTAGTTACTTAAGTAACGTAAATAAATACACGTGATTTTTTGCCAACGCAAATTTATGTAGCTTAAATGTAATTTGGTTGTATTCAATGAATGAAATGGATCGGAGTTGCAACGACAAATTGTAACATTCGATTTTTTTGGCATCGAATTTTTGAGAAAGGCTTGCGCTTTCGAGTATTCCGAGTATTCACATCAAAAAGTAAATTGATGACACTTCACAGTATTGCTTGCGTGAAAATGCTGGTGAAAATGAATTTATATCGTACATTTCGTCCGATTAATTGGCCCGACGGATAATACTTTCGGCAAAAAAAGATTGTACATACGAAAAGTACAATCTCAATAAACTTATTTTACTTATTATATGTAGTTAATCAAATGGTGATTTCCGCTGCGGTGTAAGTACGTATATGTATACATTTCCACTTCTTATGTATTCCTCTAGGTAAGTCGCATTTCACGTAATACCTAAAAATTATACGCATAAGGCAAAGTAGAGTAAAGACACAGTACATATAAGCACAAGCAGTAGGGAATCTACGAACAAATCGGTTGAAACGAACGCACACATAGACACGCGCTTTTACACGGCCCCTAAGCGGATCTCGCGGTGCCGTCAGTCGCGAGTGGCGCATTGAGACGAGCGGCCGTGTTCGTTTTAAACATGCCAAGAGCGTATTGCGCAGTGTACGGCTGCTTGAACTCGGCTTCTTCAAAACCGGAGCTTTCGTTTTTTAAACTCCCTGCTGATGTTGAAAGGTAAGAATGATACTATATTATTATGAAATAAAATGTACATATTATTTTTATAACGAGAAATGTCAGATGTCACTTCTCCGACAAATGCTTTTTCTGTTAAATAAAACGTTTGGCTGTTTAGATGATAAGTAAGTAGTTGCCGTATATTATAGACCGTGTTTTTGGTGAAAAAAAATTCTACGGACTTTCATTGTTATCATCTTGCATCTATAGTATATGTACTAATATATTATAGAAAACTACACTTGAAGGATAGCTTGTCAAATACCTATAGGTAGGGCAAACCTTGGTTAAAAAAAACTATTCAATTTAACAAAAATTAAATCGACAACCCTAACGCTTTATTGGAGCGTAGGTACTTATTTCAAAAAGTAGGCCTATCTTCCCTACTGCTTTAGCTTATATATATACTGTGGTAAAGATAAGTAGAAAATAGCGTGAAATCGCAGCAATATTTTAGACCGACCACTGTGAAGTAGGTATATTTGGACGTTTTTTAATGGCCAGCGAGGAAAATCGCAGTAATTTCTCGCAAGCTTCTTTGTATTGTGATTTTAGCTTGCGCTAATTTCGCTTACATCATACAGCGTTTTAACGCGTTTGGACTAATTGAGGAATAGCGATCCATATGAGCAGCAATTCTATGATTTATCATGACGTAAGACCTTAAATGGGATATTATATGTAAACCGTGATCAACTTCGGAGTTCCCGATATTTCGACGCAGTTGCAATGTATCTATGACCACGTCACGCACGGCGGGGTAGACTGTCAGTACTGTCACACTTATCGTGCCGTGTTTCACACAGTGAAAATAAAACTTTCTAATTCAGGTTTGCAGCTTTCCGGTATTTTATTTGGATGTCATTGTAGCCCTTTCATTTCACTCCTAATTGTGATTGCATAGGGTGTCTAGTTTGTTTTAACTTAGTTTGCTACGTGTTGACAGTGCGGTAATACTGGTCACACGACACTGGCAAATGTTTTCATCAGAGAATCATATTAAATCTGGAAAGCCCTTGTTACCGCTTTGTCCCTTTCCACCGTCTTAGTAATTTCCCCCCGAGGATACAACGTTATCATTCTGGAATTTACTATCGATGAGTTCATATTTATAATCGACTACTGCAAAGTTCCTAAAGAACCATCTTGGAAAAGTTTCGGGATATATCCCTCCTACATATGTGAACCAGGGATAAGGTTTTTTTCCATCACCATTATTTTTTACTAAACACGAGCCGTAAAAGGCTTTGCAGCATGGGGCTCAGTGCGGCGACCACTTGACGTGGTAATGGTGTGTTCGTCATTCACATCTTTGATTTAAAAATGATGAAACGGTCGTGTTGCCTACGTTAGAAATAAGTTGCGATTGTCTTATATTTAATTTTCTTAGTTTTTACCTAGATACTATCTAGTTCCGTTCGGGTACAATGCAGAAACCAGTTCGCCAAAGGCAATAAAGTCTGTGTAGGGAGTGAGAATAAATCTGTTTAGGTACATACAAAGGCGTGCCCCTATGTTGCAAAAGATGTCTTAGTGTGAGTTACTGCCTACTAGCGGTAACGAGAGTGACTAAGGACGCTTGCTGTTACGCACACACAGACCTGTTATACAGAACCAAACGATTATACAATTCTGAAAATGTGGAGTGGCGTACCTTCGTGAGTGAACACTATATTCGAGCGTAGGGAGATTGTTTTGTTACGTAATACACAATACCGGAACGTTGTACAGTCAGATCCAATACAGCCGCGCGACGGGCACATTCGACCTTGAGACACATTTGGGGTTAATCGTTCCACTTAACATTGTGCCAGGGCTGTCAACTGCAGATATAAAACGTTCATTTAACATTGTACTAGAGTTAAGTAAAGACACAGGATCCTGTAGACAAAAGAACAAACAGCTTAAATTTTCGAGGCATAAGATAGCCTGTTAAATTTTTCTCTACAGCTACCATTTGTTATGTCATTAGTAAACACCAATAAGTTAATAAAAACACGTACTTTTTCCTACGTTTTGTTAACTACATTAAGGTCCGACCAAACCGCCGCGTATACGCAGTGACGTGTCGTAGGCGTCACGTTTTCTCACCGTTTCTTCTTACATTGTGTTGCGATTCCGTAACGTCACCGTTTTTTAAGCGGCGGTGTGGTCGCACCTTTATTTATGAATTTTTGTTGGTGTTCACCTATTATAAGTGGGCACTATATGGGTGATTCGATTCGGAACTATGTACATATTTATAAAATCTATTGCCTATTCATCTGACTGACCCAGCCCGTTGATATTGTGCGATACGACCAGCCACATATTAAAATTGACAACATTTCATATTTCTGAGCCTATAATTTTAATGGTTCTCTGTATTTTGTTTGAAAAGATGAACATGCTGACAGTTTAATTTTTTCGCTAGGGTTTGTATTTAATTTAAAATAAATTTATTAATTTTTGCTTATTCTAAAAGGGCGTAACTCCGATACTATCACAGAATAGACACTTATCCTTTTGTCTTTTCTGTATAGAAAAAAAACTGACGTCAATTTCAAATTGTCAATGTCAGGCCTTCTTCTCCGATATTCGATTTTCGAGGTTCGCTTCGTGCTGTTCCGCTCATACTAATATAGTCATTAAGTTGAGCGTGAGAGAGAAGGTATGCAGCGAACTTCAAAAATAGAATTTCAGAGTTGCCCCCCTTGTACTTTGAAGTTGTCAAATACAAAATTATGGTCGCTTATTTTTTCTCATGAAAAAGGCAAAGGCATTTCACCTATCCTGTGGTAGAATTGGTAAAATTAAGACATGTTTTTAATTAATTTTTATTTTCTATAATAAAAGCAATAATAAAATTATATAATCATATTGCAGTGATAAGGAGGCAAAATGCTTTCGAACCATATATACATTTTCAGGTGGTATAAAAATGAAATGATGTCAATTCCCGTGCAAAATTGTTTGGCCCTCAACGAGTAACTCGTCTAAAATTAAAGCTATACAAATGATATTTTAGAAATTTTCACTTGGACTCTTTATTTCCTTTCTTGAATAATTCTTATTAACTTCGCACTCTGACCATAGGTTGCTTTGAAAATCAAATTGACAACATTTCATTTTTATAAACACCTGAAAATGTATTGTATGTATATGGTTCGAAAGCATTTTGCCTCCTGGGCCCTGTTTTATAAAGTTACAGGCTACAGGTTACAAGTCTAAAGGCGACAGTCGCCTGTAATGCACTGTGTACAATTACAGGTGTTTTATAAAGACACACGGAAAGCTACATTTGTAATACGGCATTGTAATGGCGGAACCACATTATTAACACCCGACGCCACCCGACGCCACGCGACGCCTGTTGAGTCGAATCAAATTGTATTATTTTCTATGACCAGAGCCACACTGTCAACACCCGACGCGACGCCACGCGCACACACGCCACCCGACCCAGACGGGCCAGATCGACGTGTCGCCGATGGTGGGGGTAAACACCCCACCCGACGCAACACGCGCAGTGTGGTTCTGGACAACACCCGATGCCACGCGTCAGTTGTTCGAGAACATTCGCAGAATGTATGCATGTGTTTGTGAACTACACACTTCCACAGCTGTCAGCTAAAGAAATTGATAGCGTGTCGTGGCATCGGGTGTTGGTTATGTGCACGGTGCACGTCGGGTGTCGACACGTCGGGTCGCGTCGCGTGTTAATAATGTGGTTCCGCCTTAAATCTCGATTACAAGTAATTTGTACAGGTGTGATGGACATCACTAATTAAAAAAAAAGTGGCTGTTATAAATGACAAATACAAAGAAGTTTCTTTGCTATTCTATTACATATATTATAATAATATATAGTAAAAAATATATTCGGCCGCCATTAAGGGAGAATAGAATAGAAATAAGAATTTGATGGGCACAAAATATTATCCTACGAACTTGATAAATAGGTACAAATAAAATATACGTAAATTTGCGATTGCGATTACGATTCGAATAAGCTCCCAATTTTTTGTAGAATGTACTCCATTTGCGTAGAGTTCATTCTGAACCTTTCATTAAATTGGAAAGGTGTTTCAAAGTCGACATTTTATTCTTGGGCGAAACACCCTAGGTCGACGCTGTCGTGGACTCTCTTCGTCCGAGTCTGAGTTAGAGGGCCAATATTCAAGCGTTCCGACCGCTCAGTTCTTGCGTCCTTGTCGTCCCACGATTATTATCCTAACAGAAGGACAAGCTGCAACAACTTTGGATAAAGCTAAATGCAGCATCGATACTGTGTTTCGTTGTTATAAAAAGTTAAGTCTCAGCATCATCTCTATTAATGGTATATGCTGAGACGATAATGACGAAAAATCGCTGAATATTCGCCCTCGACGATTTAAACTTCCGCGATTTTTACCCATTGTTATAACGTGATTAAGTCCCGTTTTTCTTATAATAACGAGTTATGGCGGAACCACATTATTAACACGCGACGCGACCCGACGTGTCGACACCCGACGTGCACCGTGCACATAACCAACACCCGATGCCACGACACGCTAGCAATTTCTTTAGCTGACAGCTGTGGAAGTGTGTAGTTCACAAACACATGCATACATTCTGCGAATGTTCTCGAACAACTGACGCGTGGCATCGGGTGTTGTCCAGAACCACACTGCGCGTGTTGCGTCGGGTGGGGTGTTTACCCCCACCATCGGCGACACGTCGATCTGGCCCGTCTGGGTCGGGTGGCGTGTGTGCGCGTGGCGTCGCGTCGGGTGTTGACAGTGTGGCTCTGGTCATAGAAAATAATACAATTTGATTCGACTCAACACGCGTCGCGTCGCGTCGGGTCGCGTCGGGTGTTAATAATGTGGTTCCGCCATTAGACGAGTCCTTCATAAGCGGATCATTCCTTAAATTGAAGATCTTGAGTTGAAGAAGAGGATACTTCTGCACCTGTAGCCCTTGTTACCAGTCTCAAGACGTATTCGTTACAATTGTACCAATCTACAGTTGTATTTTACAATATTTTTATAAAACGCTTGTTCGATTATGCATTTAAAACTAATAAAGGTCCACGTTTTTGTCTATGATCAGCCTACAGGCGCCTGTACCTGTAGCATGTAAAATTGTTACACAGTACTTTTATAAAACGCAAATTGTAAAAAACAGGACAAATGTTGCCAATAAACGCCTGTAGAATTGTAACCTGTAGTTTTATAAAACAGGGCCCTGATCGCTGTCATGTGTTTATATAAATTTAATATCGCTTATTATATAAAACAAAAAATGTAATATTACCAATTTAGGATAGGTGAGAAAAAAGCGATCACAATTTTTTTAATTTGACATTTTTAAATATTAATGATTTATTATACATAAATTAAATAAAAGCCCTAGCGAAAAAAATAAACTGTCAGCATATTCCCCTTTTCAAACAAAATATCGAGAACCATAAAATTACATGATCAGAAATATGAAAGTTGTCAATTGTTAAAGATGGAAAAGATAAAACATAGCATGGATGAATATTTTATAATGGCATTGTTCATTTTTTTTTAGTATGCTCTAATTCGAAAACGATTTGGAGGAAAACCATCAAATAATGCATTTATCTTGTCCGATTTCAAAAATACTTTACGATTGCAGATATTTTTGTAAAAGTACTTTTGACCTTTGTTTGATCTAACGACCTGGTTTTTAGTCAGAATCGGGCATTAAATGTTTGCCACAAAAATGGAAAAAAAAAGTTTATCTACGCCACTACGGTATCTGTCATGCTGTCACTGTCACATCTAACTTAACCTGCAAACATTACAAATAAAAGCAAATTCAAAGTATAAAACTGTAACAAACAATGGATATTTATAAAAAAATGTTTTGTTCCGGGATGCAACAATGACTCAACTATAGCCCCAACAAAATCATTGTGAAAATCAGAGAAAATTTGTGGAACGAATGGTGTATGCAAGCTAATGTGGAATATTTCAATGTTTACACGATGTATTGTTGCGAAGACCACTTTAATGTAAGTAGGAGTCAGGAAAGATGTGCAGGGGTGAAACCAAAAAGCAAAAACAGCACGGAAAACAATAATAACACCAACGAACGGAAATAAATCGAACACGCGAATATTGTTATTGTTTTTGACGTTAAATTCACACACACATTCACAGATCTATGACGTTGACAATGTTGACATATAGACAAAACTGTTTTTTTTTTATTTCTGTACGAAGGCGATTGGGATCCTGTCTAAATTAACAAATTATCAAACAGCGAAAAAATATTTGTTATTTTAATAAACAAAGCTACGTAGAAGCATAATATTCAAATTAGTTCCTTGAAATAGTCCATTCTATCAAATAAAGGTGTTAAAAGCACCGCTTAAAAAAAATGAACAATGCCAATTCAGGTGATAAATTGTCGAGAGTTTTTGTACAAAAATGAAACACCGGTAGAGTCTCCTATTAATACGAGTCGGCACGACAGCAAATAAACCTAACTATTAACTTAGTGTGTTATCTTATACATATTTGTGTATAGTTGGTCTAAGGGTCATGAACTGAGAGAATGGAAATCCATTTTTGCGGTTAATACTAATATATCTTATGGTAGTGTGGAATCGTCGGCGCGTGACGCGAGTCCAATTAGAACTGGGCCCAGTTTTGTTTTATGGCAGCCTTTTTTCCCGACCTAACCTAATTAAAAAGTGAAAACAAGAAGATATAGTTGGGTTACAACCTACACCCACACACACACCTTTTTTAAGAGAACTGCCGTTTTAATTCTTTACCAAAAAATCTAAAAGCTGCTCGGAATAGCAAATATTTTTGTTACGTTAAATACGATTTTCACGAGAAATGTTTGATTTTATCCGCAATGCCCACTTAATTTAGTTTTTGCAGGAATTTTAATTGAATCATTATTTTTTTTCAATAGAAAATATATTTTTAAATTTGTTGATAGAGCAAAATATCTTTATTTGAAAATGTACGTTCATTTTATCGTTCGTTCACAAGTAGGTAAATTTTTGTATCGCGTATTTACTGTATAGGAGGTTCGTACTATTTTGACGTTTAATAGCCGGATAACTCGTGAACAATTAATTTTATGTCGGTACTTTGGACGTCCCACGCTTTAATGGAATTGAAAAACAGCCTTATTAGTTTGAAACAAAAATGTAAGTTTATAATATAACCCTCCCTCTGACGCAGTCGGGTAAAAAAAGTAGGTAAGTACATTTTTAGATCACCCTTCTTGTAGACTTTACTTTATTGAATTTAAAGTCAATCGAACCAATCACCTATCGACTAAGCAGGTTTTGATTAAGTACATTGTTAGTTACTTACTTTACCGGCAAAGCTAATGAAAGGGATATTATGGGACGTAAAGGAAATACCCTGCCATAATCTTTCTGTATTTATATATCAATAGGTTATAAAATGTTGTCCTTTTCACCACTGATTCGGATTTGTGTCCGAGCTCTCATCCCTATACGTTCCGTAATTAACAGTTAGCTTCGGCATTTAAATTGCCTCGTTTGTTTATTACATACAAAATTAACCCAAACTCTCAATAAGTAATCAAACTTTTGTGTATCTAACTATTTATTTAATGTTTGAGAAAGTAAAACATCTATATTTGCATACGATTTTATATATGAAGATGACACTGGAAAATAAGTTTTTTCTTTGAGAAATAAAAAATACGTAAGCGTTTTTTTTTTGATGGGCCTCGTACATTTTGTCACATTAGCCCATAGATAGAGCCATCCAGGAGTGGTGAATGCTTTTCATTTGCAAGTTTCCGTACCTAAAGGGTTCCATTCATCTATCTCTGCCACAGGGCCGTAACTATTATACACTAATAGAACAACACTTCGTTTTTTTTTAGAGAATATGCCGGTTTTTACTTATAGGTCAGAGGATAAGCATTGATTATTTTTCGGTATTGAAGGACACATAAATATCTGCAAAAAACTTCACGATGCCATTATGTCCAAAAAGTGTCACTACATACATATACTTACCTAACTATTTTTTTTTACATTTCGAAAGTTGATCGAAAAGCCGACCAAAATAATCCGTTTATCCATACCATCGTATTACCTACTTAATCCTTATCTAAATAAATCATTTCACATTCAAGACGGTTTCAATACTTGTAGATTACTTATTGAATTATTCAAATCAGACATTCCATTAAAAAGATATCACGAATAAAAAAATGACAATCGAAACAAAATACCTACGTATTAATACTAATAATCCTAATAATTAAACTTGATGTAATACTTGGTGTCAAAATTTATAAAACTTTCAAGCTTTATTTAAACTTGATTCTATCATCTAGGTAATCATTTTTTTTCTGTTCCGCTTTAGACATGCGTTACACATTCTTGGATATCATTACGGTCTGTTTCAATAAGGAAGGGTTGTGAGACAGATCCATAGAATGTAACTGTTAGTGTTCACGAAAGTTTTGACAGCAAAATAAATACTAAATTGAATTACTTAGAAATAAACCAATACTTGGTACTGTACGTTAATAACGTTCTAAAAAGAATTACGGCGATGTTTTATGCGTTTACATAATATTCACGTACAAATTTTCAATATATTATTATGTCATTATTAACGAGACGTTGCTAGGTTACGTTCTATGGTCATTAAAACTAGAGAGGTGACTATGTATAATTAATTGGGTAATCGGTTAAAATCGCATATAATCGAAAATCCAAAGACAACCTACAAAAATATGACGTGAGTATTTTACATTCTTTCACACTCACTACACAATACCAATCGATTTTATTGGTAATAAATACATTCCTTAGAACTTCAATTACATTATGAAGTTAAATAATATTTTATACAACCTATTTTGTTGAAAAAACACAACTTGGCAAAAAGCGTAAAATAGGAATTATAATTATTACATCTTAGGAGATTGACTTGAGTATCATTATATCGAAATAGCATCTATCTATCTATACATATAATAAAATCGTTGAGACCAAAAAATCTGTACATTGAATATTAAAAAAAAAAACCGACAAGGGTGACTTAAAATAAGTAACTGAACATATTAAAACCATTTTTAAAATTTTTGTTTGTTTGTTTGTTTGTTTGTTTGACTGAGCATCACGTAAAAACTACTGAACGGATATTGTTGAAATGTTCACAAATCTATTTAAATACATTCAGAATAGGATCTAGGCTATAGAAATTTTGGAAAATATTAGAAAAAGGGGGTGAAAAGGGGGGTTAAAGTTTGTATGAAAAAAAAAAATTAGATTGTTCTAGAATCATGAAACTCAGAATATATACTCCTACCCAGAGACGCAAAAAAGAGGGTTATGTGTTAAAAAAAAATGAACTTCATACACCTACAAAATAAAAACCAATGAAGTTTAACCTTTTAAATTTGCTACATATACTTCCAATCTAATACAGGTAAATATAATTTTTCAGTTTTCTTGAAATTTGATTTTTGAGGTGATTACGCACAAAATAGCGGAACTCAAAAAAATCTGCTTTCCTCGGTATAATTAGTTGGTAATAATTACAAATACAATAATACTATGAAGAAAATGTATATAGGACATAAAGCCGGAAAAATGTGTCAATTGTGAAAAAACATTAATAAAATAATTACTTTCTGCACAGGTATTTTTTCAACGAAGACATTTTTGTCCAACCTAAATTGGCGTCTGAAATTGTGTTCTTTACCTAACACCTAAAGTTCAATATGCAATACCGTTACTTTGTTTTTATTTATTGCGCTATTATTCACAACGCGTTCGGTTTTCAAACGCACTCTTATAAATAATAAATAAATAAATAATAAGCTGACATTATTATGAGGGCGGCGTGAATGAACCGCTTGGCTATATGCTCTCAGTACCTTTGCCTAAAAAAAGCAAAATCAAAAGGCGCGTTTACGCCTGCGCTACGAACATGTCAGAATTTTATTGTGAAAAAGTTGGTTACTGAAATTGTAAAAGTTTCTGTCCTCAGACTTTTTATAAGATTTTTATTGTTGTGGTTAAGTACCACACTGCCAAAGAATATATAACGCTGCGCTGCTGGGCCTTAGCGCAATATGAATCTTAAACACTTCAAGGTAAGCTAGCTTACAAAATTTTCACAAATACCTACTTAAAATCTGAATGTACATAGTACCTACCTATTCGAGAAAACTATTTGAATGTGCCTGTTTAAGGATTAGTACCTACATATTATTGTAAGGGTATAATAATAACAATTATGATATCGAGAATAGCTCTAAACTATCACAAAAAACACACGCGGACGAAGTCGCGGGCAACAGCTAGTTTAAGTAATAAATTAATATGCAGTCGTTATTTTTACGGAATCAATTGTTATTAGTATTAAGATATAATCGATAATAAAATTGTTTTATGTGAAAGGTGTCACAAAGAAGCCTCACCTCTAGATTTGTCAATGTTAATGTCACATACAACCCTTCCTTATTGAAACCGCTTGAAACCGAGAGTAATTTATCTTTATACATATTTACATAGGTATACCACCTACTTTACATAGTGTTTGTGAGATTAAGTGTTAGGCTGTTCATGGAATTTAAGCGCCACTTTAGGATTAATACATACGATAATACGTTAAGTCTGAAGTATAATTAGTTTCTCTCATTAGTCGACACCAGGCTGTAGACGTAGAGCCTTGCTATAGAAATAGTTTGAGATCCTGCGACTCGATCCAGCCCTTAAAAAATAAGTAGTAGAGGACTACTTGATCCAACTAATTAATTATGATAAGTAGCTTCAAACATGTATGCCTATTACCATTAAATATCGTAATTACTATTATATCACATGGCAATGAAATCACGTTATAATCAGTTTATCCGATTGGAGACGCAGGCGACATAGAGAACACCTAATCTCTCGTTAGCTCGCGTCGGCCGTTACAAATGTAATTTGGCAGTCAGTTTCAATATAAATCTACACGTGCGAGTTCTACCACACTAGCGTCTATCGCAGAACTAAATCATCTCACCCTTTCACAGACGCGGCACGTCTATTGGTTAGAAAGGGACGTAACGTTTCATGTGCTACGGCTACCAAGCTACAGAAAGTTATTACTGAATCACTGATTCTACCTGTCAGGTCTGTCCATTGTCACTCGGGTCCCTCTGTAATTAGGTGCAGCTTTTAACTAATTAGAATTGCTGCAGGTTGTTTATCTATCCAATTAGGTGCACCGGTTTTACTGAAGCTAATGAAGGCACAAAACAATACGGGACCATCGTGTCGCAATAGGGAATATTCATGTTTTTTTCATATAAACAATATAAAAAATATATTTTTCCAATAACTATAGAAACAATCGAGATCGACTAGAATTTGTTATATTATTATACATATTATATATGCGCGTGTTACAACGCAACAATTATATTTGACTTTTTTAAATTATATTGTTCTTCAATGTGTTGTAAACATTACAAATGTTGCCCGCCATGAAAATATATACGCCGTTTTTTTTTAAACGCTTTGTTTTCACCGGTCAGTTTCTAATCTGACTACTGAAGTGACCTGTGAGATGAATGGAAATAGGCGCGCGTAATCGTCGGTTCGCACGGTCGCATCGATTTTCGACAATTCAGTCAACCTCGCCCCGCCTCGCCGCCGGAGACAAATGAATGCGAGCTATCTCGCAGTATATCTGCCAGCGTTTACGTCATTATCAATGTGTTGCCAGCTCAAACGTCACAAATTATCAGTTACTGTTACTTGATATAATAAGTATTTATTCATGATGATTTGATGATTTCCTTCCGTCGACTTAATTTTTCTAATGGCCACTTGCTGGAAAAGTTAAAGCTAGTTTTAGCTGCCAAATCAGTTTCAAAGCTTGACAATGCCGTACATTTTGACACAGCTAAAACGAGGTTTATTTTGTCCAGTAGGCGCCCTAAATGCACAATTACGTGTTGGGGTATTTTTTCTTTGCTTTCGAATTGTTATTTATATTGTACGCCCAAAGTAAAGGATCTCCAATTGTTAAAAAATACTATGTATTCTAATTATTGTTGCAATAAATTGAATTTAGATTGATAAATTCTAGTATAAATCATTACAATTGGATTTCTTTTTCATTCACAAGATCACTCTAAGGACGCAATGGAGACGTAAATAGATCAATCCGTGAAAGTTATTAGCTGAAGGACGCGGGGGTCGACGAACATGAAAAATGTCGCCTTTGCTGCGACAGGGGCGGAGCTCGTACCTCGTAGCTCGGCGTAGACCGTCTACATGCGCTACGCTTTCTAGAAAATCTGAGTAAACTACAGTAAAATAAACTTCGATACTGCTTTTTTCGTGTTTTGGTATTTGTCGCAAGCACTAGCGACCTTTTTTATAATTTGGTTTAAATTCAGAATTGTTTTTTTTATGCTAGATTTGACACAAGGATTAAACGAGATTTTAAACGAGAGACATTGTTTTCCTCACATTTTGTTTCTTTGCTAATGGTTTCATGCATTTCCTACCCTCCTCCGCTGTCGTGTATCATTGGTTTTCTTGCGAGATCGTTGTGCTCGGTATAGACGGTGTATTCGTGCTTTGAGGATGAAAACTTTGAAGTTTGAAACTTGAGTATTAGTGGTGTTTATGGTCGGGAATGGAATGTCTCGGATATTTTGATTTATGTGGAAGCGGAGGGGGCGGATTTATATGTGTCACATAAACTTAGCCGTCTTGCACGTGTGGTTGAGTCCCCGCAAAGTAGCACCTAACTCTATAAATAATTCGTTCAGTTTTTACTTACCTAAAAAAGCTGTGGTAGCCTAGTGGTTTGGCCTGTGGGCTCTCAAGCTTATGTGCGAAATTACATTTGAAATTTGCCATGCGCTTATCGGTGAAGGAAAACATCGTGAGGAAACCTTGTAGGTACACATCTGCGAAGGAATTCAATGGTGTGTGTGAAGTTCCCAAACCGCACTGGACCCGCGTGGGAACTATAGCCCAAACCCTTCAATTCTACTGGAGGAGGCCTAGGCCTAGAGGCACACCGAATGACGCAATTTAATAAACAAAAACACAAAAAGTGAAGACATGGAAGGAAAAAATAATAATAATGTGTTGACATTTAACATTTTAACAAAGAATAACAATTTACCGACGTAACATGGATCGACGTTATAAGTATAACGTTAAAGAAAAGCGTGCAGTGCGTTTTATGTAGGTACAGTCACCAGCATAAATAAGTGATCACTTTTGTACCTTGTCACTTTAAAGTCATGTTTGAAAAACCATACGAAATCATGTAACGACTGAAAGCGACAAGGTACAAAAATGATCACTTATTTATGCTGGTGACTGTACCGTAGTATGATTTACGCCACCTACGAGTATACTGAATTAATCAAGTTAGTCCAGCGATGCGGTGTGTTTAGACATGCGTGTCATATCAATATTTCTTGCATCCGTTTTATTCCCCAGTTGATCACGTTAACCTACACGTTATCGAAAGTGAGCAGGAATTTTCACGTATGCCTTAATAATAGATTTACGGTGTCAATATGAGTGCATGTAAATTCTTCATTGCACATTAGAATATAGTGGTAGACTAGACAGCAAGTATAGAAAGACAAACTTATTTTAAAAAGAAATCATTTGCAGCTAACCTGGACATAAAAGAGGGAAATTTGGCAAAAAATAGAAAAGCAATCACATTTGCATAAATCTAATTGAACACGGCCACACATTATAAATATAACTTAGGAACAATCCCAACATCTCATAACCTGTTACTACTGTTTAATAATGCTTTAACGATCCCTATTGGAGATACATTTTATTCAAATGTTATTTATTAGAATGATAAAATTGTCATAATTTTTTGCACTACCTACTTAATTATTATTTTTGACATTGTATTTTATTTTATTGTTTATAATTTATTATGCTATTATTATTATTAATCTTTGACGATCTCAACAGAAATGCTTAAATTTGTGACATGCATGTTTTATATCATGTAATTTTTGTTGATGAATAAATAAATCTAAATCAATCTCCAATCTGGCACCGCGAAGTTAAAGTCGTACTTTGTTCCCTTGTGACGTAACCTTCTATTTCGTCCGTAGAAATGGAATACGAGTACGAGGAGGAAGAGGCGAGTGACGCCGACAAGGAGTTGCGGCCAGTCGTGCGGCGCACCGCCAAACACATCGCCGCCGGGGAGGAGCGGCCCAGGACCAACTCCAGCCAGCAGACCACGCCGACTGAAGGTCAGACATAACTACACGCTGTTACAAAAATCAGAAAACCCTTAAATTGACAGTGCCCACTTTAGTATCGTTCAGGAAATATAAATTGGCCGTCTGTTATCTACGTTGCATTTTTTATTATCCTGAACACTTAAAGGACAATGAGTAGTCGAGCATGCTTAATTGCTTATCTATTGTTAGTAACAATGTTAATCTTTGGTGTTTTTTGGAGAACAAGGAAAATTTGAGGGTTAAATGGTTCCTTCGAAAGAGTACATCGGCAAATTATAATTGTTGCGACAAAAAGTTAATTAAAGTGCAACTCTATTTTAGAAAAGGTTAGGAGCGAACAGAGCGCGGAAACTCTATTTACATTTTTACCTAATGTCACAAGAGTGACAATAGTGACAAATGATAAGGATGACAACAAAGGATTGATTTTTGGAAGCATATTCACTAGAATGTACCTACCATTTCAAAGTGATAAAAATGTGTGTATTGCCACAAAACTGAAGCTGAAATTAAATTTTCGACTAGTTGACTAGATTAAGAGCTGCAATTTTCTTCTACTCTACTCGTATTTCAGATTCAGCACAATTTTTCACAACTTTCGAGTGATACTTTCACATAATAATGTGTGCATTAAAAAATCGGGTCCCAGTAACAATTGAAATACTACTTACATGCGATAGCATTTAAAAAGACCTTCGGGGTCTGTCTTGCTGTCCTACTCACTCTTATGGACCAATGTTGAATCGGCCGATGGTATCCGAAACACGAAGGTAAAATTTAATACTCTGTCAGTTAAAGTTGACCAACATGACAGCCTACTCGGGTTGGCATTATTTTTGCCATTGCTGACAAGTTCATTTTTTAAAGTATTTTTGTAGCACATTGTATATAATGTATATTGTATACAAGTCAAAGTTCCGACGAACTTCTTAAATAATGCCCTTAAAAGTGCAAAAGCGAATTTCACATCTCGTTGTCAGTAAAATACATGCGCAAACTTATCAAACCACGTCGCTCAATGCTGAAGATGTTTGGCATCTTTAATCTAAGTTGAGGTTCTCAAAACTTGTCAGCTTCGCACGTTGCTGCCGTAGTAGCTACCGTTAACTGAAGTGAAAGTAGAGAATAAGTTATTATTATTAAAATTTGACTAACCATGATTGTCATAAACAAAGAGACAGATTTGTTTAATTCACTAAAATTATAATGCCAACAAAAACATAACTTGTAAAAAAAACAAGTCTCGAACCTTAGTTCTTCTCCCGTAAAAAGTTCAATAAAATAAATAGATAAATAAAAAATCGTAATAATTCCTAAATTCTCACGGGATAACGGGATATAGATCACTAAACTATTTGTTATTCCAAGGTTATTCCTTAACTTAACTAAGAATATAATAATTATAATTTAATTACTAATCGGCCTTAATAGATGTGTTAAACTATTTACTATGCATACCTATTTACCAACTCGTCTTACCGACGAGTCATGGTTTTCAAACCGGGCCAATTTCCTTAATAGCCGGGACACTACGCTCAAAGCCAATAAGCCAATCAGGTGAGATGTCCTGGCAAACCAGCAGGACGTACTATTAAACGCTACATCGGCTTTGATAAAAATTCACTGGCGTCTAGCGCCCGATCTTGTCTATTAGCTAGTTGATCTAGTCTACGGACACGGGGCAGTAAAGGAATCTGTTACATATCTGTTTAGTCATAGTTAATACAACGTCCTTCCCTTTTGTCGGGTGTGCCTGCGTATCACTTGGTCGACCGTCGGCTCGCCTCTTTAAATAGATTTTCGTTAGGTGGACTGACGAAGTTTATAACTTGACTGATGTTCCACCCAATGTAAGGGATCGCAAATCTGCAACCGGGTCTACGTGTATGTTAGTTTTTGTCACAAAAAATTATCCCAGCTACTAAAATAGCAAATTCATTTATTCATTTACTAGCTGTTGCCAGCGACTTCGTCTGCAAAGAATTCGTTTATCGCTATCCCGCGGGAACTACGCAATTTTCCGGGATAAAAAGTAGCCTATGTGCCATTCCAGACTTTTCTCTATCTATGTGCCAAATTTCATCCCGATCCGTTGGTCCGTTCTGGCGTGATTGAGTAACAAACAAACATACATCCATCCATCCATCCATCCATACTTTCGCATTTATAATATTAGTTAGATTCATTTATTCATTCATTGCAAAGTCAAGTACATATTAAAAGGTGTAAATTGAAAGCGACTCTAAGCTAATTAGTTTACTGCTATGAAAAGACACATGAATGGAGTAGAATGTTACACAAATTCAAATCTCCTGAATATTAAAATTTTTATATCTTGAAATCTTAAAATATCTAACATTTTTGAATCACAACCATGCCTTGAGGATGCTTGAATAAATCTACATCATTTCGGATTGTGCTTACGTACCGTGTAATGTGTAGTATGGCAGCGACCCGAAACTTTCAATAGAATAGGTCGTCACAGATCCCAGCCTTACGAAAATTATCTCACTTCTAGTCTTGCTCTGGTTATAATACGTATTGACACAAATTGCAGAATGAAACAACTCAAATACAAAGGGCCTACTCCGAAATTAGGAATTCAAAGTCCGCATCATACCGTTCCTCCACTTCTCTATCAATGACTATTGGTGTGAGTGAAACGACACGAAACGAACTGAAACCTGTGTGTGTACCTAACTGTGCGACAGGTTCTAATCTAACTTGTTAAAATATACAAACATCTATTAGTAACGTAACCGCAACAGCAGAATCAAATTAATTCCAAGCGCATTGCAGTGCTATTGAAATGAAAACATTCTGGAAAAATACGGCGAGTGTATTTCAGCAGTTTGTACCTACTATAAATTTACAGAGTTGTTCAATTAAAATTTTATAAATTGTTTTCAAACACACGACATGTGTGTTTTAAAAAATATTCCAACTTCGATTAGGATAAAGCGGTTGACTTTTCCATTACACTTATTTACATATTTGTTTATCTTTTTATTATATAGTATAATTTACGTTAGTCATTCCTATACTTATACTAGATTTGAATAGTAAAAAAACCCAAAAAAACTTTTTTTTCAAATGCTTACTTTTTTTTTAATTCATTAATTATACACCTCAAATTAAGTCGGCACTCTAATCGGAATCTCCTGAGATAAAATTAATTAGTGGGCTACTTTTTTCTATTCTCAAATAATGATAATATCACCCAAGTAAAACTTAGGGCATTTCAAAGTAACGGATAGGTAACGCAAGTTTGGTTCACGAATCGGTATTGAGCTTTACTCTTCTTAATTAAACGAGCGCATGTGAACAGTTTACGTGCATCGCTTTCGCTTCCCAGAGCCGTTTACTATCATAGATCTTGTATTGGGTCATAAATGGATGACGGGTGGATCCACTATTGGATAACTAGATTGACAGTTTCGTCACAAAGTCTTGGAGAGCATGTTCACGTGCGAATGCGAACAACATTTTTGACGTTCCGTTTCCAAAGGTTGATAACTGTATCCCATTACCAGGGCTCCGATTTCAGTCCGTCCAACTTTCACATTATGAGTGTGTGTACAGTGCTTCTATTTTCTTAATGTCTCAAACTTTGTGTTTCTTCAGTTCAGGCGTCAGTCATATATGATACACGAAGTTTGCAGAGAGACATAAAAAAAATAGAAGCACTGTTTTTTTAAACACTCGAAATTTTCACTGATGGTTTATTTACTTGTTACTACATAATGACCTATGGCCGCGCTTTAATAACAAATCGAATAAAAATTAAAAGTGGTTCCCATATAACGTGTTTGATCTCGTTTGCAAGTTTGATTAGCACTTGTCTTGTCGAGTTTTTAATATTTTTGAGTTCACTTTATCTATAAGGCCCTGCCCTGAGTGCCTAAAAATAAACTCGTCTTGTGGTTTGTTGAACTGTAAAATAGAACTCTCTTGTCAAATTTACAAAACTTTTATTCTCGTGTTTCAGTTTTTGTAATATTTTACCACGAATAAGACGGGCGCTATTACCACTGGCCGGAACGGCTGCCCTTTTCATTCTGCTTAAAAATAGGTACTTACTCGTGCCTCAGCCGGGAAATTTAGAGAAGGTTTAAAATAAACACTAAAGCGTTTGTCCATCGCCGCACAGACGACTATTATTCCACTACGCCGTCACCGGGAACGAGACATTGACGTGTGCCGTGATTAGGGCCGGTGACAGCGGTGCCAGCGTTACCCGGCACAGAGACCCGATTTTGTAAAGCACAGTATATTTTCGAAAATAATACCACTCATAAGCGGTGAAACGAAAGTAACAGCTCCGATTAATCTTCTCAACCAACTGAGAATTTAATTTGAGCTGTAGTTTTGTACTTTAAAGTGGTAATTTCGATGTGATTTCAAGAAATCGGTATCCAAAGCGCCGACACTGGAAGGACGCAGGAATGACCGGACCAAGACCACAAAAAATAACTACCTTATTTCAGGGGTGTAGTTACACACACACACCGGGCGCGTAAATGGCTCTAATAATAGCGATACAATCGTTTGCTAGGGCCTCTAGATCACTGCACGTTTGTCGCCTCGCCCGAGCACCGTCATCCTGACTACCAAAATTTCGAGTTGTACTTTGACACCGCTACAGAACTTGCCCCGAGATTTTAAGTATTTTAACAGGCCGATGTGTCGGCAATATGAAATCCGCTTGATGTTGTCCCCATTCTACCGTCACAATGTGCCGTTTGTCCGGTTTTTGTTTTGTCTGCGGTCATTTACTACCTGGATGTGTCGCGGTGGACATACGATCTCCGTCACGCAATTTTTAACTCCCGTCGGAAATAATCTCGTACTCGGGGACGAACCGTTGCCGACGGCGGTGGACCAACACTCTTACCCTTGTTTTTAACAATGCCTACTAATCCTATTTTTAATTATAGTAGATTGTACAACAAGAGCATAAAACAAGCCATTTTTCCCGAGGCGTTCATATAGCCACCCGAGCCGGTACGGCGAGGGTGGATAGACACGTCGAGGGGAAAATGGGTTTTATGAACGAGTTATACCCTCTGCTTTTCACTTAGATAGCGAAGAAACAAAACAAAAATATTAATTAAAATTAAATGTGACATAGGAACAATTCGATATATTTACTTAATGGTTTTTCCTGGCAAATTGACTGTGTCGGAGTCGAGTGTTCTTTCCTCTTCACTTGACGAAATTATTGAATATTAATCGTAAAACAGTAACAAATTGTAACATAAATCCTACTAAGAGAAAATAGGACGTTCCCGCCTGAGTTCCCGCCAATTAACTTTTTTTTCTTTTTTTTTTGAACGTGATACTGCGGTAAGGTTCGAGTAGGCAGGTGTTGATTTATATTTTAAAAAGTTTTATTTTTCATGTAGGTACTTATTTGTTTCAATAATAACTTGTCAAATTATTATTTGTTACCTAGTTTTAGGTACTAATTAAACAGTTTAATAGACCGCAGATTATATTAAAAAAAAAACTTAAAAAAATAAACAAAATATGCTGCCGTAAAGTTTTAGTGATTGTTTGTGGCTGTTGGCACCCGATTGTCTTGGTCTTAGACGAAGATTTTACTTTATGCACAAGAACATAAAATGCCATTTTATGCAGCCTACATCCAGCATAAAGTCGAACTTTTTGAGCATGAGAAGTGAAAAAGTATATTTTAATTAGATTTGGCATTGTGACATTTAGATTCCAAGTAAAGGAAAAAGTGTTCTATTAGGTTGGAGTAGGTATAATATATTTCTTTTCATGATTAGCAAAATAAATTCACCTTTTGTTGTGGCTCTCGATTCACCTTTCATCTTTTAATATTAATTACTTCAATGAGAAAAGGCTGGAAATAGAAATGGATGTGTTTTAACGGTTTTTAAACAATTTCCATTTCCCTTCTTTTTATTTTTGCTTATTGTAAACTAGCTTTTGCCCGCGACTTCTCCCGCCTAGAATTGATATGTTTATTGCTATCCCGCGGGAACTATACAATTTTCCGGGATAAAAAGTAGCCTATGTTTTAATCTAGAGTACCAGCTATCTTTGTTCCAAATTTTATCAAAATCCGTCCAGTCGTTTTAGCGTGAAGAAGGAACAAACATACACACTCACAGACTTTCGCATTTATAATATTAGTAGGAAGGATGATAAAGCACAGTCTGGGGGTCACAAATTGCTTAAATTTTGCTCACGTGACCCGAATCAGTTATTGTAAGAGTTTTATATGCAACAGTTGTATTAGAGGGGTCAAAAAAGGCGAGGCGCCACGAGCTTTTTTTGACTTGCTAATACAACGTTGCATACAATATTTTTTCTACGACTAAGTAGATACTTACTAAATTAAAGTTAATACCTATTAATACGTTCTCCAAAAATGAAGAAGTGCAGTGTTCCTCGCCATGAAATTCTCGAAGGCTTTATCATTGCCGAGATTTTTAGGCAACAAATTTTCCATCACTTCCTGGGCCGCCGCGGATATTTCTTCCGGTGTTAACTTAATTTCGTTTTCATCGATGCTTTTTTATGATACGTTACAAAACTTTGTTAAAACTATTGCAATCAAATAACAAACAAGACAGGAGCGGGAAACATGAAAACGACAAATGACAAAATTGGAAGTTTGTTTATAGTAAACTTTGTTTTTAATTAACGTTTACTTTTTTATAGCCTTGCCTTCTTGGCGCATTTAGCCAAAACGTTTACCAACTTGCCAGTGACGTTATTAAAATATCTTGTTTGTTATGTTGCAGCTATGCATTTAGTTCAGAAAGTTTTAGTTCTATAAAAAAGGCTTTTTCATCGTAAATTTAATGTTGATCGTGAAAAGTTTTACCTAGGCCTGGCAGTCTATGGCTGGCAGAGTAACGATGGAGCACTTTTAGAGCCATAAGCCAACAAGTGCTTTTAGAGAGAATAGACAATATAGACTTATCCAAAGTCTTATTATGAGTGTTCTTATAGTGGTGCTCGTGATAACATAAATCACAGGTAGTACAGGAGTAGGAAAAAATATTTATACTGTACAAGAAGCTGCAAGCATAGACGGAATGGATCGCTATTCTGTGTATGCGTAATAATATTGCGTGTTGAGATAAGCTTTCAGTGCGTGTACTTGGGCCATCATCGCTACTCGCTGCGTTACTGGGATGATCCGGATATAGGGATCGCAAATATATTATTATGAAGATGTTTTTTTCCAAGTCTCCACGGCTGATGAAAGTGATGAAACAGAAAACTCGTGAACGTTAGCCTTCAGAATATGTTAAACGGTTTCGCTTTGCTTCTTTGAAAGTCTGAGCGTGACGACATTTCTGTTGGAAATTGAAGCTATTACAATCCGCGCAAGTTTAATGTTTCTTCTCAGTAGTTATTATTCATCTGTGTTCATTTCCCGTCGAGTGCAGTCGTCGTCGCTGAACTGTAAGTAAATGCAGTGGTATATAAACGCAGTGACACGGACACGGACTCTTACGCGGAGTAACGCTTCTGAGACAGAAGGCTCTTCGATAGACGTTATGACGCACGCTTACTAAGTCTATTCCGCATTATTGTCATGCCTCAAATGTGGGCTGAATATCAATAAATTTGAGCGTAAAGATCTGTCAAAAAATTGAAAGAGCTATATGACGAATTGCTGTTTAGGTCTACCCAAAAAGTGAGCATTGAGAGAGAGAGAGAGAGATAGATTTCATTTATTTATCATCTCCTAGCTGTTGCCCGGGGCTTCGCCTCCGCTGCAATTTTTTTTTCAATTTTTTTTTTTATACAAACCTTATCCAAACAGTGACAAACACAACTAAAAAACAATTATCCAATTCGGTGCAGTCGTTTGGAAATTATGCGCGTACATACATTTCGACGATTCATTATTATTAGGGTTCCGTACCCAAAGGGCAAAAACGGGACCCTATTATGTACTAAGACTTTGCTGTCCGTCCGTCCGTCTGTCACCAGGCTGTATATCAAGAACCGTAATAGCTAGACAGTTGAAATTTTCATAGATTGTGTATTTCTGTTGCCGCTATAACAACAAATACTGAAAACAAAATAATAATAATAATCAAGGGGGGCTCCCATACAAAAAACGTGATATTTTAGCCCTTTTTCATGGCTACCACTCGCCGAGCTAGATCCCAAGAGCCGTAATAGCTGCACGGTTGAAATTTTCACAGATTATGTATTTTTATTGTGGCTACAACAACAAATACTAAAATAAAAATAATAATAATAATTAAGGGGGGCTCCCGTACAACAGAGTATTTCTGCTACGGAACCCTTCGTGCGCGAGTCCGACTCGCACTTGGCCGGTTTTTATATAGATTATTAACCAATCTCATAAAAAACTCATTCATTTAATTTTTTTTGCCTGCGTACCTTACCTACCTCTTTTCTATCATTAATCCTTTTCTCAGTTTCAACTTTATAAATCAATCTCTTTGAACTCAAGGTTTAGTGCTTTAATTGACGGGTGACCTTAATCCGGCCCTTTCAGGAGGACAGTTATTTCTGTACTGATTTGTTCACACAGTTAAGTAAAATGCCAGCGAGTATATTTAATGAACCAAAATACTAATGAATGAGTGGGAGCCAGGTTAGTAATCTCATACGAGTACCTACAATAAACATAATTATCATTCGTTCTAATTGTCTTAATTTTATCACAATATTTACTTAGTAGGTAAGGAAACTTCAGTGGGGTGGGTAATAACATTAATTTCATCTGTTCATAAACTAAATTAAGTACTGATCTTCCGGTCAAATAGTTGGCAGGGCCGGCCACCAGAAAGATAAGTTTGTCTCATTAAGAAATCAGTGTCAGAACGAGACGGCCGTATTTTTATTGCGGCTGACCATGCTTAGGCACTACTTGTGTGGAAGACCTGAGTAGATATTCGAAGCAATAAGTCCCATTTTGCTCACGGACATATATAGAACGGTCTACATGTACTGATGAAAAAAAAATACGAACAGTTTCATTCAACTTGTACTGAATTCATGGACCTGTTACCTGTTAGGTTTAACTGGTGCGTCATATTAATCAGTTGCCAGCATTTTGATCGCAGTCACACGATTCGATTAATTAATAGCAGATATTTCCCTTTATATCTGCCATAATAAGAAAATTAAGAAGACGAAACGAAAATGTCTCGGATTTGTAATTGAAATGTTCCGAGATTTCTGTGTAATTACTGTTGGTCCTCCTAAGCGTCGTTATAATATTGACTCATGAAATGTAATTTTACTTGGCTGTAGAATTTGAAAGGCCATTTTAGACACATTCCACAGAATCATAGATATAATCAAGCAGTGACAGGTGGTTATCAGCAGGGCAGCTCAAACGAAGGGAATTTGCATAAAAACAAGTCCAACGAGTCAGGTAGGCTTTGAAATGGGAAAACAATTTAAAAATGTTTGAGTAATAGAAAGAATTGGAAAATAGTAAGTAAGTAAAAGCTTTATAGTACAAATAATTATAAAGAAACCGATACAATTCCCAAAAAAAAAAAAAACATTAATATATGCACAAAGGCGAACTTATCCCTATAACGGTTCTCTACCAGTTAACCTTTGAGTAGATGAGAGGATAGCATTAAACGACGGACCGACAAAAATTGACTTACTTTCATTCAATTTCTGTGAAATAATCGCAAAAAATCACCAAAAATGCGACGTTGCGAGCTCAGCACGGATGCACCCTCTTAAAATTCCAGATAGTGAAAGCCAAAATAGAGCGTACATATCTAAATACAATAATCAATTCATAAAATAATCTGCTAAATATCATTACACACATGCATACATACAAAATAGAATAAGAGTACACATATATATAATATCTAAGGAGATGATTTGAGCCACATCTTCCTCAAGCCCTCCCTGAACGACGCCACGGAGGCAGACTGCCTGATTGAGTCTGTAACCGATTCAACAGCCAAGCAGAGTGAGTGAACTGTGAAGGATTTGGAGCAAGTTTCGGAAGATGAAGGAGGACAGGCCAAAAGGAGATTAGCATTCGACCTTAGCCGATGCTGGCTACGGCTACCGGCAGTTAAGTAGCTGAATCGCTCGAAAAGATACATAGGAGCAGAAGGAGTAAAAATAATGTTGAAGAGCAATGACAGAATGTGGATGTTCCTACGAAATAGACCTTAATGTACGACATGATTATTATGCAATAAATTAATTATGAAGTATAAATAAAAAATATGAAAAAGAAATAAAAGAAACAATAACGGACTTCAAATTAGTCAAACGATTATGAAAAAAAAGAAACCAACGTGAAACGAACTTTGAAATTATTCTGTCGAATAATAATAAAATAAGCAAAATAAAGCTGTTGAAGATATCCAATTGCGGACATCCTTCTCTTTTCGGTGGCGGTTAATAATATTTACGTACATACCGTAGGTACGTGCTACGTATCTAAAAGTATGAACGAAACCAAACCCCGCTGATATATAAGTTTAGCCGTAAGTGGTCACAAATCTTATGTTATACTTAATATATATCCATTGTAGTTAGTAGCATAACATGCCCAAAATTTTCAGGCATTACCCATTACCCCGTCTTATTTGTACCACGTACGAGTAGGTATTAAGTATGGGGATCATAAAAATATACGTCCGTGCTCCTCCCTCGATTTAGAGGTTGGATTCTCATTGGGAGGGGGAAAGGGGGAGACGTGACCTTGACCCGGCAATCTGGGACGCTCGGAATATCCAGAAGCGTGCTTCTAGTAGGTATCGTACAAATTAACGTCAGCCAAAAGCAATTAATAACTTACTATTAATATGAAATTTGCTTCAGCTCGTAAAGGGACCTGTTGAGAAAATTGACATTGCTCTAATAACGCTTGCTTGTATTTTTCATTAATGTATACCTATCCCCTTAAAAAGTTTACTTCCAACTTTATAGTGGAGTCCAAAATTTTTATTTTGACTCCTGCTTTTTTTCTTTCCATGTTTCAAAAACAGAAGAACTATTTAATTATTTAATTAGAAATAAATACCCCTACTTAACAAAAATAATAAATAAGTAGGTAGGTATTATTCTTTTAATATTATTCTTTGCATGTTGCCTACAACTTCATTCAAATAATTCAGTCGTACGTTCGATGACTCCGTTAGGAATTGCCAAACAGTAGAGTTGTTACTGTCAACTTAAAGCAGACTATCTTACATTATTTATTTTGTGCTAAACAGATTAACGTTTTGTTCAGCTAGAGTAAAAAAACAAAGAGGTAAAACCAAAGGTTTAAATTAAAAAAGCGATCACCGTGAAAACTCGTGCAATTCTCGGCTTAATATGATAATATAGTATCGTAACGAGGAGTCGACAACTCACTTTGTGTGAACTTCATAATACGGTTGTGTAGTTAATTTAGTTGTAATAATAGTTGTAATTTGTTATACGGTTCGTGTAGTACATATGTTATATTTGCGGGTGGTGAAGATCTTCTGCAAGGTTCGTCCAGACAGTTAGGTACCACTATCTTACTGGCAAATTTTACCAGCAAGCAGCAGTGCTTGTGCTACAATGCTAGACCACGCTGGGGGGAAGGGGGTGGAAAATAAAAAGCTGACGCATGAGGTACCTATTTCATCTTGGTCGGCATCGCATCTGCAATCGTCTGTTGTTACGGTTGTCTATGGGTAGTGGTGCTCTCTTGCCATCAGGTGATCCACTTGCGTTATTCTATTTCATTAAAACGACTTCGTGCGTAGACTTTCAAAATGTTTTTAAATGTTTCACATTTTATTTTCTTATCGGTATCCAATTTCGATAAAATAAAGCCTAATCTATCTTCGAACACGCCTTGAAAATGCATTTAGAAGTTTCCAAGATTAACGTGAACAAACACAGACAACCGGGTTGATTGACAAAAATAACAAAATCCGTCGAATATTATTCAGTCAACTTTTTTATACTTTCTAGTCGTTAAATTTGTCTATTACCATTTTTTTTGACCTAAAACGCTTGGTGAAATTAAATTGAAGTTTAAGCCACTCTTACCCGTCCAAATTTGACAACGCAGCTTTATTGTGAACTTGTTTTTAATTACGGGCCCTGCGCGTTCCTCCACATGAACCTGGCAAGGAGCTGGCTCGGCGCCAACGCCTCTATCTCGAATTTAAAGCAACCAGATATTCGAGACATTCTCCCTTGCCACAAATCCCAGCGAAAACGCGTTAGAACGACGTTGTTGTAAAACACTGGGCTCACACTTGTCTGGTCGCGCTTTCTTTACGCAGACTGTTGTTTTCTTCATTAGAAACGTGGCCTCCCGTCGCAGGGCTCTGAACTGACATGCAACACGAATGTGATGCTTTTTATATTCAGATTGGATTTGTTCACGTCTGTACTCGTATCTACTCTATGATGTGAATGGCAATGGCTTAACAAGTTAAGCCACAGGAAAAGTACAAATTTGCGGAGTGTTTTTGGGATTTGTTTCATTAAGCTTTGTACGCTCCGTCTATCTGTCAATTATACCTAGGATTTGAACCGTGATAGGAAGACGATAGAAATTTTCAGGGATACTGTGTTGATATTGACGGCTTACTGTAATTGTACCTAAATGTGAAGCTTAATACAATGAATGATCTGGCAGATCTTTAAGGTTGTACAGATCTGATTCTGCTCTCTTAAAAATGCGAGTCATTTTACAGAAAACTGGCTTCTACCCACGACTTCATCCACGTAGAACTAGACTTAAGAATGTAGGTTATACATATAAACCTTCCTATAGAATCACCCAAGATCTATTAAAAAAAACCGCATCAAAATATGTTGCGTAGTTTTAAAGATCTAAGCATACATAAGAACATACAGACAGCGGAAAGCGACTTTGTTTTATACTATGTAGTGTTTATTGATGTGGAACAAAATTACTAACTAATGTACTAATGAAGTACATAAATATAAATAAAAGACGAGCGGGCGCATGCATAGACGTACTACATAAGTTTACAACTAAGTACGTGCATAAAATGTGGAGAGGCTTCCCTTGCTGAGTGAATAGATCTGTACACTAAGTAAAGGGTTTGCGAGATAAACAAAACTAGACCACGTCTAAATATAAATCTATCTTCGAGCATATAAAACTCGATATGTATCAAAGAATACAATGCACAGAATATATGCTTGAGAAAAGCGAAATTTATGTATTATCTTGGTTATACCACAACCTCTATAATCCAGGCCCGATTGTCTGCCGCAGACTCCGCATTCAGTCAGGTCACGCGTTCGAAGCCTTACTTTTAAACGTATTAGCTAAAGCCGATCTGGCGTATCGCTATGTACAGACACAAAACTTCGAACGTAGTAGACGAGTTTAATTGAAAAATAGTTTACGTCCTGCTATTTCAAATAAGGTGTAGCGGGAAAGGCTCGTGGCAAACCCGCATAGTCCACCAGTAATTTATACCTAAGGCCTAAGCCTAAAGTTTCATAGATATAGAGACTAGTAGACAGAGTGAGAAATACATAATAATAACCACCGTTTTAGTTTACCTAATTTATAGTCATCTGAAACTTCATAATTTACTCTTGACCAAGGTTGCAAATAAATAGCAAACAAGGCTCGCCGATTTCCTTTCCTTTACATTTGCTCGGTTTATTAGAACTGCGATAAATAAAAGTTTACAACGATTATTTTCGCAATATAAACAAGCACAATTTTTTAATCGTATCATCATCGCTATTATCTGCCATTTTATTCGATTAGCCTTTAATTTTTAAGTTACGGTTATACTACTCTCCAAATTTTCACGGAGTTCCGGAATGCTCAGCCCACGCAACGCTACGCAACTCAATGTCACTTTTTGAGCATTTGTTCTAAGAACGCAAGCGAAAATTGAAGTGTTATCGAGCGATTAAACGATCTGTGGAGGGCACTCGAGCTGAAAAGCCCAACCGCCCTACCACAAATTTTAACATCCTATGAATTTGAACTCTATTGTGACTATCGTATCTTTAACATCGGTATAAAAATTGCAACATTTTTGAATTTGTACGGCGAAATTATTTCAGTTAAGATAATGGTATGACCAATCTACCTGTATGCAGATATCAATAACAGTGACAACTGAAACATACTCAAGGTCCTAACATTATATTTATAGAAATCCACTTTTGCCCATGACTTTATTTGTGTAGGATTCGGTCGGCCGTCGCTTTCCCACGGGAATTCTATATTTTTCTAGTATGAATGACTTGAAATATAGTTTATCATTCTCCCACGATACTAATTATATGTTAATTTATGAAGTTCACAGACTTTAAACAAACCGGTTGTCTATAAAGTCGGTGTACGGACAATAGTTTTACGTGATAACGATAAATGGTCGCTTTTGGGGGTAGGGGTTACGCCATCTATCGGCACTTAGTTAAATCGCTTAGTATTTATCAAATCAATCTATCGACCCTCAAAGTGAGTTACGCAAAGTGGTTGCGACAACAAGCAACAGATGTCATTATTTGCGACACACACTCTGACGTCAGTAACGTTACGCAATGAGTCATGCTTTTTCGTGAGTGCGGCCGGCGTTCATCGATTTATAAGACGTTATCACGTCAAAAAACATTTATGAAACGTTCGACATTATACTTACAACGAAAAACACTATCTTCCAAATCTACAATGATATGTACGAATTATTAGCAAAAAAAAACAGATATTTTTCAGGTTTGGTCACGTTCAGAAAATCCTCTATAAGCAGATACTTTAGATACTTAAGATTATTAATGTTATACTTACAGTGGAATTCTATATTTTGCGCACAATTCCGCGTAATAAAATTCCGTTTGTGTTTATTTTCAGCAATCAGGAAATTTGTTGCAAATATTTACAGGGATTCGTGTTAACGAAACTGTTAAGTTAAAAGTGAAAGTCCTCGTTCAGGAAGAATAAGGGTTTACTAATTACTTAAATCGTATTTTGATAGGCATTTTTATCGTTCGTTGGAATGGTTTTTAAATTGTTTTTCGGTCGTTCGTGTTAGTGCCGATGCCGTCAAGGAAGCCTAAACGTTCAATTTGCATTTCCAAAATGTAGTGTATGTAGCAAGTCGAGAAAATATGTATAAAAAATAAACTTTAAAAAATCGACAATATTTGATACAACGACAACGCTTGACTTGTTGTCTGTGATATAAGGTTGGTTAGAGTATATCTTATTAAAAGGAGACAAATTGTTTTATTCAATGTTAGTTACTTTTCGGTCCTACTTACCCCTATCAAATACGCTGCGAAGGAGAGGAATTTAACCCAACAATACAAAATATTTATATACTTACCCAATTATCTTCGTCAAGAAATAAGTCGACATTTAAACTGTTGAAATAAAGCTCTAAAAGTGAAGGGTATGTACTCTCTTATCTCGGCCGCAGTTATCTGTGCTCCAGTTTCTTCGACCACCCCCACAATTTAGATGGCCTACTGAGACTTTTGCCAGGGATATAACAAGAAGCCATTTTTTACCTGTTGCGGTACATCTCTTGTTATTCGGCTTGACCTTTTCGTAATAAATTTTGGGTAAGGTAGAATAACAATTCATAACCGCAAAATGTATCTAATCCCTGCCTTTTGAAAAGGCAGGCAAGGTTATATCATAGTGTTTATCACTACGATTCGCCCGCGACGAAGGCAGGCCGCCGCTTATTCTTTGGATTTTGAGAAATGTTGAGGAAATCGATTCGTCCAAGCGACACATTGTGGTTGTTGAGGTTCTACAATGTGGTGGCATCCTATTGGTCTAAAAAGAAATCAGCTACGCGTCGTAAACGAAGATTTCCCATACCACTCTCAACAACAATGTTTCATGGCCGACCGTCTAGCTTCGTCCATCCAAGTTCAGTACTTATTTTTGCCCTCGGAACTTTTTCCGTAGTATAGTACAGATATAGCTCTACAGTAAATAGATATTTGTAAAGATAAACTTCTTACGGAGACAGACAACTTACGGCAACGAAGGCACACTCCATGCGAAGTGCCCACCGGCAGCCAAAGTAATATTATTCGATATTTATAAACCACGCATTTTGCTCCTTCTCAGGATTTGTACCATAAAAATCAACTGTGCAGTTACAGATTTAAAAACTTACCTACCTCGTGAAATTATATAATTATGCAAATTTCGCACGTTATCGTTCAAAACATATTGGGCCCACCGGGGCTCGTTATAAAATGACGAAATAACGTTATCGGCTTACGAGCTGGGTAAAATGGGGTGTATAGGTTACAATGCGATTTTCTGCTTAAATTATGCGTGCGGTAAAGTGGAAAATTTCGTGTCATTAAGTGATTAAAATATTTCAAACATTAGAATTAACTTAGAAGTAGTTCTTGTGTGCTTAGAAGTTCTTGTGTGCTTTTTTACCATATTAAAGCGTCTTACCGAAAGCAGATGTGTGACTAAAGTGTGTTTAGTTACGCGATTGTAGAAGAAATGAGTTAAGCAAGATCAATTGTGAACTTTGAGGTTTTAATTTCACAATTTCTGTTTTTACATAAATGTATCACTAAGTGGTGGTAGCTCCATTGGTTTATGTAAGCTATACCTACTTGTGTTTAAATTTAAGTATTATTTACCGTTTGTGCCCAAATAAACAGTGAAACATTAAAACTAATATTTATAATTTAATTATCAATATTACGAAATTCTTGTCTTAATCACTGGTATTGTTTCAGAGTGCCCTCCGGAATTATTCATAGAGGAGACTCAAACTGAATTGCCGTCAGCACCCATCACGAGTAAGTATCTGTGAAATTTACGTTTCACCAGAATTATAGGAAAATAAATTAGCTTTTTCAATATTTCCCCCTCTTTACGTATTTTTTATTCTACTCGTATCTAAATTGGAATTCATTGGAGCGAAAATGATTAAAGTTACCATAACTTTTGTAGGTTTTCTACCTGAACAAAATAAAATGCTTGCGCGATTAATTTATTGTTATTAACTTCAAAGAGAGAAGAAAATTTTGAACTCGTGTAGGTATCTATGTAGCGTTCCTTAGTCGACTATAAAAAACAAAACAACGAAATACTTTCACGAATTACCTACTTACTTGAAAATGAAAAGTTTTACTTCGGTAGCGAGAAAACAAAAACACCTGTCATTTTCATCCAGTTTCTAACTTGAAACATTGTGATTTATCCTTTCACTACACTAATATTCATTAGGTGCTTGCCTAGTAGTTCCATGCTGGTCTGGAAGCAAAGAAAAAACATAGAATGTACCAGTTGCTTCTCTTCCCGCGCAGATGGTAAAATCCCATCGAGGGAATGGGAGAAAATCATAGTAATCATGTTATAGGCGATGCGGTTAGCAACCCATCAGTATTTTGTTTCTATTTTCCATCTAGGTATATACGCCTACAATCTTGCTAAACGTGGCCGGTAGGTCTTGTCACTTTAGGCTCTGTCTACCCTGTAAGGGATAAAGACGTGATTTGTGTATGTATATGTGTATAGTTTATGAATTTGAGTTGTGATATAGGTACTTATTCTGTCAGCAGGGCTACTCCGAAATTAGATTTTCGTATCATGCCGACCCTCTCTCACTCTCAAGTTAATAAATACGAAACGAGCTTAGAAAATTTAATTTCGGAGTCCAAGGCCGGGTACGAAACCCTCAGCGAGCGAGAACGTCTCACAATTTTATTTCTGTATATGTAGTTTATTAATATTTTACGTAAAATTAATAAGCAATAGGAACAATAAAATAATGTAAGTAATTTAAGGAGACACTTTGGTATTATTCTTCAGTAGGTATTATTAATTTTAAAGTAAGTAATTCAAAGTGTATTGCACTGTAAAAACTACTTCTTAAAAAACGCAACAAAAGTAGGAAAGAACTATCAGGCAATGAAGAAACAAGAATAAACCAATACCGTGGGGAAATCTAGTTACGGCGAAGACGCCAGCACCGCCTGTAGACGCGTGATAAACTAGACGCAAGGCAGAGTGTCAAGCCAAGTTTGGAAACAAAGTGGCACCAGTCGTAAAAAGTAGAGAGACTATGAATGTAAGAAACATGCACGCACATAATTCACAAAAGTGCAATATCGGTTTGAACATTGTCACCTTTACAATCAACCATAAACCGAACAGAAAGATTTATCGGCACAATATTTTCTTTCAACTTTCAACCCCGTCTTCAAATTAATTAAAATTTTGAAATCGTACTTTCATAGAATATAAAACGATGTCCAAATTTCGACAGTTAAGTTCACTCTTCGATCCTCTTAAATTTTAAGTGTATTAGACCCCTAAAATTAGCCGCCTACTAGTGCTCCACTGATCGTCTGATTTTAGACCGACCGGTCAAATGAGTCCTCGCCCACGGTGCTGGGGCGCGGGGTGGGAGGACAAAGGGGGCCGAGATAGGTGCGGGGGGCAGACGCACCTCTCTCGGTCCCCTTTGTCGTCCTATCTTGCGCCCCTGTGCAGTGCCGCGCGGGCGAGGGCTCATTTAACTTGAACTGGTCTTCCAAGACCTACGCTTTTTAGCCGATTAGCGATAACTCCTTCCAACCTTTGTGCTCAACTTGGCCTCTTTTCACTTGTACGTTTTTAGTCTGGTTTGCATCTATAGCCTCAGACCCTCAGTAGTTGCGAGCAGGAAGTAGGTACATAAATACGTCATTGCCTCCTTTCATGAACTGAACAGATGGCTTTCACATACGGTCTCTGTAAGTATAAATGTAACACATACGTCATATCCCTTACTCCAAACCTCCAAAGTTTCACCGTAATTCGATGTTAACGCTTCAGGCTCCAATTCATTTGTTTGTTTATTGTGGTTAGAGCATTGTCTATTTGGCATAGGTGCGTGAAACTTTGTCTGAATTGTTTCTTGTTTTATTTTTCGGAAGTTAAGGTTTTTTTGTTTTTCCGTTTACATGTCTGTTTTTTAAGATCCTTTTTTCAGATAAAAGTGAAAGTATCAAGTGGAAATTAATATGAAACGGTTATACGTTTATGAGTAAAGTAAGAGTAAAAATAATGGAAATCAAAACCAACAGGAGTAGTAGGTACTTACGTCCCGTTGACATAGTCATGATTTGACAAAAAGTTAGGCCTTAGGTACAGCAAAAGTAAAGCAAATAGTCCAAAAACCACTTCGTAAAAAACAACTTTATTTTATAGAAATGCAACGAAGACAGATGTATAAACTCATCCCCTCCCCCCCCCTCCCCGTTTTACTCCCTTTTAAATTTGTACCGGACCCTCATTGGCGTTACACGAGTAAGACTCACAATTGGCCGATTTTTATTCAAAACAAAGACTTGTGGCTAATCATTTGTACTTAATGTCCAAAGTCTAAACAGCATCGCAACGGTCGTGGTAACAGGCTGCCTCCAGCCCGTACTTTAAATAAATACACGTTGACCTTCTCTTGACCCCGTCTAAACCTACGCAACTAGAACCGAGCACGTTACCGCAAATATAACTGTCAACATTTGATGTACACAATAAATTAATAACATATGAGTAGGGTCGACAGAGCCCATGTTCAATTTAAATATGAAAGTTTGTGTACATAATTTTTGCTTATAGGCGAGGAGAGCGACACAGGGGATGCGGAAGGTCGCCAATCATCCGAAAACTCGCCGTCGCGGCAGCGCAGGGGCGGCATACTGAAAGGAGGCCGCCTCTGGAAGTCACTCGATACCGACAAAGACATCGTCGAACAGGTGATCTTGCACTAAAGTTATATTGTTGTGAAACAATCACCATAATGCTTTCTATTTTTGTGACCTTTTACGGTTATGCAATATACACTTGGCTATGACTTAAAAACAATCGAAACAATGATGACTCCATGGATTCCGAAACCACGGCCTGCTGCCAAATTAGTACTAGGAAAAGTACATGATAAATAAGCAACTAATCACTTTTGTTTTTAAATGAGTTTTCGATCTCAAAATGTAGAGCTACTGCAGCTTTACTTTCTGCCATTTTTTTTAATCCCTGTAACTCTTCTAATGTTCTATCCCTGCATGATGATTCAAACCAAATGATCGCCGAACCATTTCCAAAAAAAAGAATAACTGCAGACAACTGTATTTGAATACATTTACGTGAAAAGATAGCATTACTCGTATAGTGTAAAAAAACTAACCGGTTTGCTTATCACTAAGTAGGTAGGGTACCCAACGTATTGCTTGTTCTGGTTAGATAGCGAAGTAGTACCGTGCCGACATACCGGTAATTCCGAATTCCGGCGTCTTGTTACTGTCGCTATGTGATATCCCACACCGGAGTCGTAGTAAGTAGGCATGTTCTCGGTGTGTTAGAAGTGCCTACCTAAAGCTAATCCATCCTTTGTAAGCTTAATTGAATAAACACAACATTCAATTGTAATTTCGCTTTTTAACACAAAATAAATTAAAATCTTGGAGGGTACCATAATACACGGAGGAGGCCTATGCCATGAGGCACGCCGAATTTCGCGACAATTTAATAAATAAATACAAAAATAAACGACAATAACAACAACATGTATTTACTGAAATTGAAGCGAATTCGGAATAAAAAGGCTTATAAATAAATAAATAAATTAATTAATTAAAATCTTAGGAAATCATAGGAATCCATGTTATAGGCGATGCGGCTAGCAGCGCATCACTATTTTGATTCCCCTGTCCACCTATACGCCCACAATAATGCTAAAAGTGGCCTTTAGGTCGTGTTACCGTAGGCTCTGTCTACCCCGTAAGGGGAAAGACGTGACTTATATATGTGTGTAAAATAAAATTGTACCCTGAGATACAATCGTCCAAAGCAAGAGCACATTTGTGATTTGCAGTGACAGAAGAATTTATTATTTTTTCCAATACCTTTTGAAACTATTTACTTAAGGCTATGATGCCACGAAGGAGAAAAGTTAAAGCTTGTGTTAAATTTGTACTACTCGAAGTACTCGAATTTTCACATGTGGCAAAAAAAATCGACTCCGGCTTAGATATACCTAGTAATTTTCACAGCAGGAAATTAATAACAATAATGTGGACAGAATGACGACCAACGCTCGAACACGACAGCAAGCGACGAGGATGGATCCTTCACGCCACGCTCTGTGCGCTTCGTTGAAAGGTCGAAGGAGCTGAGCGAAGACGACCAGTCGCAAAAGAGCGAACACCCAACACCAGCATTGGATAGTGAAACGAACTCGCCAAAAGAAACCACGACTAACACTCAAAGGTATCAAACCAGAAACAGCGGACTTGTACCTTTTACTTCCTAGATTTGATTTAAGATTATTTTGAAAATACGATCAGACCAGGATTATAGATCTATGTTGGTGAGCCCATTAGGTTCTGATTCTGATTTGTCGTAACAAGACGATCAAGGAAATTACACTCGTGTCTCAAAGAGTTATAGTTTTAAAAAAGGTTGGATAAAGCTGTCATTAAATAGCTACCTTAATAGGTGGCGAAGATTGAAACCATAAAACCAAATTTACTTCAGTGGTTTCGTGATTAGTCAGTGAACGAGTGAAGTGACGTTTCGCTTTTATACTGAGCTATCACAGGAATAAGGGTGTGACCAAACCGCCGCGTATACGCAGTGACGTGTCGTATACGTCACGTTTTCTCACCGTTTCTTCATACATTTTGTTGCGATTAGGTACCGTCACCGTTTTTTAAGCAGCGGTGTGGTCGCACCCTAAATCAAAATATATTCCTGTGCGCGCTACCTACTGGTCAGTCTAGAGTCAGGCCTGAGTTTAATATATATTTTTTACCTACACGCTACCTACTACCCATTGGCTCCCAATAGGTAGTGTGTAGGTAGATAGACTAGATTGTGATTGAATATAGTAGCGTGGGTGGGGGGCAAGACTTAGGCTTAAGACTTAGTTTTCAAACGGAATTATGTAGTAGCAAATGATTCCGAAAAATTGAAAAAAGAATCACAAAAACAAGTTATCAAGGAAACCAACTGCATGTTATAAAAAAATCTTTTTTAACCAGATTTGAAACGCCAGTTTCAACTCAAACACCGAAGCCGAACTCAGCCGTGCAACAACTCTTTAATAGCAGTAGGCCGCCGCCGCCCGCTATCGAGCCACAGTTGGTTACCTCAGAAACTCTAAGGTAAGCACTTAATTGATTACCACGAAGCACTTACGACAAGAGATGGGCACGCGCGCTTTTATCTTACTTTAGTTTTACCCGAAAAAAGCTGTGATATGAAACACCCCTCCTTATGTGATGTTTCGTAAACATTTTGAGACCCTTCCTGCTTAACGAACGTCACCTGATTAATGAAACTCCTGTCCTAAGTGCTTCATGTTGCTTACTAATTAGCTGTTTTGTCCTGCAGGTTTCGTAGACTAAGTATGAGCTATTTGTGCTTCATGTAACCTTTCAACTTCTCAATAAGTTTTTAATACTAATCATAACTAGATTCATGACACTCCAGAACAAAAACGGATATGTGTAAAGGCTACCTCTAACCACTACTCATAAAAAGTTAAAAACTTGTTGAAAGAAATAATTACACATTATGTGCAAATATCAATATGATAGATGAAGGCAAACGAATGTTAACTTCATAGCAGCTTCCCAGGCGTATGTGAATGAAGCGGCTTGAAGATAGCATCTTTGTAGCACCTTTTTAGACCGGATTTCCTCTTGGTCTTATGAAATACCTTTATTAAACGGCTGGTCATCCTTTCCGTGCTGACTAGAACATGGCAATTTGACTAACGAAAGCTACGGAACGGTAAAGCAACAAAAGTCTCAACGTGAGTCTATTCGTGTGAGGACATAAAGACGTGGTTAATTTTTAGGGTTCCGTACCCAAAGGGTTCAAACGGAACCTTATTGCTCTCGTGCGCCCGTTTAACTGTTCAAGGTTTACCCGCTGTTACAGGGTCCAGCAGTTAAACGTTGCGGCTACAGTTTTGTAGAAACCTATTTTGAAATAACTTCTTAAAATGTTTGCAATGTTTCCCTTCACCAATTTTTATTTGATTATACAACAGTTTATCATTTTGGCAACGCCGCATCAAAACTTAACGTTTATTCAATGGGATTGGTCCAATATTGAACGACTCGCCGTAACTCTGGATTAATTAATCCGTTAGTTTATATTCCCTTTTACATTGCCGTTATCAATTAGGTACTTTGTGTTGTGACGCTGCGTCGGATTTTTGTGGTTTTGTTTGTTTAAATTTCAAATTGATGGATCTCGTTTTGATAAAAGCCTCGCGTACGCAAATAAATGACAATGGGGTTTGGGATGTTATGAATGAATAGGCCGGTGACCTGACCACTACACAAAGGGTTGGTTGTTGGCGTTATTGTAACGTTTATATATCATTATTGAGAATTCAGCAATGAAACAAAAGATTACCTCATTTCAAAAGCAGCTCTGAGGTGATCGACCAGATGTCGGTGTTAGCAAAACTCTGTAAAACGCGTTTTCTCACAGATACCAAGCTTTAACAACTTAGCAAAAACCTTTACAAAGCAAATTCGAAACCATAAGAGCCGTTCCCAAAAACCCACGAAATAAATAAACATACCAGATTGACTCGTGAATTTTTAGACGTCTTTACTTTTGATGTAGGTACCGAGTTTAAAACTTGAAAGTTCTCTAGTAGTAAGAATGAATCTATTTTCATCAAAAAAAAACAATGTTTTTCACAAGGTTAAAGCAAAATTTTGTATCTATCTACCTATTACCTAACGTAAAGGAGCATTCCTCTACGGAATGAAACATCAGCGTCATATTGTCTACCTATACACCTAAACAACTAACATAAAGCGACGCGAAGAATCCATCCATCTAGAAGAATCAAAGCTAGACACCCCTAGACAGCCCGAAGGCGAAAGGCAAAGTGTCACGCATGCGCCATACGTGCCATTGAGACTTGTAACATTTCACTACTTCACAAAGGCAGAAAATGAAAGCAAATTAAATTCCTACCCAATATGACTCACTTAGCACTAATGAAAATAACCGATATCTACTAAATGTCTAATCGCAGGAAAAGTCAAGTAACACTGAAGCTTACTGTAAGTTGCACCAAGTTACTTACTATAACTTTAACCATAACGATTTTGACGTATATTTGACAGAAAAGGTATAATATTAGATATTGTTAAAATAACTAAATTGGTGCTTTTCACGCTATTTAGTGTAAGTTTTTGTCGCAACACACATCTCGTACGCGTTTGCGTTGAAGTATTCAACTACTATGACATGATTTTGTTGTCATTGCGTTGCGCTGCCAGTTTTTCCATAGTAATCGAGACATTCCATAGTAAAAACTTGTACTAAAATCCTTCTAGAATCCGTTTGCCCCGTAGCTTGCTTATTACTAACCACTATGTCGTCAATCGCGCCGCGTCGGACCCTTTCGTACTAAAGACGGGGACGGGGATAAATACTGCAGTATGTATTGTATACAGCCATGACAATTACTGGGTCGATTAACTTTTTCTTATCACTCGTGGCTATGGTTACATTCTCCTGGGTCACAAAGTCATAAAGTTGCGATTTCATTAGAAAATTAGAAAAAAGTTAATAATATGGTTGTGAACTAGAACTTCGATAATATTAATAGGTATCTGCTTAATCTTAAACAAAGTGCAGCAATGGAGGCAGTAGTTAGGTGAACTTCTTTCAATACAAATTGTATGACATTTCTGCTCTATTGCCAATTACTCAATGTTATAATTATAACCGTACAACTTACGAAGCGCAGCCGACGGGCGCAGCTGCTGTGCAGTAACCTTTTCTATCAATCAAATGGTACAGAGCGGTAGAAAGAGACGAGAATGTAATTGCGATGGCAAGCACGTTAGACAATATGGCATCTAGTTCTTCCTAGGCACGTAAAAATAATTAAGTTGAGTAATTAGCTTAACTCAACTCGGAAAACGTAAAAGACTAAGGTCATTGCACAGTTAGACGGCAACCTTAAAGGATTAAAATATAAAATAGGCACTGTAGGTACTAATGAGATGGTCTAGCCTTATTGAGTTTCGGGAGAAATGACATTTGGAGTTCATTGAGCTTCAGCTACGTAGGTAATCTAGATGTCAATATTCTTCTTATAGTTATTGGAAGGTGAAAGTGTAAGTTTGTCCTTGAGTAGAATTATGCCGCGTTGAATAGAATGGCAGACAAAAATATAAATATTTTTGGGTGTTTGATAATACTTAAAATAAAAATGATACGTCATGTGGGTACCTATTAAAGCCATAAGTAATTATAGTATCAGAAAAAAACAATAAGGCACACACACACACACGTATAATCACATGAACGGTAGGTAAGCGTTTTGCGGTGAACAGGCATAATAATATATACCTACCTTTATAATTAACCACTTTATACCACCACCATAACCACTTTGTTTAAATGAATAAACGAATTTTGTTTTTTTTTTATTGATTTTACCTTTAATATCATTAGGCTGTTTTAGATAGTTTTTTTTGGGCTAATCAGGTAGGTATTTAGTAATTAGAGTTTGGCAAATAAAAGCGTGACCTGAGAAAACGAGGCAAATTAAAAAAAAATACGTGTGGTATTACTAACTGTTTTTCATTTCGCAGATTCTTTAAATATCTTCAAGATTATCATCAACGGTATCATCATCATCATAATTATGATCAATATATCAAATAATCAGCCAACAAGGATTATAGAGTAAGATCCCAGAGCGATCTGACATAACTTATTTTCAAAAGCATATAAATATCGGTTCTGTGTAGTTTTAACATGTACTTTTAATATCTGCGTGTTTGTAGAGTTTGCTCAGTGACACCTTGGCAGGTACCGGGTGAGAAAGGTAACTAAAAATCAGACTTACTTTACTTAAATTTGTATGGCTGATTTTTAAATATATTTTGTAGAATGTTATTCTGAAGTAAAATTAAAAGTATCAGACGCTTTCCATGGGCCAGAACTTTTGTCAGACGCTTTAAAGCTGACCAAAAAATAAATGAACTTTACTTATTTTTAAATGTCAGATTTTTAAATATGTTATTAAGATTACTATTACAAAGTTATATTTAATCAGCCTGACAGATTGTAATGACCAAACATCCCCTAAACACAAAAATTATTCAACCATGAGTATGAGCGCGAGAGCACTATGCATGCGCTTCAGAGCGAGTGAGACATCCATGGTAACTCGGTTCCTCTTCTTAAACTCACAATCTGTGTGCGCAAACCCAGACCTTTAAAACGTTATGAAAAAAAAAACGATACAATACCGGTATATTTCGTTTGTGTTTAAAATTTCGTTCAAACAAATTCTATATAGGTACTTTCATAACGTTATATCATATCATAACGGAAAGAAAACCGTAACGCTATGAAAGAGCGTTATAATTGCGATTGCGACTCCATTATTCCCCTGATCCTAAAATAGAATGACATCTTTTTGAAATGAAGGTAGTTCTTTTGTTTATCGAACGCTTTCGCTCGTTTCATGACGAAACATCGTAAGTATTGTATACAATTACTAGCTTCTGCCCGCGACTTCGTCTGCGTAGAATTGTACAAACCTTTCTCTCGAATCACTCTATCTATTAAAAAAAACGACATCAAAATCCGTTGCGTAGTTTTAAAGATCTAAGCATACATAGAGGCAGACAGATAGCTGAAAGCGACTTTGTTTTATACTATGTAATGATGATTATTATTTGGATCTTTGCTGCTTAGACTTAAGGTACATTTTAAGTTAATTTAGAAGGTAAAACAGATCAAGCTATAAGTATAAGCAACACGGCCTGGCCACTTTTTCGCTTTGATATTGTATGGGACCTTGAATCTAGTCGTATTGTTGATCGAAGCTCGGAGTAATAGATTTATCGGGACACTTTTAATTAAATGTTCAAAGTGACAGGTACGATACCGCGCTTAACAACTATAATACTAGGCTGCGATCATCGGTGTATCCAATGGAGGATGACACGTGATAATCGAGCTATCGAGATTCGAGAGCGAGGTTCCCTAAGCAAGTGAAGCAGGTTCGATCACGTAGATGTATGACGTGCGCTGTGCTTGTGGGCTTTATCCAGCGATGTTTGTATTACCTATTTGTTTTTGTCTAAATAGGCACTAGAATATTTAGTTAAAATCTGTCGGGTTACACATTCCCACCGTGTATAATTATAATTACCTATGCAATATATTAAATTACTTTAAAAATGATTACTTATTACCTTAATTAAAAATTTAATCTTATTTAAATAGAAATCCAAATATTTGAAATTGAAAGCAGTATTTTTCAAATATCTATATATGTACTTTACTCTAATGCGCGTGCGCAAAGTGCGCTCGCGCTCGTACTCATGGTTGAATCATTTTTGTGTTTAGGGGATGTTTGGTCATTACAATCTGTCAGACTGATTAAATATAACTTTGTAATAGTTATCTTAATAACATATTTAAAAATCTGACATTTAAAAATAAGTAAAGTTCATTTATTTTTTGGTCAGCTTTAAAGCGTCTGACAAAAGTTCTGGCCCATGGAAAGCGTCTGATACTTTTAATTTTACTTCAGAATAACATTCTACAAAATATATTTAAAAATCAGCCATACAAATTTAAGTAAAGTAAGTCTGATTTTTAGTTACCTTTCTCACCTGGTACCTGCCCAGGTGTCATCGAGCAAACTCCACAAGCACGCAGATATTAAAAGTACATGTAGAGACTACTTAGAACCGAAACTTATATGTGTTTAAAAATAAGTTATGTCAGATCGCTCTGGGATCTTGGACTATTAAGATTACATAGTCATAGATACTAACCTAAAAAATCCGCAGAGATGTACAAAATGGTTTTAAAAAAGCATTTAAATACAAAATGCAAAATACTTTTCAGATTTACTATTTCAAATGCAAAATACTAAATAGTTTTGCGTTTTGTATTTCAAATACTAAATGCAAAATAGGTATTTTCAAAATACTTTATCAAAATAAAATACCTTTTTACCAAATCGAATGATTTATATTTATTTTAGGTATTTATCATGAGAAATAGAATAGAGAAACAATGCCGAGCCAAATGGCACCTCACTAGTCAGACATAAGGCGCGCACTCTGTCTGACCAAAGAAGAAAAAAAAACCGGCCAAATGCTAGTCGGACTCGCGCACCGAGGGTTCCGTACAAATTCGCCAAGATATTAAAAAATCCGGTGTTAGCAGAGCCCTGCTCCTAAGCAAAATGTAGGCAGTGTGAGGTCATTTTATATTGGTTACTTATACAGACAGACAATAATTATTAAAAAAAAAACTACTTACTAGATCTCGTTCAAACCAATTTGCGGTGGAAGTTTGCATGGTAATCTACATCATATTTTTTTTTTTAGTTTTATCAGTCTCTTATTTTAGAAGTTACAGGGCGTGCGGGACACATTTTACCACTTTGGAAGTGTCTCTCGCGCAAACTATTCAGTTTAGAAAAAAAAAATATATTAGAAGCCTCATTATCATTTTTGAAGACCTATCTATATATACCCCACACGTATGGGATTGATGAAAAAAAATTTTTTTCGAGTTTCAGTTTTAAGTATGGGGAACCCCCAAAATTTATTGTTGTGCCTACATTTTGCTTAAGAGCAGGGCTCTGCTAACACCGGATTTTACTCATAGTCATACTCATACTCAACATAACAATAACTAATCATAATATTTACAATAACTTGGCGAATTTGTACGGAACCCTCAGTGCGCGAGTCCGACTCGCACTTGGCCGGTTTTTTCTATTTTTGTGTGATAATCTTAATGCAGTTCACAAAATACATCTACTTACCAAGTTTCAACAGTATTATAGGTTCTATAGTTTCGGAAAAAAGTGGCTGTGACATACGGAGGGACAGACAGACAGACGGACATGACGAAATCTATAAGGGTTCCGTTTTTTTCCATTTGGCTATGGAACCCTAAAAATGGGCACGCATGGCTACCAGGCGCCTCTATCGGTGAAATTCGGCAATACAAGCGTCATTCATTCGTTTATTTCATTTTGTTTGACTGGTAATGTTGGCTAAACTTAATCAAAAAGTATTTTGCATTTTGAAATGAATATCAAAAATGCAAAATACATCTCAAAAGGTATTTCAAATAAAATACAAAATGCTTTTTACTAAAAGGTATTTAAATGCAAAATACAAAATAGGTATTTTGCATTTTGTATTTGCATTTTAAATAGAAGTATTTCAAATAAATCGCATCTCTGAAAATCCGCCATCGCATGTAAACATTGTTGTTTCTCTTGGAAAACAAATTCTTTCTCTTCTTGTTTTTGCTTGAACTTACTGATCGTGGTATGTAGCAGCTTTCGCTTATTACTTTTTATCGTTTTACGGCAATAATAAATGAAAAATAATTGAGTTCACAAAATACTGACAAATCAAACCAAAGTCTTGATTTGACAGAGTAATAATGTTGTCATATTAAAACATTTAAAAAATCCAGGTCACCCTTTTGTTAGCCAAACTCTATATTGAAAAATAAACAAATTTCATATCATTTCATTCAAACACTGTGATATCGGCAAACGGATACCTACAAGGTTTCTTTCCAATATCCACGATTTTTAATTGTGTACATACCTAAGTATACCTTATAAGATTCAATTGTCATTTGTACGGTTTAGAACAATATAATACACATCAAAGACTATTTTCGCTTAAAAAAGGACCTTTTTTCTTTTTTGGTCTTTGATGTGTATTATATTGTTCTAAACCGTAGGTACAAATGACAATTGAATCTTAGAGTGGTACAAGAGTTCCTTGGCCGACTATACTTAAGTAAGGCTTAAGTAAGGAGGATTGCAAGTTTGAGTTACAGTTAATATACCTAACTTTTTAGTAGGTATGTATGAGTTTAGTAGATAGGTAGAAAAGGATGAATCAATTAACTTAGTATTCCTTGGGCTTGCTCTACCCTGGTTAAAGACTAACGGTGCTTGTCACTCAGGTGTGTTTTCATCTGACGATAATAAACGAAGAACTGTTCTTTTAGTGATGTCCTGGATACTCATAGTTAAAGCTGCCATTTTCTTTGGCACCGTATGATTCTTCATTGTTTTTATCTCTATAGAGCCTGGGATGCTGGAGTGAGACCGAAGACCGAAGAGGCCGCAGTACGTCGCGTGGCTGAGAGGAACGCTCTGCGCTGCTCGCTGCTGAGGAGCGAAGCGCGGAAAAAACAGCAGCCTAAGGTACTTTAAGACCTCTCCTAGAGTCGCGAACAAAAGGTATGGTCGTGAACTATCAGCGTGCAGGCTATACTGTAAAAGTCGCTATATAGTGCAGGTACAATGCAACAAAACGTTTGTCAATATACGCGCCAGCCATAAATTTTTAGCACTTTGTCGAATCATTAACAATATCGTAACGGTTTTAAATGCGTTAATATAGTTACCTACTGTAACGAGGTGCTGATCTCGTCTGAATTCTCGCCTGATCTGATCAACGCAAACTCATTTTGTGTATCCCAGCAAGAAACAACGTCGCTTGCGGAGCGAATACGTCTTCTCACATGCGACGTAGAAGACGAGGGTGAGGAACAGCGGCCGCAGCCAGCTGGGGCGCCAGCTGAGAAATACTGTGGCAGCGACAAGTCTTACAACGGCGTAGACCGGAACAACGAGAAAGCATTCGGCAGCGCTTCCTCGAGCTCGTCCTCATCAACCTTGTCGGTGACGCCTGCGCCACGCCAACAACCGCCAGACTTGGGCGACGTGCATCAAGAACCGCAAAAGGTAAGAGTCACAGATTCAGATATAACTACCATAGATTATGCAAATGCATCCACTTCGCGTGTCTGAATCCCGATCTAGCGACGAGATTTGTTCCATTTTGAGAATACGTAGACATTTTGAAGGGCGGTGGCTCCAATTGAATCGTTGCAGTGGTAGCGGGGGGGGCATCGGTGTTTTTGAATCGGTATGGATTTCAGTCACTAAATTTCGACTGTGGCGTCACAGTAAGTAGTAGAATATTGGCACTCTTGCTTTTAATACAATTCGTGAAATTTGTGTAATCTACGTATGGTATATTAATTAATATCTGTGGCAAGACTTAATAAGCTGCAGTGTTTTGTTAGCAGAAGGTATAAAGGTGGAAACACATTTTTAACACGCGACGCGACCCTATGTAACATATGTTCATAGCGTGGTTCTGGTCATAGAAAATAATACAATTTGTGTCGACTCAACACGCGTCGCGTTGCATCGGGTTGCGTCGCGTGTTAATAATGTGTTTCCACCTTGAGACAGTGCAGTCGTGTTATTTCTGGAGGCGTATTGCGAATTACAGGTTCCAATAATCACTAGCCTGTGTTATGGCTGACATGCTTTACATTACAGTGATTATTTTGGAATGGTTTGAACTGTGTCATTAAATTATGTAGAACTATGTCAATATACATTAGTCTGTCTGTCAGCATTAAATATCTAAAAATAAAGTCTAGTCTTATGTCACCTACAAAGAGACCTCGATAATTCAAAATGTGGAAAGAGCAATGAATATTTATTAAGGGCGATACTTAAGGCAATTACTTAGTCGGTTTTACTCATTCTGTGAATAAAATATTGAGTAGGTACCTAGCATAGAAACTAAACTACTTTTCCAAAGGGAAATTTGGAAAACAGGTTATCTCTATAATTTCATTTTCTTTTCTGTGTTCTCGTCAAGATCAAAGGACCTAAATGGTAGAAACAGGTCACTCTCAAATTGTTAAGGTATTGCATACCCACGCCTCGTTTAGGTATTTTGTCTTTGTCGAGTCAAGTATTTAGGGCATTTAAAACAGGTCAGAGGTTCACCTTATTTTGACGTGACGTCAAGAAGTAGGTATTTTGCGAGTAAACAAGTTACTTTCGAACTTTTTAAAGACGTGACCGTAATTAGTAATCACAAGCACAAGAACGGTATTTACTTTGAGGAAATATTTACTTTGCGCTTTTAATTGAAATATGAACTCGAATTTCGTAGCGAAGTCTAAAGTAATGTACATCGTATTATATTTTTTTTAGTTTTATCTTAGAAGTTACAGTGGGGGGACACACATTTTACCACTTTGGAAGTGTCTCTCGCGCAAACTATTATTTAGTGTAGAAAAAAGTGATATTAGAAACCTCAATATCATTTTTGAAGACCTATCCATAGATAGGTACTCCACACGGTCGTATGGGTTTGATGAAAAAAAAAATAGTTTCAGTTCTAAGTATGGAGAACCCCCAAAATTTATTCTTTTGTTTTTAAATTTTTGTGTGAAAACCTTAATACGGTTCACAGAATACATCTACTTACCAATTTTCAACAGTATAGTTCTTATAGTTTCTGAAAAAAAGTGGCTGTGACATACGGACGGACAAACAGACAGACAGACAGACATGACGAATCTGTAAGGGTTCCGTTTCTTGCCATTTGGCTAAGGGACCCTAAAAAACTACAAAATAAGTTAAGTTGTTTTGTTAGACCAGCGTTTCCCAACCTTTTTCAGCCACGGACCCCTAGGAAATCAAGCATACTTTTCACGAACCCTCTTAATAAAATAAACAGCAAAAAAAAATCGTATTAGGTAGGTATTTATTTTAGTTATTACAGATACAAAATTACGAGAGTTATTAGCATTTATGCATGGTCCAGAGATGACACCGCTAACCCCCTGGGGTCCGCGGGCCACAGGATGGGAAACGCTGTGTTAGAGTATAGTATTGTTTTAAACTTTCCCGATTAACACTCATATTAACTACAACCGCTACTCTTCACGCGTACTTCATGAAAACGGCCGCTACGATGAGACCCACATCGAGGTAATTTAAAGATATTTTAGGCGTGTCTAAGTCCCGGGAGTTGTAGTAATTATGTGCTCTTTAAGGTTTAAGTAAATGGGTTGCGCCCATGGAATCCCCTCTTTAATTCCTGCATATCATGTAGGATGTAGGTACTTATATTATAGTTCCCGGGCGTTATTAGTTAAGTACACCACTGAATACCGAGCTTGCCCAATACTGAGAGGTTAAAAATATTCGTTGTATAGCAACCGCGGCCAGAGCCGCGGCGCCAGTTTCTGTCGACTCTTGCGCCGCTGACGGCCTGCGTGGGCAGCGCGGCGCACCACGAAGGCTTCTACTACGTGCCGCCTGGTGAGCGAGCCTCCGCCGCCGCGCCGCTCGACCCGCCTGATCATAACGACGCGCCTGCGCCCGACGTTGTCGCTGGCACACCTGGTAACCATTCTGAACGCATAAGCTACACCAAACGGCACCAAAAGCCATTAGTAGCAGCCGCTTGTTATCAATTCTATCGCATGAATTCGCCGCTAGTGTAACGTGAGGTATACATATAAAATACCTACGTCAATTTAGTACCTAGGAAAGTTGCGCTTTCCAGCTTTATATCGCGGATTGTTAGTGTTGTAAGGATTGTTTCCGATTATTATGGCAGAAATACGCTAGATTTATTGAAATATTGATAGAAGAGCAAATAATAACATTTGTAAGAATAAAGCGTGCACAAAAGGGGCTGCGCAACAAAGAGGATAACAAATAATTAGCAATTTAAAATTAATTAAAACAAATGTTGAATAATGTAAATCTGCGATAGCAGCTCGCATGGTTATAATATTTGGCTTGATGCTCAATGCTAATTTATCTTTATTACAACAGCATAAAACAAAAAATAACACCAACATGGTTTTCGTAACCTAGCTACCTATCTTATCTGCGACTAAATAAACAGTATATGTTATATATGTCTAAAGAAAGGCGGCATGTCAGAAACGGAGCCACGACGGAACCGCATTGGCAAAGTTCTATCTTGTCTTGCACTTCGTAGCAATTGTTTTAAGTAGACAGCGGAAATATTGAATAGTATTCACTTAAGCTTCTTCTCGCCTTCACGTCTCGAATATATAGCTATATTCCGTTATTAAACGATAGGTACTTACAAAAAACCTCGCAATTTTTCACAATAACTGTTCTGTAGTTTGACATAGCTTCTCAAGCAGAGGTTCGGGCTCACCATTTCGCAATTTAAGTGTGAAATTACATTTGAATTTACTCACCTAATATTAGCACTCGCGCCTGTATCTTTCACGCTCGTAAGCGTTTTATAGGCCTCTGGAATTAAATGATCCATCCGCATATTAGGAGCTGGCGATGGCGACGATGGCTTGGCAGCGTTCGCTCGCGCGGCTGGCCCGCGCACCGAGCGATTGCGTCAGCGGTACGGCCAAGAGTCGCAGCCAGCCAGCAGCGACGACGAACACGACGATTACGGTAAATGTTCTCATAACAGCATCTATAAAGGCTAAGTTACGGGTAGATAATCGTAATAGAACAAACAATGGTAAACTCAAAGAAACATCCCCAAAATATTTGTTACAATAGAACCGAAAACAAATCAAAATGAAACCTTAAAGAACAAAAAAACGTGATCAATTTTGTGTACGTAGTAGGTAAATCCTATGCAAGACCCGTAATCACCATTAATTAAAAATAAACTTTTTATATAGGTTTCCATCGGCGGCCCGCGGTCCGCGGCATAGCCGTTAAGCAACAGCTCGGTGCTTCAGACGAGATCTTGCAGCAGATGCAGAATGAGCTAACGCCGGTCGCGAGCACGGCGGCCCCGGCGCCCGCGCATTCTTGCCAGCGCACCAACTCTAACTACTCCTGGCCGTATTACTCCGAGGCGAACTTAAACTCACGCCCACAGAGTAGAACCAGCGCCTCATCTACCTGGTACAGTGGATTATAATATTAAGCATCATCATCAATAGTCTTTTTTTTCTGATCCATTTATATGCTTTATGGCGCACACGCCTCTTTGAACGACTGGAGTTGTCATATAAAACTGTTGTAACGCAGGTCGAAGTCGTCAGATTACGTGACAGTGCGGCCGTGCGTCGCTCCGACGCAACCGACGCACAGCGATGCGTGCTATGCTCACGCGCAGGGCTCTGCCTACGCACACTACCAACACCGACCGCCGCAAGATAACGTGTACAAGAACTGCTCACTATACGCCAATATTGGGTAAGTAGTCTTACAAGAAGAATCCTGCAAGTTTTATAGTATCAGAACGGATTAGAAATCATCGACCCAGTGCCGCAGTGCCCAGTGACACGCAGGATTTGTCTTGCGAGTTTGCACTGGGCTAAACCAATTTTAAAAACAAGACGTTAGCAATAACATTAATATCCCTTTTATATTTTCCCTTCCTGTCCTTCCTTTCGTTATATTTCTTTTCCAATTAAATTTTGTTAATTAAATTCGAATTATGCTGCTACAAAAAAGTTTGTTTTCTATTTATTAAGTGAAACAATAATTGATTAGGGAAACTCCGATAAAGAATTATCCTTAGAAGGAAGATTGTTTACAGCAATCATGATTATTTACAAATATTTTTTCCGGGATCAGCGCTTGTTTTGAAGCTTCGTTCTGATTGGGAATGGATGATAATTTTAAAAGTGCTTGGTGATTTTTCTATTGATAGGAATAAGCATACTTAGCTACGGAAAAAAGTTTCAGATTTTTCTGTCGAACCATATATTTTATAAAAATAAAAACATTTTACTCAGTCACTCAGCGGCCCCTATACGGCATTATCAAATTTAAAAAAAAAATGCTGCTTGAAATTGTAGTACACAATGACATTTTGTCACTGACGTTGATAGCACCGCACTCTCGGAAGCTAAAACAAGCAACGGCTAAGTGGCGCCGTCTGTAGATTGTTGGTGGTACTAAACCACCTATTTGGAATTTCATTAAAATTACCATTAATTTCTCATATAACCTTCAATAGTGTTTTTGATTCGGAGTAGAAATAACCCAATAAGTCCAAAATCTGAGAAACAAAATATATATTAAGGTCATTTCTATTGAAATTCCCCATGTATGGTTTAGTAACACGAACAATCTACAGACGGCGCCACTTAGCCATTGCTTCTTTTAGCTACAAATGCCATCGTGTACCACATATTCAAGCAGCATTTTTTTTTTTTGATTTGTCATTGGCGTACTGCTTACAGCCGTATAGAGGCCGCCGAGTGACTGAGTAAAATGTTTTTATTTTTATAAAATATATGGCTCGACGGAAAAATCTGAAACTTTTTTCCGTAGCTAAGGATAGTTATTCCTATCAATAGAAAAATCACCAAGCACATTTAAAATAATCATCCATTCCCTATTGGAAACACTTGTAAGTTTCACGTCGCAACCGGTATACTTCATTTAATTTAGAATGAGAAACCACAATAGCATTATATTGCGTCTGGTCAACTATTTCTTACCTAGCAAATAGTACAGTGCAATAGTTTGGCAGCCGCAAAATAAAATTGTTTTAATGTCACTTTATTTGCGTGTCGTCAATTGTTACTCTAGTACAAATTGTTAAGAGATTACAGTTCACGAACCGCAATATAATGTTGTTGTGGTTTCTCATCCTAAATTAAATGAAGTATAGATAGATATAACCTAAAATAATAACAAATTTTAAAATCACAGCTGTTTAAAAAAAATATCATGGGACACAATATGTGACACCAATTGACCCAGTCCCAAACTAAGCAAAGCTTGTGCTATGGGTACCAGGCATCGCATAAACATGCATATATAATGTAGATAAATACCAGTGGCGTGGCGTCAAGTATATCAGAAGGCAAGCCGAAGGGAACTTAACTAGCCTTTTCTTCTAATTCTGCACAATAAATTGCCCAAATGCCTTAAAATAGGCAAGCCAGTGGGAATCGAGTTCTATGGACGCTACGCCACTGATAAATACATACTTAAATACATACAACATCCATGAGTCAGGTACAAACATTCGTATTCATCATACCAATGTCTGCCCCTACCGGGATTCGAACCCGAGACCTTTAGCTTCATAATCAGGGTCACTAACCACTAGGCTATCCGGTCGTCCGGTCGGTGTTGAGAAGTTTAAAAACTAACTAGTAACTATTTTTTACCTAGGTACATAGGTATTGTAAATAATTTATCAGACTTTTATTTAACTTTTAATGTATGCATGTAGGAATATAGGTAAATAAATTAAAAAAAAAACAATATCCTCCCCTTTCTTTACTTCCTTTCCTTTTTTCTTTCCTTCCTTTTCAAATCGTACAAGACGAATTTGATATGGGTGATAATAATACCGTAAGCACGGTCAGTTAAAAAGTACAGCCAGCAAAAAACGCAAGCTTATTCTTGTTGCAGTTGCTCGGACAGTAGCCAGGAGCTGTACAGTTCGCAGACCAGTTCAGAGCAAACGTCGCCGGTACGGTCAGCGTCGCGCTGCCGACGGCCGGAGTCGCCGCCGCCGATCCGCAACCACCACCAGCTGCTCTACGTGCCGTACAACGCGCACTACCACTACCAGCACCATGACTACACCGCGCACTGGAACACGGCAGACTGTGAGTCACTACCCCTCCACAACGGTAACAGGCCATTTTGGTACAACCTTTTGGTGCCTCCCTTCTTAGGGATAAGTTCGCATTTGTACTATTTTCTGTGTACTTCTGTATTTAAATTTTTTATGTGTTGGTTTACATACATACATGTACACCCACTCAAAGGTTGACTGGAAGAGATCCCTTAAATGGATAAGTCCGCCTTTGTGCATGTATCTCAATGTTTGTCAATTGTATTTGTCTTGTTTATTTTGCACAATAAAGAGTTTACAATAAGAGTTTTCAATGATTCACGGTTAAGTTCATTCAAATATTATTGACGGTATGTGAACCGCGATTACCTTTATTGAGCTCCCGATATTTCGACGCTGTTGCATGCATCATGATCGCGGTTCATATCCCGTTTACCTAATATTTCGAATGTCTAAATATAACAATGGTTCAAAATGCCTCATTATCAAAAAGTACCTACAGAGCGGTCAAAGAGTATGTAAATGTGAACATGTTGTAATTAACAAAAGACAAATCAATTAAATGCCACAAAAACCTAAGAGCCTTTATTATATTATGAATATGACAGAAAAAAGGAATAGAAGATAAATGGTCAAGGTCCCAAAATACCCAATGAGTTCGAAGATTCCCTTGTCAAATTGTACCAAAGTCAAAAAATATGTAATTAAAATCACCATGTTTGTAAGGACTACAAGGAAGAACGACAAAATTAGACTGAGCGTTTTTAATATGTTGACCCCAGAGTATTCTGTCCTGAAAACTTCCAGACACAACTACATTTATATGTAGGAGACCATAATGAAGGCTGTCTTGGAAACATTTTGACTAAAAGTGTATGTTGGCCATAGCAAAGCATATTTTGCCCCTCGAATATACATATAGACAAATTGACAAGTGGCACAAACATTTTGTAGTTTTTGGCAGTGTTACATCTCAACATTCTATGCATTTTGGCATTTTTACCATAATAACCTTTTAGCTCCACAAGCATCACCAACTACTCTGTATGCCGCACGACAACGTGTGACAACAACAACGGCCACTACTTATAAGAGGCTCTGGCTCTGACCAGCACCTGAGTCACGAGCTCATCTGCAGCCATTACCAGCTTCAGCTCGCAACATCAGCCCTTACTTCCGGTCGTTGTAACAATATCCCAAATCCCAATTGTACTTGTTAAATTTGTGGTACCAGCGATGTGGCTAGTCTAGTGCAAATCTTTTAATTATTTTAAACTACTGCAGATGTGTGGTATGTGGTGACTACAAACCGCCTTTTAAAGCTAACTGTCAATTTTTTATTGTATACCGGTGCATTTATAAAATGTATACCTACTTACAAACACATGCCAATACAAGCATACTCTCGTATCGTACATTGTATAAGGTATAATCTGAGTCTCGGTTGTCCATAACAACAAGGCTTTCGATTATTTCAGACACGCGCATGCATTCCTACTACCAGCAGCAGAGTCGCAGCGGCGCGAGCACGCCACAGCCGGCGCAGACGCAGCCGCAGCGCGCGCAATACACGCACGCTCTTCAACTACAGGTACTATAACAGGATCAGCCCTGGGATGGAGCAAGCGGCCGCTCTAGCCGCGAAGCAGGTGGCAAGGGGCTTCAGTCGAATGGCGTGGAGCTTGAAACGGAAAAGCTACTTAATAAGGAATTTAAAACATTATCACATTATCAGAGAGAATTCATCAAAATTTAGCTATGAACCACCGTGGCACTAACTCATAACTTAACGCAATTTCTAAAGATGTTTTCCAATTAACAAAGAGAGTAGGCAATAGCTATCTAGGTAGGTAGGTATAGGGGCCATTCAAGTATTACGTAAGCACATTTTTTACAATTATTTACCCCCTCCTTCCCCTTGTCAGCAAAAGTAAGCAAACCTCTTCCCCCCCCCCCCCATGCTTACGTAATCGTTGGTACCTATAGGCATTTTTGTAATGTATTCGGTTTTTTATATATTTGTGGGTTGCCATTTGTGTAAAAAAGTAAATAATAACTGCTGACGTAATCACGATATCGACCCCCCCACCATGTCATCAAAAATAAGCAAAGCAAAGACCCCCTCGCCCCCCTCAAGCGCTTACGTAATACTTGAACGCCCCCATACAAAATCAAGTTAGTTAACAGCTAGCAGTGTCAGTGAAATCGAGCCTTTTAGATGACTGTAAAAATGCTTATTAAACAAATCTATTTGCATCAGGTGACCCCAGGTGGCCTAGATATTCATTTTTAGACTATTTTTCTATAAACAATTCGTTGGTTCGTTTTAATTACAGACGCTTATACCAGCGCCGGCACGCTATCGTCCGGTGCCCGCGCCGCAGCCTGGCGGAGGCAAGCAGATGATATGTTACTCAGAAAAGGTACATCCAAGTAGAACCAATATGTATTACTCCTCTACTCATAAATCGTGTCAACGTGATCTTATTGGAAAATGTTACTTATGCCTGTGTCAGGCAAACCAAAATGGTACCCCCATGGTAAAATCAAATGATATCGCTATTACAATAAATAGGAACGTGCAGGAATGCCTATCTACCAGAACCTGAGATTTCGTTGAATAATTGCTCACTACCCCAATCGTTTAAATGATCCCCATAATATTCGCACTTAAATCTTCAGGTGGCAGCCCCATTGTACCAGCAGGCGCCAGGCTCGCCGCAGCGCGCGGCGCGCGGAGCGCCAGAGGGGGCGCCGGCGGGGGCCTCCGCACCGGCCGCCACCTCGCCGATGGCGCCTCCGCCAAACCCCGTGTATTATGCCATGAACGTCTGACGGGGGGACTAGGTAAGACGGTGTTGACTGAGTCACAATTCCTATTTACAATCTTCACCCCCATATACCGGGTGATCAATCCATATGGGTCAGTATGGAGAAGTCAGAAACTATGAAAGATTCGAAATATTATAAACGGGATATGAACCGCGATTACCTTTATTGAGATCCCGATATTTCGACGCAGTTGCATGCATCATGATCACGATGATGATGAACTTAACCGTGAATCATTAAAAACTCTTACTATGAAAGATAGCGAAATCTGGGGCCTTACCATGACGTCTTAATGCGATTCAGTTTAGATTCGCTCGCTGTCAGATTCATACTAAAAGTGGCAGCTAAAACTGGTAAGGCCCCTGTTCTTAGGAACCATGGCGTCGATTTTAGTAACAAGAAAAACTGCTTACATAAATTTTAGAAAAAAAAACTTTTTGTTTAGTTCGGGAATCGACCTGATTGTATTGAAAAAAAAAAAACATTATTTCTATTTGGATTAGGAACGTTACGAATGTCATATTTTCGACATAGCAAATGCGAATGCGAATGTTTGATATGCGAACATGCGAATGCGAATGCTAATGTTCAGGAAAGTCATTAAAAACCATAATTATATTTATTTAATCATATTTTTTATTAATAGTCATAATTTAACGACTCCTATTTGTTGAACCCGTCGAACGCGGCACGTGTAGCGCGCGAGACACCGCCCTCTAATAACATGCAGCGAATTGCACACGCATTCGTCTTGTTTGATGCGAATGCGAATGTTGATGCGAACGTTTAAAATGTTGCGAATCATTCGCATATGCGAATGCGAATGCAAATTTTCGTGACATCCCTAATTTGGATATCGATTGTGTAGGTCATAAGCAGTAAATGTTACTATGAATCATGATAATCTAAATTAATCGATATCCAGGAGTAATGTTAAAATGTCATTTTTCAATACAACCGGGTTCGATTCCCGAACTAACTATTCATGATGTAATTTTTATTGAATGAATAAATAATCTAATCTAATCTAACTACAAGTTTGTTTAAAATCTATGTATGCAATTTTTCTTGTCACTAAAATCGACGCCATGGTTCCTAAGAACAAATTTCGTTCACTCTCATAGTTTCCAACTTCTCCATATTGACCCATTTGGATTGATCAGCCTGTATATACACATGTGCCTTAAAACTGTTCCGGAGAACTTCAGTAGGTGGTTTATTTAATTTGACTGAACACTTCTGAGATGCATTTCAAGGCTTTTTTTTTTTAATTGTGTTTGACAAACATTTGACAAACGTTTCTGTTCATTGGTTGAAGTTCAAAGTGTTTGGCGTTAAAGTTTTAAATCAAAAACTACTATAAAAAATCTCTACAGGAGTGTTCTTGACTGAACAGGAAGGAACACCAATCATTAATCCAAATACCTGCTTCAATACCTATTTCAGAGCAATTCTAAGACACTTGTATATGGCTACAATACGCAATTTGGTTGCCTATCCAAACGTCTTGGTATAATTAATTGAGAAACGGAGTAAGTATGACACACAGAAAATATTAAAGCTGATAATAGATAGGCGATTTACATCTGCCGTGTATTACGCGTGCGTATTTGTTTTTTTTTCACGAACAAAAATTGAATTGAAAGATGTCAGGACTAAGTATGTTATGTTCCAACTTTGCGGGGCTTCGTTCGTCAATAAAGTATGCCTAAGTACAAGTATATACAATATCATTTTAGCGGTCGCAAGCGATATTATAACACATAACGTAATTTCAATTAACTACTTCAGGTGAAAATCGTGGTGGGCCCTACAGGCGATGTCCGAATCAGCGTCCAGCCGCCGTCGCAAGCAGTCCAGTCCGACAAGAAAGCGGCCTGAAGCAGTCTTGGCTGCGGACGGTCAATGCAGTATTCATACAACGGAAGGTCCCTGTTGGCATGATATTATCACTACGCTCCGCCAATTTTTGGTTTCAAAATACACAATATTTTATATGAGCATATAAACTTGTAACAGGGACCATGGTAACAAGATGCGATTACAAAACTACTACGTGTAATATAGTAGACAACAAATCATACGTACAAAATTAGGAGACAGCCTATGATTTTATGGTACCTAATTAACTACTTTTTAACAAACTTACTAGGTACCATTTAGCATTGAAATTTTGGATAGGTTTCAATGAAGGTTGGCAATAGTTTCCACCAAGACTACTTTCTCAATAACAGCCTACAGCCTAGATAGAGCCTTATATACGCTTTGCGAAAATAACATCGTTTATTTGTTTATGTTAACTACTTGACTCGCGTAAGTGCCGAAGTGGATTTGGAACCTGTTGCAAAATGGACAAATACAATGCCTGCAAAAGAATGATCTCGCTTTATTCTCCGATTGTGAATTGATTTTTTAGATATTTAATATAATGAAAAAGTTACCCCTTGGCCGCGTATTATCGTAGTTATATTTAATTTTGTTCATCCAATGTTATCTTATTAAAGTTAGCTATTTCATTTTTGACATTGTTGGATTAGCTAAATTCGATTTGTTGCACTTTGTAAATATTTAGAAATAGCTTTGACAGTTATTATAACATTGTACTTAGTTATAATTGACGCATTATCGAAAATTAGTGCCAAAATGTTTTTGCAGTATTACTATTTTATTGTTAGGAAGCGATTTAATTAATGTCTGACGGCAGACCATTCCCGAATTCTATCTAATAGCGGTGTTATTTGTGAGAATGTTACTTTGCTCATGTAATTAAAAGATTGGTTGTAGCCGAACTCACTGGTTCGTAGGTACACTTGGAAATCTCTTCAATGGATCTGTATTATGGGATAGGTTATTGTATACTATTATAGCTATAATCTATAATAACTGTGTATTCTCAACGTAAAAGCAAATAAACAGTCAGTCACTTCGTGATCATTGGACCTTAACACCATGTCAGTTTCGAAGTTTATAAGATTATAAGATACCTGTTAACCTGTTATCATTCTTAAAAACCAGGAAAAATTTCTTACCTCTTTTTCCTCTCACACAACAATTAAAAAAATGGGTTGTTTTTCTGATTAATGAATGCTAACGCTAACGCTGCGATTCAGCCATCTTATCTATTTTATTTTTTTCATATTCAGGTGTCGACGAAATCACAGCAAAATGGCTCTATGTTCGAAACTACGAGCATTTTTAATGGCCATCCAATCCAAGTTACCCTACAGTTGAATTATCCATTATCTATATTCCTACCCCTTAAAAAACTTTTATAAAATCTGTTACATTTTCTCGACAAGTTAGTTTGTTATGAGTAGATACGTAAGTCGTGTCATGAGGGAGCCACTGTAGGCGAGGCCATTAGAAGTGCTACCGAATGGATTAAGAGGGTGCATCTGTGCTGAGCTCGCAACGTCGCATTTTTGGTGATTTATTTGCGATTATTTCACAGAAATTGAATGAAAGTATCAAATATCCATCTGTAGTGCACTTCGTTTTTAGTGTATTAATGTGTCTAATGCAATAATTCATCGTGATGGACTCTTATTAAACGAGATATAGTATTTTATCCCTTTAATACGAAAATAAAAGTCCATCACCATTAATCATTGCATCGGACACATTAATACACTAAAAACGAAGTGCACTACAGACGGACATTTGAAACTTTCATTAAATTTCTGTGAAATAATCGTAAAAAATAACCAAAAATGCGACGTTGCGAGCTCAGCCCGGATGCACCCTCTTAATCCAAATAGATGCCCTCTACGTCATAGAATAGTGTGCGATGCGCCACTGATTAGCAAATCACTTAATGAGGGCATCTAGGCATTTGCTCTGATGGAAGCGTCGTCAGTGGGGACCTTTATAATTTCCGCAGACGGCCTAGATTTGATGGCATATTTATTAGACGAAAGTTTAAAGAATAATGGTGAGTACGGTTAGGAAATAAAAAGTTAAGTTTACTGTAGATATGTACATTAAAACTTTCTTACAATAATCAAAGCAATTTATAGTGAAAGCTGATCGGACAGACGCGGGCTTAACCTCGATTTTCTGAAGGATTTTGTCGGGACAGTGTAGTGCGTTTAGCAACCTGCCTGACCAAAAGTCATGGCTGAGGCATCTGGTGATAGAAAATCAACGCGGTTCCAGACAGAGACTGGTTTTAAAGTTTTGAATAATAATTATGATGTAAATTATAAGTATATGCAACGCAAAGTAAATCGAAGCAACATTTAAATGCTATTTTAACAAAAGGAATAAAATACATAGACAACCAGGACTCTATAATTATAGCCTAAGTGTTAAGTGGCAGCAAAAATGTTATGGTATGGCTAATCTGTCCTTTAGATCACTATACATGCCAAGTTGTAACAATGTCGCACAAGTATAAGACCAAAGCGTAGACCAAAATTTCAAATCCATTGAATTGAAAATACATATAAAGAAAAGATATTTTTGTCTACTCCAAAGTAATATTTTATAACGAGCCTCTGGTTTAACAAGTGCATGCGTAAATTATGGATGTATAACCACACGCAAGTTTCAGTTTACAGCCTGTGTTTATAGCTTTATATTTATAAGAAGATAAGAAGATTCGGGTACAATTTGAATTGTATTAAAAAATTACTTATTATGAAACTGTATTCAAGTAATGTTTATTTTACATCTTATTGTAGAAACAGAATCACCTAACACTTTAAATCTTGCGGAATGACTGTGCTTGTTGCCCTGCAGATGAGTTGAATCTACTAAGAAAACAACACAGACCTATTTAAATATACTGATGAGTTTCGAAGGCGCATAATGCACCAAAAACCAGAGGCAAAAAAAACGTAGTTAGGTTTAAGTACCGTTTAGGTAAATGTTTGATGAATTCCAATTAGATCGTGGAAAGCAGCTTTGTATATATTTAATTAAAAGTACTTAGTTATGTGATGCTTATATTATTTTGGAAAGAGAGACATAAATAATGTAGAATCTAGTCAATATTCAAGTAATTGAATAGGGTCCTCCGTTTACGTCGCCCAGACAGGCCTGAAGGGCGCAGTGACATAAATTGTAACAATTCTAAGTAAACCATTTTACGCATAGATGTTTTCACGATAACAATTTCAGTAATCGGCCCCCTTTGTCAAAAGTTGATGTAGGTACACTTTTGTATTTTCTGCAGCAAGCATCACAGGTTTGAGCCGTCTTGTGTGGCATTACTTACTTAGGTAGGTACATACGTATGTATGACTACCTAGAGATAAAAAAAAGTTAACACGTTACGGTGACAAGTTCTTAAATTAGGCGCATGAGGACCCAACCATTCTGCAGTTCCGTAGTAAATATACTTCCATGTAGGCATAGTTCCGTTATTTGTTGTTAAGTAATATAAGTAGCGTTTGTAAGGTTAGTGGTAATGTTATTACCTGTAGGTAGAGGTATTAAGATAGTTAATTACCTTCGTAGATATACCTGCTGTTGACACAGTCATGTACACGGTAGGTAGGGTAAGTACCTAGGTACCATTTCTGCTTTGTAAACAGGACAATTGTGAGTTATGAAGCAGATTAAGACTACGTCTATGAGGTGTGGTCCTGTATTTGAGATATATGTTGTTAGTAAAACTGCCGAAGAATCAAATTTTCCTAATCTTTCTTCGAAACGTAAAATACTCCAACTTAACGTTTGACTATTTTAGCTTTTTTTTTTTTTAAAACGCCTAGGTACCTAATAATGTAATGTGAATTACTGTCGTCAAACTCTAGTAATGTGTGACGTTACTAAGTCTACAAATTTGGTGTAAAAATGGACATTAACCATTAAAAAAAAAGTTTTTAATTTATATAACTCGTAAGCTGATGGCCTGTGCATAAGCCAAAGGACCGAACTACCTTCTTTTGTAACCTCTTCAACGACCATTACGCAAATGTTACAAGAATACCTAGTTGTTAATGTAATATTTTAGTAGATCTCATATCTATTTATAATGCTATCTATATTCAACGTTAAGAATTTTTCTCTAAAATTTGAGTATTATTAGCAAAACTTATACCTACGTGTTGTGATTGAGCTACATTACACTATACATGTACCTAAGCAGTCTATGAAACGGATGTAGGTAAGTATTCAGAAGGGTGAATAACTAGCATCGGCTTTGTCTATATTCGTAGGTAACGTTAGAGTTTAGTTTAAGACTTGGGGAACCTGATTCGAGCCCCGATATATTTTAATTACGGGCACAAGTACCTACATTAGTCCAGCCAGCCGCCTCAATGCCACTGCGGTCGTTTAATTCTTCAATTCGAACGATTGATCTTTGTTTACTCCCTAGAAACAGGAGAGCCAATTTAAGTAATGAATTCCGGCAATAGAGCCGCGCAGCGACCCAGTTTTGACATGTCCGGTTTAGCGGTACCTAGTTGATAAATTAGTCAAACGCGCTAGTGTGGAACCGGTGTATCGGATTAAATAAATACCACATTATTGTGTATATAAAGGCTAAGTAAATCGCATTACTATCGCTCTACATTCTGGAATAACATTACAAGGCGTCATATGTGTTCAGTAAAATCGTGGATAAAAAAACAATTTGACTTTGACAAACTCTTGGTACGGAAAATAGGGGTCGATTGTATTGTATTTGTATGCCTTTAGCGACGCTAAAATTAAAAAATATATTGCATATAGGTACTTACCTATTTATTTTGTTTTGTTGTTAAGAATTAGATTGCATGTAGATAGGTATGTTTATTGGCATTCAATAATTTAAATGGGTATAAAATATTCGCAAACGGCCATGTTTTAACCAAAATTTAGTTAAAATTAATGAGATATTGAAAAATTTGGCAATGTTAGTTGAGTTTTGCTCTACCTATGACTAATTCATACTTTGCTCATATATATTGTTATTCTCGAAATTGTTACGATAGGAAATATTATAATTTATAAGTACGTGAAAGTACGCGTCTTGGTATAAAATGCCACCAAATTGATGTTTTTTTTAAAGGTATAGTTAGGTATAATAATATTTAAATTTAATAAACCCAAAGATGTATCTATATTGAGTGTTAGGGCAAAATTTCGCCAAAAGTTTTGAAACTACCCGTGTAAAAAATTGTAGTAGATCGGTACACAAATAATAATAAAAATTAATGTAAACTTATCGAGTTTTATTTAATTTTCTACAGTCTTGGTAAGTAACATTATGAAAGCAGTAAAATATGGGTAAAGCTTTTTGTATTTTTTTTCTCACCTGTTCCATTCCATCCTTTAGCAGGTAGGTACTTTCCCTCCGGATGGATTCAAAAACGAACCGTGCCTTTGACGGCTTGACCACATGCAAAGGTAATCCGACTCGCGCCCGTCACAGGGATGTAATTATGTTACCTATTCGAATTTGTCAGTTTAAGTATTTATTACTAGCGCTTACTTTGGGACTAGGCCAATATGTGTGAATTGTTCCCTAATATAATATTTAATATTAAAAAATACATATATATTTTTCTACTCTGGCTACTAAGGATGTCTTTTTAACCCCCAACCCCCAACGCAAAAAAAAGAGGTGATGAAGACCGCTATCATTGTGTGTCTGTCTGTGGCATCGTAGCTTTTAAATGAGAAACCGATTTGGAATGTGTTTTTTTATTTGAAAGCAAGTATTGAAGTGGTAAAAGTAGGTGAAGCCGTTGTTGCGTTTTTTTATATTGATCTACTGATTTTATAATTTAATTTTTGACAGTAACCCCCGGGCCACATTTTAGCGGGTGAAGGTTCGTGTCCCGTTGTCGCGATAAAAAGTTCGAGTGTGTGTAACCCGAACTACGTGGCCACAGTAGACCAATTATCGCGATAAAAACTTCGGGCGAACTATGTCGCGCAACTCTAAATTTGGCGGGAAAATGAACCAAGAGCGCAAAGAAACAAAAATTTTGCTTTGTATTGTATGTCTGTAGATAATTATTGAACTGTCACTTATTAAAATTGACGTCCATTTCAGAAATTTCAAAGTACGAAGTGTAGACACTTGCACGAACACGAACTCAGGAGCCCGAACACAGTTCGAGTTCACCCGAATGATTCGTGATAAAGCGAACTGTCTGTCCACACATGCCGCGATAGGGCGAAACTTCACCGAATCCCGCTAATGTGGCCGTAGCATAAGTGCGTCCGTCGGATGCTATTTTCACTTTTTTGACATCAGGTAGCGCTACTAATGCCCGATAGATGTCGCTGCACTACTTTTACAGTTACAGCTTACTAACAAAACCATTATAATTTGCTATCGTATTTTTTATGTAACCCGATCAATTTTTTATGTATGCTCCTCCAACTGCAGCAGTTATATCAAGAAACAGTACAAATTTAATGCACAGACACAGCAACATACATGGGCTATGATTCCTTTGTTTTTTTTTATAGCGGAAGAAGATAAAAAAATAGTTGTCTATTCCTCAGTGCTGTGTGGTGGCAGTGGTGTTGGTGGTGTGGTGGTTTGGTTTTGGTTTGGTTGACAGTTTGATTGAGTTGACATGACATGACATGACTTCATAGTACTTACTTGTTTGGTTGGCTAGATAGTTAAATGAATCAATCATTAATTCAATTGATATCACACGAATAGATTGTGAATATATTTTTATCTATAAAAATTAACTATAAGTAAGCAAGGTATTCAGAACACCACCATGAGCAATTCTTTTCGGCGTGACAAGAAAGAAGAGGAAGATGGCGGCGGCAATGTTTTCCACAATCTAGACAAGACTACTCTTCTTCAAGAGGCTAGATATTTTAATTCTTCACCAGTGAATCCAAGAAAATGCATTTTGATTTTATCAAAAATTATCTACATGTTGAATCAAGGTGAAAAGTTGACCACTCAGGAAGCGACTGACATGTTCTTTGCTACCACGAAGCTGTTCCAGTCGAAAGATGTAGTGCTGCGGCGATTGGTATACCTTTGCATCAAGGAGTTGAGCTCCATGGCGCAAGACGTCATAATCGTTACATCATCCCTCACCAAGGACATGACAGGAAAAGAGGATTTATACCGGGCTGCTGCAATTCGGGCTCTTTGCAGTATAACAGACAACACTATGCTGCAAGCCATCGAACGCTACATGAAACAAGCTATTGTTGACAAAAACCCTGCAGTGAGTTCTGCAGCACTAGTATCTGCATTGCATTTGTCAGGGACAGTTCCAGATCTAGTTAAGCGATGGGTTAATGAAGCGCAGGTAAATAAACAATTTTTTTTTAAATAAAATAAACAGCAAAAAAATTGAATTAGGTATTTTTTTAGTTATTACAGATACAAAATTACGAGACTTATTATCATTTATGTATGGTCCAGAGATGACACCGCAGACCCCCATATATATACTCCCCCTGGGTGTCCGCGGACCGCAGGTTGGGAAACACTGCTATATATTATAGCCACAAGCGTCCAAGTATCTAACTAATATTATAAATGCGAAAGTATGGATGGATGGATGGATGGATGTTTGTTTGTTTGTTTGTTACTCAATCACGCTAGAACGGCCCAACGGATCTGGATGAAATTCGGTACATAGATAGAGTAAAGTGTGGAATAGCACATAGGCTACTTTTTATCCCGGAAAATTCCCGCGGGATAGCGATAAACGAATTCTTTGCAGACGAAGTCGCGGGCAACAGCTAGTATCAGAATAAAGCTTTAAGTCAGAGAGTTAAGAAAGTGAGTTATTTTGGCCAGACCCCTCCAGCTAGCTTCAAAATAGAGATAATTTAGTAAATTTAAGAGATATAAAGGTCTGAAAGTAGATCATCATTAAAACAATTCATTTTCTAACAAGAGATAAAGAGATTTTCCAGTCCATTTGATTATTTAACCATCATTTAATTACTTAGATAGATAGGCTAGTTTCAATTAACAAGTATGTAATGCCAGTATGTGTAACTTAATACTTAAAAAGAACTTTATTATTAAATTAACTTCTGCCTTTGAAATCATCCACAAATCATGAATTTGTCAATGATCTTTTGGACTACAGGGTAGCCTATGTGGTTAATTCAGGGTATAAACTCTGTCCAGTCTAAATTTCTTCAGTAACCATGCAACATTTTTAGTGTAATGAAATACTTAACAAACATATGCACATATGGCATACACACTAGTATTTTGGCGTCTATTATTGTTACAAAACAGCTTGCATATTAACTTCTCTTAAATATCTCTTATGAAGGTACATTGACCAGCCACAATTTTATTATTGTATTCCTCTATTTATGCATATGAATATGATATTAGCTACCGCAGTTTTGTTTGCTTCCCTTTGGAGCTTCACACTTTCTGGAGATAAAAATAGCATTATTATTATGTTAATCAACAATTATTTATTAGCATGTTTGAAATAATTTTTAAATCTATGTTATAGTGTTACTGTGAGGTGACATCCCGTAAAAAATAAAATGATACTAAATTGTAATTTACACAACAGGAACATAAGAAGCCAATTCACTTTATGAGGCACTTGGCTTATCACTATAAAGTGATTCAAAAGGAAGGTTTATATGTATAATACATGCATAATGTAGTAGAGAAATACTAATTGCTTGCACCCATGAGAAGACAGGGCGGGTCTCTAGTTGCACATAAATGACATTTACAGTCAACTATGATACAGTAATTTAACAGTGTGGTTAAACAAGACTAATTTATTGTTTATACACTTATTTTATTTCTGGTATTGTTATCAGTGGTTGCAATTTTAGTGGTGGTCTCTCTCGGCACATGTATAACACGTAGCATAGAAAATAAACAACAAACAGCATTAACATTTACAAACAATAATACTCTTTATTTTATACTAGCTGTTGCCAGCGACTTCGTCTGCAAAGAATTCGTTTATCGCTATCCCGCGGGAACTACGCAATTTTCCGGGATAAAAAGTAGCCTATGTGCTATTCCAGACTTTTTATCTATGTGCCGAATTTCATCCAGATCCGTTGGGCCGTTCTGGCGTGATTGAGTAACAAACAAACAAACATCCATCCATCCATACTTTCGCGTTTATAATATTAGTTAGATTAGATTAGATTATTTTAGTTATTGCCCTGCCCTGTTACCAGTTGCATCAGTAAAATAATAGGTCACGTGAGTTTAGCAGCTTCAAGAAATTATAAAACTTTCTATTTTTACGTTTCAGGAGGCAGTAAAATCAAACAATCCCATGGTGTCATACCATGCCCTAGCTGTCATCGCTGGAGCTCGGCGTAACGATCGTTTATCCACTGTCAAACTTGTTACTAAACTGTCACATTCACACCTCAACTCGCCATTTGCAATCTCACTGCTGATTCGCCTTGCTGCTAAGCTAGCTATAGAAGACCAGACTGATGCGTCTGAAAAGTACATAGAATACATTGAATCCTGCTTGCGTCACCAGTCTGAAATTGTTGTGTATGAAGCAGCTCATGCACTCATCAATTTAAGGAAATCAGCCAAAGACCTTGCTCAAGCTGTATCGGTCCTACAAATTTTCTGTGGCTCCTCTAAAGCTACGCTAAGATTAGCTGGTGCCCGTACGTTGGCCAAACTTACTGCCAAACATCCAGTAGCCGTTGCAGCTTGCACAGTTGATCTCGAAAATCTAATTTCTGATTCCAATCGATCGGTTGCGACACTTGCTGTTACAACCCTTCTCGCAACTGGAGCGGAAAGTTCCATTGATCGTCTCATGAAACAAATCTCAAGTTTCATGTCAGAAATATCAGACGAGTTTAAAATCGTAGTTGTTCATGCGATACGTCGATTGTGTTCAAAATACCCACGGAAGCATCAATCTCTTGCAGCATTCTTGGCTGGTATGCTCCGTGACGAAGGTGGGCTGCAGTATAAGACGGCTATTGCTGATGCGATTATTGCTCTTGTGGAAGAAAATCCTGATGCCAAAGAAACTGGCTTGGCACATTTATGCGAATTTATAGAAGATTGTGAACACACTTCACTTGCTGTTCGTATTTTACACGTGTTGGGGCGCGAAGGGCCAAAGGCACGGCAGCCATCTAGGTATATAAGATACATCTACAATCGGGTCATCTTAGAGTCTGGGCCGGTGCGCGCGGCAGCTGTATCGGCAGTGGCTAGATTTGGGGCAGCTCGGCCAGAGCTACTTCCTAACGTAAGAGTACTTTTGGCTCGCTGTCAGTTGGATGACGATGATGAAGTACGAGATCGAGCTATATATTATAGTGCCATATTAGACTCCGGCGATAGCCAACTTATTAACGAATTTATAACAAATGTGCCTATACCAAACCCAGTGCTTCTTGAAAGCGCACTTCGTGATCATCTAGCTAATAGACCTGAAGAGCCATTCAATATGGACACGGTCCCAACAGTTGAAGAGCCCATGCAAGTCAAGGAATCCCCAATAGAAGTCGAACCCCGCAAACCAATTGTCTCTCGCGAAGAACAGTATGCTGACCAATTAAAAGCGATTCCTGGAATTGAAAAACTCGGGCCTGTATTTAAGACTTGCGAGGCAGTTGAATTGACTGAACCCGAGACCGAATACCGAGTTCGCTGCGTAAAGCACGTCTATGCGCGCCATCTGGTGCTCCAGTTTGAATGTCTTAACACACTTAGCGATCAAATACTTGAAAAAGTGCATGTGCGGTTGGAGCCTGCACCAGGATACAGACTTGTCATTGAGGTACCCTGCGAGCAGCTGCCTTATGATAAACAGGGAAGTATATTTTGTATCTTACAGTTCCCGGATAATCCAATTGAGTCATTAGGATCGTTCGGTGCTACGCTTGAATTCGTTGTTCGTGATTGTGACCCAACTACCGGCTTACCTGATACCGGAGAAGGTTACGCTGATACATATCCTTTAGAGGATGTCGAGATTGGTTGTGCTGATCAATTTAGAACTAGAGCCGCGTCTGACGATTGGGAAGCATCTTGGGAGAGAGCTTCAACAGCAGCTGAAGCTTGTGATACTTTTGAGCTATCCCAGAGAGATGTGAGTGAAGCTGCATCAGCTGTCTGTACCCATTTGGGTCTGCCGAAAGCCGCTATAGGCGGAGGATCCGATGCAGTGAAAGATATACGAGGGGGTGGGTTGTGGAGAGAGGGTGCTCCCGCACTGCTCAGGGCCCGATTAGTGGCTGCACAAGGCACCGTCACTATGCAACTAGCCGTGCGCTCTTCTCGAGATGATGTCGCTACTCTTTTATTAGTAGCTGTTGGCTAAGATGTTTATAATTTTCTCACAATATTACAGTACTTTATTTTCCTATCAATATGCTAAATCCTAAGCCACTACTTAATGTAAAATAATGTTAATTATAAATCTTATATTAATGTTTGAAGAGAAATGTAAAACATGCTAATTATATAATATATAATATTTCTTTGAGGGTTAATAAAGTCCTAAATGGTTTTACGCTTGTTTAATTTGTAATTTTCGACTAAGTAAGATTATTTTCCTTTTATGCTAATGCTGAAATTTCAAAGCATTACCAGCTAGTCAGTAAGTGAAAATCAAAATATTGACATTTTATATTTTACTAGCAAAAGTTAGTAAAAAAAAGCCAATTTTCAATCCCGTTTTTTTTCCCGTTCCCGTGGGAATTTTGGGAAATTATCTCATAGCCTTCGCTACACTCCCCAAGCAACCTACATGCCGAATTTCAGCTTTCTACGACCAGTAAAACGAAAAATCCTGTTTTTCCCTGTTCCCGTGGGAATTTTGGGAAATTATATTCATATTCATACTTATTCATTTATTTATTGCAGTATGGGTCTTACAAGATGTTATATACATATCGACGCTTGAAAGGAGAAATGTCATAAGCGACATTTTTTGTGATATTGAGTTATATATATCGTTGAAATCAGCAGATTTTTCCGCGTCGAATGGGCTAGGTCTCGTGTGCGTATGACGACTTTCGTGTCGCTTATCCCATCGGTGATTTTTAGAGACACCGACCTATTTTTTTTACTAAACGACGTCTTTTTTTAAAAATTTCTGAATATTGGAGATTAGATAAAATGATTTTTTAGACAATGTACCTTAGACGGTTTGGCTTTTTACGACTTTCCTTCCATTTGTCGGTTATATTTTTTTACCTCATCGTATACCGTATTTTTATTTACATTATATCATTTTACCTATATCTACATAAAAACAAAAAATAGCTTAGATCAAATAACCTAAATGTTATTATCCGCACTATTGTAGGTTATCACCTTTTAACTGATATTAGTTTTCATAATCATGTCGCTTATCCTTCTTTACTTGCAATAATTTTTAAACACTACTGTCGCTTGTTCCTTTTTACCTGGATATAAATATAAACTAGGAGGTTGAGTAGATCGTTTTAAAAAACAAATAATTTATATTCGAGCTAGTTGTTAGATAACTTTTTCTATACATGTTTCTAAAACAGAACGTATTTATATCAATAGAGCGCATTTAAAAAGTCTGTTATTACCCATCTAAAATATTTTAGGTGTTGCATACGCACCGTCCGCCGAAACGTGTGTACCACACAAACGCCATTTAAATAAAATTCAGTACGCTTCGGGACGTGTAGGTAGGCATAATTGATCGAGCTGTACTACATCTTAAGTAATTTCACACATAAATGCTAATGATTTACGGTATAAATATTTTGTACCAATGATTTCGTTGTGTATTATTGTAAACTCTTTTACTTTTAGATGAATAATGCATTGAAAAATGCGAATTTTAGATAGTGGCCTTGAAAAGCGCCGGGATACGGATGCTGCATATGCGAACACTAAGAAAGTGAAGATCTCATATTATGAGTGGGATTAGGTCTGGAGTGACCAATTTAATTTGTGATTATGTTTGTGACAAAAAATGTTTGTGGTCGACATACATACATATATATTGTCACGCCTCTTTCCCACAGAAGTAGGCAGAGACTACTTTGTTCCACTTGCTACGATCCTGACATACCTCTTTCGCTTCATCCACATTCATCAATCTCTTCATACATGCTCGTCGGTTTCGGGTACTATTGAACTGGCCTTTTTCCAAAACGTCCCCAATTTGATCACGGAACGTCCGTCTAGGCCTTCCCCTCCCAATGCACCTATTCGCACTCCCCGTATAAATCTGTTTAGTTAATCTTCTTTCATCCATCCTCTCTACGTGACCAAACCAACTAAGCATACTTTTTTCTATCCTAGTCACTATATCTTCTTTCACACCAGCACGTTCCCTTATCACACTATTCCGCATTCTATCTTTCAGTGATACACCTTCCATACTTCTTAACGCTCTCATTTCTACTGCATTTATTCTACTTTCATGCTTCTTTTGCCATATCCAACTTTCGCCACCGTACATTAGTGTTGGAACGAGCACCCCTCTGAACAGCCAGACGCGCCTTCTTTGACACCTTCTCACTGCTCACAAAGGCGCGCAGCGCTCCATTGACCATGTTTCCTGCATTCACTCTTCTTTCAATATCTTTTTCACACTTTCCATCTGTCGTAAAAGCCGAGCCCAGATATACAAACTCTTTTACCTGTTCTACTTTCTCACCCGCAATCATAATCTCACATTCTGTCATGCTATCGTCTTTTTCGAATACCATAGCTTTCGTCTTGCTCACATTAACTTTCATACCTTTCCTTTCCAATGCCCCACATAAAATGTAAGCCATCCTTCGCAATTCCTCCTCCGACGATGCTTACAACACTTGGTCGTCGGCGTCCAAACACACTTCAAGCATTTGATGGTTAACTCGTTCATCCTTAGTCCACAGTCATTCTCTTTCAAATCATTCAGGCAGGTATCCATGAATAGGTTGAACAGCCACGGTGACGCAACACATCCTTGTCTAACACCTTTTTTGATGCTAAACCATTCAGTGTACGCCCCGTTTATTCTCACACAAGCACTAGAATCCTCATAGAGAGATTTTAGTGCTTGTATCAGATTACTGTTCACCCCATGCATGGCTAACGCTGACCACAACTCATTCCTCATCACCCTGTCATAAGCCTTCTCCAAGTCGACGAATAAGCAGTATATTTTCTGGCCTTTGGCCATATACCTTTCGGTTATACGCCGACACTTGATCCGTGCATCCCAATCCCTTTCTAAAACCCGCTTCATCATATCAGCCGAAAGACGTCCACTGCTGGACATAGGCCTCCCCCAAAACCCGCTTGTATATCCCATATTTTCTCATAGGTCTCTCTTATAACTCTTTCAATCAATACCTTTGCATACAGTTTGCCGACGACGCTGAGAAGGCTTATTCCGCGGTAATTTTTGCAGTCTAGTTGTGACCCCTTTCCCTTGTACAGCGGCACAATCATGGCCGTGCACCAATCCTCCAGTATCCAACCGTTCGTCCAACACAAGTTGAAAAGGTGGCACAACTGACTAACTACCATGCCTTCACCGGCTCTCAGCATTTCGACCGACACCCTATCATACCCCGCAGACTTTCCTAACTTCATTCTTTTCATCATTTCATACCTATCTCATTTTCCTGACTACTTTCACTCTTCTCTCTGGCATAAGCCGGTACTTGCACTGCTTCTTCTGCTCTTTCAAACAAACTTTCAAAATATTCCTTCCATCTTTTTAGCACACACTCTTCTTCTTTTATAACACTCCCATCCTGGCTTCTGATTTCACTCAGCTCCGAGGCTGTGTTTTTGCCACGGGCTGTCTTTATAGACTTCCAGAACATCTTAATATTTGTCCGGAAGTCATCAGAAAGCCTCCTATCAAAACTATCCTTATATTCTCCCCTCTTTCTGTCACAAGTCGTCTTTACTAATCCTCCTCCTCCTCCTACCCTCTCCTTGTCCCTCTCCTTGTTGTCTTGTGTCTCCTTGTCCTTTCACTCTTTTGTATACGTCTTTCGCTTTACATACTTCTTCATCCGTCACCTTTTGTGTTTTTCGATTAGCTTTTTTCGCTAACCAATCCAACCATGCCTTCTTCTTTTCTCGCACCACCTGTTGTATTTCAGCATCCATCCATACGTTCCTCTTCTTTCTTCCTTTTCCCCTTTTGCACACCCCACGCACATCAGTAGCTACATTCATAACTCCTTCCTTAAATGCCGTCCACACCTTTTTTATCTCACATACCTCATCTACATCACAAAATCGATTTTTTAATTCATCCTTGTACTTTTCTCCTACATTCTCGTCTTGCAGATTCTCTACTTTTATTCGCTCTAGGACACTAGTGGGTTCTTTGACCCGGTGCCGCCATCGCTTAAACAGACCACTAATTTGGCATATCACCAGGTTGTGGTCTGTATGGATGCCGACTCCGCGATATGCACGAGTGTCCCTGACTTTAACCCTCAATCTTTCATCCACGATCACAAATACTCTTCTCACTGCCTTCTTCCCTGGTGTACATATGGATCTTTTTATGTGCAAACATTGTGCTTGTCACACAAAGATTCCACTCCAAACACACTTCAAGCATTCTTTTCCCGACAGTGGTCGACAAGTTGTTCAATAATTAAGTATTATATTATTTATATTATTATAACTATATTTTGATCTCTGATGATTGTGTAGTAATTTTATTTGTTTGTATATTCATGGATAGGTAAAGTACTTAACTACATCTAATTTTGTTTTCTCTTATTAAAAATTTAATTTCGTAACAGGCGTTAAATTTGATTCTTTTATTAATGACTAAAATAAAATTCTGGTGGTGATTAAAATAGAAAAGAAATAAAATGAGAGGCAAATTTAAGGTTAGATCAAATATTTTGAAATTTAAAATTGCCGCTCATTGCAGTTAGATTATTTATCTTGATTAAATTTCTGGGCCATAGTGACTTTTGTATAATATAACCGTGATATTAAATTTGAAATGTTTGCGATTGGATAGTTTCTCTTAATTATCTTTCAAAACATTTTTCCGGTTAGACTCTTTTACTCGATTCATTTTTCGTCACATAATTTGGTTAGATCGTTTTACCTCCTGCTGTTTTTGGGACCAATTTGCGTAAGCGACACTAAATCCTGATATAATACTTTTTTGGGTAATGTATTAAACACATTATATAGAGAACACCACTATGATCATGTACAAAGTTGATTTTCTAAAATAAGTTAACAAATAGAATTATAATGATTTTTTTTCAAAAAATTGCGCGGTTTTTTGGCTCTCCTGTAAAGTTACCATCGTGTCGCTTATGACATTTCTCCTTTCAAGCGTCGATATAATTCCAGTCCTCAGTCTCAGTTATCTCCTAATGCTCCTCTACACTCCCCAAGCAACCTACACGTCGAATTTCAGCTTTCTACGATTAGTAATATGAAAAATCCAAGTATATAGTATAGCTTCCTTACACTCCCCAAGCAACCTACATGCCAAATTTCAGCTTCCTAATCCAGTTTTTTCCCGTTCCCGTGGTAATTTTGGAAATTCCACTCTTAATGCTCCTATACCTCTACTATCTAGAGCAGCGGTCGTCACACTTTACTGGCCAAGGGCCACATATGACAGTGAGAGTATGTGAAGGCGCTCCAAGAGCCTTTGCACACTTATACATATGTATTCAGCTCCACGTTTTACTTATTTGCCGCCTACTAACAACAATATCACAATTATGTGCTAGCTAATCACGTAGGTAGTAATCACGTTGCGTTGTAACTACTTACCTACCTAGCTTAGCTACTTACCTTTATCGTACTTCACTAAGAACCTACATAAGTAAGTACATAGTTATGTATTTATTTACCTACGAGCGTCCCAATAACATCAACCAAATCGAAATTTAATCCAATTTCATTGAAACAAAGGTTTTTTTTTAAATTATGTTAAGTGTTGCTAAGAATTGGTTCAGAAGAGCTACGATATGCCTGTGAAAAAAACATCATTTTTGCGTACAACCCTCATAAATGTCTCATTTTAACAAATGTGACACCGCGTAGTCTGTCTCTCTCGTTGTACACGCTTCTTGGCCATCTCACGTTTTTTTGAGCGTGAACGATAGTGCTGTATTGGTATGTATTTGTATTGGTTATCGACAAGTAGATAATGTAAATTGCTCTGTAATTTGCTTATGAACGGAGGTTTTTTTTTTAAATCTTATATTTTAAAGAGGGTGACTATGTCAGCCTCATGGGAGGACTCAAGAGGATCGGAGATCAACATTCATGCAGTATCCCTTCCCCCAGAGTCAGATGTTCTGGTTATGAAGGAATGCTGCACAAATTTATATATCTTAAGAGCTTTATCCGACGAAGGGCAAGCCAGCAAAACGTTTACTCCACCATTATGCATGTTTAGGTTCTCCAGGTACTTCTTAGCATGCTTATACCGGTCACATTCCGCCAAAATATGGATTAAATCGTCAGTTTTCTTACAAACCTCGCACATTTTTGTTTGAGACACTCTCATCATGTTCAAAAACGAATTTGTTGGAATATGACCAGATCTAACTCTCGAGGATTTAAATTAATTCGATTTTTCTTTAATAGCCTATTATAGTGTCCCACTGCTGGGCAAAGGCCTCCCCTTCTTTCTGCCACTCGTCCCTGTCAAATGCATGCTCCTGCCACTCTTTTCGATACGCATCCAAATCGTCCCGCCATCTCCTCCTTGGTCTGCCTAATTTGAATATTTAATTTATTTAAATGTTCCAATATTTTATTGCATAATTTACTCACTATTAACGGTTTACAGCGACTTGTAGAAATGTTTTAAATATCTAATATCAAAGATGATTATGCACTTAAAAGTCGAATAAGCGCCTATTGCACATAGCTAAATTTAGGATGCTAAATGATTTAGAAACATAATTTAGTAAAGTGTAGTCGCGTTTAGGAAGTAAGGATTCTAAAAAGTATCCTAATTAGAAACAAGGATGGTTTCTGACAAGCTGAATGATTTAGCATCCTAGTTAGGAACGTGTAATAATATTTAGTGCAGTTAGTCGCCCTCGCCACGCACACCTGCCTGACGGCGGGGGTGACGTGTCTGATTCAGTGACTAAATTCAGAATAGTGTAGTGTATGTACCTAATCAGAAGCGTTCTAATTCAGAAGCACATTCTAATTAGGATGACTAAATTTAGCCAAGTGTAATAAGCCATTCAACGAGGATTTTGTGAAATAATGATAATGACGACGATTGAAGTAAACAAACGTGTTAAAAATCGATGGTTGTCGTCGGTACTGCAGTACATCACTAAACTCGTCAGTTCGAGCTCGAGCTGCGCTGCGGCCGCGAGTCACTGACAGTCGTCAGTCGTCCGTCTTATCTACAGCGAGTGAAATACGGAATATCATCACAACAAGTAGTTAATACTACTCTTCCTATACTTTCAAAGAAAACATTGAGTGTTTTGTAGAAGTTTATATTGTTTCTGCGTGAACTATAATGTTTACAGTGGATACACATAGTTAATTTAGTGTATAATAAAAGTGTTGAGTAACAACTAAATTGAACTTTTCCAAGTGGTTTTTACTACAAATACTGCATTGTGACGATATCAATGTGTTCGGGCTCAGGTAAGACTTAAAGATACTTTCTTATATTGGTCCAATTATCCATCCGAATACTATGAAAGCGAAAATAACATTCTATTTTAACCATACTCTTACTAATTTTATTTAAATATTTTAAGGTTGCCTTGCTGGAAAAAGTTAAATTAAGATTTAGTGTTAAACTAGAAGTAGTAGTCTTAACATGTAAGTATGTAACCGTCAGTCAAGCTTTCAAGACAATGTAGCGAGTATATATTGAGATTTAAATTATTCCTACAAGACACCCTAATATTATTATGAATGCGAAAGTAACGATCTATCTTTATCTTTGTGTTTGATACCAAGTCATGGTACAACCGCTGTACCAATATTGAGGAAAGGCACAGTTTGAACAAGACAAAAATATACTTATTCAGGAAAACTTGACGGTTGCCACAGGATGGTTATTATTATTGTGAAAGTTGTAGTTGTGTGCCCTAATGTTTGGTAGAATTTTTTATTTTTGTTATAATTAATAATTAATTTTCGATTTTATTTTAATTTGTAATTACTTCATTGTGTTAAACCCTTAGGTGGCAATATTTTTTCAATACATTCTCACATATTGACAAAGCAACCCTAGTATTAATATAAGCTCACTCAGCCATTACCTCTTTTTTTTAATATTATAAAACCAAAAAACGGGCATGCGGTGCACCTGATGCTCTGTGATCACCGCCGCCCATGGATAACCACAGCATGTTTGGGGGAAAATGTATGTCAGTTTAGACTTGCAAGGAAAATCCTGCAAGTTGCATTGTGCACTGGGTCGACAACTTCCAAACTGTTTGCATCATGGCCTGGCAGTAGTGTTATGTAAGCAGGTTTTTTTTTATACAAGTTTGAATTAGGCTTATGATCTAATGGCCAGTTGTTTAAAAAAATACTTGATATAGTTGCTAAACCTGGCTTGAAGCCTGACAGGAATAAAACAATGGAAGAACTAATATTGGGGCATATTCCTTACAACCCTAAAGCAATGCGAATTTCTTTGAAATTAATGTTTGAAATTCTTCTTATCTTTAATCGATTGGCATTGTTCATTTTTTAAAGTATCGAAAACCATTCGGGGGAAAACAATCAATTATCCAATTTATCTTGTTTGATTTCAAAAATACTTTACCATTGCAGATATTTTTGTAAAAGTACTTTCGACCTTTGTTTGATCTAATATCCTGGTTTTTTGGCAGAATAGGGCATTAAATGTTTGCCAAAAAAATTAAAAAATAAAGTTTCGCTATGGTAACTGTCAGCTGCTACTGTCACATCTACATCATAACATTACATTCCTACTAATCTACAAACTTTAGAAATAAAAGCAAATTCAAAGTATAAAACTGAAATAAATTATGGATATTAATTAAAAAAAAATATGCCAGGATGCAACAATGACTCAAACAATAGCACCAACAAAATCATTGTGAAAATCACAGACTAATTTGGAATATTTCAAAGTTTACAGGATTGTATTATTGAGAAGACCATTTAAAAGATGTGCAGGGGTCAAACAAGAAAAGCATGGAATACAATAACAACACGAACATTGGTTGAGGTTGACATTGACTTCACACACACATTCACGGATGTATGACATTGACAATATTGACATAGACAAAACGGTTTTTTTTTTAGATTGCTGAATGAAGATGATTGGGATCATGCATCATGCCAAATTAACAAATTATCAAACTGGAAAAACTATTTCTTATTAATAAACAAAGCTACCTAAAAGCATATTCGAATTAGTTGCCTGGAATAGTCCATTTTATCAAATAAAGGTGTTAAAAGCACAGTAAAAAATTAATAATGCCAATTATTTTTACCATTTTAACAGATATTTTTGTATTTTGATTTATTTTGTGTTCTTTTTCCTGCAATGCTATGATTTCTTACATAATGTAGCTTCACAGTAATTAGTGTGCAGTCATATTTTAACATTTTTTTCTTCTCTTCTCTTCTCTTCTTCTTCTACTTTTCTTATTCTTCTGCTTCTCTTCTTCTTCTACTTACATATAAAAAAAGAATTTTCGTTTGTCTCGCTAAAACTCGAAAATGGCTGGACCGGTTTGGCTAATTTTGATTTTGAAATATTTTGTGGGAGTCCAGGGAAAGTCTAATTAATCGGTGAGAAGATATTGAAAAAAAAAAGAAAAACTGGAATGGGGCGAAGCCGCGGGAAACAGCTAGTATATGTATAATAATTTTAAATGGAAGTGTTTGCATTGTGTAAATTGTGTGTGAACTATAGATTTGGAATACACTACCATAAAGACTGTCAATGCAAAACGAAAAAACAATACTTATAATAATGGTGTTCTGCCTTTTCGCCGAATTTGTTTTGATCGAATTTCATTTGGCAACCAACATTTCGCCGAATGTTCACTTTGACAACTACTTATTGGCAAATTTTTGTATTACCTCTCATTTGGCAGAATTTTTATGAAGACGAATATTAAACTTTTGGAATATCTTTCACATGGCAAATTTAATGTTACACTAGGCCGAAAAACTCTTATGATTAATTTGGATTAATTTAGGTTTAGGTGCGGCGGGGTGGCCCTTGGGCCACCCCATAGCCGCGAACATGTTTGTTTTAATTTATAAACAGTCTTTATTTTACCTTAGAATGTCTTATTTTTTATTAATGGTTATGTGTACCATTTGGCTATATAAAAAATGACATTTTAATAAGTGTCCATGTAAAAAAAAACAAAACGTTGAGTTGGCAATCGTGAGGTTGGAAAATGAAACTAATCATTTTAACAAGTTGCCATATGATGATTCGGCAAAATGAAATTCGGCCAAACGTAGGTTGGGAAGTGAAATTCGGCAATAAAATTTTCGGCAAATCAATAGAGAACCTATATTAATACAGTCTGGCAAAAAAGAGTAGAAATTAAAAAGTGGCAATACAGTAGTGTTGTCCCGTTTTCTTATACATATAGATTAGAAAGGGACGACGCTACAGTATTGCCACTTTTATTTACTCTTTTTTGCCAGACTACCTATGACATAATGTCAGGTTGAGACAGATATGATATAAGAAGGATATAAGAGACCATTATCTGTACATGCTTAAAGCCTGTATGAAGTATGAATCTAGAGATCCTTATATAGGTACTTAACTACTGGCTATAGAACGACCGCTGAAATGAGTCCTGAGACAACGGGGACCGAGAGAGGTGCGGGCGGGAAGTGCGCCTGCCGCCCGCACCTCTCGGCCCGCGGTCGCCCCACCCCGCGCCCCTGCACCGCGCGGTCGAGGACTCATTTAAGCGGTCGGTCTACATTTAGGTATTAGTGTAAGCAATTAAATCAAACATGATCTATTGTAATGCTTTTTTTAATCGCGATGTAATAAGGCGAATGTAGATACCTGTGTGCCATGCGTTATGTGTAGATTTAACAGTTGACTAGGTGTAAGTGTAGAACAGTCAACTAATACATTTTTTCCTATCAATGATATTGCTTTATACAGGGTGTATCAGATAGCCCCTAACAATAATCAACTGGGGTATATAACCATAGCTACAGAAGCTAAAAAAAATATTAAAAAAATTGGAGTAATTTTTTTTTATATTTTCTATAGGAGGTATTAACTGCAATCATTCCTATAGAAAAAATAAAAAAAAATTTACTCCATTTTTTTTTTAATATTTTTTTTAGCTTCTGTAGCTATGGTTATATACCCCAGTTGATTATTGTTAGGGGCTATCTGATACACCCTGTATACATAAAACAATGCTACTATAGTTTTTAGAATTATGATCATACCTATACTAAGTAGTAAGCTCATTGTTTACATGTAAGGCTTGCTGGATATACCTGGCAAAAAAAAAACTAGATTTTGATCATAATTATTACTTGCCCACCTCTAGAGGTGCCCTGCTTGATCTTGAATGCAGCAGGCGCAGCAGTGGTGTGGCAAAAGGAAATTAAATAAATTTAATAGTTCCTCCTTGTAGAAAAATTAAATACCTAGGTCATCGTTATAAGTTTGAATGTTTTTTCTCAGGTTTAAACACCACAAGTTATCATAACATAACTTAATATGGATAACCTGGACGATTCCGAAAATAATGTCAAGATTTCCGATTCAGCGTATTCGAATAGTTGCAGTAACAGCCAGTCACGAAGGAGGTAAGAGTACTCTTTAAGCTTAAAATCTAGACACACGGCAGTGTATCAGCCAAGTTTCAAAAATCAACAAGGTGTCTTTTTAGCTTAGCGATACACTGGCGGTGTATAATAGGGAATGGATGATTATTTTAAAAGTGCTTGGTGATTTGTCTATTGATAGAAATAACCATCATTAGCTACGGAAAAAAGTTTCAGATTTATCCGTCGAACCATATATTTTATACAAATAAAAACATTTTACTCAGTCACTCGGCGGCCCTTATACGGCAGTTAAGCAGTACGCCAACGCATTTCAAATTAAAAAAAAATGCTGCTTGAATCTGTGGTACACGATGACAATTGTAGCTAAAAGAAGCAACAGCTAAGTGGCGCCGTCTGTAGATTGTTCGTGTTACTAAACCATACATGGGGAATTTCAATAAATATGACCATAATATATATTTTTTTCTCAGATTTTAGAATTATGTATGTATGTATGTAAAACTCTTTATTGTACATAAAACACATGAAAAAGATGAATACAGGAAAACACAAATGCACAAAGGCGAACTTATCCCTAAAAGAGATCTAATTATTAGGTTATTTCTACTCCGAATCAACAACACTACTGAATGTTATGAGAAATTAGTGGTAAGCAGAGCCCTGCTTCAAAGCAAAATGTACGCAATGTAGGGTCACTTTATATTGGTCACTGATATATAAATACATAATTTCGGTTTTCGCAATTATTCCTTAATCTGTGCTATAAGACCTACTTTCATGCCAAATTTCAAGATTCTGAGTTCACGGGAAGTACCCTGTAGGTTTTGATTCCCTTGCGAGTTTCGAAAATTTACGGCATAAACGACTTTTTCTTTTGATTGCCTTGGCTTAGAAGTTTGATTTTTTCACAGCTCCAAGGGGCAGTAGCGTAGACCTTTGATATAAATTTCAGCTTGATACCTCCACGCGTTCTTGAGAAAAAGGGTCTTGACAGACGGATGGACGGACAACAAAGTGATCATATAAGGGTTCCGTTTTTTTTTGAGGTACGGAACCCTAAAAATGATTCTCCCTCGGGAGTAAAATATTTAAAAGTCCCGAGGGAGGTATAAATCAGCTACTACGGCTCTTTACGCCCGCGTGTAATAACACCCTCCCTTTACGAGTAAGTGTTATGAAATAGTTATTTGTTACACAGGGGAGAAAGTTGTAAAAATAGAATCCTGAGTGTAGCGAGCGTTTCAACACACGAGAAGTAATAGTACATTGTGTTGTGCACTGAGGGCGGTAAAAAAGGGATTGCTAACAAGAGTATTAGAAGCCCGACGTCGAAGGCGGAGGGCTTTTAATGACTCAAGTTTGTAATCCCCTTACTGCCAGTGGTATACACAATGTTTTTCATCACATTTGCGAGGAAAAAAAATGACAAAAAACAAGCTCAGAACCAGAACATTACTCGAAAACGACACCCATCAACTCAACATTACTTATGACATTTGCAGTGAAAAGGTTCCACAGTGGTAAGCATTTCAGTATCTCTCACTATACTTCATTTAATTTAGAATGAGAAACCACAATAACATTATATTGCGACTGGTCAACTATTTCTTACCTAGCAAACAGTACAGTGCAATAGTTTGGCAGCCGCAAAGTAAAATTGTTTTAATGCCACTTTATTTGCGTGGCGTCAATTGTTACTCTAGTACAAATCGTAAAGAGATTACAGTTCACGAGCCGCAATATAACATTATTGTGGCTTCTCATCCTAAATTAAATGAAGTATAGGTATACTTACTTTAATAAGTAAAATCAGATCCAGTAAAATCAATCCAATCCGCATCAGAAACACTATCAGGATTAGCCTTTTTTTACTTACACATGCTCGTTTGCTACGTTATTTAAGAAAAAACTTCAACTGATGCTTTTTTTACTAAATTTCGGATGTTTTTAGTCAATTTATCACCCGTTAAACTTAGTACTGTCGTGAAATTGCTTTAACATTGTGACGTCACAGTCATGGCGACCAATGATGGCCCGTTCCCAGTCAAGTGATCATATTTCAAATTTCATCAATGTTTTATTCCTTGTAATTAATTAAAAATATACCTACATTTTAAGAATTCTTTGAATTAGATTTTTAAATTCCAATACTCAGTTATTCATTTTTTTCAAAAATGGGGTGGTTACAGTACAACATATACAAATATTGAGAGCCCAAATACAAAAATTCATCATCCGTAGATACCCTGCACAGTATCGTGCAGGCGCATACTCGTGCTAGCCTTGCCGACAGTCGAAGTCACGCGGCGCGCCGCACGTCCCAAATCTTGTCGCATTGGCACGTTGTGTATATGCATATGCATATGCATCTTATGCGATGCGTCGATGACCTGATGACGTGATTCGCTGACGTAGATTAATTGAATCGAGAGGGCAGACGTAAAGAGCAAAAATAGATTTCAAACTCCAACATCAACATTCCTATACACCCTACCTTCGTAACATATACCCTTATATCCCTACGGTCTGTTTCAATAAGGAAGGTATGGCTGACAGATCCGTAGAATGTAACTGGTAGCGTTCACGAAAATTTTGACAGCAAAACAAATACAAAATTGAATTACTTAGAAACAAATCAATTCTTGGTACTGTACATTAATAATGTTCTAAAAAGAATCAAGAAATAAAGAAACTGAACTGAACTGAATGTGACGTAATCACACACACGCACACACACGCAATACCGTAAAATGCTGCAACTTTGCACGGAATTTCATGTTTTTCAAGAATAATTTTTAAACTTTACGTTATCTGTGGCCCTCGTCGCTTTGTAAGCTAATTGAAACCATAAGCCACAGAGTTTATAGTTCATAATGCCTAAAAAGCTCTTATTTTCGTCAGTAGACGCCATTAAAGTCGTAGGCAAAATTGTAACCAAAAGATGCAACATTGCCTAGAAGACTATCAGCAGTAAAATTTGCGGTATTTTTAAAAGGATCTGAAATTTAAATTCTTAAACGTTATGTTAACGGTGAGATTAAGTCGGGAACATTAAAAACAATAGCATATATTTTTTTCTGCCAAGTAGGCAAAGTTGAGGAGTCTCCCATGGTATTTCCATACAAAATCTTAAACGTACGGTCGGTTTCAATAAGGAAGGGTTGTGTGACAGATCCATAGAATGTAACTGTTAGTGTTCACGAAAGTTTTGACATCAAAATAAATACTAAATTGAATTACTTAGAAATAAACCAATACTTGGTACTGTATATTAATAACGTTCTAAAAAGAATCACGGCGATGTTTTTTTGCGTTTACTTAATTTTCACGTACAAATTTTCAATATATATGTCATTATTGACGAGACGTTGCTAGGTTACGTTCTATGGTCATTAAAGCTAGAGAGGTGACTATGTATAATTGGGTAATCGGTTAAAATCGCGTATAATCGAAAATCCAAAGACAACATACAAAAACACGAAGTGAGTATTTTACATTATTTCACACTCACTACACAATACCAATCGATTTTATTGGTAATAAATAGATTCCTTAGAACTTCAATTACATTATGAAGTTCAATTAATATTTTATACAACCTATTTTGTTGAAAAACCCCAACTTAGCAAAAAGCGTAAAATAGAAATTATATTTATTAATCTTAGGAGATTGATTTGAGTATCATTATATTATATCGAAATAGCATTATGTAATAAATTAATATGCAGTCGTTATTTTTATGGAATCGATTGTTAGTATTATTAGTACTAAAATATAATCGATAATCGTTTTATGTGAAAGGTGTCACAAAGTAGCCTCACCTCTAGATTTGTCAATGTTGATGTCACATACAACCCTTCCTCATTGAAACCGAGTGTAATCAGGGTTGTGCCAAATAAAAAATCGCTAAAAACAAACAATCATGACAAATGATACATTGCGTGTGATATATCAAATGTCAAATTTTAAGAAACTACTAAATAGATTAGACTCAACGTATATTTGTATAAATAGCCCAAGAAAAGCATTTATTTGAGCAAAAAATAATAAAAAATTGGAAATCGAAATGAACAAAAGGCTCAATAAAAATAAGTAGCTATCAACCTAAATGGATTTAAAATAAAATAAAAACTAATATGCATTAGGTAGACCAATGAAATATAATTTATTTTTTTACTAACTAAATGGTGACAACCCTAGCACCAGGCAAAGTTGAGGAAGAAATGTTCAAAAAACCCTTTGCAACATTGCCTACCATCGTTTAAGTCTTATACTAGCACATTTATATTACAAAACAATTTTTAACAAAGAAAAGAGCACATTTTCTTATCATATAAACGTTCAAAGGACCACAGTCTTTGATATTTAACCCACAATAACGAAAGTTGCTAGCCTCCAAAAAATCTTGCACTTTTTTCGTTGACTTTGACAGGGAATAATTCAAAAGTTGTCAGTGTTACCGCCACAAAAAAAAAACAGGTTGCCAGATAAATGACGGCATTTCTCCCATTATACGATGAAAAAAATAGATATCCGTTTGGTAAATAATCGTAGTTTTTCAAAACAGGCAAAATTGCATCATGTTGGCAATGTTGCAACATCTTACGGTACCTGCCATCTGCCATAATTTTGAATACCTACTCCTTACCTATTCGAATAACTTTTTATTAAAAGTTAAGTTTCAACACCAAAAAGTTCTTAGAACTTTTTAACCACTTTTTCTTGTTGAATACGCACTGGCCGTTTATCAAATTTTAAATGTCACTAGAAATTACTAAACAATGAAAAACGAAATAACTAAATTTTTTATTAATATTGACATTGGCCCAAGCCTTACGGCCGCCATTAGTGAGAAGAAGAAGAAGAAAAACGATTGTCACCTAAAGTCAAGTTGAATAGCGCTACTGTTTCTTAGGTTTCGTTCACAAAAAAGTACCATCGTTAATTGTTTTGTTTGTTACAGAAATTAAAAAATGACAGTTTTGGACCCACGTTGGTATAATAACATTATTTACTCGTAATACCACCAGGAATCCATAGTTAAAAATTTTCGCATAACTCGTTCCCACGGTGTATAACTCATAGTTACACTGACGATTGTACCAGTTGCGTAAAGTTTATTGTAATTATTGTGGAAAAACTATGATAAATCCTAAGCCTAACTAACGAACACCCTAGACTTTTATTTCTTCTTTTATTATTATATATATTATAATTATTATTATATATAAAGTTCGATTTTTATATAAAAGTATTAAGTAGTACCTAATAGGGACACCTCTTTGAAATTATCAGTGACATGACATACATATAGTATCGACATTTACATAGATAGTCGATAAAAAAAAACATTCACGCTCTACTGAAAGAAAAACGATTTATGTGCGACAAGATAACGGGGTCTATTTTTTGAGTACTAGTTTTTGAGCGCAGCGTGGTGTTTCGGATTCTATCTGTCCTTTTCACCCCTAATATGCTGCGCTCCATTGCTCTTTGGCAAACCTTAAGCCTGGACTTTTGATTTTCGGCTAAAGACCAATGTTTGCGCACCGAAGGTTAGGATGGGCAGGATGCACATATCGACGAGTTTTCGCTTAAGTGTTACTAGGAAGGTTTCCCTTCAAAAGCTCTTTCATGGACCAGTAACTCTTCCAGGCGTTATCGACGCGTCTTTCGACTTCTTTGTCTTGTCTGTTTCTGAAAAAGTCTACCTGGCCCAAATAGATATACTCGTCAATATATCGCATTACCTGCCCATCTACCGTTACTCTACGTTTCGTGCTGTTGGTCATGAGTTGAGTTTTGGACCTATTCATCGCATATTCCAACCGTAAGGTTTGCCATGGTGACATCTTGTAGCATTGACTCGAGTTCTTGGGCTGTTTGGGAAAAAAGAACAATGTCATCGGCGAATGCGACGCTCGATAATTTTAATGAATGCTTTGTATAAGTGATAAACTAGACTAATTGGGCGGTAATTGCTGATGTCAGTCCTGTCGCCCTTCTTATGCAACACTTACTATTATGTTGGAATGGCAAAACATAGATGGTAAGCCGGTGCGTAAAATAGTATTAAACAACTTGGTGATGTGGGGCAATAGAACTGTCCGACCTAGTCTTAATACCTCTGTAGTGACGCTATCTGCACCCGGACTTTTACCGTAAGCCATACTTTTAAGGACGACATTAACTTCGTCATCAGTAATCATAAATATAGATTGGATTTTTTTTTATTAGTATTTTAGGGTGCGACCAAACCGTCGCGTATACGCAGTGACGTGTCGTATGCGTCACGTTTTCTCACCGTTTGTTCATACATTTTGTTGCGATTCCGTAACGTCACCGATTTTTAAGCGGCGGTGTGGTCGCACCCTTATAGCTTAAACGGTTGAAGTAAAAAAATTCAGCCGCCTATTAATAAGCGCTTGTTAGGCTTTTTTGATATTCTATGGTTTCCGTTCGTTCGTAGGACGATTTCGCCAGTATTGAGTAAAAGCCTCGTTTAAAACGTGTCTGCTAGCGTAAACCCAAGTCGGGTATTAGCCAACGTCTATTTTAATTTTATATAAGTAACCGTTTTTGCTCAGGCTCAGATTACCCTTCCCTCCTTGAGGGGAACCGTAACGCTCGAGCACACGAGGAGGTTATCCGACTTGAATCTCAATATTAACTTAGCATTCTTAGTTCTTTGGTTTCAAGTTGATATTTGCCTTTGCAAGGCACACACAAAACAAAGATTTTGCCATAATATGGCAAAAAATATCATCACGGAATGATGAGGATCCTGGTTCGATTCCCGGCCAAAGCTTTACTTTTCGGATTTTTCTGTGTTCTAGTTATCAGTATCGTTTAGAAATCTTATATGTATCAGGTCTGTAAGTTTTTTAAATAAGTTAGAATAAAAACTGTCCTTCTTTAGGCTTGTTAAAGCCCCTGGTGGCTTCGTTCTCAGTTGCCAATATCCCAGCACTGATGTTACTGCGACAAGGTGCAAGTGTACAGTTACTTATTGCTAAGTACCGTACCGGAATTATTTAGCTACATAACATTATCACTACCACTACCTACATACATAGTATAAAACAAAGTCGCTTTCCTCTGTCTTGTCGTCCCTATGTGTGCTTAGATCTTCTAAACTACACAATGGATTTTGATGCGGTTTTTTAAATAGATAGAGTGATTCAAGAGGAAGGTTTATAATTATATGTATAATTATACGCAGACGACAGACAGTCGGAAGGACATAGCGAAACTATAAGGGTTCCTTGTCGACTACGGAACCCTAAAAAACATGTTAAAATAATAATGACCACTATCCGTTTAATCTGAGTTTCGTTAGATCCTCACGGGCGGGCATAGAGTGACGGAAACGTTCTTTTCTTTCTCTTTTTTTTTCTTTTCTAAGAAGATTTTTTATCTGGGTTGTGGTTTTCAGCCGCAGTTCCAAGTCCACCCACTCTGGAAGCAATTCAAGCGGGAGCAGTGGCTATGGCGGAAAGCAATCCACTTCGGGAAGCAGGTGAGTGCTATTTCTAGACACAAGAATTGAACGCTACGTAGTGAACAAAACAGAAAAAAGTTCTTTGTTCTTTTAGCTTTAAAAAGAAAGTAAACAATCTCTAATGTTTTTTAAATATTTTATTGAATCAGGCGTTACTACACAAACAAACAAACAGTTTATTGATTCAAACTTTCGCGATTTTCACACGTTATTATAAAAAAACGGGACTTAATCCTCCTCTTGAGACCATAGATACAAACAAAGTCGCGTGCGAAACGTCGAGGTATTTACATTTACAAAGATACTTATTATTTACATATACATATATATATTTTTTAGATAATTCATTGAAATACGTTAAGAAAACGCTTTCCGAGAACGTAGTCACTTGTTTCTCGACCATCCAAATCATGAAGTTTTCATACGCGCGTAGATAAATTAGTTTGGATTTTTTTAATCGCGATACTGGAGTAAGGTTCGAGTATGCACTTAATGTTAAGTTATAATTTTAAAAAGTTTTATCTTTCATGTACTTATTTGTTTCAATAATAACTTGTCAAATTATTGTTAAGTACCTAGTTTTACTAATTAAGCAGTTTTATACACCCCAGATTATATGAAAAAAAAACTTTAAAAAATATGCTTTCGCGAAGTTATGTGTATGTATGTATGTATGTATGTAAATTCTTTATTTCACATAAAATTTTAAAAATACAGCTGTACACAGAAAATTGTACAAAGGCGAACTTATCCCTAAGAAGGGATCTCTTCCAGCTAACCTGGTACAGAAAGGAATAGTTTACAAATAAAGGCAAGTTATAGTGATTGTTTGTGGCTGTTGGCACCCGATTGTCTTGGTCTTAGACGAAGATTTTACTTTATGCACAAGAACAGCCTAAAGCCTACATCCAGCATAAAGACGAACTTTTTGAGCTTGAGAACTGAAAAAGAGTTTATTAAAGTCAACATTGAGCAACAGAAATGTTTTATCGCTTTTATATTTTTCCATTAAAATCACGTGGAGGCTTGTTGTACCATATTGGTGGTACGAAATTGTAAAAAATGCTATTGTGATTCGGATTGCCTAAGACAATAAAGTTGGAGCGCTTTTTAACATTTGTTTTTCGTTCAATCATGACGAAATTAATTCGTTTTGTAAGAAACTTTATAAAAAGTGAAAACGGTTTTTGATCATATAGTAAAAAAACCACGTCATTCGCAACGCCTAAATTGAATCAAAAATAGAACAGCACGAGCTTCGTTCTTCTCTTAGTTTTCTTTGGATTCTTAATTGTCTCTAGCTATGAGAGGTATAACTCATCGAAGTTTGTGCATATTTTCAGCAATAACGTGAGAAAGCCTCCAGTAAAGAGGACAAACGATAAAGATGGGAAGAAGAAGAACGAACTTACTAAGATCCAGACTGAGACTGAATTCAGACTTCCAGAGCCAGCACAGCCTTCTGGGGCTAAGAAAGGAGTACAAAATGGTGAGTTTTATTTCAAAAACACCGTCTCAGTAAACGGCAATATTATATTAGGAGGGCGGATAGGTAGAAACGTGTTTAGTTAGAAAGTGTGCAAAACGTGAAATAGATCACCGTTTCGTTATATTTATATTAATATCGGAAATATTAAGTTAGTCCATCACCGTCTAGCCCTCTAGGCTGGCAACGCAACTGCAATCCTCTAGTCTTGAGGGGGGTCCAAAGTTTCGAATTTTATTAAAAATTCATTTAACGAGTTCAAAAACGGGAAGAAAATTATTTTGAGGGTGATATATGCTTCGCAGTTGATATGAATAATGTGCTCCATGTTCACTACATGTTCGAAAACTGAATCTGATTTTAATCTAACTAGGTTGAACTCACTTTTCAATTTTCAAAATTCCTGCGGGATAGGGAGTAAAAGGGATTTATATTATTACTTTGAAGAAGCATGAAAGTAGAATAAATGCAGTAGAAATGAGAGCGTTAAGAATTATGGAAGGGCAGACACCGAAAGACAGAATAAGGAATAGTGTCATAAGGCAACGTGCTGGTCTGAAAGCAGATATAGTGACTAGGATAGAAAAAGTATAAGTACTTAGTTGGTTTGGTCACGTAGAGAGGATGGATGAAAGTAGACTAACTAAACAGATCTGTATGAGGAGTGTGAATGATTGCGTTGGGAGGGGAAGGCCAAGACCTGGACGGATGTTCCGGGACCAAATAGGAGACGTTTAGAAAAAAGGTCAGGTAAGGAGTACCCGAAACCGGCGAGCATGTATGAAGAGATTGATGAATGTGGATGAAGCGATAGAGGTATGTCAGGATCGTAGCAAGTGGTACAAGTAGTTTCTGTCCACCCCTATGGGAAAGGGGAGTGACGGCATATATGTATGTATTGTTACGAAATGTTTTTATCTCCGTAACTATTATTACCTACTAGATTCTTTAAATTTGGCATGCCGGTAAGTAATTATGATATATTATCAGAAAACTGGTCTCAGGATTCGCAAATAAAAAAAGAGCATTATTCTATTTAACGGTCTTGCTAATAGGTACAGTTTTTTGATATTTGACAGACATTCTTTGAGGATTTACTACGAAGGGATTTTGCAGTTTTCCAACGGGGTAAAAAGGACGGGATAAGAAATTATAGACTAACAGCCTTATTCATAAAAAATCCTTAATTGAGGTTTGATCAGTTCATTAGTTAACAGGCTGATTAAGCTTATTTGACAGTTGTTAAAAAGTATGATTCATAAACGATTGCTAGCAGTCTGTTAACTAATGAGCTGTTGATGAATGGATTAGACGCGTTATGTTGTCACCTTGACAAATCATAGACCATAAATGGCTTTTTAGTGAATTAAAAAAAAAAATGACAGCAGTGGCAGCGAATTAGCGGAATTAACACGACAGACGAGGCAGTGTGGATCTAGTTTCCTTTACCTTTCTCGAAGGGGATACAAACTTAAACAAAACTGTCTTGCGTATGGTTTTGCTCTTGCCAAAATCAGCTGTTCACATGTGTGGCAGCCATTTTGTGAGTTAGCAGAGAGATAAAGTAGGGTCTACGGTCCGCTAACTTTCGGAAGACTTAACAGACCCTTGATGGACTGAATAGCGCTAATTGACGTTTATGAATCATGTTTTTTTGCATCGGTCCTATAGCGAGCTTATAGCGAGCCTCTAACTTTTTATGAATAAGGCTGTTAGTATTTTAGTAGACATCTTTGAGGATCACGCAGGTTTCATAAAGAAGGGATTTTTAGAATTTCCAACAGAACAAAAGGATGGAATAAAAATAATGGCAGTGGGTGGTCCATGTAAAAAACGGGTTAATTTCGGTATTATTTAAGGTAGGTGGTACGACATCCTTCGTGCTAAAGTACAACTCGCATTTTTTTGCTGCTTTTTGTACATTGTCGATGGGGGAGAGGAAAAAGTTTTAGCGCAAATTTTGAAATTTAATAAATAATTTTAATAAAATTATCATACTGAACTGTGCCTAAAAAAGTAACGTGACTCACAGACAACATACTTCCATACCCCAGTACTTATTTGTTAGTACTTAGCATTAAGATATTTTTCGAATGTTAATAATTTAACTGTTCCTCTTTATCTTGCTGCTGTTTTTTCGTTGTCGCACAGATGCCCCATCTGTTGCGTTGCAATCGCAGGCCGAGAAAGGAGTGCAAGATATGGTGGCGCAAGAAACAAATGCAGGCGAAGATGTGAGTAATATTTTTAATGTTATTAGACATATTGTTACGCTCGTTCATTCATTGGTCATTTGACGAGCGAATTGTGATGGTCAGCGGTACTTCAGGTACACGGTTTGATATTTACGATGAGTATAGGCGTTTGTTGAGTCTTGGATATTAATATCGTATTTATTCCATATAAAAGTTTGTACTTTGTACCTTTTTAGGCGGTGATCTGCCATACTTCTCAATGTGCAATGCAAGTTGTTGCGAGCCGCAATTCACCCTCGGTGAGTAGCTTCATTCGGAGAGGAGGCTTGTGCCCAGCATTGGGACGTATAGTGTGTAGTTTATAGTTTGAGTAGTTCCAAACAGCTATTATCTAAAACGAAAAAAAGTCGTCTGTAAACCTCTTTTACTCGCTAGATATGTTCCTATACCTATATGTATTAAGAGACTTATCCGGTGATTGAAAAATTAACATTCCAGCTTATATTTTTGTCTGGTATTTTAACGAATAATTAACGATAATTCACCGATCATTTCAACTGTAATTCTGACTGTTTTTTAATCTGCAGGATGGATTCTCGTGTGTCATATCGATGAACGACGGTGTTGTGATGAACACGACTTCTTCCTTAACAAACACCGTTGGATTCCCGAAGGATATGTGGATTGGCCGTTCCTTTATCGACTTCATTCATCCCTTGGTGAGCTTCTGTACTTATGGTTTAAGAACCACAATAATTATGAATATGAACATACACACGTGGAAATTGTGGACATTATCAACAAACATTTTAATCAGTCAGCGATATTTATCCCTGCATTATTACACTAACTTTTCAAACATAAAGTTGTCCTATATAAACCATACAATAAAGCGGAATATAATTAAAATCTGGATATTTAAACAGCAGTTTGTTTACATCTTTCATAATTTCTGTGTAGGCGTTACAGCTTCATTGAGAGCTCGGGTATGAGGTACCAGTAGATGATCAACAGGTGTGGTCCTACCTCATATTTCCTGGTTACGAAATTACAGGGGTACAACGTGTACACTTCGTACAACTTATACCTTTAAAATTAACTCCCCATACAGCCGTAATATAATTTGGTGCCAACATTGAAATGAAATATTTATTTATCAATCGGTAGGTATACTTTTAATGATAGTGATTTATCCCCTAGGACCACAGCACGTTTGCGTCGCAAATTACGAATGGCCTGTCTGTTCCGAAAAGGGATACACAAAGTGATTCAGGTTAGCACTTTTCAATATTACATTTGTATCGTGACATTCCTAGGTCGTGTCGTGAGATTAACTGAGAAGTTTTCGCGATAGCAAATAAGAGGTCGTCAACCAAGTCCCTATTAGCGTACGCGTTCGCGCTACATACCACGAATTACAAACAAGCCTAACGTGTAAGTGTGAGGATACAATTCGCTTAAATCGTCTAGAAATGGTGCTATTGCAGCAACGCCAGCAAGCTACTCAGTTTTTGATATCTAGACCTCTAACAAGTCAGGTAACGTATATGAATTAAAGGCACGTTTTCACTTGTCCTTTTGTTTTCCTAGTTCAACCAGGCGAGGCTGTGTCGACGATGTTCTGTCGCATTAGGAAGTACAGAGCGCTTGCAGCGAGCTTCGGGGTCAAAGACCGCTCTGTCACATTTATACCCTTTACGCTCAAACTGATATTCAAGAATGACGACGAAGATAATGGAATGTTTGTATACTTGATCATACAAGCCACGCCACTGAGCTCTGCCTTCAAATGTAAGTAGCATTTAAAGGATATTGAGCAAGTAACTCCCGTTATACCTGCCCATGGTATAACCCGTGGTGTAATCTTTCCTTCGTTATTTGTTTTCTTAATTAGTGACAAATTTACTCGATAACATAGGCTCTGTTTTCTTGGATTTACAATTTCAAAATTGTTATTCTTATTGCACCTATAAGTTTTGCATACTTGTATACTGAACCGAATCTGATCGTACCTACCTATATTATAATATTTTTGTGTATTTGTTCTTGATTCTATGAGTTTTTGTCATCAGACTCTCATTTAAAGCAACATTATAGGTGCCGGCACGTAAGTCTAGCGATGACCTTGTATGCGCAGAAGTATAAAACACGGTATCCGTGGGTGCGCAGAACCCCTCCACGTGACTCGTCATGGCTAGACTTACGTTCCGGCACGTATACAAGACCATTTTTTTAGAAATTATTTTTTCTAGCTGCCCACGAGATCCTAGCCAAAGCTGTGTCATTTGTCATGCGTCATGTGTCAAACGGGAATCTCGAGCATATAGACCCTGAAGCGGTTCCACTCCTCGGTTACTTCCCTCAGGACGCCACCGGCATAGACGTGTTGAGATTGTACCACCCTGACGATCTCACCTATATGCGACAGATCTACGAAACTATTGTGACGGAAGGAGCTGCGCCCAGATCCAAGCCGTATAGGTGAGCTAAAAGTGTTCAATTATAAAGTTCTGAATGTGAATTATGTGGGTTTTTGTTCATAAACTAGCTTCATAAACGGCATTGGTTAATACCGCTAGTTACGTAGTTTTGCTTACGTGGTGTCGTGTAGATACGCAGTATGTTCCAGTGCTAGTTACGCGGTATTGCACTATCCCCGACGATATAGAAAAAATATGATTATTTACTACAACAGTAAAATTATCTAACTATTTGTCAATTAGTTTCTCTATTTTAAACCAATAGGGAATATTCATGTATTTTTTTTATTACTTATAATGATCAATTGCATCTCTATAACACAGAAAAAAATATAAACAGGCTTGAAAATATTCAAATTATTTTTTAAAGTGAAATTTAAAACATTGAATAAATTTGCGCCGTTCAAAACGCCGCCATTGAGCGCGCGCTTTTGATGACCTCATTTGTAATATCCCATGTTTGTCTACGCTAATATTATTAAGGAAAAATGAGTGTTTTTTTGTATTTTTGTATCTTTGCTAGAGATTCACTCAAAAACTACTGGACCTATTTTAATAATTCTTTCACCATTAGAATGCTACATTATCTCCGAGTTACATAGGCTATAGAATATTTTCAAAAAGTTAGGGATTCGTATGAAAACTTCGATAGTGTCACCCAAGGTGTGAAAAAAAATCCAGAATAATCCTTATATTGCGTACGGCTGCGGAAACTGTTGACAATATTGCAAAGTGATGTACTACAGTTTTATAGGAGACATCAATATCTACAAAAAAGCCCGCTATACTATATGTTTAACTATTACAATTATGTCACAATAGCTATTTTTTCAAAATCGAAATTTATAATGTCTCTCTATGTATTAACCAGTATAAAATGACCTCACGCTGCGTACACTTTGCTTAGAACCAGGTCTCTGATCCTCGGTGCGCGAGTCAGACTCGTACTTGGCCAATTTTGTTAGTAAGCCCCGACAGAAAAATATAGTTTTTGATATATATTTTTTGTTAAATATGTATGTATGTATGTAAAACTCTTTGTTGTAAATACCTATATCTACTCGTGCGAAGCCAGGCCGGGAGGCTAGTTTACTCCTTCATTCTTACGTACACATTACCAGTTTTAATTGCTAAACAGGATCAGATCACAGATTTTAAACAGTAGAAAATGCAGTTTAAAACTAACCTAAGCTAGTTTATAAAAGTTCGGTAAAACTCTCTTTAAAACCTTTCATATTCATATTGAGGTTTTACGAAATTCTGATGATTGATGATGATGATTAATCATCTGAAATAAATTTCAGGTAAAGGAAGATACATCAAATATTGATTCACTAGAAATCACCACAGGAATACAGTTTTTAAACTAATTTTCTCACAAACACTACTACTAAAACAGTACGAATGTCAACGCCGGTAAATCCAATTTGTGACATGTGACGTCACACTTCGTTTTGACCAATGGTAACGCGTTTCGTAAGTTTGAATTTCCTAATCATATTTTTCACTTTTTATACAATTTTTTATGGGTTTAATTCATAACTAAATAAAAAAAATATCTTTTAATTATAATCTTACGATTATAAAGATTTAAGAAAAAAATATTAAACACAGTTTTTTTCTTTATGAATATTCCCTATTGTTGTCATATCCATATTACGTATACCTATCGTTCGACATGATTTTGACATAAATTAATATAAATAGCATCCGTCATCCGCCCACTACTCACGTGCTAATAGTTCACCGGCTTATGGAACGACGCAAATGTTTTTTTATTATTAGAAGGTTCTTTCCTGACCTGAGAATAAATTTGATTGACTACGTAAATTTCCACTTGAAATGTAGCTTAACCAAAACACCCCCCTCCCCCACCCTTATCCGGAAAGGCTTGTGCAACCTAAATTTACTCTTGCTTCATTTCTGTCTTTGCTTTTGCAAGACACCGACCGTCAACGCAATACATATATAATTATAACAGTCTGTAACTTTTTATGAAAAAGGGTTTGAGTCGACGGCGTTGTACTAGGCACGTGTACCGGCGGGCACGTGCTCACGTGCCCAAACCCTGTACTTTATCTTCCCGCTTACGCATATCCGATATTCATTGCTATTATTATATTTAGGTATAAGAAACGAGATAAGATTATGTGCAGTCGCCTTTATATACTTAGGAGCCGTGTCTACGGCCAAAAATAGCTGAATACGCATTTACGCGATTGAATATACGGTCGTCAATCTAATCTAACTAATATTATAAATGAGAAAGTATGGATGGATGGATGGATGGATGGATATTTGTTTGTTACTCAATCACGCCAGAACGTCTCAACGGATCTGGATGAAAATCGGCACATAGATAGAGAAAAGTCTGGAATAACACATAGGCTACTTTTTATCCCGGAAAATAGCGTAGTTTCTGCGGGATAGCGATAAACGAATTCTTTGCAGACAAAGTCGCTGGCAACAGCTAGTATTTATATATGTACAAGTACAGGACCTGATCATTACTTTTAGATTTTGGTTTTATATTTTTACAGGTTCCCCCTTAAATATATATTTTATTATAAAATATACCTACTGAAATTAGAACACTTACTAAAATTTTAAAAAGTAAATCCTTATTGTTCCTGTTCTAGTTTCAGTATACATTCAGTATTACAATAATGGCGAATATATTTACAATGTACTGGCAGAAAGTATAATTAAGAGCAACGACCCGTTTTCATTGATCTCATTAGCTATGCTCGTATAATCCTACGGCTTAGTTATGATTGGAATTTCAAGTTATACTAAATACCTGATTCCAATTCGGTTATTGACTTATGATGCTAAAGGTCTCTTTGCAGTATACACTATTTTAAATGTATGCAGGTTTGTGGCATAAATATGATCCAAAGATTCAAATGCTATCGATTGTTAATCACGTAATAGCAAAAATATAGAAGCAATTTGCGGGTGGTAGGGCCTTGTGCAAGGTCCGTCCGGATCGCTACCATCATCTTACTTGCTAATCCTGTCGCTAAGCAGCAGTGCTTGCACTGCTGTGTTCCGGTGTGGAGAGTAAGACAGCCGGGGAAATTACGAGCACAAGAGGCATTTTATCTTAGCCCTCTAGGTTGGCAACGCATCTGCGATCCCTCCGGGGTTGCGAGTGTCTATGGGCAGTGGTGATTTTTAAAGTATAAATAATACACTGTTTTTAAGATATATAACGAATTTTATTTAAATGCTTCCGAGTACATCGCTCGCTAGAAGGCAATGATATTCACAGTCATACGACTTTATTTTTAATAACAATTATAAAACATTGGTAAAGAGTATTTACTCAACAGTGATCACTTACCATCATGTGACCTACTTGCTCGTTTGCCTTCCTATTCATATAAAAAAAAAGTAAGTACGGTCAAGGGATTAAGTACGATGCATTTGGAACCGACTTTTGTATTTTTTTGGATTCTCATACAAGACGAAAGCTATTCGACCGACATATACAGGTGCACAATTACAAAAATAAAAAAAACCCTAAAGCCGAAAGTGTGTTACAATGGTTAAATAATATCAGTACGAAACAAAAATTAATTAAAATAAGTGGATCGCGACTCTATTTTAGTAAAGATTAAAGTAAACAGCACACATTGTCTATTTACATTTTTACCTAATATCTCCGTAGTTTCAAATTGAAAGAACATCAACAATTTAAATACTAGGTACCCTTCTGTTAAGGGTTGTTTTTTGTGATTTTCATTTATTTTGGGTATTTTTGTAACACTTTGTATTTTCAATGACAATAAAAAGACGTGACATCACTATCCTGCAAAACTAGTTTGACTAATTGTTTATTTTGTTTATAAGAGCTTTAAATCAAATTTTACAATCCAAGCGTTGATTCTCCGAATCATATAATCATAATTAGTTACCCACTCTATTAAAGATCGTGACTGTATTTCAAATTCCACGTTACTTTCAGATTGATGGCGCAGAATGGTGATTACCTTAAGCTCGAAACGGAATGGACGTCTTTTGTGAACCCGTGGTCGCATAAACTAGAGTTTGTCGTTGCCAAGCACCATGTTCTCGAGGTATGCTTACCTAAGCTTCATTTGCTGTCATGGGCGTAGCCACGGTGGGGCAGGGTGGGGCGCTTGACCCATCCTGGCTCTGTAACCTTCTTGTATGAAAAAATTAGCCGGGGTAAGACCGCGGATATAGTTTGCTAGTTAGATATTATTTTAGACTGCTGCCCCACCCTAAGCTCATGCGCTACTGGCTATTGTTTGGGTAAAGCTTGACTATAATGGGGGTTATCGCGTGTGAATTTGCCACTAGAGGCGCTAGTGTCGCGGGAGGTCCAATGACATTCACTTTTCACTGGTTTTGGCGGGTTTCGTGACATAAATTATAATTTATTTCATTTACCTGTTGAAAAGTGACCTCCTTCGTGAAATTATCGCAAATATTGATTATTCGGCGATGAATGTGAACGCTTTGAATTTTTTTTTCTGGTCAAAACGGAACTGCGGCATACATAGCTACTCGATATGATGATAGTTATTTATAATTAATCAACTTGATGAGATTCAAGATTTAAAACTTTGTTTCGGCGCCGATCTTATAGAGTCGCCTTTGACAGCTATATCTCTGGACCTTAGTCAACAGAGGCGCCAACTGGTGAGCAAAAAAACGATAGTCCCCATTGTAAGAGGTGTGGGTGGCCACGTTGCGGAAATTCATTGCAACTACTTTCTGAAACTGGTAACAAAAATGCGGCTGCCACAAGTTTAGATCGCTTTCCGAAGTCATTCTCCGACGTCCTACACAATGAATAACTTGTGAATAACTGCTAACTACATAATTCTTACTGATTGTTACTAAGATAAGTTTAAGCAGACCAAACTAATGTTATTCTGATCTTTACCCTCTCCTTTATCTCATGTGTACCTATATTATAATAACACGATTTTTTAAAGGGTCCGGCGAATCCGGATGTATTCCAGCCACCGGTGGTGCTTACTGGAAGGGAAAGAAGGTCTGTTGGAGAAGATAGAAACAAGGCCCAATGCGTCAGGGAACATATTGTGAGGATTATGAATAAAGTGAGTAACGAATATACAATGCGGTACTTTAGTATATAAAGTTCGACGGTGCACCAACGGCTCAACTCACTGTTTTCTCGGTGTTTCTTTCCCTTTTCTGAAGGAAGGACAAAGGTTGTGTAGTCGACCAAGGTGTTTAAATATTTTCTATTACATCGGAAAAATTAAGACCGAATGTCACATATAGGTACTGCGAGTATTAAGTGAAAATAGTGTTTAATGTTCCAAATCTTACAAATGACTTAAAACCGACTATTAAAGGAATTTTTTGGTTGACTTTTGTTGTTGTTAACTTAACTTAATAATTAAGTATTAATTATTTAAATTTTTATCATGTGTTTTGTGTTTAAAAGCACCTATTGCAATCTTTACTGCTAAACTACATTCGGTCGCGGAGCACAAAGAATTTCACCCAATGACCTGTCGCTTAGTGTTTCTGTCGCTCGCGCGTAATTATTTGTCGTCTCTCTACTGTCTCCGTGTCTATGCGAGCGCGTTTTGTTCTGTGTGGTCTTTGTAGTATATGTTCGTGAAAGGCCTTCATGGACTAATAAATCTAGTAGAGGGTAATTCCTGAAATTACATAAGCAATTCCAATTTTCATTTAACTGATAGAACGCTGCACCAACCCTGATTAATATTATGCTTGTTTTTATACCGCGATGACTCCAAATTCTCACCACGGGACAACGGCTAATCCTACTAATATTATAAATGCGAAAGTTTGTGAGAATGTATGGACGTTTGTTACTCTTTCACGCCAGTACGGTACGGGTTAACGGATCTGGATGAAATTTTGAACAGAGATAGATTATGGTCTGGAATAACATATAGGCTATTTTTTATCCCAGAAAATTGCATAGTACCCGCGCGATAAACAAATTTTTTGCAGACGAAGTCGCGGGCAACAGCTAGTACCTAAATAAATAAAGAAAACGACGTTACTGTCGAAAACGCTACGTGCCGCGTGACAATTTTTAGCAAACCATTTCTTTTTGTCGTACGGTTTTAATATTGTTTATGTTTTGTGTACCGTCTCTAATAAATATTTAGTTAACACCGCAGTTAATAACTGTAATCCACTGTGTTACACTTAGGTTTTGACGAAGCCAGCTGAGCTCGCCAAGCAACAAATGAGTAAACGTTGCAAGGATCTAGCTTCCTACATGGAGAGCTTAATACAAGAACGACCGATGACTGAGCCACCGGAACGCGCCATTGAGGCGCCGGAGCCAGCTAACAGTTGCGTAAGTTAAATACTGTGTATTAAATTAAAAGTTATCTGTAATATTTCAACCCGTAAGATTTTACTATTATGTTTGAAAAAATAAATGTTTCTATGCTTAATATGGTCAATGTTCAAAGTGTTCGGCACAGTATATTATATAAGCTAAAGCAGTAGGGAATCTACGAACAAAACGGTTGAAACGAACGCACACATAGACGCGCGCTTCTACACGGCCCCTAAGCGGGTCTCGCGGTGCCGTCAGTCGCGAGTGGCGCATTGAGACGAGCGGCCATTTGTTCGTTTTAAATATGCCAAGAGCGTATTGCGCAGTGTACGGCTGCTTGAACTCGGCTTCTTCAAAACCGAAATAAACATAAATTGCAAATTAGCTTTATTAATTTACAAAGAAGTAGTAAAAACAGTTGTATAGTGCCGTGTCCATGTTTACCAATAGTTTATTTAAGAAAGCTATTCATTCGGATGAGAATTTTTTATATAATAAAATTTAATAACAGAGCTTTCCGAACGTGTCGTAGCAGGCGAAAGTATTTTTCTGTAAGTAAAATATAAGACTTACCTACCGACAAATAAAAAATCTTAAACTGTTGAAGTCTTTTTTAAATATCCTGTTTTATTTAAAAAAAATAGTTAATTCATTCGATTATTATTTAATTAATATAGAATCCATATAAACGTTTGTTTCTCTTTTACACAAATTATGGGTGCCAACCCTAATACTCTTAATTGGCTAAGTAAAGTTTTTGGAAGAGGTGCAAATTATATTTTTATTCGACAGTCCACGTCTTACGTCCTAAGTTCGTCTTACGTACGTCAACCGTACGTTTTTTTTTTTATTACAAGCTAGTTCTAGGCACGCGTAGCTGGTCATCCATTAAATTTCACAAATGTCAAATCGACCACTTAAAAAAATATTTCTAACTAACAAGAGGGAATAAAAATAAAAGAGCTGCAGGTCCTCGATTATTAAGACGTGGACTGTCGAATAAAAATATAATTTGCACCTCTTCCAAAAACTTTACTTAGCCAATTAAGTGTAGCTAGTTACTCTAAAAACATGCCTTACCAGCTGAGATTATAGCGCTAACTATACAAAAAACTTTACAATTTAACAAAAATTAAATCGACAACCCTAAAGCTTTATTTACTTATTTCAAAAAGTAAGCCTAGCTTCCCTACTGCTTTAGCTTATATATATACTGTGGTGTTCGGCGTCGAAGGTATGATTTAATAAATAATTACGATGAATGGCCATATAGGAGTGTTCAGTTTTCAGTTAAACTAAAGCCGAATTTACATTATGCAACTAATTTTGTGCAACTAGTATTACATTGCTCGGCCGATAATTTAACGCTTCAAAAGTGGTTAATCAAACGCCGCAGTGTAATGCTAAGTTGCACGAAATTATTTGCATAATGTAAAATCGGCTTAACCCAACCATCCCTGCTTAAAATTATAAGACAAGTTGTATACTGTATATAGCAAGGGTGGCAAACTTGATTAGACCCAAGATCTGCTGTTTATTAACAAAACCCTGCGCGATCTACCAATTACATACTTCATGAAACCTTAAATGAAACACGTTGCGCAGTCTGGTCTACGTATTAATATTTTTTGCCTTGCCACGATCGACTGGACTAACAGTCGCGATCTACCGGTCGATCGCGATCGACCTGTTGGTCACCCCTGGTATATAGTATACGGTCAAATTCTATTTTTCTATTTCGCAACAATAATCAACAAATTTTAATATAACAGGAACATGATTCTGAATTACTGGGAGGGATATCACCCCATCACGACTACTGTAGCGACAGCAAGTCCAGTTCCGAGACCCCCTTAAGCTACAACCAGCTTAACTTCAATGACAATCTGCAACGGTGAGTTCAGGGCCCTATTTCATAAAGCTACAAGTAACAATTTACAAGCGGAAGTCTCTATCTATCACATCGGGTCAAAAAGAGACTTCCGCTTGTATATTGTAACTTGTAGCTTTATGAAATAGGGTCCTGGTACCAACTTCTGGTGCTATATGAGGTGCCAAAAAAATATCGTTATTTGAAAAAAGACAGGGGGGTGATTTTTGAAAGCACATCACTCGAACGTGGTATAAATCTGTTTATATCTTCAAAACTACTCTAATCAAATTTTTAACTAGTCCACATGATTAATGGGAGCCGTAAGTTCCTTCTAAGCTACTCGTATTTCAAATTCAGCACAATTTTTCACCACTTTCGAGTGGTATTTTCACACATGTGCTTTCAAAAATCAGGCCCCTGGTCAGACGGCTCGAAACCACCTTTGCAAAGTTACGATATCTAGTTATGACTAAAACAGAAATAGATGCACGTGTGCCACGGGATTACGCTATTTTTTTTAGTACATTGTGTATTAAGGGCGGTAAGTGAGGAATTACGATCGAGGCTCTAGTAGAAGCCCGAAGTCGAAGACTGAGGGCTTTTGAGTCGAGCTTCGTAATTCCCGTACCGCCCGTGAAACATACAATGTTATTCATCACATTTGCGAGTAAATAAATATAATAAGGTACTAAATAGCTCAACAACAAGTCAACACCACAATTTTACAAAGTTCGGGACTGCTTATTTTTTCAAGCAGATGGAGCGCTTTCACCCACACATAATACAAATGTTGCGTTCAGGAACGTTAAAAGCCAAGACGTCTACAACCATGGCATTTGGCACAGTCACCATCCTTGATTGGGTATATTGCCATAAAAAAAACCATGGCATAATATGATTAAAAAAAAATCAACGTTTTAAACATAATTCTTGTATTAGGTATGGGTATTGGAAGTGGTGATTTCGTAAACCAGTATGTACTGGGATGTGTGCCTGGTGACAGCCACCTCTGTAACTGGCGTCACTGAAAATCAGCGTCACGACATTATCCTGGATCTTATCGTGACACATAGCTGAGTGGCGACCATTTGGCTGGTTAGAATAAGTATCCATGTGTAATATTCTGTTTGTGTTTCCGTATCAGCTAATAAAGTTCTCTTATTCTTATTCTTATTCTTATTCTTATACAAAAAAGTATTCAAATTTTTATCATAAATATTAGTATTTATTTATGTAGCGAGATTTAATTAAATTCGTGTTTAGATAACTTTTTTAGGTAAAGTTTTAATTTCGAGCTAATGCACCTCTTTGGTTGTACTTGAACCTGAATTGTAAGGCAGTGCAAAAAATAAAAATAAAATACTTACCGCCCGAGGGTTTTATATGGGGCGTTGCGACCGAGTTAACCTGTATGTTTTGATACCGTTTACGAGCAAGTGTGATGAAAAATATTTTGTGTATGACTTCCGAAGGCACAGTGTCAATTGTTTTTTTTTCTTATTTTAGGTTTTTCGACAACCATCAAGAGTTGACCTATGAAGAATATCAACAAGCAATTGCCGGGCATTTGGAAGAATTGAAAATCAACAAGCCTTTTGTTAGGTTAGTGTGATAATGCTGCTAATGCAGTGATTAATTAACTAAGGTTTCCAAATTTCAAACACTACTTAAAAAAAAAATATAAGGACAAAACACTGGAAAAAGCACAGAAGAACTAAGATCAGTCCTCCGTAGTACTTTCGAAGTTTAATATTACTGTTAACGCTTTAATTCAGTAAAAATAGCTCAAAACGTGGCAAAATATATGGAGAACATTTATCTATTGGGATGGATACCTTATGGGGTGAAGTCAAAATTTATCAACTCTCCCCCCTCCTCCGGGGTGCGCGTCCCCGTCCCCCCCCCCCCCAGGCCCCCCGAAATGTCCCGAAACGCGGTTTTTTGAACTTTTTGAGAAAACTGTTCGCGATACAGAAAAAGTGTGTAGGAATGAAATAATGTACAATAAATTTACTATAAATCTGCCATACACATGAAAGCGGTATCTCTTATGGTTTTGACGCAAGAAGACGCTGAAAATCATATTTTTTAGTTTTTTTACAATAAATTTTATTAAAACTTCAGTTTTCTCAGAAAATACTTATTTTACAACTAAAAAATGTATGACTTAAATAAGCAATGGAATATTTCCTTTAAAAAGAGGTATAATTTATTTATATATTAATTAAAATTAACCATTTTATGATAGTTTAAATATTTAATTTGTCATGAACAATTTTTTTTACTTGAAGATTAGGTATGTTTAAAATGTTTTTATATAGTTTAGAGTTAATTATAAACCACGCTAGTGTAATTTTGTTTATTTATTTTTTTCAGTTATCCGCAAATAATAAGTATATTCATTCATTTCCAAAACGGTACTAAGATGTTTATTTAATATAATCAACTATTTATTTAAATATACACTTTTATTTAAGTAACTTACATTGAAATTGAAGAGAGACATTGAAATAAACAATTGTTAACACTTATTATCTGGGGGCACGGTAGTGCCCCAGCTAAGATAGCCAAGTGAAGCGCAAGAAGGGCACTAGTTACCTTTTCTCGAACCGCTTTGTCGTTATTTTGTACCCTCATAACTTGGTTTTGGATTGTACAAGATAACTAAAATTCTCGGGATATGATGTGAATAGTGGACTTATTATAAGTGTAAAGTTTCAATTGCATAGCTCTTATATTTAAAATTTTATTCATACCTAAAAAACTAGTGGTCGTCACTAGTGATCATCATATTAAATTCCTAGAATGCTCAAATTTGGTTTGTAAGCTAGATTAGTATACAATCAACAGCAAAAATCTAAAATTTGGAACTTTAACTCTTCCTTCAATCGGTCAAACAAACTAGCGAATGGATATTTTGTACGAAACTTCGCAAATTTTGATGCCAGCGGTCTGAAAATTTATAAAGAGAGTTGTTAAAAATAATAAACTGTATATTTCAGAATTTTCAGTAAATTAAACTGAATTAGTGGATGAAATTAAGCGCGTGCAAATGTGGTGTTTTCTGAAGGCACTTGTCATAAGCAACAACTTACAAACTTTTTACGTTCTAACTCTACAAGTGTTTAAGAGTTTGTGAAGTCTACAATTTAGTAAAAATAATGTCGTTGGCCGTTTTGCTACCGTCATATAGGCGTAGTAAAATAATAATAATAATAATACTTTCTTTACTTTATTTGTAATATGTGATCGTTTCGCTGCCGCCGGGGCAAGCGGTCCAGGAATAAGGACTACGAACTAGTCTGGAATATGTCGAGCATCACTCGACTCATATACGTGAGTTATTCGTTTGTGTGATTATAATTATCATTACAATAGTTCTTATAGTTACGAATTTCAACTTTCTAGGACGTAAATTTGTTGACCACCAGGGAGTGAGTCAGTGACGAAATCAGAGTTTTTTAGATATCTATAAAATTTAAAATATAAGAGCTTGTAATAAATCCACTATTCACATCATATCCCGAGAATTTTAGTTATCTGGTACAGTCCAAAACCAAGTTATGAGAGTACAAAATAACGATAAAGCGGTTCGAGGAAAGGTAACTAGTGCACTTCTTGCGCTTCACTTGGCTATCTTAGCTGGGGCACTACCGTGCCCCCAGATAATAAGAATGTTAACATTGTTTATTTTAATGTAAGTACTTAAATAAAAGGGTATACTTAAATAAATAGTTGATTATATTAAATAAACATCTTAGTACATTTTTGGAAATGAATGAATTTATTCACACTAATTATTTGCGGATAACTGAGAATAAATAAACAAAATTACACTAGCATGGTTTATAATTAACTCTAAACTATATAAAAAACATTTTAAACATACCTAATCTTCAAGTAAAAAAAAATGTTCATGACAAATTAAATATTTAAACTATCATAAAATGGTCAACTTAACTAATATATAAATAAGTAATACCTCTTTTTAAAGGGAATATTCCATTGTTTATTTAAGTGATACATTTTTTAGGTGTAAAATGAGTATTTTCTGAGAAAACTGAAGTTTTAATAAAATTTATTGTAAAAAAACAAAAAATTATGATTTTCTGCGTCTTCTTGCGTCAAAACCATAAGAGATACCGCTTTTATGTGTATGGTAGATATATAGTAAATTTATTGTATATTATTTCATTTCTACACACTTTTTCTGTATCGCGAACAGTTTTCTCAAAAACTTCAAAAAACCGTGTTTCGGGACACTTTGGGGGGCGTGGTGGGGGGACGCGCCCCCCGGAGGAGGGGGGAGAGTTGATAAATTTTGACTTCACCCCATAAGGTATCCATCCCAATAGATAAATGTTCTCCATATATTTTGCCAGATTTCCCATACAATGGATTCTTATTTGCTTGAGCTACTTTATTTGATCGTAGTAGCTTTATATTGGACGTATGTTTTTTATAATGGCAGTATTGGACCGGCCGCTGGACGTCATTTCCCGTTTTACATATTTTGCTAATTTTTCCAAAAAATACTGTACGTAAAATTATTTTTTTTTGTGTTCTACAAGTGTTTCTCTCGAAATGGTTTTTGATTTATGAATATAAAGAAATTTGAAATATTGTCAATTAGCAATTGATATGTTTATCGCTATCCCGCGGGAATTATGCAATTTTCCTGGATAAAAACTAGTCTTATGTTAATCTAGGGTACACGCTATCCCTGTTCCAAATTTGATCCAAATCCGTCCAGTCGTTTCAGCGTGAAGAAGGAACAAACATACACACTCACATCCTAACAACTTTCGCATTTATTTTTGTACCTTCCTTTTCTGCTCTTTTCACAGGCAACTATATGTTAATTGCTCTTGATAGTGTGTGTAGGTGCAGCGAGTTTAACAGGATAATTGTGTTCCAGAGGGCGTTTGTCGCCGATGGCCCTGTATTCTACTGATTCGGCGGACGTTACCAGCTCCGGCGAGTCTTCGTCCGGTCCCTACTCCTTCAAGAAACAGCGGGAGAGCTCGGTTCGCCTCACAGAGTCGCTGCTTAACAAGTAGGTGAAAAACCAATGTCATCTCCATTATCATTATGACTTACTAATCACCAATTCACCAGCCCGAATTAAATAATGAGTTTTGGTTAAAAAAAACTTTTTTGTACAAGCTCTTGCTTACTGACTATACTTACATCGTCATACATCCTACATACGTGTGCCAAATTTCAAAGCGATCCGACCACTACATTTTTTTATCCCTAGACAGTTTTGAACATTTTAATATAGGCATATTACTACCAAATCTATCAAATATTTTCGTCCAAATTACCGCAGTGTTTGAAGTCAAAAGTCTTTGACCAGTGTGTTGCCAGTGATGACGTATGGATCTGAAACATGGGCGCTAACGATGGGCCTCATGAGGAAGCTCAAGGTCACTCGGAGGGCTATGGAGAGGGCTATGCTCGGGGTTTCTCTGCGAGATGGAATCAGAAATGATGATATCCGCAGTAGAACTAAGGTGACCGACATAGCCCAAAGAATTGCGAAACTGAAGTGGCAGTGGGCGGGGCACATTGCTCGCAAGACCGATGGCCGATGGGGTCAGAAGGTTCTCGAGTGGCGTCCGCGGACCGGGAGACGAGCTGTTGGTAGGCCTCCAACAAGATGGAGCGACGACCTGATCAGGATCGCGGGATCGCGGTGGATGCGGAAGGCACGGGACCGGTCCGAGTGGAGAGCCTTGGGGGAGGCCTATGTCCAGCAGTGGACGTCTTTCGGCTGATATGATGATGATGATGATATTACTACCGAGTCAAAACATCAAATTTGTCTAGGGATAGTGATTATCCCAAGGCTTTTTTGATGTGTGTATTAGTATGTGATCCAAACAATAAACAGGTCAAGTTAATAAAGAGCTAATAAAAACTCAAAGGGAAGTAAATAGTTTCACTCGAGTGTCTGAGCGGCGGTATTAAGATTGACAAGCTTTTCTCTCCACTACGTGGTCAGATCGTATACTCTATCGATCCTTATACACAAAAATAAATGAGTCCCAAAACTTCTATTCCCAGTTCGTTACTTTTTTTTTTCGTCGTTTTTTTTATATATGTATAGAACGTGCCGAACAGGAAAAAAATTCCATAGTAAAATCCGGGACACATTTTTTCTTGTAGGTATGTGAATTGGTAGGGTAAACGATTTTGAGTGAGAAAAACCCAAAATAGTAAAATTGTTCATCTAGACTTTTTTTGAAAAACGCTCATTAAAGATTTTATTTAACGCCCTACTCCTTGTTTGTGGAAAATCACAAAAAAACGTCCTTGGCGTGTTACGCTAAATGACCAAGTCGAGTTTTAGGTACCTAATTAGAATTCAATGAAATATTTGATTTACACTCCTGTTGCAGGCATAACACAGATATGGAAAAATCTCTGGTGAAGAAGCACCGAATTTGCCGTGCAGCCAGTAAAGAAGAAAGGGAAAAGGCAAAATATGCTACCAAACAGAAGAAAAAGGAACACCTGGCCAGATGTAACGCGTCTTTCGTGCCTACCTCTGCGAACTCGAACTCAGAACTTTCAGAACTTCGGGTATGATTTTATTTATTACGAGTATCTGCTGCACTCAAAAATGTCAATAAACAGTAATGCATACTGAAATCGTCACTCGAACCGACCGATCGTCGGTCGATCGTGTCATACTGAGTTATCTGAGATTCATGTTATTTTTCTGTCATTCTTTTCTAATCTCTAGTCTTATCGCTTTTATTGCCTGTGTTACGAAAATCGACGAAAATGCTCATAAACTGAGACCAATTTACTTTGCTATCTTTTGCGCCACATTATGCTCAAGTCTTTTCTAGAGAGAGAGCGAGAGTCTGTGACTGTCTGTAAGTTCGGCGGTATGCATGTTAATGAGTGGCTTGTCCGCGCAGCCGCACGGCCTGAAACGTTCATCGAAGCAGATTGAAGAGCAGTCAAGCTCGCGCAAGCACCACTGTTCGGGGCAGCGGCCGCCGCCGCGAAAGCACGCTGGCTCGCCCGAGTCATTCACTCCTGGTCCTGGCCCTTATAACCCCGACAGTAAGTATAAATGACTTATTGTTAGATGAGTTTCGCTGGTTTTTCGATTAGTTTGGCTGTAATTGCAAAGAGATTGTTTTAATATATTTATGTATTCAGAATCACCTATTGAATCAACATGTATTTAATCATTTTGTGATGCACATATGGATCATTCAATTTATACGTGCCAGGTCGTGTGAATCGACTTTTATTTATTGTAACAAGTTGACGTTCTCCAAATTCTAAGATCCAAACCTAAGTTGGATGTGATTGGACACCTCGAAAAGTAGGAGTCCTGTGTTTCCGCTAAGAAGGATTACTTTCTTGTATTCCCTTCCTTTGCGGGGGAGCCCCTATTGATACTGGGTCGTCTATTGGGATTTGTATGGTTGATGACATTTCGAGTGATGTTTAGTTTCGTGTCTATTTGGATAGAAAAGCTAATGTTAATTTTATTGTAATCTTATTTTTAGTAGCTCCGGTGCACCGCGCCCATAACGGGCTTCGCAAACCGAGCCCTTATCCGGCACCTGCCGCCGGGGTCGCTCCTCATGTGACTCATATGCCAATTGGAATGGGTATGTCACACGAATAACGAATATTAAAACTAAAACTGAATTGTTTTGTAATTTATCCAACTTATAATGCCTAATGCCCACTACGGATTTGTGGTACTGTATAAAACCAATGTTATAAAAATGTCGAATTACACTCCACCACAAGGTCGACGGAACCCCGCTTTCGCGGGGTTCCTATTTCTATGCAGTTTGCCCTTCGGGCATTTTAAAAATAGCTTTAATGTTACCTAATGTTTTATTTACAGCAGCATCGTACCGGCCGCCAAGTTTGAGCGATATGATCCCGTTCGTGCCCAACATTGGGTTGCCTCCGCATGCGACCTTCATGACTCCCTTGCCTGCTAGACAAGGTGAGACATAGAGCCATGTACAATACTGTATCCGCTAACCCCAGCCAAAATGCTTAAGGTATTTTCATACTCTACCTCACTACCTGTCCTATTTGGTAAACAAAATTGTAACCTCAAAACGTCTCATTTTTGTTATTTTTTAACTATTTCATAGTAAATAAAGGAACTGGAGATAAAAGATCAGCAAAATGATGTACAAAATATTGCCTCAGGTTTATTTGATAACATAATAAACCTTATACTTTACAAAAAATTGCACATCGAGGTTATAATTTTGTTTACTAAATAGGACAGGTAAGAATGAAAATACTTACAAGCCTTCACGCGGGGACTAGCGAAATTCTATCCCAACCTTAAGCCTTGGTCACACGCACTAAGTAAAAGCGCGAGACAGTGCTCGTCGTAGCAGGTGTGTTGCAGGAACTACTGTGTCGCTTTCGACGGTCACACCAAGTAGTCGGCTGAGAGAATTGTCTCGTCTTTTACAGGGTACCAATGCTTTATTCGTACGCGCCATGTAAGACATTGTAGTAGGGGACTTGTCTATGGCTTTTGGAGTAGTGTGAGAATAGCATGGGTGAGCAATAAGTCACTAAGGAGAGGATCGATAAATTTACCTTGAGATCCGTGTGTTCTGCATTCATGGCGAGTTAGTGAGACAACCCCAATTGTTTTCTGTCTCAACTACAAAACGACAACCAATTGTAGAACATGAAAGTAAATATAATAGAAATACTGTAGTTGTAAGCAGTATGGGTCAGTAATTTAAATTTTTAACTCTCCGTGTACTTACTCCGTTCAAAACTAAAAAATTCAACAAAGTTTCAAGAGGTAGCATACCTAGTAACATTGTATGCATCAATCATATCGAAACATTATATTCTAGGTTTGATACCTTTCCTCTACGTTCCTACCACCGCGGACACCTTACCGTCAACCTCGGCAGCCGACGCTGGGCACCCTTTTTCGACACCACCAGGTATGTTAACTATTAATACTGGATTTATTTGCAATAAGCGTTGCATACCAAGTTGAAAGGAGCAGCCGTAGTAATCGTAAAAAGTGTAGGGAACCCAAATTTATTAGATGTCTTTGCAATTGACAACATTTCATATTTCTGAGCCTATAATTTTAATGGTTCTCTGTATTCTGTTTGAAAAGATGAACATGCTGACAGTTTAATTTTTTCGCTAGGGTTTGTATTTAATTTATAATTAATTTATAAATTTTTGCTTATTCTAGAAGGGCGTAACTCCGATACTATCACAGAATAGACACTTATCCTTTTGTCTTTTCTGTATAGAAAAAAAAACTGACGTCAATTTCAAATTGTCAATGTCAGGCCTTATTCTCCGATATTCGATTTTCGAGGTTCGCTTCGTGCTGTTCCGCTCATACTAATATAGTCATTAACTTGAGAGTGAGAGAGAAGATATGTAACGAACTTCAAAAATAGAATTTCAGAGTTGCCCCCCTTGTACTTTGAAGTTGTCATATACAAAATTATGGTCGCTTATTTTTTCTCGTGAAAAAGGCAAAGGTGTTTCACCTATCCTGTGGTAGTTTTGGTAAAATTAGGACATATTTTTAATTATTTTTTTATTTTTTATAATAAGCGATATTAAAATTATATAAACATATTGCAGTGATCAGGAGGCAAAATGCTTTCGAACCATATATACATTTTCAGGTGTTATAAAAATGAAATGTTGTCAATTTTCGCAATTCAATATGCAAAGTAACAAACGCTAAGTGCGTGTTTTTTGCATTTTTTTGAGATAATTTGAAACTTACTAAACTTACCGTCACGCCTCTTTCCCACAGGGCTAGGCAGAAACTACTTTGTTCCACTTGCTACGATCCTCACATACCTGTTTCGCTTCATTCACATTCATCAATCTCTTCATACATGCTCGTCGGTTTCGGGTACTCTTGACCTGGCCTTTTTCCAAGACGTCCCCAATCTGATCACGGAACGTCCGTCTAGGGCTTCCCCTCCCAACGCACCCATTCACACTTCCCATATAAATCTGTTCAAAAACGTAATCTTCAAAAAATAGATGGGCTGCCTAAAAAACAGTTTTACTTTGGAGATAAACCACAGAGAAACGAGCTGCAGAGAAACGAAATTTTGCCTTACTTTCACATCAAATGCAAAGTGCATAGTGAAGCATTGAAGTCTAAGACTAAATATAGGGTTGCAATACTGCAGTCGCAAGATAGTAACGTTAGCTTAGTTCTTACTATCCCTGTTCGGGAACAATACAACGATGATGGATGTATTATTTTCAGTTCAATACTTGATGTATGGACCAGCAGTCGTCGGGTCACCGATCATGGTATCGCCGATCAGCGGACCGCCTTTCCCTTTGCAAGATACCATTAACCAACATACGGCCGCACGCAACATCAACCCAACGAGAACCAGATCCACACCCCGTAACTACGAGGTATGTTGTTTTAGTTTTTGTCTCGTTTTAATTATTTTCTAGGAAAAGCTGAGTGATCATCATTATTACCTATTTACTGAAATAGTAAGGTTTTATTCAAAAGTTTGTAGCTTTGTTTTTTTATTTTGATTTCAGTTAATTTAATTCATTATTTATTTTAAGGTTATTAAAAAGACGCACTCATTCAAACGCAGTCATTAAATCGTAGACAACATCAATAAAGCGGTTCTTTTCCATCTGAACCAATTTTAGTTACCTATTACTATAGACCATCAAAACTGTATTGTGTGCACCACAGTCGTCACCTGGTCTTGCGCAGAAAGTGTCCGAGAAGAACGAGAGCGGAAACGAGACCGGCAACAGCGACGAGGCGGTTGACCGGACGGACGGGGAGTCCAGCTACTCGTCCTTTTATAGTTCCTTCTTCAAGACCGATTCGGGCAGTGCCGATGATAGTGATTACAAGAACAATAAGAACAAAAACGTGAGCCTTTTTATACGATATAAATGAATTGCTTAGGTATCCGATATTTTTACATACAAAACTGATTTTCAAACTGATTTGCTTGAGGTTTTGACAAGAGTTTCTAGCACGTTTTGTTTTTGTTAAAGCAAAATGTGCCTTTGTAGAGCAGAGATCAAAAATAGTTCATTTTGACGTCGACAACTTTTAGTGCTGTAGTTTAGTAATCGGTCTGTATTTCAGGACAACCCAGCCGCTGTTACACGCAAAGAGAACGCTGGCGTTAAGGTTGTGAGAAGGAAAATGGAACCACCTTGGATGTCGCAAGTAAGAAAGCGAATAGTGTACTTATTGCGGAACTTTTTCATTGTATGTATCTATCAATTAGGTAATTGTGAGATTGTGAAACCCTTTCGCAGATGTACGCGATACACCTACTTTAAAGTACCTACTTAACAAAAATTTTCTATCCTAAATTATAAATACCTAATGACGAGCACTAAAGTGTTAAAAATATACGTAATTTACCTATTACAAGCTTTTGGTTTCAGGTGAACGCCACTCCAGAGTTAATATATCAGTATCAGATAAAGAATAAGGACATGAACGAAGTTTTAGCGTCGGACAGGAAAAAGTTGGCTTCGTTGGAACAAGTGAGTTCAAATATAAAACTGTAACCTTAGACTTTCACTATTCAGTAAGTAAGTAAAATGTTTCATTTTACACTTTCGCTAATATGATTCCCCTATTCGCAATGTTTTTCGCTGCACAAGTGCTATTGCCCGATATAACCCGGTGTAAGATCCTCTAGAATTATTAATAAGATGGTACTAAATAATCCTGCCACAAAGCAGCAGTGAAGCACTTGTGTTCTAGTGTGGAGTGTTGTAACACATCCGGTCAAATTACTGGTTTGTAAACCGTGTCTTTTACGGTCTCTCATGCAGGCATGGTTTCGAATCCAGGCTTGCACCTCTTGAGTTTTTTCGATGTGCCCAGCCGAGGAACATAGTAATATATGGTGGAGAGGATGACGACGTATTCTATATTAGTCCTCTAGGCAATCCGTTGTGCCCACTTACTTTTCTGCCAGCCTGTTTCTAAAATAAAACATTACTTATTGTTTTTTTTTTGTTAATTTTCAGCCGTTACTGGTGAACGAACAGCTTGGCCAGCTCTATACGGACCTGCAGTTAGAGGGCGTTGCCGCGCGACTAACTCTAGAAGAGGGCCTCACGAGTTCCAGTAGTTCTGGCGACGAGTCCAAGTACAGCAGGGACGCCCCCGCTAAGGTACTAAGGGGACAATTTATCATAACGTTTCTCGTAAACGAGATTCTAGCCTAGAAATACATTTTTCACCTCACTAGCTCGAAAAGGTTTCCTTTGAAGTGGAAAAGCGTTTTTTTGTCGCTAGTGTGGAAAATGTTTTCGAACGTGACGATGAACTATGGTGCACCTAAAAAGTTATATTCTTAACATAATGCTTAACACGCGTTCATGAATAAGGTCCCTAGTTGTTTGTTGCGAGTGGCCCCTAATAGTACATTACTGAAAAGACCAGTAAGTATGACACTTAATGGTTGAAGCTTGTATAGTGCGTTTCTCAAACAAGAAACACCAATAAACACCGATCGATACCGCGATTCAGCATTGGGACTGCCCGATACAGCGACATCCAGTGGTCGATAGTCGTCTAAACAAAACATTTCATCGCTGTACAAGGTATTTTTTCTTCGTCTCACTGCACGAACGTCGCTGCTCTTAAAGCTGGAATAAATACTTGTAAAATATGTATGTAGAATGAATTTGTAACTAATCTATTTATATTTTTATGTTCCGAAACAATAGAAGTCCTCATAAAATCATTTTAAAGGTATTATAACATTATATAAAATATAATAAATTTATTGCTTAACCTTTTTAATGATCCAAACACGAGGCTTTTGGCACTATAAAAAAATATGACATACTTAATTATTTTACAAGGAACCGTCAAATTAATAAATAGATAAATAATAAAAAAAAAAACTCGAGTGTTCAGCTGTCATCAGTTAGATTTTCAATCACTTAATAAACCTAAATACCATTCAGCAAAGTTCATTTTGGAACGCAGTTATTTTAACAGCATCTGTTGTGCAATGGCAAAACTATTATTTAGACAACTGACATTTTCAGACTGTTATCTTTTAGCTGCGTCAGGTGTTTATATACCGGTACAATGAACTTTAAGGAATATTCTGTGGTTGGAAAGTTCAAATTATAATACCGATTCAGAACTTATTACATTTTTGTAATAGAAAAGCTACGAGCAATAATTGCCAAGATTTCAAGATATGAGCAAAATGAGTCAATGTCAAAGTTTGGCGAAAGCGACTTAATGCAATTGTACTATACCTCTTTTTTCTATGCACTAGCGTTGTTGAGGAATGGTTATTTTAAGCAAGCAAACATGCATGTCTTTAATTTTCTAGAACACTACAGATAACTTGTGTAATTTCTGCCTATTCCAGCGCATGAAGAAAAAGCGAGAGTACTCGAAACTAGTGATGATATACGAAGAAGACGCCCCCATGCCGCCGCCCCCTTTCACCGACACTTCCGTACCGTCAAACTCACTATCTTAAATCTCACTAATCTACCATTAGTTAGTAATGTCACTAAACTTATGTTTTACACAACTTACTTTTAAAAATCGAATAAAACTGGACGTTATATCGAATTAGGCAATCTGTCGTTGAGGTCTAATGAGTATTTGTTAAGAGTATAAAAATGGTCGATGCACTCAAATTAATAGTCCTGTTGTGCTATTGATGTAAGAATTTTGAGAACGCTAAATAAGTTATTAGGAACAACCTACTATACCGCTGAGGCTCCGCATTAGTCGGGAGAATATTAATGTTTGCGATAGGGTTGATGAGGAAGTGGTTCTGAGGAAGAGGAAACGGAATCCTCATCAGCCCTAGTTTGCGAGCGTAAAATATTAATATGGTCTAGTTAAACATAGCGCGACTATAATCAGGCGGTGTACACTCCGCAGTTTAGATACGTTCAACCGGCGGTACTGCCGGGCAGGATAATGGCAGTAGGTTGCTGCCAAAGAGAAATCACTACCGTTTTAAAAGACGGGAGTGCCTTACAAAAAGCGCGAACTCGTATTGGTGTGAAACGCAAGCGAAAACAATCTGACCCGCCTAAATTCGAATGCCGTCAATTGTCTACTGCTTTGTAGGTTTCAACGTTCTTTCAAAATTGGACAGGTAAAATAAAATTCGCCTTCGTTTCATATCGTCGGTCGATCGATTTTTATCTTGAAAGTTGCGCGAGGCTGGTTGCCGCTCGCCTCGCACGCTGGCCGCGTCACGCGCTATTTGTGCAACGAACAGTGACTTAAAAAAAAAAACGTACAAGACGTATTGTTGTGTTTACGTGTGTGTAAATAAAAGGAAAATACAGGAAACGAGATCATCGTATAGCGGGATTTTTTGTACTGTAGCGTTGTAGCCGTTATATTTAGTACAAAACATGTAATTCGTAAGTCGCAACCCTAATAAGTACGCGGTGTCGTCGTAAACGGCCATGATTGAAACTGTTAATCTAAAAGACGAGTACGCGGCGCGTAAACACGGTTTATTTTTGCACGAATGCTTTGCGGGAAATGTGATGGAGATTTGGCTATTGTCGCTGTAGGTAAATATATCGAGAGCGAGCTAGATTGTGCTTTATGTGTACGCGTCTAGAGTTTTTATCTATTTAATCGACTCCAGAGAGTGAGCCTTCTGTACGTAGACCATGAGTCGACACTATACATTTTCTATGGTTCTTTATCATAAATGTGACGATCTTAATATATGTCTTTAATGTGTTTAGTGTTAAAATTTAGGAAATACCTTTTTATGGTTGTTTTTGAATCCGAGAATTCCCAAGTACTAAAAATATTTGAACTCATTAAACGTAAAGCGGAATAGAAATTGTCAAGTTTTTGTTATTTTTGACAAAAATATATTTTTAATACATGTTTTTATTGGCGATCGAACCTTGAATGTATTGTCGTCCAATCTTCATCTTCATATCAACAACAGTCGACCTGACCCCAGGAAGTCGCCTTGCAAGGTTCATAAGGGACAACTAGAAAACTTCAATACAAATAGCTGAATATAAGCTTGTAATTGGTAAAGCTTTTTTTTGTGTTGTATGTTTGTATAACTCTTTATTGTACATAAGACACATGAAAAAGAGGAATACAAGACAACACAAATGCACAAAGGTGGACTTTGCCCTAAAAGGGATTTCCTCGAGTTGACCTTTGAACGATTGACAGGACATAGGTATTAAGCAAGAGTAGATTAACAGAAAATAATAATAATCTAATATAACATTCAACTATACGGGAAGGAAAGACGGATCATATTAATGAGCCTGAGCCAATTTAGGATGCCTAAGTTTTTAAATAATGTAAGATATAGTAAAATAAACTAATATATAATAAATAAAATATTATTGTGTGTTAGTATGTTATTGTTGCTATGATAAAATTTTATTGTTAATAATGTTAGTATATACGCACTATCGAATAAGTTGATTCCTGACCTGCCTGACCCACCGTAGACCGGTCTCGGTAAAAATCAAATGATTTTCTTTGTCTATTCAATGTAGCTTCCCTGTGATCTTTACTGTGAAAAGGCTTCCCAATGGGTCAGTAATCATTTCGTTGGATGGTGAAGTAGGCGCGCAAGTTTAATGCGGCTTAGGAATGTGCCAGAACCATGAGTAGGTACGATACATACGTTGGACAGTACTACGCCCGCGGACACAAGAGGAGAGGCGTGAAGAATGCGACGACAGATGCTCTTACCCTCATATCAGCCTCTTACTGCATTCAACTAGTGCGCCTACTGTAGGTATATTTTAGCGTGTTGTATTTGGTGTTTAGTAATATATTTTAAAAACGTATTTACAAATGCCATAATACCATTGACACGAATAAACAAACTAGACTTTCAATCACGCTCAAAAACTGTCTGACGCAAAAGTCTGCACGACGCGTTTATTGTTCAGAGTTTTGGTTGTCGTGTTTTAACCGCGCTTTGATAAAAATGTATACGTCTCTTTCGCACCGTAATCTCAAACGCTTGAGAACAAAAGAGACGGACAGGTTTCCAGCGCGTGACGTCGTGTTGTCATTACTTCTCGCGATCTTATGCGTATGTTAATGTTATCTGTATTAGTTGATGTGTTGACATTGTTGTCACGCAACACATAGACAACGCCGCTTGGACATTTCTTGGGGAAGTTTTGTTAGCGACTGGGAGTCTAAGTTTGTTTATTCATGTCAATGCATAATATAAATATTTTAAGGTGCATTGGGGTAAATTTCGAATTTACCCCAATGCACTATACATTTTATATTATATACTTTGGCTTTATTGCAAACCACAAATACAGGGTTTTCCAGTAGGTAAACGAAGATAGAATCAACCAAAATACAATTTTGACAACTAAATGATATTTTATATTTGTCATTGTTGATAACTAAATGATATACATATATCACCAAATATTTAACTTTCATATAAACTCGAAATAGCGATCAAAGTATTTTATAGACACATTTAATATATTATGCCTACAATTTTTTTACGAACATAATTAAGATATCCAAAGATGTAACATAATTATAATATATTTTTTGAAATGGATGTACTACCCACTTATTCACAAAAAGGTACAAATTCAATAAGTACCATTATAATATATGTTTTATCTGTCTGACAAAAGTAAATTTAATGCTAAAGAGACAGATAAAGGCAAGCGAATTTTAAGTTACCATAAGCTTCTTAGTGCTTAAATACATGAGGGTAAAACACACATACAACACACATGCATACATTATTTACTGTTTAAGGGTCACTTTATTTTTCGTGATCCTATTAGCAACAGCCTCAATACCATTAAGATGTTACATCACTCACACGATTTACTTTCATTGAAGTCTGTCCAGTCCTCTCTGAATGATGCTCAAACAACGACAAACGAGATAAGAAAATAAAAACTGCGTCGGGATAAGAATGTCTGACTCCCATTTTTAAAGCCCTGCATTGAGGACGCTACTTTTGCGTTTATTATGGAAACTATTATTCGTCAGAGAGTATATTTAAGATACCATGAATATAAATAGCTACATTATCTATACTGCCACTGCGTTTTTTAATACTTGTTATCATGTATTTTCTCGAAAATTGAGCAGTTATTTTTCTTGGACAAGTAATAAGAGCTATTGTTTATTTTAAGGTTATATAATATAGTGTTTTTATACTTTTTTTAGGTGAAAACTTCTTTAGCGGCGCTGAGCACTTTTTTTTTCACCGTAGGTTGTTACTACTGTTATTCATTCAGATTACCTTATTAGTAGTTATTAATTCGCTGTGACAAGCTGTCTTCTTAGTTGAGTTTTAATAACGCTTCCGCTGTTCCGCCGATTTGTTGAATTTTGAGTTACCATGTATGTTATTTTATTATTGACTGTGCAAGTTTATATAGTTATATAAATATTAAAGAAACAGAGAACAAGAACACTTCTTTTTGGAGTCTGTTAATAATAAATGAACAAATGTCATGAAACAGTTGACGTGCCTATAGCTCCAAAGTAAGCAAAGCCTGGACGATGGATGCCAGGCCAGGCATATTATACATTATTTAATACATATATGTATAGTATAACATAAACTCGATACGATCTAGCTAGATCTCATAACAAAACTACATTTACTAAGTACATATATTATTATGTTAAATAAATATCCAAAGTATCGTTTTATACAATGTAATCGTATACAATGTAAGGTAATCGAGCCCAGACTCGGACCTTAACATCTCGCCTATTAGTCATATTCTCTCACCATGGTTGAGTTAGATTGACTAAATACATCTAAGTTTCAGTTAATTAATTAGGTTTTAATAAATATAGACATATACACATAAATATACAACTTTATTTAGATATCTACGTGTATTGCATTTACTATTTTGTATGCACTTTGCACCAAATTTGTGACCATATTTTATTATAGTCCTTTGGGAACCTTTCATTCTTTGTTTTTGTCACATTTTACATATGATGTACTACTCTACCTACATATTTTATACTACGTATTTTCAAATGTTATGTTCTAATAAACTTCGATATGATGCGATTTAGATCTCTAAGAGGCATTTGATTTGTCATGATTATAACATTTTTTTTTTAGATAAAGTGTCATAAAACGCTGCAACATTGCCTATGTTTTCAGATTTTCCTGTGTAGTTGCCAATTACAGTAATTCGATCCCAACCCAAGGCGGTGAAGTCCACTTATTCAATAAGTTAATCATAAATGAATCAGATCTTTGTAATATTAGTTTAGTTTAACGTACTTATAACGTCTACAAATGATGGTGGTTCTAAGCTGGGAGGCAAAGTTGCGGCATTTTACGGGCAGTGTTTGCACCTTTATTATTATTAATTATTACTTATTATGTATTAACAGTGAGATAAAATAAAATCAAGAAATTTTTAATATTGGTTTTGGTTATAAGATAGTTTACGTTTGTACATAATTTATGTTTAACTAGTCTTAAAATGATTATATTAAAGTTTAAAATAAATTTAATGTTCTGAACAATAAATCAGTTTATTTTCATTCAATCGGCTTTTGAGTTGATATTCATTCATATCTAGGTATCTAAGCACATAATACCAACGTAATAATGAATATGTATAACTATTAACGGGACCCTACTACTAAGACTTCGCTGTCCGTCCGTCCGTCTGTCTGTTTGTCTGTCCGTCTGTCACCTGGCTGTGTCACATGAACAGCGATAGCTAGACGGTAGAAATTTTCACAGATGTTGATTTCTGATGCCGCTATAACAACAAATACAAATACTAGAAACAGAATATTTTTATGTCTGTCTGTTTATGTAAATTAACAATATAAAATATGAATACCTATTTGAATTTAGAAATGTCGAATCATAAGGGTTCAGATTGGGTACAGATTTTTTTCTAAGTACAGGCACCCTATAAAATGCACTTTAAAAAACTGTGTAATTCGAAACCGCTGTTCTACCGAAGTACGCTTTACTGGTTTAGTTGACTTTACACGCGCCCAACAATGGCTGTACTCGTATTGTGTCAGTATACACTCACACAGACAATAGCACCAACACAACGCCGTGTTACCTGCGCGAGAGCCGCATTCCGTTGCCCACCTTCGCGATTGGCCGTCGGTAAGGCTTCGAAGCGTTCGAATTTAAAAGTTAGAAAGTTATCCGTTTTGGTGGTTGTGTCAGTGTAGCGTTTTGTAATCGGCATGAAGAACTTATAAAGGTAAGTTTTCGATAATTGCATTGCCTAGATTTTTATAAGTAAATCTTAACTGTTCGATCGACCTCGGTACTAAGGAAAAACTATTAAACTTATAGTCTTATCGCGTCCTGAATCATAGTTTAATTACATTACCCTTATTCATTTTTATAACTTAGAAGCACCTGACGCTTCTTGCACCTGCTCGGCTGCTTTCCAGTAAGTACTTGTGTATCTTGTGTCTCTAAATAATTATGATTGCTAGTTTGTTAACTTAACTTTGTCTCTGTCAATCTCACGTGATTTTAATGGTCAGGTTTTTAAGCGTTCCTCCGAAGTGACTCATCTATGTACTTAGTTAACGCGCAAAATGTCGTTAACAGGTGATATCGCCTATAAGTAATCATTTTTAATAATTACCAAAACCACGCACTATAGTAATGGTTTTAACAATTATTACTGTGAACTAAAAGGTACGTGTTACGTAAATAAAGTTCTATTTAGTGTAGTTTAGTCGCTGAGATAGGTAATCATAATTAAGGGTTTAGTACTTACTACATGTGCTGCTTAAGGCGGCCAAGAGAATAGCCTTGTCCGTTGGCTAGAAAACGAATATTGTCATGATATTGTGTACCTACTTATACATGGCCTGACTATATAAAACAGGGACGGGGGCCTTAATATCCACCTATTAGTTAAGCTGGGTATTTAGCATTTACAGTTATTTAATCTGGTCGTAAGTAATCAGAAAAAAATATAGTGTCTGTTCCTAGACTGGCGAATTAGGAGTTATTTCCCATAAAACGTTGTATGGAAAAGTCACCCTTATACCTATATTTACTTAACGCATTCATTGCCTGTTGTCTGACCCGATCCGAGATATAGTCAGGTGCTTGCAAAATTATGACAACGGCATTAGAGGGAAGTCACGAAAAGTTGTATTTAAATTCCTGGCAAATAATGCATTCAATCTCATTAGGTAATTAAGCTGCAATTTCTAGCACTAAATTTGCGTATCACTACATAGGTATGTAGTATAAAACAAAGTCGCTTTCCGCTGTCTCTCTGCCTGTCTGTCCCTATCTTCATGCTTAGATCTTTAAAACTATGCAATGGATTTTGATGCGGTTTTTTTAAAAGATAGATTAATTCAAGAGGAAGTTAATATGTATAATTCTACGCAGACGAAGTCGCAGGCAGAAGCTAGTTACTAATATAATGAGAATGAAGTTTCAAGTAATCACGAGACAACATCGTCAATAAAATTAAAATCAACGCTACTTGCCTTTTCCCGATCAATGTAGTAATTCAAGCCGATTTATTTACTAGGTATACAATACAGTCAGTTTCAAATATTAACAATATCAGTACACCCGACATCCTGTTAGATAGGTAGTGGTACCTATGTAAACTGCAACAATGATAGGTATGGTGGAGTGCTTTTTATTTACACGGCCTTTTCAATTCGGTGAAAAGTTTGATTTCATTCAATCACTAGCCGTAGGCAATTTCATTTTATTATAACACTAGCTTTTGCCCACGACTTCGTCCGCGCAGGTAACATCAAAGTGACATACAACCTTCATCCAATCATTTCTTCAAATATCAAGTCATTATTTCGTATCCCGTCCTTTTACGTGAGAAATTTGCAAAATCCCTTCTAAATGCTCCTTTTTGATTCTCAAGGAACATGTCGGCCTTTAGGTACTCCCAAACCCGCGGGAATTTCGGAAAGTCCTAAATTAATTTTTAGCACTTATGATTCTCATTATAAAGAGGGTGTGTACTTTTAAGTTTCAGGTCTCTAAGATCAGCGGTTTAGGCTGTGCGTTGATCAGTCAGTCAGTCATTCAGGACAAAGCACTTTATATGTATAGAAGATAGATAGAGATATACACGATAATTTTTAATCGGTGATCAGGAGTTAAAAAATATTGACAACCAGTCAAAATTTAATTTAATAGTGGCGCTTAGAATAACAACTACATGGTCATCCTAAATGAAATTGATTATCTATGGGGAATTCCCTGTCAAGCCTTAGACTAGGTGCGCTCGAGAATCATTTTGTCACGGCGGCAGTGGGATTTCTCTGTCTTTACAAAGATAAAAAAAGAGAGACCAACTGCTACCGTGACAAAATGTCACCCGGTGCGCACCTAACCAGATCTTGCGTCAAAAATCACGATTTTGTTAGATTTGACAGTGACAATTTATTACTCATAAGCAAGCTTTTGTGTCATTTAAACTGACATTGGCCCAAGCCTTTCGGCTGCCATTAAGGGAGAATAGAATAAAGAGGTTGTAGGTTCATAGAATAAACCATACATTGCGTGACAATAAAAATTGGTCAACAAATTACTCGGAATTAAAATTATCACAGAAAAAAAAGAGCTTTGATGTAACTGCGATTTTAACGTGATCTCTTTCATTTACTGAACACATTTTTTTACACACGATGATAGAATCAGTCTATTTATTAAAAAAACCGCATCAAAATCCGTTGCGTATACTTAGTTTTAAAGATATAAGCATGACATAGGGACAGACTGACAGACAGACAGCGGAAAGCGACTTTGTTTTATACTATGTAGTGATGTATATAAATATTACAGGTTTTTGTTTTGTTAGAGTGAGACTTTTGTTCCCTCTCGATTTATATTCAGTTTGTTTGATATTTTTAAATTTCATATACCTAACCACTTGTTTTATAAACATTAATATTTTGTGAATCTACATGTGTAGATGCGGTTGATTTACATGTGTAAATCAACCGCATCACTTGTAATTAGATCTACGTATAGCAGTGCCTTAATTTGTAATCAATTTTGGGAGCAAAGACTAAACATAGAATGTACCAGCTGCTTCTCTTCCCGCGCAGATGGTAAAAGCCCATTGAGGAAATGGGTGAAAATCGTAGGAATCATGCTATAGGCGATGCGGCTAGCAACCCATCACTATTTCGATTCCCCTTTCCGCTTATACGCTCACAATCATGCTAAACGTGGCCTTTAGGTATTGTTACCATAGCCTTTGTCTACCCATAAGGGATTGAGGGACGTGATTTATGTATGTATGTATGTACGTATCGAATGATTTTTAACAAAACCGAAGTCGACGTCTTGTCATAATATTAAACTAAGTAAATAAAGTTCACAAACGCGGTATTTTGGATTTTCGTCTGGGGTTCGACGGCGGATAATTTAATTAGGAGCTACGTATCTTATAACCAACGAATATCGTCAATAATATTCAAGAATAAACCTTGTCGTGAATTGACTCTCCTTTTTATCGGAGAAAGTTCCTTACTACAAATTTGAGCTAATAATTCAATGTCAGTGCAGTTAACTGTTCTACGTTCGCCGTTTCGGTGGTAATTGCGGTGGATTGGATCGAGAATACATCCGCGCTCCGGATATTACGACGGGCGAACTCAAATACAACGACGTGTGGTTACCTGACCATCGGAAAAGCAATCGCTACCATGTCCACAACCAGAGATGTACAAAATGGTTTTAAAAAAGCATTTAAATACAAAATGCAAAATACTTTTCAGAATTACTATTTCAAATGCAAAATACCAAATAGTTTTGCGTTTTGTATTTCAAATGCTAAATGCAAAATAGGTATTTTCAAAATACTTTTTCAAAATAAAATACCTTTTTACCAAATCGAATGATTTATATTTATTTTAAGTATTTATCATGAGAAATAGAATAGAGATACAATGCCGAGCCAAATGGCACCTCACTAGTCAGACATAAGGCGCGCACTCTGACCAAAGAAGAAAAAAACCGGCCAAGTGCGAGTCGGACTCGCGCACTGAGGGTTCCGTACAAATTCGCCAAGTTATTAAAAAATCCGGTGTTAGCAGAGCCCTGCTCTTAAGCAAAATGTAGGCAGTGTGAGGTCATTTTATATTGGTTAGGTACTTATACAGACAGACAGAAATTATAAAAAAAAAATACTTACTAGATCTCGTTCAATCCAATTTTCGGTGGAAGTTTGCACGGTAATAATCTACATCATATATATTTTTTAGCTTTATCATTCTCTTATTTTAGAAGTAACAGGGGGGGGGGGGGGGACACATTTTACCACTTTGGAAGTGTCTCTCGCGCAAACTATTCAGTTTAGAAAAAAATATATTAGAAACCTCAATATCATTTTTGAAGACCTATCTATATACACCCCACACGTATGGGTGTGATGAAAAAAAAAAATTTTGAGTTTCAGTTCTAAGTATGGGTAACCCCCAAAATTTATTGTTGTGCCTACTTTTTGCTTAAGAGCAGGGCTCTGCTTAAACCGGATTTTACTCATACTCATACTCAACGTAATAATAACTAATCATAATATTTATAATAACTTGGCGAATTTCTACGGAATCCTCGGTGCGCGAGTCCGACTCGCACTTGGCCAGTTTTTTTCTATTTTTGTGTGATAACCTTAATGCAGTTCACAAAATACATCTACTTACCAAGTTTCAACAGTATAGGTTCTATAGTTTCGGAAAAAAGTGGCTGTGACATACGGAGGGACAGACAGATAGACGGACATGACGAAATCTATAAGGGTTCCGTTTTTCCATTTGGCTATGGAACCCTAAAAATGGGCACGCATGGCTACCAGGCGCCTCTATCGGTCAAATTCGGCAATACAAGCGTCATTCATTCGTTCATTTCATTTTGTTTGACTGGTAATGTTGGCTAAACGTAATCAAAAAGTATTTTGCATTTTGAAATGAATATTAAAATGCAAAATACATCTCAAAAGGTATTTCAAATAAAATACAAAATGCTTTTTACTAAAAGGTATTTAAATGCAAAATACAAAATAGGTATTTTGCATTTTGTATTTGCATTTTAAATAGAAGTATTTCAAATAAATCGCATCTCTGTCCACAACACGCCTAGTCGAATTTCAACCACTTCCGTTGATCCGAATTATCTTCAAATTTGGTACCTAGGTATGTATCAATCAATCATATTCAGTAGGTATCAACAAATGTATATGTAGAATATTTTTATGTATGATAATTATGGAAGACGAGACACCCCTAAAAATAGTACCTAGTTACCTAATAGCTTATACCTAATCATAATCTTCAAACAAACTGAATTTTGACTCCTTTCCCCCCATATCTTGGGCTGCAACCTCACCTCTGTTAATGTTGTTTGAATTCCATGAGCCTAAGATTCAACCTCGCCTTCTATTGTCAATTTCACTGTACCTTCTTTGTTGTAAGATTACAACATACCTACCTACGTACCTATCTTGCGTAGAAGCAGCGAGCGTCCTATAGCGGGGAGGCCGTAGCTAGCTCACCGTCTCAGCCACTCACAACTACTTTCCTTGCATACAAATGAGCTGAAAACAATAATATAATGTGATTGTCATTCGTGCCAACTGCGTTCCGTTTGCACTTTCCTTGACGTTGGCTAACTTTAACTTTAGCTAAGCTAGCTCGTGATTCGTGGAAAGTATTTTCTACACCTATCCGATATCAGATAATGAAGTTCAAAATCAGTAAACAGTAATACAAATGACTTGTTTCTTGCCCCATATCCTCACTTTGAAATTGGCACAGTCACCTTCTTTGATTACATACCTACCTGTGACCATAAAAAGCTCGTTTTTTTCCTTACATAATTTACCTACTACCTATATTGGTTCTCCTACTACTACTAGACTAAGATGTTCTATAGATAATAGATTTAATTGATTATACCTAATTATAACAACGGCTATGTTCTATGTTAGAAACAAGGTACCAAAGGAATGCCTACGGCTTAAAAGCTTTTAAGAATAGGTACGTTAACCACTAACCCCTCTTTATGCCCTTGAAATAAAGTCATGGTTGCGTATTGACCTACGATTCTGCATTTGACTGCGTTAATGTAAAACACTGTTATAATCATATATGGACTGGATTGAGTCCGGCCGCAGGCAGTTGGTGTTCTATGTAGGCTAAGTAGCTACATGACGCGTTATTCCATTTTATCAGGATTTGTTTGTCTAACATTTATTTAACTTTCTCTGCTTTCTTTTTTACTTGACTGTCCCTCAGAAAAAGGAGTAGACTTAGATTTTGTAGGGCTTCATACTTACTTAGAAATGGGACCCTTAAAGGATCCACTTCGTTGTCCGTTTGTCAGTGTCTGACAGCGACATGAACTGGAAATTAAAATAATAAACCAAACCAAAGGCGTTTTCCGAAAAAACCGGCCTTTTTGCGGTTGTTGTTGTTTTTTTTTTTTAATAGACTTTTCCGGCTATATAAATAATATTTTTATGTTTACGCGATATAAACATCCTTTTGAAAATGTATTTTCATTCAAAAACTGCGGGACACAAAACCTGTATCGGGGTAAGTAGGTAGGTAGGTACTTCCCGTTGAAATAGAATTATGAAATTTGGCAAGAAGTAAGGTCTCACGAAACAAGTAAAGTAGTAAATCCAAAAATTTCTGAACGAGACAAATGTGTACTTACTTTTATTTGATATTGTTTCACCTTCAACAATAACTTTCGAAAGAATTATCTACTTACCGTAGGTACCTACCTACATCATGATTCAGAAGTCTACGAAAAACACTTTAAAAGTATCATTACTTACTTTTTTAAAGTATAGAACCCTCTACGTACAGTGCTTGAACGACATTTTAAATCAGGCTTGCATTAGACCAAAATCGGACCTGATGGTAAGCGATCACTGATCATCTGGCCTAAGTTTGAATGACACGCTTGCCGACCATCCAAACGCCTATTCATTTATGACTTATCTTAATACTAAGACACTAACCAAGTAATTCTTAAAAGTTTTTCTGTAAGAGTGATCTCTTTCAATCTTGAAAATTAAAAAATGAATACTTCGGCTTCGCAAGGAGACGCAGGCGCAGTCCAGTCCTACGCCAGCCCTAAACGTGCGCTCGCGGCGGCGCGCCAAGGTGATCGGGCCTGACATCACCGCGCGCCTCATCTGTCACGTTTAGGCACATTCCTGCGTTCATTTTATCTTTTAATCCCCACTATCTACTTACATATTATCGGTGCAATATTGATACATGCATACACACACACATAAATCACGTTTTTATCCCTGCAATTTTGATTATAACTATATTAATTCCATCAAAAAATGCAACATTGGAATTAAGCTCTCTTTAGAACTGCTTTAATTAATGAAGTAACTTGATAACGTTCACATCATTATTGCAGCAGTCGGTAAACTCGATGAATTATTACTTAGTTTGGTTGGTCATTAGTTCTGGCATAATACACATAAAATGCTGTTTAGACAAATTAATAAGGGTGTGGTTAGGTTATAAACATAATGACGGTTTTTTAAAACTCTTGACCGTTTTTGTTCTAACTTTAAATATCTACTTATTAACGCATTAATCTTTGAAAATTTAGGATCATATTGATAATATATAAGTAAACTCGCTATAAATATTGTTATGAATGTAGGACACATCACACATTGATTTACATATATGTATGTAATTATATATTTACCAGACACGTTGGCTAATCATAATCAACTTTATCAAATAATTGGGAGCCACGGATTTGTTTACCACTGCATCAGACAAAATAAAAATCAAAACCTGTACTTTGTATACGTAAGTAGGCTGCAAATGGCGCTTTTACTTAGTTTATTTTATTAGCGCTCTTGGACAAACACAACATTACAGGTCAAGCCGCAGTTTTCGTTTCAATCGCTTGACTTACATCGCCTAGCAACCGAGGTAACAACTCTCACATTCAGATCGGTTCAGCAGTACAATGCTCATTGCAGCCATGACCGAACTGTCCGAAATACTTGAACCGACGTTTCCCCCGTGAGGTGTGTGAAGTGCTTAGTGCGGCATGTGACACGGGACATTCGGAATGATGAGCTTCTGCCTGAGGTATTGGGTTTCAATGGATGTTATTTCGTGCCTTAACTCCACATCACTGTCCGTAATTGTTTTTGTTGAGAGTATACTGATCAAAACAGAGAATATCGTCGCTTCGGAGGTAAAGATACTAAAGCGACACTTTGGGCCAAATTGAGTTATATATACCATCGGAATCAGCAAATTTTTCTGCGTCGATCTATCTGGGTTTCAGGACGATCGGAGGACTTTTTTGGCGCTTTAGTCCCTGAAAAATCAGTGAAATTTGGGACACTAATTACTAATCCGACGCTTAAATTGAGTGTTTTCTCTTTAGTGCTTTTACCTGTTTTAATTTCTATACCATGTATATTGTTAAGTCATTTGTAATTTTTCACCGTTAAATACATTTGGCGTTTTAGTACTCTGTGCATATTAAGAAATTTGATTCTTCGGCGCTTTAGTTAATTGTTTCGTTATATTTTGAAGTTTTGGATGCTTTTAGTATTATGGTTAAACTGATAAGAATATATTTAAGTCGTTTGAGTATTTAGTACAAAACAGTTAACATAATTTGCGGTGTATTAGCGTTATTACAACGTATTTTCAACGTATTACAATGATATTTTCATACAAATTGTAGATATTATGCCAAAGCAATCTGGACTTAAATTGTAGGAATTTAAGTTACAATCACTTTACCAAGGATACTATGCGCGGCTGCGGCGAGCTTTTTATCACTTTTCCTGTCCCCCTCCCCCTCGCATTGTTGCGAGTGGTGTGCGCTCGCGCTCGCTTACTGTCAGTCTGTTCCAACCACTGAAAGTGTTGCTGCGCGCGCGTCTTTTGTTAATATCAATAAAATAATAGAGCATGTTGGCGACAAAACGTGAAATACCTAAGTGATCGTGATTACTATATGGTGAGAATTATATGGATCGGAAATAGGATCTGATATATATACATACATACAGTCACGCCTCTTTCCCATAGGGGTAGGCAGAGACTACTTTGTTCCACTTGCTACGATTTTGACATACCTCTTTCGCTTCATCTACATCAATCTCTTCATATATGCTCGTCGGTTCCGAGTACTCTTGACCTGTCATTTTTTCAAAACGTCTCTTGTTTGGTCCAGCAACGTCCGTCTAGCCCTTCCCCTCCCAACGCAACCATTCACAGTCCCCATATAGATCTGTTTAGTTAGTCTACTTTCATCCCCTCTCTATGTGACTAAACCAACTACCTCAGCATACTTCTTTCTATCCTAGTCACTATATCTTCTTTCACACCAGCACATTCCCTTATCACACTATTCGTTATTCTGTCTTTCAGTGTCACCCCTTCCATATACTTCTTAACGCTGTCATTTCTGCTGCATTATTCTACTTTAAAGAAAGAAAGAAGACACTTTTTCCTTCCATGCTTCTTTTGCCATACCCAACTATCGCTGCCGTACATTAGTGTTGGGACGACCAACCCTCTGTGAACAGCCAAACGCGCCTTGACCATGTTTCCTGCATTCACTCTTCTTTCAATATCACTTTCACACTTTCCATCTTTCGTAAACGCCGAGCCCAGATATACAAACTCTTTTATCTGTTCTACTTTCTCACCCGCAATCATAATCTCACATTCTGTCATACCATCGTCTTTTTCGAACACCATAATTTTCGTCTTGCTTACATTAACTTTCATAGCTTTCCTTTCCAATGCCCCACATAAAATGTTAGCCATCGTTTGCAATTCCTCCTCCGACGATGCCAACAACGCTTGGATGGTTAATTCACTCATTCTTGATCCACAGTCATTCTCTTTCAAATCATTCAGGCACCTATCCATGAATAGGTTGAACAGCCACAATGACACAACACATCCTTGTCCAACACCTTTTTCGATGCTAAACCATTCAGTGTACGCCCGTTTATCCTCACACAAGCACTAGAATCCTCATAGAGAGATTTTAGTGCTCGTATCAGATTACTATTCACCCCATGCATGGATAACGCTGACTCATTCCTCATCACCCTGTCATACGCCTTCTCTAAGTCAACGAATAAGCTGTATATTTTGTGGCCTTTAGCCATATACTTTTCGGTTATATCACAGAATAAATAATAGTATACGCCGCAAGAAAAAGAGTTGATCCGTGCATCCCATTCGCCTTCTAAAACCCGCTTGTACATCCCATATTTTCTTATCGGTCTCTTTCATAAGTCTTTCAATTAGTATTTTCGCATACAGTTTGCGGACGACGCTGAGAAGGCTTATTCCGCGGTAATTTTTGCAGTCTAGTTGTGACCCCTTTTCCCTTGTACAGCGGCACAATCACGTCCTTACACCAATCCTCCGGTATACGACCGTTCGTCCAACACAAGTTGAGAAGGTGGCACAACTGACTAACTAGTAAATACCACGCCTTTACCGGCTCTCAGCATTTCGACCGACACCCTATCATATCCCGCAGACTTTCCTAACTTCATTCTTTTCATAGCGTTCACAATTTCATCCATACCTATATCATTTTCCTGACTTCTTTCTTTCATCTCTCCGGTATGAGCCGGTACTTGGACTGATTCTTCTGCTCTTTCAAACAAACTTTCAAAATATTTCCATCTTTTTAGCACACACTCTTCTCCTTTTATAACACTCCCATCCTGGCTTCTGATTTCACTCAGCTTCGAGGCTGTGTTTTTGCCACAGGCTGTCTTTATAGACTTCTTAATATTTGCCCGGAAGTCATCAGCAAGCCTCCTATCAAAACTATCTTTATGTTCTTTCCTCTTCTTCGTCGTCTTTACTAATCCTTTCACTCTTTTGCTCTACATACTTCTTCATCCGTCACCTTTTGCATTCTTCGATTAGCCTTTTTCGCTAACTAATCCAACCATGCCTTCTTCTTTTCTAAAATCACCTGTTGTATTTCAGCATCCATCTATACGTTCCTCTTCTTTCTCCCTTTTCACCTTTTGCACACCCCGCACACTTTAGTAGCAACATTCACAACTCCTTCCTTAAATGCCGTCCACACCTTTTCTATCTCACATACCTCATCTACATCCCGAAATCGATCCTTTAATTCATCCTTTTACTTTTCTCTATCATTCTCGTCTTGCAGATTCTCTACTTTTATTCGCTCTAGGACACTTAGTGGGTTCTTTGACCCGGTGCAGCCATCGTTTGAACAGACCACTAATTCGGCATATCACCAGGTGGCGGTCTGTATGGATGCCGACTCCGCGGTATGCGCGAGTGTCCCTGACTTTCATTCTCAATCTTTCATCCACGATCACGAAATCAATCATACTCTTCGCACTTCCATTTTCTCTTGTGTACATATGGATCTTTTTATGTGCAAACATTGTGTTTGTCACACAAAGATTCCGCTCCAAACACACTTCAAGTATACTTTTCCCGTTTTCATTCACTCGTTCATCCCCAATCTCACCAAGCACTCTTTCATACCCGTCACACTTTTTACCTACCCATCCATTAAAATCACGTAGCATGATAATCCCTCGTTCTCCTTGCATTTAGGTACTCAAAATTTCTCTCACACCATCCCAAAACTTGTCTCTTTCAGTTTTGTCTTTTATAGACCCACTCGCTCCGACATCCGTCGGTGCATATTATGTATACACCGAGAATGAAGATACAAGTGAGTCCAACTTTCAGCCTCACCCAGACAAGCCTGGGACTCACACACTCAAACTCAATCACTTACTCAGCCACTCTTGCGGTAAGTATGGCATCAACTCCCTGACAGCCTCGATTGGCACCGGACCAATATGGCCTGTAGGGTTCATGTTCGATGGTGTCACATCCTTTCCGCTTGGTCTCATTCACACACAAAACATCAATATGATCCATCATCTGACACACTTCGTCTATTTTATCCTGCATTCCTCCTCTAACATTCAAAGTAGCGAAGCGGCTCTCCCTAGCCCACTTCTCGCCCCCGTAGTGAACGGGACGTGACGGGTTGCGAACCTCGTCGCCGCCATCCTGGACATCAATTTTTATTTATAAATTGAACCATTTCGTTCCTACGAGCAGCCAGGGAATGGATGTCTGTCCTGACAGAGCCCCGCATGCCAGGATAAGGCAAGCCTTTGACTGGGATCGCCTTGTCCTCAAGGCTATTTGGCACTAGTTTTTTGGCATTAGTATATTGCATTTCAAATCATTCAACTTGCAAGTCTACTAAGTATTTGTAATGTTGTATGATTATCATTTAATCAGTGCTTAAGCATTATGCAATTGTAAAATAGTTTGATTTTTGGTGAATAAGCATTAAACACAGTTTGATAAGAAATTGACTAGCGCCCTTAAGTAAATTGAAGATATAAAAACTAAGATAAATATCCCGTTAGTCATCTGAAATTATGACATATTAAACCACTTCTTACGTTTAGTCCTTTTACCTTATTGTGTTGTCTCAAAAAGTTGAAGACGAATGACTAAAGCGCCACCTATCTCCTGAACTATTGTACTTAGGTCAAAATTATAGACTTCAGTTCATAGTATGCTAAATTAGCTTTTATACAGTCTTAGAAATTCTAGAATGTGTTGACAAGGAAACGAGTTATGAATTTTTTTCGTTAAAAAAAAACTTTAAATCGCTCTCCTGTAAAGTTGGTCAAATGTCGCTTTAGTATCTTTACCTCCGAAGCGACGATATAATGTTGTTGGTGTTTTTTAATGTGTAGACAAATATACGCATAAATAAAGTAAAGAAAAATGCGTACATATGTACTTACTTTTATTCTTGCACGTTTATAATTAGGTACCTAAGGACAGGAAAAGTTCATTACTGGTGTACATTTTTTGACCTTTTGACAAATGCAATCGTTTTGTTGGGTTTAGTAGTGTCTCATCTCATCTTTTGTTATCAAAAAGAACATGAAACAGGTGTTAACGGTCCTGTTAGGGATTCGTTTTGTTTGCACCCGCCTTTGCGGCACCATCAGGTAGGGTGACTCATCCTCTTTACTATGCACCGAAAGTAGCCTGCCTATTATTTGATTTGGTTTGGTGCCAGTCATTAGGCAGCATAAGCGGGTATTTCACCTCGAAATATCATCTAAGAAACAATTTAGGTAGTTTTTTTATGTGAATAGGAAGGCAAATGAGCAAGTGGGTCACCTGATGGTAAGCGATCACCACTGCCCATAGACACCCGCAACCCCGGAGGAATTGCAGATGCGTTGCCAACCTAGAGGACTTAGATGAAATGCCTCTTGTGCCCGTAATTTCCCCGGCTGTCTTACTCTCCACACCGGAACACAGCAGCGCAAGCACTGCTGCTTAGCGGCAGGATTAGCGAGTAAGATGGCGGTAGCGATCCGGACGGACCTTGCACAAGGCCCTACCACCCGCAAAATACATACATACCAGTGGCGTGGCGTCCATAGAACTCGATTCCCACCGGCTTGCCTATTTTAAGGCAGTTGGGCAATTTATTGTGCAGAATTAGAGGAAATGGCTAGTTAAGTTCCCTTCGGCTTGCCTTCTGATATACTTGACGCCACGCCACTGATATATACATACATACATAGGTACATAATTCACGTAAAATAAAGATCCCTTACCAACGTTACAGGGTAGACAGAACCTAAAATAACAAGACCTACAGGCCACGTATAGCAAGACTGGGCGTAAAGGTGGAAAGTAGAATCAAAATAGTGACGGGTTGCCAGCCGCATCGCCTATAACATGATTTCTATGATTTTTGCCCATTTCCTCAATGGGCTTTTACCATCTGCGCGGGAAGAGAAGCAACTGGTACATTCTATGTTTTTCTTTACTCCCAGACCAGCATGGAAGTGTTTAGTTTAATTATTATACTAATTGTTTTTCCATCCTGTCTGATCAAGATCGATGTCGGTACAAGTCTATTGTATCGTCGTGGTGGCCATTAAGGCTTTTTGTAATGCTGTACTTATGAGCTAACTTCCTCCTTGTTGTAACTTTACGCATTTGATACGTTATTCCAGAGAAATGTCGAGACTAGTGTGCCTGCTGGCGGTGGCTGGCGCGGCGTCCGCGCAGCTGGTTTTGGACGGCATCCGCTGCGGGCAGCTGCTGTGCCAGCTCGACGAGTACTGCTCGCCCGAGACCAACCGTTGCGCGCCCTGCTCCGTCATATGCAATAAGACGCAACATAACTATGACTCGGGACTGTGCATTAAAGAATGTCAAGGTTGGTACATAAAAATCAGAAGGATTTTCTACTAAATACTGATTGTCGATGTGTTAAGGTGGAAACACATTGTTAACACGCGACGCGACTCGATGCAACGCGACGCGTGTTGAGTCGAATCAAATTGTATTATTTTCTATGACCAGAACCACACTATGAACATCCGACGCGACGCCATGCGCATACATTCGTTGCATCGGGTCGCGTGTTAATAATGTGTTTCCACCTTTAGTGGTCCGCCCTTATCCGTGTTTTCATGGTATTTTCTGTAATACTTAAATAGTGATATCAAGGTACCGGCGACATGAGATTAAAATCCGTCTTAAATGTTAGTGCGAGTCCTTAAATTGTTAACAAAAACTTGAAACAAATTAAACAGAAACGGCATTTCAGCATCATACAATAGAACAAGTGGCGCATAAAGCATGCTGGAGTGCAGAGAGTGTAATTAAATAACGAGGTGTAAACAAAATTCCAAGAACGGCGCCATTTTCCGGTGACTTATTGTGTACGATGAAAATCCTCGGAGTCGGGTGATGACTAATAACTACAAACAATAATAGGACCATCTGGTTGGTAGACCGTCTAGAGTCAACTTAATCATGTGAGAAATAAAGTCGGTTATCACCTAAGCGAATATCTGGAAAACTGGTTTCTTGACCGCGAACCTCCTACTCGTGTACGTTGCACTCGTCTAATCTTTGCTAGTCTCCTTTACTCGTTTGGCGAACGTTTCAAGTATAACTGTATTTTATATTTAACTATTTTTAGTTTTTAAGATAATTAATACATTATCGATGATATTTGCGCAAGTTTTTGAGTCAAACGAAAACTGTACATATAGATATTATTAAATACAATAAAGAGTAGAGACACAATACTACAATAGCACAATAGTTCTACTGAAATAAGAGATTATATTTTATTAGATGTACTTACCTATAAAGAAATTGGACAGATAAATACATAGTAACTAACTTTGACATTTTCATAACGCTTAACTTGATTTTAAATTTAGTTTGTAGAAAGGTTCAAATTTTTCGTTCGCGTCGAATTCACAAACTTACACTATTAAATGTAAGTTAACGAGCAGCAGGTTGAACTCTGGTACCAAGTTATCCGTAACTCGTATGCTGTTCGTTATCTTGGTATGGTGCAACCAGCGACATCACAGTTATAAACTTTTTATTGGTAAAGGGTACAACAATACCCTAGTCGATACGGTCTGTTGACTCCGACAGGTACGGCACACACACATGCGGCCGCCGTGTGCCGCAACGAAACCATACGAGTGTGCGTCCACCATCACACTGAAACCTTGTATTGCAACGACTTTCTGATTATAAAGCCTGTTCATTATCATTTCATACCTACAATCTCTCAGTTTTGTACTTCTGATTTAATCATGACATTAAAAAGTATTTGGAACATAATCACCGATTCTGCTTTACAACACAACTTGCATCAAAACCCACCTTTGTATTTGCAGTGGCAACGTAGTGAACTATGCGCGTTAAGTCAAAATTTTATTTTTATGTTGATCAATCCCTTTCCACCTTTTTAAATTAGTTGTGCAATAATTGACAATCCCCGAAAAATGTTTATATCAGAATCTGGAATCAGAATCCATAGAGTTAACAGAGATTTATAATTCGATTTTTTTTTCAAGTTTCTCAAATTAGATGCAGGTGAAAAGAGAAATCAAAATAGTGATGGGTTGCTGGCCGCATCGCCTATAACATTATTCCTAAGATATTCGCCCATCCCCTCGATACCTAATCTTTTACTGTCTGCGCGGGAAGAGAAGCAACTGGTGCATTCGATGTTTTTCTTTACTCCCAGACCATACCTATTAACTTACATGGAATAAATGTATAAAATATCCACAAACAAGATAATATTTAAATAAAATTAACATCTTTGCTGACGGTACGTCATTATTATTATACATTGTCACTTTCTACCCGAAGTGGCTCGAATTCACCGGTAAGTTTTGAGACAGACAACTGATACTTATATAAATGAAAAACGGCTTGTAATAATTAAAATCAGTCAAACATTCGTACGGTACGAGTACCTATAATCAAATTTATAACACTGTTTTTGCCATCGAATATATTTTCAGGAGCTAGTTCTGAAATAAAATAGCCCCTTGCATGGGCCAAATAAACACACGCCCATATCAATTAATAAATGTGATTGAAACGAGATATGTTTGATAGCGTACTGTACATCATTTTTGTTAAGGCTCCTCACAAGGCGCCGAGCACAGCAGTATCGTAGTTTAAGAAGTGAACTATCTTGTACATTAACAATATTACTGAAATTATGAACACATACGCCATAGTCTTTGAAGAAAAATTAAGAATTTAGCGAAATACGCGCGTTGAACTTGTAAGGAGCCTTAACAACTAGAAACAAAAACACGTTATTTAATATTATTACTTTGTAGAGCATCAAGATGCTGGGAGTAAATTTAATTTTGACTCCAGTTACTAAGTAGCTTTAAGAATTCACTTTTTTAAAGGAGAGTGTCTTATGTTTGCGAAGAAATAAATATTTAGCTGCGAATTGGATTTAATTTTGCGTCTTGCAATTTTACTTACTAAGCAAATATTTATTATACAGTTCGCGCCCATCCATTTAGTCAACGCGTATACCGAACCAAATAATGCAATCACAATAAATCGCACATCGCACACTCGAGTTTCGAGTCTCTTGTGTCAAAAAGTACATTAGCTCAGAATCGTTTCGAAACTGTTCGAATATAGTCGATGAGTGACTTTCCAGGCACCCGTGGCTCTGACGCCCTATTTGACTGGACAATGTTTACGTGTGGTTCCTGCGAAGCCCCTGACTTGTCGATTTTATTGTTGACTAGCTGTTGCCCGCGACTTTGTCTGCAAAGAATTCGTTTATCGCTATCCCGCGGGAATTTTCCGGGATAAAAAGTAGCCTATGTGCTATGCCAGACTTTTCTCTATCTATGTGCCGAATTTCATCCAGATTCGTTGGGCCCTTCTGGCGTGATTGAGTAACAAACAAACATCCATCCATCCATCCATACTTTCGCATTTATAATATTAGTTAGATAGTGTCGTGTTTATACTCTGCACTTGTCCTGCACCAGGAAACGGAGAAAATTTTAAATATCTATGAGGTGTTTAGCCTGACCCCTATGTATACGTAATTAAATTTAACTTTTACACCTGAATATTCCTCGGTTATGTTCTTGTTTTCTAAGGCACCTAAGTAGTAATGTGCTTGTCTGAGTTTGCGTTGTTTGTAGATTGTTAACTAGGTTATTTTCGAGCATGTGAAATTTCTATTTTAATGAATAATCAATATAAAATAAAATATTTTACATTTCAGGATATCTCCTGGATCTGAGGTACATGCTAAGGACTCAGAACTCGGAGTCGTCCGAAGATTATGGCAGTAAGTATTTTTTCCTATATTCTTATTAAAAAGAGGAGATCGGAATGAAAGAACTAATTGCTTATTTCATTAGAAATCGGTTAATCGTTTCCTCAATCCAGCATCTTGACCCGAAGTAAGTATCAATATATGAGATTTTATTGTCTGCAAGTAATTATCGCTATTCCGCGAGAACTACGCGATTTTCAGTAGGACAGTATTTCATTATAAATAAGTACATTCCAACAAACTTTCACTTAGGTATATAATTTTTAATATTAGTAGGGTTATATAATTTTTCAATACCTATAATCAGTACACTACTCCCAAATGCGTTTGATTCACAACATCGTCTGTCGGATCTTTTTATTTGTTTACAAACAATCTCATAATAACAAATATAGTTTAATTTACGCTATACGTTTTGCTGTCTATTTAGATATCTGATTAGTGTAATTTTATTCTTTGTTGTTGACCTTTTCTTACACCTGCAAAGCGAAGACTTGACTTAAAAATGTGTTTTAAGAGTAATGTATACAATTATAGCATGCATGTCTAAGTTCGCTTAAAGAAATTGGACAAGTGCTGAATTATTTAAGGAATCAGACGTAGGTTCAAGCTTCATGAAAAAAAAATAGCTCTAGCGGGCGACGACGCAGGCGTCAACTGAGAATATTTAGAATAGGTACCTATCACACTTTTATGGAGTTTTTCTTTAAATCTTTGGAGGCTGGGATACTACATGTTTTATCGTGAAAGTTTACTTGCATTGCACAAATTGGAATTTTATCTATATTATATCCAGTTAAGCGAATTACTTCATACAAATTTCTCTGCTGCTCTGCGCTATTATCGTATAACTATAGTTAAGCACAATTAAAACGGATGAAATCCTCATAAAATCCGAACCGTTTTTACTACCCCCGTTACCCTCGAAAGCAGATAAAGAGTGAATTTAAACTGAATGTAATATAGGTACCTATTATTTATTTTAGACTTCAAACTAATTGAAAAAATCGAGTTCATTACAGTTTTAAATTTAATTAATCATCATGCTTTCTCTAGTTTAACTGAATTCGAAAATGAAGGAGGTTTTCAATTTGACTATGTATTTGCTACTTATTATGTCTGTCGGAATCATTATCAACTGCGATAAAATTAGGATGATTCATTTGTAATTAATTTAATAATTATTGTTCAAATTCGTTTTTCTTTTTGTATTCCGTTTCGTAATGTATTTGACAGTTGCCGTGTTCTGAATAAACTCGAATCAAAAATAAAATGTTAAGATCGAGAGTAAGTGCAACAGTTGCATAGACCATCACTCTGCCCAAACTACTCGCTCTCATCCCAAATAATGTACTGCAGTGTGTCTTGACAGTGTGGGTTTTAAATAGAGAGGTTTTAAGTAGCGGAGTAGCAAGGTAAATATTTTGTGTTCATTGAAATGGACCTCCGCAAAGTAACGCCTGATTCAATAAAATATAGAGAGGCATGTAAATATTCGAGTTATGTGTTATTTAGGTGTGCAGAGGCAGGCGCGAGCGGCTGTGATCATGAGCGGAGTGGCGCTCGCGGCGCTGCTCTTGGTGCTCATCCTGGTCTGCCGGTCCAAGTTCTCCTGGAGATACTTCAAACAGAAATTCCAGCCGACAAAGGTATTACTGAGAAGGCCTAAAGAGTCCAGAGGTTCTAAGGGGCCTACTGGATGTGCGGTCGAAGAAACTGAATCACGTACTTCTGTGGAACCATTTCTCATACGATTCCGCTCTAATTTCTTTGACAGGTGTATGGTAATTCATTATGACATATGCAGTAAAAAGGTTCTACAGTCACAGCAGTTTCTTTCACTGTACACGTGAACTAAATGTCTTTAGGTGAAATCCCATTGTTACATTTTGGTTGGATTCTGCGATCCTCATCTATAGAAAACCGCAATAAACGCCGTAAACGAAATTTTGGATCCACTCTTACTTATTAAGGCTTGCTAGCATAATAAGGCACCTGTTACAGTACCTACCTACAGTTATCTACTAGTTTCATCAACACTAGTCGTTTTTACCGTTAAGAACTAACACACAACATGTTGTAGAAGTCATTGAGTACCTAGTTGGATCAAATTCATTTACTTATTCCAGAATAGAGTAAAGCAGTACCCCGCTACTGGTTTGACGCATCATAATCCACACGCCGAAATGCCGAAACCGAAAACTGAATTGAAATTAGACATTCCGAATCCTGAACCACTGAAACGACCGCAGCCGCTGAACGCGCGGGACTTAGAAACGAGAACCTCGCAAACTGAGAAGAGCCAAGGGGCAACGACCCCTAAGACTATGAGCACGGCGCTCAGCAACCGGCACCCTGCTGAGGACACTACCCTGGATTTCTCGTACGATAACATGGGCATGAATGTCACTCCGCCGGAGCGCACGGCTGTCTCGCAAAAATTTTGAGTCTTGAACTTTTTTAAAAACTGTATCTCCTACTTAAATTTGTAACAACGTCCCAACTGGTCCAAGTTTCGTTTTGTCGTAAAATAATTGACTATAGTGCCTGACCGAATCTTCATCTTCGTCTTTGACCACCGTTGGCCAAAAATACCACCTCCGACCAAACCTTTGTGTGTTGCTGTGAAGCATCTAAATCAGGCGATCTATTAAGTAACTGCTTACGTCAGACGAATGCTTAGTTTAATCGAAATTTTATTCATCTCGTGAACTTAATGCAGTCAAGTCAATATAATATAACTTTTTAATAATTTGTAGGGTTATTTGGCTTGGTCAAACATTAACTTTCGGTGGGACACTTTGTGTTGTTTTCATTCCATTAAATTAAGCAAATAATCCGCTAGGTCTTTTCAATGATGGGCAGTAAACGATTCGTTTGGACGTTGGCGAATGGAGAAGAGTTTTCAAAATACCTGGGAATTAAAACTTATAAAAGGAAATAGCGTGCAGGGGCCCCATTTTTGAAAGCACAAGTGTGAAAATACCACTCGAAAGTGGTGAAAAATTGTGCTGAATTTGAAATACGAGTAGCTTAGAAGATACTTACGGCTCTCATTAATCATGTGGACTAGTCAAAAATTTGATTAGAGCCTTAGTTTTGAAGTTATAAACAGATTTATACCACTTTCGAGTGGTACTTTCGAGTGATGTGCTTTCAAAAATCGGTCCCCAGTTGTTATAGTGATAAAATATACTCGAGAGCAAACAAATCGGGTCACTTTTCATATAACTTTCTACGAGTCTTTCTACGGTTTCATAGCTCCCGAGTATAGTTATATCAGATGGACGAGGTGTACTTTAATGAAATACCTCCACGTTCTCATACCTTTATCAATACGAGTAGAAGTTGTGTTCTCGTACCTCTGAACCTCTATTCGGCATTGATATAAATATATTATCTGATGACTGCTAGATTTAAAATAACCTTAGAGTCTTCGTGGTATCTAAAATTCATCACGAGTGCAGTCCATATCAATTTTTGCATACAAAAACATGTTTCCTTTCTTAAGTTTTTTTTAAATTATAGCTTTATGATATTAAAATGTACTATGAATCTTAATTATTTAGTCGTCCGTTATACACTAGACCTAGTTATTATCTAGTAATTATTATAACGATAATTTATTTTATTTTATGCTAAGCACAACTTGACCCTTCATAGCGCAGCTCAATTAATGTTTATTCGAGATTATTAATTTAGTAATGAATTTAAATATACACATTAGATACCTCCTACCTACTTATTCACTACGCTTTTTCAACGTCAATAAATTATTGATAAATATAAATCGTTCCATAATTTTTTAGGAAAAAATCTGGGATGGAAAGAGTGCCCGAAAGGGTTCGTGCACTGCAATGTGCTCGGTCTTTTCTTTGAACTCGGCAACATTTAAGCCTTAATATTAATAATATTAGCGAATCATACTAAACTTTGGCAACAAAAATTCTCAAAAATTCTTGTAATTTTTTTAGTAAGTAATTAATTGATTGAAAAGGTTTTATAAAATTTTAAATGAAATCCACTTTAGTAGGCGTTTTTCAGAACAAATAAAAATTAAAGGCAAATTAAAATGAAAGGAATAAAAAATGTAGAATTTATTATACTTACACTATAATCAATTACCTATGTACCTTAAGAATAAGCATGTTAAATAGGGATTTAAGTTAGTACGTGTATTCGTGTAGCAATACATCCATTTTAAGTAGTATTATAAGCGTGTAACATCACACTTTCGTAGATAAGTAACTAAAGGTACTAATGTAGAATCCTGCAATTCATTTGAAATTACACTTCACATATTATTAAATAAAAAGCGCACTTGTTATGCTCGGTTAGGTGTCATAAATGATTTAGTAAAGAGTTCACGCATACTTTTACAGGTGTTTTAATTTCATATTAAATGCGTTATTTGAACGGGACTTTATCGCGCAATATTTATGTTATACGTATATTTCAGCCGTATTTAGAATTCAGATTTTTAAATTAAACTACCAATTGACTGTTTTTGTGTTGGGATCAGGAAGCATTTATTGAGAGTGTAATTTACTAAAAATGTTTATCATTCTTGTTTACTTTTTCTATGAAAGGTTTCAATATTCGTTGTTTACCTTCCTCGTGTAGGTACGTAAAAAATAAAGGTGCCAGCTTTACATCTGCAGGCCTTCCTGTTCCTTTAGTTAGGCATATAAGCGTTTCTTTATGTCAAACTCATGGATACCAATTTTATCGAATCTATTAATCTATTTTATGTGTATTTGGACATTATTATTATTATTAATGTGATGTAGGTAATTATTTGTTTGTCACGTTGTATACTCGTACGTAGTACGATCCATATTGGATAACGAAACATTGGCATAATATCATTATTTTCACTGCATCTAACTAAATGCGATAAGTAAGTTGTTCAGTGTTCAGAGCAGAAATTAATTTGGGCAATTCGTTAAGTTGCAATTTCAAGTTCTAGTTTGTACCAGTGATAGAGCAACTGGATAGTTGTAATATCAATTTACATCGTTATTGTGATTAACAGACATTGTATTTAACACTATTATTGTAATTTGTCGAGTTCGACTCGGGTTCAAATAAATCCAGCATGGCTGAGGTCGTGTTTTTACTGAGGGGTGTTTTGTGTGCCTTGGAAAGTTACAGTTTAGTTATTGCAAATGTGAACATTATTTGTGTTAGCTTTTGTGTTGACTGCGATAATTTTGCTGTGTTATTGTTAATGTTTTGTTATTAATTGTCATTGATGTTCTCCCTTGCTTTTATGGCTTTGGATAATTAATTGTTTCTCGTCAACAGTAACATGCACCGCTATGACACAGATGGCAGTAATGACTCGTACTATTTTATCTTCAGTGATAATTGTTTCACTTTATTTAACAATAGTTTTCAATACATCTAAGAGTTATTTTGGACGACAAAAATAATGAGAGTATAAAGTAAAACACATTATAACTGAAAAAACACGTAATTTTTTTTCCAATGAATTTTTCTTTCTATTATTCGTCTGCAGAGTTAAAACATAAAAAGTTATAATACATATAAATATAACCTTTCGCCGCCATCGTGCAGCTTTCTACCGGAGCACTACTTTTTTTGCAATGTTTTAAATTGATTTATTCTGTGACATAGCGGCTTTGTCCAATAAGTAGGTCTATAGAATCTGTGTGTATATAAACATATTAAGTACACAAGATGTGTAGTCAGAAAACTAAAAGGTAGCATAGTAGATTAGCGTGTATTGAGCTTCAAAACAAAACGGGGAACATATATGAACTCACCAGGAACAATTCCATGCAGTGCTTTTCTTTTATTCGGCTGAAAATAAGCTTACAATTTATGAATTATTAGAAGAGCACCCGACACTAACATAAAATTTTTGTATGCTCAAAATGATAGACTCTATATTATTCATAGAAAAATACTTCTCTTCGATAACGTTGTTCATAGTTTTAGTCTAGCCGACACTTCTTTGTAGCGCTATGTCATGTCGTTGAGTCAATCACAGTGAAGACCTAGATGGTACGTATCCAAACATATGTCTGACACAAGTCAGTCAAATGTAGAACAAAATTGTCTCAACCCGGTTGTGGTGATAGTTTGTCGAGCCAGGTTTAGTATCCATGCGACGCACACGGCGAGACGGCAAAAAGATAAAGTTCTGAATATTTTAACGTCTGACGTTTGTGCTCAAATTCGAACCAAGGGCCTTCAGGGGTCTTTACAATTTTAAAAGACAACAAAATGAATAAAGTGGTTTCTTTTGTTTATTTTTATTGTTTCAAAGGTAGCCTTGCTATTAGACTTATCAAAGGCTAGGCAAGCCAAATTTCGTCATGATTGGTCTAGGTGTTGAACAGGGAATTAACAAATTCTAAGCTAACTAATAATAAGAAAATGGGACCCGGGCCCGGCTGTTATTTTCAAATTGAGATGCTACTATTCCAGTTCAAAGTTCTTTATTGACAGACTAAATACAAAGGAAAATATCTAGTATTTAGTACCTACCTGACGGTATCCGACGGGAGCGTGAGCGAAACATGCTATTTCTGTGACGGACGCCAACAACAGTTCTTTTAATGTACGTCATCCACCAACTGAAGGTTGAATAATGTTGCAAATTAGTGTTTATTTTGTAAACGAGAAACAAGGGATTCGCAAAAAAGTTTTGACCTACAAAACAAAAAGATTTTTACAGTTAATAAGTTTATGCTAAAATTATATTTTTTAGTTCAGAATCCTTTGAGCTATTGATTGTTATCGAAGCTTTAATGTGTACCCAATTTCATGTTGATTCCACTATTGACATCAGTTTTCAATTACAAGATTTGAAGAAAAGTGATAAAAATTACAAATTTATTCTATATGAAGCTAAAATAAAAGCTGTGAAAGGAGGAATTTCAAGTAAAAACATTTTATTGCCCATTGTTTTTAGACGCATGTAACATCTATCCTATCAAAAGCATAAATGTGAAATGATAGCCAAGGTCTTCGCCGACAAAATAATTGATATGGTATAATAAATTGGAAATAAAAACTGTTCCACTAACAATAAAACCTTTGATGATTATGCTTAGGTAGGGCATGGTCGTACAATCTATATATTTATCTATCTACATATACAAATAATAAAGCTGAAGAGGGTCGAAAGTCTGTACATAAGTACATGGAAGATATTAAAAAAAAATGTATGGAGATTATTAGAATCGATAACAGAACACGTTCCAATTCCAACAGTTTTTAGATTTTTTGTCCGTTTATCTGTATATTTGCTAGCGCATCACGTGACCGCGGCTGAACGGGTTTTGATGCAAACTTTACTAATCTATTGAGAAAGTCACCGGCCAGGTTATAGGCTACTTTTTATCCCGGAAAATTTTAGTTCTCGCGGAATATCGATAAACATGTCAAAGGTTGCAGCTGCCTAGAGTCGCAACGTAAATATAAATATTGCTTCAGTAGGTATTCAATTCAGTATCATAAAGGTAGAGAGTAGCACAAAGAAAGGATCTTTCAAAATTTCCATGGGCATGGGAATAAATGGGGTTTGTAAGTCCACTGAATAGGGACCTGTTTCCATAACTATAATTTTGTTAGTCTTTAAATTTGGTACAAAATTAGGGAATCATAACTGCTATACATAAATTAATTTCAAGATTATTCGAAATTCCCGCGGGATAAGAATAAAAGAGTAGGTAACTGACTTGCTAATAAAGTTTTTTGGTATTGGCAGACTTCCTTGATGATCAAAGAGGTGCAGCACACAGGGATTTTGCAATATTCCCAGAATAAAAAATATAGACTTTGTATTTAGTACACATGTACTTTGAAGATCACGTATTAGGCGTCATAAGAAGGGATTTTTAGAATTTACCACAGAACAAAAGGATGGGGTAAAAAATTATGGAAGTGGGTGTCCATGCAAGAAACGGGTTTATTTCGTTGAGGTAGGTAGGTAGTACAAAATCCTTCGTGTTAAAGTACGACTCGCATTTGGCTGGTTTTTGTACATTTTCGATGAGAGACAGGGCAGGACTTTGTTTTAGCGCAAATTTTGATTCTGCGCGGACAAAGTCGCGGGCAAGAGCTAGTAAACATTTGTGCTGGAATCACTTCAAACCAGTTTGATAAGTTTTTTTTTGTTAAGCCATTTCGCTTGAACGATTGTTCAAAACTGTTTTAGTGTACGTATAAATTATTTTCCTTGCGAAACATGATGGCGATTATGCTCAATCCTTTTTTAAACGGGACATTTTAAAATGATCCTTAAATATTTCAGAGTGTGATAGGTTGCTGTAATTAAATCAATTTAGTGTTGTCTGAAATTATATAGCTGCTTAATAATTGGGTGAAGATCTTTTACGTGTAACTAATTAAAACAACTGAGTCAAAATTAAGGCCCATACTTTTTTGGCTCACTCTGCTAGGGATGCAGTTCGTCGGGGCATACTTATATGGACACCTACATTATAGATTTTAAGTACGGGATGCTATATCATATAGTCCAGAAATAAATTATTTTCAATAATTAATTGATAATTATATACTTACTTAATCATGGTAAATCTATCTATTATCTATCAATTAAGTCATACTCTCTCTGGCTTTGTTTCGCAATAAAAAGTTATTAAGTAAGATAGAGTTTAGTTAGAGCGGTAAGTAATTAGAAGCATTTTACATGCAACCGTCCATACATTACATTCCAGTAGGTTTAATTACGACGTTTAGTTTATTTAGTAGGTAGAGTAAAATATCAGTAATTAAGAACGTTTGATGTATGTATTTAGATCTGTATAGTATACACTAGTTGTATGTTTTTCTTCTTATAAGCAAATTGTTATTGGCCTAGTTTTTTGATTAAGTTGGTTATTAGGTATCTATCGTTTAAAAATCAATTTTTTATTTAATATGTGACAAAAAAAATATATTATTGTATATTAATGGTTTAAAGTCAAAAAAATACAATAACTCTCTTGCATCACATCATGAACGCAGCGAATTAAAGAAGAATTAAAAGACACATAAATGAATTGATTCTTATATTAAACTCAGGTTGCCGTAGTTTATCGTTTCTAAAAAGTGACATTTTACTGTGGTGCAAACGATAATGCGGAATACAAATTCCAATTTAATTTACTTAATCTTCTCAACATTACTTGAATTAATTTACTCTCAAAAAAGAGACTTATGGGTTGACAGTGCTCTACGATGTGTGCTGCAACCAATTTCATCATCCTAATGGTCCCGATACTAAAATGGGCGCTGCAAAGCTGCTGCCGTCAGATACATTTCGGATTCCGCTCCAAACCTTTGCTCCCACTAGTTGAATAGTCCTGGCTCCGAATGTAGGTCTAAATGTACAGCGTACTACATGTTCATTCTGTCTACGAACTTTAATTACGGATATCACAACCGAAAATTTGTCTTCACGTTCAAATTACCGATATACCCTTTCAAAGGATCCGTCCGTTATGTTTGCTTGTAGGTAAGTCAAAGTATATGTATTTATTGCTTTGATAGAATCCCATCGGAATTAAATGAATTTAGTTTATTTAGAAGTGAGTATAGTATTTTTAATATTATTTTTCTCCGTTTGTTGTTACGCAGACATAGTATTGTAAGGTATCGTACGTAATTTTGACAAAATATTGTCATTATTTAGGCACTCTTGTGGCAGTTTTGTACTTAAACTTAAAAGTAGAAGAGAACATTTGAATAATGTAAGATAATATACTATTTAATTAAAAGGGAATCAGTGTTAGCACCTGACATACTTGCGAATGTTCAATCGAGGATCTTAATAGTTAATGTTAACGGAACAGATATTACATGTTAGACATTTTTCTACAGGATATAGGTAGATCGCAGTTATCTTTCGAGCTCCCGATGTACACACATATCGATGCGTTGTATAGGTACATCATGATCAGAAATTGCGGATGGATTTTAATGTGAAAATATGTGTAATGTAATTAACCGCGAACCATTTATAACTATTGTTTCAGACACTAATTGTGTAACGTGCGGTTCAATAACACTGACTTTTTTAGAACGATTTTAAATAATGTTTTCTAAATGTTAGCGTACATTTATTAAACTAAGTACTTAGTTGTAACTAATTATTAGAGATATTTATAGAGAGTATAATTGTATATTTTGTAGCCTTCAGGAAAATCCGTCCATTAATTAAGGAAAATAGACATGAGTCGTATTCTGTCTTTATATGTAGAAATGTTTAGATAATTCACCTTTTAATAAATACTTAGGTACTGCTGAGATGTATTATGATTGAAATAAATGTTTACATTACTATACATTGTTTTGATAAATCTTGCCTTTCTGTGAAACTTGCTCAAAATATTATTGAATACACCTAAAACTATATCACTTAACATTGTTCAATAATTCAAATGTAACTATTTCCCAGGCAACCGACCGGGCCGACCGAACTGATCCGTGACGGATATAATGATGATCGGGTGTCACTTGAAACAGCAAGTTCGTCTGATCACTCATTTACAAAATTGAAATCAAAATGTACGTTCATGTTACAATTTCAATTGAATATTATTTTAACCGACCGAACGATTGGATAGCCTAGTGGTTAGAGAACCTAACTATAAAGCTTGAGATCTCGAGTTCGATCCCCGGTTGGAGCAGATATTTGTATGAAAAATATGAATGTTTGTTCTCGAGTCTTGGATGTTTATTATGTATTTTTACGTGTTTATTCTATATAAATATAAGTATGTTGTACGTATATATATACAAGCTTTGCTTAGTTTGGGACTGGGTCAATTGGTGTCAATTGTCCCAAGATACTTATTTTATTTTTATTTTATTTATTTTTATATTACATAATTATATAGGCACGTTATCTGATTGCTACTTCTTGATCACAGAGATTAAGTACCTACTTAAAATCTTATTTATTTCTTAGAATACTTTTTATTTAAAATAAACAAAGTCAAAAAACAATGCTATCAAGGGAAACACTGGGAGAATATTGCTCCTACAATAATTAAGTATAACTGGATGAAAGTATTAGGTAACATTAATAAGTAAAAGAGTAGGTATCGACATTATATGTTTTTATTTAATTAAATGAAAGGTATTTAAGCTCAGTGGGTTGACTTTTTACCGACAGAATATTACGATAGTAACTCTCAAGACATACCTACTACACTTAATGATATTTAAAGAAAATTTTAACCTACATGTGAATTGACTAACATAAAAGTTAATAGAAATATAGCACTTATATTTTAGTAGTAGTAGTCACCGTCACGACTGCACTTATTATGCCCACATTTCCTGCGTCTCCCGTATCTCCGCGGGTAATTCTCATATTTATCAAGAAGTTTTTGGAGTCTTATTCTAATCATCTTCTGTTTATGGTTTTCCAGTAGATCTGCGTAGGCGTCTGAAAATGGCAGAATATTGATACCCCCGTCGGGAGATACTAGCCCTTCTATTCCTGGCATGAGCCCCGCTTGCGGTAGTGGGGCGGACATGAAAGGAGGGTACATGGGAGCTGCGGGGTACATTGGGGGTGCGGGGTACATTGGGGGCGCGGGATACATTGGCATCGGTGGTGCTAGTGGTGGAAAAGGTGGCATCATTGGAGGCAGTGGCATCGGTATAGGTACAGGCATCGGTATGGGAGGTGGTGGGGCTGGTGGAGGCAGCGGTCCTGGCGTTGGCAAAGGCATAGGCATGGGTGGAGGTTGATTGCAGTCGGCAGGGACATGTCGTGGATACCAATACAGCGGATTGCAAGGATCTTCGCCTCGAGGAAACCGACGGATAGACGGACTCAAGTCTATCGGATCTCTGTAGCTTATACCAGCTATGCTGCATGTCGCTAGTTTCAATAATGTTGCTAAGATGGATATCTGAAATAATTATGTTCGTTATGGAAATGCGGTCGGGAGAGTACACAACGTGGCAATCCATCAATTTAACAACCATCATTTGACATAATGCATTATTTCACAAACTCATTATTTGTGAAACTTTTATTATAGGTTCGCTAATTCGTAAACTAAAAAAAAACAGGACCTAATCGCGTGGCTTACATTAGGCTAGTTTTATAACTTAAAACAATACATGTATGTAACAGATAACAAAGGTTTCCAGAGTGATGAGCTGATAAGTTTGTGAAATGATGCATTTGTAAAATATTTTTACAGACCGGTTATACACAGGGATGACCCGGGATAGGTATGGAGAGCTTCTATTGCTAATTTACGTTTGCATCTGTCTGGGGTCTCCCACAAATAGAGGAAAATTTCCAATCTCAAAAGTAATTACGAGATTAAATTTCTCTCGGAATTGAGATGATAGTATAAATATAACCTAATGTCTGTAGATTATTATTTATGTTAGTTGTCCATTTTGGGACACTCAATATTGATGCTACTGCACTCAAAAGTACAGTACATACGTATTTCGTAAACGTACCTACCTATTTTTATAAAGGTTAATATTTTTGGAATCTATGATTATACGTACCTATATTTATTAAATTCCCCTAAATTGTGTGTGTGTAGTTGAAAATATTATTATGTAAAATAAAAAGGATTCTCTGACTACTTTTTGAATCATAAAATAATTAATAGTAATCTCTTACCGTAAAAAATTGGTACATAGTGAATTTAATGAACTTTGCAAGGCACATGCTATCAACAATATGCGATATCTTAACTACAATAGGCCATTATCAACCGCACACAATGCGAGCTCGCAAAAAACTCATAAAACAACTTTGGTTTTTGGACTTGTTGACTTGCTTTGTCTAAAAAATACCTCTTATTGGGGTTTTGATAAAGATTTTATCATAACACCCACACCTCAGTAAACTATGGAGCGTAATACAAAACGTAACCAGAAAATCAGCGTAGACCTAGTTATTTGAAAAAAAAAACATTAAATAAAAAAATAACACAAATATTATTAAGGCTCAGTTTTTGTTAAAGTAACTAAACGTCCGTTTTCTGTTTTCTTCCAACCATTTTTGAGTACTTTATCCACCACGTTCTTCAATTTATTGATGTCTTCTTTTTTCTTTTTCTTCCCTACTTGATCGTAGGGTTCTGGTTGTGGGGGATCGCGATTGTACGTAGGGGCTTCGCGGGCAGCCCCGCCGTAAGTTCTAGAAAGTTTTTTTATCATTGACTCGCTCTTTTTGGATATAGGCTGGTAATACAAGGCGACAGGTCCAAGATTAGGCAAATTCTGCATTGTTGGAAAACTAGGTTGATTTCTTACGTCACGCCTGACTGATTCGAGCATTTTCTCGTACGGTGTCATCTCGCGGTTCAAATAAGAGCGGCGCACTGGCTGAATTGGGTATGGGAAACTTGGGGAGTAGAACTGGTAATTACTTGTATATTGAAAATTGTAAGGCATTTGGGGCATTTGGTAGGCACTATAGCTAAAATAGCTTTCGTCTCCGTGCACGGGTCCCTTTTCTTTTAAGACACGGTAAGCACCGTTCTTGGGAATTCTGGATCGTATTAGCTTTTCGTACATGTCAGCGCAGTCCTCGGGCAGATGTAGGGGGTGCCAGTAGAAGGGGTCGCATTCGTGAACATGCCGGTATCTCTCCTCAAAGTCGAAATCATCCATGTAAGTAACGCCGGCGATTGAACTCTCAGTGCTTCCCCATAACAATTTTAGTATGCATGTGATTTTTATAAAATTTATCTGAAAATATAGTGTAGGTATAAACGTAGTTGCAATCGCGCTGGTAAGTCTGTTTAAAAGTTTTTTGGATGTTGATAGCAAATAAAAAAAAAATGGAAAACCAAAATCTAATCTAATGAAAAATTTGTTTTCGAGTTAAAGCGAAATTCACTGATGACTAAAAATAACTGCTCACTTTTTAAGAGGCTTTTGATTCCGACCGACTCGTTATTTTTGTTCGTCAGTGTACTTTGTTTATCGATTTTACAGTTGGAATTTTAAAATGAAAATGCTCACTGTCATTGTAGCGGTCTTTGATTAGTAAAGTGACAACTCCTTTCAATTGCACTTTGTTAACACCTGCTCAATGCGATTTTAACGCGGTTTCGTAATGAATCATTAGCGATGTAATAGGCCACCTGCGAGCTTATGCGCACTCGGATTTCTGACTACAAATTTGAGTAACGGAGAGTAGGTACAGTCGAGTAGGACATAAATATCGATACAGCCATCATGTCAAATATATATGTCACCGACTTTATTGTTTGTGGCATAAAGATGTATAGATGTTTTTGATGTCTTGTTAATGTACATATATTTATGCCATTGATTGTACACATAAATTTAATCATAAAAATAGGTAACTGTATCAAATGTGAATGTTTGTGTGTCTGTGTGTGTATGCTTATGAAGCGGCTGAATAGATATCGATGAAATTTGGCCCTCAGTATTTAGATAGTTAGTTTTCAGATAGATACGAGTATAATAGTTTGTTCTGGGATAACAAGTAGGGCACAATGTATCCCGTAAATGTGTATAGTTTCCGTGGGGTAAATGAATTTTTCGCAAGCACTGCCTAGTACTTTGGAGAATGTGGGGTAATTGAGAACGCCGGGTAGTTAGGGAACGGCTAGGAAAAAACTTTCCTTCGCACCAGACTGTTTCAAATCTATTTAAGGGCTGCATGCTGCACTACTCATTGCATATACGACAGTGAAAGTGAATGGAGTGCATTGGAAAGTGTTTTTTTCTAGTCGTTCCTAATTACCCGCCGTTCTCAATGACCTTACTCTACTCTACATAATTCATACTGGTATAGCTATCTGTAAAGAAAAGCAACGCGTCTGAATAGTGTTTTAGTAACAGGGGTTTCTAACCGACTTTAAAAAGAAGAAAACTGGCCAACTGGGATCCGATTTAAAAATTCTACTTTTTTCAAAAGGTAGTTTTATATATTTTATTATCATTCAGAAACCATTAATTCATTCAGATTTAAAATTGTATACTATTTCTCAATTAAGAAAAAATGTTAACTGAAGCCACCCTGTAGAGCTAACTGTATAGAGGTACTACCACTAGCTGTTGCCTGCGACTTCGTCTGCAAAGAATTCGTTTATCGCTATCCTGCGGGAATTTTCCGGGATAAAAAGTAGCCTATGTGCTATTCCAAACTTTTCTCAATCTATGTGCCGAATTTCATCCAGATTCGTTGGGACGTTCTGGCGTGATTGAGTAACAAATAAACATTCATCCATCCATACATCCATCCATCTATCCATACTTTCTCATTTATAATATTAGTTAGATTACTGACTGAAAAATACTACCTACTTACCATGACGTCCATGACAATTCTGAGTAGGTCGTACTGAGAGCAAAACGTCCTGTGTTGTAGGCATAATGTTCGTCAGACTGATAAAATGTAGTATTTTTAATCATTACCTACTGATGAAATTACATCTCGTAAGCCATTTGCTCAAAGGACTCGTTAGCGAATCAATCGCAAACGTACTGGGGCTTACTGAACTGATCGGGATTTTTTTAATTTGTTAGTTCCATCTTCAATCTTCGGATACCTTAGTAATTTTATGACCACCGGTAAAATTATGACAGGCTGATTTTGATTACAAGGTTTTGAATCTAAAATATTCAATGTTACCTACATTTAAAGTTCTTTAAAGTGAAGCGTCACAAAAAAGATTAACGTTATTTCACAAATTCGTCAGGTTAATTGGTCTGAAGGCCCTTGCAAAGTTTTACATTCCTCATATTGTAGTACCTACTGAAATACCTATTTAAAAAATAATTAGCTTACACGTCTATTTAGACCAAATAAGTATACTTACTGACGGGGATGTGTGAAATATCGTCAATGCTTGTTATGACTAATGATACAAATTAGTTAAAAAGAATTAAATAAAAATTTTGTTTATAAAATACTAAGTTAGAATGATTTTAATACATACTTACCATCTGTCAGCTTAGTTATATTTGTAAATACAATTTTGGAAAGTTCCTCACAAAAACAGTAATGATTTACTGTAAAGAACAAAAATAAAATTGTCACGTGCATTGCTTGATATTTCAATAACAGGTAATGTAATTCAATTTGAAACAAAATCTATAAATAAAACCTTTGCAAGGTGTTAAATTCAAACTACCATTACATATGCGAAAGTAATTCTGTCTGTCTGTCTGTAATGTTTTTGGACCTAAACAATTTGCACAGAGGCAGATGGAATCTAGGACAAGGACATATGTTAGTAAATTATTATCTCAGCAACATTATATCATATCTCTCGGGAGGGCAATTCAAAAGACGAATTCGTGGATCAGACTAGTCAATTATTTAAATTCGAAAAAAGTTGTATTTCGGATTGTCAGGCTAACAATAAGTCCTTATGTACATGGTGGACTGAGCGAACGCTCTGTGTTCGGTAATTGGTTATGATGTTAAAATGAAATATTTTGGTATTTCATATTTTTCCAGAGTTGAGACCGAGCTGTATCGTTGTTTTGTTCCCAGAAACAACAAAATAATTCAATTACTCGTAGCACATTTCATAAAAATCAAACCGGTTCACAATAAAAACTACTTTTTGTAGATTTACATTGTTTGTAGATTTACATTGTTTGTCTTCAAGTTGAATGTGTTGCATTGTGATTTTAACGTAACTAATAAACTTATTGATGCCTCTTAATACAAGTTATACAAATGAGATCATTATTTTAAGATATTTACGAGAAAAAACTGCCTCATTCATTTTTTTCTTGTATATTTCATAATTTTAAATATAAAGATGTTGAGGTTTTTAAACGAAATCATTTACTGAGTTGGAGACAAAGTTTTTACATGAGGATCTTCCTCTCTTTTGAAAGCCAAGTTGTCTAAAACGTTATTGAATCTTCTTTCTGCAATAAAGGTGGGCATGGCGGCGGTCTGCGGCGGACAGCAGCACGGTTCGAAGGGCTCTTTTTCGTTGTTTCTTCGCCTCCGCACAGATTTTTCGACGAACGTCGCTTTTGTTTTCTCTCTAATCATTTCCATGTCGTCTTTAAATTGCTGTACTTCTTTTTGGTTCAAAACACCCCGTATATTAAGTAAATCTACGGCTTCTTCATTCAACTCGAAGTCTAACTTGCATTCTGTGAAAATTTGTAAGTGTGAAGTGCTTGAGATGTTAATGTACCACTTGATTAAAAATAATTAAAAAATTAGGAACTGAGTACAGGGGCCTTACCATGACGTCCTAATTCCGACTCAGTTCAAGTTTTAGCTGTCACTTTTAGTATGAATCTGACAGCGAGCGAACCTAAACTGAATCGCATTAAGTCGTCATGGTAAGGCCCCAGTAAAGTACTTGTCATAATAGTAAGGAATTAACGAATTTCGGTTTTGCTAAAAGTTTTAATTATAAACCATATTTTTTTACACAATGTAACACAACAATATTTTGAAATAAATATTGTTACTTATCTTTAAATATGTAGGTTAACATGTAGTTGGCCTAGTGTTTAAAATATCTAAGTTAACGATTTATGATTTGGCAAATTGGCTGATACCTATTTATGGTCCGGGAAATTCACCTAGAGGTTAATGAAAATGATCTTCAGAAAAGAGTCATACTGACCTTCATTGGGAGGGCATTCACACTCGAAATGGGGTGATTTCACAGGCATGTGGTTATGTCTTCGAAAGAAGTGTTCTATAGGTCCTTGAGGCACATCCCAGGACCACTGGTCCCAGGGTAGGTGAACTGCTGTTATGGGGTTAGCAAAAATCAGTAATGCCAACCAAGCAGCAGTTCCCTGTTGATATTTGAACCAATTTAAAAAATAGTAAATCATACGCGAAGCGACTAATTACTTACAACGCGTAATGATGAAAATCACACGAAAGCGGCGTCACCCTCCATGCAATAGTGATACGCTAATACCTACCTACGAAAGATTAGTACGGTACCTACACATGTGATGCATTATTACCAGCCTGATTTCCTAAATAGCTACACTAAAACATCGCTTTAGGTAGGTTTTGAAACAAAACAAGAATAAACTATGGAACGCTATTTATTAGTTATAGATAGATATCTCATTCTTTTGGCGTCAAGTAGGTAACTGTATAATGACTCAATATATTTATTTAAGCTATTTGAATAGTCCGATGAGGTCTGACTCCATAATCATTACTGTTTCTGTTATATTTAGAGCGTTGGTGTGATTGTAGCCATAATGGACGTAAAGTCGACCTGAGCTTAATTGTTTCTGGCGTACGCGAACCAAAACTTGGAAACAAGGAATTTTTTCGTAGTTTTGCATAATTCTTAGGTTTGCATTTGGGTTGTGTAGGGCATTTCAAGGTGACAGGTGTTTTTACGCTGGTATCCCAATTACCAGTTGTGCTGCTAGTGATTTCGTTTGTAGTCGTAGGCGGCAAATCGTACGTCGGACTTTCAGGTGTAGGTGTGGAACAAGTGGTGTAAGGCAATCTAGTTTGCAATGGTTTAAACGGTGCATTCTTGTTCTTAGCCGTAGAATAATCCCTCGGGTACATACTTTGATATTCTGATTTTCCTTTCTTCCCTACAAACAGAGGAAAAACCATTGCAAAGTTGTCCCTACCCTTACATTCTCCATTACACAATCTGTAAGGTGCAGTGAAAACAAGATATCCGGGATTTTCAGATATTTCTAGAACAATTTTGAATATTATTGTAAAATAGCCTCAGTTCAACAGATAACTTATTTTGTCTAGAATATACTTACTTTCTCCATTGACAATTTTTTTGAGGAAGAGTTGGCCATCGGTGGCGTCGCGATGGGTTCCAGCAGCTGCTGTTCTATTTTCCGAAGCGGCTCCTCGATTATTTGTAAAACAACTAAAAGCTATAAATATTCTTAAATAACCAAGCGACATTGTTTGTATTGTAGGGAAAAAAATAAGTTTTATTTTTTATCTTTAAACTTACAAATTATTCATACTTAAATGTTTGTGTGTAAACTCTCACAAGTTTTCTGCAAAAGTACCAATTGAATTTTGAAAACTGTTTTATATCCGGGTCGTAAAAAATATTACGAAATGATAAAGAAATAACGTTCTGTTTATTACATTGTATTGCGTGAGCGTATATTTTTTTGTTAGAGAAATATCTTAAGATAGCTTTAGGTAATTTTGCAACGCTGCTCCGTAATAGTTTCCCTTAGTCATGTTGTTGTACGCATGGGCCCGCTGAAGCGTATCGTGGGATTCGTGGGACAATATATTTATGTGAGCACATTAATTTATGTCTGTCACTGAGTCGGACGTCTTTCCAATTGGCGAAAGAGTTTACAATTGTTTCACTGGGCACGTGGTATAAATAGTCGCCCAAGACCGTGGCCCAGAGTGAGGGAATGTTAATAAATTTATCTGTTTGTGACATAACTCATACGCCTTTTGGTTTATTCTGGACACGCCAACAATGTTCTCGCGAACATTTTAAATCTTCTTAGGCTTGAAAAAAATATTTGGATATAGAAAACACGAAGTATAAAAATACTGCCTTGTGCAAGACGGTCGGATAGCGAAGTTTCATTATCTCCCCAGTCTCCACAGTACTTTGGTGTTGAGGGTGTTCATGGGCGGTCCACTTACCCTCAGATGACCCACTTGCTCGTTTTCCATCTACCATATTATTTCAGCTCTGGGGCCATGACGTCCTAATTCGGACGCAGTTCAAGTTTTTGCTGTCACTTTTAGCATGAATCTGACAGCGAGCGGACCTAAACTGAAACGCATTAAGACGTCATGGTACGGCCTCTCTACTTAATGCTTGACAAGTCTGCATGTAACTGCAACTAATGCAGTATGATAATAATTTATTTTAAGCCCGTTGCCCGCGAGACGAGGTATCTTTGTTAAATAACTAATTAATGTCTCAGTCCTTTGACGTCTGGCTCGGGAGCGAGAAAATTAACAGCCATTAATATTGTTGTCATTGAAGCTGATCGATCATTCGGCACGGTTTGTTAGATTGATGAGGTTTGTCCACAGAAACGATATGCTGATAGATCACCATACATTATTTTTTCATGTCAATCTTGACGGGCCGCGATGAGTTTAATTGCGGTATGTATGTAGTTATTAATTTATATCAAATTAATGAGATAAAGTCGCAATCTCCTGACTCCTGTCAAAAAACCAGCCAAATGCGACAAGGGCGTGTCGGACACGCGCAGTGTAGGGTTCCGTATTAACATGTGGCAAATATTCAATACTATTTAGTTTTGAACTATCACTTTTTACTAAACTTCACACAACGCAAGCCCACCTAAGAACCTTTTTAAAGTTGGAATATAATTAATTATATTTCTAGATTTGATCGTCTTGCGTATCGTCATAAAACAATGTTGTAATGATTATACAAAGAAATGAAATGTATTTTCATATCTTATGTTAGTAAATTAAATATTCAGAGAGGCTTATAATTTTCAGCAAAAAGGCTTATTTCATTATTGTCATTGTTTAGAAGTCTGCAATTAGTACCTATGTGTAAGTAGTGTTTATTATGTCACTAATAATTTATCTTTTTACCTGTTTTAATCTCATATTTAGCAACTTTAATATTCGCGTTAAAGTCTTTTACTCAAAATAACAGTAGTTATAAAGTTACGAAAAAATGCAGCTTCGCTGCCATGGAAATTATAAGAAGTTGGTAAAAATAAAACTTTAATGCCTAATATATTTTTGCTGTAGATAAGAATGCTCTTGCAACGACCGTGATATCCTAGTATCGATGTCGCAATCCACTTCTATTCTTATTCGACCACCTAATCGATGTCTAGGCTCCGTTGGTCATTGTAACATTTAATTATCTTCAATTTGGCTGTTTGCCTGCTTTACCTGCTAGGTATCCCATCGCTTTGGCCACCTCCCAAATGATTACATTCACCGAACTGTCAAAGATAAGTTATTTTAGCTACCTCGGGCGTTGAGTGGATGTGTCATACAGATTTTATGTGACATTGGACGACTTGGATTAAGTGTCATTTTACGTTTTTTAAATTGAATTTAGAAGCCAATGACAGTTTCAACCCTCGTAAATCTATAAACATTTTCTGATTTTATTTTTTGTAATATTAAGATTTTATTTTCATCAATACACCTATCAAGCATTTGTAGATGCTGTATCTTCCAAATAGAAAACGTCTATTACATTACACTATGCCTTCTTTTGTTATCTATAAAACAAACACAGTATGGAAATTGGAACAGTGAGAAGCACAAGGTTTGTTTTTAAATAAACCTACCGTGTGCTTCGTGTGTTATTGACATGAACTTTATTAAAGTAAGTTGCATAATACTGACTGAAATGGATTTTAAATAAAATTACATTTCACAAATTCAAAAACTTGTTATTCTGTATAAACTGCGGCGACGTAAGATAGAGACTCTCCTGAGACTGTTTTCAAATATTTGATTCTACTTTGCTCGGAGTAACTACCTCTGCGAGAGTGATATTTAGTAGTTACGCTCGGAGATGTAGAGCATTTTTAAAGTTATTTGATAATACGTGGACGTCCGAAGAGTTTTTTTTCATTTATTTAGAAACAAACAGTCTTACACAATAATATTACATTTTAGCTAAAGCTAGTATTTCCTTTTATAAAAATAGACCTACAGTTTCCTATAAAATAAGAGATAAGTATATTAAAAATAAAATGATTAAAAGCGATCGTAAATAACACGAAAACGGTGCCTTGCGAGGCGTGCTGCCTCTGAAGGAAGTATGGGTAGCATAGCTAGGACAAGTGTGATTCTATTTACTTCATTACAATACTTACGTTTTGTAATTTACTAAACTCAGAGACTAGTAAGAGTAGTATAAGAACACGAAGGCAGACCGTAGTGGTTGTCTTCAGACTATTTGCGTCACTGCGTATTCTGGATACAGGCGTCCTCTTGAAACGAGAGGGCTTGGGTAGTAGTAGGTACCGCTCAGTAATAATTGGAAAATTGACACACACCAATGAATTTTTCCGCAGTTCTGTGCAGGGGCCCGATTTTTGAAAGCACATGTGTGAAAATACCAATCGAAAGTGGTGAATAATTGTGCTGAGTTGGAAATACGAGTAGCTTAGGTGATACTTACGTCTCTCATTAATCATGTGGACTAGTCAAAAATTTGATTAGAGCCGTAGTTTTAAAGATATAAACAGATTTATATCACTTTCGAGTGATGTGCTTTCAAAAATCAGGGCCCTGGCTTTAAGCTTAAGGTAACATAGGGATTATGTTAGATGGACTAACCTTTTGTAAATAATTTAACGGTTATTAAAATGTCTGATGACTTGACATGACTTGGTTCGTACCTAAATCTATGTAGGTAAGTGCTGATTTTTACTTGGTCAGTGTGAAAGCTAAGTTTGTACTTTTTTGGGTTTTACTTATTTCTCACTAAAATAATATTTTATTAAATATATTGTTAAAATCAAAGTGAAATATAACTGAACAACACTAGTTAGATTAAATGCGAAAAAGTCGGAAAATTGACTGTTAAGTCAGAAAAGTTACATACAATTTTATCGAATAACCTTAACCGGCCAAAAACGTGTTTTTTTCGCATAGATTCTGTTACTGGGTACTGCTACCTACTAAATTGTAAAATTTCTTCAGTAGGAAACACTATTGCTGATCTGCTGACATCGCATTGCGTTAATATCTATTAATAATCAGATTTATCTCGCTTTGCATTGCTAGAAGTTTGTTTAAAATTATGTATGTACTCAGCCAATTAGATTACGAATAAACAAGTAATCATTAGGTATTTAAAGTTCAACTAAATTAAATCAGTAGACCCCTGATATGATTACACACGAAAAAAATTTACTCTAGCAAGACATAGCAGATATTTTTAAATCATCTGTGCGTAAATAGACCAAGTTAACAAAAAAAAAAACAATGCGTTGTGTTTTTTAACTAAGCACTAACATTAAATTTAATAAAAAATCTATTGAGGTTAAAACGCAAGCATAAATAAAATAATAAACAAATTTTAGTAAACTTAAACGTTTATTGCCTTACCAAAAGACAAAGTAATATTAGGAATGCGGATGGATTCCGATCGGAGTATGGTTACTCTATATAGGTTGTACCGCTGTTGCGGTCAAAATTGCGGGCTGCGTCACGACAACGAAATCCTGTAACAGTAGTACATCATAGGTCACGCGGGGAGCCTGGGAAGAGTCCACGGACGGAGCGAGGCCAAGCGAGGTTGTTAGAGCGAAGCTAGATGGAGACGGTGTTAAATCCAAGCTTGGAATACTTCCTCGAGATTAAGGACTTGCTGTGGTAGCGGTGGAAGCGCGCGCCGGTGGAGACGGCGCGCAGCAGCGCCTTGTCGTTGAGGGCGGCGCGCGCGCTGCTCGCCGAGTCCACACGCTCCAAGTAAGTGCGTAGCGCGCGCTCGCCCCACGTCTGCGCGCGCGGCGTCTCCGTCACCAAACCTTTGTTCCGTCGGTCCATGTATTTGATCACATCGTCGTAGTAATTGCGTCGGTAGTCGTAAAGGTAGTTGTATTGGAGGAATTTAGGTCTGAAAGGTAAAACAAAAGGGGTTAGTAAAACTGAAAGGAAGCGGCACGTCTCGTAAACCTTTCTTGATCTAAGTAAAGCTCGCTCACCTGACCCAGTGTTTGAATATTAGTTTTTTGGGCTCTGTTCCCTTGACGACGGCCTGCGGGGGTTCAGGCTCGGCCTCGGGCGCGGGTTCCGGCTCGGGGGCGGGTGCCTCCTCCACGACGGCCTCTGGCGCCGGGGTCTCTTCCTCAACATCAGCATCGTCCCACATAGTGAAAGGTGGTGGGTGTCTGAGTACAAAAACCACTGCGTTATTATAAATTAATCACAATGCACTAACTTTATTTATTTACACTCCAGGTTATTGTCGAAACAAAGGTTAAAGTACACAACACTAAATGGTCCACGAACCTAACTGGGATTGGAGATACGTGTGGATCGGGTGATCGCTTATCTACGACTGGTGTCGGCGTCCCTCGGCGTCGCACGGAGCCTCCCGATTTATCTCTTTGCGATCCCACCTGGCTGTCGCAAGCGATGTGTGTGATGTTAGCTGCCAATGACGTTCTGTCAATACGTGACCATGCTCCTCACGCGCGGATTCCTGCCGCTTTCGATTGGGCTGCCAAATACTGTAACGCTTATGACCGCGACTAATTTTTTTTATATGCAGTTATGGTACGCAGCAAATGATGTTTACAAAAACAAGCAAGTAATTAGTTAAGGGCTGTATTTTTTTATTACAATGTTCGACCAATTATCAAATAAACCAACACGTGCTGGTAACGAAAAGTAAGGACTTTGCAAGCCTGTTTCCAATAAATGTGCTTATGCTTAAGTTAAATAAATTTATACCTAATTAAAACACGATACTGAACAAGATCTATTGCCGCAACACAAAAAGGCGCATTATGAATGTGGAGCCTCAGCCAGTCTATTTGTGGCATCATAGCTCCGAATTTGGTAAAATCAAATATTAGATAATGTTTATTTTCGTTTTTTAATGAAAAGGAAAATAATTATTTCTGTCCTTAATCGGTTTAACTAAGCTAAGCTTCCTTGTTCGTTTTAAAATATAAGTGTACTGTGTTGGAAACAAAAATAATGTTAGAACAAAAACCTACAGGTAATTAAGAACTAGGTATGTGAACTTTAACTAAATTATCCTAGTCTCATTTATTTAATTATTTTCAAAAAACATGGAGTTATATATTTATTGCGATGGATTTTTAGCTACACAAAGGCGGTCTTTTAACTAATACAACGATTAAAATTAAAAACAACGGAACAAAGTTATTAATGTTTGCAATTCGTGGATAAGAGCCAAACTGGTGTTGTTTTGTCACATTTGTAAACTTTTGGTATTTTTAGATATTATGTAAATATTAAAACTTCTTAGTGCACGCGACTTCGTCCGTAAAGTTTTTTTTTATAGATGAGCCTGAGAGAGATGGTCTGCCACGCTAAGATAGAAAATCCTTTGCACTTCGTAAAATATTATGTCGATAAGACGTGGCTGACAACTTGAATGTTCGACTTTAGCGACATAATTCATCTGATAGGAAGTTGAATGAAAAGTGACAGACCACTAATTATTGGCTGACCGGTTATTAGATATTATTCGTCAAAGTACTTTTTAAATTTTCGTCCAGGTTTATAAATTAAAGTTTCCAAAGTTGCTTTATTACGGGTCAGCTGGAAGAATAATACATATCGAATCAGTAATCATGTAAGCATGTGGCATGTTAGCCTGGTAGACCTACGGCCTCACAGGTAGAGAATAGAGGGTTCAATTTCGGACTCGAATTAACCTAAGTAATTATTTCAAAATCGATTTCGTTTGCCCTGGGCGGCTAGCAAACGAAAGCTTTAAGTAATTAGCCCAAATAGTTTTATAAATAACTTCATTCATATTATATTGCCGCAAATAAAATGTCATTGAATTAACATATAACCGTCTGCCAACAAGAAATCATCCATGTAAACTCGTGAAGAAACGTTAGTTACGGTCAATTATAAATAGTTGGTATTACGCTAATGAGAAACACATAGAAATTCATTTATATTATAATAAATTTAGTCTAAAGTACGAAGATAAAGATGGGACATTTAATTAAATTTATGTATACTTAATAGAAAGCTTAATTAGTGTAACAGACGTCATCGTAACTTTTCAGATAGCAACCAACACACACATTAACTACTTCTTAGGTAGGTATAAATACTTAAGTCTGTACCTATACTTCTGATTTGAATTGAGCTCAACCCATTACCGGTTTACACGAAGCCAATGTGACGGGTTATACATACAATACTGTTGTCTGCATTCTTAGATGGCTTGGGCTGATGTACCTACTTAGTTCTCACGCGGGCCCAGAGCAGATAAGGAATTTCTACACACACCATTGACTTTTTTTTTCTTTACGATGTTATCATTCACCAAAATGCTCATGATAGATTTAAAATAAAATGTTGCACATATTTATTACATGCTATTTTATACATATTTCGTTGATCGAATATAATCATTGCCAATTCTGATTGGCTTAAAATAGACCGTTATGAATAATTTCAGAATGTCGATTGTCTGAGTATCTGCAGGTAAATAAGATATGTTTGTGCTGATGTTTGTTTTGCAGTGCGTTACGTTATATTTAGAAGGGGCAAAAATAATTTGGAATCGGGCAAGGTATCTTTTTATCGGATCACATGATGTGAATATGATCAAAGATGGGGCAAACGGGACATTTGGCATCACAAGATATCACAATACCTAATGACTAATGAACGAATACTTCATTGACACTTATCGATGACGATCCGACAGCCTACAATAATAATAATAGTTTATTTATGTATTTTCTCCACCACCAGTTTTACAAGCACTTATACTAAACATTCACATCATTGTCAGACTCGTGTGGCAGCGACTATGGTAGTTAGTGATAGTGACCCTGACTGTGAAGCTAGAATTCCCGGGCTCGAATCCTGGTAGTGGACTTGTATTATGAACCCGAATGTTGTCCAGTAAGCTTTGCTTCTTTAATTTCGGATAAGGTAAAACTGCTGTAAGTTCTTTTGTCCCACAATGCTTCGGCTGAATTGAGTATACTTTTTTTAGGTGTTAGCGAAATAATGTGTGTTGTACCTCTCTCTACCTACAGTATCTTACACTGATTTATGATTCGGAACAAGATCTGTAAAAGGCAAGGTAACTAACGTGTAATATTAAAAATATGTCTCTTTACAGATTAAATTAACATCAGTGGTCTTAAGTGTTTCGGGTACTTATGTGTAGTAGTATTACTAGGTATTGTAGCTATTTCAAGTTTTTCTGTTTGTTTATTATAATTTCAGAGGATCCGTTGATTCTTTTGCAGCTGCGTGCTAATGCACTGACATTAGCTGTGATTCCTTGACTGGCAACATCTGGTCGTCTGATGTGTACCGCTGAGTGATGACTAACTGAGTAATGCCACTGTGATAATTATTGTTGTTTGTCTTACTGACCACTATTTTATCATCCCACGTTCCGGTAACAAACGCGTACGTTCGTGAAGAAACCGAAAGACGAAGGCAAAATTAAGAATAAATAAAAGTTCTGACATTGAGTTCTAGACAAGGTTATGTTATACGTTTGTAAAAGAAAGACAATGATATTTTTATCTCACTTCAGTTTTTGTACAGTGGAGGAAAATAAATTTCGAGATGATGTTTTTTTTTATTAGAAGCATATGTCATTTTTGTCTGAGCAAGTCGGTGCCTACGTAATTTTATTCTGAAAGGGTTCTTAGCTGCTTAACATTATCCGTGACTTTACTTCAAACATAGAACCCCTTGCTAGCTCATCTTTGTTTCACCCTGGGCCCCGGCACTGATTGATTCGTGTACCTACAGTGAGTTGTATTGACGAATAATTTGGCTTCAATCATTGGGTCACAGTGACCTAAAGCCGATGCCAATCTACAGGCCGATTAGATTTTTGTTAAAGTCATTACAAGGTCATTACCGAGTGAAGTGATGCACTGTATTCGTAAAGTAAATAAAATATGATTATTTTAACCAGGCGATAGGTACTTAACAGAGATGTCTATGTTCGTAAGCCAAAACTAATAATCTTGCTATTCTGCGACCATAAATGCAAGACACAAAACAGCTAAGTCCCTGCCAAATGTCTATCATTTTTGTGCAAAAACTCACCCACCCACTACTTTCACGTAAATTATAATAATAATTAAACACACTAATACTACCACGCTACTTTGAATTCATCTCTACACGAGTTCATTATCAAAGCCCAAAAGCACCGAACACGAACGTTCCTTACAACCCAACGTTAAATAGAGTAAATACTTACCATACCCAATGCAAATTAATGTTCTGATGAAATTTACTTTTATATCTTCATAATTAAAATATGTTGAACATTTTGCATTTTCATGAAAAATGCGAGAAGTACTTAGTGTTGAAAGGATTTAGGTTATCTATACACTAGAAAACAAGAAGCTCAACTCTGCTAAAGTTAGTCCTAGGTGTTCGATTAAATGGCGTTGCGTAACAAAGGGTGGTATTCCTGTTGCAGCACCTTAAGCATTTTCTCAAGTTAATTTTCACTCGCTTACGAACAACTTTCTTACGAAGCAGAAGGAAGTAAACAAAAGTGTTAAAGAAATTACCGCATTTTTACTATTTTTGTAAAGTATATATTATTATTATTAGTATTTTTTTGTATCGGAAGACCAGCGCTGGCTGCAAGGCCAGCATTATGCTGAGATGGGACCATTTCATGATGCATGTTCTTATGTTTTTTTTTTGCTTCTTTTCTTCTTTTGTCTGTAATGTTATCATGAATAAATGTTTTCTTTCTTTCTTTCTTTTTCTTTCTTTTATTTTTATTAAATGGGTTAGTCTTAGTGTAGTGTATGTGTGTGTGTGTGTGTGTATTGTGACATACTTAGTGAAGCAAAATGTATGTATGTAGACTATTTAATATTGCACATAAAAAATTAAAAATACAGAAGTATACACAGAAAATAGTACAAAGGCCAACTTATCCCTAAGAAGGGATCTCTTCCAGCTAACCAAAATTATTTTCACCTCACTAGCTCGGAAAGCACTTTTTGCTTGTTTGACACCTATTGAGAAAATCGCTTTTTATCCACACGTGGAGAAAGAGTTTTGACCACAGATTAGAAAGATATAGTACAGGGTTTTGACATTTGAAGGAAGCTCAAGTGATTTTTGACAGCTAATAAAACGTGAAACGTTAAAAGTGCTGAATTTTTAATAGCACAATTAATGAATTGCATCGAGTAAAAAACACTAAATACAGTCTTACAACTTTATTTTAATTCATAAATATCATCATTCAACATAAACCTTCATTCTTGTTGTAAAAACGGATAAAATGTTCTGACAGTCCAAGTAAGTCAATATGCGAATTGCGAACAAAACGCATCCGAAATATATTTTTTTTATAAAATTCATCCCTTGTAGGAGCGGTAAAGGAATTATTGTCCATTAAGCCATATTAAAGATTGTAATGCCGGTTCACTGAATGTGCTGACAGTAGCACTTGGTGGTCCCAACGGAAGACCAGCGCTCGCTGTAAGGCCAGCATTATGCTGAGGTGGAACCATTTCGTGATTGTATACGCTATTACTTCTTTTTTTTCTGTAATTTATATTACGAATAAATGTTTTCTTTTTTTCAAATAATTTAAAAAAATTTAAGTCAAAACTATTCAATTAAGCCGTCAACGTTAAATATTCGCATGTTTTTCTAGTTATTTTCTTATTAAAAATGAGTGATAGTACAAACCCTTTTTCTTATTTTCCTCGCTGTAGTGAGGTGAAAAGTTTTGTGTTATACACGGGTGAAAAGTTATTTTACGCCTCGTGTGTTGAAACACTCGCTACGCTCAGGATTCTATTTTTGAACCACTCGCTTCGCTCGTGGTCAATCATAGAATCCTTTCGCTAGCTTGTGTTTCAAATGAACACTCGCAGGTAAAATACAACTTTCCCCCCTTGTATAACAAATAACTATTGTGTTTTTAAATTGCTATTTTCAATATCTTTTTGTGTTCGTTTTAAAATATCTTGATGTTTTTTTTATAAACCACCTGTAGATTCGCGCTCGTTTTTGTAGCTCTAATTAGTCACTTGCTGACCTTGTGCTAGCCGTGAGCCAGCTTGAATTAAATTTATGGTTTTTGTCTTATATACTATATTTTATAATTAGGTAATTGTGTCCCAGAAATTATCCCATAATATCTGCAATCAGTCGCAAGACTATAATCAGATTAGTTGTGGAGTGTGGATGACGCTTTCAGAATATGAGGGCTATTGCCCTAACTTCCATTAATGTCCAGCACATCAGCTCTTTTAAGGCGCCTGGCATAGTGAGGCTCGAGTAGTGGGTTAATCAATGGATTTGGGTGGATAGTGAGGCGCTCCTTGTAGCTATATCGCTTTGCCTCCTCGAGGACAGTCAGCATTTCCAGGTATTCATGGATTTCACTAATGCGAGTGAGCAGGGAGCAGCGCACAATACCCTAAAAATATTATTTTGGGCTCTTTGAAGGCAGAGAATATTAGATTTGCTGGCTGAGGACCATATTTGGATCCCATAAGTCCAAACTGGTTTGATAACATCCCATAATTAATAATTAAAATCCCAACAGTTTATTTCGTACCATCGCACAAGTGAAAGTTACTTAATAGGAATCATTTTTTTTTGCTACATTTGTAAATATTGTGTCCTTATTATTTTGGCGCTAAACTCAATGTAGGTAATTATAATTTGTCTCTTCTACAACTCATTCATCGTCGGGTCGTGTATTCGAATCCCGGGCTCGCACCTCTGAGTTTTTCGGAATTTATGTGCGATATCTCATTTGAAATTTACCTTGAGCTTTTCGGTGAAGGAAAACATCGTGAGGAAACCTGCACACAACTGCGAAGCAATTCAATGGTGTGTGTGAAGTTCCCAATCCGCATCGGGCCCGCGTGGGATCTATATCCCAAGCCCTCTCAATGTGAGAGGAGGCCTGTGCCCAGCAGTGGGACGTTTATAGGCTGGAGATGATGACAACTCACTTTCGCTTATGGAGACTGGAGACTAAGCAGTGGTTTGCTTTTCAAATTTTTAGTATCACAAAACACCTCCATCTGGTGACCTACACGAAAACTAAATTGAGAGATCGACTTCGCAACAGCGTTGGCGCAAGATTCAGATTTTCATGTACTTACCATCGTATTAGCTTCTCTAAACGAGTTATAGATGGCGTCAGTGTAGTGGTAATGAGATCACCAAATGCGAAACGTTTTCACCATTGAAATTGTGTTGAATAACCTCCTCATCTGCTTAGACGAGGGGTGAGCGGGGGACGTTAGGACCTTTCTTAATTAGCTTATTTTTAGGGTTCCGTACCTCAAAAGGAAAAAACGGAACCCTTATAGGATCACTTTGTTGTCCGTCCGTCTGTCAAGACCCTTTTTCTCAAGAACGCGTGGAGGTTATCAAGCTGAAATTTATATCAAATTCTCAGGTCTACTGCCCCTTAGAGCTGTGAAAAATCAAACTTCTTTAAGCCAACGCAATCAAAATAAAAAGTCGTTTATGCCGCAAATTTTCGAAACTCGCAAGGGAATCAAAACCTACAGGGTACTTCCCGTGAACTCAGAATCTTGAAATTTGGCATGAAGGTATGTCTTATAGCACAGATTAAGGAATAATTGCGAAAACCGAAATTATGTATGTATGTCTGTATATATCAGTGACCAATATAAAGTGACCCCGCATTGTATACATTTTGCTTTGGAGCAGGGCTCTGCTTACACTGGTTTATAGATATTTATAGATAATGATACGGAACCCTCGGTGCGCGAGTCCGACTCGCCCTTGGCCGGTTTTTTTTATTTGATATATTATGTAACACAAATCAGCTCCGTTTTTAAATTAACCGTCCGTTAAGTGATACAACGGATTCTTCAATTCGATTGCCTACACTCAAGAGCAAAAATAACGGATCACTTTTCATAGAACCTTTTATGAAAAGTGACCCCGTTATTTATGCTCCTAAGTATATATGTATATACGGCATCTATTTAAATTTAAACGTATGTAGATTAGGTAACCCAGAAATCCACTTCGCTCCATGACTTCCATGAGATGGGATAAGTACTTAATTCATTTAAACTTGTTCTTTAACCTTACGTATGTACTAACTTTACGTACTTATGCGAAACTTAAAAAAAAACCGCGTTCGGTCTCGTTTGTCTCAAATAATACCAATCTTAAACAGATAACAATAAAAATACAGAAATATAGCCTTAAATTTGATACTGTTGATCCTTATTATGCACGTATACCAGAGGTTAAAAAAAAATTAAAATAAAAAATAGAACCGCCTTCAATTCGCTACTTTAAAAATGTCAAATTAAAATTATTTTTCGGTAAGTGTACCTACTTATTTATATGTTGAAGTCGGTGCCTCAGTCCGCGCCACTGTTATATTTATGTGTGATAAGCGTGGCAGAAGTGGACCTAGTCTATCTGCCTATTACAGTACCTATAAGTATTTTCGGCTTGGAACTATTTGAGCTGAGGCACCGACTTCACACAATATAAATAATTAGGTAGCACTTACCGAAAAATAATTTTAATTTGACATTTTTAAAGTAGCGAATTGAAGGCGGTTCTATTTTTAATTTTTAATTTTTTTTTTCACGCTTTTTAGTGAATCGTTTTGTAATTTATCCAATTTTTAACACCAATTTATGTAGATGAAGCGAAAGAGGTTTGTCTGGATCGTAGCAAGTGGAACAAAGTAGTCTCTACCTACCCCTGTGGGAAAGAGGCGTGACGGTATCGTATGTATGTATAACACCTAATACCCGCTAGGGACTTGTGGTCCCACTGTTATAAAAATGTCGAATTACACTCTACCATAAGGTCGACGGAACCTATTTCTATGTGGTTTGCCCTTCGGGCATTTGAAGATACCTAACGAACCTAACCTAATTTTATTATTTCTAGTGAGCATTTTTAAAACAGTGGGACCACGATTAATACGCTCTAAGCTCTAATGCAATCTGTTCATCACTATTTACTAAATATTAGGTACTTGAAAGTATCGTCTAAATATTCCTAACCGTTAGAAGTTTCTAAAAAATATGCAAAACACGGTATACGTGCTCACTTTATTTCTCACATTTTAGTGGTTGTAGCCAAAGTGCATCTCACAACGATTCCATCAAGCCCAAACACGGCTTAGTTACATTGTTTTATAACAGAGTTCCGTTGGCTTCAGCATCAGATCAGTTCGAAAAAATCATCAGCTTAAAGCCTCTTCTTCTTAGTTGCTTATCTATATAAATCGAGATCACTTATAGCCGCGCGAGCATTACTTAGTTTTTACGAGTTCCGTTGGCCATCAGCAGTCTTCTTCATCAGGTCCAGTCCACCAAATTATACTTTCTGAATGTAAATACTTGATTTGGTGTCAAAAATGTTAAAATCGCTATAGGTGTGCTTATAAAATTTGAAGGTTGCCCTCGATTTCTCCAGGATCCCATTATCAGATCTTGATTTGGTGGCAATGGGACTAAACTGGAAGTATTCCCTTTCCAACAAAAAAAGAATTTTCCAAATCGGTCCACAACTGACGGAGTTCTGAAGTAACAAACATAAAAAAAAAATACAACCGAATTGAGAACTTCCTCCTTTTTTTTGGAAGTCGGTTAAAAATTAATTATTGTCAAAATGATCTCATGTTGAAAGTATTGCATAGAAATGTTGTCTTAGTGGTAATCCACGATTTTCGGTTTTTTTTATCGTTAATGTTCGATCTCAAGTAGGTAGTTGCCGGGATTAGTTCTTCCTGTGCTTATTTAGCTTCTGTATTTAGAAGTAGGTATTATACTTATTATTAAAAAGAAGCGATGCATGACTTAATATAAAATAAAAAAAAATTAAATCATCACATTTAAGTTTTATTTTCGTAGAAAACAATAAATAAAACAGGGTAATATGTAGCGTTTTATTCTATCCAACAAGTATAAAATTATCATCGACTCAACCATTGTACAAAGAAAACACAGGAGCATACTTTCTAGCAAACTCTTCTATCTCAAACAATAAAGTGACATAAACCGACCATACATGACATCGGTCTAAATCGTTAGACAGTCAGCAGGTGAAGAGAGATAGGTATGTTTGTGTTTAGAAGGTGACTTGTTTCTTTTCCCTCTCTGCCCTGATGGTGATCTTGGATGCTTGAAGGGTGGATTCTGAGGATTCGTTGTCGGCGACGAGCGCCCGCAGGCGAGCGGCGCGCTTCTCGCGCGCGGCGCTGCGCTCTGTCAGCTCCGACATCTCGTCCTCCAAGTCGGTGAGGCGCGCGCGGCTGGCCTTAGCGCGTTGCGACGCCGCGCTCTCCTCGTCGCTCTTCAACGCGCTCCACTTGGTCAGCGAGTTCTCCTCATTCAGTCTGCGTGCGATGCGCTTCTCTGTGCGCTCCTCGTTTTCCTGCAGTGCCCGCCTGGCACCGCTCACCTCAGCGTGACCGATACCGACTGTCTCCAAAATTTTATCCGAGATCCTCATACGGTTTTCCAGATTCGACACGGAGTTCTCGAAGTCGATGTCCTCAGCGAAGCGAGATTGCTTCTTACCAGCGCGCAGACGCTTAAGCGATTCTGTGATCTGAAATTAGAGATTTACAGCTGATTAACAACACGTATTTACGTAGAATGTTTTAGCAGTAGGTGTGAGTAGGTGGTAAATGTAACAAATACCATGAAATGGAACATCTCTTAATAAAAAAAATACTAATTGAAAGTTCAAATAGTAACAGTGCGGATTCAGAAATTGAAATGAACAATAGAAAGAAAAGAGTATATTTTGTTCAGAATATCGGTCTGGTAACGACTTAGTAATTAATACGTTGACATGTTGAAAAAGGAAAAGTCCCACGTCTGGCGAAAATACGAATTCATTTTTCTCGATTCCAAGATTTATTGAATAGCGGTTGGATGATAGTCACCCTTCAACCGGATCCAACGATATGTGGACATTGAATAAAAAGTTGGTTATCTATTCAGCGAGGTTTGGTTGGTTCAATAACACTTTTGTTCAATGGAAAGACTAATAAATACTTGTGGACCACGTTTCTCTTAACAAAGGAACATTATACGCATATAAAACATTTAATTAAGTAACAATATTTTATCTTTCACAGCATGTTACTTTTAAAATTAAGTAAGTATCTACAAATTTACTTTTAATTTACAAACTAGTTGGAAGCTAACTTCATGAAGTCACTCGCCCGAATGCATATTCACAGACGTCGAGGTACTGTAGAGTTAGGTAGATAGAATATTTCATCGGGCTGGCTAGTAAGAGGCCCATCTTGAGGTTCACAAATCGAACATCCGATCGATTTGACATTGATTGTTTTTTGATCTTTTCGACGCCAACGACATACATCAGCATCATAGGTTTAACGCCAACGAGCTATGAATACGTTCATTACTACAATGCAAAAGCAACTTTCTTTCTATTGGGTTTAGGTTCAACTTAAAACATCGCAATAAAGAAGTCTGGAGTATGGGTGACGTCTCTTGTATTTGACGTGGCCGCAAAAAGGTTAAGAAAAAAGACGAGCAACTTGAACCGTGATAGAAACCACTTCTCGTAATATAAAATGTATTGTTTCCAATTAACAAATAAAATAAAGTATTGCCAATTCTACGTTTGACCTTAAGGCCGCCACAACTTTTAGGCTTTTAGCTTTTAGGCTTTTAGGCAAGGCCTTTTAGATTTTCGCCAACGATCCCCGTGCTTGCAAAAGTACCTCTCCAAGGTAGCTTCATAGTAGGTACGTACCTAAACTAATTCGAAACTAAATTAATACGAGCTTCTCATTGATCAGAAGTTTCATGATTCTTGTTTGCAACATTAAGAATCTCCAAGTTTCCGAACATAGTGGGACCAGAGTTGGGAAAGCGGGGTACGAACTAAATTTTAACATTGGCATTTGTAACCCTTGTTACGGACTGCGCGTGTTGTGGACAAGAACTTATTTCTTTTGATTTAGTTACACATGAACACTGTCGGAAATTGATGAGAGAAACCAATTAATCGGAGTTCAAAGGATTAAAATTAAGTAGGTACAGTCAACTAATCTGATTCCAAGTCCACCCCAGAACTTTGACATCATGACATTTATGTAGTTTAGAAAAATCCTAAAAGTAAAGCATTATCATAAAAACATAAAGTTAACGGTTTATAAAATGTTTATTTTTTGTCGATAAGTACTCAATAATCGCTTTAGTACCTACTGTTAAAGTTTCCATTGAGTGACGACAATGTATTAGTTTGTCTAACGGAGACGAAAATGCTTCTTGGCCTCAACCGTTGTACACATTATTTTAATATCCACACCAAATTCACATGTGTCTATAAAAAATCTGCAGGTACTTAAAGCAGTAAAGACAGTTTTACACGGCTATAAAAGTATAGCATAAAGGTGGATTCACGTATACATAATGTTTAAGAACCTATAAAATTACGTACGAATGAATTCGGAAATCGTACGAAAAACATTTCTATCTAGCTAAGCTTTTTAACCGACTTGAAGAAAAGAAGCGCACAGTGAGCTTTTGCTGTGCTATTATAATATACTTACTAGCGTGTTGCCCGCGACTTCGTCTGCAAAGAATTCGTTTATTGGTATCCCGCGGAACTACGCAATTTTCCGGGATAAAAAGTAGCCTATGGGTGAATCAACTTCTAAGGTACTCCTTTTAACTGTCTTTTTATATTTATTTTATATGTTTTTTTTTATTAAATTTGTATAATTTTAAGGTATAAGCATTAAGATAATTTATCTTATTTTCAAATTATTGCAGTAGCCACGATTTAAATATCGAATTACTTGAGATTTCACTAAATTTCACATATGTTACAGAAAAAATGTCCCTAGCGTTACGTAACTTTAATCTTAGGTACACAAATAAATATAATTTTGTAATCAAATACAATTCGTATGTTTGTTTGTAATAATCAAGCAAAACACTCTTGTGCCATTAAAATGAATATTAAAGTAGTATTACGACAATTATAAGCATTATTAAGTCCACTGCGTTACTTCAGTATTATATGTATTATTCCAGACCATAATCTAATTTTGTTTCAAATTTCATCCAGATCCGTTAAGCCGTTCTGGCGTGAAAGAGTAAGAAACATCCATACATTCTCACAAACTTTCGCATTTATAATATTGTATGTATGTATGTATAACTCTTTATTGTACATAAAACACATGCATTTTACAGATAATGAGACAAATAGATGTACAAAGGCGAACTTATCCCTTAAAGGGATCTCTTCCAGTTAACCATCGAACGACTGACAGGACAACAGAAATCAGAGTAGGTATAGAGAGTAGATATACTAGAAAGCTAGAAGAGCAATGACCCTAATTTAAACCTAAACTAATAAAGCACTAACATAATAATAATACACCTACACAACAATACAGGTACACCCTAATACATATAAAAATAAATAAATATACGATAAACTAAAATAATAATAATATTAGTAGATAATATTAGTAGGATAGTAGGATTATATAACATTACTAACTTGCGCCTCCGGCTTCGCTCCTGTTGCGGAACTCTAAAGAACCCCATGTCTCGCGGGAATATTGTAAAATCAGTCCTTACTTAAATTGAAGTCTACATATAAAGAGAACTATTTCGCACAATTTCAGCTTTTGGCTTGAGAGTTGATTAGTCGGGCATTCAATCAAGATTTTTACTTTCCATACAAACTTATTATTTTTCATTTGTCCACCACATCACGTACTATGTACTCGCACAAACTGGTTAAACGAACTTTTCTACGATTTGACATCTGGACAGCAGAATAATCAGAGACAAAATTGCTTTTACTGGTGGCAAATAAAGCAACTGCTGTAACCAAGCTGTAACAATATGTTTTTTTTTATTTAGAAGGGCGCTACTTTTAGTTCTTGCACCACCTTAAAATTAATAGGTAGGACCGGCACCGCAATGTTGTATGAAAAGCGACCCTTTATTTTTGCTCGTCAGTATATTAAATCAGGAGCTATGGAGAGGAGGAGGGCTATGGAGAGGGCTATGCTCGGGGTTTCACTGCGAGATAGAATAAGAAAAGATGATATCCGCAGTAGAACTAAGGTTACCGACATAGCCCGAAGAATTGCGAAACTGAAGTGGCAGTGGGCGGGGCACATTGATCGCAAGACCGATGGCCGATGGGGTCAGAAGGTTCTAGAATGGCGTACTCGGACCGGGAGACGAGCTGTCGGTAGGCCTCCAACAAGATGGAGCCACGACCTGATCAGGATCGCTGGATCGCGGTGGATGCGGAAGGCACAGGACCGGTCCGAGTGGAGAGCCTTGGGTGAGGCCTACGTCCAGCAGTGGACGTCTTTCGGCTGATATGATGATATTAAATCATGTTAAATACTTACGTTCCGACACAATGCAATTTTAATTTAGTTTTATCTTTAGGTTATTTTTTTGTTAAGTTACTTTACACTGTGATTTGCACCAAGTTATTCTAACATTAACATTAACCACAACCGATAATTTTGACGTAGCTATATTGGCAGAAAACCTATGAAGTGTAATGTCAAAGTCAACGATCACAGTTCATATACATATTACGATCGTATTGTTAATAATACTTGGTGCAACACATACTAGTTACTTTTTGTAATTACATAATTTTCTCTTTACTACCAATAAAGTACTTAATCAACTTATTTCTTAGTCTGCAGGTTTATTTTATAAATTAACAGAGGCCACTGCGCCACCGCGTGAATATTGGGTTCGGCAGTTACTCAATACCTACTTACAAATAAAAGCAAGATTATAGGATTAACCTCATTCATGATATTTTTGGCATCAATAACATGCTTTCTATTGGCACCTGTTGAAATGTACAAAATAATCAGTAATGCCAAGTAATGCACGCAATAAATCTTCTACATCGTAACATCTATTTATAAACAGTCATCGTCATCAAACATCATAATGTATTACATATGGTAGGTATTTGGTTTCAGGTGTTTTGTATAACATAATGCGGGATTTGCGGGAATCTTTTTTAATGACGCACCATGCCACATGTACCATTTCAAACGATAAAAAGGTTTCTACGCCCCGAAGCTTTCTAATTGACGCGTGTTTTAGTTTATGCGTTTAAAATAAAAAGTTCTGTGTCTCTCCTTGCCCGAATTAATTTTGTACCATTGCTGAATTGTTTACATTTGACAATTAAATATTCGGTCCTTATTTTTTTGAACTAACTCTCTGTTATATTACACGCATGCACAAGCTCACCAAACATTTATGTTCTGATTCAATGATGATAATAAATAACCAACGTGTAATGATTTGGCTCGCTGAGGTCGTTTGACTAATTATAAACTTACATGCGAGTAGTCAAAGTACGTCACAGTTTAATATGCACTCTAAATATAGATATTTCTAAAAATATAGTTTGACAAATAAGCACTGCGCTGAAATCAACATACGTTACGAGTAGGGTTTCCCATATTCGACCATTTTAATTATTCGAATATTCGATTCGTAAATTCGGAAGTATTCGTATTATTCGAATAGTATTCGAATATTTTAGAAAGGTTTAATAAAACATAGAAAACGACAGAAACAGCTGTGTAATTACGTAATCAGTTTAAAAAATCATTTGGCAGTAAAAAACAAAACAGATATTAAAATTTTCATAAAAAAATCAAAGAGATCAACGCAAACATAGAGAACGTGTATCAGTTACCTAATTCACCTAATAATCTTAATATTATTATCATCACATTTTCATTCAGTCTTCAAAAATCACCTAAAATTAAAGAAGAACAGTATTATTAACTACTACCTTACGTACCGACTTAATTTACACGATAATACTGCAATACTTAAATCACATCGCTACCCGCGTAAACATTTTACTAACATAAAATCGAATATCGAATATTCGAATATCATGCCCCAAATATTCGAATATGAAAATTAGCCGAATATTCGAATTATTCGAATATTCGAATTGGAGGCCTAGTTACGAGTAGAGCATTGCGGAATTGGGATTTCCATTTGGATTTACGAAGTTACTACCTGGTGCCTACGACTTCGTGAGCGCAGATTTAAATTTAGGAGAGTGACGTATTTAATGATAGTAAATAGGTAAATTTGTGTTAATTAGGAGAGGCAGTAGAGCTCTTTCATGGACCAGAAGCTCTTCTAGGCGTTGTCAATGCGTCTTTTGACCTCTTTGTTGGCCCAAGTAGATGTATTCGTCGACATAATGTATGACGTGCCCATCTACCTCGACTGTACGTTTCGTGCTAATTAGTCATAATTTGTGTTTTAGTTCGATTCATCTGAAGTCCAACCTGAAGGCTTGCAGCGCTAAGATCTTGGATCATAAGTTCAAGCTCTGAGGCTGAGGATGAAAAAAGGACTATGTCGTCGGTGAAGCGAAGATTTGTTAATCATCCGCCGCCGACACCAATGTCCTTCGTCTCCTAAGCCTCCGCCAGGCTCTTGAAGGTCTCTTCTAGTAAGTTAGTAAATAATTTGGGAGATAGCGGGTCACCCTGTTTCACGCCTTTTTCTATTTTAAAGGACTCTCCCGACAAGTGAATTAGTAGGCTGTGCTGTTGCTGTAGATAGATTTCAATAGGTCTATGTATGTGGTATTAATGTTCTGGTTATGGAGCGCTGTTTCTATTGCGGAATGCTTACTGTCAAAAGCCTTTGAATAGTCTATGAATGCCAGGTAGAGGGGCTTATTAAATTCATTGTTTCTCTATGATTTGAAGGGTGTGAAGATGATTTTTGGTTGAGAATCCGAGACGGGCGCCAGCCTGGTCCTTCGGTTGATGCTGGTCAAGCTGCCCAGCAATGCGACCCTCTATGATTTTTATAAAGGTCTTGTAGACGTGGGAAATAAGGTTGACAGGACGGTAACTGCCAATATCACATTTATCGCCCTTCTTATGCAGGAGTATTATGTTGGAATGCCACATTTTTCCGGGAATTTATCAAAGCGAAGAATGAGATTGAAAAATTTTGGAGTAAAGTTGGTTTGCCAAATATGAGCGTTTCTGTGCTGATCCACCAGCTCTTGGACTCCTCTCCAATTTCATGTTTCGAAGAGCCTTAACCACTTCGTCTTCCGCAATTGGAGGAATGTCATTTCTACAAACAAACTATTCTATTTTTTGTCGAGTCAGAAGTAGGTAGTGTTTTATAAAAGTCAGTACAAATATGTAATACTAGTTAGCTAGCTGTTGCCTGCGACTACGTCTGCAAAGAATTTGTTTATCGCTGTCCCGCGGGAATTTTCCGGGATAAAAAGTACCCTAAGTGGTATTCCAGACTTTTCTCTATCTATGTGCCGAATTTCATTCTGGCGTGATTGAGTAACAAACAAACATCCATCCATACATACTTAGCATTTATAATATTAGTTAGATTAATTTTTTTCTCTATTTCCGTGTTTGGTGCCATTTGTGTCTTTCAAATTTGTGATCCAAGATTTCCCTTTAGAAATTCCCTGTTTTGCTGTTCTAAGTGATTTATTGTTAACTAGCTTCTGCCCGCGGCTTCGTCTGCGTAGAATTATACATATAAACCTTCCTCTTGAATCACTCTATCTATTAAGAAAAACCGCATCAAATTCCGTTGTGTACTTTTAAAGATCTAAGCATACATACGGATTGACAGACAGGAAAGCGACTTTGTTTTATACTAGGTATGATATGATAGTGCACTATTAAGTATTAAATTAGTAATTTTTGTTTAATAAAAATAAATTAGAAAAGCTAAAAATAAACTAAATTAGTAGGTATTAAGTAAATCAGTAAAGGTCTGTGAACAGATTATTAAAAAGTCAGCAAAAGAAGGTCAGTCAATGTAAGAAATTTTATTGAAATGAAAAAGGCGTCGATTTATTTTCAATATTGAACTACTTTATGAGCTTTATTGTTTATTTGATCATAATGGCTGAAGGCGCTGAAGCCAATATTTCTTAATACATAATTGAAAATAAAAATGTTGGGAAATTGTGAAAAGCATTCGAGGAGAAATTCTAAGTTAATAACATCAGATTTGTACCTAGATGACAATGGTGTTAAATCCCATCTTATGATTTAATTCCGCATTCCCGTTCTTAGGTACTTAGTTCGCTTTAAAAACACCTAAATAGTACAGTACAGTAGTATGTACAATGTAATGTAGTGGTACCTATTGTAAATCATTGCCAAACAAAAATAAAATGTTAACGTCACAAAAAAATTATAATAGATTTTTCTAGTGCCTGCTACGTCTTCAACTCGAGATAACGCACGTTTCAATCATACCCAATACACAGAGTACTCAAATGTTATGTTGATCCAACCGATTTTTTATAATACCTAAATTAGAAGCATGGTTTAGATGGGATTACGAAACGTGCTCAACAGCGAGAAAAGGTTAGTGTCAACATTTATTTCGATTAAATAATCTGATGAAATTGAAGCTTTGTTGGAAAACACTGTTTGTAGCAAGATGTTAGCCGGTTTAGTGCTCTAAGCAATAGGTATACCATAAACTTATTACTATCATTGTACTTGTACTTACTCATATTTTGAGCTTATTACTAAAAGGTACTGTGATTACCCCCGTTTTAACCAATATGTCTTTATACGTATAGAGAGATAATTATGTACCCTAAAATGAATTCAAAACTTGTGTTACGTTACGTGTGTACATAATGCTTATGACTTACGTCCTCAGAGAGGTCTTCTTCTTCAAGAGCTGAAGACAGCGGCCTGCCCCGAGGTGCGCGCGCACCCCTCGAGTCAAAGAGTTCGTCGCGCGGAGCTTCTATGTCGTTCAACGCGTTTTTAATGCGGTTCTCTACATCAGAACGTATGCGCTCGCGATCAGGCTGGTCAGCTGTCACGCTGGCTGACTTGCCATCCAGCCTGTCCAGTACAGGGCGGTAGTAGCTCTCTCCTTTATCGTAGTTGCAATCGTAGACGCGTGTGCGCCGAGTTCTTCCTAGGCGGCTCATGGTTATGGATCCTGGGCAAAACAAGATCAAGTTGAAAAAAAAAACAACCGAATTGAGAACCTCCTCCTTTTCTTAGAAATTGATTAAAAGCACCTGAGTACAGTAGCTCATTGGTTAATCCTGATTCTGAGATAGAGATCATAGGCAGTATCACGCACTGTCGACTAGTCGACGGCAACTGTTGACTTTCTATAGTTTTTATAGGTTCCGTACATGGTGGCTGGTCGCCAGCATATATTTAAAGAGACCAAGTCTAATCCATTTTGGCACTATTGGATTGAAATTTCTTGGAAAACCGGAATTGTAAAATATTGAAACAAAAGCTTTGCAGGTAGGTTTGCTTTACGAAGTACGGACCACTCATATCACATCACAATTAAATATATTGGATACGAATCCATATTTTTCAATATTCTCAGTATTTCATCATCGATATAGAGCCAAATAACCAAACGCGAAAAGGTTTTTACCATTACCAAATTAATCCGATGCCTTCTGTTTCATTTCAAAATGTAATTTTTTATTTCAATATTTGTTTTATGGTTTTTTACGGTTGCTAGCAAAAATATTCCACTAATAAACAAAATACTGTCACTTCCATAACACTGTACAGCTCGAGTGATTTAGCAAAAACCTCAGTAAGCTCACCTGCTACTAAGTAGGTATATGTATACTTAAACAAGCTAGCTAGTACAATCTATCAGCGTTTGTAGCCATCTGTCCCTGATGCCAATTCAGTCTATATGCTTTGGTAATTCAGTACTTATGCATTAACTGACAAAAACTCAGTCGCACGAAGTGATTTTAGTATAAGTAGATCTCTCTATATGCACGTGGCACCTGTTGATAGGTTAAATATTTTATAGTTGGAAGCACATTTTAATAATTAGGTATTATAGCTTCCCTAATATTTCATTCCCGGGAAAAAGAAATGAATGTAAGGGAAGCTAGAAAGTTAGAATAATTATAGCTGTGTTAAAATTTCCCATGTCGGACAGTAAAAATTTGCATTATTTATTTACGTAACATGGTGCAAAATATGTAGGTAATGATTGGCGCGGAGCACGGTGGGAAAAGGAAAAATAACAAATCTACACTTGAAATTAGGTTTGGCTTTTAAATAATTTGAAAGAACATAGTTTTCTGAGATTTTTCTCATTCAAATTTTAGAAAATTAACAAGAATGACCTCACTGGTGTGTAAAGGGTAAGAGTTATTATTTGTGTACATTTACTCGTACACATGCTCAGAGAAACAGTACCCAAAAAACATTCAGGGTCAGTTTTACCACACTTCTCTGTTTATTTTGTAAGACTCATTTAAGATTAAAAGTTTTCAAGGATTCACGGTTAAGTTCATTCGAAATATTATAAACGGGATATGAACCGCGATTAGGTACCTTTATTTATTTTTTCATTTAAGATTATCTAGACATCGGATTTAATGCATTTGCATATTTGCATATGCAAATTCATAAGTCTCTAATTACGGCGTTACGGCATATTTTAGCCCTTTTTCCCAATCGTGCATACTTCGTTTAGTAGCGGGAGGTACGCATGGACCTAGTTGACGACGAGTATAGGGCGCGAGCGTAGTAACCTAATGAATCTCGTAATTTGATGTAGAAAGCTCGTTTTTGGCGTACAAATTGATACTGGCTGACAAATGGCTCAATGCGCTCGAAAATATTGAAAAATATTTTTGTATACATTGTCACAAAAACAGTGCACAATTTTAAGAATATTTCGCTGTTTTGTACCCTTTGGGCATATCAACTATTTTTAGTCCATATTTCGACCTTTACTCGTGCAATATTCGCATGCATATTTTGGCACTTGATTAGTGCATATAATCCGATGTCTAATTATCATAAGCTGTAGGTACAGATGAGTGATTAAAACATTACCTATGCAGACATCTACGACTTGATATGTAGGTACCTAACTAATAAATATTCGAGAATGCAATAATGAACCGAAAAAGTCCGCTGACACATGTTGCTTTATACTTCCGCCTTTCTGTTGTATACATACCTACACGAAGTATTGGAATATTTTAGCGTGTTCACTTTAAGAAAAAAAATCCATAGCTATCACAACTTTCTGAGTGTTTGATTATGTTGTTTTTATGGGCCTTAGAAGATTGGGGTTTAATGTAATATATTAATAAACAGTGAATAATAATTTATGAATTTAACTTACGCCGCCAAATTATGAGTTTTATTAAAGTAATTTAACTAAATGTTAACTTCAGACAACCCATGACTAATAAAATTGTTTATTTTTTTATAAATGATATGCCTATTGCAAACAGTTTTACATTCGGTATACTTTAAATGAAAAAATAAGCAAGACAAGAGATGGGTGGCACGTTCAGTTTATAATTATATTGATCTGTACTCGGTCATGGATTGTTCAGATTGATAAATTTCGTCATTGATCTTCGCTATTTGTTGAAAAGCATTTTTAGATCGAGCAGAATGAAACAAGTATAAACTAAACAATAAATCTTATAACCGTTTTTGCGTCAAACTGCTTTTTCTAATTTCAGACCGGATTCAATCATAAAAATCTATTCAGGAAGAACGCGTGCTGCCCGTAATTATAACTAAGCGTAATCCCCTATAGTTAACTCATGATAAAAACTTGGCAACAACCCGTAACAAAGTCAATGAAAATATTCAGCGTCAATGAATATTCCGTAGGCAGATCTTTATTTACTACAAGAAACGATTGAATCATGGCTTTGCCACTAAATATTTATCCCATTTAACGAAAATTTTATCCGACTTGTAGCACTTTGATTTGGCAGTTCAAATAAAAATTCTAATCGATCATTCTCCCCGATGAATGATTCTAACCGGCAGCGTGAACAGTGAAACATTTTCAAAATAGATTTCGCAAACATTCGATACGGGTATATTTTTAGTAACGAAAACCCGGTTTTTGTCTGTCCGACACGAGGTATTGTGATATGCACTCGGTGAATGTTGAACGGCATAGCTAAAAATAAATCTAACAAGGAATCTGAAGCACTAATTCAGGAATAAACGGTAGAACGTGAATTTAGTGATATCGTATTAGAGCGTAATAAACATAACAATGCACTTGTATACGTCATAATGTCATAAATAAAACAAAATCGCAATGCACTGGAACATCACTTCAAAATATGTTATTATGATTTTCGCTGATCACAGCATGCACTAATCGAAGACAATGTTTTTAATATTATGTATATTAAGTAAATTATATTAAACTAACCTGGTGCGTGTTAAGATGCCGAGCAGGCGGATGGGACTGGGCGCGAGCGACGATTCCGGCGCGTGAGAGGTGTGGGTGTGACTATGTTTAACTGTGAGCCACGCTCAAATATACTTGCTGACTTTTGTTTAGAATGGTTTTCTATTCGGAAAAGAAAAGAAAACTAAGCCCGGTCACAGTATTCGTAGAGCATATTTCACGGTGTCAATTAGACTTGTCACACTTGAAACTACGCCAAATATTGACGGTAGTCGTTATCATAACACAATAAAATTTTGGATAAAACTTTATTTTCGCCAGATCGTTATTTTATCAGAGGCGAGAAAAGAACTATGTAAGAAATGAGCGTGATGTTTGAAATGTGTCTCCACATGGGTAGGTAGTGTTAGATAATTTAAAAGAGCAAGTGCCGGAAATAGAGACATGAGCTACCTACTAATATTTTTTATTATTATTACCTAATCATGAAGGAAAATGTCTGTGATGTGTAATTTTACGAAGTACATTTCTTTAAGTGGAGACATACATAATACATACAAACATAAGTACACGAATCACGTCTATATCCCTAACGGGGTAGACAGACCCTAAGGTAATAGACCAAAAGGCCACGTTTAGCATGGTTGTGGGCGTATAGGAGGAAAGAGGAATCAAAATAGTGTTTTTAGTTTGGAAAATATCATAGTTGTTTCGTTATTATATTAGTAGTTATCGATAGTCTTCCTATGCTAACTGTGCGAAAAAAGAAAGCTTAGCAAACGTAATAAAGTAACAACTAAACTTACGGTAGGTATCAAGTAGGTAACATAAAAAAATCCGAGTCTTTAGTAAATAGACAGCATTATCCTAACTTGTTGGAAATTACACCGGTTTTCAGAGCTCTATGTACATTACTGTGCCGGAAAAGTAATGAAATGTTGAGCTCATTTCATTTATTGTACTTGTTTGCTTTGCTCAAACAACTAAATAAACCCTAAAAAATATTATACTTTATTTGCTCTAAGAATTTCACATATTCATTCAACTATAATTTACGAGGAGAAAATAGGCCCACTTACCCCAGGGAGTCACGAGCCCACCTCAAAACATAGTTGGGAAACAGTAAATTATTCGGCTGCCTGGGGATCTGAAGAATAACAGAAGAACAGGTAGCGAAAATGTAATCGATTGTTTCCTGCCCTGCCCGCGGTCCAGGACAGTGCAGATCAAATACAATACCTATCGAACTTCCATCTGTGTGCTCGGGATTGAACATTTCATAAGTGACTTCTTTATAAATTTGATTGATTTTGATAAAAGGTTTCTTTGATGTGATCGTACCGAGTAGTAGTTGCTGCTGGCAATAAATAAACAATAAGTACCTACTTACATTAACTTACATACCTATTAACTTTGATATTTTTGTAATACTTATTCAATTGATTTGTCGGGTCGTTTCTGGTGCAAAAATTGTCCATCGCGGTACAACGTGGTAATGCGGCGGGGCGGATAGACTAATTGTTTTCTTTTTATGTATTATTTTATGAATAAAAATGATTTAATAATAAGTACAGTCTTAAAAAAATGTTTTATATTATTTAATGTAATTTTATTTTATTTACTCTTGACTCATGAAAATTGTATTATACTTACATATAGTCGAGGGCATAAATATCTTTTTGTTTATGGAATAAAGGTGTAGCTATAGATGTTTTTGACGTCTTGGTAACGTACATATCGTCAGTGGAAAGGATAAACTGCTAAAGCGCCATTTTGGTCAAAATGAGTTTTATATACAGTTCGATTGGATTTTTTTTTCTGCGTCGATCTATGTGGGTTTCGTAGCAGTCTGAGCACTTTTTTGGCGCTTTAGCGTTCTGAAAATATGAGGATTTTGATCAAAATCTGGTTTTTACCACTACTAAAGCAACACCTTTTTGCCCGTTTGTAAGCCCAAGTCGGTTTAGAACTTTTTTTTAACACATAATTTATATTACCGCTCCTTAAGCAAATTTTCTTTATGTCGATTTCAGAAGAATTGTTGCTTTAGCAGTTAATGCTTATCGAATTTTATATCTTGCCTGTCAGTTAGCAAACTTTTGTTACTGTAGTTTGAAATCGTTTGGTGCTTTAGCAAAACTATCTAACACAAAATGTTATAACGGATAACACTTAAGCAATTTGTCATTTACCATTTTTACTATTTGGTTTATTCTGTAGTAAGACATTAGTAAAAATAACATATTCTGATTTCGTGTTGAAATTTGTATTAGAAAAAAATTGACACATAATGACGTAAATAATGGGCTGAACCCTAACATTGAATATTAACATTGACTAATTGGGAAATCAAAATGAGGATATGGCCGATTTAATAGATAAATCTCAAAATCCATACGACACGATTTAGGTACGTTCTATCAATACTGCACGTACTAGGAACGCAATTGAGCGCAATCAAGACTCCAGTGTTTTCAAATAATTGGTCAGCTGGGAACCAAAAAAAGACGATACTGCCTGCCCTGCCGTCCTTGATGTTCAACTTCGGCATTTGGTTTTTCCCAGCAAACAGCAAGTAGCAGAGCTACTGAGAGAAGGACGGCAGGCAGTATCGTCTCAACATAATCAGAGATGTCGAGAGAGCTCGAGTGATTGTGCGAACTGTTATACACCTCGACACGAAAACCCCTCGTCGGTGCATTTCAAGACCTGGTGTCTACAAACTGATCCTACATTACACCGGAGATATTCCAGACATCTATCTGTATGATCTGATTAGAGTGGCCCTCAAACCGCTTAAGAACAACAAAGCGCCGGGTGAAGACGGAATCACGACAGAACTTCTGAAAGTGGGTGGAAAACCGGTACTTGTAGTCCTACAGAGATTATTTAATTCTGTAATTCTTGAACTTTTCATGCTAGTCTGGGAGCAAAGAAAATACGGAATGTACAAGTTGCTCCTGCTCCCGCGCATTTCGTAGAAGCTCAATGAAGAGGAAGGCTACAACTTCTTATTGTCAATTTTAGGCCTGTTTCACGAACCTTCTTGAACATAGGTTTCATGATTTCCAGCCTCCAGGAACATTATGTCTACCGTTAAACAACAAAAAAGTATTTGATTCAATCGAAACCTGAGCTGTATTGTAATTCCTTCAGCGTTGTTATATCGACTGTAAGTATATCGAGGTGTTGAAACAGTCACACTACCATGCTGATTCTGTTGCAGAACAAGATGACGAAATCAATCCCAGTGCAGTAAGGTGTGAGTCAAGGAGACATTGTTTCTTTATTTAACGAATGCGTTGGAGTACATTTTCAATCTCTTGGACTGGAACTGGTTAGACATCAAGATTAATGAGCACATCACCATATAGTCATCGTAGTGGAATTTTTGGTGGGCCTCAGTATTAACTATTCTAAGTGACCTGTGTTGTTTGCGAATAGGTGGTTTTTGAAATGAATATAGGCAAGTTGCCAGTGATTACTTATGGTTATGGCTCTGGGACATGGTTCTTGGCTGCTGGCTTTTTAGAGAGGCTCAGAGTCACGGAATAATCTAAGTATGGAGTATTTTTTGCGCGATAAAATCCGGAATATGAAAATTCTCCAATTCACAAAGTTATGGGAAATCGATGAATGCAGGGGTCGGTTATCGTTCATCATGGGTGTTCTAAGGAAGGGGGAGGCTTTTGTTTAATACTGGACGTCTTCCGACTAATGATGATGATTTCTTTTCACCGCCACCTATTGATTACCGCTACCTACACTAAAGAATTGCAGATGCGTTGCCAGCTCAGAAGGCTATGATGGAACACCTCATATGCCAGTAATTTCAGCACTAGCCGTGGTTTTATAGTATTATACCTACCACATTAGCATTTACAACGTCTTTTATTTTTGTTATTAGGGTGAATAAGCATTATTTTCCATACGTTTGTATGTAAAAAAGGACCAATACTGGGACTGTTAGTATTTTTTTGGTAGGTAGTAGTAGAAAGAGAACATTTGTTAGCAGTTTCTTCTGTACGATATTTATACATGTTGAAGTAACTTAGCATTTTTTGTTTACTGGAAAACATATCAGTGTCACATATTAGCATGTTTTGTTGAATTGGATTCATAACATTTATGTAGATTAGTATTTTTTCCTTACTAACTTTTTCTAATTAATCAGAATACTTTTGCTAAAGCGACACTTATTTCCCTTTCCAAAAGACCTACAAACCCACAGATACTCTGTAAATTAAGAAAAAAAATAATACAATGTTTTCTCTCTTTGAACAAACTACCTAACATTAACATTGACAGAGATATGATTTTTTTTTTCTAAAAAAAAAACTTTAAATTTCAATTCCCAAAAGTACCGTTTTGGCGCTTTAGCAGTTCTTCCTTTCCACTGACGATATATTTTTATGCCCTTGACTGTACGTATTTACCTACCCATATTTCATGTAGGTAAATTAGTCTGCGAAGCATTTCAATGGTGTGTGTGAAGTTCCCAATCCGCACTGGGCCCGCGTGGGAACTATACCCCAAACCCTCTCGTTCTAAGAGGAGGACTGTGCCCAGCTGTGGGACGTATACATATATATATGCTGGAGATGATGATGATGAAATTAGGTAGATACGTTATAATTCTTACTTATAAAATATGGTCTAACAATCGAATGATTGAATCCTAAGCCATTATTTGTTGTGTATATATGCGTTTATGTTGTAATTAGTTACAATAAAGAGGTAAACTTTAGTGTGGTCCATTGAGGAGTGAGTGGAGATAGAAGAAACCGAGTCACAAACCCAGACAGCGCGACGTAGTTCTCACGGCTGTCAATTATAATTAGTATAAATAACTCTTACTGGCACAAGATCTACGTTTATTGTAAGTTTGTAGAGAAAATAGTTATTAGCTTGTCATATACATATCGGTGGTAGATATACACGAATTAACAAATAGAGTAGTACTTCATACGGGCCTTCTATTTATTTTAATTTTTATTTATACGACAACGAAAGAAAACGAGCAAGTGGGTCACCTGATAGTAAAGCGACCACCACCCTTAGACACCCATAGCACAACAGTGATTGTTGGTTAGCGATTTTTCACGATTGTTTTTCCTTTATCCCCTTCATGGAACGAAGCAATTATGGCATTTATAATTACATTTTTACATGAAAAACCAAGTGTTTTTACTTACTTTGTCACGCAATGTAAATAAAAACACATGAGTTAGGCACTCTAGTGTCGCTTGACTTGAGTGCTAGCTCAGAGTGGTTTGGCAATTTTGTTCCAATATTGTGTGACATTTCCACTCAATTTTTTAATTCCTCTATGGCGGTGGAAGAACAGCCTTAAGATGGCTGAAAAATGTCTATCGTTCTCATTATAAAATTTTAAAATAAATTCTCAAAAAAAGCTCATACGTCACAGGTGACTATTAAGAACGTCATCGTTGCATAAACTAAGATGCGTAATTTTACTTATGGACGATGAAAGATTAAAGCCACGGCTGGGTATTTATTTTGGTGCTGGAGGAGTAATTTAAAAGGTTTCCATCATGGGTTGTATGTTAAGGAGTGACCCTATGACGCTGTGCGATATGTACATTCAGCCGGAGGCGGCCTTCGACATCCTGTCCGGTCTCGGAGAGGTGGGGTGCGTGCAATTTCATGATGTAAGTAAACATTCTTATAAAGATCGATCATTCTTATTTATTTTCATGTGCATGTATTACCTACCTTAAACCGGAGTAATTTTGCGCCTGTTTTGCACCAAAACATACCCGACACGACAAAGTGGGCTCATGCATGACTCCCGATACCGTCACCCAATATGTAGAAACTAACCCTAATCATTGCCCTGTGGTAATATTTCTAGGATTTGTTTTTAATTATACATATCTTTAAATTTGGCGCAAAGTCACCCCAGTATCGAGTTTGCTTGAATATTATATCCTCATTTTATAAAGTCTTTTTCATGATTTTATCCAAGTTGAAGGTAATTCAAGTTAGTATTGAAAGTAGGTATAGTAATAAAATTAATAACCTGTTATACTGTAGGTAGGTACAGTCGCCATCAGATATATCGTAGCGGGCGAGGTCCTCAAATATTTCGGAGCAGCATTAAATTTCAATAAATTCGTTACACTAGATATGGTTAATAACATCGGAACACGCAATCCGTCATAAACATAAGAACAGCGATTTTTCAATAAATTCGGGACGTTCAATGAGCTAAAAATATCAGGAAGCACATATCGTCAAAGGTATCGAAACAGTCAGGCTGACCACAAATATCGGAACATATTTGGAAAATAAACCTTACGTTTATAATAATAGATTCGAATTTCAAACAAAATACAAATAAGGCTCAAACGTCATGCCAAATTGAAATATATGTCACCTATATAGTGTACGCGTCTGCATACATAATTCACTGTGTTAGTAACATAAAACCTTTTTTGTTGTATAATGTGTAAATTGTTACTGGCCACTAAATTGCCAAATACTTTTTTTACGAATAAAATTTCTCTTCTTCTGCTGTTATAAGTCAAAGCATGTAGTTCTATTTTATAAAACTAATTTCATTATAAACACACTGTAATTTAAACTGTTTGTCACAAAGTTAAGGTATATTTTCAAAAAATGTTCCGATCTTTATGGTCAGCCTGTCTGCATCGATACCTTTGACGATCTGTGACGTCCCGATTTAATTGAAAAGTCGCTGCTACTTTATTTATGACTAATTGCGTGTTCTGATGTTATTCACCTTAGAGTGTAACGAATTTATTGAAATTTAAGGCTGCTCCGAATTATTTGAGGACCTCGCCCGCTACGATATATCTGATGGCGACTGTACCATCAAACAAATTGATTCATGACCCACTGTGGAACCCTTTCACAGTAAAATGTTAGTGACGTTACATTTGAATTGACAAGGAAAATTGTGACATTTACTGTGAGACGGTGGGTCAGGAATCTAATAGTTCAACTGTACTGAAGGTAAATGACAAATAAAACTAATAACGTTTATCAGATGAATGAAGGGGTCCAGGCATTTCAAAGGAAGTTCGTGCCAGAGGTGTGCCGATATTCGGAGATGGAGAGAAAACTCCGTTATATGGAGGATGAGATGAAAAAAGACAACATTTATGTACCACCTTTAGCGTCCATACCTGCAGCTTTGGCGCCCAGCGAAACTCGAGCATACGAGGTGCTTGCATATTTTTTAGTAATTGACAACATTTCATATTTCTGACCCTATAATTTTAATGGTTCTCTGTATTTTGTTTGAAAAGATGAACATGCTGACAGTTTAATTTTTTCGCTAGGGCTTGTATTTAATTTATAATGAATTTATTAATTTGTGCTTATTCTAAAAGGGCGTGACTCCGATAATATCACAGAATACACACTTATCCCTTCGTATTTTCTCTATAGAAAAAAAAACTAAAGTTCATTTCAAATTGTCAATGCCCTATTCTCCAATATTCGATTTTCGAGGTTCGCTTCGTGCTGTTCCGCTCATACTAATAGTCATTATCTTGAGAGTGAGAGAGAAGGTAAACAACGAACTTCGTAAATAGAATTTCAGAGTTGCCCCCCTTGTACTTTGAAGTTGTCAAAAATACAAAATTATGATCGTTTATTTTTTCTCGTGAAAAAAGCAAAGGCGTTTCACCTATCCTGTGGTAGTTTTGGTAAAATTAGGACATATTTTTAATTAATTTTTATTTTTTATAATAAGCGATATTAAAATTATATAAACATATTGCAGTGATCAGGAGGCGAAATGCTTTCGAACCATATATACTTTTCAGGTGTTATAAAAATGAAATGTTGTCAATTGTATGCTTTGCACACACACGTGCCGTATACTTACTCTTTCGTCGCTAAGTACGTCCATTTGCTATTGGTCCATTTGGTAACGGACGCGTGCCTAGCCCTTGGTTGCAGACTTCAATTAGGTTTTTCTTTCTTATTTAAATTGACAAACATGTATGTTTCTTTGTAGAATGTTATTGAAAAGTGGGCGAACGATATTATAGCAATATCCGGAAACCAGAAAGATCTAGAGAAGAACTACTTGGGAATGACCGAGATGTTTTACGTTTTGGAAAACATCGGACCTTTGCTGGGCACGGCAGACATCCGATTGAAAGCAGCAGGGTAATAAAACTCTTAATTTGATAAGTTTTTGTTATCTTCTTGGCCGCCACACTACGAATGTACTGACGGGCTCTGTACGCCACGGAAAACAACAAACGACAAACTAGCTTGATTTTTAATTCCATTGCAGAAGTATTTATTGAACATCGAATTTTGGTCATGTAAAAATGACGTAGGCGTACAAGGTGGCGGCACGCAAGTAAAACGTAGAGGGGAGATGCGCAGTATGAAAAACAACATCATTTTCATACTGCGCATCTCCCCTCCACGTTTTACTTACGTGCCGCCACCTGTATGAGCCTTATGTTATTGGTTGTCACGACTGAATGACTAGGCCGGTTAAGAGGTTAAAAGAATAGCTTCATAGTAGAATCCACGCCGAATGTTCAGTCTGAATTGCTGTCATCATTTGGCTAGCTAGATCGCTGCAAAAACAGATATATAGATGAACTTGTACTATTAACACGTGGGTATTTTATTCAATAATTCAGATTTGTATTTTAATATTACCTTGTCTACTCAGAGCTGGTAATGAACGATTCATAAAAAATTAACAAATCATTATTGCCCTTGTCGCGCGCGGGGCAGTAACGCGGACCAAAAAAGTTACGCACCGTTCGGCGTGTTGGATTGGACGTTCCACAGAAGCGCTTGTTGCTTGTGGCAAACAATTACCTTGTAACGTTTACATTTTTTTTTACTTATTATATTAAATGTGGCTCTCATAATGTATGTAATTATATTTAGTTAATTTTGTAGAGACTGGTCCAAATTTTGTGCCGATGAGTATCTAATCTCTAATCTAAATAGCCTATTTCGTGTCCCACTGCTGGGCAAAGGCCTCTCCTCTTCTTCGCCAATCTTCCCTTTGGCCCGCGTGTTCCTGCAATTTCCTTAGATGCAGAGTTTTTTGATTCTCATTTCTCATGCACTAAGTTTAATTCGGACAATATATTTTTTTTGATCAGGAAGGGCCAGATCGATATCGAGAGCACCGGCCGGCTCAAGGTCATCACGGGCTTGATTAAGCGTCAGCGATGCTTCTCGTTCGAAATGATGTTATGGCGAATATCTCACGGAAATGTCTTCTACCGACAAACGAACGAAGACAAGATACTCAAGGATCCCGACACAGTACGCTATAAAATTATTAATAACTTAACACAATTCTGTGACTTAACTTGATTAGACGTGAAATTGGAGCAACTTCATTTATAAACGATGTCTTTAATTCTTCAAGAACATGCTTGTAGATATTTAGGCAATAACTATATAGTACTAGCTTCTGCTCGCGACTTCGTCTGCGTAGAATTATCAATTAAATAAATAAATAATAAATAATTAAATAATTCTCTTGGGACAAATTACACCAATTGACCCAGTCCCAAACTAAGCACAGCTTGTGCTATGGGTACCAGGCAACGGATAAACATACTTATATAATGTAGGTACGTCAATAAATAGGTACTTAAATACATACAACATCCATGACTCGAGCACAAACATTCGTATTCATCATACAAATGTCTGCCTCTACCGGGATTCGAACCCGGGACCTCTAGCTTAATAGTCAGGGGCACTAACCACTGGGCTATCCGGTCGTCAAATTGACATGTTTATCGCTATCCCTCGGGAAGTGTGCAATTTTCCGGAATAAAAAGTAGCCTATGTTTCAATCTAGGGTACCAGCTATCTTCGTACCAAATTTTATCTAAATCCGTCCAGTCGTTTTAGCGTGAAGAAGGAACAAACATACACACTCACTCACATCGTCACATCGTCACAAACTTTCGCATTTATAATATAATAATAAATAATAATAATAATAATAATGTGACGTGACGTATTTGACGAAATCAAAATCGAGTGAAACAAGATTCCCCTAATCAATAGTTTGACCTGAGAATTTCTGTTTTCAGGGAGTTGATGTCCGAAAGGTAGCTTTTCTGGTGGTTTGCCAGGGAGATCAACTGAGCGCTCGAATGGAAAAAGTGTGTTCCGGTTTCCATTGCAACTTGTACCACTGTCCTACATCTCATAGTGAGCGAAACGCCCTCATGACTACACTGGCAGTCAACATCAAGGACCTAGATTCGGTAAAACAAGACTAAACTTTATTTGCTATTTGATTCTTTTCTTGTATTTAAATTAAATTCTATGCTCGATTATACATATACTTTTCAATGTAAATAAGAGTATTTTTAACACTTACATTGATATTTTATTTCTTATATACTCAGGAGCAAAAAACCCGGTCACTTTGCATACTTCATTTAATTTAGGATGAGAAACCACAGCAACATTAGTTTGCGGCTCGTGAACTGTAATCTCTTTACGATTTGTACTAGAGTAACAATTGACGCCACGCAAATAAAGTGACATTAAAACAATTTTATTTTGCAGCTGCCAAACAAACTATTGCACTGTACTATTTGCTAGGTAAGAAATAGTTGACCAGACGCAAAAAGTCGTGGTAGCCTAAAAGTCGTGCTAGCCTAGTGGTTTGACCTGTGGCCTCTCAAGCAGAGGTTTGCGGGTTCGAATCCCGGGCTCGCACCTCTGAGTTTTTCGGAATTTATGTGCGATATCTCATTTGAAATTTACCATGAGCTTTTCGGTGAAGGAAAATATCGTGAGGAAACCTGCACACAACTGCGAAGCAATTCAGTGGTGTGTGTGAAGTTCCCAATCCGCACTGGGCCCGCGTGGGAACTATAGCCCAAGCCCTCTCATTCTGAGAGGAGGCCTGTGCCCAGCAGTGGGACGTATATAGGCTGGAGAGAATAGACGCAATATAATGCTATTGTGGTTTCTCATTCTAAATGAAGTATATCTATGGGAAGTGACCCGGGTTTTTTTGCTTCCGAGTATATAGTTTTAATTGAAGTTGTTGTCAAATAATTTTACATACTTAATCTGATTCAAGTTAAATTTAGTCATAAGTAGCCTGGCCACTAATTTGCCTCTAATATTCTTAGTAAATAAAGAGTAGTACTTAGGAGACTGTCTGACTGTGATTAAAAGTTTTCAGAACTTAATAGTACATTTTATCCAATTATTTTGTCGTCACTTATTTAGAAACCTTGTTTATTTGTATCCAAGGTCTTGAGGACTACTCGATTTCATCGCTGTAAAGCGCTACGCGCTGTAGGCAGGCAATGGCCGATGTGGATGGTTCAGATAAAAAAGGCTAAAGCGATCTACCACAGCATGAACCTTTTCTCACTTGATATCACGAAGAAGTGTCTGATTGGTCAGTGCTGGGTACCGACGAGTGATTTGCAGAAAGTACAAGGAATTTTGGATGATAGCTCGGTAATTATGTTATTCCTTACTTATTGGTTTTTTTTTTACATTTAGTCATTCCATGTATGTAAGTTTTTTCATAAAATACATATTAATCACGTCTTTGTCCCTGCCAGGGTAGACAGAGCCTAGAGTAACAAGTTGTTACAGCTGTAATATTTTCTTAGTGTCTCTTGGCGAACTTCGATTTTCATTATGAGATTATTACTGACGTCTAAACTGAAGAAACACGAAGTTTGTCAAGAGACATGGAAAACTTATTCATTGGGACCCGAAGATATCAACCCCTATAAAAGAGTAATGTGACTGGTCGCCTGCTGACTGACTGAGAAACACACATTTATACTTACTGTAACTTAATTACAGGCAAAAGTGGAATCGTCTGTGACGTCTTTCTTGTCGAAAGTCGAAACTGATTCCGTCCCCCCAACGTTCCATCGCACGAACAAGTTTACCAACGGATTTCAAGCGCTCATCAATGCTTACGGCGACTCCTGCTATCGAGAACTGAATCCAGGTTGATTAAGATGTTATTGTTAACATTTTTTTTTATCCGTTTCCATCCATCGGTATCATCCGTATCATCTATTTGGATCCGTATCGTACCTATGTCTGCCATAATAACAATCTTTATTATAATACAAAAAATCCGTGATATGAAGCCGGAAAATGCAACTTGTAAAAATACAAAGTGACGTCCTGTATACCTCACCTTTATTCAAAAAATATCACAAAGTACCTATTTGTCATAGTTTTGGTATAGAATGCTTGAAAAATATTTATTACGTAGACTTAAGTACAATTTACAAAAGGTTATTAGTTACTTATGTCAGTAATAAAGCTAGTAAGTATAAGTAAAAAACTTAAATAATCTGTTCTACATACCTATTGTGTAGTAGGTAGTGTACAAAACTGATATGGAAATTAAGGTCATTATACTAATTTGGAAAGTTAATTTCAATTTGTCTATTCGCACACAATAGGTAGATATTACGATCACCGGTCCTTTAAGTTTTTCATGTATGGCATCATCATCTCTGTTTCAGGTCTTTACACGATAATAACGTTTCCCTTCCTGTTCTCGCTTATGTTTGGAGACGTTGGCCACGGCTTTATTATGTTTATGTTTGCTGCGTGGATGTTAAAAAACGAGAAAAAATTCATGGCGGCGCATTCTACTAATGAGATATGGAACATTTTCTTTGGAGGTGACCGTTTTATTAATTCGACAAACATTTTAAAACCAAAATCAGCTAAATCGGCTCAGTGGTTCTCGAGTTTATGCACGGAACTAACAAATGCATTACATTTTTATATATAAGAGAAGATTAGGTATTATTTTATTGTTTGGTATTTACAAATCAATATCCAGTGAGCTTATTATGAAGGATATGGGTGTTGACAGAGGGTTCATTTAATTTACTCTCGAAGCATTTTAATGCAAAAGTAGAATAAAATGGATCCTGTCCTATTGTCTAAACATATTAATGTTTTATCACTTTCAGGTCGATACATAATTTTACTGATGAGTCTATTTAGTATGTTCGCTGGTTTTGTTTACAACGACTTCTTCTCGAAGGGTTTGAAACTTCATCCTTCAGGCTGGGGTTATGTTTCTTATTCGGAGGATGAGTTGTCAGCAAGTCCTATTTTAATGGTGGAACCAAAGGATTATAGCTCACCGTATCCTTACGGCGTGGATCCAGCTTGGAAGGTACTGGTTCCTTACGTACTGGCCATTGCTGTGGCACACTCGGCGCGGCGAGAGGTTTTCTGGTTGCTTTGCATCCTAACCACTGAGTGGGCGTTCCTACTATGCAATGGACGTAGAATGGCTCGCCGCGCCGTAGGTCATGCCTGATCTTGGCCGGGCGACGATAAGACGCATAAAAATACGAGTACATCACTTGTTCACGCGCAAACTACTTATGTAAGGCTGTGCTTCTGCTAAAGATGTATGAAGATGCGGAGTGGTGTGCGTGGAAAAAGTCGAAAAATTGAGAGCCTACCTAAACACCATCCTGAGTGCTTGTTACCTCCAGTGTGTTGTGTGTCGTAAAAAAAATACAAGTCCAATTCCTTTGTAAATAGTCTGTAAAGCACATAACATTAAATTTAGTCAGGTAGATATATTTAACTTATCTTTAGATAGTTTTAAATCTTCTAGCATTAAGTCCCTTCTGAATGGATGAGTTCTCACTCTTTCATCTAAAATTTTTAACTTATTGGTTATTTGTTTTACCCTTGTATTTTAGCAAACAAATTGTTTTCGGTTAGGTTTTCCCGTTCATTTGTTTTTATATAAATATAATTATTACTAAGTGGTCGCAACTTCATTGGTTTATGTAAGTTGTACTTACTTGTGTTTAAATTTAAGTATTATGTACCGTTAGTGCCCAAATAAACATTAAATACACATGCTAAAATCCCGAAATTATTTCGTACAGAAATTTTCTCAAGCGACGAAAGGCGAACCACTCTTCTGCGGTGGCGAAGGTTTTGGTTAATATTTTTAATTTTGTGTTATTTTGTTTCGTAGTTAGCAGAGAACAAGATTCTGTTCGAGAATTCTCTGAAGATGAAGCTGTCTATTATTATTGGCGTAACACACATGATTTTTGGGTTAAGTCTTGCTCTGTTTAACCACCTGTGAGTAAAAAATATCCTGGCTTATTTTTCCTACTTTTACATAGTGGGCGGATTATAATGCAATAGGATCTGTCTGTACATACAATAAAAATACGAATGTGGGACAGTAGACGTACTCGAGTCCCTAACCATATTAAAAAAAAATACTGAACTGTTAGATGCTTAGATGCGCGATCCCCCGATATTTGATGGTAAAATGTGGTTGCATAACTTACGGCCCCATCCGAATACTTGGAATGCATGCTACTTCTCTCTTAACGCCATTTAATTTTAAGCATTCGGTCCCGACTGGTCAACCAACTTTAGTGACTGCCAGAATATGACAACGGCACTGGGCGAAATACACGAATACCCGAATACGCGTTCCCGGCTGTGAATGAGTCAATTGATGCTCGTAATCTTGCACTTGAATTATAATTGTAATTTTTTTTAGGTACTTTAAAAAGCGATATTTGATTATTCTGGAGTTTATACCACAAATGACGTTTTTGTGTTGCATTTTCTTATGGCTTGTGATTCTGGTATTCAAGAAATGGTTTCAATATGGAGGCGCACATCGTAAGTGATTGTCAAAGTTATGTGTAAAGTATAGTAATAAACATGAGCAGAGCAATGAAAATTAATAATGCTATTTTAAAATGAATAAGATATAGTTTGCGTTCAAATACTTATTTACTTTTATCGTTTCGTACCATCTCACTGCTGGGCTTCTTACAAGGGCTCAGCGGATTGGGAACTTCACACACACCATTGAAACGCTTCGCAGTTTTGTGCAGGTTACCTGTAATGTTGAGGTAATGATATTTTAACTGAACCAAATCAGACATAAGAAAACTAAAAATTAAAAAAGGCACAGAGTCCGCAACATCCTCCCGCCTTCGGGACGAGAAGACAAACGACGTGCATTGTGCTAGTTGCGATCTCTATAGTGTGTACAAGCGTTGATACCGTCCGTTATATTTATTCACCATCAGATATCCAAACCTATGCTACGCGGGGGTTACCATGACTCCCAAAGTAAATCTCCAGAATTAATTACAACTGCCACTTAATACGCTTTGCGTCTGTCTCTACTATATAGGCGATGTTGTCCTAGTAGAGACAATTCCTAGCAGAGAGCTACAAAAATACTACACTCCAATAACGGGAGCTAGATATAATAAAATCCTTGGTTTTTTTGCAGCTCCGACTAAAGAGAGCGCTGGGTGTGCCCCTCTGATTCTCATCCTCTTCATCGACATGTGCCTCTTTTCCACAACGAAAGCGATTGCAGAAGAATGCGACGCATACATGTTTCATGGTCAGCAGACCGTCCAGAAGACACTGATATTCGTGGCCCTGTGTGCCGTACCTATTATGCTGTTTGGACCACCGGTTTATGCTAATCAGAAGAACAAAAAGAAAAGAGTCAAAGTAGTGGTATGATGAATTTTTTTGCTAATTATTTTATTACATTTTTCGTCGTTCACATTCGGTAGTGTAAATATTACCCGGGTAATACAATGGTGATAAAAAAGCGGGTTTATTAGAAGGTGTGGCCCATATATAGATATGGCAGTTGCAATGTCCAGTTTTTACTGAATATCTATGACAGGTACATAGTAAAATTACTAACAAGAAAAAAAATACGTGTCCCAATCTTTTTAGTAGGTCTGTTATGGTATATCTATCAAAAAGTGATGGACACGTATTTTTTCTTTTTTCATTTATAATCAAAACATTATGGATATCTAACTAATATTATAAATGCGAAAGTATGGATGGATGGATGGATGGATGGATGTTTGTTTGTTACTCAATCACGCCAGAACGGGCCAACAAATCTGGATGAAATTCGGCACATAGATAGAGAAAAGACTGGAATAGCACATAGGCTACTTTCTATCCCGGAAAATTGCATAGTTCCCACGCGATAGCGATAAACATGTCAAAGGTCGTAGCTGCGTAGAGTTGCAACGTACCTAAATATTTTTTGCAGAATATAACTACATACAAACATCAGTTCTTCAATCAAATTCTACGCGGACGAAGTCGCGAGCAGAAGCTAAAGTCGTCGCAAAATAAAAGGCCCGTTTTGACATTTGTCTCCCCGACGTAACTAGTGATGTTACCGTACGACTCGTTACTCGATACTCTCGATAAATCGATTCAAGTTTGCATGAGTATTTGATCGATTTGAATATGTATTGTAAAGTGGCATTGGATTAAAGTTCTGATTAGAAAATTTAACTTAAATTGATCTTGTAGGTATTTTGAAATTATGCAATGTTACGAAAGGTAAATTTTCTTTCATTTAATATTTTTGTTACAATAACATTCACTCAATCACAAAAAAAAAACGAGAAAAAGTGAATCTTCAGTCAATCATTTTCTTCAGATGATGAAGACGAGCCATTCTATATTGAAATCAGTGTTGCCATTGTTTACGGCTTTGAGCTCCAAGGTCATAATTTTCAGTAAAGATCACTACTCAGCTGGTGAAATTCAGTAATTAATTGGTCTAAATAAAATAAATAAAACCGGCCAAGTGCGAATCGGCCTTAATTTTTTTTATCTAGATCGATTTATTTTTTCCTTAACCGATTATTAATAGTCTGTGAACAATATGAACGTTATGCACACACAGCACTTAGCTGAGTGAGCGATACCCATCAATGAAAAATGCAATTACCTTCAGAACATTTCGATCGGTAAAAAATAGAGAACTTCATGGGCGTGAAATGTCAAAACGGGCCTTTTAAATTGTGACGACTTTAGTTATAATAATATTGTAATACATGATGGACTTGGGTGACGAGGATGGTGGTGATGGAGTAAAACCCAAGTCTATGATGGAAGCATTATAAGAACGTATAAGAACATACTTTATTCATAAACCATACCTTATACAGTTGGATTGTCGCTGATACAATGCATTTATGTAGCAGTAAACTATTGTTTTACTGCTAAACACTGAAAGTGGCCAATCGCCATACTACACCTCCCCCGAAAGTCCCTTCAATATATTGAGTAGTCACGTCTTAGTACAATTTTTACTTTCAAGTGACGTCAACGTGCCCCCATTCCTGAATTTTGTTTCATTAGACAGCTTACATTCGTCCACCTATACAGGTGATAAATATTCAATAATGCCATGCAAATTTTACTACTAAATAAAGTTCATACGTTTTAGTGCTTGTTCCAATTTATTAGTGTGATAACGAAGTAAATTTATGTTGACGAATAAAAAGACTTAACTTATTTAACAATATTGGAAGTCAGCAACGGTTCCATGACCCGATAAGACGAGATCGCGCAAATTGTTGAGAGCTTGCCAAACCTGCCAAGCCCACCTTAAATTAAGGATGCCACATATTTTTCAATAAATACGGGTAAATAAAAATGACTTGGAGTTAAATAGTGACAGTTTCTTTTGGGTGTCCTTTAAAAACAGATCAGTTGCCAAAGAGGCTTTGACCTTTGTATCTTTGCGCTCTTGGGGATATGGCGATTTGAGTTTGAAGAGTCAGCTCTTTTCCATAATGATGGAAGGGGCTTTTGGCATAGAATTGAATTATTTTTTATTTACGTATGATTACCCGATTAATGCGTTGGAGTTTCTTAAAATTTAAATTTAATGTTATTAACCTTGACTTACCTACTATGATGAGCGGAATAATTAATTGCTTTGTAATTTTAGGAGGAAAGCACGAACTTTCGGAAGTATCTTGATACGCAGTCGGTAGAAGATGCGGCGGCAGCGACCAAGAAGATGGCAGAACTGGAGGAAAAGGTTGAAGAGCTGTCGGAGCCTTTTGGTGACCTGATGATCCACCAGGCCGTGCATACCATTGAGTTTGTGCTCAGCACCATTTCCCATACCGCCTCATATCTGCGACTGTGGGCGTTGTCGTTGGCACATGCGCGTTAGTAATGAGCCTGCTAATTAAGATATTCGGATAAGATTTACGGTTCTGGCTGAAAATCAGTGCTGCAGGTGTCTAACACCTCAGCGTAATGCTGAGCCAGCGACCGTTTCACTTTTGCGGAGACACACAACGCTGATGATCTAATTTTCATATGTGTTTTTTGTTTTTGTTGTTTCTTTTCTATAAAATTGTGTGTATGCTCTTATATTTGTGTGTCTTGCAAAATGAATAAATGTCTTCTTTCTTTCTTTCTTTCTTATATTATTCGTTGTCAATGGAGCTGTTCCTCTGAAATTATTACGCCTGACACGATAATATTTACATCATGATAACATTTCTTAAATCTCATGGTGAAACGTTACTCGTTTTAAACGGCGTTTAATCTGATGCATCCTTTTTATTCAAATTCCAATCTGGTGAAATTAATCATTCTGGTGGATTAAAATAGTAATTTATGTGTATTTTTCTTGTTTTAGAATTATCTGAAATGCTCTGGATGATGGTGTTTTCAAAAATGGCTCTTCAGGATGCTTCCGTGGCCGGTGGACCCAAAATAGTCATCGTGTTTGCCATTTGGGCGATGTTCTCATTGTCGATTTTAGTATTGATGGAAGGATTGTCTGCGTTCCTACATACACTGCGTTTGCATTGGTAAGTCGGTTTAAAATAGCAATTATCAAATAATAAGTCGTAAGAGTTCTTTATCCAAACGACATTGTAAAAATTAATAACGGCGAATTTATCATATTGCAGGGTAGAGTTTATGAGCAAGTTTTACGGTGGTTGTGGATATGTATTTCGGCCATACTCTTTCCGTGCTATATTGAGCGACCAAACGAAGGAGAAGACTGAAGTTTGTCCGGGCGCTAAGCGAAAAGCAGAAGCATAAGAACAGAATTAGCCGTAAAACTCTTAGATTTATTATGTTACTGTAACTTTGTTTTTAATTTATAATGCGTAAGAGATTCTATGCTATGAACAGTTCATACTGCTGATAATAATGTTGTCAAGTTAACTCGACAAAGATTAGTCTGTGGTGTTCGGTTGTGAACTAATTAGCACAAAGGTGCAATTGAGCAATTATATGGAGTACCCAATGGGTGCAGGTGCCTAGAGAGTAAATAACTAATAGGATGGAAATGTTATATTAATTTATATGATAAATATAAAGTGAGATAACCGATATTACTTACTTACTGTGCATCATCAGCGGCGGCATTGACTGTCCGGAATTGATTCAAAAACTGTCCTTTAACACGCCTACTCGAGTTAAAAGATTCTATCCCCCTATTTCTCTTAAATTCACTTCAACTAGGTACAGGCAAAACAGCTTTCTCATTCGTGCTGGTCGTAACTTAAACAATTTGGCGAAAGATATGGACATTGATGTGTTTAACTGCAGCATCCCAGCTGTGAGTCGTGGCTTGGTTACGAGATGCTTCGATTGAGCGCGTCGCTGTGCTGTGTTACATATTTTGGTTTTATTTTAAGTCTTAGTTTTTCAATAACTACTCTAAAAATTGTGAAAATAATGTATGTCGCGGAGTGTGAGTATTCCACATGGAATCTTGTGATGTTCTGTTTCGTGTGATGTGTTGTTTGATATAGTGCGCGTTATCTCGTTTAAGTTAAGCTTAAACATGTACATTGCCATTATCTGTGAGATCCTATAATTGGCTCTGTGTCGCTATTATCATTTCTTAATTGTTTTGTAAGCTGTTGGTTCTCCTTAAGCAAATAAAAATAATAATATATTCGTTAGCCAGTGTGGCGATTGATGCACTTTGATTGGCTCACAGACGGACAAGCTGGTCACTAGAGTTGGGCAAGCAGATATTAAGTGTTGCGTTCACGTTTAGTGCACTCTTCTTAGCGGCAGCCAGCAAGATCTTTTCAAACTGTATAGATATAAATCCCCAATTTTATGACGTCACTATAAGAAGTATACCTAGGCAGTGCTTTGTATCCACACAAGAGTACTTCACCACCGCCACCGTTACCTACTTAATCCGCTACTACTGTATAGATCTTGCACGGAACGTATTTATTTCTAAACTAGCACGTCTAGCACGACAGCGCACAAGAGTCGCGTCGCGTGCGAGATAGATTGCTCGTCTTTATCTACCTGTTCGTTCTAGAAAGAGACGGGTCAATCTCGCGCGCGACGCGACTCTTGTGCGCTGTCGTGCTAGCCGGGATGAGCGCACTTCAAGGTCAGGCTTTACCTAAGTACTAAATCTCTCCGGTCCGGTCATTCTCACCCGCCACTCGCGGCAGACCGCGGCGTCTCTATGCTGTGTTCGTAAATGTCCGAGCGTGGTCGTTCTCACCCGCCACTCGCAGCAGACCGCGGCGTCTCTATGCTGTGTTCGTAAATGTCCGAGCGTGGTCGTTCTCACCCGCCACTCGTGGCAGACCGCGGCGTCTCTATGCTGTGTTTGTAAATGTCCGAGCGAGCATGGTCATTCTCACCCGCCACTCGCGGCAGACCGCGGCGTCTCTATGCTGTGTTCGTAAATGTCCGAGTGTGGTCGTTCTCACCCGCCACTCGCGGCAGACCGCGGCGTCTCTTGATGTCCGAGCGTGGTCGTTCTCACCCGCCACTCGCGGCAGACCTCGGCGTCTCTATGCTGTGTTCGTAAATGTCCGAGCGTGGTCGTTCTCACCCGCCACTCGCGGCACACCGCGGCGTCTCTATGCTGTGTTTGTAAATGTCCGAGCGTGGTCGTTCTCACCCGCCACTCGCGGCACACCGCGGCGTCTCTATGCTGTGTTTGTAAATGTCCGAGCGAGCATGGTCATTCTCACCCGCCACTCGCGGCAGAGCGCGGCGTCTCTATGCTGTGTTCGTAAATGTCCGAGCGAGCGTGGTCATTCTCACCCGCCACTCGCGGCAGACCGCGGCGTCTCTATGCTGTGTTCGTAAATGTCCGAGCGAGCGTGGTCATTCTCACCCGCCACTCGCGGCAGACCGCGGCGTCTCTGTGCTGTGTTCGTAAATGTCCGAGCGAGCGTGGTCATTCTCACCCGCCACTCGCGGCAGACCGCGGCGTCTCTATGCTGTGTTCGTAAATGTCCGAGCGAGCGTGGTCATTCTCACCCGCCACTCGCGGCAGACCGCGGCGTCTCTATGCTGTGTTCGTAAATGTCCGAGCGAGCGTGGTCATTCTCACCCGCCACTCGCGGCAGACCGCGGCGTCTCTATGCTGTGTTCGTAAATGTCCGAGCGAGCGTGGTCATTCTCACCCGCCACTCGCGGCAGACCGCGGCGTCTCTATGCTGTGTTCGTAAATGTCCGAGCGAGCGTGGTCATTCTCACCCGCCACTCGCGGCAGACCGCGGCGTCTCTATGCTGTGTTCGTAAATGTCCGAGCGAGCGTGGTCATTCTCACCCGCCACTCGCGGCAGACCGCGGCGTCTCTATGCTGTGTTCGTAAATGTCCGAGCGTTCTCACTCGCCGCGTTTTTCACGTTGGCGGGTGAGAACGACGGGGTTATCCCAGAAGTTCCATATTTTCTAGTTCCATATGGATCTACCAGGATATTTTGAAGTAAATGTCCCAGAAGTACTATATGGAACTACAGGTACATATTCATATCATATCAAACGTTTACCTGTGCTAAGTACGATTTCTGTAATATAATTGATATATATATATATATATATTACATAGGTAGGTACTTGGCCACTTTTAAACATTGATTACCAGTATAATATGACACATCAGGGTTTACCTTGTTTCTTATACAAGGGATCGTGTGTGTATCCCTCGGTAAAAAATGTGTTTTACAATTGTCGGTCTATGCGTAAAAGAATTATGCTCCAACTCCTAACCGTTAAGGAGTGGTACCTTCCATCATCAGCTTACCAACAAACATGATTTGTTGTACACTAAAACCTTCTCCAGAAGGCAACAAATACTTTTCTGAAAACCGCATCAAAATCGGTTCAGCCAAACGCGAGATAATACATACAGGTCAACATTTTTTTTTTATATCTTTCTTTTCTTAAACAATCCGGGTGTAAAGCCTAGTATGTAGTTCCATATAGGTATGAAACTATTGAGATCAAAATTAATCTCTGGTTTTTGATTTGACATTGACATATTTACCAATTGTTCCATATGGAACTAGAAATTATGGAAATTCTGGGATATCCCCAGAACGACCACAAGACTTAAGAAAAATGAGCGTTGGGTTATTGTTATGTTAAAATAAGTTATACTAGAAAACTTGGAATTAAGTGTTATGTTTATTTTAATTAGTTTAAGTTACGTACAAATTTTAATTAAACGCTCTTATTGCCGCTATTTAGTTCGTTTTCTTTTCATGTTTTATTTCAAGGATTTAATATTGGACAGCGTATTTTCTTTTCATATTGTAATAGACAATGGACAGACTTGAGCAGAGAGTAATCTCAAACGATTTGCAAAAACAGATTCTTTCTTTTATTCCTCTGAATTCATTGTTTTATACTTATATTAAGTATTATGATTAATGTAGATAAATTTCCTTCCTTCTCTTTGTTTCTTTGAGGTCCTTTCAAGACTACCTAGCTAATATTAAATCACAACGAAGATAAATATTATCACTTTGAAATGACGCCACGCCACAGGCAAAACAAAGAAAAAATGCGAACTACCTACCCACCCGAATATGCTTCAATTCAGCACAATACAATAAAATAAAGTAACCATTATATTTTTTTATTCTATTTTTTATTCATGCCTTTTAAGGCTCCTTACAAGCTCAAAGAGCGAATTTAGCTAAATTCTTAATTTTTCTTCAAAGACTATGGCGTATGTGTTCATAATGTCAGTAATATTATTAATGTACAAGATAGTTCACTTCTTAAACTACGATACTGCTGTAATCGGCGCTGAATGAGGGTGCGGCGTCAGTCCGCCGTGATATATAGGTGATATTTAAAAAATTATACTGAATTTAATTCAAGACCGATACTAATGTTTTTTTTTTTTCTGAGTCAAAATAGAGTTGAGCATTGCTAAATAATTATTTTTAGAGCAGAATATCAACACTGTTTTCGAGAATCAAATAAAATGTAACCCTCTTTTTCATCAAAAACCTAGCTAACATTGAGTAGCTATTCTATCTATTAATTAAGATGAATCTTCAAGTTTTTCACGATGACTTTTTAGTTCAAGATATACTGAATTGAATTGAGTTCACTTTAGGCGAGAATGAGATTCCGTTTCACTTCGAAATTGAGAATGAAACTTTACCTTTTAGAGCAAAATTTTATAAGCCCTCCCAAGGAAACACCTTTTTTTAGATTTCACGCCAAAAAATCAATAATTTAGCACAGCAGTATCTTAGTTTAAGAAGTGAACTATCTTGTACATTAATAATATTACTGAAATTATGAACACATACGCCATAGTCTTTGAAGAAAAATTAAGAATTTAGCGAAATACGCGCGTTGAGCTTGTAAGGACCCTTAACACTTACAGGGAAGTTCTCACGTTGACAAAAAGTTGGAATCTTCAAAAAGTCCGCGATTTAAAACTGGCTGTTTCTCCGTCGAATCGTCAAATCGAACTATTATTTTAGGGTTAAATAGGCCGCTCTTAATCAGTTTTAGGTCTACTGGACGACGACCTTCTTACTACTGCGTGACACAGATGATGCAGCGCTCTTGACGGAGGCGGCGCCGGTGGCTGGGGCTGCGGCTGCGGCGGGCTCCTCCTCGGGCTCTTCATCGGCCAGCGCAGGGGTCGCCGTCACGGACTCTGCGCTAAACTGCTCCTCGCGCGGAAGATAAATGCCAAAACGATCCTGGGTGAATAATTTGAAATTTGAGTTCTGTACTGCATGAATAGAAGAGAATTAGCATGAATTGGGTACATATTTTGTACTTAGGATCAATTTTTGCGTCTTCCCATTATACAAGGTTCACGATATCGCAATATCAAAAGTCGCATTATGTGCCTAAACGCTTTAAGTCTGAATCGATTTTAACCTCGTTTGAAAGCTATATCTTTATTAGACCAACCATTTATCAGCGAAACTCTAGATATTGATGGATAATGGTACGGAACCCTTCGTGCCAGAGTCCGACTCGCAATTGGCCGGTTTTTTTAATTACAAACTATTATCTACTTATAAATATCTATAAACCAGTGAGCCCTGCTCCAAAGCAAAATGTACGCAGTGTTGGGTCACTTTGTATTGGTCACTGATATATACAGAACAGACATACATACATTATTCTGGTTTTTAGTATTTGTTGTTATAGCCGCACCATAAATACATCATCTGTGAATATTTCAAGCGTCTACCCGTTGCCGCTATTAATATCGAGCAAAAAACTAAAAAAAAAACACCTTTGTGGTATGGGAGCCCCTTAAATATTAAATTTATTTTGTTTTTAGTATTTGTTGTTAGAGCGGCAACAGAAATACATCATCTGTGAAAATTTTATTTGTCTAGCTATCACTGTTCATGAGTGACAGATGGACGGACGGACAGCGAAGCCTAACAAATAGGGTTTCCGTTTTTACCTTTTGGGTATGGATCCCTAAAAAAAGAGTGGGTCAGGTAGGTATTTTGTCTACAGGCTGAACACTCTTTACACAATGTTTCATGAACTGAACCGTTTGTCATCTGAAATAAATAGTTGCCCTAGTAATTCCGGAGAATATTATGAGCCCTTATCGGAAATGCTACCTTGGCATCAAGGCAGCCAGCCTACCCTGTGGATCTCCGGAATGCCGTTGTTACCAAGAATGCTTTATGCGACAAAAAATGTACTTGAGTAGTTCCTACGATCCACAAAATCTTAAGACTCCTTGGAATTATTTGAATAACGTATTTATAAAGAACCAAATATTTATCAGTTATACTTAGTACTAAAGCATAAAGTATTTTGATGATTTCTTATACGAAGCAGGAGTCTATCGTAATTTGAAAAAGTTTTTTTTTTAAACTAACGTAGTTAGTACACTTTTACATAATATTTTAGAGTGATGAATGATGATATTATTCATTTTATCGATGTCTTAGCAATAAATCGAAAATATATAACAAATTAAATAATATGGCTAAGTTTGCATAGAGCACGCGTTATTTTTTGAGAAATTCACAACACAAATATACCTCCTTGCAAAAAAATCGGGCACCTGTGGTTTTTCAGATTTGTAGGCATAAAATCTTAGAAAGTAAGCTGGTATGCACATAAAATACAAAAACCATGAGTGCCCGTTTTTTTTGCAAAGGTGTATATTATTGTGTCGTAACAAAACTCGGGTTGTGTCGAGGAGTTCAACCCGCAGTTAGGGTCTTCTCTGTTGTACGCAAAGTGAACCTGTACAGGTACCTTGGGGAACCTGTTGTATGCGTACTGCGGATGGCACTTGCACGGTCGCGGTGGGGGCTTCTTGTAACTCTCATGAGAGGAGATTTCGCTTTTCGGCGTCGGCGGCGTTTCGTAACCTGTGGGTTTTAAGAGTAATCAAATAATTAGTTTTGTTACAACTGTTATTCGTTTTGCAATATTTTTTTCAGTAGGTAAATAGGTAACTCATTAAAACCCTTCACGTCTCAGCAAATATAATAAATTCTGATCCCCATGACATCTACATTAATTCATAGGTATACAAGTTTACTTATACCTAGAAGCGCAAAGGATGGAAAAAATTACACATATATGTAGAATTTCTCGTGACGAAAGGAAAGGTGCTGAAGGACTATAAAAAAAATGGCGCATGGGGAATCAGAAATAATTAAATAAATGTTGTTGTGACAATAAGTGGACGATTGATAAATAGTTAAGTGTTTGATGCAGATAGTTTCGAAGTTGGGTTGATTGCGACCGAAGGTGTAACGGTCAATTACACACTGCACCTACCCTATCAGTGCATGATGCAAAGTTGGAGATTTCCTCTAACGCTATCACAGCGGGTTCGGCGACGGAACTCAATTATAAACTAAATTACGCCGCTATTCGAACTGTAGAGTAAGAGTCACGTTTAAAATGGCTTCAACTCGATTTCACAAATCTTGTTGTATTCCTGCAAACTCTTACGTTGCCATCAGGTAGATTGCATCTTAAAAACACCGAAACACCCACTTGACTTAACAAAACACGTGATTAACAATTCGGTCGTGTTCATATGCTGGTATATTTGTTGGCGACTACACCAACCAAGATAAAACCGTCACACAAATAGGAAACACACACAACTGAACGTTACCAATAAACAATATTCATTACTCGTCAGAATTCATGCAAAGAGGGGGTTTTCCCCCCTCTCCAGGAAAAGTGTGTGCAGCGTACCTATTGGGGACACTTTCGGTATAAAAATTTGATTCATACATACATAAATGCGCATCTTCACCTCTTACGGGGTAGAAAGCCTGAGGTAACAAGACCTAAAGGCCACGTTTAGCATGATTGTGGGCGTATAGGTGGAAAGAGGAATAAAAATAGTGATGGGCTTTTACCATCTCCGTGGGAAGAGAAGCAACTGGTACAATCTATGTTTTTTCTTAGCTTGTGAATGAATCATTGTGATTCATATTAAATTATTATAATCTCAAACAATGTACGCGGTTGATATACGTCATGTACAATTGAGGACATTAATATCAAAACCATCATGTCAAAAATATGTTTTTGTTGCTTAAAGGTGTATAGTTTTTGACGTCTTTGTATATATATTTATGCCCTTGACTGTACATACTAGTATAGCCGGTTAATGTTAAGGTAAACACTGAAATTAATTCACTTTAGTGATGCAACTGAAAAAAATATAAGCTCTCCCTTTCAGGGCTATAAGTGTATTAACACCTCTACCGCTCGTAACAAAATAATGATGTTCACTAACTGTATTTATTATCAAAGTAGGTACGTAACTTTATTTGCCATATTGCCGCCGGTACCAGCTTCGGCCATTTTAAAATCCAATCCTTCTTTGTATTGAAACACCATTAAAAGTGTCGTAGAACATTTTGAGGTTAAGTTAATGTCTCATTGAGATAGGTGTACAATGGTTTATCAAAGGGTGTACATTTTGTTTGTTACACTAAATTAAAAAAAAAGAAATTTTTGCCATCGTACGTTAAATAATCAAGAAAACGAGATAATTGCCAATGATCGATGAGAGCTTAATAAATTAATAATAATTCACATAGTGGTAGCTGTTGTACCTTTGTTGAACAATTCAATGATTGACATTTAAGAATGAAGTGTTATTTTATACATTATATTATTGGTTGACACTAAACTTTGAGTTCTGACCATAGACTCGAGCAAGGTAGGTTGACCACCATCAAAATTTTAATTAAACTCTTATTTTTTTACATTATGCCACCTGTATAATAGGTACACAATAAACATTGTAATGTTTTCTGAAACTTTACTAGTATATTTGCACTTTCTTACCTTTGAAGTTTTTTTGGCGTCGTAAAGTTCTCTTCAGTTTCTTTCTCATTCTTTTTTCCCAAGCAATTTCAGCGGCTGTAATTAATGTAGACATTTTAAAATAATTAAGTACTTATGTATACACGTAAGTACATACTTATGTACGCAAGTACATACAATGCTATAAAATGACTTAATGAGACTTTTAATTATTTTATCGAGAAATAATCATAAACGTATCACAAAAGTTCTTTACCGATTCTCTCTTTTTCAATAATAATCATTTCGAACATTTTGTAGGCGTTGAAGTATAGATCAGCTATGTCTGTCTTGATATCTTGGACTGGTATCTCCATAGCCTCTTCCACGGCTTTCATTAACTCCACGTACGCCGTATCGTATTTCAAAGCTATATCATCGACGCGGCTGTAGATAGCCTTGTCCACAGTGTTGGAGACGACACCGAACATGATCTCCGAAAGCGTCGGCTCCGGCGTTCTAACAGGCTCTGATGGGAATTAAACGTACTAATTACGACTGCGTTTATCAATGAAAAAGCCCTTCCATACATTATGAAGTAATGTGGTCATAGATTTTTCTTATCCCCTACATGAAACATAGCCATGTTAGTTATGAGAATAGAAAAAAGATCAGGAAATATCTTTCTGGCGCATCAGAGCAAGAAGAGCTGACTCCACATAATGGACAAAAGGCAAAGCAAAAGAAGATTGACAATTATCTGCTTGCCCTTGCACAACTTTTTTTAGTGCCCGGCTTGACTTTGGGCCAGCTGATTGCTGTGCAGTAACTTCAACGAAAATTATAATATTAAACTAAATCGACTTAAACACGACTTTCATAATGATTAAGTGTCATTTTTACCTGGTAGGGTTTTCTACCCGCGTACCCGGGGCCGGGTATACCCGGGTAATTGCGGAATTGTGTACCCGGGTATAATCTGAGCTAGTACCCGGGTACCCGGCAACTACTTAAAATACTACTTTTGCTAGTATAAAAATTAACGCCTTCAATAATTTTATAGGGCCCTCTTGTCTATTAAGCCTACATCTACGGACAGCGAAAGAACGTTTTTGATTGCAGGAAATTTTGTTACAAAAACTCGAAACAGGCTTTCGGATCGTTCTATTAATGCTATAGTGTATCTAAAGGCCTGTTTTTTGCAAGATGAGAAAGATCTCATGATGAGACTGAGAATCTATTTTAATATCAATTCAAGCAGAGTGAAGACTTTTGTTTTGAAATTATAGTGTTACTAGCTGTTGCCAGCGACTTCGTCTGCAAAGAATTCGTTTATCGCTATCCCGCGGGAACTACGCAATTTTCCGGGATAAAAGTAGCATATGTGCTATTCCAGACTTTTCTTTAACTATGTGCCGAATTTCATCCAGATCCGTAAGGCCGTTCTGGCGTGATTGAGTAACAATCAAACATCCATCCATCCATACTTTCGCTTTTATAATATTAGTTAGATATTTTGTTATTGAGTTTAGATTTGTTTTTTTTTTTCAAGTGTTTTTGTTTTATTTTAAAGAATTTAAAACGATGAAAAGCAGTGCAATGTATCGTTAATTTTATGTTCCTGAATGATTAAGATAATTTAAGATAGTTCCTATATGAAAATAACGATGATTAATAAGAGACGATTATTTTAATTCATTATTTTTCTTACAAATATTCGGTACCCGGGTACACTCGGGTACCCGGATATTTAAAAAAAAATACCCGAGACCCGGGTATCGAAAATGGCCGGGTATTCGAAAACCCTATTACCTGGCGTAGGCAAAGTAGTATCTGAAGTTATAACGGAAATAAACGATGAAGACAAGGTGTTAGGAGTCGAAAGTACAGGGCTGGGAACCTTCCATGGTTCTGGTGGGTAATGTTTTGTGATGATTTTCTTTAAATCAGTTTCCAGTTCCTCATCTTCATAATAAAAGGGCGGCATATCATCCTGAATTCAAAAGACTACAATTATTTACTAATCCGGGCAAGTGCCCTCAAACTTGTTAAAAAGTAACAATGGGATGGGATAATTAAGTGCCATCGGTAAAGAATAATGTGGTAGTTTACTTTGGTGTAAGGTCCTGCCATCTGTACCCCAAGCTGCTTTCTTATTTGTTCGTCAAAACTCGGCCACGGTTGCGTAAAGTGTTCAGCGCTTGCTTTCAGAATTTCACGTCGTTTCGAAGAGTTCACCATTTTGGCAATAAACGTTTTCAACATCGCCATTATCTAGAAGAATATATTTATTTAAGCATCGGACACTGTACGACGTATTTCCGAGAAGGAAATTTCATTTTATAGACGTAAGATAAGTTTATTTGAGTACTGTGCAGCGGCCGGGAGAGAACAAGCCTTTCGAGACTATTCACTTGAGTAACCAGAACCGTGCTTTATGTTTACACTACAATTTAATTTTAAACCATTTTACATTCCACCGCACCCATAAGGAGGTATCTCCGTCGAGTTCTATCTTGATTGTGAATTCCATAGAACTAAGTTCAATCTCATAATCGCAGGATAGGTATTGAGCCCGAAGATACCAACAATCGAGGCCCGTAACAATGGGGAAGTGCAAATGAAGTTTCTAGCTCCCTATAAATGAAATAATGAATCCTAGTTTCGTTTCGATACTTCTGGACTTCCAAATTGCCAATAGTCTGACACATGCGGTCTTAATAGAACTAGTAAAATTGGAGTTGATCAACCTCAGGATGTTGAGTAAGGTAGGCCTCCTGCTCCAGCTGGATGGTCATGCCCAAACGCGCGACGCACTCTCGTTGGCACGGCGTTAACGCTGTCCAGTCCATTTCTAATATGCCAGTTGCGGACAGGAGGTCTTTATGCTGACCCTGCATAAGTCTTCGGAGAGGCATGATGACCGATTTAAGATAATTGATTGTTAGTTTTGTTCCCAATTATGATCAACGAAAAATCACAAAAATATGACGTTTATGTCAAATTTGACAACAATGATATACATAACACATTATAACCACAACATTATACATACATGATCAAAGATAAGTTTTTGTTTTCCAAAAGGACGCTTTGCTCTGTAAACACATGGAAGCCATGGAAAGGTCAACTTCTTATATTAATTTGTCCCTCGATATCATATTTATTAATAGGTTATGCCTCGGTTACGCCAACAATAATGCTGAACGTACCTAACCTTAAATACAAGAAAATAGCAAACCTTTTATTTTTCTTGAAATCAGTAACAAAAACGAACGTCCGATCTCTGATCACCTCACCCCTTTCGAAAAAATTTTAAGCACCACAAGATTAACAGCATAATATTATGCCCTTGCATTCACAATCTGCGAAGTTGCAACTTAACAACTGGAATCACTGCCTCAGAGGGTCAAAGCGGGCATGCACGTGAACAATATGAATGCTGGATTTTATTCGAGCAGCCAAAAGTTTGGAGAGCAATCCAAAATTTCGCTGTTTGTTCTAGGTTGTTTTAATGCCGCGAAACCGTCTCATTAAGTGAAGTGAAGTGCGAGCGGTTCCGGAAATTCAGCGGCATTTAATTACAACGTGACACAGGGATGACAACTGTAGATATCGGCTGTCAATCCCTGGGTCACGTTGTTGAGTAACCGAAATTTTCTAAAGATAGCACAATATTAGCTCATGCAATGATCGATAACATGCGATTTGTTGATTTCATTTGTGCTAGTCATTTTATAAAACCCACAGTACCTAATTAACGAAACGTTTAATTAAACTTCATTATTCATTTTGTAACTTAATGATCTCAGTATAAAACTATTAATGCTTTTAAATTCAAACAGTATTGCTCCCCTAACCTACGTACAAAACATTTGCATAATTAAAAATGCCTAATAATAGCCTGGCAAATAAGGCAAATCTAGTAATGTTATGCATATTTCACAAACTAATTTGGTTCGTCGTGTCGATCCAATTATCGTAGGCCAGGCATACGCTCCCTTTCCCCTCGGTAATAATTTCAATATTCACCCTTGGGTCATTTTAAGTTGAATGTAAATTATTTGGATATACAGGTATTATAAATTAATAGAATTGCGTCAAAATAAACTGATATTTTGAGCAATTTTTAGCTACACTTTACATTAAAAAGCTTTGTACTTTATAATATGATTGTATTGAATTAAATTTAATTTCAGACGGCGAGTAGGTAGGTAAATAAACAAAATTACAAATCAACAAATAGATTGGAAGAGTCCAGTCCAGTTTGTTGCAGGCAGAGGCCTGCCGTAATTGAATTTAATTAAAACCACTATTACATTATTCTATTGTAGGACTGTTTTTTTCTTTTCAGCAATAATGTTTTCAAATTACTTTTATCAGAATTTTTAATTACTGAATTTCAATTTCAGTTACCTATCAAATTAGAAAATTTCATTAAGTTATTCATTCGAAAGCGAAACAGCAGCAACCGTATCGACTTTACGCTGGAAGAAACGAAATAAGGATGAACGTCACGGCGCTTGCAAAGTAAAGCTACAACGTGAAAGGCAGTTAAGTAAAATGTTTTTTGTTAAAGTACCTATTTTTATTTTCGAGACTACCCGAGTCCGTGAAAGCTGAAAATGGAAAATAAAATAATCTCTATTTCCATAAATAAAGACTAATAGTAAACACTATTACCTGTCGCGCTTTGAAAGCAGAAAATTATCGTGTATTTATAGAGATGCATTCTGGAAAACGAACTTTAGTAAAGCAAAGTTTTCATTTCACAAAACTTCTTAGTACTGCAATGTGGATGAAGTAAGAAGCCTTCTAAATTATCCTTATAATTAAAACAAGAAGGTCTAAGTTTGGACTTAATTGGAAGAAATGCAGCGTAGAAAACTTTAAGGGAGTGTGATTTGAGATTGCACTCAGTCGCAATTAAAGTTTTGACTTGAAACCAACAAACTTCGCACAAAACATCAGGCTTCCAATTTATGAAGTGTAGTCAATGCTGTATCTACTGTTGTATAGTGTGATGCAATAACATATTGTGGAAAAAAACATTGTCCTAAGGCGTAAAAAAATACCTACATATATAGATAGGTATTTTATATTTATTCTGATCTGCCAATGGGAAGAGATTACTACGTAATACTTACGTACGTAAGATTAACTTACTAGTTTACTTCGCTCACCTACCAGTTCAGGCAATACGATAATGTATTTTTAATAACGTTTCTCATTAGGGGTCAAAGATGTGCGCATTGAGCTCGCAGCACCTTACATCTTTAATGTCACTTGCAATTTATTTGTCTGTAAGTAGTTTTTTTCATCAAGGGTTCTCAGTGCGCTCTTTTATTAATTTCGTGGACCTAAAGTTTGCAACTTTTACATGATCATAAAAATCGAGCGATAAATGAAGATAGTTTTGCATTATATTTCTGCAAAGAAATATAAAAGTGAATGTTCTACAGACCCTGGAGTTAAGGTTTGGCAAGCATTTGAGGCCCCAAATAGGCGTGAAGGCGATACTGAGGTGCGAAGACATTTACATTTGCATTCTTTCGTTACCGTGTTTTATTCTGAGTCGCTTGACAAGTTGATTGCAGGCGTAGTATTTAGCGGAATTGAATTTCGCTTGTGTCGTCTGTCATTTACGTATGTAGGCGTATTATCTACGCGCTCAGGACAACCATTAAAACGGACATTTTGAGCACCTGAGGCATCCATTCATAAACGGTAAACCTATGCAGCATTTACAAATGCCGAATGAACGGTAAATTGCATGTAATGGGTGGTCCTCCTAAAAAAGGTCATTTCTAGTGCATTAGTATACAGATACCAACATCCCAACATCTATTGACTTCGTCCACATTTTGAAGTTCTGGAACTCCGATACTTTTACGAGTAAAGAGGTATCAATTAATTAATTAAATTTGGAAAAATAAGTTAGTCAATTGTTAAACTGTATTTCGTTTTCTGGCAAGACACTCAACTGCTCTTGCGTACACAACTCGGTAGCTGTTTTTTTTTATTCATCGGAGTCGATATCGTTTAGCAAAAAGTTCAAACGACGATAATAATCTTTTATTGAATCGTTCAAATCAATTCAATCAGATTCGAATCAAGGGCTTCAAATATAAAATGTCAGGACTAAAGAAGCCCGCGAAATATTTAATTAAAACCTATCAAATACAAGATAAAAAGTTTTATTAGTATTGAAATGAGACTAATATAACTTAACTCACAGACATCATTATAAACTAGCAGACTTGACATTATTTCACGCCTACATTGACTAGTGTAAAAAATGCCACTACCCCTTTTCCTCTAATACTAATAAACCCATTTCCTTTTTGCATGTGTTGCAACACAAAGTCACACATAGACAATTTGGCAGCCGTGTCAGTTGCTAAGCGACATCTAAGCGGCCGATGGCGTAAAATTTTTGTTGTGGTGAACGACGGATATCTTGAGAGAAAATACGAGTGAAATAATAATAAAGTTATAAGTTCTATAAAGTAAAATCATGGTAAAATGCTGTGTTCCCATGTGTTACAACGCATCATACAGGAAAACCCCTGAAATTACGTTCCATCGGTAAGTTAATCTTTTGCTATCATTCGTCATAGATTTATTTTTGTTTACCACGTCCTAACTAACATTTATCTTCAAATATTTAGAAATAATTACAAAGGCAGTATTCATGTATCTGACAAAACTTTCAATTTAAGGTTTTCTAAAGAAATACGAGTAATATTTTAGTTTTACTGAATAAAGTAACCTCAGTTGACAGTTAATGTACTGCGCAATTTTTACAGGGCCGAACTAGGTGTACAGGCCTACGCCTGATAATGCTTCTAAGCAATACTGGATTTTGTTTTTTTTTTGATTTTTGTTAATTGTGATCACTACTCGCCTCGCCATTCAACGAAATATTCTATAGATAGACAAGTGTTATGCCAACGTAACTACCGACCGACCCTATTAAGTACGCTAGTGTCCAGCAGCATTTTTACTATGACCTCCGCGTTTGGATTACAGGTTTCCGAAGGATGAATATTGAAACGCCTGGATCAGGAATACTGGGCGGTCCCATAAGTTAAGAGACAAGTTTGAAATGAAAATATTTAATGAAAAAATATAATAAAGTGCTCACATTTACATTAAGTCCAATCAAGAATAAAATCATATTTGTTATTTTATATTAAATTTGCTTGTGCAATGCCTTTATAGCCAATTTTTCTGAGGTATATTGCTGCTCGCCTCATTACAGCTTTTCCTGACCTAGTTGCCACAATTTTAGCCAAACTAGTCCATCGATGTTTAAATGCAGCCAATGATTTGGGTTTTTCCGTTTGTTTTTTATATTCTCGTTTGCATAAAGACCAAAAAGTTTCAATACCACGAGTTTGGGGAACATTTGGGGCGCTATTATGTTTTCGTATAAAATCTATCCCCGCAGCCTCTAAATGTTGGGTGACTTCGGTGGTGTAGTGGCATGACGCCATATCCGGCCAGAATATAATTTCTTCCCTATGGTAATATTCATAAATGAAGGGAATCAATCGCTTTATTATACATTATCTCAGGTAAATGCGTGCGTTCATAGAGCCTGTGCAAATATATGGTTCAGACGTATTACCACTCTGGGCTATGGCTTGCCAAACTAGGCATTCATTGATAAATTTGGCCTTTGGTATGATTTTTTGTGAATAATCTACTGCGTCGCGATTGTTTGCATGGTAGTATTGCTTTTCAGGAACATCCATTGGGTCCACGGGCACGTAGGTCTCGTCATCAATTATAAGAACTTTTTTCAGTGTTTTTTCATACACTCTTCGGCATCCTCTTTTAGCTCGCACTTCCTGGTCTTTAATATATTTAGGAGCAGATAATTTTGCAAACGCTTTAAGCTGTAGGTCGTGTGTTTTCATTCGAGCTATACTTGACTTCGATATTTTCAATTTATCCGCAGCAACTCTAACAAACATCGAGGGATTCCGTTTATAAACTTTTTTTACCTTATTTATATTCTTAGGTGACGAAACAGTACGTTTTCTTCCAGGAAATTTTTTAAAAATATCTCCATGCGTTTCTCAAAACGATTTATAAGTCGATACAAAGTAGTTCTTCTCACTCCCTCTGGAGAAAAATGACATATCGTGTCCGTTTTTCCATGACATTTATAAAATTGAATAATTCTTTTTGCTAATACTTCATGTTCAGCTCTCTTCATAATTAAAACTTTAAAAATACTTTCGAAATTCCCGCTTAATCTGACAGATATAACGCCTACGGCGGCCATGACAGCTATTTTTCTTAAAAAAATAAAAATCTTTTCATATAGTTTGAAATTTTAAATTTGTCTCTTTACTTCTGGGACAGCCATTAATAGGAAAGACTGGCAGCATAGCTCATCAAGTGTGATTTGCTCTGAGTGACGATGAACACGATGCTGTACGCTTGTATTTAAGTGTCAAAGTGATACTACATAATAGCTAATTTAAGAAATGCAATCAAAACTTAAAAAAATTATATTACTTATTTGAAAATAAATAATTCATGGTGGTTTTATTTTGTACGAAAAGATGAATCTATATAAGTTTCGACCTGTTTACCTTGGGCATATCGACTAATTCCAAGACAGAAGTATTCCCACTACCTCTAATATCAACTGGCTTGCACTTGACCTCACTTATTAAAAGTATTTATAAGTACTGTTAATATTTTTAGGTTTCAGTTACCTTAATACGTCCCTGTTTTTGTATTAGTGTGAGTTAATATTTTATGTGTGCAAAGCTGCCACGCATTCTGAGCAGTAATGTCAAGTCTGCTAGTTTATAATGATGTCTGTGTACTTAACTATTCTTGTGACAGACTTCACAAAATTTATTGTAACTTTCTTCAGGCTAATGCAAAGTTAAATATTGATAAGTAAGAACCGACAATTACCTACGATAATTGTTTTTAGTCGATACTTGTATGAAAAAATACTAACGCTTTATATCTCAATTGGTTAATAGGAATAATTAAAGCGCTGTCCCTAAATTTGCTAATTTCTTAGAACAGCAGTGACTACCTACATGAGCAAGATATTGGTAACTTAAGTTAATTTCCTGTTCATGTCTGATGATATCATCACCAAAGTAACTATCTGCGTCCTGCTAGTTACTTCTGTAACGACCTGGAAATAGCCGACTTGATTAAATCTTTGTGGAGAGTGTGTACCGCGTTTGATAACGGATTGCATCTCAAAAGCATTTCCTAGGTAGTAGCTAAATCAATATCCGCTCTTTCAATGGGTGCTGTCATCTATAAAGGACTCCATATTGATTAGCTTCAAAGCCCCCGTCGTGCTATTCAAGAAACGTTCGGTCTAGCAGCCGAGCGATCCCTTCACTATTTAACTCAGTTAGACTAACCACCTACTCGTAGAAATCATAATTTTACTGAATTAGCTCGCTGCGTTTGTTGGTTTTTCTCTTTACATCCAAACATGGTTCCATCTGCAGGTATCCGTATTTTCACTACAATGCCGGCACTGCTACTAGGCGTCAGGATTAGCACAAGGTCACACCGCCCTCAAAAAACGTACCACACCAACCTCTATTTAAAGTCGCGTAGGAACAAAAGGTAGATATCATCTCAAGTCATCTGTAAAGTTCAGTGGGGTCCGGTTCGTCCACAAGTCAAACAATATTCAAGCTAGCGAGCACCAACGAAATTGAGCCAGAATCATTTATAAATGTGGGGATAACTGGGAGGCGGGGGTAGGGGAAGGTGCGCCGCTGCATTTTGCATGAGTTGTCGGTCGCTGGATCTGGTATATTTCTCTCGGCGCAAAGGTAAGCCATTTATTGTTTTTCATAATACTCTCTTTGTTCATTTATCTTGTAAGCGCAAGTTAGGTGTGTAATTTTGACCTCGAGATCAAAAGGTTATTACATGCTACGTAAAAACGAGCAGTACAATTGGTACAGACTAACATTCTTTCTGTATAATAACGAGAAAAATACATATAAGCGGCTATTCTTATTGAACTTTGTGTATATTTGTTTAAAAGTGGAAGAGTAGGTATGAAATTTTACTTTTCCATTTGTTTATGGTATAGTACCTATGTATTACTAATCAAAGGATACAGTTTTACGAGCTGTCAAAACTCGATTCCCATTAGATTTTGTACATCAAATAAAAATTTACCAGCTGCGACCTCTCTTACACACTAAATTGTTTTATTCATTTATCACAGTTGTGTCTTAAGGGTTAGTGGTGTTAAATAGCCTTCAAGTAGGTATTTTTTGGTAATATTTTTGGTTGTCCGAAAATATGCAATACCTACCTACCACATCCTTTGCTCTGAAGCCAAAGTACCAACTTAAACATTTGCAGGAACTTAGCTGGTACTTGGAGTCGGTTGAAGTTATATTAGATAACTATGTAAGTCCTATTAGACTATTAGACATTTAAAACAAAAAACATCTACATATATACTTGAAATCAGCCATTCTACAACTCCAAAATTATTTAAGTACAGTAACATAATATTATTCGCATATTCGTAAAAGAACTAAAAGCTATTTGTAACAAAAAATATGTTACAGGCGAACAGTTAGTGTGTACACTTTCCTAGGTGATTCTGATTAAGAATAAGGGTGCGACCAAAGCGCCGCGTTTACGCAGTGACGTGTTGTATCCGTCACGTTTTCTCACCGTTTCTTCATACATTTTGTTGCGATTCCGTAACGTCACCGTTTTTTAAGCGGCGGTGTGGTCGCACCTTAATAGGTAGTCATTAAACAAGAATAAATACTATTTCAAAAGAATTGAAAAGGTTGGCAGAAACTGTCACTCAGTTTCTGCTTGCTGACCTTTACTCAATTGATAGCAGGAAAAAAAGTAGGTGCCAAGGAATTTTAACGTACGTGCAGATGCGTCTTTATTCAGCAAAATATTATAAGCAGAATGGTAGGTCGTAAATCTGTAATAAATACAATAGTTTCATTTCAAAATATTTATTTTTAAGTGAAATTATAATTATACACTGATCAGTAAGTAAAATTGTATGTTAAGGAAATGCTTTTTATTTGTGACTTTTCTTCAAAATAACTCTCATTTACGCATCATTTACGACTATTTTAATGAACATTAAACTTAAAATAAATTCTTTTAACTAAATGTAATTGTAATCAAGAACTTAAAATAACAATAAACAAAACAATACACACATTCTTCTCACCCGACTAAACTGACGCTATAGTCTATTTTTTATTCCGCAGACTAAAAATGACAATGTCAAACGTAAAAATAATGTGACTACCTTAAAACAAACAGTGCTGATCTTTGATTTCGGTTTGTGAATAACAGACAAATATTAAATTATTTTTAAGATTTAAATTGTTATTTTAGGTAATGTTCAACGAAAATAAATAATAAATAAAATCTACTTACAATTATATTATTGAACACACAAACATAAAAAAATAACACTGACGTAGGTATTGGCGACTCGACGCAAACTCCATTTTGTTTTACGTATTCGTTACTTTACGCGAGTATACCTACATGACTTGGTGAATTTTGAACCATATGATATGTAGCTTCGAAGTAATTGTTAATCTTACAATAAAACCGCCTTTTACTATTAGAGACATGGTATATATTGTATAGCTACTTTGTTACAAAATTTCGATATAACTTAAAAAGGTGGGATTTTTATCTAAACTATTTTACCTTTTTTCAATACCTTTCCTAGTGTCCCCTTTTGGCACGTTACGGATTATCCAAAAGTGTTACAGACACTTCATCAACAAAAGTAAGAATCTACCTATAGTTTATTTTCGGTTAATAGCGGTTGTAGCACCTCACTATTTATAAAACTTAAAAAATAGGCAACACGTAAAATTTCGTTTTAGTCTGCGGAATAAAAAAATTGACTATAGTGACCTTCCGACAGTGTTCGCGCTGCGCGGCCCTTCCCGTACCGTTCTGTTATAAAGACGCATAGGCACTTGTGACTTTATTCTACGCCAGCTAATCGCATACGTCGGTTTATTTTTCGTCGTTCGCATTATTTCTATGACTTTTATGCAATAAAACTACTTTTGGCGGATCGTAACATGCGACTTTGTTGTACCAAGGGTGCGTCTCGTCCGTGAAGTGATCAGTGCGGTTGAAAGACAATAATAACTTAACTCATAGGCATAATAAGAAGTCAGATATTTTGACAATCAATGGTTAATGTCAACGTCAACGCATGACCAATGTCAGGACACCTGACCCCGTTTCGCTGACGATGATCGTTCAAGGAATTACACAACAGATCCTTAGAAACAAGTTGAGCAATACTTGGGCACGGCCGACCATCTTTTCTCGAAGCCATTCAGGCCGTTTTCAACCTAAACTTATAACGGTGACGACCGCACTGGGATAATACACTTTTGCAGTTTATTCTAAAATTACAGCCACCTGTCGGACTTAAAAGGATACTTTATCTTTCAGTCTAATTCATCCACACACATTCACAAAATATTATCGAAATTGGTGGGGTTGTTCCGGAGATCAAGATTAATTTAAATTTGCATAACTCTGTAACGAGTTATCTCAGAGACGAGACCCAGCTAAATAAATATGTTCCGCCCTTAAAAACACCTAGTAGCAAATTTTAATCAAAGTTCTTAGAGCTGTTTCCATTATTTCCGAAACATATGGAATACATTTAAAAAAAAATCAGAATCGCTAACAGACACGTTCCAACAGTTTTTATAAATTTTTAATTTTTATTTGTCAGTTTATTTGTTAAATAATCCTCTTTTTTCCTTATCCCACAGGAAGTTCGCAAAATCCTGAAATCGGTTTTCAGATACAATAATTACCAACTGGTATGCCAAATTTAAGATTCTAGTAATAATAGAAACAGAGATAAGAACATTTCATAGTAATAATCCCTTCTGCTCCCTGTCCTGCAGGAATTTCGAAAAGTCTCGATAGATAGATAAATATAACTTATTGTCAAAATCTGTGTAGGTAGGTACATAAGAAGACACATTGAAAAGTATCAACAGTTTGCTTATTTCGGGCGTACAATATTATTGAAGTTAAAATTAAACAAATTATTTGAAGACCTATACGAAATATTCATTTAAATTATAAGAACATTTTTTTGCAAGCCATTCCTTCAGTTTCCATTTGAACTTATTACCATCGAGTGATTTAATACATTCAGGTAATTTATTAAGGACTAGCTGTTGCCAGCGACTTCGTCTGCAAAGAATTCGTTTATCGCTATCCCGCGGAAACTCCGCAATTTTCCGGGATAAAAAGTAGCCTATATGCTATTCTAGACTTTTCTCTATCTATGTGCCAAATTTCATCCAGATCCGTTGGGCCGTTCTGGCGTGATTGAGTAACAAACAAACATCCATCCATCCATCCATACTTTCGCATTTATAATATTAGTTAGATTTTGATTCCAATAGCGTAGGTAGGTACTCTTGCTGATTATGGAACCTAATTTATATTGAGATCTTAAATTACTTTTGAAGTTAGTTTTTTTATTAAAAATATCATGTTGTTCCCTTTACAAATAGATAAATTTTAAATAATTAGGTATGTTTGCGTAATATGGATGTTTACAAGAGATTGCTATTTCATTCTGTCGTTTGGGAGCTCACTCACTGAGTTTGCTTTATCTACAGTATCACCGAAGGTTTGGCGCAGTTTGTGATATTCTTTTCACAGTTTCCCATTGTTTCACCAATAGGTACCTATTTACTCATACTTGCCAAAATACGTAGAATATATCCGAACAAATCAATTTTACATAGCAAGCACGTCTTAAGAGCAATATCAATATCATATTTACTATGTTTACGGCACTAAGGCGTACCGTGGCCGCACTAATACATAAAAATCGCATCACTATAGTATGGCACGGGAGCGTAAAGGGCGAAAGTGCTCGTAACAAGCAAAATAATCTCCACGAAATAGGTAGTTTGCGGCGATATCTCGGAGTAGTGAGCAACCTAAACTTTTTGAACGCTCCGGGCTCAGAATTAAGGGTGAATTTTTTATAAGGACGCAGGTAGGGGCGCGGGCGGGGGCTGGAGTCGCCGGCGCGGTCTGCATATTGCATTAGATTTAAATTGTTTACGTCGTTAAGAAAGAAAGTTTTCCCGAACTGGGCGAGAACCGAGGAACTTCTACACGGGGGTTGGTATATTTAATTTTTCCGCATAATCGTATGGGAATTACTATGGCCTGTTTGTTGTTTTTCAAATGTTCCTTATATTTATTACTAGCTTTATCCCGCAACTTCGTCCGAACAGACTCAAAATTTGCGTAATAACTTCTTTCTCTCTCCCATCGAAAATATACTAAAATCAGCCAAATGCGAGTTGTACTTTAGCACAGAGAATTTCGTAGGTACCTACTAACTTAACAAATTTAAACCGTTTCTGGCATGGACACCCACTTCCATTATTTTTTATCCCATCCCTTTGTTCTGTGGGAAATTCGAAAAATACCTTCTTGTGACACTTACGTGATCTTCTACTTCTACAAAGCCTATATTTTCTATACCGTCCTTTTATCCCACGGGAAAATTGAATAAAACCCTTTGTAGTGCACCTCTTTAATCATTAAGGAATATGTCTGCCAAATACCTACCAATAAACTATATTAGCACGTCAGTTACTCTTTTTTTCTTATCCCGCGGGAATTTTGCTAAAATATCCTGAAATCAGTTTTCAGATATCATAATTAGCTACTGGTATGCCAAATTTAAAGATTCTTGTAATAATAGTTACGGAGATATGAATGAACATTCCAAAGTAATAATATAAATCCCTTTTTTCTCTCTAAGTCCTCTAGGCTGGCAACGCATCTGCAATCCCTCCGAGGTTGCGGGTGTCTATGGGCAGTGGTGATCCCTTACCATCAGCTGAGCACTTACTCGTTTGCCTTCCTATTCACATAAAAAAACATAAAAATATCCCGCGCGAATTTTGAAAAATCTTGAAATAAATTATCAGCAGTTATAGATTCCCTGCTTTTGTTAGTTATAGGTATGGAGAACTATTTACAACATTAACATAGAACTATTTAGAGTATATGTATATATGTAGCCGAAAGAGTATGGATTCAAAGATATATAGCTATAAAGATAGATAGCTTGTAACAAATATTTTTAATTTCTAAACGACACTGAAAATTAGAACACATAGAAAAATCCGAAAAGTAAAGCTATGGCCGGGAATCGAACCCGGGTCGGGTTTACTTTTCGGATTTTTCTATGTGTTCTAATTTTCAGTGTCGTTTAGAAATTAAATTTCTAACGGTAAAACCGTAAAAGTAAACATAAAAATTAAGAAATAAAAATTTCTTGATTCATTTGATATTTTTCTTAAACAATGTGTGTGTTACAATGGAAATCAATAGTTATTTAGCGCAAAAAGCTTTTTTTAAGTACATACTTGACATTTCTAGTTTAGATATATGTAAATACTTACATGCCGAGCCACTTCAACACTAGGAGCGAATGTTAATACTACACAGGTAAGTTGCAAAAAATACCGGACTGATATTACTAAACACTTCACAAGTTAGATTAAATATCATTGATCAGAGGACGGTGTTATTTTATAACATGACATAAATTACAACAATGTTGTACCTACCAACTGATGTGAAATGGACACTTAGATACTCTCATTGTCTCGGCATATAAATATAGGTCGTAAAATTAATCAACGGCATACGTGGCTAGATATTAAGCGAAACAAGTACGCATTTTGTGACATCATGTTTAAAGCAGTAATTGCGCTTATTATTTTCTTAAACAATTACCAAAATGTTAACTGTACATTTTTTGATTTTATGTACGATCAACTCCATGAACTTAGAAGCAATCTGTTGTCACAGCTAATGGGTTTTTCACACTACATAAAAAATAATATTATAAAAGACAAGCAGTTTCGAGCTGAAAATCTAAATATAAATAAACCCATACGAATGTACCGGCCCAAGGAGGTAGAAACACAGAACATTCAGGTCAGCACTACTCACCGACGGATACTGGACTCGCACGTCGTTCAAACCACTGACGGTTATATTCTCACATTGCATCGTATATCCAGGGGCAAGCCTGAGGAAGACAAGACAGGCCATCGAATAGTACTGCTTCATCACGGGCTCCTTGGGAGCTCGGAGGACTGGTTGCTCCTAGGACCTCACAAATCTCTTCCTTACCTTTTGTCAGACGCAGGTTTTGATGTCTGGCTAGCCAATTCAAGAGGCAACTGCTACTCTCGAGGTCATGTATCATTAAACACTAACTTCAGACAATTTTGGAACTTTACTTGGCAAGAAATCGGAGAACACGATTTACCAGCGATTTTACAGTACATCAGGAATACAACAAAAACAACTCAAGGGATCAATTACATCGGGCACTCGATGGGTGCGACAGCTCTTTTAGCTCTGCTGTCAACTGAACCTAAATATAATGAATATTTTAGATTAGCAATTTTGCTAGCTCCTTTAGCAATCATGTCTCACGCGCGAGGTCCTTTGAAGTCGATGGCACCTTTGATGGCAAATCCACCGGACGTCTTTATAACAGACCTCTTGGGTATCGGAGAGTTCATGCCAACGAGACAAGTCCCGTCGTGTATGGTGGAAAAATTCTGCAAGAAAATAACAATGCTTTGTATGAATTCGTTATTGTTTTTTAGCGGTCGCTTATTGCAAGAAGGCTCCAGAGATGCAAATTTTATTGCCCGGCTTCTTTATCACGTTCCCGCAGGCGGTTCGACAAATACTATTCTGCATTATGCTCAGTTGATTAAAAATAAGAAATTCCATAGATTTGGAAACAAGGAAGCGGCATTTAACCTAAAAGATATAAGTACTCCCGTAGCGATTTTCAGTTCGACCGACGACTGGCTATCAAATGAGAACGACAACCAGATGCTGCTCATTAATATTGCGAACCCAGTGGGCCATATTATAATTCGAGGGAAGAACATTAGTCATACAGAATTTGTCTGGGGATTTCATGCAGATACATTGATTTTTTACAAGATTCTGGATTTATTAGGATATGGTTCGGAAATAAACAAAATTAACTAGAATTAACACGTTTTATAGTATTTTAAAACCAACAGTTTTCGAGTCTTAACTTGTGCCATTTTTCTATACGGTATGAAGGACGAAGAACAGGTCAACAGGGCTCGCACACTTTCGTCGGTAAAGTTAAACAACTCGCCCGTCTTCGGCTTGATGCGGATTTTCAGTGGTACAAATTTATTTTACTGGCAATCAGTACTTTTTAATAACAGATGTTGAATTGAAAGTCATCGAATGCCGATGAAAACTAGAATAAAATATTTGGCAATTATAAATGATATTGCCACAAAAATGCCTCTACGGTGGCTCCGCGTAGCTGATAAAAATAAGAATTAATTTCACTTGTTTAAATGTTCACTTTTATTATACTATGTAGCCTGTACATTGTAACACAATTATTAATAAAGAATGCTAAAAATATTTTTTACTTATTTTAGGGCTCCGTCAAATATTTCGCTGTCCAAAAGGGTTCCATTACCAAAAAAGCAGAACTCTAAAACATTCAAAACTTAAGAATAATACTGAAGTAAAAATCAGTCCAGAATCCAGAAGGCTAGAGCAGCACACCAAACGCTTTAAACATATAACTGGCTCCAGGGAAGCTACATTTGCTGCAAATGTAGTCTTTCGCTGAGGCCGTGGCTGAGCCAGTAACATTTTGAGTCCCTGAAAGAAAGATCAGAACAAGAGTATCCATAGAAGCTGCGTCAAGGATCGACAAAGTGCCATTATCAGACCGTTAGTAAAATTCTATAAGACATTTAGTTAATTTAATACTTTATCTTGTAAACGTAATGTACCTATTTAACTACTAATATTTTTATTTATATGTACCTACATTTAAAACTCTTATCTCATATAAAACCTATAACATTGACACCGCGAAGCCAATGGGACGATGACAGTGTTAGGGGAATGAAACCACAAAAAAAGAAAGCACAGAAATAATTTGCAAAACAGATTTGCGTTTATTCCAGTCGGAGCACATTAGTCGGGCCACATTGTTTTACTGGAACTCCTTTGTTTTAATTTCCTACGCGAAAAAAGGATTCTAATGCAAATTGGATTCAAGAAAGTATCCCGAGTTTATGGTAAAAGGAAAATAATGGACCCCAGCTAAGCTTATGTCGCTACGCAAGGCTAATTATAGAAAACATAGTGTGCCTTTCATTGTTTTTGTGATTTTGTTCGTTAATAGTTTATACGCTATTAAAAAAATATACTTATATGAAAATTTCCGTGACACAAATAAATAAACAGCTTCAGTCCACCATCTCCCACATAATGCCAGTTTATAGCACTTGCAGTTGACCTACCTACCTACCTACCTAAATACCTACGCTTACGGCAGTTATATTACTGTAAACTGTTGAATAAATACTTACTTGCTGATTATAATTATAGGTATCAAATGGTTCGACGTGACGTTCAAAGACAACTTTACACTCGGCGGCCGGCAGGGCCTCGAGCAGTCTCTGTTCTTCTGGATCGCTACCTACCACCTAAATTTCCGTATCCTCCCGCTAAATAGCGAAGTTTTTCACTGTTGTATCTCTCTCACTCACACCTTCAATAACCGTTATTTTTTGCGTAACGCTATTTTTCATAACGTTATATTGCCGAATAGCGTTTTTTAATATAACGTTTTGCATAACGCTGTTTTTTGGCGCACTATTCGGCCGCCACTCTCTCGGTTCCCTTTGTCTTCCTACCCCGCGCCCTTGTACCCGTACGCGTAGTTCATAACATTATTATAAGTATTATAAAGCTATTTCATAACGTTATGGTTTTCTTTCCGTTATGTTGTGACATGATATATATATATAACGTTATGAAGGAATATAGAATTAGTTTGAACGAAATTTTAAACACAAACGAAATATACCGGTATCAAGTAGATATATCGTTTTTCTTCATAACGTTTTAAAGGTCTGCTCTCAACTAATTGGTTACGGGATTGACGGTTCGCGACCGCGACACCTATTTTACTTCCACAATTTCAGTTTTGACTCTTACCTCCTCCGACTGTTACATTGAAGTCACAAATGAAATCGATTTTGCAATGAAATCATCAGAGGGACAATGCAAATTTAATGAACACAAAATATAATATTACGTCACAATCTACTGGACAGAATCAATAAATGACATACATGTAAATGTTCATCTGTACCTGTGTAATGCGAAGTAGCTGAAATGTAATAACTCAACAAAAAAACCTTTCAATCGTTCCCATCCAATGTCATTTTATAATTCAGTTGTATGTATGACAAAAAATCATGGGGAAATCGAAGTATCTTTACTACGGAAAAGAGAAAACTGACTGTATGCCTATATTATTATAATTACTACTTAATAACACTTTACACTGAATACACTTTTATACGGTAAATTGGTGGTTTTGTGATGGTAAATCGGGGCTTGGATTTTGAGTGTTATTAAAAATAATTTTATGGGGGTCGATAAATAGGTAAACTTTACTATTGTGCTTATCTGCCATGTTCGTAAATTGAATTGGAAAGTGTTCGGTGAACTAGGTAGGAACTTAATAATAGTTAAAGCCTGATTAGTACCTAATAGTACCTGTTTGTACCTTTATTTAAATAATTGGACTAGCAAAAATTACTAAATGTACAAATGTATACTTCTTAAATTTGTTAAATATAATATTAGCTCCAAGTGGGTATTCATCCGCACCTAGGTAGGTACCTACTTTATACATCGATAATTATACTATACCTATCTATTATAAAATTATTGTTCTATATTATACATTATAATTGCATGCAAAGTCACGAGAAAGACCTATATCTAGTATGAATGCTCCAGATGTAAACAAAATATGAAACAATGAATTGTTATTAGAGTCAGTTATTTTGCTATGGACATTTGCATTGAATGTCTTCATTCACTGATTTGCAACACCCCGAGTTAGATTGATGAAGGGTACAATGCCCCAAATCTTCATCAATAAGTTTTTTTTGTTTATTTGTATCATTGTTGTGTTTTTAAGCATGGAGACAAAAAGCTCCATGAGAGAATATTTTGAACCAGTTGTAGAATTCAAGAACAAAATTGCACTTTGCTTCGGACCTTTAGAACAAAAGAGACAACAGATTAAGAGAGCGTTTTACAAATTTATACGCGAAGTTTTCTTAGATGGAGTAACTGACGAATGCACAAAAAATGCAGACAAAGACACAGACAAAAAAAACGGAAATGATAAGGAAAGTAACAAGGAAAGTGACAAGGGAAGTGACAAGGAAAGTGAGAATAAAGACGAATCACTTTTACTGAGAAACAAAGATCAACGATTATCACAAAGTGACGATACTTTTATCATACCAAGAAATGATAGCGTCGAAAATGAAACAACTACTACTATCACAGCTACATCTACCATTAATACTGAAACTCCCACTTCTACGGAAAGTTTACAACGAGACGGAGAGACGGATTCGAAAATATCTGCGCCAGATCTTATAACATCTCATGGATACAAGGTTGAAACACATACAGTGATCACAGTTGACGGATATAAACTCACTGTAAACAGAATTCTGGCTGCAGCTCCAGGGTTTTCATCTGTTAGAAAGGTAGCTCTGCTGCATCACGGACTACTTGGTAGTTCAATTGATTGGTTACTTCTTGGCCCGAATAGGAGTCTCCCATACTTACTATCAGATCACGGCTACGATGTATGGCTAGCAAACGCAAGAGGCAACAAGTATTCGAAAGCTCATCTAAGTTTGGATATAAATACAAAAGAATACTGGGACTTTAGTTGGCACGAAATAGGACACTTAGATATGTCAGCCGTGATTGATTATATAAGAGAAAATACTCGAAAGAAAGCTTTAATACATTTTATTGGGCACTCGATGGGAGCAACAGCTTTATTAGTACTTCTATCAACTGTTCCTCATTACAGCCTTTATCTTCATAGTGCTATATTACTTGCACCTTTATCTTTCTTATTCCAAGTAAAAGGACCATTGCGCTATATAGCAGAGGGAAAAAATATCAAATTCCTGGGTAACAAAGAATTTGTGAATGCTTTTCCGGAACACATCGTCAAACAGTTTTGCAAGGGCGAAGAAGATCTTTGTACGAACCCATTGATTTTGATGGCAAATGGTGGCATTGACACTAACATCCAAAGAGTAAAATATCAACTATACGATCAAACACCAGGAGGTGGGTCGACGAAAACAGTGCTGCATTACGCTCAGCTGATTCAAAGTGGTTTATTTCAGAGGTTTGATTATGGAACAGTTAAAAACTTACTAGTGTATGGCAAAACGTCTCCACCGGAGTACGCCTTGAACGAGATAAGCTCTCCTTTGGTGGTGATCAGTTCCCCGAGCGACTGGCTGTCGAGTACCAGAGACGTGGAGACGCTGTCGGCGCACCTCACCTGCGACGTCACGCACCACGTCGTCAAGCGCCCCGGCTTCAGCCACATCGATTTCATTTGGGCTGACGATGCCTCGCTTCTAGTTTACAGACTTATCCTAAATTTGTTACAAGAAATAAAAGACAAATCCGAGTCTCTCATGGTTTGATTGCGATTTGACATAAAAACCAAAATGTTCAGGGTTGAATTTCTAATAAATTATGTGTTTGAATTGAATTAAAACGATTTTTTAATAACAGACAAATTAATATTTTCTTATACCTGCTTTAAAATTAAAAGTATTTTTATTGATTTCGAAAAGGAGGCGGATCGCAATTTGACTGTAAGTTTTTTTTTATACTTAAGTACAAACGTTCAGCGCTTGAAAGTGTTAAATATGATTTTTCATCTTGACTAACTTGTATTTCTATGTGAAAATATTAAAATGTCATTGGGAGCCGGCCACGTTTGACGGATGGCGCCGTCAGAGCCCCACAGAGTCCACCGAGGGCGGTGGTACGTGTAACACGTGTGTTTTGCAGCGGCGCTGGACAGAATCTGCTGATTTCCCCGGCGGCCTATTCACACTGTGGACTGTTAACGAGCCGCCCAGTCAAAAGCTACTCTGCGACTATTCATACTATTAAAAATAATGACGCCGAGTTGTAGTTTTCTAATACTAAATCACTCATTTATTTGCAAAAACTTGATACAATTATGTAGGTGATTTAAAGTCAACAAGGTTAATCACAAAAATGTGCAAATATTGATTATTGTTCAAATAATATTAGGGGCATAAGCGTAGGCCTAAAATAAACTAAATTAAATTTCAAATCGCGTCTCAATTACCCATCAAATTTGGATCAAAAGTAACATAGACTAATAAGTCTTTGTTGCTTTTGATCCAAATTTGATGAACCTATCTTTTAGTTTTGCTCGTCAGTATTTAACTTAAGAATTAAATGCGTTGAGGTCTAGTCTAGACTCTAGAGACTTACTCTTCGATAAGTATAATGATCGAGTTTATTGATAGTATTATGTAACGTATTTAGCTGAACGATTATTATAAGATAGGATCTTGCCCAGTGATTTGAGAAACGGCGACCCTTTGACGATCAAAACAGTACAGTATAATTGGACCAATACTGTTGATATGTATAGTTGAATATAGTTAATAGCACTCAAATGCACAATGCCCCGGTAAACTGCAACATAGCTCATCCAATATCCTGTAACTGCGATAGTGAACAACAGCTCAAAAGGCTTGTCAGTTGCTGAGACTACAAAGTAAAAAACCGACCAAGTGCGAGTCGGACTCGCGCACGAAGTGTTCCGTACCAGAAATACTCTGTTGTATGGGTTAAACTACTAATTAGTCAGCGATTAGAAAGAGAGATCCGATATGACATTATGGCGTCATTTGTCACAACGCCCATATAAACTCCATATTAAAATTCCGTTTTTCTAGAAAGAGATAGAGACAAATCTTTGATAACTATATTAGGTATTTGAAAAATATATTTTTATATTTTTCATGACACAAACGAGATTTTAATGAATGCCACGAAAAAACATGAATACTACATATTAGCTGTTCACTGAACACCGTTTTTTTACTACGTAGCTAGTAAGTACTTATTGACTACCTACCTACTGTTTTATTTTATTTTATTTCAAGTGGTACGTGTTCGTTAAAATTTAAATAAAAATTAATAAAGCTCGGTCCAAAATTGGATTTTACTTCATTACATTACAGTTTCATTTATAATGTTTGATCAATTTTCGTTTACGTGCACAATAAGGCTTTCAGTTTGATCCGGAATGAACCGGTCGGCTGGTACCGGACAAAGACCACGTCAAAATGTCATTACACAGGCTCGCGGGCTGGCAGAGTAATCAAGATTCAATACCGCACGTAGCCTTACAGAAACAAGCCCATTGAGGTATTATGCTTATGCAGGTACAAGCACGCTCAGTTTTGTAATTTGGAATATTTTATTGAATCAGGCGTTACTTTGCGGAGGTCCATTTCAATGAAAACAAAATATTTACCTTGCTACTCCGCTACTTACGTGCAAGATAACCAAGCTTGTGCGAAATATATACGTTTTGCATGCAAGCCCTCCCACCACTACTACCACACAAAACGCACACAAATCCCACAAACTTAATTAGTAGTAGCTTAATAAGTAGTTACAATAAGTAGACAATAATTACGACAAGACAAGTGGGGATTTGTGTGCGTTTTGTGTGGTAGTAGTGGTGGGAGGGCTTGCATGCAAAACGTATATATTTCGCACAAGCTTGGTTATCTTGCACGTAAGTAGCGGAGTAGCAAGGTAAATATTTTGTGTTCTTTGTAATTTGGCTTAAATATGCGAATAACGGAGACCGAAATGTGTCTCTTTACACTGGTATAGGTATTCCACGTCTATCATTTGTTTCAGCGAGCTGTGGAATCCAGAATCGAAAGAAACAACTACTTGTTATGGTAACGTTAAAAAACCGGCCAAGTGCGAGTCGGACTCGCGCACGAAGGGTTCCGTACCAGAAATACTCTGTTGTATGGGAGCGCCCTTTAATAATTATTATTATTTTGATTTTAGTATTTGTTGTTGTAGCCACAATAAAAAAACATAATTTTTGCAAAATTCAACTGTCTAGCTATTTACGGTTTTCGAGATCTAGCTCGGCGAGTGGTAGCCATGCAAAAGGGCTAAAATATCACGTCTTTTTTATGGGAGCCCCCCTTAATTATTAATAAATTTTTTTTTTAGTATTTGTTGTAGCTTAGTGTTATAGCGGCAACAGAAATACACAATCTGTGAAAATTTCAACTGTCTAGCTATTACGGTTCTTGGGATACAGCCTGGTGACAGACGGACGGACGGACGGACGGACAGCGAAGTCTTAGTAATAGAGTCCCGTTTTTACCCTTTGGGTACGGAACCCTAAAAAAGAATTTTACTTGTATTAGCATGGTTTTTAGCAACCAGTGTGACCCCCCCCTCCCCCCGAAACCGTCGAGCATGTATGAAGAGATTGATGAATGTGGATGAAGCGAAAGAGGTGTGTCAGGATCGTAGCAAGTGGAACAAAGTAGTCTCTGCCTACCCCTGTGGGAAAGAGGCGTGACGGTATGTATGTATGTATGTAGTGTGAACAAACATATTTTATTTTTAGGAAAATTAATAATAATGTAGAAGTAGGACAATATTGCACATATTGCACTTATTTAAAACCCTTTTCGATATCCTATTTAATACAGTCATCAAAAATGTCTAGGGATTATTACTACCGAGCCAAAACATCAAATTAGTCTAAGGGATAATGATTATCCTAAGGCTTGTGTACTTAATTAAGGTACTCGTACTTAGGCTCCAATTGAACTGACTGCTAATTAAATAACAAAATATTTTAGTTACAAAAAAACACTATGACATTAAAATTTGATTTATGACAGGATTACAATCTAACGTGCTACCCTATGCCAAGGGATTGTCCCTCAGCCCTTTCTGTAAGTTTAACATATAAAATGCCTTATTAAGTAATGCTAAATTAACAGCATTTTGTAAATTTCCGTTAAAATATAACACACAATGATAAAAAACGTATTTAAAGATATAATAAAAACTAAAAACACTGGCCGCAAGCCATGCTCTCAGCTAACCCGCGTCCCTTGTGTGCTCCCCCTGCATTCACATGCCGGGGGTCCGCCGAAGCTCTACATTACCACATCAAATAATACTAAGTGAAAAGAGGTACCGCCCCGACCCGACCTCGCAATATCCATCGCAAACTTATTGATAACCGTGACGCGGACAATGTGGCTTCGACGATAATGACATTAATTAGTAGCCACGGTTTGGGTTAGCCTTTCTGTGTCGCTTATCGTGTACCGTCAGATATTTGAACAAGACTCTGTTTTCAAAAGTGTTCACATGCAGAAAATATTTATCGCCAAGCCTGTGATAGGTTTAATGCAATGTTGTCAATAAATTCAAAATAATACATTGTTTTATATGCCATCGTGTAGAGAGAAAACTGAGCGTTAAAATACGTTCAATTGTGATGTTGTGAAATAAATAAATAAATAAATATCATGGGACAAATTACACCAATTGACCCAGTCCCAAACTAAGCAAAGCTTGTACTATGGGTACCAGGCAACGGATAAACATACATATATAATGTAGATAAATACATACTTAATACATACTGAAATAAAATGATAATAATTTAAAGATTTCACACACTTAATTAAATAATACATGTCACAATAAAACAATATCGTCAATGTCTGTGTAATTTCTTTGTAAATCATTTTCGTTGTGCAAACATTATGATGATTTATCAATATTCTTTAAACAGAAAATAGTGAAGGTTACATACTGGCACAACTAATGCGCCGCAGCTGCATTCGCTGCTTTTATTGCAAAATAAAAACATTAAATATTGCTACTCCGCCGTGTGGGGTGCGCCGTACAATGATTGAGCAACTGCAAAGGCTCGTTCACAGGGCACGAGACAGTGAACGCGTCAAGAGGATTAATCTACAGGTTTGGAATGTAGAAAATTATTATTCATAATAATAATTATTTATTTATTTCGAGCCACTCGTGCTCATAGAATTGTGTTAGTTATAAAAGTCTTAAAGATATTGTTAGTAGACACAGAAAAATACTATAAACTAATCTAAACTAATCCCTCCTCAAGTGAAGAGATATCCAGGTACCCAGCATTGGAAAGTCACACCTCTCTCTCTCTCTCTCTCTCTCTCTCTCTCTGTAAAAATCATTCGGAATCGGTTAGATTGAATCAGGCGTTACTTTGTGGAGGTATTTATGTATTAATAATCAAGACAGTTGCCATGCTATACCGTTATGTATTTCAGATCTCCGCAAAAATAAAGTTTTTGTTCATTTGCATAACACTGTGCATAATGTATAATTGATATTATTATCTATAAATAGTAACAAAACATGTTATTTCCAAACTTACAACTTAAAAGTGTCTGTGAAAAAGCAGGGTGACGTTATTTGCAGTTATTAAAATTCAATAACTTTATTGTATACTTTTAATGACCCTGTTCTAGAAATTATTACAAGCCGGTGTCATTTCTTTTTAAGTTTCATCGCACGAAATCTTGTCGTCATGCGCCGTGTGAACGCGTCCTATTCGTTTCTATCACCCCCAGCAATATGTTTGTACACGAGATGGAATTATATGGCGGATTAAAGTATCGGTCAGCGGTGTGTGAATCAATAATGTTTATTAAGCATGGCGCTTTTGTACATTAGTACTTATTATACCACCGTACCCCCGCTCGCGCACGTGCTGTTTTTTTATCTATTAGTTGAGAGGGTGAGCGGGTTCAGATAGTCTCCTTGTTGATTTATAACCTGTACTGTTTTTAATTAAAGTAAAAGTACTTAATTTTTTCCCGTTTATGGTTGTTTGGTAGAGAATGTTTTAAGGCAAAAAGATCGCCTATTGTCCGCACTACATTGTATTGATTTAAGGTGTTCTATTTGTATCGTATACTTGTTATAATATATTATTTCTTCCATTAAAATACTAAATAAATTTCAAATAAACAGGTATTCATATAATTTTCAAAACTTTTTGTGATAAGTATTTCGAAAATCAAATCGCCTTTTGAAAACCATAAAATTATCCTCAATCCACAGGTAAATTTGTTTCTAAATAAATTAAAGGATTCCATAATCCAATTCAGTGTTAGGTACTACCCACTTTAACGCAAACGAGGATCGCAACGATTAGAAACGCAGAATATCAAAAGATTCACCTAGTGCTAAGTCAAACCCAAACGCAAACGAAAACTATGTCCCATACCTAGTCAAATGACATCAGACCGATTATGCTTAAAAAGACGTTTTGTTGGCGACAAGTCCCCCAGGCCCCGAGGGTGGAAATAAAGATGGTAACAAAAATGACAATGTTCGAGCAACAGGTCGCTTTGTCTCAGCCACGAGTATAATCTTCAAAATAGCTACGTCGGTCACAATCCCTGCAGAATAAACCAGTCGCATTTATCTGGACATGACAAGGAACTAAATTGTTAACTGTTAAAAAATATGTTGAAAAAACTTTTAATTGGTTCTTGGTTATTTTATTGGGTATCGTTGGACTTCATTCAACTAAGTCCATTCAACTAAGTACTGCAAACAGGCCAAGATTCACTTGCAAAATTTGAAGTGAACAAATAAATAAAGAAAGTCGAGTTGCCTGGTGAAAAACTCGAAAAACATGATTCACTTTATTGCTTCGATCCGCTAACCAACATTATACAAAATGCACAATTTCATAAACTCATAATTATTTGTCAAACCTTGGTTATCTGCTAGTTCTTAAACTTAAAAAATCATTACCTAATTGCGTGGCTAACTTTAAGTTCGGTTAGGTTCGTTTTATTACTTTTTCGAAATGTTAAAATATTTGCAAATACCTAACCTAATAAATATTTGCCACGTTGTGAATATGTCAATTGTTACTAATGAGACTATTGTTAAAAATTAAACCATTATTACTTAACAATTCTTATGTGAATATTTAAAAGTTTAAATCAATACAACTTACAGAAAGATAATACAGAATTCAAGATGCGTGGTTTTTTGAACAGAAACATTACCTTACCTAATATATTCCTTCATCTTAACATTCGTTAGAAGTTACATCAAATCTATTCCGCAGAAAACGCTCAAAAATTACTTTAACTAACTAAATTCAAGATAACAAAATTATACGCAGAGCGACAACGCGTCGTACTATAAATGCAACCAGCACTCTAACAGTTTTAATATTCAGCTAAGGTTTAATTCCTTTCCTCATTTATTTTCACTGTAATATGTTTCCTGCTACGGAAATTAAAAGAGTCCCCCTTGCATAGTAAATAGTGCATTTGGCTCTAGATAAAACAGGGTGTTAACCGTTTTGACAGATCATCGCTTCAATACACACTGTTAACTGCCAGAGATGTAATCTAGGAAGTAAAGATGTAGTGCAAAATGATTTTCACCTCACTAGCTCGGAAAGCACTTTTTGTTTGTTTGACACCAATTGAGAATATCGCTTTTTATCCACATGTGGAGAAAGAGTTTTGACCACAGATTAGAAAGATATAGTACAGGGAAGGTTAAGTGTTAAGTTAAGGAAGCTTAAGTGATATTTGACAGCTAACAAGACGTAAAACGTTAAAAGTGCTGAATTTTTAATATCACAATTAATTAATTGCATTGAGTAAAAAACACTCAATACAGTCTTACTACTTTATTTTAATTCATAAATATCAGCATTCAACATTAACCTTCATTCTTGTTGTAAAAACGGATAAAATGTTCTGACAGTTCAAGTAAGTCAATACGCGAACAAAACGCATCCGAAATATTTTTTTTATAAAATTCATCCCTTGTGGGATAGGTAAAGGAATTATTGTCCATTCAGCCATATTAAAGATTGTAATGCCGGTTCACTGTTTGTGCTGACAGTAGCACTTGATGGTCCCAACGGAAGACCAGCGCTGGCTGTACGGCCAGCATTATGCTGAGGTGAAACCATTTCGTGTTTGTATATGCTGTTACTTCTTTTTTTCTGTAATTTATATCACGAATAAATGTTTTCTTTCTTTCAAATAATTAAAAAAAAAAACTTTATTATTAGTATTTAAGTCAAAACTATTCAATTAAGCCGTCAACGTTAAATGTTCGCATGATTTTCTAGTTATTTTTTTTATTAAAAATGAGTGATAGTACAAACCCTTTTTCTTATTTTCCTCGCTGTAGTGAGGTGAAAAGTTTTGTGTTATACACGGCTGAAAAGTTATTTTAAGCCTCGTGTGTTGAAACACTCGCTACGCTCAGGATTCTATTTTTGAACCACTCGCTTCGCTCGTGGTCAATCATAAAATCCTTTCGCTAGCTCGTGTTTCAAATGAACACTCGCAGGTAAAATACAGCTTTCCCCCCTTGTATAACAATAGTAGATTGTTCAACAAGGGAGGAAAAGAACCAATATCACACGAGGTAACTTGGCACCCGAGCATGCGAGGGTGCCAATATTATATTGGTGTTTATTCCCGAGTTAAACACTCTACTTTTCATTTCGACTACAAGGAAAGTAAAAAAAATATACATAAGTAAGTATAAATGAGAAAAAAATGTATTAAATAAAAAAAATACTAAAATTAATTCAGACAGTTCATAAAAGAAAAAGTCACGTTTTCCAGGAATATTTACTCATTTTTTTATTTATATTTTTATGTAAAGTTTTACCAAATGAAGTATGCTTTCGCGCCAAATTCGAGCTCGCTTTTTCTAAACTAGTTGCATTGGCAGCAAATCAAGTTTTTTTAACACATAGGTCAATGTGGTTATTGTTAAATATTTCAATATTTACCCATAAACAACATTTAAAATGTTTTATATAATGATTAGAGAAGAACTGTAGATAAAGTAGGGTATTTTAATCAGTTGAACCGCGAGTTAAGCGGAACGGAATTGACAACATTTCATATTTCTGAGCCTATAATTTTAATGGTTCTCTGTATTTTGTTTGAAAAAATGAACATGCTGACAGTAAAATTTTTTCGCTAGGGCTTGTATTTAATTTATAATTAATTTATTAATTTGTGCTTATTCTAAAAGGGCGTAACTCCGATACTATCACAGAATACACACTTCGCACATCACATTTAACATAGTATTAACTCAAAAAATACCGTTTCGAGATATTGCGTTTTAAAGTTTTGAAAATTCATAACTCCTAATATTTATACACATACTTGCTGTATTTTGTATGATTATGTTGCAAAACTATTCAGCATTATTTTAATTATAAACATTATTGCTAGTAGACTATTTTCGTAGATTTATGAGAAGTTTTTAAATACCACTTAGAGTTATGACTATGTTGCCAATCCTATAAAATTAAATTTAAGACTTGTGCCTGTATAGCCTGTTTTTCAGTTTCTGCAGAACCGTTTTTGCAGTATAGTAAACCAAAATAATACGATATACCATAGTCAACTTAGTAAAAACTTGGTGATTTTGTAGGAATTAACTAATGAAAATGTTAAACAGATTTATTGAACAATACTTTTACAGGAACTTTCCATGTTGCAACGTGGTTGATTTAAAGACCTAGCTTTAATTAATTTGTTTTTGAGTTAGTATATATATTCTAAACCCAGATTTCGATTTACTTTAGCTGTTTTTTTTTTTTTATTTGGTAAATTGGTAAATTCTGATGACAAAGATTTATGCATGGAACAGCCATCATCAGTCATAAATTTAACTAAATGTCCTGCACAAAGAAATCCTTCGTGTTTCACACATTGTGGTCGATACCTCTTTAAAACAAGCACTGAACTCACAGTGTTGGTAGCTTGGAGTAAATGAATCGTTGCCATTATTATGATGATAATTGTGATGAGATGGTTGCAACTGGAATGTTTATGGCATCAATATATTTTAGGTCATGTTTCATTGCTACTCCACGGATTATCTTGCCTAAAGAGCTGAGAGCGCTGGCTGGTTCTCGAGGCACGCCGCGCTGAACGACATCGTCGGCCGGTCACTTGCCTCTGCTAATGCCCCTGCCTTGTTGGAACCAACGGGCATCGCTAGGGAAGACGGCAAGAGACCGGACGGTATGACATAATGATTCCGTGGAGCGTGGGATGTGTGCTAGTGTGGGATGCAACGTGCGTAGACACGCTAGCCTCGTCTCACCTTCGCGGAACCACGAGTAGAGCAGACTCGGCTGCAGAAGCGGCCGAATTAGGCAAGAAAAATAAACATAGGGGTCTCAGCACCGAATATAACTTTGTCCCTTTCGGTGTTGAGACTCTTGTTCCGTGGGGTCCTAGCGTTCAAACATATTTCGAAGAGGCTAATAGACTCTACGGGTGACCGCAGAGCTGGCAGCTTCCTTGGAGTGCGTATTAGTATCGCTGTCCAAAGAGTTATGATGTTCGCACTAATTAGATGACTCCGCATTTTCAAAGTGATTCCAACATAGGAAGCCGCTGCATTTGTCACAATGTCTAAAGTATTTGCAGCATGTCATGCTGCAAATAATTCAGAAGTACATGAATGATATTCACAAGTCTGCAGACTTCCGGAAGATCCTCTTGTAAGACAAGTATTATTATTTTTTCTGGTAGGTAAATAAGACGGACCACCCAAGTCATCGTCTCTATTTTTATATAGATCTTCAACAGAGACTAACGGCTTAACGGTTTTTTTTTACTATTATCGATGGCTCTCGGCATTATAGTTTACAGCCTTTAAAATTCTTGACACTGTTTTATATCTCTTCATTTTGAATTAATTCAACTGAAATAATGCAGAAATAACGTTAGTAATGGCAGGCAATAGCATCTCAATTCCCCAAATCTACCATAATCTTGCAATACCTGACAGGAAAAATAGTAATAACACAAAAAAATCCGAGTCATTATAGTATTAAGTAGAAATATTACTGTACTGATTGTCAAATCAATCCAGAAAAAAAGGCAATATGGTATTTTCTTGAAATAATACGTAACCAATCAACATAACAAACGAAAAATGAAAGGCAACAACGTATTAAGTAGCAATGATACAGTATAGATTACTCACAGGTGTTTTGTATTGAGAGTTGAAGTTGTCGTATCTCCAAATAATACATCATACGCGCGACCTGCCCCTTTGAAAGCTGCACGGCAACTGACTTATCTAAAATGGTGCTGTATTGCCGTACACCGCGGTAGATAGTGTGACCAGGCAAAAAAGGCTCTTAGTGCCATCTCTCGGTGAGTAGATAAGATAAAAATATGACGGTCTTACCAAAAGTTAGATAAAAAATTACTCTATCTGATGGCATGCTTAACTAAAAAAGTCATTTTTTTGAGTTAATACGGTATTAAATGTCATGTGCGACTTATCCCTTTGTCTTTTCTCTATAGAAAAAAAAACTGACGTTAATTTCAAATTGTCAATGTCAGGCCCTATTCTCCAATATTCGATTTTCGAGGTTCGCTTCGTGCTGTTCCGCTCATACTAATAGTCATTATCTTGGGAGTGAGAGAGAAGGTATGCAACGAACCTTGAAAATAGAATTTCAGAGTTGCCCCCTTTGTACTTTGAAGTTGTCAAAAATACAAAATTATGATCGCTTATTTTTACTCGTGAAAAAAGCAAAGGCGTTTCACCTATCATGTGGTAGTTTTGGTAAAGTTAGGACATATTTTTAATTATTTTTAATCTTTTATAATAAGCGATATTAAAATTATATAAACATATTGCAGTGATCAGGAAGCAAAATGCTTTCGAAACATATATACATTTTCAGGTGTTATAAAAATGAAATGTTCTCAATACAGATGGGCTGTGTGGTGTGGACATAAAATATATACCATTGTCATTTACAATGTATTTTTTTTTTCTAAAACAGCATTAAATCTACGTATGTATAAGAATAAAGTAATGTAGATAAATTAATAAAAATAATATTTGACTAAATAGCATTATAAAATTTATAATTATTATTACTTAATGAAGAAAAAAACATGGATATGCCGTTATGCTTGGCTGAATGCGTATGTGTTCCATTGACAGCCAATGCCTTTATTTTTTTTAATTCATATCTACCCTTGGGAAGAAAATAATAGTTATCCTTCCGTATGTCAGATATGATTTGCTTCACTTTCCGAGTATGAGAGATGAAAAACAGATTTATACCACTTTCGAGTGATGTGCTTTCAAAAATCGGGGCCCTGTTTTGATATGCTTTCTACTGATTTATATAGGTCTTAACTACACTTAATAATATTTAAATACGTTTGTTTTGCGTCTATGGTTTATACTGTTCAAGGGTATTTTAACCGATTTCAAAAAAAGAAGGAGGTTCTCAATTCGGTTGTATTTTTTTAATTGTTTGGTTTGTTACCTCAGAACTCCGTCAGTTATGGACCGATTAAAAAAAAAATGTTTTTGTTTGAAAGGAAATACTTTCAGTTTGGCCCCATTAACACCAAATTAGGATCTGATGACGAGATCTTGGAGAAACTGAAGGAACTCTTCACATCTTCTAGGCATAGCTATATTGATTTAGGTATATTTTAATTAATTATGCATTTGCCTTCGGAAAGCACTATTTTGGTGAATTGGAACTGATTATGAAGACCACAGATGATCATCGGAATCGGATTCAATAAGTAATTCAGGGATTGCGAATTTTGTCATGACATTTATTTTCGATGTCATAGGTCAATTGGGGGGCAATCTATATACGATTTTCCGAGCTCGCAGCTCCTTAAATATTCACTTTATCCAAAAAGTTAGTCGCTACGTACATAAGTTACGAATAGATTTTCCCTCAAAAATATCACTGGAGGCATTTGACCATCCCGGGTAATTTGGGGTGGTAATGTGACAACTTTCGTCGCGTTTACCCCAAATTGCTGCCTGGTGCTGCGCGGTACAAAACTTGTAGAATCTATGGCAATATTCTAGCTCGTAACATTTCTGTATTAGGCACTGATTTTTTGTTGTTGTACATTTAGTTATTCAAAGTAAAACTAGATAATCTTTTACTTCCAGACAATCAATGAGCAAAATTTCTGATGTAACTGATAATAGGAGGTATGCATTCAGATCGTAAGTTATAATTATGTGAATGCATAGCGAGCGCTACCAGTTACGAACGAAGTCGCTACTTCCTTCCTCATTTAATTTCTTCTGTTTCAAGTCAGTGACTTCCGGATAACAGATCCCATATTCAATTTATAAACTAATTCATTTCATTTCTGTAGGCCATCCTGCAGTACCTACCTAACCCAAAAAGGTCTTACCTTCAGGTTAGCGCTGGACAACGCAAGCGAAATTCTAACGCTATTCTTACGTGTAAGGCGCTTACATTAGAATGGAATATCATCCCGCGCGCCACGCGTAGCATTTGCGACATTAGACGTCTTGTCAGTCACAATACTCACAATCCACCTCAACCTACTCGTAGCCAAACCCACTCAAAGGTTGACTGGAAGAGATCCCTTAAAGGGATAAATCCGCCTTTGTGCATGTATATCGGTGTTTGTCAATTGTATTTATTTTGCATAATAAATAGTTTCAGTACATACATTAATACATTCAAAATTAAAGATAAATTAAAAAAGTAGGCACCTCGCCTGACCTCGTTTAAGATGAAGTGTTTATTTATCAATTTTTTGCGAGAGTTTTTAGAGTGAGGTGAGACTAACGAATTTCAGAAAATGGTTGTTACATTTTTGTTTCTTTCTAAAAATAAAAAGTTTTTGGTCATTTAATGCAAGTCTATTAATGCTTCCACCTGCAGTCGTTTATAAATTGAAATACCTATCTAATTAATATAGGTAACTTGCTAAATTTATCCCAATATTTCCGATTTGAATAAGGACATTAATACATTAAGTTCGTGGCCGAGGTTTGTGCGGCGAGTAGCCGTCGCCGCAAATTGTGGCGCGGCCATTTTTATTGGTGCCGATGCCCTAACGATTTTCGACATGGTGTGGTGGAAAATGACATTTTTAACGAGTTTGAATGTCGCTGTCGAAATAAAAAACACTTTCAAACTTCGTGTTGTAGCTAAAATAAATATTGCAGAGCATTAAGTGTGTAGTAGTGCAGTGTATTATAAGTATAACTCGTTATCAGATAGGTACAGTTGCTATAAACGAAATTTTTCATCACTGAAGCTTACTTAAACATAAATTAATCGAACATTTTTCGCTTTGTCGACGGAAAATTGGGGCAGTTATTTCCCAGAACTAAATTCCTTTTTTATAATATTAAAACAACGATTCATGATTAAAACTCACGAAAAACCACATACGCAATGAGAAAATGTAGGATGAAGGGGGTGGGTGTTTGTACCTACTCATTTTATTGAAGATTAACTATTAACTTGGCTTTGAAAGAGTTTAGTCGTAGAGGCACAATTTAATTAATATGATACTTAGGGTGAATTGGAAACCATTCTTACGTATAACGTTGAGGAACAAAGCATTATGATTTGATTTCCTTTTTCCTTAGCCCTGTCTGTTTGAAATAAAATTTCTCTGTAATGATACGTACGTAATTTCTTTGATCAATTTACACGGTATTTTAATAATAATAATTGTTTACAAGATAAACCCAGCACAGAGGAACGATAAGAAGACGTTTAAAATAAAAGCTTAATTAAAATGGTTCTAGGTAACGAAACTTTAAATTTGGATTTTGGAGTTGCACTTTCAGTGCTATTTCTTATAATTTTCTTGAATAGTGCTCGTTTTTTTTTTCAGAAAACACGTAGTGACGGAATGCGAGTACGAAATGAAGGCCCTAAGAACGACTTTTTTTTTTTCGTCGGCGGGGGGCAATCAGGACCAAATCGTGCGGAAGCCGCCCGAAGTTATCTGGCGAGGAATTTGGACAAGGATCAGCCGTGTCTCATTTCAATTTGAGGACGATCGCTGTAAGCTGGTATGTTAAAATTCGCAATTTTAATAGGTAGGTACGATACTTTACTAAGGTAAAATTATTATAATGTTAATTGATAATGTTGATTGATAAATTTGAAAATAACAATATTGTTATCAAAATTATCAATTAACATTATTATGATGCATGGCAAAATAATATAAATTTTCGTTAGTGTAAATCAGAGTGCGTAGCAGTAATAGTGATTGAGTGCATTTACATTAGCGATTCGTATCCATAAAATATTTGTACCTGCTATGTTGAACAAACATTACAACCCTCTGAATGACTACAACTGATTAAGGTAAAAGCTTATTGTGATAATATTTACCATAACTTGTAGGCGTTATACATATGTAGTATTGACAGTAGTTTTAATTAAAATACTGTAACTATTTATATACGTGTACACTGAGTCATTTTAAACACAGATACGGTTCGGTTTTTCTTCTTTTCCATGGCTATATAATTAGTGCAAGATCCTATCGTAAACTTTCGTGCTCCAAACTCTTAATTATGTTGGTAATCAAAATGTAATTTACTAGTAAATTGCTCGGGGTGCATAGGAGTAATAGACTCTATCGAATCTACTGCCTAGCAAAACGCTAGGTAGGTACCTACATCAGTACATCCCTTTACCATGATTATTTACCTATTCGTTTAGTTTAGCCCATACCTACTTTTCACGGATTTTACCCATCGGGATCAGAGCCCTATGAAAAACTGGAAAACAATAAATAATTACGTGAAAATACTCTGAACCACATTTACTAAGCAACCCAACTGCCCAGTGTGTTTAAGACACCATGCATAAACTTTCTATTAAATCAACATTACAATTACAGATGATATTATGCCCAATTTTATTTGCGAAGTGGAAGACCAACAACTTTTTATATTAAAAATATTATTATTCACCCACCAGGCTCCTAAGGAAAGTTAGATATAAAAATGGGAAAAATTCCCAATATTGCCTCCTATCCCTATCGCATATTTATCACGAAAATAAATGAGTTTTATTGATACAAATATTATCTCGGCTCAACAGGAAATGGGATTGAATCCAAACGAAACGTATTTGAAGTGAAGTGGAGATTTAAAATAAAGATTTTATTTGATATTGGAAAATATAATGCCGTAAAAATATATGGAGCCGAAGTATCTGTTCTTCTATGAAACTGCACCCACCTACTAAATGTTTATTATTATTTATGATTCTGACTGGACCTTAAGCCGTAGTTGTAATATAATTTTCAGCGTAATATCAATCCGGCGAGACAAAGTATTGCAAATGGGTCAATAAATTCACCGTATATAGGTAGGTAAGTATTTAAACAACTTTCTAGATGCTTTCCGACTTTAATGCAGCATGTTTGTACGGAAATTTTTAATATATTAGAAAAGTTGCGCGTCGGGACGAGGCGATGCCGAGCTCGAGGCACCGACTTTAAAATTTGTTGCTATATACCTTGTTTTATTTTTATTTTAATAGGATTAGGAGAGCTTTTAATGCGGGAAATAAACAGTTGTGGTTTTAAAAGTTCGTTAAGAACAATCGTTAAGATAATGTCCGAGGTTAATTAGGCGGCTTGAGGGCACGACTCGCGCATTTTTTAACCTGTAACGATGCTTTTTAGTTGTCAAAGCTATGAAACTAACTTAGTACTTAATTAATTGTTTCTTTTCACTTATAGTTTTTAAATAAATGAAAAATAAATAAAAATCACGTCCAAGCATTCCAAATGTTAAGTTACTGTCATGATATTGAAAATAAAAGTTTATGATATTGTCTCTTTAATATAAACAATATTATTTCCTAAGTAACTAAGGCTAAGTTATAGTGATAGTGCCTACATCCTTCGTTACAAATCAATCTAGTAGCTTCAATAAGTATAACTTACCTAATAATGTGGCTCACTTATTTAATGAAAATATGATAAGCAAGTTTAAAGATAATGAGAATGACGTGTGCAACAATAAAATCTGCACAGCACAAAATGCAACACTACCAGCAGGCTTCCATAATCAATTTAAAGTAAAAGAACTTGATTTGATTCCATATCATTAAAAAAAAGAAGAAATAAATTGTAGTATTACTAGCTAGCTTTTCGTAAGCTTTTAACATGATTTTACTTAATAAATAATGTACAAGGAAATTTTGAAAGGAAGTTGTAGATGAGATGAAAAAAAAATTACATAAATACTACCAAGACGTCTCGAGATGTTGTCTAGACCTGCGCAAGGACTGTAGCAAATTCAATCTGAAACAGCTTTTCAAAAATTCATGAACTAAGATCGGTACTTCGCTGCGAGCAAAACAAAGCCCTGTGAAAATAACTAGGTATGATGAGGTATGACGAGACTCGGCAACTCGGTTTAAAAGTGATAACTTTTTGTTTTTCTGATACAATATTGAGAGTTAAGCTCACAAGATACTATATAAGTATATTGGTTTATTGTAAGATAAGGTGTGTTTAGTCAACTTTATTCAAAACAATATGACATAATATAAATTGACAAAACAATATATAATAAAAATTACAGATAAATCGGTCGTCCCGTTCTCAAGGGATGATCTTACATAAATATTTCAAGTTAAAATATTAGATTTTTAATTTATACAGTTGTGACATTCGTCATCACCATCATCATCATAATAATTACAGTCCACTGCTGGGCATGAGCCTCTCCCAATGCGGTCCGCTGTCACCGTTATTTTTTTTATTAAAACTTAAAATACTTACCTAGTATTTATATTTAAACCTTTAGATCAAAAGCCACGCTGGAAATATAGAGACGAGCAGTACAACTGTGCGAAAAGTAAACATAAATTGTGTTTGCTTTTCAGTTGTAGGTATTCCACAAAAAATATACTACATAAGGAAGTCTGAAATTGCTGAAAGTGCGAAATTTACACGTAACACAATGTCATGTTTCAATAGTTATAGTTACCGAACAATGCATATCAGAATTTGAATGGAAAACGAATGGAACCTTAAGATCGCTTAGTCTCTAAATTTCCAAGGTTTTTTCGGTTTGATTGCAGTCACCATTGTCCTCCGGGTTGCCGGCATAAAAGATCACAAAAAATGTTAGCGAAATATTTTTGCATAAATTATGTTCAGAATTTCGCCGCTTCTCAATGAGGATCAATGGTATTGTGGACGGTTTCTTGTTTGCATCTCAATAAAATTCAAACCCTTTGTTTTCCATTGAACGCCCGTTAGTATAAATGAAGTAGGTACTGAGCCCAGATTTTATACAATAAGTACATTAGATATAATGTGGAATTAACATAAAAAGGGTGTTAGTTAATTACTTGGTGGGCTAGACGTGCAATGGTTTTTGACATTTGCAAAAGGTACAAATAACCTTCTTGTTTATAACACTAGAAGATGTAAAAATCTTTTTTTTTAGGAATATTGCATTCAATAGTTAGTGATTACGTGGAGCCTAAAACCAGAAAAATAAAAAATCCGTCACCCGTCCGTCTGTCCGTCGGTGCATTAAGTCTTAAGGGTAGTTATCTACTTTCAATTAAAATGTATGTACGTCTATATAGGTACTATAAGTTACTGAAATGGGGGGTTTGGTTTTTTAGCATCACAGTAAAGTTAGATGCGTCCTTAGGTCAAACTTCTTTTGCCTTCATTTTTAAATGTTTGGTGCTAATCCAAAGATAATTTTCAAATACAAAATAGATTTTTATTATAATTATTTTTCGCGAAATACTTATTAACCCTAATAAATTAATGGGTTTTTTTTCTTACTTGTTTCCTTTTTTTTCTCGACCTATACATGAAAAACACTGTCGCATCACTAAACTGTTAGTAATGTCAAGTGCTACCTAAATGCCAAGTGATTAGCGTTGTGTGATTATGATAGAAGCCGCATGAAATTTTCCAGTGTTACCTACGTATCTATCTATAGCCACTCAATCAGATTGTCCAAGTAATTATAGTATTGATACCTGGTTTCAATTGAGATAAATTAAGTAGGTACACTTGAAGATTAATTAATGGCATTGTTTTGTCGGGATCCGGATGAACACAGACCCGGGAGCATCTTGTGGCAAACTTGTAAAGGCATCTCTAACTTAAACGTAAGTTTTTTGATAAGTCAGTGTTTAAACGATAGGGAGGTGGGGAGTTACAGGTGGTATGGGTATGAGAGGAGGTCACGTAGTGATGGGTCGTTGGTGAAATGTCGGTATTTGAATTTTTGAAGTCGATGGCGAGTTTTCGCATTAAATAATAAATAAATTCGGTAAATTATCCCCTACGAACCTTAAGCTCTTCGGTGGCTACTAGGTGCCCTGGAAATTATGTCAATAGTATTTTTACTATTGACATAGTTACTTAAACAACATTATGCTGAGTGGGGCCCATTTTACACCATACCGGTACTATTATTAAGTATATTAAAACAATATTTAATAGTAAAAATAATAAATAATGGAACAAAGCAAGATTTTAAAACAGACTAATACTAAAACTTAAACATGTATAAATAATATATTATTTGAACAAGAAAGTGCTTTGGCATTTTTTAACAGTTCATATTGACTTCTTGTAAGGGGAATTGTACAAATGATATTGAACCCTAGATTATTAATAAAGTTTTTTTTTGGCAGACTATACTTGTATACAATCTTATAGTGTATACAATCAGTGTTGACAAAATTGTTAGGTACCCAAATTGTAAAAATTTTAAAACCATAATTTTTCGATAAGAAGATAATTAGATTTGCTTTTTTATATTTAACACAACAGCAAACATTAGCAACAGGTATATTCAGTCAAAAAGTCATGAAATTAAAAAGTGGCAAAATATAGCTATAGATTAGGAAGGGACGACACTACAGTGTTGCAACTTTTTAATTTTTTGACTTTACATGACTTTTTTGACAGAATAATACATTGATTAAAAAAAATAGAGCCTAAGTATGGAAAATTATTGATATAAAAAAACCGCCTTCAGCTGTAGTCTAAATCCGCCTAATAATAGATTTCGTTATAAATTGTATTAATTACGCTAGTATAGATATTTCAAAATCTTTCGGTTTGTCCTACCTACACTCACGAGCAAAAATAACGGGTCTATTTTCATACAAAGTCCCATGAAAAGCGACCCTTTATTTTTGCCCTTACGTATATGTTTGAAGTCGGTGTCTCAACCCGCACCACCACCCACGCTCCCATCATAACATCGTTATGTTTAAGTGTGGCATGCGTGGCAGAAGTAGACCGCTGAGTGAGGATTTGTTATAACAGTGGGACCACGAGTAATACGCACTAATACCAACTGTTCATCACATTTTACTAAATATTACAAGAACGTTATTTACTTACGGAGGAATTCTCTTTGTAGGTACTTCCTTTATCATCTCTACTTTACCATTATTATATGTATTTATATAGTAAGTCTGCCTCCTCCTTTTCTGAAGTCGATTAAAAATAATGCAATTCATCGAATCAAGCTTAGGAACAAGCCGTATTTTTTTTACCCGCAAAGTTGGGCGCTCTTAAACTCACGTTCAGGGGATAGGTACTAAGTGACTGATGTGCTCCGCGGAACTGGGAGGTTACCATTGAAAATTGTCATCATTGTAATTTTTTCATTGATACAGTCCTTCATTAATGGAGCAGGGGCCTTACCATGACGTCTTAACGCGATTCAGTTTAGGTTCGCTCGCTGTCAGATCCATACAAAAATGAAAGCTAAAACCTGAACTGAGTCTGAATTAAGACGTCATGGTAAGACCCCTGCTCCATTAATGAATGACTGTATCACTGAAAAAATTACAATGATGATAATTTTCCCAACAAAAGCAATTAAAAATGATTTAGCGGGACATGATTATCCTAATTTCAATGGTGTAAACTGACCGCTTAGCATACCCAAAACAAAATTACTATAATCAATTTTTCATCGACAATTGGACTATAGACAGCGGCACGTCACTGTGAAGCAACAGGGTCTTGGACGCGTGCGCGTTGCCACCCCAAGTCGCATAAATGCCCGCGCGGGTCTGTTTGGCGCTCAGAGCCACGTCCGCAGCCGCCGCAGCAGTCTCCAGAGCCCGCGACGCGACTGCTACGGCCTCGTAGCAATGTTCATATCACCTGAGTGAAATTTCATCGCAGTCCCGAACGGTTGACTGAAAACAAAAGAAACTGTACTTTTTTTCTGTGGCCATGACTTTGAAGTGATGAACGTTTTGTGCTGTGATTGTGACCAGTGCCGGTTTTAAAAGGTTAGTGGAAACTAAACTATTTTAGTTGCGTTATTTATGAAAAATGTTTCTTTAATTTTTGTTTTGGTTTTTATTTATATTATTAATGTTTTTTTAAGTTTTTTTTTTCAGGAGTTTTACAGTTTGCTGTAGAAAAATAAATCAAGGAATTTGTGATACTCTGCGCGAGCTAGTATAATTTGTAAATTTGAAGTATTTTATTTTGTTAATTTTTCATAATTTAAATAAATTTCTATGAGTTATTTAATATCTTATTATTTTTTTTACTGCTTAAAAGTAAAAATTAATTTTATTTAGGTTTTAACATTTGGCGTAAGAATCAGGGTAATTGTTCTATGAAAAGATTTTAATCTTTTTATTTTGTTTATTCGTTAATTTTAGCACAAACTGTCAACGCACTTTTATGATGCTGTATAATTTTGGCACGAAAAAGAATGCTTGGATATTTATATTTTACGCAAATATTTGAATAAATTATTCAAAGGCTAACCATACATAACAGGACCTATTGAAAGCCAATAAAAAAAAATTGGATCAAACAGCAGCACCGTATTGTGTGATCGAAGTTTGCGATGCGAAAAAATTGTTTGGTGCTTATGTATATGCTTTATGCTATGTAATTACCTAGGTATTTCAATTTTGACCACGGACAAAGCAATAGGGTGATGTTAAACACTCAGCACAAGATAACGTAAAATATATTTTTGTTTGAAGTGTTTCAACAAAAAAAAAAGTATGAATCTTCGTTTAAATTGACACAAAAATAATACATTTTAGGCGTTCCGGTCAACTACATTATTTGTTTTTGTATTTGACTTGGATATGGCACACATTTTCAATTAAAAAACGCATTTAGCATTTTATTGATAAAACGTGGTTTTATTTGGATAATTGTCGCCGTTAATTAACTTTTGAAAGAGTAAATAGAGGAAAACATAACCACGGAAGTAACAGCAATTTGAAACACAAAATTGTCCTTTTCGTTTGTCTTGATAGATTGGATGTGACAATAAGAATTTGCAACGGCACAAATTTGATTTTGCGAAAGCAATAAACATCAGTATCCTGTGCTTTGACGTCAGAACGTCCGTCTGAAATATCGACAGAAAGACTTCATCTAGCTTAATTTAACCTTTGTCAAATTCACCGCGATCAAACACAGTACCCAAAATTAGGTATCGGAGCTTCGCCGTGTTTTTCCATTAAATAGTAATTGATTAACTGATGTCATCTCTTATCGGTCCACCGTCACTGAAAATTAAAGTACATTAGGCACTTTCATAAAAAAGCGTGCCTACCATGGCCTCATTAAAATAAAGATGAAATCCCTAGACAACATTATTACAGTTACAAAAAAATCTATTTCAGCGATTGAGAAAAAGTGGTCGTATCTGAGTTTGCTTTTGCCCTAGAGAGATGTGGATGCGAGCTTATATCTCGACTGACTCATAGAACTTATTTTTTGTTATTTCTAGGTAAAATTACCAAACTACCTGTATAATTAAAGAAAAACCTATGCTGAATTAGCAATTAAAAAAGAAGAACAACTGCGGCAGTAAGCAAAAACATGTTAAAAATAATTAACAATTAGTTTTACGAATATTATATTTATTTCAAAACTTTAATCACTGGAAAGTACCTACTCGTGGGAATCTTCAACACAAAACGTAAAAAATTATGCAAACAATGTCACGCCTATTTAATAAAGCCTCCTTAAAATTCATCCAGAACAATTTCGAACTTCTTAATTCGCAATGCAAATGAAGTAAACGAGATATGACATTATAGATCTATTTAAAAGTGTTTAGAGCTGAAGAATAACAAAAATGAAGTGTAAATTTAATTCAGTTGTTCGTTCGACAGTTTTACGTTAATTTAAATTGTGTGTCCGGCTGATGAAGCACTTGGGAGGAATGCATCAAAATAAAATTATAGTCTTTACGTGAAGGCTTCTGATGAAGTATCGAAGCTCGCTCTTTGCGAAGTTGGGGCGGAGGCGAGCAAACAGAATACAGCTCCGCGGGGGTATTGGCAAATGCGGGATGAATGTAACCTACCAGAATAAAGTTGTAAGCGTGAGCTACGACATTTCACACCACCTGCTTCAGACCGTACATTAACGTACGTGGACGGCATATCAATAGCCGAATTACAACTTTTTATATTTACCACATTTCCTAAATTTGCTCTCTGTGCACAGAATAACTAATTATTGTTTTTTATTCCTGCGTTCAGTAAACAATTTCCGCAGCCGCCGCTTTCATAAAAATTACACGCAATTTGATTAAGGTTCAGATTCGGTTTGTTACCTCAAGTATCCATATTGCCAACACACTTATTAACTTCGGTTCCTTTATGGAACAAAGACGTTTTATAAATTAATATATTTTTTGTAAATTTTAATCTTGATAATTTATTTTGTGGAGGGCTGGGGACCGCTAGGGGCCACCCCGTGCAAATCGGCAAAGGTGGGGAATTAATCTAATGTCAAAGCGTTCCCTAATATAATGGGAAAACAAAACTTATCTTCAATCACGATTTAATCATCAGATTCTTTATACGGATACGACGTACGAATAGTACTGAGATGTGTGAGACCTTATTTTTATTGAACCGGAACCCAGTGGTAAAAATACATAAGTACATTTTGAATAAAAATGTAGGAATTCCTCTGTAAAATAACTCAACCCACATTATTATTTTAACACCAGGTGACATTGAATCTCCCGTTTAATTAAAGGTGAACACGGAAAGTTTCATCTGAACCATTTTTCCCCGGTAACTAACTCCCTTCCCACTTCCCAGTCCCCACCGTGCCCAGTGCGACGAAATGGGAAATTTCAATTTCACAGTAAAATTTTATTAAAGTATAGAGGCTTGAGAACCGCTCGAATATAGTTGGAAACAAATAAACGACTTTCCTGGACTTTTTCTTTTTTATACATAAAAGCGTCGAGTTGATTTATCGTCGGAGCTGCGAGCGATCGCTGGTCTGCGTCAAATCTAGATCGACAGAGCATTTAAATTTATTTTATTTATAAGAAAATATTGTACGTTTATTTGTTCTCGCATAAAAAATTACTAATTTTTTATTGTGTTCTGATACTAACAAAATAATGGATATAATTCCTTCATATATGCTGTTATGGAGCATTTTGAGTTTATTACAGATTAGAAGAAATGTTATGATTAAAAAAAACTTTAAATAGGTTTTGTGTGTATAATCGCCGTCGTATTTTAATACCTGAAGATTTCACTAGAACTATTTAGTTTTATATCCGTCTTCATTGCTAGTTTAACTTCAGAGATTTAAAGCGCTGACTGCTTTTAAAATAGTTCAAGAGCCGTCAAGACGAAGAAGACGGATGGTACGAGCACCTAGTTAATACTCATTTTGTGTTTATGTCTGCCAATACACTCCGCCGTGTTGAACATATTGAATATACCATGATGTGTGTTTATACCCTGGACCACCAACGATTATGTGTAAAAGTGTCTGAACTACAGATAATTTTAAGTTATACTTTGTCCATAATAAAATTGAGTGTTGAATCTCAATTGACAACATTTCATATTTCTGAGCCTTTGATTTTAATGGCTCTCTGTATTTTATTAAATAAAAAGATGAACATGCTGACAGTTTAATCGCTAGGGTTTGTATTTAATTTATAATTAATTTATTAATTTTTGCTTATTCTAAAAGGGCGAACTCCGATACTATCGCAGAATAGACACTTATCCTTTTGTTTTTTCTCTATAGAAAAAAAACTGACGTCAATTTCAAATTGTCAATGTCAGGCCTTATTCTCCGATATTAGATTTTCGAGGTTCGCTTCGTGCTGTTCCGCTCATACTAATATAGTCATTAACTTGAGAGTGAGACAGAAGGTATGCAACGAACTTCAAAATTAGAATTTCAGAGTGGCCCCCCTTGTAGGTACTTTGAAGTTGTCAAATATATAAATTAAGGTCGCTTATTTTTCTCGTGAAAAAGGCAAAGGCATTTCACCTATCCTGTGGTAGAATTGGTAAAATTAAGACATGTTTTTAATTAATTTTTATTTTCTATAATAAGCAATATTAAAATTATATTAACATATTGCAGTGATCAAGAGGCAAAATGCTTTCGAACCATATATACATTTTCAGGTGTTATAAAAATGAAATGTTGTCAATTGCGAGGCACCGACGTCCGACGCGTACCATGAAAGTTAGATTGGACTCCAAAAGATACGTGATCGTGCAACATCGGGCTCAATGTCGCATGTATCTTAAATACCGCACGCACTCTCGCATCATGACGACGACACGTGTTTTGACACCGTATCATACCGTATTGTATCGTACCGTTTGACACCGTACCGTAGAAGTTGTGATCCATCTGGAAGCGGTTTTCCTCCGATCATCAAAGGGGATATACAAGCTGTAGACTTACAGCCTTATTCATAAAAAATCCTTAATTGAGGTTTGATCAGTTCATTAGTTAAGCTTATTTGACAGTTGTTAAAAAGTATGATTCATAAACGCTTGCTAGCAGTCTGTTAACTAATGAGCTGTTGATGAATGGATTAGACGCGTTATGTTGTCACCTTGACAAATCATAGACCATAAATGGCTTTCTAGTGAATTTCAAAAAAAAATGGACAGCAGTGGCAGCGAATTAACGGGAAACCAGCGAATTAACACGACAGACGAGGCAGTGTGGATCTAGTTTCCTTTACTTTTCTCGAGGGGATACAAACTTAAAACAAAAAAACTGTTTTGCGTATGGTTTTGGTCTTGCCAAAATCAGCTGTTCATATGTGTGGCGGCCATTTTGTGAGTTAGCAGAGAGATAAAGTACGGTCTACGGTCCGCTAACTTTCGGAAGACTTAACAGACCCTTGAAGGACTGATTAGCGCTAATTGACGTTTATGAATCATGTTTTTTACATCGGTCCTATAGCGAGCTTATAGCGAGCTTCTAACTTTTTATGAATAAGGCTGTTAGTCTAATTAAGGTCTTGTAACTATTTAACACGACGATGTTACTAATACGTTACGGCTAAAGTGACCGTCTACACTTAGGATACGCGAGCTCGATACGATACAAGATAAATATGCCTGACCGTGTCGAGAGGCAGTTTCGATTCTATTATTTTTATTTGCACGTGTTGAGCGGATGGTACCTTCATCTGCACTACGAGACTAAATGGAATAAAAACATGTAGTTCGACCAGAAGCAGGCAATGTAAACAAGTTAGCTGTTCAAAAGCTGTGTGGATTTTAAACGGGGCACTAGCGGAATTCCGCCGGTGCCGGTCTCGCGTAACGCGCCAACCTAAAAGGTAAATGGGTCATAAAGGCATATCAATATTGACCGCGCAACTCCCATCCAGCGTACATCATGCTCGTTATATTGGCCATATCTCACGGTATGCCGAGAAGCCATTTTTTTTCAACATTAATTTATGAACGCGTCGCTGTATTTTTATAAACGACGCCACATGTGATTTTTTGCTGTCTAACAAATGATACGTAATTTCACTCTGTTCAGGCATCCTACTAATAGGTAGTTTATGAGGATGTATGGATGTTCGTTGCTCTTTCACGACAGAGCGGCTGAACTAATTTAGATGAAATTTAGAACAGAGATTGATTCTCATAGGTACTCATACTCATACTCATATTCATTTATTAATAATAATTATAGTTATTACATGTTATTTTTATCATTATTACAATTTCAAATATTTCAAATTAAAAAAAACTGCAGCATTAAAATAAAAAAAATGTCTTGCTCTCAATAAGTAGTACTAAAAAGAGTAAGTACTAGGCTTTGACTGCCAGGAAAAAAGTTCGTCGAATGTATAAAATGAGTATACTTAGCACATAAAACGACTATTTTTTATCCCGAAAAATTGCGTAGTTCCCGCGGGATAGCGATAAACGAATTCTTTGCAAACGAAGTTGCAGGGGGCAGCTAGTTTTATATAAATAATTAATAAATTAATATAACTTAATAATGAACGTAACTTACATTGTATTATTATGTACCTAGTTTTAGCAATGCGTTGTCCGCTTAACTCTTGTCCATCAATGAACATTAAGGTACAGATATTATTTTTGAGAACAATTTCATTAATTACCCGCAACTTATTTATTTGAACAACAAAACCCCTTTTAATTACTAAGTCGATGCCATGTAATTACAGGGCGCAGCCTGAACAAAGGGATAAATATAAACATAAGGGCTATTGTTCCATTAAATCTTTAAATATTTGATGTCTATTAGAAATGCCAATTATGTAGGCTTTCCTTTTTATGTGTACTGCTGCTGAGATTATTAAAGGCTGTAGATAGAAATGGGGTTGTACGTAGTTGTTGCAATCGCAACGAATATTCGAACTATACTACCTCTAATCAATCTAAACTCAAATCAAATCAAGGATTAGTAGAATAATATAATTGAAGGTAAGATGAAGTACGACCTAAAATTGTATTTTTCATAAGAGAATTTTCATTGCAGGTTAATTAAAAAATTAAGTAGTTATAAAAATATATATATAAGTACTGATACCTATAGCTAACTAGCTTGCGCTCCCATATTGACTGTCGTTAAAAAAAATTAAAACCTGAAAGAGTTCCATAAATCTGTTTTTTAAATTAAATAAATTACATCAAGCTTCGTTCTGTGTTCCTTGAAGACCAATCAATAAGGACAGGCTGTTGTAAGTACCTAGTTGAAGAAGATAATATTAAAAGAAAAAAACAACCTATTCAATATCCAAGTACCCGATATTCACAAAACCGATATTATTAAAATGTTTTCCAAACATCATACTTTAACTCGCACTCGTATTAGCACAGGGGACCTTTTTAAATTTGGCAGTGTTGCGCCCGGCTGATAACACTTTATGTTCACAAAGAGTTGTTTTAGGCTCCACTTTACATAATGAACTGGTATAAAGTCTAAACGTGAATAGGCTATGCTGTAACGAAACAAAACAAACAATTTATTAATATACTCACTCTGGCAATGCGGTGTTCTAGTTTTCAGTATTAGAAATGAAATATTCATTTATTCATACACATTTTAAGTCATGTTCATTTTATTTTCGGTGTTACGTGAAATGTGACATGACACCCTGTCAGGGAATACAATGTCTATACTAAAGCTATGAACTAAACTAAACTATTACAGCCATTAACTCGTTAATTAAGGATTACATATTTCATGTCAATAATAATATATATATCTAGCATTATTATAGTAATTTAATTAATTCTATTCAATGTCAATTTTAAATGTTAAAGATTATATTGTAAAGTAAATAAATAAATTGAATGATAGTGTCGATAAAAAATAAAATGAAATGAAATGAAATGATTTTATTTGCTGAGTACAGGTTGCATACATATTGGTGAACATTAGAAATAATTAAGATCATCCATACTCTGCTTAGGGTAGTATGCAAAATTTTCAGTGAGTAGTTTATGCGTAGGTAATTAATAAATAGAAATATAATTTCTAATGGGTAAACCGTAAAAATAAGTACAAAGCAAAACTACCGCTACAAAAAGAGCTTCGTATGTTGCTAATAAATCACCTTAATGTATTCGTAACTGATGAGTCTTTTTTGTTGTGACCACTTACTATCCAATGTCAAATAAACAACATTACAATAACACAATGTCTTTGCCATCGATGTGTTGTGACATTACCGGTCATTGGCACCGACGGTAAGTAGTGGACTGTCGGATACCTATTACTTAGAGCCCCAATTCTTTGTGATATCAGGATCCATCCAGGTTGCGAGTTCTATAGAATTAACCCCCGATACCTTGCAATAGGGAGTACAATAATAGAGATTGATCTCAATAACACGGAGAATCAGGGCCTTATCATCTATATACCCCGTGTTTTTTTTTATTTCCGATAACTTCGGCATATTACTAGGTATTCGTATTCCCGCGGCTTAGGGAGTAAAAATGATTATATTCTTACATTGAAATGGTCCTATCTCCGTAACTATTATTACTGGAATCTTTAAACTTGGCATTCCAAGAGTAATTATGATATTTGAAAACTGATTTCTGTATTTTGCAAAGTTACCCCATTTCATTACCTAGGCTATATAATATATTATTTAGATCCTTGGTATTTGTCCGACATTTTCCTTAAGGATCAAAAAGGAGCATTTTAGAAGGAATTTTACAAATTTCTCACGAGATAGGTAAAAAGTCGAGATAATGATTGAATGAAGGTGGTATGTCACTTTGACGTTACCTGCGCGGACGAAGTCGCGCGCAAAAGCTAGTATTTATATAAAAAGCTACGAATTAAAATTTTCAGAAAATATATTTTCCATTTGTCACAAGAAAAGTTTACGTTGTAAACAAATTATATGTGTTTGTGCGTTGGCGTTTCATTTTAATTTGGTGCGGATGGTTTATTTACATTGCTTGGTGGAACAATTGTGAAGATTATTTTGTAGAAATAAACAATTGGCGTGCGGGCCGGGACTGGGCGCCCCTGATAACGCGGCACGTGAGGACGAATACGTTAGCGATACACCGACTTTTAGCTGATGTTGCTGACTTGCCGATAATGACATCCCTTTTATACATAAGTTTAGCCATAAAGCGGGAAATTTCAACCTCGAAGCTCTCAAACTCGACTCGCACGGGAAACCGATCACTTATTTGAAAGCGATTTGTTCCGGAGACGCAATTGGTTTAACTACCGTCTTTTGAATTGGTCGACGTATCACTTTATTGATTTGAGAGCCATCCTGATTTTAAAAACTATATTCTAGAACTAGGATGATTAAAAAAGAAACAAAATCGTTAAAGGAGCCCGAAATAGAAAAAAAAACACAGGTTTATTTTGTAAATAGGCCAATAAGAAAGGCCATCATTGCCACGAAGAATGCGCCCCAAGAAATTTGTCAGAAAGTCATTTTTTACATTAAGTAGGTACATAATATATCTTTATAAATAAAATCTACGTTCAGTGAAGAGGTAAATCGTCAAATAATTCAAATAGGTAATTGAAATAGAGATTATTATGTATTTCCCATAACGAAAAAAAATAATACGAAACAAAGCTATCTATTGTGGACCTCGGAAACATAAAATTATTATTCTTAAAAAGTTTCATTACAACGCGATTCCTTTGTGAACGTGAGTTGTATGCAGACAGTTTAAAATTCATGCATTCTGGCGCGTTATTCTGCATTTGAACGATTCAATGCAGTATGTCACTTCAGCTCTTGCCACTCATTCGTATGCTGAGATTAAAGCCAGATTGACGTTGTAACGACGGTACCTACCGGTGCAGTTTTATGTAACACTTTCATACATGAGTGTGAAACTACCTCCTGCGAGGCCTTTTTTGACCCCCTATAGTGTTGGTTTATGACACAAAAACGCTTCGAACGTGTTCGCGTAGACGCCTTAATTGACTACCTATGGTAAAATTGGCAGCGCCAGTAATAGCAGGGATTGGTGAATCGGTAACAAACAAAATGTCAACGTTAGCTTGAACAAAAATCTTACACTTAGCGGTTAGAACGCTGATACTAAATAGTCTTTTAATCACTAACATAACTTTGGCAAAGTAGTGCCAGCGCGGTTACTATGTTCCTTCCTTGTTTCATAAATAAATAATAATAATAATAATAATTTTAATATTGCACGCTCTATTCGGGTACAACATTAGAACAGCTTGTAACACTAAGACCTTTTTGTATTGACTATGTTCTGGCAATAAACTTATTATTATTATTATTATTAAAAAAATAAAACACATGGCCATGATACAACTTATGTAATTGTTGCTTAAGCTCGGATTAGAATTAGCCTCTTGTAGTGAACTAAGTAGTTAACCAATGCGGGCATTCCTTATATACCAACTGAACATTCTGAATGAACTGTCTCGATAAGACTTATAGCTTATTTAGCTTTTACCTACGCCTGCGGCTTTCTTTTATGTCCTGCTGATTTCCAGCCATGAAGATGCATTAAACAGGCATGTAGGCTTTTTCAGATTTATAATGAAACTGCGAGTTAGACTTTTTAATGAGACTGTGAAATGGACTTATGGATTTCAGATGGACTTATTCATCTTAAGATTTAGTAGCAAATCTTCGTCAAAGCCTTCATCGAAACCTGCTTAAAAACTTCAAAAAAACCTATGGCTCATTTGAGCGTCCTTATTTACCTATTCCTGAAATTATTTTTTCTCGACGGTCTGGAAAAGTACGGGAATTTTTTTTATTTCCTCCGGTCGGTGCAATTTAAATGATTGCCTTGCATTTTCAGGTAAAGATGAAAGCTAGTGCATGGCAACGTCAAAAGGTGATAGATTACTCAAAGCATTTTGTATTTTATTAAAACTTAAGTCATAAATTACTATTCCTGCCTTATGCTCGGGCCTAAAGCGTACTTTTTTGCAAGACATATTTACTTAGTCTATAACAGTATTGTTTTTCCACCACAGTTAATTAATTATATTATACAGGAATAGATTACCTTACCCGTGTATCAACAAGATATTGTTAGAAATATACGTTGGTGTTTTCGAAACAATATGACATAAAAGGACTATAAGCTGCGTATTTGTGATGATTGTTTACCAAGAACATCTCTACTTTTTAGTTGACTCTTCATAATATGAAATAAATGTGATTTCTAAACGACACTGAAAATTAGAACACATAGAAAAATCCGAAAAGCTATGGCTGGGAATCGAACCCAGGTCCTCGTCATTCCGTGACGCGTGCTATACCCCTACACCACCCATAGCAGGTTACCTACCTAGTATACCTACTATGGGTGGTGTAGGGGTATATATATCACGCGTCACGGAATGACGAGGACCTGGGTTCGATTCCCAGCCATAGCTTTACTTTTCGGAGTTTTCTATGTGTTCTAATTTTCAGTGTCGTTTAGAAATTAAATTTGTAACGGTAAAAGGTAAAAGGTAAACATTAACAATCAAGAAGTAAATTTCTTGATTAATTTGATATGAAATAAATGTGTCTTAGCGTCGTGGGTTCAAATCCCGAGCTCGCACCTCTGAGTTTTTCGGAATTTATGTGCGAACATTACATTTACATTTGTAATTTGCCATGAGCTTTTCGGTGAAGGAAAACATCGTGAGGAAACCTGCACACATCTGCGAAGAAATTCAATGGTGTGTGTTAAGTTCCCAATCCGCACTGGGCGCGCGTGGGAACTATAGCCCAAACCCTCCCATACACGGAGGAGGCCTATGCCATGAGGCACGCCGAATTACGCGACAATTTAATAAATAAACGACAATAACAACAACAACAACATGTACTTACTGAAATTGTAGCGAATTCGGAATAAAAAGGCTTATAAATATAAATAAAAACTTTTTGTTACTCATTCGAGAATAAAATCCTATTATTAAAGTAAGTTAAACTTGGTTAATAGCATTTGTGCTTGTTATGGTAGGTATTGGCTCTACTACAAATTACATATGAATACAAAGTTAAGTTACTATTCTGTGTCGCCGAGGAACATATTAAATATTTAACAAGCTTGAAATATAATACCCTTTAGGGCTTGCCCCTGTTGCTAGGCTACGCATGCACCCTCTTTGGGAGAGATTGAAACATAATTTTACCAGATATTCTACAAATTTAAAAGACTTGTGTGATGGAAGCTTAAGGGGGTTGCTCTTCCATACAAATCTTCCGTGCAGCTGCATTTCGTCCACAGGCTTAATTTTAATGCGGTTTTTTGAGGATAGTTAGATATGGATAAATTGTGTGCGCAAATTACAAAAAGGTGTGCATTTATCATACCTAAATTGCAGTACGATGCAGTAAATTTCGATGCATTTTACAATAGTGTGAGTAGCTAGTGTCAAATGAAAATAGTTGTAAAAACCAATCGACTATTTCGAGCAGTCACGTGACCACTAATGTGGCTCAGTGGTTATGACTCAAAGAACTGAATAGTCAGTGACCAAGTTCAAATCCCGGGGCCGCATTTGATATTTTTATATTTTCTAAACATTTTTTTTAATAATTTACAAATTTAAAGTGAGTAAGACCATCTCATTGAGATGTAGGAAACTTTAAGTTAAATTCAATATTTTTCTTGTCAAACCAAATCAAAGAAGTGGTGGTTTTAAAACAACCACAAACTTAACGGGTTGATTTAGGGCAATTTATGCCCATTGTCAGACCTAAACTTGTAGTAAGTGCTCTAGTATCAGGATCACACGTGCTTATTACTTTGGCATAGATGGTGGCGCCCTGCAGTCACATTGCCACCTTATAACATTATGTACTAAAAAAGGTACTCAACTACGGAAATTACACCTATTAAAATAAAAAAGTTCTTCTAGTTAATTACACGAATGCTTCTCACGAGAATCGAACCCTAAACCTCTGCATCAAATCACAGCCATACACCACGGCAATGATTTTAAAATCCGACAGGTGCTAAATACAAAATAGGCCGAGTAAATAGGTTTTCTCAATTATAGAACATTAAAAAAAAACATGCGAGTCAAAAACCTGGCTAGACGGGTACTAATTAAAAAAACAATGACATGAAATTGTCATAAACTAATGATTGAACGTGGTGTCTCAAAATAAAAATAATCATTTTATGCGGAATAAATTGAAGTCAATTGGAAGTAAAAGACGTTACAAGCTACGATATTGGACGCAGCGTAGGCATTCATTTGGACTTACTTACAGGTATGTACCTACTTATCGATTAATCATAATATTTTTTAAGATACAATATTTCAAGGTTTGTGTCAGATTGGTAGAAAATATTTTGTAAACGCAATTGAAGTGCACAGTTCCGGTGTCTGCATGTAATCAAATCTTGGAAGTGAATTTTGACCCACTTCTAATTGATCAGATTGACGTGAAATCTGGCATAAGTAGGTACTTGTAAGTCAGACTTGTAAGAAGTTCTACAGCAGTAGTTCCCAAAGTGGTCCAGGTGGACCACCAGGGGTCCACGGAAGACTCGAAGGGTGTCTACGTTGGGCGTGACCAAAAATGGGGGTCCACAATCGCAAACGGGGGTGCATGAAAATTAATTTGGTCGATAGTGAAGAACTAAAATGTTGGCTTGACTTCTCCTGTACACTTGAACCTACAACACAAGGAAAAATACTACTATATTTGTTTTCTGAATAAAATTTGTGAGAATTGATTGGTTCTTGTGCTGTGAGTCATTGTAGATTTCAAAAAAGTAAAGTAGGATGGAGTCACTCGCAGCACAAAAATTGAATTTAATTGAAAATTTGTTTAGTCGACTTTATTTTCAAATAATTAACCCTATCAAGCAATCAATTCTAACCTATTTTTTCGAAAACTGTTAATATTTATCGTTGAAAATCAGCAACAACGCAAATTTCAATAGATAGAGCTAATCTTAATTTTTTTTTCGAGATTTAGTTTAGAAATTAGTGGTAATGTAGCTGCAGGGGGTCCACCGGATCCAGCAAAATTTTGAAAGTGGTCTATGGAACAAAAGAGTTTGGGAACCTCTGTTCTACAGTGATCTTGAAGTGAAATTCTGGTGGCCCAGCCAGGGTCGCTTTCGCAGTTGGAAACTCATCAACAAAAAGAGTAACAACCATCCATACTAATACGTTTACGTCTAATTATAACTTTTAGAACTTAGAGGAATCTGTAGTGCTCGAATCGAACTTACTATTGACCAGCTTTTTTAGAGTTCCGTATCCAAAGGGTGAAAACGGGAATCTAATTACTAAGATTCCACTGTCCGTCTGTCTGTCTGTATGTCTGTTTGTCTGTCTGTCTGTCACCAGGCTGTATCTCATGAACCGTGATAGATGAAATTTTCACAGATGATGACATGTATTTCTGTGGCCGCTATAACAACAAATACTTAAACAGAATATTTTTGTCCATCTGTCTATGTAAGTAACCAATGTAAAATGACCTCACACTGCTTAGATTTTACTTAGAAGCCACTGTCCGTATGTCTGTATGTCTGTCTGTCTGTCTGTCTGTCACCAAGCTGTATCTCATGAACCGTGATATGGCTATCAGCTATCATGGTTGTTTAGCACCAGCTGTAATTTTCACAAATGACGTTTCTCTGTTGCCGCTCTAACATCAAATACTAAAAACAGAATATTTTGTGAGCCTAATTAAGTATGTCAATAACAAATATAAAATTACCTCATACCGGTTAGGAGGCAGGGCTCTGCTAACAGTGGATTTTATATTTACTTGCCGAATTTGTACGAAAACCTCGGTACGCGAGTCCGACCCACACTTGGCCAGTCTTTGGTGTTCGGAACACAAAGGAGCTTATCTATTACTGCTGTATCGTGGTTTATTTTATGGCCACATTGTTCAAATTCGTCCGTCTATGTCTGTCTATCTGTCCGTCTGTCCTAACTTTATAGTTTTTTTTACCCATATTAGATAGGTAGCTATATTTTACTCATTTTCATGCTGGTCTGGAAGCAAAGAAAAAACATAGAATGTACCAGTTGCTTCGCTTCCCGCGCAAAATGGTAAATGCAAAAATCTTAGGAATCATTATTATAGGCGATACGGCAGTCCATCACTAGTTTGATTCCGCTTTTCACCTATATGCCCACAATCATGCTTGTTCTTGGTGAACTTAGGGTTTCGTGACCTTAGGCTCTGTCTACCTCGTAAGAGATAACGTGATTTGTGTATGTATGTACATATTTTACAGAGTATCCGACCGGCGTCCAAATACCGAATTTGCCATCAAAATGATAATTAAAAACTATACGTACGTTGTATACATTTAGAAAGGTATAAGAGAGGTAAGTAAAATAAACAAATAGAAAAAAGGAACCAGCGTAGAAGGACTTATTTTGTCTGTCTATTTTTCCGTCTGTCCATTGTTCTGGACCATTTTGTGACAATTTATTTATCTGTAGGTTTTATATTTTTAGCTTTGTATGTTTATATTCCTACTTTTGTTTTTTAACTACTTTTGTGATTGTCATAAATAAACTTTTTCTTTATTTCTTTCTGTCTGCTTGTCTATCTGTTTGTCTGTATGTATGCATGTCTGTCTGTTTGTCTGTTTGTCCAATCATCCATCCGGCAGTCCATCCGTTCATTTGACTATCTGTCTATGCGTCCGACTATCCATCCAGCGGTCCATTTGACCGTCCGTCTGTCCATCTGTCTGTTGTCTGTGCATCCGAACAACCGTCCGTTCATCCGTCCGTCCATCCGTCCGTCCGTCCGTCTGGCTGTCTGTTTATCTGTGCGTACGACCGACTCTCCGTTCGTCCGTTTGTCTTTCTGTTTGTCCGTCTGTCTGTGCGTCCGTCTTTCTGTCTGTTTGTCTGTCATTATGAATATTATTCATCCATTCGTCTGCCCATCCGTCTGTATCCTTTTGTAGTACTGACTGTACGTTAATTTTTCAGATTCACATTGGATTCGGAAGGTAATTTTTGTCTCCAGTAACAGGAAATAAGTGAAGCAAACTTCCACTGGACGCGAGTGTATCTTACTTGCTATTATTGTGCAAGAAGAGCAAAAAGTTTACTGCTGGTGTGATGATAAAAAAAAATTGTTTAAAAACACATGAAACATTCTGTAGATTTTTATTGGCGTAATTTGTAATAACATAACATAATGAGATAAAAATAACTAGGGAAAATATCAAGACCGTGAAATGCCAGATGTCCAACAGCGGAGTTTTGTCAACCCTGTTCTGAAGACTTGAAGAATTTTCGTCCGTCTTTCATGTTCTCATTACCTATGACCAGTAAAGCAAAAGGAAACTGTATGATACAGGGTGATATTAATATCACCGTCCAAGTTTTTACGTAGTTTTTTACGTAGGTATCATACGCAATCGTATAGGTACCTACCGTAAGTCGCAGTTTCACGGTGGATGTAAGCCGCTTCCAACCGAGGCAACTGGAGCTTTATGAAGGAGGCCTATGGCCAACAGTGGACGTGATACAGCTGATATGATGATGATGATGATGATGATGATGATGATGATAATGATGACAGGTATCATTTAATGATACTATTTGCAATATTTTAATACCAAACTGAAAAATAATGCTTGTATTTGTCGTGTTGTTGCTTTCGACGGCGATAAAAAAAGTCAGCCTATATAATGCCAAGTAGGAAAATAAGTTATGATTGTTTTTTATGCATGTAAAAAATATTATTTTGTGAACAATAAATAATAAGTGGTAAATTTCCATTAAACACAAATTCCATTCCATTTCAAATAAACGACAATAACAACAAAAACATGTACTTACTGAAATTGTAGCGAATCCGGAATAAAAAAGGCTTATAAATAAATTAATAATAAATTTCCATCACATGCATTTCAGGTATGAAACTTATGAATAATCTGTCATGTAAAATTTTATTTATTGAATATGTTACGTGAACAAACTACAATTTCGTGACATCTTTTAATAAATTATTAAATATTTTCAGTTTCGTATTGACAGACTCGTGTATTTGGAAATGCTTGTATTTTTCATCTTATTTCCCTAGGTATTGACTATACGTGGGACTGCCTATACAACGGGTCCCATTTCGTACCTTCTAGCAATAGTTTGATCATTTGTACATAGGTATATGTATATACTATCAATCTACAGGCTAGCAACCCATCACTCATTTTGATTCTCCATTCCACCTATACGCCCACAATCATACTAAACGTGGCCTTTGGGTCTTGTTACCTTAGGCTTTGTCTACACCGTAAGGGATAAGGACGTGATTTAAGTATGTATGTATGTACTATCAATAAAAGAGCCCTGCAGGAAAACTTGAAGAAAAAGTAGTTTCAGTAGGTACTTCTCACAAAATTTTAGTATGAATTTTCAGTATCTTGGTATGGTTTTTGTATGAGCATAACTCTCTCAGAATTATAATTAGTTAGGCATAATTATCAATACCTAGTCAGTGTGTGTTATTTCAAAGAACTTATCGCATTTAGAAAACACTAGCTGTTGCCAGCGACTTCGTCTGCAAAAAATTCGTTTATCGCTATCCCGCGGGAACTACGCAATTTTCCGGGATAAAAAGTAGCCTATGTGCTATTCCAGACTTTTCTCTATCTATGTGCCAAATTTCATCCAGATCTGTGGAGCCGTTCAGGCGTGATTGAGTAACAAACAAACATCCATCCATACATCCATCCATCCATACTTTCGCATTTATAATATTAGTTAGATAATAGAAATAGAAAAATATAAATTTGATCATTACTGGAAGCATGTAATTCTGAGGGAGTTATGCCCAAATGAAAAAAATAGGTATCAAGAGACTTGAATCTCCATCAAACTAAAATTTCGTGAAATTTGACTGAAAACGCTTTTACTCCAAGTTTGCTCCGGGTCGGGTTCCTATATTTCTAACCTACAGTAGAACGTTTTCACGATCAACGCGGTCAACCGCACAGTGAATTTTCTTGTCAGTTCAATCAAAATGAAACTTCACTAAGACATTTGCTGTGAAAAAGTTCAACAATGTGTCAGGACTTGATTTGTCACTACCCAGGAATAAGTACATAGTACGGATAAAACTATTCGTATACCTGTCAGTGGCGTGGCGTCAAGGAAGGCAAGCCGAAGGGAACTTAACTAGCCTTTTCCTCTAATTCTGCACAATAAATTGCCCAACTGCTTTAAATTAGGCAAGCCGGTGGGAATCGAGTTCTATGGACGCCACGCCACTGATACCTGTTACAGCGTGTCAAATGTTTATGAATACTGAATAGAATAGTGATACAAATTATTTCAAAAGTGACATCTCACTGGTATTTGGTATCAAATCAAATTGAAAGTTTTATTTGAAAAATATATCTTCTTTTTTAACTATCAACGCTTTGATAAATTAGCCCTTGTGTGCGCATACCAGATGTTGCGTGGCGCATTTCCTTATGAGTCCTTTGATAAACAATGATGAGTCGAATGATTTCGTTCGTAGTAGCCATTACGCCATAGGTACTATGGCAGCGTGCACGTTTTTTCGATTTAAGATATCAAACAAAAAGTCGAATATCTACATCTACCTACTATACCAATTAGAAAAATATAGGGACTTACCCGTGGCCCACCTAATTTGTCCACCCGGAAAACCAATACCCAGCTTCCAATACCCAGAAAAAAGGAGCTCCGCCCAAGAGCGGAACTCCATCAAAAACCAGGTGGACAACCTGTAGGTGGATCAAGGGTAAAGATCGAAAAAGATATGGTTCTGGTTCACTGGTCGACACGCAGTACAGGCGCAACAGCTGCACGACGCTAGCTAAATTTTATCTCATTTTTATGCACACGATTTTTGACTAAATGTATGACGCTTTTCTCATGGCCCTTACTCTATATTATGCACAACTAGTTGTGATTTTAGGAATTTCACTCCTTCGTAAGGTCGTCGGCGGGGTTCCTATTTCTATTCAGTTTGCCCTTCGGCTATTTGAAAATACCTAATGAACCTAACCTAATTTTACTATCTCAAATGAGAATTCTTATTTTTATTGACCCGAAATTCCTAATGGCACAACTAGTTGCGCATCTAATCTAACTAATATTATAAATGCGAAAGTATGGATGGAAAGATAGATGGATGGATGGATGGATGGATGTATGTTTGTTTGTTACTCAATCACGCCAAAACGGCCCAACGGATCTAAATGAAATTCGGCAGATAGATAGAGAAAAGTCTGGAATAGCACATAGGCTACTTTTTATCCCGAAAATTTGCGTAGTTCCCGCGGGATAGCGATAAACGAATTCCTTGCAGACGAAGTCGCTGGCAACAGCTAGTAATATATAAATATGTAGAGTAGGCTCATGAGGAAAGCGCTGATTATAATACGCGTCGAGCTGCAAGTTTGTTTTTTCGCGTGTGGACTAGACACCGCAGTATTCTGCTTTATCCCACTCTAGGTAACGCTAATCAAAACCATCGACGGATGAAGTTGGACTTTTGTGGAAGTAAGTATTATAGTAAGTAAAAGTGAGTTCAGATGGATTAGATTTGTTTTGGAGTTGTCATTATTTTATTTGACGTACCTACCTATTGCAAAGTCATCATAATTGTCTAATATTATTTTTTCCTTTTATGCGCTATACGATGAATTATTATAAATATGAATTATGATGACATAAGGACCTAACTTAAAAAAGGCGGCTCACAACTCTGGAACAAAATTATCTAACCAAAGAAGCGTTCAGACGTAGTCCCTACCCGCTATGCATAATTCTTTCCTTTATCTGAACCTATACTGCAATGCATTTTGGTGAAAGGATCCGAATGGCTAGCACGAGTGACTTCGTCTCATCGCTGCAACCAGGCTCATTCTCAAGTTACCTATTTACGAAAGGTGCGCCTGACTCGAAACGACAATACCTACCTTACGACGCTAGCTGTTTAGACTATGCCCCAGACGAAACGCTTATAAGTTATAATGCATAATAAAATGTCAGACGATGGTGATGATGATGTCTCTACGTGTGAGCAAATATCAAATATGAATCGCAGGTTCCTAAATACTAATAGGTACTAGCTTTTGAAGATACTAGCAATGACGGCATATGAATTTGCCGCTAGAGGCGCTATTGTAACGTGAGGTATTATACAGAAACGTAAAATTAGTAGTACCTACAAGTTGCATATTCCGGCTTTGCATAACGAAGTTTTAGTGTTATTAAGATTGTTTCCGATTATTATCGCAGGCATACGACAGGTTTATTAAAAGATAAAAGAAGAGCTTTGAAAATTAGGAGCCAAATTAAGCAGGCAAATAAAATGGCAGTTAATTTAAAAGATAAATGGGACTGTGCAACACTGGGTAATAAATAGCTTGCTATTAAATATTATTTGAAAGAAATCCTGAATAATGTAAATATACCTTACTCTACAGTGGCGCCAACTAGTGAGTACAAATACGATAGCCCTCATTCTAACAAAGTACAAAAAATCGACTCCCTGGTATTCAAAAAGGGTTGAAGGTGGCATTGATTCACATATTTGCATTTGCTGGACTCATATATAATACTTATAACTAGCTGAGCTGGCAAATAAAAATTCGAAAGTCAGTTTTTGTCTGAGATGGCGCTGCATACGAAAAATTAAAGTTTTTTAGTGCATTTTTCATATATTTGATTACATATTCGGCTATTCGTGGAAGAGAGAAAGCCAACAAATTAAAAATCATAAAAATCCGTGCAGCTATTCCAAAGTTATCAATAGTTAAATAACACGACTTACTTTTTGTACACGTATATATTTGTAAAATTTCTGGTAAAAGTAAAGTTGATATAAAAACGTAAATATAACGTGAAAAATTACGCTAATAGCTTAGCAAGGTGTTGCAATATTTTTCCACCAACAGCTAGCGCCTCCCATTTGCATGTGTGTGTAAGACCTAGTATCTGTATAAGGCCGTTAATGACACCAGCGTTTGTGCAGCTATTCTCCGAATTGGTGCATAGTTACCATTTGAGTGTAGTCTCAAAAAATCGGCCGTATTGAATTGTGTGCGCAAATTAATTGATAATCTATAAATGTATTAAGAATCTTCTAAAAACTACAAAAAACCAACAAAATTGATTATAGCGCCATCTAACGGGACTTTTACAATGAGCTAACGCGAGCATCCGCCTTAATAAAATTTAGTTACGAATGTCACGGTTAATATGTTAATGTTGTACATCGTAAACTATATTTTATACAAAATTCATGATCGCATTAAAATGTCGTTAAAAGTTTTCTAATTAACCTGCTTCATGTATTTTGAATGAAATTTAATATTGTGTAATAAAAGTGTTTACGAGGCAAATAAGGTCAATCTGCGAGTGAGTTGAGCAAATGGTTACAAAGGAGCAATGTAACTTTCAGTATTTACCGCAGATGCGTGCCCATGAAGTTTTCGTTAACGAGGGTTCCTGCGAAATGAGGTAGCTGACCTTTGTAGCCACCGACGCAATAGATTATGAGGTATCGCAGACTGGCTGTCAGTTTACAATGAGTACCTACTACCAATGAGTCCAGACCGGACCCTGTAAGCTTGAACCAAGCGCTATACGAGCGGCTTCGTGCCATCACAACATCTTAAAATAATTATTTATCCATTACAAAGTTCTATAAAAGTCGTATTAGGGAATAGGGTTGGAATATTATCCTCAAAACTCCAATAAAATATCACTTTACCAACATATTTTTTATCGTTCTTCTATATTTTTTTTTTATAAAGTTTAAAATCCAACTGAAAACTAGGAACTGCTCCACATAAATCAGATATCACAGAACAAACAAACTATCACCCTCAACCACTGTACATTTTAGCTTTGTGCAGTATTTTGTTTTCTGCCTATTTCCATTACTGTATGGACGCCAATACACTCTGACGCGTGAGCTAACCCGCACAGTGAGGTTACACCTTTTAGACAACATTTCCAAACGTCCATTAAAGGATTTGAAGGATTAAACAAGTTCCCTTTAAGCTAAGTCTTATTGCGTTTCGTTTTTCAAAACCCAACGTCACATGTTACGCTGTGTGATCGGCTGTTATATGAAGTCTGGTCTAGTATCGGTACTTGGTTACATCGCGACCATAATGTTACTCGAAAATTTTGAAAGTATGTATTTCAACCAAGTGCATTCAAATCTGTATATCGCTAGCGACTGAAGATGCTGATTGTTACAGGTTTGGGTTATAGGTACTGTGACTATTTTTTTTAATCTTCATACTTAAATGTAAAGTAGGAAAAATGTATGCAGACTCACGCACAAGGCGCTTTATCGGTCCATCGCGGCGCCGTTTACAAGCACAAACCTTGTTTTAGATAAATTTAACAAAGGATAAGTACGTATTATTTTGAGTAGAATCATTATTTTCTTTACGATTGTGAAGCGAAACTGACGAGGAAGACTTAAATGACTTCAAAATTTTTAACTACTACTAGCCCCGTACTAATGTAGGTAAAACAGAAATTTGGAAGCCATACAGTTATTCCAGTTCCAAGATCTCGTCTTTTTATGCCATTGATTAAAACAATTGCAATTTCCAGACTAGTATTGGTCTCAACCGAGTTTTGGCATAGCAGCGGCTCGGTTATTTGTTAACTGTTTTGCCATTGAATAGATTGTATCCGAAGTATTGAAAATCTTATTGAATTATAACCATTTTCTAAACCCCGCTTGTCGTTCGCAAAATGAATTTTGAATTTGTCAAAGAATATCCAACAGACTGTCTCCTGTGTGCTCCAGGATAATATTCTTATCTTAAACTAAAAAAAATCGTTACAGATTTTTATTTTAAATTGGTTTGAAGATTTATTATTGTCTTTTGCTAGTGATGATTGCATCTAACAGCAATTCAAATTTTGTTTTATCTTTTCTTTTTATGGCACTGATGGGTATTCAATTTTATTATTTGACTACTTATCTTTAACTTATCGGAAAAAGTTACATGAAGCAAAAATGTTAAACTTTTACCATAATAGAGCTCGATTCGACCAAAAATGTCGAGTGACAGCTTTATTTTAGCTTTTGATTGGATTTTTTAGTTACTCACATGAGAGCACTTCAGATTTTCTCAGAAGTAAAAATCTCCTAATGGTTCAAATTATCTATAGCCAAATAGTTTTTCAAAAGGTTAATTCTTAGAATCAATGGCAAAAATAGAAGCACAAATAATTTTCGTGCAAGTTTTATAAAAAGTGACCCACTGATTTTGTTCGTCATTAGGTATAGATTGCGTTAATTAATCGAACACAGACATACTTCGGAAAGTGGTCTGTTTAATATATTCAAATAATCAGTATCGGTTACAGCGGTTTGTCGGTTTAATTAAGTTAAAATAGTTTATTGTTCGAGCTCAATATGACCGTGAGTTCCGCTTATCTGTACGGTGAGGGATACTAACCAAGCGTTCAAAATGGGCCCGTACAATATGAGCGTATGAGTTTGACTACAGATTTATCTGTGCACTTTGCAATTGCTTTGATCTCTAAAGTGGTGAAACAGAAAACAGATGTCGTGTTTTGTCGTATTTCGGAAAGTCCCTCAAGGGAGCAGGATGCACCTGAACACGTCTGTCTAAACCATCGCTTGTCATGACATAACGTTGACTATACTTAAATAACTGGAGATACCTATAATTTTTCTTCTGTTCTGTATATTGTTCAAAATAATAACGAAATGATTTCGAATTTTCAAAGTTTAGAAATCCCTGATTTCATATTATCTGCCTTATCTGTAAACGTGGGATTATTAATTGTGCGCCCAAATGGTAAATTTGGTGTATCAGGCATTCCTTTTAAATTATACATGCGGTTTTAAGTAGACACCGGTTCACGACGCCCCGGTCCCCTCGATTCGCTTATCTGCGTGATTACGTTTCGATGACCTTTTAAAGGTACGAGTAAATTGATTGAAAAATAGATATATTGATGATTTAAATGAATTTTGAACGTGTGACGAGGGTGCCGTTCTACTGAGAAAGTCTGCTCAACTCTGCATGCCTACCAGTATTTACGTGCCGCATGTACCTATACGAAATTTTTGAATAGGTACAATTTCCATTTTTACAAGCTTTTATGTAACTTACAATTACGTATGTAGGTATTGTAAGTATTTTTGTCCGAGTGGAATCTTGCGACTCAATTTGGAACCATCAGATATATCTTCAAACGATTGAGCTGATATTTTGCATACTTGAGCATTGAGTACCTTAGTCGGGTGACAATACATTTATCTGGTAGTCAAGTTCTGGTTATCCAGCCAGGATCCTGTCTACAGGAGGGAACTCTTCAACGGATGGAAGGATTGACTTGAAATTCAGTACAGACTATGTAGGACGGATGACAATACGTGTACCTAGAGTCAGCAAAAATTAGTTTTTTGACAGAAATTTATTATTTTATAGTAGTTGTTTTTTCTCTCAGGACATTTTTCAGAAATAGTATGCGTTTATCAACATAGTATCGAAATGTTAACCGACAATTTATTTTCGTATTTCGTTTATTAATTGCATTTATAAACATCTTAGCAGTCAGTATGTATTGTGTGAGTACCGGTCAAAGTTTAATCCCGAGGCGGTTTTCTTAAATAAATTCTAACTGCTTAAATTTTCGTGGCTATGTCTCAAAAGTCGAAGTGCATCGGCCTGCATTACGTCGAGTTCTGACTCAATCGATCTGGCAGATATTGCCGCTTGCACCGGCCGGCGCCCGAAGATTCCTGGTACACCTATCCGTATTAAAATAGCTGCCTGAAAGCTCTTTTCACTCGATTCGCTGGAGCTAAGAGTTTGAATGCACACTGCTGGGTGTAGAAGTAGTGTTGAATCGGTAAAAGCACATTTGTATACCAGCACGGGACACACCTTACGCTCAGCTGCGCCGCATTTATTACATTTTTGTACCTACCAGCGTGCTATATTTGCGTGCTTACATTCGTATTGCCTTTTAGAATGGAATGACAAATTGTGTACCTAATATTTCTAGAAACGGCTACATAGTTAATATTTGTATTTGCTCGTTTATCAAATCAGATGATGGGTCCACGAGTAGAATATCGGCTAACATACAAACAGTTTGACTGTCATGAAATTAACCAATTTGAAACTTAAATCTGTGAAGTGAACCAATTTAGACTACTACTTTAGCTGACTAATATAATTTTGCACTTAACTAGAAAGCCCTCTTTAAATAGATTTTTTCGGTAAGCAAAGAATTAATTATCAGACCGAAACAAGGTTGATACAGAAACACGATGAAATAATGATTAAAAGTGCGTCAACAAAACTTTGCACTTACTTATACTTTTTATGTAGTGTAGCGGTATCAAGCTGTGTTAAGTAGTGCCGGCAATAAAAGCCTATTAAAACTGTGCGATGAACAGCCGATACTATTTTATGAAAAGGTACGAGTAGATGAGACACCGTTGCGCCGTATGTTTTTGATGATTACTTTATTAATAATTCTTTTTCACTTCTCATGTTCTTAAAATGTTACATTAGTCTCTGCATATCAGGACTATTAAAGCTACTTATTAATCTCTAGGGATTAAAGTATTTTTTAAATCTTCTTTGGAAACTCCTATAATAAACAGCCAGTCATGATGTTTGTGATATTGTGTAAGTAGGTGTAGATAAATTTTAGGGCGTGGAATTAACCTCAAAATGACAACTGTGCAAAAATATAAAAAAATAGGTACCTAACGATTTAATTTCGTGAAACACAATTCATGATTACGAATAATACATCTATTTAATTATATTACGGATGAATTCGTTTTATTGTGCCAAGCTATTTACGATATATTTAATTTACAAAAAAAACCGCAGCACATTTTTTTTGCCATTTGAATATTGGCCAAGTATTTTTAGTATAATATTTTTTTAGAGTTTTAAATCTTTTTGGCGGTTGGTGGCTGACTGGTGCTAGTCCATTGCCGCGCGCCGCGGCGACGACTAAAAATAAAGGGCTGTCACTTGTACTTCAAAATTGGTGGTGCAAGGCTATTTAGGTTTTTTATTCGGAACTTATTTATGTATTGTGAAATTAGTTAGTTTTGCGTTGGTCGAAGCGTTGTTCGAAGCCGGCTTCCTCAAGGTTTGTGGCTCTGGGATTGATTGCAGACTACTCGTCCGTCGAAGGTTTTATTATACAAATATTTTGTCCATTAGCCGTATTGAGCGTAAGTTGTAAAAAAAGTAATATTTCACCAAATAATTGTGCATATTTATAAATTACGTACCAAAAATGTCATCATCATCATCATCCCGGAAGAAGAATTAACGAATTACATAATGGTACTTACGATTCTATTTACATAAATTGTAAGAATCTTTGTTATAATAAATAGTAACTCCTGTCCGCGACTTCGTCTGTGTAGAATTTATACTTATATCTAAACCTTCCTCTTCAATCACTCTATCTATTAAAAAAAATACCGCATCAAAATCGGTTGCGTAGTTTTAAATCATACATAGGGACAAACAACGGCAAGCGACTTTGTTTTGTAGTATGATGTAGTGACTGTAATTTTGTATAGAACGCTGCTTTTTTCCTTGCATTTAACGTGAAAAGTACCTATAGTGTTTAACGAGAGACTAAACAACCATAATGAATGACACTCTAGCTATAATAGCCACTGTCGCTCGATGAGCTCGGTTGGCTAATCATCTTCGTGTCATTGAGGCTTGTTTTAGTTCCTTGTAGAACAATCTACTATTTTAAAATACGATATTAGCTCCGTTTCATATTAATTACCTACTTTAACTCCAGGGCATTTACATATTAAAACATGAATATTATAATTTATCATTCTTAAAAATACTCTAAGCTTTTCACCTTCAGAGAATATCATTTCAGTTTAATGCGTGTAATGCAAAAATAACGGAACAAGTGTACAAGGGCCCATGTCACGGGCGGGAATCCTCGCCTACATTAAAGAAAGAGGCTTATGTCCATACATAAATCCGAATTAAAACAGAAGAGGCCCGCGAATAAATAATGTCGGCTCGTTATTCAGAGGTCTTACGTCGTCCGGCCTACTTTATACGCCCATGTTTTCATTTTTCGTGTTTAAAAACTCTGGTAATTATGAATAAGGAAAAATTTCGGACATATTTTCCCTCTAACAATTAATTTGTGAGACTTTTTTTATTGTAAACTTTGTTGTGATTTCAAGGTAAAAATAAATATCAACGTTTTGAAATCATAATAGTTTATTATTTTTATAACGAGAGACTAAAATAAGTCCATAATAGTAGACCTGCGATAGTAAGCAGCCTGAGCTTTTTGATGAGGGCGGGTTCTTAAACCCTAGGGTGTTTATGGTTTAGGTACCTACCTACTAAGTCGAGATGTGAAAAAATTGTTTTTCTCAAAACAATTTTGGAAATTTTCTCTTTCCGTTAGGAAATAGAACACGGGAAATGCCTCATTTTTGCTTTTCGAAATAAAATAAAAAAAATCTTCTCTATCTAGGAGTAAATTAAATGTACCTACTAAAATCCATAATTATATTCCCACTTCGTTAACTTTTAAAAACTTCAAACAATTGCAGTAAAATTGAGAGGACCAATTCCATACAGCCAGGTCAACCACTCGGTTTTCATCGCAGTGCGTGTGTAAGTTTTTTTAAAATTTTCTGTTTATAATGTCTATGATTTGAAAAAAGTTTTTAGAAGGCGGTAAATAATTAAACTACTTACAATTTTTTTGTTAACTTATATGTATATTTCGTGCAATTTATATTAAATGATACATCAAACCAAATAATCAATTAATTAGGTATTTCACGTCCCGGGCCTGATTCCAAGCATTCGCACGGTGTTAATCAGCCCAACAGCCCGTCGACAAACATTGTACATTCACACGCTATCTATCTATCAATTACACCCTAATGAAAGCAACAATTCCATGAGCGTTAATACATTCCAAATCCATTCACAATTCAATATCAATAAATTATTTAACACTTGAATTCTGAATTTTGCACTATTCTATAAATACCTAGAACTTTAACTAGTTAAACTTTTAAAGGTGATTAAGACCAAATAATGACGAATAAATCATTCCATCCTTAGCCTGGCCTGACCTAAAAATTAGCGTTACAGTCGTGCAATTACAAAGTATTCATAAACAACAGTTGTCAACAACAACAATATTATAATTTTGCAACATCGAAATCGAGAACTTATACATTGATTACATCATCATTATTGACTATTTAGCCTATATACCAATAACGTTTGCTACTCAATGACTCGTCAACAACCACAATACATTATCTGTACAACAATAGGCATTGAAATCTGCATAAAGACAAAGCAATACGTAAATCAAACTGTGTTGAACAATTCGCAATCGAATCCGATCTAAATCTCACTAAAACACGCGGGCATGCCTTTGGGTAATAATTACTGGCGTTTTAGGCGTTGTGCAATGGGATAATTGATAGTGTGGCCGAAAACTGTGCCCTGGGCTGGCGGTGCCCGCGGCCCGCCGCCGGACAAATAAATCGACAACAACCACTATAATGGAATCAGATTAGCATACTCGCGTTCCCTGCCTCGGAAACAAAACATCAGTCAGTCTTAGCGCTCTTTTAGTTCAAAACAATTTACGTTCTACAATGTTAAGCATAGTTAAAATCTTGAAGCCTCGACCACTTTTAGTTAATAAATCACAGAAAAAAAATTAAACCAATTAAATACTTCGATTTACATTATTTGCATAGGTATTAAGTTTCATCTCTTGAATGGGGTGGAGTCTTCTATTCTAATAATCTTCACAGATAACCGATAAAATATGAAATCTCAACAGAAAATGTACTGTAACTATACCACGCAACTAGCTGTAAACAGAATAATATTAATTATGTATAGAGTGGGTAAGGAGCTAACATTGTTATTGTATCGTCGTAACAGGATCTAATTTCGAAGTAGGACGCTGAAGTGCGTCCCTTGAATGCAAAACTAAGCATTGTGCTTGACAAACAGGCTGCCGAAAGTCGTCGTGGTGGTGTGGGATCATTATTATACACAGCCAATGTTTGGGATCAAACGCGTAAAGAAATCATATGTAATGGATCCCTTTTAAGCGTGAAACCGATAGGTATCGAAAAAAAACAAAAATCAGACCCTCTAGTGTAAGTTTTAGGCACGACTAACGTCTCGAACAAAATGAACAGCGCCACAAGCGGAACGAAACGACTACAAAAATTTGTCATAGTATTTGAAATTTTAACGCAAACGCGTCCGAGACGTATTTTGTGACCGAAAACCTATAATAAACATACAGGGCAAAGGCATAAATTATTATCATCAAAACATAAATTAATTCTCATGCGTATCTGCTCCCTAAACTTTTTAAATACCTAATTATGTAGGTAAAATAATAAGTGAAGGCATAATTAAAATTATTCATTATTATTCTGTCTTTAGAATTCTTGCGCTGAATAGATTCTGTGAGTTAATAAATAACATTTCTCTGAAGTAGACAATATGAAACGATAACTATCCTGAGAATTTTACGAGAAGTAGGTAACCAGGATTCCAAATTTATTTTAGCAGCACCAGTTTATGATCAATTTCAAAAGAACAAAAAGTTTTAGAAATAAGAAAATACTTAGGTACCTACTCACGTTATCAGATCTGTAAAGAGATATTTATGTTGTCTGGGTCCACAAGGGCAAATATGAAAGTGACATGTAAGGACAGACGAACGTTTAGTTAACAGACACATGCATTTACGAATAAAGGGGTAAGTACACTGACGAGCAAAAATAAAGGGCAACTTCCCATAATAAAGTTGTATGAAAAGTCAGTATATGAATAAATACATACCTAGCACAAAAAAATTCACTTTATAAATACTGCCAAAACTTTAACTTATGCATCCTTTGATCCTAATAGGTAAAATACTATAAGACACAACAGCAACTAAGAAGAGGACTCTACCAGACAAATTATGTTTTATTAAGTACAAATTTTAATAAAACTCGTAAAGGTTTGTGTACCTACTGTTTTAATACCATTAATACACATACCACCAACAGGAATATCGCAACTCACCGTAGTTAGGTATTATTAGTCCGCTGATTAATTATGTTGGGAATATACGGGATTCCAACATTAATTACAGACAAAATACGCCACGGCAACGTTTATGATCGGGCGCATGCCGGAACCTGCTGACAATTTCCCTAACGAATACTAAACAACGTCACGTTTGAATTTCGACTCATAAGCAAGTACTGGTACGTTTAACTTTTACGTCTAGCCACGTAATTATGTTGTATTTGGTTGTTTTTCCTTTCGTTTGACGCTAGACTACGCTCAATATTACGATAACATTCGTGGAGTTATTATTGTTTGACTTATATGTCTAATTAATCGCCAGTTATGGTAAAATAAAATAATCATCATCATATATATTATCATCCGTAGGACGTTCACTGTTAGACATAGGCCTCATCTATGTCTATAGATGGTAAAATTATGTCGTTCTTAATAGGACAGCCGTTTTCCATTGTAATTATAGTTTAGCCGTTGCTAATAATAGAAATGTTCTTTCCAAATAATACTTAATTTTATTTGAAATTATAAAGACGGAGCTCCGCGACCAAGAGCACCTATGCAACAAAGTTTAGGTGCAAAAAATAACAATTTTACACTTCAAATATAAAACTAACAATATGCACGTAGTATTTCAAACAAGTAGATAAGTATATGAATTAAAGTATAGTTTTTAATCTCAAATCTAATGTTAAAATTCTTTTCAATCAATAGATTACCTTCAACGATTACCTTCAACGAATCCGATCGAAAACGATCCCTTTAGTTCAACCTGATTATTATTTTCGCAACCCTCTCTCTATTACATTTGATTTCCGAATAATTACCGGATGTTTTCATAAAGCGGAAATGACATACCAAAATGACAATAATCCGGCAGAGACATTGTCTCGTTCACGAGGCAATTTCCGGGAACACGGATCAAGGATCTTAGCTAGTCCATAGGAGAATACTGAAACTTTTAAATAGATAACGAGTACCAAAACACATTTTTATACGGATTCAGTTTTTATGATTCTTGTCAACAAAAAGGGTAGGCGTTTAAAATAATTTGCGGTCAAGTTTCGGTCTGCATTTGTGTTTTTTATTACACCATTAATGGCACTTTTAGCACGCTACAATGCGATGCACCCCACAAAACAGCGCTTTGTATTTTACCCGGCAGGTTCAGTAAAAATAAATACAACATAAGTAAGTTAACCGTTAGGTACACATGGTTGAAATACGAAGAAAATTTTACATCTTAAAATATACAATTAAATCTCTGTGTCTCATCATTGAGGTAGTTATCAGGGGGGTTACCATGATGTCTTAAGGGTGCGACCAATCCGCCGCGTATACGCAGTGATGTGTCGTAGGCACTCGTAGGCGTCACGTTTTCTCAACGTTTCTTCATACATTTTGTTGCGATTCCGTAATGTCACCGTTTTTTAAGCGGCGGTGTGGTCGCACCCTAATGTGATTCAATTCTGACTCAGTTCAGGTTTAAGCTTCATATTTAGTATGGATCTGACAGCGAGCGAACCTAAACTGAATCGCATTTAAGACGTCATGGTAAGGCCCCCTGAACTTTAGTGAGGGCGAAAACCTATGACAATGAAATAATAATCAGATAATATGTATTCCATAACGAAACGCGCTATCATAACGCAGTGATATACAAAAAACATCCACTAATTTTATAAACGTATTTTCGGCAATCCGTGCTTTCAACGTGTATTTATGTAATACGTAGGTATAGTATAGCATACCATGAAGTAAAATCGGTAGTATCGACGGTCGTGCAACCCTCCCGGGGCATGCATATTTGACAGAGATTTCAGTCACACAAGCCCGAGCACATCAGATCCTTTGAGTATTAGATGACTACAAGTTCTTGGTTACGATTCAGACGTTTAAACGCAAAATTCGTAGGAATTTTTATGCAAGGGTTGACTAAACTTACGTCGTATATTCAACACAATATCGCGATTATTTTTCTTGGCTTTTTAAAGTTAAGTATAGCTCTTATAAAACTACTAGCTTTAGTCGGCAACTTCGAGTACGTGGGAACTTCGCAATTTCCCGGGTTAAGAACTAGCCTCTATATACCAAGGAATAGACTACAGTCAACAGCAGAGGAAACTGATGAAATAGGGTCCTAAAATAATGTATACAATCTTGAAATAATTTCAAGACACGACACTTATGTTTCAGTATATGTATATTCTGACACATGAGCTCGGTAATTGTGGTGCGTTTGTTACCACGACTTCCGTAGAGCTAACAAAGTGAATAGGTATACCATGCGGTATCATCAATTGTAGTTAGGTGCTTACGTACGGCATGAATTTATTTTATCTGTCGAAGATCATATTCAACTCCTTCAGCCTTTTTACGTCCCTCTGGACTGGGACATTAGTTTTCACGCAGGTCCAATGCTAATTGGAAACTTCACACATAAGTGGCATAACAATGGCCGATTTGTAGTCCTAGCTATTAACGTTAAAAAATGTTTTATTTATGAAAGAGGAACGACCTCTGAACTTGTGGGTCAGCAGGATTGGAAGTGCCACACAAGGATACCAAGCCCGGAATGAGATACGAGGCATGCAATACATGACAAATCTCATTCCGGGCTTGGTATCCTTGTGTGGCACTTCCAATCCTGATGACCCACAAGTTCATAGGTCGTTCCTCTTTCATAAATAAAACATTTTTCAACGTTAATAGCTAGGACTTCAAATCGGCCATTGTTACAACGTAGCCAGTTACAATTGTAGTCAATTACACGGAATAAAATACCAACAACGTATGTACATAGTTAATACGTACGCAATACAAATTCCTGGCCCTCTATAAGAAATAAGTCAACACAACAGAAATCGGCATTATATTCCTTCCCGTAGTTCACCTGCACATTCCCTCCGTCAGCCTAATTTGCATGGCGCTCGATTATAACGAAAGAGGGTAGTTAGGGCAAAACGGGCCCGATGGCATTTCGAATGAATAATTGCCTCCCAGATTTGACGCGAGGTATTTTTATTGCCTCAGCTATATGAGCAATATTCGAAGTTTGATAGGCATTTCACTATAAACTTTTAGGGTGTTTGTCTTTGTTAGGTATCGAGTGTTGTATCTCTAATATTTATTTATGCTTTTGCCCTCGGTTTTGCCTACGTGGAAAACAAAGAATAAATCCTTTCTAAGTAATTTCAAAGTAATTAAGGCTGTGCGTTGTCTGTCAATCAGTCCGCTTGTCGCATTGCAGTGCATACCTACTATTTTATATGTAGAATAGGTAAATATTAATGTTAATGATAATAAAGGCTAGGAGCACCTACTACGCGGGTGATAGGTAAATAGCTTTGTAAACTGCCGCGTTGCTGACTGCAACCCTGCATTTTCCGATACGGAATATAAACCGTACAATTTGCAATTTTCCCCTTCTTACGATACTGTCACAATCACAATGCTCTCCGTTGACGTTGAATAATATTACACATATAAGCGAGTTACAGTCACAAATGGATTAGGTGCTCCCTTTTTAAGTTGACTAGCAGAAGTGTTGCCCAGACTCAGTGTTGAACGAACCAAAATATGTTTTAAAAAGTTCCCTGTTATCAGTGGTTAGTAATTAAGGCAAAACTTAACATTGTGTTTATGGTGGTGCCACTTTGTATCAAAGCACCGTCACTCAAAGTCGCTCAGCCGACAGCTGACGTAGTTTGGTTATGATAAAATAAATAACTGTTTGGTTTGTGTTACTATTTGTTGAAGTCCAGACGTAGGTACCTATTAAATTTAGATTTCGTAGTTTTTTCAAAATTCGGGTGTCAGTCTCCTACACGTTGTAGTTATTTTATTGTTTTCCCAAGAGTAATAGAACACGATTTAAAAAAAATGTCTAGCATTGTACGACTTAAAATAACTTACCTCTTGTTCCGTCCTTCCGATGCAATGATATTATATGTTACTATATGTATAAGCTCATTGTACCGATGTGTTTCGCCGTTGCTGTCTACGTGAAAGCCGTGACCTTCTGATAAATAAAGGAATACTGGAAAATACAAGGGATTAATATCAAGGATTATTTCAAAAATTTCTTTAGGAACGCTTGACTGACATTCTTCATAGACAATCTAGAACACATCAGCTCCTTCACCCTTAGTTGGGAAAGCTAAAATAGAAAACCACCAAATAGATGAGTCTCAAAAGGACCCAATCAAATCTTATGATTATGAATAATATGTTCTAGATCTTAGTCACGAAGAATCTGAGAGGGTAAAAAAGTTGATCCTCGCTCCTCAGTCTCAGTTCCTAGTTGTCTCTACTTGCTGCCCTGCTAAATCTAGCTGTTGCCGTTCTACGTCTACCTGTTGAGTGTCTTTATTGTTAAAGTGACCCCATCACAATCTCGTGCATTTGATCCCCATAGAGCTGTCACAGTGCGCCCATGCCCGTCCACGCTGAAACATAAACCCGCCTTATGGATGTTGAAGCTGGCCACAATTTTCCTAACCTACAATTGTAACGGGCGTCACATCGACCCGTGTCGAAACTGTTTGCCCACGGTTGCTGGGTAACATAAAGGTTTTATGGAAAGATCTTTTACGCGGCAGAGCAGTTAAAAACGAGTTAAAAAGCTACGATCAATCTTTACTGTCGTCTCTTTTTAATTTATGATGCAGATGGTTCTTATAACCGTGTAAATTAACTGAGTTATTTGCAAAGGTTTCCATTTTATACACCTGCAAACGAAACAGTCACATTAATTTTTCACGGACACAATCCACAAAATGATTGGGAAATTTAAATAATATTATTACCCTAGCAGCCAATTACGCATAATGTAAATTTATTTTATATTTTTCTATTAATAAACCGTTAGTAAACTTTTAGGTGCCTTACATTTTATTTCATCAAACAATTTGTCAAAATGCTTATTAGGAATGAAAAAGCCCCTCGCGCAGAGCAGAGCCGTTGATCTGCGTGATGGTCGTCCTGGATAAGGTTCCATTTTTATTTTAAGTTTTTTATCTCTGTTAACTTAATTTTAATTTTATTAACAGAACTTGTTTTTTTACTTACACTGTTTACTTACTGTAAAAATTTAAAATATTCGGACTACACTATACCCAAATTTATTTAAAAGATATCCAAACGACCTGCAAAATAGCCACGTCAACCATGACACTCTGCATGACATCTCGCATAGTTCACAGTTTATCGATAAGTGGGCTACGCGTTTGTTGGTCTACGCCAATGCGATGCTACGGAATTTAGCTTTGTTAACTGAACTATTTAACTGGCTTATGCAGCTTTGCGTGCGTCACATTATATCACACAAAAACCTAATGATATGGATTGATATGATTCAATTGGAGCGTCATAAACAGTGTTCTTGTAGAATGCCGGCTTTGCATTTATATTTTGTCTAGCGTAGATAGTGGTTTGACATAGATAACCATACATAGCTACATATAAACTTAAAAATAAATAAAAAGATAGTTTTGATACATGTATTTAGAGAGCTGCAAATTCAATTCAACGCAACCAGTCGAAATACTAATGAGTAATGAGCAAACGAAAGCCTTGTAAGCTTTTTAGCTCGAACTGCGACGTGTGCACGCGACTCTGGCACCATCCAGGTGCAGTGCAAAATGATTTTTCATGAAATTTTGTTAATTTTTTTCCGATTTTCAACTTTAGCGATATGTTATTAAAGTCGTATATACAATGCAGCAGTCAGATTAAATTGTTTTATAAAAAGATCCTTATTCCGATGTCGATAAAGTTGAAAACCGCATGGGATTCAACAAAATGTCATGGAAAATCATTTCGCACTACATCTGTAGCTGCGTGTATCAGCAGCCCTGAGTAATGTCTCCTTTTCAGTTCTCAACGATATAAGCATATAAATGAATTACGCTTGATATTTTGGCCTATAGTCGTCACCGAAGCGCCTTATCGTTGCAAGCGGTTTTAGCAACTAACCTCCAACTTAAAGACCTACGCCACAGACAATGGTCAATGGATTTTCCCACGAAAATACAAGATTTTCAAGAATATAAAAAATATGGGTGTCTTAAAATTGTGCGCTTTTTTGAACCAGACAATAAAAAGTAGTACAAAATAAAAGAAATATTGTCAATTGGCTGCAAAGGGAAAGAGATAGATAGCGACGAAACCTTGCATGCTAGGCCGCCAGTTGAATGTTAAAATCCTAAGTCGACATTTCAACGTTTTAACACCAAGGTGATGTTGCCAGTAGAATGGCAGTATAAAGCTCTTTGTTGTTGATATGATATATTTTATTCCCGCAGCTTCGCCACCTTGAAGATTTTTTTAAGATGTCGTGACCAAGGGATATATGGGGATTTAGATAAGGTATACTCGTACATTTCATTCGTCATTTTTCGTTAATAAGCAATATCAACAAAAAAACGAAATGTGTCATTGTATTTTAAGTACTTACGTAGATAAAAACATGGTAGTCACACTAAAAATGTATTTTGGAAAGCCTCACTTGTTAGTAGGTACACCGACACCGGCAGTATACAGACGCTCACCAAATTACAAAGTTCTACAGAAAGCAGGAAATTGAACATATTTCAATAATATTATTTTGAAAGATCGGAAGTATGATTATAATGACAAAGGTTCGACAGGGACTCGGAGCCGAATATGGTGCTCAAGCAAATTCCAACTTTAATCTTGTCGAGTTTAATATTATTCGGTGATGGGTTTCCCGTAACAAACGCATTTACAACTTTATTAACATATCTGTCTCGCTCCCACGAAGCGGTTTCCGTATAACTCGGTATAAACTTGCTTTATGTCTTTTGACGCTTCCCTTGCTGTTATAAGCTTAAATTGTGATGTAATTCAGCACTCGGCAAACGCGTATTTAGGACATTTCGTAGCACAACTGCGCTAGAGTAGAACAAGCGCATGACATGAAAACTCAATGATCAGGCTCAGTTCAGGTTTTAGCTGTCATTTTTAGTATGGATCTGACAGCGAGCGAACCTAAACTGAATCGGAATTGAACCGCATTAAGACGTCATGGTAAGACCCCAATTACTAAGGTTATACCGATGCTTAACTATTTATTCGATTACCATAACGAGCACGATCGTTGGCAAGAATGAATAACACAAAATCTGCAGACAATTCTTTTCAGCTTCGTAAAATCAAAAACATAAAATAAACGAAGTTAGTGCTGGTTAAGCAAATTTGGAGATAAAACTTTTTTATTAATCGTTTTATCACCGCCGATGCAGCAGCTGGTTGCACCACTTACAACTCTCATTATATTCCGTACCCATCCCCCAACCACTTCAATACGTCAACCACTCCTCTCAATACATCTATTGAATTGATTATACTCTTTTACGAAACCAAAACAGCCATTCACACATCCGCGCCTCAATGCTGGTCCCACGGAATGACTACGGAAAACGAAACGTGATTTCAATTTTCCCTACATTTATCATAAGAAAGGAGAGGGGGGTGAGGCTACAGGAGGGGGCAATTTAAGCCACTTGACGCGGATTTGACGCGAAGTGCTTTCACATTGCCGGCTAAACTGGTGGCTTACTGAATCACCCATCATTTGCCTTTGATGAGGCAAAATTCGCGATTGGAGATATTTACAGACGCTCCAATTGTACCACAGCTACTTCGATACCAATATACTCGTAGTAGCCGTAAATGACGATACACACAATTTTTTAGAATATTTTTCAGTCGGTAGTTATATAATACTTATATTAATGAAGTTAACTTAGTTCCCTAACCTATTGCGAAGGGAGACGAATAATTTGGAATGAGTCATTAATAATTTATTCATTCTACGCATTATTCAGGACCACTGGGCAAGCATTCACAAATGGAATAAAAAATGATACAATTTGAATTCTCAAAATGCAAATTGAATTAATTTGTCACAAAAGTGTAAATATGTAGCTTACATTTCTTGATGCTTTTAAAAGAACCGACTCCATTATTCTCGGCGTTAAAATTACGTTACATCATGAAAGTTGCAGGAGAGCCATAACGGAACTTGCACGACCGTTCGAAAGCGGAACGGGAACGGAACGCTCGACTAACAGTATATTGATAAATATCCTGCCTATTTTACACACTCCACACGGTTAACTTTGCTCGAGTACGTAACGAAAAACTGGAGCTAACATTTTAGCTTGCACGTCCGGTTTTGAAAGCGGAATATTAATAACCAGAGCACAATACCGACGTAGCGCGCCAGTCAAAAGCGTGGACGTCCAATGCACTGGACATGCTAAAAAGCCCTCCTTTTAAAGTCATAATATCGACACGTTTATTATTTAGGCGTATGTGTAGTCACAACTCAATTCATTCATTTTGCATAAAGTAGTGCAACGTCCTCCGTGTCATGGCAAATAAATGAGTTTAGGATCCCTCAACGAAAGTTTACAGAACATACACCTATCACTAAATTTTTCAGAGCTTCACGTAAGTAACATGAAAGGTGTAGGGTTCGACGCATAATATATATCGTCTCTCGCTGATCTGGGACAAGTGAAGGTAGTTTTCCGCTCTTCCTTTTGAATCCCTTTGTATCGCGATTATTTTAATACAGCACCTTTATGAAATTCAAATGAGGCCTCGAGAGAGTTGGGACCCTTCGACCGCTTCTTTTATATTTATTTATTTTGGAAACAAGAATGGCATTGCTAACTTGTTTGATTTATAGCGCAGTCGGCGTGGCCGCGGGCTCGTTTGTATTGCAATATTGTCCGCGAACTTGGCCGGCCAGGCCGCCCCGGACCGGACAGCGCCGAGTTGACCGTTACTTTTATTTCGGGCGGCAGTGCCCAGCTTAGTTGACTCGCCCCCCGAGTGTTAATTACCGATTCGTCGCTCACGTTTTTTTTCGTTTCCATTCGGAAAATCCAATGAATCATGCCAGCCGTACTCGAACGTAGATTGCCTCAGAACATATTACGTCTATTACGACGGAAAACTGCGGTAAAGCGACAATAGAATCGGTTTGATGCTCATACATTTCCTGTTGTTTGGTTTGCTCGGATGCGTAGAAATAGGGTTTATGTACGTTCTACGAGTGGTTTGCATGATACCTACTTCTGCTTCCCTGGCATTTTCCTACTCTCCCGCGATAAAAAAAGCCATGAACTTAAGCTAATTGAGTATTTACTCTAAGGAATGTTTCCAATGCTTATTCTGAATTATAACCAATTACAAACCACAATAGGTACGGCTTTGTGTTTGTTAATGTTGACAAAGAAATATCGAGTGAGGACTTAAAGGCCGTGAGCTTTCAGGTAGGTGTACCTACCTTTAATTTAGCAATTAAACCGTTAATAATTGAGGTGGTCTGGCTCTAAGGTCATAGCTCTCGCCGCGGGGTTGTACGAGGTTCGGCGAGGAGGGAGGGGGAGCACCTTTACGACTAGTACACGTGCGCATGGCAGTTATTTTAGACGAAATCGTATACACTACTAAGAAATAAGAGAACTACTTTCTGTGAAAATGTTGCGATTGTAATTTTTTAGTAGTACGAAATTGTTTCATGGTATGCTCTATAATACTTATATAGCTAAAATGCTTCACGTGGGTGCTGTAACTAATAATTTTGACGATAGTAACAACACATACGTATACGGTATACATATGTACGAATATACCGTTTATCTAAGGCACGTACGTAAGGATAAATTGTAAAAAAAATCGCATTGGTTGACGTTTAGGGACTTAAGATTTTATGTCATCCATAACGTATATCCGTCATTCCAGACGAATGCGCCTATTTGGTTTTACAATCATCTATTTTGAGCATCCCTCGCCTAATAAAAGACACCCCACAAAGCTAAGTACAGTGTTCTTAGATCTCTCCACACAGACTTGCTTTATCATAACATAACCTAAGTTCCGTGCTCTGTCCCACTCCTGCGCGACGGTCCGGCATCGCGCTGTCTCACGCCACGGAACTCGGGCCCGCAGCTAGACGATCTCGACGGCCCCTTTGCAAATTGAAATCGCAAAGGGTTCACGTTGCCCGTCAATAAACATTGAGTAAAGCGAGACGTATCATTGTTCTCTGTATATTTTAATTATTAGACTCGCCTCCGGCCGACCCTTTGGATGTGAAGGGCTTTTAATGGAGGAGATCTTTCGTTCGCTTAATTGAAGGAAATCGTCAGTTAGTTTTCCTTCACTTCTGTTTTCTTACGACTTCTGTTTGGTATAGAAGTTTTTTTTTTCAATAAACGTTTGGTTTTTGTTGGGAACGGAGTTAAAGCGCCCCGAGTAAGTTTATAAAAGCGTTATCTATGTAAATACCAAATTTAATTAAATACTGAACCCAGTACAGAATTGCCTTAAAGCGTAATAATGGTTTGTATTAAAAATATTTAATTAATAATAAAAAATGTTGTAGGCTGAAGGAAATGAGAGTCGGGGCATGAGTTTAAGCGTGATTAAGAGGATTAGCATTAGCGCCACGCCGCATTGGTAGGCAGGGCCAATTTGTAGGTGATTCGCTTAGCCGCCGCCGCCGGGACACCTATTTACAAAAGTGCGCGCAATGGCCTCTCTTCAACGTTACCGTGTTACATCGTTAACTGTTTATCTCAGAGCATTTATGGGTCACGTTATCTAATTTGTTTTTTATACAACAAAGAAGGAAAACAAATAAGTCGATCGTCAGCTGGTAAGCAATAACCGCTATCTGTAGGCACCCGCCGCACCAGGGAGATTGCCTATTCATTGCAAATATGTGTAGAGTGATTATATATTGCGTTTTTAACATACTTACTTACTTGTTTGATGCATCTAAGTGCAGGAGCGAAGATTGTGTTTTTTTTATGGTTATTATTTTCTCGCAACAAATGGGTGCATTTGCATTGGAAAGTAATCCGTAAGGAGGTTATAAGTAGTAAAGGGAGGATTTACTTGTCTTGCATCTAGTTATTCTTACTAAACACACAAATCACGTCTCTATTCCTTACGGGGTAGACAGACAGAGCCTAAGGTAATAAGACCACGTTTACCATGATTGTGGGCGTATAGATGGAAAGGAGAACCAAAATAATGACGTTAGCTTTTACAATATTAAAGCTCAAATATTTAAGGTCAAATAACCAGCGCATGAGGTATACTACGAGTATCTTAGTTCTCTAGTCCTGCAGTCCTCTAGTGTTGCAGATGTCTAAGGGTGGTGGTGCTTACATAACATTAGGTGCCCTACTTGCTCGTTCGCCTTCCTTGTCGTATATAATAATAAAAAGATCCTAAATTTAACGATTCATGGTGAAAATACATTGATTAGAAACATTTTCGACGGGATATACCGATGTCCTTTGATGAACTCCCAAGACTTCGACGTAGTTGCGTATATCACCGACAGACTGGTCGCAGTGATCTCAGTGGTGTCAGCAAAATAGACTGAAACAGCTTGACACGCTTCTTTCGGGACAAAAATAATAGCAATTTCGTCCACATTGCTTAGATACGTCTGCATACAGGCATACTAAATACTGATATCGTATGACTGTGTTACTATCGCGCGTTCCTCCCGGTGCGTAAACTATGTTCCCTTTAACAAACAATATGAGTGTCAACACACTGATTAGGCGCTTACTATGCCTCTCACGTTCCACCCCTGTGTCTACTTGATATGTCTTGTCACAGCTACTTACTCATAGACATGAATATGTATCTCATAAGTTAACGAGCCGTAATCAAATACAGAACTGACACGTTGCCTTGCGCATTGCTATCCGTAACATGCAATGACGTTGTATTTTTCTTACCAAAGTTGGATCAATTGCAATTTCATACCATTGTATTCCGCTTATTCCTAAACGCTTTTCGTTTGTCTTTATCTGGCAATTTCACATTTGCCTTTGTCGGATACAGGCGGAAGATACAATTTGCTATAACAATGTCCGCACTTAACATTTTAGGAATGCAAAATGAATACTTATTTACAAAATAAAGTTTAACCTGTTTAACTATACTTAATTAACAACTCCATACCTATGTACATATTTATAAAGGCTCTAAAAGTAAGGAGATTGCCAAAGCTGATTTCGTAAGTTGATTTTACCGCCCACAGGATGTAAGTGACTTATACAATTGAACATGTGATTTCATGTTTCCCGTAGTAGGCGGGAAAGCGTTTCAGGCGCAGAGTGGGCGCTTACACGCGTTGTAGTTAAAATAGCTGCTGTGAATGACAATGTTATGTGAGTAGAACTATAAAATTCATTTTATTATTGGTATTGATTGTAGTATGATTGGTAGTGTGGTTGAATAGGATTAGAGTATCGGTAGTTCGCACAATAGGCCGTGGAGACAAATCTACATTAAAAATGTACCGTGACTGACCGATTGCTTGACTGAAAGACTACGTGCAGCCTGCACTACTGAAGCTACTTATACACTTATAGCCGTTAAAGTTACGGTTACAGTCGCAGATGATCCGATCCGGTTTATGTCAGGCAAAGGTAATGCGTGAAAGTTTTTTAGAAATTCCCATAGAATAGGGTATTTAGCCTGGTTTTCTTCCGCGGTGGCGGAACTACGGCCGTAAGCTAATTGGATTGAGAACAGTGGTTACGCATGGTGGCTAGATAGATGGTAATAGTCAAAGCTTTGTGTTTTATCGGAATTTAATTACAGAGCTTTGTGTTAATACAAACAGAACATTGAGCTGCTTGCATCTGAATCTGGGAGGAGTTGTGTCTGGCCTTAGTTGATGAATGGAGTATTGGAAACATTGAAAACTGTTTTCTTACCTTCAGTATTGACTTATTGAGGTTAACATTGGTTATTAATAAGGAATCTACTTAATGAGTACATTGACATTGATTGTAGTGGTAGTAAAAAGACATAGTTTTGTTGGTCGGGAAAAAGAGTGTCATCTGTTAGTATGAAAACAAATAGACGCGCAGACAATGACCTCAGGAACTGCCCCACTTTTCTTTGTAGTTGATTAGGCTTTGGTTCCGTGTTTGCTACAAGACTTTTTTTAATAGTCCAAAGTCGTTCCGTTTATTGCGGTTTAGTAATTATTAAATTTATTTATTATTTTAACATTTATCGATAATATTAATTAAGTACAACCTTCTCGATCACTAACGTCGCTCAGTCGTACTCTACGTAAAGCCATTTGATTCCCTGTAGTTCCCTAAAGGAATTTTGTATACAAGTAAGTTTTATTCTCATTATTGCCAAATTAGGTAATTAACGCTATGCTAACCAGTATGCAGATTACACAGAATGAATGCACAGAGTTGAATAAAACCAATCAACTCGATTCCGTTCGTCCACACTTGACTGTCGATTCGATTTGTAAGTACACAATATTGATAGCTAAAACAATAACTACGAACAAGCTGACCGAATACATAAAAAACAGAACAGAAGGTAACATTTTATTACATTTTTACGTCGTCGTGACGTAATTAATCACTTGTGACAAAAATAATTCACATAGCAGTGTACGCCTGCATAAATTTAAATGAATAAACATTGTATTGTGTGAAAAGCGTTAGACTTTTAGCAGTTATAGTTATAGTTAGTGTTAGTTATGTTCAGTAATAGTTAATCTAATTTTAATCGTGCTTTAGGTGTTTGGACGAACTAACCGCCACATTATTCTGCAGGAATTGAATGCATCGGGGACATAATGAAAATGAATCGTGTGCGCGATACGTAATAAAAACTTAATTTGATACGGCCTTAAAATTCCGAAAGCTTTCCATTTCAGTTTGGTGTTGATAATGTAAATTTAATTAGAGCTCGCATTTCGCGGCAGGTACAGTATTCATTTGCTATAAACAAAAGTTCGTGCTTATTATATTAAAAACCCGGTGACGTGCGATGACATGCTATTTCAGGCGTCGGGTAGACCGACATTAATCATTCTCAGTCAACGTTGTAATGTGGGTTCGCCGCGGCTCACATAGCGGTGCTCCTCTATTAATCTTTTTAAATAAGTAATTAAATAAAAAAATAAAAAGTACATTCCATGCAAAAAGTACACGGTAGCTTTATTTACACTTCAATGACATTCAGAACACACTTGACTTGAGCCTGCACTGCACGCTGCTTATACCTACTCAAATGGAAATTTTTGGAAATGTTTTTAAGTTAGTACAGAGATGTATTTATAGAGTACTTAAGTTTTATAACCACAAAGTTAATCTGTATTCTTCTATTTATTTACCTATCAATCATTGTTTTAGAAAGGCTTTTTGCCAAGTCTTTCCAAAAGCGCTAGTAGGATAACAAAAGCAAAAAATATCCAAAATAAGTTGATTTAACACAAAATATATTAATTGCGCATTCATATAAATTTCAAGTCTATATTTCGGTGTGTGCTATCACATATTGATCTCTCAATTTCTTTTGGACCTCGTCATCAAATACAGATTTCATGACAATGGGACTGATGGGACCTTAGAAAGCATATACCTTATCTAACAAAAATCATTTTTTTAATTAGTCTTCGAGTAATCGGTGAACAAACTCTAAAAAAAATGGCTGCGACACGGACGGACAGACAGACAGACATGACGTATCTATAAGGGTTTCGTTTTTTGCCATTTGGCTAGGGAACCCTTAAAAGGACCCGAAGAATTGCTAACCTCCTCCTTTTTATTGAAGTTTATAATAGTCTGATTTTGGCTTTTGATTTTGCAACGTCACACGTCAGAGATCCACTCAGACTGGCAAAAATAACTGGTTACGATGCATACAATGTTGTCCGAAAAGTGACCCGTTACTGTTGCTGGTCAGTATTTTTACAAAAATATTTCGACATCATGTAAATTGTTCGAAGTTATTACTGCTCCACACGTTTTCAGTTACAGTTAAAATATATCGCGTAAAATAAAAATATGAGGCCGATGTCAGAAAAAGAACAAAATGTTAAATAATGGTGACGCGTCACTTTACGCGCGGGGTTTAACGATCATGACGGCTATCGCAAATGAAGGGGTTTCTTGTGCCATGAATATGCAAATACGACAGTTGCGCTGGCGATTTCCTCTTACAGATTAATGATTCCACGTCATTACTTTATCTACTTGTTGATTTAACGCACAACTAAACGGGACAAGTGGGTATTCGTGCGTCTAGCGATCAAATCAGAGTAGGTGCCAATACGGTTGTTGTGTGAAAATTTTGACCAATAAATTTTCAATTTATTGTACCTTACCATAAACTTTTTAATGAAATCTACAGGTAATACGAGTTTATATTATTTAATTTAAATTTAGTACAATATTGCTGCAGATGTATCCTATCCAAGTCCACGTTGATTGATCTGTTTTTGCGTAAATTAAAACTCGTTCGGTTATAAAAATCCAGTGTTACCTGCTTACTAAATAAAAAATAGATTTAACACTTTAGTAGCTGACCCTTTTTCCGGTTACCCGGATAAACCTGGATAAGGCAGATAGGTACGCCGATAACCTGCTCCGTGCCTGAACCGCTAAGAAAGGAAAATAATCTGCTTTTTCTTCTCCGAAGGGACCGCGAGCGAGAATAAGTTATTTAACGAGTAAAAAATCAAGTATGCAAACCACTTCTCTTTATATATACTATACTATACCTACACAGTAATCTTCCGTTAATGACATTTTAATACATTTTGTGATTGGTATAGTATAATAGTACTTTTTAGCTAAAAACTTAACATCTTACCAGCGCATAAAAGGGAACCTCCGTGGAATAAAAAACAGATTGCTAGGACTTAGAGTCAGTCAATCAGAACTTTAACTTGTATATACAAAGAAGACAAATACAACCGTCCACGCGTCAATTCACCAATTTTACTGTTATTCTATATTTATTCAATGTTCGCTATTAGCAGACGGCAAAGACGGAGAAATAACATTACCTACTTTTCAAAACTTCTCCGAAAAGGCTTATGAAAACATAAAATTCCTTCCCATTACCATATCTATACGGATTGTTATTATGACATCGATTTGTATGAATAGCGGTTAAATTGGAGTTCCGTTTCCGGCAAATTCAAAAGTGAGGAGGCTTGATTAAAAATAGTGGGTGCCATGAAAAGTCCAATATAACAGGGTCTGCTTTTTTAGCAACTGAAGCCCGAGGCTTTGAAAACGTGAAATAATTTTATCAATGCCGCATGAAAAAACCGCGAATATCCTACCTACCTACCCGCCGCGAATATCTTACCTATTTTTAAACTAATAGGTAGTCGGTTTTATAAAAATGTTCCCCGTTATTTTTTTAAACTCCTCTATACCTATTAACTATACTACAAAATCCTGTAAAATAAAAAATAAGCATGATAAACATTAAAATCAAGATTTTTGCAAATATTTTATGGATGTCTAATTTTTCCTAACACGTGCCTCATTTGCCGTAGAAACGGGAGATAAACAAAACAATGAACCGCTTAATGGTAACTATTAACCACTAGACGCGGTAATAAAAATATATTACCTCTCTCCCTCCCCGACACCCCCGCCGGGAGCCCAGCGCTGGAGTCTCGGGCGCATTTTTCGCACGCGAGCTTATCAAACTATAGTTGTAATGTACAAATAATGTACTTACCTACCTATTTAATTTAAAGGCTGCAAAATAGAAAATTGATTTCCCGATTTTTAATGTTATTTCTACAATTTTCGTGTCTGTACATTGAAGGACTTGCTCGACTTCAAAATAGGAACGATCTCTTCACCTGCCTTTTATGTAAGACGAACTGATAGTGAACGATGTGATAGGAAAGCGGACAGACACCACACTCTCTATTGCTAACTGCGAACTGCAAAATCCAGCACGGCAGTGTGGAAGGCTCTTGCTCTTGGAAACCGTCACACTATTTTCTGAAAAAACTAGTTATAAAGGTTGTCGCAGACATAACGGGTCGGCACCGGAATTACAGCGCCTCGCCTTATCGGCTCGCCGTCAACCATTCGTCAACGCGTATGTGTCAAGGCGTACGCGCGGCTGCAGCGCGTTTACCGCGAGCCGGCGACTGGTTGGCGGCTAGCTGTCAACGTCGACAGTAGGCGATGTCAGAAGATAAGCAGCGGGGCGTTTGTGAGCCGTCCGCGGCGTAACCACCCGAAGTCCGCGCGCCGTCCCCGCGGCGGCGACTAAGTAAGCGCGGTGACGGCGAGTTGCCCACGCACTGCTAGCTTACCTATGCCGAGGCGAGACGTTGCCGTTCCGAAGCCGATGAGTGTGCGTTGCAGTATGGAGTTTCATGCAAAGAATACTGAGCGGGTGCCGTGCCGGCGCGGAGCGGTTGTGTGCGATAACCTTAAAGGTTCACACCCTCAACCTACGACCGAGAGTGTAACTTACAAGACAATTTTCTTTGTGATTTTTTTCTTCTTTAACGAGATGTTTTATTTTATTTTTAAGTTAATCGATCTTATTTTATTAAAACACACGATTTTAGTAACGAATTTAATTTAAACGGTTTAACAAATAACTCAAAAACAGGGAACAAAGGCTGTAATAATTCTAAACAAGTCTTCAGCAACATGGAATACACAATTCACTCTGAATCACGCAATAATAGAAAGAAAGAGCAACACAAGATAGCTCACAAAGCACGGTGACAAAGACGATGCTTCCAAGCCGACGGTCAAGAGAAAAAAGTGGCCCGCGCGGCAAGAGGCGGGTATATTAAAAGACCCAGTCGCGTGACGTCACTTGTTTACCACTTAATGGCTAGGCTACGTCTCTAACATTATTATAAATCTTGGAGTTATATATATATATGTAGGATTTTTAAAATAAAAATTGTTTTTGAACTTAGTCTATGGGAGTAGCGGGGAGAGGGGATTCGCGGGATATGGCGGATAGCAATGAAATATGAATTTGGTTGTAATAATTTCTACGCATTTAAAAATGATTAAAAGCAGTCTGTGACTATTCTGGGGTTTCATTTTAAAATACTACATATATATAATTTTGATGAGAAAGTTATACGAATAAATAAGTTAAATTCTTTAAAATCATAAAATAGTAGGTGCAATCAAGCAGAAAAGGATTGGTCTTATCAGTATCAAAACGCTAAGCATCACAACGACACCGCACCGAACGACTTAGTTTTAGTAATCATCTTATCGACTTTCCGATACCATTTCTCTCCTCTATTCTTGTAAAAAAAAATCAATTTATACCACTTGGGGTGGGACGAGGATCTCAATGCCCGGTTCGCTGGGAAGTCTGACAGGTGACGGGTGCCGAGCCACAATGGCCGAGCTACGCTTATCGCCAACAGGGAAATAAATGAGAACACTTTTCTGCCTTACGACCAATTCACTTTAAGTTTCATGTTTTTCCCTTTCAAAATATGTTGTCCCTTCGGCATTGTCAAGTTCACTAGCGGAGGAATAATATGCTGTGTTTAATTTACGTATCTTGGGGTATCGAAGCAGTTTTTCATACTCCGTGCCACCATGCACCATGTACCTTGTTATTTGAATGATATGTCGCAATATCGTTTGTGTTCTACGTGATTTACCGCAACAAAACACGAGACAGCTTCTTTTTTTAAATTTCTATCACAGAAAAAATCAGCGATAGCGTGAAGGGGAGCAGTTTCGTTAGTTCGTGCTGAGATTTGCGGGTATAAATACTACCAGTTTGTTGAGACCCGTCCCCTGCCAAGAACGGCTGCGATATTCAGTACCTTCGTGCCCGCAGCAAGTTCTGGATATTTTGATAGATACTATAGAAAGCTAGAAATAGAAGTTTTATTAAAGATATCATAACACGATATTGCAGGCATTCGAGTAAATTGGTTTTTGTGGCTTACAGTTTTAACGGACATGATACAGATAATTTCTCGTTATATATTTTTGTTTGTAGGTACATTTTTAAACATAAACAAGAGCTTTCTTGCAGAAAATACAACCAATTCAGCAAAAGGCTAAATCAGGCTCAATACTTTTGAAATAGGCTTTTAGGTTAGCCCAAAATTTGTTTTCATTTCACTTGCAAACGTCCACTGCTGGGGATAGACTTATCTTAAGAATCTCCATGACGAATTGGTTGTGCGTCTTTCCCAGTTCGTCCGTCATCCTTACGGAAGGCCTACCAACATTTTGCTTTACAACCTTACAGGTAATAATAATAACTTTTAAGTTAGGTACTTAAAAATATTACGTACACTGCAACTAGAATAAAAATAACACAAGTATGAAAAGTTATTTCGATTTACGTTCACGTTCTATTTTGACTGAGAGCCGTACGCAGGTAACAGTATGGAAATGTCATGTGATTCTACAGGAGTTACAATATCTCCATTCGTAAAATAATACCTCCAAAAAGCAGACCGCAGAGTTAAGACATGAATTCATATAAAAATGCGAATATTAAAAGTGAACTCGTTTTTACGGAACTTTTATCTTCCTTGTAATCGCTGACGATCTGTTGTGGCTCTTATTGCGTTTTTAGTGTCGAAAAATTGTATTTGATGCCAATGAGAGACTTGGAACTACTTTTGTAGACACATCTGGTTCAAAACACGTGGGAGTGATAGAAATACTAAGTCGATGATGTTGTGGTGTCAGTTTATGGTATAGAATCACTAATAACAGACATAATAATTCATTAATGACAGTAAGCTATCGGTAAAAGGTGAAAATAGATCATACGTTTAAGAGTCCTCATGTTGACAGCGTTTGCAGCAGACTCAGGTCCATATTGGCTATATTAAATATAGGTACTTAAGGGAAAAGTTCCCTATAAAGTATTGAGGCTGCTGTATATGTCGCTAGCTGACTCTGTTATAAGTAACGGTCTGGCCAGTTATGGGAGAACTTATGAGACATACTTAAATAACATTTATAATTTGCAAATAAGATTGTTAATGACCATAGTCCCTTTAAAAATCAAATATAAATTCAAAGATAATTACACACAGCTGTTCCAGCTCCAGCATTGTAGTTATGAATGTATTTGATAAGGTGGATTTAGCAATAGTGACGCAATATTGTTACAGAATAGATCAGTTGATTCGGAAAAATAGACCAATTCATTTGCGACGCTTGTCTGGCCTACCTACCTATGTTATACCTAAAAGTAATAATGTGTATGGCCAGAGAGTATGGACGTCCACACTGCCTTGTATACTCAATAAGTTTCCTGTCAAAGTAATTGATGAAATTGTTAGTAAAAAGCCAAACAATATTAAAGGTGTATTTATGAGATATTTTAAAGGTGTATCCACTTAATTAAGTTATGTAGCAGCTCCTTAACTGTAACAATCCCACAAATAAGGGATTAATGGAGTAATAGCATGTTTCATAATTTTTTAGAGAAATAGATGGTTTAAATTTAAAATTTTACAATTATTTTTTTTAGGTACTAACTGTGTCTTCGAAGTTATTTTCTATTATAGATATTTTGTACCTAACCTCGGAACAGCTGACTTATTTAAGTACATATATAGTTGGGGTGTCTACAGTAAAAGAAACTGAATCGCTTCTACTGTCAAATTCTTGACATACCTACCTTCTACCATACTGCCAATGTTTTTTTTTTTAATCTCATTTATTTTATAAGCCATACATCTTATGATTAAATATTATTGTGAAATTGGCTATGAAAAGGTTCCACAGCACCATCGTGCAATTCAATTTATTCTACTGTAAGAAAATATACAATCGCTGACACAGTGCGGGCTAGACACACAATGACCCGGTTCTTGGCGTTACGGATCATTATATATACACCAGGGCACGCGGTACGTGATTTTGCATTTAAAGGGGGAGGATATTTACAAAAATTGTATATTCAAACCAACTCATTGCATAAACTATAGTTTATCTTATTGTTTACTTGATGATTTAGATATTTAATTTTCAACAAGCAACGGGGTATGATTATGAAACACCATACCTAACCAATACTTAATATCCCGTAACTTTTCGTTACGTTAGATTACATCAGAGCAATGAATGCAGATTTTTGAACAAATTAAACAAAAGGGGGTAATTCAGAATCACTTTTTGAGGGAGCAAAAAAAAAACAAAAATATGATTCCGTCAGCATATAACATTGCCACAATCCCACCGCTATAAATGTAATGGACGAACGCAGCTGTTTCGCGAATTCTGTGCCCTGTATTGCGCAATTTGGCCTACTAAGCTTCACGCGGCGGTATTCCTGAAGTGGCTAGTTTTTATATCATCCTTTACTTTTACATGTTTAATATTATAGCCTATTAAGAATTTTGGTAGGTACCTACTCAATATGTATACCTAAATTGTTTAATATATAAAGTTTAATTTAAGTACTTACTTAAGATTACGCAACTTTTAAATAATACTTTTCATTGCAGGTACTATTTAAAGTACGAGTTTCAGGGTGCTGAAAAATAGCGCGTGTAATTGGGGTAAAGTACCTTTATACTAACCTGAATTTTAATAATTGGCACCCTATTTTCGACAGATTTTCGCTTTCCTGATCTTAATTACAAGTGTATATAATATGTGAGTGCTAACTTTACGCCACTGGTTTACCACACTTACGTCAATTTAAAAGTTAAACATTTTATTGGTTTTTATTGAATTGCCCTGAAAAAATGATTTCTATTCTCGTGCTCTAAAAGTACGACAGTATGGGCTCATAAGTACCTACTCATCAACGTACATACATAAAACTAGGAGTAGGTACTTGCTGGTCGAAATTCCCTGACACTTACGGCTTTCTTAGAGGTAGGTAGATGGTGTTGTAATTTAGCGCGTCCAAACTTTTTTTCGGAATTGAAGTAAGTAGAGTTTCGCTTAAAAACTTAAAGTCATAAACATCCTCGAATTTTCTTCTCCAGGACCCTTTTCTCTGAAGCTCAGACGACTAACCTCCTCGGGTATATTATTATTATTATGGAGACTCGGTATAAAATCTGCTATTTTATAAACACCAGCTTTTTCAATTTCAATTTCGAGAACTCGACTTGTTTCACGGGACTTCAAGTTCTACAGTTCCCGAGTCTTTTAATAAGTGGTTCAGGTATTTCTTTTCAATTTTACCCCAATTAAAAAAACATGATTTTGCCTAATGGTCAGAGAGAGCTCTCAACGAATATGCACGAATATAGGTGGAAAACTTAATTACAAAAAATTGCATTACAATCTGTGTTTAAATTCGAGGTTGAAGTAAACTATTACATCGGTTCACATTAAATGTACGGTGAAAAAGGCAAACGGCGCGAGAAGAATTGCTTTTTACGGATCGGCTAGCATTCCGCAGGCCGGGAGGACGAGAAGGCGGCGCGGGGGGAGGGCTTCACAGAAATGAATTGTTTTCGGTTTGCCGTGAGGTTACATTACATTATTGCGTACCTTTGTGGCTTTTTAAGTGTGTTTATAGGATTTGGCCCCAGCATGATTGAGATGAGGAGCGCTCTGTGGACCAGAAAATATTCCCGCATTCTGACAAAAGACAAAGATGGGTTCATTTGTTTCTTAAATGGAAAACTAATTTGTTTGTTTTCATTACAAAAAAACATTATGGGAATTAAATATAATCATCTAATTACTGTAAGCTCATAACAATATGTAGGTACTTAGATTGTTGTTAGTATCACGATTTCCTTTCTTTTGAGGACGTATGTGTTAATAAATAATAATCTTATAATATTTGTGGCTGCCGATTAAAGTAGGCTGGTGCTACTGCCATTGTTAATGAAGGATTCAAATGAAAGTCCACGTTTAAATTATTCCAAATATTTTTATTTATTAAATAATAAGGTAACAATTCAAATTCCCGCTCACCTGCGCGAGATACCAGCGGACACAGTAATTTAATTTCGCTCGTTACACGAACGAATTATTCGGAAAAAAGTGGAGGGAAACTCATAAAGCTATTACTTGGAAACGCCTGACGTAGCGTTCACAGATACGAGGCGAAGCACAAAATTAATTTTGAAACCGGCTTAAAATCTAAATTGTTAGCTCTTAGAGTGGGTAGTGGGATCTTAATTAAAATTAACGATACAATGGGATAAAATAACAATGCCAATAAACAATAAAGTCCAGTTTGCAGCAATACGCAAGGGGTGTTAAAAGGGGCTCAAGTTTCTTTTAATGACATTTCGATTTTGCCATAAACCCACTGTTGAGCATTTTCCAGCAAAGCACATCATTATATCAAAACATTTTCACAAGGTCGGCAACGCGCTTGTGATGCTTTGATCCGACAAACCACGTACGCGGAGACAATTTTATGCGTGTTACAAAAGAGATTCTTGCTTCAAACTATAGGCAGCTTGTGATTCCACTTATTCCGTAAACAAAGTGGACAAAAAAAGACAATATCGCTTAAGAAGTCCCCACTCAATTTGTCGACACTTATCGCAAAATATAATCCCGCTTTAGGTCAACAGCAACGATTGAAAGTACGTACAAGTGGTCTAAGATGCTGTGAAGGGCCTTTTTATTTCTGCTCTACTGTTGCTAACGATTCGTACATAATTTTATGAAACATTCAGTATTTATTATTTATTTTGAATGGTAGGTACATACCTACTATTGTTATTGATCTTAATGTACGGCTTATAATGTTGTTGTTACACACACTAAATGCTTTTTATTTTTAATATTAATTCTCGGTAAGCTTTTCGTTCGAGCTCACTTTGAGCAGTGGGGCATACATACCTCAACTACAAAAACACTTCAGTGACTTGTTCATCTAATTTAAATAAGAAAAAGCGGCTTGTTATTAAATTAATTAATGAGATCCATTTTTATTTCTCACTTTTTTTACTTTCTCATAGACAAGAGGCTTAGGGTGTACCTACCAGTTCGTATTTTTATCTAACAACGCCTATTAATCTCCAGCAAAAAATGGTCTCACTAATTTCAGTTCAATTACCGACATTTTATATCATAAGAAAAAAAAAATATTTATGTGCAATACGCGCGCAATTTGAGAGCAGTCAGGCAGGATAAGGGTGCGACCACGCCGCCGCTTAAAAAACGGTGACGTTACGGAATCGCTTCAAAATGTATGAAGAAACGGTGAGAAAACGTGCCGCATACAACACGTCACTGCGTATACATGGCGGTTTGGTCGCACCCTAATATGAGGTGTGTCCCCGCGCTGTCGCCACACCGCGCCTTGCCTGCCCCTCGCTGCCTCATACCCCGCCCGCACTAATATCGCGCGCGTACTGACCATTATTATGTTACATATATTATTATTTGTCTTTGTGAAAAAAAAAAGTTAAGTTAACAGAATCCTAACAAGACCACAATTAAGAATATAAAATAGATGAATAAACTATATATCATTTCTCACACAGAATTTTTGCCACGTACAAGCGTTTTTAGTCAAAAATATTACAGTTACAAAGAAAGTGGCGCGCTCATTTAACTCATTAATGTTATGTTAATAATGTTTATAAAGCCCTAATGAGAGTACACCTTGTTGCGAAAATACAATGCCGCTGTACTGGCTCTGTACGCCTGCGGGCAATAGATGGGCGCTTCGTTGGGGCGTATGTAGTTAAGTTAGGTACCTTAATAGATATAAGAAGTACCTACCTTCCGTTCTATCAAATGATGTAGTGTTATATTACTTCTGCATAATATAGACACTAAAATATTGTAGGTATACACCAGTGGCGTGTCGTCAAGTATATCAGAAGGCAAGCCGAAGGGAACTTAACTAGCCTTTTCCTCTAATTCTGCACAATAATTTGCCCAACTGCCTTAAAATAGGCAAGCCGGTGGGAATCGAGTTCTATGGACGCCACGCCACGGTATACACCATACCTTACTAGATGTTGATGTTGCCTGCGAGATCGTCTGTGTAGAATTAATATAAAATTTAAAGGTTATCCAAAAAATCAATGTCACAATTGGATTCACAGGCGGTCAAGTCGCTCCGTCAGTTCCAGAAGTTACTTCATCGCTACGAGTACAATTAAAAAAAACATAGGTAGGTACTTATTTTTTTAATTAAGTACTGCTTTTTTGCTGACTCTGCTTTGCCATCCATCCTACATGTGCATGCCGAATTTCTAGACCACTAGAAGTAGGTAAAATTTAATTGACACGATTTTGACCCAAAAACTCATCGCAAGTTAAATCAAACTTGTAAAAAAGGACAAACCATCAAATATATACATTCGCTTTTATAATATTAATAAGAAAAGTAGGTATTCGAGCTTCCAACTCATTTGTCTCTACTCATTCAAACCCCACTGCAAGACTAATGAAAAAACGTGAAACCTTCTTACCCCACCTTCCTTTAAATTGAATGTAATGAACGTTTTAAGGCCTCCCAGTGAAAATATCAGCTTTTTCACGCGTGAGCGGGAAGCCTGGCGCCCGCGAACCACCGAATCGTTGAGGAATCTCATTTAGACCGGAATACTATTAAAAATGTGAGTCGATAGCGTAGTCCGCCTAATTTGTAGAAGATGGATAATTAGAAATGTATTCATACACATTTCTGTTTACTAAACGCAGACTGATGAAATAATTAATGCACATTCATTAATTACTTCATAATTGCAACAATCCATAATAGGTATTAGAAGATTTATTCATGGAACTATCAAGGACTTGCCATAATAAATTGTATTTTTAATACATAGGTTTTAAATTACTAACAGTGAAACAAATATAAGCAGGTACATTATTTGATTTATAGCAAGCGCGGAGCAGAGATGTCTTACAAATGCCAAGAAAGTGTAAGACGCCATTGCCATTTATAAAAGAAAGAAAAATTAAAAGTCCCTATTACATCACAAAGTGCGCAAGACAAGGAGTTGTTCCCAATTCATTCCCTCGTCTCTGCGGCATTACTCTCCGTCGCCGCACCCCTGCGCTGGCTTACTTACGGTGATCTATAGATCACTACAACTTCTCTATGTCTTTTATACAACAACCTCATACCACCCGAATTTGCTCAAGCGCCATTGCAACTACTTAGTAAACTTAGTCTCCAACAGGACATAGACCTGCCTTCAGGTATAATTGCCTAACATACTACCCTTCAGCTAAAGTTTACAACGATCGGTTCAGGCAGGTGCCCATTAAAGCGAGAGACAAAAGATAAAAACACAATAGCTTTGTAGATAAGCCGTAACTTTGTGAACGGTAAAAAAGCTAGATAAAACACGCAATATAGCGCGATTTAAAATACGACTGTGTTCTACCTGGTTTACTTTTGGGTGAACCACTGTTTGTAGTAGTCTCGCATTAAACAAGGATTAGTAAGAACTGAACAAATGATGCCACATTATTTATTAAAGGCAGACTTCGTCTTGTAGCGAAGTGTACTTAAGCACGTTAATGCTTCTCAAAGTTTCAGTATAATAATAACTATATGAAGCGAAAATCTTACACAGTACACGCACAGTCAATTAGGAATCCGGTTCCTTCTTAGGTTAGCTTATTATTATTGCAATACTAGCTGACCAGACATACGTCGTGCTTTTACGTTAGGTCGCAAGCTAATCTAAGTTCCATCCCATCTAAGATTTCTCAATTTTTTCTCCTTCCTCGGACTTAATAAAGAATAACTAAATTGTTCCAGCCATTCTTGTGCCTATAGCGTAGACACATTTAACAGTTCATTTTCATTTAATGTAAAAATATAGATTGATAAATAGGTGTCCATAATGTGCATGTTTGAGTTTCGCTTCTAGTAGTCTTTATTGTTATGGCACCAGCTGAGATATGCAGAGCGAGCTTTGTGAATGATAGGCGACAGGAAATCGGTCTGGGAGACTTTTTCTTTGTTGCACTCTGGACAGCATGGTCGTTGTCGTTCGTCACTTCATGTATTTGTGTACCACTTCATAGACCGTCGCCACTTGTCCCTGGCGGTTGCCTTCCTTGTGCATGAATGCAAGGGTCCCCTCACGGTTGCTTTTAACTGGGCGGTCCATTTCAAAGGCATCCTTCGGCACGACTGAACCACCAGGCACTTTATTGACTCGTTATCACGCCGGGATATAAACACAAGGAAAGTAACGTTGAAAGCCTATACGACTGATGATAGACATTTCTTAATACCTGGGCATCGATGCTGGATTGCAATACATAACGCAATCTTGTGTAAATATATGCTGACTTGTCATTATTTGCTACTAAGAATCACAAACTAATTAACTCAACTCGGTTAGTCAGTTCACATCAATCAAAACCTGATTACCTTATTACCAAAGCGAGGCTGACTTTAAGTAAATTTCATTCTTGTAAGGTCAAAGTTAACTTCGTTTTTCAAAGTACTTAATGGGTGTAATACCTTACCTAAATTACATTTGAGGCTTCCGTCCGGCTACCCAAGTCTTTAACTACTTAAATTCAATCAAAGTGAAACTCCTGTCACACGAAATTACGAACACCTTAAGTCGCCTGTTGGACAATAGGTTTGGCCTCAAAGTGTTCAACTCAATCCCTGAGCATCTTATGTAATGGCCAACTTAGACAGATGCGGTTCGTGAATACAAAACCGCTTAACTTTAATTAATTTTGTCTTGGATGTCTAGGTACATACCCAGTTTACACTAATAAAACTAGTAAGGTAACTTTCAGGATTCTGTACTTCAAAAGAGAAAAAGAAAAACTTTTAATTACGGGGTTGTTTTGTTGTCTATCTCTATGATTGTCTGCCAAAACTATTTGCTCAGGAACTCGTATAGGTGTCAAGTAAAAAGGAAGTACATTAATTAAAAAAAATTGAATACATAATAGAGGAGTTACGGTTATGCTTTCTTGAAGTTATTAAGCATAAAATATTTTTTCAGAATTTAGTTTACGGGATCAAAAGATGCCTTTACCTTTTTATGTGTATTTTCATACTAAAAAAGTGAATATCAAAACCTTATGAGTACTTCCTCTTAACAAGTAATTAAGAAATGTAGCGAGCAATAAAATAAGGCCAAGCTGAGCTTATTCCATTACCAGAATACCCATAGACTCACAGGGATAAGCTCAGTGCAAATAGCAAAGACTGCTACTTAGGGCATAGGTACTAAAAGTTTCTGGAACTGGCCACTTATAAAAAGAAATATAAAAAACCAATAATAAGATTTGAAAAAACAACTCTCTGGCAGTATATTACTTTTTAATCTGTGAGACTATCATTTGTTTTTTCATCGTGGCGTTGGATTGAAATTTGTGTGTCGCTGTTGCAATAAATTTAGGTCGTGAAATTTTTCGGTCCATGTTTTTTACGATTTCCGATGTGGCTTAAGTCAGCAACAGAGTTGTCAAAGACTGTCAAAGATTGTCAAAGACTTGGCATTTGGTGATGAAGCCCCATGTCGTAGCTCTGTCTATTCGTGGTTTAGTGAGTTTAGACGACCGCGGTTACTGATATTAATATTAATACTGTACGAGAACTAATTGCAAGTATTGCAACTGACAAATAAATTACAGTCATGTCAGAAAATTCGTACTACCTTAGGCATTGGAATGAGCCAGGCGCAAATTGCACTTGCATCTGAAGGTTCAGAAACTTTGCACTCGATGGATACCGTATTATTCATCGGATGACCAGAAACGACTGCGTGTAGTGGTGCCGCAAAATGATAAAAAAAATTGAGGGAGAACAATCAATGGCTGTATATAACATCGTGATAGGTGACGAAACAATATAAATGTGACATAACGATAATGCGTACTCTTATTTATTAGTATCCAGAAACTTTCAGTATGGCCCGCTATAACCTTATAATGCCAACACCGGTAAACTTCTATACTTCTAATGCTTTCTTGCAAACATAAAATAAACCTAGTTTTAGTTGAATGCTTAAATAATAAACCTTTTCAAGAAAAACATCTGTCAGAAAGAACAGGATAAAAGTAGTCTCCCCGCAATAGCATACGAGTTCACATTAACTTTATTTTCTTGACCGGCTTTCAAAGCAAATTTTCAGCCGAAATTGTGACACTGGGTGTGTAGTTATTCTATTCTAGGGCGTAGTAATCCTATGGCCCATAAGTACCTATAACATGCTCAGTACTGACGCGTTCAGTACTTTTATTGACCACTCAAACCATTCAGGTTTGTCTTGCTGTCTCGCTCACTCGGCCGATTCAAGTATCAAACAAAAGTAAGCACCATAAAGGTATACAATCAGGCAGTCTGAAGCAAATCGCAATAAAAGCGAAAACAAGGTACATTCCATAATGTAGGAGATGTAGAGATGTGCGTTTTGTGCAAGCATAAAGGTGTCAACGGCTGGCGTGCCAGCGCGCAGGGAATAACTTGCTTTATTAGACTGCACCGTTCGCAAACTTTATTGTTTCAACTACCTATCCAACCGTTTACAACAACAGGCAACTTCAATATTGCCCGACGAAGAATCTATTTGAATACTTTCCGAACACGTACCGAATGGAATATTGTTCTTTCATTTTATTTTACATCTTGATTTGATAGCGTTCTGTTAAACGGAATCTCTCTCTAAAGGGTACATTTAGTCGTTTAAAAAAAGTAATAAAACGATCGCGATTCGGATTTGAGATTGAAGTTTTAGCAGCTAATAAGATTACTTTATAATTTTCACAGGTTGGTGTATAAACGATCTAATCCTGAAGCCGCATGAAACATTCATCGGTGCGTCACTCGTAATCTGGTGCGGCTTAATGTGTTGTCCCTAAGGCTTTTGGCATTACAGTGTGTTGTGAGAGTAGAATGTGGCGGAACTTTATACATACCTACTGGTACTATTGTAAACTCACCAGAGAGAGAGTCTACCACCACGTTGTTTCTGTAGCTTCTAATTCTGTACTTTTCTTGTTGTTCAGCTGAGTGTGCGCTCGCAATGAATCCAATTGCTATCCAAAAGCAATATTTTATTGTAATCACTTGTCATTGTATGTATGTATGTATGTAAAACTCTTTATTGTACATAAAACACATGAAAAAGATGAATACATTATTTTTTTCGACATATATATTTAAATCTTTGAGCGCGACCTCGGCCTGCCTAATATAATAACTAATACGAGTGGGTAGGCACTAGAAATTGAATAACCAAAAAAATTACATAGTACAGACGTACATACAGGAATCATACATACAGGATTTACCTTTGTCTGTTATTGTTTTCTGAGCCAGGAAAATCAGAACAGCGCCACGCCTATGAGGTATGCTGAATAATAAATGTCGTTAGAGGAAATGCATAACTTTGTATAGCAACTATCCTGCTCTGCTCCAAAGTAAGTGCCTACCTATTCTCTTTTGAATACTTTATTCTGTTAATTTAGATACTTATCCTTTTTTACTAGCTTTAATATAAAATTGACAGAATTAATATAATGTGCTTGTTATGTTTATAATCGTATTTGTCAAATCCTGCAAATCAAATTTCACTCGCTTCTAGTGGTCAGATTTACCTGAAGTTTAGTGAACATAATGTATAATGGCTGTAGGATGAAAGACAACGCCAGTGTAGTCAGCAAAAATTACCTTCAGTCAGCAAAAAAGGTTGGAAGTGTTTAAATAAACTTTTTTTTGTAATCTGCATTTCACCGTATTAGGTACCTACGAGTATATGTATTTTTTTTTTATAATTAAATAAGATAATAATTGAATTTCGTAGAAATGTTAAATTTTGTTGATAAATTTTATGGCAACGCTTTAGAGCATTTTAACAGTTCGAAAAATGACTCAAAAGGCCTTGGGGCATATTTTCATAACATAAATAATATCACAATGCTACTCGTCACATTCTCTCATTCCAATATAACTCTGCTATTACTTGCCGCCAATTTTTTTCACGCGCACGGTAGCAAAATGAGCAAATGCTATACATATAATATTTAACAATTTCGCGGCGCGCTGTAAATCCCGCGTCTTTGCGAAGTGAATACGCCGTTTCCAATAATCCCATGATCCTTATTTACTAGCAAAGGCTCGCGCGGCCGCGGCCTAAGCCGTGCGAACATTCGCAACTAGCGACAAAACGTACCATGTTATTTTTATAAATATATATTTTGAAGAAGTATTTCCGAGTAAATCTTGAGTTGGCGTAGGTTACATACAGTACAGCACGAGCCTGCATTATTTGATATTTCGATTGCTCAATATAAAATTAATAAAATTGATCCGTGCTTACAAACAATCAAGTCTAATGATGATGATAAAGAGAAAAATATATAATTATCTACGTTTTTTATTGTATTTCTGGAATAGATATTGGGCGTGTTAACAAATTGGCTATATTTTATCATTACCCTCGGCAGTGTAGCAAACAAAGCTATTTGTTATAGTTACGGCCACCTACAGTCTTTCTCTGTAACTACTAAACACTATTATCGACATTTTGCGGTGCATAATAGAGTAAGTTAATACAAGGTAGGTAAATGAAATTTTACTGACTTCTAAATACTGAATTCACGTAAACATCGCGATTTAAGATCGGCCTAGTGGTCTATCACTTTTCATACAACTTCTTACATACATACGTAAATCACGTATTTATCGCTTACGGGGTAGACAGAGCCTAAGGTAACAGGACCTAATGGCCACGTTTAGCATGATTGTGGGTGTATAGGTGGAATCGCATCGCCTATAACATGATTCCCAATATTTCCGCCCATCCCCTCGATGGGCTTTTACCGTCAGCGCGGGAAGGGAAGCAACTGGTACATTCTATGGTTTCTCTTTACTACCAGACCAGCATGGAAGAAACAGCATGAAACTTCTTATCAAACGAAAATGTCGCTTAACTCGAACTTACAAGTTAACAGCCTTATTTGACATGCGAAGAATTTCCTGAATCTAACCTTACCTAATCTAACTCAGTTCTCAAAACGACAATGATGTTAATGTAATGTGAAATGCCTGACTGACCTCTTGGATAAAATTAAAAATTAATTATTATCTCGATTTACTCATTTTAATTCTTTAATGTTTATTCCGAGAAATGAACACAAAACTTCGAATACCATTAAATAACCTTACCAAAACACTTTTAAATTAACTAGCGTATAGGTAGGTAGACTCTACTAAGTAATTAGCAGACTTATCAGACTAACAACTCGCAAATCGTTGACAAAACTTAGTAAATAACTATTTCAGACTATCTACCGAATTTTCAAATTCAAATCCAAAATCATTAATTTTCATGTAATATTAAGTATTCAGAGCAAATCACATGAAATGAATCGTTTTTCATCCACAGCGTCCACTCAAGCGACGACATCAACGTAACTCTAACATTTGTTTATGTTAAGGAATCAATAGTACCTGCGAAAGCTTTATGACTCGAGGCAAATAAAGAAACAGGAGGAGTATACTATAATCGATGCTTTCTTAAACGACAGATGCTACAAACGGGTACTATCAATCTATTCCCCTCTGGAGCTGCCCACCTCGTGCCGCCCCCCGAGGGCCGAATTGTTATTCACGTCCCATTACCTCAATTTTTTAGAGTCGAGGTGCCTGAAAAGAAACCCTTTCACTTATTGTATCTCATCTCTGAATAGGTGGAGGGCCATCGTGAAATTAAATTTCTTTAGATAATTCATTCATTTTCATCCCATTTTATTACCTTAATTAATGTTTATTTCCTTCAGTTCACTTTTTGTGTTTAGACAAATTTCAGTAGTTGTTATTCGCAAAAATAAAACAAACCACCACCACCAAGGAATTAACCAGTAGAGTGGAAAGGTCATACAGTATTCATTGAAAAATTAAACATACTATAATTATATTTCTAATAATTTAAATGGCATTGTTCCACAAAGGGTATTAAGGAAAAGTATAGCGAAAAAATTACACCTAAAATGGTGGAAGTGCCCACTCTTCTGGTTAATCATGTATGGGCAACACACGGCCGCATGGAATGGAAAGACGCTACAAGGATGACTCTTGAATCGATTAAAGCGCTCTGCACACGTGCGGGAATCGAGCAAACAGCGTGAGCTCGCGCCCGCTCCGGCCGCGTCGAGTCACGCGTCCCGCCGACCTATAATTCGATAAGATGCGATCCACACGCCAAGTCCAATCGTTCACTTCTCTTTCACAATACACCGGATTAAATGAAGCTAATTTAATTCACCCGCCAATACACTATCGCGGTACTATTAACAGTCATTTTACATTTTTATCTGGCCATTGAGCACCTAGGCTAAAAAATATGGTCTCTTGCTAGTAGCTCTGTTTCCTCAGTCAACCTCAAACCAGGTTTCATGTGCTGGCCTAAAAGATAAATCTAGATTAAATTATTCCACTCAGTAGCCATAGTCAATAGTTTGTCAATTCTATACAATTTGTCACTAAATATACTTAACTTAGAAATAAATCTATATTATTTTCTTTCCATTTAGACTTTTAGTGTATTTGTTGTTTTTTAATTAATGGTAAGTAGTAGGTAATGTTTGTAACTAAGGACTTCATTATGTTTTTTGCAAGCAATATGTATCTACCTAAACATATTATTAAATTTGTTGTATCTCTGATCACCGGATACTTGGTTATTCAAGTACAAAGAAGATACATGGACCTTCCTGTAAATATTAATACTACAAAATTAATGTATTTGTCTGATGAGTAGGTATTATTTTAAAATTTGCACGAGAAGATGACAAAGAACCTTCATTAAGCTTTTGAGTATGACATATTATTTACCTAAATTAGTTTGTTTCTACCACCGACTAATAAATGTTGGTACAATTTGCATTTATAAACGAGTAAAGAGCAACAGCTCAGCCAAGTCGGCTGTGCAATTCCTCCTGTCACAACACAATAGCAGCCGCCGTGTCGCTGGAACAAAGCTTCATTATGCGTTTAGATAATTAAATGAATTAATGAATACGACAAAAGGGTTTTTGGCACGCGTTTCCTTGATGAGGCTCATCATATTGATGGCACCGACATTTGATGCTGCGCTTGCTCCGTGGCCCGTGTATTCCCGGATTATGATGTACCGATGTAAGCGTCTCTACTGCTGATTATACTGAAAAGATGCGTCCATTTCAGTTGCACTACGGTTATGTATTCTAATTTACTGAATTAAAGATTTATGACTAAAGTAGGTACCTACTCGCTCACGCTAGTTTTTGTAAAAAGTTCACGAAGTTGAACGTTAATCAAACTTGAACTTTGGGTCCATCTTAGAAATGACGGAGTTGAGAGTAAAGGTCGGTAGCATAGTACTGTTGTTGATTAATATGCAGATTGCTAGTTAGTGCTGAGCCCGAAGTTCAACTGCAGCGAGGCAGTTCAGCGGTGTCATATTGTATGATTAACTTACTATAAGCTCGCCCACCTCCCAACGGATCTTGTTGTAATAAATAACTTTTGAAATAGGTAGCGGAAGAAGATGTAAACTTAAGTTGAAACGTTACGAATACGCAATAAGTTTCCAAGTATTAAATGAATTCTTTGACCTATGAACGTCATCCGTATTAGTACGAAAACTTAGACAAAGGTTGAGCATGTGTGTTCAAATAGCACAGAAAACTGTCATTTTAGGCATGTCTAGGCCGTTTTAAAGCTTTTCTACAAAAAAATATTTGTTGTGACTTAGCAATACCTATCATAATGTTTTTTCTTTACCGTTCAGCCTTTCATCTATTACCCAACGGCACGATGCAGAGCTGATAAACTGGAGTAGCTGTTATGCAGATAATTCTGTTAAAACGTGAAACGCAGAAACTAACAAATAAAGCACAACTATTCCACTCCAAAATGTGAAGTGACAAAATGCACAGTTTAAACCCGGCCGGGGCAATAAATGCTGTATCACTCTCTGCGGACATTGTGAAGAATTTTTACATAGCGACGACGTTGCCGGGTCGCTCTGGGATCATACCATATTTAAAGTTAAATAACGCAACGTATCTTGTCCATTGCATTATGTATAAAACTACTGTTAGGCACGCGTTGATGTAATTATCACATCACTTAAAGGATACGTTACGTGGGTGATATTTCGAAACAATCTGCGGTTTTTTGGCAATTTTGTGCTCGAACCCAAATACTTCATGAGTGGCCCGTAGTTCCTATTTTAATAATTCCAAAGACCTACCTTTTATCTTCTACAACGACCATGTCCATTTTAAAGGTTACCTTATGAAAATGTCTCTTAAAATTAAGAGGTATTTATAATTTAAATAATAATTTTATGTATTTATTTCGAGCTAAGTGGGCACTGCGTTAGTAAATAATGAATTACGAGTATATGTCAAGAATTGTAAACATTACTTCGTTATGTTTAGTTTTCCAGCAGAATAATGCAACATTAGACTGGAAAATTCGGTAACTGGTCGTAGATATAAGGCTGATCATCATGAGTACCTAATAGAACGTTGGTCGAGTCCGTATAGTGGTGACACACAACTGTGATCCTACATTATGCATAATATTCAGCGGCATATTTAGCGGAACACAAAAAAATGTTAGCAAAACGCATACTTAATGCTTGACCAGAAAATTATAAAAAAATAAAAATAGTTACCTACTTACTCGTTTTTTGTGTTCCGCTAAATATGCCGCTGAGTGTATTATAGGCGTGACGCTAGTGTCGCTTGCCATCATGAACTCGCTTGTTGCGTTGCTGCTTCAAAATGTATCCAACCTAACAAGCGCAGGCTTTTTAAGCTTTGCCAGCGCCGGCGAACTAGCAACTAATTAAACGACCGACGTATGACAAGATGACAACATTTTCTCGGAAAATCCATTTTTTCCTAAAACAATTCTCGACTACTTCTATTTACTGTAGGTAAATACATAAAACGTTTAAGTGTGTTAAACACAAATATAGTTGCTGGAAATGAAATATAAATGGTATAGGTATGATTCGAATTTCTGTTAGGTACACATCTATACATCCGAGTATACATATAAAAATTGTAACTCGTCGATGTCTGTACATAAGAAAAAATAAGAGCCATAGAAGCCAAAAATACCATTTTTAGATTTTTTTATCTGTCTGTATGCTTGTTACCGCGCTACGCAAAAACTACTGCACGCAACTGAATGCGTTTTTTTTATTGTATTGCTGGAAATCTAACTTATAATGTCATGTTTTGTTTTTTTTTTTCAAAACCAAAAAATTCCAATTCGAAGTCTAGATATAAAAAAGGGGAGTCCACAAAAAAAATTGTTTCATGTATTATTTAATGGGATATCAAATGATAGAGGAAGAAATTCTGAGTTTAAAAATTTAGTACATGTAATTATGTTACAATAATACTAAGCAACAAAAGAATAATTTAAGAGTTTTCTATGGATGCATTAGTTCCACTATTTGTTAATAGAACGTCGCTTTATAAATGTCATTTTTCCCAAGGCTAACTAAATGAAGTATCTATTTTCAGGCTTCTGTACCTCAAAATTTGTTGCCCGTCTGTCCGCCTGACCCTTTGTCTGTCAAAACCCTTTTTATCAGGAACGCGTAAAAGTATAAAGTTGAAATTATACCAAATGTTTAGGTCTACGGTCTCTTAGAGATAAAGAAAAACCAACCCTCTAAGTCAACGCAATCATAAGGTACAGTCATTAGAAACGATGTTTTTATACAAATTGCCGTGCCCCCAAGAAATGTAGGTACATCCAGTTGTTCTAGAAATTTGAAATTTAGTAAATGTATAAGCGCGTTCATGGAACAAGGAACAGTTTTGTATGTAAAGCTATGTAAAGGTAAATATAATAAAGGTTTTATCTATTGGGCAACAGATTGCTCGAGTTGTATCATATTTTGATGTGATTTTAAGTCTATTTTTATTTAATGTAGACTTTATTATCATTCTTAATATATATTATATAACATGCAATAGTTAAAAACAATAATATATCCAATTTAAATCAATTCTTTTCTGCAATCATATCGTTTCATATTGACAATAGATGTCGCTGTAATGGAAATAAACAAGGTTAATTGCAATGCTGTTACGATTTCAATAAGAAACTTTTTTTCTTTTGTTTAGACGTAGTTATTGTTGCCTTTGTTTCTGCAACTTTACTGGAGTCAATATACGTCTTCAGAAGTCCAGACTTTGTTTTGTTACTGGGAACACGTTTGTTCAGTTTGTGAAGGTTGCTCTTATAGCATAGCACAGCTAAAATCAAATCAAACTAAAAAATATATTTTTCTATGTCTGTCTATTATACGAGTAGGATATCAACACTCTCTCTGCTAACACTGGATATAATATTAACTTGCCGAATGCCTACGGAACCCTCGTTACGCGAGTCCGACTCGCACTTGGCCAGTTTTTTAAAACTAAGTACAAACACTGACCCGTTTTTATGAAATTTGGTACAGAAATAAATAGACCTAGTAAAAACATGTTAAGGGGTGTACTTGAATGGGGATGAAAGTTTGTATGAAAATTTACCGTTTGAAGAACATTTAATTTTAAAAAAAATTAAGGGGTGAAAAAGCGTAAAGGTCACTTAGCAAACTAACGAATTAACGAAAAAAAATTAGTAAAATTACTAAGCAATTATGAAGCTGAATATTGGAGAGCTTTATGTGAATCCATACTAATATTATATTAATATTATTATGTGAAAGTACGCATGTCTGTAACCTCTTCACGCTTAAACCTCTGAAGCGATTTAAACAAAATTTGGTATGGATAGGTATAGTTATATTCCAGGAAAGCACAAAACTGTTTTTGATTGCAGGAATCATCCTTTAAGGATGTGAAACCACCCCCCGGTGTTTACTACGAAGATGCGATGCTCGAAGGGCAATATAATTTGTCCTCTAATTGAATGATTGCCACTAAAAATATCCTACCCAAAATGCTAATTCCACGCTAACGAAGTCGCGGGTAAAAGCTAGCTATTAATAATACCTATACACGCCAGTTACTCAATTGTATCTGCACGTTATTTTGCTCACACACACACACACCCACACCCACACACACCCACACCTACAACACACACACACACCCACACACCCACCCACAGACACACACACACACACACACACACACACACAGGCACGATAAAAAGGTGTTATTGTAAAGAAAACTGTGCATTAAATCGTAACTAAGCCTTTTACTAGTTCTCCTCTCTTTTCTTCCCATAAGCAGCAACGTCCTTAATAAGTAAATAATAACAGGAAGTCGTTAAAAAAAGCAGTTCCAAATTGTTTGATATTCTTTAGTTTAAAAGAAAGAACTTTCAATCATATAAATTTACTGCACATTTCATCGAAACAGTTAACCGATTTAGTTTTCTATCCGTATTTCAGTCAAGAAAATTATATTCTGCTTAAAATACAGTTTCCAATACATACCAATAAAGTACTCGTATTCGTCAACGAGAACCGAGTGTTATTATTTGCGAACAACCCGCCTTCGAGTGGGTACTGCATTAGCATGCCGAAACACCTGCACCAAGTAATATCACGTAAGTAAAAAGCCGTGTACCTCTCCCGTCCTGAGCGGACCGCCGCGCCGCGCCGCGCTGCTCGACAAAAATGGGAAAACACGAGGAAAATAACGAAGCTTCCCGCTCACGTGTAAACGAATGCCTGTGCTCCAAACCCTCCATACCAGTCTTAATCACACTGTCTGTGGCATAAATAAGAACTTACTTATCGTAAACGAAGTGAAAACTACGGTTTATTATGTCTGCACAGTAAACAACTCGCCGGGTTTGCCGGCTCTTGTTAAGCGCAGGTATTTTTCGAACATGTGGTAGATTTAACCTTCAAAAGCGCTTTTCGAGACAATACAGAGCAAACATATTACAAATACTTTTGGCTTGTTATAGCAAAAGTACAAAGACATTCGGCAGTAAAAATATTATACAGCCATTATTATTGAAGAAGTGTTTTTATTATTTTTCTTAACGGATATTGAAAAAGTTTGTGCAGAGTCAAATTATCAACTTTTTCTGGTGTAACTCAAGAATAAACTAGAAAATTACAAAGCCTTCTATAGGGTAGCGTTGCAGCCTTCGGGATGTGAACATTCGTGCTACATCGCTTTACAAAGCGTTAAACATCCAGAAGGGTTTTTTTTAAACACTGTCAATCTTTCGAGTTCAGTGAAATGAAACTAATGCTACTGTTACGGAATTCCAAGCGTGTGACAGGCAGACGTTTGTAGGTACATTTTATTCAGAAATCATTGGGGACATACGATATTTAATTGTCAGTAGAAAATATGTACAAAAAAACTCTACACATTCACAAGATTATTATTGCTTTAACAAAATTTCATACATCATTAAGAGTCCTTCTTACTTGGAGCTAAATTTCTTTCGTTCGACCGAAGCGTACGATCACGTATGGGTACGTGATAGGGCCGCGGCTGACATGTATCGCGTATTGAATTACGGAATGATCTCCGCGCAGATTGTTGGTTGCAATAACAACAAATTTTCAATTTCCGATCGAATCTAATGGCTTCGCGAACGTCACACGTCGAGACGAGGAATCGGCGTGGATGCCATTCCGACGGCGTACAACAAAATTAGGTTACCATTTCGCGCGCACTGGTTGAGCTGGCTCTAAAATTTCTCCCCGATTTCGAGAATAATTCTTGAGAATTCGACGCCAAATTGACGGACTGAAATGTGACAGGCAGATTTCTGACATTCAGACTCTTCGGGGTCTAGTCGTAACTTGGAAAAGTGATAATCTTTAAACTGACGTTGTAGAATTATGTTGCCGGTTTAATATCATCGGAATCTAACGTACCTACATGTATGTAACTGGGTGAATATCACTGTTATTATAAGGGAAGCACTTAATTAAAAAATAAACAAAATCCTAAAGTTTTTGATGCGGGTATTATACGGAACACATCATGTGAGTAAATTAAGAAATAAATATTTGGTAGGTAATGTTTTCTTATTTTTACTGTTCGGTATGCAACTACTTAATAAGAGAATACGTAGATACTGGACAAATGCATAAATACGTATAACATCCAACATCCATTACTCATCAGGTACAAACATTCATATATTCATTATACAAGTGAGTGCCTATTTAGCAGATAGCCTGAAATCGATAAAACTAATTTACTTACCTGCTTTATATTACCTACACACGTTAGAAGATAAAACATGCGTCATATTTCCAAAACCACAAGCACTCTTGGCCTTTAGTGGTCAAGTAGTAAAAGAGATGATAAACTTTTTCATCTCTCGTTTACTAAGATGCCGATATGACTCTAGAAAACTTTGTTGACAGTCCCGACACGCACTTGTTTGGTTTCATGAAAGACCAAGTAAAAGTTTTGATTAAGTGAACGTTCCAGTAATATAATAACGGAATTCATATTGTAAAAAACCGACTGACTTGTTGCGAAGTCTTAATCACTGAGGCAATCAGATGGAGACCTCATAAGATCAATACTTATCGTTAATCATTGAGAAATCCTTCAAGATGTTTTTTAAATTTCTTGATAATGCTTTACTGCACTCGAGCGGTCGGCTTTCAATCTAAAGTTTTGTACCTATTGGCAGTGAAAGTTTTGCACTGAAGCCGAAGAGTATTTGTTATACCACTAGTTAAAGTGTAAGCAAGATGTTTGGACAGGTATAGGGACTCCGGGTTTACGGTTTTAAACCCACATCACAGTAAAGTTGACGCTGCGGGGCCTTAATTACATAGAGGGTCGGGCCTCTCGGTACCTCAGTAAAGACCACGAGAAAGTTTGAAACCACTAACGTTGAAATATATATCGTAAAAAGGCTACGTTGTGCATATTTTGGACGGCAAAAAGTTATTTCTGATTGTCAAGCTGCCCAGGTTAGTATTTTAATTTAATACATAAGGTATTTTCATTCTTACCTGTCCTATTTGGTAAACAACATTCTAACCTCAAAACGTCTCATTTTTGTTATTTTTTAACTATTTCATCGTAAATAGAGGAACTGGAGATAAAATATCAGCAAAATTATGTACAAAATATTACCTCAGGTTTATTTGATAACATAATACACCAACATAATAACACAATAACACAATAACATAATATAACATAAAAAAAAAAAAAAAAAAAAAAAAAATTCTTTACAAAAATTTGCACGTTGAGGTTAGAATTTTGTTTACCAAATAGGACAGGTAAGAATGAAAATACCATACATATATTCATCACGTCTTTATCCCTTACGGGGTAGACAGAGCCTAAGGTCACAAGACCCAAAGGCCACGTTTAGCATGGTTGTGGGCGTATAGGTGGAAAGGGGAATCAAAATAGTGATGGGTTGCTAGCCGCATCGCCTATAACATGATTCCTGATTTTCGCCCAATACCTCGATGGGCTTTTACCATCTGCGCGGGAAGAGAAGCAACTAGTACATTCTATGTTTTCTCTTTACCTACTCCCAGACCAGCATGGAAGAATTTAACACAGTTTGTTCGGTTAGATTATATTCCGCACATTACACATGTCATAATAACAGTAACCTGTTTCGATGTAGGTACCCATTACAAAAAAAACCGGCCACCATATTCTTAAATAATCTTACAAAGCTGCCATTGTAATTTTTAGCCCTTCATTTTCTCAATTCGGTATAACCATGAGCCCGAAGACTAGCGTTATTGTAGATTTTTAATTGTAATATCTCGGTGATCATTTACTGTAATGGTAAAACACACTTTTGATGTTCCCCTTTATTTAATTACGCGCCCCGTAGAGCCTCCGTACCTTAAAACATTTTTCTGGGGCCCGGGGGACGCATTGATCAGAATGAATACAGCCACCTGCCAGTTAGAAAATGTATTTCCCTTTGTAATAGTTCGAAAAGACTTCGTAAAAGATTAAGGTTTCTACAGAGTTTTTCATTTTGCAACTTGGTATTTTTTTTATATTTTTCCCGTCATCGTCAAATACAGTGAAAGTTCAACTTACTAGCCTACCCCTAGATACCTAATGATGGACCTAACGTAGAATTTAAATGATTCAATATAAAAAGTACATAATTTTAGAACACGATATTCCCTAATAATGACTGTCTGTTGTAAATAAAAGGAAAACTAAGTTAGTCAGAGAGCTGCAACATCAAGCGCTCGTATGCTTGCTTGTACTCTTGCATCCATGGTTTCTCGCAATCGTTTATGCATACCTGTTTGCATGCTTGTTTGCGAGCTGGCTAGCTTTCTTGCTTGATTGAAATACTCGAGGTTAACGCGTGCAAAACCTATTTTTCGTATTCTACAGAGAAATGAAAATTATGTTGAATATTGATGCAATATCGAATTAGCGCTATACCTTGATCTACTTAAAATATCGGGCTTTTTAACTCACTTATTGCAACCGTCACGCGAAAGCGATCCGCAACTCCGTTAGCGATGTGTAATTTTATTTGTATAAAATAAATTCAATTAAGAGACTCATATTTTCAACACACTATCAATAACCTACATATTTTTTGCCTCTGCTGCAAAATATTACAAATCTATAAACACATGTCATCCTTTTACGATTAGGTACCTACTCTGCAGGCATTTATCGGAAGTGAACAACCTAAATATATTATCGGGAGCTCGTATATAGCACTGCTTGTGTATGGTAATGCATGGTAATCTCACGAGAGCGGTCGCCGGCAACTAGCCTCGCTACCAATGTAAACGCTTTCACGTTAATGCAACATTATCTTTAAACGATACAGCATAGTTTAATCGAGCCGACACGGATGACGTTAACGCCAATCAGAGCTAGGCATTACCATAAATCGCTGATACTGTGTACATTGAAACATTTCTTGATCATTTTGTTAGAAATAAAAATCATACTTTGACGTAAGCCTATAAGCACTAACGAAAAAAGATCTCTCTCCAGCCTATATACCGTCCCACTGCTGGGCACAGGCCTCCTCTCAGTATGAGAGGGCTTGGGCTATAGTTCCCACGCGGGCCCAGTGCGGATTGGGGGAAAAAAGATCAAACTATATTTAAGCCTTCAATTTTTTTTACTCTGTCTCTTTTGTACGACTTCCAGAAGGATGCAATCGAAAACACTCAGCAGATTGGATATCAGACAGATTCAGAAAGCTAGCGTTTGTAGCCGATACGAGTATAAAGCGAAATATGCTTTTTCAATTAGTGTTTTTTATGTCTACGATAAACTCCAGTCTGACATGGCTAAATGCCGTTTCATGTTTGCGCAAGCACGCTTGCTAAACTTCGTCCAACAGAACCCGCTGCATGCTCTCAACTCGCTCTTTTTTGTTCGTTTTCCATAAAGATTAACCGAATACCGAGTGTGCACTGGCCTTTATGGAGTACAATTTCTAGAATACGTATCACGCACGTCCCTCCCGTCACTCCGGATAGATAGCGAGATCCATCAGATGATGCTGTTGTTGGTTATCAATCACGTTCACTCGTCGATGTCGAAAATACCTCCGCCGTACTTATTGGGGCTGATAAGTGATAACGGATTGTTGTTGTCATTTTGCGTGTAAAATTAAATAATTAACTACCAACACAAGAATCCTTATTTTATGTGGATATAAAATGAATTGCTAATCGATGGTCTCGCTAAAACTTGAAAACTGCAGGGCCATTTTGGTTCATTACCTACGGTTTTGAAATATTTGTGGAAGTCCATGGAAAGTTTAAACGGTGAGAAAATATTGAAAAAAAAAGAAAATCTGCAAACTGAACACAGCAGCAACAGAAAAACAAAAAAGAGGCGAAGCCGCATACGACAGGTAAGCTGAGTCTTATAACATATTTGTCACCTAAAGAATATTCTGACCGGTGGATTAGATGCTGTTTGCAAATATGTAATATCCGAAGTGCACCCATGAGCAGCAACTGAATTGTAATATCTGGCTGAGCTGTGATCAATTCCAATTTACCGTGCATCCACACGCTTCAGTATTAGTAGCTTAATCAACTGCGAGATGATCGTGCCACTGTTGACAATGACGTAGGAGTCGAAGCCTAGTCCATTCTAGTTGTCTCAATAGACTAATCGTGTTCGAGTTCATTGAACTAGAACATTGTATGATTGTACGGTACGTATTCTACTACTAAACGATAGTATTTATTATGAGAACAACGTTTGAAGTCGAAACAGCGGAAAGTTTGAGATAATTTAAAAAAACGGTCACGGAAATGTAGCATCCAAGAACATACGGATAAGAGTTTTCAATGATTCACGGTTAAGTTCATTCGAAATATTATAAACGGGATATGAACCGCGATTACCTTTATTGAGCACCCGATATTTCGACGCAGTTGCATGCATCATGATCACGGGTAGAATATCGGGTGCTCAATAAAAGTAATCACGGTTCATATCCCGTTTATAATATTTCGAATGAACATACGAATGATTCAAAATTTTCTACAAAACTTACTTTACGTGTGTATGAGGAAATATATTTAAATATTCCCCTTTCGACCTCAGACAAAATAGTGTTGACGATTCGGCTGGAGTAACGAACCGTGCTGGATCCTAAACCTACACTACAGAGGAGATTGCCTAAGTACGCTTGAAAATGCTTGCACATGTTTGCCCGCACTTATCGCCAAACGTTTAGCCGTGAGAAGGAATTTCAAATTTCATTTTTCTGTCGTATTTTTGCTTCACAGTAAAAAAAACAGATAATTTTGTCGGCGCTTGTCTTAATGTTTTGTGAATAACAACCCAGAACATCACTTATAATGCAGATGATAATTTGGAAGAAGGTAGGTACCTACCTACCTTATTTATAAACAAAATGAAGTTATAAGTATCCACTGCATTTTATGGAGTATATAATTATATATAATATAATTTATAAAACCCACTTATTAATAATTTATCTTATATAATTCGGCCCTTTGCCCTTAGTCTGGTTAGATTGTAACACTGATAACTAAACACGGTTACCAAAACTGTCCCTAGAAAATGTGGCATAGTTTCCCATATTCACGCTAACATTTTAACAAAGTTACCGTGCCGCGGGAACTGCGTCTTCGAAGCGCACCGTGTAAACCCTTAGGCTCGATAAATAACGCGGCATGCCCCAACCCTCCTGACATCCGTCGCCCTCCGCCTAGGTCTCGCCCGCAGCCGCACAGCCGCATCTGAACGTCACCATTTGCATTTTATTGCCAAAGTTTCTGGCCGCAGAACGCCTATTTTTATGGTAAACTTATTCAAATGCACGGCGACGTCATAAATCGGGTAAAGGGGTATTCTGGCGTGGTAGCAAAAAAACTTTTTGAGCGCGAAACGTAACGGTGTACCTTGGTCAACTTGACTTTTGTTAGTCTTAATTAAAGACTATTTAAATCATTTCGTATTTCTAATTTATTTTTGTATAATATTAATCAAAATTTAAAAAGCCGTGGTAGCCTAGTGATTTGGCCTGTGGCCTCTCAAGCAGAGGGTCGCAGGTTCGAATCCCGGGTTCGAATCTCAGAGTTTTTCGGAATTTATGTGCGAGCTTTTCGCTGAAGGAAAACATCGTGAGGAAACCGGACCAATCCCAATAAGACTTAGTTACCCTCCTGCTTTGGAAGGTCAGATGGCAAGTCGCTTCTATAAAAACTAGTGCCTACGCCAAATCTTGGGCTTAAGTTGTCAAAGCGGACCCCAAGCTCACTGAGCCGTGGCAATTGCCAGGAAAAACGCTAGGAAGATGATGATGATTAATTAAAATTTTGTTTTACCAAGCGAGCATTGTGGCTTACCGTTATAGCAAATAGTAAGCTAATTGTCGATCAAAAGCGACCTCCAGTGAGTCTGCCCATGTCATAATGTAATAATACGAGGAAAGCGTTGTCGATTTTTTCCTATAGTGAATGAAAATCAATTTCCTTCTGCTGGGAAATTTCATTTATCGACCACCTGCGCTCTGGTGCTCGATCAAGCGAGGACCAGTACAATAGAACCCTCGGTCTAATCTTAAAGGTGATTTCTAGAGATAAGTTCAGTTTAAAACCTATGGCGTTCTTCACGAAGAAGACTATTGTTAGAGATTTACTTTACTTACCCTGCACGTTATTTATATAACAGCGTTACTTACGGAACGTGTACGTCATTTTATATCAAAAGTGTGTCAGTAATCGACAACAATAGACCATCTTTTCTAGCGCACAGCTTGCGACGTCATTTGCCTTATATTGATACATTAAGCCGGTACTATAAAGGATTCTGCTGCGTTCAACGGATAATCTCAGTAGGTTTTCCAAGTAATCGTCATTATTAAGTCAAGCGCGTGTTGCAAGTTTGAAGTGTCTTTACTTGTTATAAACTTTACATACCTACCTAAAAAGTCAAATTGTTGCGCTTAAAGTCGTCGCAAAATAAAAGGCCCGTTTTGACATTTGTCTTCCCGACGTAACTAGTGATGTCACCGTACGACTCGGTACTCGATACTCAAGATAAATCGATTCAAGTTTGCATGAGTATTTGATCGATTTGAATATGTATTGTAAAGTGCATTGGATTAAAGTTCTGATTAGAAAGTGAATCTTCAGTCAATCATTTTCTTCAGATGATGAAGACGAGCTAATTGAAATCAGTGTTGCCATTGTTTACGGCTTTGAACTCCAAGGTCATAAATTTTCCGTAAAGATCACTACACAGTTGGTGAAATTCAGTAATTAATTGGTCTAAATAACATAAATAAAACAGGCCAAGTGCGAGTCGGCCTTAAAAAAAATATCTAGATCGATTTATTTTTTCCTTAACCGATTATTAATAGTCTGTGGACAATATGAATAAATCGTTATGCACAGCACTTAGCTGAGTAAGCGATACCCATCAATGAAAAATGCAATAACCTTCAGAACATTTCGATCGGTAAAAAATAGAGAACTTCATGGGCGTGAACTGTCAAAACGGACCTTTTAAATTGTGACGACTTTAATAACGAGAAACTTGAAAGGGTATCCATATAACAATTAAAAACGGAAGTTATGTATTATCGAATTTTAAAGTATCTAACTCAGTGGTCCCTGTGGTTCGCGGATCACTGGTGGTCCCTGAAAGCATCCAAAGTGGTGCGCGGGGCACATCTAATAAATAATTAGATAAGTGACAACCAGACAACGCGTAAAGGTGCAATTCCGTGCATTGGGGCCGATCGAAGCCATACGTTAGTAATTATGTAGTTACTAGGTGGTCCATGGCAAGACGGAAATTTTGTCAAATGGTCCCTCATGTCTGAAAGGTTAAGAACCACTGATCTAACTCTAAAGGCAATGCGTATTGGGATCGTTTATTATGCATTCGTGATAAATGATTTACCAGCCGGCGGACTATAACTGTCAAGTCAAAGTTTCGTTTGCCATAAACTCACGCTGTCAAACTTAGTAACGTGGAGGTTATAACTGTCAAAGTTATTATTGCTCGCCGGTGCTTCCGTTACAAAACGTTCAAGGAGCTCAAACTTAGTTTATTCAATAGCGAAATGAATTTAATTAAAGTTGCTCGAACATTGATCTTTTAAACGGAATCTGATCGGTAACGACACAAAAGCTTGCTCGAGACTCGTTCTCACCGGGGAAAATAATTGTTCAAACTTTTGGATCGATGATGTAACTAATTTAAAGTAGCTAAGTATTAACTTATTGTAGAATCTTTCGGTCTTAAATTATAGCTTGTTCAAACAATTTCATTATTTATGTTATGTTAGAGTTATAAAAATGTGTTAAATTTTTACCTATATGTTTCAAATACCTTCGAAATAGACAGTTTATAATAAGGTAAGAGCCAATTGAAGCAAAAATAAATTATGGAATAAACCCCGTACCTATAAAGGAACTATCGAGTACCGCAAAACCAGCACAAAAAAGTTTTCTACCTCTTGGCATTGTATAGTGCCAGTCGCAGAAAAGCGTCTTTGTTTTCTATGAATAGACAGAAACTTTAAAAATATCCGTTAGCGGTGAAAAAAAAGTTGTTGGTAGTTGTTAAAAAAAAATCTTTCTTGTGTCACAATTAATTACCAAAAAAGCTTGTGTAGGAGAATGGCATTGTTGCATTGTACGTTATGCTGAAAATGTATTTTCACGCCACTGCTCGGAAATGTGGCAAAAGACGGTCTGTTCTTGGTCCCCAAAACAATCAGTAGGTTGTACAGTCGAATGAGCAGGCCTTCACTGCTCGGAAATGTGGCAAAAGACGGTCTGTGCTTGGTCCCCAAAACAATCAGTAGGTTGTACAGTCCAATGAGCAGGCCTTCACTGCTCGGAAATGTGGCAAAAGACGGTCTGTTCTTGGTCCCCAAAACAATCAGTAGGTTGTACAGTCGAATGAGCAGGCCTTCACTGCTCGGAAATGTGGCAAAAGACGGTCTGTTCTTGGTCCCCATAACAATCAGTAGGTTGTACAGTCGAATGAGCAGGCCTTCACTGCTCGGAAATGTGGCAAAAGACGGTCTGTGCTTGGTCCCCAAAACAATCAATAGTTGTACTGTCGAATGAGCAGGCCTTCTATGACTTTAAACTGGACAACAATAATATTGTTGGCGTGTTCCATCGAGCAAGTCGACCAATCACCTCGGTCCGCTGATCACTGCTTCGACCAATTAGAACACGACTTGTGCTGCATATGTAATTAAATTGGCCAGTGAGAAGTCAGTCATATTCATCCCTTCAAGGATAGACAAAGGAATCATATTCCATACAGCCACATATGTCTGTTTTTAATTATCTGAAATATAGTTTTGTTCCACTTCCTTAAAATAAATCTAAAAGATATTCAAACTGCCATTCTGCACGTCTAGCACGACAGCCCTCAAGAGTCGCGTCGCGCGCGAAATAGATTGCCCGTCTTTTTCTTACTGTTCGTTCTAGAAAGAGACGGGTAATCTATCTCGCGCGCGACGCGACTCTTGTGCGCGTCGTGCTAGCCGGGCTGGGTGTTTTAAACTCAAATAAATGTTTGAAAACACTTCGAAGTGCTTCTCTAACATAAAATGCCTTTGAATAAGTGGCCACTAAGAACTAGGGATGGGTTATACTTGCTAAATCGCGTACCAGGGCTTAAAAGTACGTCCACCTTCTCATACCAGGTGCAGAAACCAGGTATCAAAATACTTTCAAAGTATTTTCTGTCCAACGTAAATAGTCGAATACTTGCTTCCTTGCAAGTTTAAACCTTGTTGTTATACAGATAAGATTCAAAATATTTAAATCAAGACGTAAAATACTTCGAAAGTATTTTATTTCGCGTATAAGCGTAATCTGAACCTTATGTGTATGAAGTAGTACTTACTTTGAAGGGACAGTATACTTGAATGGAAAAATACTTTCAAGTCTTGCAAGTATCTCGGGTCGGTACCTGGTTGGTATACTTGCAAGGAAATACCTGGTATCAAAACCTGGTAACGTAAATACGCACCATCTCTACTAAGAACGGTTTCGTTAAAAAAAAAAATTTGGAGGGAGAGCGTAAAAATTGTAGTGTGTTGAATTTTCAATACGATATTTTCGGTGATTAGTTCAAATTTATTATAAGAATTGATGTTTATTTCCTCGCAGTCGTCGTGCTAAGCCTCGGCCGAAAGTGCAATAAAAGTGTGTTCGCTTTCCATCCTCTACAACAATGTACTATTGCTGTTACATCTTTGTCGTGCATCTACTGCTTAAATAACATAGTATGAGTAAAATAAAACAAAAAGATACTGAGGAACATTATCGATGTGGATTGGAACTTTGAAGGCTTTCAGTGTTGGTCCTGAGGGAGTTCAGTAAATGTATTCCGCTGAGTGCTGACGGGAGGGCGGAGTCGCTCCTGCCAGTCAGCGCCTATAACGTTTGCCATAAACCAATATTTCGTACCTACTTACTCTCTTAGTACAGGACCAGCTCTTCACTTAGTCATACATAACTACATAGCTATTAGGAACGAAGGGCCTCGAAGAACAACGGGCCACAGGAATGGAATGGGTTTTACTAAGTCACAAGACCGGCAAAGAAGCATAATTGCTGCATTTGATTGAATTGATAGTGAGGAGGACGGAAATAGTATCCTGTTCCTCAATGGCGACGTGTCATACTTCTATGTTCTGTATATAGGTACACGTCATTAATGCTCTGTGACAGCGAGATACTCGCAAGAATCTGATGCTTTGCGGTACTTTTGAATATGTTTCACTAGAGGTTACAAACGGTCCTAATTGGTGCATTTTGAAATAATAACTTGGCGTGGGTTTATTCAACACAATTGGTATTGTGACACAGTTGAAGGTATAACATATGTGCTTAACCAAACTAACTTCAACTACTTTGAACACTTGAGTGATTAAAAAAGGCTTATCTGATACCATCGTCATTAATTTTCATAAGATAACAAGGCTAAACTGCCAGGTGTGTCAACGGAAAAATCCACCAATAGAATTGCTTCATTTTCCAAGCCTCGCTCAGCAAAACTTTCCATTTGGATTCAAACATTTACGCTATTAGCAGGTGAATATTCCCGTCATAGTGGATAGCATCCGCTAAAAGAAAGAAGATAGCTACACATAGTGCATTTCGTAAAAAAAATAACGGAAATTCTATAAACCCAAGCAAAACCGTTGGCCAGGTGTACCTATGCTCACTCACCCTTCACAACATAGCGTTTTCTGTAACAAGTTGAAAGACCGATGAAAGTCGCTCAAACTTGTACTTACAAGTTTGCCGACCGATTTGATTTGGTAAAGTTTGATTTGACTCTTTGTTTACTATTGAACAAATAATAAAAGTTTAACTATTTGCATAATTTCCTCAGAGTTTGAACAAAGACGACACATTTTACATTTGCTTTGAAAGTATATCGGAAAAACGCCTATTGTTGGATTATTGATTATATAGTTTGGCATTTCACTTACACCTTTCTTCCTTTTTGCAAAATTACAAATAATATAGCCAACGCTCTGTTAAAATAAATCCTGGGCAAGAGGCACGCTGACAAAACACCCAAACAAACGCTGTAAAAATAGACGTCCACTTGTTGTACAACGTCACGCTTAAAAATTCTACCACTATCCCGTAAAAATGTCGTCACTGAGTATGTCCGAGTGTGTCGGCTGCCGGCCCCTGTCAACTCCCAGCATGATCGAGGTAACGTACCCAAGAAGTAATTGAGACATTTCACCTAAAACCTTCAAATACAATAAAACAGAAAAAAGCTTTCACACATACCAAGTGGGGGAAAGATTATGATAGGCATAGTGGTGCCCATTTTAGGTCTGGGGGCCCTCTTTACAGCAAAAGTCCATTTGGCTGGTTGGAACCCGCTTGCTAGCTGGGGTATACGCTAACCTTTGACCTGCGAAGCATTAATTTTTCAAGCTTGGCGGTCACGAATAGCTTAGAAATGTTAAAATATTTTAAGAACACCTGATATAATATTTCTGTGACTCATAATATTCATAGTAGGTAGGTAAAGAATACTAACAGTAAAAAGATTACGACCATCCGAAAAAAAATATCTTACTATGACAACAACCAATATTGTATATTACAATTAAATATTGCAAATTAGGAAGCGATCAATGTAAAAATGCCCTAATTCAAACCCATAAGAAACTTTTACATTGGCTATCAGTTGAATAGGTATTTAATATAAAATTACATAATAAAAATTTGTATGTACCTATGTATCACATGAGTCTTGGTTTCGGTTTTGGCAAAAACCCAAACCGAAGTCGAGAGTGACCAACAATAAAATAAACTGTCAGAAACAAAGAAGTGCGAGTTAGATATGAGCCAGTTAAAATATAGAGACTTAACTGTAGCTACAAAGTATGTGTATCGTGTCGTGTATTTGCTCGTGTAATACTTGTAAGATTACGCCACGCAGCTTCTTTTGGCTAGGGTAACAATTAGCTACATAAGGTTACGTATACTCTCCCCGCTCGCTCGAGGGCGCGCCCTCGCCCTGCGTCTGTTTATGTACCCTGTGTGGTTTAATAAAACAAAGTGCAGGTGGAATTTAGTCCCTCTGTATACAGAAAAAAAAAGTAATTTTTAGGTACTCGTGGTTTTTATGTCGCTGTACGGTGTATTCCCGTTTTCGTCTGAGGATTTCGTTAAATTTAAAATTATCATTATGAAATGAAGTTTTTTATTAGGCATTACCTAATCATAAATTTAGCGATCTTAGTGTTTTTTTAGAAAAGGTCCATTCAGATTAAAATCTTATAAGCATTTAAGCTTGCTATCCTTCTCAGCTCTCATAGTAACTAGTCCAAGAGTTGATAGACATCGTAAATTGGGTGTTTTAGGAAGTGCAAAATCTATTGTAGGGGTGCAAAAACCCTTCTACTCTTCAGCCAGGTCTGTGGTTTTGTGTTTAGATGTCATAAATAAATTATTGTTTAAGTTTTTACGTTCGGAATATAAACATTACTTAGCCCAAATGTGACTATTTTCGGGGGAAATTGACATGTTTCCCAAAATAATTACAATCATCAAAATGTAAGCTGCTGCAGTGTTGTTTGAAATCAAAACACAAATCAATTATAGAAAAAAAACCTATTTTAAAGCATAAGAAAATGTTACTTAATCTATTTTCATCGTAGAAATCTGCTGCTACTTAAACTTCGCAGAACACTTTCACGTCAATTAGTTTCTATCAAGTGAAAGTCCTTTTTTCCACTTAATGTTTTAATTGTAACTTAGCGTGAACAAGGATACCGGAAACTGTTACGTAGCAATAGATGTTTACTAGAGCAGAGAAAATGTTATCATTAAGTAGCAGGACAAAATAATTTTATTATTTCATCAAATAAGTAGGTTAATAGGTATTTACTTCAGGCTTCAGTTATTCGACTCCTCGGGAACATGATGATAAAAAAATTTGATATTTATATACATAAAATTTGACAAGTTTCTTGACTCATGGATTTTCCAAAAAATAGGTTTCTGATTTCAAAAATTGAAATTATTGTGACATGGCTCTTTGCCTAGTCACACTGTTGAGTTAGATTGGGTACGGCCAGATTTGATATTATGAAATATTTATATTCCGGCCGCAGCAATTTTTCTGTTGTGATTCCGGTATTGGAATTAGGGTGTTACCACACCGATCGATCGGTCGTCGATCGATGGTAGAACGGAATAGTCGACGTCGATTGATAGTCGATCGATTGATGTGGTAACACCCTAACAAAGGCACGGATAAGAATATGTTAGCCGACTTAAGGCGCTTAGTATACGTTAAGGCATTATGATGTATGTACATACCGATAATATAAATATATTCTAATAATTTGTCTTCAGGCACGATGTGGCGGTTAGCGCCACTAGTGACGCGGCTGCTAGTCGTGTCACTGGTGGCGCTCGTGTTTGCGGAGAGCGCCGGCGGCACGTCCGTGGCCACGCTGCCCCCGCGCAACGTCACGGCCGTGACGGTGCGGCCCACGGCGCCCGCGCCGCGCAAGACGGGCCGCCAGCGCAACCGGCGACGGACCACCACCACCACCACTACAACCGTAGAGCCCGATGAAGACGAAGATGATATCACGACCACACCTACCACCACAACCGTTGACCCAAGGATGTTTGATCACAGTAAGTCATTTAGCCTAGCTTTATGGTGGTGTAACACCTGGCATTCAGATACCATTTGAAACACGCGACCACAATAGCCCCGCGCTCACATTGTTCCAACGCCAAAATGATGAATCACAAATATTGAGCTCGGTGTTTTGTAGGTGTTCCACACGTCATATCAATGTGCATGCGCTTAAACGCTAACGCCTTGGGGAGCGGTATATAATAGAACAAATGAATGTGCCAGACGGAAAAACGATCGCTAAAACTTTCCTCTGTTGAATTAAATCCCAGAGCACTGGCTATTATTTTTAGTTTTATTTGAAAGTGTAACGTCGTTTTGTGACTGCTATCTGCCAAAAGTATTGCCTAAAATAGTGTTTTAACTAACTCGAACCGAAAGTCGAGTTCTCTGAAATTCACGCGCGAACCTTATTGTCAGTTGCATAAAGGTGTGTGATATTCATGAACGGCTGCCTGTATGCCTATATAATCTACATCACCGATTCCCAACCTTTTTCAGCCACGGACCCCTAGGAAATCAAGCACAGTTTTCACGGACCCCCTTAATAAAATAAACAGCAAAAAAATCGGATTAGGTATTTATTTTAGTTATTAGTAGGTACAGATACAAAATTGCGAGACTTATTAGCATTTATGTACCTACTAGCTTTTTCCCGCGACTTCGTCCGCGTATACTTCATTTATTGACAAATAGCTTTTGCCCGCGTCTTTGCTCGCGTGTACCAGGAGTATTTCAATCCCGTTTTTTTTCCCGTTCCCGTAAGAATTTCGGGAAATGTTCTCTTAATGCTCCCTACACTCCCCAAGGAACCCAATTGCCAAATTTCAGCTTTCTACGACCAGTAAAACGAAAAATCCCGTTTTTTCCCGTTCCCATGGGAATTTTGGAAATTCCTCTCTTAATGCTTCTCTACACTCTAACCAAACAACCTAAATGCCGAATTTCAGTATTCTACAACCAGTAAAACGAAAATTCCCGTTTTCCCGTTTCCGTGGAATTTCAGAAAATTGTCTCTTAGTGCTAAAATTGTCTCTCCTACATGCCAAATTTCAACTTTCTACGACCAGCAGTATAACAAAAAATCCCGCTTTTTCCCCGTTCATTTCCATCAAAATTTTGGGAGATCCTTTTGTATAGTGCTCCCCTATACTCCCCAAGGAACCTGAAGGCCAAATTTCAGTTTTCTACGATAATTAAAACGAAAAATCGATCCCGTAGAACTGAATATAAATCCCGTTTTTTCCTTAGCCCGTTGGAATTTTCGAAAATCCTTAAAACTGTTTTTTACTATTATAATCACCTACTTCTATGCCAAATTTGAAGTTTAGTAATTATAGTTCAGGATTTCGTTGAACTGAATAGGTATAATATAAATCCCGTTTTTTCCTTATCCCGTGAGAATTTCCAAAAATCCTGAAATTATTTTCTTAGTTTTGTAATCTCCTTGTGTACGAAATTTGAACAGTATATTTATCTATATATGTCGAAGACAAAGGCTGGATAAACTGTCAGGTTGGTCGGTTAGAATTCAAACGAGCTTTATACATAGCCGAGCTTAGGTCACCGTCTTGTCCATCTTCAAGGTACATTAATGAGATAGAAATAACAGCACACATCATGTTTCACTTGTACAGCCAGTCTTTATTGAAATAGCTCTTACACAAAGGACTGTGGACTATTACACACTCTAATAATGAAACGCGGAGAGTTCAGTGCTTGCGCCCACGAACTACCCTATCAATGTTCTCAATACCGCTTCAAACCGAAATAAGGCTTGATACTTAGTGCAATCGCACTTAACAATCCGAATCACTAACAATTCACCATTAATCATAAAACGGTACGTCGAAGCAAACGGATCACTTTCGACGTCCGAACTCAGTCAAGTCACGATCAAGGAATGCCTCTCGCTTCCCACTCTCACCAGATGTCATTCTGTCATTCTAACTAACATTGCAGGTAGTTGCAACTGAGCCAAACACAGACCACCCCCAAGCGATACCGCAATACCGCTTGACGTTTCATAAAAGCAATAACTTATGAGGGTACATTCAACAAAGTACAATTAACGAATGTTCGCAACTACAAGGTACATCTCCTTAGCTATCAAAAGTCTAGTCATTGTGACGACGCTTCGACATATATATAAAATTCAAAGTCCTGACTGACTGACTGACTGACTGACTGACTTAACTATATATCAACGCACAGCCCAAACCACTGGACCTAGAGACTTGAAATTTTGCACATAGATACCTTATACAATGTAGGCATCCACTAAGGAAGGATTTTTGGGAATTCCCACGGAATAAGGAAAAAACGGGATTTATATATTCGATTCCGAGTGACCCTATCTCAGTAACTATAATAACTAGACTCTTCAAATTTGATACACAAGTAGGTGATCACAAAACTAAGAAACTAATTTCAGGATTTTTGAAAATTATCACGGGATAAGGAAAAAAAACGGGATATATACATTTAGTTCAACGAAATCCTATGACCTATAATTACTAGACTCTTCAAATTTGGCATGGAAGTAGGTGATTATAATAGTAAAAACACAGTTTTAAGGATTTTCGGAAATTCTCACGGGAACGGGAAAAACAGGACTTTTCGTTTTACTGGTTGTACAAAGCTGAAATTCGGCATGTCGGTTGCTTGGGAGTGTAGAGGAGCATTAAGAGAGGACTTTCCAAAATTCCCACAGGAACGGGGGAAAATGGGATTTTTCGTTTTACTGGTCGTAGAAAGCTGAAATTTAGCAAGTGGGTTTCTTGGGGAGTGTATGGGAGCATTAAGAGAGCATTTCCCGAAATTCTTACGGGAACGGGAAAAAAACGGGACCGAAAAAGCTATCACCCTAATATTAGGCGAAAGTTTGTGAGTGTGTGTGTGTATGTTTGTTACTTCTTCACGCGAAAACGGTTGGACAGATTTGCATAAAATTTGGAACGGAGATAGCTTTCACCCTAGATTAACACATAGGCTACTTTTTATTCCGGATTATTAAATAGTTCCAGCAGGATAGCGATAAACATGTGAAAGGTCGTAGCTGGCTAGAGTTGCAACGTAAATAATTATTGCGGAAATAACTATCAACATCAGTTTTTAACTGGTTTTTAATCTAATTCTACGCGGACGAAGTCGCGGGCAGAAGCTAGTTAAGTATAGTTACTTAGATAGGGTCACTCGCAATCGAATATAATAAATCCCGTTTTTTCCCGTTCCCGTGGAAATTTGTGTGTGTGTGTGTGTGTGTGTGTTATTGTTTTCGTAATCAGCGACCCTATAAACCGTACAAACAATACTACCCACTATAATATAATAATAATAATACCCACGTTGATTTTCAGACTTTGTCACCCCCTATCCCCTTTTAGGGGTTGAATTTTCAAAAACCTGAAACAGGTGTTTACTCATTTAGCGTTAGGAATACTCATGTGAAGTTTCGAATAAAATAGTCTAACTAATCTTGTTTCCCCATACAAACTTTGGACCCCCATTTAACCCCTTTAGGAGTCGAATTTTGAAAAATCCTTTCTTAGTGCACCCCTAGACCTTATAAGGAACCTACGTGCCAAATTTGGAATCTCTAGAACCAGCGGTTTGGGCTGTGCGCTGATATGTCAGTCAGTCAGTCAGTCAGTCAGTCAGTCAGTCAGTCAGTCAGTCAGTCAGTCAGTCAGTCAGTCAGTTTCTCTTCTTTTATATATTTAGATATGGCGCGGAGTTGACACCGCGGACTCCCATACATACATATACTCGCGGCGGACCCCCAGGGGTCCGCACACCACAGGTTGGGAAAAACTGATCTACATTATATGTGAAAGACCTCCACTGCACCAATACACCAATTTTATTCACACGAAATTTTTCGATTTATTCACACGTCACAGATTCATAACGCCCTCAATTATGGTTGAACTCAGTGACCAGACACCCAGTGAATATACAAATTGTATCTGTAAATTCAATGCTGTATGCTGAAACTCATGGTAAAGCAGTGGTTTGAGATGCACTTCCGAATATTAAAATTAAAACTTGACTTAGACGCTATTGCTAGATGTATTAAATAGAATCAATTTTGTCTCAAAGATTTAATTACCTTCTAAGTAAATTAAAATTTCCGTATTATTTTAACCTAATGCATTTTTAAACATTTTTATGAAATGATGGTTTGGGTTGTCAAATTGATTATTCGAAATTTGATTCGAATGTTTCTAGTTGAATCTATGACAAAATGAAGTGGTCGGAAATAAAATAACTTTAAAAACCTTACAAAATCCTTTTGAATTTGGGGAAAAAAATAAACTAGTAGCGAACCCACGAACCTGCAATGAAATTTAATTTAGTGTGTAAAGTTGTATATCCGCATTGCGCCCGCATGGTAGGTACCAAAAAAGGACGCTTGCACCCAATATTTACATGTTTAACAGGCTCAACAATGATTGATACTTAAAAATACTTAGATAATTTTAGTTAATTGGTAACATTGGTTTCATTTGTAGTATTTGTAATATTTAAGCCGCTGTTACCTGCGGAACTGGAGGTTTCTGCCATAAATCGTGGTATAATTAGGCGCTCGTTAACTCGTACGTGTCTGCCTCATTAACTGATTAATCCCCAAGCGGCTCGCTCTGAGCAAAAAATCTAATTATTCCCAACCGTATCAGGAGGTAATTAACTAAAGCAACAGCCATATGATATTTCTAAGAAAACTAGAAAAATAACCAACTTGAATATTATCCGAATTCAACGAACGTATATTAAGCTAAAATTACACTTCTGCCTTTGCCTTTTGCTGAGCTTAACTTGTCGTTTCCGTTGCAAAGTAGACTTAAAGTTTGAATTCGCATTTAATTTTGCATTTCAAACTGCATGTGTTTACCGTAAAGTGAGTGTTTAAGATGTTTTCTCGTCACATTGAACATTTTAAAACCGTTAAAAATTGGGAAAAGTTAAAAAAATCTGTTAATTCTACTGTCAACTTTAGTCTCTTTATGGACCCGTATACCTAGCTATTTCTAAACGTAACCTATACATTGGTTATTTTTTTGCGATCTAAAAAAACTGTGTAATGCGGAACAGTAAAATTAGCTCGCGCCGTAATTAATTTGCGAAAATGTTCATTGTCATATTTCTCATGTTCATTAGTTTCATTACATACATAGGTGTAACATGTTCGGGTATATAATATCAATGCTTAGAAACTATCTTAATAGGTATTAAAATATTTCGTTCGTCGTATTAAAAGACTAACTTCTGCCCGCGACTTCGTCCGCGTAGAATTAACAATTGACATGTTTACTCTATCCCTCGGGAACTGTGCAATTTTCCGGGATTAAAAGTAGCCTATATATGTTTCAATCTAGGGTACCAGCTATCTTCGTTCCAAATTTCATCCAAATCCATCCAGTCGTTTTAGCGTGAAGAAGGAACATACACACTCACTCACATCGTCACATCATCACATCGTCACATCGTCACATCGTCACAAACTTTCGCATTTATAATATTAGTAGGATTACTTTCAGATACAAACAAATTTATTATTTAAATTTACTCAAAGCATTATTACTTCCGCGTTCATCCGGTCCCCATAACAACAAAGCTGACGTTTTTAAGATTCTACAAGATTCAGAGGACGTGACAGCATTCACATTATGTTCGTATCCAAAACACGAATGTAATTTAAGAAAGTGTCCTCTGACCAGCGAGTGAATGCGCCGCGTCACCTAGAAGTGTCTCGACCGTGTTGGACCTTTCTGCAAAATGTAGCCTGTCGCGCCACCGTCCTTCTCCTATGAACATATATGTAGTTGCATGATCACGAAATAGCAACATTTTCTTAACTTAAACTTTGTACTTACTTGCACTATATTATTCAAGCAAAATATTTCAGTAGAAAACGAACAGGTAAAAACCATTTTTTTTTTTAATTACGATGATTTTAATAACGAAAATACTTATATAATACATATTGGAAAATCTTCTTCGTTTTGACACCAACATAAAATACATAGTGAGAATCGCTAATTTATTCAGGCATTAAGCACTAACGTACATAAAAAAATAACATCTAAGGACCTAGGCCAAATTTCTAAGCATGGTTTGCCGTTGTCAGCCTTATCTGTGGTTTTAGCTCCAAGTTTTTTCTAATTAACGTGAAAGTCCCATTTTGCTTGTATGTTTCCATCGTTTCACTGCTATTTTTCTCTTATAACATTTACTTGTTCGTCACAATACTTAGGTAGGTACTCTGAATGTTTTCTAAACATTAATAACGCAAATTCCGAATGTAATGGGATAAACTTTGCTGATGAATGGCAGACATTACTAACTGTAAAATGCAACGCAATACTTAGGTACAGAATTGAAATTATTCACTACTAACGGAAACATTTAGGAAATTAGTCTTTAATGTATTTCGTATATGTAATTTAAACCGGTAGGTATGTAATTGTAAATTTATGTAGAAATGAATTTCACTTTTAGGAGCAAAATACACGTTGCAAATTAACCAAAAACCAAATGAAATTCATGGCGTGAGAATGTACTTAGTTACAAACAAATAAAATGAAAACATTTTCCAATAAAGTCCGTCCAATCCGATGCAATATTACAAACACCGCCGGAAGCTCTAGTCAACAAATGAATGAGGGGTGTGCTTTGATAGAATCAGTAATTAATAAGTACTTTCAGCTTTACAATACCGTAATCAAACACAACATTTGATTTAGGTACAATTTTGAAATGAAATGAAATGTTTTTATTGCCAGACTTACGTCCATATTAGAACTATCAAAACTAAATAAATTGAGATAAAATAAAATATTTAAATAGAAAGAAATTTTATTGACATCAATACAAATTGCGAGATAAAAAGAATTTCTATCGGTTCTAGGATGCTAGAAGATGTCTGGTCAATACGAGATAAAAGAAATACATAGGCACATACATACAAATTACATCTTTATCTCTTACGGGCTACAAGATAAAAAAATGACTGTTGTAGAGAATAATCATCAAGCACGTGTTACCCAGCTATAACGGATTAAGTTTTGTTGATGTGCGGTTTGTTCAGTTCTGTTTAGCAACCAAAATTTTTATATCTACTTATATTTTTTTAAAGAATAAGTTATTATTGACAGATAAAATAATAATGACCCATATTATTGATACTAAATAACAAGCAGAACATATACCTATGTCAAGTGTGAGGAGTCAAATGAATTAAAACTGAAGACCTTTTTTTTACATTTTATATCTAAAACGCGATTTAAAAACGAGTTAAAAGTAGCTTCCATAGACCTAAAAACATGAGTGACTGACTAAAGTGACGTATAGGAACCTAAACATGTCTATTTTTTAATACGTCATCGGCATACCTATTTAAGTTAAAAATACTTATTTACATTCTGCAAGCCGCCTATTCAATTAGGTACTCAGACTCGCACAATTCACCATTTTTGCCTTGTCGCAGCCGCAGCGACATCACACTATGACCGAAATCAAAATTATTTAAATAGAGGTTGATTTATGCATAGTGAATAAATGACAAACGATCTTTCGCTATATCCAAATATTGTTTTGATTGACGTGGTTTGTGCTCACGTTATAGTGAATGAACTTACGTAGAACAGGCGCCGTGTGCCCAGCCGAGAGAGTTTATATCATTTACAAAGTTTGAGCCGCCTGCTCTTCATTCGAAAGTTTGATCAGTTTTACGGACGATTTAATTAAAATGGGACTTTTTTGCAAAGTTTGAAACGAACCAGCTCGTTTAATAGATGCATTATGCCAAATAGGTACTTTTATTTTATTAGATAGTCAATTGAAAATATATATTGTGCGCACTGCGTAGCTGGAAAACTTGTCAACGGAAACAAGCATTTTATTATTTTTGCTTGATTAGCGGATCAAATCCGAGTTAAGTAAAAGTTCCCTTTCAAGCATTGATGAAATGTTTTATAGATGTAACGCCGTATTTCACTTGATTGTTAACTATGTTTTAAACAAAATTTAACCAAGAGCAAATTTCAGTTGCCCTCGGCGAAAAGATTGTAACGGTTCAGGCGTGTCTCCACATGAACTCGCCAGTTCACGAATATATTTTCATACATTGAGAGATAGCATAGATTATAACGCCACCTTACGGACAATCATTAGCAACTAGAAGCCTTTAGGCCAGCTAATTTATTTTGGGTAAAGAAGCTAGCTTCATAGTTCTTAGTAGTTCAAATTTATGATATGAGATGTCGCTAGTAAATTAATATTTGGTATTTAAATTAATTTTTCGTTAATTATCGAATAATGAGGCGTGGGAATGATTTAAATAATTAACTAAGTATGTAGTATAAGTTTCAGGAATTTTCAGCAAGTAAAATTGACGAAAATATAGTGAAACAATGTATGTAGCAGAAATAGTAATATTACTAGGGAAAAACTCAAAATGCAAGGAAAATGCTTATTGAAATAAGATGTTAGACTCATAAGTTGTATACAGTTCAAATTTTATCAACTTTGGTGTAGTAAATAAGTTACTATGTGATTATAAAGTTATTTCGGAGTTGCTTATGTCAAACGTATGAGAAAGTATAAGTTTTCTATTATTACAAGATTAATGATTAAAATGCAAGGAATTAGCCTTTATCACAAGAAACCTTAAGTTATAAGTAACCGTTTGACTAAATTTCATCAGATTCTGGTTAGTAGTTTAGTAGAAAAGAGTAACTAAAATTAGCAAGGGAGAATTTATTTCATACAAAATGGCGATAGAAATTTCATTGAAGGAAATTAAAGCTTTTTAATTACGCGTTTATAAATTAAAGGAAAATTATCTTTTAGTGTTAAATTTAAAGATAAATTTGGATATATTCTTAGAAATATTAAATAAGCTATCTAAGAATTAAATAAAATTAATAGTTATTGAGTTGTATGTTTTTTGACGTAGCAGTTAAAGCGGATATAGCAGATGTGGCTGTTAACGCCAGTAAGGCTGATGCGGCAGATGAGGACGGTCGCGTCATTGTAGCACCAGCTATAAAAGCAGGGGAAATTCGTAGATAAGGGTCATTTTGCTTGCGTCAGCGGACTTGTACGGTTCTCGTATTAATTTGTTTTTTGGGTTTGTTAAGTATTTATACTTGTTAAGGTTGACGTGTCGTTTTCCGGCTTTGCTTATTCTAGTGTTTTATAATACTAGGATGGTCTTAGTTTGGGAAATTATGCTTTAACTTGCCCGAAGTTGAGTGTTGAGAACTGTATCAAGTTTCAGCTAGTAGAAGCTGATATTTGAGGATTGATACCCGGGTCACCTAACGGTGTTTCACAACTGACAGGGTAGCTTTCCTTCGATACGTTTTAATTAATTAAATAACCACATATGAAGTACGTGTGGGGTCTGTATTATACCTGAAGAGACAGACTAACTTCTCCCAGAATTGTGAAGGGTTTGTTATGCCTACTGGTGTTTCAAATTCATCATCGTTCTGTCACCTTTATCTATCTATTTATACATACATTCGGATTATTCGTCAGGTGGTACTCGACGAACCCAGTCCAAACTGTCTTTACCACCAAGCACACGAGTCTTATGGCTAAGTTCTTGGAGACTGACTCACTCACTTAGGGGTAATTTAGATCAGGACCCATTCATCGTATACGAGTGGGAACGCGAGTAATTTAAATGTGAAAACCGGGTTTTTCTAGCTTGTTGAAACGTGTATAGTAGATGTTAGAGCAGCTAGGATTTAATAGGATTTAATAGGATTAATAGGTTTTAACTTTAAATTTATTGTTAGATAATGGGGTAGTTGGTATTAGGTAGCAATATAGTAATTAATTGAATACAGATGAAGTTCTAATCTGAAGTGAATTTTTATAAAAGGTCCTTCATTTTTAAGCATATATTTAATGATCAAATCTTAATATTTATAATTAAAGAAATTACTTTAAGACTAGCATTCAATATAAAAAGAATGAGATTTAAGGAGGTTTACCGAGTAAAACCATGCTCGTCAACTATCCTAAGAAAACGGGATAAGCGACGGTAACACCAACCTTTTATACCATTCAACAATTAAATAAATAAAATTGTTCTTTGTCTTGCTAGATCTATCTGCTTTCCTAAATATAAGAATATTTGACTCATAAATAGAGTGCTTGTATTGTTTCCTAAAGATTGGAGCAATCTGTGTTCATGAAATGTAGAAGTAGTCTAAAAATGTTGACTATAAGTAATGAAAGTTAGACTTTGTATTTGTACTAAAGATCTTTTAACAGCATCGAAGTTAATGCTTAATTTTTCTAACTATATGCAACTTTAAGGAGATGTTTATAGTTATAGGTTGGTGAAGTGGAAACGGAGGGGAAGGTGGTAGCGTTTCCCCCCCCATAAGGGGGTTATCTCATCTGAAGTACAATTACAAATCTACTTAGAATCTTTATTCTGTCTTCGGACCCACTTTTATCAATATCTCCTAGAGAATTATAATACAGCAAACTCTTACTAATGTCTCTACGTTATCTCAAAGTAACCAGGTTTTAATTAGGTATACATTAGGTTTATATTAAAGTTCCATTGTTATTTTTCATGCAAAGAATCTCAGGTTATTACAACGTTCACAGTGTAGGTCCATCAGCCATTAGACGATTCACGCAGCCATTATTATTACTTATTTTAGGTAGGATTTGTTTGTTTTAAGACAGGTCTAAGAATCACTAAGTCATTTAATTAGGGAGGTCAATGAACGCTTAGTTAACTACAGGTTAACAGCTAGGTAGAGTAAGTAAGTAGTTGAAGTATGAGTTAGGTAGTTTAGAGGTGTATATCTTTATTTAAAATATGTTTAGGGTAGGTAGACCGTTACATTTTGGGTGCCGTCGAGCCAGGATTCTAGATTTTGGGTTTACTACGAGTTTTTCTTATTACTATTATGTGATCAAAGCTCTCTAATTCTGTGAGGAGGCCTGTGTCCGGTAGTGTGACGTAATGTAGGTTGTTGAAGATGAAGTTTATGTCATTCGGTTATGTTATGTTCACTTGGCTTTAGTATTTAAAGCAATTAGGTAATTTATTGTTTCATTTCAGTATAGTATAGTGCTCATTATTGATTTATAATTAAATTTATTTAAGTTTGATACTTACTTGAGCAACAAATTTACATGATAGGATAGTCTGAATTTTAGGTCTATTCTTAGGTCATTGGACTTGCTATTCTTAGGTATATTGCGTGACTATTTGTTTACAAATTAGTCACATTTTGCTGTCTGTGTAATGGACGTGAAAAATAAGAACTGGATTTATATTTTGCATTGCTAGAAGGAGTAGGATAGGATAGGAAAAATAACGTTAAAGCAATAAATTGTTGAGACTTTTTAATGTTACATTAATGAAAACATTACAGTTTGCTGCTAGAAAAGAACTGATAGGTAGATAGTTGGCTATATAACGGGCACTTTTCACTGATAACACTCAAAGCTTTCTATTTTCCATCTGTAAAACAAGCATTTTTCTGTTGAACTAATAGTTTTCATAAGTTGTGTTCGAATCACAACGAATTTGTTCATTTGAATTGTAGTAGCGGTAAATGTTACTATTATTCAGGTTTCCACTTCACACAGAGTCATTTATGAGTTATATTTAAAGTAACTGAGGATTTTAAACAATCAAAAATGATTAATACATAAAACGGGCTAGTAGCCATGTTTAATATTCAAGACGCACTGACGTAGTGTTTGTTTGAGGTTAGTTAGAGAGAGACAAAAAAAGGTTTCGTTTCATATTGCGCTATATCGGATAGAGAAAGAAATGTCAGTCTGTTTTAATATCAGGAATTAAGTAGTAGTTGTAAAAGAAAATCATTATCATTATAAAATAGGGAGATTATTTAAAATTAAGGCATAAGTAGGATTTACAATAATAATTAGAAATAGCTAAAACTAGGTAGTCTGAATCTACTTGAACTGAGTACTAAGGATAATTTTAAACTTAAAAGTTTGGGGGACGGAATTTAAGTTTGCTAATTAAATAAAGTGAGCCGAGTAAAGATAATAAATGCATGCTCTAAAGTACACAATGGGAAGTACTTAACTAGTATAGTTGAATTATTACTAGCTTTCAGCTAGGTAGCATTGCAATATATAAAGGAAAATATTTCAATGAGCAACATTGGCATACAATGATAGATTCAGTAGTACATTATGTATGTGTTATCATTTACTTTATGTAAAGAGATTGAGTGATGGGAAGAGTAAAATATGAAGACAACCCATAGCTATTTCATAGTAATTGTGAGTTAGTTAAGCAGAACCAAGTTCTTAAGTTTCAACTTTAAAAATTATTCAAGAAATTTAATATTGATAGCAGAATATTTTATACACTTATTTGCCATCCAGATACATAGCATGCAGAGCTTGAATTTACTGGAATATTATTATTAAAGTAATAGTAAGTAAATAGGAGGGAAAATTAGGAATCATCGTTGGGAAACTTGTATAAAAGAAAATCATTCAAATCAGTTTATTCGTTTGAGAGCTGTGATATCTTAGATATACAAACAGACATGCATAGCAGATAAATTCATAGCGTTACATTTATGTAAAGAGTTAGTGAAATTAAGATAGGTATATATTATTTGAGTTTGTCAGCATTTTGAGGGTTAAGTATGAAGTATGGATAAACATTGAGAATGTTTGAAGACAAATAATAAGTAAAGCAGCAATTTATATTTAAAATGGTGTTGAGAAAAAGAGTATTTAAAAATATTAGCTGCTATCATTCAGGAAAACTTAGATAGTAGGAAGACAATGTTGTTTTAGAGTTTCAAAGGTTTGGGGACGGATCTTTAGAGGTTTATAACCCTTATTAGAACAAGTATGTATGTAGTTTGCCTAGATAAGGAAAAATATAAAAAAAAAAACAAAATAGGTATGTCAGCGAGTACTTTGATAAATAAAACAATAAGGAAATAGCTTTTATTGGTTTCTAGTAAGATTGAGCTTTATTTTTAGTCATAAAAGCATTGTTGAATATAACAGAAAGTTAAATTTGATTTTCTAGGAGTAAATAGTTGCATAACATGCATAGCGGTAAATAAGTATTATCAGATAATAGTTTTTACAAGGAAACTGATGGAAGAACTGTATAGTTGCAACATGAACTGTATTTTCATTCTTGAAGGCTTCACACTTGTAGTCAAGTTCAGTTAATCTCAGCGGTGTTCATGCTTTAGTGAAGTACTAGAATAAGCAAATTCTTGAAGTGATATTCTTGGTGAATGCTTCAAACATATTTTAGCTTGTGAAGATTGATAACTTGATGTCAGATCTGTAAATACAGAGAACACAAATTAGCTAAGAAAGCGTTCAATCTAGTAATTTGATAGTGAGATAGTTAGCCGATAATAGTTGAATTATTGAAATATGATTACTAGAACTATTAGGATAAATTAATAAATAAATCAAATTTGCTGGCTAATGTAAGGGAAAGACTGTTTCGTTATTACTCTTTCATTAAGTATGTACAAAGGTTTAAATGAGGAAACTTGATAGTGAGATAAAAAATAGTTCAGCGAGTTAATTATTTGAGAGTAATTTTAAAGAAGTGTGTATTTATGATTGTTTGAGCATTCATGCAGAATAAATAGCTAAAAACTTACCGAATGTTTTTCCTAGGTAGTTATTGCATGTATATAGAATGAATCTGCAATTTGGTATAAGTTGAGAGTGGTCTTATTATGTATCCTTACAAAATTACTTGGACAGCTTTGAGTCTTCAATATGTCTTGAGATTCAAATATAAATAATTGTACCAGTAAGTAACTGAAAAAGATGAACAGATTTATTAGAAGTTACATTCAGACACTTAACAATATACAGTTAATTTCATTAAAGTTCATTAAAGGGACAGAACGTTAAGTGGGCATTATAAAAGATTGTTAGGGAGGATTGTTTGATTAAGTATTAGTAGTGGTTTTAATAACGAAAAATACAATACCTGTATAATCATTTGTTGAGAGCAATTTCGGTTCACTAACACTAAGTGAGCATTGTTGAGTGCTTGTTGTTGTTCCGTGATAGGTTAACGAAAGATTTTAAGTCAAAGCTGGTTTATATACACAGTTTCATAGAATATAATTAGCAATTTGAAGTTGAAAGCGCTTCGGAATCTCGATTCATAAACAATTTTATACAATACGAGATTTATTTTTAAAGTTTGACAAAATGACTTTTATGTGAGTGCAAAGGAAATAATTCCATGCAGCATTATAATATGCAGATGAGTAAAAAAATATTTCATCAAAATTAATATGTTGATGGTATTTACGTAACCGTCGGAGCTTTATACAAATGCCAGATTTCAAGTCAGTAAATGATTATTTCTTTTATATAAAAAGGAAAAGTACAATGATACGAATCTCTTGACAAGTCATACATTCATCACAAAATCGATTTCCGAACGAAGATCGGCGCGTTTCGTTCCGGCAACATGCTGTGTTTTCGAATTCATATTGAATTAATTTTGTAAAGATTTACAATGACAAAGATCACTAGATAATTTTGAAAAAGTTTAAGGAGACCAAAATAATTCTATTTCTATTGAGATACATTTTAAAGAACTCAACTGCTAAATAAAACAAGCGACTAGAATTGAGTAATCGTTCATAAAGTAATGTTCGACTGCAAGGTGTAGAACTAAACGCACTAAACGTCACTTTTTGTCAAACGTAAATATAAGTTAACTTAGTAAACGGGAAAGTTTGAAATTGCATTTTAACTGAGTGATGTAGTTAAATAATGAAAAATAGTGAATGATCGAAGTTTTAAAAAAAAGAATGGAACTTTAAAAATGTTGAGGAGTTAAAGTGATATTAATTGTTAAATTGAAAGTTCTTGGTGAGGGGTTGCTTTGTTATATGCAGTTGAAGAATTTTGGTATTTATTATTTTCAATGCTTACGTACAGTTTAGTTTACGCTTTTAGTTAGTGAATGTATGTTAAACTTAGTTAGTAGTAGCAAAGGTTAAATAAGGGTATGGGGACGTTTACTGAACAAATGAAAATGTAAGGGTTATACATTTTTGTAATGGAATTAATATTAATGGGTGATAAGTTATAATTATTAGTCATAATTAAGGGTGATTATACGTTGGCTGCCGGTGTGGTTTTAGCTAACATCATAGAATTATTCTATACGAAGTAGATTTAAGATAAATTAAAATAATATTTTGTGGATTCACTTTCTGATGAAGTTTAGTGCTGAGTTAAATTTAAAAAATTTAATAATTCAAATAAATGATTTCATTAATTAAAAGATGTTTGCCAAGCTTGGAGGAGTTGGTGCATAATTTAGGTATTGTATGGTAAAAAAAAAAAAAAAAAGGGTGTGCTATGTTTTAATCAAGTTGATGATTGAAGTTTTGCTTATGAAAGAGGACTGAAAGGGTACTTAATTGGTATTTTGCAAAGTAAAGATTTTTATTTTAAAGTCAAAAGGGTTTGATCTAAAGGTTACATCAACTTTAAGTTAAGGCAAACCATTTATCGATAGTTGCCCAAGATACAGCACACTATACAAAATGAACAGTTAGTGGTGATGCTTAGGATTAGGCAAGAAATTCTAAGTGCAAGCTTAGGATTTAGCAAGTTCAATTTAAATGTTGCGATCTAATGGTTCATTTACTCTACTAGTAGGAACAAATTATTCGTCCTACACTGCACAATCACCAGTATTTTGTTTATTGTTGTGTGAGAAAAGAACTCTAAGCTAGATGGAGATTTAATGATGAATTAACATTGTAGCTACCATGAATAAAAACACATACAAAGAACTTTATGCATTCACGGAAAGGTACTACAAAGGGTTTGTGTTGCGCCAAACACTGACGGTGACAGCAGATTCTTTATACAGCTCTTACAGCAACGTTTGTCTCACAAACGAACGCTTTTGTTGAGTGCAAATTGTTTGGCAATGATGGAAATTATTTCATTACATGATTCATTGAAAGTTTCAGAGGTTTTATCTTGCATAATTAATGATTTAAATCTGGTTTAAAAACACACCACACAATATAGTCTGTCAAAATTTTATTTGATCCTGAAATAGTGTCAATACAACAGCTTATATAATGGCAATAATGTGCATAATAAAATGTCATGTCAATATAAAGTGACTTGATTTAATGTTAATATATATATTAAAACAAAACATTGTTTTCAAAGAATTAAAGTTAACATGTTTAGCTTTATAACAATTACTTTCATCACAATCTGATTTATACATATAAACAAATATTCTTCAGATTCGGATTTCAATGAAGTTTGATGTCTGATGTCAAATAGTATTTCTTGCCAGTAAAAATATAATAAAACTACTGGAAATACACAATATAGTGAAGGCCAAATAAAGTTGGGTCAGACTTACACATCGAAGGCAAATATTGATAAACAAAATATATTCATGAATTTTATGATGTTGGTTCTAATTGTATCGGTAGCTAATTTTATATAATTACCCACCTTAACAATTAGAGGGGACGATTGTAACGGTTCAGGCGTGTCTCCACATGAACTCGCCAGTTCACGAATATATTTTCATACATTGAGAGATAGCATAGATTATAACGCCACCTTACGGACAATCATTAGCAACTAGAAGCCTTTAGGCCAGCTAATTTATTTTGGGTAAAGAAGCTAGCTTCATAGTTCTTAGTAGTTCAAATTTATGATATGAGATGTCGCTAGTAAATTAATATTTGGTATTTAAATTAATTTTTCGTTAATTATCGAATAATGAGGCGTGGGAATGATTTAAATAATTAACTAAGTATGTAGTATAAGTTTCAGGAATTTTCAGCAAGTAAAATTGACGAAAATATAGTGAAACAATGTATGTAGCAGAAATAGTAATATTACTAGGGAAAAACTCAAAATGCAAGGAAAATGCTTATTGAAATAAGATGTTAGACTCATAAGTTGTATACAGTTCAAATTTTATCAACTTTGGTGTAGTAAATAAGTTACTATGTGATTATAAAGTTATTTCGGAGTTGCTTATGTCAAACGTATGAGAAAGTATAAGTTTTCTATTATTACAAGATTAATGATTAAAATGCAAGGAATTAGCCTTTATCACAAGAAACCTTAAGTTATAAGTAACCGTTTGACTAAATTTCATCAGATTCTGGTTAGTAGTTTAGTAGAAAAGAGTAACTAAAATTAGCAAGGGAGAATTTATTTCATACAAAATGGCGATAGAAATTTCATTGAAGGAAATTAAAGCTTTTTAATTACGCGTTTATAAATTAAAGGAAAATTATCTTTTAGTGTTAAATTTAAAGATAAATTTGGATATATTCTTAGAAATATTAAATAAGCTATCTAAGAATTAAATAAAATTAATAGTTATTGAGTTGTATGTTTTTTGACGTAGCAGTTAAAGCGGATATAGCAGATGTGGCTGTTAACGCCAGTAAGGCTGATGCGGCAGATGAGGACGGTCGCGTCATTGTAGCACCAGCTATAAAAGCAGGGGAAATTCGTAGATAAGGGTCATTTTGCTTGCGTCAGCGGACTTGTACGGTTCTCGTATTAATTTGTTTTTTGGGTTTGTTAAGTATTTATACTTGTTAAGGTTGACGTGTCGTTTTCCGGCTTTGCTTATTCTAGTGTTTTATAATACTAGGATGGTCTTAGTTTGGGAAATTATGCTTTAACTTGCCCGAAGTTGAGTGTTGAGAACTGTATCAAGTTTCAGCTAGTAGAAGCTGATATTTGAGGATTGATACCCGGGTCACCTAACGGTGTTTCACAACTGACAGGGTAGCTTTCCTTCGATACGTTTTAATTAATTAAATAACCACATATGGAGTACGTGTGGGGTCTGTATTATACCTGAAGAGACAGACTAACTTCTCCCAGAATTGTGAAGGGTTTGTTATGCCTACTGGTGTTTCAAATTCATCATCGTTCTGTCACCTTTATCTATCTATTTATACATACATTCGGATTATTCGTCAGGTGGTACTCGACGAACCCAGTCCAAACTGTCTTTACCACCAAGCACACGAGTCTTATGGCTAAGTTCTTGGAGACTGACTCACTCACTTAGGGGTAATTTAGATCAGGACCCATTCATCGTATACGAGTGGGAACGCGAGTAATTTAAATGTGAAAACCGGGTTTTTCTAGCTTGTTGAAACGTGTATAGTAGATGTTAGAGCAGCTAGGATTTAATAGGATTTAATAGGATTAATAGGTTTTAACTTTAAATTTATTGTTAGATAATGGGGTAGTTGGTATTAGGTAGCAATATAGTAATTAATTGAATACAGATGAAGTTCTAATCTGAAGTGAATTTTTATAAAAGGTCCTTCATTTTTAAGCATATATTTAATGATCAAATCTTAATATTTATAATTAAAGAAATTACTTTAAGACTAGCATTCAATATAAAAAGAATGAGATTTAAGGAGGTTTACCGAGTAAAACCATGCTCGTCAACTATCCTAAGAAAACGGGATAAGCGACGGTAACACCAACCTTTTATACCATTCAACAATTAAATAAATAAAATTGTTCTTTGTCTTGCTAGATCTATCTGCTTTCCTAAATATAAGAATATTTGACTCATAAATAGAGTGCTTGTATTGTTTCCTAAAGATTGGAGCAATCTGTGTTCATGAAATGTAGAAGTAGTCTAAAAATGTTGACTATAAGTAATGAAAGTTAGACTTTGTATTTGTACTAAAGATCTTTTAACAGCATCGAAGTTAATGCTTAATTTTTCTAACTATATGCAACTTTAAGGAGATGTTTATAGTTATAGGTTGGTGAAGTGGAAACGGAGGGGAAGGTGGTAGCGTTTCCCCCCCCATAAGGGGGTTATCTCATCTGAAGTACAATTACAAATCTACTTAGAATCTTTATTCTGTCTTCGGACCCACTTTTATCAATATCTCCTAGAGAATTATAATACAGCAAACTCTTACTAATGTCTCTACGTTATCTCAAAGTAACCAGGTTTTAATTAGGTATACATTAGGTTTATATTAAAGTTCCATTGTTATTTTTCATGCAAAGAATCTCAGGTTATTACAACGTTCACAGTGTAGGTCCATCAGCCATTAGACGATTCACGCAGCCATTATTATTACTTATTTTAGGTAGGATTTGTTTGTTTTAAGACAGGTCTAAGAATCACTAAGTCATTTAATTAGGGAGGTCAATGAACGCTTAGTTAACTACAGGTTAACAGCTAGGTAGAGTAAGTAAGTAGTTGAAGTATGAGTTAGGTAGTTTAGAGGTGTATATCTTTATTTAAAATATGTTTAGGGTAGGTAGACCGTTACAAGATGAATAAAATAGGCACTTAGTTTACAAGACAGGTATTTTAATTTGGCTAAAACAGGCACATGCGAGCCATCAGCAGCAGAGTTTCAGTTGCCCTAGGCAGAGTTGGTTGATTCCGTGTATACTGGCGAGCAATCATATCTCATCACTTTCAAACAACTTTGTATAGGTACTTAGTAACGTCAGTAATATGAACGGACGGGTACCTATCCTGTTCAAAAAAAGTCGTAGTGATGTTATTTTAGGGTGCGACCAAACCGCCGCGTATACGCAGTGACGTGTCGTATGCGTCACGTTTTCTCACCGTTTCTTCATACATTTTGTTGCGATTCCGTAACGTCACCGTTTTTTAAGCGGCGGTGTGGTCGAACCTTTACTCGATATATCATCGTCTTTTGAAAATACAAAATTAATATTAATCATAATTTATATGATAAATAAAGTATCTTAAAAACAAAAATATAAAAAAAATCTTTATCAGTTCCTAATTGCATACGTGGCTTAGCATCAAAATGCCAGTTTTTCAGGAGCTCCAGCTTTAAGGGTAAACTAAACGGGTCCTTACGTTTATCACAGTGTGTAAAACAAAGAAAAGGTCTTCAAGCACTGGTTTCTGCGCCACCCTTCACGGCTTAAGGGAGAGGGGCGTCATTTCACGCCTCTTGAGCGCGTATCGAACCAATATTAGGTTTATTAGATAGATGGGACGGGCGTGAAAAGCGATTTTTCATTTTTTTTTCGACTTATCTTCTGAGGCTCGTTTTTAAACAAGAAGGTTATTAAAATAACATCGAAGCGTAAACATCGTCATGTTTTATATACGCATCAGTTTTGTGACGGCAAAATTGATCATTTTGTTTACCAAACATTGGGTTATTTTTGGATTGATTATAAGGGTACTTATATTGAAAACAAATTGTTATGTTTAGCGGCTAGTACATGCATACATACATAAATCATGTATTTATCCCTTACGAGGTAGACAGAGCCTAAGGCAACAAGACTTAAAGGCATGATTGTGGGTGTATTTAGCGGCTAAACTCCTGCAATTTTCAAATTTTTTTATGTGCAACTGTGGGACTGCTAAATTATTATCTTTTCACTATTACTAAATAATGTAAAGGTACGAACTAATAAGCAGACAATAAGCATAACTTGGGCCTTACCATGACGTCCTAATTCCGACTCAGTTCAAGTTTTAGCTGTCACTTTTAGTATGAATCTGACAGCAAGCGAACCTAAACTGAATCGCATTAAGACGTCATGGTAAGGCCCTGAACTCGTCAAATCACTCAATGGGCACATCTAAGCGACGTAAAAAGTTAGAATTTGTACCTAGTGCCAACCATGCCATTTTTAAACGACCACTTTGGTTTTGATTGCTCCAAAAGCTATCATAAACAGTAAAATAACATTAGTGAGAGGTTTGTAAATAATTTAAATACTTTCTAATCGTAAAGTGAAAACCGCTTAAGTTTACACAAAGTCATCACGCCCTAATGTTCGCCCAAGTCGTATTGTTCAAGTGAATATTAACTTGTGTAACTTCTCCGTGCTCAACTATTTAGCTACATTTACCGAATTCCTGATCTAATAACTAGTTTTCACAGTTATCTCTTGAAGACGGCCCGAGTGTTTATATCTGTTTGTTTCCCAAACAATATTCTACTAAATAGCAAACTTAGACTAGCTCGGCGGCGTGGTTTAAACGTTAAGTTTCATCATTCGGTTAATAAAGCTTATGAACAAATTATGTATATAGCGATAGATTTCAAATTTTTATACACTAGTTAGGTTTTTATAGATTTCGTCATAAATTTACGGCCATATTCGTAAGAAGTTAAGCAGGGTACATGTGTCATAAGAAAAAGTATGTTTTGTGTGTTTGGAAAACACAATTTTCAAAATTATAGAGAAAACTAACATGTACTAACTGCAAAACTAACTAATAATGACAGATAAAACTAATAAAACGAATAAGGGGGTTTATAGATTGGTGACGCAAGAACGATATAATGTGCAATGTTAAGAACATGAAACTAAAGCGAGACTCAATCATATTACACAAACGGATAACTCACGTATAAAAGTCGAGTAATGCTCGACATGTTTCGGACTAGTTCTTAGTCCTTCCTCTTTTATACGTGAGTTATCCGTTTTTGTAATCTATATACATAAAAGAAAGTCGTGTTGATTACACTATTTATAACTCGAGAACGGCTGAACCGATTTTGCTGAAAATTGGTGGGGAGGTAGCTTAGAATCAGGAATAGGTAATAGGATACTTTTTCTTTTTCTTTTTTTTTGTCATTCATTTGTTAAAAATGGAACAAAACGCAACTGACATGGAATAACAAAACGCAACTGACAGTTATACGTAATGTTGTCTGTGGTGTATGGTTGAAAATTTGACGAATCAGGGCGGGCAGTCTAACAAGGCGCGCTTAATTTTTAAATTAGGTAAGTCTACGCGGACGAAGTCGCGGGGAAAAGCTAGTTATAAATAAAACTTATTTGTCCCAGACACGCGACAACTGCTATCGATTTTTTGCCTAGTCTCAGCTATTTCAGGGAATCTTTTTTATACATTTAAATATAATTGATCATAGATTAGATTAATTTATTTCCATTTGTAAATTACATTTTAACTTTATGTAAAAACATAAGAAAGACACAAAAAGATCGTCAATTGTAAATAAAATAAATGAAACATAATAAGTCAATAAAAAAAATAAAAAACAGAAATTCAATAATAAAGACAAGAAATAAATGTCTAACTGTTTAAAATAAAAACAATAGTTATAATAAGATTATGCAATAAAATGCGATAAAATAACACACGATAAAAATAAAAATATCATGCATGTATACATTAACATGTAAGGTGTGAAATGATCGTCAATGATCGTCGCCACCCACACATGGACATCGAAAACCACCACAAAACCACCATACAACGCTGTTTCCATTCAAACATCGCACATCTATAAACTGGGAAAACTCTAATTAACATCCAATTTTCTTTGCAAAAACAGAGCTACATTTGCCGTGTCCGTTGGAATAATCCCGTCTGGTGGACCGTGTTCATTCATTGGCAGCGATGTTTCTGGCCAGGCTGACTGGATTACAACTAAACAAGTTAGCGTCCCGTCCCAGAACACGGGATCTAGGCATAACAACCCTCCTACCCCCCCCCCCCCTGAGCTAATGCACTGCGCTGCGTATCACAACCACGACTGATCGTGGGCAACATAGATGGCGACTTCGCCTTGGCGTGCTAGCTGCTTACATAATATACGTATATGGGTAACCAAAATTGCTTCTCATACCGAAATATGCTACGCCGGGTGAGACGAGCTGATTGCAATCGTTTTTTCAGCGCTTAGATGTTTAGTTATAATTAAATTAAAGAAATTTTGAACCTAGCAACATTTTCGTGTCGCCTTTTCGTATGTCAGGAACAATGAAGATTGAAAAGTTAAACAAAAACAATGAAATATACACTATTATTTAAAAACATCTCTATAAAGCCTTTTCTAAATAACATGCATGTGAAAAATTATAGCTACGTACTTAGAAAACTCCTTACTGCACCATGTTTTACTTTTTACTACGTGTCACTAAAGTAAAAAATGAGTAACATCGCAATCTACTTCAATTATGGTCTGCACCTATACATCCGTAATGCAGCCTACCCATATTCAAGAGTTATGACCGTTTTCATACGATAACGCGCTAGTATCTTCAGCCATTAACTTTAGGCCACCAGCGTTTGACGAAGTCAGCCTTAACAGCCTCACTTATGCCTCACCGTATCAAAATGCAAGGGCTATCATTATGGGAAAGTGGTCACCATTCGTACACTTTTTAGATTCCATTTTTTATTTATTATTTAATTGACAAATTTAGCTAGTTTATGTAACTAAGTGTAAAGTGTAACAAATATATATTGTAGTTTGTTACAAAAAAGTCCGAAATTATTATATCAAAACGTTAAAGGGTTATAGCCATCTTTCAACGATAAGGTATGTGTACGAATGGTGACCACTTTCCCCTACGTAAAATACTAGCAATTTTGCTTTTTATGTATCTCTTATCAATCATGCTAAACGTTCCCTTAAGGTTTTTTGCCTTAGGCTCTGTCTACCCCGTAAGGGATAAAGACGTGATATATGTATGTTTGTATGCTTTTTATACAGCTTAATAATAGCTATTTACCCATAGAATCTAACTGCGTGTAGACAGAACATCAAATTTGTTTTATTTCTTCGGTAGTGTAATTCAACATCTAGAAAAGAAAGACGTAACGAAAACCCCTAAAGTCGTAAAAATAGTTCATACTTGTAATAATTATGACATTACTGAGCCGACTTTATCCTAGTACCGGAGTGCATAGTCGCAGTATACGACATCAAAGACTTCTAGTTAGGTATTGTATAGTAGGCTATATGCTCGGTCTACAAACGGCCAGTGGCAATTACTGTCACTGTTTTGTCTATCTGCGTATTCAATCGCCTTGAGACAGCTAACAATAATAGTGACAATACAATATCCTATGTTTAGTAGGTACAGTGCTGCATTGAGCGCTCCACTGACGGTTGTATCTGAAGATCCTGTGGGTATAGAAGTACTCATATATACATGTAGGATTACATCTGACTTTAACCGTTTTACCTTTTAATTAGTCATCGTGCTAAAATACAAAAATAGGCAAAGATAGCGTTTAAATTAGTTAGAATTCGAATGTGTTTTTCTGTGCAAAGAAATCGATTAGTACTCGTATGTCATCGTTAATTATAACATTCTACACATTTACGAAACTTCTTTATACGTCTATAGATTCTTCTTAGATATCGATACCTTTAGGTTCAATTGGCGTAAAGGACAAAATGCCGAAAATGAGTTAAATATACAGTTTTGTTCAGAATTTTAAGCTCTATCGAACTGTATACTTAAAATTTTGATATCTCGTAAAATTTGACCTTTACGCCCCATATTTTTGGATCACTTATCACCAAAATGTGCTTTTTTTGTGGGTGTAAGTAACAAACCTGAAATCACATGGAACGTAAAGGAAATCATGAAGTTATAAACAACGACGTATAAACCTAAATTTACCATATTGTCCTTTAAGACCTACTTTTATAGGACTGAATTTACTTATTCGTCCTTTACGACCTTTACTTCTGTACATTATACTTTAATACCAAATCAAAACTACGGCGTAAAGGACGTATATACAAATAGATATTTATTTCTTGGATTATACGACCTGATTAAGACACAAACATAAATCCTTAGGTCTAATTTTGATGAGAAAGTAAGTGTATCTCTATAAATTCGACTCTTTAAGGTTCAATAAAATTGGTGTAAAGGCCAAAAATGCTACTTTTCAGGAGAAGTAAAATATATTTTTTTAAGCTAAATATTTTTTTTATTTGGGGACCTATATCTTCGATGCATATGACAAAAGTGCTTAGAATTCTTCAGCCTACGCAGTAAAATGGTAACCATAACGATAAATAGCATATTTTAGAAGTTAAGTATCCTTTACACCCCGGAAAAAAGCGTCGGTAGTCCCTTACGCCCCGACCTTTCTAAAGAACTCAAAAGTTTTGAGGTTGTAAAGGTCAGTTTTATATAAAATTATACAATTTTGGGGTGTATAGTTCACTGTAACTTACTAAATAGTTCTTAAATAACTGTAATTGCTGATTCCCCTTTCCACCTATACTCACAATTATGCTGAACATGGCCTTTAGGTCTTGTTACCTTAGGCTCTGTCTACGCTGTAAGGGATAAAACGTGATTAATGTATGTTATATATGTATTGTTCTTTATAATTATAAGTATTTATACGTGTCGTATAGATTAGCTAAAGTTAAACGTTAGCAATCGTTATCTTAATAATATGTATGTTATTATTTACGAGTATGTAGCATTGAAATTTCATTTAACAACATATTTTAAACAGTTTAGTTATATTTATAAACGATTATTTATGTAATAAAACATGTAGATTTACCCAGGGTAAGACTATCTGTAGTAAATGAAAGCACAATAGTCATAATTGTAACAAAATGTCCAAATATTATAAATCTTAAATCAAGTATCTAAGAGCTCACAAATATTAAGTACGTCACTTATTAATTACTAGCTGTTACTAGAGACTTCGTCTGCAAATAATTCGTTTATCGCTATCCCGCGGGAACTACGCAATTTTCCGGGATAAAAAGTAGCCTATGTGCTATTCCAGACTTTTTTCTATTGTATGTGCCTAATTTCATCCAGATCCGTTTGACCGTTCTGGCGTGATTGAGTAACAAACAAACATCCATCCATCTATCCATCCATCCATCCATCCATCCATACTTTCGCATTTATAATATTAGTTAGATAGTTAGATTAGATTCAATCCAACTAAGTGTCATTGGAAGATTTCATGTACAATTTGTCATTAGTTATTGCTCACATAAACTGAAATCATTAATTGCCAACAAGTATAAACATAGGTATACCTTATCAGACAGATTTTGAAAGCAATATTCGTTTGTTAGCAATATTTAACAAAAAAACACCAAAATACATAATCTATAGGTACCTAAATGATACAAAATTTAACTTATAACGATCTCGTTTTGTGTATGGTTGCGTTAAATGATAAATATAAGTGACGTACTTATTAATGTTTATGATACCTGATTTAATACTTATAAAGATCAAACATTTTGTTACAATTATTATAATTCGTGCTTACATTTACAATATTCTTTTCTTTCTTCTTTTCTTCTTCTTTCTCAATGACTTTGAGCAGTGCCACTGTTCACACATATGGTTCGAGTGCCTGTTAGTGATAGAGAAGAAACTATTTTGGCAGCGTAGCGTGCGTCTAAAGTCTTTGCAAATAAGACATAAATGATTGTCAGCCTCTTAATGACATTTGAATGCTACATTACCAATAAAATAAAAATATTATAATTCCCAAAGGTACATTTTAGCAAATAGTAAAATATTTTGCGTCATTGATACCTTTAATTACGGTTATGTAAGGAAAATAACATAAAACGTCTAAATTATAGTGAGCTATACACCCGAAAATTGTATAATTTTATAAAAAAACTGACCTTTATAACCTCAAAACTTTTGAATTCTTTAAAAAGGTCGGGGCGTAAGGGACTATCGACGCTTTTTTCCGGGGTGTAAAGGACACTTAACTTCTAAAGTATGCTATTTATCGTTGTGGTTACCATTCTACTGCGTAGAGAGAAGAATTCTAAGCACTTTTGTCATATGCATCGAAGAAATAGGTCCACAAATAAAAAAAATACAAAGGTTTTAAAAATAAAAAAAACGTTTTTGGCCTCTCCTGAAAAGTAGCATTTTGTCCTTTACGCCAATTGAACCTAAAGGTATCGATATATTATTAAATACAGTTTCGGAAAGTACAATTATCCCAAACGTACTCCGAAACACAATTAAAGATACACAAATAAATTTGGTCCATATGTCGATATTTACAATAAAATTTCAAAATACGTATACATAGCAAGGAGCCGGGCGAGGTCAGTTTGCTCGTAGCGGACTCCAGTAAATAACATCGGTACTCTGAAATTCTGATTTACGCGAGAGGGATGAAAGATTTAGTACTAGCCGAGGGCAATCGTGTTCGCCTCTCACACGAATAAAAATCGAACTAATTGCATGGAATCTATTTAAACTTGCCGACGAAAATATCAATTTTATAGCGGATTTGGCTCTCATCCCCGATTTAAAATGTGCGTTTATATTGGAAAATGCCAACGCTAGTTTTATGTGCAAATGATTAAAAAAGAGCCAGATTCACCTTCAAAGTAAATATTAGCTTTAAGTTAAACGCCAATGACAATAAAACTCCCACGAATCTGAGATATAGGTAGGTACTGAACATATTCACCAACAAAACATTAACTGATAAAAAGAGTTGCATACAACCAACCAACCAATTCCCTTTTTGTTCACTGTAACTTTCTCACTTTCGTATTAAGTATCTATGACTTGTTCCACCTAAAAAGCAGCAAACAATATGACATGTTACGAATTCTCCCGGAAAGGGGCCCGACACGAGCCCGAACATGATCCGGCTACAATCGCTTCAAAACGATTCAACAAAGAGTTAAAATTAAATTTTCGTCGCGCAAAGAAAAAACTAGTTACAAGAGGAAATTGGCGGAGACAGTGACAAATTGGTCCCGCAAGAGGAGAATAATTTTGGCTCACTCTTACCAGCGTGTGAAGCTATCCTTTATTCCCCTCTGGCAGTGCGTGCATACAGGACTGTAGAACACAATGTACTGAAATAATTGCCGTCGCTGAACATTATAATAAATATGCTGTTTTTGGCAATTTTCATACTCTGCTTCAGTTATAATGAGCGGAGCGCACACAGCTCTTTACTTTTATTGCGTGTTTATTATTGTCAAAATGATTATAGTTAATGTACAATTCGCTACCTATTTAAGCGAGACAGAGACTCAACTTAAATCGATTACAGCTCAAAAAACAGTGGCAATTCCTTTGTGGCATCTATACAATTACTATTATACTTCTGTATAATTATACCTAATAAAACTCAAAAACAATAAAGATAATGTACATTTACAGTATATTTAAAAAACCTAGGGGTTTTAGAAACGGATATCAACGGATATTCAAACCTTAAAAACCACTATTCTCTTACACTATAACTCCCAGGACTTAGTCACGCCTAAAATATTTTTAAATTGTCTATAATAACTGCTATAATGTGGTCACGAGTATGCGCGAAGAGTAGTCAATATGAGAGACAATCTCAAAAGTTTAAAACAACACTATTCTCGGTTGCTTTAAAATTAGTCTATAGGATATCATTAAAATTTGTTAAATTTAAATTTAAAGTATGTTCCTGCACCCACACATCTGTGAAACATAATATTAAAGGAGGTTGTGAATTTTTGTATCGTAGGTACCTACGTCGGTAGGCCAGATAAATGGTCTAACACCCTAATGTTGAAAATCCTTTGCACGTCATAAAATATAATATCGATAAAACGTGGTCATTGAAAGTTCGATATTAACAACCTTCATTTGATCAGAAATTGGATAAAAAATGATAGACTACTTATTTGGGCGACGGTACTAGACCGGGCTGGTTTAGTATTTAAACCATAAGCTACACCAAGGACGAAGCCATTAATAAATGAATTGAATATTGATGATGGACATTCGTGTTTTTTTATAGTACTTAACTACTTACCCAAGTATAGGAGTTTCTACGAAGTCGCGATAAAAGAATTCTGCGCAGATGAAGAAGACGCGAGCGATATTATAGTTTTGTAAATTTCCGTTCAAATTGCTACTAAATAATAACAGCATTATCGGCTAAAAGTCACAAAAACCGGTTCATAAATAGTAAATAACTAAACAAAAGCTGTAAATCTTCGTATCAATCATGTAGTGTTCATACAATTATATTAAAGCTACCTGTGTCAGCGGGAATCCAACAAATTGTGTAAAATAAAGTAAAATTTAACTTCTTAATCCAGCAATAGCGGCTTGAGCGCTGAAATCTAACTTCGGGAACGGTTCGATACAGTTTCCGCCTTTGTTTGTAGCTAGGTTTCTCCCGTTTACTACTCGGCGCAAGTGGTGCCCGGCGTTTTATTTTGTTTACGGCTTCCTTCACCCGAATACAAATAACTAATATAAGAAATCGGACGTTTATGATTTTATATTATTATTAACCTAGCGAAATAATATCAAATCAAGTTTAAATAAATCCACATGTCTTGTAATGTCGTAACATTATTTAGGTATACTTACCTCTTTTATGTTAATATCACACTAGGTTATCGCAAGCAACGCCAAAGCTAAATATTAGTGTAGCTTAAAATGTGGGCGTTTAAACTTGGAACGAAGTTCAGGCAAGCGAAACTAAGTTAATGGAGTAGAATATAACTTACTGGCGACCACGCTATGGGGAACTTAATACGGGCATTAATTACCAGTCGATAATAATATAACCGGTAACGTGGAATAATGAACCTGCATGTCTTTGTCGAGGAGAGATACAGCGGCAATTAATAGTTATACGATATGATGGCACATAACACACTGTTTGTAAGTATCGAATAGATTTTAATAATATATCCAAACTTTTGTTGTTTCGTCTCAATTCCAAAAGGTTTGCTTTCCTGCGCATGAGGGTGGAAAATTATTTGGCTTAGCCGAGCTTTGTAAACAAGTGTGAGGTCGTCGCTGCGTCGAAAGGATTTTATTCCGATTCATTACCATCGAATAAGGGGCGCCGCGCGCAATAAAAGCGACATACTGCCCCGGGTATCAGTAGTTACATTAACAATTACAGTTCAGTTTAATTCACGTCGTCAACTCAAATAATGCGGGCGGAGACCGTAAACAAAACAATTACAATCCTAAGAAGGGTAGTTACAATTCCCCTTCACAAGTTCCTTGCTTCGGTCCTCAAGTAATGTGACTCTTTGACAATAAATTACAGCGAACTTTGTGCAGCTTAGGTAGTACACTCAGTACAGAACGTTTTAAGCTTTGTTAACGTCTTTTAATCAACGCACTTAATTCGTATTAGCTAACACACATTTAGGATAAAGGTTTACTCTTATTAATAGGTATACAGTACTAATGGCACGCGCTCGCTAAGATTTTATCTCTTGATGTTTAGTCAAAACATTCTATTCTTACGTTTTTTATCTTCTTCATTTTTACACGTTGTAACAACAGTGCATTTGATCGGTATATTTTATGGTACGTTTTCTAAAACTGAAACCTAGCTAGATCGATTTATCGACCTGAAACCCCCTGCATACAAAAATTCATGAAAATCATTGAAGCCGTTTCCTAGATTCAGATTATATAAATTCAAAAATTGCTCGTTTAAAGGTATTAGGTTAGATAGATATGTAGGTTAGATACAGCAGCAGGTTCAAATCTTAGAATTTTCTTGTAATTAATGATAATAATTGTGTAATCTTATCTAATTTTCTCTCACATTTTGACAATTTGTACAGTTACCCATTACCTAGTGGTCATTGTACAACGCAGCCTCTTTTTTTACACTTAAGTTATGATGTTGAAATCACGATCCCAATATAACCACGTCACTCAGTCTACCTTCTTACGACAAGCACAAGTCGATCCAAAGTGATTCATGTCACGACTAGCGTAGCAGTCGTAGCAGTGTCTACGGATGAAGTCGTGCGGCTACGAGCTGCGTAGCACGACCTCTGCGCTGTCTGCTAGTGACACCTTATTTTCTTAATAGAAAAAAATAATACTTATACCTACATACAAATGGGTATAAATTTTGTAAGTAAGTAGGATATACCTTGTAATGTTGTATTTACTTACATATACATGAAATCCTGAAAATTAATCCAAATTAAAAACTTAAAACTAAAAATTACAATAAAAAAAAAAATTTATAAATAATTATAATAATTGTGTATCCTATATATAACCAATGTTTACATTTATGTATAAATAAAGCCCAGATAAAAATATTTAGAAACCGAACAGTATTCAAGAGGACTGATAAAATAATTTGAGACTTTCAATCGAAAGTTGGAGCGATGGGCTTCCGGCTAATACTACATGTATCATTTCAGATTAACTCCAAACTAAACTTACCTTGCCTACTCCACGATAGCAAACCCGTCGAAAGTTTTGCAAGACTAAAGACTCAAGTCTTGTCCAAATGTCTCAAAAGTTACAAATATCAGTATGCAGTGTACGGATACTATCAGAATAGTTTATTGTAACACAAAACGAACATCCTATTGAAATCAAATTAAATGATTGTGTTAAGCTCAACGAGCTATCTTTTAGCGAGTTAAATACGAGCATGACTAGGTGTAGAACATCCATCAACTCTGTACGGAATCGGTATCGCAACAGCATCACCTCACCTGTGCAGAAGATTGGCAACTCGATATCACGCTTAGCTCGATCTGGATACCTCGTCACTTGCTTACAGTCAAAGGCCCATAGAATATACTGGAAGCCGTGTTCGCGCGTTATTGCAGACATTAATATTAGTCGCAAAGAGAGTAAAATCATATATTTACATGCAATTCTTCAGCGAATATTCTTTTAGTATCCGATTATATATCCGATAATACTATAGGTAAGGGGTGTAATTATGTATACCTATCATATCCTTAATGTCGAAACAATGGCCAAGGCAGATCACAGATATAAACCGAAGTGGAGGGTATCTCGCGCGTATTTTTCACTTTGATTGTGGACACACTTGTGGATATTGTAACGCGCGTTCTGGTTTATTCTACTTACATAATACTTAAGTGTTTTATTTTAACAAAAATAAAAATAAAAGTATATCGGTGTCTGTAGAGAACATGAGAGTCCGCTCCCGCTTCATCTCTGTCTCTGTTCGCAGCAGCAGCATTTGGCAAGGGGTAATGAACCTCTGGATGTCTGTCAGAGTCGCAGCGCTCGGCGCCACATCATTAATTTCTACCTAATGTCTGAAGCGGGCGACGCGACGTTACCGACCACATTTTGTGCTCACAGACACGCTAATAAAGTCTCACTGGATGTATTTTGAGTCGCTGTTTTGGTATTTCATAGCAAAAATCTCTTAGCTTTTTTATGTAATGTCTGGCCAATTTAAGCACGGATGTTCAGTCCTTTCCTATCATTACGTAATTTAAATAAGGCTTAGTACCTCCAAAGGTATTTCTTTCGTATTGGTTTTTATTTTTACAAATCTGTTCCTAGGGAAAAAATAATTGCTTGATGGACCACTGTCACTCCTAATGGCAACTGTAAATAAAATTTGACTTCTAGTGGACACAACACACGCAAGGTAGCGATGCCAATAACCAACAGAGTAACGCAATATATTCACGTACGGGTAAATAAAACCATTTCAACCAAACAGTGATCAACTTTTTCCCGTGAGAGCAAACGTGCACGGCAATTTGTGACGGCCGGAGCTGGCACTAAGGCCATGTTAGTCTGCGTTTTTGGCGTTTTGCATAAAACGCCGCAAATTCGCCTGGATGGAAAATGGCTTAACAATTTTCATCAAAACTTTAAAATTGAAAACTAAAAAGGAAAACAAGTGATCGTTTTTGGAGTGCATTACAATGCTTTATCGCGTTCATTTGATTCTGTAACACATCAATTGATTCAGAAAGCATTAGTTTAGGTTAAAGTTAATCTTTTTTTTTTCATTCACTGTGGCCTATAATAAGCAAGACAGTAAAAAAAAGTATTTTGTCTTCAGCAGTATGACAACTAGACCTGCGATGTATAAGATGCACTTTTTTCTTAACTAACTTCACATTTAAGAGAATTACAAATTTCAACTTTATGAAATTTATTTTCTTCCTTGCATCTAATTTTAATGAAGCAATACTACCGTGCGCGCCTTTCAGTAGTTTTTGAAATAAGCGAAAATAAACATACAGACAATCATATCTATTCTAAGAACCACTGCAATACGCCAACGTTTCAGAGTAGTTTTTCTTAAATATCTGCAATGTGCAGTTTCATTATGGATATTTTCCACAATTATATTGGGCTCTTCCGGTACCCTTACATCTCAGAGCACCAACACGGCAACCGCTGTTTGTCTCAACGTTAAACAACGCGCCTCCGAATACGCTCGAGCAGCACTCTGCCATAATCTCCATTGCCAGCTCACCTACTAGACTTCTGTTAATTATATATAAGGGCTAAACATCAGCCCAATCCAAGTCATCATAAACACCAGTTTAGACTTGCTTGAAAAATCCTGCATGTCACATTATATTGCGCACTGGTAGACAACTTCTAACCCTTGCGCATCACGGCCTGGCAACGAAATAAGATTTTGATGCAGAATTTTGCTCTCTAGTCTAAACTGGGTTTTAGATAGAGTTTTAGTTTTTTTTTGGTTTTTATTGCAAAATATGCTTGCGTTCAATACAATACGGTAAGCATTAGTTGTTTGTGATGGTTTTTCCGTTATCCTCCACATGAAGCAAAATCAGTTAGTTAATACATAATATATAATCGTGATATTAATTTTAGTTTTCTTTAATATTGAACAAGTGTGTGTTTACGCAAGTACCTAACTAAAAAATTGCAAGAACAAACAGATAATTTTTGATGTCAAAATTTGTTATTGACATCGACAATATTATCTGCTTGGCCAACTCGAGTTTGCCAGTGACCATGGTGATTTGGAGTCTTTTTTCCAAACAAAATATAATGACTTTGGCCTTCTATGGATAATGTAGAGGACCAACCCAGAACCCACAAGCTGAACCTCTAGGGCCGCGATCTCTATTCGAGAGCACCTCATTGCCTCTTCAATTTGCTAATTCTAAGAGCTTACCTACAATAATTTCAAAAGTATCCAAATTCAATAAAACCTTACGTAGACGTGTAACAATTTAGACCTATTCATCGCCATAACTTTTGGTACTAAATTGTCGCATCACGAGCCCATCACCACAATGAAGTTAATTATAAGTTCGGAGACCGTTAAATATTCCGTTTCGTAATTGCGGAGTATGATATACTGCAAGCTATGCCCGTTTAAGCTAATTTACATTGTAAATGTAGGCGTGAAATAAAAAAGACAATTTCTAATTTAACAAATTCATAATGCAAACAGTTCAACGCGAAGGGGAAAGTTTGTTAAATTCTTTAATTTGATACATGAATTATTTATCTAGGTCTTGCGGTGATATTTTCGTGTGCAAGTAGTTCAGATAAAAGCAGCACCGGCACTAATGGTGCACTTCCACGCCACTTTAAAACTTACCCCTGTTTAATTAATTCAGCTGTACTAATAGAATAACTTCTGGGTGGGATCATTCACCACACGGTATGAGGCAGCTTTTCTTTGTCTCTTGGTAAGGGCTTAAAGTATGTTTTTTAAATGCAAGTCTATTTTCAGTGTAACTAAAATAAATTAGTACCTACAATTTCTGAAATAAGATCTAATTAGGTTTAATATTTTTTTGCTATTGTACTAGTACTTAAATAAATAATAGTTTTTGACATGAGAAGAAAGTAGTAACATTTTTACAGTACCTACCAGAAATAGTTTCTTTATCAATTTTTTCATTACCTATACGAGCATGTTATGATAAATGATTTCGCAAACACCTATAGGTATCTTTTTTTTATTAAATCTTAAAAGAAACAAAGGCTTGTAATGACGTTCAACATGATGTTCGTTCAACGTTTTATTTGGCAGCGCAACACGTACGAAGTACGGAGGTCGTTCTAGCTACTGCGGTTCCGATGCGGTACCGACACAAAATTTATGTACCGCTGAGCGTGCAAGTCTAGTCCCGTACTGAGTCTCCCGATGTAAAAACGTAACAGATTCAGTTTTCGCAAGGCACCCTGTCCAATGCTGTGTGCGCGACGGCCCCGTACGCCGCGCTTCCAGACCAGACAGAATTGTAACGACGACTGCTGCGAATACTCTACATTTCCTGGGTGTTGTGGGTAGGCATAGATTCCTTGGGGGGCCTGCCCCGCTCAAATATTAAGTTTCGTAAGAATTTTAAATTAGAGCATTAGGCGCGGCGTCTCGGCAAAATTTAATATTAATAATGTTATCCGAGCGAACTCGGTGGAAAGCTGAAAACAATGAATTTTTAATAGTTTCTCCTTTGTGACGGACAATTAATATAATGAGATAGCAAGACAAGTTTAGCCTATCCCAAGAGGGCCACGGTAAATTGGAGTTAATTCACGACTAGATTTTCTCGAGATGCCGCTGCTTAAATGGTGTAACCGTTTCTGTTAAATATTTCCAAGAAAATTATTTAATCGATCTCCTTCAATTACGACGAACATTCAGGTATCGTCTTCATTTAGGAGAAAGTTTAAATTACATACAACCCCGTAGGTAACTAACAGATTCAGACCTCATTAACTACACGAAATCATTTAGAACGTTGTTGAGAGTTGTGAATTTGTTATGAAGAGAATGTACTCTTGTGTGCGTACTTTTAATCATTTTGAAAACCAACTTCAGTTATTGATTAGGTACGTTTATTCGTTTTCACATTAAACAAAATACTTTTAATTTTTAAGTTATCACGGACGCAATAATTGTATATAGATCGACGTAAAATGTTTATAAGCTACTTACGATTCCAATATTTCCTGGTTTATAAAATCAGCGTACACTGGGACATGGATCAGCGCGGGAGTTCTCTGTTTATTCATCAAACTGATGACGCTGGTGGGCTCCGGGATTATCTTGTTATAATTAAAATCACCTCGGAACAGGGGTCTAGCCTCGTTTGTCTTCGTAATAAATTGTTTGTTTTTCTCACGCCCGTTTCACATCATTTGTTCGTGTGTAATTTATCACGTCTCTGCGACGTTGTGGATTAGGCGAGCAATGCTCACATCACATACATATTTGTAAGATTAAGCTTTTACATGGAATGATATCACTTTTGTGTCAATCAGTTAAATTCATATGACTTCACATTGCAATCAGTGTGTTGCTTTTAAATAATAACATTCAGTTAATCTATGAAGTTTCCTTAGTACATAGTATTTTGATTAAAGATTAAAGGCACGATGTACCTATTTAACCATATTACTCAAGAATAATGGTAATTAAACATTAATAAATAGGTACCCATCTATTCCAAAGCTGTGATTCTCAAAATGCAATTACAAACAGAGGAAGAACATGAGAAGCAAGGCAAAAATAAACATGCCTACATATGTCAGAATAATGCCATCCACAAAACCGAATTTGAATTTTTCCTTTGTGCTCAACCGACGTGTATTGTATTTTCGTTTTATTAAAAGCAGGAAAATAAACAAAAATTTGGGGCTTTTGGCCTCCAGCCTCCGCCCTTACCTACGCAGCGGCTGTATATGTATGTACATACCGACCGCTACGCATATTTGCCAAGTGGATGTATATGCTCTCTGTAACTTTGCCCTGTGGCGTACATACCCTGGTCTACCTAATTGAGGGAAAAAGGAAAAAGTTTAATGAAATAAAAGTTTTCTCAGTATTACGTAAATAAAATATGTACCTACCTTTTCTTTGTTTCGTATCTTAAAAAAAATACAAGTTCAAGGAAAGACACCGAAATCAAACCAAAATAAACAACTAATATAGGTACTCAATGTAAGGTCTTCACAGACTAGACTATGGCTTCGTGTGTCTACTAAAATCTATAAGTACTTCAAAAAACAAAAGGATCGTTCGTCGCTAACAAATAATATATTCCCCCTTATTCATAGACGCTCTATAGGCTTCTGCTAACTTAGCAATCGTTTGTCCTTATCTGTCACTTTGACATTTACCTTTCACAGATAAGGACAAACGATTGCTAAGTTAGCAGAAGCTTATAGAGCGTTTATGAATAAGGGGGATTGCCTATAGTAGTAACTATGCGTTAAATACCAAAGTAAATCGTTTCATATATTTTACTAGCTGTTGCCAGCGACTTCGTCTGCAAAGAATTAGTTTATCGCTATCCCGCGGGAACTACGCAATGTTCCGGGATAAAAAGTAGCCTATGTGCTATTCCAGACTTTTCTCTATCTATGGGCCGAATTTCATCCAGATTCGTTGGGCCGTTCTGGCGTGATTGAGTAACAAACAAACAAACATCCATCCATCCATCCATCCATCCATCCATACTTTCGCATTTATAATATTAGGTAGATTATTAAAAAAATTACAATTTGAACTACTTGTTTCGCAGTCCTAAATAGATTTAGTTTTTCTGCCGTAGGGTACCTTGGTACTTAGCAAAAAATTGCGAATGCATTAGATTCACTTAAAGAAAATCCTAGAAACAAAATCAATAACTCTATGCTTTTCTTTGTTAACTAGACTTACCTACTCATGATAATATTGATAATACCGTTCAAACCGTTCAAGCGTTCACAAAATACTCGATTAAGCAGCGAGCCTATATATTCGTTAAACCAGTAACTTACTTATCAGAAAAAGGAACAGTACTAAACGCTAAACAACTGTTCATTACAAACGGAATGTCTGCGATCTGTGTAGTTTTTGCGAGCCGCCCCGGGCCGCTGGGGGAAAAGACACATTCGTTAATTAAAGAAAAACAAAGAATGGTATCTCAAAGCGCGTAAAACTAAGTCCTGCTGCGTAGGTACCTACTTCTTATTATAAAAAAGCAATTACATTTTAATTAACTGATGCAAAGACACTGGAAAGTGATTAGATTTTTTTGAGATTGTATTGAGAACAAAAAGTTGTGGAAAAGCTGACTCTTTTATTTTTTTCCGTCAGTATAGATTACTATGCGAATAAATTATCATAATCTGTAAGTAACATGTTTCGCTTTGTTGTAGCCGAACTCGGAACGTGTGAGGCGCCGCTGGGCATGGAGAGCGGGATGATCTCCAACGAATCCCTCTCCTCGAGCTCCAACTACGACCAGAGCGTCTCTCCGCTCAGTTCAAGGTACAATACACCCATAATTAAGAAATACTTACTTACTATTACTCATATAGACCTCCTATTATTAGCGAGCTGGATATGTCAGCTGCCTATCCTACCCCTATGGAAAAAGGCGTGATGGTATGTGTATAATGTATGTATGTGTGTACTATTGCCCCTGCACTACCCACAGCAACGCAAGCGTCATGGATTGATAAGGAACTGGGATTATTTTAGCCTTACAGTTATCATTAAAATTTAGAAATATTATGTCCAATGGGATAACCACAAGTAAAAATTAATGCCTAGTAAAATTTTAAATACGGTATAATAACGATATTGCGTTTCAAATACGTTCACTAAATATTTCGCCCGTTCCGGCCTTTATGTCTTGTTACCTAAGCCTAAGCCTAAACACGTGATTTACATGAAAAAATATCACTATAGTTACAAAACGCGTTACAAAAGGTTATTACGTATTTACTCGTAACTAGGCATTGTTAAACAACAATGGGGCGTCATGATACGGCCAAGTTGTAACAATTATTGTGAATCCCGCTACCGCAGCGAGTAAAACACTCACGCTTAGCTCAAACAATTAACAGGGGTCTCACATTCGAGGCTGCAGCCCGCATAAGCCCGACGAGACAACAGAGCGGGAATTCGGCGCTCGTTTGAGAAATTCACTAACAGAAAATTAAATTTTCATATGAATTCGGAGTTGAGCGTGATCCTAAAAAGCCTTTCGGGGCCCGGCTCCCTAAAGATAACAAGATGTAAGTACGGCTGGATGCCGAAACGTTATCATCTGAAACAATTTACATAGGGTCAGAGGCGATTTAGCAAATGCTACGTTAATTCAGCGTTTAGCTTGCTTTGTTCTCACTACTGATGAGATTGCACTCAAGATAGGTATTCAAATTAAACGGCCGGTGGACCGAGCCCGAGGCCTCGCCTCTCTTGACAAATGTAACGCTAGAGCATTTGGAACATTTGCTTAAACCATAATACTAATTTTATTTGCTTATGCGCGAACGTGTCTTCTACGCGATTATTTCAGCTCGAGCAGTCAGCAGTTATAGTAAATAACTTGCTACCTACTTCATTTAACCTGTCTTTTGCAGTAGGTATGTGCAAGCTTTGTCTGTTGGTAACTAATTTCAACTATCAGTTTTCACTAGTAATATTACGCTTCATTTCCCAATGAAAATTAATGTGTTACTATAATATTGTTCAGGTGATGGCGCTATGTAGGATGAACTAGACTAGAAAATTAATTAACGTAAAGGTTTCCGGCCAATAACATAACTTTTAGCTTCAACCTCAAGTGCTGTGTTCCCTACAGGATAAGGACAGAATTGCGTGGCGGCGCGTGGTGCCCGAACGGGTTGATCACGCCGCAAAGCCGGGAGTACCTCGAGATCGACCTCATAGATGAGTACCTAGTCACCGGCACCGAGTCCCAGGGCCGCTTCGCCAACTCCGTCGGCGTGGAGTTCGTCGAGAGCTACTCCGTCGAATACTACCGCCGCTCGCTCAACCGCTGGGTCAAATATAAAGACTTCAACGGAAGCAGAGTGAGTGACATTTCTCTATCTTTGATATATTATTTATTAGGTACCTCCAGAACATTGTCGCTTTGAAATATCTATCTGAACAAAATTTATAATCACATATAAAGTGATTCTATCTCCTTAGACCGATATACATATTTCTCGTTTGCGTTACGAAATTTGGTAAAGTTGATAATAATTTCGTGACATTTCGAAGCGACCAGATAAAAAAACATTCAAATCATAAATTGCATAAATTTATTAAGGCCGAATTTTGCCTTTGATGTTATCTTATCACGAGCTTTCAGGGCAAGGCTGTTCAGTTTGAATAAGCTTGTGAAGATTTATTCCGAGACTGAATTGAATATCTGCTCAAAAACAAGACAAAATAACTAAAATAGAAACACAAGATTACGAGTAAATGGAAAAGTTTTTAAGCTCGGCTTGCAAAGACACCGCGCTCAACTTACATGAAATTAGTCCCACTGCGGAGAGAAACTTTACACTAGCTGTCGCTACCTAACGACACGCGAGCTCTACATCACCTAATATTAAATAATGGTATAACTAATGTAATAACTCGCACTTCGTAATGTACCTAGCTGACAGAAAACGGGATACAAATTCAGAAATATGAATCAGAGTAATTCGTAAGGCTTGACTGTTCGTTTTTTGCAGTTGATACTTGGAAATGTCAACACCTACACGCCCAGGAAGACGACACTAGAGGCTCCATTCGTCGCATCCAAAGTCCGTTTTTTTCCGTACGCAGCCCACCCCAGGACTGCATGTATGAGAGTCGAGCTCTACGGTTGTCTGTGGAAACGTAGGTACAACAGATGTACGGTGATTAATGCTAGCGATGATCCAGGGGCCCCTTGCTACGCGATTATGCCCAAGCGAATTTCCTGAATTGCAATGTATTGCTGTGCACGTTTTAAATAATAAATGATTTTATATGTGTGCTCCGCGAACTACTACCGCCTAGCGGCGGTATATTAATGATGTCTGTATTTCTGCAGAAAATCTAGTTGCCTATTCCGCGCCAAAGGGTGGCGACATGCAAGCCATGACTGGGGGGGCGCGATTCGAAGACCTGGCATTCGACGGCGTGACGCGCGACGGACGACTCCTAGACGGCCTGGGCCAGATGACGGACTCGTTGCTCGGTCCCAATGACTTTGAACAACCGGACCCTCTCGATACTCAGGGTAAATATATTTTTTTAACCAGGTCGTTGAGGTTGAAGTTTTTTGAAATGAATACTAATAATAAATTTTTAGGTACTCGTTGGGTTGGCTGGAACAAATCGATGCAAGTGGACGACGAAGTTGAACTCACGTTCAATTTCAGCAGTACAAGGCTTTTTTATTATGTCGATATCCACACGAACAACATGTTCACCAAGGACGTACAGGTAATTTATTACTACTGTGAGAAATGCTCTATTCTTCATTAGGTACGATTGAAAGCAAATGAAAGCAAAGAAAGGCGAGGATAAAAGTGTTGGTTGTTGTTGGTCAGTTGTTCAAGGAGGCGGAGGTATATTTCTCGCTGGAGGGCGAGCGCTGGCAAGAGGAGTGCGCGTCGCACGAGCCGCGCCAGGACCGCGTGTCCGAGCACGCGCGCATGGTGCGCGTGCCGCTGCAAAACCGCACCGGCAGACACCTCATGATGCGCCTCAAATTCCAACACGAGTGGATTCTCATCAGCGAAATCACCTTCAAATCAAGTAAGTGTGTACTCCTTCCCCCACTTTAAAATTTATAGGTACTCTAAATCTACAAACACGGTAATATGTAATTTATTTAATCTCCAACATCGCAGATTTAATTCCCTTACTTTCGAATAAATAAATCAGTCCAAACGGCAGATAATTTGTTGGTATTTCATTCATTTTACGCCGTCCCAATCAACGCTCCATTCCCGGAATAAACATCGTCTGAATCCAAAACAGCTTACTGAATCAAATGTTTTATACAAACAAATAAATCGGGCAAATAATTTGGGTGCGAAAAAAGTGAGCAGGAAGATTCATAAGCACGATTGGGTGATTTTTCGCGCGAACAAAAAGAGGGCCGGCCCGGAGGGCACGGGACGCTCAGGCACGCTAATAGATCCATTACTCCTCATCGGGCTTCCCTTATCTGTTCCGAGCACTCGCAAGCCTCCGGCTATTTCACAAATTTTATCTTTCTCTAATTAATCCACAGCTCTTTTGAGAGAATCGCATCTTAAGTGATAAATCGCCACCCGCTAAGCGAAGAACTTGTAATTAAAGCAAATCTTTGATCTGGATTATTTTGTTCCCCCAATTATAACCGGAAAAGCCCCGGTGCGTTGCTGTGGTGATGTATCCGCGCGCGTTAGCTGCTGGACCTTGAGGATCAGGAGTCACGATCTGCCTTCCATAATTCCTCAGTTGCCAAATCTTCAAAAAACATCTATGAATGGGACACCTAAAAGTTCAAAATAGGTACATGTACGAGGGATATTTTTATACCAATCGGAAGGTTTTGTGGGTCGGCTTTATCTTTTGTTACAGAGTTATTAAAAATTGTTTTTGCTGATTGATATTTTTGTTGATTGCACTCACTTGCATTGTCATTCAATCTACATATCTATACCAAATTTCAAGTCAATCTAGGCAACGGAATCGGGTCGAATGTAACTTGCGGATTTGATAACAAATCCACCCACCCACCTACCCACCCACTGTCACCGGGAGAGGTGAAACTAAGTAGAATATTGTTAAAAAAAACCCTGAAAAATTAACAAAAATATACACAACCGTCAAAAAATGCTAAATACTTACTACTATTTACCATTTTTTATTTACTACTAGTCAACAGTTCAAATTTTGCGTCTTTCTTGATAGGAACCTTATTTACTTAAAATCTTGAAAAGAAGTAAATCCAACTGCTAGCGTATCAGAGGTTAAGCTATGTTGAACTCTATCCCGCCCGGCGGGGCGTTGACCCGTCTTTACAAGCATTCGCTAGGCTTAACCGATCATCCGAAACTACATGTAAGCTATCTTTATAAAACTCGCCATCGCTTTCAAATAAAATACTAAGGCCATTACCGAAGGAACAGAGCTGATATGATTATTACACCCTTTAACTTTTCATATAACATTTTGCTTGTTTTTCCATTCAGTCATGTTTTTTCTGACTGATAAGATAAATAATAAAGTCCAATATTTTGAAAACCGCGTCATTCAGCAAACCAAAAATCTATATCAAATAAGGGTGCGACCACACTGCCGCTTAAAAAACGGTGACGGTACGGAATCGCAACAAAATGTATGAAGAAACGGTGAGAAAACGTGACGCATACGACACTTCACTGCGTATACGCGGCGGTTTGGTCGCACCCTAATACTAACTTTAAAATATTACGTACCTAATAAATACCTGCTCACAACGTACAGTAACTGTCCTTATTACACGGTAATAATTAAAGTCTACTTTGTGTCAGGCTTCAGATGGCAGGACCCTTTTCCTCTAGTGGGACTTAACTTTTTTGTTAAACACTGCAGACTCATTCAAAATAAAAGCTTTTCTGCCTGAGTGCACCCAGATGACATAATTTGAACTACCTGCTTACTTAACACAGTGCCCATTTAAGTCATACTTGTCTTGTATACTCTACATTTTGTTCGTAAGTCAGGTCCAGGATGAATACGAAAGAATCACCCGTACAGACAACATAACGTCATTATTCTGTAAAGAATTCTTTAACTCGCATAGTACCTTAGACAAAGTTAGAAACATACTTTGCAGTACGTTCAATTAGGAATTACCACGGTATAAAACGACTCTTGGCACCTTTTGAAATTCTGACTTCTATTATATGGCAACTGGCACCCCGCCATTCCCGCTCACCTCAGATAAAGTTTAGACCTAGTTTTGAAATAGTTTGCGAGGTTAAAACCTGATCTAGATATGCTAATTATTCTTTAGCCCTTTAAATAGTAAAACGAAATACCTGAACGAAAATGTAATTATGACGTGCGTTCGTTCAAACTTTGTTCGAAATGCAGATCATTAACGTGTCATTTTTTTCAATACGTTACTCACGTAATTTTAGTAGAGGTGTGGTTATAATTATGTATTATGTTTCTACAAATCCGTGGTTCTTCTTTCCGGTTGTGGAGGTAGACGGTAGAGGTTTCTTTTACTTTTAACCGCCAGAAACATTTTAAATGCAACAAAAATAAATATAAAAATACATGTTACTATTTCATATGTATATTACCTAGTTTTAAATCAGTGTATCGTGCCATATTGCTTGTTATTTTAAAATCCAAACAAACTGAAAGTTTTATAATAAAAATCATAAAACGTCATAGTAGTATGTATGTATGTATAGACGCAGACATATGTAGATGTATGTATGTATGTAAACTCTTTATTGCACATAAAAATTTAAAAATACAGAATATAGTAGTAGTTTTCAGCAAAACAATAACAAAGCTTATGTCGTTAAACCTAGCTAAGTTAGGGATAAGATTTCCATACATTTTGACACTTCATAACCTTTTGTTAGTTCTAAAATAACAAAAACCTTCTTTATATCGATTTAGGTAATAATAATCAGCCTGGCAGTAAATACCGCAACTCACGGTGTTTGTCGCCTCGACGGTGCCGGCGTCGCGGCCGGGCCCAGCTAAGCTCCAACCATTGTAGCCCAACAATTAGTTCTGCGCTCGACACCTATTCATTTCTCCGCATTGTCTTAGTCTAAGACGGAGGCGGTGTTTTCCTTCTTGCAATACGTTTAGTTGTCAGCGGGCTTTCCGGACTAAAAATAGACGCGTTAGTTAAGCCTTGGAGTAATGATAGGACAACAGTATACCTAATTACATAAATGAATTCTCCAACGTTTAGTAGGTTTTTAACTCTAGTTATTTTAACATTTCTAATATTTGAAAAATCGCGTAAAATAAGTGCGTCTGCGCTGTTTGCATTTTGTATTAAATTCTTTAATTCAATAGTTATTTGCAATTGTGGCCATACATGTGTGCCTTTGAAGCCTTTTAAAACTCTAGCCGCTGCTCCACAATTCTTAACGTTCCTGTGACATCGATTAGTCTCCTGGTTAATTTGCGCTTCCAGAACATTTTACATATTCGATATTCTTCCACAGTCCCTACGGTTGTCAACGCATCTACTGAGTTCCTCGACGAATACTATCGCACTGATCTGCCTCCCTCATCTCGGAAGAAGCGCAACTCCTCGCTCCGCGTATCTGTTGGGCTGGCTTGTGGCGCCCTAGTGGGTGGTGGAGTGTTCATCGCAGCCGCAGCCGTTCTGGTGGCCAAGCGCACCAGACGCAGGATTCCAGCCATGCTGAAGAAGCCGTTCTGCCCCTCGCTGAGGAACGGGAACTCCAACGGCAGAAACAACCGCAGAACACCGCGGCTGGCGTTGGCTCTTGCCAACTGTCCACCAATTCATATGCTGAGGTTATATTAAAAACTCGGTCAATAAAATTTAATCCTACTTTAAGTCGATGCATTCATTGATAAAACTTTTATTTCTCTACGTAGGCCTTCAGTCGTCGACGAAGATTATCGAGAGCCATATAACATCTGGAGGGAGACCCTGGGCCGCCGAGACAAGCATGATGCACACGACCAAAATGAATATAACGGTGAGGTTAACTCAGAATAATTATACTTTATTGTTTAATTTTTTTTTTAATTCGTGATAGGTATTTATTTATAAGTCTATATTACGTACCTTCTAGCTGCTATGTAACAAAATTTCAGTAAATTACCTGCTAGCATTTCAACTTTCTTACTTTTAACAAAATCAAACGATCTCGTTATTGAAACGGACTAACCAAAAACTGTAATAATGTTGGTACCTAAATGTTTAATCCACAAAAAAGGGTCTGGCCCTAATTGTAAACAGTAGCTCTCAAAAATGAACAAAACATTTTTTTTATTCCATATTCCACAAACAAGGGTTGCACCCCGCGTTATTTAGTCCAACTGTCAAACTGGAGCGTTTTTGCGTATTGTTATTGTAAATTACGAGTTAGTATGTATGTGCTAATTTACAGACAGTGAAGTTTACCTAACTATCAATGAGGGATAAATGTACTTTTGGTGCATACCTTTTATAGAAAATAATCTAAAAAATAATGATCCTATGAGGATATCGCTTCTCCTTTTAAGGCTTGGAACACTAAATAGCATTGAAAACTGAACAAATCTCAAAGCAGGAGGCTACTTTAAGCGCTAATAAAATCGTACCTACAGTACGTATAATTAAGTAAATACGTGGGTATTAAGGGTGGCCTTAAAAAGAACTAGGTAGCTATAATTCCAATTAAATACATAGTTAGTATTAGATAACCAAATATCAAAGAACGCGATCGAAGCGCCCGAATACCCTTTATAAGTTTCCAGTCCTACTCCATGTTTTCCCCGACTGGCGCTAGTTAGCTCGCCCGCGACACTCGACTCGCCTCTCAACTGCACTTGTGGGTTTTGAGTGCACTCGCCCCTAGATCGTTACTTTCCCTAGCTACTTGCCCGGTCTTACCTCACGTGAGGTTGTTAATGGAAACTGAATATCCTAATGATCTTTGGAAGGTCACTTTATTTATGACTATGTTTCGTGGTGCCCCAGATGCGCTAATGTAATAAATATACCTAACTGTTTATTAAAAATTACTGTGGCTTCAAACTTTTGTTTACATATTGTCCCTGGTTTGATCGAAAACTTATAATACTTAACTGGGTTACATTAATTATGTCATGTAGTTAAAAAAACCTTTAAAAAAATTGGGTTCAGTGTCACGTTAAGTTTTAAATTGGTATTTATATTGAAAATTACCTATTCAATGCATTACGCAAACAGAGTTTAACTTTGTTCACAAATTACGTTTATCCTGCGTTGCATGGCTACGCCAAAGTAGCGTTAATTGAAGCTGAATTGTTTGTCTATCAACAAAGTACCTATACATAGAATCAAGATAAATGTAAGAGGATGTTTAACTAGAACGCGATTGTTCAGTACTTTTCACTGTAAATAAAACCTAGGTGCTTAGACGTTAGGACCTTGGAAGAAAACTAAGATAGAAGGCCGAGCGAGCTCGTTACGACGGCGGACGTCCGGTCGGAAGGGCAGCCATTGTTCAGGCGCCATATTGAAAAGATGATGCGCCCTCAGAGCAGGATAATGGCGCTGGCGGGCTGGCTGCTATCTCCGACGGACGGGTATACATTGTTAGAGGAAATAGCGAACATGTTACAGCATCGATAGATCTGCATTCTGCTATTCCTTTGAAGAGCGTTGTCGAATAAAAATGAGCTTCCTTTACAGGTATTGCATAGTTGCAGCACACACGTCTCTAGATTCTAATTAAACGTAACCAAGTTCTTTCAACGCGGGTACTACATCAGGATAATAGTTAGTTATTTGGAGAGCAGTAAATATTAATCTATTAGTCTATATTGAATAGAACTATATAATTAATGGAACACCTCGGTGAATATTTATAATATTTTACATATTTGCCTTGAATTTGCTTGAAAGATACCTAGGTATTTAGCTATTAGATATAATAGTTAAGAGCTAAGTTCCTCAACCTTTCAAATTTGCAACTTCTTTTTACCTACCAGTTTAAAACTTACAAATATCCCCATCTTATTTTTACCTGCATTTTTTTGGTATAATAATTGATTTTCATTTACAGAAATCTGCGAAGACCCGGAATTCCCCCGCCCGTACATGATGAAACGCCAAGACCCGCACGAGAGCTTCTACGCTGCTACGGACATCATTCACCATGTAAGTACCCAAAGTGCCCACGATTTGGAGGGGGAGGAATCATAATCAAAAGTTTAAAAATTCAGTACCTCTAATGTAGATACAAATAGTCTTACTTATTTTGATGCCATAATTGTCTAACGCACGGGCGCTCGCGATCGCATTCTCCATCTCTGTCTAACAATATGACAGGGATAAATGGTGAATGTGATTGTGGTACTGAGTGCGTTTGACAATATGGCTTCAGCTCTTTATTTAGCTGAGGTGATCTGAACTCAGATTAAAACAAAGTAACAGTCCTAACTAATGACATTATGTGTGTCTTTGGGATGAAGTTACAGCGTGACGAAGCATTATTAAGTAAATTTTACCCAACTAGGGCGTGATCTAAGTTTATTTTTAGTTCAATAGATGATCAACGAAAGAAACGTGCCTCATTAAAGGCTGCAGTCGGAACAGTGTCATACGAAAGTGCTTATTTTTATACATTATGTGCCTGTAGGTATAATATTTTGAAACTTCTTACCTCAATTCTTTCAGTAGGTAACAGACAATAACAGAATTGAGGTGGGAAAGTGGGAAGCAGAGTACTGCTTAAACCCTACTAGAAACGATTCTAGTTGGCAGCTGGGGAGTATAACTGAAACTGTTAGCATATATTATATGCGCCCGAATACTAGCAAAACTATGGAAATCGCTGGATCCGCAGTAATGAAGTAACTTAACACGAGATAAAGTTCAGGTGTACCTAATTATCAAACAGAAAACCAATAACAACAGATACCGATGCCTTGGAATGGTACCAATTTTTGAAAAGAGGTCTTACATTGAAACTTGGGAATCGCGGCACTATCCTTGAAGCTTATCTGATCCGCGCATTGTCTATGAAATAGCAAGTTGTACTAAAAAATAAATAATGCGCTTAACTTCCATTACAAAAGCTAACAAACTTACAGGATTTCTCTTTGTTTGTGACAATTGTAACAATTACATAGGAAAGATTGAGCAACATCTTGTCGTTAAGTTGGAACTCGGTTCCGACCGAAGCCCGTTATGCAGAATGAACGGCTAGCCTGGCTGGACCCCCGCGGCCGCGAGCTGCCGGCAAACATTCAATATCGACAAAGGCCTTCGTCTACTGGAACTGCAATTTGCATAATATTGACCCTTACAGTATTCCAATATTTCATATTGAATGGATATTTTTATTTAATCAAACAATCAGTGCAACAGGTGACGGCTACGTGCATTTTCGGTTTAATATTAAGGTGTAATTAGCAACCTCACTGAGCTACGGCGACCTACCTAGTGATTTGTTGTTGAAAATAAGTACCTAGATACATGTATTTAAACAGAATGTTTCCTCAAAAAAACAACATAATATAAATAAGGTAAAGGTGTTTACGGTGGATACAATGTGTAAGTTCCAACGTCGCTCACATTGTGCTGTACTAATTCGCCGGTGGACCCTCCCGTTGTGTGATTTCCCTTGAGGACATCGCATTGTGACGCCAAGGGGAGTCGCAAACCGACTCATCGTTAATTTGTAATGTACCGTTATTTAACACGTTGATTGTTTGTTTTAATGCGATTTTTAATATTAAAAGTGCATTAATAACATGATTATTATATCAGCTTCATTTTATTTATATCGCTTTTCTATCTCTTAAAGCCAATCTGCTTCGATCATTTATAATTTATATTCTACTTCGGTACAACCTTGAATACAATTTTATTAAGTAAATGTTATAGTTATTAAGTAATCGATTCAATCATGCGCGTACATTCTAACGCTATTGCAGCATAATTGTAATTAGAACCTAATCCGTATGAAATTTAATGGGAATATAGCATTACATACATAGAAACGCTTTGGGGTGTTTGATTGGCATTTGCTGTACCGTTTGCGTTATCGTTGTACCTAAGTACTTGTAGGTATGCTGCATTATACGCCTTTATGTAGGTTGGTGAACCAGACAGGTACGATATTGCATTAGCTCCGTGACGGCCGCCGTTGATGCGTAATAATTACAACGACATATTAAGGCCACGGGTGCCATTGTACTAAAATATATAACGTGTGTTCCGAACAACAACATCCATGTAGGTCACTGGTTGTCAATAACGATTAAGCCTAAAAACCAATCATATAAAATGATTTGACCTTAATCTGCCATTCCATTTCCATAAGATCATCTTCTAATAACGGTTAGGGAGGTAAGATAAGATGTCTTAAGGTGGAAACACATTATTAACACGCGACGCGACCCGATGCAACGAATGTATGCGCATGGCGTCGCGTCGGATGTTCATAGTGTGGTTCTGGATATAGAAAATAATACAATTTGATTCGACTCAACACGCGTCGCGTTGCATCGGGTCGCGTCGCGTGTTAATAATGTGTTTCCACCTTTATTCAAAGTTAAATTTAAATTTGCTTATCATATAAAAACAAAACAGCAACGTCTGTTGCAATACTGCCACTCCTAAATTCAATGAGCTACTGGAGTAAGTTATTCCATGTTTGTCTAACCTAACCCTAATAAAATAAGCAAAGTGGAATTACCACATACGAGTATAACGTGAGGCGGCAAAAACCAAAATAGCGGATCGATGGACTATTATTAATAGCTGCAATACTTACAGCTATTATATTATGAAATGAAATAATACTTCGTCAGATTACCAACGTTAAATGTATCCTCTTCAAAAGCATTGCAAGGCTTTGAACGTTGAAACTACAAGGATAAGTAAAGGGTTGTCAACAGCTTTGTGGCAAGTGACATCTTCCGTCAGATCTAATCATACATTTTACAATGTCTGATCCCACCGGATGTTGATTTATTTTCAAGAGCAACAGGTGGTGTGCAGAGTTAAAGTAAGTTTCGTGAATTTGTCATATTAAACTAACAGTACACTTTTGGTCTACCGTGCCCAAACAATTTAAAAAAGTCACTTAATTGCAAACAAGAGTTATTTTCACTAACGCGAAAATTACACATTATTCTGTTGTGACCCACTCAATGTTGACTGGTAGCAGAAGTCTATTCGGTACAATCTGGCATGATTTTACCTACTTCATGCGCCCAAACAGAATCCGACAAACAAGTGAAAACCGCGTCGGACTAACATTTGCCAAGCATTACGAGAAGCCGCAACTAGCGAATATCAACAATTACTTTGAGCAAAACCAGTGGGCCGGAATTGAGCGGCGATACTTGACTAACCCGGGGTATTTGACTAAGTACACCTAATTCAATACTACGGGCTCAGCACAGACAAGCGACTCAGACATATTGTTCCCTTATGGCCTTGTAAATACAAGAGGATCGTCTTGAACTAATTAAGGGTCGACGATAACTTAACACCTCATGCGTGCTTATATTGAGTAAACTCGTTTGCTCCCAGTTTTTTGATCGTACTCTGTTTTTTCAGTAATCGTACGCGTGATGAACCTTTTTCGCCGAATAGATTATTAGCTGCTTTAAAAAAATCTCGTATCTTAAATGAATATTCAAACAAAACTGAACCTTGAAATACAGTAAATAAAGTTCACTTCGTAAGATTAATTAAAAAAAAATTTTGAACAGGACGTTTTTTGGTAATTTTCGTGGCACGTTTTTTTTTCTTTTATTTCATATTTTGATAATAGATTATGGTAGAGATTGGAATGATGAACAAAATGCAAAAAGAGGCACTCTTCGGTCTTCAATAGTTTAGCTAAAATTCGCTGGCGAAAATATTCACGCCACACAAATTACATTGTTGCCACACAAATTACATTTTAAATTTTAGTCTATCAATTTGCTAAATAAAACTAAACTTTTTGATTTCCCGGTTGGTTTTTATTCATAAAAACAGAAATTGACACTTTCTAAACAAATCAGTCTTATGGTTGCTAATAAAAAATATATATTAAAAATCACACTGCGTTTCTACAGACTAATTCAATAGTCATTTTTCTCATAATTTGTTCATTATAATGTCGGGGGCTCCCTTGGGTCTTCTTCACGCGGCTGTTCGGCCATATTTCAGGCAGGTTCACAAACGACACTCGTTTATTGTCAACACACAAGACTTTAATTTGTTAAAGCAAACAATCTTAATTAAAAACGGAATGTAGTGAGGTTAGATGCGTTTCTCCGT